>OX380340.1:22464680-27264680 GCA_947425015.1 Pterostichus niger
GTAATGTTTGTACCTAGGGTAAAGTTAAAAAGTTTAAACAATTTGAAAATATCACTATATTTAGGCGAGTAAACGAAAAATGTTCGTCTCAGACTCTAAAACCGCAGAAATTGTATTTCAAATTTAAATACGACTTGGGACCATATTTTACCTAAATGAAATGGTAGATTCAAAGTTTAACTGAACGTAGTGTCTGTACCTTGAGTAAAGTTTTGAAGTTTAAACAATTTTATAATATCACTATATTTAGGCGAGTAAACGAAAAATGTTCTTTTCAGACTCTAATAACGCAGAAATCGTATTTCAAATTTAAATACGACTTGGGACCATATCTCACCTAAAGTAAATGGTAGAATCAAACTTTAACCAAACGTAATGTTTGTACCTAGTATAAAGTTAAAAAGTTTAAACAATTTTAAAATATCACTATATTTAGGCGAGTAAACGAAAAATGTTCATTTCAGACTCTAAAAACGTAGAAATCGTGTTTCAAGTTGAAATACGCCTTGTAAACGAAAAATGTTTATTTCAGACTCTAATAACGTAGAAATCGTGTTTCAAGTTGAAATACGCCTTGGGACCATATCTCACCTAAAGTAAATGGTAGAATCAAACTTTAACCAAACGTAATGTTTGTACCTAGGGTAAAGTTAAAAAGTTTAAACAATTTGAAAATATCACTATATTTAGGCGAGTAAACGAAAAATGTTCGTCTCAGACTCTAAAACCGCAGAAATCGTGTTTCAAGTTGAAATACGCCTTGGTACCATATCTCACCTAAAGTAAATGGTAGAATCAAACTTTAACCAAACGTAATGTTTGTACCTAGTATAAAGTTAAAAAGTTTAAACAATTTTAAAATATCACTATATTTAGGCGAGTAAACGAAAAATGTTCATTTCAGACTCTAAAAACGTAGAAATCGTGTTTCAGGTTGAAATACGCCTTGTAAACGAAATAAGTTTATTTCAGACTCTAATAACGTAGAAATCGTGTTTCAAGTTGAAATACGCCTTGGGACAATATCTCACCTAAAGTAAATGGTAGAATCAAACTTTAACCAAACGTAATGTTTGTACCTAGGGTAAAGTTAAAAAGTTTAAACAATTTGAAAATATCACTATATTTAGTCGAGTAAACGAAAAATGTTCATTTCAGACTCTAAAAACGTAGAAATCGTGTTTCAAGTTGAAATACGCCTTGTAAACGAAAAATGTTTATTTCAGACTCTAATAACGTAGAAATCGTGTTTCAAGTTGAAATACGCCTTGGGACCATATCTCACCTAAAGTAAATGGTAGAATCAAACTTTAACCAAACCTAATGTTTGTACCTAGTATAAAGTTAAAAAGTTTAAACAATTTTAAAATATCACTATATTTAGGCGAGTAAACGAAAAATGTTCATTTCAGACTTTAAAAACGTAGAAATCGTCTTTCAAGTTGAAATACGCCTTGTAAACGAAAAATGTTTATTTCAGACTCTAATAACGTAGAAATCGTGTTTCAAGTTGAAATACGCCTTGGGACCATATCTCACCTAAAGTAAATGGTAGAATCAAACTTTAACCAAACGTAATGTTTGTACCTAGTATAAAGTTAAAAAGTTTAAACAATTTTAAAATATCACTATATTTAGGCGAGTAAACGAAAAATGTTCATTTCAGACTCTAAAAACGTAGAAATCGTGTTTCAAGTTGAAATACGCCTTTTAAACGAAAAATGTTTATTTCAGACTCTAATAACGTAGAAATCGTGTTTCAAGTTGAAATACGCCTTGTAAACGAAAAATGTTTATTTCAGACTCTAATAACGTAGAAATCGTGTTTCAAGTTGAAATACGCCTTGGGACAATATCTCACCTAAAGTAAATGGTAGAATCAAACTTTAACCAAACGTAATGTTTGTACCTAGGGTAAAGTTAAAAAGTTTAAACAATTTGAAAATATCACTATATTTAGGCGAGTAAACGAAAAATGTTCGTCTCAGACTCTAAAACCGCAGAAATCGTATTTCAAATTTAAATACGACTTGGGACCATATTTTACCTAAATGAAATGGTAGATTCAAAGTTTAACTGAACGTAGTGTCTGTACCTTGAGTAAAGTTTTGAAGTTTAAACAATTTTATAATATCACTATATTTAGGCGAGTAAACGAAAAATGTTCTTTTCAGACTCTAATAACGCAGAAATCGTATTTCAAATTTAAATACGACTTGGGACCATATCTCACCTAAAGTAAATGGTAGAATCAAACTTTAACCAAACGTAATGTTTGTACCTAGTATAAAGTTAAAAAGTTTAAACAATTTAAAAATATCACTATATTTAGGCGAGTAAACGAAAAATGTTCATTTCAGACTCTAAAAACGTAGAAATCGTGTTTCAAGTTGAAATACGCCTTGTAAACGAAAAATGTTTATTTCAGACTCTAATAACGTAGAAATCGTGTTTCAAGTTGAAATACGCCTTGGGACCATATCTCACCTAAAGTAAATGGTAGAATCAAACTTTAACCAAACGTAATGTTTGTACCTAGGGTAAAGTTAAAAAGTTTAAACAATTTGAAAATATCACTATATTTAGGCGAGTAAACGAAAAATGTTCGTCTCAGACTCTAAAACCGCAGAAATCGTATTTCAAATTTAAATACGACTTGGGACCATATTTTACCTAAATGAAATGGTAGATTCAAAGTTTAACTGAACGTAGTGTCTGTACCTTGAGTAAAGTTTTGAAGTTTAAACAATTTTATAATATCACTATATTTAGGCGAGTAAACGAAAAATGTTCTTTTCAGACTCTAATAACGCAGAAATCGTATTTCAAATTTAAATACGACTTGGGACCATATCTCACCTAAAGTAAATGGTAGAATCAAACTTTAACCAAACGTAATGTTTGTACCTAGTATAAAGTTAAAAAGTTTAAACAATTTAAAAATATCACTATATTTAGGCGAGTAAACGAAAAATGTTCATTTCAGACTCTAAAAACGTAGAAATCGTGTTTCAAGTTGAAATACGCCTTGCAAACGAAAAATGTTTATTTCAGACTCTAATAACGTAGAAATCGTGTTTCAAGTTGAAATACGCCTTGGGACCATATCTCACCTAAAGTAAATGGTAGAATCAAACTTTAACCAAACGTAATGTTTGTACCTAGGGTAAAGTTAAAAAGTTTAAACAATTTGAAAATATCACTATATTTAGGCGAGTAAACGAAAAATGTTCGTCTCAGACTCTAAAACCGCAGAAATCGTATTTCAAATTTAAATACGACTTGGGACCATATTTTACCTAAATGAAATGGTAGATTCAAAGTTTAACTGAACGTAGTGTCTGTACCTTGAGTAAAGTTTTGAAGTTTAAACAATTTTATAATATCACTATATTTAGGCGAGTAAACGAAAAATGTTCTTTTCAGACTCTAATAACGCAGAAATCGTATTTCAAATTTAAATACGACTTGGGACCATATCTCACCTAAAGTAAATGGTAGAATCAAACTTTAACCAAACGTAATGTTTGTACCTAGTATAAAGTTAAAAAGTTTAAACAATTTAAAAATATCACTATATTTAGGCGAGTAAACGAAAAATGTTCATTTCAGACTCTAAAAACGTAGAAATCGTGTTTCAAGTTGAAATACGCCTTGCAAACGAAAAATGTTTATTTCAGACTCTAATAACGTAGAAATCGTGTTTCAAGTTGAAATACGCCTTGGGACCATATCTCACCTAAAGTAAATGGTAGAATCAAACTTTAACCAAACGTAATGTTTGTACCTAGGGTAAAGTTAAAAAGTTTAAACAATTTGAAAATATCACTATATTTAGGCGAGTAAACGAAAAATGTTCGTCTCAGACTCTAAAACCGCAGAAATCGTATTTCAAATTTAAATACGACTTGGGACCATATTTTACCTAAATGAAATGGTAGATTCAAAGTTTAACTGAACGTAGTGTCTGTACCTTGAGTAAAGTTTTGAAGTTTAAACAATTTTATAATATCACTATATTTAGGCGAGTAAACGAAAAATGTTCTTTTCAGACTCTAATAACGCAGAAATCGTATTTCAAATTTAAATACGACTTGGGACCATATCTCACCTAAAGTAAATGGTAGAATCAAACTTTAACCAAACGTAATGTTTGTACCTAGTATAAAGTTAAAAAGTTTAAACAATTTTAAAATATCACTATATTTAGGCGAGTAAACGAAAAATGTTCATTTCAGACTCTAAAAACGTAGAAATCGTGTTTCAAGTTGAAATACGCCTTGTAAACGAAAAATGTTTATTTCAGACTCTAATAACGTAGAAATCGTGTTTCAAGTTGAAATACGCCTTGGGACCATATCTCACCTAAAGTAAATGGTAGAATCAAACTTTAACCAAACGTAATGTTTGTACCTAGGGTAAAGTTAAAAAGTTTAAACAATTTGAAAATATCACTATATTTAGGCGAGTAAACGAAAAATGTTCGTCTCAGACTCTAAAACCGCAGAAATCGTGTTTCAAGTTGAAATACGCCTTGGTACCATATCTCACCTAAAGTAAATGGTAGAATCAAACTTTAACCAAACGTAATGTTTGTACCTAGTATAAAGTTAAAAAGTTTAAACAATTTTAAAATATCACTATATTTAGGCGAGTAAACGAAAAATGTTCATTTCAGACTCTAAAAACGTAGAAATCGTGTTTCAGGTTGAAATACGCCTTGTAAACGAAATAAGTTTATTTCAGACTCAAATAACGTAGAAATCGTGTTTCAAGTTGAAATACGCCTTGGGACAATATCTCACCTAAAGTAAATGGTAGAATCAAACTTTAACCAAACGTAATGTTTGTACCTAGGGTAAAGTTAAAAAGTTTAAACAATTTGAAAATATCACTATATTTAGTCGAGTAAACGAAAAATGTTCATTTCAGACTCTAAAAACGTAGAAATCGTGTTTCAAGTTGAAATACGCCTTGTAAACGAAAAATGTTTATTTCAGACTCTAATAACGTAGAAATCGTGTTTCAAGTTGAAATACGCCTTGGGACCATATCTCACCTAAAGTAAATGGTAGAATCAAACTTTAACCAAACGTAATGTTTGTACCTAGTATAAAGTTAAAAAGTTTAAACAATTTTAAAATATCACTATATTTAGGCGAGTAAACGAAAAATGTTCATTTCAGACTCTAAAAACGTAGAAATCGTGTTTCAAGTTGAAATACGCCTTGTAAACGAAAAATGTTTATTTCAGACTCTAATAACGTAGAAATCGTGTTTCAAGTTGAAATACGCCTTGGGACCATATCTCACCTAAAGTAAATCGTAGAATCAAACTTTAACCAAACGTAATGTTTGTACCTAGGGTAAAGTTAAAAAGTTTAAACAATTTGAAAATATCACTATATTTAGGCGAGTAAACGAAAAATGTTCGTCTCAGACTCTAAAACCGCAGAAATCGTATTTCAAATTTAAATACGACTTGGGACCATATTTTACCTAAATGAAATGGTAGATTCAAAGTTTAACTGAACGTAGTGTCTGTACCTTGAGTAAAGTTTTGAAGTTTAAACAATTTTATAATATCACTATATTTAGGCGAGTAAACGAAAAATGTTCTTTTCAGACTCTAATAACGCAGAAATCGTATTTCAAATTTAAATACGACTTGGGACCATATCTCACCTAAAGTAAATGGTAGAATCAAACTTTAACCAAACGTAATGTTTGTACCTAGTATAAAGTTAAAAAGTTTAAACAATTTAAAAATATCACTATATTTAGGCGAGTAAACGAAAAATGTTCATTTCAGACTCTAAAAACGTAGAAATCGTGTTTCAAGTTGAAATACGCCTTGTAAACGAAAAATGTTTATTTCAGACTCTAATAACGTAGAAATCGTGTTTCAAGTTGAAATACGCCTTGGGACCATATCTCACCTAAAGTAAATGGTAGAATCAAACTTTAACTAAACGTAATGTTTGTACCTAGGGTAAAGTTAAAAAGTTTAAACAATTTGAAAATATCACTATATTTAGGCGAGTAAACGAAAAATGTTCGTCTCAGACTCTAAAACCGCAGAAATCGTATTTCAAATTTAAATACGACTTGGGACCATATTTTACCTAAATGAAATGGTAGATTCAAAGTTTAACTGAACGTAGTGTCTGTACCTTGAGTAAAGTTTTGAAGTTTAAACAATTTTATAATATCACTATATTTAGGCGAGTAAACGAAAAATGTTCTTTTCAGACTCTAATAACGCAGAAATCGTATTTCAAATTTAAATACGACTTGGGACCATATCTCACCTAAAGTAAATGGTAGAATCAAACTTTAACCAAACGTAATGTTTGTACCTAGTATAAAGTTAAAAAGTTTAAACAATTTAAAAATATCACTATATTTAGGCGAGTAAACGAAAAATGTTCATTTCAGACTCTAAAAACGTAGAAATCGTGTTTCAAGTTGAAATACGCCTTGTAAACGAAAAATGTTTATTTCAGACTCTAATAACGTAGAAATCGTGTTTCAAGTTGAAATACGCCTTGGGACCATATCTCACCTAAAGTAAATGGTAGAATCAAACTTTAACCAAACGTAATGTTTGTACCTAGGGTAAAGTTAAAAAGTTTAAACAATTTGAAAATATCACTATATTTAGGCGAGTAAACGAAAAATGTTCGTCTCAGACTCTAAAACCGCAGAAATCGTATTTCAAATTTAAATACGACTTGGGACCATATTTTACCTAAATGAAATGGTAGATTCAAAGTTTAACTGAACGTAGTGTCTGTACCTTGAGTAAAGTTTTGAAGTTTAAACAATTTTATAATATCACTATATTTAGGCGAGTAAACGAAAAATGTTCTTTTCAGACTCTAATAACGCAGAAATCGTATTTCAAATTTAAATACGACTTGGGACCATATCTCACCTAAAGTAAATGGTAGAATCAAACTTTAACCAAACGTAATGTTTGTACCTAGTATAAAGTTAAAAAGTTTAAACAATTTTAAAATATCACTATATTTAGGCGAGTAAACGAAAAATGTTCATTTCAGACTCTAAAAACGTAGAAATCGTGTTTCAAGTTGAAATACGCCTTGTAAACGAAAAATGTTTATTTCAGACTCTAATAACGTAGAAATCGTGTTTCAAGTTGAAATACGCCTTGGGACCATATCTCACCTAAAGTAAATGGTAGAATCAAACTTTAACCAAACGTAATGTTTGTACCTAGGGTAAAGTTAAAAAGTTTAAACAATTTGAAAATATCACTATATTTAGGCGAGTAAACGAAAAATGTTCGTCTCAGACTCTAAAACCGCAGAAATCGTGTTTCAAGTTGAAATACGCCTTGGTACCATATCTCACCTAAAGTAAATGGTAGAATCAAACTTTAACCAAACGTAATGTTTGTACCTAGTATAAAGTTAAAAAGTTTAAACAATTTTAAAATATCACTATATTTAGGCGAGTAAACGAAAAATGTTCATTTCAGACTCTAAAAACGTAGAAATCGTGTTTCAGGTTGAAATACGCCTTGTAAACGAAATAAGTTTATTTCAGACTCAAATAACGTAGAAATCGTGTTTCAAGTTGAAATACGCCTTGGGACAATATCTCACCTAAAGTAAATGGTAGAATCAAACTTTAACCAAACGTAATGTTTGTACCTAGGGTAAAGTTAAAAAGTTTAAACAATTTGAAAATATCACTATATTTAGTCGAGTAAACGAAAAATGTTCATTTCAGACTCTAAAAACGTAGAAATCGTGTTTCAAGTTGAAATACGCCTTGTAAACGAAAAATGTTTATTTCAGACTCTAATAACGTAGAAATCGTGTTTCAAGTTGAAATACGCCTTGGGACCATATCTCACCTAAAGTAAATGGTAGAATCAAACTTTAACCAAACGTAATGTTTGTACCTAGTATAAAGTTAAAAAGTTTAAACAATTTTAAAATATCACTATATTTAGGCGAGTAAACGAAAAATGTTCATTTCAGACTCTAAAAACGTAGAAATCGTGTTTCAAGTTGAAATACGCCTTGTAAACGAAAAATGTTTATTTCAGACTCTAATAACGTAGAAATCGTGTTTCAAGTTGAAATACGCCTTGGGACCATATCTCACCTAAAGTAAATGGTAGAATCAAACTTTAACCAAACGTAATGTTTGTACCTAGGGTAAAGTTAAAAAGTTTAAACAATTTGAAAATATCACTATATTTAGGCGAGTAAACGAAAAATGTTCGTCTCAGACTCTAAAACCGCAGAAATCGTATTTCAAATTTAAATACGACTTGGGACCATATTTTACCTAAATGAAATGGTAGATTCAAAGTTTAACTGAACGTAGTGTCTGTACCTTGAGTAAAGTTTTGAAGTTTAAACAATTTTATAATATCACTATATTTAGGCGAGTAAACGAAAAATGTTCTTTTCAGACTCTAATAACGCAGAAATCGTATTTCAAATTTAAATACGACTTGGGACCATATCTCACCTAAAGTAAATGGTAGAATCAAACTTTAACCAAACGTAATGTTTGTACCTAGTATAAAGTTAAAAAGTTTAAACAATTTAAAAATATCACTATATTTAGGCGAGTAAACGAAAAATGTTCATTTCAGACTCTAAAAACGTAGAAATCGTGTTTCAAGTTGAAATACGCCTTGTAAACGAAAAATGTTTATTTCAGACTCTAATAACGTAGAAATCGTGTTTCAAGTTGAAATACGCCTTGGGACCATATCTCACCTAAAGTAAATGGTAGAATCAAACTTTAACCAAACGTAATGTTTGTACCTAGGGTAAAGTTAAAAAGTTTAAACAATTTGAAAATATCACTATATTTAGGCGAGTAAACGAAAAATGTTCGTCTCAGACTCTAAAACCGCAGAAATCGTATTTCAAATTTAAATACGACTTGGGACCATATTTTACCTAAATGAAATGGTAGATTCAAAGTTTAACTGAACGTAGTGTCTGTACCTTGAGTAAAGTTTTGAAGTTTAAACAATTTTATAATATCACTATATTTAGGCGAGTAAACGAAAAATGTTCTTTTCAGACTCTAATAACGCAGAAATCGTATTTCAAATTTAAATACGACTTGGGACCATATCTCACCTAAAGTAAATGGTAGAATCAAACTTTAACCAAACGTAATGTTTGTACCTAGTATAAAGTTAAAAAGTTTAAACAATTTTAAAATATCACTATATTTAGGCGAGTAAACGAAAAATGTTCATTTCAGACTCTAAAAACGTAGAAATCGTGTTTCAAGTTGAAATACGCCTTGTAAACGAAAAATGTTTATTTCAGACTCTAATAACGTAGAAATCGTGTTTCAAGTTGAAATACGCCTTGGGACCATATCTCACCTAAAGTAAATGGTAGAATCAAACTTTAACCAAACGTAATGTTTGTACCTAGGGTAAAGTTAAAAAGTTTAAACAATTTGAAAATATCACTATATTTAGGCGAGTAAACGAAAAATGTTCATTTCAGACTCTAAAAACGTAGAAATCGTGTTTCAAGTTGAAATACGCCTTGTAAACGAAAAATGTTTATTTCAGACTCTAATAACATAGAAATCGTGTTTCAAGTTGAAATACGCCTTGGGACCATATCTCACCTAAAGTAAATGGTAGAATCAAACTTTAACCAAACGTAATGTTTGTACCTAGTATAAAGTTAAAAAGTTTAAACAATTTTAAAATATCACTATATTTAGGCGAGTAAACGAAAAATGTTCTTTTCAGACTCTAATAACGCAGAAATCGTATTTCAAATTTAAATACGACTTGGGACCATATCTCACCTAAAGTAAATGGTAGAATCAAACTTTAACCAAACGTAATGTTTGTACCTAGTATAAAGTTAAAAAGTTTAAACAATTTTAAAATATCACTATATTTAGGCGAGTAAACGAAAAATGTTCATTTCAGACTCTAAAAACGTAGAAATCGTGTTTCAGGTTGAAATACGCCTTGTAAACGAAATAAGTTTATTTCAGACTCTAATAACGTAGAAATCGTGTTTCAAGTTGAAATACGCCTTGGGACAATATCTCACCTAAAGTAAATGGTAGAATCAAACTTTAACCAAACGTAATGTTTGTACCTAGGGTAAAGTTAAAAAGTTTAAACAATTTGAAAATATCACTATATTTAGTCGAGTAAACGAAAAATGTTCATTTCAGACTCTAAAAACGTAGAAATCGTGTTTCAAGTTGAAATACGCCTTGTAAACGAAAAATGTTTATTTCAGACTCTAATAACGTAGAAATCGTGTTTCAAGTTGAAATACGCCTTGGGACCATATCTCACCTAAAGTAAATGGTAGAATCAAACTTTAACCAAACGTAATGTTTGTACCTAGTATAAAGTTAAAAAGTTTAAACAATTTTAAAATATCACTATATTTAGGCGAGTAAACGAAAAATGTTCATTTCAGACTCTAAAAACGTAGAAATCGTGTTTCAAGTTGAAATACGCCTTGTAAACGAAAAATGTTTATTTCAGACTCTAATAACGTAGAAATCGTGTTTCAAGTTGAAATACGCCTTGGGACCATATCTCACCTAAAGTAAATGGTAGAATCAAACTTTAACCAAACGTAATGTTTGTACCTAGGGTAAAGTTAAAAAGTTTAAACAATTTGAAAATATCACTATATTTAGGCGAGTAAACGAAAAATGTTCGTCTCAGACTCTAAAACCGCAGAAATCGTATTTCAAATTTAAATACGACTTGGGACCATATTTTACCTAAATGAAATGGTAGATTCAAAGTTTAACTGAACGTAGTGTCTGTACCTTGAGTAAAGTTTTGAAGTTTAAACAATTTTATAATATCACTATATTTAGGCGAGTAAACGAAAAATGTTCTTTTCAGACTCTAATAACGCAGAAATCGTATTTCAAATTTAAATACGACTTGGGACCATATCTCACCTAAAGTAAATGGTAGAATCAAACTTTAACCAAACGTAATGTTTGTACCTAGTATAAAGTTAAAAAGTTTAAACAATTTTAAAATATCACTATATTTAGGCGAGTAAACGAAAAATGTTCATTTCAGACTCTAAAAACGTAGAAATCGTGTTTCAAGTTGAAATACGCCTTGTAAACGAAAAATGTTTATTTCAGACTCTAATAACGTAGAAATCGTGTTTCAAGTTGAAATACGCCTTGGGACCATATCTCACCTAAAGTAAATGGTAGAATCAAACTTTAACCAAACGTAATGTTTGTACCTAGGGTAAAGTTAAAAAGTTTAAACAATTTGAAAATATCACTATATTTAGGCGAGTAAACGAAAAATGTTCATTTCAGACTCTAAAAACGTAGAAATCGTGTTTCAAGTTGAAATACGCCTTGTAAACGAAAAATGTTTATTTCAGACTCTAATAACGTAGAAATCGTGTTTCAAGTTGAAATACGCCTTGGGACCATATCTCACCTAAAGTAAATGGTAGAATCAAACTTTAACCAAACGTAATGTTTGTACCTAGTATAAAGTTAAAAAGTTTAAACAATTTTAAAATATCACTATATTTAGGCGAGTAAACGAAAAATGTTCATTTCAGACTTTAAAAACGTAGAAATCGTCTTTCAAGTTGAAATACGCCTTGTAAACGAAAAATGTTTATTTCAGACTCTAATAACGTAGAAATCGTGTTTCAAGTTGAAATACGCCTTGGGACCATATCTCACCTAAAGTAAATGGTAGAATCAAACTTTAACCAAACGTAATGTTTGTACCTAGGGTAAAGTTAAAAAGTTTAAACAATTTGAAAATATCACTATATTTAGGCGAGTAAACGAAAAATGTTCGTCTCAGACTCTAAAACCGCAGAAATCGTATTTCAAATTTAAATACGACTTGGGACCATATTTTACCTAAATGAAATGGTAGATTCAAAGTTTAACTGAACGTAGTGTCTGTACCTTGAGTAAAGTTTTGAAGTTTAAACAATTTTATAATATCACTATATTTAGGCGAGTAAACGAAAAATGTTCTTTTCAGACTCTAATAACGCAGAAATCGTATTTCAAATTTAAATACGACTTGGGACCATATCTCACCTAAAGTAAATGGTAGAATCAAACTTTAACCAAACGTAATGTTTGTACCTAGTATAAAGTTAAAAAGTTTAAACAATTTTAAAATATCACTATATTTAGGCGAGTAAACGAAAAATGTTCATTTCAGACTCTAAAAACGTAGAAATCGTGTTTCAAGTTGAAATACGCCTTGTAAACGAAAAATGTTTATTTCAGACTCTAATAACGTAGAAATCGTGTTTCAAGTTGAAATACGCCTTGGGACCATATCTCACCTAAAGTAAATGGTAGAATCAAACTTTAACCAAACGTAATGTTTGTACCTAGGGTAAAGTTAAAAAGTTTAAACAATTTGAAAATATCACTATATTTAGGCGAGTAAACGAAAAATGTTCATTTCAGACTCTAAAAACGTAGAAATCGTGTTTCAAGTTGAAATACGCCTTGTAAACGAAAAATGTTTATTTCAGACTCTAATAACGTAGAAATCGTGTTTCAAGTTGAAATACGCCTTGGGACCATATCTCACCTAAAGTAAATGGTAGAATCAAACTTTAACCAAACGTAATGTTTGTACCTAGTATAAAGTTAAAAAGTTTAAACAATTTTAAAATATCACTATATTTAGGCGAGTAAACGAAAAATGTTCATTTCAGACTTTAAAAACGTAGAAATCGTCTTTCAAGTTGAAATACGCCTTGTAAACGAAAAATGTTTATTTCAGACTCTAATAACGTAGAAATCGTGTTTCAAGTTGAAATACGCCTTGGGACCATATCTCACCTAAAGTAAATGGTAGAATCAAACTTTAACCAAACGTAATGTTTGTACCTAGGGTAAAGTTAAAAAGTTTAAACAATTTGAAAATATCACTATATTTAGGCGAGTAAACGAAAAATGTTCGTCTCAGACTCTAAAACCGCAGAAATCGTATTTCAAATTTAAATACGACTTGGGACCATATTTTACCTAAATGAAATGGTAGATTCAAAGTTTAACTGAACGTAGTGTCTGTACCTTGAGTAAAGTTTTGAAGTTTAAACAATTTTATAATATCACTATATTTAGGCGAGTAATCGAAAAATGTTCTTTTCAGACTCTAATAACGCAGAAATCGTATTTCAAATTTAAATACGACTTGGGACCATATCTCACCTAAAGTAAATGGTAGAATCAAACTTTAACCAAACGTAATGTTTGTACCTAGTATAAAGTTAAAAAGTTTAAACAATTTTAAAATATCACTATATTTAGGCGAGTAAACGAAAAATGTTCATTTCAGACTCTAAAAACGTAGAAATCGTGTTTCAAGTTGAAATACGCCTTGTAAACGAAAAATGTTTATTTCAGACTCTAATAACGTAGAAATCGTGTTTCAAGTTGAAATACGCCTTGGGACCATATCTCACCTAAAGTAAATGGTAGAATCAAACTTTAACCAAACGTAATGTTTGTACCTAGGGTAAAGTTAAAAAGTTTAAACAATTTGAAAATATCACTATATTTAGGCGAGTAAACGAAAAATGTTCGTCTCAGACTCTAAAACCGCAGAAATCGTGTTTCAAGTTGAAATACGCCTTGGTACCATATCTCACCTAAAGTAAATGGTAGAATCAAACTTTAACCAAACGTAATGTTTGTACCTAGTATAAAGTTAAAAAGTTTAAACAATTTTAAAATATCACTATATTTAGGCGAGTAAACGAAAAATGTTCATTTCACTCTAAAAACGTAGAAATCGTGTTTCAGGTTGAAATACGCCTTGTAAACGAAATAAGTTTATTTCAGACTCTAATAACGTAGAAATCGTGTTTCAAGTTGAAATACGCCTTGGGACAATATCTCACCTAAAGTAAATGGTAGAATCAAACTTTAACCAAACGTAATGTTTGTACCTAGGGTAAAGTTAAAAAGTTTAAACAATTTGAAAATATCACTATATTTAGTCGAGTAAACGAAAAATGTTCATTTCAGACTCTAAAAACGTAGAAATCGTGTTTCAAGTTGAAATACGCCTTGTAAACGAAAAATGTTTATTTCAGACTCTAATAACGTAGAAATCGTGTTTCAAGTTGAAATACGCCTTGGGACCATATCTCACCTAAAGTAAATGGTAGAATCAAACTTTAACCAAACGTAATGTTTGTACCTAGTATAAAGTTAAAAAGTTTAAACAATTTTAAAATATCACTATATTTAGGCGAGTAAACGAAAAATGTTCATTTCAGACTTTAAAAACGTAGAAATCGTCTTTCAAGTTGAAATACGCCTTGTAAACGAAAAATGTTTATTTCAGACTCTAATAACGTAGAAATCGTGTTTCAAGTTGAAATACGCCTTGGGACCATATCTCACCTAAAGTAAATGGTAGAATCAAACTTTAACCAAACGTAATGTTTGTACCTAGGGTAAAGTTAAAAAGTTTAAACAATTTGAAAATATCACTATATTTAGGCGAGTAAACGAAAAATGTTCGTCTCAGACTCTAAAACCGCAGAAATCGTATTTCAAATTTAAATACGACTTGGGACCATATTTTACCTAAATGAAATGGTAGATTCAAAGTTTAACTGAACGTAGTGTCTGTACCTTGAGTAAAGTTTTGAAGTTTAAACAATTTTATAATATCACTATATTTAGGCGAGTAAACGAAAAATGTTCTTTTCAGACTCTAATAACGCAGAAATCGTATTTCAAATTTAAATACGACTTGGGACCATATCTCACCTAAAGTAAATGGTAGAATCAAACTTTAACCAAACGTAATGTTTGTACCTAGTATAAAGTTAAAAAGTTTAAACAATTTAAAAATATCACTATATTTAGGCGAGTAAACGAAAAATGTTCATTTCAGACTCTAAAAACGTAGAAATCGTGTTTCAAGTTGAAATACGCCTTGTAAACGAAAAATGTTTATTTCAGACTCTAATAACGTAGAAATCGTGTTTCAAGTTGAAATACGCCTTGGGACCATATCTCACCTAAAGTAAATGGTAGAATCAAACTTTAACCAAACGTAATGTTTGTACCTAGGGTAAAGTTAAAAAGTTTAAACAATTTGAAAATATCACTATATTTAGGCGAGTAAACGAAAAATGTTCGTCTCAGACTCTAAAACCGCAGAAATCGTATTTCAAATTTAAATACGACTTGGGACCATATTTTACCTAAATGAAATGGTAGATTCAAAGTTTAACTGAACGTAGTGTCTGTACCTTGAGTAAAGTTTTGAAGTTTAAACAATTTTATAATATCACTATATTTAGGCGAGTAAACGAAAAATGTTCTTTTCAGACTCTAATAACGCAGAAATCGTATTTCAAATTTAAATACGACTTGGGACCATATCTCACCTAAAGTAAATGGTAGAATCAAACTTTAACCAAACGTAATGTTTGTACCTAGTATAAAGTTAAAAAGTTTAAACAATTTTAAAATATCACTATATTTAGGCGAGTAAACGAAAAATGTTCATTTCAGACTCTAAAAACGTAGAAATCGTGTTTCAAGTTGAAATACGCCTTGTAAACGAAAAATGTTTATTTCAGACTCTAATAACGTAGAAATCGTGTTTCAAGTTGAAATACGCCTTGGGACCATATCTCACCTAAAGTAAATGGTAGAATCAAACTTTAACCAAACGTAATGTTTGTACCTAGGGTAAAGTTAAAAAGTTTAAACAATTTGAAAATATCACTATATTTAGGCGAGTAAACGAAAAATGTTCATTTCAGACTCTAAAAACGTAGAAATCGTGTTTCAAGTTGAAATACGCCTTGTAAACGAAAAATGTTTATTTCAGACTCTAATAACGTAGAAATCGTGTTTCAAGTTGAAATACGCCTTGGGACCATATCTCACCTAAAGTAAATGGTAGAATCAAACTTTAACCAAACGTAATGTTTGTACCTAGTATAAAGTTAAAAAGTTTAAACAATTTTAAAATATCACTATATTTAGGCGAGTAAACGAAAAATGTTCATTTCAGACTCTAAAAACGTAGAAATCGTGTTTCAAGTTGAAATACGCCTTGTAAACGAAAAATGTTTATTTCAGACTCTAATAACGTAGAAATCGTGTTTCAAGTTGAAATACGCCTTGGGACCATATCTCACCTAAAGTAAATGGTAGAATCAAACTTTAACCAAACGTAATGTTTGTACCTAGGGTAAAGTTAAAAAGTTTAAACAATTTGAAAATATCACTATATTTAGGCGAGTAAACGAAAAATGTTCGTCTCAGACTCTAAAACCGCAGAAATCGTGTTTCAAGTTGAAATACGCCTTGGTACCATATCTCACCTAAAGTAAATGGTAGAATCAAACTTTAACCAAACGTAATGTTTGTACCTAGTATAAAGTTAAAAAGTTTAAACAATTTTAAAATATCACTATATTTAGGCGAGTAAACGAAAAATGTTCATTTCAGACTCTAAAAACGTAGAAATCGTGTTTCAGGTTGAAATACGCCTTGTAAACGAAATAAGTTTATTTCAGACTCTAATAACGTAGAAATCGTGTTTCAAGTTGAAATACGCCTTGGGACAATATCTCACCTAAAGTAAATGGTAGAATCAAACTTTAACCAAACGTAATGTTTGTACCTAGGGTAAAGTTAAAAAGTTTAAACAATTTGAAAATATCACTATATTTAGTCGAGTAAACGAAAAATGTTCATTTCAGACTCTAAAAACGTAGAAATCGTGTTTCAAGTTGAAATACGCCTTGTAAACGAAAAATGTTTATTTCAGACTCTAATAACGTAGAAATCGTGTTTCAAGTTGAAATACGCCTTGGGACCATATCTCACCTAAAGTAAATGGTAGAATCAAACTTTAACCAAACGTAATGTTTGTACCTAGTATAAAGTTAAAAAGTTTAAACAATTTTAAAATATCACTATATTTAGGCGAGTAAACGAAAAATGTTCATTTCAGACTCTAAAAACGTAGAAATCGTGTTTCAAGTTGAAATACGCCTTGTAAACGAAAAATGTTTATTTCAGACTCTAATAACGTAGAAATCGTGTTTCAAGTTGAAATACGCCTTGGGACCATATCTCACCTAAAGTAAATGGTAGAATCAAACTTTAACCAAACGTAATGTTTGTACCTAGGGTAAAGTTAAAAAGTTTAAACAATTTGAAAATATCACTATATTTAGGCGAGTAAACGAAAAATGTTCGTCTCAGACTCTAAAACCGCAGAAATCGTATTTCAAATTTAAATACGACTTGGGACCATATTTTACCTAAATGAAATGGTAGATTCAAAGTTTAACTGAACGTAGTGTCTGTACCTTGAGTAAAGTTTTGAAGTTTAAACAATTTTATAATATCACTATATTTAGGCGAGTAAACGAAAAATGTTCTTTTCAGACTCTAATAACGCAGAAATCGTATTTCAAATTTAAATACGACTTGGGACCATATCTCACCTAAAGTAAATGGTAGAATCAAACTTTAACCAAACGTAATGTTTGTACCTAGTATAAAGTTAAAAAGTTTAAACAATTTAAAAATATCACTATATTTAGGCGAGTAAACGAAAAATGTTCATTTCAGACTCTAAAAACGTAGAAATCGTGTTTCAAGTTGAAATACGCCTTGTAAACGAAAAATGTTTATTTCAGACTCTAATAACGTAGAAATCGTGTTTCAAGTTGAAATACGCCTTGGGACCATATCTCACCTAAAGTAAATGGTAGAATCAAACTTTAACCAAACGTAATGTTTGTACCTAGGGTAAAGTTAAAAAGTTTAAACAATTTGAAAATATCACTATATTTAGGCGAGTAAACGAAAAATGTTCGTCTCAGACTCTAAAACCGCAGAAATCGTATTTCAAATTTAAATACGACTTGGGACCATATTTTACCTAAATGAAATGGTAGATTCAAAGTTTAACTGAACGTAGTGTCTGTACCTTGAGTAAAGTTTTGAAGTTTAAACAATTTTATAATATCACTATATTTAGGCGAGTAAACGAAAAATGTTCTTTTCAGACTCTAATAACGCAGAAATCGTATTTCAAATTTAAATACGACTTGGGACCATATCTCACCTAAAGTAAATGGTAGAATCAAACTTTAACCAAACGTAATGTTTGTACCTAGTATAAAGTTAAAAAGTTTAAACAATTTTAAAATATCACTATATTTAGGCGAGTAAACGAAAAATGTTCATTTCAGACTCTAAAAACGTAGAAATCGTGTTTCAAGTTGAAATACGCCTTGTAAACGAAAAATGTTTATTTCAGACTCTAATAACGTAGAAATCGTGTTTCAAGTTGAAATACGCCTTGGGACCATATCTCACCTAAAGTAAATGGTAGAATCAAACTTTAACCAAACGTAATGTTTGTACCTAGGGTAAAGTTAAAAAGTTTAAACAATTTGAAAATATCACTATATTTAGGCGAGTAAACGAAAAATGTTCATTTCAGACTCTAAAAACGTAGAAATCGTGTTTCAAGTTGAAATACGCCTTGTAAACGAAAAATGTTTATTTCAGACTCTAATAACATAGAAATCGTGTTTCAAGTTGAAATACGCCTTGGGACCATATCTCACCTAAAGTAAATGGTAGAATCAAACTTTAACCAAACGTAATGTTTGTACCTAGTATAAAGTTAAAAAGTTTAAACAATTTTAAAATATCACTATATTTAGGCGAGTAAACGAAAAATGTTCTTTTCAGACTCTAATAACGCAGAAATCGTATTTCAAATTTAAATACGACTTGGGACCATATCTCACCTAAAGTAAATGGTAGAATCAAACTTTAACCAAACGTAATGTTTGTACCTAGTATAAAGTTAAAAAGTTTAAACAATTTTAAAATATCACTATATTTAGGCGAGTAAACGAAAAATGTTCATTTCAGACTCTAAAAACGTAGAAATCGTGTTTCAGGTTGAAATACGCCTTGTAAACGAAATAAGTTTATTTCAGACTCTAATAACGTAGAAATCGTGTTTCAAGTTGAAATACGCCTTGGGACAATATCTCACCTAAAGTAAATGGTAGAATCAAACTTTAACCAAACGTAATGTTTGTACCTAGGGTAAAGTTAAAAAGTTTAAACAATTTGAAAATATCACTATATTTAGTCGAGTAAACGAAAAATGTTCATTTCAGACTCTAAAAACGTAGAAATCGTGTTTCAAGTTGAAATAGGCCTTGTAAACGAAAAATGTTTATTTCAGACTCTAATAACGTAGAAATCGTGTTTCAAGTTGAAATACGCCTTGGGACCATATCTCACCTAAAGTAAATGGTAGAATCAAACTTTAACCAAACGTAATGTTTGTACCTAGTATAAAGTTAAAAAGTTTAAACAATTTTAAAATATCACTATATTTAGGCGAGTAAACGAAAAATGTTCATTTCAGACTCTAAAAACGTAGAAATCGTGTTTCAAGTTGAAATACGCCTTGTAAACGAAAAATGTTTATTTCAGACTCTAATAACGTAGAAATCGTGTTTCAAGTTGAAATACGCCTTGGGACCATATCTCACCTAAAGTAAATGGTAGAATCAAACTTTAACCAAACGTAATGTTTGTACCTAGGGTAAAGTTAAAAAGTTTAAACAATTTGAAAATATCACTATATTTAGGCGAGTAAACGAAAAATGTTCGTCTCAGACTCTAAAACCGCAGAAATCGTATTTCAAATTTAAATACGACTTGGGACCATATTTTACCTAAATGAAATGGTAGATTCAAAGTTTAACTGAACGTAGTGTCTGTACCTTGAGTAAAGTTTTGAAGTTTAAACAATTTTATAATATCACTATATTTAGGCGAGTAAACGAAAAATGTTCTTTTCAGACTCTAATAACGCAGAAATCGTATTTCAAATTTAAATACGACTTGGGACCATATCTCACCTAAAGTAAATGGTAGAATCAAACTTTAACCAAACGTAATGTTTGTACCTAGTATAAAGTTAAAAAGTTTAAACAATTTAAAAATATCACTATATTTAGGCGAGTAAACGAAAAATGTTCATTTCAGACTCTAAAAACGTAGAAATCGTGTTTCAAGTTGAAATACGCCTTGTAAACGAAAAATGTTTATTTCAGACTCTAATAACGTAGAAATCGTGTTTCAAGTTGAAATACGCCTTGGGACCATATCTCACCTAAAGTAAATGGTAGAATCAAACTTTAACCAAACGTAATGTTTGTACCTAGGGTAAAGTTAAAAAGTTTAAACAATTTGAAAATATCACTATATTTAGGCGAGTAAACGAAAAATGTTCGTCTCAGACTCTAAAACCGCAGAAATCGTATTTCAAATTTAAATACGACTTGGGACCATATTTTACCTAAATGAAATGGTAGATTCAAAGTTTAACTGAACGTAGTGTCTGTACCTTGAGTAAAGTTTTGAAGTTTAAACAATTTTATAATATCACTATATTTAGGCGAGTAAACGAAAAATGTTCTTTTCAGACTCTAATAACGCAGAAATCGTATTTCAAATTTAAATACGACTTGGGACCATATCTCACCTAAAGTAAATGGTAGAATCAAACTTTAACCAAACGTAATGTTTGTACCTAGTATAAAGTTAAAAAGTTTAAACAATTTTAAAATATCACTATATTTAGGCGAGTAAACGAAAAATGTTCATTTCAGACTCTAAAAACGTAGAAATCGTGTTTCAAGTTGAAATACGCCTTGTAAACGAAAAATGTTTATTTCAGACTCTAATAACGTAGAAATCGTGTTTCAAGTTGAAATACGCCTTGGGACCATATCTCACCTAAAGTAAATGGTAGAATCAAACTTTAACCAAACGTAATGTTTGTACCTAGGGTAAAGTTAAAAAGTTTAAACAATTTGAAAATATCACTATATTTAGGCGAGTAAACGAAAAATGTTCATTTCAGACTCTAAAAACGTAGAAATCGTGTTTCAAGTTGAAATACGCCTTGTAAACGAAAAATGTTTATTTCAGACTCTAATAACGTAGAAATCGTGTTTCAAGTTGAAATACGCCTTGGGACCATATCTCACCTAAAGTAAATGGTAGAATCAAACTTTAACCAAACGTAATGTTTGTACCTAGTATAAAGTTAAAAAGTTTAAACAATTTTAAAATATCACTATATTTAGGCGAGTAAACGAAAAATGTTCATTTCAGACTTTAAAAACGTAGAAATCGTCTTTCAAGTTGAAATACGCCTTGTAAACGAAAAATGTTTATTTCAGACTCTAATAACGTAGAAATCGTGTTTCAAGTTGAAATACGCCTTGGGACCATATCTCACCTAAAGTAAATGGTAGAATCAAACTTTAACCAAACGTAATGTTTGTACCTAGGGTAAAGTTAAAAAGTTTAAACAATTTGAAAATATCACTATATTTAGGCGAGTAAACGAAAAATGTTCGTCTCAGACTCTAAAACCGCAGAAATCGTATTTCAAATTTAAATACGACTTGGGACCATATTTTACCTAAATGAAATGGTAGATTCAAAGTTTAACTGAACGTAGTGTCTGTACCTTGAGTAAAGTTTTGAAGTTTAAACAATTTTATAATATCACTATATTTAGGCGAGTAAACGAAAAATGTTCTTTTCAGACTCTAATAACGCAGAAATCGTATTTCAAATTTAAATACGACTTGGGACCATATCTCACCTAAAGTAAATGGTAGAATCAAACTTTAACCAAACGTAATGTTTGTACCTAGTATAAAGTTAAAAAGTTTAAACAATTTAAAAATATCACTATATTTAGGCGAGTAAACGAAAAATGTTCATTTCAGACTCTAAAAACGTAGAAATCGTGTTTCAAGTTGAAATACGCCTTGTAAACGAAAAATGTTTATTTCAGACTCTAATAACGTAGAAATCGTGTTTCAAGTTGAAATACGCCTTGGGACCATATCTCACCTAAAGTAAATGGTAGAATCAAACTTTAACCAAACGTAATGTTTGTACCTAGGGTAAAGTTAAAAAGTTTAAACAATTTGAAAATATCACTATATTTAGGCGAGTAAACGAAAAATGTTCGTCTCAGACTCTAAAACCGCAGAAATCGTATTTCAAATTTAAATACGACTTGGGACCATATTTTACCTAAATGAAATGGTAGATTCAAAGTTTAACTGAACGTAGTGTCTGTACCTTGAGTAAAGTTTTGAAGTTTAAACAATTTTATAATATCACTATATTTAGGCGAGTAAACGAAAAATGTTCTTTTCAGACTCTAATAACGCAGAAATCGTATTTCAAATTTAAATACGACTTGGGACCATATCTCACCTAAAGTAAATGGTAGAATCAAACTTTAACCAAACGTAATGTTTGTACCTAGTATAAAGTTAAAAAGTTTAAACAATTTTAAAATATCACTATATTTAGGCGAGTAAACGAAAAATGTTCATTTCAGACTCTAAAAACGTAGAAATCGTGTTTCAAGTTGAAATACGCCTTGTAAACGAAAAATGTTTATTTCAGACTCTAATAACGTAGAAATCGTGTTTCAAGTTGAAATACGCCTTGGGACCATATCTCACCTAAAGTAAATGGTAGAATCAAACTTTAACCAAACGTAATGTTTGTACCTAGGGTAAAGTTAAAAAGTTTAAACAATTTGAAAATATCACTATATTTAGGCGAGTAAACGAAAAATGTTCATTTCAGACTCTAAAAACGTAGAAATCGTGTTTCAAGTTGAAATACGCCTTGTAAACGAAAAATGTTTATTTCAGACTCTAATAACGTAGAAATCGTGTTTCAAGTTGAAATACGCCTTGGGACCATATCTCACCTAAAGTAAATGGTAGAATCAAACTTTAACCAAACGTAATGTTTGTACCTAGTATAAAGTTAAAAAGTTTAAACAATTTTAAAATATCACTATATTTAGGCGAGTAAACGAAAAATGTTCATTTCAGACTTTAAAAACGTAGAAATCGTCTTTCAAGTTGAAATACGCCTTGTAAACGAAAAATGTTTATTTCAGACTCTAATAACGTAGAAATCGTGTTTCAAGTTGAAATACGCCTTGGGACCATATCTCACCTAAAGTAAATGGTAGAATCAAACTTTAACCAAACGTAATGTTTGTACCTAGGGTAAAGTTAAAAAGTTTAAACAATTTGAAAATATCACTATATTTAGGCGAGTAAACGAAAAATGTTCGTCTCAGACTCTAAAACCGCAGAAATCGTATTTCAAATTTAAATACGACTTGGGACCATATTTTACCTAAATGAAATGGTAGATTCAAAGTTTAACTGAACGTAGTGTCTGTACCTTGAGTAAAGTTTTGAAGTTTAAACAATTTTATAATATCACTATATTTAGGCGAGTAATCGAAAAATGTTCTTTTCAGACTCTAATAACGCAGAAATCGTATTTCAAATTTAAATACGACTTGGGACCATATCTCACCTAAAGTAAATGGTAGAATCAAACTTTAACCAAACGTAATGTTTGTACCTAGTATAAAGTTAAAAAGTTTAAACAATTTTAAAATATCACTATATTTAGGCGAGTAAACGAAAAATGTTCATTTCAGACTCTAAAAACGTAGAAATCGTGTTTCAAGTTGAAATACGCCTTGTAAACGAAAAATGTTTATTTCAGACTCTAATAACGTAGAAATCGTGTTTCAAGTTGAAATACGCCTTGGGACCATATCTCACCTAAAGTAAATGGTAGAATCAAACTTTAACCAAACGTAATGTTTGTACCTAGGGTAAAGTTAAAAAGTTTAAACAATTTGAAAATATCACTATATTTAGGCGAGTAAACGAAAAATGTTCGTCTCAGACTCTAAAACCGCAGAAATCGTGTTTCAAGTTGAAATACGCCTTGGTACCATATCTCACCTAAAGTAAATGGTAGAATCAAACTTTAACCAAACGTAATGTTTGTACCTAGTATAAAGTTAAAAAGTTTAAACAATTTTAAAATATCACTATATTTAGGCGAGTAAACGAAAAATGTTCATTTCACTCTAAAAACGTAGAAATCGTGTTTCAGGTTGAAATACGCCTTGTAAACGAAATAAGTTTATTTCAGACTCTAATAACGTAGAAATCGTGTTTCAAGTTGAAATACGCCTTGGGACAATATCTCACCTAAAGTAAATGGTAGAATCAAACTTTAACCAAACGTAATGTTTGTACCTAGGGTAAAGTTAAAAAGTTTAAACAATTTGAAAATATCACTATATTTAGTCGAGTAAACGAAAAATGTTCATTTCAGACTCTAAAAACGTAGAAATCGTGTTTCAAGTTGAAATACGCCTTGTAAACGAAAAATGTTTATTTCAGACTCTAATAACGTAGAAATCGTGTTTCAAGTTGAAATACGCCTTGGGACCATATCTCACCTAAAGTAAATGGTAGAATCAAACTTTAACCAAACGTAATGTTTGTACCTAGTATAAAGTTAAAAAGTTTAAACAATTTTAAAATATCACTATATTTAGGCGAGTAAACGAAAAATGTTCATTTCAGACTTTAAAAACGTAGAAATCGTCTTTCAAGTTGAAATACGCCTTGTAAACGAAAAATGTTTATTTCAGACTCTAATAACGTAGAAATCGTGTTTCAAGTTGAAATACGCCTTGGGACCATATCTCACCTAAAGTAAATGGTAGAATCAAACTTTAACCAAACGTAATGTTTGTACCTAGGGTAAAGTTAAAAAGTTTAAACAATTTGAAAATATCACTATATTTAGGCGAGTAAACGAAAAATGTTCGTCTCAGACTCTAAAACCGCAGAAATCGTATTTCAAATTTAAATACGACTTGGGACCATATTTTACCTAAATGAAATGGTAGATTCAAAGTTTAACTGAACGTAGTGTCTGTACCTTGAGTAAAGTTTTGAAGTTTAAACAATTTTATAATATCACTATATTTAGGCGAGTAAACGAAAAATGTTCTTTTCAGACTCTAATAACGCAGAAATCGTATTTCAAATTTAAATACGACTTGGGACCATATCTCACCTAAAGTAAATGGTAGAATCAAACTTTAACCAAACGTAATGTTTGTACCTAGTATAAAGTTAAAAAGTTTAAACAATTTAAAAATATCACTATATTTAGGCGAGTAAACGAAAAATGTTCATTTCAGACTCTAAAAACGTAGAAATCGTGTTTCAAGTTGAAATACGCCTTGTAAACGAAAAATGTTTATTTCAGACTCTAATAACGTAGAAATCGTGTTTCAAGTTGAAATACGCCTTGGGACCATATCTCACCTAAAGTAAATGGTAGAATCAAACTTTAACCAAACGTAATGTTTGTACCTAGGGTAAAGTTAAAAAGTTTAAACAATTTGAAAATATCACTATATTTAGGCGAGTAAACGAAAAATGTTCGTCTCAGACTCTAAAACCGCAGAAATCGTATTTCAAATTTAAATACGACTTGGGACCATATTTTACCTAAATGAAATGGTAGATTCAAAGTTTAACTGAACGTAGTGTCTGTACCTTGAGTAAAGTTTTGAAGTTTAAACAATTTTATAATATCACTATATTTAGGCGAGTAAACGAAAAATGTTCTTTTCAGACTCTAATAACGCAGAAATCGTATTTCAAATTTAAATACGACTTGGGACCATATCTCACCTAAAGTAAATGGTAGAATCAAACTTTAACCAAACGTAATGTTTGTACCTAGTATAAAGTTAAAAAGTTTAAACAATTTTAAAATATCACTATATTTAGGCGAGTAAACGAAAAATGTTCATTTCAGACTCTAAAAACGTAGAAATCGTGTTTCAAGTTGAAATACGCCTTGTAAACGAAAAATGTTTATTTCAGACTCTAATAACGTAGAAATCGTGTTTCAAGTTGAAATACGCCTTGGGACCATATCTCACCTAAAGTAAATGGTAGAATCAAACTTTAACCAAACGTAATGTTTGTACCTAGGGTAAAGTTAAAAAGTTTAAACAATTTGAAAATATCACTATATTTAGGCGAGTAAACGAAAAATGTTCATTTCAGACTCTAAAAACGTAGAAATCGTGTTTCAAGTTGAAATACGCCTTGTAAACGAAAAATGTTTATTTCAGACTCTAATAACGTAGAAATCGTGTTTCAAGTTGAAATACGCCTTGGGACCATATCTCACCTAAAGTAAATGGTAGAATCAAACTTTAACCAAACGTAATGTTTGTACCTAGTATAAAGTTAAAAAGTTTAAACAATTTTAAAATATCACTATATTTAGGCGAGTAAACGAAAAATGTTCATTTCAGACTTTAAAAACGTAGAAATCGTCTTTCAAGTTGAAATACGCCTTGTAAACGAAAAATGTTTATTTCAGACTCTAATAACGTAGAAATCGTGTTTCAAGTTGAAATACGCCTTGGGACCATATCTCACCTAAAGTAAATGGTAGAATCAAACTTTAACCAAACGTAATGTTTGTACCTAGGGTAAAGTTAAAAAGTTTAAACAATTTGAAAATATCACTATATTTAGGCGAGTAAACGAAAAATGTTCGTCTCAGACTCTAAAACCGCAGAAATCGTATTTCAAATTTAAATACGACTTGGGACCATATTTTACCTAAATGAAATGGTAGATTCAAAGTTTAACTGAACGTAGTGTCTGTACCTTGAGTAAAGTTTTGAAGTTTAAACAATTTTATAATATCACTATATTTAGGCGAGTAATCGAAAAATGTTCTTTTCAGACTCTAATAACGCAGAAATCGTATTTCAAATTTAAATACGACTTGGGACCATATCTCACCTAAAGTAAATGGTAGAATCAAACTTTAACCAAACGTAATGTTTGTACCTAGTATAAAGTTAAAAAGTTTAAACAATTTTAAAATATCACTATATTTAGGCGAGTAAACGAAAAATGTTCATTTCAGACTCTAAAAACGTAGAAATCGTGTTTCAAGTTGAAATACGCCTTGTAAACGAAAAATGTTTATTTCAGACTCTAATAACGTAGAAATCGTGTTTCAAGTTGAAATACGCCTTGGGACCATATCTCACCTAAAGTAAATGGTAGAATCAAACTTTAACCAAACGTAATGTTTGTACCTAGGGTAAAGTTAAAAAGTTTAAACAATTTGAAAATATCACTATATTTAGGCGAGTAAACGAAAAATGTTCGTCTCAGACTCTAAAACCGCAGAAATCGTGTTTCAAGTTGAAATACGCCTTGGTACCATATCTCACCTAAAGTAAATGGTAGAATCAAACTTTAACCAAACGTAATGTTTGTACCTAGTATAAAGTTAAAAAGTTTAAACAATTTTAAAATATCACTATATTTAGGCGAGTAAACGAAAAATGTTCATTTCACTCTAAAAACGTAGAAATCGTGTTTCAGGTTGAAATACGCCTTGTAAACGAAATAAGTTTATTTCAGACTCTAATAACGTAGAAATCGTGTTTCAAGTTGAAATACGCCTTGGGACAATATCTCACCTAAAGTAAATGGTAGAATCAAACTTTAACCAAACGTAATGTTTGTACCTAGGGTAAAGTTAAAAAGTTTAAACAATTTGAAAATATCACTATATTTAGTCGAGTAAACGAAAAATGTTCATTTCAGACTCTAAAAACGTAGAAATCGTGTTTCAAGTTGAAATACGCCTTGTAAACGAAAAATGTTTATTTCAGACTCTAATAACGTAGAAATCGTGTTTCAAGTTGAAATACGCCTTGGGACCATATCTCACCTAAAGTAAATGGTAGAATCAAACTTTAACCAAACGTAATGTTTGTACCTAGTATAAAGTTAAAAAGTTTAAACAATTTTAAAATATCACTATATTTAGGCGAGTAAACGAAAAATGTTCATTTCAGACTTTAAAAACGTAGAAATCGTCTTTCAAGTTGAAATACGCCTTGTAAACGAAAAATGTTTATTTCAGACTCTAATAACGTAGAAATCGTGTTTCAAGTTGAAATACGCCTTGGGACCATATCTCACCTAAAGTAAATGGTAGAATCAAACTTTAACCAAACGTAATGTTTGTACCTAGGGTAAAGTTAAAAAGTTTAAACAATTTGAAAATATCACTATATTTAGGCGAGTAAACGAAAAATGTTCGTCTCAGACTCTAAAACCGCAGAAATCGTATTTCAAATTTAAATACGACTTGGGACCATATTTTACCTAAATGAAATGGTAGATTCAAAGTTTAACTGAACGTAGTGTCTGTACCTTGAGTAAAGTTTTGAAGTTTAAACAATTTTATAATATCACTATATTTAGGCGAGTAAACGAAAAATGTTCTTTTCAGACTCTAATAACGCAGAAATCGTATTTCAAATTTAAATACGACTTGGGACCATATCTCACCTAAAGTAAATGGTAGAATCAAACTTTAACCAAACGTAATGTTTGTACCTAGTATAAAGTTAAAAAGTTTAAACAATTTAAAAATATCACTATATTTAGGCGAGTAAACGAAAAATGTTCATTTCAGACTCTAAAAACGTAGAAATCGTGTTTCAAGTTGAAATACGCCTTGTAAACGAAAAATGTTTATTTCAGACTCTAATAACGTAGAAATCGTGTTTCAAGTTGAAATACGCCTTGGGACCATATCTCACCTAAAGTAAATGGTAGAATCAAACTTTAACCAAACGTAATGTTTGTACCTAGGGTAAAGTTAAAAAGTTTAAACAATTTGAAAATATCACTATATTTAGGCGAGTAAACGAAAAATGTTCTTTTCAGACTCTAAAACCGCAGAAATCGTGTTTCAAGTTGAAATACGCCTTGGTACCATATCTCACCTAAAGTAAATGGTAGAATCAAACTTTAACCAAACGTAATGTTTGTACCTAGTATAAAGTTAAAAAGTTTAAACAATTTTAAAATATCACTATATTTAGGCGAGTAAACGAAAAATGTTCATTTCAGACTCTAAAAACGTAGAAATCGTGTTTCAAGTTGAAATACGCCTTGTAAACGAAAAATGTTTATTTCAGACTCTAATAACGTAGAAATCGTGTTTCAAGTTGAAATACGCCTTGGGACCATATCTCACCTAAAGTAAATGGTAGAATCAAACTTTAACCAAACGTAATGTTTGTACCTAGGGTAAAGTTAAAAAGTTTAAACAATTTGAAAATATCACTATATTTAGGCGAGTAAACGAAAAATGTTCGTCTCAGACTCTAAAACCGCAGAAATCGTGTTTCAAGTTGAAATACGCCTTGGTACCATATCTCACCTAAAGTAAATGGTAGAATCAAACTTTAACCAAACGTAATGTTTGTACCTAGTATAAAGTTAAAAAGTTTAAACAATTTTAAAATATCACTATATTTAGGCGAGTAAACGAAAAATGTTCATTTCAGACTCTAAAAACGTAGAAATCGTGTTTCAGGTTGAAATACGCCTTGTAAACGAAATAAGTTTATTTCAGACTCTAATAACGTAGAAATCGTGTTTCAAGTTGAAATACGCCTTGGGACAATATCTCACCTAAAGTAAATGGTAGAATCAAACTTTAACCAAACGTAATGTTTGTACCTAGGGTAAAGTTAAAAAGTTTAAACAATTTGAAAATATCACTATATTTAGTCGAGTAAACGAAAAATGTTCATTTCAGACTCTAAAAACGTAGAAATCGTGTTTCAAGTTGAAATACGCCTTGTAAACGAAAAATGTTTATTTCAGACTCTAATAACGTAGAAATCGTGTTTCAAGTTGAAATACGCCTTGGGACCATATCTCACCTAAAGTAAATGGTAGAATCAAACTTTAACCAAACGTAATGTTTGTACCTAGTATAAAGTTAAAAAGTTTAAACAATTTTAAAATATCACTATATTTAGGCGAGTAAACGAAAAATGTTCATTTCAGACTTTAAAAACGTAGAAATCGTCTTTCAAGTTGAAATACGCCTTGTAAACGAAAAATGTTTATTTCAGACTCTAATAACGTAGAAATCGTGTTTCAAGTTGAAATACGCCTTGGGACCATATCTCACCTAAAGTAAATGGTAGAATCAAACTTTAACCAAACGTAATGTTTGTACCTAGGGTAAAGTTAAAAAGTTTAAACAATTTGAAAATATCACTATATTTAGGCGAGTAAACGAAAAATGTTCGTCTCAGACTCTAAAACCGCAGAAATCGTATTTCAAATTTAAATACGACTTGGGACCATATTTTACCAAAATGAAATGGTAGATTCAAAGTTTAACTGAACGTAGTGTCTGTACCTTGAGTAAAGTTTTGAAGTTTAAACAATTTTATAATATCACTATATTTAGGCGAGTAAACGAAAAATGTTCTTTTCAGACTCTAATAACGCAGAAATCGTATTTCAAATTTAAATACGACTTGGGACCATATCTCACCTAAAGTAAATGGTAGAATCAAACTTTAACCAAACGTAATGTTTGTACCTAGTATAAAGTTAAAAAGTTTAAACAATTTAAAAATATCACTATATTTAGGCGAGTAAACGAAAAATGTTCATTTCAGACTCTAAAAACGTAGAAATCGTGTTTCAAGTTGAAATACGCCTTGTAAACGAAAAATGTTTATTTCAGACTCTAATAACGTAGAAATCGTGTTTCAAGTTGAAATACGCCTTGGGACCATATCTCACCTAAAGTAAATGGTAGAATCAAACTTTAACCAAACGTAATGTTTGTACCTAGGGTAAAGTTAAAAAGTTTAAACAATTTGAAAATATCACTATATTTAGGCGAGTAAACGAAAAATGTTCGTCTCAGACTCTAAAACCGCAGAAATCGTATTTCAAATTTAAATACGACTTGGGACCATATTTTACCTAAATGAAATGGTAGATTCAAAGTTTAACTGAACGTAGTGTCTGTACCTTGAGTAAAGTTTTGAAGTTTAAACAATTTTATAATATCACTATATTTAGGCGAGTAAACGAAAAATGTTCTTTTCAGACTCTAATAACGCAGAAATCGTATTTCAAATTTAAATACGACTTGGGACCATATCTCACCTAAAGTAAATGGTAGAATCAAACTTTAACCAAACGTAATGTTTGTACCTAGTATAAAGTTAAAAAGTTTAAACAATTTTAAAATATCACTATATTTAGGCGAGTAAACGAAAAATGTTCATTTCAGACTCTAAAAACGTAGAAATCGTGTTTCAAGTTGAAATACGCCTTGTAAACGAAAAATGTTTATTTCAGACTCTAATAACGTAGAAATCGTGTTTCAAGTTGAAATACGCCTTGGGACCATATCTCACCTAAAGTAAATGGTAGAATCAAACTTTAACCAAACGTAATGTTTGTACCTAGGGTAAAGTTAAAAAGTTTAAACAATTTGAAAATATCACTATATTTAGGCGAGTAAACGAAAAATGTTCATTTCAGACTCTAAAAACGTAGAAATCGTGTTTCAAGTTGAAATACGCCTTGTAAACGAAAAATGTTTATTTCAGACTCTAATAACGTAGAAATCGTGTTTCAAGTTGAAATACGCCTTGGGACCATATCTCACCTAAAGTAAATGGTAGAATCAAACTTTAACCAAACGTAATGTTTGTACCTAGTATAAAGTTAAAAAGTTTAAACAATTTTAAAATATCACTATATTTAGGCGAGTAAACGAAAAATGTTCATTTCAGACTCTAAAAACGTAGAAATCGTGTTTCAAGTTGAAATACGCCTTGTAAACGAAAAATGTTTATTTCAGACTCTAATAACGTAGAAATCGTGTTTCAAGTTGAAATACGCCTTGGGACCATATCTCACCTAAAGTAAATGGTAGAATCAAACTTTAACCAAACGTAATGTTTGTACCTAGGGTAAAGTTAAAAAGTTTAAACAATTTGAAAATATCACTATATTTAGGCGAGTAAACGAAAAATGTTCGTCTCAGACTCTAAAACCGCAGAAATCGTGTTTCAAGTTGAAATACGCCTTGGTACCATATCTCACCTAAAGTAAATGGTAGAATCAAACTTTAACCAAACGTAATGTTTGTACCTAGTATAAAGTTAAAAAGTTTAAACAATTTTAAAATATCACTATATTTAGGCGAGTAAACGAAAAATGTTCATTTCAGACTCTAAAAACGTAGAAATCGTGTTTCAGGTTGAAATACGCCTTGTAAACGAAATAAGTTTATTTCAGACTCTAATAACGTAGAAATCGTGTTTCAAGTTGAAATACGCCTTGGGACAATATCTCACCTAAAGTAAATGGTAGAATCAAACTTTAACCAAACGTAATGTTTGTACCTAGGGTAAAGTTAAAAAGTTTAAACAATTTGAAAATATCACTATATTTAGTCGAGTAAACGAAAAATGTTCATTTCAGACTCTAAAAACGTAGAAATCGTGTTTCAAGTTGAAATACGCCTTGTAAACGAAAAATGTTTATTTCAGACTCTAATAACGTAGAAATCGTGTTTCAAGTTGAAATACGCCTTGGGACCATATCTCACCTAAAGTAAATGGTAGAATCAAACTTTAACCAAACGTAATGTTTGTACCTAGGGTAAAGTTAAAAAGTTTAAACAATTTGAAAATATCACTATATATAGGCGAGTAAACGAAAAATGTTCGTCTCAGACTCTAAACCGCAGAAATCGTGTTTCAAGTTGAAATACGCCTTGGTACCATATCTCACCTAAAGTAAATGGTAGAATCAAACTTTAACCAAACGTAATGTTTGTACCTAGTATAAAGTTAAAAAGTTTAAACAATTTTAAAATATCACTATATTTAGGCGAGTAAACGAAAAATGTTCATTTCAGACTCTAAAAACGTAGAAATCGTGTTTCAGGTTGAAATACGCCTTGTAAACGAAATAAGTTTATTTCAGACTCTAATAACGTAGAAATCGTGTTTCAAGTTGAAATACGCCTTGGGACAATATCTCACCTAAAGTAAATGGTAGAATCAAACTTTAACCAAACGTAATGTTTGTACCTAGGGTAAAGTTAAAAAGTTTAAACAATTTGAAAATATCACTATATTTAGTCGAGTAAACGAAAAATGTTCATTTCAGACTCTAAAAACGTAGAAATCGTGTTTCAAGTTGAAATACGCCTTGTAAACGAAAAATGTTTATTTCAGACTCTAATAACGTAGAAATCGTGTTTCAAGTTGAAATACGCCTTGGGACCATATCTCACCTAAAGTAAATGGTAGAATCAAACTTTAACCAAACGTAATGTTTGTACCTAGTATAAAGTTAAAAAGTTTAAACAATTTTAAAATATCACTATATTTAGGCGAGTAAACGAAAAATGTTCATTTCAGACTTTAAAAACGTAGAAATCGTCTTTCAAGTTGAAATACGCCTTGTAAACGAAAAATGTTTATTTCAGACTCTAATAACGTAGAAATCGTGTTTCAAGTTGAAATACGCCTTGGGACCATATCTCACCTAAAGTAAATGGTAGAATCAAACTTTAACCAAACGTAATGTTTGTACCTAGGGTAAAGTTAAAAAGTTTAAACAATTTGAAAATATCACTATATTTAGGCGAGTAAACGAAAAATGTTCGTCTCAGACTCTAAAACCGCAGAAATCGTATTTCAAATTTAAATACGACTTGGGACCATATTTTACCAAAATGAAATGGTAGATTCAAAGTTTAACTGAACGTAGTGTCTGTACCTTGAGTAAAGTTTTGAAGTTTAAACAATTTTATAATATCACTATATTTAGGCGAGTAAACGAAAAATGTTCTTTTCAGACTCTAATAACGCAGAAATCGTATTTCAAATTTAAATACGACTTGGGACCATATCTCACCTAAAGTAAATGGTAGAATCAAACTTTAACCAAACGTAATGTTTGTACCTAGTATAAAGTTAAAAAGTTTAAACAATTTAAAAATATCACTATATTTAGGCGAGTAAACGAAAAATGTTCATTTCAGACTCTAAAAACGTAGAAATCGTGTTTCAAGTTGAAATACGCCTTGTAAACGAAAAATGTTTATTTCAGACTCTAATAACGTAGAAATCGTGTTTCAAGTTGAAATACGCCTTGGGACCATATCTCACCTAAAGTAAATGGTAGAATCAAACTTTAACCAAACGTAATGTTTGTACCTAGGGTAAAGTTAAAAAGTTTAAACAATTTGAAAATATCACTATATTTAGGCGAGTAAACGAAAAATGTTCGTCTCAGACTCTAAAACCGCAGAAATCGTATTTCAAATTTAAATACGACTTGGGACCAAATTTTACCTAAATGAAATGGTAGATTCAAAGTTTAACTGAACGTAGTGTCTGTACCTTGAGTAAAGTTTTGAAGTTTAAACAATTTTATAATATCACTATATTTAGGCGAGTAAACGAAAAATGTTCTTTTCAGACTCTAATAACGCAGAAATCGTATTTCAAATTTAAATACGACTTGGGACCATATCTCACCTAAAGTAAATGGTAGAATCAAACTTTAACCAAACGTAATGTTTGTACCTAGTATAAAGTTAAAAAGTTTAAACAATTTTAAAATATCACTATATTTAGGCGAGTAAACGAAAAATGTTCATTTCAGACTCTAAAAACGTAGAAATCGTGTTTCAAGTTGAAATACGCCTTGTAAACGAAAAATGTTTATTTCAGACTCTAATAACGTAGAAATCGTGTTTCAAGTTGAAATACGCCTTGGGACCATATCTCACCTAAAGTAAATGGTAGAATCAAACTTTAACCAAACGTAATGTTTGTACCTAGGGTAAAGTTAAAAAGTTTAAACAATTTGAAAATATCACTATATTTAGGCGAGTAAACGAAAAATGTTCATTTCAGACTCTAAAAACGTAGAAATCGTGTTTCAAGTTGAAATACGCCTTGTAAACGAAAAATGTTTATTTCAGACTCTAATAACGTAGAAATCGTGTTTCAAGTTGAAATACGCCTTGGGACCATATCTCACCTAAAGTAAATGGTAGAATCAAACTTTAACCAAACGTAATGTTTGTACCTAGTATAAAGTTAAAAAGTTTAAACAATTTTAAAATATCACTATATTTAGGCGAGTAAACGAAAAATGTTCATTTCAGACTCTAAAAACGTAGAAATCGTGTTTCAAGTTGAAATACGCCTTGTAAACGAAAAATGTTTATTTCAGACTCTAATAACGTAGAAATCGTGTTTCAAGTTGAAATACGCCTTGGGACCATATCTCACCTAAAGTAAATGGTAGAATCAAACTTTAACCAAACGTAATGTTTGTACCTAGGGTAAAGTTAAAAAGTTTAAACAATTTGAAAATATCACTATATTTAGGCGAGTAAACGAAAAATGTTCGTCTCAGACTCTAAAACCGCAGAAATCGTGTTTCAAGTTGAAATACGCCTTGGTACCATATCTCACCTAAAGTAAATGGTAGAATCAAACTTTAACCAAACGTAATGTTTGTACCTAGTATAAAGTTAAAAAGTTTAAACAATTTTAAAATATCACTATATTTAGGCGAGTAAACGAAAAATGTTCATTTCAGACTCTAAAAACGTAGAAATCGTGTTTCAGGTTGAAATACGCCTTGTAAACGAAATAAGTTTATTTCAGACTCTAATAACGTAGAAATCGTGTTTCAAGTTGAAATACGCCTTGGGACAATATCTCACCTAAAGTAAATGGTAGAATCAAACTTTAACCAAACGTAATGTTTGTACCTAGGGTAAAGTTAAAAAGTTTAAACAATTTGAAAATATCACTATATTTAGTCGAGTAAACGAAAAATGTTCATTTCAGACTCTAAAAACGTAGAAATCGTGTTTCAAGTTGAAATACGCCTTGTAAACGAAAAATGTTTATTTCAGACTCTAATAACGTAGAAATCGTGTTTCAAGTTGAAATACGCCTTGGGACCATATCTCACCTAAAGTAAATGGTAGAATCAAACTTTAACCAAACGTAATGTTTGTACCTAGGGTAAAGTTAAAAAGTTTAAACAATTTGAAAATATCACTATATATAGGCGAGTAAACGAAAAATGTTCGTCTCAGACTCTAAACCGCAGAAATCGTGTTTCAAGTTGAAATACGCCTTGGTACCATATCTCACCTAAAGTAAATGGTAGAATCAAACTTTAACCAAACGTAATGTTTGTACCTAGTATAAAGTTAAAAAGTTTAAACAATTTTAAAATATCACTATATTTAGGCGAGTAAACGAAAAATGTTCATTTCAGACTCTAAAAACGTAGAAATCGTGTTTCAAGTTGAAATACGCCTTGTAAACGAAATAAGTTTATTTCAGACTCTAATAACGTAGAAATCGTGTTTCAAGTTGAAATACGCCTTGGGACCATATCTCACCTAAAGTAAATGGTAGAATCAAACTTTAACCAAACGTAATGTTTGTACCTAGGGTAAAGTTAAAAAGTTTAAACAATTTGAAAATATCACTATATTTAGGCGAGTAAACGAAAAATGTTCATTTCAGACTCTAAAAACGTAGAAATCGTGTTTCAAGTTGAAATACGCCTTGTAAACGAAAAATGTTTATTTCAGACTCTAATAACGTAGAAATCGTGTTTCAAGTTGAAATACGCCTTGGAACCATATCTCACCTAAAGTAAATGGTAGAATCAAACTTTAACCAAACGTAATGTTTGTACCTAGTATAAAGTTAAAAAGTTTAAACAATTTTAAAATATCACTATATTTAGGCGAGTAAACGAAAAATGTTCATTTCAGACTTTAAAAACGTAGAAAACGTCTTTCAAGTTGAAATACGCCTTGTAAACGAAAAATGTTTATTTCAGACTCTAATAACGTAGAAATCGTGTTTCAAGTTGAAATACGCCTTGGGACCATATCTCACCTAAAGTAAATGGTAGAATCAAACTTTAACCAAACGTAATGTTTGTACCTAGGGTAAAGTTAAAAAGTTTAAACAATTTGAAAATATCACTATATTTAGGCGAGTAAACGAAAAATGTTCGTCTCAGACTCTAAAACCGCAGAAATCGTATTTCAAATTTAAATACGACTTGGGACCATATTTTACCTAAATGAAATGGTAGATTCAAAGTTTAACTGAACGTAGTGTCTGTACCTTGAGTAAAGTTTTGAAGTTTAAACAATTTTATAATATCACTATATTTAGGCGAGTAAACGAAAAATGTTCTTTTCAGACTCTAATAACGCAGAAATCGTATTTCAAATTTAAATACGACTTGGGACCATATCTCACCTAAAGTAAATGGTAGAATCAAACTTTAACCAAACGTATTGTTTGTACCTAGGGTAAAGTTAAAAAGTTTAAACAATTTGAAAATATCACTATATTTAGGCGAGTAAACGAAAAATGTTCGTCTCAGACTCTAAAACCGCAGAAATCGTGTTTCAAGTTGAAATACGCCTTGGTACCATATCTCACCTAAAGTAAATGGTAGAATCAAACTTTAACCAAACGTAATGTTTGTACCTAGTATAAAGTTAAAAAGTTTAAACAATTTTAAAATATCACTATATTTAGGCGAGTAAACGAAAAATGTTCATTTCAGACTCTAAAAACGTAGAAATCGTGTTTCATGTTGAAATACGCCTTGTAAACGAAATAAGTTTATTTCAGACTCTAATAACGTAGAAATCGTGTTTCAAGTTGAAATACGCCTTGGTACCATATCTCACCTAAAGTAAATGGTAGAATCAAACTTTAACCAAACGTAATGTTTGTACCTAGTATAAAGTTAAAAAGTTTAAACAATTTTAAAATATCACTATATTTAGGCGAGTAAACGAAAAATGTTCATTTCAGACTCTAAAAACGTAGAAATCGTGTTTCAAGTTGAAATACGCCTTGTAAACGAAATAAGTTTATTTCAGACTCTAATAACGTAGAAATCGTGTTTCAAGTTGAAATACGCCTTGGGACCATATCTCACCTAAAGTAAATGGTAGAATCAAACTTTAACCAAACGTAATGTTTGTACCTAGGGTAAAGTTAAAAAGTTTAAACAATTTGAAAATATCACTATATTTAGGCGAGTAAACGAAAAATGTTCATTTCAGACTCTAAAAACGTAGAAATCGTGTTTCAAGTTGAAATACGCCTTGTAAACGAAAAATGTTTATTTCAGACTCTAATAACGTAGAAATCGTGTTTCAAGTTGAAATACGCCTTGGGACCATATCTCACCTAAAGTAAATGGTAGAATCAAACTTTAACCAAACGTAATGTTTGTACCTAGTATAAAGTTAAAAAGTTTAAACAATTTTAAAATATCACTATATTTAGGCGAGTAAACGAAAAATGTTCATTTCAGACTTTAAAAACGTAGAAAACGTCTTACAAGTTGAAATACGCCTTGTAAACGAAAAATGTTTATTTCAGACTCTAATAACGTAGAAATCGTGTTTCAAGTTGAAATACGCCTTGGGACCATATCTCACCTAAAGTAAATGGTAGAATCAAACTTTAACCAAACGTAATGTTTGTACCTAGGGTAAAGTTAAAAAGTTTAAACAATTTGAAAATATCACTATATTTAGGCGAGTAAACGAAAAATGTTCGTCTCAGACTCTAAAACCGCAGAAATCGTATTTCAAATTTAAATACGACTTGGGACCATATTTTACCTAAATGAAATGGTAGATTCAAAGTTTAACTGAACGTAGTGTCTGTACCTTGAGTAAAGTTTTGAAGTTTAAACAATTTTATAATATCACTATATTTAGGCGAGTAAACGAAAAATGTTCTTTTCAGACTCTAATAACGCAGAAATCGTATTTCAAATTTAAATACGACTTGGGACCATATCTCACCTAAAGTAAATGGTAGAATCAAACTTTAACCAAACGTATTGTTTGTACCTAGGGTAAAGTTAAAAAGTTTAAACAATTTGAAAATATCACTATATTTAGGCGAGTAAACGAAAAATGTTCGTCTCAGACTCTAAAACCGCAGAAATCGTGTTTCAAGTTGAAATACGCCTTGTAAACGAAAAATGTTTATTTCAGACTCTAATAACGTAGAAATCGTGTTTCAAGTTGAAATACGCCTTGGGACCATATCTCACCTAAAGTAAATGGGAGAATCAAACTTTAACCAAACGTAATGTTTGTACCTAGGGTAAAGTTAAAAAGTTTAAACAATTTGAAAATATCACTATATTTAGGCGAGTAAACGAAAAATGTTCGTCTCAGACTCTAAAACCGCAGAAATCGTGTTTCAAGTTGAAATACGCCTTGGTACCATATCTCACCTAAAGTAAATGGTAGAATCAAACTTTAACCAAACGTAATGTTTGTACCTAGTATAAAGTTAAAAAGTTTAAACAATTTTAAAATATCACTATATTTAGGCGAGTAAACGAAAAATGTTCATTTCAGACTCTAAAAACGTAGAAATCGTGTTTCAAGTTGAAATACGCCTCGTAAACGAAATAAGTTTATTTCAGACTCTAATAACGTAGAAATCGTGTTTCAAGTTGAAATACGCCTTGGGACCATATCTCACCTAAAGTAAATGGTAGAATCAAACTTTAACCAAACGTAATGTTTGTACCTAGGGTAAAGTTAAAAAGTTTAAACAATTTGAAAATATCACTATATTTAGGCGAGTAAACGAAAAATGTTCATTTCAGACTCTAAAAACGTAGAAATCGTGTTTCAAGTTGAAATACGCCTTGTAAACGAAAAATGTTTATTTCAGACTCTAATAACGTAGAAATCGTGTTTCAAGTTGAAATACGCCTTGGGACCATATCTCACCTAAAGTAAATGGTAGAATCAAACTTTAACCAAACGTAATGTTTGTACCTAGTATAAAGTTAAAAAGTTTAAACAATTTTAAAATATCACTATATTTAGGCGAGTAAACGAAAAATGTTCATTTCAGACTTTAATAACGTAGAAATCGTCTTTCAAGTTGAAATACGCCTTGTAAACGAAAAATGTTTATTTCAGACTCTAATAACGTAGAAATCGTGTTTCAAGTTGAAATACGCCTTGGGACCATATCTCACCTAAAGTAAATGGTAGAATCAAACTTTAACCAAACGTAATGTTTGTACCTAGGGTAAAGTTAAAAAGTTTAAACAATTTGAAAATATCACTATATTTAGGCGAGTAAACGAAAAATGTTCGTCTCAGACTCTAAAACCGCAGAAATCGTATTTCAAATTTAAATACGACTTGGGACCATATTTTACCTAAATGAAATGGTAGATTCAAAGTTTAACTGAACGTAGTGTCTGTACCTTGAGTAAAGTTTTGAAGTTTAAACAATTTTATAATATCACTATATTTAGGCGAGTAAACGAAAAATGTTCTTTTCAGACTCTAATAACGCAGAAATCGTATTTCAAATTTAAATACGACTTGGGACCATATCTCACCTAAAGTAAATGGTAGAATCAAACTTTAACCAAACGTATTGTTTGTACCTAGGGTAAAGTTAAAAAGTTTAAACAATTTGAAAATATCACTATATTTAGGCGAGTAAACGAAAAATGTTCGTCTCAGACTCTAAAACCGCAGAAATCGTGTTTCAAGTTGAAATACGCCTTGTAAACGAAAAATGTTTATTTCAGACTCTAATAACGTAGAAATCGTGTTTCAAGTTGAAATACGCCTTGGGACCATATCTCACCTAAAGTAAATGGGAGAATCAAACTTTAACCAAACGTAATGTTTGTACCTAGGGTAAAGTTAAAAAGTTTAAACAATTTGAAAATATCACTATATTTAGGCGAGTAAACGAAAAATGTTCGTCTCAGACTCTAAAACCGCAGAAATCGTGTTTCAAGTTGAAATACGCCTTGGTACCATATCTCACCTAAAGTAAATGGTAGAATCAAACTTTAACCAAACGTAATGTTTGTACCTAGTATAAAGTTAAAAAGTTTAAACAATTTTAAAATATCACTATATTTAGGCGAGTAAACGAAAAATGTTCATTTCAGACTCTAAAAACGTAGAAATCGTGTTTCAAGTTGAAATACGCCTCGTAAACGAAATAAGTTTATTTCAGACTCTAATAACGTAGAAATCGTGTTTCAAGTTGAAATACGCCTTGGGACCATATCTCACCTAAAGTAAATGGTAGAATCAAACTTTAACCAAACGTAATGTTTGTACCTAGGGTAAAGTTAAAAAGTTTAAACAATTTGAAAATATCACTATATTTAGGCGAGTAAACGAAAAATGTTCATTTCAGACTCTAAAAACGTAGAAATCGTGTTTCAAGTTGAAATACGCCTTGTAAACGAAAAATGTTTATTTCAGACTCTAATAACGTAGAAATCGTGTTTCAAGTTGAAATACGCCTTGGGACCATATCTCACCTAAAGTAAATGGTAGAATCAAACTTTAACCAAACGTAATGTTTGTACCTAGTATAAAGTTAAAAAGTTTAAACAATTTTAAAATATCACTATATTTAGGCGAGTAAACGAAAAATGTTCATTTCAGACTTTAATAACGTAGAAATCGTCTTTCAAGTTGAAATACGCCTTGTAAACGAAAAATGTTTATTTCAGACTCTAATAACGTAGAAATCGTGTTTCAAGTTGAAATACGCCTTGGGACCATATCTCACCTAAAGTAAATGGTAGAATCAAACTTTAACCAAACGTAATGTTTGTACCTAGGGTAAAGTTAAAAAGTTTAAACAATTTGAAAATATCACTATATTTAGGCGAGTAAACGAAAAATGTTCGTCTCAGACTCTAAAACCGCAGAAATCGTATTTCAAATTTAAATACGACTTGGGACCATATTTTACCTAAATGAAATGGTAGATTCAAAGTTTAACTGAACGTAGTGTCTGTACCTTGAGTAAAGTTTTGAAGTTTAAACAATTTTATAATATCACTATATTTAGGCGAGTAAACGAAAAATGTTCTTTTCAGACTCTAATAACGCAGAAATCGTATTTCAAATTTAAATACGACTTGGGACCATATCTCACCTAAAGTAAATGGTAGAATCAAACTTTAACCAAACGTAATGTTTGTACCTAGTATAAAGTTAAAAAGTTTAAACAATTTTAAAATATCACTATATTTAGGCGAGTAAACGAAAAATGTTCATTTCAGACTCTAAAAACGTAGAAATCGTGTTTCAAGTTGAAATACGCCTTGTAAACGAAAAATGTTTATTTCAGACTCTAATAACGTAGAAATCGTGTTTCAAGTTGAAATACGCCTTGGGACCATATCTCACCTAAAGTAAATGGTAGAATCAAACTTTAACCAAACGTAATGTTTGTACCTAGGGTAAAGTTAAAAAGTTTAAACAATTTGAAAATATCACTATATTTAGGCGAGTAAACGAAAAATGTTCGTCTCAGACTCTAAAACCGCAGAAATCGTATTTCAAATTTAAATACGACTTGGGACCATATTTTACCTAAATGAAATGGTAGATTCAAAGTTTAACTGAACGTAGTGTCTGTACCTTGAGTAAAGTTTTGAAGTTTAAACAATTTTATAATATCACTATATTTAAGCGAGTAAACGAAAAATGTTCTTTTCAGACTCTAATAACGCAGAAATCGTATTTCAAATTTAAATACGACTTGGGACCATATCTCACCTAAAGTAAATGGTAGAATCAAACTTTAACCAAACGTAATGTTTGTACCTAGTATAAAGTTAAAAAGTTTAAACAATTTTAAAATATCACTATATTTAGGCGAGTAAACGAAAAATGTTCATTTCAGACTCTAAAAACGTAGAAATCGTGTTTCAAGTTGAAATACGCCTTGTAAACGAAAAATGTTTATTTCAGACTCTAATAACGTAGAAATCGTGTTTCAAGTTGAAATACGCCTTGGGACCATATCTCACCTAAAGTAAATGGTAGAATCAAACTTTAACCAAACGTAATGTTTGTACCTAGGGTAAAGTTAAAAAGTTTAAACAATTTGAAAATATCACTATATTTAGGCGAGTAAACGAAAAATGTTCGTCTCAGACTCTAAAACCGCAGAAATCGTGTTTCAAGTTGAAATACGCCTTGGTACCATATCTCACCTAAAGTAAATGGTAGAATCAAACTTTAACCAAACGTAATGTTTGTACCTAGTATAAAGTTAAAAAGTTTAAACAATTTTAAAATATCACTATATTTAGGCGAGTAAACGAAAAATGTTCATTTCAGACTCTAAAAACGTAGAAATCGTGTTTCAAGTTGAAATACGCCTTGTAAACGAAATAAGTTTATTTCAGACTCTAATAACGTAGAAATCGTGTTTCAAGTTGAAATACGCCTTGGGACCATATCTCACCTAAAGTAAATGGTAGAATCAAACTTTAACCAAACGTAATGTTTGTACCTAGGGTAAAGTTAAAAAGTTTAAACAATTTGAAAATATCACTATATTTAGGCGAGTAAACGAAAAATGTTCATTTCAGACTCTAAAAACGTAGAAATCGTGTTTCAAGTTGAAATACGCCTTGTAAACGAAAAATGTTTATTTCAGACTCTAATAACGTAGAAATCGTGTTTCAAGTTGAAATACGCCTTGGGACCATATCTCACCTAAAGTAAATGGTAGAATCAAACTTTAACCAAACGTAATGTTTGTACCTAGGGTAAAGTTAAAAAGTTTAAACAATTTGAAAATATCACTATATTTAGGCGAGTAAACGAAAAATGTTCATTTCAGACTCTAAAAACGTAGAAATCGTGTTTCAAGTTGAAATACGCCTTGTAAACGAAAAATGTTTATTTCAGACTCTAATAACGTAGAAATCGTGTTTCAAGTTGAAATACGCCTTGGGACCATATCTCACCTAAAGTAAATGGTAGAATCAAACTTTAACCAAACGTAATGTTTGTACCTAGTATAAAGTTAAAAAGTTTAAACAATTTTAAAATATCACTATATTTAGGCGAGTAAACGAAAAATGTTCATTTCAGACTCTAAAAACGTAGAAATCGTCTTTCAAGTTGAAATACGCCTTGTAAACGAAAAATGTTTATTTCAGACTCTAATAACGTAGAAATCGTGTTTCAAGTTGAAATACGCCTTGGGACCATATCTCACCTAAAGTAAATGGTAGAATCAAACTTTAACCAAACGTAATGTTTGTACCTAGGGTAAAGTTAAAAAGTTTAAACAATTTGAAAATATCACTATATTTAGGCGAGTAAACGAAAAATGTTCGTCTCAGACTCTAAAACCGCAGAAATCGTGTTTCAAGTTGAAATACGGCTTGTAAACGAAAAATGTTTATTTCAGACTCTAAAACCGCAGAAATCGTGTTTCAAGTTGAAATACGCCTTGGGACCATATCTCACCTAAAGTAAATGGTAGAATCAAACTTTAACCAAACGTAATGTTTGTACCTAGTATAAAGTTAAAAAGTTTAAACAATTTTAAAATATCACTATATTTAGGCGAGTAAACGAAAAATGTTCATTTCAGACTCTAAAAACGTAGAAATCGTGTTTCAAGTTGAAATACGCCTTGTAAACGAAAAATGTTTATTTCAGACTCTAATAACGTAGAAATCGTGTTTCAAGTTGAAATACGCCTTGGGACCATATCTCACCTAAAGTAAATGGTAGAATCAAACTTTAACCAAACGTAATGTTTGTACCTAGTATAAAGTTAAAAAGTTTAAACAATTTTAAAATATCACTATATTTAGGCGAGTAAACGAAAAATGTTCATTTCAGACTCTAAAAACGTAGAAATCGTGTTTCAAGTTGAAATACGCCTTGTAAACGAAAAATGTTTATTTCAGACTCTAATAACGTAGAAATCGTGTTTCAAGTTGAAATACGCCTTGGGACCATATCTCACCTAAAGTAAATGGTAGAATCAAACTTTAACCAAACGTAATGTTTGTACCTAGGGTAAAGTTAAAAAGTTTAAACAATTTGAAAATATCACTATATTTAGGCGAGTAAACGAAAAATGTTCGTCTCAGACTCTAAAACCGCAGAAATCGTATTTCAAATTTAAATACGACTTGGGACCATATCTCACCTAAAGTAAATGGTAGAATCAAACTTTAACCAAACGTAATGTTTGTACCTAGTATAAAGTTAAAAAGTTTAAACAATTTTAAAATATCACTATATTTAGGCGAGTAAACGAAAAATGTTCATTTCAGACTCTAAAAACGTAGAAATCGTGTTTCAAGTTGAAATACGCCTTGTAAACGAAATAAGTTTATTTCAGACTCTAATAACGTAGAAATCGTGTTTCAAGTTGAAATACGCCTTGGGACCATATCTCACCTAAAGTAAATGGTAGAATCAAACTTTAACCAAACGTAATGTTTGTACCTAGGGTAAAGTTAAAAAGTTTAAACAATTTGAAAATATCACTATATTTAGGCGAGTAAACGAAAAATGTTCATTTCAGACTCTAAAAACGTAGAAATCGTGTTTCAAGTTGAAATACGCCTTGTAAACGAAAAATGTTTATTTCAGACTCTAATAACGTAGAAATCGTGTTTCAAGTTGAAATACGCCTTGGGACAATATCTCACCTAAAGTAAATGGTAGAATCAAACTTTAACCAAACGTAATGTTTGTACCTAGTATAAAGTTAAAAAGTTTAAACAATTTTAAAATATCACTATATTTAGGCGAGTAAACGAAAAATGTTCATTTCAGACTTTAAAAACGTAGAAATCGTCTTTCAAGTTGAAATACGCCTTGTAAACGAAAAATGTTTATTTCAGACTCTAATAACGTAGAAATCGTGTTTCAAGTTGAAATACGCCTTGGGACCATATCTCACCTAAAGTAAATGGTACAATCAAACTTTAACCAAACGTAATGTTTGTACCTAGGGTAAAGTTAAAAAGTTTAAACAATTTGAAAATATCACTATATTTAGGCGAGTAAACGAAAAATGTTCGTCTCAGACTCTAAAACCGCAGAAATCGTATTTCAAATTTAAATACGACTTGGGACCATATTTTACCTAAATGAAATGGTAGATTCAAAGTTTAACTGAACGTAGTGTCTGTACCTTGAGTAAAGTTTTGAAGTTTAAACAATTTTATAATATCACTATATTTAGGCGAGTAAACGAAAAATGTTCATTTCAGACTCTAAAAACGTAGAAATCGTGTTTCAAGTTGAAATACGCCTTGTAAACGAAAAATGTTTATTTCAGACTCTAATAACGTAGATATCGTGTTTCAAGTTGAAATACGACTTGGGACCATATCTCACCTAAAGTAAATGGTAGAATCAAACTTTAACCAAACGTAATGTTTGTACCTAGTATAAAGTTAAAAAGTTTAAACAATTTTAAAATATCACTATATTTAGGCGAGTAAACGAAAAATGTTCATTTCAGACTCTAAAAACGTAGAAATCGTGTTTCAAGTTGAAATACGCCTTGTAAACGAAAAATGTTTATTTCAGACTCTAATAACGTAGAAATCGTGTTTCAAGTTGAAATACGCCTTGGGACCATATCTCACCTAAAGTAAATGGTAGAATCAAACTTTAACCAAACGTAATGTTTGTACCTAGGGTAAAGTTAAAAAGTTTAAACAATTTGAAAATATCACTATATTTAGGCGAGTAAACGAAAAATGTTCGTCTCAGACTCTAAACCGCAGAAATCGTGTTTCAAGTTGAAATACGCCTTGGTACCATATCTCACCTAAAGTAAATGGTAGAATCAAACTTTAACCAAACGTAATGTTTGTACCTAGTATAAAGTTAAAAAGTTTAAACAATTTTAAAATATCACTATATTTAGGCGAGTAAACGAAAAATGTTCATTTCAGACTTTAAAAACGTAGAAATCGTCTTTCAAGTTGAAATACGCCTTGTAAACGAAAAATGTTTATTTCAGACTCTAATAACGTAGAAATCGTGTTTCAAGTTGAAATACGCCTTGGGACCATATCTCACCTAAAGTAAATGGTAGAATCAAACTTTAACCAAACGTAATGTTTGTACCTAGGGTAAAGTTAAAAAGTTTAAACAATTTGAAAATATCACTATATTTAGGCGAGTAAACGAAAAATGTTCGTCTCAGACTCTAAAACCGCAGAAATCGTATTTCAAATTTAAATACGACTTGGGACCATATTTTACCTAAATGAAATGGTAGATTCAAAGTTTAACTGAACGTAGTGTCTGTACCTTGAGTAAAGTTTTGAAGTTTAAACAATTTTATAATAACACTATATTTAGGCGAGTAAACGAAAAATGTTCTTTTCAGACTCTAATAACGCAGAAATCGTATTTCAAATTTAAATACGACTTGGGACCATATCTCACCTAAAGTAAATGGTAGAATCAAACTTTAACCAAACGTAATGTTTGTACCTAGTATAAAGTTAAAAAGTTTAAACAATTTGAAAATATCACTATATTTAGGCGAGTAAACGAAAAATGTTCATTTCAGACTCTAAAAACGTAGAAATCGTGTTTCAAGTTGAAATACGCCTTGTAAACGAAAAATGTTTATTTCAGACTCTAATAACGTAGAAATCGTGTTTCAAGTTGAAATACGCCTTGGGACCATATCTCACCTAAAGTAAATGGTAGAATCAAACTTTAACCAAACGTAATGTTTGTACCTAGGGTAAAGTTAAAAAGTTTAAACAATTTGAAAATATCACTATATTTAGGCGAGTAAACGAAAAATGTTCGTCTCAGACTCTAAAACCGCAGAAATCGTGTTTCAAGTTGAAATACGCCTTGGTACCATATCTCACCTAAAGTAAATGGTAGAATCAAACTTTAACCAAACGTAATGTTTGTACCTAGTATAAAGTTAAAAAGTTTAAACAATTTTAAAATATCACTATATTTAGGCGAGTAAACGAAAAATGTTCATTTCAGACTCTAAAAACGTAGAAATCGTGTTTCAAGTTGAAATACGCCTTGTAAACGAAATAAGTTTATTTCAGACTCTAATAACGTAGAAATCGTGTTTCAAGTTGAAATACGCCTTGGGACCATATCTCACCTAAAGTAAATGGTAGAATCAAACTTTAACCAAACGTAATGTTTGTACCTAGGGTAAAGTTAAAAAGTTTAAACAATTTGAAAATATCACTATATTTAGGCGAGTAAACGAAAAATGTTCATTTCAGACTCTAAAAACGTAGAAATCGTGTTTCAAGTTGAAATACGCCTTGTAAACGAAAAATGTTTATTTCAGACTCTAATAACGTAGAAATCGTGTTTCAAGTTGAAATACGCCTTGGGACCATATCTCACCTAAAGTAAATGGTAGAATCAAACTTTAACCAAACGTAATGTTTGTACCTAGGGTAAAGTTAAAAAGTTTAAACAATTTGAAAATATCACTATATTTAGGCGAGTAAACGAAAAATGTTCATTTCAGACTCTAAAAACGTAGAAATCGTGTTTCAAGTTGAAATACGCCTTGTAAACGAAAAATGTTTATTTCAGACTCTAATAACGTAGAAATCGTGTTTCAAGTTGAAATACGCCTTGGGACCATATCTCACCTAAAGTAAATGGTAGAATCAAACTTTAACCAAACGTAATGTTTGTACCTAGTATAAAGTTAAAAAGTTTAAACAATTTGAAAATATCACTATATTTAGGCGAGTAAACGAAAAATGTTCTTTTCAGACTCTAATAACGCAGAAATCGTATTTCAAATTTAAATACGACTTGGGACCATATCTCACCTAAAGTAAATGGTAGAATCAAACTTTAACCAAACGTAATGTTTGTACCTAGTATAAAGTTAAAAAGTTTAAACAATTTTAAAATATCACTATATTTAGGCGAGTAAACGAAAAATGTTCATTTCAGACTCTAAAAACGTAGAAATCGTGTTTCAAGTTGAAATACGCCTTGTAAACGAAAAATGTTTATTTCAGACTCTAATAACGTAGAAATCGTGTTTCAAGTTGAAATACGCCTTGGGACCATATCTCACCTAAAGTAAATGGTAGAATCAAACTTTAACCAAACGTAATGTTTGTACCTAGGGTAAAGTTAAAAAGTTTAAACAATTTGAAAATATCACTATATTTAGGCGAGTAAACGAAAAATGTTCGTCTCAGACTCTAAAACCGCAGAAATCGTATTTCAAATTTAAATACGACTTGGGACCATATTTTACCTAAATGAAATGGTAGATTCAAAGTTTAACTGAACGTAGTGTCTGTACCTTGAGTAAAGTTTTGAAGTTTAAACAATTTTATAATATCACTATATTTAGGCGAGTAAACGAAAAATGTTCTTTTCAGACTCTAATAACGCAGAAATCGTATTTCAAATTTAAATACGACTTGGGACCATATCTCACCTAAAGTAAATGGTAGAATCAAACTTTAACCAAACGTAATGTTTGTACCTAGTATAAAGTTAAAAAGTTTAAACAATTTAAAAATATCACTATATTTAGGCGAGTAAACGAAAAATGTTCATTTCAGACTCTAAAAACGTAGAAATCGTGTTTCAAGTTGAAATACGCCTTGTAAACGAAAAATGTTTATTTCAGACTCTAATAACGTAGAAATCGTGTTTCAAGTTGAAATACGCCTTGGGACCATATCTCACCTAAAGTAAATGGTAGAATCAAACTTTAACCAAACGTAATGTTTGTACCTAGGGTAAAGTTAAAAAGTTTAAACAATTTGAAAATATCACTATATTTAGGCGAGTAAACGAAAAATGTTCGTCTCAGACTCTAAAACCGCAGAAATCGTGTTTCAAGTTGAAATACGCCTTGGTACCATATCTCACCTAAAGTAAATGGTAGAATCAAACTTTAACCAAACGTAATGTTTGTACCTAGTATAAAGTTAAAAAGTTTAAACAATTTTAAAATATCACTATATTTAGGCGAGTAAACGAAAAATGTTCATTTCACTCTAAAAACGTAGAAATCGTGTTTCAGGTTGAAATACGCCTTGTAAACGAAATAAGTTTATTTCAGACTCTAATAACGTAGAAATCGTGTTTCAAGTTGAAATACGCCTTGGGACAATATCTCACCTAAAGTAAATGGTAGAATCAAACTTTAACCAAACGTAATGTTTGTACCTAGGGTAAAGTTAAAAAGTTTAAACAATTTGAAAATATCACTATATTTAGTCGAGTAAACGAAAAATGTTCATTTCAGACTCTAAAAACGTAGAAATCGTGTTTCAAGTTGAAATACGCCTTGTAAACGAAAAATGTTTATTTCAGACTCTAATAACGTAGAAATCGTGTTTCAAGTTGAAATACGCCTTGGGACCATATCTCACCTAAAGTAAATGGTAGAATCAAACTTTAACCAAACGTAATGTTTGTACCTAGTATAAAGTTAAAAAGTTTAAACAATTTTAAAATATCACTATATTTAGGCGAGTAAACGAAAAATGTTCATTTCAGACTTTAAAAACGTAGAAATCGTCTTTCAAGTTGAAATACGCCTTGTAAACGAAAAATGTTTATTTCAGACTCTAATAACGTAGAAATCGTGTTTCAAGTTGAAATACGCCTTGGGACCATATCTCACCTAAAGTAAATGGTAGAATCAAACTTTAACCAAACGTAATGTTTGTACCTAGGGTAAAGTTAAAAAGTTTAAACAATTTGAAAATATCACTATATTTAGGCGAGTAAACGAAAAATGTTCGTCTCAGACTCTAAAACCGCAGAAATCGTATTTCAAATTTAAATACGACTTGGGACCATATTTTACCTAAATGAAATGGTAGATTCAAAGTTTAACTGAACGTAGTGTCTGTACCTTGAGTAAAGTTTTGAAGTTTAAACAATTTTATAATATCACTATATTTAGGCGAGTAAACGAAAAATGTTCTTTTCAGACTCTAATAACGCAGAAATCGTATTTCAAATTTAAATACGACTTGGGACCATATCTCACCTAAAGTAAATGGTAGAATCAAACTTTAACCAAACGTAATGTTTGTACCTAGTATAAAGTTAAAAAGTTTAAACAATTTAAAAATATCACTATATTTAGGCGAGTAAACGAAAAATGTTCATTTCAGACTCTAAAAACGTAGAAATCGTGTTTCAAGTTGAAATACGCCTTGTAAACGAAAAATGTTTATTTCAGACTCTAATAACGTAGAAATCGTGTTTCAAGTTGAAATACGCCTTGGGACCATATCTCACCTAAAGTAAATGGTAGAATCAAACTTTAACCAAACGTAATGTTTGTACCTAGGGTAAAGTTAAAAAGTTTAAACAATTTGAAAATATCACTATATTTAGGCGAGTAAACGAAAAATGTTCGTCTCAGACTCTAAAACCGCAGAAATCGTATTTCAAATTTAAATACGACTTGGGACCATATTTTACCTAAATGAAATGGTAGATTCAAAGTTTAACTGAACGTAGTGTCTGTACCTTGAGTAAAGTTTTGAAGTTTAAACAATTTTATAATATCACTATATTTAGGCGAGTAAACGAAAAATGTTCTTTTCAGACTCTAATAACGCAGAAATCGTATTTCAAATTTAAATACGACTTGGGACCATATCTCACCTAAAGTAAATGGTAGAATCAAACTTTAACCAAACGTAATGTTTGTACCTAGTATAAAGTTAAAAAGTTTAAACAATTTTAAAATATCACTATATTTAGGCGAGTAAACGAAAAATGTTCATTTCAGACTCTAAAAACGTAGAAATCGTGTTTCAAGTTGAAATACGCCTTGTAAACGAAAAATGTTTATTTCAGACTCTAATAACGTAGAAATCGTGTTTCAAGTTGAAATACGCCTTGGGACCATATCTCACCTAAAGTAAATGGTAGAATCAAACTTTAACCAAACGTAATGTTTGTACCTAGGGTAAAGTTAAAAAGTTTAAACAATTTGAAAATATCACTATATTTAGGCGAGTAAACGAAAAATGTTCGTCTCAGACTCTAAAACCGCAGAAATCGTGTTTCAAGTTGAAATACGCCTTGGTACCATATCTCACCTAAAGTAAATGGTAGAATCAAACTTTAACCAAACGTAATGTTTGTACCTAGTATAAAGTTAAAAAGTTTAAACAATTTTAAAATATCACTATATTTAGGCGAGTAAACGAAAAATGTTCATTTCAGACTCTAAAAACGTAGAAATCGTGTTTCAGGTTGAAATACGCCTTGTAAACGAAATAAGTTTATTTCAGACTCTAATAACGTAGAAATCGTGTTTCAAGTTGAAATACGCCTTGGGACAATATCTCACCTAAAGTAAATGGTAGAATCAAACTTTAACCAAACGTAATGTTTGTACCTAGGGTAAAGTTAAAAAGTTTAAACAATTTGAAAATATCACTATATTTAGTCGAGTAAACGAAAAATGTTCATTTCAGACTCTAAAAACGTAGAAATCGTGTTTCAAGTTGAAATACGCCTTGTAAACGAAAAATGTTTATTTCAGACTCTAATAACGTAGAAATCGTGTTTCAAGTTGAAATACGCCTTGGGACCATATCTCACCTAAAGTAAATGGTAGAATCAAACTTTAACCAAACGTAATGTTTGTACCTAGGGTAAAGTTAAAAAGTTTAAACAATTTGAAAATATCACTATATTTAGGCGAGTAAACGAAAAATGTTCGTCTCAGACTCTAAAACCGCAGAAATCGTGTTTCAAGTTGAAATACGCCTTGGTACCATATCTCACCTAAAGTAAATGGTAGAATCAAACTTTAACCAAACGTAATGTTTGTACCTAGTATAAAGTTAAAAAGTTTAAACAATTTTAAAATATCACTATATTTAGGCGAGTAAACGAAAAATGTTCATTTCACTCTAAAAACGTAGAAATCGTGTTTCAGGTTGAAATACGCCTTGTAAACGAAATAAGTTTATTTCAGACTCTAATAACGTAGAAATCGTGTTTCAAGTTGAAATACGCCTTGGGACAATATCTCACCTAAAGTAAATGGTAGAATCAAACTTTAACCAAACGTAATGTTTGTACCTAGGGTAAAGTTAAAAAGTTTAAACAATTTGAAAATATCACTATATTTAGTCGAGTAAACGAAAAATGTTCATTTCAGACTCTAAAAACGTAGAAATCGTGTTTCAAGTTGAAATACGCCTTGTAAACGAAAAATGTTTATTTCAGACTCTAATAACGTAGAAATCGTGTTTCAAGTTGAAATACGCCTTGGGACCATATCTCACCTAAAGTAAATGGTAGAATCAAACTTTAACCAAACCTAATGTTTGTACCTAGTATAAAGTTAAAAAGTTTAAACAATTTTAAAATATCACTATATTTAGGCGAGTAAACGAAAAATGTTCATTTCAGACTCTAAAAACGTAGAAATCGTGTTTCAAGTTGAAATACGCCTTGTAAACGAAAAATGTTTATTTCAGACTCTAATAACGTAGAAATCGTGTTTCAAGTTGAAATACGCCTTGGGACCATATCTCACCTAAAGTAAATGGTAGAATCAAACTTTAACCAAACGTAATGTTTGTACCTAGGGTAAAGTTAAAAAGTTTAAACAATTTGAAAATATCACTATATTTAGGCGAGTAAACGAAAAATGTTCGTCTCAGACTCTAAAACCGCAGAAATCGTATTTCAAATTTAAATACGACTTGGGACCATATTTTACCTAAATGAAATGGTAGATTCAAAGTTTAACTGAACGTAGTGTCTGTACCTTGAGTAAAGTTTTGAAGTTTAAACAATTTTATAATATCACTATATTTAGGCGAGTAAACGAAAAATGTTCTTTTCAGACTCTAATAACGCAGAAATCGTATTTCAAATTTAAATACGACTTGGGACCATATCTCACCTAAAGTAAATGGTAGAATCAAACTTTAACCAAACGTAATGTTTGTACCTAGTATAAAGTTAAAAAGTTTAAACAATTTTAAAATATCACTATATTTAGGCGAGTAAACGAAAAATGTTCATTTCAGACTCTAAAAACGTAGAAATCGTGTTTCAAGTTGAAATACGCCTTGTAAACGAAAAATGTTTATTTCAGACTCTAATAACGTAGAAATCGTGTTTCAAGTTGAAATACGCCTTGGGACCATATCTCACCTAAAGTAAATGGTAGAATCAAACTTTAACCAAACGTAATGTTTGTACCTAGGGTAAAGTTAAAAAGTTTAAACAATTTGAAAATATCACTATATTTAGGCGAGTAAACGAAAAATGTTCGTCTCAGACTCTAAAACCGCAGAAATCGTGTTTCAAGTTGAAATACGCCTTGGTACCATATCTCACCTAAAGTAAATGGTAGAATCAAACTTTAACCAAACGTAATGTTTGTACCTAGTATAAAGTTAAAAAGTTTAAACAATTTTAAAATATCACTATATTTAGGCGAGTAAACGAAAAATGTTCATTTCAGACTCTAAAAACGTAGAAATCGTGTTTCAGGTTGAAATACGCCTTGTAAACGAAATAAGTTTATTTCAGACTCTAATAACGTAGAAATCGTGTTTCAAGTTGAAATACGCCTTGTAAACGAAAAATGTTTATTTCAGACTCTAATAACATAGAAATCGTGTTTCAAGTTGAAATACGCCTTGGTACCATATCTCACCTAAAGTAAATGGTAGAATCAAACTTTAACCAAACGTAATGTTTGTACCTAGTATAAAGTTAAAAAGTTTAAACAATTTTAAAATATCACTATATTTAGGCGAGTAAACGAAAAATGTTCATTTCACTCTAAAAACGTAGAAATCGTGTTTCAGGTTGAAATACGCCTTGTAAACGAAATAAGTTTATTTCAGACTCTAATAACGTAGAAATCGTGTTTCAAGTTGAAATACGCCTTGGGACAATATCTCACCTAAAGTAAATGGTAGAATCAAACTTTAACCAAACGTAATGTTTGTACCTAGGGTAAAGTTAAAAAGTTTAAACAATTTGAAAATATCACTATATTTAGTCGAGTAAACGAAAAATGTTCATTTCAGACTCTAAAAACGTAGAAATCGTGTTTCAAGTTGAAATACGCCTTGTAAACGAAAAATGTTTATTTCAGACTCTAATAACGTAGAAATCGTGTTTCAAGTTGAAATACGCCTTGGGACCATATCTCACCTAAAGTAAATGGTAGAATCAAACTTTAACCAAACCTAATGTTTGTACCTAGTATAAAGTTAAAAAGTTTAAACAATTTTAAAATATCACTATATTTAGGCGAGTAAACGAAAAATGTTCATTTCAGACTCTAAAAACGTAGAAATCGTGTTTCAAGTTGAAATACGCCTTGTAAACGAAAAATGTTTATTTCAGACTCTAATAACGTAGAAATCGTGTTTCAAGTTGAAATACGCCTTGGGACCATATCTCACCTAAAGTAAATGGTAGAATCAAACTTTAACCAAACGTAATGTTTGTACCTAGGGTAAAGTTAAAAAGTTTAAACAATTTGAAAATATCACTATATTTAGGCGAGTAAACGAAAAATGTTCGTCTCAGACTCTAAAACCGCAGAAATCGTATTTCAAATTTAAATACGACTTGGGACCATATTTTACCTAAATGAAATGGTAGATTCAAAGTTTAACTGAACGTAGTGTCTGTACCTTGAGTAAAGTTTTGAAGTTTAAACAATTTTATAATATCACTATATTTAGGCGAGTAAACGAAAAATGTTCTTTTCAGACTCTAATAACGCAGAAATCGTATTTCAAATTTAAATACGACTTGGGACCATATCTCACCTAAAGTAAATGGTAGAATCAAACTTTAACCAAACGTAATGTTTGTACCTAGTATAAAGTTAAAAAGTTTAAACAATTTTAAAATATCACTATATTTAGGCGAGTAAACGAAAAATGTTCATTTCAGACTCTAAAAACGTAGAAATCGTGTTTCAAGTTGAAATACGCCTTGTAAACGAAAAATGTTTATTTCAGACTCTAATAACGTAGAAATCGTGTTTCAAGTTGAAATACGCCTTGGGACCATATCTCACCTAAAGTAAATGGTAGAATCAAACTTTAACCAAACGTAATGTTTGTACCTAGGGTAAAGTTAAAAAGTTTAAACAATTTGAAAATATCACTATATTTAGGCGAGTAAACGAAAAATGTTCATTTCAGACTCTAAAAACGTAGAAATCGTGTTTCAAGTTGAAATACGCCTTGTAAACGAAAAATGTTTATTTCAGACTCTAATAACATAGAAATCGTGTTTCAAGTTGAAATACGCCTTGGGACCATATCTCACCTAAAGTAAATGGTAGAATCAAACTTTAACCAAACGTAATGTTTGTACCTAGTATAAAGTTAAAAAGTTTAAACAATTTTAAAATATCACTATATTTAGGCGAGTAAACGAAAAATGTTCTTTTCAGACTCTAATAACGCAGAAATCGTATTTCAAATTTAAATACGACTTGGGACCATATCTCACCTAAAGTAAATGGTAGAATCAAACTTTAACCAAACGTAATGTTTGTACCTAGTATAAAGTTAAAAAGTTTAAACAATTTTAAAATATCACTATATTTAGGCGAGTAAACGAAAAATGTTCATTTCAGACTCTAAAAACGTAGAAATCGTGTTTCAGGTTGAAATACGCCTTGTAAACGAAATAAGTTTATTTCAGACTCTAATAACGTAGAAATCGTGTTTCAAGTTGAAATACGCCTTGGGACAATATCTCACCTAAAGTAAATGGTAGAATCAAACTTTAACCAAACGTAATGTTTGTACCTAGGGTAAAGTTAAAAAGTTTAAACAATTTGAAAATATCACTATATTTAGTCGAGTAAACGAAAAATGTTCATTTCAGACTCTAAAAACGTAGAAATCGTGTTTCAAGTTGAAATACGCCTTGTAAACGAAAAATGTTTATTTCAGACTCTAATAACGTAGAAATCGTGTTTCAAGTTGAAATACGCCTTGGGACCATATCTCACCTAAAGTAAATGGTAGAATCAAACTTTAACCAAACGTAATGTTTGTACCTAGTATAAAGTTAAAAAGTTTAAACAATTTTAAAATATCACTATATTTAGGCGAGTAAACGAAAAATGTTCATTTCAGACTCTAAAAACGTAGAAATCGTGTTTCAAGTTGAAATACGCCTTGTAAACGAAAAATGTTTATTTCAGACTCTAATAACGTAGAAATCGTGTTTCAAGTTGAAATACGCCTTGGGACCATATCTCACCTAAAGTAAATGGTAGAATCAAACTTTAACCAAACGTAATGTTTGTACCTAGGGTAAAGTTAAAAAGTTTAAACAATTTGAAAATATCACTATATTTAGGCGAGTAAACGAAAAATGTTCGTCTCAGACTCTAAAACCGCAGAAATCGTATTTCAAATTTAAATACGACTTGGGACCATATTTTACCTAAATGAAATGGTAGATTCAAAGTTTAACTGAACGTAGTGTCTGTACCTTGAGTAAAGTTTTGAAGTTTAAACAATTTTATAATATCACTATATTTAGGCGAGTAAACGAAAAATGTTCTTTTCAGACTCTAATAACGCAGAAATCGTATTTCAAATTTAAATACGACTTGGGATCATATCTCACCTAAAGTAAATGGTAGAATCAAACTTTAACCAAACGTAATGTTTGTACCTAGTATAAAGTTAAAAAGTTTAAACAATTTAAAAATATCACTATATTTAGGCGAGTAAACGAAAAATGTTCATTTCAGACTCTAAAAACGTAGAAATCGTGTTTCAAGTTGAAATACGCCTTGTAAACGAAAAATGTTTATTTCAGACTCTAATAACGTAGAAATCGTGTTTCAAGTTGAAATACGCCTTGGGACCATATCTCACCTAAAGTAAATGGTAGAATCAAACTTTAACCAAACGTAATGTTTGTACCTAGGGTAAAGTTAAAAAGTTTAAACAATTTGAAAATATCACTATATTTAGGCGAGTAAACGAAAAATGTTCGTCTCAGACTCTAAAACCGCAGAAATCGTATTTCAAATTTAAATACGACTTGGGACCATATTTTACCTAAATGAAATGGTAGATTCAAAGTTTAACTGAACGTAGTGTCTGTACCTTGAGTAAAGTTTTGAAGTTTAAACAATTTTATAATATCACTATATTTAGGCGAGTAAACGAAAAATGTTCTTTTCAGACTCTAATAACGCAGAAATCGTATTTCAAATTTAAATACGACTTGGGACCATATCTCACCTAAAGTAAATGGTAGAATCAAACTTTAACCAAACGTAATGTTTGTACCTAGTATAAAGTTAAAAAGTTTAAACAATTTTAAAATATCACTATATTTAGGCGAGTAAACGAAAAATGTTCATTTCAGACTCTAAAAACGTAGAAATCGTCTTTCAAGTTGAAATACGCCTTGTAAACGAAAAATGTTTATTTCAGACTCTAATAACGTAGAAATCGTGTTTCAAGTTGAAATACGCCTTGGGACCATATCTCACCTAAAGTAAATGGTAGAATCAAACTTTAACCAAACGTAATGTTTGTACCTAGGGTAAAGTTAAAAAGTTTAAACAATTTGAAAATATCACTATATTTAGGCGAGTAAACGAAAAATGTTCTTTTCAGACTCTAATAACGCAGAAATCGTATTTCAAATTTAAATACGACTTGGGACCATATCTCACCTAAAGTAAATGGTAGAATCAAACTTTAACCAAACGTAATGTTTGTACCTAGTATAAAGTTAAAAAGTTTAAACAATTTTAAAATATCACTATATTTAGGCGAGTAAACGAAAAATGTTCATTTCAGACTCTAAAAACGTAGAAATCGTGTTTCAAGTTGAAATACGCCTTGTAAACGAAAAATGTTTATTTCAGACTCTAATAACGTAGAAATCGTGTTTCAAGTTGAAATACGCCTTGGGACCATATCTCACCTAAAGTAAATGGTAGAATCAAACTTTAACCAAACGTAATGTTTGTACCTAGGGTAAAGTTAAAAAGTTTAAACAATTTGAAAATATCACTATATTTAGTCGAGTAAACGAAAAATGTTCATTTCAGACTCTAAAAACGTAGAAATCGTGTTTCAAGTTGAAATACGCCTTGTAAACGAAAAATGTTTATTTCAGACTCTAATAACGTAGAAATCGTGTTTCAAGTTGAAATACGCCTTGGGACCATATCTCACCTAAAGTAAATGGTAGAATCAAACTTTAACCAAACGTAATGTTTGTACCTAGTATAAAGTTAAAAAGTTTAAACAATTTTAAAATATCACTATATTTAGGCGAGTAAACGAAAAATGTTCATTTCAGACTTTAAAAACGTAGAAATCGTCTTTCAAGTTGAAATACGCCTTGTAAACGAAAAATGTTTATTTCAGACTCTAATAACGTAGAAATCGTGTTTCAAGTTGAAATACGCCTTGGGACCATATCTCACCTAAAGTAAATGGTAGAATCAAACTTTAACCAAACGTAATGTTTGTACCTAGGGTAAAGTTAAAAAGTTTAAACAATTTGAAAATATCACTATATTTAGGCGAGTAAACGAAAAATGTTCGTCTCAGACTCTAAAACCGCAGAAATCGTATTTCAAATTTAAATACGACTTGGGACCATATTTTACCTAAATGAAATGGTAGATTCAAAGTTTAACTGAACGTAGTGTCTGTACCTTGAGTAAAGTTTTGAAGTTTAAACAATTTTATAATATCACTATATTTAGGCGAGTAAACGAAAAATGTTCTTTTCAGACTCTAATAACGCAGAAATCGTATTTCAAATTTAAATACGACTTGGGACCATATCTCACCTAAAGTAAATGGTAGAATCAAACTTTAACCAAACGTAATGTTTGTACCTAGTATAAAGTTAAAAAGTTTAAACAATTTTAAAATATCACTATATTTAGGCGAGTAAACGAAAAATGTTCATTTCAGACTCTAAAAACGTAGAAATCGTGTTTCAAGTTGAAATACGCCTTGTAAACGAAAAATGTTTATTTCAGACTCTAATAACGTAGAAATCGTGTTTCAAGTTGAAATACGCCTTGGGACCATATCTCACCTAAAGTAAATGGTAGAATCAAACTTTAACCAAACGTAATGTTTGTACCTAGGGTAAAGTTAAAAAGTTTAAACAATTTGAAAATATCACTATATTTAGGCGAGTAAACGAAAAATGTTCGTCTCAGACTCTAAAACCGCAGAAATCGTGTTTCAAGTTGAAATACGCCTTGGTACCATATCTCACCTAAAGTAAATGGTAGAATCAAACTTTAACCAAACGTAATGTTTGTACCTAGTATAAAGTTAAAAAGTTTAAACAATTTTAAAATATCACTATATTTAGGCGAGTAAACGAAAAATGTTCATTTCAGACTCTAAAAACGTAGAAATCGTGTTTCAGGTTGAAATACGCCTTGTAAACGAAATAAGTTTATTTCAGACTCTAATAACGTAGAAATCGTGTTTCAAGTTGAAATACGCCTTGGGACAATATCTCACCTAAAGTAAATGGTAGAATCAAACTTTAACCAAACGTAATGTTTGTACCTAGGGTAAAGTTAAAAAGTTTAAACAATTTGAAAATATCACTATATTTAGTCGAGTAAACGAAAAATGTTCATTTCAGACTCTAAAAACGTAGAAATCGTGTTTCAAGTTGAAATACGCCTTGTAAACGAAAAATGTTTATTTCAGACTCTAATAACGTAGAAATCGTGTTTCAAGTTGAAATACGCCTTGGGACCATATCTCACCTAAAGTAAATGGTAGAATCAAACTTTAACCAAACGTAATGTTTGTACCTAGGGTAAAGTTAAAAAGTTTAAACAATTTGAAAATATCACTATATTTAGGCGAGTAAACGAAAAATGTTCGTCTCAGACTCTAAAACCGCAGAAATCGTGTTTCAAGTTGAAATACGCCTTGGTACCATATCTCACCTAAAGTAAATGGTAGAATCAAACTTTAACCAAACGTAATGTTTGTACCTAGTATAAAGTTAAAAAGTTTAAACAATTTTAAAATATCACTATATTTAGGCGAGTAAACGAAAAATGTTCATTTCACTCTAAAAACGTAGAAATCGTGTTTCAGGTTGAAATACGCCTTGTAAACGAAATAAGTTTATTTCAGACTCTAATAACGTAGAAATCGTGTTTCAAGTTGAAATACGCCTTGGGACAATATCTCACCTAAAGTAAATGGTAGAATCAAACTTTAACCAAACGTAATGTTTGTACCTAGGGTAAAGTTAAAAAGTTTAAACAATTTGAAAATATCACTATATTTAGTCGAGTAAACGAAAAATGTTCATTTCAGACTCTAAAAACGTAGAAATCGTGTTTCAAGTTGAAATACGCCTTGTAAACGAAAAATGTTTATTTCAGACTCTAATAACGTAGAAATCGTGTTTCAAGTTGAAATACGCCTTGGGACCATATCTCACCTAAAGTAAATGGTAGAATCAAACTTTAACCAAACCTAATGTTTGTACCTAGTATAAAGTTAAAAAGTTTAAACAATTTTAAAATATCACTATATTTAGGCGAGTAAACGAAAAATGTTCATTTCAGACTCTAAAAACGTAGAAATCGTGTTTCAAGTTGAAATACGCCTTGTAAACGAAAAATGTTTATTTCAGACTCTAATAACGTAGAAATCGTGTTTCAAGTTGAAATACGCCTTGGGACCATATCTCACCTAAAGTAAATGGTAGAATCAAACTTTAACCAAACGTAATGTTTGTACCTAGGGTAAAGTTAAAAAGTTTAAACAATTTGAAAATATCACTATATTTAGGCGAGTAAACGAAAAATGTTCGTCTCAGACTCTAAAACCGCAGAAATCGTATTTCAAATTTAAATACGACTTGGGACCATATTTTACCTAAATGAAATGGTAGATTCAAAGTTTAACTGAACGTAGTGTCTGTACCTTGAGTAAAGTTTTGAAGTTTAAACAATTTTATAATATCACTATATTTAGGCGAGTAAACGAAAAATGTTCTTTTCAGACTCTAATAACGCAGAAATCGTATTTCAAATTTAAATACGACTTGGGACCATATCTCACCTAAAGTAAATGGTAGAATCAAACTTTAACCAAACGTAATGTTTGTACCTAGTATAAAGTTAAAAAGTTTAAACAATTTTAAAATATCACTATATTTAGGCGAGTAAACGAAAAATGTTCATTTCAGACTCTAAAAACGTAGAAATCGTGTTTCAAGTTGAAATACGCCTTGTAAACGAAAAATGTTTATTTCAGACTCTAATAACGTAGAAATCGTGTTTCAAGTTGAAATACGCCTTGGGACCATATCTCACCTAAAGTAAATGGTAGAATCAAACTTTAACCAAACGTAATGTTTGTACCTAGGGTAAAGTTAAAAAGTTTAAACAATTTGAAAATATCACTATATTTAGGCGAGTAAACGAAAAATGTTCGTCTCAGACTCTAAAACCGCAGAAATCGTGTTTCAAGTTGAAATACGCCTTGGTACCATATCTCACCTAAAGTAAATGGTAGAATCAAACTTTAACCAAACGTAATGTTTGTACCTAGTATAAAGTTAAAAAGTTTAAACAATTTTAAAATATCACTATATTTAGGCGAGTAAACGAAAAATGTTCATTTCAGACTCTAAAAACGTAGAAATCGTGTTTCAGGTTGAAATACGCCTTGTAAACGAAATAAGTTTATTTCAGACTCTAATAACGTAGAAATCGTGTTTCAAGTTGAAATACGCCTTGGGACAATATCTCACCTAAAGTAAATGGTAGAATCAAACTTTAACCAAACGTAATGTTTGTACCTAGGGTAAAGTTAAAAAGTTTAAACAATTTGAAAATATCACTATATTTAGTCGAGTAAACGAAAAATGTTCATTTCAGACTCTAAAAACGTAGAAATCGTGTTTCAAGTTGAAATACGCCTTGTAAACGAAAAATGTTTATTTCAGACTCTAATAACGTAGAAATCGTGTTTCAAGTTGAAATACGCCTTGGGACCATATCTCACCTAAAGTAAATGGTAGAATCAAACTTTAACCAAACGTAATGTTTGTACCTAGGGTAAAGTTAAAAAGTTTAAACAATTTGAAAATATCACTATATTTAGGCGAGTAAACGAAAAATGTTCGTCTCAGACTCTAAAACCGCAGAAATCGTGTTTCAAGTTGAAATACGCCTTGGTACCATATCTCACCTAAAGTAAATGGTAGAATCAAACTTTAACCAAACGTAATGTTTGTACCTAGTATAAAGTTAAAAAGTTTAAACAATTTTAAAATATCACTATATTTAGGCGAGTAAACGAAAAATGTTCATTTCACTCTAAAAACGTAGAAATCGTGTTTCAGGTTGAAATACGCCTTGTAAACGAAATAAGTTTATTTCAGACTCTAATAACGTAGAAATCGTGTTTCAAGTTGAAATACGCCTTGGGACAATATCTCACCTAAAGTAAATGGTAGAATCAAACTTTAACCAAACGTAATGTTTGTACCTAGGGTAAAGTTAAAAAGTTTAAACAATTTGAAAATATCACTATATTTAGTCGAGTAAACGAAAAATGTTCATTTCAGACTCTAAAAACGTAGAAATCGTGTTTCAAGTTGAAATACGCCTTGTAAACGAAAAATGTTTATTTCAGACTCTAATAACGTAGAAATCGTGTTTCAAGTTGAAATACGCCTTGGGACCATATCTCACCTAAAGTAAATGGTAGAATCAAACTTTAACCAAACCTAATGTTTGTACCTAGTATAAAGTTAAAAAGTTTAAACAATTTTAAAATATCACTATATTTAGGCGAGTAAACGAAAAATGTTCATTTCAGACTCTAAAAACGTAGAAATCGTGTTTCAAGTTGAAATACGCCTTGTAAACGAAAAATGTTTATTTCAGACTCTAATAACGTAGAAATCGTGTTTCAAGTTGAAATACGCCTTGGGACCATATCTCACCTAAAGTAAATGGTAGAATCAAACTTTAACCAAACGTAATGTTTGTACCTAGGGTAAAGTTAAAAAGTTTAAACAATTTGAAAATATCACTATATTTAGGCGAGTAAACGAAAAATGTTCGTCTCAGACTCTAAAACCGCAGAAATCGTATTTCAAATTTAAATACGACTTGGGACCATATTTTACCTAAATGAAATGGTAGATTCAAAGTTTAACTGAACGTAGTGTCTGTACCTTGAGTAAAGTTTTGAAGTTTAAACAATTTTATAATATCACTATATTTAGGCGAGTAAACGAAAAATGTTCTTTTCAGACTCTAATAACGCAGAAATCGTATTTCAAATTTAAATACGACTTGGGACCATATCTCACCTAAAGTAAATGGTAGAATCAAACTTTAACCAAACGTAATGTTTGTACCTAGTATAAAGTTAAAAAGTTTAAACAATTTTAAAATATCACTATATTTAGGCGAGTAAACGAAAAATGTTCATTTCAGACTCTAAAAACGTAGAAATCGTGTTTCAAGTTGAAATACGCCTTGTAAACGAAAAATGTTTATTTCAGACTCTAATAACGTAGAAATCGTGTTTCAAGTTGAAATACGCCTTGGGACCATATCTCACCTAAAGTAAATGGTAGAATCAAACTTTAACCAAACGTAATGTTTGTACCTAGGGTAAAGTTAAAAAGTTTAAACAATTTGAAAATATCACTATATTTAGGCGAGTAAACGAAAAATGTTCATTTCAGACTCTAAAAACGTAGAAATCGTGTTTCAAGTTGAAATACGCCTTGTAAACGAAAAATGTTTATTTCAGACTCTAATAACATAGAAATCGTGTTTCAAGTTGAAATACGCCTTGGGACCATATCTCACCTAAAGTAAATGGTAGAATCAAACTTTAACCAAACGTAATGTTTGTACCTAGGGTAAAGTTAAAAAGTTTAAACAATTTGAAAATATCACTATATTTAGTCGAGTAAACGAAAAATGTTCATTTCAGACTCTAAAAACGTAGAAATCGTGTTTCAAGTTGAAATACGCCTTGTAAACGAAAAATGTTTATTTCAGACTCTAATAACGTAGAAATCGTGTTTCAAGTTGAAATACGCCTTGGGACCATATCTCACCTAAAGTAAATGGTAGAATCAAACTTTAACCAAACCTAATGTTTGTACCTAGTATAAAGTTAAAAAGTTTAAACAATTTTAAAATATCACTATATTTAGGCGAGTAAACGAAAAATGTTCATTTCAGACTCTAAAAACGTAGAAATCGTGTTTCAAGTTGAAATACGCCTTGTAAACGAAAAATGTTTATTTCAGACTCTAATAACGTAGAAATCGTGTTTCAAGTTGAAATACGCCTTGGGACCATATCTCACCTAAAGTAAATGGTAGAATCAAACTTTAACCAAACGTAATGTTTGTACCTAGGGTAAAGTTAAAAAGTTTAAACAATTTGAAAATATCACTATATTTAGGCGAGTAAACGAAAAATGTTCGTCTCAGACTCTAAAACCGCAGAAATCGTATTTCAAATTTAAATACGACTTGGGACCATATTTTACCTAAATGAAATGGTAGATTCAAAGTTTAACTGAACGTAGTGTCTGTACCTTGAGTAAAGTTTTGAAGTTTAAACAATTTTATAATATCACTATATTTAGGCGAGTAAACGAAAAATGTTCTTTTCAGACTCTAATAACGCAGAAATCGTATTTCAAATTTAAATACGACTTGGGACCATATCTCACCTAAAGTAAATGGTAGAATCAAACTTTAACCAAACGTAATGTTTGTACCTAGTATAAAGTTAAAAAGTTTAAACAATTTTAAAATATCACTATATTTAGGCGAGTAAACGAAAAATGTTCATTTCAGACTCTAAAAACGTAGAAATCGTGTTTCAAGTTGAAATACGCCTTGTAAACGAAAAATGTTTATTTCAGACTCTAATAACGTAGAAATCGTGTTTCAAGTTGAAATACGCCTTGGGACCATATCTCACCTAAAGTAAATGGTAGAATCAAACTTTAACCAAACGTAATGTTTGTACCTAGGGTAAAGTTAAAAAGTTTAAACAATTTGAAAATATCACTATATTTAGGCGAGTAAACGAAAAATGTTCGTCTCAGACTCTAAAACCGCAGAAATCGTGTTTCAAGTTGAAATACGCCTTGGTACCATATCTCACCTAAAGTAAATGGTAGAATCAAACTTTAACCAAACGTAATGTTTGTACCTAGTATAAAGTTAAAAAGTTTAAACAATTTTAAAATATCACTATATTTAGGCGAGTAAACGAAAAATGTTCATTTCAGACTCTAAAAACGTAGAAATCGTGTTTCAGGTTGAAATACGCCTTGTAAACGAAATAAGTTTATTTCAGACTCTAATAACGTAGAAATCGTGTTTCAAGTTGAAATACGCCTTGGGACAATATCTCACCTAAAGTAAATGGTAGAATCAAACTTTAACCAAACGTAATGTTTGTACCTAGGGTAAAGTTAAAAAGTTTAAACAATTTGAAAATATCACTATATTTAGTCGAGTAAACGAAAAATGTTCATTTCAGACTCTAAAAACGTAGAAATCGTGTTTCAAGTTGAAATACGCCTTGTAAACGAAAAATGTTTATTTCAGACTCTAATAACGTAGAAATCGTGTTTCAAGTTGAAATACGCCTTGGGACCATATCTCACCTAAAGTAAATGGTAGAATCAAACTTTAACCAAACGTAATGTTTGTACCTAGGGTAAAGTTAAAAAGTTTAAACAATTTGAAAATATCACTATATTTAGGCGAGTAAACGAAAAATGTTCGTCTCAGACTCTAAAACCGCAGAAATCGTGTTTCAAGTTGAAATACGCCTTGGTACCATATCTCACCTAAAGTAAATGGTAGAATCAAACTTTAACCAAACGTAATGTTTGTACCTAGTATAAAGTTAAAAAGTTTAAACAATTTTAAAATATCACTATATTTAGGCGAGTAAACGAAAAATGTTCATTTCACTCTAAAAACGTAGAAATCGTGTTTCAGGTTGAAATACGCCTTGTAAACGAAATAAGTTTATTTCAGACTCTAATAACGTAGAAATCGTGTTTCAAGTTGAAATACGCCTTGGGACAATATCTCACCTAAAGTAAATGGTAGAATCAAACTTTAACCAAACGTAATGTTTGTACCTAGGGTAAAGTTAAAAAGTTTAAACAATTTGAAAATATCACTATATTTAGTCGAGTAAACGAAAAATGTTCATTTCAGACTCTAAAAACGTAGAAATCGTGTTTCAAGTTGAAATACGCCTTGTAAACGAAAAATGTTTATTTCAGACTCTAATAACGTAGAAATCGTGTTTCAAGTTGAAATACGCCTTGGGACCATATCTCACCTAAAGTAAATGGTAGAATCAAACTTTAACCAAACCTAATGTTTGTACCTAGTATAAAGTTAAAAAGTTTAAACAATTTTAAAATATCACTATATTTAGGCGAGTAAACGAAAAATGTTCATTTCAGACTCTAAAAACGTAGAAATCGTGTTTCAAGTTGAAATACGCCTTGTAAACGAAAAATGTTTATTTCAGACTCTAATAACGTAGAAATCGTGTTTCAAGTTGAAATACGCCTTGGGACCATATCTCACCTAAAGTAAATGGTAGAATCAAACTTTAACCAAACGTAATGTTTGTACCTAGGGTAAAGTTAAAAAGTTTAAACAATTTGAAAATATCACTATATTTAGGCGAGTAAACGAAAAATGTTCGTCTCAGACTCTAAAACCGCAGAAATCGTATTTCAAATTTAAATACGACTTGGGACCATATTTTACCTAAATGAAATGGTAGATTCAAAGTTTAACTGAACGTAGTGTCTGTACCTTGAGTAAAGTTTTGAAGTTTAAACAATTTTATAATATCACTATATTTAGGCGAGTAAACGAAAAATGTTCTTTTCAGACTCTAATAACGCAGAAATCGTATTTCAAATTTAAATACGACTTGGGACCATATCTCACCTAAAGTAAATGGTAGAATCAAACTTTAACCAAACGTAATGTTTGTACCTAGTATAAAGTTAAAAAGTTTAAACAATTTTAAAATATCACTATATTTAGGCGAGTAAACGAAAAATGTTCATTTCAGACTCTAAAAACGTAGAAATCGTGTTTCAAGTTGAAATACGCCTTGTAAACGAAAAATGTTTATTTCAGACTCTAATAACGTAGAAATCGTGTTTCAAGTTGAAATACGCCTTGGGACCATATCTCACCTAAAGTAAATGGTAGAATCAAACTTTAACCAAACGTAATGTTTGTACCTAGGGTAAAGTTAAAAAGTTTAAACAATTTGAAAATATCACTATATTTAGGCGAGTAAACGAAAAATGTTCATTTCAGACTCTAAAAACGTAGAAATCGTGTTTCAAGTTGAAATACGCCTTGTAAACGAAAAATGTTTATTTCAGACTCTAATAACATAGAAATCGTGTTTCAAGTTGAAATACGCCTTGGGACCATATCTCACCTAAAGTAAATGGTAGAATCAAACTTTAACCAAACGTAATGTTTGTACCTAGTATAAAGTTAAAAAGTTTAAACAATTTTAAAATATCACTATATTTAGGCGAGTAAACGAAAAATGTTCTTTTCAGACTCTAATAACGCAGAAATCGTATTTCAAATTTAAATACGACTTGGGACCATATCTCACCTAAAGTAAATGGTAGAATCAAACTTTAACCAAACGTAATGTTTGTACCTAGTATAAAGTTAAAAAGTTTAAACAATTTTAAAATATCACTATATTTAGGCGAGTAAACGAAAAATGTTCATTTCAGACTCTAAAAACGTAGAAATCGTGTTTCAGGTTGAAATACGCCTTGTAAACGAAATAAGTTTATTTCAGACTCTAATAACGTAGAAATCGTGTTTCAAGTTGAAATACGCCTTGGGACAATATCTCACCTAAAGTAAATGGTAGAATCAAACTTTAACCAAACGTAATGTTTGTACCTAGGGTAAAGTTAAAAAGTTTAAACAATTTGAAAATATCACTATATTTAGTCGAGTAAACGAAAAATGTTCATTTCAGACTCTAAAAACGTAGAAATCGTGTTTCAAGTTGAAATTCGCCTTGTAAACGAAAAATGTTTATTTCAGACTCTAATAACGTAGAAATCGTGTTTCAAGTTGAAATACGCCTTGGGACCATATCTCACCTAAAGTAAATGGTAGAATCAAACTTTAACCAAACGTAATGTTTGTACCTAGTATAAAGTTAAAAAGTTTAAACAATTTTAAAATATCACTATATTTAGGCGAGTAAACGAAAAATGTTCATTTCAGACTCTAAAAACGTAGAAATCGTGTTTCAAGTTGAAATACGCCTTGTAAACGAAAAATGTTTATTTCAGACTCTAATAACGTAGAAATCGTGTTTCAAGTTGAAATACGCCTTGGGACCATATCTCACCTAAAGTAAATGGTAGAATCAAACTTTAACCAAACGTAATGTTTGTACCTAGGGTAAAGTTAAAAAGTTTAAACAATTTGAAAATATCACTATATTTAGGCGAGTAAACGAAAAATGTTCGTCTCAGACTCTAAAACCGCAGAAATCGTATTTCAAATTTAAATACGACTTGGGACCATATTTTACCTAAATGAAATGGTAGATTCAAAGTTTAACTGAACGTAGTGTCTGTACCTTGAGTAAAGTTTTGAAGTTTAAACAATTTTATAATATCACTATATTTAGGCGAGTAAACGAAAAATGTTCTTTTCAGACTCTAATAACGCAGAAATCGTATTTCAAATTTAAATACGACTTGGGATCATATCTCACCTAAAGTAAATGGTAGAATCAAACTTTAACCAAACGTAATGTTTGTACCTAGTATAAAGTTAAAAAGTTTAAACAATTTAAAAATATCACTATATTTAGGCGAGTAAACGAAAAATGTTCATTTCAGACTCTAAAAACGTAGAAATCGTGTTTCAAGTTGAAATACGCCTTGTAAACGAAAAATGTTTATTTCAGACTCTAATAACGTAGAAATCGTGTTTCAAGTTGAAATACGCCTTGGGACCATATCTCACCTAAAGTAAATGGTAGAATCAAACTTTAACCAAACGTAATGTTTGTACCTAGGGTAAAGTTAAAAAGTTTAAACAATTTGAAAATATCACTATATTTAGGCGAGTAAACGAAAAATGTTCGTCTCAGACTCTAAAACCGCAGAAATCGTATTTCAAATTTAAATACGACTTGGGACCATATTTTACCTAAATGAAATGGTAGATTCAAAGTTTAACTGAACGTAGTGTCTGTACCTTGAGTAAAGTTTTGAAGTTTAAACAATTTTATAATATCACTATATTTAGGCGAGTAAACGAAAAATGTTCTTTTCAGACTCTAATAACGCAGAAATCGTATTTCAAATTTAAATACGACTTGGGACCATATCTCACCTAAAGTAAATGGTAGAATCAAACTTTAACCAAACGTAATGTTTGTACCTAGTATAAAGTTAAAAAGTTTAAACAATTTTAAAATATCACTATATTTAGGCGAGTAAACGAAAAATGTTCATTTCAGACTCTAAAAACGTAGAAATCGTCTTTCAAGTTGAAATACGCCTTGTAAACGAAAAATGTTTATTTCAGACTCTAATAACGTAGAAATCGTGTTTCAAGTTGAAATACGCCTTGGGACCATATCTCACCTAAAGTAAATGGTAGAATCAAACTTTAACCAAACGTAATGTTTGTACCTAGGGTAAAGTTAAAAAGTTTAAACAATTTGAAAATATCACTATATTTAGGCGAGTAAACGAAAAATGTTCGTCTCAGACTCTAAAACCGCAGAAATCGTGTTTCAAGTTGAAATACGCCTTGGTACCATATCTCACCTAAAGTAAATGGTAGAATCAAACTTTAACCAAACGTAATGTTTGTACCTAGTATAAAGTTAAAAAGTTTAAACAATTTTAAAATATCACTATATTTAGGCGAGTAAACGAAAAATGTTCATTTCAGACTCTAAAAACGTAGAAATCGTGTTTCAGGTTGAAATACGCCTTGTAAACGAAATAAGTTTATTTCAGACTCTAATAACGTAGAAATCGTGTTTCAAGTTGAAATACGCCTTGGGACAATATCTCACCTAAAGTAAATGGTAGAATCAAACTTTAACCAAACGTAATGTTTGTACCTAGGGTAAAGTTAAAAAGTTTAAACAATTTGAAAATATCACTATATTTAGTCGAGTAAACGAAAAATGTTCATTTCAGACTCTAAAAACGTAGAAATCGTGTTTCAAGTTGAAATACGCCTTGTAAACGAAAAATGTTTATTTCAGACTCTAATAACGTAGAAATCGTGTTTCAAGTTGAAATACGCCTTGGGACCATATCTCACCTAAAGTAAATGGTAGAATCAAACTTTAACCAAACGTAATGTTTGTACCTAGGGTAAAGTTAAAAAGTTTAAACAATTTGAAAATATCACTATATTTAGGCGAGTAAACGAAAAATGTTCGTCTCAGACTCTAAAACCGCAGAAATCGTGTTTCAAGTTGAAATACGCCTTGGTACCATATCTCACCTAAAGTAAATGGTAGAATCAAACTTTAACCAAACGTAATGTTTGTACCTAGTATAAAGTTAAAAAGTTTAAACAATTTTAAAATATCACTATATTTAGGCGAGTAAACGAAAAATGTTCATTTCACTCTAAAAACGTAGAAATCGTGTTTCAGGTTGAAATACGCCTTGTAAACGAAATAAGTTTATTTCAGACTCTAATAACGTAGAAATCGTGTTTCAAGTTGAAATACGCCTTGGGACAATATCTCACCTAAAGTAAATGGTAGAATCAAACTTTAACCAAACGTAATGTTTGTACCTAGGGTAAAGTTAAAAAGTTTAAACAATTTGAAAATATCACTATATTTAGTCGAGTAAACGAAAAATGTTCATTTCAGACTCTAAAAACGTAGAAATCGTGTTTCAAGTTGAAATACGCCTTGTAAACGAAAAATGTTTATTTCAGACTCTAATAACGTAGAAATCGTGTTTCAAGTTGAAATACGCCTTGGGACCATATCTCACCTAAAGTAAATGGTAGAATCAAACTTTAACCAAACCTAATGTTTGTACCTAGTATAAAGTTAAAAAGTTTAAACAATTTTAAAATATCACTATATTTAGGCGAGTAAACGAAAAATGTTCATTTCAGACTCTAAAAACGTAGAAATCGTGTTTCAAGTTGAAATACGCCTTGTAAACGAAAAATGTTTATTTCAGACTCTAATAACGTAGAAATCGTGTTTCAAGTTGAAATACGCCTTGGGACCATATCTCACCTAAAGTAAATGGTAGAATCAAACTTTAACCAAACGTAATGTTTGTACCTAGGGTAAAGTTAAAAAGTTTAAACAATTTGAAAATATCACTATATTTAGGCGAGTAAACGAAAAATGTTCGTCTCAGACTCTAAAACCGCAGAAATCGTATTTCAAATTTAAATACGACTTGGGACCATATTTTACCTAAATGAAATGGTAGATTCAAAGTTTAACTGAACGTAGTGTCTGTACCTTGAGTAAAGTTTTGAAGTTTAAACAATTTTATAATATCACTATATTTAGGCGAGTAAACGAAAAATGTTCTTTTCAGACTCTAATAACGCAGAAATCGTATTTCAAATTTAAATACGACTTGGGACCATATCTCACCTAAAGTAAATGGTAGAATCAAACTTTAACCAAACGTAATGTTTGTACCTAGTATAAAGTTAAAAAGTTTAAACAATTTTAAAATATCACTATATTTAGGCGAGTAAACGAAAAATGTTCATTTCAGACTCTAAAAACGTAGAAATCGTGTTTCAAGTTGAAATACGCCTTGTAAACGAAAAATGTTTATTTCAGACTCTAATAACGTAGAAATCGTGTTTCAAGTTGAAATACGCCTTGGGACCATATCTCACCTAAAGTAAATGGTAGAATCAAACTTTAACCAAACGTAATGTTTGTACCTAGGGTAAAGTTAAAAAGTTTAAACAATTTGAAAATATCACTATATTTAGGCGAGTAAACGAAAAATGTTCGTCTCAGACTCTAAAACCGCAGAAATCGTGTTTCAAGTTGAAATACGCCTTGGTACCATATCTCACCTAAAGTAAATGGTAGAATCAAACTTTAACCAAACGTAATGTTTGTACCTAGTATAAAGTTAAAAAGTTTAAACAATTTTAAAATATCACTATATTTAGGCGAGTAAACGAAAAATGTTCATTTCAGACTCTAAAAACGTAGAAATCGTGTTTCAGGTTGAAATACGCCTTGTAAACGAAATAAGTTTATTTCAGACTCTAATAACGTAGAAATCGTGTTTCAAGTTGAAATACGCCTTGGGACAATATCTCACCTAAAGTAAATGGTAGAATCAAACTTTAACCAAACGTAATGTTTGTACCTAGGGTAAAGTTAAAAAGTTTAAACAATTTGAAAATATCACTATATTTAGTCGAGTAAACGAAAAATGTTCATTTCAGACTCTAAAAACGTAGAAATCGTGTTTCAAGTTGAAATACGCCTTGTAAACGAAAAATGTTTATTTCAGACTCTAATAACGTAGAAATCGTGTTTCAAGTTGAAATACGCCTTGGGACCATATCTCACCTAAAGTAAATGGTAGAATCAAACTTTAACCAAACGTAATGTTTGTACCTAGGGTAAAGTTAAAAAGTTTAAACAATTTGAAAATATCACTATATTTAGGCGAGTAAACGAAAAATGTTCGTCTCAGACTCTAAAACCGCAGAAATCGTGTTTCAAGTTGAAATACGCCTTGGTACCATATCTCACCTAAAGTAAATGGTAGAATCAAACTTTAACCAAACGTAATGTTTGTACCTAGTATAAAGTTAAAAAGTTTAAACAATTTTAAAATATCACTATATTTAGGCGAGTAAACGAAAAATGTTCATTTCACTCTAAAAACGTAGAAATCGTGTTTCAGGTTGAAATACGCCTTGTAAACGAAATAAGTTTATTTCAGACTCTAATAACGTAGAAATCGTGTTTCAAGTTGAAATACGCCTTGGGACAATATCTCACCTAAAGTAAATGGTAGAATCAAACTTTAACCAAACGTAATGTTTGTACCTAGGGTAAAGTTAAAAAGTTTAAACAATTTGAAAATATCACTATATTTAGTCGAGTAAACGAAAAATGTTCATTTCAGACTCTAAAAACGTAGAAATCGTGTTTCAAGTTGAAATACGCCTTGTAAACGAAAAATGTTTATTTCAGACTCTAATAACGTAGAAATCGTGTTTCAAGTTGAAATACGCCTTGGGACCATATCTCACCTAAAGTAAATGGTAGAATCAAACTTTAACCAAACCTAATGTTTGTACCTAGTATAAAGTTAAAAAGTTTAAACAATTTTAAAATATCACTATATTTAGGCGAGTAAACGAAAAATGTTCATTTCAGACTCTAAAAACGTAGAAATCGTGTTTCAAGTTGAAATACGCCTTGTAAACGAAAAATGTTTATTTCAGACTCTAATAACGTAGAAATCGTGTTTCAAGTTGAAATACGCCTTGGGACCATATCTCACCTAAAGTAAATGGTAGAATCAAACTTTAACCAAACGTAATGTTTGTACCTAGGGTAAAGTTAAAAAGTTTAAACAATTTGAAAATATCACTATATTTAGGCGAGTAAACGAAAAATGTTCGTCTCAGACTCTAAAACCGCAGAAATCGTATTTCAAATTTAAATACGACTTGGGACCATATTTTACCTAAATGAAATGGTAGATTCAAAGTTTAACTGAACGTAGTGTCTGTACCTTGAGTAAAGTTTTGAAGTTTAAACAATTTTATAATATCACTATATTTAGGCGAGTAAACGAAAAATGTTCTTTTCAGACTCTAATAACGCAGAAATCGTATTTCAAATTTAAATACGACTTGGGACCATATCTCACCTAAAGTAAATGGTAGAATCAAACTTTAACCAAACGTAATGTTTGTACCTAGTATAAAGTTAAAAAGTTTAAACAATTTTAAAATATCACTATATTTAGGCGAGTAAACGAAAAATGTTCATTTCAGACTCTAAAAACGTAGAAATCGTGTTTCAAGTTGAAATACGCCTTGTAAACGAAATAAGTTTATTTCAGACTCTAATAACGTAGAAATCGTGTTTCAAGTTGAAATACGCCTTGGGACAATATCTCACCTAAAGTAAATGGTAGAATCAAACTTTAACCAAACGTAATGTTTGTACCTAGGGTAAAGTTAAAAAGTTTAAACAATTTGAAAATATCACTATATTTAGTCGAGTAAACGAAAAATGTTCATTTCAGACTCTAAAAACGTAGAAATCGTGTTTCAAGTTGAAATACGCCTTGTAAACGAAAAATGTTTATTTCAGACTCTAATAACGTAGAAATCGTGTTTCAAGTTGAAATACGCCTTGGGACCATATCTCACCTAAAGTAAATGGTAGAATCAAACTTTAACCAAACGTAATGTTTGTACCTAGTATAAAGTTAAAAAGTTTAAACAATTTTAAAATATCACTATATTTAGGCGAGTAAACGAAAAATGTTCATTTCAGACTTTAAAAACGTAGAAATCGTCTTTCAAGTTGAAATACGCCTTGTAAACGAAAAATGTTTATTTCAGACTCTAATAACGTAGAAATCGTGTTTCAAGTTGAAATACGCCTTGGGACCATATCTCACCTAAAGTAAATGGTAGAATCAAACTTTAACCAAACGTAATGTTTGTACCTAGGGTAAAGTTAAAAAGTTTAAACAATTTGAAAATATCACTATATTTAGGCGAGTAAACGAAAAATGTTCGTCTCAGACTCTAAAACCGCAGAAATCGTATTTCAAATTTAAATACGACTTGGGACCATATTTTACCTAAATGAAATGGTAGATTCAAAGTTTAACTGAACGTAGTGTCTGTACCTTGAGTAAAGTTTTGAAGTTTAAACAATTTTATAATATCACTATATTTAGGCGAGTAAACGAAAAATGTTCTTTTCAGACTCTAATAACGCAGAAATCGTATTTCAAATTTAAATACGACTTGGGACCATATCTCACCTAAAGTAAATGGTAGAATCAAACTTTAACCAAACGTAATGTTTGTACCTAGTATAAAGTTAAAAAGTTTAAACAATTTTAAAATATCACTATATTTAGGCGAGTAAACGAAAATTGTTCATTTCAGACTCTAAAAACGTAGAAATCGTGTTTCAAGTTGAAATACGCCTTGTAAACGAAAAATGTTTATTTCAGACCCTAATAACGTAGAAATCGTGTTTCAAGTTGAAATACGCCTTGGGACCATATCTCACCTAAAGTAAATGGTAGAATCAAACTTTAACCAAACGTAATGTTTGTACCTAGGGTAAAGTTAAAAAGTTTAAACAATTTGAAAATATCACTATATTTAGGCGAGTAAACGAAAAATGTTCGTCTCAGACTCTAAAACCGCAGAAATCGTGTTTCAAGTTGAAATACGCCTTGGTACCATATCTCACCTAAAGTAAATGGTAGAATCAAACTTTAACCAAACGTAATGTTTGTACCTAGTATAAAGTTAAAAAGTTTAAACAATTTTAAAATATCACTATATTTAGGCGAGTAAACGAAAAATGTTCATTTCAGACTCTAAAAACGTAGAAATCGTGTTTCAAGTTGAAATATGCCTTGTAAACGAAAAATGTTTATTTCAGACTCTAATAACGTAGAAATCGTGTTTCAAGTTGAAATACGCCTTGGGACCATATCTCACCTAAAGTAAATGGTAGAATCAAACTTTAACCAAACGTAATGTTTGTACCTAGGGTAAAGTTAAAAAGTTTAAACAATTTGAAAATATCACTATATTTAGGCGAGTAAACGAAAAATGTTCGTCTCAGACTCTAAAACCGCAGAAATCGTGTTTCAAGTTGAAATACGCCTTGGTACCATATCTCACCTAAAGTAAATGGTAGAATCAAACTTTAACCAAACGTAATGTTTGTACCTAGTATAAAGTTAAAAAGTTTAAACAATTTTAAAATATCACTATATTTAGGCGAGTAAACGAAAAATGTTCATTTCAGACTCTAAAAACGTAGAAATCGTGTTTCAGGTTGAAATACGCCTTGTAAACGAAATAAGTTTATTTCAGACTCTAATAACGTAGAAATCGTGTTTCAAGTTGAAATACGCCTTGGGACAATATCTCACCTAAAGTAAATGGTAGAATCAAACTTTAACCAAACGTAATGTTTGTACCTAGGGTAAAGTTAAAAAGTTTAAACAATTTGAAAATATCACTATATTTAGTCGAGTAAACGAAAAATGTTCATTTCAGACTCTAAAAACGTAGAAATCGTGTTTCAAGTTGAAATACGCCTTGTAAACGAAAAATGTTTATTTCAGACTCTAATAACGTAGAAATCGTGTTTCAAGTTGAAATACGCCTTGGGACCATATCTCACCTAAAGTAAATGGTAGAATCAAACTTTAACCAAACGTAATGTTTGTACCTAGTATAAAGTTAAAAAGTTTAAACAATTTTAAAATATCACTATATTTAGGCGAGTAAACGAAAAATGTTCATTTCAGACTTTAAAAACGTAGAAATCGTCTTTCAAGTTGAAATACGCCTTGTAAACGAAAAATGTTTATTTCAGACTCTAATAACGTAGAAATCGTGTTTCAAGTTGAAATACGCCTTGGGACCATATCTCACCTAAAGTAAATGGTAGAATCAAACTTTAACCAAACGTAATGTTTGTACCTAGGGTAAAGTTAAAAAGTTTAAACAATTTGAAAATATCACTATATTTAGGCGAGTAAACGAAAAATGTTCGTCTCAGACTCTAAAACCGCAGAAATCGTATTTCAAATTTAAATACGACTTGGGACCATATTTTACCTAAATGAAATGGTAGATTCAAAGTTTAACTGAACGTAGTGTCTGTACCTTGAGTAAAGTTTTGAAGTTTAAACAATTTTATAATATCACTATATTTAGGCGAGTAAACGAAAAATGTTCTTTTCAGACTCTAATAACGCAGAAATCGTATTTCAAATTTAAATACGACTTGGGACCATATCTCACCTAAAGTAAATGGTAGAATCAAACTTTAACCAAACGTAATGTTTGTACCTAGTATAAAGTTAAAAAGTTTAAACAATTTAAAAATATCACTATATTTAGGCGAGTAAACGAAAAATGTTCATTTCAGACTCTAAAAACGTAGAAATCGTGTTTCAAGTTGAAATACGCCTTGTAAACGAAAAATGTTTATTTCAGACTCTAATAACGTAGAAATCGTGTTTCAACTTGAAATACGCCTTGGGACCATATCTCACCAAAAGTAAATGGTAGAATCAAACTTTAACCAAACGTAATGTTTGTACCTAGGGTAAAGTTAAAAAGTTTAAACAATTTGAAAATATCACTATATTTAGGCGAGTAAACGAAAAATGTTCGTCTCAGACTCTAAAACCGCAGAAATCGTATTTCAAATTTAAATACGACTTGGGACCATATTTTACCTAAATGAAATGGTAGATTCAAAGTTTAACTGAACGTAGTTTCTGTACCTTGAGTAAAGTTTTGAAGTTTAAACAATTTTATAATATCACTATATTTAGGCGAGTAAACGAAAAATGTTCTTTTCAGACTCTAATAACGCAGAAATCGTATTTCAAATTTAAATACGACTTGGGACCATATCTCACCTAAAGTAAATGGTAGAATCAAACTTTAACCAAACGTAATGTTTGTACCTAGTATAAAGTTAAAAAGTTTAAACAATTTTAAAATATCACTATATTTAGGCGAGTAAACGAAAAATGTTCATTTCAGACTCTAAAAACGTAGAAATCGTGTTTCAAGTTGAAATACGCCTTGTAAACGAAATAAGTTTATTTCAGACTCTAATAACGTAGAAATCGTGTTTCAAGTTGAAATACGCCTTGGGACAATATCTCACCTAAAGTAAATGGTAGAATCAAACTTTAACCAAACGTAATGTTTGTACCTAGGGTAAAGTTAAAAAGTTTAAACAATTTGAAAATATCACTATATTTAGTCGAGTAAACGAAAAATGTTCATTTCAGACTCTAAAAACGTAGAAATCGTGTTTCAAGTTGAAATACGCCTTGTAAACGAAAAATGTTTATTTCAGACTCTAATAACGTAGAAATCGTGTTTCAAGTTGAAATACGCCTTGGGACCATATCTCACCTAAAGTAAATGGTAGAATCAAACTTTAACCAAACGTAATGTTTGTACCTAGTATAAAGTTAAAAAGTTTAAACAATTTTAAAATATCACTATATTTAGGCGAGTAAACGAAAAATGTTCATTTCAGACTTTAAAAACGTAGAAATCGTCTTTCAAGTTGAAATACGCCTTGTAAACGAAAAATGTTTATTTTAGACTCTAATAACGTAGAAATCGTGTTTCAAGTTGAAATACGCCTTGGGACCATATCTCACCTAAAGTAAATGGTAGAATCAAACTTTAACCAAACGTAATGTTTGTACCTAGGGTAAAGTTAAAAAGTTTAAACAATTTGAAAATATCACTATATTTAGGCGAGTAAACGAAAAATGTTCGTCTCAGACTCTAAAACCGCAGAAATCGTATTTCAAATTTAAATACGACTTGGGACCATATTTTACCTAAATGAAATGGTAGATTCAAAGTTTAACTGAACGTAGTGTCTGTACCTTGAGTAAAGTTTTGAAGTTTAAACATTTTTATAATATCACTATATTTAGGCGAGTAAACGAAAAATGTTCTTTTCAGACTCTAATAACGCAGAAATCGTATTTCAAATTTAAATACGACTTGGGACCATATCTCACCTAAAGTAAATGGTAGAATCAAACTTTAACCAAACGTAATGTTTGTACTTAGTATAAAGTTAAAAAGTTTAAACAATTTAAAAATATCACTATATTTAGGCGAGTAAACGAAAAATGTTCATTTCAGACTCTAAAAACGTAGAAATCGTGTTTCAAGTTGAAATACGCCTTGTAAACGAAAAATGTTTATTTCAGACTCTAATAACGTAGAAATCGTGTTTCAAGTTGAAATACGCCTTGGGACCATATCTCACCTAAAGTAAATGGTAGAATCAAACTTTAACCAAACGTAATGTTTGTACCTAGGGTAAAGTTAAAAAGTTTAAACAATTTGAAAATATCACTATATTTAGGCGAGTAAACGAAAAATGTTCGTCTCAGACTCTAAAACCGCAGAAATCGTGTTTCAAGTTGAAATACGCCTTGGTACCATATCTCACCTAAAGTAAATGGTAGAATCAAACTTTAACCAAACGTAATGTTTGTACCTAGTATAAAGTTAAAAAGTTTAAACAATTTTAAAATATCACTATATTTAGGCGAGTAAACGAAAAATGTTCATTTCAGACTCTAAAAACGTAGAAATCGTGTTTCAAGTTGAAATACGCCTTGTAAACGAAAAATGTTTATTTCAGACTCTAATAACGTAGAAATCGTGTTTCAAGTTGAAATACGCCTTGGGACCATATCTCACCTAAAGTAAATGGTAGAATCAAACTTTAACCAAACGTAATGTTTGTACCTAGGGTAAAGTTAAAAAGTTTAAACAATTTGAAAATATCACTATATTTAGGCGAGTAAACGAAAAATGTTCGTCTCAGACTCTAAAACCGCAGAAATCGTGTTTCAAGTTGAAATACGCCTTGGTACCATATCTCACCTAAAGTAAATGGTAGAATCAAACTTTAACCAAACGTAATGTTTGTACCTAGTATAAAGTTAAAAAGTTTAAACAATTTTAAAATATCACTATATTTAGGCGAGTAAACGAAAAATGTTCATTTCAGACTCTAAAAACGTAGAAATCGTGTTTCAGGTTGAAATACGCCTTGTAAACGAAATAAGTTTATTTCAGACTCTAATAACGTAGAAATCGTGTTTCAAGTTGAAATACGCCTTGGGACAATATCTCACCTAAAGTAAATGGTAGAATCAAAATTTAACCAAACGTAATGTTTGTACCTAGGGTAAAGTTAAAAAGTTTAAACAATTTGAAAATATCACTATATTTAGTCGAGTAAACGAAAAATGTTCATTTCAGACTCTAAAAACGTAGAAATCGTGTTTCAAGTTGAAATACGCCTTGTAAACGAAAAATGTTTATTTCAGACTCTAATAACGTAGAAATCGTGTTTCAAGTTGAAATACGCCTTGGGACCATATCTCACCTAAAGTAAATGGTAGAATCAAACTTTAACCAAACGTAATGTTTGTACCTAGTATAAAGTTAAAAAGTTTAAACAATTTTAAAATATCACTATATTTAGGCGAGTAAACGAAAAATGTTCATTTCAGACTTTAAAAACGTAGAAATCGTCTTTCAAGTTGAAATACGCCTTGTAAACGAAAAATGTTTATTTCAGACTCTAATAACGTAGAAATCGTGTTTCAAGTTGAAATACGCCTTGGGACCATATCTCACCTAAAGTAAATGGTAGAATCAAACTTTAACCAAACGTAATGTTTGTACCTAGGGTAAAGTTAAAAAGTTTAAACAATTTGAAAATATCACTATATTTAGGCGAGTAAACGAAAAATGTTCGTCTCAGACTCTAAAACCGCAGAAATCGTATTTCAAATTTAAATACGACTTGGGACCATATTTTACCTAAATGAAATGGTAGATTCAAAGTTTAACTGAACGTAGTGTCTGTACCTTGAGTAAAGTTTTGAAGTTTAAACAATTTTATAATATCACTATATTTAGGCGAGTAAACGAAAAATGTTCTTTTCAGACTCTAATAACGCAGAAATCGTATTTCAAATTTAAATACGACTTGGGACCATATCTCACCTAAAGTAAATGGTAGAATCAAACTTTAACCAAACGTAATGTTTGTACCTAGTATAAAGTTAAAAAGTTTAAACAATTTAAAAATATCACTATATTTAGGCGAGTAAACGAAAAATGTTCATTTCAGACTCTAAAAACGTAGAAATCGTGTTTCAAGTTGAAATACGCCTTGTAAACGAAAAATGTTTATTTCAGACTCTAATAACGTAGAAATCGTGTTTCAAGTTGAAATACGCCTTGGGACCATATCTCACCTAAAGTAAATGGTAGAATCAAACTTTAACCAAACGTAATGTTTGTACCTAGGGTAAAGTTAAAAAGTTTAAACAATTTGAAAATATCACTATATTTAGGCGAGTAAACGAAAAATGTTCGTCTCAGACTCTAAAACCGCAGAAATCGTATTTCAAATTTAAATACGACTTGGGACCATATTTTACCTAAATGAAATGGTAGATTCAAAGTTTAACTGAACGTAGTGTCTGTACCTTGAGTAAAGTTTTGAAGTTTAAACAATTTTATAATATCACTATATTTAGGCGAGTAAACGAAAAATGTTCTTTTCAGACTCTAATAACGCAGAAATCGTATTTCAAATTTAAATACGACTTGGGACCATATCTCACCTAAAGTAAATGGTAGAATCAAACTTTAACCAAACGTAATGTTTGTACCTAGTATAAAGTTAAAAAGTTTAAACAATTTTAAAATATCCCTATATTTAGGCGAGTAAACGAAAAATGTTCATTTCAGACTCTAAAAACGTAGAAATCGTGTTTCAAGTTGAAATACGCCTTGTAAACGAAAAATGTTTATTTCAGACTCTAATAACGTAGAAATCGTGTTTCAAGTTGAAATACGCCTTGGGACCATATCTCACCTAAAGTAAATGGTAGAATCAAACTTTAACCAAACGTAATGTTTGTACCTAGGGTAAAGTTAAAAAGTTTAAACAATTTGAAAATATCACTATATTTAGGCGAGTAAACGAAAAATGTTCATTTCAGACTCTAAAAACGTAGAAATCGTGTTTCAAGTTGAAATACGCCTTGTAAACGAAAAATGTTTATTTCAGACTCTAATAACGTAGAAATCGTGTTTCAAGTTGAAATACGCCTTGGGACCATATCTCACCTAAAGTAAATGGTAGAATCAAACTTTAACCAAACGTAATGTTTGTACCTAGTATAAAGTTAAAAAGTTTAAACAATTTTAAAATATCACTATATTTAGGCGAGTAAACGAAAAATGTTCATTTCAGACTCTAAAAACGTAGAAATCGTGTTTCAAGTTGAAATACGCCTTGTAAACGAAAAATGTTTATTTCAGACTCTAATAACGTAGAAATCGTGTTTCAAGTTGAAATACGCCTTGGGACCATATCTCACCTAAAGTAAATGGTAGAATCAAACTTTAACCAAACGTAATGTTTGTACCTAGGGTAAAGTTAAAAAGTTTAAACAATTTGAAAATATCACTATATTTAGGCGAGTAAACGAAAAATGTTCGTCTCAGACTCTAAAACCGCAGAAATCGTGTTTCAAGTTGAAATACGGCTTGTAAACGAAAAATGTTTATTTCAGACTCTAAAACCGCAGAAATCGTGTTTCAAGTTGAAATACGCCTTGGTACCATATCTCACCTAAAGTAAATGGTAGAATCAAACTTTAACCAAACGTAATGTTTGTACCTAGTATAAAGTTAAAAAGTTTAAACAATTTGAAAATATCACTATATTTAGGCGAGTAAACGAAAAATGTTCGTCTCAGACTCTAAAACCGCAGAAATCGTATTTCAAATTTAAATACGACTTGGGACCATATTTTACCTAAATGAAATGGTAGATTCAAAGTTTAACTGAACGTAGTGTCTGTACCTTGAGTAAAGTTTTGAAGTTTAAACAATTTTATAATATCACTATATTTAGGCGAGTAAACGAAAAATGTTCTTTTCAGACTCTAATAACGCAGAAATCGTATTTCAAATTTAAATACGACTTGGGACCATATCTCACCTAAAGTAAATGGTAGAATCAAACTTTAACCAAACGTAATGTTTGTACCTAGTATAAAGTTAAAAAGTTTAAACAATTTAAAAATATCACTATATTTAGGCGAGTAAACGAAAAATGTTCATTTCAGACTCTAAAAACGTAGAAATCGTGTTTCAAGTTGAAATACGCCTTGTAAACGAAAAATGTTTATTTCAGACTCTAATAACGTAGAAATCGTGTTTCAAGTTGAAATACGCCTTGGGACCATATCTCACCTAAAGTAAATGGTAGAATCAAACTTTAACCAAACGTAATGTTTGTACCTAGGGTAAAGTTAAAAAGTTTAAACAATTTGAAAATATCACTATATTTAGGCGAGTAAACGAAAAATGTTCGTCTCAGACTCTAAAACCGCAGAAATCGTATTTCAAATTTAAATACGACTTGGGACCATATTTTACCTAAATGAAATGGTAGATTCAAAGTTTAACTGAACGTAGTGTCTGTACCTTGAGTAAAGTTTTGAAGTTTAAACAATTTTATAATATCACTATATTTAGGCGAGTAAACGAAAAATGTTCTTTTCAGACTCTAATAACGCAGAAATCGTATTTCAAATTTAAATACGACTTGGGACCATATCTCACCTAAAGTAAATGGTAGAATCAAACTTTAACCAAACGTAATGTTTGTACCTAGTATAAAGTTAAAAAGTTTAAACAATTTTAAAATATCACTATATTTAGGCGAGTAAACGAAAATTGTTCATTTCAGACTCTAAAAACGTAGAAATCGTGTTTCAAGTTGAAATACGCCTTGTAAACGAAAAATGTTTATTTCAGACCCTAATAACGTAGAAATCGTGTTTCAAGTTGAAATACGCCTTGGGACCATATCTCACCTAAAGTAAATGGTAGAATCAAACTTTAACCAAACGTAATGTTTGTACCTAGGGTAAAGTTAAAAAGTTTAAACAATTTGAAAATATCACTATATTTAGGCGAGTAAACGAAAAATGTTCGTCTCAGACTCTAAAACCGCAGAAATCGTGTTTCAAGTTGAAATACGCCTTGGTACCATATCTCACCTAAAGTAAATGGTAGAATCAAACTTTAACCAAACGTAATGTTTGTACCTAGTATAAAGTTAAAAAGTTTAAACAATTTTAAAATATCACTATATTTAGGCGAGTAAACGAAAAATGTTCATTTCAGACTCTAAAAACGTAGAAATCGTGTTTCAAGTTGAAATATGCCTTGTAAACGAAAAATGTTTATTTCAGACTCTAATAACGTAGAAATCGTGTTTCAAGTTGAAATACGCCTTGGGACCATATCTCACCTAAAGTAAATGGTAGAATCAAACTTTAACCAAACGTAATGTTTGTACCTAGGGTAAAGTTAAAAAGTTTAAACAATTTGAAAATATCACTATATTTAGGCGAGTAAACGAAAAATGTTCGTCTCAGACTCTAAAACCGCAGAAATCGTGTTTCAAGTTGAAATACGCCTTGGTACCATATCTCACCTAAAGTAAATGGTAGAATCAAACTTTAACCAAACGTAATGTTTGTACCTAGTATAAAGTTAAAAAGTTTAAACAATTTTAAAATATCACTATATTTAGGCGAGTAAACGAAAAATGTTCATTTCAGACTCTAAAAACGTAGAAATCGTGTTTCAGGTTGAAATACGCCTTGTAAACGAAATAAGTTTATTTCAGACTCTAATAACGTAGAAATCGTGTTTCAAGTTGAAATACGCCTTGGGACAATATCTCACCTAAAGTAAATGGTAGAATCAAACTTTAACCAAACGTAATGTTTGTACCTAGGGTAAAGTTAAAAAGTTTAAACAATTTGAAAATATCACTATATTTAGTCGAGTAAACGAAAAATGTTCATTTCAGACTCTAAAAACGTAGAAATCGTGTTTCAAGTTGAAATACGCCTTGTAAACGAAAAATGTTTATTTCAGACTCTAATAACGTAGAAATCGTGTTTCAAGTTGAAATACGCCTTGGGACCATATCTCACCTAAAGTAAATGGTAGAATCAAACTTTAACCAAACGTAATGTTTGTACCTAGTATAAAGTTAAAAAGTTTAAACAATTTTAAAATATCACTATATTTAGGCGAGTAAACGAAAAATGTTCATTTCAGACTTTAAAAACGTAGAAATCGTCTTTCAAGTTGAAATACGCCTTGTAAACGAAAAATGTTTATTTCAGACTCTAATAACGTAGAAATCGTGTTTCAAGTTGAAATACGCCTTGGGACCATATCTCACCTAAAGTAAATGGTAGAATCAAACTTTAACCAAACGTAATGTTTGTACCTAGGGTAAAGTTAAAAAGTTTAAACAATTTGAAAATATCACTATATTTAGGCGAGTAAACGAAAAATGTTCGTCTCAGACTCTAAAACCGCAGAAATCGTATTTCAAATTTAAATACGACTTGGGACCATATTTTACCTAAATGAAATGGTAGATTCAAAGTTTAACTGAACGTAGTGTCTGTACCTTGAGTAAAGTTTTGAAGTTTAAACAATTTTATAATATCACTATATTTAGGCGAGTAAACGAAAAATGTTCTTTTCAGACTCTAATAACGCAGAAATCGTATTTCAAATTTAAATACGACTTGGGACCATATCTCACCTAAAGTAAATGGTAGAATCAAACTTTAACCAAACGTAATGTTTGTACCTAGTATAAAGTTAAAAAGTTTAAACAATTTAAAAATATCACTATATTTAGGCGAGTAAACGAAAAATGTTCATTTCAGACTCTAAAAACGTAGAAATCGTGTTTCAAGTTGAAATACGCCTTGTAAACGAAAAATGTTTATTTCAGACTCTAATAACGTAGAAATCGTGTTTCAACTTGAAATACGCCTTGGGACCATATCTCACCAAAAGTAAATGGTAGAATCAAACTTTAACCAAACGTAATGTTTGTACCTAGGGTAAAGTTAAAAAGTTTAAACAATTTGAAAATATCACTATATTTAGGCGAGTAAACGAAAAATGTTCGTCTCAGACTCTAAAACCGCAGAAATCGTATTTCAAATTTAAATACGACTTGGGACCATATTTTACCTAAATGAAATGGTAGATTCAAAGTTTAACTGAACGTAGTTTCTGTACCTTGAGTAAAGTTTTGAAGTTTAAACAATTTTATAATATCACTATATTTAGGCGAGTAAACGAAAAATGTTCTTTTCAGACTCTAATAACGCAGAAATCGTATTTCAAATTTAAATACGACTTGGGACCATATCTCACCTAAAGTAAATGGTAGAATCAAACTTTAACCAAACGTAATGTTTGTACCTAGTATAAAGTTAAAAAGTTTAAACAATTTTAAAATATCACTATATTTAGGCGAGTAAACGAAAAATGTTCATTTCAGACTCTAAAAACGTAGAAATCGTGTTTCAAGTTGAAATACGCCTTGTAAACGAAATAAGTTTATTTCAGACTCTAATAACGTAGAAATCGTGTTTCAAGTTGAAATACGCCTTGGGACAATATCTCACCTAAAGTAAATGGTAGAATCAAACTTTAACCAAACGTAATGTTTGTACCTAGGGTAAAGTTAAAAAGTTTAAACAATTTGAAAATATCACTATATTTAGTCGAGTAAACGAAAAATGTTCATTTCAGACTCTAAAAACGTAGAAATCGTGTTTCAAGTTGAAATACGCCTTGTAAACGAAAAATGTTTATTTCAGACTCTAATAACGTAGAAATCGTGTTTCAAGTTGAAATACGCCTTGGGACCATATCTCACCTAAAGTAAATGGTAGAATCAAACTTTAACCAAACGTAATGTTTGTACCTAGTATAAAGTTAAAAAGTTTAAACAATTTTAAAATATCACTATATTTAGGCGAGTAAACGAAAAATGTTCATTTCAGACTTTAAAAACGTAGAAATCGTCTTTCAAGTTGAAATACGCCTTGTAAACGAAAAATGTTTATTTTAGACTCTAATAACGTAGAAATCGTGTTTCAAGTTGAAATACGCCTTGGGACCATATCTCACCTAAAGTAAATGGTAGAATCAAACTTTAACCAAACGTAATGTTTGTACCTAGGGTAAAGTTAAAAAGTTTAAACAATTTGAAAATATCACTATATTTAGGCGAGTAAACGAAAAATGTTCGTCTCAGACTCTAAAACCGCAGAAATCGTATTTCAAATTTAAATACGACTTGGGACCATATTTTACCTAAATGAAATGGTAGATTCAAAGTTTAACTGAACGTAGTGTCTGTACCTTGAGTAAAGTTTTGAAGTTTAAACATTTTTATAATATCACTATATTTAGGCGAGTAAACGAAAAATGTTCTTTTCAGACTCTAATAACGCAGAAATCGTATTTCAAATTTAAATACGACTTGGGACCATATCTCACCTAAAGTAAATGGTAGAATCAAACTTTAACCAAACGTAATGTTTGTACTTAGTATAAAGTTAAAAAGTTTAAACAATTTAAAAATATCACTATATTTAGGCGAGTAAACGAAAAATGTTCATTTCAGACTCTAAAAACGTAGAAATCGTGTTTCAAGTTGAAATACGCCTTGTAAACGAAAAATGTTTATTTCAGACTCTAATAACGTAGAAATCGTGTTTCAAGTTGAAATACGCCTTGGGACCATATCTCACCTAAAGTAAATGGTAGAATCAAACTTTAACCAAACGTAATGTTTGTACCTAGGGTAAAGTTAAAAAGTTTAAACAATTTGAAAATATCACTATATTTAGGCGAGTAAACGAAAAATGTTCGTCTCAGACTCTAAAACCGCAGAAATCGTGTTTCAAGTTGAAATACGCCTTGGTACCATATCTCACCTAAAGTAAATGGTAGAATCAAACTTTAACCAAACGTAATGTTTGTACCTAGTATAAAGTTAAAAAGTTTAAACAATTTTAAAATATCACTATATTTAGGCGAGTAAACGAAAAATGTTCATTTCAGACTCTAAAAACGTAGAAATCGTGTTTCAAGTTGAAATACGCCTTGTAAACGAAAAATGTTTATTTCAGACTCTAATAACGTAGAAATCGTGTTTCAAGTTGAAATACGCCTTGGGACCATATCTCACCTAAAGTAAATGGTAGAATCAAACTTTAACCAAACGTAATGTTTGTACCTAGGGTAAAGTTAAAAAGTTTAAACAATTTGAAAATATCACTATATTTAGGCGAGTAAACGAAAAATGTTCGTCTCAGACTCTAAAACCGCAGAAATCGTGTTTCAAGTTGAAATACGCCTTGGTACCATATCTCACCTAAAGTAAATGGTAGAATCAAACTTTAACCAAACGTAATGTTTGTACCTAGTATAAAGTTAAAAAGTTTAAACAATTTTAAAATATCACTATATTTAGGCGAGTAAACGAAAAATGTTCATTTCAGACTCTAAAAACGTAGAAATCGTGTTTCAGGTTGAAATACGCCTTGTAAACGAAATAAGTTTATTTCAGACTCTAATAACGTAGAAATCGTGTTTCAAGTTGAAATACGCCTTGGGACAATATCTCACCTAAAGTAAATGGTAGAATCAAAATTTAACCAAACGTAATGTTTGTACCTAGGGTAAAGTTAAAAAGTTTAAACAATTTGAAAATATCACTATATTTAGTCGAGTAAACGAAAAATGTTCATTTCAGACTCTAAAAACGTAGAAATCGTGTTTCAAGTTGAAATACGCCTTGTAAACGAAAAATGTTTATTTCAGACTCTAATAACGTAGAAATCGTGTTTCAAGTTGAAATACGCCTTGGGACCATATCTCACCTAAAGTAAATGGTAGAATCAAACTTTAACCAAACGTAATGTTTGTACCTAGTATAAAGTTAAAAAGTTTAAACAATTTTAAAATATCACTATATTTAGGCGAGTAAACGAAAAATGTTCATTTCAGACTTTAAAAACGTAGAAATCGTCTTTCAAGTTGAAATACGCCTTGTAAACGAAAAATGTTTATTTCAGACTCTAATAACGTAGAAATCGTGTTTCAAGTTGAAATACGCCTTGGGACCATATCTCACCTAAAGTAAATGGTAGAATCAAACTTTAACCAAACGTAATGTTTGTACCTAGGGTAAAGTTAAAAAGTTTAAACAATTTGAAAATATCACTATATTTAGGCGAGTAAACGAAAAATGTTCGTCTCAGACTCTAAAACCGCAGAAATCGTATTTCAAATTTAAATACGACTTGGGACCATATTTTACCTAAATGAAATGGTAGATTCAAAGTTTAACTGAACGTAGTGTCTGTACCTTGAGTAAAGTTTTGAAGTTTAAACAATTTTATAATATCACTATATTTAGGCGAGTAAACGAAAAATGTTCTTTTCAGACTCTAATAACGCAGAAATCGTATTTCAAATTTAAATACGACTTGGGACCATATCTCACCTAAAGTAAATGGTAGAATCAAACTTTAACCAAACGTAATGTTTGTACCTAGTATAAAGTTAAAAAGTTTAAACAATTTAAAAATATCACTATATTTAGGCGAGTAAACGAAAAATGTTCATTTCAGACTCTAAAAACGTAGAAATCGTGTTTCAAGTTGAAATACGCCTTGTAAACGAAAAATGTTTATTTCAGACTCTAATAACGTAGAAATCGTGTTTCAAGTTGAAATACGCCTTGGGACCATATCTCACCTAAAGTAAATGGTAGAATCAAACTTTAACCAAACGTAATGTTTGTACCTAGGGTAAAGTTAAAAAGTTTAAACAATTTGAAAATATCACTATATTTAGGCGAGTAAACGAAAAATGTTCGTCTCAGACTCTAAAACCGCAGAAATCGTATTTCAAATTTAAATACGACTTGGGACCATATTTTACCTAAATGAAATGGTAGATTCAAAGTTTAACTGAACGTAGTGTCTGTACCTTGAGTAAAGTTTTGAAGTTTAAACAATTTTATAATATCACTATATTTAGGCGAGTAAACGAAAAAAGTTCTTTTCAGACTCTAATAACGCAGAAATCGTATTTCAAATTTAAATACGACTTGGGACCATATCTCACCTAAAGTAAATGGTAGAATCAAACTTTAACCAAACGTAATGTTTGTACCTAGTATAAAGTTAAAAAGTTTAAACAATTTTAAAATATCCCTATATTTAGGCGAGTAAACGAAAAATGTTCATTTCAGACTCTAAAAACGTAGAAATCGTGTTTCAAGTTGAAATACGCCTTGTAAACGAAAAATGTTTATTTCAGACTCTAATAACGTAGAAATCGTGTTTCAAGTTGAAATACGCCTTGGGACCATATCTCACCTAAAGTAAATGGTAGAATCAAACTTTAACCAAACGTAATGTTTGTACCTAGGGTAAAGTTAAAAAGTTTAAACAATTTGAAAATATCACTATATTTAGGCGAGTAAACGAAAAATGTTCATTTCAGACTCTAAAAACGTAGAAATCGTGTTTCAAGTTGAAATACGCCTTGTAAACGAAAAATGTTTATTTCAGACTCTAATAACGTAGAAATCGTGTTTCAAGTTGAAATACGCCTTGGGACCATATCTCACCTAAAGTAAATGGTAGAATCAAACTTTAACCAAACGTAATGTTTGTACCTAGTATAAAGTTAAAAAGTTTAAACAATTTTAAAATATCACTATATTTAGGCGAGTAAACGAAAAATGTTCATTTCAGACTCTAAAAACGTAGAAATCGTGTTTCAAGTTGAAATACGCCTTGTAAACGAAAAATGTTTATTTCAGACTCTAATAACGTAGAAATCGTGTTTCAAGTTGAAATACGCCTTGGGACCATATCTCACCTAAAGTAAATGGTAGAATCAAACTTTAACCAAACGTAATGTTTGTACCTAGGGTAAAGTTAAAAAGTTTAAACAATTTGAAAATATCACTATATTTAGGCGAGTAAACGAAAAATGTTCGTCTCAGACTCTAAAACCGCAGAAATCGTGTTTCAAGTTGAAATACGGCTTGTAAACGAAAAATGTTTATTTCAGACTCTAAAACCGCAGAAATCGTGTTTCAAGTTGAAATACGCCTTGGTACCATATCTCACCTAAAGTAAATGGTAGAATCAAACTTTAACCAAACGTAATGTTTGTACCTAGTATAAAGTTAAAAAGTTTAAACAATTTGAAAATATCACTATATTTAGGCGAGTAAACGAAAAATGTTCGTCTCAGACTCTAAAACCGCAGAAATCGTATTTCAAATTTAAATACGACTTGGGACCATATTTTACCTAAATGAAATGGTAGATTCAAAGTTTAACTGAACGTAGTGTCTGTACCTTGAGTAAAGTTTTGAAGTTTAAACAATTTTATAATATCACTATATTTAGGCGAGTAAACGAAAAATGTTCTTTTCAGACTCTAATAACGCAGAAATCGTATTTCAAATTTAAATACGACTTGGGACCATATCTCACCTAAAGTAAATGGTAGAATCAAACTTTAACCAAACGTAATGTTTGTACCTAGTATAAAGTTAAAAAGTTTAAACAATTTAAAAATATCACTATATTTAGGCGAGTAAACGAAAAATGTTCATTTCAGACTCTAAAAACGTAGAAATCGTGTTTCAAGTTGAAATACGCCTTGTAAACGAAAAATGTTTATTTCAGACTCTAATAACGTAGAAATCGTGTTTCAAGTTGAAATACGCCTTGGGACCATATCTCACCTAAAGTAAATGGTAGAATCAAACTTTAACCAAACGTAATGTTTGTACCTAGGGTAAAGTTAAAAAGTTTAAACAATTTGAAAATATCACTATATTTAGGCGAGTAAACGAAAAATGTTCGTCTCAGACTCTAAAACCGCAGAAATCGTATTTCAAATTTAAATACGACTTGGGACCATATTTTACCTAAATGAAATGGTAGATTCAAAGTTTAACTGAACGTAGTGTCTGTACCTTGAGTAAAGTTTTGAAGTTTAAACAATTTTATAATATCACTATATTTAGGCGAGTAAACGAAAAATGTTCTTTTCAGACTCTAATAACGCAGAAATCGTATTTCAAATTTAAATACGACTTGGGACCATATCTCACCTAAAGTAAATGGTAGAATCAAACTTTAACCAAACGTAATGTTTGTACCTAGTATAAAGTTAAAAAGTTTAAACAATTTTAAAATATCACTATATTTAGGCGAGTAAACGAAAAATGTTCATTTCAGACTCTAAAAACGTAGAAATCGTGTTTCAAGTTGAAATACGCCTTGTAAACGAAAAATGTTTATTTCAGACTCTAATAACGTAGAAATCGTGTTTCAAGTTGAAATACGCCTTGGGACCATATCTCACCTAAAGTAAATGGTAGAATCAAACTTTAACCAAACGTAATGTTTGTACCTAGGGTAAAGTTAAAAAGTTTAAACAATTTGAAAATATCACTATATTTAGGCGAGTAAACGAAAAATGTTCATTTCAGACTCTAAAAACGTAGAAATCGTGTTTCAAGTTGAAATACGCCTTGTAAACGAAAAATGTTTATTTCAGACTCTAATAACGTAGAAATCGTGTTTCAAGTTGAAATACGCCTTGGGACCATATCTCACCTAAAGTAAATGGTAGAATCAAACTTTAACCAAACGTAATGTTTGTACCTAGTATAAAGTTAAAAAGTTTAAACAATTTTAAAATATCACTATATTTAGGCGAGTAAACGAAAAATGTTCATTTCAGACTCTAAAAACGTAGAAATCGTGTTTCAAGTTGAAATACGCCTTGTAAACGAAAAATGTTTATTTCAGACTCTAATAACGTAGAAATCGTGTTTCAAGTTGAAATACGCCTTGGGACCATATCTCACCTAAAGTAAATGGTAGAATCAAACTTTAACCAAACGTAATGTTTGTACCTAGGGTAAAGTTAAAAAGTTTAAACAATTTGAAAATATCACTATATTTAGGCGAGTAAACGAAAAATGTTCGTCTCAGACTCTAAAACCGCAGAAATCGTGTTTCAAGTTGAAATACGCCTTGGTACCATATCTCACCTAAAGTAAATGGTAGAATCAAACTTTAACCAAACGTAATGTTTGTACCTAGTATAAAGTTAAAAAGTTTAAACAATTTTAAAATATCACTATATTTAGGCGAGTAAACGAAAAATGTTCATTTCAGACTCTAAAAACGTAGAAATCGTGTTTCAGGTTGAAATACGCCTTGTAAACGAAATAAGTTTATTTCAGACTCTAATAACGTAGAAATCGTGTTTCAAGTTGAAATACGCCTTGGGACAATATCTCACCTAAAGTAAATGGTAGAATCAAACTTTAACCAAACGTAATGTTTGTACCTAGGGTAAAGTTAAAAAGTTTAAACAATTTGAAAATATCACTATATTTAGTCGAGTAAACGAAAAATGTTCATTTCAGACTCTAAAAACGTAGAAATCGTGTTTCAAGTTGAAATACGCCTTGTAAACGAAAAATGTTTATTTCAGACGCTAATAACGTAGAAATCGTGTTTCAAGTTGAAATACGCCTTGGGACCATATCTCACCTAAAGTAAATGGTAGAATCAAACTTTAACCAAACGTAATGTTTGTACCTAGTATAAAGTTAAAAAGTTTAAACAATTTTAAAATATCACTATATTTAGGCGAGTAAACGAAAAATGTTCATTTCAGACTTTAAAAACGTAGAAATCGTCTTTCAAGTTGAAATACGCCTTGTAAACGAAAAATGTTTATTTCAGACTCTAATAACGTAGAAATCGTGTTTCAAGTTGAAATACGCCTTGGGACCATATCTCACCTAAAGTAAATGGTAGAATCAAACTTTAACCAAACGTAATGTTTGTACCTAGGGTAGTTAAAAAGTTTAAACAATTTGAAAATATCACTATATTTAGGCGAGTAAACGAAAAATGTTCGTCTCAGACTCTAAAACCGCAGAAATCGTATTTCAAATTTAAATACGACTTGGGACCATATTTTACCTAAATGAAATGGTAGATTCAAAGTTTAACTGAACGTAGTGTCTGTACCTTGAGTAAAGTTTTGAAGTTTAAACAATTTTATAATATCACTATATTTAGGCGAGTAAACGAAAAATGTTCTTTTCAGACTCTAATAACGCAGAAATCGTATTTCAAATTTAAATACGACTTGGGACCATATCTCACCTAAAGTAAATGGTAGAATCAAACTTTAACCAAACGTAATGTTTGTACCTAGTATAAAGTTAAAAAGTTTAAACAATTTAAAAATATCACTATATTTAGGCGAGTAAACGAAAAATGTTCATTTCAGACTCTAAAAACGTAGAAATCGTGTTTCAAGTTGAAATACGCCTTGTAAACGAAAAATGTTTATTTCAGACTCTAATAACGTAGAAATCGTGTTTCAAGTTGAAATACGCCTTGGGACCATATCTCACCTAAAGTAAATGGTAGAATCAAACTTTAACCAAACGTAATGTTTGTACCTAGGGTAAAGTTAAAAAGTTTAAACAATTTGAAAATATCACTATATTTAGGCGAGTAAACGAAAAATGTTCGTCTCAGACTCTAAAACCGCAGAAATCGTATTTCAAATTTAAATACGACTTGGGACCATATTTTACCTAAATGAAATGGTAGATTCAAAGTTTAACTGAACGTAGTGTCTGTACCTTGAGTAAAGTTTTGAAGTTTAAACAATTTTATAATATCACTATATTTAGGCGAGTAAACGAAAAATGTTCTTTTCAGACTCTAATAACGCAGAAATCGTATTTCAAATTTAAATACGACTTGGGACCATATCTCACCTAAAGTAAATGGTAGAATCAAACTTTAACCAAACGTAATGTTTGTACCTAGTATAAAGTTAAAAAGTTTAAACAATTTTAAAATATCACTATATTTAGGCGAGTAAACGAAAAATGTTCATTTCAGACTCTAAAAACGTAGAAATCGTGTTTCAAGTTGAAATACGCCTTGTAAACGAAAAATGTTTATTTCAGACTCTAATAACGTAGAAATCGTGTTTCAAGTTGAAATACGCCTTGGGACCATATCTCACCTAAAGTAAATGGTAGAATCAAACTTTAACCAAACGTAATGTTTGTACCTAGGGTAAAGTTAAAAAGTTTAAACAATTTGAAAATATCACTATATTTAGGCGAGTAAACGAAAAATGTTCATTTCAGACTCTAAAAACGTAGAAATCGTGTTTCAAGTTGAAATACGCCTTGTAAACGAAAAATGTTTATTTCAGACTCTAATAACGTAGAAATCGTGTTTCAAGTTGAAATACGCCTTGGGACCATATCTCACCTAAAGTAAATGGTAGAATCAAACTTTAACCAAACGTAATGTTTGTACCTAGTATAAAGTTAAAAAGTTTAAACAATTTTAAAATATCACTATATTTAGGCGAGTAAACGAAAAATGTTCATTTCAGACTTTAAAAACGTAGAAATCGTCTTTCAAGTTGAAATACGCCTTGTAAACGAAAAATGTTTATTTCAGACTCTAATAACGTAGAAATCGTGTTTCAAGTTGAAATACGCCTTGGGACCATATCTCACCTAAAGTAAATGGTAGAATCAAACTTTAACCAAACGTAATGTTTGTACCTAGGGTAAAGTTAAAAAGTTTAAACAATTTGAAAATATCACTATATTTAGGCGAGTAAACGAAAAATGTTCGTCTCAGACTCTAAAACCGCAGAAATCGTGTTTCAAGTTGAAATACGCCTTGGTACCATATCTCACCTAAAGTAAATGGTAGAATCAAACTTTAACCAAACGTAATGTTTGTACCTAGTATAAAGTTAAAAAGTTTAAACAATTTTAAAATATCACTATATTTAGGCGAGTAAACGAAAAATGTTCATTTCAGACTCTAAAAACGTAGAAATCGTGTTTCAAGTTGAAATACGCCTTGTAAACGAAAAATGTTTATTTCAGACTCTAATAACGTAGAAATCGTGTTTCAAGTTGAAATACGCCTTGGGACCATATCTCACCTAAAGTAAATGGTAGAATCAAACTTTAACCAAACGTAATGTTTGTACCTAGGGTAAAGTTAAAAAGTTTAAACAATTTGAAAATATCACTATATTTAGGCGAGTAAACGAAAAATGTTCATTTCAGACTCTAAAAACGTAGAAATCGTGTTTCAAGTTGAAATACGCCTTGTAAACGAAAAATGTTTATTTCAGACTCTAATAACGTAGAAATCGTGTTTCAAGTTGAAATACGCCTTGGGACCATATCTCACCTAAAGTAAATGGTAGAATCAAACTTTAACCAAACGTAATGTTTGTACCTAGTATAAAGTTAAAAAGTTTAAACAATTTTAAAATATCACTATATTTAGGCGAGTAAACGAAAAATGTTCATTTCAGACTCTAAAAACGTAGAAATCGTCTTTCAAGTTGAAATACGCCTTGTAAACGAAAAATGTTTATTTCAGACTCTAATAACGTAGAAATCGTGTTTCAAGTTGAAATACGCCTTGGGACCATATCTCACCTAAAGTAAATGGTAGAATCAAACTTTAACCAAACGTAATGTTTGTACCTAGGGTAAAGTTAAAAAGTTTAAACAATTTGAAAATATCACTATATTTAGGCGAGTAAACGAAAAATGTTCGTCTCAGACTCTAAAACCGCAGAAATCGTGTTTCAAGTTGAAATACGGCTTGTAAACGAAAAATGTTTATTTCAGACTCTAAAACCGCAGAAATCGTGTTTCAAGTTGAAATACGCCTTGTAAACGAAAAATGTTTATTTCAGACTCTAATAACGTAGAAATCGTGTTTCAAGTTGAAATACGCCTTGGGACCATATCTCACCTAAAGTAAATGGTAGAATCAAACTTTAACCAAACGTAATGTTTGTACCTAGGGTAAAGTTAAAAAGTTTAAACAATTTGAAAATATCACTATATTTAGGCGAGTAAACGAAAAATGTTCATTTCAGACTCTAAAAACGTAGAAATCGTGTTTCAAGTTGAAATACGCCTTGTAAACGAAAAATGTTTATTTCAGACTCTAATAACGTAGAAATCGTGTTTCAAGTTGAAATACGCCTTGGGACCATATCTCACCTAAAGTAAATGGTAGAATCAAACTTTAACCAAACGTAATGTTTGTACCTAGTATAAAGTTAAAAAGTTTAAACAATTTTAAAATATCACTATATTTAGGCGAGTAAACGAAAAATGTTCATTTCAGACTTTAAAAACGTAGAAAACGTCTTTCAAGTTGAAATACGCCTTGTAAACGAAAAATGTTTATTTCAGACTCTAATAACGTAGAAATCGTGTTTCAAATTGAAATACGCCTTGGGACCATATCTCACCTAAAGTAAATGGTAGAATCAAACTTTAACCAAACGTAATGTTTGTACCTAGGGTAAAGTTAAAAAGTTTAAACAATTTGAAAATATCACTATATTTAGGCGAGTAAACGAAAAATGTTCGTCTCAGACTCTAAAACCGCAGAAATCGTATTTCAAATTTAAATACGACTTGGGACCATATTTTACCTAAATGAAATGGTAGATTCAAAGTTTAACTGAACGTAGTGTCTGTACCTTGAGTAAAGTTTTGAAGTTTAAACAATTTTATAATATCACTATATTTAGGCGAGTAAACGAAAAATGTTCTTTTCAGACTCTAATAACGCAGAAATCGTATTTCAAATTTAAATACGACTTGGGACCATATCTCACCTAAAGTAAATGGTAGAATCAAACTTTAACCAAACGTAATGTTTGTACCTAGTATAAAGTTAAAAAGTTTAAACAATTTTAAAATATCACTATATTTAGGCGAGTAAACGAAAAATGTTCATTTCAGACTCTAAAAACGTAGAAATCGTGTTTCAAGTTGAAATACGCCTTGTAAACGAAAAATGTTTATTTCAGACTCTAATAACGTAGAAATCGTGTTTCAAGTTGAAATACGCCTTGGGACCATATCTCACCTAAAGTAAATGGTAGAATCAAACTTTAACCAAACGTAATGTTTGTACCTAGGGTAAAGTTAAAAAGTTTAAACAATTAGAAAATATCACTATATTTAGGCGAGTAAACGAAAAATGTTCGTCTCAGACTCTAAAACCGCAGAAATCGTGTTTCAAGTTGAAATACGCCTTGGTACCATATCTCACCTAAAGTAAATGGTAGAATCAAACTTTAACCAAACGTAATGTTTGTACCTAGTATAAAGTTAAAAAGTTTAAACAATTTGAAAATATCACTATATTTAGGCGAGTAAACGAAAAATGTTCTTTTCAGACTCTAATAACGCAGAAATCGTATTTCAAATTTAAATACGACTTGGGACCATATCTCACCTAAAGTAAATGGTAGAATCAAACTTTAACCAAACGTAATGTTTGTACCTAGTATAAAGTTAAAAAGTTTAAACAATTTTAAAATATCACTATATTTAGGCGAGTAAACGAAAAATGTTCATTTCAGACTCTAAAAACGTAGAAATCGTGTTTCAAGTTGAAATACGCCTTGTAAACGAAATAAGTTTATTTCAGACTCTAATAACGTAGAAATCGTGTTTCAAGTTGAAATACGCCTTGGGACCATATCTCACCTAAAGTAAATGGTAGAATCAAACTTTAACCAAACGTAATGTTTGTACCTAGGGTAAAGTTAAAAAGTTTAAACAATTTGAAAATATCACTATATTTAGGCGAGTAAACGAAAAATGTTCATTTCAGACTCTAAAAACGTAGAAATCGTGTTTCAAGTTGAAATACGCCTTGTAAACGAAAAATGTTTATTTCAGACTCTAATAACGTAGAAATCGTGTTTCAAGTTGAAATACGCCTTGGGACAATATCTCACCTAAAGTAAATGGTAGAATCAAACTTTAACCAAACGTAATGTTTGTACCTAGTATAAAGTTAAAAAGTTTAAACAATTTTAAAATATCACTATATTTAGGCGAGTAAACGAAAAATGTTCATTTCAGACTTTAAAAACGTAGAAATCGTCTTTCAAGTTGAAATACGCCTTGTAAACGAAAAATGTTTATTTCAGACTCTAATAACGTAGAAATCGTGTTTCAAGTTGAAATACGCCTTGGGACCATATCTCACCTAAAGTAAATGGTACAATCAAACTTTAACCAAACGTAATGTTTGTACCTAGGGTAAAGTTAAAAAGTTTAAACAATTTGAAAATATCACTATATTTAGGCGAGTAAACGAAAAATGTTCATTTCAGACTCTAAAAACGTAAAAATCGTGTTTCAAGTTGAAATACGCCTTGTAAACGAAAAATGTTTATTTCAGACTCTAATAACGTAGAAATCGTGTTTCAAGTTGAAATACGCCTTGGGACCATATCTCACCTAAAGTAAATGGTAGAATCAAACTTTAACCAAAAGTAATGTTTGTACCTAGTATAAAGTTAAAAAGTTTAAACAATTTTAAAATATCACTATATTTAGGCGAGTAAACGAAAAATGTTCATTTCAGACTCTAAAAACGTAGAAATCGTCTTTCAAGTTGAAATACGCCTTGTAAATGAAAAATGTTTATTTCAGACTCTAATAACGTAGAAATCGTGTTTCAAGTTGAAATACGCCTTGGGACCATATCTCACCTAAAGTAAATGGTAGAATCAAACTTTAACCAAACGTAATGTTTGTACCTAGGGTAAAGTTAAAAAGTTTAAACAATTTGAAAATATCACTATATTTAGGCGAGTAAACGAAAAATGTTCGTCTCAGACTCTAAAACCGCAGAAATCGTGTTTCAAGTTGAAATACGGCTTGTAAACGAAAAATGTTTATTTCAGACTCTAAAACCGCAGAAATCGTGTTTCAAGTTGAAATACGCCTTGGTACCATATCTCACCTAAAGTAAATGGTAGAATCAAACTTTAACCAAACGTAATGTTTGTACCTAGTATAAAGTTAAAAAGTTTAAACAATTTGAAAATATCACTATATTTAGGCGAGTAAACGAAAAATGTTCGTCTCAGACTCTAAAACCGCAGAAATCGTATTTCAAATTTAAATACGACTTGGGACCATATTTTACCTAAATGAAATGGTAGATTCAAAGTTTAACTGAACGTAGTGTCTGTACCTTGAGTAAAGTTTTGAAGTTTAAACAATTTTATAATATCACTATATTTAGGCGAGTAAACGAAAAATGTTCTTTTCAGACTCTAATAACGCAGAAATCGTATTTCAAATTTAAATACGACTTGGGACCATATCTCACCTAAAGTAAATGGTAGAATCAAACTTTAACCAAACGTATTGTTTGTACCTAGGGTAAAGATAAAAAGTTTAAACAATTTGAAAATATCACTATATTTAGGCGAGTAAACGAAAAATGTTCGTCTCAGACTCTAAAACCGCAGAAATCGTGTTTCAAGTTGAAATACGCCTTGGTACCATATCTCACCTAAAGTAAATGGTAGAATCAAACTTTAACCAAACGTAATGTTTGTACCTAGTATAAAGTTAAAAAGTTTAAACAATTTTAAAATATCACTATATTTAGGCGAGTAAACGAAAAATGTTCATTTCAGACTCTAAAAACGTAGAAATCGTGTTTCAAGTTGAAATACGCCTTGTAAACGAAATAAGTTTATTTCAGACTCTAATAACGTAGAAATCGTGTTTCAAGTTGAAATACGCCTTGGGACCATATCTCACCTAAAGTAAATGGTAGAATCAAACTTTAACCAAACGTAATGTTTGTACCTAGGGTAAAGTTAAAAAGTTTAAACAATTTGAAAATATCACTATATTTAGGCGAGTAAACGAAAAATGTTCATTTCAGACTCTAAAAACGTAGAAATCGTGTTTCAAGTTGAAATACGCCTTGTAAACGAAAAATGTTTATTTCAGACTCTAATAACGTAGAAATCGTGTTTCAAGTTGAAATACGCCTTGGGACCATATCTCACCTAAAGTAAATGGTAGAATCAAACTTTAACCAAACGTAATGTTTGTACCTAGTATAAAGTTAAAAAGTTTAAACAATTTTAAAATATCACTATATTTAGGCGAGTAAACGAAAAATGTTCATTTCAGACTTTAAAAACGTAGAAATCGTCTTTCAAGTTGAAATACGCCTTGTAAACGAAAAATGTTTATTTCAGACTCTAATAACGTAGAAATCGTGTTTCAAGTTGAAATACGCCTTGGGACCATATCTCACCTAAAGTAAATGGTAGAATCAAACTTTAACCAAACGTAATGTTTGTACCTAGGGTAAAGTTAAAAAGTTTAAACAATTTGAAAATATCACTATATTTAGGCGAGTAAACGAAAAATGTTCGTCTCAGACTCTAAAACCGCAGAAATCGTATTTCAAATTTAAATACGACTTGGGACCATATTTTACCTAAATGAAATGGTAGATTCAAAGTTTAACTGAACGTAGTGTCTGTACCTTGAGTAAAGTTTTGAAGTTTAAACAATTTTATAATATCACTATATTTAGGCGAGTAAACGAAAAATGTTCTTTTCAGACTCTAATAACGCAGAAATCGTATTTCAAATTTAAATACGACTTGGGACCATATCTCACCTAAAGTAAATGGTAGAATCAAACTTTAACCAAACGTAATGTTTGTACCTAGTATAAAGTTAAAAAGTTTAAACAATTTGAAAATATCACTATATTTAGGCGAGTAAACGAAAAATGTTCATTTCAGACTCTAAAAACGTAGAAATCGTGTTTCAAGTTGAAATACGCCTTGTAAACGAAAAATGTTTATTTCAGACTCTAATAACGTAGAAATCGTGTTTCAAGTTGAAATACGCCTTGGGACCATATCTCACCTAAAGTAAATGGTAGAATCAAACTTTAACCAAACGTAATGTTTGTACCTAGGGTAAAGTTAAAAAGTTTAAACAATTTGAAAATATCACTATATTTAGGCGAGTAAACGAAAAATGTTCATTTCAGACTCTAAAAACGTAGAAATCGTGTTTCAAGTTGAAATACGCCTTGTAAACGAAAAATGTTTATTTCAGACTCTAATAACGTAGAAATCGTGTTTCAAGTTGAAATACGCCTTGGGACCATATCTCACCTAAAGTAAATGGTAGAATCAAACTTTAACCAAACGTAATGTTTGTACCTAGTATAAAGTTAAAAAGTTTAAACAATTTTAAAATATCACTATATTTAGGCGAGTAAACGAAAAATGTTCATTTCAGACTTTAAAAACGTAGAAATCGTCTTTCAAGTTGAAATACGCCTTGTAAACGAAAAATGTTTATTTCAGACTCTAATAACGTAGAAATCGTGTTTCAAGTTGAAATACGCCTTGGGACCATATCTCACCTAAAGTAAATGGTAGAATCAAACTTTAACCAAACGTAATGTTTGTACCTAGGGTAAAGTTAAAAAGTTTAAACAATTTGAAAATATCACTATATTTAGGCGAGTAAACGAAAAATGTTCGTCTCAGACTCTAAAACCGCAGAAATCGTATTTCAAATTTAAATACGACTTGGGACCATATTTTACCTAAATGAAATGGTAGATTCAAAGTTTAACTGAACGTAGTGTCTGTACCTTGAGTAAAGTTTTGAAGTTTAAACAATTTTATAATATCACTATATTTAGGCGAGTAATCGAAAAATGTTCTTTTCAGACTCTAATAACGCAGAAATCGTATTTCAAATTTAAATACGACTTGGGACCATATCTCACCTAAAGTAAATGGTAGAATCAAACTTTAACCAAACGTAATGTTTGTACCTAGTATAAAGTTAAAAAGTTTAAACAATTTTAAAATATCACTATATTTAGGCGAGTAAACGAAAAATGTTCATTTCAGACTCTAAAAACGTAGAAATCGTGTTTCAAGTTGAAATACGCCTTGTAAACGAAAAATGTTTATTTCAGACTCTAATAACGTAGAAATCGTGTTTCAAGTTGAAATACGCCTTGGGACCATATCTCACCTAAAGTAAATGGTAGAATCAAACTTTAACCAAACGTAATGTTTGTACCTAGGGTAAAGTTAAAAAGTTTAAACAATTAGAAAATATCACTATATTTAGGCGAGTAAACGAAAAATGTTCGTCTCAGACTCTAAAACCGCAGAAATCGTGTTTCAAGTTGAAATACGCCTTGGTACCATATCTCACCTAAAGTAAATGGTAGAATCAAACTTTAACCAAACGTAATGTTTGTACCTAGTATAAAGTTAAAAAGTTTAAACAATTTGAAAATATCACTATATTTAGGCGAGTAAACGAAAAATGTTCTTTTCAGACTCTAATAACGCAGAAATCGTATTTCAAATTTAAATACGACTTGGGACCATATCTCACCTAAAGTAAATGGTAGAATCAAACTTTAACCAAACGTAATGTTTGTACCTAGTATAAAGTTAAAAAGTTTAAACAATTTTAAAATATCACTATATTTAGGCGAGTAAACGAAAAATGTTCATTTCAGACTCTAAAAACGTAGAAATCGTGTTTCAAGTTGAAATACGCCTTGTAAACGAAATAAGTTTATTTCAGACTCTAATAACGTAGAAATCGTGTTTCAAGTTGAAATACGCCTTGGGACCATATCTCACCTAAAGTAAATGGTAGAATCAAACTTTAACCAAACGTAATGTTTGTACCTAGGGTAAAGTTAAAAAGTTTAAACAATTTGAAAATATCACTATATTTAGGCGAGTAAACGAAAAATGTTCATTTCAGACTCTAAAAACGTAGAAATCGTGTTTCAAGTTGAAATACGCCTTGTAAACGAAAAATGTTTATTTCAGACTCTAATAACGTAGAAATCGTGTTTCAAGTTGAAATACGCCTTGGGACAATATCTCACCTAAAGTAAATGGTAGAATCAAACTTTAACCAAACGTAATGTTTGTACCTAGTATAAAGTTAAAAAGTTTAAACAATTTTAAAATATCACTATATTTAGGCGAGTAAACGAAAAATGTTCATTTCAGACTTTAAAAACGTAGAAATCGTCTTTCAAGTTGAAATACGCCTTGTAAACGAAAAATGTTTATTTCAGACTCTAATAACGTAGAAATCGTGTTTCAAGTTGAAATACGCCTTGGGACCATATCTCACCTAAAGTAAATGGTACAATCAAACTTTAACCAAACGTAATGTTTGTACCTAGGGTAAAGTTAAAAAGTTTAAACAATTTGAAAATATCACTATATTTAGGCGAGTAAACGAAAAATGTTCTTTTCAGACTCTAAAAACGTAAAAATCGTGTTTCAAGTTGAAATACGCCTTGTAAACGAAAAATGTTTATTTCAGACTCTAATAACGTAGAAATCGTGTTTCAAGTTGAAATACGCCTTGGGACCATATCTCACCTAAAGTAAATGGTAGAATCAAACTTTAACCAAACGTAATGTTTGTACCTAGTATAAAGTTAAAAAGTTTAAACAATTTTAAAATATCACTATATTTAGGCGAGTAAACGAAAAATGTTCATTTCAGACTCTAAAAACGTAGAAATCGTCTTTCAAGTTGAAATACGCCTTGTAAATGAAAAATGTTTATTTCAGACTCTAATAACGTAGAAATCGTGTTTCAAGTTGAAATACGCCTTGGGACCATATCTCACCTAAAGTAAATGGTAGAATCAAACTTTAACCAAACGTAATGTTTGTACCTAGGGTAAAGTTAAAAAGTTTAAACAATTTGAAAATATCACTATATTTAGGCGAGTAAACGAAAAATGTTCGTCTCAGACTCTAAAACCGCAGAAATCGTGTTTCAAGTTGAAATACGGCTTGTAAACGAAAAATGTTTATTTCAGACTCTAAAACCGCAGAAATCGTGTTTCAAGTTGAAATACGCCTTGGGACCATATCTCACCTAAAGTAAATGGTAGAATCAAACTTTAACCAAACGTAATGTTTGTACCTAGTATAAAGTTAAAAAGTTTAAACAATTTGAAAATATCACTATATTTAGGCGAGTAAACGAAAAATGTTCGTCTCAGACTCTAAAACCGCAGAAATCGTATTTCAAATTTAAATACGACTTGGGACCATATTTTACCTAAATGAAATGGTAGATTCAAAGTTTAACTGAACGTAGTGTCTGTACCTTGAGTAAAGTTTTGAAGTTTAAACAATGTTATAATATCACTATATTTAGGCGAGTAAACGAAAAATGTTCTTTTCAGACTCTAATAACGCAGAAATCGTATTTCAAATTTAAATACGACTTGGGACCATATCTCACCTAAAGTAAATGGTAGAATCAAACTTAAACCAAACGTATTGTTTGTACCTAGGGTAAAGTTAAAAAGTTTAAACAATTTGAAAATATCACTATATTTAGGCGAGTAAACGAAAAATGTTCGTCTCAGACTCTAAAACCGCAGAAATCGTGTTTCAAGTTGAAATACGCCTTGGTACCATATCTCACCTAAAGTAAATGGTAGAATCAAACTTTAACCAAACGTAATGTTTGTACCTAGTATAAAGTTAAAAAGTTTAAACAATTTTAAAATATCACTATATTTAGGCGAGTAAACGAAAAATGTTCATTTCAGACTCTAAAAACGTAGAAATCGTGTTTCAAGTTGAAATACGCCTTGTAAACGAAATAAGTTTATTTCAGACTCTAATAACGTAGAAATCGTGTTTCAAGTTGAAATACGCCTTGGGACCATATCTCACCTAAAGTAAATGGTAGAATCAAACTTTAACCAAACGTAATGTTTGTACCTAGGGTAAAGTTAAAAAGTTTAAACAATTTGAAAATATCACTATATTTAGGCGAGTAAACGAAAAATGTTCATTTCAGACTCTAAAAACGTAGAAATCGTGTTTCAAGTTGAAATACGCCTTGTAAACGAAAAATGTTTATTTCAGACTCTAATAACGTAGAAATCGTGTTTCAAGTTGAAATACGCCTTGGGACCATATCTCACCTAAAGTAAATGGTAGAATCAAACTTTAACCAAACGTAATGTTTGTACCTAGTATAAAGTTAAAAAGTTTAAACAATTTTAAAATATCACTATATTTAGGCGAGTAAACGAAAAATGTTCATTTCAGACTTTAAAAACGTAGAAATCGTGTTTCAAGTTGAAATACGCCTTGTAAACGAAAAATGTTTATTTCAGACTCTAATAACGTAGAAATCGTGTTTCAAGTTGAAATACGCCTTGGGACCATATCTCACCTAAAGTAAATGGTAGAATCAAACTTTAACCAAACGTAATGTTTGTACCTAGGGTAAAGTTAAAAAGTTTAAACAATTTGAAAATATCACTATATTTAGGCGAGTAAACGAAAAATGTTCATTTCAGACTCTAAAAACGTAGAAATCGTGTTTCAAGTTGAAATACGCCTTGTAAACGAAAAATGTTTATTTCAGACTCTAATAACGTAGAAATCGTGTTTCAAGTTGAAATACGCCTTGGGACCATATCTCACCTAAAGTAAATGGTAGAATCAAACTTTAACCAAACGTAATGTTTGTACCTAGTATAAAGTTAAAAAGTTTAAACAATTTTAAAATATCACTATATTTAGGCGAGTAAACGAAAAATGTTCATTTCAGACTTTAAAAACGTAGAAATCGTCTTTCAAGTTGAAATACGCCTTGTAAACGAAAAATGTTTATTTCAGACTCTAATAACGTAGAAATCGTGTTTCAAGTTGAAATACGCCTTGGGACCATATCTCACCTAAAGTAAATGGTAGAATCAAACTTTAACCAAACGTAATGTTTGTACCTAGGGTAAAGTTAAAAAGTTTAAACAATTTGAAAATATCACTATATTTAGGCGAGTAAACGAAAAATGTTCGTCTCAGACTCTAAAACCGCAGAAATCGTATTTCAAATTTAAATACGACTTGGGACCATATTTTACCTAAATGAAATGGTAGATTCAAAGTTTAACTGAACGTAGTGTCTGTACCTTGAGTAAAGTTTTGAAGTTTAAACAATTTTATAATATCACTATATTTAGGCGAGTAAACGAAAAATGTTCTTTTCAGACTCTAATATCGCAGAAATCGTATTTCAAATTTAAATACGACTTGGGACCATATCTCACCTAAAGTAAATGGTAGAATCAAACTTTAACCAAACGTAATGTTTGTACCTAGTATAAAGTTAAAAAGTTTAAACAATTTTAAAATATCACTATATTTAGGCGAGTAAACGAAAAATGTTCATTTCAGACTCTAAAAACGTAGAAATCGTGTTTCAAGTTGAAATACGCCTTGTAAACGAAAAATGTTTATTTCAGACTCTAATAACGTAGAAATCGTGTTTCAAGTTGAAATACGCCTTGGGACCATATCTCACCTAAAGTAAATGGTAGAATCAAACTTTAACCAAACGTAATGTTTGTACCTAGGGTAAAGTTAAAAAGTTTAAACAATTTGAAAATATCACTATATTTAGGCGAGTAAACGAAAAATGTTCGTCTCAGACTCTAAAACCGCAGAAATCGTATTTCAAATTTAAATACGACTTGGGACCATATTTTACCTAAATGAAATGGTAGATTCAAAGTTTAACTGAACGTAGTGTCTGTACCTTGAGTAAAGTTTTGAAGTTTAAACAATTTTATAATATCACTATATTTAGGCGAGTAAACGAAAAATGTTCTTTTCAGACTCTAATAACGCAGAAATCGTATTTCAAATTTAAATACGACTTGGGACCATATCTCACCTAAAGTAAATGGTAGAATCAAACTTTAACCAAACGTAATGTTTGTACCTAGTATAAAGTTAAAAAGTTTAAACAATTTTAAAATATCACTATATTTAGGCGAGTAAACGAAAAATGTTCATTTCAGACTCTAAAAACGTAGAAATCGTGTTTCAAGTTGAAATACGCCTTGTAAACGAAAAATGTTTATTTCAGACTCTAATAACGTAGAAATCGTGTTTCAAGTTGAAATACGCCTTGGGACCATATCTCACCTAAAGTAAATGGTAGAATCAAACTTTAACCAAACGTAATGTTTGTACCTAGGGTAAAGTTAAAAAGTTTAAACAATTTGAAAATATCACTATATTTAGGCGAGTAAACGAAAAATGTTCGTCTCAGACTCTAAAACCGCAGAAATCGTGTTTCAAGTTGAAATACGCCTTGGTACCATATCTCACCTAAAGTAAATGGTAGAATCAAACTTTAACCAAACGTAATGTTTGTACCTAGTATAAAGTTAAAAAGTTTAAACAATTTTAAAATATCACTATATTTAGGCGAGTAAACGAAAAATGTTCATTTCAGACTCTAAAAACGTAGAAATCGTGTTTCAAGTTGAAATACGCCTTGTAAACGAAATAAGTTTATTTCAGACTCTAATAACGTAGAAATCGTGTTTCAAGTTGAAATACGCCTTGGGACCATATCTCACCTAAAGTAAATGGTAGAATCAAACTTTAACCAAACGTAATGTTTGTACCTAGGGTAAAGTTAAAAAGTTTAAACAATTTGAAAATATCACTATATTTAGGCGAGTAAACGAAAAATGTTCATTTCAGAATCTAAAAACGTAGAAATCGTGTTTCAAGTTGAAATACGCCTTGTAAACGAAAAATGTTTATTTCAGACTCTAATAACGTAGAAATCGTGTTTCAAGTTGAAATACGCCTTGGGACCATATCTCACCTAAAGTAAATGGTAGAATCAAACTTTAACCAAACGTAATGTTTGTACCTAGGGTAAAGTTAAAAAGTTTAAACAATTTGAAAATATCACTATATTTAGGCGAGTAAACGAAAAATGTTCATTTCAGACTCTAAAAACGTAGAAATCGTGTTTCAAGTTGAAATACGCCTTGTAAACGAAAAATGTTTATTTCAGACTCTAATAACGTAGAAATCGTGTTTCAAGTTGAAATACGCCTTGGGACCATATCTCACCTAAAGTAAATGGTAGAATCAAACTTTAACCAAACGTAATGTTTGTACCTAGTATAAAGTTAAAAAGTTTAAACAATTTTAAAATATCACTATATTTAGGCGAGTAAACGAAAAATGTTCATTTCAGACTTTAAAAACGTAGAAATCGTGTTTCAAGTTGAAATACGCCTTGTAAACGAAAAATGTTTATTTCAGACTCTAATAACGTAGAAATCGTGTTTCAAGTTGAAATACGCCTTGGGACCATATCTCACCTAAAGTAAATGGTAGAATCAAACTTTAACCAAACGTAATGTTTGTACCTAGGGTAAAGTTAAAAAGTTTAAACAATTTGAAAATATCACTATATTTAGGCGAGTAAACGAAAAATGTTCATTTCAGACTCTAAAAACGTAGAAATCGTGTTTCAAGTTGAAATACGCCTTGTAAACGAAAAATGTTTATTTCAGACTCTAATAACGTAGAAATCGTGTTTCAAGTTGAAATACGCCTTGGGACCATATCTCACCTAAAGTAAATGGTAGAATCAAACTTTAACCAAACGTAATGTTTGTACCTAGTATAAAGTTAAAAAGTTTAAACAATTTTAAAATATCACTATATTTAGGCGAGTAAACGAAAAATGTTCATTTCAGACTTTAAAAACGTAGAAATCGTCTTTCAAGTTGAAATACGCCTTGTAAACGAAAAATGTTTATTTCAGACTCTAATAACGTAGAAATCGTGTTTCAAGTTGAAATACGCCTTGGGACCATATCTCACCTAAAGTAAATGGTAGAATCAAACTTTAACCAAACGTAATGTTTGTACCTAGGGTAAAGTTAAAAAGTTTAAACAATTTGAAAATATCACTATATTTAGGCGAGTAAACGAAAAATGTTCGTCTCAGACTCTAAAACCGCAGAAATCGTGTTTCAAGTTGAAATACGGCTTGTAAACGAAAAATGTTTATTTCAGACTCTAAAACCGCAGAAATCGTGTTTCAAGTTGAAATACGCCTTGGGACCATATCTCACCTAAAGTAAATGGTAGAATCAAACTTTAACCAAACGTAATGTTTGTACCTAGTATAAAGTTAAAAAGTTTAAACAATTTGAAAATATCACTATATTTAGGCGAGTAAACGAAAAATGTTCGTCTCAGACTCTAAAACCGCAGAAATCGTATTTCAAATTTAAATACGACTTGGGACCATATTTTACCTAAATGAAATGGTAGATTCAAAGTTTAACTGAACGTAGTGTCTGTACCTTGAGTAAAGTTTTGAAGTTTAAACAATGTTATAATATCACTATATTTAGGCGAGTAAACGAAAAATGTTCTTTTCAGACTCTAATAACGCAGAAATCGTATTTCAAATTTAAATACGACTTGGGACCATATCTCACCTAAAGTAAATGGTAGAATCAAACTTAAACCAAACGTATTGTTTGTACCTAGGGTAAAGTTAAAAAGTTTAAACAATTTGAAAATATCACTATATTTAGGCGAGTAAACGAAAAATGTTCGTCTCAGACTCTAAAACCGCAGAAATCGTGTTTCAAGTTGAAATACGCCTTGGTACCATATCTCACCTAAAGTAAATGGTAGAATCAAACTTTAACCAAACGTAATGTTTGTACCTAGTATAAAGTTAAAAAGTTTAAACAATTTTAAAATATCACTATATTTAGGCGAGTAAACGAAAAATGTTCATTTCAGACTCTAAAAACGTAGAAATCGTGTTTCAAGTTGAAATACGCCTTGTAAACGAAATAAGTTTATTTCAGACTCTAATAACGTAGAAATCGTGTTTCAAGTTGAAATACGCCTTGGGACCATATCTCACCTAAAGTAAATGGTAGAATCAAACTTTAACCAAACGTAATGTTTGTACCTAGGGTAAAGTTAAAAAGTTTAAACAATTTGAAAATATCACTATATTTAGGCGAGTAAACGAAAAATGTTCATTTCAGACTCTAAAAACGTAGAAATCGTGTTTCAAGTTGAAATACGCCTTGTAAACGAAAAATGTTTATTTCAGACTCTAATAACGTAGAAATCGTGTTTCAAGTTGAAATACGCCTTGGGACCATATCTCACCTAAAGTAAATGGTAGAATCAAACTTTAACCAAACGTAATGTTTGTACCTAGTATAAAGTTAAAAAGTTTAAACAATTTTAAAATATCACTATATTTAGGCGAGTAAACGAAAAATGTTCATTTCAGACTTTAAAAACGTAGAAATCGTGTTTCAAGTTGAAATACGCCTTGTAAACGAAAAATGTTTATTTCAGACTCTAATAACGTAGAAATCGTGTTTCAAGTTGAAATACGCCTTGGGACCATATCTCACCTAAAGTAAATGGTAGAATCAAACTTTAACCAAACGTAATGTTTGTACCTAGGGTAAAGTTAAAAAGTTTAAACAATTTGAAAATATCACTATATTTAGGCGAGTAAACGAAAAATGTTCATTTCAGACTCTAAAAACGTAGAAATCGTGTTTCAAGTTGAAATACGCCTTGTAAACGAAAAATGTTTATTTCAGACTCTAATAACGTAGAAATCGTGTTTCAAGTTGAAATACGCCTTGGGACCATATCTCACCTAAAGTAAATGGTAGAATCAAACTTTAACCAAACGTAATGTTTGTACCTAGTATAAAGTTAAAAAGTTTAAACAATTTTAAAATATCACTATATTTAGGCGAGTAAACGAAAAATGTTCATTTCAGACTTTAAAAACGTAGAAATCGTCTTTCAAGTTGAAATACGCCTTGTAAACGAAAAATGTTTATTTCAGACTCTAATAACGTAGAAATCGTGTTTCAAGTTGAAATACGCCTTGGGACCATATCTCACCTAAAGTAAATGGTAGAATCAAACTTTAACCAAACGTAATGTTTGTACCTAGGGTAAAGTTAAAAAGTTTAAACAATTTGAAAATATCACTATATTTAGGCGAGTAAACGAAAAATGTTCGTCTCAGACTCTAAAACCGCAGAAATCGTATTTCAAATTTAAATACGACTTGGGACCATATTTTACCTAAATGAAATGGTAGATTCAAAGTTTAACTGAACGTAGTGTCTGTACCTTGAGTAAAGTTTTGAAGTTTAAACAATTTTATAATATCACTATATTTAGGCGAGTAAACGAAAAATGTTCTTTTCAGACTCTAATATCGCAGAAATCGTATTTCAAATTTAAATACGACTTGGGACCATATCTCACCTAAAGTAAATGGTAGAATCAAACTTTAACCAAACGTAATGTTTGTACCTAGTATAAAGTTAAAAAGTTTAAACAATTTTAAAATATCACTATATTTAGGCGAGTAAACGAAAAATGTTCATTTCAGACTCTAAAAACGTAGAAATCGTGTTTCAAGTTGAAATACGCCTTGTAAACGAAAAATGTTTATTTCAGACTCTAATAACGTAGAAATCGTGTTTCAAGTTGAAATACGCCTTGGGACCATATCTCACCTAAAGTAAATGGTAGAATCAAACTTTAACCAAACGTAATGTTTGTACCTAGGGTAAAGTTAAAAAGTTTAAACAATTTGAAAATATCACTATATTTAGGCGAGTAAACGAAAAATGTTCGTCTCAGACTCTAAAACCGCAGAAATCGTATTTCAAATTTAAATACGACTTGGGACCATATTTTACCTAAATGAAATGGTAGATTCAAAGTTTAACTGAACGTAGTGTCTGTACCTTGAGTAAAGTTTTGAAGTTTAAACAATTTTATAATATCACTATATTTAGGCGAGTAAACGAAAAATGTTCTTTTCAGACTCTAATAACGCAGAAATCGTATTTCAAATTTAAATACGACTTGGGACCATATCTCACCTAAAGTAAATGGTAGAATCAAACTTTAACCAAACGTAATGTTTGTACCTAGTATAAAGTTAAAAAGTTTAAACAATTTTAAAATATCACTATATTTAGGCGAGTAAACGAAAAATGTTCATTTCAGACTCTAAAAACGTAGAAATCGTGTTTCAAGTTGAAATACGCCTTGTAAACGAAAAATGTTTATTTCAGACTCTAATAACGTAGAAATCGTGTTTCAAGTTGAAATACGCCTTGGGACCATATCTCACCTAAAGTAAATGGTAGAATCAAACTTTAACCAAACGTAATGTTTGTACCTAGGGTAAAGTTAAAAAGTTTAAACAATTTGAAAATATCACTATATTTAGGCGAGTAAACGAAAAATGTTCGTCTCAGACTCTAAAACCGCAGAAATCGTATTTCAAATTTAAATACGACTTGGGACCATATTTTACCTAAATGAAATGGTAGATTCAAAGTTTAACTGAACGTAGTGTCTGTACCTTGAGTAAAGTTTTGAAGTTTAAACAATTTTATAATATCACTATATTTAGGCGAGTAAACGAAAAATGTTCTTTTCAGACTCTAATATCGCAGAAATCGTATTTCAAATTTAAATACGACTTGGGACCATATCTCACCTAAAGTAAATGGTAGAATCAAACTTTAACCAAACGTAATGTTTGTACCTAGTATAAAGTTAAAAAGTTTAAACAATTTTAAAATATCACTATATTTAGGCGAGTAAACGAAAAATGTTCATTTCAGACTCTAAAAACGTAGAAATCGTGTTTCAAGTTGAAATACGCCTTGTAAACGAAAAATGTTTATTTCAGACTCTAATAACGTAGAAATCGTGTTTCAAGTTGAAATACGCCTTGGGACCATATCTCACCTAAAGTAAATGGTAGAATCAAACTTTAACCAAACGTAATGTTTGTACCTAGGGTAAAGTTAAAAAGTTTAAACAATTTGAAAATATCACTATATTTAGGCGAGTAAACGAAAAATGTTCGTCTCAGACTCTAAAACCGCAGAAATCGTATTTCAAATTTAAATACGACTTGGGACCATATTTTACCTAAATGAAATGGTAGATTCAAAGTTTAACTGAACGTAGTGTCTGTACCTTGAGTAAAGTTTTGAAGTTTAAACAATTTTATAATATCACTATATTTAGGCGAGTAAACGAAAAATGTTCTTTTCAGACTCTAATAACGCAGAAATCGTATTTCAAATTTAAATACGACTTGGGACCATATCTCACCTAAAGTAAATGGTAGAATCAAACTTTAACCAAACGTAATGTTTGTACCTAGTATAAAGTTAAAAAGTTTAAACAATTTTAAAATATCACTATATTTAGGCGAGTAAACGAAAAATGTTCATTTCAGACTCTAAAAACGTAGAAATCGTGTTTCAAGTTGAAATACGCCTTGTAAACGAAAAATGTTTATTTCAGACTCTAATAACGTAGAAATCGTGTTTCAAGTTGAAATACGCCTTGGGACCATATCTCACCTAAAGTAAATGGTAGAATCAAACTTTAACCAAACGTAATGTTTGTACCTAGGGTAAAGTTAAAAAGTTTAAACAATTTGAAAATATCACTATATTTAGGCGAGTAAACGAAAAATGTTCGTCTCAGACTCTAAAACCGCAGAAATCGTGTTTCAAGTTGAAATACGCCTTGGTACCATATCTCACCTAAAGTAAATGGTAGAATCAAACTTTAACCAAACGTAATGTTTGTACCTAGTATAAAGTTAAAAAGTTTAAACAATTTTAAAATATCACTATATTTAGGCGAGTAAACGAAAAATGTTCATTTCAGACTCTAAAAACGTAGAAATCGTGTTTCAAGTTGAAATACGCCTTGTAAACGAAATAAGTTTATTTCAGACTCTAATAACGTAGAAATCGTGTTTCAAGTTGAAATACGCCTTGGGACCATATCTCACCTAAAGTAAATGGTAGAATCAAACTTTAACCAAACGTAATGTTTGTACCTAGGGTAAAGTTAAAAAGTTTAAACAATTTGAAAATATCACTATATTTAGGCGAGTAAACGAAAAATGTTCATTTCAGAATCTAAAAACGTAGAAATCGTGTTTCAAGTTGAAATACGCCTTGTAAACGAAAAATGTTTATTTCAGACTCTAATAACGTAGAAATCGTGTTTCAAGTTGAAATACGCCTTGGGACCATATCTCACCTAAAGTAAATGGTAGAATCAAACTTTAACCAAACGTAATGTTTGTACCTAGGGTAAAGTTAAAAAGTTTAAACAATTTGAAAATATCACTATATTTAGGCGAGTAAACGAAAAATGTTCATTTCAGACTCTAAAAACGTAGAAATCGTGTTTCAAGTTGAAATACGCCTTGTAAACGAAAAATGTTTATTTCAGACTCTAATAACGTAGAAATCGTGTTTCAAGTTGAAATACGCCTTGGGACCATATCTCACCTAAAGTAAATGGTAGAATCAAACTTTAACCAAACGTAATGTTTGTACCTAGTATAAAGTTAAAAAGTTTAAACAATTTTAAAATATCACTATATTTAGGCGAGTAAACGAAAAATGTTCATTTCAGACTTTAAAAACGTAGAAATCGTGTTTCAAGTTGAAATACGCCTTGTAAACGAAAAATGTTTATTTCAGACTCTAATAACGTAGAAATCGTGTTTCAAGTTGAAATACGCCTTGGGACCATATCTCACCTAAAGTAAATGGTAGAATCAAACTTTAACCAAACGTAATGTTTGTACCTAGGGTAAAGTTAAAAAGTTTAAACAATTTGAAAATATCACTATATTTAGGCGAGTAAACGAAAAATGTTCATTTCAGACTCTAAAAACGTAGAAATCGTGTTTCAAGTTGAAATACGCCTTGTAAACGAAAAATGTTTATTTCAGACTCTAATAACGTAGAAATCGTGTTTCAAGTTGAAATACGCCTTGGGACCATATCTCACCTAAAGTAAATGGTAGAATCAAACTTTAACCAAACGTAATGTTTGTACCTAGTATAAAGTTAAAAAGTTTAAACAATTTTAAAATATCACTATATTTAGGCGAGTAAACGAAAAATGTTCATTTCAGACTTTAAAAACGTAGAAATCGTCTTTCAAGTTGAAATACGCCTTGTAAACGAAAAATGTTTATTTCAGACTCTAATAACGTAGAAATCGTGTTTCAAGTTGAAATACGCCTTGGGACCATATCTCACCTAAAGTAAATGGTAGAATCAAACTTTAACCAAACGTAATGTTTGTACCTAGGGTAAAGTTAAAAAGTTTAAACAATTTGAAAATATCACTATATTTAGGCGAGTAAACGAAAAATGTTCGTCTCAGACTCTAAAACCGCAGAAATCGTATTTCAAATTTAAATACGACTTGGGACCATATTTTACCTAAATGAAATGGTAGATTCAAAGTTTAACTGAACGTAGTGTCTGTACCTTGAGTAAAGTTTTGAAGTTTAAACAATTTTATAATATCACTATATTTAGGCGAGTAAACGAAAAATGTTCTTTTCAGACTCTAATATCGCAGAAATCGTATTTCAAATTTAAATACGACTTGGGACCATATCTCACCTAAAGTAAATGGTAGAATCAAACTTTAACCAAACGTAATGTTTGTACCTAGTATAAAGTTAAAAAGTTTAAACAATTTTAAAATATCACTATATTTAGGCGAGTAAACGAAAAATGTTCATTTCAGACTCTAAAAACGTAGAAATCGTGTTTCAAGTTGAAATACGCCTTGTAAACGAAAAATGTTTATTTCAGACTCTAATAACGTAGAAATCGTGTTTCAAGTTGAAATACGCCTTGGGACCATATCTCACCTAAAGTAAATGGTAGAATCAAACTTTAACCAAACGTAATGTTTGTACCTAGGGTAAAGTTAAAAAGTTTAAACAATTTGAAAATATCACTATATTTAGGCGAGTAAACGAAAAATGTTCGTCTCAGACTCTAAAACCGCAGAAATCGTATTTCAAATTTAAATACGACTTGGGACCATATTTTACCTAAATGAAATGGTAGATTCAAAGTTTAACTGAACGTAGTGTCTGTACCTTGAGTAAAGTTTTGAAGTTTAAACAATTTTATAATATCACTATATTTAGGCGAGTAAACGAAAAATGTTCTTTTCAGACTCTAATAACGCAGAAATCGTATTTCAAATTTAAATACGACTTGGGACCATATCTCACCTAAAGTAAATGGTAGAATCAAACTTTAACCAAACGTAATGTTTGTACCTAGTATAAAGTTAAAAAGTTTAAACAATTTTAAAATATCACTATATTTAGGCGAGTAAACGAAAAATGTTCATTTCAGACTCTAAAAACGTAGAAATCGTGTTTCAAGTTGAAATACGCCTTGTAAACGAAAAATGTTTATTTCAGACTCTAATAACGTAGAAATCGTGTTTCAAGTTGAAATACGCCTTGGGACCATATCTCACCTAAAGTAAATGGTAGAATCAAACTTTAACCAAACGTAATGTTTGTACCTAGGGTAAAGTTAAAAAGTTTAAACAATTTGAAAATATCACTATATTTAGGCGAGTAAACGACAAATGTTCGTCTCAGACTCTAAAACCGCAGAAATCGTGTTTCAAGTTGAAATACGCCTTGGTACCATATCTCACCTAAAGTAAATGGTAGAATCAAACTTTAACCAAACGTAATGTTTGTACCTAGTATAAAGTTAAAAAGTTTAAACAATTTTAAAATATCACTATATTTAGGCGAGTAAACGAAAAATGTTCATTTCAGACTCTAAAAACGTAGAAATCGTGTTTCAAGTTGAAATACGCCTTGTAAACGAAATAAGTTTATTTCAGACTCTAATAACGTAGAAATCGTGTTTCAAGTTGAAATACGCCTTGGGACCATATCTCACCTAAAGTAAATGGTAGAATCAAACTTTAACCAAACGTAATGTTTGTACCTAGGGTAAAGTTAAAAAGTTTAAACAATTTGAAAATATCACTATATTTAGGCGAGTAAACGAAAAATGTTCATTTCAGACTCTAAAAACGTAGAAATCGTGTTTCAAGTTGAAATACGCCTTGTAAACGAAAAATGTTTATTTCAGACTCTAATAACGTAGAAATCGTGTTTCAAGTTGAAATACGCCTTGGGACCATATCTCACCTAAAGTAAATGGTAGAATCAAACTTTAACCAAACGTAATGTTTGTACCTAGGGTAAAGTTAAAAAGTTTAAACAATTTGAAAATATCACTATATTTAGGCGAGTAAACGAAAAATGTTCATTTCAGACTCTAAAAACGTAGAAATCGTGTTTCAAGTTGAAATACGCCTTGTAAACGAAAAATGTTTATTTCAGACTCTAATAACGTAGAAATCGTGTTTCAAGTTGAAATACGCCTTGGGACCATATCTCACCTAAAGTAAATGGTAGAATCAAACTTTAACCAAACGTAATGTTTGTACCTAGTATAAAGTTAAAAAGTTTAAACAATTTTAAAATATCACTATATTTAGGCGAGTAAACGAAAAATGTTCATTTCAGACTCTAAAAACGTAGAAATCGTCTTTCAAGTTGAAATACGCCTTGTAAACGAAAAATGTTTATTTCAGACTCTAATAACGTAGAAATCGTGTTTCAAGTTGAAATACGCCTTGGGACCATATCTCACCTAAAGTAAATGGTAGAATCAAACTTTAACCAAACGTAATGTTTGTACCTAGGGTAAAGTTAAAAAGTTTAAACAATTTGAAAATATCACTATATTTAGGCGAGTAAACGAAAAATGTTCGTCTCAGACTCTAAAACCGCAGAAATCGTGTTTCAAGTTGAAATACGGCTTGTAAACGAAAAATGTTTATTTCAGACTCTAAAACCGCAGAAATCGTGTTTCAAGTTGAAATACGCCTTGGTACCATATCTCACCTAAAGTAAATGGTAGAATCAAACTTTAACCAAACGTAATGTTTGTACCTAGGGTAAAGTTAAAAAGTTTAAACAATTTGAAAATATCACTATATTTAGGCGAGTAAACGAAAAATGTTCGTCTCAGACTCTAAAACCGCAGAAATCGTATTTCAAATTTAAATACGACTTGGGACCATATTTTACCTAAATGAAATGGTAGATTCAAAGTTTAACTGAACGTAGTGTCTGTACCTTGAGTAAAGTTTTGAAGTTTAAACAATTTTATAATATCACTATATTTAGGCGAGTAAACGAAAAATGTTCTTTTCAGACTCTAATAACGCAGAAATCGTATTTCAAATTTAAATACGACTTGGGACCATATCTCACCTAAAGTAAATGGTAGAATCAAACTTTAACCAAACGTAATGTTTGTACCTAGTATAAAGTTAAAAAGTTTAAACAATTTTAAAATATCACTATATTTAGGCGAGTAAACGAAAAATGTTCATTTCAGACTCTAAAAACGTAGAAATCGTGTTTCAAGTTGAAATACGCCTTGTAAACGAAAAATGTTTATTTCAGACTCTAATAACGTAGAAATCGTGTTTCAAGTTGAAATACGCCTTGGGACCATATCTCACCTAAAGTAAATGGTAGAATCAAACTTTAACCAAACGTAATGTTTGTACCTAGGGTAAAGTTAAAAAGTTTAAACAATTTGAAAATATCACTATATTTAGGCGAGTAAACGAAAAATGTTCGTCTCAGACTCTAAAACCGCAGAAATCGTATTTCAAATTTAAATACGACTTGGGACCATATTTTACCTAAATGAAATGGTAGATTCAAAGTTTAACTGAACGTAGTGTCTGTACCTTGAGTAAAGTTTTGAAGTTTAAACAATTTTATAATATCACTATATTTAGGCGAGTAAACGAAAAATGTTCTTTTCAGACTCTAATAACGCAGAAATCGTATTTCAAATTTAAATACGACTTGGGACCATATCTCACCTAAAGTAAATGGTAGAATCAAACTTTAACCAAACGTAATGTTTGTACCTAGTATAAAGTTAAAAAGTTTAAACAATTTTAAAATATCACTATATTTAGGCGAGTAAACGAAAAATGTTCATTTCAGACTCTAAAAACGTAGAAATCGTGTTTCAAGTTGAAATACGCCTTGTAAACGAAAAATGTTTATTTCAGACTCTAATAACGTAGAAATCGTGTTTCAAGTTGAAATACGCCTTGGGACCATATCTCACCTAAAGTAAATGGTAGAATCAAACTTTAACCAAACGTAATGTTTGTACCTAGGGTAAAGTTAAAAAGTTTAAACAATTTGAAAATATCACTATATTTAGGCGAGTAAACGAAAAATGTTCGTCTCAGACTCTAAAACCGCAGAAATCGTGTTTCAAGTTGAAATACGCCTTGGTACCATATCTCACCTAAAGTAAATGGTAGAATCAAACTTTAACCAAACGTAATGTTTGTACCTAGTATAAAGTTAAAAAGTTTAAACAATTTTAAAATATCACTATATTTAGGCGAGTAAACGAAAAATGTTCATTTCAGACTCTAAAAACGTAGAAATCGTGTTTCAAGTTGAAATACGCCTTGTAAACGAAATAAGTTTATTTCAGACTCTAATAACGTAGAAATCGTGTTTCAAGTTGAAATACGCCTTGGGACCATATCTCACCTAAAGTAAATGGTAGAATCAAACTTTAACCAAACGTAATGTTTGTACCTAGGGTAAAGTTAAAAAGTTTAAACAATTTGAAAATATCACTATATTTAGGCGAGTAAACGAAAAATGTTCATTTCAGACTCTAAAAACGTAGAAATCGTGTTTCAAGTTGAAATACGCCTTGTAAACGAAATAAGTTTATTTCAGACTCTAATAACGTAGAAATCGTGTTTCAAGTTGAAATACGCCTTGGGACCATATCTCACCTAAAGTAAATGGTAGAATCAAACTTTAACCAAACGTAATGTTTGTACCTAGGGTAAAGTTAAAAAGTTTAAACAATTTGAAAATATCACTATATTTAGGCGAGTAAACGAAAAATGTTCATTTCAGACTCTAAAAACGTAGAAATCGTGTTTCAAGTTGAAATACGCCTTGTAAACGAAAAATGTTTATTTCAGACTCTAATAACGTAGAAATCGTGTTTCAAGTTGAAATACGCCTTGGGACCATATCTCACCTAAAGTAAATGGTAGAATCAAACTTTAACCAAACGTAATGTTTGTACCTAGGGTAAAGTTAAAAAGTTTAAACAATTTGAAAATATCACTATATTTAGGCGAGTAAACGAAAAATGTTCGTCTCAGACTCTAAAACCGCAGAAATCGTGTTTCAAGTTGAAATACGGCTTGTAAACGAAAAATGTTTATTTCAGACTCTAAAACCGCAGAAATCGTGTTTCAAGTTGAAATACGCCTTGGTACCATATCTCACCTAAAGTAAATGGTAGAATCAAACTTTAACCAAACGTAATGTTTGTACCTAGGGTAAAGTTAAAAAGTTTAAACAATTTGAAAATATCACTATATTTAGGCGAGTAAACGAAAAATGTTCGTCTCAGACTCTAAAACCGCAGAAATCGTATTTCAAATTTAAATACGACTTGGGACAATATTTTACCTAAATGAAATGGTAGATTCAAAGTTTAACTGAACGTAGTGTCTGTACCTTGAGTAAAGTTTTGAAGTTTAAACAATTTTATAATATCACTATATTTAGGCGAGTAAACGAAAAATGTTCTTTTCAGACTCTAATAACGCAGAAATCGTATTTCAAATTTAAATACGACTTGGGACCATATCTCACCTAAAGTAAATGGTAGAATCAAACTTTAACCAAACGTAATGCTTGTACCTAGTATAAAGTTAAAAAGTTTAAACAATTTTAAAATATCACTATATTTAGGCGAGTAAACGAAAAATGTTCATTCAGACTCTAAAAACGTAGAAATCGTGTTTCAAGTTGAAATACGCCTTGTAAACGAAAAATGTTTATTTCAGACTCTAATAACGTAGAAATCGTGTTTCAAGTTGAAATACGCCTTGGGACCATATCTCACCTAAAGTAAATGGTAGAATCAAACTTTAACCAAACGTAATGTTTGTACCTAGGGTAAAGTTAAAAAGTTTAAACAATTTGAAAATATCACTATATTTAGGCGAGTAAACGAAAAATGTTCGTCTCAGACTCTAAAACCGCAGAAATCGTGTTTCAAGTTGAAATACGCCTTGGTACCATATCTCACCTAAAGTAAATGGTAGAATCAAACTTTAACCAAACGTAATGTTTGTACCTAGTATAAAGTTAAAAAGTTTAAACAATTTTAAAATATCACTATATTTAGGCGAGTAAACGAAATATGTTCATTTCAGACTCTAAAAACGTAGAAATCGTGTTTCAAGTTGAAATACGCCTTGTAAACGAAATAAGTTTATTTCAGACTCTAATAACGTAGAAATCGTGTTTCAAGTTGAAATACGCCTTGGGACCATATCTCACCTAAAGTAAATGGTAGAATCAAACTTTAACCAAACGTAATGTTTGTACCTAGGGTAAAGTTAAAAAGTTTAAACAATTTGAAAATATCACTATATTTAGGCGAGTAAACGAAAAATGTTCATTTCAGACTCTAAAAACGTAGAAATCGTGTTTCAAGTTGAAATACGCCTTGGGACCATATCTCACCTAAAGTAAATGGTAGAATCAAACTTTAACCAAACGTAATGTTTGTACCTAGGGTAAAGTTAAAAAGTTTAAACAATTTGAAAATATCACTATATTTAGGCGAGTAAACGAAAAATGTTCATTTCAGACTCTAAAAACGTAGAAATCGTGTTTCAAGTTGAAATACGCCTTGTAAACGAAAAATGTTTATTTCAGACTCTAATAACGTAGAAATCGTGTTTCAAGTTGAAATACGCCTTGGGACCATATCTCACCTAAAGTAAATGGTAGAATCAAACTTTAACCAAACGTAATGTTTGTACCTAGTATAAAGTTAAAAAGTTTAAACAATTTTAAAATATCACTATATTTAGGCGAGTAAACGAAAAATGTTCATTTCAGACTCTAAAAACGTAGAAATCGTCTTTCAAGTTGAAATACGCCTTGTAAACGAAAAATGTTTATTTCAGACTCTAATAACGTAGAAATCGTGTTTCAAATTGAAATACGCCTTGGGACCATATCTCACCTAAAGTAAATGGTAGAATCAAACTTTAACCAAACGTAATGTTTGTACCTAGGGTAAAGTTAAAAAGTTTAAACAATTTGAAAATATCACTATATTTAGGCGAGTAAACGAAAAATGTTCGTCTCAGACTCTAAAACCGCAGAAATCGTGTTTCAAGTTGAAATACGGCTTGTAAACGAAAAATGTTTATTTCAGACTCTAAAACCGCAGAAATCGTGTTTCAAGTTGAAATACGCCTTGGTACCATATCTCACCTAAAGTAAATGGTAGAATCAAACTTTAACCAAACGTAATGTTTGTACCTAGTATAAAGTTAAAAAGTTTAAACAATTTTATAATATCACTATATTTAGGCGAGTAAACGAAAAATGTTCTTTTCAGACTCTAATATCGCAGAAATCGTATTTCAAATTTAAATACGACTTGGGACCATATTTTACCTAAATGAAATGGTAGATTCAAAGTTTAACTGAACGTAGTGTCTGTACCTTGAGTAAAGTTTTGAAGTTTAAACAATTTTATAATATCACTATATTTAGGCGAGTAAACGAAAAATGTTCTTTTCAGACTCTAATAACGCAGAAATCGTATTTCAAATTTAAATACGACTTGGGACCATATCTCACCTAAAGTAAATGGTAGAATCAAACTTTAACCAAACGTAATGTTTGTACCTAGTATAAAGTTAAAAAGTTTAAACAATTTTAAAATATCACTATATTTAGGCGAGTAAACGAAAAATGTTCATTTCAGACTCTAAAAACGTAGAAATCGTGTTTCAAGTTGAAATACGCCTTGTAAACGAAAAATGTTTATTTCAGACTCTAATAACGTAGAAATCGTGTTTCAAGTTGAAATACGCCTTGGGACCATATCTCACCTAAAGTAAATGGTAGAATCAAACTTTAACCAAACGTAATGTTTGTACCTAGGGTAAAGTTAAAAAGTTTAAACAATTTGAAAATATCACTATATTTAGGCGAGTAAACGAAAAATGTTCGTCTCAGACTCTAAAACCGCAGAAATCGTGTTTCAAGTTGAAATACGCCTTGGTACCATATCTCACCTAAAGTAAATGGTAGAATCAAACTTTAACCAAACGTAATGTTTGTACCTAGTATAAAGTTAAAAAGTTTAAACAATTTTAAAATATCACTATATTTAGGCGAGTAAACGAAAAATGTTCATTTCAGACTCTAAAAACGTAGAAATCGTGTTTCAAGTTGAAATACGCCTTGTAAACGAAATAAGTTTATTTCAGACTCTAATAACGTAGAAATCGTGTTTCAAGTTGAAATACGCCTTGGGACCATATCTCACCTAAAGTAAATGGTAGAATCAAACTTTAACCAAACGTAATGTTTGTACCTAGGGTAAAGTTAAAAAGTTTAAACAATTTGAAAATATCACTATATTTAGGCGAGTAAACGAAAAATGTTCATTTCAGACTCTAAAAACGTAGAAATCGTGTTTCAAGTTGAAATACGCCTTGTAAACGAAAAATGTTTATTTCAGACTCTAATAACGTAGAAATCGTGTTTCAAGTTGAAATACGCCTTGGGACCATATCTCACCTAAAGTAAATGGTAGAATCAAACTTTAACCAAACGTAATGTTTGTACCTAGGGTAAAGTTAAAAAGTTTAAACAATTTGAAAATATCACTATATTTAGGCGAGTAAACGAAAAATGTTCATTTCAGACTCTAAAAACGTAGAAATCGTGTTTCAAGTTGAAATACGCCTTGTAAACGAAAAATGTTTATTTCAGACTCTAATAACGTAGAAATCGTGTTTCAAGTTGAAATACGCCTTGGGACCATATCTCACCTAAAGTAAATGGTAGAATCAAACTTTAACCAAACGTAATGTTTGTACCTAGTATAAAGTTAAAAAGTTTAAACAATTTTAAAATATCACTATATTTAGGCGAGTAAACGAAAAATGTTCATTTCAGACTCTAAAAACGTAGAAATCGTCTTTCAAGTTGAAATACGCCTTGTAAACGAAAAATGTTTATTTCAGACTCTAATAACGTAGAAATCGTGTTTCAAGTTGAAATACGCCTTGGGACCATATCTCACCTAAAGTAAATGGTAGAATCAAACTTTAACCAAACGTAATGTTTGTACCTAGGGTAAAGTTAAAAAGTTTAAACAATTTGAAAATATCACTATATTTAGGCGAGTAAACGAAAAATGTTCGTCTCAGACTCTAAAACCGCAGAAATCGTGTTTCAAGTTGAAATACGGCTTGTAAACGAAAAATGTTTATTTCAGACTCTAAAACCGCAGAAATCGTGTTTCAAGTTGAAATACGCCTTGGTACCATATCTCACCTAAAGTAAATGGTAGAATCAAACTTTAACCAAACGTAATGTTTGTACCTAGGGTAAAGTTAAAAAGTTTAAACAATTTGAAAATATCACTATATTTAGGCGAGTAAACGAAAAATGTTCGTCTCAGACTCTAAAACCGCAGAAATCGTATTTCAAATTTAAATACGACTTGGGACAATATTTTACCTAAATGAAATGGTAGATTCAAAGTTTAACTGAACGTAGTGTCTGTACCTTGAGTAAAGTTTTGAAGTTTAAACAATTTTATAATATCACTATATTTAGGCGAGTAAACGAAAAATGTTCTTTTCAGACTCTAATAACGCAGAAATCGTATTTCAAATTTAAATACGACTTGGGACCATATCTCACCTAAAGTAAATGGTAGAATCAAACTTTAACCAAACGTAATGCTTGTACCTAGTATAAAGTTAAAAAGTTTAAACAATTTTAAAATATCACTATATTTAGGCGAGTAAACGAAAAATGTTCATTCAGACTCTAAAAACGTAGAAATCGTGTTTCAAGTTGAAATACGCCTTGTAAACGAAAAATGTTTATTTCAGACTCTAATAACGTAGAAATCGTGTTTCAAGTTGAAATACGCCTTGGGACCATATCTCACCTAAAGTAAATGGTAGAATCAAACTTTAACCAAACGTAATGTTTGTACCTAGGGTAAAGTTAAAAAGTTTAAACAATTTGAAAATATCACTATATTTAGGCGAGTAAACGAAAAATGTTCGTCTCAGACTCTAAAACCGCAGAAATCGTGTTTCAAGTTGAAATACGCCTTGGTACCATATCTCACCTAAAGTAAATGGTAGAATCAAACTTTAACCAAACGTAATGTTTGTACCTAGTATAAAGTTAAAAAGTTTAAACAATTTTAAAATATCACTATATTTAGGCGAGTAAACGAAATATGTTCATTTCAGACTCTAAAAACGTAGAAATCGTGTTTCAAGTTGAAATACGCCTTGTAAACGAAATAAGTTTATTTCAGACTCTAATAACGTAGAAATCGTGTTTCAAGTTGAAATACGCCTTGGGACCATATCTCACCTAAAGTAAATGGTAGAATCAAACTTTAACCAAACGTAATGTTTGTACCTAGGGTAAAGTTAAAAAGTTTAAACAATTTGAAAATATCACTATATTTAGGCGAGTAAACGAAAAATGTTCATTTCAGACTCTAAAAACGTAGAAATCGTGTTTCAAGTTGAAATACGCCTTGTAAACGAAAAATGTTTATTTCAGACTCTAATAACGTAGAAATCGTGTTTCAAGTTGAAATACGCCTTGGGACCATATCTCAGCTAAAGTAAATGGTAGAATCAAACTTTAACCAAACGTAATGTTTGTACCTAGGGTAAAGTTAAAAAGTTTAAACAATTTGAAAATATCACTATATTTAGGCGAGTAAACGAAAAATGTTCATTTCAGACTCTAAAAACGTAGAAATCGTGTTTCAAGTTGAAATACGCCTTTTAAACGAAAAATGTTTATTTCAGACTCTAATAACGTAGAAATCGTGTTTCAAGTTGAAATACGCCTTGGGACCATATCTCACCTAAAGTAAATGGTAGAATCAAACTTTAACCAAACGTAATGTTTGTACCTAGTATAAAGTTAAAAAGTTTAAACAATTTTAAAATATCACTATATTTAGGCGAGTAAACGAAAAATGTTCATTTCAGACTCTAAAAACGTAGAAATCGTGTTTCAAGTTGAAATACGCCTTGTAAACGAAAAATGTTTATTTCAGACTCTAATAACGTAGAAATCGTGTTTCAAGTTGAAATACGCCTTGGGACCATATCTCACCTAAAGTAAATGGTAGAATCAAACTTTAACCAAACGTAATGTTTGTACCTAGGGTAAAGTTAAAAAGTTTAAACAATTTGAAAATATCACTATATTTAGGCGAGTAAACGAAAAATGTTCGTCTCAGACTCTAAAACCGCAGAAATCGTGTTTCAAGTTGAAATACGCCTTGGTACCATATCTCACCTAAAGTAAATGGTAGAATCAAACTTTAACCAAACGTAATGTTTGTACCTAGTATAAAGTTAAAAAGTTTAAACAATTTTAAAATATCACTATATTTAGGCGAGTAAACGAAAAATGTTCATTTCAGACTCTAAAAACGTAGAAATCGTGTTTCAAGTTGAAATACGCCTTGTAAACGAAATAAGTTTATTTCAGACTCTAATAACGTAGAAATCGTGTTTCAAGTTGAAATACGCCTTGGGACCATATCTCACCTAAAGTAAATGGTAGAATCAAACTTTAACCAAACGTAATGTTTGTACCTAGGGTAAAGTTAAAAAGTTTAAACAATTTGAAAATATCACTATATTTAGGCGAGTAAACGAAAAATGTTCATTTCAGACTCTAAAAACGTAGAAATCGTGTTTCAAGTTGAAATACGCCTTGGGACCATATCTCACCTAAAGTAAATGGTAGAATCAAACTTTAACCAAACGTAATGTTTGTACCTAGGGTAAAGTTAAAAAGTTTAAACAATTTGAAAATATCACTATATTTAGGCGAGTAAACGAAAAATGTTCATTTCAGACTCTAAAAACGTAGAAATCGTGTTTCAAGTTGAAATACGCCTTGTAAACGAAAAATGTTTATTTCAGACTCTAATAACGTAGAAATCGTGTTTCAAGTTGAAATACGCCTTGGGACCATATCTCACCTAAAGTAAATGGTAGAATCAAACTTTAACCAAACGTAATGTTTGTACCTAGTATAAAGTTAAAAAGTTTAAACAATTTTAAAATATCACTATATTTAGGCGAGTAAACGAAAAATGTTCATTTCAGACTCTAAAAACGTAGAAATCGTCTTTCAAGTTGAAATACGCCTTGTAAACGAAAAATGTTTATTTCAGACTCTAATAACGTAGAAATCGTGTTTCAAGTTGAAATACGCCTTGGGACCATATCTCACCTAAAGTAAATGGTAGAATCAAACTTTAACCAAACGTAATGTTTGTACCTAGGGTAAAGTTAAAAAGTTTAAACAATTTGAAAATATCACTATATTTAGGCGAGTAAACGAAAAATGTTCGTCTCAGACTCTAAAACCGCAGAAATCGTGTTTCAAGTTGAAATACGGCTTGTAAACGAAAAATGTTTATTTCAGACTCTAAAACCGCAGAAATCGTGTTTCAAGTTGAAATACGCCTTGGTACCATATCTCACCTAAAGTAAATGGTAGAATCAAACTTTAACCAAACGTAATGTTTGTACCTAGTATAAAGTTAAAAAGTTTAAACAATTTGAAAATATCACTATATTTAGGCGAGTAAACGAAAAATGTTCATTCAGACTCTAAAAACGTAGAAATCGTGTTTCAAGTTGAAATACGCCTTGTAAACGAAAAATGTTTATTTCAGACTCTAATAACGTAGAAATCGTGTTTCAAGTTGAAATACGCCTTGGGACCATATCTCACCTAAAGTAAATGGTAGAATCAAACTTTAACCAAACGTAATGTTTGTACCTAGGGTAAAGTTAAAAAGTTTAAACAATTTGAAAATATCACTATATTTAGGCGAGTAAACGAAAAATGTTCGTCTCAGACTCTAAAACCGCAGAAATCGTGTTTCAAGTTGAAATACGCCTTGGTACCATATCTCACCTAAAGTAAATGGTAGAATCAAACTTTAACCAAACGTAATGTTTGTACCTAGTATAAAGTTAAAAAGTTTAAACAATTTTAAAATATCACTATATTTAGGCGAGTAAACGAAAAATGTTCATTTCAGACTCTAAAAACGTAGAAATCGTGTTTCAAGTTGAAATACGCCTTGTAAACGAAATAAGTTTATTTCAGACTCTAATAACGTAGAAATCGTGTTTCAAGTTGAAATACGCCTTGGGACCATATCTCACCTAAAGTAAATGGTAGAATCAAACTTTAACCAAACGTAATGTTTGTACCTAGGGTAAAGTTAAAAAGTTTAAACAATTTGAAAATATCACTATATTTAGGCGAGTAAACGAAAAATGTTCATTTCAGACTCTAAAAACGTAGAAATCGTGTTTCAAGTTGAAATACGCCTTGTAAACGAAAAATGTTTATTTCAGACTCTAATAACGTAGAAATCGTGTTTCAAGTTGAAATACGCCTTGGGACCATATCTCACCTAAAGTAAATGGTAGAATCAAACTTTAACCAAACGTAATGTTTGTACCTAGGGTAAAGTTAAAAAGTTTAAACAATTTGAAAATATCACTATATTTAGGCGAGTAAACGAAAAATGTTCATTTCAGACTCTAAAAACGTAGAAATCGTGTTTCAAGTTGAAATACGCCTTGTAAACGAAAAATGTTTATTTCAGACTCTAATAACGTAGAAATCGTGTTTCAAGTTGAAATACGCCTTGGGACCATATCTCACCTAAAGTAAATGGTAGAATCAAACTTTAACCAAACGTAATGTTTGTACCTAGTATAAAGTTAAAAAGTTTAAACAATTTTAAAATATCACTATATTTAGGCGAGTAAACGAAAAATGTTCATTTCAGACTCTAAAAACGTAGAAATCGTCTTTCAAGTTGAAATACGCCTTGTAAACGAAAAATGTTTATTTCAGACTCTAATAACGTAGAAATCGTGTTTCAAGTTGAAATACGCCTTGGGACCATATCTCACCTAAAGTAAATGGTAGAATCAAACTTTAACCAAACGTAATGTTTGTACCTAGGGTAAAGTTAAAAAGTTTAAACAATTTGAAAATATCACTATATTTAGGCGAGTAAACGAAAAATGTTCGTCTCAGACTCTAAAACCGCAGAAATCGTGTTTCAAGTTGAAATACGGCTTGTAAACGAAAAATGTTTATTTCAGACTCTAAAACCGCAGAAATCGTGTTTCAAGTTGAAATACGCCTTGGTACCATATCTCACCTAAAGTAAATGGTAGAATCAAACTTTAACCAAACGTAATGTTTGTACCTAGGGTAAAGTTAAAAAGTTTAAACAATTTGAAAATATCACTATATTTAGGCGAGTAAACGAAAAATGTTCGTCTCAGACTCTAAAACCGCAGAAATCGTATTTCAAATTTAAATACGACTTGGGACAATATTTTACCTAAATGAAATGGTAGATTCAAAGTTTAACTGAACGTAGTGTCTGTACCTTGAGTAAAGTTTTGAAGTTTAAACAATTTTATAATATCACTATATTTAGGCGAGTAAACGAAAAATGTTCTTTTCAGACTCTAATAACGCAGAAATCGTATTTCAAATTTAAATACGACTTGGGACCATATCTCACCTAAAGTAAATGGTAGAATCAAACTTTAACCAAACGTAATGCTTGTACCTAGTATAAAGTTAAAAAGTTTAAACAATTTTAAAATATCACTATATTTAGGCGAGTAAACGAAAAATGTTCATTCAGACTCTAAAAACGTAGAAATCGTGTTTCAAGTTGAAATACGCCTTGTAAACGAAAAATGTTTATTTCAGACTCTAATAACGTAGAAATCGTGTTTCAAGTTGAAATACGCCTTGGGACCATATCTCACCTAAAGTAAATGGTAGAATCAAACTTTAACCAAACGTAATGTTTGTACCTAGGGTAAAGTTAAAAAGTTTAAACAATTTGAAAATATCACTATATTTAGGCGAGTAAACGAAAAATGTTCGTCTCAGACTCTAAAACCGCAGAAATCGTGTTTCAAGTTGAAATACGCCTTGGTACCATATCTCACCTAAAGTAAATGGTAGAATCAAACTTTAACCAAACGTAATGTTTGTACCTAGTATAAAGTTAAAAAGTTTAAACAATTTTAAAATATCACTATATTTAGGCGAGTAAACGAAATATGTTCATTTCAGACTCTAAAAACGTAGAAATCGTGTTTCAAGTTGAAATACGCCTTGTAAACGAAATAAGTTTATTTCAGACTCTAATAACGTAGAAATCGTGTTTCAAGTTGAAATACGCCTTGGGACCATATCTCACCTAAAGTAAATGGTAGAATCAAACTTTAACCAAACGTAATGTTTGTACCTAGGGTAAAGTTAAAAAGTTTAAACAATTTGAAAATATCACTATATTTAGGCGAGTAAACGAAAAATGTTCATTTCAGACTCTAAAAACGTAGAAATCGTGTTTCAAGTTGAAATACGCCTTGGGACCATATCTCACCTAAAGTAAATGGTAGAATCAAACTTTAACCAAACGTAATGTTTGTACCTAGGGTAAAGTTAAAAAGTTTAAACAATTTGAAAATATCACTATATTTAGGCGAGTAAACGAAAAATGTTCATTTCAGACTCTAAAAACGTAGAAATCGTGTTTCAAGTTGAAATACGCCTTGTAAACGAAAAATGTTTATTTCAGACTCTAATAACGTAGAAATCGTGTTTCAAGTTGAAATACGCCTTGGGACCATATCTCACCTAAAGTAAATGGTAGAATCAAACTTTAACCAAACGTAATGTTTGTACCTAGTATAAAGTTAAAAAGTTTAAACAATTTTAAAATATCACTATATTTAGGCGAGTAAACGAAAAATGTTCATTTCAGACTCTAAAAACGTAGAAATCGTCTTTCAAGTTGAAATACGCCTTGTAAACGAAAAATGTTTATTTCAGACTCTAATAACGTAGAAATCGTGTTTCAAATTGAAATACGCCTTGGGACCATATCTCACCTAAAGTAAATGGTAGAATCAAACTTTAACCAAACGTAATGTTTGTACCTAGGGTAAAGTTAAAAAGTTTAAACAATTTGAAAATATCACTATATTTAGGCGAGTAAACGAAAAATGTTCGTCTCAGACTCTAAAACCGCAGAAATCGTGTTTCAAGTTGAAATACGGCTTGTAAACGAAAAATGTTTATTTCAGACTCTAAAACCGCAGAAATCGTGTTTCAAGTTGAAATACGCCTTGGTACCATATCTCACCTAAAGTAAATGGTAGAATCAAACTTTAACCAAACGTAATGTTTGTACCTAGTATAAAGTTAAAAAGTTTAAACAATTTTATAATATCACTATATTTAGGCGAGTAAACGAAAAATGTTCTTTTCAGACTCTAATATCGCAGAAATCGTATTTCAAATTTAAATACGACTTGGGACCATATTTTACCTAAATGAAATGGTAGATTCAAAGTTTAACTGAACGTAGTGTCTGTACCTTGAGTAAAGTTTTGAAGTTTAAACAATTTTATAATATCACTATATTTAGGCGAGTAAACGAAAAATGTTCTTTTCAGACTCTAATAACGCAGAAATCGTATTTCAAATTTAAATACGACTTGGGACCATATCTCACCTAAAGTAAATGGTAGAATCAAACTTTAACCAAACGTAATGTTTGTACCTAGTATAAAGTTAAAAAGTTTAAACAATTTTAAAATATCACTATATTTAGGCGAGTAAACGAAAAATGTTCATTTCAGACTCTAAAAACGTAGAAATCGTGTTTCAAGTTGAAATACGCCTTGTAAACGAAAAATGTTTATTTCAGACTCTAATAACGTAGAAATCGTGTTTCAAGTTGAAATACGCCTTGGGACCATATCTCACCTAAAGTAAATGGTAGAATCAAACTTTAACCAAACGTAATGTTTGTACCTAGGGTAAAGTTAAAAAGTTTAAACAATTTGAAAATATCACTATATTTAGGCGAGTAAACGAAAAATGTTCGTCTCAGACTCTAAAACCGCAGAAATCGTGTTTCAAGTTGAAATACGCCTTGGTACCATATCTCACCTAAAGTAAATGGTAGAATCAAACTTTAACCAAACGTAATGTTTGTACCTAGTATAAAGTTAAAAAGTTTAAACAATTTTAAAATATCACTATATTTAGGCGAGTAAACGAAAAATGTTCATTTCAGACTCTAAAAACGTAGAAATCGTGTTTCAAGTTGAAATACGCCTTGTAAACGAAATAAGTTTATTTCAGACTCTAATAACGTAGAAATCGTGTTTCAAGTTGAAATACGCCTTGGGACCATATCTCACCTAAAGTAAATGGTAGAATCAAACTTTAACCAAACGTAATGTTTGTACCTAGGGTAAAGTTAAAAAGTTTAAACAATTTGAAAATATCACTATATTTAGGCGAGTAAACGAAAAATGTTCATTTCAGACTCTAAAAACGTAGAAATCGTGTTTCAAGTTGAAATACGCCTTGTAAACGAAAAATGTTTATTTCAGACTCTAATAACGTAGAAATCGTGTTTCAAGTTGAAATACGCCTTGGGACCATATCTCACCTAAAGTAAATGGTAGAATCAAACTTTAACCAAACGTAATGTTTGTACCTAGGGTAAAGTTAAAAAGTTTAAACAATTTGAAAATATCACTATATTTAGGCGAGTAAACGAAAAATGTTCATTTCAGACTCTAAAAACGTAGAAATCGTGTTTCAAGTTGAAATACGCCTTGTAAACGAAAAATGTTTATTTCAGACTCTAATAACGTAGAAATCGTGTTTCAAGTTGAAATACGCCTTGGGACCATATCTCACCTAAAGTAAATGGTAGAATCAAACTTTAACCAAACGTAATGTTTGTACCTAGTATAAAGTTAAAAAGTTTAAACAATTTTAAAATATCACTATATTTAGGCGAGTAAACGAAAAATGTTCATTTCAGACTCTAAAAACGTAGAAATCGTCTTTCAAGTTGAAATACGCCTTGTAAACGAAAAATGTTTATTTCAGACTCTAATAACGTAGAAATCGTGTTTCAAGTTGAAATACGCCTTGGGACCATATCTCACCTAAAGTAAATGGTAGAATCAAACTTTAACCAAACGTAATGTTTGTACCTAGGGTAAAGTTAAAAAGTTTAAACAATTTGAAAATATCACTATATTTAGGCGAGTAAACGAAAAATGTTCGTCTCAGACTCTAAAACCGCATAAATCGTGTTTCAAGTTGAAATACGGCTTGTAAACGAAAAATGTTTATTTCAGACTCTAAAACCGCAGAAATCGTGTTTCAAGTTGAAATACGCCTTGGTACCATATCTCACCTAAAGTAAATGGTAGAATCAAACTTTAACCAAACGTAATGTTTGTACCTAGGGTAAAGTTAAAAAGTTTAAACAATTTGAAAATATCACTATATTTAGGCGAGTAAACGAAAAATGTTCGTCTCAGACTCTAAAACCGCAGAAATCGTATTTCAAATTTAAATACGACTTGGGACAATATTTTACCTAAATGAAATGGTAGATTCAAAGTTTAACTGAACGTAGTGTCTGTACCTTGAGTAAAGTTTTGAAGTTTAAACAATTTTATAATATCACTATATTTAGGCGAGTAAACGAAAAATGTTCTTTTCAGACTCTAATAACGCAGAAATCGTATTTCAAATTTAAATACGACTTGGGACCATATCTCACCTAAAGTAAATGGTAGAATCAAACTTTAACCAAACGTAATGCTTGTACCTAGTATAAAGTTAAAAAGTTTAAACAATTTTAAAATATCACTATATTTAGGCGAGTAAACGAAAAATGTTCATTCAGACTCTAAAAACGTAGAAATCGTGTTTCAAGTTGAAATACGCCTTGTAAACGAAAAATGTTTATTTCAGACTCTAATAACGTAGAAATCGTGTTTCAAGTTGAAATACGCCTTGGGACCATATCTCACCTAAAGTAAATGGTAGAATCAAACTTTAACCAAACGTAATGTTTGTACCTAGGGTAAAGTTAAAAAGTTTAAACAATTTGAAAATATCACTATATTTAGGCGAGTAAACGAAAAATGTTCGTCTCAGACTCTAAAACCGCAGAAATCGTGTTTCAAGTTGAAATACGCCTTGGTACCATATCTCACCTAAAGTAAATGGTAGAATCAAACTTTAACCAAACGTAATGTTTGTACCTAGTATAAAGTTAAAAAGTTTAAACAATTTTAAAATATCACTATATTTAGGCGAGTAAACGAAATATGTTCATTTCAGACTCTAAAAACGTAGAAATCGTGTTTCAAGTTGAAATACGCCTTGTAAACGAAATAAGTTTATTTCAGACTCTAATAACGTAGAAATCGTGTTTCAAGTTGAAATACGCCTTGGGACCATATCTCACCTAAAGTAAATGGTAGAATCAAACTTTAACCAAACGTAATGTTTGTACCTAGGGTAAAGTTAAAAAGTTTAAACAATTTGAAAATATCACTATATTTAGGCGAGTAAACGAAAAATGTTCATTTCAGACTCTAAAAACGTAGAAATCGTGTTTCAAGTTGAAATACGCCTTGTAAACGAAAAATGTTTATTTCAGACTCTAATAACGTAGAAATCGTGTTTCAAGTTGAAATACGCCTTGGGACCATATCTCAGCTAAAGTAAATGGTAGAATCAAACTTTAACCAAACGTAATGTTTGTACCTAGGGTAAAGTTAAAAAGTTTAAACAATTTGAAAATATCACTATATTTAGGCGAGTAAACGAAAAATGTTCATTTCAGACTCTAAAAACGTAGAAATCGTGTTTCAAGTTGAAATACGCCTTTTAAACGAAAAATGTTTATTTCAGACTCTAATAACGTAGAAATCGTGTTTCAAGTTGAAATACGCCTTGGGACCATATCTCACCTAAAGTAAATGGTAGAATCAAACTTTAACCAAACGTAATGTTTGTACCTAGTATAAAGTTAAAAAGTTTAAACAATTTTAAAATATCACTATATTTAGGCGAGTAAACGAAAAATGTTCATTTCAGACTCTAAAAACGTAGAAATCGTGTTTCAAGTTGAAATACGCCTTGTAAACGAAAAATGTTTATTTCAGACTCTAATAACGTAGAAATCGTGTTTCAAGTTGAAATACGCCTTGGGACCATATCTCACCTAAAGTAAATGGTAGAATCAAACTTTAACCAAACGTAATGTTTGTACCTAGGGTAAAGTTAAAAAGTTTAAACAATTTGAAAATATCACTATATTTAGGCGAGTAAACGAAAAATGTTCGTCTCAGACTCTAAAACCGCAGAAATCGTGTTTCAAGTTGAAATACGCCTTGGTACCATATCTCACCTAAAGTAAATGGTAGAATCAAACTTTAACCAAACGTAATGTTTGTACCTAGTATAAAGTTAAAAAGTTTAAACAATTTTAAAATATCACTATATTTAGGCGAGTAAACGAAAAATGTTCATTTCAGACTCTAAAAACGTAGAAATCGTGTTTCAAGTTGAAATACGCCTTGTAAACGAAATAAGTTTATTTCAGACTCTAATAACGTAGAAATCGTGTTTCAAGTTGAAATACGCCTTGGGACCATATCTCACCTAAAGTAAATGGTAGAATCAAACTTTAACCAAACGTAATGTTTGTACCTAGGGTAAAGTTAAAAAGTTTAAACAATTTGAAAATATCACTATATTTAGGCGAGTAAACGAAAAATGTTCATTTCAGACTCTAAAAACGTAGAAATCGTGTTTCAAGTTGAAATACGCCTTGGGACCATATCTCACCTAAAGTAAATGGTAGAATCAAACTTTAACCAAACGTAATGTTTGTACCTAGGGTAAAGTTAAAAAGTTTAAACAATTTGAAAATATCACTATATTTAGGCGAGTAAACGAAAAATGTTCATTTCAGACTCTAAAAACGTAGAAATCGTGTTTCAAGTTGAAATACGCCTTGTAAACGAAAAATGTTTATTTCAGACTCTAATAACGTAGAAATCGTGTTTCAAGTTGAAATACGCCTTGGGACCATATCTCACCTAAAGTAAATGGTAGAATCAAACTTTAACCAAACGTAATGTTTGTACCTAGTATAAAGTTAAAAAGTTTAAACAATTTTAAAATATCACTATATTTAGGCGAGTAAACGAAAAATGTTCATTTCAGACTCTAAAAACGTAGAAATCGTCTTTCAAGTTGAAATACGCCTTGTAAACGAAAAATGTTTATTTCAGACTCTAATAACGTAGAAATCGTGTTTCAAGTTGAAATACGCCTTGGGACCATATCTCACCTAAAGTAAATGGTAGAATCAAACTTTAACCAAACGTAATGTTTGTACCTAGGGTAAAGTTAAAAAGTTTAAACAATTTGAAAATATCACTATATTTAGGCGAGTAAACGAAAAATGTTCGTCTCAGACTCTAAAACCGCAGAAATCGTGTTTCAAGTTGAAATACGGCTTGTAAACGAAAAATGTTTATTTCAGACTCTAAAACCGCAGAAATCGTGTTTCAAGTTGAAATACGCCTTGGTACCATATCTCACCTAAAGTAAATGGTAGAATCAAACTTTAACCAAACGTAATGTTTGTACCTAGTATAAAGTTAAAAAGTTTAAACAATTTGAAAATATCACTATATTTAGGCGAGTAAACGAAAAATGTTCATTCAGACTCTAAAAACGTAGAAATCGTGTTTCAAGTTGAAATACGCCTTGTAAACGAAAAATGTTTATTTCAGACTCTAATAACGTAGAAATCGTGTTTCAAGTTGAAATACGCCTTGGGACCATATCTCACCTAAAGTAAATGGTAGAATCAAACTTTAACCAAACGTAATGTTTGTACCTAGGGTAAAGTTAAAAAGTTTAAACAATTTGAAAATATCACTATATTTAGGCGAGTAAACGAAAAATGTTCGTCTCAGACTCTAAAACCGCAGAAATCGTGTTTCAAGTTGAAATACGGCTTGTAAACGAAAAATGTTTATTTCAGACTCTAAAACCGCAGAAATCGTGTTTCAAGTTGAAATACGCCTTGGTACCATATCTCACCTAAAGTAAATGGTAGAATCAAACTTTAACCAAACGTAATGTTTGTACCTAGGGTAAAGTTAAAAAGTTTAAACAATTTGAAAATATCACTATATTTAGGCGAGTAAACGAAAAATGTTCGTCTCAGACTCTAAAACCGCAGAAATCGTATTTCAAATTTAAATACGACTTGGGACCATATTTTACCTAAATGAAATGGTAGATTCAAAGTTTAACTGAACGTAGTGTCTGTACCTTGAGTAAAGTTTTGAAGTTTAAACAATTTTATAATATCACTATATTTAGGCGAGTAAACGAAAAATGTTCTTTTCAGACTCTAATAACGCAGAAATCGTATTTCAAATTTAAATACGACTTGGGACCATATCTCACCTAAAGTAAATGGTAGAATCAAACTTTAACCAAACGTAATGTTTGTACCTAGTATAAAGTTAAAAAGTTTAAACAATTTTAAAATATCACTATATTTAGGCGAGTAAACGAAAAATGTTCATTTCAGACTCTAAAAACGTAGAAATCGTGTTTCAAGTTGAAATACGCCTTGTAAACGAAAAATGTTTATTTCAGACTCTAATAACGTAGAAATCGTGTTTCAAGTTGAAATACGCCTTGGGACCATATCTCACCTAAAGTAAATGGTAGAATCAAACTTTAACCAAACGTAATGTTTGTACCTAGGGTAAAGTTAAAAAGTTTAAACAATTTGAAAATATCACTATATTTAGGCGAGTAAACGAAAAATGTTCATTTCAGACTCTAAAAACGTAGAAATCGTGTTTCAAGTTGAAATACGCCTTGTAAACGAAAAATGTTTATTTCAGACTCTAATAACGTAGAAATCGTGTTTCAAGTTGAAATACGCCTTGGGACCATATCTCACCTAAAGTAAATGGTAGAATCAAACTTTAACCAAACGTAATGTTTGTACCTAGTATAAAGTTAAAAAGTTTAAACAATTTTAAAATATCACTATATTTAGGCGAGTAAACGAAAAATGTTCATTTCAGACTCTAAAAACGTAGAAATCGTCTTTCAAGTTGAAATACGCCTTGTAAACGAAAAATGTTTATTTCAGACTCTAATAACGTAGAAATCGTGTTTCAAGTTGAAATACGCCTTGGGACCATATCTCACCTAAAGTAAATGGTAGAATCAAACTTTAACCAAACGTAATGTTTGTACCTAGGGTAAAGTTAAAAAGTTTAAACAATTTGAAAATATCACTATATTTAGGCGAGTAAACGAAAAATGTTCGTCTCAGACTCTAAAACCGCAGAAATCGTGTTTCAAGTTGAAATACGGCTTGTAAACGAAAAATGTTTATTTCAGACTCTAAAACCGCAGAAATCGTGTTTCAAGTTGAAATACGCCTTGGTACCATATCTCACCTAAAGTAAATGGTAGAATCAAACTTTAACCAAACGTAATGTTTGTACCTAGGGTAAAGTTAAAAAGTTTAAACAATTTGAAAATATCACTATATTTAGGCGAGTAAACGAAAAATGTTCGTCTCAGACTCTAAAACCGCAGAAATCGTATTTCAAATTTAAATACGACTTGGGACCATATTTTACCTAAATGAAATGGTAGATTCAAAGTTTAACTGAACGTAGTGTCTGTACCTTGAGTAAAGTTTTGAAGTTTAAACAATTTTATAATATCACTATATTTAGGCGAGTAAACGAAAAATGTTCTTTTCAGACTCTAATAACGCAGAAATCGTATTTCAAATTTAAATACGACTTGGGACCATATCTCACCTAAAGTAAATGGTAGAATCAAACTTTAACCAAACGTAATGTTTGTACCTAGTATAAAGTTAAAAAGTTTAAACAATTTTAAAATATCACTATATTTAGGCGAGTAAACGAAAAATGTTCATTTCAGACTCTAAAAACGTAGAAATCGTGTTTCAAGTTGAAATACGCCTTGTAAACGAAAAATGTTTATTTCAGACTCTAATAACGTAGAAATCGTGTTTCAAGTTGAAATACGCCTTGGGACCATATCTCACCTAAAGTAAATGGTAGAATCAAACTTTAACCAAACGTAATGTTTGTACCTAGGGTAAAGTTAAAAAGTTTAAACAATTTGAAAATATCACTATATTTAGGCGAGTAAACGAAAAATGTTCATTTCAGACTCTAAAAACGTAGAAATCGTGTTTCAAGTTGAAATACGCCTTGTAAACGAAAAATGTTTATTTCAGACTCTAATAACGTAGAAATCGTGTTTCAAGTTGAAATACGCCTTGGGACCATATCTCACCTAAAGTAAATGGTAGAATCAAACTTTAACCAAACGTAATGTTTGTACCTAGTATAAAGTTAAAAAGTTTAAACAATTTTAAAATATCACTATATTTAGGCGAGTAAACGAAAAATGTTCATTTCAGACTCTAAAAACGTAGAAATCGTCTTTCAAGTTGAAATACGCCTTGTAAACGAAAAATGTTTATTTCAGACTCTAATAACGTAGAAATCGTGTTTCAAGTTGAAATACGCCTTGGGACCATATCTCACCTAAAGTAAATGGTAGAATCAAACTTTAACCAAACGTAATGTTTGTACCTAGGGTAAAGTTAAAAAGTTTAAACAATTTGAAAATATCACTATATTTAGGCGAGTAAACGAAAAATGTTCGTCTCAGACTCTAAAACCGCAGAAATCGTGTTTCAAGTTGAAATACGGCTTGTAAACGAAAAATGTTTATTTCAGACTCTAAAACCGCAGAAATCGTGTTTCAAGTTGAAATACGCCTTGGTACCATATCTCACCTAAAGTAAATGGTAGAATCAAACTTTAACCAAACGTAATGTTTGTACCTAGGGTAAAGTTAAAAAGTTTAAACAATTTGAAAATATCACTATATTTAGGCGAGTAAACGAAAAATGTTCGTCTCAGACTCTAAAACCGCAGAAATCGTATTTCAAATTTAAATACGACTTGGGACAATATTTTACCTAAATGAAATGGTAGATTCAAAGTTTAACTGAACGTAGTGTCTGTACCTTGAGTAAAGTTTTGAAGTTTAAACAATTTTATAATATCACTATATTTAGGCGAGTAAACGAAAAATGTTCTTTTCAGACTCTAATAACGCAGAAATCGTATTTCAAATTTAAATACGACTTGGGACCATATCTCACCTAAAGTAAATGGTAGAATCAAACTTTAACCAAACGTAATGCTTGTACCTAGTATAAAGTTAAAAAGTTTAAACAATTTTAAAATATCACTATATTTAGGCGAGTAAACGAAAAATGTTCATTCAGACTCTAAAAACGTAGAAATCGTGTTTCAAGTTGAAATACGCCTTGTAAACGAAAAATGTTTATTTCAGACTCTAATAACGTAGAAATCGTGTTTCAAGTTGAAATACGCCTTGGGACCATATCTCACCTAAAGTAAATGGTAGAATCAAACTTTAACCAAACGTAATGTTTGTACCTAGGGTAAAGTTAAAAAGTTTAAACAATTTGAAAATATCACTATATTTAGGCGAGTAAACGAAAAATGTTCGTCTCAGACTCTAAAACCGCAGAAATCGTGTTTCAAGTTGAAATACGCCTTGGTACCATATCTCACCTAAAGTAAATGGTAGAATCAAACTTTAACCAAACGTAATGTTTGTACCTAGTATAAAGTTAAAAAGTTTAAACAATTTTAAAATATCACTATATTTAGGCGAGTAAACGAAATATGTTCATTTCAGACTCTAAAAACGTAGAAATCGTGTTTCAAGTTGAAATACGCCTTGTAAACGAAATAAGTTTATTTCAGACTCTAATAACGTAGAAATCGTGTTTCAAGTTGAAATACGCCTTGGGACCATATCTCACCTAAAGTAAATGGTAGAATCAAACTTTAACCAAACGTAATGTTTGTACCTAGGGTAAAGTTAAAAAGTTTAAACAATTTGAAAATATCACTATATTTAGGCGAGTAAACGAAAAATGTTCATTTCAGACTCTAAAAACGTAGAAATCGTGTTTCAAGTTGAAATACGCCTTGTAAACGAAAAATGTTTATTTCAGACTCTAATAACGTAGAAATCGTGTTTCAAGTTGAAATACGCCTTGGGACCATATCTCAGCTAAAGTAAATGGTAGAATCAAACTTTAACCAAACGTAATGTTTGTACCTAGGGTAAAGTTAAAAAGTTTAAACAATTTGAAAATATCACTATATTTAGGCGAGTAAACGAAAAATGTTCATTTCAGACTCTAAAAACGTAGAAATCGTGTTTCAAGTTGAAATACGCCTTTTAAACGAAAAATGTTTATTTCAGACTCTAATAACGTAGAAATCGTGTTTCAAGTTGAAATACGCCTTGGGACCATATCTCACCTAAAGTAAATGGTAGAATCAAACTTTAACCAAACGTAATGTTTGTACCTAGTATAAAGTTAAAAAGTTTAAACAATTTTAAAATATCACTATATTTAGGCGAGTAAACGAAAAATGTTCATTTCAGACTCTAAAAACGTAGAAATCGTGTTTCAAGTTGAAATACGCCTTGTAAACGAAAAATGTTTATTTCAGACTCTAATAACGTAGAAATCGTGTTTCAAGTTGAAATACGCCTTGGGACCATATCTCACCTAAAGTAAATGGTAGAATCAAACTTTAACCAAACGTAATGTTTGTACCTAGGGTAAAGTTAAAAAGTTTAAACAATTTGAAAATATCACTATATTTAGGCGAGTAAACGAAAAATGTTCGTCTCAGACTCTAAAACCGCAGAAATCGTGTTTCAAGTTGAAATACGCCTTGGTACCATATCTCACCTAAAGTAAATGGTAGAATCAAACTTTAACCAAACGTAATGTTTGTACCTAGTATAAAGTTAAAAAGTTTAAACAATTTTAAAATATCACTATATTTAGGCGAGTAAACGAAAAATGTTCATTTCAGACTCTAAAAACGTAGAAATCGTGTTTCAAGTTGAAATACGCCTTGTAAACGAAATAAGTTTATTTCAGACTCTAATAACGTAGAAATCGTGTTTCAAGTTGAAATACGCCTTGTAAACGAAAAATGTTTATTTCAGACTCTAATAACGTAGAAATCGTGTTTCAAGTTGAAATACGCCTTGGGACCATATCTCACCTAAAGTAAATGGTAGAATCAAACTTTAACCAAACGTAATGTTTGTACCTAGGGTAAAGTTAAAAAGTTTAAACAATTTTAAAATATCACTATATTTAGGCGAGTAAACGAAAAATGTTCATTTCAGACTCTAAAAACGTAGAAATCGTGTTTCAAGTTGAAATACGCCTTGTAAACGAAAAATGTTTATTTCAGACTCTAATAACGTAGAAATCGTGTTTCAAGTTGAAATACGCCTTGGGACCATATCTCAGCTAAAGTAAATGGTAGAATCAAACTTTAACCAAACGTAATGTTTGTACCTAGGGTAAAGTTAAAAAGTTTAAACAATTTGAAAATATCACTATATTTAGGCGAGTAAACGAAAAATGTTCATTTCAGACTCTAAAAACGTAGAAATCGTGTTTCAAGTTGAAATACGCCTTTTAAACGAAAAATGTTTATTTCAGACTCTAATAACGTAGAAATCGTGTTTCAAGTTGAAATACGCCTTGGGACCATATCTCACCTAAAGTAAATGGTAGAATCAAACTTTAACCAAACGTAATGTTTGTACCTAGTATAAAGTTAAAAAGTTTAAACAATTTTAAAATATCACTATATTTAGGCGAGTAAACGAAAAATGTTCATTTCAGACTCTAAAAACGTAGAAATCGTGTTTCAAGTTGAAATACGCCTTGTAAACGAAAAATGTTTATTTCAGACTCTAATAACGTAGAAATCGTGTTTCAAGTTGAAATACGCCTTGGGACCATATCTCACCTAAAGTAAATGGTAGAATCAAACTTTAACCAAACGTAATGTTTGTACCTAGGGTAAAGTTAAAAAGTTTAAACAATTTGAAAATATCACTATATTTAGGCGAGTAAACGAAAAATGTTCGTCTCAGACTCTAAAACCGCAGAAATCGTGTTTCAAGTTGAAATACGCCTTGGTACCATATCTCACCTAAAGTAAATGGTAGAATCAAACTTTAACCAAACGTAATGTTTGTACCTAGTATAAAGTTAAAAAGTTTAAACAATTTTAAAATATCACTATATTTAGGCGAGTAAACGAAAAATGTTCATTTCAGACTCTAAAAACGTAGAAATCGTGTTTCAAGTTGAAATACGCCTTGTAAACGAAATAAGTTTATTTCAGACTCTAATAACGTAGAAATCGTGTTTCAAGTTGAAATACGCCTTGGGACCATATCTCACCTAAAGTAAATGGTAGAATCAAACTTTAACCAAACGTAATGTTTGTACCTAGGGTAAAGTTAAAAAGTTTAAACAATTTGAAAATATCACTATATTTAGGCGAGTAAACGAAAAATGTTCATTTCAGACTCTAAAAACGTAGAAATCGTGTTTCAAGTTGAAATACGCCTTGGGACCATATCTCACCTAAAGTAAATGGTAGAATCAAACTTTAACCAAACGTAATGTTTGTACCTAGGGTAAAGTTAAAAAGTTTAAACAATTTGAAAATATCACTATATTTAGGCGAGTAAACGAAAAATGTTCATTTCAGACTCTAAAAACGTAGAAATCGTGTTTCAAGTTGAAATACGCCTTGTAAACGAAAAATGTTTATTTCAGACTCTAATAACGTAGAAATCGTGTTTCAAGTTGAAATACGCCTTGGGACCATATCTCACCTAAAGTAAATGGTAGAATCAAACTTTAACCAAACGTAATGTTTGTACCTAGTATAAAGTTAAAAAGTTTAAACAATTTTAAAATATCACTATATTTAGGCGAGTAAACGAAAAATGTTCATTCAGACTCTAAAAACGTAGAAATCGTGTTTCAAGTTGAAATACGCCTTGTAAACGAAAAATGTTTATTTCAGACTCTAATAACGTAGAAATCGTGTTTCAAGTTGAAATACGCCTTGGGACCATATCTCACCTAAAGTAAATGGTAGAATCAAACTTTAACCAAACGTAATGTTTGTACCTAGGGTAAAGTTAAAAAGTTTAAACAATTTGAAAATATCACTATATTTAGGCGAGTAAACGAAAAATGTTCGTCTCAGACTCTAAAACCGCAGAAATCGTGTTTCAAGTTGAAATACGCCTTGGTACCATATCTCACCTAAAGTAAATGGTAGAATCAAACTTTAACCAAACGTAATGTTTGTACCTAGTATAAAGTTAAAAAGTTTAAACAATTTTAAAATATCACTATATTTAGGCGAGTAAACGAAATATGTTCATTTCAGACTCTAAAAACGTAGAAATCGTGTTTCAAGTTGAAATACGCCTTGTAAACGAAATAAGTTTATTTCAGACTCTAATAACGTAGAAATCGTGTTTCAAGTTGAAATACGCCTTGGGACCATATCTCACCTAAAGTAAATGGTAGAATCAAACTTTAACCAAACGTAATGTTTGTACCTAGGGTAAAGTTAAAAAGTTTAAACAATTTGAAAATATCACTATATTTAGGCGAGTAAACGAAAAATGTTCATTTCAGACTCTAAAAACGTAGAAATCGTGTTTCAAGTTGAAATACGCCTTGTAAACGAAAAATGTTTATTTCAGACTCTAATAACGTAGAAATCGTGTTTCAAGTTGAAATACGCCTTGGGACCATATCTCAGCTAAAGTAAATGGTAGAATCAAACTTTAACCAAACGTAATGTTTGTACCTAGGGTAAAGTTAAAAAGTTTAAACAATTTGAAAATATCACTATATTTAGGCGAGTAAACGAAAAATGTTCATTTCAGACTCTAAAAACGTAGAAATCGTGTTTCAAGTTGAAATACGCCTTTTAAACGAAAAATGTTTATTTCAGACTCTAATAACGTAGAAATCGTGTTTCAAGTTGAAATACGCCTTGGGACCATATCTCACCTAAAGTAAATGGTAGAATCAAACTTTAACCAAACGTAATGTTTGTACCTAGTATAAAGTTAAAAAGTTTAAACAATTTTAAAATATCACTATATTTAGGCGAGTAAACGAAAAATGTTCATTTCAGACTCTAAAAACGTAGAAATCGTGTTTCAAGTTGAAATACGCCTTGTAAACGAAAAATGTTTATTTCAGACTCTAATAACGTAGAAATCGTGTTTCAAGTTGAAATACGCCTTGGGACCATATCTCACCTAAAGTAAATGGTAGAATCAAACTTTAACCAAACGTAATGTTTGTACCTAGGGTAAAGTTAAAAAGTTTAAACAATTTGAAAATATCACTATATTTAGGCGAGTAAACGAAAAATGTTCGTCTCAGACTCTAAAACCGCAGAAATCGTGTTTCAAGTTGAAATACGCCTTGGTACCATATCTCACCTAAAGTAAATGGTAGAATCAAACTTTAACCAAATTTAATGTTTGTACCTAGTATAAAGTTAAAAAGTTTAAACAATTTTAAAATATCACTATATTTAGGCGAGTAAACGAAAAATGTTCATTTCAGACTCTAAAAACGTAGAAATCGTGTTTCAAGTTGAAATACGCCTTGTAAACGAAATAAGTTTATTTCAGACTCTAATAACGTAGAAATCGTGTTTCAAGTTGAAATACGCCTTGGGACCATATCTCACCTAAAGTAAATGGTAGAATCAAACTTTAACCAAACGTAATGTTTGTACCTAGGGTAAAGTTAAAAAGTTTAAACAATTTGAAAATATCACTATATTTAGGCGAGTAAACGAAAAATGTTCATTTCAGACTCTAAAAACGTAGAAATCGTGTTTCAAGTTGAAATACGCCTTGGGACCATATCTCACCTAAAGTAAATGGTAGAATCAAACTTTAACCAAACGTAATGTTTGTACCTAGGGTAAAGTTAAAAAGTTTAAACAATTTGAAAATATCACTATATTTAGGCGAGTAAACGAAAAATGTTCATTTCAGACTCTAAAAACGTAGAAATCGTGTTTCAAGTTGAAATACGCCTTGTAAACGAAAAATGTTTATTTCAGACTCTAATAACGTAGAAATCGTGTTTCAAGTTGAAATACGCCTTGGGACCATATCTCACCTAAAGTAAATGGTAGAATCAAACTTTAACCAAACGTAATGTTTGTACCTAGTATAAAGTTAAAAAGTTTAAACAATTTTAAAATATCACTATATTTAGGCGAGTAAACGAAAAATGTTCATTTCAGACTCTAAAAACGTAGAAATCGTCTTTCAAGTTGAAATACGCCTTGTAAACGAAAAATGTTTATTTCAGACTCTAATAACGTAGAAATCGTGTTTCAAGTTGAAATACGCCTTGGGACCATATCTCACCTAAAGTAAATGGTAGAATCAAACTTTAACCAAACGTAATGTTTGTACCTAGGGTAAAGTTAAAAAGTTTAAACAATTTGAAAATATCACTATATTTAGGCGAGTAAACGAAAAATGTTCGTCTCAGACTCTAAAACCGCAGAAATCGTATTTCAAATTTAAATACGACTTGGGACCATATTTTACCTAAATGAAATGGTAGATTCAAAGTTTAACTGAACGTAGTGTCTGTACCTTGAGTAAAGTTTTGAAGTTTAAACAATTTTATAATATCACTATATTTAGGCGAGTAAACGAAAAATGTTCTTTTCAGACTCTAATAACGCAGAAATCATATTTCAAATTTAAATACGACTTGGGACCATATCTCACCTAAAGTAAATGGTAGAATCAAACTTTAACCAAACGTAATGTTTGTACCTAGTATAAAGTTAAAAAGTTTAAACAATTTTAAAATATCACTATATTTAGGCGAGTAAACGAAAAATGTTCATTTCAGACTCTAAAAACGTAGAAATCGTGTTTCAAGTTGAAATACGCCTTGTAAACGAAAAATGTTTATTTCAGACTCTAATAACGTAGAAATCGTGTTTCAAGTTGAAATACGCCTTGGGACCATATCTCACCTAAAGTAAATGGTAGAATCAAACTTTAACCAAACGTAATGTTTGTACCTAGGGTAAAGTTAAAAAGTTTAAACAATTTGAAAATATCACTATATTTAGGCGAGTAAACGAAAAATGTTCGTCTCAGACTCTAAACCGCAGAAATCGTGTTTCAAGTTGAAATACGCCTTGGTACCATATCTCACCTAAAGTAAATGGTAGAATCAAACTTTAACCAAACGTAATGTTTGTACCTAGTATAAAGTTAAAAAGTTTAAACAATTTTAAAATATCACTATATTTAGGCGAGTAAACGAAAAATGTTCATTTCACTCTAAAAACGTAGAAATCGTGTTTCAAGTTGAAATACGCCTTGTAAACGAAATAAGTTTATTTCAGACTCTAATAACGTAGAAATCGTGTTTCAAGTTGAAATACGCCTTGGGACCATATCTCACCTAAAGTAAATGGTAGAATCAAACTTTAACCAAACGTAATGTTTGTACCTAGGGTAAAGTTAAAAAGTTTAAACAATTTGAAAATATCACTATATTTAGGCGAGTAAACGAAAAATGTTCATTTCAGACTCTAAAAACGTAGAAATCGTGTTTCAAGTTGAAATACGCCTTGTAAACGAAAAATGTTTATTTCAGACTCTAATAACGTAGAAATCGTGTTTCAAGTTGAAATACGCCTTGGGACCATATCTCACCTAAAGTAAATGGTAGAATCAAACTTTAACCAAACGTAATGTTTGTACCTAGTATAAAGTTAAAAAGTTTAAACAATTTTAAAATATCACTATATTTAGGCGAGTAAACGAAAAATGTTCATTTCAGACTTTAAAAACGTAGAAAACGTCTTTCAAGTTGAAATACGCCTTGTAAACGAAAAATGTTTATTTCAGACTCTAATAACGTAGAAATCGTGTTTCAAGTTGAAATACGCCTTGGGACCATATCTCACCTAAAGTAAATGGTAGAATCAAACTTTAACCAAACGTAATGTTTGTACCTAGGGTAAAGTTAAAAAGTTTAAACAATTTGAAAATATCACTATATTTAGGCGAGTAAACGAAAAATGTTCGTCTCAGACTCTAAAACCGCAGAAATCGTATTTCAAATTTAAATACGACTTGGGACCATATTTTACCTAAATGAAATGGTAGATTCAAAGTTTAACTGAACGTAGTGTCTGTACCTTGAGTAAAGTTTTGAAGTTTAAACAATTTTATAATATCACTATATTTAGGCGAGTAAACGAAAAATGTTCTTTTCAGACTCTAATAACGCAGAAATCGTATTTCAAATTTAAATACGACTTGGGACCATATCTCACCTAAAGTAAATGGTAGAATCAAACTTTAACCAAACGTATTGTTTGTACCTAGGGTAAAGTTAAAAAGTTTAAACAATTTGAAAATATCACTATATTTAGGCGAGTAAACGAAAAATGTTCGTCTCAGACTCTAAAACCGCAGAAATCGTGTTTCAAGTTGAAATACGCCTTGGTACCATATCTCACCTAAAGTAAATGGTAGAATCAAACTTTAACCAAACGTAATGTTTGTACCTAGTATAAAGTTAAAAAGTTTAAACAATTTTAAAATATCACTATATTTAGGCGAGTAAACGAAAAATGTTCATTTCAGACTCTAAAAACGTAGAAATCGTGTTTCATGTTGAAATACGCCTTGTAAACGAAATAAGTTTATTTCAGACTCTAATAACGTAGAAATCGTGTTTCAAGTTGAAATACGCCTTGGTACCATATCTCACCTAAAGTAAATGGTAGAATCAAACTTTAACCAAACGTAATGTTTGTACCTAGTATAAAGTTAAAAAGTTTAAACAATTTGAAAATATCACTATATTTAGGCGAGTAAACGAAAAATGTTCGTCTCAGACTCTAAAACCGCAGAAATCGTATTTCAAATTTAAATACGACTTGGGACCATATTTTACCTAAATGAAATGGTAGATTCAAAGTTTAACTGAACGTAGTGTCTGTACCTTGAGTAAAGTTTTGAAGTTTAAACAATTTTATAATATCACTATATTTAGGCGAGTAAACGAAAAATGTTCTTTTCAGACTCTAATAACGCAGAAATCGTATTTCAAATTTAAATACGACTTGGGACCATATCTCACCTAAAGTAAATGGTAGAATCAAACTTTAACCAAACGTAATGTTTGTACCTAGTATAAAGTTAAAAAGTTTAAACAATTTTAAAATATCACTATATTTAGGCGAGTAAACGAAAAATGTTCATTTCAGACTCTAAAAACGTAGAAATCGTGTTTCAAGTTGAAATACGCCTTGTAAACGAAAAATGTTTATTTCAGACTCTAATAACGTAGAAATCGTGTTTCAAGTTGAAATACGCCTTGGGACCATATCTCACCTAAAGTAAATGGTAGAATCAAACTTTAACCAAACGTAATGTTTGTACCTAGGGTAAAGTTAAAAAGTTTAAACAATTTGAAAATATCACTATATTTAGGCGAGTAAACGAAAAATGTTCGTCTCAGACTCTAAACCGCAGAAATCGTGTTTCAAGTTGAAATACGTCTTGGTACCATATCTCACCTAAAGTAAATGGTAGAATCAAACTTTAACCAAACGTAATGTTTGTACCTAGTATAAAGTTAAAAAGTTTAAACAATTTTAAAATATCACTATATTTAGGCGAGTAAACGAAAAATGTTCATTTCAGACTCTAAAAACGTAGAAATCGTGTTTCAAGTTGAAATACGCCTTGTAAACGAAATAAGTTTATTTCAGACTCTAATAACGTAGAAATCGTGTTTCAAGTTGAAATACGCCTTGGGACCATATCTCACCTAAAGTAAATGGTAGAATCAAACTTTAACCAAACGTAATGTTTGTACCTAGGGTAAAGTTAAAAAGTTTAAACAATTTGAAAATATCACTATATTTAGGCGAGTAAACGAAAAATGTTCATTTCAGACTCTAAAAACGTAGAAATCGTGTTTCAAGTTGAAATACGCCTTGTAAACGAAAAATGTTTATTTCAGACTCTAATAACGTAGAAATCGTGTTTCAAGTTGAAATACGCCTTGGGACCATATCTCACCTAAAGTAAATGGTAGAATCAAACTTTAACCAAACGTAATGTTTGTACCTAGTATAAAGTTAAAAAGTTTAAACAATTTTAAAATATCACTATATTTAGGCGAGTAAACGAAAAATGTTCATTTCAGACTTTAAAAACGTAGAAAACGTCTTTCAAGTTGAAATACGCCTTGTAAACGAAAAATGTTTATTTCAGACTCTAATAACGTAGAAATCGTGTTTCAAGTTGAAATACGCCTTGGGACCATATCTCACCTAAAGTAAATGGTAGAATCAAACTTTAACCAAACGTAATGTTTGTACCTAGGGTAAAGTTAAAAAGTTTAAACAATTTGAAAATATCACTATATTTAGGCGAGTAAACGAAAAATGTTCGTCTCAGACTCTAAAACCGCAGAAATCGTATTTCAAATTTAAATACGACTTGGGACCATATTTTACCTAAATGAAATGGTAGATTCAAAGTTTAACTGAACGTAGTGTCTGTACCTTGAGTAAAGTTTTGAAGTTTAAACAATTTTATAATATCACTATATTTAGGCGAGTAAACGAAAAATGTTCTTTTCAGACTCTAATAACGCAGAAATCGTATTTCAAATTTAAATACGACTTGGGACCATATCTCACCTAAAGTAAATGGTAGAATCAAACTTTAACCAAACGTATTGTTTGTACCTAGGGTAAAGTTAAAAAGTTTAAACAATTTGAAAATATCACTATATTTAGGCGAGTAAACGAAAAATGTTCGTCTCAGACTCTAAAACCGCAGAAATCGTGTTTCAAGTTGAAATACGCCTTGGTACCATATCTCACCTAAAGTAAATGGTAGAATCAAACTTTAACCAAACGTAATGTTTGTACCTAGTATAAAGTTAAAAAGTTTAAACAATTTTAAAATATCACTATATTTAGGCGAGTAAACGAAAAATGTTCATTTCAGACTCTAAAAACGTAGAAATCGTGTTTCATGTTGAAATACGCCTTGTAAACGAAATAAGTTTATTTCAGACTCTAATAACGTAGAAATCGTGTTTCAAGTTGAAATACGCCTTGGTACCATATCTCACCTAAAGTAAATGGTAGAATCAAACTTTAACCAAACGTAATGTTTGTACCTAGTATAAAGTTAAAAAGTTTAAACAATTTGAAAATATCACTATATTTAGGCGAGTAAACGAAAAATGTTCGTCTCAGACTCTAAAACCGCAGAAATCGTATTTCAAATTTAAATACGACTTGGGACCATATTTTACCTAAATGAAATGGTAGATTCAAAGTTTAACTGAACGTAGTGTCTGTACCTTGAGTAAAGTTTTGAAGTTTAAACAATTTTATAATATCACTATATTTAGGCGAGTAAACGAAAAATGTTCTTTTCAGACTCTAATAACGCAGAAATCGTATTTCAAATTTAAATACGACTTGGGACCATATCTCACCTAAAGTAAATGGTAGAATCAAACTTTAACCAAACGTAATGTTTGTACCTAGTATAAAGTTAAAAAGTTTAAACAATTTTAAAATATCACTATATTTAGGCGAGTAAACGAAAAATGTTCATTTCAGACTCTAAAAACGTAGAAATCGTGTTTCAAGTTGAAATACGCCTTGTAAACGAAAAATGTTTATTTCAGACTCTAATAACGTAGAAATCGTGTTTCAAGTTGAAATACGCCTTGGGACCATATCTCACCTAAAGTAAATGGTAGAATCAAACTTTAACCAAACGTAATGTTTGTACCTAGGGTAAAGTTAAAAAGTTTAAACAATTTGAAAATATCACTATATTTAGGCGAGTAAACGAAAAATGTTCGTCTCAGACTCTAAACCGCAGAAATCGTGTTTCAAGTTGAAATACGCCTTGGTACCATATCTCACCTAAAGTAAATGGTAGAATCAAACTTTAACCAAACGTAATGTTTGTACCTAGTATAAAGTTAAAAAGTTTAAACAATTTTAAAATATCACTATATTTAGGCGAGTAAACGAAAAATGTTCATTTCACTCTAAAAACGTAGAAATCGTGTTTCAAGTTGAAATACGCCTTGTAAACGAAATAAGTTTATTTCAGACTCTAATAACGTAGAAATCGTGTTTCAAGTTGAAATACGCCTTGGGACCATATCTCACCTAAAGTAAATGGTAGAATCAAACTTTAACCAAACGTAATGTTTGTACCTAGGGTAAAGTTAAAAAGTTTAAACAATTTGAAAATATCACTATATTTAGGCGAGTAAACGAAAAATGTTCATTTCAGACTCTAAAAACGTAGAAATCGTGTTTCAAGTTGAAATACGCCTTGTAAACGAAAAATGTTTATTTCAGACTCTAATAACGTAGAAATCGTGTTTCAAGTTGAAATACGCCTTGGGACCATATCTCACCTAAAGTAAATGGTAGAATCAAACTTTAACCAAACGTAATGTTTGTACCTAGTATAAAGTTAAAAAGTTTAAACAATTTTAAAATATCACTATATTTAGGCGAGTAAACGAAAAATGTTCATTTCAGACTTTAAAAACGTAGAAAACGTCTTTCAAGTTGAAATACGCCTTGTAAACGAAAAATGTTTATTTCAGACTCTAATAACGTAGAAATCGTGTTTCAAGTTGAAATACGCCTTGGGACCATATCTCACCTAAAGTAAATGGTAGAATCAAACTTTAACCAAACGTAATGTTTGTACCTAGGGTAAAGTTAAAAAGTTTAAACAATTTGAAAATATCACTATATTTAGGCGAGTAAACGAAAAATGTTCGTCTCAGACTCTAAAACCGCAGAAATCGTATTTCAAATTTAAATACGACTTGGGACCATATTTTACCTAAATGAAATGGTAGATTCAAAGTTTAACTGAACGTAGTGTCTGTACCTTGAGTAAAGTTTTGAAGTTTAAACAATTTTATAATATCACTATATTTAGGCGAGTAAACGAAAAATGTTCTTTTCAGACTCTAATAACGCAGAAATCGTATTTCAAATTTAAATACGACTTGGGACCATATCTCACCTAAAGTAAATGGTAGAATCAAACTTTAACCAAACGTATTGTTTGTACCTAGGGTAAAGTTAAAAAGTTTAAACAATTTGAAAATATCACTATATTTAGGCGAGTAAACGAAAAATGTTCGTCTCAGACTCTAAAACCGCAGAAATCGTGTTTCAAGTTGAAATACGCCTTGGTACCATATCTCACCTAAAGTAAATGGTAGAATCAAACTTTAACCAAACGTAATGTTTGTACCTAGGATAAAGTTAAAAAGTTTAAACAATTTTAAAATATCACTATATTTAGGCGAGTAAACGAAAAATGTTCATTTCAGACTCTAAAAACGTAGAAATCGTGTTTCATGTTGAAATACGCCTTGTAAACGAAATAAGTTTATTTCAGACTCTAATAACGTAGAAATCGTGTTTCAAGTTGAAATACGCCTTGGTACCATATCTCACCTAAAGTAAATGGTAGAATCAAACTTTAACCAAACGTAATGTTTGTACCTAGTATAAAGTTAAAAAGTTTAAACAATTTGAAAATATCACTATATTTAGGCGAGTAAACGAAAAATGTTCGTCTCAGACTCTAAAACCGCAGAAATCGTATTTCAAATTTAAATACGACTTGGGACCATATTTTACCTAAATGAAATGGTAGATTCAAAGTTTAATTGAACGTAGTGTCTGTACCTTGAGTAAAGTTTTGAAGTTTAAACAATTTTATAATATCACTATATTTAGGCGAGTAAACGAAAAATGTTCTTTTCAGACTCTAATAACGCAGAAATCGTATTTCAAATTTAAATACGACTTGGGACCATATCTCACCTAAAGTAAATGGTAGAATCAAACTTTAACCAAACGTAATGTTTGTACCTAGTATAAAGTTAAAAAGTTTAAACAATTTTAAAATATCACTATATTTAGGCGAGTAAACGAAAAATGTTCATTTCAGACTCTAAAAACGTAGAAATCGTGTTTCAAGTTGAAATACGCCTTGTAAACGAAAAATGTTTATTTCAGACTCTAATAACGTAGAAATCGTGTTTCAAGTTGAAATACGCCTTGGGACCATATCTCACCTAAAGTAAATGGTAGAATCAAACTTTAACCAAACGTAATGTTTGTACCTAGGGTAAAGTTAAAAAGTTTAAACAATTTGAAAATATCACTATATTTAGGCGAGTAAACGAAAAATGTTCGTCTCAGACTTTAAACCGCAGAAATCGTGTTTCAAGTTGAAATACGCCTTGGTACCATATCTCACCTAAAGTAAATGGTAGAATCAAACTTTAACCAAACGTAATGTTTGTACCTAGTATAAAGTTAAAAAGTTTAAACAATTTTAAAATATCACTATATTTAGGCGAGTAAACGAAAAATGTTCATTTCAGACTCTAAAAACGTAGAAATCGTGTTTCAAGTTGAAATACGCCTTGTAAACGAAATAAGTTTATTTCAGACTCTAATAACGTAGAAATCGTGTTTCAAGTTGAAATACGCCTTGGGACCATATCTCACCTAAAGTAAATGGTAGAATCAAACTTTAACCAAACGTAATGTTTGTACCTAGGGTAAAGTTAAAAAGTTTAAACAATTTGAAAATATCACTATATTTAGGCGAGTAAACGAAAAATGTTCATTTCAGACTCTAAAAACGTAGAAATCGTGTTTCAAGTTGAAATACGCCTTGTAAACGAAAAATGTTTATTTCAGACTCTAATAACGTAGAAATCGTGTTTCAAGTTGAAATACGCCTTGGGACCATATCTCACCTAAAGTAAATGGTAGAATCAAACTTTAACCAAACGTAATGTTTGTACCTAGTATAAAGTTAAAAAGTTTAAACAATTTTAAAATATCACTATATTTAGGCGAGTAAACGAAAAATGTTCATTTCAGACTTTAAAAACGTAGAAAACGTCTTTCAAGTTGAAATACGCCTTGTAAACGAAAAATGTTTATTTCAGACTCTAATAACGTAGAAATCGTGTTTCAAGTTGAAATACGCCTTGGGACCATATCTCACCTAAAGTAAATGGTAGAATCAAACTTTAACCAAACGTAATGTTTGTACCTAGGGTAAAGTTAAAAAGTTTAAACAATTTGAAAATATCACTATATTTAGGCGAGTAAACGAAAAATGTTCGTCTCAGACTCTAAAACCGCAGAAATCGTATTTCAAATTTAAATACGACTTGGGACCATATTTTACCTAAATGAAATGGTAGATTCAAAGTTTAACTGAACGTAGTGTCTGTACCTTGAGTAAAGTTTTGAAGTTTAAACAATTTTATAATATCACTATATTTAGGCGAGTAAACGAAAAATGTTCTTTTCAGACTCTAATAACGCAGAAATCGTATTTCAAATTTAAATACGACTTGGGACCATATCTCACCTAAAGTAAATGGTAGAATCAAACTTTAACCAAACGTATTGTTTGTACCTAGGGTAAAGTTAAAAAGTTTAAACAATTTGAAAATATCACTATATTTAGGCTAGTTTACGAAAAATGTTCGTCTCAGACTCTAAAACCGCAGAAATCGTGTTTCAAGTTGAAATACGCCTTGGTACCATATCTCACCTAAAGTAAATGGTAGAATCAAACTTTAACCAAACGTAATGTTTGTACCTAGTATAAAGTTAAAAAGTTTAAACAATTTTAAAATATCACTATATTTAGGCGAGTAAACGAAAAATGTTCATTTCAGACTCTAAAAACGTAGAAATCGTGTTTCATGTTGAAATACGCCTTGTAAACGAAATAAGTTTATTTCAGACTCTAATAACGTAGAAATCGTGTTTCAAGTTGAAATACGCCTTGGTACCATATCTCACCTAAAGTAAATGGTAGAATCAAACTTTAACCAAACGTAATGTTTGTACCTAGTATAAAGTTAAAAAGTTTAAACAATTTTAAAATATCACTATATTTAGGCGAGTAAACGAAAAATGTTCATTTCAGACTCTAAAAACGTAGAAATCGTGTTTCAAGTTGAAATACGCCTTGTAAACGAAATAAGTTTATTTCAGACTCTAATAACGTAGAAATCGTGTTTCAAGTTGAAATACGCCTTGGGACCATATCTCACCTAAAGTAAATGGTAGAATCAAACTTTAACCAAACGTAATGTTTGTACCTAGGGTAAAGTTAAAAAGTTTAAACAATTTGAAAATATCACTATATTTAGGCGAGTAAACGAAAAATGTTCATTTCAGACTCTAAAAACGTAGAAATCGTGTTTCAAGTTGAAATACGCCTTGGTACCATATCTCACCTAAAGTAAATGGTAGAATCAAACTTTAACCAAACGTAATGTTTGTACCTAGTATAAAATTAAAAAGTTTAAACAATTTGAAAATATCACTATATTTAGGCGAGTAAACGAAAAATGTTCGTCTCAGACTCTAAAACCGCAGAAATCGTATTTCAAATTTAAATACGACTTGGGACCATATTTTACCTAAATGAAATGGTAGATTCAAAGTTTAACTGAACGTAGTGTCTGTACCTTGAGTAAAGTTTTGAAGTTTAAACAATTTTATAATATCACTATATTTAGGCGAGTAAACGAAAAATGTTCTTTTCAGACTCTAATAACGCAGAAATCGTATTTCAAATTTAAATACGACTTGGGACCATATCTCACCTAAAGTAAATGGTAGAATCAAACTTTAACCAAACGTAATGTTTGTACCTAGTATAAAGTTAAAAAGTTTAAACAATTTTAAAATATCACTATATTTAGGCGAGTAAACGAAAAATGTTCATTTCAGACTCTAAAAACGTAGAAATCGTGTTTCATGTTGAAATACGCCTTGTAAACGAAATAAGTTTATTTCAGACTCTAATAACGTAGAAATCGTGTTTCAAGTTGAAATACGCCTTGGTACCATATCTCACCTAAAGTAAATGGTAGAATCAAACTTTAACCAAACGTATTGTTTGTACCTAGGGTAAAGTTAAAAAGTTTAAACAATTTGAAAATATCACTATATTTAGGCGAGTAAACGAAAAATGTTCGTCTCAGACTCTAAAACCGCAGAAATCGTGTTTCAAGTTGAAATACGCCTTGGTACCATATCTCACCTAAAGTAAATGGTAGAATCAAACTTTAACCAAACGTAATGTTTGTACCTAGTATAAAGTTAAAAAGTTTAAACAATTTTAAAATATCACTATATTTAGGCGAGTAAACGAAAAATGTTCATTTCAGACTCTAAAAACGTAGAAATCGTGTTTCATGTTGAAATACGCCTTGTAAACGAAATAAGTTTATTTCAGACTCTAATAACGTAGAAATCGTGTTTCAAGTTGAAATACGCCTTGGTACCATATCTCACCTAAAGTAAATGGTAGAATCAAACTTTAACCAAACGTAATGTTTGTACCTAGTATAAAGTTAAAAAGTTTAAACAATTTTAAAATATCACTATATTTAGGCGAGTAAACGAAAAATGTTCATTTCAGACTCTAAAAACGTAGAAATCGTGTTTCAAGTTGAAATACGCCTTGTAAACGAAATAAGTTTATTTCAGACTCTAATAACGTAGAAATCGTGTTTCAAGTTGAAATACGCCTTGGGACCATATCTCACCTAAAGTAAATGGTAGAATCAAACTTTAACCAAACGTAATGTTTGTACCTAGGGTAAAGTTAAAAAGTTTAAACAATTTGAAAATATCACTATATTTAGGCGAGTAAACGAAAAATGTTCATTTCAGACTCTAAAAACGTAGAAATCGTGTTTCAAGTTGAAATACGCCTTGGTACCATATCTCACCTAAAGTAAATGGTAGAATCAAACTTTAACCAAACGTAATGTTTGTACCTAGTATAAAGTTAAAAAGTTTAAACAATTTGAAAATATCACTATATTTAGGCGAGTAAACGAAAAATGTTCGTCTCAGACTCTAAAACCGCAGAAATCGTATTTCAAATTTAAATACGACTTGGGACCATATTTTACCTAAATGAAATGGTAGATTCAAAGTTTAACTGAACGTAGTGTCTGTACCTTGAGTAAAGTTTTGAAGTTTAAACAATTTTATAATATCACTATATTTAGGCGAGTAAACGAAAAATGTTCTTTTCAGACTCTAATAACGCAGAAATCGTATTTCAAATTTAAATACGACTTGGGACCATATCTCACCTAAAGTAAATGGTAGAATCAAACTTTAACCAAACGTATTGTTTGTACCTAGGGTAAAGTTAAAAAGTTTAAACAATTTGAAAATATCACTATATTTAGGCGAGTAAACGAAAAATGTTCGTCTCAGACTCTAAAACCGCAGAAATCGTGTTTCAAGTTGAAATACGCCTTGGTACCATATCTCACCTAAAGTAAATGGTAGAATCAAACTTTAACCAAACGTAATGTTTGTACCTAGTATAAAGTTAAAAAGTTTAAACAATTTTAAAATATCACTATATTTAGGCGAGTAAACGAAAAATGTTCATTTCAGACTCTAAAAACGTAGAAATCGTGTTTCATGTTGAAATACGCCTTGTAAACGAAATAAGTTTATTTCAGACTCTAATAACGTAGAAATCGTGTTTCAAGTTGAAATACGCCTTGGTACCATATCTCACCTAAAGTAAATGGTAGAATCAAACTTTAACCAAACGTAATGTTTGTACCTAGTATAAAGTTAAAAAGTTTAAACAATTTTAAAATATCACTATATTTAGGCGAGTAAACGAAAAATGTTCATTTCAGACTCTAAAAACGTAGAAATCGTGTTTCAAGTTGAAATACGCCTTGTAAACGAAATAAGTTTATTTCAGACTCTAATAACGTAGAAATCGTGTTTCAAGTTGAAATACGCCTTGGGACCATATCTCACCTAAAGTAAATGGTAGAATCAAACTTTAACCAAACGTAATGTTTGTACCTAGGGTAAAGTTAAAAAGTTTAAACAATTTGAAAATATCACTATATTTAGGCGAGTAAACGAAAAATGTTCATTTCAGACTCTAAAAACGTAGAAATCGTGTTTCAAGTTGAAATACGCCTTGGTACCATATCTCACCTAAAGTAAATGGTAGAATCAAACTTTAACCAAACGTAATGTTTGTACCTAGTATAAAATTAAAAAGTTTAAACAATTTGAAAATATCACTATATTTAGGCGAGTAAACGAAAAATGTTCGTCTCAGACTCTAAAACCGCAGAAATCGTATTTCAAATTTAAATACGACTTGGGACCATATTTTACCTAAATGAAATGGTAGATTCAAAGTTTAACTGAACGTAGTGTCTGTACCTTGAGTAAAGTTTTGAAGTTTAAACAATTTTATAATATCACTATATTTAGGCGAGTAAACGAAAAATGTTCTTTTCAGACTCTAATAACGCAGAAATCGTATTTCAAATTTAAATACGACTTGGGACCATATCTCACCTAAAGTAAATGGTAGAATCAAACTTTAACCAAACGTAATGTTTGTACCTAGTATAAAGTTAAAAAGTTTAAACAATTTTAAAATATCACTATATTTAGGCGAGTAAACGAAAAATGTTCATTTCAGACTCTAAAAACGTAGAAATCGTGTTTCATGTTGAAATACGCCTTGTAAACGAAATAAGTTTATTTCAGACTCTAATAACGTAGAAATCGTGTTTCAAGTTGAAATACGCCTTGGTACCATATCTCACCTAAAGTAAATGGTAGAATCAAACTTTAACCAAACGTATTGTTTGTACCTAGGGTAAAGTTAAAAAGTTTAAACAATTTGAAAATATCACTATATTTAGGCGAGTAAACGAAAAATGTTCGTCTCAGACTCTAAAACCGCAGAAATCGTGTTTCAAGTTGAAATACGCCTTGGTACCATATCTCACCTAAAGTAAATGGTAGAATCAAACTTTAACCAAACGTAATGTTTGTACCTAGTATAAAGTTAAAAAGTTTAAACAATTTTAAAATATCACTATATTTAGGCGAGTAAACGAAAAATGTTCATTTCAGACTCTAAAAACGTAGAAATCGTGTTTCATGTTGAAATACGCCTTGTAAACGAAATAAGTTTATTTCAGACTCTAATAACGTAGAAATCGTGTTTCAAGTTGAAATACGCCTTGGTACCATATCTCACCTAAAGTAAATGGTAGAATCAAACTTTAACCAAACGTAATGTTTGTACCTAGTATAAAGTTAAAAAGTTTAAACAATTTTAAAATATCACTATATTTAGGCGAGTAAACGAAAAATGTTCATTTCAGACTCTAAAAACGTAGAAATCGTGTTTCAAGTTGAAATACGCCTTGTAAACGAAATAAGTTTATTTCAGACTCTAATAACGTAGAAATCGTGTTTCAAGTTGAAATACGCCTTGGGACCATATCTCACCTAAAGTAAATGGTAGAATCAAACTTTAACCAAACGTAATGTTTGTACCTAGGGTAAAGTTAAAAAGTTTAAACAATTTGAAAATATCACTATATTTAGGCGAGTAAACGAAAAATGTTCATTTCAGACTCTAAAAACGTAGAAATCGTGTTTCAAGTTGAAATACGCCTTGGTACCATATCTCACCTAAAGTAAATGGTAGAATCAAACTTTAACCAAACGTAATGTTTGTACCTAGTATAAAGTTAAAAAGTTTAAACAATTTGAAAATATCACTATATTTAGGCGAGTAAACGAAAAATGTTCGTCTCAGACTCTAAAACCGCAGAAATCGTATTTCAAATTTAAATACGACTTGGGACCATATTTTACCTAAATGAAATGGTAGATTCAAAGTTTAACTGAACGTAGTGTCTGTACCTTGAGTAAAGTTTTGAAGTTTAAACAATTTTATAATATCACTATATTTAGGCGAGTAAACGAAAAATGTTCTTTTCAGACTCTAATAACGCAGAAATCGTATTTCAAATTTAAATACGACTTGGGACCATATCTCACCTAAAGTAAATGGTAGAATCAAACTTTAACCAAACGTAATGTTTGTACCTAGTATAAAGTTAAAAAGTTTAAACAATTTTAAAATATCACTATATTTAGGCGAGTAAACGAAAAATGTTCATTTCAGACTCTAAAAACGTAGAAATCGTGTTTCATGTTGAAATACGCCTTGTAAACGAAATAAGTTTATTTCAGACTCTAATAACGTAGAAATCGTGTTTCAAGTTGAAATACGCCTTGGTACCATATCTCACCTAAAGTAAATGGTAGAATCAAACTTTAACCAAACGTAATGTTTGTACCTAGTATAAAGTTAAAAAGTTTAAACAATTTGAAAATATCACTATATTTAGGCGAGTAAACGAAAAATGTTCGTCTCAGACTCTAAAACCGCAGAAATCGTATTTCAAATTTAAATACGACTTGGGACCATATTTTACCTAAATGAAATGGTAGATTCAAAGTTTAACTGAACGTAGTGTCTGTACCTTGAGTAAAGTTTTGAAGTTTAAACAATTTTATAATATCACTATATTTAGGCGAGTAAACGAAAAATGTTCTTTTCAGACTCTAATAACGCAGAAATCGTATTTCAAATTTAAATACGACTTGGGACCATATCTCACCTAAAGTAAATGGTAGAATCAAACTTTAACCAAACGTAATGTTTGTACCTAGTATAAAGTTAAAAAGTTTAAACAATTTTAAAATATCACTATATTTAGGCGAGTAAACGAAAAATGTTCATTTCAGACTCTAAAAACGTAGAAATCGTGTTTCAAGTTGAAATACGCCTTGTAAACGAAAAATGTTTATTTCAGACTCTAATAACGTAGAAATCGTGTTTCAAGTTGAAATACGCCTTGGGACCATATCTCACCTAAAGTAAATGGTAGAATCAAACTTTAACCAAACGTAATGTTTGTACCTAGGGTAAAGTTAAAAAGTTTAAACAATTTGAAAATATCACTATATTTAGGCGAGTAAACGAAAAATGTTCGTCTCAGACTCTAAACCGCAGAAATCGTGTTTCAAGTTGAAATACGCCTTGGTACCATATCTCACCTAAAGTAAATGGTAGAATCAAACTTTAACCAAACGTAATGTTTGTACCTAGTATAAAGTTAAAAAGTTTAAACAATTTTAAAATATCACTATATTTAGGCGAGTAAACGAAAAATGTTCATTTCACTCTAAAAACGTAGAAATCGTGTTTCAAGTTGAAATACGCCTTGTAAACGAAATAAGTTTATTTTAGACTCTAATAACGTAGAAATCGTGTTTCAAGTTGAAATACGCCTTGGGACCATATCTCACCTAAAGTAAATGGTAGAATCAAACTTTAACCAAACGTAATGTTTGTACCTAGGGTAAAGTTAAAAAGTTTAAACAATTTGAAAATATCACTATATTTAGGCGAGTAAACGAAAAATGTTCATTTCAGACTCTAAAAACGTAGAAATCGTGTTTCAAGTTGAAATACGCCTTGTAAACGAAAAATGTTTATTTCAGACTCTAATAACGTAGAAATCGTGTTTCAAGTTGAAATACGCCTTGGGACCATATCTCACCTAAAGTAAATGGTAGAATCAAACTTTAACCAAACGTAATGTTTGTACCTAGTATAAAGTTAAAAAGTTTAAACAATTTTAAAATATCAGTATATTTAGGCGAGTAAACGAAAAATGTTCATTTCAGACTTTAAAAACGTAGAAAACGTCTTTCAAGTTGAAATACGCCTTGTAAACGAAAAATGTTTATTTCAGACTCTAATAACGTAGAAATCGTGTTTCAAGTTGAAATACGCCTTGGGACCATATCTCACCTAAAGTAAATGGTAGAATCAAACTTTAACCAAACGTAATGTTTGTACCTAGGGTAAAGTTAAAAAGTTTAAACAATTTGAAAATATCACTATATTTAGGCGAGTAAACGAAAAATGTTCGTCTCAGACTCTAAAACCGCAGAAATCGTGTTTCAAGTTGAAATACGCCTTGTAAACGAAATAAGTTTATTTCAGACTCTAATAACGTAGAAATCGTGTTTCAAGTTGAAATACGCCTTGGTACCATATCTCACCTAAAGTAAATGGTAGAATCAAACTTTAACCAAACGTAATGTTTGTACCTAGTATAAAGTTAAAAAGTTTAAACAATTTGAAAATATCACTATATTTAGGCGAGTAAACGAAAAATGTTCGTCTCAGACTCTAAAACCGCAGAAATCGTATTTCAAATTTAAATACGACTTGGGACCATATTTTACCTAAATGAAATGGTAGATTCAAAGTTTAACTGAACGTAGTGTCTGTACCTTGAGTAAAGTTTTGAAGTTTAAACAATTTTATAATATCACTATATTTAGGCGAGTAAACGAAAAATGTTCTTTTCAGACTCTAATAACGCAGAAATCGTATTTCAAATTTAAATACGACTTGGGACCATATCTCACCTAAAGTAAATGGTAGAATCAAACTTTAACCAAACGTAATGTTTGTACCTAGTATAAAGTTAAAAAGTTTAAACAATTTTAAAATATCACTATATTTAGGCGAGTAAACGAAAAATGTTCATTTCAGACTCTAAAAACGTAGAAATCGTGTTTCAAGTTGAAATACGCCTTGTAAACGAAAAATGTTTATTTCAGACTCTAATAACGTAGAAATCGTGTTTCAAGTTGAAATACGCCTTGGGACCATATCTCACCTAAAGTAAATGGTAGAATCAAACTTTAACCAAACGTAATGTTTGTACCTAGGGTAAAGTTAAAAAGTTTAAACAATTTGAAAATATCACTATATTTAGGCGAGTAAACGAAAAATGTTCGTCTCAGACTCTAAACCGCAGAAATCGTGTTTCAAGTTGAAATACGCCTTGGTACCATATCTCACCTAAAGTAAATGGTAGAATCAAACTTTAACCAAACGTAATGTTTGTACCTAGTATAAAGTTAAAAAGTTTAAACAATTTTAAAATATCACTATATTTAGGCGAGTAAACGAAAAATGTTCATTTCAGACTCTAAAAACGTAGAAATCGTGTTTCAAGTTGAAATACGCCTTGTAAACGAAATAAGTTTATTTCAGACTCTAATAACGTAGAAATCGTGTTTCAAGTTGAAATACGCCTTGGGACCATATCTCACCTAAAGTAAATGGTAGAATCAAACTTTAACCAAACGTAATGTTTGTACCTAGGGTAAAGTTAAAAAGTTTAAACAATTTGAAAATATCACTATATTTAGGCGAGTAAACGAAAAATGTTCATTTCAGACTCTAAAAACGTAGAAATCGTGTTTCAAGTTGAAATACGCCTTGTAAACGAAAAATGTTTATTTCAGACTCTAATAACGTAGAAATCGTGTTTCAAGTTGAAATACGCCTTGGGACCATATCTCACCTAAAGTAAATGGTAGAATCAAACTTTAACCAAACGTAATGTTTGTACCTAGTATAAAGTTAAAAAGTTTAAACAATTTTAAAATATCACTATATTTAGGCGAGTAAACGAAAAATGTTCATTTCAGACTTTAAAAACGTAGAAAACGTCTTACAAGTTGAAATACGCCTTGTAAACGAAAAATGTTTATTTCAGACTCTAATAACGTAGAAATCGTGTTTCAAGTTGAAATACGCCTTGGGACCATATCTCACCTAAAGTAAATGGTAGAATCAAACTTTAACCAAACGTAATGTTTGTACCTAGGGTAAAGTTAAAAAGTTTAAACAATTTGAAAATATCACTATATTTAGGCGAGTAAACGAAAAATGTTCGTCTCAGACTCTAAAACCGCAGAAATCGTGTTTCAAGTTGAAATACGCCTTGGTACCATATCTCACCTAAAGTAAATGGTAGAATCAAACTTTAACCAAACGTAATGTTTGTACCTAGTATAAAGTTAAAAAGTTTAAACAATTTTAAAATATCACTATATTTAGGCGAGTAAACGAAATATGTTCATTTCAGACTCTAAAAACGTAGAAATCGTGTTTCAAGTTGAAATACGCCTTGTAAACGAAATAAGTTTATTTCAGACTCTAATAACGTAGAAATCGTGTTTCAAGTTGAAATACGCCTTGGGACCATATCTCACCTAAAGTAAATGGTAGAATCAAACTTTAACCAAACGTAATGTTTGTACCTAGGGTAAAGTTAAAAAGTTTAAACAATTTGAAAATATCACTATATTTAGGCGAGTAAACGAAAAATGTTCATTTCAGACTCTAAAAACGTAGAAATCGTGTTTCAAGTTGAAATACGCCTTGTAAACGAAAAATGTTTATTTCAGACTCTAATAACGTAGAAATCGTGTTTCAAGTTGAAATACGCCTTGGGACCATATCTCAGCTAAAGTAAATGGTAGAATCAAACTTTAACCAAACGTAATGTTTGTACCTAGGGTAAAGTTAAAAAGTTTAAACAATTTGAAAATATCACTATATTTAGGCGAGTAAACGAAAAATGTTCATTTCAGACTCTAAAAACGTAGAAATCGTGTTTCAAGTTGAAATACGCCTTTTAAACGAAAAATGTTTATTTCAGACTCTAATAACGTAGAAATCGTGTTTCAAGTTGAAATACGCCTTGGGACCATATCTCACCTAAAGTAAATGGTAGAATCAAACTTTAACCAAACGTAATGTTTGTACCTAGTATAAAGTTAAAAAGTTTAAACAATTTTAAAATATCACTATATTTAGGCGAGTAAACGAAAAATGTTCATTTCAGACTCTAAAAACGTAGAAATCGTGTTTCAAGTTGAAATACGCCTTGTAAACGAAAAATGTTTATTTCAGACTCTAATAACGTAGAAATCGTGTTTCAAGTTGAAATACGCCTTGGGACCATATCTCACCTAAAGTAAATGGTAGAATCAAACTTTAACCAAACGTAATGTTTGTACCTAGGGTAAAGTTAAAAAGTTTAAACAATTTGAAAATATCACTATATTTAGGCGAGTAAACGAAAAATGTTCATTTCAGACTCTAAAAACGTAGAAATCGTGTTTCAAGTTGAAATACGCCTTGTAAACGAAAAATGTTTATTTCAGACTCTAATAACGTAGAAATCGTGTTTCAAGTTGAAATACGCCTTGGGACCATATCTCAGCTAAAGTAAATGGTAGAATCAAACTTTAACCAAACGTAATGTTTGTACCTAGGGTAAAGTTAAAAAGTTTAAACAATTTGAAAATATCACTATATTTAGGCGAGTAAACGAAAAATGTTCATTTCAGGCTCTAAAAACGTAGAAATCGTGTTTCAAGTTGAAATACGCCTTTTAAACAAAAATGTTTATTTCAGACTCTAATAACGTAGAAATCGTGTTTCAAGTTGAAATACGCCTTGGGACCATATCTCACCTAAAGTAAATGGTAGAATCAAACTTTAACCAAACGTAATGTTTGTACCTAGTATAAAGTTAAAAAGTTTAAACAATTTTAAAATATCACTATATTTAGGCGAGTAAACGAAAAATGTTCATTTCAGACTCTAAAAACGTAGAAATCGTGTTTCAAGTTGAAATACGCCTTGTAAACGAAATAAGTTTATTTCAGACTCTAATAACGTAGAAATCGTGTTTCAAGTTGAAATACGCCTTGGGACCATATCTCACCTAAAGTAAATGGTAGAATCAAACTTTAACCAAACGTAATGTTTGTACCTAGGGTAAAGTTAAAAAGTTTAAACAATTTGAAAATATCACTATATTTAGGCGAGTAAACGAAAAATGTTCATTTCAGACTCTAAAAACGTAGAAATCGTGTTTCAAGTTGAAATACGCCTTGGGACCATATCTCACCTAAAGTAAATGGTAGAATCAAACTTTAACCAAACGTAATGTTTGTACCTAGGGTAAAGTTAAAAAGTTTAAACAATTTGAAAATATCACTATATTTAGGCGAGTAAACGAAAAATGTTCATTTCAGACTCTAAAAACGTAGAAATCGTGTTTCAAGTTGAAATACGCCTTGTAAACGAAAAATGTTTATTTCAGACTCTAATAACGTAGAAATCGTGTTTCAAGTTGAAATACGCCTTGGGACCATATCTCACCTAAAGTAAATGGTAGAATCAAACTTTAACCAAACGTAATGTTTGTACCTAGTATAAAGTTAAAAAGTTTAAACAATTTTAAAATATCACTATATTTAGGCGAGTAAACGAAAAATGTTCATTTCAGACTCTAAAAACGTAGAAATCGTCTTTCAAGTTGAAATACGCCTTGTAAACGAAAAATGTTTATTTCAGACTCTAATAACGTAGAAATCGTGTTTCAAGTTGAAATACGCCTTGGGACCATATCTCACCTAAAGTAAATGGTAGAATCAAACTTTAACCAAACGTAATGTTTGTACCTAGGGTAAAGTTAAAAAGTTTAAACAATTTGAAAATATCACTATATTTAGGCGAGTAAACGAAAAATGTTCGTCTCAGACTCTAAAACCGCAGAAATCGTGTTTCAAGTTGAAATACGCCTTGGTACCATATCTCACCTAAAGTAAATGGTAGAATCAAACTTTAACCAAACGTAATGTTTGTACCTAGTATAAAGTTAAAAAGTTTAAACAATTTTAAAATATCACTATATTTAGGCGAGTAAACGAAAAATGTTCATTTCAGACTCTAAAAACGTAGAAATCGTGTTTCAAGTTGAAATACGCCTTGTAAACGAAATAAGTTTATTTCAGACTCTAATAACGTAGAAATCGTGTTTCAAGTTGAAATACGCCTTGGGACCATATCTCACCTAAAGTAAATGGTAGAATCAAACTTTAACCAAACGTAATGTTTGTACCTAGGGTAAAGTTAAAAAGTTTAAACAATTTGAAAATATCACTATATTTAGGCGAGTAAACGAAAAATGTTCATTTCAGACTCTAAAAACGTAGAAATCGTGTTTCAAGTTGAAATACGCCTTGGGACCATATCTCACCTAAAGTAAATGGTAGAATCAAACTTTAACCAAACGTAATGTTTGTACCTAGGGTAAAGTTAAAAAGTTTAAACAATTTGAAAATATCACTATATTTAGGCGAGTAAACGAAAAATGTTCATTTCAGACTCTAAAAACGTAGAAATCGTGTTTCAAGTTGAAATACGCCTTGTAAACGAAAAATGTTTATTTCAGACTCTAATAACGTAGAAATCGTGTTTCAAGTTGAAATACGCCTTGGGACCATATCTCACCTAAAGTAAATGGTAGAATCAAACTTTAACCAAACGTAATGTTTGTACCTAGTATAAAGTTAAAAAGTTTAAACAATTTTAAAATATCACTATATTTAGGCGAGTAAACGAAAAATGTTCATTTCAGACTCTAAAAACTTAGAAATCGTCTTTCAAGTTGAAATACGCCTTGTAAACGAAAAATGTTTATTTCAGACTCTAATAACGTAGAAATCGTGTTTCAAGTTGAAATACGCCTTGGGACCATATCTCACCTAAAGTAAATGGTAGAATCAAACTTTAACCAAACGTAATGTTTGTACCTAGGGTAAAGTTAAAAAGTTTAAACAATTTGAAAATATCACTATATTTAGGCGAGTAAACGAAAAATGTTCGTCTCAGACTCTAAAACCGCAGAAATCGTGTTTCAAGTTGAAATACGGCTTGTAAACGAAAAATGTTTATTTCAGACTCTAAAACCGCAGAAATCGTGTTTCAAGTTGAAATACGCCTTGGTACCATATCTCACCTAAAGTAAATGGTAGAATCAAACTTTAACCAAACGTAATGTTTGTACCTAGTATAAAGTTAAAAAGTTTAAACAATTTGAAAATATCACTATATTTAGGCGAGTAAACGAAAAATGTTCGTCTCAGACTCTAAAACCGCAGAAATCGTATTTCAAATTTAAATACGACTTGGGACCATATTTTACCTAAATGAAATGGTAGATTCAAAGTTTAACTGAACGTAGTGTCTGTACCTTGAGTAAAGTTTTGAAGTTTAAACAATTTTATAATATCACTATATTTAGGCGAGTAAACGAAAAATGTTCTTTTCAGACTCTAATAACGCAGAAATCGTATTTCAAATTTAAATACGACTTGGGACCATATCTCACCTAAAGTAAATGGTAGAATCAAACTTTAACCAAACGTAATGTTTGTACCTAGTATAAAGTTAAAAAGTTTAAACAATTTTAAAATATCACTATATTTAGGCGAGTAAACGAAAAATGTTCATTTCAGACTCTAAAAACGTAGAAATCGTGTTTCAAGTTGAAATACGCCTTGTAAACGAAAAATGTTTATTTCAGACTCTAATAACGTAGAAATCGTGTTTCAAGTTGAAATACGCCTTGGGACCATATCTCACCTAAAGTAAATGGTAGAATCAAACTTTAACCAAACGTAATGTTTGTACCTAGGGTAAAGTTAAAAAGTTTAAACAATTTGAAAATATCACTATATTTAGGCGAGTAAACGAAAAATGTTCGTCTCAGACTCTAAACCGCAGAAATCGTGTTTCAAGTTGAAATACGCCTTGGTACCATATCTCACCTAAAGTAAATGGTAGAATCAAACTTTAACCAAACGTAATGTTTGTACCTAGTATAAAGTTAAAAAGTTTAAACAATTTTAAAATATCACTATATTTAGGCGAGTAAACGAAAAATGTTCATTTCACTCTAAAAACGTAGAAATCGTGTTTCAAGTTGAAATACGCCTTGTAAACGAAATAAGTTTATTTCAGACTCTAATAACGTAGAAATCGTGTTTCAAGTTGAAATACGCCTTGGGACCATATCTCACCTAAAGTAAATGGTAGAATCAAACTTTAACCAAACGTAATGTTTGTACCTAGGGTAAAGTTAAAAAGTTTAAACAATTTGAAAATATCACTATATTTAGGCGAGTAAACGAAAAATGTTCATTTCAGACTCTAAAAACGTAGAAATCGTGTTTCAAGTTGAAATACGCCTTGTAAACGAAAAATGTTTATTTCAGACTCTAATAACGTAGAAATCGTGTTTCAAGTTGAAATACGCCTTGGGACCATATCTCACCTAAAGTAAATGGTAGAATCAAACTTTAACCAAACGTAATGTTTGTACCTAGTATAAAGTTAAAAAGTTTAAACAATTTTAAAATATCACTATATTTAGGCGAGTAAACGAAAAATGTTCATTTCAGACTTTAAAAACGTAGAAAACGTCTTTCAAGTTGAAATACGCCTTGTAAACGAAAAATGTTTATTTCAGACTCTAATAACGTAGAAATCGTGTTTCAAGTTGAAATACGCCTTGGGACCATATCTCACCTAAAGTAAATGGTAGAATCAAACTTTAACCAAACGTAATGTTTGTACCTAGGGTAAAGTTAAAAAGTTTAAACAATTTGAAAATATCACTATATTTAGGCGAGTAAACGAAAAATGTTCGTCTCAGACTCTAAAACCGCAGAAATCGTATTTCAAATTTAAATACGACTTGGGACCATATTTTACCTAAATGAAATGGTAGATTCAAAGTTTAACTGAACGTAGTGTCTGTACCTTGAGTAAAGTTTTGAAGTTTAAACAATTTTATAATATCACTATATTTAGGCGAGTAAACGAAAAATGTTCTTTTCAGACTCTAATAACGCAGAAATCGTATTTCAAATTTAAATACGACTTGGGACCATATCTCACCTAAAGTAAATGGTAGAATCAAACTTTAACCAAACGTATTGTTTGTACCTAGGGTAAAGTTAAAAAGTTTAAACAATTTGAAAATATCACTATATTTAGGCGAGTAAACGAAAAATGTTCGTCTCAGACTCTAAAACCGCAGAAATCGTGTTTCAAGTTGAAATACGCCTTGGTACCATATCTCACCTAAAGTAAATGGTAGAATCAAACTTTAACCAAACGTAATGTTTGTACCTAGTATAAAGTTAAAAAGTTTAAACAATTTTAAAATATCACTATATTTAGGCGAGTAAACGAAAAATGTTCATTTCAGACTCTAAAAACGTAGAAATCGTGTTTCATGTTGAAATACGCCTTGTAAACGAAATAAGTTTATTTCAGACTCTAATAACGTAGAAATCGTGTTTCAAGTTGAAATACGCCTTGGTACCATATCTCACCTAAAGTAAATGGTAGAATCAAACTTTAACCAAACGTAATGTTTGTACCTAGTATAAAGTTAAAAAGTTTAAACAATTTGAAAATATCACTATATTTAGGCGAGTAAACGAAAAATGTTCGTCTCAGACTCTAAAACCGCAGAAATCGTATTTCAAATTTAAATACGACTTGGGACCATATTTTACCTAAATGAAATGGTAGATTCAAAGTTTAACTGAACGTAGTGTCTGTACCTTGAGTAAAGTTTTGAAGTTTAAACAATTTTATAATATCACTATATTTAGGCGAGTAAACGAAAAATGTTCTTTTCAGACTCTAATAACGCAGAAATCGTATTTCAAATTTAAATACGACTTGGGACCATATCTCACCTAAAGTAAATGGTAGAATCAAACTTTAACCAAACGTAATGTTTGTACCTAGTATAAAGTTAAAAAGTTTAAACAATTTTAAAATATCACTATATTTAGGCGAGTAAACGAAAAATGTTCATTTCAGACTCTAAAAACGTAGAAATCGTGTTTCAAGTTGAAATACGCCTTGTAAACGAAAAATGTTTATTTCAGACTCTAATAACGTAGAAATCGTGTTTCAAGTTGAAATACGCCTTGGGACCATATCTCACCTAAAGTAAATGGTAGAATCAAACTTTAACCAAACGTAATGTTTGTACCTAGGGTAAAGTTAAAAAGTTTAAACAATTTGAAAATATCACTATATTTAGGCGAGTAAACGAAAAATGTTCGTCTCAGACTCTAAACCGCAGAAATCGTGTTTCAAGTTGAAATACGCCTTGGTACCATATCTCACCTAAAGTAAATGGTAGAATCAAACTTTAACCAAACGTAATGTTTGTACCTAGTATAAAGTTAAAAAGTTTAAACAATTTTAAAATATCACTATATTTAGGCGAGTAAACGAAAAATGTTCATTTCAGACTCTAAAAACGTAGAAATCGTGTTTCAAGTTGAAATACGCCTTGTAAACGAAATAAGTTTATTTCAGACTCTAATAACGTAGAAATCGTGTTTCAAGTTGAAATACGCCTTGGGACCATATCTCACCTAAAGTAAATGGTAGAATCAAACTTTAACCAAACGTAATGTTTGTACCTAGGGTAAAGTTAAAAAGTTTAAACAATTTGAAAATATCACTATATTTAGGCGAGTAAACGAAAAATGTTCATTTCAGACTCTAAAAACGTAGAAATCGTGTTTCAAGTTGAAATACGCCTTGTAAACGAAAAATGTTTATTTCAGACTCTAATAACGTAGAAATCGTGTTTCAAGTTGAAATACGCCTTGGGACCATATCTCACCTAAAGTAAATGGTAGAATCAAACTTTAACCAAACGTAATGTTTGTACCTAGTATAAAGTTAAAAAGTTTAAACAATTTTAAAATATCACTATATTTAGGCGAGTAAACGAAAAATGTTCATTTCAGACTTTAAAAACGTAGAAAACGTCTTTCAAGTTGAAATACGCCTTGTAAACGAAAAATGTTTATTTCAGACTCTAATAACGTAGAAATCGTGTTTCAAGTTGAAATACGCCTTGGGACCATATCTCACCTAAAGTAAATGGTAGAATCAAACTTTAACCAAACGTAATGTTTGTACCTAGGGTAAAGTTAAAAAGTTTAAACAATTTGAAAATATCACTATATTTAGGCGAGTAAACGAAAAATGTTCGTCTCAGACTCTAAAACCGCAGAAATCGTATTTCAAATTTAAATACGACTTGGGACCATATTTTACCTAAATGAAATGGTAGATTCAAAGTTTAACTAAACGTAGTGTCTGTACCTTGAGTAAAGTTTTGAAGTTTAAACAATTTTATAATATCACTATATTTAGGCGAGTAAACGATAAATGTTCTTTTCAGACTCTAATAACGCAGAAATCGTATTTCAAATTTAAATACGACTTGGGACCATATCTCACCTAAAGTAAATGGTAGAATCAAACTTTAACCAAACGTATTGTTTGTACCTAGGGTAAAGTTAAAAAGTTTAAACAATTTGAAAATATCACTATATTTAGGCGAGTAAACGAAAAATGTTCGTCTCAGACTCTAAAACCGCAGAAATCGTGTTTCAAGTTGAAATACGCCTTGGTACCATATCTCACCTAAAGTAAATGGTAGAATCAAACTTTAACCAAACGTAATGTTTGTACCTAGTATAAAGTTAAAAAGTTTAAACAATTTTAAAATATCACTATATTTAGGCGAGTAAACGAAAAATGTTCATTTCAGACTCTAAAAACGTAGAAATCGTGTTTTATGTTGAAATACGCCTTGTAAACGAAATAAGTTTATTTCAGACTCTAATAACGTAGAAATCGTGTTTCAAGTTGAAATACGCCTTGGTACCATATCTCACCTAAAGTAAATGGTAGAATCAAACTTTAACCAAACGTAATGTTTGTACCTAGTATAAAGTTAAAAAGTTTAAACAATTTTAAAATATCACTATATTTAGGCGAGTAAACGAAAAATGTTCATTTCAGACTCTAAAAACGTAGAAATCGTGTTTCAAGTTGAAATACGCCTTGTAAACGAAATAAGTTTATTTCAGACTCTAATAACGTAGAAATCGTGTTTCAAGTTGAAATACGCCTTGGGACCATATCTCACCTAAAGTAAATGGTAGAATCAAACTTTAACCAAACGTAATGTTTGTACCTAGGGTAAAGTTAAAAAGTTTAAACAATTTGAAAATATCACTATATTTAGGCGAGTAAACGAAAAATGTTCATTTCAGACTCTAAAAACGTAGAAATCGTGTTTCAAGTTGAAATACGCCTTGTAAACGAAAAATGTTTATTTCAGACTCTAATAACGTAGAAATCGTGTTTCAAGTTGAAATACGCCTTGGGACCATATCTCACCTAAAGTAAATGGTAGAATCAAACTTTAACCAAACGTAATGTTTGTACCTAGTATAAAGTTAAAAAGTTTAAACAATTTTAAAATATCACTATATTTAGGCGAGTAAACGAAAAATGTTCATTTCAGACTTTAAAAACGTAGAAAACGTCTTACAAGTTGAAATACGCCTTGTAAACGAAAAATGTTTATTTCAGACTCTAATAACGTAGAAATCGTGTTTCAAGTTGAAATACGCCTTGGGACCATATCTCACCTAAAGTAAATGGTAGAATCAAACTTTAACCAAACGTAATGTTTGTACCTAGGGTAAAGTTAAAAAGTTTAAACAATTTGAAAATATCACTATATTTAGGCGAGTAAACGAAAAATGTTCATTTCAGACTCTAAAAACGTAGAAATCGTGTTTCAAGTTGAAATACGCCTTGTAAACGAAAAATGTTTATTTCAGACTCTAATAACGTAGAAATCGTGTTTCAAGTTGAAATACGCCTTGGGACCATATCTCACCTAAAGTAAATGGTAGAATCAAACTTTAACCAAACGTAATGTTTGTACCTAGTATAAAGTTAAAAAGTTTAAACAATTTTAAAATATCACTATATTTAGGCGAGTAAACGAAAAATGTTCATTTCAGACTTTAAAAACGTAGAAAACGTCTTACAAGTTGAAATACGCCTTGTAAACGAAAAATGTTTATTTCAGACTCTAATAACGTAGAAATCGTGTTTCAAGTTGAAATACGCCTTGGGACCATATCTCACCTAAAGTAAATGGTAGAATCAAACTTTAACCAAACGTAATGTTTGTACCTAGGGTAAAGTTAAAAAGTTTAAACAATTTGAAAATATCACTATATTTAGGCGAGTAAACGAAAAATGTTCGTCTCAGACTCTAAAACCGCAGAAATCGTGTTTCAAGTTGAAATACGCCTTGGTACCATATCTCACCTAAAGTAAATGGTAGAATCAAACTTTAACCAAACGTAATGTTTGTACCTAGTATAAAGTTAAAAAGTTTAAACAATTTTAAAATATCACTATATTTAGGCGAGTAAACGAAATATGTTCATTTCAGACTCTAAAAACGTAGAAATCGTGTTTCAAGTTGAAATACGCCTTGTAAACGAAATAAGTTTATTTCAGACTCTAATAACGTAGAAATCGTGTTTCAAGTTGAAATACGCCTTGGGACCATATCTCACCTAAAGTAAATGGTAGAATCAAACTTTAACCAAACGTAATGTTTGTACCTAGGGTAAAGTTAAAAAGTTTAAACAATTTGAAAATATCACTATATTTAGGCGAGTAAACGAAAAATGTTCATTTCAGACTCTAAAAACGTAGAAATCGTGTTTCAAGTTGAAATACGCCTTGTAAACGAAAAATGTTTATTTCAGACTCTAATAACGTAGAAATCGTGTTTCAAGTTGAAATACGCCTTGGGACCATATCTCAGCTAAAGTAAATGGTAGAATCAAACTTTAACCAAACGTAATGTTTGTACCTAGGGTAAAGTTAAAAAGTTTAAACAATTTGAAAATATCACTATATTTAGGCGAGTAAACGAAAAATGTTCATTTCAGACTCTAAAAACGTAGAAATCGTGTTTCAAGTTGAAATACGCCTTTTAAACGAAAAATGTTTATTTCAGACTCTAATAACGTAGAAATCGTGTTTCAAGTTGAAATACGCCTTGGGACCATATCTCACCTAAAGTAAATGGTAGAATCAAACTTTAACCAAACGTAATGTTTGTACCTAGTATAAAGTTAAAAAGTTTAAACAATTTTAAAATATCACTATATTTAGGCGAGTAAACGAAAAATGTTCATTTCAGACTCTAAAAACGTAGAAATCGTGTTTCAAGTTGAAATACGCCTTGTAAACGAAAAATGTTTATTTCAGACTCTAATAACGTAGAAATCGTGTTTCAAGTTGAAATACGCCTTGGGACCATATCTCACCTAAAGTAAATGGTAGAATCAAACTTTAACCAAACGTAATGTTTGTACCTAGGGTAAAGTTAAAAAGTTTAAACAATTTGAAAATATCACTATATTTAGGCGAGTAAACGAAAAATGTTCATTTCAGACTCTAAAAACGTAGAAATCGTGTTTCAAGTTGAAATACGCCTTGTAAACGAAAAATGTTTATTTCAGACTCTAATAACGTAGAAATCGTGTTTCAAGTTGAAATACGCCTTGGGACCATATCTCAGCTAAAGTAAATGGTAGAATCAAACTTTAACCAAACGTAATGTTTGTACCTAGGGTAAAGTTAAAAAGTTTAAACAATTTGAAAATATCACTATATTTAGGCGAGTAAACGAAAAATGTTCATTTCAGGCTCTAAAAACGTAGAAATCGTGTTTCAAGTTGAAATACGCCTTTTAAACAAAAATGTTTATTTCAGACTCTAATAACGTAGAAATCGTGTTTCAAGTTGAAATACGCCTTGGGACCATATCTCACCTAAAGTAAATGGTAGAATCAAACTTTAACCAAACGTAATGTTTGTACCTAGTATAAAGTTAAAAAGTTTAAACAATTTGAAAATATCACTATATTTAGGCGAGTAAACGAAAAATGTTCATTTCAGACTCTAAAAACGTAGAAATCGTGTTTCAAGTTGAAATACGCCTTGTAAACGAAAAATGTTTATTTCAGACTCTAATAACGTAGAAATCGTGTTTCAAGTTGAAATACGCCTTGGGACCATATCTCACCTAAAGTAAATGGTAGAATCAAACTTTAACCAAACGTAATGTTTGTACCTAGGGTAAAGTTAAAAAGTTTAAACAATTTGAAAATATCACTATATTTAGGCGAGTAAACGAAAAATGTTCGTCTCAGACTCTAAAACCGCAGAAATCGTGTTTCAAGTTGAAATACGCCTTGGTACCATATCTCACCTAAAGTAAATGGTAGAATCAAACTTTAACCAAACGTAATGTTTGTACCTAGTATAAAGTTAAAAAGTTTAAACAATTTTAAAATATCACTATATTTAGGCGAGTAAACGAAAAATGTTCATTTCAGACTCTAAAAACGTAGAAATCGTGTTTCAAGTTGAAATACGCCTTGTAAACGAAATAAGTTTATTTCAGACTCTAATAACGTAGAAATCGTGTTTCAAGTTGAAATACGCCTTGGGACCATATCTCACCTAAAGTAAATGGTAGAATCAAACTTTAACCAAACGTAATGTTTGTACCTAGGGTAAAGTTAAAAAGTTTAAACAATTTGAAAATATCACTATATTTAGGCGAGTAAACGAAAAATGTTCATTTCAGACTCTAAAAACGTAGAAATCGTGTTTCAAGTTGAAATACGCCTTGGGACCATATCTCACCTAAAGTAAATGGTAGAATCAAACTTTAACCAAACGTAATGTTTGTACCTAGGGTAAAGTTAAAAAGTTTAAACAATTTGAAAATATCACTATATTTAGGCGAGTAAACGAAAAATGTTCATTTCAGACTCTAAAAACGTAGAAATCGTGTTTCAAGTTGAAATACGCCTTGTAAACGAAAAATGTTTATTTCAGACTCTAATAACGTAGAAATCGTGTTTCAAGTTGAAATACGCCTTGGGACCATATCTCACCTAAAGTAAATGGTAGAATCAAACTTTAACCAAACGTAATGTTTGTACCTAGTATAAAGTTAAAAAGTTTAAACAATTTTAAAATATCACTATATTTAGGCGAGTAAACGAAAAATGTTCATTTCAGACTTTAAAAACGTAGAAAACGTCTTACAAGTTGAAATACGCCTTGTAAACGAAAAATGTTTATTTCAGACTCTAATAACGTAGAAATCGTGTTTCAAGTTGAAATACGCCTTGGGACCATATCTCACCTAAAGTAAATGGTAGAATCAAACTTTAACCAAACGTAATGTTTGTACCTAGGGTAAAGTTAAAAAGTTTAAACAATTTGAAAATATCACTATATTTAGGCGAGTAAACGAAAAATGTTCATTTCAGACTCTAAAAACGTAGAAATCGTGTTTCAAGTTGAAATACGCCTTGTAAACGAAAAATGTTTATTTCAGACTCTAATAACGTAGAAATCGTGTTTCAAGTTGAAATACGCCTTGGGACCATATCTCACCTAAAGTAAATGGTAGAATCAAACTTTAACCAAACGTAATGTTTGTACCTAGTATAAAGTTAAAAAGTTTAAACAATTTTAAAATATCACTATATTTAGGCGAGTAAACGAAAAATGTTCATTTCAGACTTTAAAAACGTAGAAAACGTCTTACAAGTTGAAATACGCCTTGTAAACGAAAAATGTTTATTTCAGACTCTAATAACGTAGAAATCGTGTTTCAAGTTGAAATACGCCTTGGGACCATATCTCACCTAAAGTAAATGGTAGAATCAAACTTTAACCAAACGTAATGTTTGTACCTAGGGTAAAGTTAAAAAGTTTAAACAATTTGAAAATATCACTATATTTAGGCGAGTAAACGAAAAATGTTCGTCTCAGACTCTAAAACCGCAGAAATCGTGTTTCAAGTTGAAATACGCCTTGGTACCATATCTCACCTAAAGTAAATGGTAGAATCAAACTTTAACCAAACGTAATGTTTGTACCTAGTATAAAGTTAAAAAGTTTAAACAATTTTAAAATATCACTATATTTAGGCGAGTAAACGAAATATGTTCATTTCAGACTCTAAAAACGTAGAAATCGTGTTTCAAGTTGAAATACGCCTTGTAAACGAAATAAGTTTATTTCAGACTCTAATAACGTAGAAATCGTGTTTCAAGTTGAAATACGCCTTGGGACCATATCTCACCTAAAGTAAATGGTAGAATCAAACTTTAACCAAACGTAATGTTTGTACCTAGGGTAAAGTTAAAAAGTTTAAACAATTTGAAAATATCACTATATTTAGGCGAGTAAACGAAAAATGTTCATTTCAGACTCTAAAAACGTAGAAATCGTGTTTAAAGTTGAAATACGCCTTGTAAACGAAAAATGTTTATTTCAGACTCTAATAACGTAGAAATCGTGTTTCAAGTTGAAATACGCCTTGGGACCATATCTCAGCTAAAGTAAATGGTAGAATCAAACTTTAACCAAACGTAATGTTTGTACCTAGGGTAAAGTTAAAAAGTTTAAACAATTTGAAAATATCACTATATTTAGGCGAGTAAACGAAAAATGTTCATTTCAGACTCTAAAAACGTAGAAATCGTGTTTCAAGTTGAAATACGCCTTTTAAACGAAAAATGTTTATTTCAGACTCTAATAACGTAGAAATCGTGTTTCAAGTTGAAATACGCCTTGGGACCATATCTCACCTAAAGTAAATGGTAGAATCAAACTTTAACCAAACGTAATGTTTGTACCTAGTATAAAGTTAAAAAGTTTAAACAATTTTAAAATATCACTATATTTAGGCGAGTAAACGAAAAATGTTCATTTCAGACTCTAAAAACGTAGAAATCGTGTTTCAAGTTGAAATACGCCTTGTAAACGAAAAATGTTTATTTCAGACTCTAATAACGTAGAAATCGTGTTTCAAGTTGAAATACGCCTTGGGACCATATCTCACCTAAAGTAAATGGTAGAATCAAACTTTAACCAAACGTAATGTTTGTACCTAGGGTAAAGTTAAAAAGTTTAAACAATTTGAAAATATCACTATATTTAGGCGAGTAAACGAAAAATGTTCATTTCAGACTCTAAAAACGTAGAAATCGTGTTTCAAGTTGAAATACGCCTTGTAAACGAAAAATGTTTATTTCAGACTCTAATAACGTAGAAATCGTGTTTCAAGTTGAAATACGCCTTGGGACCATATCTCAGCTAAAGTAAATGGTAGAATCAAACTTTAACCAAACGTAATGTTTGTACCTAGGGTAAAGTTAAAAAGTTTAAACAATTTGAAAATATCACTATATTTAGGCGAGTAAACGAAAAATGTTCATTTCAGGCTCTAAAAACGTAGAAATCGTGTTTCAAGTTGAAATACGCCTTTTAAACAAAAATGTTTATTTCAGACTCTAATAACGTAGAAATCGTGTTTCAAGTTGAAATACGCCTTGGGACCATATCTCACCTAAAGTAAATGGTAGAATCAAACTTTAACCAAACGTAATGTTTGTACCTAGTATAAAGTTAAAAAGTTTAAACAATTTGAAAATATCACTATATTTAGGCGAGTAAACGAAAAATGTTCATTTCAGACTCTAAAAACGTAGAAATCGTGTTTCAAGTTGAAATACGCCTTGTAAACGAAAAATGTTTATTTCAGACTCTAATAACGTAGAAATCGTGTTTCAAGTTGAAATACGCCTTGGGACCATATCTCACCTAAAGTAAATGGTAGAATCAAACTTTAACCAAACGTAATGTTTGTACCTAGGGTAAAGTTAAAAAGTTTAAACAATTTGAAAATATCACTATATTTAGGCGAGTAAACGAAAAATGTTCGTCTCAGACTCTAAAACCGCAGAAATCGTGTTTCAAGTTGAAATACGCCTTGGTACCATATCTCACCTAAAGTAAATGGTAGAATCAAACTTTAACCAAACGTAATGTTTGTACCTAGTATAAAGTTAAAAAGTTTAAACAATTTTAAAATATCACTATATTTAGGCGAGTAAACGAAAAATGTTCATTTCAGACTCTAAAAACGTAGAAATCGTGTTTCAAGTTGAAATACGCCTTGTAAACGAAATAAGTTTATTTCAGACTCTAATAACGTAGAAATCGTGTTTCAAGTTGAAATACGCCTTGGGACCATATCTCACCTAAAGTAAATGGTAGAATCAAACTTTAACCAAACGTAATGTTTGTACCTAGGGTAAAGTTAAAAAGTTTAAACAATTTGAAAATATCACTATATTTAGGCGAGTAAACGAAAAATGTTCATTTCAGACTCTAAAAACGTAGAAATCGTGTTTCAAGTTGAAATACGCCTTGGGACCATATCTCACCTAAAGTAAATGGTAGAATCAAACTTTAACCAAACGTAATGTTTGTACCTAGGGTAAAGTTAAAAAGTTTAAACAATTTGAAAATATCACTATATTTAGGCGAGTAAACGAAAAATGTTCATTTCAGACTCTAAAAACGTAGAAATCGTGTTTCAAGTTGAAATACGCCTTGTAAACGAAAAATGTTTATTTCAGACTCTAATAACGTAGAAATCGTGTTTCAAGTTGAAATACGCCTTGGGACCATATCTCACCTAAAGTAAATGGTAGAATCAAACTTTAACCAAACGTAATGTTTGTACCTAGTATAAAGTTAAAAAGTTTAAACAATTTTAAAATATCACTATATTTAGGCGAGTAAACGAAAAATGTTCATTTCAGACTCTAAAAACGTAGAAATCGTCTTTCAAGTTGAAATACGCCTTGTAAACGAAAAATGTTTATTTCAGACTCTAATAACGTAGAAATCGTGTTTCAAGTTGAAATACGCCTTGGGACCATATCTCACCTAAAGTAAATGGTAGAATCAAACTTTAACCAAACGTAATGTTTGTACCTAGGGTAAAGTTAAAAAGTTTAAACAATTTGAAAATATCACTATATTTAGGCGAGTAAACGAAAAATGTTCGTCTCAGACTCTAAAACCGCAGAAATCGTGTTTCAAGTTGAAATACGCCTTGGTACCATATCTCACCTAAAGTAAATGGTAGAATCAAACTTTAACCAAACGTAATGTTTGTACCTAGTATAAAGTTAAAAAGTTTAAACAATTTTAAAATATCACTATATTTAGGCGAGTAAACGAAAAATGTTCATTTCAGACTCTAAAAACGTAGAAATCGTGTTTCAAGTTGAAATACGCCTTGTAAACGAAATAAGTTTATTTCAGACTCTAATAACGTAGAAATCGTGTTTCAAGTTGAAATACGCCTTGGGACCATATCTCACCTAAAGTAAATGGTAGAATCAAACTTTAACCAAACGTAATGTTTGTACCTAGGGTAAAGTTAAAAAGTTTAAACAATTTGAAAATATCACTATATTTAGGCGAGTAAACGAAAAATGTTCATTTCAGACTCTAAAAACGTAGAAATCGTGTTTCAAGTTGAAATACGCCTTGGGACCATATCTCACCTAAAGTAAATGGTAGAATCAAACTTTAACCAAACGTAATGTTTGTACCTAGGGTAAAGTTAAAAAGTTTAAACAATTTGAAAATATCACTATATTTAGGCGAGTAAACGAAAAATGTTCATTTCAGACTCTAAAAACGTAGAAATCGTGTTTCAAGTTGAAATACGCCTTGTAAACGAAAAATGTTTATTTCAGACTCTAATAACGTAGAAATCGTGTTTCAAGTTGAAATACGCCTTGGGACCATATCTCACCTAAAGTAAATGGTAGAATCAAACTTTAACCAAACGTAATGTTTGTACCTAGTATAAAGTTAAAAAGTTTAAACAATTTTAAAATATCACTATATTTAGGCGAGTAAACGAAAAATGTTCATTTCAGACTCTAAAAACGTAGAAATCGTCTTTCAAGTTGAAATACGCCTTGTAAACGAAAAATGTTTATTTCAGACTCTAATAACGTAGAAATCGTGTTTCAAGTTGAAATACGCCTTGGGACCATATCTCACCTAAAGTAAATGGTAGAATCAAACTTTAACCAAACGTAATGTTTGTACCTAGGGTAAAGTTAAAAAGTTTAAACAATTTGAAAATATCACTATATTTAGGCGAGTAAACGAAAAATGTTCGTCTCAGACTCTAAAACCGCAGAAATCGTGTTTCAAGTTGAAATACGGCTTGTAAACGAAAAATGTTTATTTCAGACTCTAAAACCGCAGAAATCGTGTTTCAAGTTGAAATACGCCTTGGTACCATATCTCACCTAAAGTAAATGGTAGAATCAAACTTTAACCAAACGTAATGTTTGTACCTAGTATAAAGTTAAAAAGTTTAAACAATTTGAAAATATCACTATATTTAGGCGAGTAAACGAAAAATGTTCGTCTCAGACTCTAAAACCGCAGAAATCGTATTTCAAATTTAAATACGACTTGGGACCATATTTTACCTAAATGAAATGGTAGATTCAAAGTTTAACTGAACGTAGTGTCTGTACCTTGAGTAAAGTTTTGAAGTTTAAACAATTTTATAATATCACTATATTTAGGCGAGTAAACGAAAAATGTTCTTTTCAGACTCTAATAACGCAGAAATCGTATTTCAAATTTAAATACGACTTGGGACCATATCTCACCTAAAGTAAATGGTAGAATCAAACTTTAACCAAACGTAATGTTTGTACCTAGTATAAAGTTAAAAAGTTTAAACAATTTTAAAATATCACTATATTTAGGCGAGTAAACGAAAAATGTTCATTTCAGACTCTAAAAACGTAGAAATCGTGTTTCAAGTTGAAATACGCCTTGTAAACGAAAAATGTTTATTTCAGACTCTAATAACGTAGAAATCGTGTTTCAAGTTGAAATACGCCTTGGGACCATATCTCACCTAAAGTAAATGGTAGAATCAAACTTTAACCAAACGTAATGTTTGTACCTAGGGTAAAGTTAAAAAGTTTAAACAATTTGAAAATATCACTATATTTAGGCGAGTAAACGAAAAATGTTCGTCTCAGACTCTAAACCGCAGAAATCGTGTTTCAAGTTGAAATACGCCTTGGTACCATATCTCACCTAAAGTAAATGGTAGAATCAAACTTTAACCAAACGTAATGTTTGTACCTAGTATAAAGTTAAAAAGTTTAAACAATTTTAAAATATCACTATATTTAGGCGAGTAAACGAAAAATGTTCATTTCACTCTAAAAACGTAGAAATCGTGTTTCAAGTTGAAATACGCCTTGTAAACGAAATAAGTTTATTTCAGACTCTAATAACGTAGAAATCGTGTTTCAAGTTGAAATACGCCTTGGGACCATATCTCACCTAAAGTAAATGGTAGAATCAAACTTTAACCAAACGTAATGTTTGTACCTAGGGTAAAGTTAAAAAGTTTAAACAATTTGAAAATATCACTATATTTAGGCGAGTAAACGAAAAATGTTCATTTCAGACTCTAAAAACGTAGAAATCGTGTTTCAAGTTGAAATACGCCTTGTAAACGAAAAATGTTTATTTCAGACTCTAATAACGTAGAAATCGTGTTTCAAGTTGAAATACGCCTTGGGACCATATCTCACCTAAAGTAAATGGTAGAATCAAACTTTAACCAAACGTAATGTTTGTACCTAGTATAAAGTTAAAAAGTTTAAACAATTTTAAAATATCACTATATTTAGGCGAGTAAACGAAAAATGTTCATTTCAGACTTTAAAAACGTAGAAAACGTCTTTCAAGTTGAAATACGCCTTGTAAACGAAAAATGTTTATTTCAGACTCTAATAACGTAGAAATCGTGTTTCAAGTTGAAATACGCCTTGGGACCATATCTCACCTAAAGTAAATGGTAGAATCAAACTTTAACCAAACGTAATGTTTGTACCTAGGGTAAAGTTAAAAAGTTTAAACAATTTGAAAATATCACTATATTTAGGCGAGTAAACGAAAAATGTTCGTCTCAGACTCTAAAACCGCAGAAATCGTATTTCAAATTTAAATACGACTTGGGACCATATTTTACCTAAATGAAATGGTAGATTCAAAGTTTAACTGAACGTAGTGTCTGTACCTTGAGTAAAGTTTTGAAGTTTAAACAATTTTATAATATCACTATATTTAGGCGAGTAAACGAAAAATGTTCTTTTCAGACTCTAATAACGCAGAAATCGTATTTCAAATTTAAATACGACTTGGGACCATATCTCACCTAAAGTAAATGGTAGAATCAAACTTTAACCAAACGTATTGTTTGTACCTAGGGTAAAGTTAAAAAGTTTAAACAATTTGAAAATATCACTATATTTAGGCGAGTAAACGAAAAATGTTCGTCTCAGACTCTAAAACCGCAGAAATCGTGTTTCAAGTTGAAATACGCCTTGGTACCATATCTCACCTAAAGTAAATGGTAGAATCAAACTTTAACCAAACGTAATGTTTGTACCTAGTATAAAGTTAAAAAGTTTAAACAATTTTAAAATATCACTATATTTAGGCGAGTAAACGAAAAATGTTCATTTCAGACTCTAAAAACGTAGAAATCGTGTTTCATGTTGAAATACGCCTTGTAAACGAAATAAGTTTATTTCAGACTCTAATAACGTAGAAATCGTGTTTCAAGTTGAAATACGCCTTGGTACCATATCTCACCTAAAGTAAATGGTAGAATCAAACTTTAACCAAACGTAATGTTTGTACCTAGTATAAAGTTAAAAAGTTTAAACAATTTGAAAATATCACTATATTTAGGCGAGTAAACGAAAAATGTTCGTCTCAGACTCTAAAACCGCAGAAATCGTATTTCAAATTTAAATACGACTTGGGACCATATTTTACCTAAATGAAATGGTAGATTCAAAGTTTAACTGAACGTAGTGTCTGTACCTTGAGTAAAGTTTTGAAGTTTAAACAATTTTATAATATCACTATATTTAGGCGAGTAAACGAAAAATGTTCTTTTCAGACTCTAATAACGCAGAAATCGTATTTCAAATTTAAATACGACTTGGGACCATATCTCACCTAAAGTAAATGGTAGAATCAAACTTTAACCAAACGTAATGTTTGTACCTAGTATAAAGTTAAAAAGTTTAAACAATTTTAAAATATCACTATATTTAGGCGAGTAAACGAAAAATGTTCATTTCAGACTCTAAAAACGTAGAAATCGTGTTTCAAGTTGAAATACGCCTTGTAAACGAAAAATGTTTATTTCAGACTCTAATAACGTAGAAATCGTGTTTCAAGTTGAAATACGCCTTGGGACCATATCTCACCTAAAGTAAATGGTAGAATCAAACTTTAACCAAACGTAATGTTTGTACCTAGGGTAAAGTTAAAAAGTTTAAACAATTTGAAAATATCACTATATTTAGGCGAGTAAACGAAAAATGTTCGTCTCAGACTCTAAACCGCAGAAATCGTGTTTCAAGTTGAAATACGCCTTGGTACCATATCTCACCTAAAGTAAATGGTAGAATCAAACTTTAACCAAACGTAATGTTTGTACCTAGTATAAAGTTAAAAAGTTTAAACAATTTTAAAATATCACTATATTTAGGCGAGTAAACGAAAAATGTTCATTTCAGACTCTAAAAACGTAGAAATCGTGTTTCAAGTTGAAATACGCCTTGTAAACGAAATAAGTTTATTTCAGACTCTAATAACGTAGAAATCGTGTTTCAAGTTGAAATACGCCTTGGGACCATATCTCACCTAAAGTAAATGGTAGAATCAAACTTTAACCAAACGTAATGTTTGTACCTAGGGTAAAGTTAAAAAGTTTAAACAATTTGAAAATATCACTATATTTAGGCGAGTAAACGAAAAATGTTCATTTCAGACTCTAAAAACGTAGAAATCGTGTTTCAAGTTGAAATACGCCTTGTAAACGAAAAATGTTTATTTCAGACTCTAATAACGTAGAAATCGTGTTTCAAGTTGAAATACGCCTTGGGACCATATCTCACCTAAAGTAAATGGTAGAATCAAACTTTAACCAAACGTAATGTTTGTACCTAGTATAAAGTTAAAAAGTTTAAACAATTTTAAAATATCACTATATTTAGGCGAGTAAACGAAAAATGTTCATTTCAGACTTTAAAAACGTAGAAAACGTCTTTCAAGTTGAAATACGCCTTGTAAACGAAAAATGTTTATTTCAGACTCTAATAACGTAGAAATCGTGTTTCAAGTTGAAATACGCCTTGGGACCATATCTCACCTAAAGTAAATGGTAGAATCAAACTTTAACCAAACGTAATGTTTGTACCTAGGGTAAAGTTAAAAAGTTTAAACAATTTGAAAATATCACTATATTTAGGCGAGTAAACGAAAAATGTTCGTCTCAGACTCTAAAACCGCAGAAATCGTATTTCAAATTTAAATACGACTTGGGACCATATTTTACCTAAATGAAATGGTAGATTCAAAGTTTAACTGAACGTAGTGTCTGTACCTTGAGTAAAGTTTTGAAGTTTAAACAATTTTATAATATCACTATATTTAGGCGAGTAAACGAAAAATGTTCTTTTCAGACTCTAATAACGCAGAAATCGTATTTCAAATTTAAATACGACTTGGGACCATATCTCACCTAAAGTAAATGGTAGAATCAAACTTTAACCAAACGTATTGTTTGTACCTAGGGTAAAGTTAAAAAGTTTAAACAATTTGAAAATATCACTATATTTAGGCGAGTAAACGAAAAATGTTCGTCTCAGACTCTAAAACCGCAGAAATCGTGTTTCAAGTTGAAATACGCCTTGGTACCATATCTCACCTAAAGTAAATGGTAGAATCAAACTTTAACCAAACGTAATGTTTGTACCTAGTATAAAGTTAAAAAGTTTAAACAATTTTAAAATATCACTATATTTAGGCGAGTAAACGAAAAATGTTCATTTCAGACTCTAAAAACGTAGAAATCGTGTTTTATGTTGAAATACGCCTTGTAAACGAAATAAGTTTATTTCAGACTCTAATAACGTAGAAATCGTGTTTCAAGTTGAAATACGCCTTGGTACCATATCTCACCTAAAGTAAATGGTAGAATCAAACTTTAACCAAACGTAATGTTTGTACCTAGTATAAAGTTAAAAAGTTTAAACAATTTTAAAATATCACTATATTTAGGCGAGTAAACGAAAAATGTTCATTTCAGACTCTAAAAACGTAGAAATCGTGTTTCAAGTTGAAATACGCCTTGTAAACGAAATAAGTTTATTTCAGACTCTAATAACGTAGAAATCGTGTTTCAAGTTGAAATACGCCTTGGGACCATATCTCACCTAAAGTAAATGGTAGAATCAAACTTTAACCAAACGTAATGTTTGTACCTAGGGTAAAGTTAAAAAGTTTAAACAATTTGAAAATATCACTATATTTAGGCGAGTAAACGAAAAATGTTCATTTCAGACTCTAAAAACGTAGAAATCGTGTTTCAAGTTGAAATACGCCTTGTAAACGAAAAATGTTTATTTCAGACTCTAATAACGTAGAAATCGTGTTTCAAGTTGAAATACGCCTTGGGACCATATCTCACCTAAAGTAAATGGTAGAATCAAACTTTAACCAAACGTAATGTTTGTACCTAGTATAAAGTTAAAAAGTTTAAACAATTTTAAAATATCACTATATTTAGGCGAGTAAACGAAAAATGTTCATTTCAGACTTTAAAAACGTAGAAAACGTCTTACAAGTTGAAATACGCCTTGTAAACGAAAAATGTTTATTTCAGACTCTAATAACGTAGAAATCGTGTTTCAAGTTGAAATACGCCTTGGGACCATATCTCACCTAAAGTAAATGGTAGAATCAAACTTTAACCAAACGTAATGTTTGTACCTAGGGTAAAGTTAAAAAGTTTAAACAATTTGAAAATATCACTATATTTAGGCGAGTAAACGAAAAATGTTCGTCTCAGACTCTAAAACCGCAGAAATCGTATTTCAAATTTAAATACGACTTGGGACCATATTTTACCTAAATGAAATGGTAGATTCAAAGTTTAACTGAACGTAGTGTCTGTACCTTGAGTAAAGTTTTGAAGTTTAAACAATTTTATAATATCACTATATTTAGGCGAGTAAACGAAAAATGTTCTTTTCAGACTCTAATAACGCAGAAATCGTATTTCAAATTTAAATACGACTTGGGACCATATCTCACCTAAAGTAAATGGTAGAATCAAACTTTAACCAAACGTATTGTTTGTACCTAGGGTAAAGTTAAAAAGTTTAAACAATTTGAAAATATCACTATATTTAGGCGAGTAAACGAAAAATGTTCGTCTCAGACTCTAAAACCGCAGAAATCGTGTTTCAAGTTGAAATACGCCTTGGTACCATATCTCACCTAAAGTAAATGGTAGAATCAAACTTTAACCAAACGTAATGTTTGTACCTAGTATAAAGTTAAAAAGTTTAAACAATTTTAAAATATCACTATATTTAGGCGAGTAAACGAAAAATGTTCATTTCAGACTCTAAAAACGTAGAAATCGTGTTTCAAGTTGAAATACGCCTTGTAAACGAAATAAGTTTATTTCAGACTCTAATAACGTAGAAATCGTGTTTCAAGTTGAAATACGCCTTGGGACCATATCTCACCTAAAGTAAATGGTAGAATCAAACTTTAACCAAACGTAATGTTTGTACCTAGGGTAAAGTTAAAAAGTTTAAACAATTTGAAAATATCACTATATTTAGGCGAGTAAACGAAAAATGTTCATTTCAGACTCTAAAAACGTAGAAATCGTGTTTCAAGTTGAAATACGCCTTGTAAACGAAAAATGTTTATTTCAGACTCTAATAACGTAGAAATCGTGTTTCAAGTTGAAATACGCCTTGGGACCATATCTCACCTAAAGTAAATGGTAGAATCAAACTTTAACCAAACGTAATGTTTGTACCTAGTATAAAGTTAAAAAGTTTAAACAATTTTAAAATATCACTATATTTAGGCGAGTAAACGAAAAATGTTCATTTCAGACTTTAATAACGTAGAAATCGTCTTTCAAGTTGAAATACGCCTTGTAAACGAAAAATGTTTATTTCAGACTCTAATAACGTAGAAATCGTGTTTCAAGTTGAAATACGCCTTGGGACCATATCTCACCTAAAGTAAATGGTAGAATCAAACTTTAACCAAACGTAATGTTTGTACCTAGGGTAAAGTTAAAAAGTTTAAACAATTTGAAAATATCACTATATTTAGGCGAGTAAACGAAAAATGTTCGTCTCAGACTCTAAAACCGCAGAAATCGTATTTCAAATTTAAATACGACTTGGGACCATATTTTACCTAAATGAAATGGTAGATTCAAAGTTTAACTGGACGTAGTGTCTGTACCTTGAGTAAAGTTTTGAAGTTTAAACAATTTTATAATATCACTATATTTAGGCGAGTAAACGAAAAATGTTCTTTTCAGACTCTAATAACGCAGAAATCGTATTTCAAATTTAAATACGACTTGGGACCATATCTCACCTAAAGTAAATGGTAGAATCAAACTTTAACCAAACGTAATGTTTGTACCTAGTATAAAGTTAAAAAGTTTAAACAATTTTAAAATATCACTATATTTAGGCGAGTAAACGAAAAATGTTCATTTCAGACTCTAAAAACGTAGAAATCGTGTTTCAAGTTGAAATACGCCTTGTAAACGAAAAATGTTTATTTCAGACTCTAATAACGTAGAAATCGTGTTTCAAGTTGAAATACGCCTTGGGACCATATCTCACCTAAAGTAAATGGTAGAATCAAACTTTAACCAAACGTAATGTTTGTACCTAGGGTAAAGTTAAAAAGTTTAAACAATTTGAAAATATCACTATATTTAGGCGAGTAAACGAAAAATGTTCGTCTCAGACTCTAAAACCGCAGAAATCGTATTTCAAATTTAAATACGACTTGGGACCATATTTTACCTAAATGAAATGGTAGATTCAAAGTTTAACTGAACGTAGTGTCTGTACCTTGAGTAAAGTTTTGAAGTTTAAACAATTTTATAATATCACTATATTTAAGCGAGTAAACGAAAAATGTTCTTTTCAGACTCTAATAACGCAGAAATCGTATTTCAAATTTAAATACGACTTGGGACCATATCTCACCTAAAGTAAATGGTAGAATCAAACTTTAACCAAACGTAATGTTTGTACCTAGTATAAAGTTAAAAAGTTTAAACAATTTTAAAATATCACTATATTTAGGCGAGTAAACGAAAAATGTTCATTTCAGACTCTAAAAACGTAGAAATCGTGTTTCAAGTTGAAATACGCCTTGTAAACGAAAAATGTTTATTTCAGACTCTAATAACGTAGAAATCGTGTTTCAAGTTGAAATACGCCTTGGGACCATATCTCACCTAAAGTAAATGGTAGAATCAAACTTTAACCAAACGTAATGTTTGTACCTAGGGTAAAGTTAAAAAGTTTAAACAATTTGAAAATATCACTATATTTAGGCGAGTAAACGAAAAATGTTCGTCTCAGACTCTAAAACCGCAGAAATCGTGTTTCAAGTTGAAATACGCCTTGGTACCATATCTCACCTAAAGTAAATGGTAGAATCAAACTTTAACCAAACGTAATGTTTGTACCTAGTATAAAGTTAAAAAGTTTAAACAATTTTAAAATATCACTATATTTAGGCGAGTAAACGAAAAATGTTCATTTCAGACTCTAAAAACGTAGAAATCGTGTTTCAAGTTGAAATACGCCTTGTAAACGAAATAAGTTTATTTCAGACTCTAATAACGTAGAAATCGTGTTTCAAGTTGAAATACGCCTTGGGACCATATCTCACCTAAAGTAAATGGTAGAATCAAACTTTAACCAAACGTAATGTTTGTACCTAGGGTAAAGTTAAAAAGTTTAAACAATTTGAAAATATCACTATATTTAGGCGAGTAAACGAAAAATGTTCATTTCAGACTCTAAAAACGTAGAAATCGTGTTTCAAGTTGAAATACGCCTTGTAAACGAAAAATGTTTATTTCAGACTCTAATAACGTAGAAATCGTGTTTCAAGTTGAAATACGCCTTGGGACCATATCTCACCTAAAGTAAATGGTAGAATCAAACTTTAACCAAACGTAATGTTTGTACCTAGGGTAAAGTTAAAAAGTTTAAACAATTTGAAAATATCACTATATTTAGGCGAGTAAACGAAAAATGTTCATTTCAGACTCTAAAAACGTAGAAATCGTGTTTCAAGTTGAAATACGCCTTGTAAACGAAAAATGTTTATTTCAGACTCTAATAACGTAGAAATCGTGTTTCAAGTTGAAATACGCCTTGGGACCATATCTCACCTAAAGTAAATGGTAGAATCAAACTTTAACCAAACGTAATGTTTGTACCTAGTATAAAGTTAAAAAGTTTAAACAATTTGAAAATATCACTATATTTAGGCGAGTAAACGAAAAATGTTCGTCTCAGACTCTAAAACCGCAGAAATCGTATTTCAAATTTAAATACGACTTGGGACCATATTTTACCTAAATGAAATGGTAGATTCAAAGTTTAACTGAACGTAGTGTCTGTACCTTGAGTAAAGTTTTGAAGTTTAAACAATTTTATAATATCACTATATTTAGGCGAGTAAACGAAAAATGTTCTTTTCAGACTCTAATAACGCAGAAATCGTATTTCAAATTTAAATACGACTTGGGACCATATCTCACCTAAAGTAAATGGTAGAATCAAACTTTAACCAAACGTAATGTTTGTACCTAGTATAAAGTTAAAAAGTTTAAACAATTTTAAAATATCACTATATTTAGGCGAGTAAACGAAAAATGTTCATTTCAGACTCTAAAAACGTAGAAATCGTGTTTCAAGTTGAAATACGCCTTGTAAACGAAATAAGTTTATTTCAGACTCTAATAACGTAGAAATCGTGTTTCAAGTTGAAATACGCCTTGGGACCATATCTCACCTAAAGTAAATGGTAGAATCAAACTTTAACCAAACGTAATGTTTGTACCTAGGGTAAAGTTAAAAAGTTTAAACAATTTGAAAATATCACTATATTTAGGCGAGTAAACGAAAAATGTTCATTTCAGACTCTAAAAACGTAGAAATCGTGTTTCAAGTTGAAATACGCCTTGTAAACGAAAAATGTTTATTTCAGACTCTAATAACGTAGAAATCGTGTTTCAAGTTGAAATACGCCTTGGGACCATATCTCACCTAAAGTAAATGGTAGAATCAAACTTTAACCAAACGTAATGTTTGTACCTAGTATAAAGTTAAAAAGTTTAAACAATTTTAAAATATCACTATATTTAGGCGAGTAAACGAAAAATGTTCATTTCAGACTTTAAAAACGTAGAAAACGTCTTTCAAGTTGAAATACGCCTTGTAAACGAAAAATGTTTATTTCAGACTCTAATAACGTAGAAATCGTGTTTCAAGTTGAAATACGCCTTGGGACCATATCTCACCTAAAGTAAATGGTAGAATCAAACTTTAACCAAACGTAATGTTTGTACCTAGGGTAAAGTTAAAAAGTTTAAACAATTTGAAAATATCACTATATTTAGGCGAGTAAACGAAAAATGTTCGTCTCAGACTCTAAAACCGCAGAAATCGTATTTCAAATTTAAATACGACTTGGGACCATATTTTACCTAAATGAAATGGTAGATTCAAAGTTTAACTGAACGTAGTGTCTGTACCTTGAGTAAAGTTTTGAAGTTTAAACAATTTTATAATATCACTATATTTAGGCGAGTAAACGAAAAATGTTCTTTTCAGACTCTAATAACGCAGAAATCGTATTTCAAATTTAAATACGACTTGGGACCATATCTCACCTAAAGTAAATGGTAGAATCAAACTTTAACCAAACGTAATGTTTGTACCTAGTATAAAGTTAAAAAGTTTAAACAATTTTAAAATATCACTATATTTAGGCGAGTAAACGAAAAATGTTCATTTCAGACTCTAAAAACGTAGAAATCGTGTTTCAAGTTGAAATACGCCTTGTAAACGAAAAATGTTTATTTCAGACTCTAATAACGTAGAAATCGTGTTTCAAGTTGAAATACGCCTTGGGACCATATCTCACCTAAAGTAAATGGTAGAATCAAACTTTAACCAAACGTAATGTTTGTACCTAGGGTAAAGTTAAAAAGTTTAAACAATTTGAAAATATCACTATATTTAGGCGAGTAAACGAAAAATGTTCGTCTCAGACTCTAAAACCGCAGAAATCGTATTTCAAATTTAAATACGACTTGGGACCATATCTCACCTAAAGTAAATGGTAGAATCAAACTTTAACCAAACGTAATGTTTGTACCTAGTATAAAGTTAAAAAGTTTAAACAATTTTAAAATATCACTATATTTAGGCGAGTAAACGAAAAATGTTCATTTCAGACTCTAAAAACGTAGAAATCGTGTTTCAAGTTGAAATACGCCTTGTAAACGAAAAATGTTTATTTCAGACTCTAATAACGTAGAAATCGTGTTTCAAGTTGAAATACGCCTTGGGACCATATCTCACCTAAAGTAAATGGTAGAATCAAACTTTAACCAAACGTAATGTTTGTACCTAGGGTAAAGTTAAAAAGTTTAAACAATTTGAAAATATCACTATATTTAGGCGAGTAAACGAAAAATGTTCATTTCAGACTCTAAAAACGTAGAAATCGTGTTTCAAGTTGAAATACGCCTTGTAAACGAAAAATGTTTATTTCAGACTCTAATAACGTAGAAATCGTGTTTCAAGTTGAAATACGCCTTGGGACAATATCTCACCTAAAGTAAATGGTAGAATCAAACTTTAACCAAACGTAATGTTTGTACCTAGTATAAAGTTAAAAAGTTTAAACAATTTTAAAATATCACTATATTTAGGCGAGTAAACGAAAAATGTTCATTTCAGACTTTAAAAACGTAGAAATCGTCTTTCAAGTTGAAATACGCCTTGTAAACGAAAAATGTTTATTTCAGACTCTAATAACGTAGAAATCGTGTTTCAAGTTGAAATACGCCTTGGGACCATATCTCACCTAAAGTAAATGGTACAATCAAACTTTAACCAAACGTAATGTTTGTACCTAGGGTAAAGTTAAAAAGTTTAAACAATTTGAAAATATCACTATATTTAGGCGAGTAAACGAAAAATGTTCGTCTCAGACTCTAAAACCGCAGAAATCGTATTTCAAATTTAAATACGACTTGGGACCATATTTTACCTAAATGAAATGGTAGATTCAAAGTTTAACTGAACGTAGTGTCTGTACCTTGAGTAAAGTTTTGAAGTTTAAACAATTTTATAATATCACTATATTTAGGCGAGTAAACGAAAAATGTTCATTTCAGACTCTAAAAACGTAGAAATCGTGTTTCAAGTTGAAATACGCCTTGTAAACGAAAAATGTTTATTTCAGACTCTAATAACGTAGAAATCGTGTTTCAAGTTGAAATACGACTTGGGACCATATCTCACCTAAAGTAAATGGTAGAATCAAACTTTAACCAAACGTAATGTTTGTACCTAGTATAAAGTTAAAAAGTTTAAACAATTTTAAAATATCACTATATTTATGCGAGTAAACGAAAAATGTTCATTTCAGACTCTAAAAACGTAGAAATCGTGTTTCAAGTTGAAATACGCCTTGTAAACGAAAAATGTTTATTTCAGACTCTAATAACGTAGAAATCGTGTTTCAAGTTGAAATACGCCTTGGGACCATATCTCACCTAAAGTAAATGGTAGAATCAAACTTTAACCAAACGTAATGTTTGTACCTAGGGTAAAGTTAAAAAGTTTAAACAATTTGAAAATATCACTATATTTAGGCGAGTAAACGAAAAATGTTCGTCTCAGACTCTAAACCGCAGAAATCGTGTTTCAAGTTGAAATACGCCTTGGTACCATATCTCACCTAAAGTAAATGGTAGAATCAAACTTTAACCAAACGTAATGTTTGTACCTAGTATAAAGTTAAAAAGTTTAAACAATTTTAAAATATCACTATATTTAGGCGAGTAAACGAAAAATGTTCATTTCAGACTCTAAAAACGTAGAAATCGTGTTTCAAGTTGAAATACGCCTTGTAAACGAAATAAGTTTATTTCAGACTCTAATAACGTAGAAATCGTGTTTCAAGTTGAAATACGCCTTGGGACCATATCTCACCTAAAGTAAATGGTAGAATCAAACTTTAACCAAACGTAATGTTTGTACCTAGGGTAAAGTTAAAAAGTTTAAACAATTTGAAAATATCACTATATTTAGGCGAGTAAACGAAAAATGTTCATTTCAGACTCTAAAAACGTAGAAATCGTGTTTCAAGTTGAAATACGCCTTGTAAACGAAAAATGTTTATTTCAGACTCTAATAACGTAGAAATCGTGTTTCAAGTTGAAATACGCCTTGGGACCATATCTCACCTAAAGTAAATGGTAGAATCAAACTTTAACCAAACGTAATGTTTGTACCTAGTATAAAGTTAAAAAGTTTAAACAATTTTAAAATATCACTATATTTAGGCGAGTAAACGAAAAATGTTCATTTCAGACTTTAAAAACGTAGAAAACGTCTTTCAAGTTGAAATACGCCTTGTAAACGAAAAATGTTTATTTCAGACTCTAATAACGTAGAAATCGTGTTTCAAGTTGAAATACGCCTTGGGACCATATCTCACCTAAAGTAAATGGTAGAATCAAACTTTAACCAAACGTAATGTTTGTACCTAGGGTAAAGTTAAAAAGTTTAAACAATTTGAAAATATCACTATATTTAGGCGAGTAAACGAAAAATGTTCGTCTCAGACTCTAAAACCGCAGAAATCGTATTTCAAATTTAAATACGACTTGGGACCATATTTTACCTAAATGAAATGGTAGATTCAAAGTTTAACTGAACGTAGTGTCTGTACCTTGAGTAAAGTTTTGAAGTTTAAACAATTTTATAATATCACTATATTTAGGCGAGTAAACGAAAAATGTTCATTTCAGACTCTAATAACGCAGAAATCGTATTTCAAATTTAAATACGACTTGGGACCATATCTCACCTAAAGTAAATGGTAGAATCAAACTTTAACCAAACGTAATGTTTGTACCTAGTATAAAGTTAAAAAGTTTAAACAATTTTAAAATATCACTATATTTAGGCGAGTAAACGAAAAATGTTCATTTCAGACTCTAAAAACGTAGAAATCGTGTTTCAAGTTGAAATACGCCTTGTAAACGAAATAAGTTTATTTCAGACTCTAATAACGTAGAAATCGTGTTTCAAGTTGAAATACGCCTTGGGACCATATCTCACCTAAAGTAAATGGTAGAATCAAACTTTAACCAAACGTAATGTTTGTACCTAGGGTAAAGTTAAAAAGTTTAAACAATTTGAAAATATCACTATATTTAGGCGAGTAAACGAAAAATGTTCATTTCAGACTCTAAAAACGTAGAAATCGTGTTTCAAGTTGAAATACGCCTTGTAAACGAAAAATGTTTATTTCAGACTCTAATAACGTAGAAATCGTGTTTCAAGTTGAAATACGCCTTGGGACAATATCTCACCTAAAGTAAATGGTAGAATCAAACTTTAACCAAACGTAATGTTTGTACCTAGTATAAAGTTAAAAAGTTTAAACAATTTTAAAATATCACTATATTTAGGCGAGTAAACGAAAAATGTTCATTTCAGACTTTAAAAACGTAGAAATCGTCTTTCAAGTTGAAATACGCCTTGTAAACGAAAAATGTTTATTTCAGACTCTAATAACGTAGAAATCGTGTTTCAAGTTGAAATACGCCTTGGGACCATATCTCACCTAAAGTAAATGGTACAATCAAACTTTAACCAAACGTAATGTTTGTACCTAGGGTAAAGTTAAAAAGTTTAAACAATTTGAAAATATCACTATATTTAGGCGAGTAAACGAAAAATGTTCGTCTCAGACTCTAAAACCGCAGAAATCGTATTTCAAATTTAAATACGACTTGGGACCATATTTTACCTAAATGAAATGGTAGATTCAAAGTTTAACTGAACGTAGTGTCTGTAACTTGAGTAAAGTTTTGAAGTTTAAACAATTTTATAATATCACTATATTTAGGCGAGTAAACGAAAAATGTTCATTTCAGACTCTAAAAACGTAGAAATCGTGTTTCAAGTTGAAATACGCCTTGTAAACGAAAAATGTTTATTTCAGACTCTAATAACGTAGAAATCGTGTTTCAAGTTGAAATACGACTTGGGACCATATCTCACCTAAAGTAAATGGTAGAATCAAACTTTAACCAAACGTAATGTTTGTACCTAGTATAAAGTTAAAAAGTTTAAACAATTTTAAAATATCACTATATTTAGGCGAGTAAACGAAAAATGTTCATTTCAGACTCTAAAAACGTAGAAATCGTGTTTCAAGTTGAAATACGCCTTGTAAACGAAAAATGTTTATTTCAGACTCTAATAACGTAGAAATCGTGTTTCAAGTTGAAATACGCCTTGGGACCATATCTCACCTAAAGTAAATGGTAGAATCAAACTTTAACCAAACGTAATGTTTGTACCTAGGGTAAAGTTAAAAAGTTTAAACAATTTGAAAATATCACTATATTTAGGCGAGTAAACGAAAAATGTTCATTTCAGACTCTAAAAACGTAGAAATCGTGTTTCAAGTTGAAATACGCCTTGTAAACGAAATAAGTTTATTTCAGACTCTAATAACGTAGAAATCGTGTTTCAAGTTGAAATACGCCTTGGGACCATATCTCACCTAAAGTAAATGGTAGAATCAAACTTTAACCAAACGTAATGTTTGTACCTAGGGTAAAGTTAAAAAGTTTAAACAATTTGAAAATATCACTATATTTAGGCGAGTAAACGAAAAATGTTCATTTCAGACTCTAAAAACGTAGAAATCGTGTTTCAAGTTGAAATACGCCTTGTAAACGAAAAATGTTTATTTCAGACTCTAATAACGTAGAAATCGTGTTTCAAGTTGAAATACGCCTTGGGACAATATCTCACCTAAAGTAAATGGTAGAATCAAACTTTAACCAAACGTAATGTTTGTACCTAGTATAAAGTTAAAAAGTTTAAACAATTTTAAAATATCACTATATTTAGGCGAGTAAACGAAAAATGTGCATTTCAGACTTTAAAAACGTAGAAATCGTCTTTCAAGTTGAAATACGCCTTGTAAACGAAAAATGTTTATTTCAGACTCTAATAACGTAGAAATCGTGTTTCAAGTTGAAATACGCCTTGGGACCATATCTCACCTAAAGTAAATGGTACAATCAAACTTTAACCAAACGTAATGTTTGTACCTAGGGTAAAGTTAAAAAGTTTAAACAATTTGAAAATATCACTATATTTAGGCGAGTAAACGAAAAATGTTCGTCTCAGACTCTAAAACCGCAGAAATCGTATTTCAAATTTAAATACGACTTGGGACCATATTTTACCTAAATGAAATGGTAGATTCAAAGTTTAACTGAACGTAGTGTCTGTACCTTGAGTAAAGTTTTGAAGTTTAAACAATTTTATAATATCACTATATTTAGGCGAGTAAACGAAAAATGTTCATTTCAGACTCTAAAAACGTAGAAATCGTGTTTCAAGTAGAAATACGCCTTGTAAACGAAAAATGTTTATTTCAGACTCTAATAACGTAGAAATCGTGTTTCAAGTTGAAATACGACTTGGGACCATATCTCACCTAAAGTAAATGGTAGAATCAAACTTTAACCAAACGTAATGTTTGTACCTAGTATAAAGTTAAAAAGTTTAAACAATTTTAAAATATCACTATATTTATGCGAGTAAACGAAAAATGTTCATTTCAGACTCTAAAAACGTAGAAATCGTGTTTCAAGTTGAAATACGCCTTGTAAACGAAAAATGTTTATTTCAGACTCTAATAACGTAGAAATCGTGTTTCAAGTTGAAATACGCCTTGGGACCATATCTCACCTAAAGTAAATGGTAGAATCAAACTTTAACCAAACGTAATGTTTGTACCTAGGGTAAAGTTAAAAAGTTTAAACAATTTGAAAATATCACTATATTTAGGCGAGTAAACGAAAAATGTTCGTCTCAGACTCTAAACCGCAGAAATCGTGTTTCAAGTTGAAATACGCCTTGGTACCATATCTCACCTAAAGTAAATGGTAGAATCAAACTTTAACCAAACGTAATGTTTGTACCTAGTATAAAGTTAAAAAGTTTAAACAATTTTAAAATATCACTATATTTAGGCGAGTAAACGAAAAATGTTCATTTCAGACTCTAAAAACGTAGAAATCGTGTTTCAAGTTGAAATACGCCTTGTAAACGAAATAAGTTTATTTCAGACTCTAATAACGTAGAAATCGTGTTTCAAGTTGAAATACGCCTTGGGACCATATCTCACCTAAAGTAAATGGTAGAATCAAACTTTAACCAAACGTAATGTTTGTACCTAGGGTAAAGTTAAAAAGTTTAAACAATTTGAAAATATCACTATATTTAGGCGAGTAAACGAAAAATGTTCATTTCAGACTCTAAAAACGTAGAAATCGTGTTTCAAGTTGAAATACGCCTTGTAAACGAAAAATGTTTATTTCAGACTCTAATAACGTAGAAATCGTGTTTCAAGTTGAAATACGCCTTGGGACCATATCTCACCTAAAGTAAATGGTAGAATCAAACTTTAACCAAACGTAATGTTTGTACCTAGTATAAAGTTAAAAAGTTTAAACAATTTTAAAATATCACTATATTTAGGCGAGTAAACGAAAAATGTTCATTTCAGACTTTAAAAACGTAGAAAACGTCTTTCAAGTTGAAATACGCCTTGTAAACGAAAAATGTTTATTTCAGACTCTAATAACGTAGAAATCGTGTTTCAAGTTGAAATACGCCTTGGGACCATATCTCACCTAAAGTAAATGGTAGAATCAAACTTTAACCAAACGTAATGTTTGTACCTAGGGTAAAGTTAAAAAGTTTAAACAATTTGAAAATATCACTATATTTAGGCGAGTAAACGAAAAATGTTCGTCTCAGACTCTAAAACCGCAGAAATCGTATTTCAAATTTAAATACGACTTGGGACCATATTTTACCTAAATGAAATGGTAGATTCAAAGTTTAACTGAACGTAGTGTCTGTACCTTGAGTAAAGTTTTGAAGTTTAAACAATTTTATAATATCACTATATTTAGGCGAGTAAACGAAAAATGTTCTTTTCAGACTCTAATAACGCAGAAATCGTATTTCAAATTTAAATACGACTTGGGACCATATCTCACCTAAAGTAAATGGTAGAATCAAACTTTAACCAAACGTAATGTTTGTACCTAGTATAAAGTTAAAAAGTTTAAACAATTTTAAAATATCACTATATTTAGGCGAGTAAACGAAAAATGTTCATTTCAGACTCTAAAAACGTAGAAATCGTGTTTCAAGTTGAAATACGCCTTGTAAACGAAAAATGTTTATTTCAGACTCTAATAACGTAGAAATCGTGTTTCAAGTTGAAATACGCCTTGGGACCATATCTCACCTAAAGTAAATGGTAGAATCAAACTTTAACCAAACGTAATGTTTGTACCTAGGGTAAAGTTAAAAAGTTTAAACAATTTGAAAATATCACTATATTTAGGCGAGTAAACGAAAAATGTTCGTCTCAGACTCTAAAACCGCAGAAATCGTATTTCAAATTTAAATACGACTTGGGACCATATCTCACCTAAAGTAAATGGTAGAATCAAACTTTAACCAAACGTAATGTTTGTACCTAGTATAAAGTTAAAAAGTTTAAACAATTTTAAAATATCACTATATTTAGGCGAGTAAACGAAAAATGTTCATTTCAGACTCTAAAAACGTAGAAATCGTGTTTCAAGTTGAAATACGCCTTGTAAACGAAATAAGTTTATTTCAGACTCTAATAACGTAGAAATCGTGTTTCAAGTTGAAATACGCCTTGGGACCATATCTCACCTAAAGTAAATGGTAGAATCAAACTTTAACCAAACGTAATGTTTGTACCTAGGGTAAAGTTAAAAAGTTTAAACAATTTGAAAATATCACTATATTTAGGCGAGTAAACGAAAAATGTTCATTTCAGACTCTAAAAACGTAGAAATCGTGTTTCAAGTTGAAATACGCCTTGTAAACGAAAAATGTTTATTTCAGACTCTAATAACGTAGAAATCGTGTTTCAAGTTGAAATACGCCTTGGGACAATATCTCACCTAAAGTAAATGGTAGAATCAAACTTTAACCAAACGTAATGTTTGTACCTAGTATAAAGTTAAAAAGTTTAAACAATTTTAAAATATCACTATATTTAGGCGAGTAAACGAAAAATGTTCATTTCAGACTTTAAAAACGTAGAAATCGTCTTTCAAGTTGAAATACGCCTTGTAAACGAAAAATGTTTATTTCAGACTCTAATAACGTAGAAATCGTGTTTCAAGTTGAAATACGCCTTGGGACCATATCTCACCTAAAGTAAATGGTACAATCAAACTTTAACCAAACGTAATGTTTGTACCTAGGGTAAAGTTAAAAAGTTTAAACAATTTGAAAATATCACTATATTTAGGCGAGTAAACGAAAAATGTTCGTCTCAGACTCTAAAACCGCAGAAATCGTATTTCAAATTTAAATACGACTTGGGACCATATTTTACCTAAATGAAATGGTAGATTCAAAGTTTAACTGAACGTAGTGTCTGTACCTTGAGTAAAGTTTTGAAGTTTAAACAATTTTATAATATCACTATATTTAGGCGAGTAAACGAAAAATGTTCATTTCAGACTCTAAAAACGTAGAAATCGTGTTTCAAGTTGAAATACGCCTTGTAAACGAAAAATGTTTATTTCAGACTCTAATAACGTAGAAATCGTGTTTCAAGTTGAAATACGACTTGGGACCATATCTCACCTAAAGTAAATGGTAGAATCAAACTTTAACCAAACGTAATGTTTGTACCTAGTATAAAGTTAAAAAGTTTAAACAATTTTAAAATATCACTATATTTAGGCGAGTAAACGAAAAATGTTCATTTCAGACTCTAAAAACGTAGAAATCGTGTTTCAAGTTGAAATACGCCTTGTAAACGAAAAATGTTTATTTCAGACTCTAATAACGTAGAAATCGTGTTTCAAGTTGAAATACGCCTTGGGACCATATCTCACCTAAAGTAAATGGTAGAATCAAACTTTAACCAAACGTAATGTTTGTACCTAGGGTAAAGTTAAAAAGTTTAAACAATTTGAAAATATCACTATATTTAGGCGAGTAAACGAAAAATGTTCGTCTCAGACTCTAAACCGCAGAAATCGTGTTTCAAGTTGAAATACGCCTTGGTACCATATCTCACCTAAAGTAAATGGTAGAATCAAACTTTAACCAAACGTAATGTTTGTACCTAGTATAAAGTTAAAAAGTTTAAACAATTTTAAAATATCACTATATTTAGGCGAGTAAACGAAAAATGTTCATTTCAGACTCTAAAAACGTAGAAATCGTGTTTCAAGTTGAAATACGCCTTGTAAACGAAATAAGTTTATTTCAGACTCTAATAACGTAGAAATCGTGTTTCAAGTTGAAATACGCCTTGGGACCATATCTCACCTAAAGTAAATGGTAGAATCAAACTTTAACCAAACGTAATGTTTGTACCTAGGGTAAAGTTAAAAAGTTTAAACAATTTGAAAATATCACTATATTTAGGCGAGTAAACGAAAAATGTTCATTTCAGACTCTAAAAACTTAGAAATCGTGTTTCAAGTTGAAATACGCCTTGTAAACGAAAAATGTTTATTTCAGACTCTAATAACGTAGAAATCGTGTTTCAAGTTGAAATACGCCTTGGGACCATATCTCACCTAAAGTAAATGGTAGAATCAAACTTTAACCAAACGTAATGTTTGTACCTAGTATAAAGTTAAAAAGTTTAAACAATTTTAAAATATCACTATATTTAGGCGAGTAAACGAAAAATGTTCATTTCAGACTTTAAAAACGTAGAAAACGTCTTTCAAGTTGAAATACGCCTTGTAAACGAAAAATGTTTATTTCAGACTCTAATAACGTAGAAATCGTGTTTCAAGTTGAAATACGCCTTGGGACCATATCTCACCTAAAGTAAATGGTAGAATCAAACTTTAACCAAACGTAATGTTTGTACCTAGGGTAAAGTTAAAAAGTTTAAACAATTTGAAAATATCACTATATTTAGGCGAGTAAACGAAAAATGTTCGTCTCAGACTCTAAAACCGCAGAAATCGTATTTCAAATTTAAATACGACTTGGGACCATATTTTACCTAAATGAAATGGTAGATTCAAAGTTTAACTGAACGTAGTGTCTGTACCTTGAGTAAAGTTTTGAAGTTTAAACAATTTTATAATATCACTATATTTAGGCGAGTAAACGAAAAATGTTCATTTCAGACTCTAAAAACGTAGAAATCGTGTTTCAAGTTGAAATACGCCTTGTAAACGAAAAATGTTTATTTCAGACTCTAATAACGTAGAAATCGTGTTTCAAGTTGAAATACGACTTGGGACCATATCTCACCTAAAGTAAATGGTAGAATCAAACTTTAACCAAACGTAATGTTTGTACCTAGTATAAAGTTAAAAAGTTTAAACAATTTTAAAATATCACTATATTTAGGCGAGTAAACGAAAAATGTTCATTTCAGACTCTAAAAACGTAGAAATCGTGTTTCAAGTTGAAATACGCCTTGTAAACGAAAAATGTTTATTTCAGACTCTAATAACGTAGAAATCGTGTTTCAAGTTGAAATACGCCTTGGGACCATATCTCACCTAAAGTAAATGGTAGAATCAAACTTTAACCAAACGTAATGTTTGTACCTAGGGTAAAGTTAAAAAGTTTAAACAATTTGAAAATATCACTATATTTAGGCGAGTAAACGAAAAATGTTCGTCTCAGACTCTAAACCGCAGAAATCGTGTTTCAAGTTGAAATACGCCTTGGTACCATATCTCACCTAAAGTAAATGGTAGAATCAAACTTTAACCAAACGTAATGTTTGTACCTAGTATAAAGTTAAAAAGTTTAAACAATTTTAAAATATCACTATATTTAGGCGAGTAAACGAAAAATGTTCATTTCAGACTCTAAAAACGTAGAAATCGTGTTTCAAGTTGAAATACGCCTTGTAAACGAAATAAGTTTATTTCAGACTCTAATAACGTAGAAATCGTGTTTCAAGTTGAAATACGCCTTGGGACCATATCTCACCTAAAGTAAATGGTAGAATCAAACTTTAACCAAACGTAATGTTTGTACCTAGGGTAAAGTTAAAAAGTTTAAACAATTTGAAAATATCACTATATTTAGGCGAGTAAACGAAAAATGTTCATTTCAGACTCTAAAAACTTAGAAATCGTGTTTCAAGTTGAAATACGCCTTGTAAACGAAAAATGTTTATTTCAGACTCTAATAACGTAGAAATCGTGTTTCAAGTTGAAATACGCCTTGGGACCATATCTCACCTAAAGTAAATGGTAGAATCAAACTTTAACCAAACGTAATGTTTGTACCTAGTATAAAGTTAAAAAGTTTAAACAATTTTAAAATATCACTATATTTAGGCGAGTAAACGAAAAATGTTCATTTCAGACTTTAAAAACGTAGAAAACGTCTTTCAAGTTGAAATACGCCTTGTAAACGAAAAATGTTTATTTCAGACTCTAATAACGTAGAAATCGTGTTTCAAGTTGAAATACGCCTTGGGACCATATCTCACCTAAAGTAAATGGTAGAATCAAACTTTAACCAAACGTAATGTTTGTACCTAGGGTAAAGTTAAAAAGTTTAAACAATTTGAAAATATCACTATATTTAGGCGAGTAAACGAAAAATGTTCGTCTCAGACTCTAAAACCGCAGAAATCGTATTTCAAATTTAAATACGACTTGGGACCATATTTTACCTAAATGAAATGGTAGATTCAAAGTTTAACTGAACGTAGTGTCTGTACCTTGAGTAAAGTTTTGAAGTTTAAACAATTTTATAATATCACTATATTTAGGCGAGTAAACGAAAAATGTTCTTTTCAGACTCTAATAACGCAGAAATCGTATTTCAAATTTAAATACGACTTGGGACCATATCTCACCTAAAGTAAATGGTAGAATCAAACTTTAACCAAACGTAATGTTTGTACCTAGTATAAAGTTAAAAAGTTTAAACAATTTTAAAATATCACTATATTTAGGCGAGTAAACGAAAAATGTTCATTTCAGACTCTAAAAACGTAGAAATCGTGTTTCAAGTTGAAATACGCCTTGTAAACGAAAAATGTTTATTTCAGACTCTAATAACGTAGAAATCGTGTTTCAAGTTGAAATACGCCTTGGGACCATATCTCACCTAAAGTAAATGGTAGAATCAAACTTTAACCAAACGTAATGTTTGTACCTAGGGTAAAGTTAAAAAGTTTAAACAATTTGAAAATATCACTATATTTAGGCGAGTAAACGAAAAATGTTCGTCTCAGACTCTAAACCGCAGAAATCGTGTTTCAAGTTGAAATACGCCTTGGTACCATATCTCACCTAAAGTAAATGGTAGAATCAAACTTTAACCAAACGTAATGTTTGTACCTAGTATAAAGTTAAAAAGTTTAAACAATTTTAAAATATCACTATATTTAGGCGAGTAAACGAAAAATGTTCATTTCAGACTCTAAAAACGTAGAAATCGTGTTTCAAGTTGAAATACGCCTTGTAAACGAAATAAGTTTATTTCAGACTCTAATAACGTAGAAATCGTGTTTCAAGTTGAAATACGCCTTGGGACCATATCTCACCTAAAGTAAATGGTAGAATCAAACTTTAACCAAACGTAATGTTTGTACCTAGGGTAAAGTTAAAAAGTTTAAACAATTTGAAAATATCACTATATTTAGGCGAGTAAACGAAAAATGTTCATTTCAGACTCTAAAAACGTAGAAATCGTGTTTCAAGTTGAAATACGCCTTGTAAACGAAAAATGTTTATTTCAGACTCTAATAACGTAGAAATCGTGTTTCAAGTTGAAATACGCCTTGGGACCATATCTCACCTAAAGTAAATGGTAGAATCAAACTTTAACCAAACGTAATGTTTGTACCTAGTATAAAGTTAAAAAGTTTAAACAATTTTAAAATATCACTATATTTAGGCGAGTAAACGAAAAATGTTCATTTCAGACTTTAAAAACGTAGAAATCGTCTTTCAAGTTGAAATACGCCTTGTAAACGAAAAATGTTTATTTCAGACTCTAATAACGTAGAAATCGTGTTTCAAGTTGAAATACGCCTTGGGACCATATCTCACCTAAAGTAAATGGTACAATCAAACTTTAACCAAACGTAATGTTTGTACCTAGGGTAAACTTAAAAAGTTTAAACAATTTGAAAATATCACTATATTTAGGCGAGTAAACGAAAATTGTTCGTCTCAGACTCTAAAACCGCAGAAATCGTATTTCAAATTTAAATACGACTTGGGACCATATTTTACCTAAATGAAATGGTAGATTCAAAGTTTAACTGAACGTAGTGTCTGTACCTTGAGTAAAGTTTTGAAGTTTAAACAATTTTATAATATCACTATATTTAGGCGAGTAAACGAAAAATGTTCATTTCAGACTCTAAAAACGTAGAAATCGTGTTTCAAGTTGAAATACGCCTTGTAAACGAAAAATGTTTATTTCAGACTCTAATAACGTAGAAATCGTGTTTCAAGTTGAAATACGACTTGGGACCATATCTCACCTAAAGTAAATGGTAGAATCAAACTTTAACCAAACGTAATGTTTGTACCTAGTATAAAGTTAAAAAGTTTAAACAATTTTAAAATATCACTATATTTAGGCGAGTAAACGAAAAATGTTCATTTCAGACTCTAAAAACGTAGAAATCGTGTTTCAAGTTGAAATACGCCTTGTAAACGAAAAATGTTTATTTCAGACTCTAATAACGTAGAAATCGTGTTTCAAGTTGAAATACGCCTTGGGACCATATCTCACCTAAAGTAAATGGTAGAATCAAACTTTAACCAAACGTAATGTTTGTACCTAGGGTAAAGTTAAAAAGTTTAAACAATTTGAAAATATCACTATATTTAGGCGAGTAAACGAAAAATGTTCGTCTCAGACTCTAAACCGCAGAAATCGTGTTTCAAGTTGAAATACGCCTTGGTACCATATCTCACCTAAAGTAAATGGTAGAATCAAACTTTAACCAAACGTAATGTTTGTACCTAGTATAAAGTTAAAAAGTTTAAACAATTTTAAAATATCACTATATTTAGGCGAGTAAACGAAAAATGTTCATTTCAGACTCTAAAAACGTAGAAATCGTGTTTCAAGTTGAAATACGCCTTGTAAACGAAATAAGTTTATTTCAGACTCTAATAACGTAGAAATCGTGTTTCAAGTTGAAATACGCCTTGGGACCATATCTCACCTAAAGTAAATGGTAGAATCAAACTTTAACCAAACGTAATGTTTGTACCTAGGGTAAAGTTAAAAAGTTTAAACAATTTGAAAATATCACTATATTTAGGCGAGTAAACGAAAAATGTTCATTTCAGACTCTAAAAACTTAGAAATCGTGTTTCAAGTTGAAATACGCCTTGTAAACGAAAAATGTTTATTTCAGACTCTAATAACGTAGAAATCGTGTTTCAAGTTGAAATACGCCTTGGGACCATATCTCACCTAAAGTAAATGGTAGAATCAAACTTTAACCAAACGTAATGTTTGTACCTAGTATAAAGTTAAAAAGTTTAAACAATTTTAAAATATCACTATATTTAGGCGAGTAAACGAAAAATGTTCATTTCAGACTTTAAAAACGTAGAAAACGTCTTTCAAGTTGAAATACGCCTTGTAAACGAAAAATGTTTATTTCAGACTCTAATAACGTAGAAATCGTGTTTCAAGTTGAAATACGCCTTGGGACCATATCTCACCTAAAGTAAATGGTAGAATCAAACTTTAACCAAACGTAATGTTTGTACCTAGGGTAAAGTTAAAAAGTTTAAACAATTTGAAAATATCACTATATTTAGGCGAGTAAACGAAAAATGTTCGTCTCAGACTCTAAAACCGCAGAAATCGTATTTCAAATTTAAATACGACTTGGGACCATATTTTACCTAAATGAAATGGTAGATTCAAAGTTTAACTGAACGTAGTGTCTGTACCTTGAGTAAAGTTTTGAAGTTTAAACAATTTTATAATATCACTATATTTAGGCGAGTAAACGAAAAATGTTCTTTTCAGACTCTAATAACGCAGAAATCGTATTTCAAATTTAAATACGACTTGGGACCATATCTCACCTAAAGTAAATGGTAGAATCAAACTTTAACCAAACGTAATGTTTGTACCTAGTATAAAGTTAAAAAGTTTAAACAATTTTAAAATATCACTATATTTAGGCGAGTAAACGAAAAATGTTCATTTCAGACTCTAAAAACGTAGAAATCGTGTTTCAAGTTGAAATACGCCTTGTAAACGAAAAATGTTTATTTCAGACTCTAATAACGTAGAAATCGTGTTTCAAGTTGAAATACGCCTTGGGACCATATCTCACCTAAAGTAAATGGTAGAATCAAACTTTAACCAAACGTAATGTTTGTACCTAGGGTAAAGTTAAAAAGTTTAAACAATTTGAAAATATCACTATATTTAGGCGAGTAAACGAAAAATGTTCGTCTCAGACTCTAAACCGCAGAAATCGTGTTTCAAGTTGAAATACGCCTTGGTACCATATCTCACCTAAAGTAAATGGTAGAATCAAACTTTAACCAAACGTAATGTTTGTACCTAGTATAAAGTTAAAAAGTTTAAACAATTTTAAAATATCACTATATTTAGGCGAGTAAACGAAAAATGTTCATTTCAGACTCTAAAAACGTAGAAATTGTGTTTCAAGTTGAAATACGCCTTGTAAACGAAATAAGTTTATTTCAGACTCTAATAACGTAGAAATCGTGTTTCAAGTTGAAATACGCCTTGGGACCATATCTCACCTAAAGTAAATGGTAGAATCAAACTTTAACCAAACGTAATGTTTGTACCTAGGGTAAAGTTAAAAAGTTTAAACAATTTGAAAATATCACTATATTTAGGCGAGTAAACGAAAAATGTTCATTTCAGACTCTAAAAACGTAGAAATCGTGTTTCAAGTTGAAATACGCCTTGTAAACGAAAAATGTTTATTTCAGACTCTAATAACGTAGAAATCGTGTTTCAAGTTGAAATACGCCTTGGGACCATATCTCACCTAAAGTAAATGGTAGAATCAAACTTTAACCAAACGTAATGTTTGTACCTAGTATAAAGTTAAAAAGTTTAAACAATTTTAAAATATCACTATATTTAGGCGAGTAAACGAAAAATGTTCATTTCAGACTTTAAAAACGTAGAAATCGTCTTTCAAGTTGAAATACGCCTTGTAAACGAAAAATGTTTATTTCAGACTCTAATAACGTAGAAATCGTGTTTCAAGTTGAAATACGCCTTGGGACCATATCTCACCTAAAGTAAATGGTACAATCAAACTTTAACCAAACGTAATGTTTGTACCTAGGGTAAAGTTAAAAAGTTTAAACAATTTGAAAATATCACTATATTTAGGCGAGTAAACGAAAATTGTTCGTCTCAGACTCTAAAACCGCAGAAATCGTATTTCAAATTTAAATACGACTTGGGACCATATTTTACCTAAATGAAATGGTAGATTCAAAGTTTAACTGAACGTAGTGTCTGTACCTTGAGTAAAGTTTTGAAGTTTAAACAATTTTATAATATCACTATATTTAGGCGAGTAAACGAAAAATGTTCATTTCAGACTCTAAAAACGTAGAAATCGTGTTTCAAGTTGAAATACGCCTTGTAAACGAAAAATGTTTATTTCAGACTCTAATAACGTAGAAATCGTGTTTCAAGTTGAAATACGACTTGGGACCATATCTCACCTAAAGTAAATGGTAGAATCAAACTTTAACCAAACGTAATGTTTGTACCTAGTATAAAGTTAAAAAGTTTAAACAATTTTAAAATATCACTATATTTAGGCGAGTAAACGAAAAATGTTCATTTCAGACTCTAAAAACGTAGAAATCGTGTTTCAAGTTGAAATACGCCTTGTAAACGAAAAATGTTTATTTCAGACTCTAATAACGTAGAAATCGTGTTTCAAGTTGAAATACGCCTTGGGACCATATCTCACCTAAAGTAAATGGTAGAATCAAACTTTAACCAAACGTAATGTTTGTACCTAGGGTAAAGTTAAAAAGTTTAAACAATTTGAAAATATCACTATATTTAGGCGAGTAAACGAAAAATGTTCGTCTCAGACTCTAAACCGCAGAAATCGTGTTTCAAGTTGAAATACGCCTTGGTACCATATCTCACCTAAAGTAAATGGTAGAATCAAACTTTAACCAAACGTAATGTTTGTACCTAGTATAAAGTTAAAAAGTTTAAACAATTTTAAAATATCACTATATTTAGGCGAGTAAACGAAAAATGTTCATTTCAGACTCTAAAAACGTAGAAATCGTGTTTCAAGTTGAAATACGCCTTGTAAACGAAATAAGTTTATTTCAGACTCTAATAACGTAGAAATCGTGTTTCAAGTTGAAATACGCCTTGGGACCATATCTCACCTAAAGTAAATGGTAGAATCAAACTTTAACCAAACGTAATGTTTGTACCTAGGGTAAAGTTAAAAAGTTTAAACAATTTGAAAATATCACTATATTTAGGCGAGTAAACGAAAAATGTTCATTTCAGACTCTAAAAACGTAGAAATCGTGTTTCAAGTTGAAATACGCCTTGTAAACGAAAAATGTTTATTTCAGACTCTAATAACGTAGAAATCGTGTTTCAAGTTGAAATACGCCTTGGGACCATATCTCACCTAAAGTAAATGGTAGAATCAAACTTTAACCAAACGTAATGTTTGTACCTAGTATAAAGTTAAAAAGTTTAAACAATTTTAAAATATCACTATATTTAGGCGAGTAAACGAAAAATGTTCATTTCAGACTTTAAAAACGTAGAAAACGTCTTTCAAGTTGAAATACGCCTTGTAAACGAAAAATGTTTATTTCAGACTCTAATAACGTAGAAATCGTGTTTCAAGTTGAAATACGCCTTGGGACCATATCTCACCTAAAGTAAATGGTAGAATCAAACTTTAACCAAACGTAATGTTTGTACCTAGGGTAAAGTTAAAAAGTTTAAACAATTTGAAAATATCACTATATTTAGGCGAGTAAACGAAAAATGTTCGTCTCAGACTCTAAAACCGCAGAAATCGTATTTCAAATTTAAATACGACTTGGGACCATATTTTACCTAACTGAAATGGTAGATTCAAAGTTTAACTGAACGTAGTGTCTGTACCTTGAGTAAAGTTTTGAAGTTTAAACAATTTTATAATATCACTATATTTAGGCGAGTAAACGAAAAATGTTCTTTTCAGACTCTAATAACGCAGAAATCGTATTTCAAATTTAAATACGACTTGGGACCATATCTCACCTAAAGTAAATGGTAGAATCAAACTTTAACCAAACGTAATGTTTGTACCTAGGGTAAAGTTAAAAAGTTTAAACAATTTGAAAATATCACTATATTTAGGCGAGTAAACGAAAAATGTTCATTTCAGACTCTAAAAACGTAGAAATCGTGTTTCAAGTTGAAATACGCCTTGTAAACGAAAAATGTTTATTTCAGACTCTAATAACGTAGAAATCGTGTTTCAAGTTGAAATACGCCTTGGGACCATATCTCACCTAAAGTAAATGGTAGAATCAAACTTTAACCAAACGTAATGTTTGTACCTAGGGTAAAGTTAAAAAGTTTAAACAATTTGAAAATATCACTATATTTAGGCGAGTAAACGAAAAATGTTCATTTCAGACTCTAAAAACGTAGAAATCGTGTTTCAAGTTGAAATACGCCTTGTAAACGAAAAATGTTTATTTCAGACTCTAATAACGTAGAAATCGTGTTTCAAGTTGAAATACGCCTTGGGACCATATCTCACCTAAAGTAAATGGTAGAATCAAACTTTAACCAAACGTAATGTTTGTACCTAGTATAAAGTTAAAAAGTTTAAACAATTTTAAAATATCACTATATTTAGGCGAGTAAACGAAAAATGTTCATTTCAGACTTTAAAAACGTAGAAATCGTCTTTCAAGTTGAAATACGCCTTGTAAACGAAAAATGTTTATTTCAGACTCTAATAACGTAGAAATCGTGTTTCAAGTTGAAATACGCCTTGGGACCATATCTCACCTAAAGTAAATGGTACAATCAAACTTTAACCAAACGTAATGTTTGTACCTAGGGTAAAGTTAAAAAGTTTAAACAATTTGAAAATATCACTATATTTAGGCGAGTAAACGAAAAATGTTCGTCTCAGACTCTAAAACCGCAGAAATCGTATTTCAAATTTAAATACGACTTGGGACCATATTTTACCTAAATGAAATGGTAGATTCAAAGTTTAACTGAACGTAGTGTCTGTACCTTGAGTAAAGTTTTGAAGTTTAAACAATTTTATAATATCACTATATTTAGGCGAGTAAACGAAAAATGTTCATTTCAGACTCTAAAAACGTAGAAATCGTGTTTCAAGTTGAAATACGCCTTGTAAACGAAAAATGTTTATTTCAGACTCTAATAACGTAGAAATCGTGTTTCAAGTTGAAATACGACTTGGGACCATATCTCACCTAAAGTAAATGGTAGAATCAAACTTTAACCAAACGTAATGTTTGTACCTAGTATAAAGTTAAAAAGTTTAAACAATTTTAAAATATCACTATATTTAGGCGAGTAAACGAAAAATGTTCATTTCAGACTCTAAAAACGTAGAAATCGTGTTTCAAGTTGAAATACGCCTTGTAAACGAAAAATGTTTATTTCAGACTCTAATAACGTAGAAATCGTGTTTCAAGTTGAAATACGCCTTAGGACCATATCTCACCTAAAGTAAATGGTAGAATCAAACTTTAACCAAACGTAATGTTTGTACCTAGGGTAAAGTTAAAAAGTTTAAACAATTTGAAAATATCACTATATTTAGGCGAGTAAACGAAAAATGTTCATTTCAGACTCTAAAAACGTAGAAATCGTGTTTCAAGTTGAAATACGCCTTGTAAACGAAAAATGTTTATTTCAGACTCTAATAACGTAGAAATCGTGTTTCAAGTTGAAATACGCCTTGGGACCATATCTCACCTAAAGTAAATGGTAGAATCAAACTTTAACCAAACGTAATGTTTGTACCTAGTATAAAGTTAAAAAGTTTAAACAATTTTAAAATATCACTATATTTAGGCGAGTAAACGAAAAATGTTCATTTCAGACTTTAAAAACGTAGAAAACGTCTTTCAAGTTGAAATACGCCTTGTAAACGAAAAATGTTTATTTCAGACTCTAATAACGTAGAAATCGTGTTTCAAGTTGAAATACGCCTTGGGACCATATCTCACCTAAAGTAAATGGTAGAATCAAACTTTAACCAAACGTAATGTTTGTACCTAGGGTAAAGTTAAAAAGTTTAAACAATTTGAAAATATCACTATATTTAGGCGAGTAAACGAAAAATGTTCGTCTCAGACTCTAAAACCGCAGAAATCGTATTTCAAATTTAAATACGACTTGGGACCATATTTTACCTAAATGAAATGGTAGATTCAAAGTTTAACTGAACGTAGTGTCTGTACCTTGAGTAAAGTTTTGAAGTTTAAACAATTTTATAATATCACTATATTTAGGCGAGTAAACGAAAAATGTTCTTTTCAGACTCTAATAACGCAGAAATCGTATTTCAAATTTAAATACGACTTGGGACCATATCTCACCTAAAGTAAATGGTAGAATCAAACTTTAACCAAACGTAATGTTTGTACCTAGTATAAAGTTAAAAAGTTTAAACAATTTTAAAATATCACTATATTTAGGCGAGTAAACGAAAAATGTTCATTTCAGACTCTAAAAACGTAGAAATCGTGTTTCAAGTTGAAATACGCCTTGTAAACGAAAAATGTTTATTTCAGACTCTAATAACGTAGAAATCGTGTTTCAAGTTGAAATACGCCTTGGGACCATATCTCACCTAAAGTAAATGGTAGAATCAAACTTTAACCAAACGTAATGTTTGTACCTAGGGTAAAGTTAAAAAGTTTAAACAATTTGAAAATATCACTATATTTAGGCGAGTAAACGAAAAATGTTCATTTCAGACTCTAAAAACGTAGAAATCGTGTTTCAAGTTGAAATACGCCTTGTAAACGAAAAATGTTTATTTCAGACTCTAATAACGTAGAAATCGTGTTTCAAGTTGAAATACGCCTTGGGACCATATCTCACCTAAAGTAAATGGTAGAATCAAACTTTAACCAAACGTAATGTTTGTACCTAGTATAAAGTTAAAAAGTTTAAACAATTTTAAAATATCACTATATTTAGGCGAGTAAACGAAAAATGTTCATTTCAGACTTTAAAAACGTAGAAAACGTCTTTCAAGTTGAAATACGCCTTGTAAACGAAAAATGTTTATTTCAGACTCTAATAACGTAGAAATCGTGTTTCAAGTTGAAATACGCCTTGGGACCATATCTCACCTAAAGTAAATGGTAGAATCAAACTTTAACCAAACGTAATGTTTGTACCTAGGGTAAAGTTAAAAAGTTTAAACAATTTGAAAATATCACTATATTTAGGCGAGTAAACGAAAAATGTTCGTCTCAGACTCTAAAACCGCAGAAATCGTATTTCAAATTTAAATACGACTTGGGACCATATTTTACCTAAATGAAATGGTAGATTCAAAGTTTAACTGAACGTAGTGTCTGTACCTTGAGTAAAGTTTTGAAGTTTAAACAATTTTATAATATCACTATATTTAGGCGAGTAAACGAAAAATGTTCTTTTCAGACTCTAATAACGCAGAAATCGTATTTCAAATTTAAATACGACTTGGGACCATATCTCACCTAAAGTAAATGGTAGAATCAAACTTTAACCAAACGTAATGTTTGTACCTAGTATAAAGTTAAAAAGTTTAAACAATTTTAAAATATCACTATATTTAGGCGAGTAAACGAAAAATGTTCATTTCAGACTCTAAAAACGTAGAAATCGTGTTTCAAGTTGAAATACGCCTTGTAAACGAAAAATGTTTATTTCAGACTCTAATAACGTAGAAATCGTGTTTCAAGTTGAAATACGCCTTGGGACCATATCTCACCTAAAGTAAATGGTAGAATCAAACTTTAACCAAACGTAATGTTTGTACCTAGGGTAAAGTTAAAAAGTTTAAACAATTTGAAAATATCACTATATTTAGGCGAGTAAACGAAAAATGTTCGTCTCAGACTCTAAACCGCAGAAATCGTGTTTCAAGTTGAAATACGCCTTGGTACCATATCTCACCTAAAGTAAATGGTAGAATCAAACTTTAACCAAACGTAATGTTTGTACCTAGTATAAAGTTAAAAAGTTTAAACAATTTTAAAATATCACTATATTTAGGCGAGTAAACGAAAAATGTTCATTTCAGACTCTAAAAACGTAGAAATCGTGTTTCAAGTTGAAATACGCCTTGTAAACGAAATAAGTTTATTTCAGACTCTAATAACGTAGAAATCGTGTTTCAAGTTGAAATACGCCTTGGGACCATATCTCACCTAAAGTAAATGGTAGAATCAAACTTTAACCAAACGTAATGTTTGTACCTAGGGTAAAGTTAAAAAGTTTAAACAATTTGAAAATATCACTATATTTAGGCGAGTAAACGAAAAATGTTCGTCTCAGACTCTAAACCGCAGAAATCGTGTTTCAAGTTGAAATACGCCTTGGTACCATATCTCACCTAAAGTAAATGGTAGAATCAAACTTTAACCAAACGTAATGTTTGTACCTAGTATAAAGTTAAAAAGTTTAAACAATTTTAAAATATCACTATATTTAGGCGAGTAAACGAAAAATGTTCATTTCAGACTCTAAAAACGTAGAAATCGTGTTTCAAGTTGAAATACGCCTTGTAAACGAAATAAGTTTATTTCAGACTCTAATAACGTAGAAATCGTGTTTCAAGTTGAAATACGCCTTGGGACCATATCTCACCTAAAGTAAATGGTAGAATCAAACTTTAACCAAACGTAATGTTTGTACCTAGGGTAAAGTTAAAAAGTTTAAACAATTTGAAAATATCACTATATTTAGGCGAGTAAACGAAAAATGTTCATTTCAGACTCTAAAAACGTAGAAATCGTGTTTCAAGTTGAAATACGCCTTGTAAACGAAAAATGTTTATTTCAGACTCTAATAACGTAGAAATCGTGTTTCAAGTTGAAATACGCCTTGGGACCATATCTCACCTAAAGTAAATGGTAGAATCAAACTTTAACCAAACGTAATGTTTGTACCTAGTATAAAGTTAAAAAGTTTAAACAATTTTAAAATATCACTATATTTAGGCGAGTAAACGAAAAATGTTCATTTCAGACTTTAAAAACGTAGAAAACGTCTTTCAAGTTGAAATACGCCTTGTAAACGAAAAATGTTTATTTCAGACTCTAATAACGTAGAAATCGTGTTTCAAGTTGAAATACGCCTTGGGACCATATCTCACCTAAAGTAAATGGTAGAATCAAACTTTAACCAAACGTAATGTTTGTACCTAGGGTAAAGTTAAAAAGTTTAAACAATTTGAAAATATCACTATATTTAGGCGAGTAAACGAAAAATGTTCGTCTCAGACTCTAAAACCGCAGAAATCGTATTTCAAATTTAAATACGACTTGGGACCATATTTTACCTAAATGAAATGGTAGATTCAAAGTTTAACTGAACGTAGTGTCTGTACCTTGAGTAAAGTTTTGAAGTTTAAACAATTTTAAAATATCACTATATTTAGGCGAGTGAACGAAAAATGTACGTTTCAGACTCTAATAACGCAGAAATCGTGTTCCAAGTTGAAAAACAACTTGGACCCATATCTCACCTAAATTAAATGGTAGAATCAAAATTTAACCAAAAGTAAAGTTTGTACCTAGGGTATTGTTGAAAAGTTTAAACAATTTTAAAATATCACTATATTTAGGCGAGTAAATGAAAAATGTTCTTTTCAGACTCTAATAACGCAGAAATCGTATTTCAAATTTAAATACAACTTGGGACCAGATTTTACCTAAATGAAATGGTAGATTCAAAGTTTAAATGAACGTAGTGTTTGTACCTTGAGCAAAGTTTAGTAGTTTAAACAATTTTAAAATATCTCAATTTTTAGGCGAGTAAACGAAAAAGTTCGTTTCAGACTAACAACGCAGAAATCGTGTTCCAAGTTAGAATCAAATGGTATAATCAAACTTTAACCAAACGTAAAGTTTGTACCTAAGGTATTGTTGAAAAGTTTAATCAATTATAAAATATCACTATATTTAGGCGAGGAAACGAAAAATGTTCTTTTCAGACTCTAATAACGCAGAAATCGTATTTCAAATTTAAATACGACTTGGGACAATATTTTATCTAAATGAAATGGTAGATTCAAAGTTTAAATGAACGTAGTGTTTGTACTTTGAGCAAAGTTTAGTAGTTTAAACAATTTTATATATCTCAATATTTAGGCGAGTAAACGAAAAATGTTCGTTTCAGACTCTAATAACGCAGAAATCGTGTTCCAAGTTAGAATCAAATGGTAGAATCAAACTTTAACCAAACGTAAAGTTTGTACCTAGGGTATTGTTGAAAAGTTTAATCAATTTTAAAATATCACTATATTTAGGCGAGTAAACGAAAAATGTTCTTTTCAGACTCTAATAACGCAGAAATCGTATTTCAAATTTAAATACGACTTGGGACAATATTTTACCTAAATGAAATGGTAGATTCAAAGTTTAAATGAACGTAGTGTTTGTACCTTGAGCAAAGTTTAGTAGTTTAAACAATTTTATATATCTCAATATTTAGGCGAGTAAACGAAAAATGTTCGTTTCAGACTCTAATAACGCAGAAATCGTGTTCCAAGTTAGAATCAAATGGTAGAATCAAACTTTAACCAAACGTAAAGTTTGTACCTAGGGTATTGGACCATATTTTACCTACATGAAATGGTAGATTCAAATTTTAACTGAACGTAGTGTTTGTACCTTGAGTAAAGTTTAGAAGTTAAACAATTTTAAAATATCACTATATTTAGGCGAGTAAACGAAAAATGTTCGTTTCAGAATCTAATAACGCAGAAATCGTGTTCCAAGTTGAAAAACGACTTGGACCCATATCTCACCTAAATTAAATGGTAGAATCAAACTTGAACCAAACGTAAAGTTTGTACCTAGGGTATTGTTGAAAAGTTTAATCAATTTTAAAATATCACTATATTTAGGCGAGTAAACGAAAAATGTTCTTTTCAGACTCTAATAACGCAGAAATTGTATTTCAAATTTAAATACGACTTGGGACCATATTTTACCTAAATGAAATGGTAGATTCAAAGTTTAAATGAACGTAGTGTTTGTACCTTGAGCAAAGTTTAGTAGTTTAAACAATTTTATATCGTTTCAGACTCTAATAACGCAGAAATCGTGTTCCAAGTTAGAATCAAATGGTAGAATCATACTTTAACCAAACGTAAAGTTTGTACCTAGGGTATTGTTGAAAAGTTTAATCAATTTTAAAATATCACTATATTTAGGCGAGTAAACGAAAAATGTTCTTTTCAGACTCTAATAACGCAGAAATCGTATTTCAAATTTAAATACGACTTGGGACCATATTTTACCTAAATGAAATGGTAGATTCAAAGTTTAAATGAACGTAGTGTTTGTACCTTGAGCACAGTTTAGAAGTTTAAACAATTTTAAAATATCACTATGTTTAGGCGAGTAAACGAAAAATGTTCTTTTCAGACTCTTAATAACGCAGAATTCGTATTTCAAATTTAAATACGACTTGGGACCATATTTTACCTAAATAAAATGGTAGATTCAAAGTTTAAATGAACGTAGTGTTTGTACCTGTAGCAAAGTTTAGAAGTTTAAACAATTTTAAAATATCACTATATTTAGGCGAGTAAACGAAAAATGTTCTTTTCAGACTCTAATAACGCAGAAATTGTATTTCAAATTTAAATACGACTTGGGACCATATTTTACCTAAATGAAATTTTAGATTCAAAGTTTAAATGAACGTAGTGTTTGTACCTTGAGCAAAGTTTAGTAGTTTAAACAATTTTAAAATATCTCAATTTTTAGGCGAGTAAACGAAAAAGTTCGTTTCAGACTCTAACAACGCAGAAATCGTGTTTCAAGTTGAAATACGACTTTGGACCATATTTTACCTAAATGAAATGGTAGATTCAAAGTTTAAATGAACGTAGTGGTTATACCTTGAGTAAAGTTTAGAAGTTTAAACAATTTTAAAATATCACTATATTTAGGCGAGTAAACGAAAAATGGTCGTTTCAAACTCTAATAACGCAGAAATCGTATTTCAAATTTAAATACGACTTGGGACCATATTTTACCTATATGAAATGGTAGATTCAAAGTTTAACTGAACGTAGTGTATGTACCTTGAGTAAAGTTTAGAAGTTTAAACAATTTTAAAATATCACTATATTTAGGCGAGTGAACGAAAAATGTACGTTTCAGACTCTAATAACGCAGAAATCGTGTTCCAAGATGAAAAACGACTTGGACCCATATCTCACCTAAATTAAATGGTAGAATCAAAATTTAACCAAACGTAAAGTTTGTACCTAGGGTATTGTTGAAAAGTTTAAACAATTTTAAAATATCACTATATTTAGGCGAGTAAATGAAAAATGTTCTTTTCAGACTCTAATAACGCAGAAATCGTATTTCAAATTTAAATACAACTTGGGACCAGATTTTACCTAAATGAAATGGTAGATTCAAAGTTTAAATGAACGTAGTGTTTGTACCTTGAGCAAAGTTTAGTAGTTTAAACAATTTTAAAATATCTCAATTTTTAGGCGAGTAAACGAAAAAGGTCGTTTCAGACTAACAACGCAGAAATCGTGTTCCAAGTTAGAATCAAATGGTATAATCAAACTTTAACCAAACGTAAAGTTTGTACCTAAGGTATTGTTGAAAAGTTTAATCAATTTTAAAATATCACTATATTTAGGCGAGGAAACGAAAAATGTTCTTTTCAGACTCTAATAACGCAGAAATCGTATTTCAAATTTAAATACGACTTGGGACAATATTTTATCTAAATGAAATGGTAGATTCAAAGTTTAAATGAACGTAGTGTTTGTACTTTGAGCAAAGTTTAGTAGTTTAAACAATTTTATATATCTCAATATTTAGGCGAGTAAACGAAAAATGTTCGTTTCAGACTCTAATAACGCTGAAATCGTATTTCAAATTTAAATACGACTTGGGACCATATTTTACATAAATGAAATGGTAGATTCAAAGTTTAAATGAACGTCGTGTTTGTACCTTGAGCAAAGTTTAGAAGTTTAAACAATTTTAAAATATCACTGTTTAGGCGAGTAAACGAAAAATGTTCGTTTCAGACTCTAATAACGCAGAAATCGTGTTCCAAGTTAGAATCAAATGGTAGAATCAAACTTTAACCAAACGTAAAGGGTATTGTTGAAAAGTTTAATCAATTTTAAAATATCACTATATTTAGGCGAGTAACCGAAAAATGTTCTTTTCAGACTCTAATAACGCAGAAATCGTATTTCAAATTTAAATACGACTTGGGAACATATTTTACATAAATGAAATGGTAGATTCAAAGTTTAAATGAACGTAGTGTTTGTACCTTGAGCAAAGTTTAGTAGTTTAAACAATTTTTAAATATCACTATATTTAGGCGAGTAAAAGAAAAATGTTCTTTTCAGACTCTAATAACGCAGAAATCGTATTTCAAATTTAAATACGACTTGGGAACATATTTTACATAAATGAAATGGTAGATTCAAAGTTTAAATGAACGTAGTGTTTGTACCTTGAGCAAAGTTTAGTAGTTGAAACAATTTTATATATCTCAATATTTAGGCGAGTAAACGAAAAATGTTCGTTTCAGACTCTAATAACGCAGAAATCGTGTTCCAAGTTAGAATCAAATGGTAGAATCAAACTTTAACCAAACGTAAAGTTTGTACCTAGGGTATTGTTGAAAAGTTTAATCAATTTTAAAATATCACTATATTTAGGCGAGTAAACGAAAAATGTTCTTTTCAGACTCTAATAACGCAGAAATCGTATTTCAAGTTTAAATACGACTTGGGACCATATTTTACCTAAATGAAATGGTAGATTCAAAGTTTAAATGAACTTAGTGTTTGTACCTTGAGCAAAGTTTAGTAGTTTAAACAATTTTAAAATATCTCAATTTTTAGGCGAGTAAACGAAAAAGTTCGTTTCAGACTAACAACGCAGAAATCGTGTTTCAAGTTGAAATACGACTTTGGACCATATTTTACCTAAATGAAATGGTAGATTCAAAGTTTAAATGAACGTAGTGTTTGTACCTTGAGTAAAGTTTAGAAGTTTAAACAATTTTAAAATATCTCTATATTTAGGCGAGTAAACGAAAAATGGTCGTTTCAGACTCTAATAACGCAGAAATCATATTTCAAATTTAAATACGACTTGGGACCATATTTTACCTAAATGAAATGGTAGATTCAAAGTTTAAATGAACGTAGTGTTTGTACCTTGAGCAAAGTTTAGTAATTTAAACAATTTTAAAATATCTCAATTTTTAGGCGAGTAAACGAAAAATGTTCGTTTCAGACTCTAATAACGCAGAAATCGTGTTCCAAGTTAGAAACAATTGGTAGAATCAAACTTTAACCAAACGTAAAGTTTGTACCTAGGGTATTGTTGAAAAGTTTAATCAATTTTAAAATATCACTATATTTAGGCGAGTAAACGAAAAATGTTCTTTTCAGACTCTAATAACGCAGAAATCGTGTTCCAAGTTAGAATCAAATGGTAGAATCCATCTTTAACCAAACGTAAAGTTAGTACCTAGGGTATTGTTGAAAAGTTTAATCAATTTTAAAATATCACTATATTTAGGCGAGTAAACGAAAAATGTTCTTTTCAGACTCTAATAACGCAGAAATCGTATTTCAAATTTAAATACGACTTGGGACCATATTATACCTAAATGAAATGGTAGATTCAAAGTTTAAATGAACGTAGTGTTTGTACCTTGAGCAAAGTTTAGTAGTTTAAACAATTTTAAAATATCTCAATTTTTAGGCGAGTAAACGAAAAAGTTCGTTTCAGACTCTAACAACGCAGAAACCGTGTTTCAAGTTGAAATACGACTTTGGACCATATTTTACCTAAATGAAATGGTAGATTCAAAGTTTAAATGAACGTAGTGTTTGTACCTTGAGTAAAGTTTAGAAGTTTAAACAATTTTAAAATATCTCTATATTTAGGCGAGTAAACGAAAAATGGTCGTTTCAGACTCTAATAACGCAGAAATCATATTTCAAATTTAAATACGACTTGGGACCATATTTTACCTAAATGAAATGGTAGATTCAAAGTTTAAATGAACGTAGTGTTTGTACCTTGAGCAAAGTTTAGTAATTTAAACAATTTTAAAATATCTCAATTTTTAGGCGAGTAAACGAAAAATGTTCGTTTCAGACTCTAATAACGCAGAAATCGTGTTCCAAGTTAGAAACAATTGGTAGAATCAAACTTTAACCAAACGTAAAGTTTGTACCTAGGGTATTGTTGAAAAGTTTAATCAATTTTAAAATATCACTATATTTAGGCGAGTAAACGAAAAATGTTCTTTTCAGACTCTAATAACGCAGAAATCGTGTTCCAAGTTAGAATCAAATGGTAGAATCAAACTTTAACCAAACGTAAAGGGTATTGTTGAAAAGTTTAATCAATTTTAAAATATCACTATATTTAGGCGAGTAACCGAAAAATGTTCTTTTCAGACTCTAATAACGCAGAAATCGTATTTCAAATTTAAATACGACTTGGGAACATATTTTACATAAATGAAATGGTAGATTCAAAGTTTAAATGAACGTAGTGTTTGTACCTTGAGCAAAGTTTAGTAGTTTAAACAATTTTTAAATATCACTATATTTAGGCGAGTAAAAGAAAAATGTTCTTTTCAGACTCTAATAACGCAGAAATCGTATTTCAAATTTAAATACGACTTGGGAACATATTTTACATAAATGAAATGGTAGATTCAAAGTTTCAATGAACGTAGTGTTTGTACCTTGAGCAAAGTTTAGTAGTTGAAACAATTTTATATATCTCAATATTTAGGCGAGTAAACGAAAAATGTTCGTTTCAGACTCTAATAACGCAGAAATCGTGTTCCAAGTTAGAATCAAATGGTAGAATCAAACTTTAACCAAACGTAAAGTTTGTACCTAGGGTATTGTTGAAAAGTTTAATCAATTTTAAAATATCACTATATTTAGGCGAGTAAACGAAAAATGTTCTTTTCAGACTCTAATAACGCAGAAATCGTATTTCAAGTTTAAATACGACTTGGGACCATATTTTACCTAAATGAAATGGTAGATTCAAAGTTTAAATGAACTTAGTGTTTGTACCTTGAGCAAAGTTTAGTAGTTTAAACAATTTTAAAATATCTCAATTTTTAGGCGAGTAAACGAAAAAGTTCGTTTCAGACTAACAACGCAGAAATCGTGTTTCAAGTTGAAATACGACTTTGGACCATATTTTACCTAAATGAAATGGTAGATTCAAAGTTTAAATGAACGTAGTGTTTGTACCTTGAGTAAAGTTTAGAAGTTTAAACAATTTTAAAATATCTCTATATTTAGGCGAGTAAACGAAAAATGGTCGTTTCAGACTCTAATAACGCAGAAATCATATTTCAAATTTAAATACGACTTGGGACCATATTTTACCTAAATGAAATGGTAGATTCAAAGTTTAAATGAACGTAGTGTTTGTACCTTGAGCAAAGTTTAGTAATTTAAACAATTTTAAAATATCTCAATTTTTAGGCGAGTAAACGAAAAATGTTCGTTTCAGACTCTAATAACGCAGAAATCGTGTTCCAAGTTAGAAACAATTGGTAGAATCAAACTTTAACCAAACGTAAAGTTTGTACCTAGGGTATTGTTGAAAAGTTTAATCAATTTTAAAATATCACTATATTTAGGCGAGTAAACGAAAAATGTTCTTTTCAGACTCTAATAACGCAGAAATCGTGTTCCAAGTTAGAATCAAATGGTAGAATCCATCTTTAACCAAACGTAAAGTTAGTACCTAGGGTATTGTTGAAAAGTTTAATCAATTTTAAAATATCACTATATTTAGGCGAGTAAACGAAAAATGTTCTTTTCAGACTCTAATAACGCAGAAATCGTATTTCAAATTTAAATACGACTTGGGACCATATTATACCTAAATGAAATGGTAGATTCAAAGTTTAAATGAACGTAGTGTTTGTACCTTGAGCAAAGTTTAGTAGTTTAAACAATTTTAAAATATCTCAATTTTTAGGCGAGTAAACGAAAAAGTTCGTTTCAGACTCTAACAACGCAGAAACCGTGTTTCAAGTTGAAATACGACTTTGGACCATATTTTACCTAAATGAAATGGTAGATTCAAAGTTTAAATGAACGTAGTGTTTGTACCTTGAGTAAAGTTTAGAAGTTTAAACAATTTTAAAATATCTCTATATTTAGGCGAGTAAACGAAAAATGGTCGTTTCAGACTCTAATAACGCAGAAATCATATTTCAAATTTAAATACGACTTGGGACCATATTTTACCTAAATGAAATGGTAGATTCAAAGTTTAAATGAACGTAGTGTTTGTACCTTGAGCAAAGTTTAGTAATTTAAACAATTTTAAAATATCTCAATTTTTAGGCGAGTAAACGAAAAATGTTCGTTTCAGACTCTAATAACGCAGAAATCGTGTTCCAAGTTAGAAACAATTGGTAGAATCAAACTTTAACCAAACGTAAAGTTTGTACCTAGGGTATTGTTGAAAAGTTTAATCAATTTTAAAATATCACTATATTTAGGCGAGTAAACGAAAAATGTTCTTTTCAGACTCTAATAACGCAGAAATCGTGTTCCAAGTTAGAATCAAATGGTAGAATCAAACTTTAACCAAACGTAAAGTTTGTACCTCGAGTATTGTTGAAAAGTTTAATCAATTTTAAAATATCACTATATTTAGGCGAGCAAACGAAAAATGTTCTTTTCAGACTCTAATAACGCAGAAATCGTATTTCAAATTTAAATACGACTTGGGACCATATTTTACCTAAATGAAATGGTAGATTCAAAGTTTAAATGAACGTAGTGTTTGTACCTTGAGCAAAGTTTAGTAGTTTAAACAATTTTATATATCTCAATATTTAGGCGAGTAAACGAAAAATGTTCGTTTCAGACTCTAATAACGCAGAAATCGTGTTCCAAGTTAGAATCAAATGGTAGAATCAAACTTTAACCAAACGTAAAGTTTGTACCTAGGGTATTGTTGAAAAGTTTAATCAATTTTAAAATATCACTATATTTAGGCGAGTAAACGAAAAATGTTCTTTTCATACTCTAATAACGCAGAAATCGTATTTCAAGTTTAAATACGACTTGGGACCATATTTTACCTAAATGAAATGGTAGATTCAAAGTTTAAATGAACGTAGTGTTTGTACCTTGAGCAAAGTTTAGTAGTTTAAACAATTTTATATATCTCAATATTTAGGCGAGTAAACGAAAAATGTTCGTTTCAGACTCTAATAACGCAGAAATCGTGTTCCAAGTTAGAATCAAATGGTAGAATCAAACTTTAACCAAACGTAAAGTTTGTACCTAGGGTATTGTTGAAAAGTTTAATCAATTTTAAAATATCACTATATTTAGGCGAGTAAACGAAAAATGTTCTTTTCAGACTCTAATAACGCAGAAATCGTATTTCAAGTTTAAATACGACTTGGGACCATATTTTACCTAAATGAAATGGTAGATTCAAAGTTTAAATGAACTTAGTGTTTGTACCTTGAGCAAAGTTTAGTAGTTTAAACAATTTTAAAATATCTCAATTTTTAGGCGAGTAAACGAAAAAGTTCGTTTCAGACTAACAACGCAGAAATCGTGTTTCAAGTTGAAATACGACTTTGGACCATATTTTACCTAAATGAAATGGTAGATTCAAAGTTTAAATGAACGTAGTGTTTGTACCTTGAGTAAAGTTTAGAAGTTTAAACAATTTTAAAATATCTCTATATTTAGGCGAGTAAACGAAAAATGGTCGTTTCAGACTCTAATAACGCAGAAATCATATTTCAAATTTAAATACGACTTGGGACCATATTTTACCTAAATGAAATGGTAGATTCAAAGTTTAAATGAACGTAGTGTTTGTACCTTGAGCAAAGTTTAGTAATTTAAACAATTTTAAAATATCTCAATTTTTAGGCGAGTAAACGAAAAATGTTCGTTTCAGACTCTAATAACGCAGAAATCGTGTTCCAAGTTAGAAACAATTGGTAGAATCAAACTTTAACCAAACGTAAAGTTTGTACCTAGGGTATTGTTGAAAAGTTTAATCAATTTTAAAATATCACTATATTTAGGCGAGTAAACGAAAAATGTTCTTTTCAGACTCTAATAACGCAGAAATCGTGTTCCAAGTTAGAATCAAATGGTAGAATCCATCTTTAACCAAACGTAAAGTTAGTACCTAGGGTATTGTTGAAAAGTTTAATCAATTTTAAAATATCACTATATTTAGGCGAGTAAACGAAAAATGTTCTTTTCAGACTCTAATAACGCAGAAATCGTATTTCAAATTTAAATACGACTTGGGACCATATTATACCTAAATGAAATGGTAGATTCAAAGTTTAAATGAACGTAGTGTTTGTACCTTGAGCAAAGTTTAGTAGTTTAAACAATTTTAAAATATCTCAATTTTTAGGCGAGTAAACGAAAAAGTTCGTTTCAGACTCTAACAACGCAGAAACCGTGTTTCAAGTTGAAATACGACTTTGGACCATATTTTACCTAAATGAAATGGTAGATTCAAAGTTTAAATGAACGTAGTGTTTGTACCTTGAGTAAAGTTTAGAAGTTTAAACAATTTTAAAATATCTCTATATTTAGGCAAGTAAACGAAAAATGGTCGTTTCAGACTCTAATAACGCAGAAATCATATTTCAAATTTAAATACGACTTGGGACCATATTTTACCTAAATGAAATGGTAGATTCAAAGTTTAAATGAACGTAGTGTTTGTACCTTGAGCAAAGTTTAGTAATTTAAACAATTTTAAAATATCTCAATTTTTAGGCGAGTAAACGAAAAATGTTCGTTTCAGACTCTAATAACGCAGAAATCGTGTTCCAAGTTAGAAACAATTGGTAGAATCAAACTTTAACCAAACGTAAAGTTTGTACCTAGGGTATTGTTGAAAAGTTTAATCAATTTTAAAATATCACTATATTTAGGCGAGTAAACGAAAAATGTTCTTTTCAGACTCTAATAACGCAGAAATCGTGTTCCAAGTTAGAATCAAATGGTAGAATCAAACTTTAACCAAACGTAAAGTTTGTACCTCGAGTATTGTTGAAAAGTTTAATCAATTTTAAAATATCACTATATTTAGGCGAGCAAACGAAAAATGTTCTTTTCAGACTCTAATAACGCAGAAATCGTATTTCAAATTTAAATACGACTTGGGACCATATTTTACCTAAATGAAATGGTAGATTCAAAGTTTAAATGAACGTAGTGTTTGTACCTTGAGCAAAGTTTAGTAGTTTAAACAATTTTATATATCTCAATATTTAGGCGAGTAAACGAAAAATGTTCGTTTCAGACTCTAATAACGCAGAAATCGTGTTCCAAGTTAGAATCAAATGGTAGAATCAAACTTTAACCAAACGTAAAGTTTGTACCTAGGGTATTGTTGAAAAGTTTAATCAATTTTAAAATATCACTATATTTAGGCGAGTAAACGAAAAATGTTCTTTTCAGACTCTAATAACGCAGAAATCGTATTTCAAGTTTAAATACGACTTGGGACCATATTTTACCTAAATGAAATGGTAGATTCAAAGTTTAAATGAACGTAGTGTTTGTACCTTGAGCAAAGTTTAGTAGTTTAAACAATTTTATATATCTCAATATTTAGGCGAGTAAACGAAAAATGTTCGTTTCAGACTCTAATAACGCAGAAATCGTGTTCCAAGTTAGAATCAAATGGTAGAATCAAACTTTAACCAAACGTAAAGTTTGTACCTAGGGTATTGTTGAAAAGTTTAATCAATTTTAAAATATCACTATATTTAGGCGAGTAAACGAAAAATGTTCTTTTCAGACTCTAATAACGCAGAAATCGTATTTCAAGTTTAAATACGACTTGGGACCATATTTTACCTAAATGAAATGGTAGATTCAAAGTTTAAATGAACGTAGTGTTTGTACCTTGAGCAAAGTTTAGTAGTTTAAACAATTTTAAAATATCTCAATTTTTAGGCGAGTAAACGAAAAAGTTCGTTTCAGACTAACAACGCAGAAATCGTGTTTCAAGTTGAAATACGACTTTGGACCATATTTTACCTAAATGAAATGGTAGATTCAAAGTTTAAATGAACGTAGTGTTTGTACCTTGAGTAAAGTTTAGAAGTTTAAACAATTTTAAAATATCTCTATATTTAGGCGAGTAAACGAAAAATGGTCGTTTCAGACTCTAATAACGCAGAAATCATATTTCAAATTTAAATACGACTTGGGACCATATTTTACCTAAATGAAATGGTAGATTCAAAGTTTAAATGAACGTAGTGTTTGTACCTTGAGCAAAGTTTAGTAATTTAAACAATTTTAAAATATCTCAATTTTTAGGCGAGTAAACGAAAAATGTTCGTTTCAGACTCTAATAACGCAGAAATCGTGTTCCAAGTTAGAAACAATTGGTAGAATCAAACTTTAACCAAACGTAAAGTTTGTACCTAGGGTATTGTTGAAAAGTTTAATCAATTTTAAAATATCACTATATTTAGGCGAGTAAACGAAAAATGTTCTTTTCAGACTCTAATAACGCAGAAATCGTGTTCCAAGTTAGAATCAAATGGTAGAATCCATCTTTAACCAAACGTAAAGTTAGTACCTAGGGTATTGTTGAAAAGTTTAATCAATTTTAAAATATCACTATATTTAGGCGAGTAAACGAAAAATGTTCTTTTCAGACTCTAATAACGCAGAAATCGTATTTCAAATTTAAATACGACTTGGGACCATATTATACCTAAATGAAATGGTAGATTCAAAGTTTAAATGAACGTAGTGTTTGTACCTTGAGCAAAGTTTAGTAGTTTAAACAATTTTAAAATATCTCAATTTTTAGGCGAGTAAACGAAAAAGTTCGTTTCAGACTCTAACAACGCAGAAACCGTGTTTCAAGTTGAAATACGACTTTGGACCATATTTTACCTAAATGAAATGGTAGATTCAAAGTTTAAATGAACGTAGTGTTTGTACCTTGAGTAAAGTTTAGAAGTTTAAACAATTTTAAAATATCTCTATATTTAGGCGAGTAAACGAAAAATGGTCGTTTCAGACTCTAATAACGCAGAAATCATATTTCAAATTTAAATACGACTTGGGACCATATTTTACCTAAATGAAATGGTAGATTCAAAGTTTAAATGAACGTAGTGTTTGTACCTTGAGCAAAGTTTAGTAATTTAAACAATTTTAAAATATCTCAATTTTTAGGCGAGTAAACGAAAAATGTTCGTTTCAGACTCTAATAACGCAGAAATCGTGTTCCAAGTTAGAAACAATTGGTAGAATCAAACTTTAACCAAACGTAAAGTTTGTACCTAGGGTATTGTTGAAAAGTTTAATCAATTTTAAAATATCACTATATTTAGGCGAGTAAACGAAAAATGTTCTTTTCAGACTCTAATAACGCAGAAATCGTGTTCCAAGTTAGAATCAAATGGTAGAATCCATCTTTAACCAAACGTAAAGTTAGTACCTAGGGTATTGTTGAAAAGTTTAATCAATTTTAAAATATCACTATATTTAGGCGAGTAAACGAAAAATGTTCTTTTCAGACTCTAATAACGCAGAAATCGTATTTCAAATTTAAATACGACTTGGGACCATATTATACCTAAATGAAATGGTAGATTCAAAGTTTAAATGAACGTAGTGTTTGTACCTTGAGCAAAGTTTAGTAGTTTAAACAATTTTAAAATATCTCAATTTTTAGGCGAGTAAACGAAAAAGTTCGTTTCAGACTCTAACAACGCAGAAACCGTGTTTCAAGTTGAAATACGACTTTGGACCATATTTTACCTAAATGAAATGGTAGATTCAAAGTTTAAATGAACGTAGTGTTTGTACCTTGAGTAAAGTTTAGAAGTTTAAACAATTTTAAAATATCTCTATATTTAGGCGAGTAAACGAAAAATGGTCGTTTCAGACTCTAATAACGCAGAAATCATATTTCAAATTTAAATACGACTTGGGACCATATTTTACCTAAATGAAATGGTAGATTCAAAGTTTAAATGAACGTAGTGTTTGTACCTTGAGCAAAGTTTAGTAATTTAAACAATTTTAAAATATCTCAATTTTTAGGCGAGTAAACGAAAAATGTTCGTTTCAGACTCTAATAACGCAGAAATCGTGTTCCAAGTTAGAAACAATTGGTAGAATCAAACTTTAACCAAACGTAAAGTTTGTACCTAGGGTATTGTTGAAAAGTTTAATCAATTTTAAAATATCACTATATTTAGGCGAGTAAACGAAAAATGTTCTTTTCAGACTCTAATAACGCAGAAATCGTGTTCCAAGTTAGAATCAAATGGTAGAATCAAACTTTAACCAAACGTAAAGTTTGTACCTCGAGTATTGTTGAAAAGTTTAATCAATTTTAAAATATCACTATATTTAGGCGAGCAAACGAAAAATGTTCTTTTCAGACTCTAATAACGCAGAAATCGTATTTCAAATTTAAATACGACTTGGGACCATATTTTACCTAAATGAAATGGTAGATTCAAAGTTTAAATGAACGTAGTGTTTGTACCTTGAGCAAAGTTTAGTAGTTTAAACAATTTTATATATCTCAATATTTAGGCGAGTAAACGAAAAATGTTCGTTTCAGACTCTAATAACGCAGAAATCGTGTTCCAAGTTAGAATCAAATGGTAGAATCAAACTTTAACCAAACGTAAAGTTTGTACCTAGGGTATTGTTGAAAAGTTTAATCAATTTTAAAATATCACTATATTTAGGCGAGTAAACGAAAAATGTTCTTTTCAGACTCTAATAACGCAGAAATCGTATTTCAAGTTTAAATACGACGTGGGACCATATTTTACCTAAATGAAATGGTAGATTCAAAGTTTAAATGAACGTAGTGTTTGTACCTTGAGCAAAGTTTAGTAGTTTAAACAATTTTAAAATATCTCAATTTTTAGGCGAGTAAACGAAAAAGTTCGTTTCAGACTAACAACGCAGAAATCGTGTTCCAAGTTAGAATCAAATGGTAGACTCAAACTTTAACCAAACGTAAAGTTTGTACCTAAGGTATTGTTGAAAAGTTTAATCAATTTTAAAATATCACTATATTTAGGCGAGTAAACGAAAAATGTTCTTTTCAGACTCTAATAACGCAGAAATCGTATTTCAAATTTAAATACGACTTGGGACAATATTTTACCTAAATGAAATGGTAGATTCAAAGTTTAAATGAACGTAGTGTTTGTACCTTGAGCAAAGTTTAGTAGATTAAACAATTTTATATATCTCAATATTTAGGCGAGTAAACGAAAAATGTTCGTTTCAGACTCTAATAACGCAGAAATCGTATTTCAAATTTAAATACGACTTGGAACCATATTTTACATAAATGAAATGGTAGATTCAAAGTTTAAATGAACGTCGTGTTTGTACCTTGAGCAAAGTTTAGAAGTTTAAACAATTTTATAATATCACTATGTTTAGGCGAGTAAACGAAAAAAGTTCGTTTCAGACTCTAATAACGCAGAAATCGTGTTCCAAGTTAGAATCAAATGGTAGAATCAAATTGTAACCAAACGTAAAGGGTATTGTTGAAAAGTTTAATCAATTTTAAAATATCACTATATTTAGGCGAGTAACCGAAAAATGTTCTTTTCAGACTCTAATAACGCAGAAATCGTATTTCAAATTTAAATACGACTTGGGACCATATTTTACCTAAATGAAATGGTAGATTCAAAGCTTAAATGAACGTAGTGTTTGTACCTTGAGCACAGTTTAGTAGTTTAAACAATTTTTAAATATCTCAATTTTTAGGCGAGTAAACGAAAAATGTTCGTTTCAGACTCTAATAACGCAGAAATCGTGTTCCAAGTTAGAATCAAATGGTAGAATCAAACTTTAACCAAACGTAAAGTTTGTACCTAGGGTATTGTTGAAAAGTTTAATCAATTTTAAAATATCACTATATTTAGGCGAGTAAACGAAAAATGTTCTTTTCAGACTCTAATAACGCAGAAATCGTATTTCAAATTTAAATACGACTTGGGACCATATTTTACCTAAGTGAAATGGTAGATTCAAAGTTTAAATGAACGTAGTGTTTGTACCTTGAGCAAAGTTTAGTAGTTTAAACAATTTTAAAATATCTCAATTTTTAGGCGAGTAAACGAAAAAGTTCGTTTCAGACTCTAACAACGCAGAAATCGTGTTTCAAGTTGAAATACGACTTTGGACCATATTTTACCTAAATGAAATGGTAGATTCAAAGTTTAACTGAACGTAGTGTTTGTACCTTGAGTAAAGTTTAGAAGTTTAAACAATTTTAAAATATCACTATATTTAGGCGAGTAAACGAAAAATGTTCGTTTCAGAATCTAATAACGCAGAAATCGTGTTCCAAGTTGAAAAACGACTTGGACCCATATCTCACCTAAATTAAATGGTAGAATCAAACTTTAACCAAACGTAAAGTTTGTACCTAGGGTATTGTTGAAAAGTTTAATCAATTTTAAAATATCACTATGTTTAGGCGAGTAAACGAAATATGTTCTTTTCAGACTCTAATAACGCAGAAATTGTATTTCAAATTTAAATACGACTTGGGACCATATTTTACCTAAATGAAATGGTAGATTCAAAGTTTAAATGAACGTAGTGTTTGTACCTTGAGCAAAGTTTAGTAGTTTAAACAATTTTATATAACTCAATTTTTAGGCGAGTAAACGAAAAATGTTCGTTTAAGACTCTAACAACGCAGAAATCGTGTTTCAAGTTGAAATACGACTTTGGACCATATTTTACCTAAATGAAATGGTAGATTCAAAGTTTAACTGAACGTAGTGTTTGTACCTTGAGTAAAGTTTAGAAGTTTAAACAATTTTAAAATATCACTATATTTAGGCGAGTAAACGAAAAATGTTCGTTTCAGAATCTAATAACGCAGAAATCGTGTTCCAAGTTGAAAAACGACTTGGACCCATATCTCACCTAAATTAAATGGTAGACTCAAACTTTAACCAAACGTAAAGTTTGTACCTAAGGTATTGTTGAAAAGTTTAATCAATTTTAAAATATCACTATATTTAGGCGAGTAAACGAAAAATGTTCTTTTCAGACTCTAATAACGCAGAAATCGTATTTCAAATTTAAATACGACTTGGGACAATATTTTACCTAAATGAAATGGTAGATTCAAAGTTTAAATGAACGTAGTGTTTGTACCTTGAGCAAAGTTTAGTAGTTTAAACAATTTTATATATCTCAATATTTAGGCGAGTAAACGAAAAATGTTCGTTTCAGACTCTAATAACGCAGAAATCGTATTTCAAATTTAAATACGACTTGGGACCATATTTTACATAAATGAAATGGTAGATTCAAAGTTTAAATGAACGTCGTGTTTGTACCTTGAGCAAAGTTTAGAAGTTTAAACAATTTTATAATATCACTATGTTTAGGCGATTAAACGAAAAAAGTTCGTTTCAGACTCTAATAACGCAGAAATCGTGTTCCAAGTTAGAATCAAATGGTAGAATCAAACTTTAACCAAACGTAAAGGGTATTGTTGAAAAGTTTAATCAATTTTAAAATATCACTATATTTAGGCGAGTAACCGAAAAATGTTCTTTTCAGACTCTAATAACGCAGAAATCGTATTTCAAATTTAAATACGACTTGGGACCATATTTTACCTAAATGAAATGGTAGATTCAAAGTTTAAATGAACGTAGTGTTTGTACCTTGAGCACAGTTTAGTAGTTTAAACAATTTTTAAATATCTCAATTTTTAGGCGAGTAAACGAAAAATGTTCGTTTCAGACTCTAATAACGCAGAAATCGTGTTCCAAGTTAGAATCAAATGGTAGAATCAAACTTTAACCAAACGTAAAGTTTGTACCTAGGGTATTGTTGAAAAGTTTAATCAATTTTAAAATATCACTATATTTAGGCGAGTAAACGAAAAATGTTCTTTTCAGACTCTAATAACGCAGAAATCGTATTTCATATTTAAATACGACTTGGGACCATATTTTACCTAAGTGAAATGGTAGATTCAAAGTTTAAATGAACGTAGTGTTTGTACCTTGAGCAAAGTTTAGTAGTTTAAACAATTTTAAAATATCTCAATTTTTAGGCGAGTAAACGAAAAAGTTCGTTTCAGACTCTAACAACGCAGAAATCGTGTTTCAAGTTGAAATACGACTTTGGACCATATTTTACCTAAATGAAATGGTAGATTCAAAGTTTAACTGAACGTAGTGTTTGTACCTTGAGTAAAGTTTAGAAGTTTAAACAATTTTAAAATATCACTATATTTAGGCGAGTAAACGAAAAATGTTCGTTTCAGAATCTAATAACGCAGAAATCGTGTTCCAAGTTGAAAAACGACTTGGACCCATATCTCACCTAAATTAAATGGTAGAATCAAACTTTAACCAAACGTAAAGTTTGTACTTAGGGTATTGTTGAAAAGTTTAATCAATTTTAAAATATCACTATGTTTAGGCGAATAAACGAAATATGTTCTTTTCAGACTCTAATAACGCAGAAATTGTATTTCAAATTTAAATACGACTTGGGACCATATTTTACCTAAATGAAATGGTAGATTCAAAGTTTAAATGAACGTAGTGTTTGTACCTTGAGCAAAGTTTAGTAGTTTAAACAATTTTATATAACTCAATTTTTAGGCGAGTAAACGAAAAATGTTCGTTTAAGACTCTAACAACGCAGAAATCGTGTTTCAAGTTGAAATACGACTTTGGACCATATTTTACCTAAATGAAATGGTAGATTCAAAGTTTAACTGAACGTAGTGTTTGTACCTTGAGTAAAGTTTAGAAGTTTAAACAATTTTAAAATATCACTATATTTAGGCGAGTAAACGAAAAATGTTCGTTTCAGAATCTAATAACGCAGAAATCGTGTTCCAAGTTGAAAAACGACTTGGACCCATATCTCACCTAAATTAAATGTTAGAATCAAACTTTAACCAAACGTAAAGTTTGTACCTAAGGTATTGTTGAAAAGTTTAATCAATTTTAAAATATCACTATGTTTAGGCGAGTAAACGAAAAATGTTCTTTTCAGACTCTAATAACGCAGAAATCGTGTTCCAAGTTGAAAAACGACTTGGATCCATATCTCACCTAAATTAAATGGTAGAATCAAATTTTACCAAACGTAAAGTTTGTACCTAGGGTATTGTTGAAAAGTTTAATCAATTTTAAAATATCACTATATTTAGGCGAGTAAACGAAAAATGGTCGTTTCAGACTCTAATAACGCAGAAATCGTATTTCAAATTTAAATACGACTTGGGACCATATTTTACCTAAATGAAATGGTAGATTCAAAGTTTAACTGAACGTAGTGTTTGTACCTTGAGTAAAGTTTAGAAGTTTAAACAATTTTAAAATATCACTATATTTAGGCGAGTAAACGAAAAATGTTCGTTTCAGACTCTAATAACGCAGAAATCGTGTTCCAAGTTGAAAAACGACTTGGACCCATATCTCACCTAAATTAAATGGTAGAATCAAACTTTAACCAAACGTAAAGTTTGTACCTAGGGTATTGTTGAAAAGTTTAATCAATTTTAAAATATCACTATATTTAGGCGAGTAAACGAAATATGTTCTTTTCAGACTCTAATAACGCAGAAATCGTATTTCAAATTTAAATACGACTTGGGACCATATTTTACCAAAATGAAATGGTAGATTCAAAGTTTAACTGAACGTAGTGTTTGTACCTTGAGTAAAGTTTAGTAGTTTAAATAATTTTAAAATATCTCAATTTTTAGGCGAGTAAACGAAAAAGTTCGTATCAGACTAACAACGCAGAAATCGTGTTCCAAGTTAGAATCAAATGGTAGAATCAAACTTTAACCAAACGTAAAGTTTGTACCTAGGGTATTGTTGAAAAGTTTAATCAATTTTAAAATATCACTATAATTAGGCGAGTAAACGAAAAATGGTCGTTTCAGACTCTAATAACGCAGAATTGTGTTCCAAGTTGAAAAACGACTTGGACCCATATCTCACCTAAATTAAATGGTAGAATCAAACTTTAACCAAACGTAAAGTTTGTACCTAGGGTTTTGTTGAAAAGTTTAATCAATTTTAAAATATCACTATATTTAGGCGAGTAAACGAAAAAGTTCGTTTCAGACTCTAACAACGCAGAAATCGTGTTTCAAGTTGAAATACGACTTTGGACCATATTTTACCTAAATGAAATGGTAGATTCAAATTTTAACTGAACGTAGTGTTTGTACCTTGAGTAAAGTTTAGAAGTTAAACAATTTTAAAATATCACTATATTTAGGCGAGTAAACGAAAAATGTTCGTTTCAGAATCTAATAACGCAGAAATCGTGTTCCAAGTTGAAAAACGACTTGGACCCATATCTCACCTAAATTAAATGGTAGAATCAAACTTTAACCAAACGTAAAGTTTGTACCTAGGGTATTGTTGAAAAGTTTAATCAATTTTAAAATATCACTATATTTAGGCGAGTAAACGAAAAATGTTCTTTTCAGACTCTAATAACGCAGAAATTGTATTTCAAATTTAAATACGACTTGGGACCATATTTTACCTAAATGAAATGGTAGATTCAAAGTTTAAATGAACGTAGTGTTTGTACCTTGAGCAAAGTTTAGTAGTTTAAACAATTTTATATAACTCAATATTTAGGCGAGTAAAAGAAACATGTTCGTTTCAGACTCTAATAACGCAGAAATCGTGTTCCAAGTTAGAATCAAATGGTAGAATCAAACTTTAACCAAACGTAAAGTTTGTACCTAGGGTATTGTTGAAAAGTTTAATCAATTTTAAAATATCACTATATTTAGGCGAGTAAACGAAAAATGTTCTTTTCAGACTCTTATAACGCAGATATCGTATTTCAAATTTAAATACGACTTGGGACCATATTTTACTTAAATGATATGGTAGATTCAAAGTTTAAATGAACTTAGTGTTTGTACCTTGAGCAAAGTTTAGAAGTTTAAACAATTTTAAAATATCACTATGTTTATTCGAGTAAACGAAAAATGTTCTTTTCAGGCTCTAATAACGCAGAAATCGTATTTCAAATTTAAATACGACTTGGGACCATATTTAACCTAAATGAAATGGTAGATTCAAAGTTTAAATGAACGTAGTGTTTGTACCTGTAGTAAAGTTTAGAAGTTTAAACAATTTTAAAATATCACTATATTTAGGCGAGGAAACGAAAAAGGTTCGTTTCAGACTCTAATAACGCAGAAATCGTATTTCAAATTTAAATACGACTTGGGACCAGATTTTACCTAAATGAAATGGTAGATTCAAAGTTTAAATGAACGTAGTGTTTGTACCTTGAGCAAAGTTTAGTAGTTTAAACAATTTTTAAATATCTCAATTTTTAGGCGAGTAAACGAAAAAGTTCGTTTCAGACTCTAACTACGCAGAAATCGTGTTTCAAGTTGAAATACGACTTTGGACCATATTTTACCTAAATGAAATGGTAGATTCAAAGTTTAAATGAACGTAGTGTTTGTACCTTGAGTAAAGTTTAGAAGTTTAAACAATTTTAAAATATCACTATATTTAGGCGAGTAAACGAAAAATGGTCGTTTCAGACTCTAATAACGCAGAAATCGTATTTCAAATTTAAATACGACTTGGGACCATATTTACCTAAATGAAATGGTAGATTCAAAGTTTAACTGAACGTAGTGTTTGTGCCTTGAGTAAAGTTTAGTAGTTTAAACAATTTTAAAATATCTCATTTTTTAGGCGAGTAAACGAAAAAGTTCGTTTCAGACTCTAACAAAGCAGAAATCGTGTTTCAAGTTGAAATACGACTTTGGACCATATTTTACCTAAATGAAATGGTAGACTCAAAGTTTAAATGAACGTAGTGTTTGTACCTTGAGTAAAGTTTAGAAGTTTAAACCATTTAAAATATCACTATATTTAGGCGAGTAAACGAAAAATGGTCGTTTCAGACTCTAATAACGCAGAAATCGTATTTCAAATTTAAATACGACTTGGGACCATATTTACCTAAATGAAATGGTAGATTCAAAGTTTAACTGAACGTAGTGTTTGTACCTTGAGTAAAAATTAGAAGTTTAAACAAGTTTAAAATATCACTATATTTAGGCGAGTAAACGAAAAATGTTCGTTTCAGACTCTAATATCGCAGAAATCGTGTTCCAAGTTGAAAAACGACTTGGACCCATATCTCACCTAAATTAAATGGTAGAATCAAACTTTAACCAAACGTAAAGTTTGTACCTAGGGTATTGTTCAAAAGTTTAATCAATTTTAAAATATCACTATGTTTAGGCGAGTAAACGAAAAATGTTCTTTTCAGACTCTAATAACGCAGAATTCGTATTTCAAATTTAAATACGACTTGGGACCATATTTTACCTAAATAAAATGGTAGATTCAAAGTTTAAATGAACGTAGTGTTTGTACCTGTAGCAAAGTTTAGAAGTTTAAACAATTTTAAAATATCACTATATTTTGGCGAGTAAACGAAAAATGTTCTTTTCAGACTCTAATAACGCAGAAATTGTCTTTCAAATTTAAATACGACTTGGGACCATATTTTACCTAAATGAAATGGTAGATTCAAAGTTTAAATGAACGTAGTGTTTGTACCTTGAGCAAAGTTTAGTAGTTTAAACAATATTAAAATATCTCAATTTTTAGGCGAGTAAACGAAAAAGTTCGTTTCAGACTCTAACAACGCAGAAATCGTGTTTCAAGTTGAAATACGACTTTGGACCATATTTTACCTAAATGAAATGGTAGATTCAAAGTTTAAATGAACGTAGTGGTTATACCTTGAGTAAAGTTTAGAAGTTTAAACAATTTTAAAATATCACTATATTTAGGCGAGTAAACGAAAAATGTTCTTTTCAGACTCTAATAACGCAGAAATTGTATTTCAAATTTAAATACGACTTGGGACCATATTTTACCTAAATGAAATGGTAGATTCAAAGTTTAAATGACGGTAGTGTTTGTACCTTGAGCAAAGTTTAGTAGTTTAAACAATTTTATATAACTCAATATTTAGGCGAGTAAAAGAAACATGTTCGTTTCAGACTCTAATAACGCAGAAATCGTGTTCCAAGTTAGAATCAAATGGTAGAATCAAACTTTAACCAAACGTAAAGTTTGTACCTAGGGTATTGTTGAAAAGTTTAATCAATTTTAAAATATCACTATATTTAGGCGAGTAAACGAAAAATGTTCTTTTCAGACTCTTATAACGCAGATATCGTATTTCAAATTTAAATACGACTTGGGACCATATTTTACTTAAAAGATATGGTAGATTCAAAGTTTAAATGAACTTAGTGTTTGTACCTTGAGCAAAGTTTAGAAGTTTAAACAATTTTAAAATATCACTATGTTTATTCGAGTAAACGAAAAATGTTCTTTTCAGGCTCTAATAACGCAGAAATCGTATTTCAAATTTAAATACGACTTGGGACCATATTTAACCTAAATGAAATGGTAGATTCAAAGTTTAAATGAACGTAGTGTTTGTACCTGTAGTAAAGTTTAGAAGTTTAAACAATTTTAAAATATCACTATATTTAGGCGAGTAAACGAAAAAGGTTCGTTTCAGACTCTAATAACGCAGAAATCGTATTTCAAATTTAAATACGACTTGGGACCAGATTTTACCTAAATGAAATGGTAGATTCAAAGTTTAAATGAACGTAGTGTTTGTACCTTGAGCAAAGTTTAGTAGTTTAAACAATTTTTAAATATCTCAATTTTTAGGCGAGTAAACGAAAAAGTTCGTTTCAGACTCTAACTACGCAGAAATCGTGTTTCAAGTTGAAATACGACTTTGGACCATATTTTACCTAAATGAAATGGTAGATTCAAAGTTTAAATGAACGTAGTGTTTGTACCTTGAGTAAAGTTTAGTAGTTTAAACAATTTTTAAATATCTCAATTTTTAGGCGAGTAAACGAAAAAGTTCGTTTCAGACTCTAACTACGCAGAAATCGTGTTTCAAGTTGAAATACGACTTTGGACCATATTTTACCTAAATGAAATGGTAGATTCAAAGTTTAAATGAACGTAGTGTTTGTACCTTGAGTAAAGTTTAGAAGTTTAAACAATTTTAAAATATCACTATATTTAGGCGAGTAAACGAAAAATGGTCGTTTCAGACTCTAATAACGCAGAAATCGTATTTCAAATTTAAATACGACTTGGGACCATATTTACCTAAATGAAATGGTAGATTCAAAGTTTAACTGAACGTAGTGTTTGTGCCTTGAGTAAAGTTTAGTAGTTTAAACAATTTTAAAATATCTCATTTTTTAGGCGAGTAAACGAAAAAGTTCGTTTCAGACTCTAACAAAGCAGAAATCGTGTTTCAAGTTGAAATACGACTTTGGACCATATTTTACCTAAATGAAATGGTAGACTCAAAGTTTAAATGAACGTAGTGTTTGTACCTTGAGTAAAGTTTAGAAGTTTAAACCATTTAAAATATCACTATATTTAGGCGAGTAAACGAAAAATGGTCGTTTCAGACTCTAATAACGCAGAAATCGTATTTCAAATTTAAATACGACTTGGGACCATATTTACCTAAATGAAATGGTAGATTCAAAGTTTAACTGAACGTAGTGTTTGTACCTTGAGTAAAAATTAGAAGTTTAAACAAGTTTAAAATATCACTATATTTAGGCGAGTAAACGAAAAATGTTCGTTTTAGACTCTAATATCGCAGAAATCGTGTTCCAAGTTGAAAAACGACTTGGACCCATATCTCACCTAAATTAAATGGTAGAATCAAACTTTAACCAAACGTAAAGTTTGTACCTAGGGTATTGTTCAAAAGTTTAATCAATTTTAAAATATCACTATATTTAGGCGAGTAAACGAAAAATGTTCTTTTCAGACTCTAATAACGCAGAAATCGTATTTCAAATTTAAATACGACTTGGGACCATATTTTACCTAAATGAAATGGTAGATTCAAAGTTTAAATGAACGTAGTGTTTGTACCTTGAGCACAGTTTAGAAGTTTAAACAATTTTAAAATATCACTATGTTTAGGCGAGTAAACGAAAAATGTTCTTTTCAGACTCTAATAACGCAGAATTCGTATTTCAAATTTAAATACGACTTGGGACCATATTTTACCTAAATAAAATGGTAGATTCAAAGTTTAAATGAACGTAGTGTTTGTACCTGTAGCAAAGTTTAGAAGTTTAAACAATTTTAAAATATCACTATATTTTGGCGAGTAAACGAAAAATGTTCTTTTCAGACTCTAATAACGCAGAAATTGTATTTCAAATTTAAATACGACTTGGGACCATATTTTACCTAAATGAAATGGTAGATTCAAAGTTTAAATGAACGTAGTGTTTGTACCTTGAGCAAAGTTTAGTAGTTTAAACAATATTAAAATATCTCAATTTTTAGGCGAGTAAACGAAAAAGTTCGTTTCAGACTCTAACAACGCAGAAATCGTGTTTCAAGTTGAAATACGACTTTGGACCATATTTTACCTAAATGAAATGGTAGATTCAAAGTTTAAATGAACGTAGTGGTTATACCTTGAGTAAAGTTTAGAAGTTTAAACAATTTTAAAATATCACTATATTTAGGCGAGTAAACGAAAAATGGTCGTTTCAAACTCTAATAACGCAGAAATCGTATTTCAAATTTAAATACGACTTGGGACCATATTTTACCTAAATGAAATGGTAGATTCAAAGTTTAACTGAACGTAGTGTTTGTACCTTGAGTAAAGTTTAGAAGTTTAAACAATTTTAAAATATCACTATATTTAGGCGAGTGAACGAAAAACGTTCGTTTCAGACTCTAATAACGCAGAAATCGTGTTCCAAGTTGAAAAACGACTTGGACCCATATCTCACCTAAATTAAATGGTAGAATCAAACTTTAACCAAACGTAAAGTTTGTACCTAGGGTATTGTTGAAAAGTTTCAACAATTTTAAAATATCACTATATTTAGGCGAGTAAATGAAAAATGTTCTTTTCAGACTCTAATAACGCAGAAATCGTATTTCAAATTTAAATACGACTTGGGACCAGATTTTACCTAAATGAAATGGTAGATTCAAAGTTTAAATGAACGTAGTGTTTGTACCTTGAGCAAAGTTTAGTAGTTTAAACAATTTTAAAATATCTCAATTTTTAGGCGAGTAAACGAAAAAGTTCGTTTCAGACTAACAACGTAGAAATCGTGTTCCAAGTTAGAATCAAATGGTAGAATCAAACTTTAACCAAACGTAAAGTTTGTACCTAGGGTATTGTTGAAAAGTTTAATCAATTTTAAAATATCACTATATTTAGGCGAGTAAACGAAAAATGTTCTTTTCAGACTCTAATAACGCAGAAATCGTATTTCAAATTTAAATACGACTTGGGACCATATTTTACATAAATGAAATGGTAGATTCAAAGTTTAAATGAAAGTCGTGTTTGTACCTTGAGCAAAGTTTAGAAGTTTAAACAATTTTAAAATATCACTATGTTTAGGCGAGTAAACGAAAAAAGTTCGTTTCAGACTCTAATAACGCAGAAATCGTGTTCCAAGTTAGAAACAAATGGTAGAATCAAACTTTAACCAAACGTAAAGGGTATTGTTGAAAAGTTTAATCAATTTTAAAATATCACTATATTTAGGCGAGTAAACGAAAAATGTTCTTTTCAGACTCTAATAACGCAGAAATCGTATTTCAAATTTAAATACGACTTGGGACAATATTTTACCTAAATGAAATGGTAGATTCAAAGTTTAAATGAACGTTGTGTTTGTACCTTGAGCAAAGTTTAGTAGTTTAAACAATTTTATATATCTCAATATTTAGGCGAGTAAACGAAAAATGTTCGTTTCAGACTCTAATAACGCAGAAATCGTGTTCCAAGTTAGAATCAAATGGTAGAATCAAACTTTAACCAAACGTAAAGTTTGTACCTAGGGTATTGTTGAAAAGTTTAATCAATTTTAAAATATCACTATATTTAGGCGAGTAAACGAAAAATGTTCTTTTCAGACTCTAATAACGCAGAAATCGTATTTCAAATTTAAATACGACTTGGGACCATATTTTACCTAAATGAAATGGTAGATTCAAAGTTTAAATGAACGTAGTGTTTGTACCTTGAGCAAAGTTTAGTAGTTTAAACAATTTTATATCGTTTCAGACTCTAATAACGCAGAAATCGTGTTTCAAGTTAGAATCAAATGGTAGAATCATACTTTAACCAAACGTAAAGTTTGTACCTAGGGTATTGTTGAAAAGTTTAATCAATTTTAAAATATCACTATATTTAGGCGAGTAAACGAAAAATGTTCTTTTCAGACTCTAATAACGCAGAAATCGTATTTCAAATTTAAATACGACTTGGGACCATATTTTACCTAAATGAAATGGTAGATTCAAAGTTTAAATGAACGTAGTGTTTGTACCTTGAGCACAGTTTAGAAGTTTAAACAATTTTAAAATATCACTATGTTTAGGCGAGTAAACGAAAATGTTCTTTTCAGACTCTTAATAACGCAGAATTCGTATTTCAAATTTAAATACGACTTGGGACCATATTTTACCTAAATAAAATGGTAGATTCAAAGTTTAAATGAACGTAGTGTTTGTACCTGTAGCAAAGTTTAGAAGTTTAAACAATTTTAAAATATCACTATATTTAGGCGAGTAAACGAAAAATGTTCTTTTCAGACTCTAATAACGCAGAAATTGTATTTCAAATTTAAATACGACTTGGGACCATATTTTACCTAAATGAAATGGTAGATTCAAAGTTTAAATGAACGTAGTGTTTGTACCTTGAGCAAAGTTTAGTAGTTTAAACAATTTTAAAATATCTCAATTTTTAGGCGAGTAAACGAAAAAGTTCGTTTCAGACTCTAACAACGCAGAAATCGTGTTTCAAGTTGAAATACGACTTTGGACCATATTTTACCTAAATGAAATGGTAGATTCAAAGTTTAAATGAACGTAGTGGTTATACCTTGAGTAAAGTTTAGAAGTTTAAACAATTTTAAAATATCACTATATTTAGGCGAGTAAACGAAAAATGGTCGTTTCAAACTCTAATAACGCAGAAATCGTATTTCAAATTTAAATACGACTTGGGACCATATTTTACCTATATGAAATGGTAGATTCAAAGTTTAACTGAACGTAGTGTTTGTACCTTGAGTAAAGTTTAGAAGTTTAAACAATTTTAAAATATCACTATATTTTGGCGAGTGAACGAAAAATGTACGTTTCAGACTCTAATAACGCAGAAATCGTGTTCCAAGTTGAAAAACGACTTGGACCCATATCTCACCTAAATTAAATGGTAGAATCAAAATTTAACCAAACGTAAAGTTTGTACCTAGGGTATTGTTGAAAAGTTTAAACAATTTTAAAATATCACTATATTTAGGCGAGTAAATGAAAAATGTTCTTTTCAGACTCTAATAACGCAGAAATCGTATTTCAAATTTAAATACAACTTGGGACCAGATTTTACCTAAATGAAATGGTAGATTCAAAGTTTAAATGAACGTAGTGTTTGTACCTTGAGCAAAGTTTAGTAGTTTAAACAATTTTAAAATATCTCAATTTTTAGGCGAGTAAACGAAAAAGTTCGTTTCAGACTAACAACGCAGAAATCGTGTTCCAAGTTAGAATCAAATGGTATAATCAAACTTTAACCAAACGTAAAGTTTGTACCTAAGGTATTGTTGAAAAGTTTAATCAATTTTAAAATATCACTATATTTAGGCGAGGAAACGAAAAATGTTCTTTTCAGACTCTAATAACGCAGAAATCGTATTTCAAATTTAAATACGACTTGGGACCATATTTTACCTAAATAAAATGGTAGATTCAAAGTTTAAATGAACGTAGTGTTTGTACCTGTAGCAAAGTTTAGAAGTTTAAACAATTTTAAAATATCACTATATTTAGGCGAGTAAACGAAAAATGTTCTTTTCAGACTCTAATAACGCAGAAATTGTATTTCAAATTTAAATACGACTTGGGACCATATTTTACCTAAATGAAATGGTAGATTCAAAGTTTAAATGAACGTAGTGTTTGTACCTTGAGCAAAGTTTAGTAGTTTAAACAATTTTAAAATATCTCAATTTTTAGGCGAGTAAACGAAAAAGTTCGTTTCAGACTCTAACAACGCAGAAATCGTGTTTTAAGTTGAAATACGACTTTGGACCATATTTTACCTAAATGAAATGGTAGATTCAAAGTTTAAATGAACGTAGTGGTTATACCTTGAGTTAAGTTTAGAAGTTTAAACAATTTTAAAATATCACTATATTTAGGCGAGTAAACGAAAAATGGTCGTTTCAAACTCTAATAACGCAGAAATCGTATTTCAAATTTAAATACGACTTGGGACCATATTTTACCTATATGAAATGGTAGATTCAAAGTTTAACTGAACGTAGTGTTTGTACCTTGAGTAAAGTTTAGAAGTTTAAACAATTTTAAAATATCACTATATTTAGGCGAGTGAACGAAAAATGTACGTTTCAGACTCTAATAACGCAGAAATCGTGTTCCAAGTTGAAAAACGACTTGGACTCATATCTCACCTAAATTAAATGGTAGAATCAAAATTTAACCAAACGTAAAGTTTGTACCTAGGGTATTGTTGAAAAGTTTAAACAATTTTAAAATATCACTATATTTAGGCGAGTAAATGAAAAATGTTCTTTTCAGACTCTAATAACGCAGAAATAGTATTTCAAATTTAAATACAACTTGGGACCAGATTTTACCTAAATGAAATGGTAGATTCAAAGTTTAAATGAACGTAGTGTTTGTACCTTGAGCAAAGTTTAGTAGTTTAAACAATTTTAAAATATCTCAATTTTTAGGCGAGTAAACGAAAAAGTTCGTTTCAGACTAACAACGCAGAAATCGTGTTCCAAGTTAGAATCAAATGGTATAATCAAACTTTAACCAAACGTAAAGTTTGTACCTAAGGTATTGTTGAAAAGTTTAATCAATTTTAAAATATCACTATATTTAGGCGAGGAAACGAAAAATGTTCTTTTCAGACTCTAATAACGCAGAAATCGTATTTCAAATTTAAATACGACTTGGGACCATATTTTACCTAAATAAAATGGTAGATTCAAAGTTTAAATGAACGTAGTGTTTGTACCTGTAGCAAAGTTTAGAAGTTTAAACAATTTTAAAATATCACTATATTTAGGCGAGTAAACGAAAAATGTTCTTTTCAGACTCTAATAACGCAGAAATTGTATTTCAAATTTAAATACGACTTGGGACCATATTTTACCTAAATGAAATGGTAGATTCAAAGTTTAAATGAACGTAGTGTTTGTACCTTGAGCAAAGTTTAGTAGTTTAAACAATTTTAAAATATCTCATTTTTTAGGCGAGTAAACGAAAAAGTTCGTTTCAGACTCTAACAACGCAGAAATCGTGTTTTAAGTTGAAATACGACTTTGGACCATATTTTACCTAAATGAAATGGTAGATTCAAAGTTTAAATGAACGTAGTGGTTATACCTTGAGTTAAGTTTAGAAGTTTAAACAATTTTAAAATATCACTATATTTAGGCGAGTAAACGAAAAATGGTCGTTTCAAACTCTAATAACGCAGAAATCGTATTTCAAATTTAAATACGACTTGGGACCATATTTTACCTATATGAAATGGTAGATTCAAAGTTTAACTGAACGTAGTGTTTGTACCTTGAGTAAAGTTTAGAAGTTTAAACAATTTTAAAATATCACTATATTTAGGCGAGTGAACGAAAAATGTACGTTTCAGACTCTAATAACGCAGAAATCGTGTTCCAAGTTGAAAAACGACTTGGACTCATATCTCACCTAAATTAAATGGTAGAATCAAAATTTAACCAAACGTAAAGTTTGTACCTAGGGTATTATTGAAAAGTTTAAACAATTTTAAAATATCACTATATTTAGGCGAGTAAATGAAAAATGTTCTTTTCAGACTCTAATAACGCAGAAATCGTATTTCAAATTTAAATACAACTTGGGACCAGATTTTACCTAAATGAAATGGTAGATTCAAAGTTTAAATGAACGTAGTGTTTGTACCTTGAGCAAAGTTTAGTAGTTTAAACAATTTTAAAATATCTCAATTTTTAGGCGAGTAAACGAAAAAGTTCGTTTCAGACTAACAACGCAGAAATCGTGTTCCAAGTTAGAATCAAATGGTATAATCAAACTTTAACCAAACGTAAAGTTTGTACCTAAGGTATTGTTGAAAAGTTTAATCAATTTTAAAATATCACTATATTTAGGCGAGGAAACGAAAAATGTTCTTTTCAGACTCTAATAACGCAGAAATCGTATTTCAAATTTAAATACGACTTGGGACAATATTTTATCTAAATGAAATGGTAGATTCAAAGTTTAAATGAACGTAGTGTTTGTACCTTGAGCAAAGTTTAGTAGTTTAAACAATTTTATATATCTCAATATTTAGGCGAGTAAACGGAAAATGTTCGTTTCAGACTCTAATAACGCAGAAATCGTATTTCAAATTTAAATACGACTTGGGACCATATTTTACATAAATGAAATGGTAGATTCAAAGTTTAAATGAACGTCGTGTTTGTACCTTGAGCAAAGTTTAGAAGTTTAAACAATTTTAAAATATCACTGTTTAGGCGAGTAAACGAAAAAAGTTCGTTTCAGACTCTAATAACGCAGAAATCGTGTTCCAAGTTAGAATCAAATGGTAGAATCAAACTTTAACCAAACGTAAAGGGTATTGTTGAAAAGTTTAATCAATTTTAAAATATCACTATATTTAGGCGAGTAACCGAAAAATGTTCTTTTCAGACTCTAATAACGCAGAAATCGTATTTCAAATTTAAATACGACTTGGGAACATATTTTACATAAATGAAATGGTAGATTCAAAGTTTAAATGAACGTAGTGTTTGTACCTTGAGCAAAGTTTAGTAGTTTAAACAATTTTTAAATATTACTATATTTAGTCGAGTAAACGAAAAATGTTCTTTTCAGACTCTAATAACGCAGAAATCGTATTTCAAATTTAAATACGACTTGGGACAATATTTTACCTAAATGAAATGGTAGATTCAAAGTTTAAATGAACGTAGTGTTTGTACCTTGAGCAAAGTTTAGTAGTTGAAACAATTTTATATATCTCAATATTTAGGCGAGTAAACGAAAAATGTTCGTTTCAGACTCTAATAACGCAGAAATCGTGTTCCAAGTTAGAATCAAATGGTAGAATCAAACTTTAACCAAACGTAAAGTTTGTACCTAGGGTATTGTTGAAAAGTTTAATCAATTTTAAAATATCACTATATTTAGGCGAGTAAACGAAAAATGTTCTTTTCAGACTCTAATAACGCAGAAATCGTATTTCAAGTTTAAATACGACTTGGGACCATATTTTACCTAAATGAAATGGTAGATTCAAAGTTTAAATGAACGTAGTGTTTGTACCTTGAGCAAAGTTTAGTAGTTTAAACAATTTTTAAATATCACTATATTTTGTCGAGTAAACGAAAAATGTTCTTTTCAGACTCTAATAACGCAGAAATCGTATTTCAAATTTAAATACGACTTGGGACAATATTTTACCTAAATGAAATGGTAGATTCAAAGTTTAAATGAACGTAGTGTTTGTACCTTGAGCAAAGTTTATTAGTTGAAACAATTTTATATATCTCAATATTTAGGCGAGTAAACGAAAAATGTTCGTTTCAGACTCTAATAACGCAGAAATCGTGTTCCAAGTTAGAATCAAATGGTAGAATCAAACTTTAACCAAACGTAAAGTTTGTACCTAGGGTATTGTTGAAAAGTTTAATCAATTTTAAAATATCACTATATTTAGGCGAGTAAACGAAAAATGTTCTTTTCAGACTCTAATAACGCAGAAATCGTATTTCAAGTTTAAATACGACTTGGGACCATATTTTACCTAAATGAAATGGTAGATTCAAAGTTTAAATGAACGTAGTGTTTGTACCTTGAGCAAAGTTTAGTAGTTTAAACAATTTTAAAATATCTCAATTTTTAGGCGAGTAAACGAAAAAGTTCGTTTCAGACTAACAACGCAGAAATCGTGTTCCAAGTTAGAATCAAATAGTAGACTCAAACTTTAACCAAACGTAAAGTTTGTACCTAAGGTATTGTTGAAAAGTTTAATCAATTTTAAAATATCACTATATTTAGGCGAGTAAACGAAAAATGTTCTTTTCAGACTCTAATAACGCAGAAATCGTATTTCAAATTTAAATACGACTTGGGACAATATTTTACCTAAATGAAATGGTAGATTCAAAGTTTAAATGAACGTAGTGTTTGTACCTTGAGCAAAGTTTAGTAGTTTAAACAATTTTATATATCTCAATATTTAGGCGAGTAAACGAAAAATGTTCGTTTCAGACTCTAATAACGCAGAAATCGTATTTCAAATTTAAATACGACTTGGGACCATATTTTACATAAATGAAATGGTAGATTCAAAGTTTAAATGAACGTCGTGTTTGTACCTTGAGCAAAGTTTAGAAGTTTAAACAATTTTATAATATCACTATGTTTAGGCGAGTAAACGAAAAAAGTTCGTTTCAGACTCTAATAACGCAGAAATCGTGTTCCAAGTTAGAATCAAATGGTAGAATCAAACTTTAACCAAACGTAAAGGGTATTGTTGAAAAGTTTAATCAATTTTAAAATATCACTATATTTAGGCGAGTAACCGAAAAATGTTCTTTTCAGACTCTAATAACGCAGAAATCGTATTTCAAATTTAAATACGACTTGGGACCATATTTTACCTAAATGAAATGGTAGATTCAAAGTTTAAATGAACGTAGTGTTTGTACCTTGAGCAAAGTTTAGTAGTTTAAACAATTTTTAAATATCTCAATTTTTAGGCGAGTAAACGAAAAATGTTCGTTTCAGACTCTAATAACGCAGAAATCGTGTTCCAAGTTAGAATCAAATGGTAGAATCAAACTTTAACCAAACGTAAAGTTTGTACCTAGGGTATTGTTGAAAAGTTTAATCAATTTTAAAATATCACTATATTTAGGCGAGTAAACGAAAAATGTTCTTTTCAGACTATAATAACGCAGAAATCGTATTTCAAATTAAAATACGACTTGGGACCATATTTTACCTAAGTGAAATGGTAGATTCAAAGTTTAAATGAACGTAGTGTTTGTACCTTGAGCAAAGTTTAGTAGTTTAAACAATTTTAAAATATCTCAATTTTTAGGCGAGTAAACGAAAAAGTTCGTTTCAGACTCTAACAACGCAGAAATCGTGTTTCAAGTTGAAATACGACTTTGGACCATATTTTACCTAAATGAAATGGTAGATTCAAAGTTTAACTGAACGTAGTGTTTGTACCTTGAGTAAAGTTTAGAAGTTTAAACAATTTTAAAATATCACTATATTTAGGCGAGTAAACGAAAAATGTTCGTTTCAGAATCTAATAACGCAGAAATCGTGTTCCAAGTTGAAAAACGACTTGGACCCATATCTCACCTAAATTAAATGGTAGAATCAAAATTCAACCAAACGTAAAGTTTGTACCTAGGGTATTGTTGAAAAGTTTAAACAATTTTAAAATATCACTATATTTAGGCGAGTAAATGAAAAATGTTCTTTTCAGACTCTAATAACGCAGACATCGTATTTCAAATTTAAATACGACTTGGGACAATATTTTACCTAAATGAAATGGTAGATTCAAAGTTTAAATGAACGTAGTGTTTGTACCTTGAGCAAAGTTTAGTAGTTTAAACAATTTTATATATCTCAATATTTAGGCGAGTAAACGAAAAATGTTCGTTTCAGACTCTAATAACGCAGAAATCGTGTTCTAAGTTAGAATCAAATGGTAGAATCAAACTTTAACCAAACGTAAAGTTTGTACCTAGGGTATTGTTGAAAAGTTTAATCAATTTTAAAATATCACTATATTTAGGCGAGTAAACGAAAAATGTTCTTTTCAGACTCTAATAACGCAGAAATCGTATTTCAAATTTAAATACGACTTGGGACCATATTTTACCTAAATGAAATGGTAGATTCAAAGTTTAAATGAACGTAGTGTTTGTACCTTGAGCAAAGTTTAGTAGTTTAAACAATTTTATATCGTTTCAGACTCTAATAACGCAGAAATCGTGTTCCAAGTTAGAATCAAATGGTAGAATCATACTTTAACCAAACGTAAAGTTTGTACCTAGGGTATTGTTGAAAAGTTTAATCAATTTTAAAATATCACTATATTTAGGCGAGTAAACGAAAAATGTTCTTTTCAGACTCTAATAACGCAGAAATCGTATTTCAAATTTAAATACGACTTGGGACCATATTTTACCTAAATGAAATGGTAGATTCAAAGTTTAAATGAACGTAGTGTTTGTACCTTGAGCACAGTTTAGAAGTTTAAACAATTTTAAAATATCACTATGTTTAGGCGAGTAAACGAAAAATGTTCTTTTCAGACTCTTAATAACGCAGAATTCGTATTTCAAATTTAAATACGACTTGGGACCATATTTTACCTAAATAAAATGGTAGATTCAAAGTTTAAATGAACGTAGTGTTTGTACCTGTAGCAAAGTTTAGAAGTTTAAACAATTTTAAAATATCACTATATTTAGGCGAGTAAACGAAAAATGTTCTTTTCAGACTCTAATAACGCAGAAATTGTATTTCAAATTTAAATACGACTTGGGACCATATTTTACCTAAATGAAATTTTAGATTCAAAGTTTAAATGAACGTAGTGTTTGTACCTTGAGCAAAGTTTAGTAGTTTAAACAATTTTAAAATATCTCAATTTTTAGGCGAGTAAACGAAAAAGTTCGTTTCAGACTCTAACAACGCAGAAATCGTGTTTCAAGTTGAAATACGACTTTGGACCATATTTTACCTAAATGAAATGGTAGATTCAAAGTTTAAATGAACGTAGTGGTTATCCCTTGAGTAAAGTTTAGAAGTTTAAACAATTTTAAAATATCACTATATTTAGGCGAGTAAACGAAAAATGGTCGTTTCAAACTCTAATAACGCAGAAATCGTATTTCAAATTTAAATACGACTTGGGACCATATTTTACCTATATGAAATGGTAGATTCAAAGTTTAACTGAACGTAGTGTTTGTACCTTGAGTAAAGTTTAGAAGTTTAAACAATTTTAAAATATCACTATATTTAGGCGAGTGAACGAAAAATGTACGTTTCAGACTCTAATAACGCAAAAATCGTGTTCCAAGTTAGAATCAAATGGTAGAATCAAACTTTAACCAAACGTAAAGTTTGTACCTAGGGTATTGTTGAAAAGTTTAATCAATTTTAAAATATCACTATATTTAGGCGAGTCAACGAAAAATGTTCTTTTCAGACTCTAATAACGCTGAAATCGTATTTCAAGTTTAAATACGACTTGGGACCATATTTTACCTAAATGAAATGGTAGATTCAAAGTTTAAATGAACTTAGTGTTTGTACCTTGAGCAAAGTTTAGTAGTTTAAACAATTTTAAAATATCTCAATTTTTAGGCGAGTAAACGAAAAAGTTCGTTTCAGACTAACAACGCAGAAATCGTGTTTCAAGTTGAAATACGACTTTGGACCATATTTTACCTAAATGAAATGGTAGATTCAAAGTTTAAATGAACGTAGTGTTTGTACCTTGAGTAAAGTTTAGAAGTTTAAACAATTTTAAAATATCTCTATATTTAGGCGAGTAAACGAAAAATGGTCGTTTCAGACTCTAATAACGCAGAAATCATATTTCAAATTTAAATACGACTTGGGACCATATTTAACCTAAATGAAATGGTAGATTCAAAGTTTAAATGAACGTAGTGTTTGTACCTTGAGCAAAGTTTAGTAATTTAAACAATTTTAAAATATCTCAATTTTTAGGCGAGTAAACGAAAAATGTTCGTTTCAGACTCTAATAACGCAGAAATCGTGTTCCAAGTTAGAAACAATTGGTAGAATCAAACTTTAACCAAACGTAAAGTTTGTACCTAGGGTATTGTTGAAAAGTTTAATCAATTTTAAAATATCACTATATTTAGGCGAGTAAACGAAAAATGTTCTTTTCAGACTCTAATAACGCAGAAATCGTGTTCCAAGTTAGAATCAAATGGTAGAATCCATCTTTAACCAAACGTAAAGTTAGTACCTAGGGTATTGTTGAAAAGTTTAATCAATTTTAAAATATCACTATATTTAGGCGAGTAAACGAAAAATGTTCTTTTCAGACTCTAATAACGCAGAAATCGTATTTCAAATTTAAATACGACTTGGGACCATATTTAACCTAAATGAAATGGTAGATTCAAAGTTTAAATGAACGTAGTGTTTGTACCTTGAGCAAAGTTTAGTAGTTTAAACAATTTTAAAATATCTCAATTTTTAGGCGAGTAAACGAAAAAGTTCGTTTCAGACTCTAACAACGCAGAAACCGTGTTTCAAGTTGAAATACGACTTTGGACCATATTTTACCTAAATGAAATGGTAGATTCAAAGTTTAAATGAACGTAGTGTTTGTACCTTGAGTAAAGTTTAGAAGTTTAAACAATTTTAAAATATCTCTATATTTAGGCGAGTAAACGAAAAATGGTCGTTTCAGACTCTAATAACGCAGAAATCATATTTCAAATTTAAATACGACTTGGGACCATATTTTACCTAAATGAAATGGTAGATTCAAAGTTTAAATGAACGTAGTGTTTGTACCTTGAGCAAAGTTTAGTAATTTAAACAATTTTAAAATATCTCAATTTTTAGGCGAGTAAACGAAAAATGTTCGTTTCAGACTCTAATAACGCAGAAATCGTGTTCCAAGTTAGAAACAATTGGTAGAATCAAACTTTAACCAAACGTAAAGTTTGTACCTAGGGTATTGTTGAAAAGTTTAATCAATTTTAAAATATCACTATATTTAGGCGAGTAAACGAAAAATGTTCTTTTCAGACTCTAATAACGCAGAAATCGTGTTCCAAGTTAGAATCAAATGGTAGAATCAAACTTTAACCAAACGTAAAGTTTGTACCTCGAGTATTGTTGAAAAGTTTAATCAATTTTAAAATATCACTATATTTAGGCGAGCAAACGAAAAATGTTCTTTTCAGACTCTAATAACGCAGAAATCGTATTTCAAATTTAAATACGACTTGGGACCATATTTTACCTAAATGAAATGGTAGATTCAAAGTTTAAATGAACGTAGTGTTTGTACCTTGAGCAAAGTTTAGTAGTTTAAACAATTTTATATATCTCAATATTTAGGCGAGTAAACGAAAAATGTTCGTTTCAGACTCTAATAACGCAGAAATCGTGTTCCAAGTTAGAATCAAATGGTAGAATCAAACTTTAACCAAACGTAAAGTTTGTACCTAGGGTATTGTTGAAAAGTTTAATCAATTTTAAAATATCACTATATTTAGGCGAGTAAACGAAAAATGTTCTTTTCAGACTCTAATAACGCAGAAATCGTATTTCAAGTTTAAATACGACTTGGGACCATATTTTACCTAAATGAAATGGTAGATTCAAAGTTTAAATGAACGTAGTGTTTGTACCTTGAGCAAAGTTTAGTAGTTTAAACAATTTTATATATCTCAATATTTAGGCGAGTAAACGAAAAATGTTCGTTTCAGACTCTAATAACGCAGAAATCGTGTTCCAAATTAGAATCAAATGGTAGAATCAAACTTTAACCAAACGTAAAGTTTGTACCTAGGGTATTGTTGAAAAGTTTAATCAATTTTAAAATATCACTATATTTAGGCGAGTAAACGAAAAATGTTCTTTTCAGACTCTAATAACGCAGAAATCGTATTTCAAGTTTAAATACGACTTGGGACCATATTTTACCTAAATGAAATGGTAGATTCAAAGTTTAAATGAACGTAGTGTTTGTACCTTGAGCAAAGTTTAGTAGTTTAAACAATTTTAAAATATCTCAATTTTTAGGCGAGTAAACGAAAAAGTTCGTTTCAGACTAACAACGCAGAAATCGTGTTTCAAGTTGAAATACGACTTTGGACCATATTTTACCTAAATGAAATGGTAGATTCAAAGTTTAAATGAACGTAGTGTTTGTACCTTGAGTAAAGTTTAGAAGTTTAAACAATTTTAAAATATCTCTATATTTAGGCGAGTAAACGAAAAATGGTCGTTTCAGACTCTAATAACGCAGAAATCATATTTCAAATTTAAATACGACTTGGGACCATATTTAACCTAAATGAAATGGTAGATTCAAAGTTTAAATGAACGTAGTGTTTGTACCTTGAGCAAAGTTTAGTAATTTAAACAATTTTAAAATATCTCAATTTTTAGGCGAGTAAACGAAAAATGTTCGTTTCAGACTCTAATAACGCAGAAATCGTGTTCCAAGTTAGAAACAATTGGTAGAATCAAACTTTAACCAAACGTAAAGTTTGTACCTAGGGTATTGTTGAAAAGTTTAATCAATTTTAAAATATCACTATATTTAGGCGAGTAAACGAAAAATGTTCTTTTCAGACTCTAATAACGCAGAAATCGTGTTCCAAGTTAGAATCAAATGGTAGAATCCATCTTTAACCAAACGTAAAGTTAGTACCTAGGGTATTGTTGAAAAGTTTAATCAATTTTAAAATATCACTATATTTAGGCGAGTAAACGAAAAATGTTCTTTTCAGACTCTAATAACGCAGAAATCGTATTTCAAATTTAAATACGACTTGGGACCATATTATACCTAAATGAAATGGTAGATTCAAAGTTTAAATGAACGTAGTGTTTGTACCTTGAGCAAAGTTTAGTAGTTTAAACAATTTTAAAATATCTCAATTTTTAGGCGAGTAAACGAAAAAGTTCGTTTCAGACTCTAACAACGCAGAAACCGTGTTTCAAGTTGAAATACGACTTTGGACCATATTTTACCTAAATGAAATGGTAGATTCAAAGTTTAAATGAACGTAGTGTTTGTACCTTGAGTAAAGTTTAGAAGTTTAAACAATTTTAAAATATCTCTATATTTAGGCGAGTAAACGAAAAATGGTCGTTTCAGACTCTAATAACGCAGAAATCATATTTCAAATTTAAATACGACTTGGGACCATATTTTACCTAAATGAAATGGTAGATTCAAAGTTTAAATGAACGTAGTGTTTGTACCTTGAGCAAAGTTTAGTAATTTAAACAATTTTAAAATATCTCAATTTTTAGGCGAGTAAACGAAAAATGTTCGTTTCAGACTCTAATAACGCAGAAATCGTGTTCCAAGTTAGAAACAATTGGTAGAATCAAACTTTAACCAAACGTAAAGTTTGTACCTAGGGTATTGTTGAAAAGTTTAATCAATTTTAAAATATCACTATATTTAGGCGAGTAAACGAAAAATGTTCTTTTCAGACTCTAATAACGCAGAAATCGTGTTCCAAGTTAGAATCAAATGGTAGAATCAAACTTTAACCAAACGTAAAGTTTGTACCTCGAGTATTGTTGAAAAGTTTAATCAATTTTAAAATATCACTATATTTAGGCGAGCAAACGAAAAATGTTCTTTTCAGACTCTAATAACGCAGAAATCGTATTTCAAATTTAAATACGACTTGGGACCATATTTTACCTAAATGAAATGGTAGATTCAAAGTTTAAATGAACGTAGTGTTTGTACCTTGAGCAAAGTTTAGTAGTTTAAACAATTTTATATATCTCAATATTTAGGCGAGTAAACGAAAAATGTTCGTTTCAGACTCTAATAACGCAGAAATCGTGTTCCAAGTTAGAATCAAATGGTAGAATCAAACTTTAACCAAACGTAAAGTTTGTACCTAGGGTATTGTTGAAAAGTTTAATCAATTTTAAAATATCACTATATTTAGGCGAGTAAACGAAAAATGTTCTTTTCAGACTCTAATAACGCAGAAATCGTATTTCAAGTTTAAATACGACTTGGGACCATATTTTACCTAAATGAAATGGTAGATTCAAAGTTTAAATGAACGTAGTGTTTGTACCTTGAGCAAAGTTTAGTAGTTTAAACAATTTTATATATCTCAATATTTAGGCGAGTAAACGAAAAATGTTCGTTTCAGACTCTAATAACGCAGAAATCGTGTTCCAAATTAGAATCAAATGGTAGAATCAAACTTTAACCAAACGTAAAGTTTGTACCTAGGGTATTGTTGAAAAGTTTAATCAATTTTAAAATATCACTATATTTAGGCGAGTAAACGAAAAATGTTCTTTTCAGACTCTAATAACGCAGAAATCGTATTTCAAGTTTAAATACGACTTGGGACCATATTTTACCTAAATGAAATGGTAGATTCAAAGTTTAAATGAACGTAGTGTTTGTACCTTGAGCAAAGTTTAGTAGTTTAAACAATTTTAAAATATCTCAATTTTTAGGCGAGTAAACGAAAAAGTTCGTTTCAGACTAACAACGCAGAAATCGTGTTTCAAGTTGAAATACGACTTTGGACCATATTTTACCTAAATGAAATGGTAGATTCAAAGTTTAAATGAACGTAGTGTTTGTACCTTGAGTAAAGTTTAGAAGTTTAAACAATTTTAAAATATCTCTATATTTAGGCGAGTAAACGAAAAATGGTCGTTTCAGACTCTAATAACGCAGAAATCAAATTTCAAATTTAAATACGACTTGGGACCATATTTTACCTAAATGAAATGGTAGATTCAAAGTTTAAATGAACGTAGTGTTTGTACCTTGAGCAAAGTTTAGTAATTTAAACAATTTTAAAATATCTCAATTTTTAGGCGAGTAAACGAAAAATGTTCGTTTCAGACTCTAATAACGCAGAAATCGTGTTCCAAGTTAGAAACAATTGGTAGAATCAAACTTTAACCAAACGTAAAGTTTGTACCTAGGGTATTGTTGAAAAGTTTAATCAATTTTAAAATATCACTATATTTAGGCGAGTAAACGAATAATGTTCTTTTCAGACTCTAATAACGCAGAAATCGTGTTCCAAGTTAGAATCAAATGGTAGAATCCATCTTTAACCAAACGTAAAGTTAGTACCTAGGGTATTGTTGAAAAGTTTAATCAATTTTAAAATATCACTATATTTAGGCGAGTAAACGAAAAATGTTCTTTTCAGACTCTAATAACGCAGAAATCGTATTTCAAATTTAAATACGACTTGGGACCATATTATACCTAAATGAAATGGTAGATTCAAAGTTTAAATGAACGTAGTGTTTGTACCTTGAGCAAAGTTTAGTAGTTTAAACAATTTTAAAATATCTCAATTTTTAGGCGAGTAAACGAAAAAGTTCGTTTCAGACTCTAACAACGCAGAAACCGTGTTTCAAGTTGAAATACGACTTTGGACCATATTTTACCTAAATGAAATGGTAGATTCAAAGTTTAAATGAACGTAGTGTTTGTACCTTGAGTAAAGTTTAGAAGTTTAAACAATTTTAAAATATCTCTATATTTAGGCGAGTAAACGAAAAATGGTCGTTTCAGACTCTAATAACGCAGAAATCATATTTCAAATTTAAATACGACTTGGGACCATATTTTACCTAAATGAAATGGTAGATTCAAAGTTTAAATGAACGTAGTGTTTGTACCTTGAGCAAAGTTTAGTAATTTAAACAATTTTAAAATATCTCAATTTTTAGGCGAGTAAACGAAAAATGTTCGTTTCAGACTCTAATAACGCAGAAATCGTGTTCCAAGTTAGAAACAATTGGTAGAATCAAACTTTAACCAAACGTAAAGTTTGTACCTAGGGTATTGTTGAAAAGTTTAATCAATTTTAAAATATCACTATATTTAGGCGAGTAAACGAAAAATGTTCTTTTCAGACTCTAATAACGCAGAAATCGTGTTCCAAGTTAGAATCAAATGGTAGAATCCATCTTTAACCAAACGTAAAGTTAGTACCTAGGGTATTGTTGAAAAGTTTAATCAATTTTAAAATATCACTATATTTAGGCGAGTAAACGAAAAATGTTCTTTTCAGACTCTAATAACGCAGAAATCGTATTTCAAATTTAAATACTACTTGGGACCATATTATACCTAAATGAAATGGTAGATTCAAAGTTTAAATGAACGTAGTGTTTGTACCTTGAGCAAAGTTTAGTAGTTTAAACAATTTTAAAATATCTCAATTTTTAGGCGAGTAAACGAAAAAGTTCGTTTCAGACTCTAACAACGCAGAAACCGTGTTTCAAGTTGAAATACGACATTGGACCATATTTTACCTAAATGAAATGGTAGATTCAAAGTTTAAATGAACGTAGTGTTTGTACCTTGAGTAAAGTTTAGAAGTTTAAACAATTTTAAAATATCTCTATATTTAGGCGAGTAAACGAAAAATGGTCGTTTCAGACTCTAATAACGCAGAAATCATATTTCAAATTTAAATACGACTTGGGACCATATTTTACCTAAATGAAATGGTAGATTCAAAGTTTAAATGAACGTAGTGTTTGTACCTTGAGCAAAGTTTAGTAATTTAAACAATTTTTAAATATCTCAATTTTTAGGCGAGTAAACGAAAAATGTTCGTTTCAGACTCTAATAACGCAGAAATCGTGTTCCAAGTTAGAAACAATTGGTAGAATCAAACTTTAACCAAACGTAAAGTTTGTACCTAGGGTATTGTTGAAAAGTTTAATCAATTTTAAAATATCACTATATTTAGGCGAGTAAACGAAAAATGTTCTTTTCAGACTCTAATAACGCAGAAATCGTGTTCCAAGTTAGAATCAAATGGTAGAATCAAACTTTAACCAAACGTAAAGTTTGTACCTCGAGTATTGTTGAAAAGTTTAATCAATTTTAAAATATCACTATATTTAGGCGAGCAAACGAAAAATGTTCTTTTCAGACTCTAATAACGCAGAAATCGTATTTCAAATTTAAATACGACTTGGGACCATATTTTACCTAAATGAAATGGTAGAATCAAAGTTTAAATGAACGTAGTGTTTGTACCTTGAGCAAAGTTTAGTAGTTTAAACAATTTTATATATCTCAATATTTAGGCGAGTAAACGAAAAATGTTCGTTTCAGACTCTAATAACGCAGAAATCGTGTTCCAAGTTAGAATCAAATGGTAGAATCAAACTTTAACCAAACGTAAAGTTTGTACCTAGGGTATTGTTGAAAAGTTTAATCAATTTTAAAATATCACTATATTTAGGCGAGTAAACGAAAAATGTTCTTTTCAGACTCTAATAACGCAGAAATCGTATTTCAAATTTAAATACGACTTGGGACCATATTTTACCTAAATGAAATGGTAGATTCAAAGTTTAAATGAACGTAGTGTTTGTACCTTGAGCAAAGTTTAGTAGTTTAACCAATTTTAAAATATCTCAATTTTTAGGCGAGTAAACGAAAAAGTTCGTTTCAGACTAACAACGCAGAAATCGTGTTCCAAGTTAGAATCAAATGGTAGACTCAAACTTTAACCAAACGTAAAGTTTGTACCTAAGGTATTGTTGAAAAGTTTAATCAATTTTAAAATATCACTATATTTAGGCGAGTAAACGAAAAATGTTCTTTTCAGACTCTAATAACGCAGAAATCGTATTTCAAATTTAAATACGACTTGGGACAATATTTTACCTAAATGAAATGGTAGATTCAAAGTTTAAATGAACGTAGTGTTTGTACCTTGAGCAAAGTTTAGTAGTTTAAACAATTTTATATATCTCAATATTTAGGCGAGTAAACGAAAAATGTTCGTTTCAGACTCTAATAACGCAGAAATCGTATTTCAAATTTAAATACGACTTGGGACCATATTTTACATAAATGAAATGGTAGATTCAAAGTTTAAATGAACGTCGTGTTTGTACCTTGAGCAAAGTTTAGAAGTTTAAACAATTTTATAATATCACTATGTTTAGGCGAGTAAACGAAAAAAGTTCGTTTCAGACTCTAATAACGCAGAAATCGTGTTCCAAGTTAGAATCAAATGGTAGAATCAAACTTTAACCAAACGTAAAGGGTATTGTTGAAAAGTTTAATCAATTTTAAAATATCACTATATTTAGGCGAGTAAACGAAAAATGTTCTTTTCAGACTCTAATAACGCAGAAATCGTATTTCAAACTTAAATACGACTTGGGACCATATTTTAACTAAGTGAAATGGTAGATTCAAAGTTTAAATGAACGTAGTGTTTGTACCTTGAGCAAAGTTTAGTAGTTTAAACAATTTTAAAATATCTCAATTTTTAGGCGAGTAAACGAAAAAGTTCGTTTCAGACTCTAACAACGCAGAAATCGTGTTTCAAGTTGAAATACGACTTTGGACCATATTTTACCTAAATGAAATGGTAGATTCAAAGTTTAACTGAACGTAGTGTTTGTACCTTGAGTAAAGTTTAGAAGTTTAAACAATTTTAAAATATCACTATATTTAGGCGAGTAAACGAAAAATGGTCGTTTCAGACTCTAATAACGCAGAAATCATATTTCAAATTTAAATACGACTTGGGACCATATTTAACCTAAATGAAATGGTAGATTCAAAGTTTAAATGAACGTAGTGTTTGTACCTTGAGCAAAGTTTAGTAATTTAAACAATTTTAAAATATCTCAATTTTTAGGCGAGTAAACGAAAAATGTTCGTTTCAGACTCTAATAACGCAGAAATCGTGTTCCAAGTTAGAAACAATTGGTAGAATCAAACTTTAACCAAACGTAAAGTTTGTACCTAGGGTATTGTTGAAAAGTTTAATCAATTTTAAAATATCACTATATTTAGGCGAGTAAACGAAAAATGTTCTTTTCAGACTCTAATAACGCAGAAATCGTGTTCCAAGTTAGAATCAAATGGTAGAATCCATCTTTAACCAAACGTAAAGTTAGTACCTAGGGTATTGTTGAAAAGTTTAATCAATTTTAAAATATCACTATATTTAGGCGAGTAAACGAAAAATGTTCTTTTCAGACTCTAATAACGCAGAAATCGTATTTCAAGTTTAAATACGACTTGGGACCATATTTTACCTAAATGAAATGGTAGATTCAAAGTTTAAATGAACGTAGTGTTTGTACCTTGAGCAAAGTTTAGTAGTTTAAACAATTTTATATATCTCAATATTTAGGCGAGTAAACGAAAAATGTTCGTTTCAGACTCTAATAACGCAGAAATCGTGTTCCAAATTAGAATCAAATGGTAGAATCAAACTTTAACCAAACGTAAAGTTTGTACCTAGGGTATTGTTGAAAAGTTTAATCAATTTTAAAATATCACTATATTTAGGCGAGTAAACGAAAAATGTTCTTTTCAGACTCTAATAACGCAGAAATCGTATTTCAAGTTTAAATACGACTTGGGACCATATTTTACCTAAATGAAATGGTAGATTCAAAGTTTAAATGAACGTAGTGTTTGTACCTTGAGCAAAGTTTAGTAGTTTAAACAATTTTAAAATATCTCAATTTTTAGGCGAGTAAACGAAAAAGTTCGTTTCAGACTAACAACGCAGAAATCGTGTTTCAAGTTGAAATACGACTTTGGACCATATTTTACCTAAATGAAATGGTAGATTCAAAGTTTAAATGAACGTAGTGTTTGTACCTTGAGTAAAGTTTAGAAGTTTAAACAATTTTAAAATATCTCTATATTTAGGCGAGTAAACGAAAAATGGTCGTTTCAGACTCTAATAACGCAGAAATCAAATTTCAAATTTAAATACGACTTGGGACCATATTTTACCTAAATGAAATGGTAGATTCAAAGTTTAAATGAACGTAGTGTTTGTACCTTGAGCAAAGTTTAGTAATTTAAACAATTTTAAAATATCTCAATTTTTAGGCGAGTAAACGAAAAATGTTCGTTTCAGACTCTAATAACGCAGAAATCGTGTTCCAAGTTAGAAACAATTGGTAGAATCAAACTTTAACCAAACGTAAAGTTTGTACCTAGGGTATTGTTGAAAAGTTTAATCAATTTTAAAATATCACTATATTTAGGCGAGTAAACGAATAATGTTCTTTTCAGACTCTAATAACGCAGAAATCGTGTTCCAAGTTAGAATCAAATGGTAGAATCCATCTTTAACCAAACGTAAAGTTAGTACCTAGGGTATTGTTGAAAAGTTTAATCAATTTTAAAATATCACTATATTTAGGCGAGTAAACGAAAAATGTTCTTTTCAGACTCTAATAACGCAGAAATCGTATTTCAAATTTAAATACGACTTGGGACCATATTATACCTAAATGAAATGGTAGATTCAAAGTTTAAATGAACGTAGTGTTTGTACCTTGAGCAAAGTTTAGTAGTTTAAACAATTTTAAAATATCTCAATTTTTAGGCGAGTAAACGAAAAAGTTCGTTTCAGACTCTAACAACGCAGAAACCGTGTTTCAAGTTGAAATACGACTTTGGACCATATTTTACCTAAATGAAATGGTAGATTCAAAGTTTAAATGAACGTAGTGTTTGTACCTTGAGTAAAGTTTAGAAGTTTAAACAATTTTAAAATATCTCTATATTTAGGCGAGTAAACGAAAAATGGTCGTTTCAGACTCTAATAACGCAGAAATCATATTTCAAATTTAAATACGACTTGGGACCATATTTTACCTAAATGAAATGGTAGATTCAAAGTTTAAATGAACGTAGTGTTTGTACCTTGAGCAAAGTTTAGTAATTTAAACAATTTTAAAATATCTCAATTTTTAGGCGAGTAAACGAAAAATGTTCGTTTCAGACTCTAATAACGCAGAAATCGTGTTCCAAGTTAGAAACAATTGGTAGAATCAAACTTTAACCAAACGTAAAGTTTGTACCTAGGGTATTGTTGAAAAGTTTAATCAATTTTAAAATATCACTATATTTAGGCGAGTAAACGAAAAATGTTCTTTTCAGACTCTAATAACGCAGAAATCGTGTTCCAAGTTAGAATCAAATGGTAGAATCCATCTTTAACCAAACGTAAAGTTAGTACCTAGGGTATTGTTGAAAAGTTTAATCAATTTTAAAATATCACTATATTTAGGCGAGTAAACGAAAAATGTTCTTTTCAGACTCTAATAACGCAGAAATCGTATTTCAAATTTAAATACTACTTGGGACCATATTATACCTAAATGAAATGGTAGATTCAAAGTTTAAATGAACGTAGTGTTTGTACCTTGAGCAAAGTTTAGTAGTTTAAACAATTTTAAAATATCTCAATTTTTAGGCGAGTAAACGAAAAAGTTCGTTTCAGACTCTAACAACGCAGAAACCGTGTTTCAAGTTGAAATACGACATTGGACCATATTTTACCTAAATGAAATGGTAGATTCAAAGTTTAAATGAACGTAGTGTTTGTACCTTGAGTAAAGTTTAGAAGTTTAAACAATTTTAAAATATCTCTATATTTAGGCGAGTAAACGAAAAATGGTCGTTTCAGACTCTAATAACGCAGAAATCATATTTCAAATTTAAATACGACTTGGGACCATATTTTACCTAAATGAAATGGTAGATTCAAAGTTTAAATGAACGTAGTGTTTGTACCTTGAGCAAAGTTTAGTAATTTAAACAATTTTTAAATATCTCAATTTTTAGGCGAGTAAACGAAAAATGTTCGTTTCAGACTCTAATAACGCAGAAATCGTGTTCCAAGTTAGAAACAATTGGTAGAATCAAACTTTAACCAAACGTAAAGTTTGTACCTAGGGTATTGTTGAAAAGTTTAATCAATTTTAAAATATCACTATATTTAGGCGAGTAAACGAAAAATGTTCTTTTCAGACTCTAATAACGCAGAAATCGTGTTCCAAGTTAGAATCAAATGGTAGAATCAAACTTTAACCAAACGTAAAGTTTGTACCTCGAGTATTGTTGAAAAGTTTAATCAATTTTAAAATATCACTATATTTAGGCGAGCAAACGAAAAATGTTCTTTTCAGACTCTAATAACGCAGAAATCGTATTTCAAATTTAAATACGACTTGGGACCATATTTTACCTAAATGAAATGGTAGAATCAAAGTTTAAATGAACGTAGTGTTTGTACCTTGAGCAAAGTTTAGTAGTTTAAACAATTTTATATATCTCAATATTTAGGCGAGTAAACGAAAAATGTTCGTTTCAGACTCTAATAACGCAGAAATCGTGTTCCAAGTTAGAATCAAATGGTAGAATCAAACTTTAACCAAACGTAAAGTTTGTACCTAGGGTATTGTTGAAAAGTTTAATCAATTTTAAAATATCACTATATTTAGGCGAGTAAACGAAAAATGTTCTTTTCAGACTCTAATAACGCAGAAATCGTATTTCAAATTTAAATACGACTTGGGACCATATTTTACCTAAATGAAATGGTAGATTCAAAGTTTAAATGAACGTAGTGTTTGTACCTTGAGCAAAGTTTAGTAGTTTAACCAATTTTAAAATATCTCAATTTTTAGGCGAGTAAACGAAAAAGTTCGTTTCAGACTAACAACGCAGAAATCGTGTTCCAAGTTAGAATCAAATGGTAGACTCAAACTTTAACCAAACGTAAAGTTTGTACCTAAGGTATTGTTGAAAAGTTTAATCAATTTTAAAATATCACTATATTTAGGCGAGTAAACGAAAAATGTTCTTTTCAGACTCTAATAACGCAGAAATCGTATTTCAAATTTAAATACGACTTGGGACAATATTTTACCTAAATGAAATGGTAGATTCAAAGTTTAAATGAACGTAGTGTTTGTACCTTGAGCAAAGTTTAGTAGTTTAAACAATTTTATATATCTCAATATTTAGGCGAGTAAACGAAAAATGTTCGTTTCAGACTCTAATAACGCAGAAATCGTATTTCAAATTTAAATACGACTTGGGACCATATTTTACATAAATGAAATGGTAGATTCAAAGTTTAAATGAACGTCGTGTTTGTACCTTGAGCAAAGTTTAGAAGTTTAAACAATTTTATAATATCACTATGTTTAGGCGAGTAAACGAAAAAAGTTCGTTTCAGACTCTAATAACGCAGAAATCGTGGTCCAAGTTAGAATCAAATGGTAGAATCAAACTTTAACCAAACGTAAAGGGTATTGTTGAAAAGTTTAATCAATTTTAAAATATCACTATATTTAGGCGAGTAAACGAAAAATGTTCTTTTCAGACTCTAATAACGCAGAAATCGTATTTCAAACTTAAATACGACTTGGGACCATATTTTAACTAAGTGAAATGGTAGATTCAAAGTTTAAATAAACGTAGTGTTTGTACCTTGAGCAAAGTTTAGTAGTTTAAACAATTTTAAAATATCTCAATTTTTAGGCGAGTAAACGAAAAAGTTCGTTTCAGACTCTAACAACGCAGAAATCGTGTTTCAAGTTGAAATACGACTTTGGACCATATTTTACCTAAATGAAATGGTAGATTCAAAGTTTAACTGAACGTAGTGTTTGTACCTTGAGTAAAGTTTAGAAGTTTAAACAATTTTAAAATATCACTATATTTAGGCGAGTAAACGAAAAATGGTCGTTTCAGACTCTAATAACGCAGAAATCATATTTCAAATTTAAATACGACTTGGGACCATATTTAACCTAAATGAAATGGTAGATTCAAAGTTTAAATGAACGTAGTGTTTGTACCTTGAGCAAAGTTTAGTAATTTAAACAATTTTAAAATATCTCAATTTTTAGGCGAGTAAACGAAAAATGTTCGTTTCAGACTCTAATAACGCAGAAATCGTGTTCCAAGTTAGAAACAATTGGTAGAATCAAACTTTAACCAAACGTAAAGTTTGTACCTAGGGTATTGTTGAAAAGTTTAATCAATTTTAAAATATCACTATATTTAGGCGAGTAAACGAAAAATGTTCTTTTCAGACTCTAATAACGCAGAAATCGTGTTCCAAGTTAGAATCAAATGGTAGAATCCATCTTTAACCAAACGTAAAGTTAGTACCTAGGGTATTGTTGAAAAGTTTAATCAATTTTAAAATATCACTATATTTAGGCGAGTAAACGAAAAATGTTCTTTTCAGACTCTAATAACGCAGAAATCGTATTTCAAATTTAAATACGACTTGGGACCATATTATACCTAAATGAAATGGTAGATTCAAAGTTTAAATGAACGTAGTGTTTGTACCTTGAGCAAAGTTTAGTAGTTTAAACAATTTTAAAATATCTCAATTTTTAGGCGAGTAAACGAAAAAGTTCGTTTCAGACTCTAACAACGCAGAAACCGTGTTTCAAGTTGAAATACGACTTTGGACCATATTTTACCTAAATGAAATGGTAGATTCAAAGTTTAAATGAACGTAGTGTTTGTACCTTGAGTAAAGTTTAGAAGTTTAAACAATTTTAAAATATCTCTATATTTAGGCGAGTAAACGAAAAATGGTCGTTTCAGACTCTAATAACGCAGAAATCATATTTCAAATTTAAATACGACTTGGGACCATATTTTACCTAAATGAAATGGTAGATTCAAAGTTTAAATGAACGTAGTGTTTGTACCTTGAGCAAAGTTTAGTAATTTAAACAATTTTAAAATATCTCAATTTTTAGGCGAGTAAACGAAAAATGTTCGTTTCAGACTCTAATAACGCAGAAATCGTGTTCCAAGTTAGAAACAATTGGTAGAATCAAACTTTAACCAAACGTAAAGTTTGTACCTAGGGTATTGTTGAAAAGTTTAATCAATTTTAAAATATCACTATATTTAGGCGAGTAAACGAAAAATGTTCTTTTCAGACTCTAATAACGCAGAAATCGTGTTCCAAGTTAGAATCAAATGGTAGAATCAAACTTTAACCAAACGTAAAGTTTGTACCTCGAGTATTGTTGAAAAGTTTAATCAATTTTAAAATATCACTATATTTAGGCGAGCAAACGAAAAATGTTCTTTTCAGACTCTAATAACGCAGAAATCGTATTTCAAATTTAAATACGACTTGGGACCATATTTTACCTAAATGAAATGGTAGATTCAAAGTTTAAATGAACGTAGTGTTTGTACCTTGAGCAAAGTTTAGTAGTTTAAACAATTTTATATATCTCAATATTTAGGCGAGTAAACGAAAAATGTTCGTTTCAGACTCTAATAACGCAGAAATCGTGTTCCAAGTTAGAATCAAATGGTAGAATCAAACTTTAACCAAACGTAAAGTTTGTACCTAGGGTATTGTTGAAAAGTTTAATCAATTTTAAAATATCACTATATTTAGGCGAGTAAACGAAAAATGTTCTTTTCAGACTCTAATAACGCAGAAATCGTATTTCAAGTTTAAATACGACTTGGGACCATATTTTACCTAAATGAAATGGTAGATTCAAAGTTTAAATGAACGTAGTGTTTGTACCTTGAGCAAAGTTTAGTAGTTTAAACAATTTTATATATCTCAATATTTAGGCGAGTAAACGAAAAATGTTCGTTTCAGACTCTAATAACGCAGAAATCGTGTTCCAAATTAGAATCAAATGGTAGAATCAAACTTTAACCAAACGTAAAGTTTGTACCTAGGGTATTGTTGAAAAGTTTAATCAATTTTAAAATATCACTATATTTAGGCGAGTAAACGAAAAATGTTCTTTTCAGACTCTAATAACGCAGAAATCGTATTTCAAGTTTAAATACGACTTGGGACCATATTTTACCTAAATGAAATGGTAGATTCAAAGTTTAAATGAACGTAGTGTTTGTACCTTGAGCAAAGTTTAGTAGTTTAAACAATTTTAAAATATCTCAATTTTTAGGCGAGTAAACGAAAAAGTTCGTTTCAGACTAACAACGCAGAAATCGTGTTTCAAGTTGAAATACGACTTTGGACCATATTTTACCTAAATGAAATGGTAGATTCAAAGTTTAAATGAACGTAGTGTTTGTACCTTGAGTAAAGTTTAGAAGTTTAAACAATTTTAAAATATCTCTATATTTAGGCGAGTAAACGAAAAATGGTCGTTTCAGACTCTAATAACGCAGAAATCATATTTCAAATTTAAATACGACTTGGGACCATATTTAACCTAAATGAAATGGTAGATTCAAAGTTTAAATGAACGTAGTGTTTGTACCTTGAGCAAAGTTTAGTAATTTAAACAATTTTAAAATATCTCAATTTTTAGGCGAGTAAACGAAAAATGTTCGTTTCAGACTCTAATAACGCAGAAATCGTGTTCCAAGTTAGAAACAATTGGTAGAATCAAACTTTAACCAAACGTAAAGTTTGTACCTAGGGTATTGTTGAAAAGTTTAATCAATTTTAAAATATCACTATATTTAGGCGAGTAAACGAAAAATGTTCTTTTCAGACTCTAATAACGCAGAAATCGTGTTCCAAGTTAGAATCAAATGGTAGAATCCATCTTTAACCAAACGTAAAGTTAGTACCTAGGGTATTGTTGAAAAGTTTAATCAATTTTAAAATATCACTATATTTAGGCGAGTAAACGAAAAATGTTCTTTTCAGACTCTAATAACGCAGAAATCGTATTTCAAATTTAAATACGACTTGGGACCATATTATACCTAAATGAAATGGTAGATTCAAAGTTTAAATGAACGTAGTGTTTGTACCTTGAGCAAAGTTTAGTAGTTTAAACAATTTTAAAATATCTCAATTTTTAGGCGAGTAAACGAAAAAGTTCGTTTCAGACTCTAACAACGCAGAAACCGTGTTTCAAGTTGAAATACGACTTTGGACCATATTTTACCTAAATGAAATGGTAGATTCAAAGTTTAAATGAACGTAGTGTTTGTACCTTGAGTAAAGTTTAGAAGTTTAAACAATTTTAAAATATCTCTATATTTAGGCGAGTAAACGAAAAATGGTCGTTTCAGACTCTAATAACGCAGAAATCATATTTCAAATTTAAATACGACTTGGGACCATATTTTACCTAAATGAAATGGTAGATTCAAAGTTTAAATGAACGTAGTGTTTGTACCTTGAGCAAAGTTTAGTAATTTAAACAATTTTAAAATATCTCAATTTTTAGGCGAGTAAACGAAAAATGTTCGTTTCAGACTCTAATAACGCAGAAATCGTGTTCCAAGTTAGAAACAATTGGTAGAATCAAACTTTAACCAAACGTAAAGTTTGTACCTAGGGTATTGTTGAAAAGTTTAATCAATTTTAAAATATCACTATATTTAGGCGAGTAAACGAAAAATGTTCTTTTCAGACTCTAATAACGCAGAAATCGTGTTCCAAGTTAGAATCAAATGGTAGAATCAAACTTTAACCAAACGTAAAGTTTGTACCTCGAGTATTGTTGAAAAGTTTAATCAATTTTAAAATATCACTATATTTAGGCGAGCAAACGAAAAATGTTCTTTTCAGACTCTAATAACGCAGAAATCGTATTTCAAATTTAAATACGACTTGGGACCATATTTTACCTAAATGAAATGGTAGATTCAAAGTTTAAATGAACGTAGTGTTTGTACCTTGAGCAAAGTTTAGTAGTTTAAACAATTTTATATATCTCAATATTTAGGCGAGTAAACGAAAAATGTTCGTTTCAGACTCTAATAACGCAGAAATCGTGTTCCAAGTTAGAATCAAATGGTAGAATCAAACTTTAACCAAACGTAAAGTTTGTACCTAGGGTATTGTTGAAAAGTTTAATCAATTTTAAAATATCACTATATTTAGGCGAGTAAACGAAAAATGTTCTTTTCAGACTCTAATAACGCAGAAATCGTATTTCAAGTTTAAATACGACTTGGGACCATATTTTACCTAAATGAAATGGTAGATTCAAAGTTTAAATGAACGTAGTGTTTGTACCTTGAGCAAAGTTTAGTAGTTTAAACAATTTTATATATCTCAATATTTAGGCGAGTAAACGAAAAATGTTCGTTTCAGACTCTAATAACGCAGAAATCGTGTTCCAAATTAGAATCAAATGGTAGAATCAAACTTTAACCAAACGTAAAGTTTGTACCTAGGGTATTGTTGAAAAGTTTAATCAATTTTAAAATATCACTATATTTAGGCGAGTAAACGAAAAATGTTCTTTTCAGACTCTAATAACGCAGAAATCGTATTTCAAGTTTAAATACGACTTGGGACCATATTTTACCTAAATGAAATGGTAGATTCAAAGTTTAAATGAACGTAGTGTTTGTACCTTGAGCAAAGTTTAGTAGTTTAAACAATTTTAAAATATCTCAATTTTTAGGCGAGTAAACGAAAAAGATCGTTTCAGACTAACAACGCAGAAATCGTGTTTCAAGTTGAAATACGACTTTGGACCATATTTTACCTAAATGAAATGGTAGATTCAAAGTTTAAATGAACGTAGTGTTTGTACCTTGAGTAAAGTTTAGAAGTTTAAACAATTTTAAAATATCTCTATATTTAGGCGAGTAAACGAAAAATGGTCGTTTCAGACTCTAATAACGCAGAAATCAAATTTCAAATTTAAATACGACTTGGGACCATATTTTACCTAAATGAAATGGTAGATTCAAAGTTTAAATGAACGTAGTGTTTGTACCTTGAGCAAAGTTTAGTAATTTAAACAATTTTAAAATATCTCAATTTTTAGGCGAGTAAACGAAAAATGTTCGTTTCAGACTCTAATAACGCAGAAATCGTGTTCCAAGTTAGAAACAATTGGTAGAATCAAACTTTAACCAAACGTAAAGTTTGTACCTAGGGTATTGTTGAAAAGTTTAATCAATTTTAAAATATCACTATATTTAGGCGAGTAAACGAAAAATGTTCTTTTCAGACTCTAATAACGCAGAAATCGTGTTCCAAGTTAGAATCAAATGGTAGAATCCATCTTTAACCAAACGTAAAGTTAGTACCTAGGGTATTGTTGAAAAGTTTAATCAATTTTAAAATATCACTATATTTAGGCGAGTAAACGAAAAATGTTCTTTTCAGACTCTAATAACGCAGAAATCGTATTTCAAATTTAAATACGACTTGGGACCATATTATACCTAAATAAAATGGTAGATTCAAAGTTTAAATGAACGTAGTGTTTGTACCTTGAGCAAAGTTTAGTAGTTTAAACAATTTTAAAATATCTCAATTTTTAGGCGAGTAAACGAAAAAGTTCGTTTCAGACTCTAACAACGCAGAAACCGTGTTTCAAGTTGAAATACGACTTTGGACCATATTTTACCTAAATGAAATGGTAGATTCAAAGTTTAAATGAACGTAGTGTTTGTACCTTGAGTAAAGTTTAGAAGTTTAAACAATTTTAAAATATCTCTATATTTAGGCGAGTAAACGAAAAATGGTCGTTTCAGACTCTAATAACGCAGAAATCATATTTCAAATTTAAATACGACTTGGGACCATATTTTACCTAAATGAAATGGTAGATTCAAAGTTTAAATGAACGTAGTGTTTGTACCTTGAGCAAAGTTTAGTAATTTAAACAATTTTAAAATATCTCAATTTTTAGGCGAGTAAACGAAAAATGTTCGTTTCAGACTCTAATAACGCAGAAATCGTGTTCCAAGTTAGAAACAATTGGTAGAATCAAACTTTAACCAAACGTAAAGTTTGTACCTAGGGTATTGTTGAAAAGTTTAATCAATTTTAAAATATCACTATATTTAGGCGAGTAAACGAAAAATGTTCTTTTCAGACTCTAATAACGCAGAAATCGTGTTCCAAGTTAGAATCAAATGGTAGAATCCATCTTTAACCAAACGTAAAGTTAGTACCTAGGGTATTGTTGAAAAGTTTAATCAATTTTAAAATATCACTATATTTAGGCGAGTAAACGAAAAATGTTCTTTTCAGACTCTAATAACGCAGAAATCGTATTTCAAATTTAAATACTACTTGGGACCATATTATACCTAAATGAAATGGTAGATTCAAAGTTTAAATGAACGTAGTGTTTGTACCTTGAGCAAAGTTTAGTAGTTTAAACAATTTTAAAATATCTCAATTTTTAGGCGAGTAAACGAAAAAGTTCGTTTCAGACTCTAACAACGCAGAAACCGTGTTTCAAGTTGAAATACGACATTGGACCATATTTTACCTAAATGAAATGGTAGATTCAAAGTTTAAATGAACGTAGTGTTTGTACCTTGAGTAAAGTTTAGAAGTTTAAACAATTTTAAAATATCTCTATATTTAGGCGAGTAAACGAAAAATGGTCGTTTCAGACTCTAATAACGCAGAAATCATATTTCAAATTTAAATACGACTTGGGACCATATTTTACCTAAATGAAATGGTAGATTCAAAGTTTAAATGAACGTAGTGTTTGTACCTTGAGCAAAGTTTAGTAATTTAAACAATTTTTAAATATCTCAATTTTTAGGCGAGTAAACGAAAAATGTTCGTTTCAGACTCTAATAACGCAGAAATCGTGTTCCAAGTTAGAAACAATTGGTAGAATCAAACTTTAACCAAACGTAAAGTTTGTACCTAGGGTATTGTTGAAAAGTTTAATCAATTTTAAAATATCACTATATTTAGGCGAGTAAACGAAAAATGTTCTTTTCAGACTCTAATAACGCAGAAATCGTGTTCCAAGTTAGAATCAAATGGTAGAATCAAACTTTAACCAAACGTAAAGTTTGTACCTCGAGTATTGTTGAAAAGTTTAATCAATTTTAAAATATCACTATATTTAGGCGAGCAAACGAAAAATGTTCTTTTCAGACTCTAATAACGCAGAAATCGTATTTCAAATTTAAATACGACTTGGGACCATATTTTACCTAAATGAAATGGTAGAATCAAAGTTTAAATGAACGTAGTGTTTGTACCTTGAGCAAAGTTTAGTAGTTTAAACAATTTTATATATCTCAATATTTAGGCGAGTAAACGAAAAATGTTCGTTTCAGACTCTAATAACGCAGAAATCGTGTTCCAAGTTAGAATCAAATGGTAGAATCAAACTTTAACCAAACGTAAAGTTTGTACCTAGGGTATTGTTGAAAAGTTTAATCAATTTTAAAATATCACTATATTTAGGCGAGTAAACGAAAAATGTTCTTTTCAGACTCTAATAACGCAGAAATCGTATTTCAAATTTAAATACGACTTGGGACCATATTTTACCTAAATGAAATGGTAGATTCAAAGTTTAAATGAACGTAGTGTTTGTACCTTGAGCAAAGTTTAGTAGTTTAACCAATTTTAAAATATCTCAATTTTTAGGCGAGTAAACGAAAAAGTTCGTTTCAGACTAACAACGCAGAAATCGTGTTCCAAGTTAGAATCAAATGGTAGACTCAAACTTTAACCAAACGTAAAGTTTGTACCTAAGGTATTGTTGAAAAGTTTAATCAATTTTAAAATATCACTATATTTAGGCGAGTAAACGAAAAATGTTCTTTTCAGACTCTAATAACGCAGAAATCGTATTTCAAATTTAAATACGACTTGGGACAATATTTTACCTAAATGAAATGGTAGATTCAAAGTTTAAATGAACGTAGTGTTTGTACCTTGAGCAAAGTTTAGTAGTTTAAACAATTTTATATATCTCAATATTTAGGCGAGTAAACGAAAAATGTTCGTTTCAGACTCTAATAACGCAGAAATCGTATTTCAAATTTAAATACGACTTGGGACCATATTTTACATAAATGAAATGGTAGATTCAAAGTTTAAATGAACGTCGTGTTTGTACCTTGAGCAAAGTTTAGAAGTTTAAACAATTTTATAATATCACTATGTTTAGGCGAGTAAACGAAAAAAGTTCGTTTCAGACTCTAATAACGCAGAAATCGTGTTCCAAGTTAGAATCAAATGGTAGAATCAAACTTTAACCAAACGTAAAGGGTATTGTTGAAAAGTTTAATCAATTTTAAAATATCACTATATTTAGGCGAGTAAACGAAAAATGTTCTTTTCAGACTCTAATAACGCAGAAATCGTATTTCAAACTTAAATACGACTTGGGACCATATTTTAACTAAGTGAAATGGTAGATTCAAAGTTTAAATGAACGTAGTGTTTGTACCTTGAGCAAAGTTTAGTAGTTTAAACAATTTTAAAATATCTCAATTTTTAGGCGAGTAAACGAAAAAGTTCGTTTCAGACTCTAACAACGCAGAAATCGTGTTTCAAGTTGAAATACGACTTTGGACCATATTTTACCTAAATGAAATGGTAGATTCAAAGTTTAACTGAACGTAGTGTTTGTACCTTGAGTAAAGTTTAGAAGTTTAAACAATTTTAAAATATCACTATATTTAGGCGAGTAAACGAAAAATGGTCGTTTCAGACTCTAATAACGCAGAAATCATATTTCAAATTTAAATACGACTTGGGACCATATTTAACCTAAATGAAATGGTAGATTCAAAGTTTAAATGAACGTAGTGTTTGTACCTTGAGCAAAGTTTAGTAATTTAAACAATTTTAAAATATCTCAATTTTTAGGCGAGTAAACGAAAAATGTTCGTTTCAGACTCTAATAACGCAGAAATCGTGTTCCAAGTTAGAAACAATTGGTAGAATCAAACTTTAACCAAACGTAAAGTTTGTACCTAGGGTATTGTTGAAAAGTTTAATCAATTTTAAAATATCACTATATTTAGGCGAGTAAACGAAAAATGTTCTTTTCAGACTCTAATAACGCAGAAATCGTGTTCCAAGTTAGAATCAAATGGTAGAATCCATCTTTAACCAAACGTAAAGTTAGTACCTAGGGTATTGTTGAAAAGTTTAATCAATTTTAAAATATCACTATATTTAGGCGAGTAAACGAAAAATGTTCTTTTCAGACTCTAATAACGCAGAAATCGTATTTCAAATTTAAATACGACTTGGGACCATATTTAACCTAAATGAAATGGTAGATTCAAAGTTTAAATGAACGTAGTGTTTGTACCTTGAGCAAAGTTTAGTAGTTTAAACAATTTTAAAATATCTCAATTTTTAGGCGAGTAAACGAAAAAGTTCGTTTCAGACTCTAACAACGCAGAAACCGTGTTTCAAGTTGAAATACGACTTTGGACCATATTTTACCTAAATGAAATGGTAGATTCAAAGTTTAAATGAACGTAGTGTTTGTACCTTGAGTAAAGTTTAGAAGTTTAAACAATTTTAAAATATCTCTATATTTAGGCGAGTAAACGAAAAATGGTCGTTTCAGACTCTAATAACGCAGAAATCATATTTCAAATTTAAATACGACTTGGGACCATATTTTACCTAAATGAAATGGTAGATTCAAAGTTTAAATGAACGTAGTGTTTGTACCTTGAGCAAAGTTTAGTAATTTAAACAATTTTAAAATATCTCAATTTTTAGGCGAGTAAACGAAAAATGTTCGTTTCAGACTCTAATAACGCAGAAATCGTGTTCCAAGTTAGAAACAATTGGTAGAATCAAACTTTAACCAAACGTAAAGTTTGTACCTAGGGTATTGTTGAAAAGTTTAATCAATTTTAAAATATCACTATATTTAGGCGAGTAAACGAAAAATGTTCTTTTCAGACTCTAATAACGCAGAAATCGTGTTCCAAGTTAGAATCAAATGGTAGAATCAAACTTTAACCAAACGTAAAGTTTGTACCTCGAGTATTGTTGAAAAGTTTAATCAATTTTAAAATATCACTATATTTAGGCGAGCAAACGAAAAATGTTCTTTTCAGACTCTAATAACGCAGAAATCGTATTTCAAATTTAAATACGACTTGGGACCATATTTTACCTAAATGAAATGGTAGATTCAAAGTTTAAATGAACGTAGTGTTTGTACCTTGAGCAAAGTTTAGTAGTTTAAACAATTTTATATATCTCAATATTTAGGCGAGTAAACGAAAAATGTTCGTTTCAGACTCTAATAACGCAGAAATCGTGTTCCAAGTTAGAATCAAATGGTAGAATCAAACTTTAACCAAACGTAAAGTTTGTACCTAGGGTATTGTTGAAAAGTTTAATCAATTTTAAAATATCACTATATTTAGGCGAGTAAACGAAAAATGTTCTTTTCAGACTCTAATAACGCAGAAATCGTATTTCAAGTTTAAATACGACTTGGGACCATATTTTACCTAAATGAAATGGTAGATTCAAAGTTTAAATGAACGTAGTGTTTGTACCTTGAGCAAAGTTTAGTAGTTTAAACAATTTTATATATCTCAATATTTAGGCGAGTAAACGAAAAATGTTCGTTTCAGACTCTAATAACGCAGAAATCGTGTTCCAAATTAGAATCAAATGGTAGAATCAAACTTTAACCAAACGTAAAGTTTGTACCTAGGGTATTGTTGAAAAGTTTATCAATTTTAAAATATCACTATATTTAGGCGAGTAAACGAAAAATGTTCTTTTCAGACTCTAATAACGCAGAAATCGTATTTCAAGTTTAAATACGACTTGGGACCATATTTTACCTAAATGAAATGGTAGATTCAAAGTTTAAATGAACGTAGTGTTTGTACCTTGAGCAAAGTTTAGTAGTTTAAACAATTTTAAAATATCTCAATTTTTAGGCGAGTAAACGAAAAAGTTCGTTTCAGACTAACAACGCAGAAATCGTGTTTCAAGTTGAAATACGACTTTGGACCATATTTTACCTAAATGAAATGGTAGATTCAAAGTTTAAATGAACGTAGTGTTTGTACCTTGAGTAAAGTTTAGAAGTTTAAACAATTTTAAAATATCTCTATATTTAGGCGAGTAAACGAAAAATGGTCGTTTCAGACTCTAATAACGCAGAAATCATATTTCAAATTTAAATACGACTTGGGACCATATTTAACCTAAATGAAATGGTAGATTCAAAGTTTAAATGAACGTAGTGTTTGTACCTTGAGCAAAGTTTAGTAATTTAAACAATTTTAAAATATCTCAATTTTTAGGCGAGTAAACGAAAAATGTTCGTTTCAGACTCTAATAACGCAGAAATCGTGTTCCAAGTTAGAAACAATTGGTAGAATCAAACTTTAACCAAACGTAAAGTTTGTACCTAGGGTATTGTTGAAAAGTTTAATCAATTTTAAAATATCACTATATTTAGGCGAGTAAACGAAAAATGTTCTTTTCAGACTCTAATAACGCAGAAATCGTGTTCCAAGTTAGAATCAAATGGTAGAATCCATCTTTAACCAAACGTAAAGTTAGTACCTAGGGTATTGTTGAAAAGTTTAATCAATTTTAAAATATCACTATATTTAGGCGAGTAAACGAAAAATGTTCTTTTCAGACTCTAATAACGCAGAAATCGTATTTCAAATTTAAATACGACTTGGGACCATATTATACCTAAATGAAATGGTAGATTCAAAGTTTAAATGAACGTAGTGTTTGTACCTTGAGCAAAGTTTAGTAGTTTAAACAATTTTAAAATATCTCAATTTTTAGGCGAGTAAACGAAAAAGTTCGTTTCAGACTCTAACAACGCAGAAACCGTGTTTCAAGTTGAAATACGACTTTGGACCATATTTTACCTAAATGAAATGGTAGATTCAAAGTTTAAATGAACGTAGTGTTTGTACCTTGAGTAAAGTTTAGAAGTTTAAACAATTTTAAAATATCTCTATATTTAGGCGAGTAAACGAAAAATGGTCGTTTCAGACTCTAATAACGCAGAAATCATATTTCAAATTTAAATACGACTTGGGACCATATTTTACCTAAATGAAATGGTAGATTCAAAGTTTAAATGAACGTAGTGTTTGTACCTTGAGCAAAGTTTAGTAATTTAAACAATTTTAAAATATCTCAATTTTTAGGCGAGTAAACGAAAAATGTTCGTTTCAGACTCTAATAACGCAGAAATCGTGTTCCAAGTTAGAAACAATTGGTAGAATCAAACTTTAACCAAACGTAAAGTTTGTACCTAGGGTATTGTTGAAAAGTTTAATCAATTTTAAAATATCACTATATTTAGGCGAGTAAACGAAAAATGTTCTTTTCAGACTCTAATAACGCAGAAATCGTGTTCCAAGTTAGAATCAAATGGTAGAATCAAACTTTAACCAAACGTAAAGTTTGTACCTCGAGTATTGTTGAAAAGTTTAATCAATTTTAAAATATCACTATATTTAGGCGAGCAAACGAAAAATGTTCTTTTCAGACTCTAATAACGCAGAAATCGTATTTCAAATTTAAATACGACTTGGGACCATATTTTACCTAAATGAAATGGTAGATTCAAAGTTTAAATGAACGTAGTGTTTGTACCTTGAGCAAAGTTTAGTAGTTTAAACAATTTTATATATCTCAATATTTAGGCGAGTAAACGAAAAATGTTCGTTTCAGACTCTAATAACGCAGAAATCGTGTTCCAAGTTAGAATCAAATGGTAGAATCAAACTTTAACCAAACGTAAAGTTTGTACCTAGGGTATTGTTGAAAAGTTTAATCAATTTTAAAATATCACTATATTTAGGCGAGTAAACGAAAAATGTTCTTTTCAGACTCTAATAACGCAGAAATCGTATTTCAAGTTTAAATACGACTTGGGACCATATTTTACCTAAATGAAATGGTAGATTCAAAGTTTAAATGAACGTAGTGTTTGTACCTTGAGCAAAGTTTAGTAGTTTAAACAATTTTATATATCTCAATATTTAGGCGAGTAAACGAAAAATGTTCGTTTCAGACTCTAATAACGCAGAAATCGTGTTCCAAATTAGAATCAAATGGTAGAATCAAACTTTAACCAAACGTAAAGTTTGTACCTAGGGTATTGTTGAAAAGTTTAATCAATTTTAAAATATCACTATATTTAGGCGAGTAAACGAAAAATGTTCTTTTCAGACTCTAATAACGCAGAAATCGTATTTCAAGTTTAAATACGACTTGGGACCATATTTTACCTAAATGAAATGGTAGATTCAAAGTTTAAATGAACGTAGTGTTTGTACCTTGAGCAAAGTTTAGTAGTTTAAACAATTTTAAAATATCTCAATTTTTAGGCGAGTAAACGAAAAAGTTCGTTTCAGACTAACAACGCAGAAATCGTGTTTCAAGTTGAAATACGACTTTGGACCATATTTTACCTAAATGAAATGGTAGATTCAAAGTTTAAATGAACGTAGTGTTTGTACCTTGAGTAAAGTTTAGAAGTTTAAACAATTTTAAAATATCTCTATATTTAGGCGAGTAAACGAAAAATGGTCGTTTCAGACTCTAATAACGCAGAAATCAAATTTCAAATTTAAATACGACTTGGGACCATATTTTACCTAAATGAAATGGTAGATTCAAAGTTTAAATGAACGTAGTGTTTGTACCTTGAGCAAAGTTTAGTAATTTAAACAATTTTAAAATATCTCAATTTTTAGGCGAGTAAACGAAAAATGTTCGTTTCAGACTCTAATAACGCAGAAATCGTGTTCCAAGTTAGAAACAATTGGTAGAATCAAACTTTAACCAAACGTAAAGTTTGTACCTAGGGTATTGTTGAAAAGTTTAATCAATTTTAAAATATCACTATATTTAGGCGAGTAAACGAAAAATGTTCTTTTCAGACTCTAATAACGCAGAAATCGTGTTCCAAGTTAGAATCAAATGGTAGAATCCATCTTTAACCAAACGTAAAGTTAGTACCTAGGGTATTGTTGAAAAGTTTAATCAATTTTAAAATATCACTATATTTAGGCGAGTAAACGAAAAATGTTCTTTTCAGACTCTAATAACGCAGAAATCGTATTTCAAATTTAAATACGACTTGGGACCATATTATACCTAAATGAAATGGTAGATTCAAAGTTTAAATGAACGTAGTGTTTGTACCTTGAGCAAAGTTTAGTAGTTTAAACAATTTTAAAATATCTCAATTTTTAGGCGAGTAAACGAAAAAGTTCGTTTCAGACTCTAACAACGCAGAAACCGTGTTTCAAGTTGAAATACGACTTTGGACCATATTTTACCTAAATGAAATGGTAGATTCAAAGTTTAAATGAACGTAGTGTTTGTACCTTGAGTAAAGTTTAGAAGTTTAAACAATTTTAAAATATCTCTATATTTAGGCGAGTAAACGAAAAATGGTCGTTTCAGACTCTAATAACGCAGAAATCATATTTCAAATTTAAATACGACTTACGACCATATTTTACCTAAATGAAATGGTAGATTCAAAGTTTAAATGAACGTAGTGTTTGTACCTTGAGCAAAGTTTAGTAATTTAAACAATTTTAAAATATCTCAATTTTTAGGCGAGTAAACGAAAAATGTTCGTTTCAGACTCTAATAACGCAGAAATCGTGTTCCAAGTTAGAAACAATTGGTAGAATCAAACTTTAACCAAACGTAAAGTTTGTACCTAGGGTATTGTTGAAAAGTTTAATCAATTTTAAAATATCACTATATTTAGGCGAGTAAACGAAAAATGTTCTTTTCAGACTCTAATAACGCAGAAATCGTGTTCCAAGTTAGAATCAAATGGTAGAATCCATCTTTAACCAAACGTAAAGTTAGTACCTAGGGTATTGTTGAAAAGTTTAATCAATTTTAAAATATCACTATATTTAGGCGAGTAAACGAAAAATGTTCTTTTCAGACTCTAATAACGCAGAAATCGTATTTCAAATTTAAATACTACTTGGGACCATATTATACCTAAATGAAATGGTAGATTCAAAGTTTAAATGAACGTAGTGTTTGTACCTTGAGCAAAGTTTAGTAGTTTAAACAATTTTATATATCTCAATATTTAGGCGAGTAAACGAAAAATGTTCGTTTCAGACTCTAATAACGCAGAAATCGTGTTCCAAGTTAGAATCAAATGGTAGAATCAAACTTTAACCAAACGTAAAGTTTGTACCTAGGGTATTGTTGAAAAGTTTAATCAATTTTAAAATATCACTATATTTAGGCGAGTAAACGAAAAATGTTCTTTTCAGACTCTAATAACGCAGAAATCGTATTTCAAGTTTAAATACGACTTGGGACCATATTTTACCTAAATGAAATGGTAGATTCAAAGTTTAAATGAACGTAGTGTTTGTACCTTGAGCAAAGTTTAGTAGTTTAAACAATTTTATATATCTCAATATTTAGGCGAGTAAACGAAAAATGTTCGTTTCAGACTCTAATAACGCAGAAATCGTGTTCCAAATTAGAATCAAATGGTAGAATCAAACTTTAACCAAACGTAAAGTTTGTACCTAGGGTATTGTTGAAAAGTTTAATCAATTTTAAAATATCACTATATTTAGGCGAGTAAACGAAAAATGTTCTTTTCAGACTCTAATAACGCAGAAATCGTATTTCAAGTTTAAATACGACTTGGGACCATATTTTACCTAAATGAAATGGTAGATTCAAAGTTTAAATGAACGTAGTGTTTGTACCTTGAGCAAAGTTTAGTAGTTTAAACAATTTTAAAATATCTCAATTTTTAGGCGAGTAAACGAAAAAGTTCGTTTCAGACTAACAACGCAGAAATCGTGTTTCAAGTTGAAATACGACTTTGGACCATATTTTACCTAAATGAAATGGTAGATTCAAAGTTTAAATGAACGTAGTGTTTGTACCTTGAGTAAAGTTTAGAAGTTTAAACAATTTTAAAATATCTCTATATTTAGGCGAGTAAACGAAAAATGGTCGTTTCAGACTCTAATAACGCAGAAATCAAATTTCAAATTTAAATACGACTTGGGACCATATTTTACCTAAATGAAATGGTAGATTCAAAGTTTAAATGAACGTAGTGTTTGTACCTTGAGCAAAGTTTAGTAATTTAAACAATTTTAAAATATCTCAATTTTTAGGCGAGTAAACGAAAAATGTTCGTTTCAGACTCTAATAACGCAGAAATCGTGTTCCAAGTTAGAAACAATTGGTAGAATCAAACTTTAACCAAACGTAAAGTTTGTACCTAGGGTATTGTTGAAAAGTTTAATCAATTTTAAAATATCACTATATTTAGGCGAGTAAACGAAAAATGTTCTTTTCAGACTCTAATAACGCAGAAATCGTGTTCCAAGTTAGAATCAAATGGTAGAATCCATCTTTAACCAAACGTAAAGTTAGTACCTAGGGTATTGTTGAAAAGTTTAATCAATTTTAAAATATCACTATATTTAGGCGAGTAAACGAAAAATGTTCTTTTCAGACTCTAATAACGCAGAAATCGTATTTCAAATTTAAATACGACTTGGGACCATATTATACCTAAATGAAATGGTAGATTCAAAGTTTAAATGAACGTAGTGTTTGTACCTTGAGCAAAGTTTAGTAGTTTAAACAATTTTAAAATATCTCAATTTTTAGGCGAGTAAACGAAAAAGTTCGTTTCAGACTCTAACAACGCAGAAACCGTGTTTCAAGTTGAAATACGACTTTGGACCATATTTTACCTAAATGAAATGGTAGATTCAAAGTTTAAATGAACGTAGTGTTTGTACCTTGAGTAAAGTTTAGAAGTTTAAACAATTTTAAAATATCTCTATATTTAGGCGAGTAAACGAAAAATGGTCGTTTCAGACTCTAATAACGCAGAAATCATATTTCAAATTTAAATACGACTTACGACCATATTTTACCTAAATGAAATGGTAGATTCAAAGTTTAAATGAACGTAGTGTTTGTACCTTGAGCAAAGTTTAGTAATTTAAACAATTTTAAAATATCTCAATTTTTAGGCGAGTAAACGAAAAATGTTCGTTTCAGACTCTAATAACGCAGAAATCGTGTTCCAAGTTAGAAACAATTGGTAGAATCAAACTTTAACCAAACGTAAAGTTTGTACCTAGGGTATTGTTGAAAAGTTTAATCAATTTTAAAATATCACTATATTTAGGCGAGTAAACGAAAAATGTTCTTTTCAGACTCTAATAACGCAGAAATCGTGTTCCAAGTTAGAATCAAATGGTAGAATCCATCTTTAACCAAACGTAAAGTTAGTACCTAGGGTATTGTTGAAAAGTTTAATCAATTTTAAAATATCACTATATTTAGGCGAGTAAACGAAAAATGTTCTTTTCAGACTCTAATAACGCAGAAATCGTATTTCAAATTTAAATACTACTTGGGACCATATTATACCTAAATGAAATGGTAGATTCAAAGTTTAAATGAACGTAGTGTTTGTACCTTGAGCAAAGTTTAGTAGTTTAAACAATTTTAAAATATCTCAATTTTTAGGCGAGTAAACGAAAAAGTTCGTTTCAGACTCTAACAACGCAGAAACCGTGTTTCAAGTTGAAATACGACATTGGACCATATTTTACCTAAATGAAATGGTAGATTTAAAGTTTAAATGAACGTAGTGTTTGTACCTTGAGTAAAGTTTAGAAGTTTAAACAATTTTAAAATATCTCTATATTTAGGCGAGTAAACGAAAAATGGTCGTTTCAGACTCTAATAACGCAGAAATCATATTTCAAATTTAAATACGACTTGGGACCATATTTTACCTAAATGAAATGGTAGATTCAAAGTTTAAATGAACGTAGTGTTTGTACCTTGAGCAAAGTTTAGTAATTTAAACAATTTTTAAATATCTCAATTTTTAGGCGAGTAAACGAAAAATGTTCGTTTCAGACTCTAATAACGCAGAAATCGTGTTCCAAGTTAGAAACAATTGGTAGAATCAAACTTTAACCAAACGTAAAGTTTGTACCTAGGGTATTGTTGAAAAGTTTAATCAATTTTAAAATATCACTATATTTAGGCGAGTAAACGAAAAATGTTCTTTTCAGACTCTAATAACGCAGAAATCGTGTTCCAAGTTAGAATCAAATGGTAGAATCAAACTTTAACCAAACGTAAAGTTTGTACCTCGAGTATTGTTGAAAAGTTTAATCAATTTTAAAATATCACTATATTTAGGCGAGCAAACGAAAAATGTTCTTTTCAGACTCTAATAACGCAGAAATCGTATTTCAAATTTAAATACGACTTGGGACCATATTTTACCTAAATGAAATGGTAGAATCAAAGTTTAAATGAACGTAGTGTTTGTACCTTGAGCAAAGTTTAGTAGTTTAAACAATTTTATATATCTCAATATTTAGGCGAGTAAACGAAAAATGTTCGTTTCAGACTCTAATAACGCAGAAATCGTGTTCCAAGTTAGAATCAAATGGTAGAATCAAACTTTAACCAAACGTAAAGTTTGTACCTAGGGTATTGTTGAAAAGTTTAATCAATTTTAAAATATCACTATATTTAGGCGAGTAAACGAAAAATGTTCTTTTCAGACTCTAATAACGCAGAAATCGTATTTCAAATTTAAATACGACTTGGGACCATATTTTACCTAAATGAAATGGTAGATTCAAAGTTTAAATGAACGTAGTGTTTGTACCTTGAGCAAAGTTTAGTAGTTTAACCAATTTTAAAATATCTCAATTTTTAGGCGAGTAAACGAAAAAGTTCGTTTCAGACTAACAACGCAGAAATCGTGTTCCAAGTTAGAATCAAATGGTAGACTCAAACTTTAACCAAACGTAAAGTTTGTACCTAAGGTATTGTTGAAAAGTTTAATCAATTTTAAAATATCACTATATTTAGGCGAGTAAACGAAAAATGTTCTTTTCAGACTCTAATAACGCAGAAATCGTATTTCAAATTTAAATACGACTTGGGACAATATTTTACCTAAATGAAATGGTAGATTCAAAGTTTAAATGAACGTAGTGTTTGTACCTTGAGCAAAGTTTAGTAGTTTAAACAATTTTATATATCTCAATATTTAGACGAGTAAACGAAAAATGTTCGTTTCAGGCTCTAATAACGCAGAAATCGTATTTCAAATTTAAATACGACTTGGGACCATATTTTACATAAATGAAATGGTAGATTCAAAGTTTAAATGAACGTCGTGTTTGTACCTTGAGCAAAGTTTAGAAGTTTAAACAATTTTATAATATCACTATGTTTAGGCGAGTAAACGAAAAAAGTTCGTTTCAGACTCTAATAACGCAGAAATCGTGTTCCAAGTTAGAATCAAATGGTAGAATCAAACTTTAACCAAACGTAAAGGGTATTGTTGAAAAGTTTAATCAATTTTAAAATATCACTATATTTAGGCGAGTAAACGAAAAATGTTCTTTTCAGACTCTAATAACGCAGAAATCGTATTTCAAACTTAAATACGACTTGGGACCATATTTTAACTAAGTGAAATGGTAGATTCAAAGTTTAAATGAACGTAGTGTTTGTACCTTGAGCAAAGTTTAGTAGTTTAAACAATTTTAAAATATCTCAATTTTTAGGCGAGTAAACGAAAAAGTTCGTTTCAGACTCTAACAACGCAGAAATCGTGTTTCAAGTTGAAATACGACTTTGGACCATATTTTACCTAAATGAAATGGTAGATTCAAAGTTTAACTGAACGTAGTGTTTGTACCTTGAGTAAAGTTTAGAAGTTTAAACAATTTTAAAATATCACTATATTTAGGCGAGTAAACGAAAAATGTTCGTTTCAGAATCTAATAACGCAGAAATCGTGTTCCAAGTTGAAAAACGACTTGGACCCATATCTCACCTAAATTAAATGGTAGAATCAAACTTTAACCAAACGTAAAGTTTGTACCTAGGGTATTGTTGAAAAGTTTAATCAATTTTAAAATATCACTATGTTTAGGCGAGTAAACGAAATATGTTCTTTTCAGACTCTAATAACGCAGAAATTGTATTTCAAATTTAAATACGTTACTTGGGACCATATTTTACCTAAATGAAATGGTAGATTCAAAGTTTAAATGAACGTAGTCTTTGTACCTTGAGCAAAGTTTAGTAGTTTAAACAATTTTATATAACTCAATTTTTAGGCGAGTAAACGAAAAATGTTCGTTTAAGACTCTAACAACGCAGAAATCGTGTTTCAAGTTGAAATACGACTTTGGACCATATTTTACCTAAATGAAATGGTAGATTCAAAGTTTAACTGAACGTAGTGTTTGTACCTTGAGTAAAGTTTAGAAGTTTAAACAATTTTAAAATATCACTATATTTAGGCGAGTAAACGAAAAATGTTCGTTTCAGAATCTAATAACGCAGAAATCGTGTTCCAAGTTGAAAAACGACTTGGACCCATATCTCACCTAAATTAAATGGTAGAATCAAACTTTAACCAAACGTAAAGTTTGTACCTAAGGTATTGTTGAAAAGTTTAATCAATTTTAAAATATCACTATGTTTAGGCGAGTAAACGAAAAATGTTCTTTTCAGACTCTAATAACGCAGAAATCGTGTTCCAAGTTGAAAAACGACTTGGATCCATATCTCACCTAAATTAAATGGTAGAATCAAACTTTAACCAAACGTAAAGTTTGTACCTAGGGTATTGTTGAAAAGTTTAATCAATTTTAAAATATCACTATATTTAGGCGAGTAAACGAAAAATGGTCGTTTCAGACTCTAATAACGCAGAAATCGTATTTCAAATTTAAATACGACTTGGGACCATATTTTACCTAAATGAAATGGTAGATTCAAAGTTTAACTGAACGTAGTGTTTGTACCTTGAGTAAAGTTTAGAAGTTTAAACAATTTTAAAATATCACTATATTTAGGCGAGTAAACGAAAAATGTTCGTTTCAGACTCTAATAACGCAGAAATCGTGTTCCAAGTTGAAAAACGACTTGGACCCATATCTCACCTAAATTAAATGGTAGAATCAAACTTTAACCAAACGTAAAGTTTGTACCTAGGGTATTGTTGAAAAGTTTAATCAATTTTAAAATATCACTATATTTAGGCGAGTAAACGAAATATGTTCTTTTCAGACTCTAATAACGCAGAAATCGTATTTCAAATTTAAATACGACTTGGGACCATATTTTACCAAAATGATATGGTAGATTCAAAGTTTAACTGAACGTAGTGTTTGTACCTTGAGTAAAGTTTAGTAGTTTAAATAATTTTAAAATATCTCAATTTTTAGGCGAGTAAACGAAAAAGTTCGTATCAGACTCTAACAACGCAGAAATCGTGTTTCAAGTTGAAATACGACTTTGGACCATATTTTACCTAAATGAAATGGTAGATTCAAAGTTTAACTGAACGTAGTGTTTGTACCTTGAGTAAAGTTTAGAAGTTTAAACAATTTTAAAATATCACTATATTTAGGCGAGTAAAAGAAAAATGTTCGTTTCAGACTCTAATAACGCAGAAATCGTGTTCCAAGTTGAAAAACGACTTGGACCCATATCTCACCTAAATTAAATGGTAGAATCAAACTTTAACCAAACGTAAAGTTTGTACCTAGGGTATTGTTGAAAAGTTTAATCAATTTTAAAATATCACTATATTTAGGCGAGTAAACGAAAAAGTTCGTTTCAGACTCTAACAACGCAGAATTCGTGTTTCAAGTTGAAATTCGACTTTGGACCATATTTTACCTAAATGAAATGGTAGATTAAAAGTTTAACTGAACGTAGTGTTTGTACCTTGAGTAAAGTTTAGAAGTTTAAACAATTTTAAAATATCACTATATTTAGGCGAGTAAACGAAAAATGTTCGTTTCAGAATCTAATAACGCAGAAATCGTGTTCCAAGTTGAAAAACGACTTGGACCCATATCTCACCTAAATTAAATGGTAGAATCAAACTTTAACCAAACGTAAAGTTTGTACCTAGGGTATTGTTGAAAAGTTTAATCAATTTTAAAATATCACTATGTTTAGGCGAGTAAACGAAAAATGTTCTTTTCAGACTCTAATAACGCAGAAATTGTATTTCAAATTTAAATACGACTTGGGACCATATTTTACCTAAATGAAATGGTAGATTCAAAGTTTAAATGAACGTAGTGTTTGTACCTTGAGCAAAGTTTAGTAGTTTAAACAATTTTATATAACTCAATTTTTAGGCGAGTAAACGAAAAATGTTCGTTTCAGACTCTAATAACGCAGAAATCGTGTTCCAAGTTAGAATCAAATGGTAGAATCAAACTTTAACCAAACGTAAAGTTTGTACCTAGGGTATTGTTGAAAAGTTTAATCAATTTTAAAATATCACTATATTTAGGCGAGTAAACGAAAAATGTTCTTTTCAGACTCTTATAACGCAGATATCGTATTGCAAATTTAAATACGACTTGGGACCATATTTTACCTAAATGAAATGGTAGATTCAAAGTTTAAATGAACTTAGTGTTTGTACCTTGAGCAAAGTTTAGAAGTTTAAACAATTTTAAAATATCACTATGTTTATTCGAGTAAACGAAAAATGTTCTTTTCAGACTCTAATAACGCAGAAATCGTATTTCAAATTTAAATACTACTTGGGACCATATTTAACCTAAATGAAATGGTAGATTCAAAGTTTAAATGAACGTAGTGTTTGTACCTGTAGTAAAGTTTAGAAGTTTAAACAATTTTAAAATATCACTATATTTAGGCGAGTAAACGAAAAAGGTTCGTTTCAGACTCTAATAACGCAGAAATCGTATTTCAAATTTAAATACGACTTGGGACCATATTTTACCTAAATGAAATGGTAGATTCAAAGTTTAAATGAACGTAGTGTTTGTACCTTGAGCAAAGTTTAGTAGTTTAAACAATTTTAAAATATCTCAATTTTTAGGCGAGTAAACGAAAAAGTTCGTTTCAGACTCTAACAACGCAGAAATCGTGTTTCAAGTTGAAATACGACTTTGGACCATATTTTACCTAAATGAAATGGTAGATTCAAAGTTTAAATGAACGTAGTGGTTATACCTTGAGTAAAGTTTAGAAGTTTAAACAATTTTAAAATATCACTATATTTAGGCGAGTGAACGAAAAATGTTCGTTTCAGACTCTAATAACGCAGAAATCGTGTTCCAAGTTGAAAAACGAGTTGGACCCATATCTCACCTAAATTAAATGGTAGAATCAAACTTTAACCAAACGTAAAGTTTGTACCTAGGGTATTGTTGAAAAGTTTAAACAATTTTAAAATATCACTATATTTAGGCAAGTAAATGAAAAATGTTCTTTTCAGACTCTAATAACGCAGAAATCGTATTTCAAATTTAAATACAACTTGGGACCAGATTTTACCTAAATGAAATGGTAGATTCAAAGTATTTAATCTTAGTGTTTGTACCTTGAGCAAAGTTTAGTAGTTTAAACAATTTTAAAATATCTCAATTTTTAGGCGAGTAAACGAAAAAGTTCGTTTCAGACTAACAACGCAGAAATCGTGTTCCAAGTTAGAATCAAATGGTAGAATCAAACTTTAACCAAACGTAAAGTTTGTACCTAGGGTATTGTTGAAAAGTTTAATCAATTTTAAAATATCACTATAATTAGGCGAGTAAACGAAAAATGGTCGTTTCAGACTCTAATAACGCAGAATTCGTGTTCCAAGTTGAAAAACGACTTGGACCCATATCTCACCTAAATTAAATGGTAGAATCAAACTTTAACCAAACGTAAAGTTTGTACCTAGGGTTTTGTTGAAAAGTTTAATCAATTTTAAAATATCACTATATTTAAGCGAGTAAACGAAAAAGTTCGTTTCAGACTCTAACAACGCAGAAATCGTGTTTCAAGTTGAAATACGACTTTGGACCATATTTTACCTAAATGAAATGGTAGATTCAAATTTTAACTGAACGTAGTGTTTGTACCTTGAGTAAAGTTTAGAAGTTAAACAATTTTAAAATATCACTATATTTAGGCGAGTAAACGAAAAATGTTCGTTTCAGAATCTAATAACGCAGAAATCGTGTTCCAAGTTGAAAAACGACTTGGACCCATATCTCACCTAAATTAAATGGTAGAATCAAACTTTAACCAAACGTAAAGTTTGTACCTAGGGTATTGTTGAAAAGTTTAATCAATTTTAAAATATCACTATATTTAGGCGAGTAAACGAAAAATGTTCTTTTCAGACTCTAATAACGCAGAAATCGTGTTTCAAGTTGAAATACGACTTTGGACCATATTTTACCTAAATGAAATGGTAGATTCAAATTTTAACTGAACTTAGTGTTTGTACCTTGAGCAAAGTTTAGAAGTTTAAACAATTTTAAAATATCACTATGTTTATTCGAGTAAACGAAAAATGTTCTTTTCAGACTCTAATAACGCAGAAATCGTATTTCAAATTTAAATACTACTTGGGACCATATTTAACCTAAATGAAATGGTAGATTCAAAGTTTAAATGAACGTAGTGTTTGTACCTGTAGTAAAGTTTAGAAGTTTAAACAATTTTAAAATATCACTATATTTAGGCGAGTAAACGAAAAAGGTTCGTTTCAGACTCTAATAACGCAGAAATCGTATTTCAAATTTAAATACGACTTGGGACCATATTTTACCTAAATGAAATGGTAGATTCAAAGTTTAAATGAACGTAGTGTTTGTACCTTGAGCAAAGTTTAGTAGTTTAAACAATTTTAAAATATCTCAATTTTTAGGCGAGTAAACGAAAAAGTTCGTTTCAGACTCTAACAACGCAGAAATCGTGTTTCAAGTTGAAATACGACTTTGGACCATATTTTACCTAAATGAAATGGTAGATTCAAAGTTTAAATGAACGTAGTGGTTATACCTTGAGTAAAGTTTAGAAGTTTAAACAATTTTAAAATATCACTATATTTAGGCGAGTGAACGAAAAATGTTCGTTTCAGACTCTAATAACGCAGAAATCGTGTTTCAAGTTGAAAAACGAGTTGGACCCATATCTCACCTAAATTAAATGGTAGAATCAAACTTTAACCAAACGTAAAGTTTGTACCTAGGGTATTGTTGAAAAGTTTAAACAATTTTAAAATATCACTATATTTAGGCAAGTAAATGAAAAATGTTCTTTTCAGACTCTAATAACGCAGAAATCGTATTTCAAATTTAAATACGACTTGGGACCAGATTTTACCTGAATGAAATGGTAGATTCAAAGTATTTAATCTTAGTGTTTGTACCTTGAGCAAAGTTTAGTAGTTTAAACAATTTTAAAATATCTCAATTTTTAGGCGAGTAAACGAAAAAGTTCGTTTCAGACTAACAACGCAGAAATCGTGTTCCAAGTTAGAATCAAATGGTAGAATCAAACTTTAACCAAACGTAAAGTTTGTACCTAGGGTATTGTTGAAAAGTTTAATCAATTTTAAAATATCACTATAATTAGGCGAGTAAACGAAAAATGGTCGTTTCAGACTCTAATAACGCAGAATTCGTGTTCCAAGTTGAAAAACGACTTGGACCCATATCTCACCTAAATTAAATGGTAGAATCAAACTTTAACCAAACGTAAAGTTTGTACCTAGGGTTTTGTTGAAAAGTTTAATCAATTTTAAAATATCACTATATTTAAGCGAGTAAACGAAAAAGTTCGTTTCAGACTCTAACAACGCAGAAATCGTGTTTCAAGTTGAAATACGACTTTGGACCATATTTTACCTAAATGAAATGGTAGATTCAAATTTTAACTGAACGTAGTGTTTGTACCTTGAGTAAAGTTTAGAAGTTAAACAATTTTAAAATATCACTATATTTAGGCGAGTAATCGAAAAATGTTCGTTTCAGAATCTAATAACGCAGAAATCGTGTTCCAAGTTGAAAAACGACTTGGACCCATATCTCACCTAAATTAAATGGTAGAATCAAACTTTAACCAAACGTAAAGTTTGTACCTAGGGTATTGTTGAAAAGTTTAATCAATTTTAAAATATCACTATATTTAGGCGAGTAAACGAAAAATGTTCTTTTCAGACTCTAATAACGCAGAAATTGTATTTCAAATTTAAATACGACTTGGGACCATATTTTACCTAAATGAAATGGTAGATTCAAAGTTTAAATGAACGTAGTGTTTGTAACTTGAGCAAAGTTTAGTAGTTTAAACAATTTTATATAACTCAATATTTAGGCGAGTAAAAGAAACATGTTCGTTTCAGACTCTAATAACGCAGAAATCGTGTTCCAAGTTAGAATCAAATGGTAGAATCAAACTTTAACCAAACGTAAAGTTTGTACCTAGGGTATTGTTGAAAAGTTTAATCAATTTTAAAATATCACTATATTTAGGCGAGTAAACGAAAAATGTTCTTTTCAGACTCTTATAACGCAGATATCGTATTTCAAATTTAAATACGACTTGGGACCATATTTTACTTATATGATATGGTAGATTCAAAGTTTAAATGAACTTAGTGTTTGTACCTTGAGCAAAGTTTAGAAGTTTAAAAAATTTTAAAATATCACTATGTTTATTCGAGTAAACGATAAATGTTCTTTTCAGGCTCTAATAACGCAGAAATCGTATTTCAAATTTAAATACGACTTGGGACCATATTTAACCTAAATGAAATGGTAGATTCAAAGTTTAAATGAACGTAGTGTTTGTACCTGTAGTAAAGTTTAGAAGTTTAAACAATTTTAAAATATCACTATATTTAGGCGAGTAAACGAAAAAGGTTCGTTTCAGACTCTAATAACGCAGAAATCGTATTTCAAATTTAATTACGACTTGGGACCAGATTTTACCTAAATGAAATGGTAGATTCAAAATTTAAATGAACGTAGTGTTTGTACCTTGAGCAAAGTTTAGTAGTTTAAACAATTTTTAAATATCTCAATTTTTAGGCGAGTAAACGAAAAAGTTCGTTTCAGACTCTAACTACGCAGAAATCGTGTTTCAAGTTAAAATACGACTTTGGACCATATTTTACCTAAATGAAATGGTAGATTCAAAGTTTAAATGAACGTAGTGTTTGTACCTTGAGTAAAGTTTAGAAGTTTAAACAATTTTAAAATATCACTATATTTAGGCGAGTAAACGAAAAATGGTCGTTTCAGACTCTAATAACGCAGAAATCGTATTTCAAATTTAAATACGACTTGGGACCATATTTACCTAAATGAAATGGTAGATTCAAAGTTTAACTGAACGTAGTGTTTGTGCCTTGAGTAAAGTTTAGTAGTTTAAACAATTTTAAAATATCTCAATTTTTAGGCGAGTAAACGAAAAAGTTCGTTTCAGACTCTAACAAAGCATAAATCGTGTTTCAAGTTGAAATACGACTTTGGACCATATTTTACCTAAATGAAATGGTAGACTCAAAGTTTAAATGAACGTAGTGTTTGTACCTTGAGTAAAGTTTAGAAGTTTAAACCATTTAAAATATCACTATATTTAGGCGAGTAAACGAAAAATGGTCGTTTCAGACTCTAATAACGCAGAAATCGTATTTCAAATTTAAATACGACTTGGGACCACATTTTACCTAAATGAAATGGTAGATTCAAAGTTTAACTGAACGTAGTGTTTGTACCTTGAGTAAAAATTAGAAGTTTAAACAAGTTTAAAATATCACTATATTTAGGCGAGTAAACGAAAAATGTTCGTTTCAGACTCTAATATCGCAGAAATCGTGTTCCAAGTTGAAAAACGACTTGGACCCATATCTCACCTAAATTAAATGGTAGAATCAAACTTTAACCAAACGTAAAGTTTGTACCTAGGGTATTGTTCAAAAGTTTAATCAATTTTAAAATATCACTATATTTAGGCGAGTAAACGAAAAATGTTCTTTTCAGACTCTAATAACGCAGAAATCGTATTTCAAATTTAAATACGACTTGGGACCATATTTTACCTAAATGAAATGGTAGATTCAAAGTTTAAATGAACGTAGTGTTTGTACCTTGAGCACAGTTTAGAAGTTTAAACAATTTTAAAATATCACTATGTTTAGGCGAGTAAACGAAAAATTTTCTTTTCAGACTCTAATAACGCAGAATTCGTATTTCAAATTTAAATACGACTTGGGACCATATTTTACCTAAATAAAATGGTAGATTCAAAGTTTAAATGAACGTAGTGTTTGTACCTGTAGCAAAGTTTAGAAGTTTAAACAATTTTAAAATATCACTATATTTTGGCGAGTAAACGAAAAATGTTCTTTTCAGACTCTAATAACGCAGAAATTGTATTTCAAATTTAAATACGACTTGGGACCATATTTTACCTAAATGAAATGGTAGATTCAAAGTTTAAATGAACGTAGTGTTTGTACCTTGAGCAAAGTTTAGTAGTTTAAACAATATTAAAATATCTCAATTTTTAGGCGAGTAAACGAAAAAGTTCGTTTCAGACTCTAACAACGCAGAAATCGTGTTTCAAGTTGAAATACGACTTTGGACCATATTTTACCTAAATGAAATGGTAGATTCAAAGTTTAAATGAACGTAGTGGTTATACCTTGAGTAAAGTTTAGAAGTTTAAACAATTTTAAAATATCACTATATTTAGGCGAGTAAACGAAAAATGTTCTTTTCAGACTCTAATAACGCAGAAATTGTATTTCAAATTTAAATACGACTTGGGACCATATTTTACCTAAATGAAATGGTAGATTCAAAGTTTAAATGAACGTAGTGTTTGTACCTTGAGCAAAGTTTAGTAGTTTAAACAATTTTATATAACTCAATATTTAGGCGAGTAAAAGAAACATGTTCGTTTCAGACTCTAATAACGCAGAAATCGTGTTCCAAGTTAGAATCAAATGGTAGAATCAAACTTTAACCAAACGTAAAGTTTGTACCTAGGGTATTGTTGAAAAGTTTAAACAATTTTAAAATATCACTATATTTAGGCAAGTAAATGAAAAATGTTCTTTTCAGACTCTAATAACGCAGAAATCGTATTTCAAATTTAAATACGACTTGGGACCAGATTTTACCTAAATGAAATGGTAGATTCAAAGTATTTAATCTTAGTGTTTGTACCTTGAGCAAAGTTTAGTAGTTTAAACAATTTTAAAATATCTCAATTTTTAGGCGAGTAAACGAAAAAGTTCGTTTCAGACTAACAACGCAGAAATCGTGTTCCAAGTTAGAATCAAATGGTAGAATCAAACTTTAACCAAACGTAAAGTTTGTACCTAGGGTATTGTTGAAAAGTTTAATCAATTTTAAAATATCACTATAATTAGGCGAGTAAACGAAAAATGGTCGTTTCAGACTCTAATAACGCAGAATTCGTGTTCCAAGTTGAAAAACGACTTGGACCCATATCTCACCTAAATTAAATGGTAGAATCAAACTTTAACCAAACGTAAAGTTTGTACCTAGGGTTTTGTTGAAAAGTTTAATCAATTTTAAAATATCACTATATTTAGGCGAGTAAACGAAAAAGTTCGTTTCAGACTCTAACAACGCAGAAATCGTGTTTCAAGTTGAAATACGACTTTGGACCATATTTTACCTAAATGAAATGGTAGATTCAAATTTTAACTGAACGTAGTGTTTGTACCTTGAGTAAAGTTTAGAAGTTAAACAATTTTAAAATATCACTATAGTTAGGCGAGTAAACGAAAAATGTTCGTTTCAGAATCTAATAACGCAGAAATCGTGTTCCAAGTTGAAAAACGACTTGGACCCATATCTCACCTAAATTAAATGGTAGAATCAAACTTTAACCAAACGTAAAGTTTGTACCTAGGGTATTGTTGAAAAGTTTAATCAATTTTAAAATATCACTATATTTAGGCGAGTAAACGAAAAATGTTCTTTTCAGACTCTAATAACGCAGAAATTGTATTTCAAATTTAAATACGACTTGGGACCATATTTTACCTAAATGAAATGGTAGATTCAAAGTTTAAATGAACGTAGTGTTTGTAACTTGAGCAAAGTTTAGTAGTTTAAACAATTTTATATAACTCAATATTTAGGCGAGTAAAAGAAACATGTTCGTTTCAGACTCTAATAACGCAGAAATCGTGTTCCAAGTTAGAATCAAATGGTAGAATCAAACTTTAACCAAACGTAAAGTTTGTACCTAGGGTATTGTTGAAAAGTTTAACAATTTTAAAATATCACTATATTTAGGCGAGTAAACGAAAAATGTTCTTTTCAGACTCTTATAACGCAGATATCGTATTTCAAATTTAAATACGACTTGGGACCATATTTTACTTAAATGATATGGTAGATTCAAAGTTTAAATGAACTTAGTGTTTGTACCTTGAGCAAAGTTTAGAAGTTTAAACAATTTTAAAATATCACTATGTTTATTCGAGTAAACGAAAAATGTTCTTTTCAGGCTCTAATAACGCAGAAATCGTATTTCAAATTTAAATACGACTTGGGACCATATTTAACCTAAATGAAATGGTAGATTCAAAGTTTAAATGAACGTAGTGTTTGTACCTGTAGTAAAGTTTAGAAGTTTAAACAATTTTAAAATATCACTATATTTAGGCGAGTAAACGAAAAAGGTTCGTTTCAGACTCTAATAACGCAGAAATCGTATTTCAAATTTAAATACGACTTGGGACCAGATTTTACCTAAATGAAATGGTAGATTCAAAGTTTAAATGAACGTAGTGTTTGTACCTTGAGCAAAGTTTAGTAGTTTAAACAATTTTTAAATATCTCAATTTTTAGGCGAGTAAACGAAAAAGTTCGTTTCAGACTCTAACTACGCAGAAATCGTGTTTCAAGTTAATATACGACTTTGGACCATATTTTACCTAAATGAAATGGTAGATTCAAAGTTTAAATGAACGTAGTGTTTGTACCTTGAGTAAAGTTTAGAAGTTTAAACAATTTTAAAATATCACTATATTTAGGCGAGTAAACGAAAAATGGTCGTTTCAGACTCTAATAACGCAGAAATCGTATTTCAAATTTAAATACGACTTGGGACCATATTTACCTAAATGAAATGGTAGATTCAAAGTTTAACTGAACGTAGTGTTTGTGCCTTGAGTAAAGTTTAGTAGTTTAAACAATTTTAAAATATCTCAATTTTTAGGCGAGTAAACGAAAAAGTTCGTTTCAGACTCTAACAAAGCAGAAATCGTGTTTCAAGTTGAAATACGACTTTGGACCATATTTTACCTAAATGAAATGGTAGACTCAAAGTTTAAATGAACGTAGTGTTTGTACCTTGAGTAAAGTTTAGAAGTTTAAACCATTTAAAATATCACTATATTTAGGCGAGTAAACGAAAAATGGTCGTTTCAGACTCTAATAACGCAGAAATCGTATTTCAAATTTAAATACGACTTGGGACCACATTTTACCTAAATGAAATGGTAGATTCAAAGTTTAACTGAACGTAGTGTTTGTACCTTGAGTAAAAATTAGAAGTTTAAACAAGTTTAAAATATCACTATATTTAGGCGAGTAAACGAAAAATGTTCGTTTCAGACTCTAATATCGCAGAAATCGTGTTCCAAGTTGAAAAACGACTTGGACCCATATCTCACCTAAATTAAATGGTAGAATCAAACTTTAACCAAACGTAAAGTTTGTACCTAGGGTATTGTTCAAAAGTTTAATCAATTTTAAAATATCACTATATTTAGGCGAGTAAACGAAAAATGTTCTTTTCAGACTCTAATAACGCAGAAATCGTATTTCAAATTTAAATACGACTTGGGACCATATTTTACCTAAATGAAATGGTAGATTCAAAGTTTAAATGAACGTAGTGTTTGTACCTTGAGCACAGTTTAGAAGTTTAAACAATTTTAAAATATCACTATGTTTAGGCGAGTAAACGAAAAATGTTCTTTTCAGACTCTAATAACGCAGAATTCGTATTTCAAATTTAAATACGACTTGGGACCATATTTTACCTAAATAAAATGGTAGATTCAAAGTTTAAATGAACGTAGTGTTTGTACCTGTAGCAAAGTTTAGAAGTTTAAACAATTTTAAAATATCACTATATTTTGGCGAGTAAACGAAAAATGTTCTTTTCAGACTCTAATAACGCAGAAATTGTATTTCAAATTTAAATACGACTTGGGACCATATTTTACCTAAATGAAATGGTAGATTCAAAGTTTAAATGAACGTAGTGTTTGTACCTTGAGCAAAGTTTAGTAGTTTAAACAATATTAAAATATCTCAATTTTTAGGCGAGTAAACGAAAAAGTTCGTTTCAGACTCTAACAACGCAGAAATCGTGTTTCAAGTTGAAATACGACTTTGGACCATATTTTACCTAAATGAAATGGTAGATTCAAAGTTTAAATGAACGTAGTGGTTATACCTTGAGTAAAGTTTAGAAGTTTAAACAATTTTAAAATATCACTATATTTAGGCGAGTAAACGAAAAATGTTCTTTTCAGACTCTAATAACGCAGAAATTGTATTTCAAATTTAAATACGACTTGGGACCATATTTTACCTAAATGAAATGGTAGATTCAAAGTTTAAATGAACGTAGTGTTTGTACCTTGAGCAAAGTTTAGTAGTTTAAACAATTTTATATAACTCAATATTTAGGCGAGTAAAAGAAACATGTTCGTTTCAGACTCTAATAACGCAGAAATCGTGTTCCAAGTTAGAATCAAATGGTAGAATCAAACTTTAACCAAACGTAAAGTTTGTACCTAGGGTATTGTTGAAAAGTTTAATCAATTTTAAAATATCACTATATTTAGGCGAGTAAACGAAAAATGTTCTTTTCAGACTCTTATAACGCAGATATCGTATTTCAAATTTAAATACGACTTGGGACCATATTTTACTTAAATGATATGGTAGATTCAAAGTTTAAATGAACTTAGTGTTTGTACCTTGAGCAAAGTTTAGAAGTTTAAACAATTTTAAAATATCACTATGTTTATTCGAGTAAACGAAAAATGTTCTTTTCAGGCTCTAATAACGCAGAAATCGTATTTCAAATTTAAATACGACTTGGGACCATATTTAACCTAAATGAAATGGTAGATTCAAAGTTTAAATGAACGTAGTGTTTGTACCTGTAGTAAAGTTTAGAAGTTTAAACAATTTTAAAATATCACTATATTTAGGCGAGTAAACGAAAAAGGTTCGTTTCAGACTCTAATAACGCAGAAATCGTATTTCAAATTTAAATACGACTTGGGACCAGATTTTACCTAAATGAAATGGTAGATTCAAAGTTTAAATGAACGTAGTGTTTGTACCTTGAGCAAAGTTTAGTAGTTTAAACAATTTTTAAATATCTCAATTTTTAGGCGAGTAAACGAAAAAGTTCGTTTCAGACTCTAACTACGCAGAAATCGTGTTTCAAGTTGAAATACGACTTTGGACCATATTTTACCTAAATGAAATGGTAGATTCAAAGTTTAAATGAACGTAGTGTTTGTACCTTGAGTAAAGTTTAGAAGTTTAAACAATTTTAAAATATCACTATATTTAGGCGAGTAAACGAAAAATGGTCGTTTCAGACTCTAATAACGCAGAAATCGTATTTCAAATTTAAATACGACTTGGGACCATATTTACCTAAATGAAATGGTAGATTCAAAGTTTAACTGAACGTAGTGTTTGTGCCTTGAGTAAAGTTTAGTAGTTTAAACAATTTTAAAATATCTCAATTTTTAGGCGAGTAAACGAAAAAGTTCGTTTCAGACTCTAACAAAGCAGAAATCGTGTTTCAAGTTGAAATACGACTTTGGACCATATTTTACCTAAATGAAATGGTAGACTCAAAGTTTAAATGAACGTAGTGTTTGTACCTTGAGTAAAGTTTTGTAGTTTAAACAATTTTAAAATATCTCAATTTTTAGGCGAGTAAACGAAAAAGTTCGTTTCAGACTCTAACAAAGCAGAAATCGTGTTTCAAGTTGAAATACGACTTTGGACCACATTTTACCTAAATGAAATGGTAGATTCAAAGTTTAACTGAACGTAGTGTTTGTACCTTGAGTAAAAATTAGAAGTTTAAACAAGTTTCAAATATCACTATATTTAGGCGAGTAAACGAAAAATGTTCGTTTCAGACTCTAATATCGCAGAAATCGTGTTCCAAGTTGAAAAACGACTTGGACCCATATCTCACCTAAATTAAATGGTAGAATCAAACTTTAACCAAACGTAAAGTTTGTACCTAGGGTATTGTTCAAAAGTTTAATCAATTTTAAAATATCACTATATTTAGGCGAGTAAACGAAAAATGTTCTTTTCAGACTCTAATAACGCAGAAATCGTATTTCAAATTTAAATACGACTTGGGACCATATTTTACCTAAATGAAATGGTAGATTCAAAGTTTAAATGAACGTAGTGTTTGTACCTTGAGCACAGTTTAGAAGTTTAAACAATTTTAAAATATCACTATGTTTAGGCGAGTAAACGAAAAATGTTCTTTTCAGACTCTAATAACGCAGAATTCGTATTTCAAATTTAAATACGACTTGGGACCATATTTTACCTAAATAAAATGGTAGATTCAAAGTTTAAATGAACGTAGTGTTTGTACCTGTAGCAAAGTTTAGAAGTTTAAACAATTTTAAAATATCACTATATTTTGGCGAGTAAACGAAAAATGTTCTTTTCAGACTCTAATAACGCAGAAATTGTATTTCAAATTTAAATACGACTTGGGACCATATTTTACCTAAATGAAATGGTAGATTCAAAGTTTAAATGAACGTAGTGTTTGTACCTTGAGCAAAGTTTAGTAGTTTAAACAATATTAAAATATCTCAATTTTTAGGCGAGTAAACGAAAAAGTTCGTTTCAGACTCTAACAACGCAGAAATCGTGTTTCAAGTTGAAATACGACTTTGGACCATATTTTACCTAAATGAAATGGTAGATTCAAAGTTTAAATGAACGTAGTGGTTATACCTTGAGTAAAGTTTAGAAGTTTAAACAATTTTAAAATATCACTATATTTAGGCGAGTAAACGAAAAATGGTCGTTTCAAACTCTAATAACGCAGAAATCGTATTTCAAATTTAAATACGACTTGGGACCATATTTTACCTAAATGAAATGGTAGATTCAAAGTTTAACTGAACGTAGTGTTTGTACCTTGAGTAAAGTTTAGTAGTTTAAACAATTTTAAAATATCTCAATTTTTAGGCGAGTAAACGAAAAAGTTCGTTTCAGACTAACAACGTAGAAATCGTGTTCCAAGTTAGAATCAAATGGTAGAATCAAACTTTAACCAAACGTAAAGTTTGTACCTAGGGTATTGTTGAAAAGTTTAAACAATTTTAAAATATCACTATATTTAGGCGAGTAAATGAAAAATGTTCTTTTCAGACTCTAATAACGCAGAAATCGTATTTCAAATTTAAATACGACTTGGGACCATATTTTACCTAAATGAAATGGTAGATTCAAAGTTTAAATGAACGTAGTGTTTGTACCTTGAGCAAAGTTTAGTAGTTTAAACAATTTTAAAATATCTCAATTTTTAGGCGAGTAAACGAAAAAGTTCGTTTCAGACTAACAACGTAGAAATCGTGTTCCAAGTTAGAATCAAATGGTAGAATCAAACTTTAACCAAACGTAAAGTTTGTACCTAGGGTATTGTTGAAAAGTTTAATCAATTTTAAAATATCACTATATTTAGGCGAGTAAACTAAAAATGTTCTTTTCAGACTCTAATAACGCAGAAATCGTATTTCAAATTTAAATACGACTTGGGACCATATTTTACATAAATGAAATGGTAGATTCAAAGTTTAAATGAAAGTCGTGTTTGTACCTTGAGCAAAGTTTAGTAGTTTAAACAATTTTAAAATATCACTATGTTTAGGCGAGTAAACGAAAAAAGTTCGTTTCAGACTCTAATAACGCAGAAATCGTGTTCCAAGTTAGAAACAAATGGTAGAATCAAACTTTAACCAAACGTAAAGGGTATTGTTGAAAAGTTTAATCAATTTTAAAATATCACTATATTTAGGCGAGTAACCGAAAAATGTTCTTTTCAGACTCTAATAAAGCAGAAATCGTATTTCAAATTTAAATACGACTTGGGACCATATTTTACATAAATGAAATGGTAGATTCAAAGTTTAAATGAACGTAGTGTTTGTACCTTGAGCAAAGTTTAGTAGTTTAAACAATTTTTAAATATCTCAATTTTTAGGCGAGTAAACGAAAAATGTTCGTTTCAGACTCTAATAACGCAGAAATCGTGTTCCAAGTTAGAATCAAATGGTAGTTTAAACTTTAAACAAACGTAAAGTTTGTACCTAGGGTATTGTTGAAAAGTTTAATCAATTTTAAAATATCACTATATTTAGGCGAGTAAACGAAAAATGTTCTTTTCAGACTCTAATAACGCAGAAATCGTATTTCAAATTTAAATACGACTTGGGACAATATTTTACCTAAATGAAATGGTAGATTCAAAGTTTAAATGAACGTAGTGTTTGTACCTTGAGCAAAGTTTAGTAGTTTAAACAATTTTATATATCTCAATATTTAGGCGAGTAAACGAAAAATGTTCGTTTCAGACTCTAATAACGCAGAAATCGTGTTCCAAGTTAGAATCAAATGGTAGAATCAAACTTTAACCAAACGTAAAATTTGTACCTAGGGTATTGTTGAAAAGTTTAATCAATTTTAAAATATCACTATATTTAGGCGAGTAAACGAAAAATGTTCTTTTCAGACTCTAATAACGCAGAAATCGTATTTCAAATTTAAATACGACTTGGGACCATATTTTACCTAAATGAAATGGTAGATTCAAAGTTTAAATGAACGTAGTGTTTGTACCTTGAGCAAAGTTTAGTAGTTTAAACAATTTTATATCGTTTCAGACTCTAATAACGCAGAAATCGTGTTCCAAGTTAGAATCAAATGGTAGAATCATACTTTAACCAAACGTAAAGTTTGTACCTAGGGTATTGTTGAAAAGTTTAATCAATTTTAAAATATCACTATATTTAGGCGAGTAAACGAAAAATGTTCTTTTCAGACTCGAATAACGCAGAAATCGTATTTCAAATTTAAATACGACTTGGGACCATATTTTACCTAAATGAAATGGTAGATTCAAAGTTTAAATGAACGTAGTGTTTGTACCTTGAGCACAGTTTAGAAGTTTAAACAATTTTAAAATATCACTATGTTTAGGCGAGTAAACGAAAAATGTTCTTTTCAGACTCTTAATAACGCAGAATTCGTATTTCAAATTTAAATACGACTTGGGACCATATTTTACCTAAATAAAATGGTAGATTCAAAGTTTAAATGAACGTAGTGTTTGTACCTGTAGCAAAGTTTAGAAGTTTAAACAATTTTAAAATATCACTATATTTAGGCGAGTAAACGAAAAATGTTCTTTTCAGACTCTAATAACGCAGAAATTGTATTTCAAATTTAAATACGACTTGGGACCATATTTTACCTAAATGAAATGGTAGATTCAAAGTTTAAATGAACGTAGTGTTTGTACCTTGAGCAAAGTTTAGTAGTTTAAACAATTTTAAAATATCTCAATTTTTAGGCGAGTAAACGAAAAAGTTCGTTTCAGACTCTAACAACGCAGAAATCGTGTTTCAAGTTGAAATACGACTTTGGACCATATTTTACCTAAATGAAATGGTAGATTCAAAGTTTAAATGAACGTAGTGGTTATACCTTGAGTAAAGTTTAGAAGTTTAAACAATTTTAAAATATCACTATATTTAGGCGAGTAAACGAAAAATGGTCGTTTCAAACTCTAATAACGCAGAAATCGTATTTCAAATTTAAATACGACTTGGGACCATATTTTACCTATATGAAATGGTAGATTCAAAGTTTAACTGAACGTAGTGTTTGTACCTTGAGTAAAGTTTAGAAGTTTAAACAATTTTAAAATATCACTATATTTAGGCGAGTAAACGAAAAATGTACGTTTCAGACTCTAATAACGCAGAAATCGTGTTCCAAGTTGAAAAACGACTTGGACCCATATCTCACCTAAATTAAATGGTAGAATCAAAATTTAACCAAACGTAAAGTTTGTACCTAGGGTATTGTTGAAAAGTTTAAACAATTTTAAAATATCACTATATTTAGGCGAGTAAATGAAAAATGTTCTTTTCAGACTCTAATAACGCAGAAATCGTATTTCAAATTTAAATACGACTTGGGACAATATTTTACCTAAATGAAATGGTAGATTCAAAGTTTAAATGAACGTAGTGTTTGTACCTTGAGCAAAGTATAGTAGTATAAACAATTTTTAAATATCTCAATTTTTAGGCGAGTAAACGAAAAATGTTCGTTTCAGACTCTAATAACGCAGAAATCGTATTTCAAATTTAAATACAACTTGGGACCAGATTTTACCTAAATGAAATGGTAGATTCAAAGTTTAAATGAACGTAGTGTTTGTACCTTGAGCAAAGTTTAGTAGTTTAAACAATTTTAAAATATCTCAATTTTTAGGCGAGTAAACGAAAAAGTTCGTTTCAGACTAACAACGCAGAAATCGTGTTCCAAGTTAGAATCAAATGGTATAATCAAACTTTAACCAAACGTAAAGTTTGTACCTAAGGTATTGTTGAAAAGTTTAATCAATTTTAAAATATCACTATATTTAGGCGAGTAAATGAAAAATGTTCTTTTCAGACTCTAATAACGCAGAAATCGTATTTCAAATTTAAATACAACTTGGGACCAGATTTTACCTAAATGAAATGGTAGATTCAAAGTTTAAATGAACGTAGTGTTTGTACCTTGAGCAAAGTTTAGTAGTTTAAACAATTTTAAAATATCTCAATTTTTAGGCGAGTAAACGAAAAAGTTCGTTTCAGACTAACAACGCAGAAATCGTGTTCCAAGTTAGAATCAAATGGTATAATCAAACTTTAACCAAACGTAAAGTTTGTACCTAGGGTATTGTTGAAAAGTTTAATCAATTTTAAAATATCACTATATTTAGGCGAGTAAACGAAAAATGTTCTTTTCAGACTCTAATAACGCAGAAATCGTATTTCAAATTTAAATACGACTTGGGACCATATTTTACCTAAATAAAATGGTAGATTCAAAGTTTAAATGAACGTAGTGTTTGTACCTGTAGCAAAGTTTTGAAGTTTAAACAATTTTAAAATATCACTATATTTAGGCGAGTAAACGAAAAATGTTCTTTTCAGACTCTAATAACGCAGAAATTGTATTTCAAATTTAAATACGACTTGGGACCATATTTTACCTAAATGAAATGGTAGATTCAAAGTTTAAATGAACGTAGTGTTTGTACCTTGAGCAAAGTTTAGTAGTTTAAACAATTTTAAAATATCTCAATTTTTAGGCGAGTAAACGAAAAAGTTCGTTTCAGACTCTAACAACGCAGAAATCGTGTTTCAAGTTGAAATACGACTTTGGACCATATTTTACCTAAATGAAATGGTAGATTCAAAGTTTAAATGAACGTAGTGGTTATACCTTGAGTAAAGTTTAGAAGTTTAAACAATTTTAAAATATCACTATATTTAGGCGAGTAAACGAAAAATGGTCGTTTCAAACTCTAATAACGCAGAAATCGTATTTCAAATTTAAATACGACTTGGGACCATATTTTACCTATATGAAATGGTAGATTCAAAGTTTAACTGAACGTAGTGTTTGTACCTTGAGTAAAGTTTAGAAGTTTAAACAATTTTAAAATATCACTATATTTAGGCGAGTGAACGAAAAATGTACGTTTCAGACTCTAATAACGCAGAAATCGTGTTCCAAGTTGAAAAACGACTTGGACCCATATCTCACCTAAATTAAATGGTAGAATCAAAATTTAACCAAACGTAAAGTTTGTACCTAGGGTATTGTTGAAAAGTTTAAACAATTTTAAAATATCACTATATTTAGGCGAGTAAATGAAAAATGTTCTTTTCAGACTCTAATAACGCAGAAATCGTATTTCAAATTTAAATACGACTTGGGACAATATTTTACCTAAATGAAATGGTAGATTCAAAGTTTAAATGAACGTAGTGTTTGTACCTTGAGCAAAGTATAGTAGTATAAACAATTTTTAAATATCTCAATTTTTAGGCGAGTAAACGAAAAATGTTCGTTTCAGACTCTAATAACGCAGAAATCGTATTTCAAATTTAAATACAACTTGGGACCAGATTTTACCTAAATGAAATGGTAGATTCAAAGTTTAAATGAACGTAGTGTTTGTACCTTGAGCAAAGTTTAGTAGTTTAAACAATTTTAAAATATCTCAATTTTTAGGCGAGTAAACGAAAAAGTTCGTTTCAGACTAACAACGCAGAAATCGTGTTCCAAGTTAGAATCAAATGGTATAATCAAACTTTAACCAAACGTAAAGTTTGTACCTAAGGTATTGTTGAAAAGTTTAATCAATTTTAAAATATCACTATATTTAGGGGAGGAAACGAAAAATGTTCTTTTCAGACTCTAATAACGCAGAAATCGTATTTCAAATTTAAATTCGACTTGGGACAATATTTTATCTAAATGAAATGGTAGATTCAAAGTTTAAATGAACGTAGTGTTTGTACCTTGAGCAAAGTTTAGTAGTTTAAACAATTTTTAAATATCACTATATTTAGTCGAGTAAACGAAAAATGTTCTTTTCAGACTCTAATAACGCAGAAATCGTATTTCAAATTTAAATACGACTTGGGACAATATTTTACCTAAATGAAATGGTAGATTCAAAGTTTAAATGAACGTAGTGTTTGTACCTTGAGCAAAGTATAGTAGTATAAACAATTTTTAAATATCTCAATTTTTAGGCGAGTAAACGAAAAATGTTCGTTTCAGACTCTAATAACGCAGAAATCGTGTTCCAAGTTAGAATCAAATGGTAGAATCAAACTTTAACCAAACGTAAAGTTTGTACCTAGGGTATTGTTGAAAAGTTTAATCAATTTTAAAATATCACTATATTTAGGCGAGTAAACGAAAAATATTCTTTTCAGACTCTAATAACGCAGAAATCGTATTTCAAATTTAAATACGACTTGGGACAATATTTTACCTAAATGAAATGGTAGATTCAAAGTTTAAATGAACGTAGTGTTTGTACCTTGAGCAAAGTTTAGTAGTTTAAACAATTTTAAAATATCTCAATTTTTAGGCGAGTAAACGAAAAAGTTCGTTTCAGACTCTAACAACGCAGAAATCGTGTTTCAAGTTGAAATACGACTTTGGACCATATTTTACCTAAATGAAATGGTAGATTCAAAGTTTAAATGAACGTAGTGTTTGTGCCTTGAGAAAGTTTAGAAGTGTAAACAATTTTAAAATATCACTATATTTAGGCGAGTAAACGAAAAAAGTTCGTTTCAGACTCTAACAACGCAAAAACCGTGTTTCAAGTTGAAATACGACTTTGGACCATATTTTACCTAAATGAAATGGTAGATTCAAAGTTTAAATGAACGTAGTGTTTGTACCTTGAGTAAAGTTTAGAAGTTTAAACAATTTTAAAATATCTCTATATTTAGGCGAGTAAACGAAAAATGGTCGTTTCAGACTCTAATAACGCAGAAATCATATTTCAAATTTAAATACGACTTGGGACCATATTTTACCTAAATGAAATGGTAGATTCAAAGTTTAAATGAACGTAGTGTTTGTACCTTGAGCAAAGTTTAGTAATTTAAACAATTTTAAAATATCTCAATTTTTAGGCGAGTAAACGAAAAATGTTCGTTTCAGACTCTAATAACGCAGAAATCGTGTTCCAAGTTAGAAACAATTGGTAGAATCAAACTTTAACCAAACGTAAAGTTTGTACCTAGGGTATTGTTGAAAAGTTTAATCAATTTTAAAATATCACTATATTTAGGCGAGTAAACGAAAAATGTTCTTTTCAGACTCTAATAACGCAGAAATCGTGTTCCAAGTTAGAATCAAATGGTAGAATCCATCTTTAACCAAACGTAAAGTTAGTACCTAGGGTATTGTTGAAAAGTTTAATCAATTTTAAAATATCACTATATTTAGGCGAGTAAACGAAAAATGTTCTTTTCAGACTCTAATAACGCAGAAATCGTATTTCAAATTTAAATACGACTTGGGACCATATTATACCTAAATGAAATGGTAGATTCAAAGTTTAAATGAACGTAGTGTTTGTACCTTGAGCAAAGTTTAGTAGTTTAAACAATTTTAAAATATCTCAATTTTTAGGCGAGTAAACGAAAAAGTTCGTTTCAGACTCTAACAACGCAGAAACCGTGTTTCAAGTTGAAATACGACTTTGGACCATATTTTACCTAAATGAAATGGTAGATTCAAAGTTTAAATGAACGTAGTGTTTGTACCTTGAGTAAAGTTTAGAAGTTTAAACAATTTTAAAATATCTCTATATTTAGGCGAGTAAACGAAAAATGTTCGTTTCAGACTCTAATAACGCAGAAATCGTATTTCAAATTTAAATACGACTTGGGACCATATTTTACATAAATGAAATGGTAGATTCAAAGTTTAAATGAACGTCGTGTTTGTACCTTGAGCAAAGTTTAGAAGTTTAAACAATTTTATAATATCACTATGTTTAGGCGAGTAAACGAAAAAAGTTCGTTTCAGACTCTAATAACGCAGAAATCGTGTTCCAAGTTAGAATCAAATGGTAGAATCAAACTTTAACCAAACGTAAAGGGTATTGTTGAAAAGTTTAATCAATTTTAAAATATCACTATATTTAGGCGAGTAACCGAAAAATGTTCGTTTCAGACTCTAATAACGCAGAAATCGTATTTCAAATTTAAATACGACTTGGGACCATATTTTACCTAAATGAAATGGTAGATTCAAAGTTTAAATGAACGTAGTGTTTGTACCTTGAGCAAAGTTTAGTAGTTTAAACAATTTTTAAATATCTCAATTTTTAGGCGAGTAAACGAAAAATGTTCGTTTCAGACTCTAATAACGCAGAAATCGTGTTCCAAGTTAGAATCAAATGGTAGAATCAAACTTTAACCAAACGTAAAGTTTGTACCTAGGGTATTGTTGAAAAGTTTAATCAATTTTAAAATATCACTATATTTAGGCGAGTAAACGAAAAATGTTCTTTTCAGACTCTAATAACGCAGAAATCGTATTTCAAATTTAAATACGACTTGGGACCATATTTTACCTAAGTGAAATGGTAGATTCAAAGTTTAAATGAACGTAGTGTTTGTACCTTGAGCAAAGTTTAGTAGTTTAAACAATTTTAAAATATCTCAATTTTTAGGCGAGTAAACGAAAAAGTTCGTTTCAGACTCTAACAACGCAGAAATCGTGTTCCAAGTTAGAATCAAATGGTAGTTTAAACTTTAACCAAACGTAAAGTTTGTACCTAGGGTATTGTTGAAAAGTTTAATCAATTTTAAAATATCACTATATTTAGGCGAGTAAACGAAAAATGTTCTTTTCAGACTCTAATAACGCAGAAATCGTATTTCAAATTTAAATACGACTTGGGACAATATTTTACCTAAATGAAATGGTAGATTCAAAGTTTAAATGAACGTAGTGTTTGTACCTTGAGCAAAGTTTAGTAGTTTAAACAATTTTATATATCTCAATATTTAGGCGAGTAAACGAAAAATGTTCGTTTCAGACTCTAATAACGCAGAAATCGTGTTCCAAGTTAGAATCAAATGGTAGAATCAAACTTTAACCAAACGTAAAGTTTGTACCTAGGGTATTGTTGAAAAGTTTAATCAATTTTAAAATATCACTATATTTAGGCGAGTAAACGAAAAATGTTCTTTTCAGACTCTAATAACGCAGAAATCGTATTTCAAATTTAAATACGACTTGGGACCATATTTTACCTAAATGAAATGGTAGATTCAAAGTTTAAATGAACGTAGTGTTTGTACCTTGAGCAAAGTTTAGTAGTTTAAACAATTTTATATCGTTTCAGACTCTAATAACGCAGAAATCGTGTTCCAAGTTAGAATCAAATGGTAGAATCATACTTTAACCAAACGTAAAGTTTGTACCTAGGGTATTGTTGAAAAGTTTAATCAATTTTAAAATATCACTATATTTAGGCGAGTAAACGAAAAATGTTCTTTTCAGACTCTAATAACGCAGAAATCGTATTTCAAATTTAAATACGACTTGGGACCATATTTTACCTAAATGAAATGGTAGATTCAAAGTTTAAATGAACGTAGTGTTTGTACCTTGAGCACAGTTTAGAAGTTTAAACAATTTTTAAATATCACTATATTTAGTCGAGTAAACGAAAAATGTTCTTTTCAGACTCTAATAACGCAGAAATCGTATTTCAAATTTAAATACGACTTGGGACAATATTTTACCTAAATGAAATGGTAGATTCAAAGTTTAAATGAACGTAGTGTTTGTACCTTGAGCAAAGTTTAGTAGTTGAAACAATTTTATATATCTCAATATTTAGGCGAGTAAACGAAAAATGTTCGTTTCAGACTCTAATAACGCAGAAATCGTGTTCCAAGTTAGAATCAAATGGTAGAATCAAACTTTAACCAAACGTAAAGTTTGTACCTAAGGTATTGTTGAAAAGTTTAATCAATTTTAAAATATCACTATATTTAGGCGAGTAAACGAAAAATGTTCTTTTCAGACTCTAATAACGCAGAAATCGTATTTCAAGTTTAAATACGACTTGGGACCATATTTTACCTAAATGAAATGGTAGATTCAAAGTTTAAATGAACGTAGTGTTTGTACCTTGAGCAAAGTTTAGTAGTTTAAACAATTTTAAAATATCTCAATTTTTAGGCGAGTAAACGAAAAAGTTCGTTTCAGACTAACAACGCAGAAATCGTGTTCCAAGTTAGAATCAAATAGTAGACTCAAACTTTAACCAAACGTAACGTTTGTACCTAAGGTATTGTTGAAAAGTTTAATCAATTTTAAAATATCACTATATTTAGGCGAGTAAACGAAAAATGTTCTTTTCAGACTCTAATAACGCAGAAATCGTATTTCAAATTTAAATACGACTTGGGACAATATTTTACCTAAATGAAATGGTAGATTCAAAGTTTAAATGAACGTAGTGTTTGTACCTTGAGCAAAGTTTAGTAGTTTAAACAATTTTATATATCTCAATATTTAGGCGAGTAAACGAAAAATGTTCGTTTCAGACTCTAATAACGCAGAAATCGTATTTCAAATTTAAATACGACTTGGGACCATATTTTACATAAATGAAATGGTAGATTCAAAGTTTAAATGAACGTCGTGTTTGTACCTTGAGCAAAGTTTAGAAGTTTAAACAATTTTATAATATCACTATGTTTAGGCGAGTAAACGAAAAAAGTTCGTTTCAGACTCTAATAACGCAGAAATCGTGTTCCAAGTTAGAATCAAATGGTAGAATCAAACTTTAACCAAACGTAAAGGGTATTGTTGAAAAGTTTAATCAATTTTAAAATATCACTATATTTAGGCGAGTAACCGAAAAATGTTCGTTTCAGACTCTAATAACGCAGAAATCGTATTTCAAATTTAAATACGACTTGGGACCATATTTTACCTAAATGAAATGGTAGATTCAAAGTTTAAATGAACGTAGTGTTTGTACCTTGAGCAAAGTTTAGTAGTTTAAACAATTTTATATCGTTTCAGACTCTAATAACGCAGAAATCGTGTTCCAAGTTAGAATCAAATGGTAGAATCAAACTTTAACCAAACGTAAAGTTTGTACCTAGGGTATTGTTGAAAAGTTTAATTAATTTTAAAATATCACTATATTTAGGCGAGTCAACGAAAAATGTTCTTTTCAGACTCTAATAACGCAGAAATCGTATTTCAAGTTTAAATACGACTTGGGACCATATTTTACCTAAATGAAATGGTAGATTCAAAGTTTAAATGAACTTAGTGTTTGTACCTTGAGCAAAGTTTAGTAGTTTATACAATTTTAAAATATCTCAATTTTTAGGCGAGTAAACGAAAAAGTTCGTTTCAGACTAACAACGCAGAAATCGTGTTTCAAGTTGAAATACGACTTTGGACCATATTTTACCTAAATGAAATGGTAGATTCAAAGTTTAAATGAACGTAGTGTTTGTACCTTGAGTAAAGTTTAGAAGTTTAAACAATTTTAAAATATCTCTATATTTAGGCGAGTAAACGAAAAATGGTCGTTTCAGACTCTAATAACGCAGAAATCATATTTCAAATTTAAATACGACTTGGGACCATATTTAACCTAAATGAAATGGTAGATTCAAAGTTTAAATGAACGTAGTGTTTGTACCTTGAGCAAAGTTTAGTAATTTAAACAATTTTAAAATATCTCAATTTTTAGGCGAGTAAACGAAAAATGTTCGTTTCAGACTCTAATAACGCAGAAATCGTGTTCCAAGTTAGAAACAATTGGTAGAATCAAACTTTAACCAAACGTAAAGTTTGTACCTAGGGTATTGTTGAAAAGTTTAATCAATTTTAAAATATCACTATATTTAGGCGAGTAAACGAAAAATGTTCTTTTCAGACTCTAATAACGCAGAAATCGTGTTCCAAGTTAGAATCAAATGGTAGAATCAAACTTTAACCAAACGTAAAGTTTGTACCTCGAGTATTGTTGAAAAGTTTAATCAATTTTAAAATATCACTATATTTAGGCGAGCAAACGAAAAATGTTCTTTTCAGACTCTAATAACGCAGAAATCGTATTTCAAATTTAAATACGACTTGGGACCATATTTTACCTAAATGAAATGGTAGATTCAAAGTTTAAATGAACGTAGTGTTTGTACCTTGAGCAAAGTTTAGTAGTTTAAACAATTTTATATATCTCAATATTTAGGCGAGTAAACGAAAAATGTTCGTTTCAGACTCTAATAACGCAGAAATCGTGTTCCAAGTTAGAATCAAATGGTAGAATCAAACTTTAACCAAACGTAAAGTTTGTACCTAGGGTATTGTTGAAAAGTTTAATCAATTTTAAAATATCACTATATTTAGGCGAGTAAACGAAAAATGTTCTTTTCAGACTCTAATAACGCAGAAATCGTATTTCAAGTTTAAATACGACTTGGGACCATATTTTACCTAAATGAAATGGTAGATTCAAAGTTTAAATGAACGTAGTGTTTGTACCTTGAGCAAAGTTTAGTAGTTTAAACAATTTTATATATCTCAATATTTAGGCGAGTAAACGAAAAATGTTCGTTTCAGACTCTAATAACGCAGAAATCGTATTTCAAATTTAAATACGACTTGGGACCATATTTTACATAAATGAAATGGTAGATTCAAAGTTTAAATGAACGTCGTGTTTGTACCTTGAGCAAAGTTTAGAAGTTTAAACAATTTTATAATATCACTATGTTTAGGCGAGTAAACGAAAAAAGTTCGTTTCAGACTCTAATAACGCAGAAATCGTGTTCCAAGTTAGAATCAAATGGTAGAATCAAACTTTAACCAAACGTAAAGGGTATTGTTGAAAAGTTTAATCAATTTTAAAATATCACTATATTTAGGCGAGTAACCGAAAAATGTTCGTTTCAGACTCTAATAACGCAGAAATCGTATTTCAAATTTAAATACGACTTGGGACCATATTTTACCTAAATGAAATGGTAGATTCAAAGTTTAAATGAACGTAGTGTTTGTACCTTGAGCAAAGTTTAGTAGTTTAAACAATTTTATATCGTTTCAGACTCTAATAACGCAGAAATCGTGTTCCAAGTTAGAATCAAATGGTAGAATCAAACTTTAACCAAACGTAAAGTTTGTACCTAGGGTATTGTTGAAAAGTTTAATTAATTTTAAAATATCACTATATTTAGGCGAGTCAACGAAAAATGTTCTTTTCAGACTCTAATAACGCAGAAATCGTATTTCAAGTTTAAATACGACTTGGGACCATATTTTACCTAAATGAAATGGTAGATTCAAAGTTTAAATGAACTTAGTGTTTGTACCTTGAGCAAAGTTTAGTAGTTTATACAATTTTAAAATATCTCAATTTTTAGGCGAGTAAACGAAAAAGTTCGTTTCAGACTAACAACGCAGAAATCGTGTTTCAAGTTGAAATACGACTTTGGACCATATTTTACCTAAATGAAATGGTAGATTCAAAGTTTAAATGAACGTAGTGTTTGTACCTTGAGTAAAGTTTAGAAGTTTAAACAATTTTAAAATATCTCTATATTTAGGCGAGTAAACGAAAAATGGTCGTTTCAGACTCTAATAACGCAGAAATCATATTTCAAATTTAAATACGACTTGGGACCATATTTAACCTAAATGAAATGGTAGATTCAAAGTTTAAATGAACGTAGTGTTTGTACCTTGAGCAAAGTTTAGTAATTTAAACAATTTTAAAATATCTCAATTTTTAGGCGAGTAAACGAAAAATGTTCGTTTCAGACTCTAATAACGCAGAAATCGTGTTCCAAGTTAGAAACAATTGGTAGAATCAAACTTTAACCAAACGTAAAGTTTGTACCTAGGGTATTGTTGAAAAGTTTAATCAATTTTAAAATATCACTATATTTAGGCGAGTAAACGAAAAATGTTCTTTTCAGACTCTAATAACGCAGAAATCGTGTTCCAAGTTAGAATCAAATGGTAGAATCAAACTTTAACCAAACGTAAAGTTTGTACCTCGAGTATTGTTGAAAAGTTTAATCAATTTTAAAATATCACTATATTTAGGCGAGCAAACGAAAAATGTTCTTTTCAGACTCTAATAACGCAGAAATCGTATTTCAAATTTAAATACGACTTGGGACCATATTTTACCTAAATGAAATGGTAGATTCAAAGTTTAAATGAACGTAGTGTTTGTACCTTGAGCAAAGTTTAGTAGTTTAAACAATTTTATATATCTCAATATTTAGGCGAGTAAACGAAAAATGTTCGTTTCAGACTCTAATAACGCAGAAATCGTGTTCCAAGTTAGAATCAAATGGTAGAATCAAACTTTAACCAAACGTAAAGTTTGTACCTAGGGTATTGTTGAAAAGTTTAATCAATTTTAAAATATCACTATATTTAGGCGAGTAAACGAAAAATGTTCTTTTCAGACTCTAATAACGCAGAAATCGTATTTCAAGTTTAAATACGACTTGGGACCATATTTTACCTAAATGAAATGGTAGATTCAAAGTTTAAATGAACGTAGTGTTTGTACCTTGAGCAAAGTTTAGTAGTTTAAACAATTTTAAAATATCTCAATTTTTAGGCGAGTAAACGAAAAAGTTCGTTTCAGACTAACAACGCAGAAATCGTGTTTCAAGTTGAAATACGACTTTGGACCATATTTTACCTAAATGAAATGGTAGATTCAAAGTTTAAATGAACGTAGTGTTTGTACCTTGAGTAAAGTTTAGAAGTTTAAACAATTTTAAAATATCTCTATATTTAGGCGAGTAAACGAAAAATGGTCGTTTCAGACTCTAATAACGCAGAAATCATATTTCAAATTTAAATACGACTTGGGACCATATTTTACCTAAATGAAATGGTAGATTCAAAGTTTAAATGAACGTAGTGTTTGTACCTTGAGCAAAGTTTAGTAATTTAAACAATTTTAAAATATCTCAATTTTTAGGCGAGTAAACGAAAAATGTTCGTTTCAGACTCTAATAACGCAGAAATCGTGTTCCAAGTTAGAAACAATTGGTAGAATCAAACTTTAACCAAACGTAAAGTTTGTACCTAGGGTATTGTTGAAAAGTTTAATCAATTTTAAAATATCACTATATTTAGGCGAGTAAACGAAAAATGTTCTTTTCAGACTCTAATAACGCAGAAATCGTGTTCCAAGTTAGAATCAAATGGTAGAATCCATCTTTAACCAAACGTAAAGTTAGTACCTAGGGTATTGTTGAAAAGTTTAATCAATTTTAAAATATCACTATATTTAGGCGAGTAAACGAAAAATGTTCTTTTCAGACTCTAATAACGCAGAAATCGTATTTCAAATTTAAATACGACTTGGGACAATATTTTACCTAAATGAAATGGTAGATTCAAAGTTTAAATGAACGTAGTGTTTGTACCTTGAGCAAAGTTTAGTAGTTTAAACAATTTTATATATCTCAATATTTAGGCGAGTAAACGAAAAATGTTCGTTTCAGACTCTAATAACGCAGAAATCGTATTTCAAATTTAAATACGACTTGGGACCATATTTTACATAAATGAAATGGTAGATTCAAAGTTTAAATGAACGTCGTGTTTGTACCTTGAGCAAAGTTTAGAAGTTTAAACAATTTTATAATATCACTATGTTTAGGCGAGTAAACGAAAAAAGTTCGTTTCAGACTCTAATAACGCAGAAATCGTGTTCCAAGTTAGAATCAAATGGTAGAATCAAACTTTAACCAAACGTAAAGGGTATTGTTGAAAAGTTTAATCAATTTTAAAATATCACTATATTTAGGCGAGTAACCGAAAAATGTTCGTTTCAGACTCTAATAACGCAGAAATCGTATTTCAAATTTAAATACGACTTGGGACCATATTTTACCTAAATGAAATGGTAGATTCAAAGTTTAAATGAACGTAGTGTTTGTACCTTGAGCAAAGTTTAGTAGTTTAAACAATTTTATATCGTTTCAGACTCTAATAACGCAGAAATCGTGTTCCAAGTTAGAATCAAATGGTAGAATCAAACTTTAACCAAACGTAAAGTTTGTACCTAGGGTATTGTTGAAAAGTTTAATTAATTTTAAAATATCACTATATTTAGGCGAGTCAACGAAAAATGTTCTTTTCAGACTCTAATAACGCAGAAATCGTATTTCAAGTTTAAATACGACTTGGGACCATATTTTACCTAAATGAAATGGTAGATTCAAAGTTTAAATGAACTTAGTGTTTGTACCTTGAGCAAAGTTTAGTAGTTTATACAATTTTAAAATATCTCAATTTTTAGGCGAGTAAACGAAAAAGTTCGTTTCAGACTAACAACGCAGAAATCGTGTTTCAAGTTGAAATACGACTTTGGACCATATTTTACCTAAATGAAATGGTAGATTCAAAGTTTAAATGAACGTAGTGTTTGTACCTTGAGTAAAGTTTAGAAGTTTAAACAATTTTAAAATATCTCTATATTTAGGCGAGTAAACGAAAAATGGTCGTTTCAGACTCTAATAACGCAGAAATCATATTTCAAATTTAAATACGACTTGGGACCATATTTAACCTAAATGAAATGGTAGATTCAAAGTTTAAATGAACGTAGTGTTTGTACCTTGAGCAAAGTTTAGTAATTTAAACAATTTTAAAATATCTCAATTTTTAGGCGAGTAAACGAAAAATGTTCGTTTCAGACTCTAATAACGCAGAAATCGTGTTCCAAGTTAGAAACAATTGGTAGAATCAAACTTTAACCAAACGTAAAGTTTGTACCTAGGGTATTGTTGAAAAGTTTAATCAATTTTAAAATATCACTATATTTAGGCGAGTAAACGAAAAATGTTCTTTTCAGACTCTAATAACGCAGAAATCGTGTTCCAAGTTAGAATCAAATGGTAGAATCAAACTTTAACCAAACGTAAAGTTTGTACCTCGAGTATTGTTGAAAAGTTTAATCAATTTTAAAATATCACTATATTTAGGCGAGCAAACGAAAAATGTTCTTTTCAGACTCTAATAACGCAGAAATCGTATTTCAAATTTAAATACGACTTGGGACCATATTTTACCTAAATGAAATGGTAGATTCAAAGTTTAAATGAACGTAGTGTTTGTACCTTGAGCAAAGTTTAGTAGTTTAAACAATTTTATATATCTCAATATTTAGGCGAGTAAACGAAAAATGTTCGTTTCAGACTCTAATAACGCAGAAATCGTGTTCCAAGTTAGAATCAAATGGTAGAATCAAACTTTAACCAAACGTAAAGTTTGTACCTAGGGTATTGTTGAAAAGTTTAATCAATTTTAAAATATCACTATATTTAGGCGAGTAAACGAAAAATGTTCTTTTCAGACTCTAATAACGCAGAAATCGTATTTCAAGTTTAAATACGACTTGGGACCATATTTTACCTAAATGAAATGGTAGATTCAAAGTTTAAATGAACGTAGTGTTTGTACCTTGAGCAAAGTTTAGTAGTTTAAACAATTTTAAAATATCTCAATTTTTAGGCGAGTAAACGAAAAAGTTCGTTTCAGACTAACAACGCAGAAATCGTGTTTCAAGTTGAAATACGACTTTGGACCATATTTTACCTAAATGAAATGGTAGATTCAAAGTTTAAATGAACGTAGTGTTTGTACCTTGAGTAAAGTTTAGAAGTTTAAACAATTTTAAAATATCTCTATATTTAGGCGAGTAAACGAAAAATGGTCGTTTCAGACTCTAATAACGCAGAAATCATATTTCAAATTTAAATACGACTTGGGACCATATTTTACCTAAATGAAATGGTAGATTCAAAGTTTAAATGAACGTAGTGTTTGTACCTTGAGCAAAGTTTAGTAATTTAAACAATTTTAAAATATCTCAATTTTTAGGCGAGTAAACGAAAAATGTTCGTTTCAGACTCTAATAACGCAGAAATCGTGTTCCAAGTTAGAAACAATTGGTAGAATCAAACTTTAACCAAACGTAAAGTTTGTACCTAGGGTATTGTTGAAAAGTTTAATCAATTTTAAAATATCACTATATTTAGGCGAGTAAACGAAAAATGTTCTTTTCAGACTCTAATAACGCAGAAATCGTGTTCCAAGTTAGAATCAAATGGTAGAATCCATCTTTAACCAAACGTAAAGTTAGTACCTAGGGTATTGTTGAAAAGTTTAATCAATTTTAAAATATCACTATATTTAGGCGAGTAAACGAAAAATGTTCTTTTCAGACTCTAATAACGCAGAAATCGTATTTCAAATTTAAATACGACTTGGGACCATATTATACCTAAATGAAATGGTAGATTCAAAGTTTAAATGAACGTAGTGTTTGTACCTTGAGCAAAGTTTAGTAGTTTAAACAATTTTAAAATATCTCAATTTTTAGGCGAGTAAACGAAAAAGTTCGTTTCAGACTCTAACAACGCAGAAACCGTGTTTCAAGTTGAAATACGACTTTGGACCATATTTTACCTAAATGAAATGGTAGATTCAAAGTTTAAATGAACGTAGTGTTTGTACCTTGAGTAAAGTTTAGAAGTTTAAACAATTTTAAAATATCTCTATATTTAGGCGAGTAAACGAAAAATGGTCGTTTCAGACTCTAATAACGCAGAAATCATATTTCAAATTTAAATACGACTTGGGACCATATTTTACCTAAATGAAATGGTAGATTCAAAGTTTAAATGAACGTAGTGTTTGTACCTTGAGCAAAGTTTAGTAATTTAAACAATTTTAAAATATCTCAATTTTTAGGCGAGTAAACGAAAAATGTTCGTTTCAGACTATAATAACGCAGAAATCGTGTTCCAAGTTAGAAACAATTGGTAGAATCAAACTTTAACCAAACGTAAAGTTTGTACCTAGGGTATTGTTGAAAAGTTTAATCAATTTTAAAATATCACTATATTTAGGCGAGTAAACGAAAAATGTTCTTTTCAGACTCTAATAACGCAGAAATCGTGTTCCAAGTTAGAATCAAATGGTAGAATCCATCTTTAACCAAACGTAAAGTTAGTACCTAGGGTATTGTTGAAAAGTTTAATCAATTTTAAAATATCACTATATTTAGGCGAGTAAACGAAAAATGTTCTTTTCAGACTCTAATAACGCAGAAATCGTATTTCAAATTTAAATACGACTTGGGACCATATTATACCTAAATGAAATGGTAGATTCAAAGTTTAAATGAACGTAGTGTTTGTACCTTGAGCAAAGTTTAGTAGTTTAAACAATTTTAAAATATCTCAATTTTTAGGCGAGTAAACGAAAAAGTTCGTTTCAGACTCTAACAACGCAGAAACCGTGTTTCAAGTTGAAATACTACTTTGGACCATATTTTACCTAAATGAAATGGTAGATTCAAAGTTTAAATGAACGTAGTGTTTGTACCTTGAGTAAAGTTTAGAAGTTTAAACAATTTTAAAATATCTCTATATTTAGGCGAGTAAACGAAAAATGGTCGTTTCAGACTCTAATAACGCAGAAATCATATTTCAAATTTAAATACGACTTGGGACCATATTTTACCTAAATGAAATGGTAGATTCAAAGTTTAAATGAACGTAGTGTTTCTACCTTGAGCAAAGTTTAGTAATTTAAACAATTTTTAAATATCTCAATTTTTAGGCGAGTAAACGAAAAATGTTCGTTTCAGACTCTAATAATGCAGAAATCGTGTTCCAAGTTAGAAACAATTGGTAGAATCAAACTTCAACCAAACGTAAAGTTTGTACCTAGGGTATTGTTGAAAAGTTTAATCAATTTTAAAATATCACTATATTTAGGCGAGTAAACGAAAAATGTTCTTTTCAGACTCTAATAACGCAGAAATCGTGTTCCAAGTTAGAATCAAATGGTAGAATCAAACTTTAACCAAACGTAAAGTTTGTACCTCGAGTATTGTTGAAAAGTTTAATCAATTTTAAAATATCACTATATTTAGGCGAGCAAACGAAAAATGTTCTTTTCAGACTCTAATAACGCAGAAATCGTATTTCAAATTTAAATACGACTTGGGACCATATTTTACCTAAATGAAATGGTAGATTCAAAGTTTAAATGAACGTAGTGTTTGTACCTTGAGCAAAGTTTAGTAGTTTAAACAATTTTATATATCTCAATATTTAGGCGAGTAAACGAAAAATGTTCGTTTCAGACTCTAATAACGCAGAAATCGTGTTCCAAGTTAGAATCAAATGGTAGAATCAAACTTTAACCAAACGTAAAGTTTGTACCTAGGGTATTGTTGAAAATTTTAATCAATTTTAAAATATCACTATATTTAGGCGAGTAAACGAAAAATGTTCTTTTCAGACTCTAATAACGCAGAAATCGTATTTCAAGTTTAAATACGACTTGGGACCATATTTTACCTAAATGAAATGGTAGATTCAAAGTTTAAATGAACGTAGTGTTTGTACCTTGAGCAAAGTTTAGTAGTTTAAACAATTTTAAAATATCTCAATTTTTAGGCGAGTAAACGAAAAAGTTCGTTTCAGACTAACAACGCAGAAATCGTGTTCCAAGTTAGAATCAAATGGTAGACTCAAACTTTAACCAAACGTAAAGTTTGTACCTAAGGTATTGTTGAAAAGTTTAATCAATTTTAAAATATCACTATATTTAGGCGAGTAAACGAAAAATGTTCTTTTCAGACTCTAATAACGCAGAAATCGTATTTCAAATTTAAATACGACTTGGGACCATATTTTACATAAATGAAATGGTAGATTCAAAGTTTAAATGAACGTCGTGTTTGTACCTTGAGCAAAGTTTAGAAGTTTAAACAATTTTATAATATCACTATGTTTAGGCGAGTAAACGAAAAAAGTTCGTTTCAGACTCTAATAACGCAGAAATCGTGTTCCAAGTTAGAATCAAATGGTAGAATCAAACTTTAACCAAACGTAAAGGGTATTGTTGAAAAGTTTAATCAATTTTAAAATATCACTATATTTAGGCGAGTAACCGAAAAATGTTCTTTTCAGACTCTAATAACGCAGAAATCGTATTTCAAATTTAAATACGACTTGGGACCATATTTTACCTAAATGAAATGGTAGATTCAAAGTTTAAATGAACGTAGTGTTTGTACCTTGAGCAAAGTTTAGTAGTTTAAACAATTTTTAAATATCTCAATTTTTAGGCGAGTAAACGAAAAATGTTCGTTTCAGACTCTAATAACGCAGAAATCGTGTTCCAAGTTAGAATCAAATGGTAGAATCAAACTTTAACCAAACGTAAAGTTTGTACCTAGGGTATTGTTGAAAAGTTTAATCAATTTTAAAATATCACTATATTTAGGCGAGTAAACGAAAAATGTTCTTTTCAGACTCTAATAACGCAGAAATCGTATTTCAAATTTAAATACGACTTGGGACCATATTTTACCTAAGTGAAATGGTAGATTCAAAGTTTAAATGAACGTAGTGTTTGTACCTTGAGCAAAGTTTAGTAGTTTAAACAATTTTAAAATATCTCAATTTTTAGGCGAGTAAACGAAAAAGTTCGTTTCAGACTCTAACAACGCAGAAATCGTGTTTCAAGTTGAAATACGACTTTGGACCATATTTTACCTAAATGAAATGGTAGATTCAAAGTTTAACTGAACGTAGTGTTTGTACCTTGAGTAAAGTTTAGAAGTTTAAACAATTTTAAAATATCACTATATTTAGGCGAGTAAACGAAAAATGTTCGTTTCAGAATCTAATAACGCAGAAATCGTGTTCCAAGTTGAAAAACGACTTAAACCCATATCTCACCTAAATTAAATGGTAGAATCAAACTTTAACCAAACGTAAAGTTTGTACCTAGGGTATTGTTGAAAAGTTTAATCAATTTTAAAATATCACTATGTTTAGGCGAGTAAACGAAATATGTTCTTTTCAGACTCTAATAACGCAGAAATTGTATTTCAAATTTAAATACGACTTGGGACCATATTTTACCTAAATGAAATGGTAGATTCAAAGTTTAAATGAACGTAGTGTTTGTACCTTGAGCAAAGTTTAGTAGTTTAAACAATTTTATATAACTCAATTTTTAGGCGAGTAAACGAAAAATGTTCGTTTAAGACTCTAACAACGCAGAAATCGTGTTTCAAGTTGAAATACGACTTTGGACCATATTTTACCTAAATGAAATGGTAGATTCAAAGTTTAACTGAACGTAGTGTTTGTACCTTGAGTAAAGTTTAGAAGTTTAAACAATTTTAAAATATCACTATATTTAGGCGAGTAAACGAAAAATGTTCGTTTCAGAATCTAATAACGCAGAAATCGTGTTCCAAGTTGAAAAACGACTTGGACCCATATCTCACCTAAATTAAATGGTAGAATCAAACTTTAACCAAACGTAAAGTTTGTACCTAAGGTATTGTTGAAAAGTTTAATCAATTTTAAAATATCACTATGTTTAGGCGAGTAAACGAAAAATGTTCTTTTCAGACTCTAATAACGCAGAAACCGTGTTCCAAGTTGAAAAACGACTTGGATCCATATCTCACCTAAATTAAATGGTAGAATCAAACTTTAACCAAACGTAAAGTTTGTACCTAGGGTATTGTTGAAAAGTTTAATCAATTTTAAAATATCACTATATTTAGGCGAGTAAACGAAAAATGGTCGTTTCAGACTCTAATAACGCAGAAATCGTATTTCAAATTTAAATACGACTTGGGACCATATTTTACCTAAATGAAATGGTAGATTCAAAGTTTAACTGAACGTAGTGTTTGTACCTTGAGTAAAGTTTAGAAGTTTAAACAATTTTAAAATATCACTATATTTAGGCGAGTAAACGAAAAATGTTCGTTTCAGACTCTAATAACGCAGAAATCGTGTTCCAAGTTGAAAAACGACTTGGACCCATATCTCACCTAAATTAAATGGTAGAATCAAACTTTAACCAAACGTAAAGTTTGTACCTAGGGTATTGTTGAAAAGTTTAATCAATTTTAAAATATCACTATATTTAGGCGAGTAAACGAAATATGTTCTTTTCAGACTCTAATAACGCAGAAATCGTATTTCAAATTTAAATACGACTTGGGACCATATTTTACCAAAATGAAATGGTAGATTCAAAGTTTAACTGAACGTAGTGTTTGTACCTTGAGTAAAGTTTAGTAGTTTAAATAATTTTAAAATATCTCAATTTTTAGGCGAGTAAACGAAAAAGTTCGTTTCAGACTCTAACAACGCAGAAATCGTGTTTCAAGTTGAAATACGACTTTGGACCATATTTTACCTAAATGTAATGGTAGATTAAAAGTTTAACTGAACGTAGTGTTTGTACCTTGAGTAAAGTTTAGAAGTTTAAACAATTTTAAAATATCACTATATTTAGGCGAGTAAACGAAAAATGTTCGTTTCAGAATCTAATAACGCAGAAATCGTGTTCCAAGTTGAAAAACGACTTGGACCCATATCTCACCTAAATTAAATGGTAGAATCAAACTTTAACCAAACGTAAAGTTTGTACCTAGGGTATTGTTGAAAAGTTTAATCAATTTTAAAATATCACTATGTTTAGGCGAGTAAACGAAAAATGTTCTTTTCAGACTCTAATAACGCAGAAATTGTATTTCAAATTTAAATACGACTTGGGACCATATTTTACCTAAATGAAATGGTAGATTCAAAGTTTAAATGAACGTAGTGTTTGTACCTTGAGCAAAGTTTAGTAGTTTAAACAATTTTATATAACTCAATTTTTAGGCGAGTAAACGAAAAATGTTCGTTTCAGACTCTAATAACGCAGAAATCGTGTTCCAAGTTAGAATCAAATGGTAGAATCAAACTTTAACCAAACGTAAAGTTTGTACCTAGGGTATTGTTGAAAAGTTTAATCAATTTTAAAATATCACTATATTTAGGCGAGTAAACGAAAAATGTTCTTTTCAGACTCTTATAACGCAGATATCGTATTGCAAATTTAAATACGACTTGGGACCATATTTTACCTAAATGAAATGGTAGATTCAAAGTTTAAATGAACTTAGTGTTTGTACCTTGAGCAAAGTTTAGAAGTTTAAACAATTTTAAAATATCACTATGTTTATTCGAGTAAACGAAAAATGTTCTTTTCAGACTCTAATAACGCAGAAATCGTATTTCAAATTTAAATACTACTTGGGACCATATTTAACCTAAATGAAATGGTAGATTCAAAGTTTAAATGAACGTAGTGTTTGTACCTGTAGTAAAGTTTAGAAGTTTAAACAATTTTAAAATATCACTATATTTAGGCGAGTAAACGAAAAAGGTTCGTTTCAGACTCTAATAACGCAGAAATCGTATTTCAAATTTAAATACGACTTGGGACCATATTTTACCTAAATGAAATGGTAGATTCAAAGTTTAAATGAACGTAGTGTTTGTACCTTGAGCAAAGTTTAGTAGTTTAAACAATTTTAAAATATCTCAATTTTTAGGCGAGTAAACGAAAAAGTTCGTTTCAGACTCTAACAACGCAGAAATCGTGTTTCAAGTTGAAATACGACTTTGGACCATATTTTACCTAAATGAAATGGTAGATTCAAAGTTTAAATGAACGTAGTGGTTATACCTTGAGTAAAGTTTAGAAGTTTAAACAATTTTAAAATATCACTATATTTAGGCGAGTGAACGAAAAATGTTCGTTTCAGACTCTAATAACGCAGAAATCGTGTTCCAAGTTGAAAAACGAGTTGGACCCATATCTCACCTAAATTAAATGGTAGAATCAAACTTTAACCAAACGTAAAGTTTGTACCTAGGGTATTGTTGAAAAGTTTAAACAATTTTAAAATATCACTATATTTAGGCAAGTAAATGAAAAATGTTCTTTTCAGACTCTAATAACGCAGAAATCGTATTTCAAATTTAAATACGACTTGGGACCAGATTTTCCCTAAATGAAATGGTAGATTCAAAGTATTTAATCTTAGTGTTTGTACCTTGAGCAAAGTTTAGTAGTTTAAACAATTTTAAAATATCTCAATTTTTAGGCGAGTAAACGAAAAAGTTCGTTTCAGACTAACAACGCAGAAATCGTGTTCCAAGTTAGAATCAAATGGTAGAATCAAACTTTAACCAAACGTAAAGTTTGTACCTAGGGTATTGTTGAAAAGTTTAATCAATTTTAAAATATCACTATAATTAGGCGAGTAAACGAAAAATGGTCGTTTCAGACTCTAATAACGCAGAATTCGTGTTCCAAGTTGAAAAACGACTTGGACCCATATCTCACCTAAATTAAATGGTAGCATCAAACTTTAACCAAACGTAAAGTTTGTACCTAGGGTTTTGTTGAAAAGTTTAATCAATTTTAAAATATCACTATATTTAGGCGAGTAAACGAAAAAGTTCGTTTCAGACTCTAACAACGCAGAAATCGTGTTTCAAGTTGAAATACGACTTTGGACCATATTTTACCTAAATGAAATGGTAGATTCAAATTTTAACTGAACGTAGTGTTTGTACCTTGAGTAAAGTTTAGAAGTTAAACAATTTTAAAATATCACTATATTTAGGCGAGTAAACGAAAAATGTTCGTTTCAGAATCTAATAACGCAGAAATCGTGTTCCAAGTTGAAAAACGACTTGGACCCATATCTCACCTAAATTAAATGGTAGAATCAAACTTTAACCAAACGTAAAGTTTGTACCTAGGGTATTGTTGAAAAGTTTAATCAATTTTAAAATATCACTATATTTAGGCGAGTAAACGAAAAATGTTCTTTTCAGACTCTAATAACGCAGAAATTGTATTTCAAATTTAAATACGACTTGGGACCATATTTTACCTAAATGAAATGGTAGATTCAAAGTTTAAATGAACGTAGTGTTTGTACCTTGAGCAAAGTTTAGTAGTTTAAACAATTTTATATAACTCAATATTTAGGCTAGTAAAAGAAACATGTTCGTTTCAGACTCTAATAACGCAGAAATCGTGTTCCAAGTTAGAATCAAATGGTAGAATCAAACTTTAACCAAACGTAAAGTTTGTACCTAGGGTATTGTTGAAAAGTTTAATCAATTTTAAAATATCACTATATTTAGGCGAGTAAACGAAAAATGTTCTTTTCAGACTCTTATAACGCAGATATCGTATATCAAATTTAAATACGACTTGGGACCATATTTTACTTAAATGATATGGTAGATTCAAAGTTTAAATGAACTTAGTGTTTGTACCTTGAGCAAAGTTTAGAAGTTTAAACAATTTTAAAATATCACTATGTTTATTCGAGTAAACGAAAAATGTTCTTTTCAGGCTCTAATAACGCAGAAATCGTATTTCAAATTTAAATACGACTTGGGACCATATTTAACCTAAATGAAATGGTAGATTCAAAGTTTAAATGAACGTAGTGTTTGTACCTGTAGTAAAGTTTAGAAGTTTAAACAATTTTAAAATATCACTATATTTAGGCGAGTAAACGAAAAAGGTTCGTTTCAGACTCTAATAACGCAGAAATCGTATTTCAAATTTAAATACGACTTGGGACCAGATTTTACCTAAATGAAATGGTAGATTCAAAGTTTAAATGAACGTAGTGTTTGTACCTTGAGCAAAGTTTAGTAGTTTAAACAATTTTTAAATATCTCAATTTTTAGGCGAGTAAACGAAAAAGTTCGTTTCAGACTCTAACTACGCAGAAATCGTGTTTCAAGTTAAAATACGACTTTGGACCATATTTTACCTAAATGAAATGGTAGATTCAAAGTTTAACTGAACGTAGTGTTTGTACCTTGAGTAAAAATTAGAAGTTTAAAGAAGTTTAAAATATCACTATATTTAGGCGAGTAAACGAAAAATGTTCGTTTCAGACTCTAATATCGCAGAAATCGTGTTCCAAGTTGAAAAACGACTTGGACCCATATCTCTCCTAAATTAAATGGTAGAATCAAACTTTAACCAAACGTAAAGTTTGTACCTAGGGTATTGTTCAAAAGTTTAATCAATTTTAAAATATCACTATATTTAGGCGAGTAAACGAAAAATGTTCTTTTCAGACTCTAATAACGCAGAAATAGTATTTCAAATTTAAATACGACTTGGGACCATATTTTACCTAAATGAAATGGTAGATTCAAAGTTTAAATGAACGTAGTGTTTGTACCTTGAGCACAGTTTAGAAGTTTAAACAATTTTAAAATATCACTATGTTTAGGCGAGTAAACGAAAAATGTTCTTTTCAGACTCTAATAACGCAGAATTCGTATTTCAAATTTAAATACGACTTGGGACCATATTTTACCTAAATAAAATGGTAGATTCAAAGTTTAAATGAACGTAGTGTTTGTACCTGTAGCAAAGTTTAGAAGTTTAAACAATTTTAAAATATCACTATATTTTGGCGAGTAAACGAAAAATGTTCTTTTCAGACTCTAATAACGCAGAAATTGTATTTCAAATTTAAATACGACTTGGGACCATATTTTACCTAAATGAAATGGTAGATTCAAAGTTTAAATGAACGTAGTGTTTGTACCTTGAGCAAAGTTTAGTAGTTTAAACAATATTAAAATATCTCAATTTTTAGGCGAGTAAACGAAAAAGTTCGTTTCAGACTCTAACAACGCAGAAATCGTGTTTCAAGTTGAAATACGACTTTGGACCATATTTTACCTAAATGAAATGGTAGATTCAAAGTTTAAATGAACGTAGTGGTTATACCTTGAGTAAAGTTTAGAAGTTTAAACAATTTTAAAATATCACTATATTTAGGCGAGTAAACGAAAAATGTTCTTTTCAGACTCTAATAACGCAGAAATTGTATTTCAAATTTAAATACGACTTGGGACCATATTTTACCTAAATTAAATGGTAGATTCAAAGTTTAAATGAACGTAGTGTTTGTACCTTGAGCAAAGTTTAGTAGTTTAAACAATTTTATATAACTCAATATTTAGGCGAGTAAAAGAAACATGTTCGTTTCAGACTCTAATAACGCAGAAATCGTGTTCCAAGTTCGAATCAAATGGTAGAATCAAACTTTAACCAAACGTAAAGTTTGTACCTAGGGTATTGTTGAAAAGTTTAATCAATTTTAAAATATCACTATATTTAGGCGAGTAAACGAAAAATGTTCTTTTCAGACTCTTATAACGCAGATATCGTATTTCAAATTTAAATACGACTTGGGACCATATTTTACTTAAATGATATGGTAGATTCAAAGTTTAAATGAACTTAGTGTTTGTACCTTGAGCAAAGTTTAGAAGTTTAAACAATTTTAAAATATCACTATGTTTATTCGAGTAAACGAAAAATTTTCTTTTCAGGCTCTAATAACGCAGAAATCGTATTTCAAATTTAAATACGACTTGGGACCATATTTAACCTAAATGAAATGGTAGATTCAAAGTTTAAATGAACGTAGTGTTTGTACCTGTAGTAAAGTTTAGAAGTTTAAACAATTTTAAAATATCACTATATTTAGGCGAGTAAACGAAAAAGGTTCGTTTCAGACTCTAATAACGCAGAAATCGTATTTCAAATTTAAATACGACTTGGGACCAGATTTTACCTAAATGAAATGGTAGATTCAAAGTTTAAATGAACGTAGTGTTTGTACCTTGAGCAAAGTTTAGTAGTTTAAACAATTTTTAAATATCTCAATTTTTAGGCGAGTAAACGAAAAAGTTCGTTTCAGACTCTAACTACGCAGAAATCGTGTTTCAAGTTGAAATACGACTTTGGACCATATTTTACCTAAATGAAATGGTAGATTCAAAGTTTAAATGAACGTAGTGTTTGTACCTTGAGTAAAGTTTAGAAGTTTAAACAATTTTAAAATATCACTATATTTAGGCGAGTAAACGAAAAATGGTCGTTTCAGACTCTAATAACGCAGAAATCGTATTTCAAATTTAAATACGACTTGGGACCATATTTACCTAAATGAAATGGTAGATTCAAAGTTTAACTGAACGTAGTGTTTGTGCCTTGAGTAAAGTTTAGTAGTTTAAACAATTTTAAAATATCTCAATTTTTAGGCGAGTAAACGAAAAAGTTCGTTTCAGACTCTAACAAAGCAGAAATCGTGTTTCAAGTTGAAATACGACTTTGGACCATATTTTACCTAAATGAAATGGTAGACTCAAAGTTTAAATGAACGTAGTGTTTGTACCTTGAGTAAAGTTTAGAAGTTTAAACCATTTAAAATATCACTATATTTAGGCGAGTAAACGAAAAATGGTCGTTTCAGACTCTAATAACGCAGAAATCGTATTTCAAATTTAAATACGACTTGGGACCACATTTTACCTAAATGAAATGGTAGATTCAAAGTTTAACTGAACGTAGTGTTTGTACCTTGAGTAAAAATTAGAAGTTTAAACAAGTTTAAAATATCACTATATTTAGGCGAGTAAACGAAAAATGTTCGTTTCAGACTCTAATATCGCAGAAATCGTGTTCCAAGTTGAAAAACGACTTGGACCCATATCTCACCTAAATTAAATGGTAGAATCAAACTTTAACCAAACGTAAAGTTTGTACCTAGGGTATTGTTCAAAAGTTTAATCAATTTTAAAATATCACTATATTTAGGCGAGTAAACGAAAAATGTTCTTTTCAGACTCTAATAACGCAGAAATCGTATTTCAAATTTAAATACGACTTGGGACCATATTTTACCTAAATGAAATGGTAGATTCAAAGTTTAAATGAACGTAGTGTTTGTACCTTGAGCACAGTTTAGAAGTTTAAACAATTTTAAAATATCACTATGTTTAGGCGAGTAAACGAAAAATGTTCTTTTCAGACTCTAATAACGCAGAATTCGTATTTCAAATTTAAATACGACTTGGGACCATATTTTACCTAAATAAAATGGTAGATTCAAAGTTTAAATGAACGTAGTGTTTGTACCTGTAGCAAAGTTTAGAAGTTTAAACAATTTTAAAATATCACTATATTTAGGCGAGTAAACGAAAAATGTTCTTTTCAGACTCTAATAACGCAGAAATTGTATTTCAAATTTAAATACGACTTGGGACCATATTTTACCTAAATGAAATGGTAGATTCAAAGTTTAAATGAACGTAGTGTTTGTACCTTGAGCAAAGTTTAGTAGTTTAAACAATATTAAAATATCTCAATTTTTAGGCGAGTAAACGAAAAAGTTCGTTTCAGACTCTAACAACGCAGAAATCGTGTTTCAAGTTGAAATACGACTTTGGACCATATTTTACCTAAATGAAATGGTAGATTCAAAGTTTAAATGAACGTAGTGGTTATACCTTGAGTAAAGTTTAGAAGTTTAAACAATTTTAAAATATCACTATATTTAGGCGAGTAAACGAAAAATGGTCGTTTCAAACTCTAATAACGCAGAAATCGTATTTCAAATTTAAATACGACTTGGGACCATATTTTACCTAAATGAAATGGTAGATTCAAAGTTTAACTGAACGTAGTGTTTGTACCTTGAGTAAAGTTTAGAAGTTTAAACAATTTTAAAATATCACTATATTTAGGCGAGTGAACGAAAAACGTTCGTTTCAGACTCTAATAACGCAGAAATCGTGTTCCAAGTTGAAAAACGACTTGGACCCATATCTCACCTAAATTAAATGGTAGAATCAAACTTTAACCAAACGTAAAGTTTGTACCTAGGGTATTGTTGAAAAGTTTCAACAATTTTAAAATATCACTATATTTAGGCGAGTAAATGAAAAATGTTCTTTTCAGACTCTAATAACGCAGAAATCGTATTTCAAATTTAAATACGACTTGGGACCAGATTTTACCTAAATGAAATGGTAGATTCAAAGTTTAAATGAACGTAGTGTTTGTACCTTGAGCAAAGTTTAGTAGTTTAAACAATTTTAAAATATCTCAATTTTTAGGCGAGTAAACGAAAAAGTTCGTTTCAGACTAACAACGTAGAAATCGTGTTCCAAGTTAGAATCAAATGGTAGAATCAAACTTTAACCAAACGTAAAGTTTGTACCTAGGGTATTGTTGAAAAGTTTAATCAATTTTAAAATATCACTATATTTAGGCGAGTAAACGAAAAATGTTCTTTTCAGACTCTAATAACGCAGAAATCGTATTTCAAATTTAAATACGACTTGGGACCATATTTTACATAAATGAAATGGTAGATTCAAAGTTTAAATGAAAGTCGTGTTTGTACCTTGAGCAAAGTTTAGAAGTTTAAACAATTTTAAAATATCACTATGTTTAGGCGAGTAAACGAAAAAAGTTCGTTTCAGACTCTAATAACGCAGAAATCGTGTTCCAAGTTAGAAACAAATGGTAGAATCAAACTTTAACCAAACGTAAAGGGTATTGTTGAAAAGTTTAATCAATTTTAAAATATCACTATATTTAGGCGAGTAACCGAAAAATGTTCTTTTCAGACTCTAATAACGCAGAAATCGTATTTCAAATTTAAATACGACTTGGGACCATATTTTACATAAATGAAATGGTAGATTCAAAGTTTAAATGAACGTAGTGTTTGTACCTTGAGCAAAGTTTAGTAGTTTAAACAATTTTTAAATATCTCAATTTTTAGGCAAGTAAACGAAAAATGTTCGTTTCAGACTCTAATAACGCAGAAATCGTGTTCCAAGTTAGAATCAAATGGTAGTTTAAACTTTAACCAAACGTAAAGTTTGTACCTAGGGTATTGTTGAAAAGTTTAATCAATTTTAAAATATCACTATATTTAGGCGAGTAAACGAAAAATGTTCTTTTCAGACTCTAATAACGCAGAAATCGTATTTCAAATTTAAATACGACTTGGGACAATATATTACCTATATGAAATGGTAGATTCAAAGTTTAAATGAACGTAGTGTTTGTACCTTGAGCAAAGTTTAGTAGTTTAAACAATTTTATATATCTCAATATTTAGGCGAGTAAACGAAAAATGTTCGTTTCAGACTCTAATAACGCAGAAATCGTGTTCCAAGTTAGAATCAAATGGTAGAATCAAACTTTAACCAAACGTAAAGTTTGTACCTAGGGTATTGTTGAAAAGTTTAATCAATTTTAAAATATCACTATATTTAGGCGAGTAAACGAAAAATGTTCTTTTCAGACTCTAATAACGCAGAAATCGTATTTCAAATTTAAATACGACTTGGGACCATATTTTACCTAAATGAAATGGTAGATTCAAAGTTTAAATGAACGTAGTGTTTGTACCTTGAGCAAAGTTTAGTAGTTTAAACAATTTTATATCGTTTCAGACTCTAATAACGCAGAAATCGTGTTCCAAGTTAGAATCAAATGGTAGAATCATACTTTAACCAAACGTAAAGTTTGTACCTAGGGTATTGTTGAAAAGTTTAATCAATTTTAAAATATCACTATATTTAGGCGAGTAAACGAAAAATGTTCTTTTCAGACTCTAATAACGCAGAAATCGTATTTCAAATTTAAATACGACTTGGGACCATATTTTACCTAAATGAAATGGTAGATTCAAAGTTTAAATGAACGTAGTGTTTGTACCTTGAGCACAGTTTAGAAGTTTAAACAATTTTAAAATATCACTATGTTTAGGCGAGTAAACGAAAAATGTTCTTTTCAGACTCTTAATAACGCAGAATTCGTATTTCAAATTTAAATACGACTTGGGACCATATTTTACCTAAATAAAATGGTAGATTCAAAGTTTAAATGAACGTAGTGTTTGTACCTGTAGCAAAGTTTAGAAGTTTAAACAATTTTAAAATATCACTATATTTAGGCGAGTAAACGAAAAATGTTCTTTTCAGACTCTAATAACGCAGAAATTGTATTTCAAATTTAAATACGACTTGGGACCATATTTTACCTAAATGAAATGGTAGATTCAAAGTTTAAATGAACGTAGTGTTTGTACCTTGAGCAAAGTTTAGTAGTTTAAACAATTTTAAAATATCTCAATTTTTAGGCGAGTAAACGAAAAATGTTCGTTTCAGACTCTAACAACGCAGAAATCGTGTTTCAAGTTGAAATACGACTTTGGACCATATTTTACCTAAATGATATGGTAGATTCAAAGTTTAAATGAACGTAGTGGTTATACCTTGAGTAAAGTTTAGAAGTTTAAACAATTTTAAAATATCACTATATTTAGGCGAGTAAACGAAAAATGGTCGTTTCAAACTCTAATAACGCAGAAATCGTATTTCAAATTTAAATACGACTTGGGACCATATTTTACCTATATGAAATGGTAGATTCAAAGTTTAACTGAACGTAGTGTTTGTACCTTGAGTAAAGTTTAGAAGTTTAAACAATTTTAAAATATCACTATATTTAGGCGAGTGAACGAAAAATGTACGTTTCAGACTCTAATAACGCAGAAATCGTGTTCCAAGTTGAAAAACGACTTGGACCCATATCTCACCTAAATTAAATGGTAGAATCAAAATTTAACCAAACGTAAAGTTTGTACCTAGGGTATTGTTGAAAAGTTTAAACAATTTTAAAATATCACTATATTTAGGCGAGTAAATGAAAAATGTTCTTTTCAGACTCTAATAACGCAGAAATCGTATTTCAAATTTAAATACAACTTGGGACCATATTTTACCTAAATGAAATGGTAGATTCAAAGTTTAAATGAACGTAGTGTTTGTACCTTGAGCAAAGTTTAGTAGTTTAAACAATATTAAAATATCTCAATTTTTAGGCGAGTAAACGAAAAAGTTCGTTTCAGACTCTAACAACGCAGAAATCGTGTTTCAAGTTGAAATACGACTTTGGACCATATTTTACCTAAATGAAATGGTAGATTCAAAGTTTAAATGAACGTAGTGGTTATACCTTGAGTAAAGTTTAGAAGTTTAAACAATTTTAAAATATCACTATATTTAGGCGAGTAAACGAAAAATGGTCGTTTCAAACTCTAATAACGCAGAAATCGTATTTCAAATTTAAATACGACTTGGGACCATATTTTACCTAAATGAAATGGTAGATTCAAAGTTTAACTGAACGTAGTGTTTGTACCTTGAGTAAAGTTTAGAAGTTTAAACAATTTTAAAATATCACTATATTTAGGCGAGTGAACGAAAAACGTTCGTTTCAGACTCTAATAACGCAGAAATCGTGTTCCAAGTTGAAAAACGACTTGGACCCATATCTCACCTAAATTAAATGGTAGAATCAAACTTTAACCAAACGTAAAGTTTGTACCTAGGGTATTGTTGAAAAGTTTCAACAATTTTAAAATATCACTATATTTAGGCGAGTAAATGAAAAATGTTCTTTTCAGACTCTAATAACGCAGAAATCGTATTTCAAATTTAAATACGACTTGGGACCAGATTTTACCTAAATGAAATGGTAGATTCAAAGTTTAAATGAACGTAGTGTTTGTACCTTGAGCAAAGTTTAGTAGTTTAAACAATTTTAAAATATCTCAATTTTTAGGCGAGTAAACGAAAAAGTTCGTTTCAGACTAACAACGTAGAAATCGTGTTCCAAGTTAGAATCAAATGGTAGAATCAAACTTTAACCAAACGTAAAGTTTGTACCTAGGGTATTGTTGAAAAGTTTAATCAATTTTAAAATATCACTATATTTAGGCGAGTAAACGAAAAATGTTCTTTTCAGACTCTAATAACGCAGAAATCGTATTTCAAATTTAAATACGACTTGGGACCATATTTTACATAAATGAAATGGTAGATTCAAAGTTTAAATGAAAGTCGTGTTTGTACCTTGAGCAAAGTTTAGAAGTTTAAACAATTTTTAAATATCACTATGTTTAGGTGAGTAAACGAAAAAAGTTCGTTTCAGACTCTAATAACGCAGAAATCGTGTTCCAAGTTAGAAACAAATGGTAGAATCAAACTTTAACCAAACGTAAAGGGTATTGTTGAAAAGTTTAATCAATTTTAAAATATCACTATATTTAGGCGAGTAACCGAAAAATGTTCTTTTCAGACTCTAATAACGCAGAAATCGTATTTCAAATTTAAATACGACTTGGGACCATATTTTACATAAATGAAATGGTAGATTCAAAGTTTAAATGAACGTAGTGTTTGTACCTTGAGCAAAGTTTAGTAGTTTAAACAATTTTTAAATATCTCAATTTTTAGGCGAGTAAACGAAAAATGTTCGTTTCAGACTCTAATAACGCAGAAATCGTGTTCCAAGTTAGAATCAAATGGTAGTTTAAACTTTAACCAAACGTAAAGTTTGTACCTAGGGTATTGTTGAAAAGTTTAATCAATTTTAAAATATCACTATATTTAGGCGAGTAAACGAAAAATGTTCTTTTCAGACTCTAATAACGCAGAAATCGTATTTCAAATTTAAATACGACTTGGGACAATATTTTACCTATATGAAATGGTAGATTCAAAGTTTAAATGAACGTAGTGTTTGTACCTTGAGCAAAGATTAGTAGTTTAAACAATTTTATATATCTCAATATTTAGGCGAGTAAACGAAAAATGTTCGTTTCAGACTCTAATAACGCAGAAATCGTGTTCCAAGTTAGAATCAAATGGTAGAATCAAACTTTAACCAAACGTAAAGTTTGTACCTAGGGTATTGTTGAAAAGTTTAATCAATTTTAAAATATCACTATATTTAGGCGAGTAAACGAAAAATGTTCTTTTCAGACTCTAATAACGCAGAAATCGTATTTCAAATTTAAATACGACTTGGGACCATATTTTACCTAAATGAAATGGTAGATTCAAAGTTTAAATGAACGTAGTGTTTGTACCTTGAGCAAAGTTTAGTAGTTTAAACAATTTTATATCGTTTCAGACTCTAATAACGCAGAAATCGTGTTCCAAGTTAGAATCAAATGGTAGAATCATACTTTAACCAAACGTAAAGTTTGTACCTAGGGTATTGTTGAAAAGTTTAATCAATTTTAAAATATCACTATATTTAGGCGAGTAAACGAAAAATGTTCTTTTCAGACTCTAATAACGCAGAAATCGTATTTCAAATTTAAATACGACTTGGGACCATATTTTACCTAAATGAAATGGTAGATTCAAAGTTTAAATGAACGTAGTGTTTGTACCTTGAGCACAGTTTAGAAGTTTAAACAATTTTAAAATATCACTATGTTTAGGCGAGTAAACGAAAAATGTTCTTTTCAGACTCTTAATAACGCAGAATTCGTATTTCAAATTTAAATACGACTTGGGACCATATTTTACCTAAATAAAATGGTAGATTCAAAGTTTAAATGAACGTAGTGTTTGTACCTGTAGCAAAGTTTAGAAGTTTAAACAATTTTAAAATATCACTATATTTAGGCGAGTAAACGAAAAATGTTCTTTTCAGACTCTAATAACGCAGAAATTGTATTTCAAATTTAAATACGACTTGGGACCATATTTTACCTAAATGAAATGGTAGATTCAAAGTTTAAATGAACGTAGTGTTTGTACCTTGAGCAAAGTTTAGTAGTTTAAACAATTTTAAAATATCTCAATTTTTAGGCGAGTAAACGAAAAAGTTCGTTTCAGACTCTAACAACGCAGAAATCGTGTTTCAAGTTGAAATACGACTTTGGACCATATTTTCCCTAAATGAAATGGTAGATTCAAAGTTTAAATGAACGTAGTGGTTATACCTTGAGTAAAGTTTAGAAGTTTAAACAATTTTAAAATATCACTATATTTAGGCGAGTAAACGAAAAATGGTCGTTTCAAACTCTAATAACGCAGAAATCGTATTTCAAATTTAAATACGACTTGGGACCATATTTTACCTATATGAAATGGTAGATTCAAAGTTTAACTGAACGTAGTGTTTGTACCTTGAGTAAAGTTTAGAAGTTTAAACAATTTTAAAATATCACTATATTTAGGCGAGTGAACGAAAAATGTACGTTTCAGACTCTAATAACGCAGAAATCGTGTTCCAAGTTGAAAAACGACTTGGACCCATATCTCACCTAAATTAAATGGTAGAATCAAAATTTAACCAAACGTAAAGTTTGTACCTAGGGTATTGTTGAAAAGTTTAAACAATTTTAAAATATCACTATATTTAGGCGAGTAAATGAAAAATGTTCTTTTCAGACTCTAATAACGCAGAAATCGTATTTCAAATTTAAATACAACTTGGGACCAGATTTTACCTAAATGAAATGGTAGATTCAAAGTTTAAATGAACGTAGTGTTTGTACCTTGAGCAAAGTTTAGTAGTTTAAACAATTTTAAAATATCTCAATTTTTAGGCGAGTAAACGAAAAAGTTCGTTTCAGACTAACAACGCAGAAATCGTGTTCCAAGTTAGAATCAAATGGTATAATCAAACTTTAACCAAACGTAAAGTTTGTACCTAAGGTATTGTTGAAAAGTTTAATAAATTTTAAAATATCACTATATTTAGGCGAGGAAACGAAAAATGTTCTTTTCAGACTCTAATAACGCAGAAATCGTATTTCAAATTTAAATACGACTTGGGACAATATTTTATCTAAATGAAATGGTAGATTCAAAGTTTAAATGAACGTAGTGTTTGTACCTTGAGCAAAGTTTAGTAGTTTAAACAATTTTATATATCTCAATATTTAGGCGAGTAACCGAAAAATGTTCTTTTCAGACTCTAATAACGCAGAAATCGTATTTCAAATTTAAATACGACTTGGGACCATATTTTACATAAATGAAATGGTAGATTCAAAGTTTAAATGAACGTCGTGTTTGTACCTTGAGCAAAGTTTAGTAGTTTAAACAATTTTTAAATATCTCAATTTTTAGGCGAGTAAACGAAAAATGTTCGTTTCAGACTCTAATAACGCAGAAATCGTGTTCCAAGTTAGAATCAAATGGTAGTTTAAACTTTAACCAAACGTAAAGTTTGTACCTAGGGTATTGTTGAAAAGTTTAATCAATTTTAAAATATCACTATATTTAGGCGAGTAAACGAAAAATGTTCTTTTCAGACTCTAATAACGCAGAAATCGTATTTCAAATTTAAATACGACTTGGGACAATATTTTACCTAAATGAAATGGTAGATTCAAAGTTTAAATGAACGTAGTGTTTGTACCTTGAGCAAAGTTTATTAGTTTAAACAATTTTATATCGTTTCAGACTCTAATAACGCAGAAATCGTGTTCCAAGTTAGAATCAAATGGTAGAATCATACTTTAACCAAACGTAAAGTTTGTACCTAGGGTATTGTTGAAAAGTTTAATCTATTTTAAAATATCACTATATTTAGGCGAGTAAACGAAAAATGTTCTTTTCAGACTCTAATAACGCAGAAATCGTATTTCAAATTTAAATACGACTTGGGACCATATTTTACCTAAATGAAATGGTAGATTCAAAGTTTAAATGAACGTAGTGTTTGTACCTTGAGCACAGTTTAGAAGTTTAAACAATTTTAAAATATCACTATGTTTAGGCGAGTAAACGAAAAATGTTCTTTTCAGACTCTTAATAACGCAGAATTCGTATTTCAAATTTAAATACGACTTGGGACCATATTTTACCTAAATAAAATGGTAGATTCAAAGTTTAAATGAACGTAGTGTTTGTACCTGTAGCAAAGTTTAGAAGTTTAAACAATTTTAAAATATCACTATATTTAGGCGAGTAAACGAAAAATGTTCTTTTCAGACTCTAATAACGCAGAAATTGTATTTCAAATTTAAATACGACTTGGGACCATATTTTACCTAAATGAAATGGTAGATTCAAAGTTTAAATGAACGTAGTGTTTGTACCTTGAGCAAAGTTTAGTAGTTTAAACAATTTTAAAATATCTCAATTTTTAGGCGAGTAAACGAAAAAGTTCGTTTCAGACTCTAACAACGCAGAAATCGTGTTTCAAGTTGAAATACGACTTTGGACCATATTTTACCTAAATGAAATGGTAGATTCAAAGTTTAAATGAACGTAGTGGTTATACCTTGAGTAAAGTTTAGAAGTTTAAACAATTTTAAAATATCACTATATTTAGGCGAGTAAACGAAAAATGGTCGTTTCAAACTCTAATAACGCAGAAATCGTATTTCAAATTTAAATACGACTTGGGACCATATTTTACCTATATGAAATGGTAGATTCAAAGTTTAACTGAACGTAGTGTTTGTACCTTGAGTAAAGTTTAGAAGTTTAAACAATTTTAAAATATCACTATATTTAGGCGAGTGAACGAAAAATGTACGTTTCAGACTCTAATAACGCAGAAATCGTGTTCCAAGTTGAAAAACGACTTGGACCCATATCTCACCTAAATTAAATGGTAGAATCAAAATTTAACCAAACGTAAAGTTTGTACCTAGGGTATTGTTGAAAAGTTTAAACAATTTTAAAATATCACTATATTTAGGCGAGTAAATGAAAAATGTTCTTTTCAGACTCTAATAACGCAGAAATCGTATTTCAAATTTAAATACAACTTGGGACCAGATTTTACCTAAATGAAATGGTAGATTCAAAGTTTAAATGAACGTAGTGTTTGTACCTTGAGCAAAGTTTAGTAGTTTAAACAATTTTAAAATATCTCAATTTTTAGGCGAGTAAACGAAAAAGTTCGTTTCAGACTAACAACGCAGAAATCGTGTTCCAAGTTAGAATCAAATGGTATAATCAAACTTTAACCAACCGTAAAGTTTGTACCTAAGGTATTGTTGAAAAGTTTAATCAATTTTAAAATATCACTATATTTAGGCGAGGAAACGAAAAATGTTCTTTTCAGACTCTAATAACGAAGAAATCGTATTTCAAATTTAAATACGACTTGGGACAATATTTTATCTAAATGAAATGGTAGATTCAAAGTTTAAATGAACGTAGTGTTTGTACCTTGAGCAAAGTTTAGTAGTTTAAACAATTTTATATATCTCAATATTTAGGCGAGTAAACGAAAAATGTTCGTTTCAGACTCTAATAACGCAGAAATCGTATTTCAAATTTAAATACGACTTGGGACCATATTTTACATAAATGAAATGGTAGATTCAAAGTTTAAATGAACGTCGTGTTTGTACCTTGAGCAAAGTTTAGAAGTTTAAACAATTTTAAAATATCACTGTTTAGGCGAGTAAACGAAAAAAGTTCGTTTCAGACTCTAATAACGCAGAAATCGTGTTCCAAGTTAGAATCAAACTTTAACCAAACGTAAAGGGTATTGTTGAAAAGTTTAATCAATTTTAAAATATCACTATATTTAGGCGAGTAACCGAAAAATGTTCTTTTCAGACTCTAATAACGCAGTAATCGTATTTCAAATTTAAATACGACTTGGGAACATATTTTACATAAATGAAATGGTAGATTCAAAGTTTAAATGAACGTAGTGTTTGTACCTTGAGCAAAGTTTAGTAGTTTAAACAATTTTTAAATATCACTATATTTAGTCGAGTAAACGAAAAATGTTCTTTTCAGACTCTAATAACGCAGAAATCGTATTTCAAATTTAAATACGACTTGGGACAATATTTTACCTAAATGAAATGGTAGATTCAAAGTTTAAATGAACGTAGTGTTTGTACCTTGAGCAAAGTTTAGTAGTTGAAACAATTTTATATATCTCAATATTTAGGCGAGTAAACGAAAAATGTTCGTTTCAGACTCTAATAACGCAGAAATCGTGTTCCAAGTTAGAATCAAATGGTAGAATCAAACTTTAACCAAACGTAAAGTTTGTACCTAGGGTATTGTTGAAAAGTTTAATCAATTTTAAAATATCACTATATTTAGGCGAGTAAACGAAAAATGTTCTTTTCAGACTCTAATAACGCAGAAATCGTATTTCAAGTTTAAATACGACTTGGGACCATATTTTACCTAAATGAAATGGTAGATTCAAAGTTTAAATGAACGTAGTGTTTGTACCTTGAGCAAAGTTTAGTAGTTTAAACAATTTTAAAATATCTCAATTTTTAGGCGAGTAAACGAAAAAGTTCGTTTCAGACTAACAACGCAGAAATCGTGTTCCAAGTTAGAATCAAATAGTAGACTCAAACTTTAACCAAACGTAAAGTTTGTACCTAAGGTATTGTTGAAAAGTTTAATCAATTTTAAAATATCACTATATTTAGGCGAGTAAACGAAAAATGTTCTTTTCAGACTCTAATAACGCAGAAATCGTATTTCAAATTTAAATACGACTTGGGACAATATTTTACCTAAATGAAATGGTAGATTCAAAGTTTAAATGAACGTAGTGTTTGTACCTTGAGCAAAGTTTAGTAGTTTAAACAATTTTATATATCTCAATATTTAGGCGAGTAAACGAAAAATGTTCGTTTCAGACTCTAATAACGCAGAAATCGTATTTCAAATTTAAATACGACTTGGGACCATATTTTACATAAATGAAATGGTAGATTCAAAGTTTAAATGAACGTCGTGTTTGTACCTTGAGCAAAGTTTAGAAGTTTAAACAATTTTATAATATCACTATGTTTAGGCGAGTAAACGAAAAAAGTTCGTTTCAGACTCTAATAACGCAGAAATCGTATTTCAAATTTAAATACGACTTGGGAACATATTTTACATAAATGAAATGGTAGATTCAAAGTTTAAATGAACGTAGTGTTTGTACCTTGAGCAAAGTTTAGTAGTTTAAACAATTTTTAAATATCACTATATTTAGTCGAGTAAACGAAAAATGTTCTTTTCAGACTCTAATAACGCAGAAATCGTATTTCAAATTTAAATACGACTTGGGACAATATTTTACCTAAATGAAATGGTAGATTCAAAGTTTAAATGAACGTAGTGTTTGTACCTTGAGCAAAGTTTAGTAGTTGAAACAATTTTATATATCTCAATATTTAGGCGAGTAAACGAAAAATGTTCGTTTCAGACTCTAATAACGCAGAAATCGTGTTCCAAGTTAGAATCAAATGGTAGAATCAAACTTTAACCAAACGTAAAGTTTGTACCTAGGGTATTGTTGAAAAGTTTAATCAATTTTAAAATATCACTATATTTAGGCGAGTAAACGAAAAATGTTCTTTTCAGACTCTAATAACGCAGAAATCGTATTTCAAGTTTAAATACGACTTGGGACCATATTTTACCTAAATGAAATGGTAGATTCAAAGTTTAAATGAACGTAGTGTTTGTACCTTGAGCAAAGTTTAGTAGTTTAAACAATTTTTAAATATCACTATATTTAGTCGAGTAAACGAAAAATGTTCTTTTCAGACTCTAATAACGCAGAAATCGTATTTCAAATTTAAATACGACTTGGGAACATATTTTACATAAATGAAATGGTAGATTCAAAGTTTAAATGAACGTAGTGTTTGTACCTTGAGCAAAGTTTAGTAGTTTAAACAATTTTTAAATATCACTATATTTAGTCGAGTAAACGAAAAATGTTCTTTTCAGACTCTAATAACGCAGAAATCGTATTTCAAATTTAAATACGACTTGGGACAATATTTTACCTAAATGAAATGGTAGATTCAAAGTTTAAATGAACGTAGTGTTTGTACCTTGAGCAAAGTTTAGTAGTTGAAACAATTTTATATATCTCAATATTTAGGCGAGTAAACGAAAAATGTTCGTTTCAGACTCTAATAACGCAGAAATCGTGTTCCAAGTTAGAATCAAATGGTAGAATCAAACTTTAACCAAACGTAAAGTTTGTACCTAGGGTATTGTTGAAAAGTTTAATCAATTTTAAAATATCACTATATTTAGGCGAGTAAACGAAAAATGTTCTTTTCAGACTCTAATAACGCAGAAATCGTATTTCAAGTTTAAATACGACTTGGGACCATATTTTACCTAAATGAAATGGTAGATTCAAAGTTTAAATGAACGTAGTGTTTGTACCTTGAGCAAAGTTTAGTAGTTTAAACAATTTTAAAATATCTCAATTTTTAGGCGAGTAAACGAAAAAGTTCGTTTCAGACTAACAACGCAGAAATCGTGTTCCAAGTTAGAATCAAATAGTAGACTCCAACTTTAACCAAACGTAAAGTTTGTACCTAAGGTATTGTTGAAAAGTTTAATCAATTTTAAAATATCACTATATTTAGGCGAGTAAACGAAAAATGTTCTTTTCAGACTCTAATAACGCAGAAATCGTATTTCAAATTTAAATACGACTTGGGACAATATTTTACCTAAATGAAATGGTAGATTCAAAGTTTAAATGAACGTAGTGTTTGTACCTTGAGCAAAGTTTAGTAGTTTAAACAATTTTATATATCTCAATATTTAGGCGAGTAAACGAAAAATGTTCGTTTCAGACTCTAATAACGCAGAAATCGTATTTCAAATTTAAATACGACTTGGGACCATATTTTACATAAATGAAATGGTAGATTCAAAGTTTAAATGAACGTCGTGTTTGTACCTTGAGCAAAGTTTAGAAGTTTAAACAATTTTATAATATCACTATGTTTAGGCGAGTAAACGAAAAAAGTTCGTTTCAGACTCTAATAACGCAGAAATCGTGTTCCAAGTTAGAATCAAATGGTAGAATCAAACTTTAACCAAACGTAAAGGGTATTGTTGAAAAGTTTAATCAATTTTAAAATATCACTATATTTAGGCGAGTAACCGAAAAATGTTCTTTTCAGACTCTAATAACGCAGAAATCGTATTTCAAATTTAAATACGACTTGGGACCATATTTTACCTAAGTGAAATGGTAGATTCAAAGTTTAAATGAACGTAGTGTTTGTACCTTGAGCAAAGTTTAGTAGTTTAAACAATTTTAAAATATCTCAATTTTTAGGCGAGTAAACGAAAAAGTTCGTTTCAGACTCTAATAACGCAGAAATCGTGTTCCAAGTTAGAATCAAATGGTAGAATCAAACTTTAACCAAACGTAAAGTTTGTACCTAGGGTATTGTTGAAAAGTTTAATCAATTTTAAAATATCACTATATTTAGGCGAGTAAACGAAAAATGTTCTTTTCAGACTCTAATAACGCAGAAATCGTATTTCAAATTTAAATACGACTTGGGAACATATTTTACATAAATGAAATGGTAGATTCAAAGTTTAAATGAACGTAGTGTTTGTACCTTGAGCAAAGTTTAGTAGTTTAAACAATTTTTAAATATCACTATATTTAGTCGAGTAAACGAAAAATGTTCTTTTCAGACTCTAATAACGCAGAAATCGTATTTCAAATTTAAATACGACTTGGGACAATATTTTACCTAAATGAAATGGTAGATTCAAAGTTTAAATGAACGTAGTGTTTGTACCTTGAGCAAAGTTTAGTAGTTGAAACAATTTTATATATCTCAATATTTAGGCGAGTAAACGAAAAATGTTCGTTTCAGACTCTAATAACGCAGAAATCGTGTTCCAAGTTAGAATCAAATGGTAGAATCAAACTTTAACCAAACGTAAAGTTTGTACCTAGGGTATTGTTGAAAAGTTTAATCAATTTTAAAATATCACTATATTTAGGCGAGTAAACGAAAAATGTTCTTTTCAGACTCTAATAACGCAGAAATCGTATTTCAAGTTTAAATACGACTTGGGACCATATTTTACCTAAATGAAATGGTAGATTCAAAGTTTAAATGAACGTAGTGTTTGTACCTTGAGCAAAGTTTAGTAGTTTAAACAATTTTAAAATATCTCAATTTTTAGGCGAGTAAACGAAAAAGTTCGTTTCAGACTAACAACGCAGAAATCGTGTTCCAAGTTAGAATCAAATAGTAGACTCCAACTTTAACCAAACGTAAAGTTTGTACCTAAGGTATTGTTGAAAAGTTTAATCAATTTTAAAATATCACTATATTTAGGCGAGTAAACGAAAAATGTTCTTTTCAGACTCTAATAACGCAGAAATCGTATTTCAAATTTAAATACGACTTGGGACAATATTTTACCTAAATGAAATGGTAGATTCAAAGTTTAAATGAACGTAGTGTTTGTACCTTGAGCAAAGTTTAGTAGTTTAAACAATTTTATATATCTCAATATTTAGGCGAGTAAACGAAAAATGTTCGTTTCAGACTCTAATAACGCAGAAATCGTATTTCAAATTTAAATACGACTTGGGACCATATTTTACATAAATGAAATGGTAGATTCAAAGTTTAAATGAACGTCGTGTTTGTACCTTGAGCAAAGTTTAGAAGTTTAAACAATTTTATAATATCACTATGTTTAGGCGAGTAAACGAAAAAAGTTCGTTTCAGACTCTAATAACGCAGAAATCGTGTTCCAAGTTAGAATCAAATGGTAGAATCAAACTTTAACCAAACGTAAAGGGTATTGTTGAAAAGTTTAATCAATTTTAAAATATCACTATATTTAGGCGAGTAACCGAAAAATGTTCTTTTCAGACTCTAATAACGCAGAAATCGTATTTCAAATTTAAATACGACTTGGGACCATATTTTACCTAAGTGAAATGGTAGATTCAAAGTTTAAATGAACGTAGTGTTTGTACCTTGAGCAAAGTTTAGTAGTTTAAACAATTTTAAAATATCTCAATTTTTAGGCGAGTAAACGAAAAAGTTCGTTTCAGACTCTAATAACGCAGAAATCGTGTTCCAAGTTAGAATCAAATGGTAGAATCAAACTTTAACCAAACGTAAAGTTTGTACCTAGGGTATTGTTGAAAAGTTTAATCAATTTTAAAATATCACTATATTTAGGCGAGTAAACGAAAAATGTTCTTTTCAGACTCTAATAACGCAGAAATCGTATTTCAAATTTAAATACGACTTGGGACCATATTTTACCTAAGTGAAATGGTAGATTCAAAGTTTAAATGAACGTAGTGTTTGTACCTTGAGCAAAGTTTAGTAGTTTAAACAATTTTAAAATATCTCAATTTTTAGGCGAGTAAACGAAAAAGTTCGTTTCAGACTCTAACAACGCAGAAATCGTGTTTCAAGTTGAAATACGACTTTGGACCATATTTTACCTAAATGAAATGGTAGATTCAAAGTTTAACTGAACGTAGTGTTTGTACCTTGAGTAAAGTTTAGAAGTTTAAACAATTTTAAAATATCACTATATTTAGTCGAGTAAACGAAAAATGTTCTTTTCAGACTCTAATAACGCAGAAATCGTATTTCAAATTTAAATACGACTTGGGACAATATTTTACCTATATGAAATGGTAGATTCAAAGTTTAAATGAACGTAGTGTTTGTACCTTGAGCAAAGATTAGTAGTTTAAACAATTTTATATATCTCAATATTTAGGCGAGTAAACGAAAAATGTTCGTTTCAGACTCTAATAACGCAGAAATCGTGTTCCAAGTTAGAATCAAATGGTAGAATCAAACTTTAACCAAACGTAAAGTTTGTACCTAGGGTATTGTTGAAAAGTTTAATCAATTTTAAAATATCACTATATTTAGGCGAGTAAACGAAAAATGTTCTTTTCAGACTCTAATAACGCAGAAATCGTATTTCAAATTTAAATACGACTTGGGACCATATTTTACCTAAATGAAATGGTAGATTCAAAGTTTAAATGAACGTAGTGTTTGTACCTTGAGCAAAGTTTAGTAGTTTAAACAATTTTATATCGTTTCAGACTCTAATAACGCAGAAATCGTGTTCCAAGTTAGAATCAAATGGTAGAATCATACTTTAACCAAACGTAAAGTTTGTACCTAGGGTATTGTTGAAAAGTTTAATCAATTTTAAAATATCACTATATTTAGGCGAGTAAACGAAAAATGTTCTTTTCAGACTCTAATAACGCAGAAATCGTATTTCAAATTTAAATACGACTTGGGACCATATTTTACCTAAATGAAATGGTAGATTCAAAGTTTAAATGAACGTAGTGTTTGTACCTTGAGCACAGTTTAGAAGTTTAAACAATTTTAAAATATCACTATGTTTAGGCGAGTAAACGAAAAATGTTCTTTTCAGACTCTTAATAACGCAGAATTCGTATTTCAAATTTAAATACGACTTGGGACCATATTTTACCTAAATAAAATGGTAGATTCAAAGTTTAAATGAACGTAGTGTTTGTACCTGTAGCAAAGTTTAGAAGTTTAAACAATTTTAAAATATCACTATATTTAGGCGAGTAAACGAAAAATGTTCTTTTCAGACTCTAATAACGCAGAAATTGTATTTCAAATTTAAATACGACTTGGGACCATATTTTACCTAAATGAAATGGTAGATTCAAAGTTTAAATGAACGTAGTGTTTGTACCTTGAGCAAAGTTTAGTAGTTTAAACAATTTTAAAATATCTCAATTTTTAGGCGAGTAAACGAAAAAGTTCGTTTCAGACTCTAACAACGCAGAAATCGTGTTTCAAGTTGAAATACGACTTTGGACCATATTTTACCTAAATGAAATGGTAGATTCAAAGTTTAAATGAACGTAGTGGTTATACCTTGAGTAAAGTTTAGAAGTTTAAACAATTTTAAAATATCACTATATTTAGGCGAGTAAACGAAAAATGGTCGTTTCAAACTCTAATAACGCAGAAATCGTATTTCAAATTTAAATACGACTTGGGACCATATTTTACCTATATGAAATGGTAGATTCAAAGTTTAACTGAACGTAGTGTTTGTACCTTGAGTAAAGTTTAGAAGTTTAAACAATTTTAAAATATCACTATATTTAGGCGAGTGAACGAAAAATGTACGTTTCAGACTCTAATAACGCAGAAATCGTGTTCCAAGTTGAAAAACGACTTGGACCCATATCTCACCTAAATTAAATGGTAGAATCAAAATTTAACCAAACGTAAAGTTTGTACCTAGGGTATTGTTGAAAAGTTTAAACAATTTTAAAATATCACTATATTTAGGCGAGTAAATGAAAAATGTTCTTTTCAGACTCTAATAACGCAGAAATCGTATTTCAAATTTAAATACAACTTGGGACCAGATTTTACCTAAATGAAATGGTAGATTCAAAGTTTAAATGAACGTAGTGTTTGTACCTTGAGCAAAGTTTAGTAGTTTAAACAATTTTAAAATATCTCAATTTTTAGGCGAGTAAACGAAAAAGTTCGTTTCAGACTAACAACGCAGAAATCGTGTTCCAAGTTAGAATCAAATGGTATAATCAAACTTTAACCAAACGTAAAGTTTGTACCTAAGGTATTGTTGAAAAGTTTAATAAATTTTAAAATATCACTATATTTAGGCGAGGAAACGAAAAATGTTCTTTTCAGACTCTAATAACGCAGAAATCGTATTTCAAATTTAAATACGACTTGGGACAATATTTTATCTAAATGAAATGGTAGATTCAAAATTTAAATGAACGTAGTGTTTGTACCTTGAGCAAAGTTTAGTAGTTTAAACAATTTTATATATCTCAATATTTAGGCGAGTAACCGAAAAATGTTCTTTTCAGACTCTAATAACGCAGAAATGGTATTTCAAATTTAAATACGACTTGGGACCATATTTTACATAAATGAAATGGTAGATTCAAAGTTTAAATGAACGTCGTGTTTGTACCTTGAGCAAAGTTTAGTAGTTTAAACAATTTTTAAATATCTCAATTTTTAGGCGAGTAAACGAAAAATGTTCGTTTCAGACTCTAATAACGCAGAAATCGTGTTCCAAGTTAGAATCAAATGGTAGTTTAAACTTTAACCAAACGTAAAGTTTGTACCTAGGGTATTGTTGAAAAGTTTAATCAATTTTAAAATATCACTATATTTAGGCGAGTAAACGAAAAATGTTCTTTTCAGACTCTAATAACGCAGAAATCGTATTTCAAATTTAAATACGACTTGGGACAATATTTTACCTAAATGAAATGGTAGATTCAAAGTTTAAATGAACGTTGTGTTTGTACCTTGAGCAAAGTTTATTAGTTTAAACAATTTTATATCGTTTCAGACTCTAATAACGCAGAAATCGTGTTCCAAGTTAGAATCAAATGGTAGAATCATACTTTAACCAAACGTAAAGTTTGTACCTAGGGTATTGTTGAAAAGTTTAATCTATTTTAAAATATCACTATATTTAGGCGAGTAAACGAAAAATGTTCTTTTCAGACTCTAATAACGCAGAAATCGTATTTCAAATTTAAATACGACTTGGGACCATATTTTACCTAAATGAAATGGTAGATTCAAATTTTAAATGAACGTAGTGTTTGTACCTTGAGCACAGTTTAGAAGTTTAAACAATTTTAAAATATCACTATGTTTAGGCGAGTAAACGAAAAATGTTCTTTTCAGACTCTTAATAACGCAGAATTCGTATTTCAAATTTAAATACGACTTGGGACCATATTTTACCTAAATAAAATGGTAGATTCAAAGTTTAAATGAACGTAGTGTTTGTACCTGTAGCAAAGTTTAGAAGTTTAAACAATTTTAAAATATCACTATATTTAGGCGAGTAAACGATAAATGTTCTTTTCAGACTCTAATAACGCAGAAATTGTATTTCAAATTTAAATACGACTTGGGACCATATTTTACCTAAATGAAATGGTAGATTCAAAGTTTAAATGAACGTAGTGTTTGTACCTTGAGCAAAGTTTAGTAGTTTAAACAATTTTAAAATATCTCAATTTTTAGGCGAGTAAACGAAAAAGTTCGTTTCAGACTCTAACAACGCAGAAATCGTGTTTCAAGTTGAAATACGACTTTGGACCATATTTTACCTAAATGAAATGGTAGATTCAAAGTTTAAATGAACGTAGTGGTTATACCTTGAGTAAAGTTTAGAAGTTTAAACAATTTTAAAATATCACTATATTTAGGCGAGTAAACGAAAAATGGTCGTTTCAAACTCTAATAACGCAGAAATCGTATTTCAAATTTAAATACGACTTGGGACCATATTTTACCTATATGAAATGGTAGATTCAAAGTTTAACTGAACGTAGTGTTTGTACCTTGAGTAAAGTTTAGAAGTTTAAACAATTTTAAAATATCACTATATTTAGGCGAGTGAACGAAAAATGTACGTTTCAGACTCTAATAACGCAGAAATCGTGTTCCAAGTTGAAAAACGACTTGGACCCATATCTCACCTAAATTAAATGGTAGAATCAAAATTTAACCAAACGTAAAGTTTGTACCTAGGGTATTGTTGAAAAGTTTAAACAATTTTAAAATATCACTATATTTAGGCGAGTAAATGAAAAATGTTCTTTTCAGACTCTAATAACGCAGAAATCGTATTTCAAATTTAAATACAACTTGGGACCAGATTTTACCTAAATGAAATGGTAGATTCAAAGTTTAAATGAACGTAGTGTTTGTACCTTGAGCAAAGTTTAGTAGTTTAAACAATTTTAAAATATCTCAATTTTTAGGCGAGTAAACGAAAAAGTTCGTTTCAGACTAACAACGCAGAAATCGTGTTCCAAGTTAGAATCAAATGGTATAATCAAACTTTAACCAAACGTAAAGTTTGTACCTAAGGTATTGTTGAAAAGTTTAATCAATTTTAAAATATCACTATATTTAGGCGAGGAAACGAAAAATGTTCTTTTCAGACTCTAATAACGAAGAAATCGTATTTCAAATTTAAATACGACTTGGGACAATATTTTATCTAAATGAAATGGTAGATTCAAAGTTTAAATGAACGTAGTGTTTGTACCTTGAGCAAAGTTTAGTAGTTTAAACAATTTTATATATCTCAATATTTAGGCGAGTAAACGAAAAATGTTCGTTTCAGACTCTAATAACGCAGAAATCGTATTTCAAATTTAAATACGACTTGGGACCATATTTTACATAAATGAAATGGTAGATTCAAAGTTTAAATGAACGTCGTGTTTGTACCTTGAGCAAAGTTTAGAAGTTTAAACAATTTTAAAATATCACTGTTTAGGCGAGTAAACGAAAAAAGTTCGTTTCAGACTCTAATAACGCAGAAATCGTGTTCCAAGTTAGAATCAAACTTTAACCAAACGTAAAGGGTATTGTTGAAAAGTTTAATCAATTTTAAAATATCACTATATTTAGGCGAGTAACCGAAAAATGTTCTTTTCAGACTCTAATAACGCAGTAATCGTATTTCAAATTTAAATACGACTTGGGAACATATTTTACATAAATGAAATGGTAGATTCAAAGTTTAAATGAACGTAGTGTTTGTACCTTGAGCAAAGTTTAGTAGTTTAAACAATTTTTAAATATCACTATATTTAGTCGAGTAAACGAAAAATGTTCTTTTCAGACTCTAATAACGCAGAAATCGTATTTCAAATTTAAATACGACTTGGGACAATATTTTACCTAAATGAAATGGTAGATTCAAAGTTTAAATGAACGTAGTGTTTGTACCTTGAGCAAAGTTTAGTAGTTGAAACAATTTTATATATCTCAATATTTAGGCGAGTAAACGAAAAATGTTCGTTTCAGACTCTAATAACGCAGAAATCGTGTTCCAAGTTAGAATCAAATGGTAGAATCAAACTTTAACCAAACGTAAAGTTTGTACCTAGGGTATTGTTGAAAAGTTTAATCAATTTTAAAATATCACTATATTTAGGCGAGTAAACGAAAAATGTTCTTTTCAGACTCTAATAACGCAGAAATCGTATTTCAAGTTTAAATACGACTTGGGACCATATTTTACCTAAATGAAATGGTAGATTCAAAGTTTAAATGAACGTAGTGTTTGTACCTTGAGCAAAGTTTAGTAGTTTAAACAATTTTAAAATATCTCAATTTTTAGGCGAGTAAACGAAAAAGTTCGTTTCAGACTAACAACGCAGAAATCGTGTTCCAAGTTAGAATCAAATAGTAGACTCAAACTTTAACCAAACGTAAAGTTTGTACCTAAGGTATTGTTGAAAAGTTTAATCAATTTTAAAATATCACTATATTTAGGCGAGTAAACGAAAAATGTTCTTTTCAGACTCTAATAACGCAGAAATCGTATTTCAAATTTAAATACGACTTGGGACAATATTTTACCTAAATGAAATGGTAGATTCAATGTTTAAATGAACGTAGTGTTTGTACCTTGAGCAAAGTTTAGTAGTTTAAACAATTTTATATATCTCAATATTTAGGCGAGTAAACGAAAAATGTTCGTTTCAGACTCTAATAACGCAGAAATCGTATTTCAAATTTAAATACGACTTGGGACCATATTTTACATAAATGAAATGGTAGATTCAAAGTTTAAATGAACGTCGTGTTTGTACCTTGAGCAAAGTTTAGAAGTTTAAACAATTTTATAATATCACTATGTTTAGGCGAGTAAACGAAAAAAGTTCGTTTCAGACTCTAATAACGCAGAAATCGTATTTCAAATTTAAATACGACTTGGGAACATATTTTACATAAATGAAATGGTAGATTCAAAGTTTAAATGAACGTAGTGTTTGTACCTTGAGCAAAGTTTAGTAGTTTAAACAATTTTTAAATATCACTATATTTAGTCGAGTAAACGAAAAATGTTCTTTTCAGACTCTAATAACGCAGAAATCGTATTTCAAATTTAAATACGACTTGGGACAATATTTTACCTAAATGAAATGGTAGATTCAAAGTTTAAATGAACGTAGTGTTTGTACCTTGAGCAAAGTTTAGTAGTTGAAACAATTTTATATATCTCAATATTTAGGCGAGTAAACGAAAAATGTTCGTTTCAGACTCTAATAACGCAGAAATCGTGTTCCAAGTTAGAATCAAATGGTAGAATCAAACTTTAACCAAACGTAAAGTTTGTACCTAGGGTATTGTTGAAAAGTTTAATCAATTTTAAAATATCACTATATTTAGGCGAGTAAACGAAAAATGTTCTTTTCAGACTCTAATAACGCAGAAATCGTATTTCAAGTTTAAATACGACTTGGGACCATATTTTACCTAAATGAAATGGTAGATTCAAAGTTTAAATGAACGTAGTGTTTGTACCTTGAGCAAAGTTTAGTAGTTTAAACAATTTTTAAATATCACTATATTTAGTCGAGTAAACGAAAAATGTTCTTTTCAGACTCTAATAACGCAGAAATCGTATTTCAAATTTAAATACGACTTGGGAACATATTTTACATAAATGAAATGGTAGATTCAAAGTTTAAATGAACGTAGTGTTTGTACCTTGAGCAAAGTTTAGTAGTTTAAACAATTTTTAAATATCACTATATTTAGTCGAGTAAACGAAAAATGTTCTTTTCAGACTCTAATAACGCAGAAATCGTGTTCCAAGTTGAAAAACGACTTGGACCCATATCTCACCTAAATTAAATGGTAGAATCAAACTTTAACCAAACGTAAAGTTTGTACCTAGGGTATTGTTGAAAAGTTTAATCAATTTTAAAATATCACTATATTTAGGCGAGTAAACGAAATATGTTCTTTTCAGACTCTAATAACGCAGAAATCGTATTTCAAATTTAAATACGACTTGGGACCATATTTTACCAAAATGAAATGGTAGATTCAAAGTTTAACTGAACGTAGTGTTTGTACCTTGAGTAAAGTTTAGTAGTTTAAATAATTTTAAAATATCTCAATTTTTAGGCGAGTAAACGAAAAAGTTCGTATCAGACTCTAACAACGCAGAAATCGTGTTTCAAGTTGAAATACGACTTTGGACCATATTTTACCTAAATGAAATGGTAGATTCAAAGTTTAACTGAACGTAGTGTTTGTACCTTGAGTAAAGTTTAGAAGTTTAAACAATTTTAAAATATCACTATATTTAGGCGAGTAAAAGAAAAATGTTCGTTTCAGACTCTAATAACGCAGAAATCGTGTTCCAAGTTGAAAAACGACTTGGACCCATATCTCACCTAAATTAAATGGTAGAATCAAACTTTAACCAAACGTAAAGTTTGTACCTAGGGTATTGTTGAAAAGTTTAATCAATTTTAAAATATCACTATATTTAGGCGAGTAAACGAAAAAGTTTCATTTCAGACTCTAACAACGCAGAATTCGTGTTTCAAGTTGAAATTCGACTTTGGACCATATTTTACCTAAATGAAATGGTAGATTAAAAGTTTAACTGAACGTAGTGTTTGTACCTTGAGTAAAGTTTAGAAGTTTAAACAATTTTAAAATATCACTATATTTAGGCGAGTAAACGAAAAATGTTCGTTTCAGAATCTAATAACGCAGAAATCGTGTTCCAAGTTGAAAAACGACTTGGACCCATATCTCACCTAAATTAATGGTAGAATCAAACTTTAACCAAACGTAAAGTTTGTACCTAGGGTATTGTTGAAAAGTTTAATCAATTTTAAAATATCACTATGTTTAGGCGAGTAAACGAAAAATGTTCTTTTCAGACTCTAATAACGCAGAAATTGTATTTCAAATTTAAATACGACTTGGGACCATATTTTACCTAAATGAAATGGTAGATTCAAAGTTTAAATGAACGTAGTGTTTGTACCTTGAGCAAAGTTTAGTAGTTTAAACAATTTTATATAACTCAATTTTTAGGCGAGTAAACGAAAAATGTTCGTTTCAGACTCTAATAACGCAGAAATCGTGTTCCAAGTTAGAATCAAATGGTAGAATCAAACTTTAACCAAACGTAAAATTTGTACCTAGGGTATTGTTGAAAAGTTTAATCAATTTTAAAATATCACTATATTTAGGCGAGTAAACGAAAAATGTTCTTTTCAGACTCTTATAACGCAGATATCGTATTGCAAATTTAAATACGACTTGGGACCATATTTTACCTAAATGAAATGGTAGATTCAAAGTTTAAATGAACTTAGTGTTTGTACCTTGAGCAAAGTTTAGAAGTTTAAACAATTTTAAAATATCACTATGTTTATTCGAGTAAACGAAAAATGTTCTTTTCAGACTCTAATAACGCAGAAATCGTATTTCAAATTTAAATACTACTTGGGACCATATTTAACCTAAATGAAATGGTAGATTCAAAGTTTAAATGAACGTAGTGTTTGTACCTGTAGTAAAGTTTAGAAGTTTAAACAATTTTAAAATATCACTATATTTAGGCGAGTAAACGAAAAAGGTTCGTTTCAGACTCTAATAACGCAGAAATCGTATTTCAAATTTAAATACGACTTGGGACCATATTTTACCTAAATGAAATGGTAGATTCAAAGTTTAAATGAACGTAGTGTTTGTACCTTGAGCAAAGTTTAGTAGTTTAAACAATTTTAAAATATCTCAATTTTTAGGCGAGTAAACGAAAAAGTTCGTTTCAGACTCTAACAACGCAGAAATCGTGTTTCAAGTTGAAATACGACTTTGGACCATATTTTACCTAAATGAAATGGTAGATTCAAAGTTTAAATGAACGTAGTGGTTATACCTTGAGTAAAGTTTAGAAGTTTAAACAATTTTAAAATATCACTATATTTAGGCGAGTGAACGAAAAATGTTCGTTTCAGACTCTAATAACGCAGAAATCGTGTTCCAAGTTGAAAAACGAGTTGGACCCATATCTCACCTAAATTAAATGGTAGAATCAAACTTTAACCAAACGTAAAGTTTGTACCTAGGGTATTGTTGAAAAGTTTAAACAATTTTAAAATATCACTATATTTAGGCAAGTAAATGAAAAATGTTCTTTTCAGACTCTAATAACGCAGAAATCGTATTTCAAATTTAAATACAACTTGGGACCAGATTTTACCTAAATGAAATGGTAGATTCAAAGTATTTAATCTTAGTGTTTGTACCTTGAGCAAAGTTTAGTAGTTTAAACAATTTTAAAATATCTCAATTTTTAGGCGAGTAAACGAAAAAGTTCGTTTCAGACTAACAACGCAGAAATCGTGTTCCAAGTTAGAATCAAATGGTAGAATCAAACTTTAACCAAACGTAAAGTTTGTACCTAGGGTATTGTTGAAAAGTTTAATCAATTTTAAAATATCACTATAATTAGGCGAGTAAACGAAAAATGGTCGTTTCAGACTCTAATAACGCAGAATTCGTGTTCCAAGTTGAAAAACGACTTGGACCCATATCTCACCTAAATTAAATGGTAGAATCAAACTTTAACCAAACGTAAAGTTTGTACCTAGGGTTTTGTTGAAAAGTTTAATTAATTTTAAAATATCACTATATTTAAGCGAGTAAACGAAAAAGTTCGTTTCAGACTCTAACAACGCAGAAATCGTGTTTCAAGTTGAAATACGACTTTGGACCATATTTTACCTAAATGAAATGGTAGATTCAAATTTTAACTGAACGTAGTGTTTGTACCTTGAGTAAAGTTTAGAAGTTAAACAATTTTAAAATATCACTATATTTAGGCGAGTAAACGAAAAATGTTCGTTTCAGAATCTAATAACGCAGAAATCGTGTTCCAAGTTGAAAAACGACTTGGACCCATATCTCACCTAAATTAAATGGTAGAATCAAACTTTAACCAAACGTAAAGTTTGTACCTAGGGTATTGTTGAAAAGTTTAATCAATTTTAAAATATCACTATATTTAGGCGAGTAAACGAAAAATGTTCTTTTCAGACTCTAATAACGCAGAAATCGTGTTTCAAGTTGAAATACGACTTTGGACCATATTTTACCTAAATGAAATGGTAGATTCAAATTTTAACTGAACTTAGTGTTTGTACCTTGAGCAAAGTTTAGAAGTTTAAACAATTTTAAAATATCACTATGTTTATTCGAGTAAACGAAAAATGTTCTTTTCAGACTCTAATAACGCAGAAATCGTATTTCAAATTTAAATACTACTTGGGACCATATTTAACCTAAATGAAATGGTAGATTCAAAGTTTAAATGAACGTAGTGTTTGTACCTGTAGTAAAGTTTAGAAGTTTAAACAATTTTAAAATATCACTATATTTAGGCGAGTAAACGAAAAAGGTTCGTTTCAGACTCTAATAACGCAGAAATCGTATTTCAAATTTAAATACGACTTGGGACCATATTTTACCTAAATGAAATGGTAGATTCAAAGTTTAAATGAACGTAGTGTTTGTACCTTGAGCAAAGTTTAGTAGTTTAAACAATTTTAAAATATCTCAATTTTTAGGCGAGTAAACGAAAAAGTTCGTTTCAGACTCTAACAACGCAGAAATCGTGTTTCAAGTTGAAATACGACTTTGGACCATATTTTACCTAAATGAAATGGTAGATTCAAAGTTTAAATGAACGTAGTGGTTATACCTTGAGTAAAGTTTAGAAGTTTAAACAATTTTAAAATATCACTATATTTAGGCGAGTGAACGAAAAATGTTCGTTTCAGACTCTAATAACGCAGAAATCGTGTTTCAAGTTGAAAAACGAGTTGGACCCATATCTCACCTAAATTAAATGGTAGAATCAAACTTTAACCAAACGTAAAGTTTGTACCTAGGGTATTGTTGAAAAGTTTAAACAATTTTAAAATATCACTATATTTAGGCAAGTAAATGAAAAATGTTCTTTTCAGACTCTAATAACGCAGAAATCGTATTTCAAATTTAAATACGACTTGGGACCAGATTTTACCTAAATGAAATGGTAGATTCAAAGTATTTAATCTTAGTGTTTGTACCTTGAGCAAAGTTTAGTAGTTTAAACAATTTTAAAATATCTCAATTTTTAGGCGAGTAAACGAAAAAGTTCGTTTCAGACTAACAACGCAGAAATCGTGTTCCAAGTTAGAATCAAATGGTAGAATCAAACTTTAACCAAACGTAAAGTTTGTACCTAGGGTATTGTTGAAAAGTTTAATCAATTTTAAAATATCACTATAATTAGGCGAGTAAACGAAAAATGGTCGTTTCAGACTCTAATAACGCAGAATTCGTGTTCCAAGTTGAAAAACGACTTGGACCCATATCTCACCTAAATTAAATGGTAGAATCAAACTTTAACCAAACGTAAAGTTTGTACCTAGGGTTTTGTTGAAAAGTTTAATCAATTTTAAAATATCACTATATTTAAGCGAGTAAACGAAAAAGTTCGTTTCAGACTCTAACAACGCAGAAATCGTGTTTCAAGTTGAAATACGACTTTGGACCATATTTTACCTAAATGAAATGGTAGATTCAAATTTTAACTGAACGTAGTGTTTGTACCTTGAGTAAAGTTTAGAAGTTAAACAATTTTAAAATATCACTATATTTAGGCGAGTAATCGAAAAATGTTCGTTTCAGAATCTAATAACGCAGAAATCGTGTTCCAAGTTGAAAAACGACTTGGACCCATATCTCACCTAAATTAAATGGTAGAATCAAACTTTAACCAAACGTAAAGTTTGTACCTAGGGTATTGTTGAAAAGTTTAATCAATTTTAAAATATCACTATATTTAGGCGAGTAAACGAAAAATGTTCTTTTCAGACTCTAATAACGCAGAAATTGTATTTCAAATTTAAATACGACTTGGGACCATATTTTACCTAAATGAAATGGTAGATTCAAAGTTTAAATGAACGTAGTGTTTGTAACTTGAGCAAAGTTTAGTAGTTTAAACAATTTTATATAACTCAATATTTAGGCGAGTAAAAGAAACATGTTCGTTTCAGACTCTAATAACGCAGAAATCGTGTTCCAAGTTAGAATCAAATGGTAGAATCAAACTTTAACCAAACGTAAAGTTTGTACCTAGGGTATTGTTGAAAAGTTTAATCAATTTTAAAATATCACTATATTTAGGCGAGTAAACGAAAAATGTTCTTTTCAGACTCTTATAACGCAGATATCGTATTTCAAATTTAAATACGACTTGGGACCATATTTTACTTAAATGATATGGTAGATTCAAAGTTTAAATGAACTTAGTGTTTGTACCTTGAGCAAAGTTTAGAAGTTTAAAAAATTTTAAAATATCACTATGTTTATTCGAGTAAACGATAAATGTTCTTTTCAGGCTCTAATAACGCAGAAATCGTATTTCAAATTTAAATACGACTTGGGACCATATTTAACCTAAATGAAATGGTAGATTCAAAGTTTAAATGAACGTAGTGTTTGTACCTGTAGTAAAGTTTAGAAGTTTAAACAATTTTAAAATATCACTATATTTAGGCGAGTAAACGAAAAAGGTTCGTTTCAGACTCTAATAACGCAGAAATCGTATTTCAAATTTAAATACGACTTGGGACCAGATTTTACCTAAATGAAATGGTAGATTCAAAATTTAAATGAACGTAGTGTTTGTACCTTGAGCAAAGTTTAGTAGTTTAAACAATTTTTAAATATCTCAATTTTTAGGCGAGTAAACGAAAAAGTTCGTTTCAGACTCTAACTACGCAGAAATCGTGTTTCAAGTTAAAATACGACTTTGGACCATATTTTACCTAAATGAAATGGTAGATTCAAAGTTTAAATGAACGTAGTGTTTGTACCTTGAGTAAAGTTTAGAAGTTTAAACAATTTTAAAATATCACTATATTTAGGCGAGTAAACGAAAAATGGTCGTTTCAGACTCTAATAACGCAGAAATCGTATTTCAAATTTAAATACGACTTGGGACCATATTTACCTAAATGAAATGGTAGATTCAAAGTTTAACTGAACGTAGTGTTTGTGCCTTGAGTAAAGTTTAGTAGTTTAAACAATTTTAAAATATCTCAATTTTTAGGCGAGTAAACGAAAAAGTTCGTTTCAGACTCTAACAAAGCATAAATCGTGTTTCAAGTTGAAATACGACTTTGGACCATATTTTACCTAAATGAAATGGTAGACTCAAAGTTTAAATGAACGTAGTGTTTGTACCTTGAGTAAAGTTTAGAAGTTTAAACCATTTAAAATATCACTATATTTAGGCGAGTAAACGAAAAATGGTCGTTTCAGACTCTAATAACGCAGAAATCGTATTTCAAATTTAAATACGACTTGGGACCACATTTTACCTAAATGAAATGGTAGATTCAAAGTTTAACTGAACGTAGTGTTTGTACCTTGAGTAAAAATTAGAAGTTTAAACAAGTTTAAAATATCACTATATTTAGGCGAGTAAACGAAAAATGTTCGTTTCAGACTCTAATATCGCAGAAATCGTGTTCCAAGTTGAAAAACGACTTGGACCCATATCTCACCTAAATTAAATGGTAGAATCAAACTTTAACCAAACGTAAAGTTTGTACCTAGGGTATTGTTCAAAAGTTTAATCAATTTTAAAATATCACTATATTTAGGCGAGTAAACGAAAAATGTTCTTTTCAGACTCTAATAACGCAGAAATCGTATTTCAAATTTAAATACGACTTGGGACCATATTTTACCTAAATGAAATGGTAGATTCAAAGTTTAAATGAACGTAGTGTTTGTACCTTGAGCACAGTTTAGAAGTTTAAACAATTTTAAAATATCACTATGTTTAGGCGAGTAAACGAAAAATTTTCTTTTCAGACTCTAATAACGCAGAATTCGTATTTCAAATTTAAATACGACTTGGGACCATATTTTACCTAAATAAAATGGTAGATTCAAAGTTTAAATGAACGTAGTGTTTGTACCTGTAGCAAAGTTTAGAAGTTTAAACAATTTTAAAATATCACTATATTTTGGCGAGTAAACGAAAAATGTTCTTTTCAGACTCTAATAACGCAGAAATTGTATTTCAAATTTAAATACGACTTGGGACCATATTTTACCTAAATGAAATGGTAGATTCAAAGTTTAAATGAACGTAGTGTTTGTACCTTGAGCAAAGTTTAGTAGTTTAAACAATTTTATATAACTCAATATTTAGGCGAGTAAAAGAAACATGTTCGTTTCAGACTCTAACAACGCAGAAATCGTGTTTCAAGTTGAAATACGACTTTGGACCATATTTTACCTAAATGAAATGGTAGATTCAAAGTTTAAATGAACGTAGTGGTTATACCTTGAGTAAAGTTTAGAAGTTTAAACAATTTTAAAATATCACTATATTTAGGCGAGTAAACGAAAAATGTTCTTTTCAGACTCTAATAACGCAGAAATTGTATTTCAAATTTAAATACGACTTGGGACCATATTTTACCTAAATGAAATGGTAGATTCAAAGTTTAAATGAACGTAGTGTTTGTACCTTGAGCAAAGTTTAGTAGTTTAAACAATTTTATATAACTCAATATTTAGGCGAGTAAAAGAAACATGTTCGTTTCAGACTCTAATAACGCAGAAATCGTGTTCCAAGTTAGAATCAAATGGTAGAATCAAACTTTAACCAAACGTAAAGTTTGTACCTAGGGTATTGTTGAAAAGTTTAAACAATTTTAAAATATCACTATATTTAGGCAAGTAAATGAAAAATGTTCTTTTCAGACTCTAATAACGCAGAAATCGTATTTCAAATTTAAATACGACTTGGGACCAGATTTTACCTAAATGAAATGGTAGATTCAAAGTATTTAATCTTAGTGTTTGTACCTTGAGCAAAGTTTAGTAGTTTAAACAATTTTAAAATATCTCAATTTTTAGGCGAGTAAACGAAAAAGTTCGTTTCAGACTAACAACGCAGAAATCGTGTTCCAAGTTAGAATCAAATGGTAGAATCAAACTTTAACCAAACGTAAAGTTTGTACCTAGGGTATTGTTGAAAAGTTTAATCAATTTTAAAATATCACTATAATTAGGCGAGTAAACGAAAAATGGTCGTTTCAGACTCTAATAACGCAGAATTCGTGTTCCAAGTTGAAAAACGACTTGGACCCATATCTCACCTAAATTAAATGGTAGAATCAAACTTTAACCAAACGTAAAGTTTGTACCTAGGGTTTTGTTGAAAAGTTTAATCAATTTTAAAATATCACTATATTTAAGCGAGTAAACGAAAAAGTTCGTTTCAGACTCTAACAACGCAGAAATCGTGTTTCAAGTTGAAATACGACTTTGGACCATATTTTACCTAAATGAAATGGTAGATTCAAATTTTAACTGAACGTAGTGTTTGTACCTTGAGTAAAGTTTAGAAGTTAAACAATTTTAAAATATCACTATATTTAGGCGAGTAATCGAAAAATGTTCGTTTCAGAATCTAATAACGCAGAAATCGTGTTCCAAGTTGAAAAACGACTTGGACCCATATCTCACCTAAATTAAATGGTAGAATCAAACTTTAACCAAACGTAAAGTTTGTACCTAGGGTATTGTTGAAAAGTTTAATCAATTTTAAAATATCACTATATTTAGGCGAGTAAACGAAAAATGTTCTTTTCAGACTCTAATAACGCAGAAATTGTATTTCAAATTTAAATACGACTTGGGACCATATTTTACCTAAATGAAATGGTAGATTCAAAGTTTAAATGAACGTAGTGTTTGTAACTTGAGCAAAGTTTAGTAGTTTAAACAATTTTATATAACTCAATATTTAGGCGAGTAAAAGAAACATGTTCGTTTCAGACTCTAATAACGCAGAAATCGTGTTCCAAGTTAGAATCAAATGGTAGAATCAAACTTTAACCAAACGTAAAGTTTGTACCTAGGGTATTGTTGAAAAGTTTAATCAATTTTAAAATATCACTATATTTAGGCGAGTAAACGAAAAATGTTCTTTTCAGACTCTTATAACGCAGATATCGTATTTCAAATTTAAATACGACTTGGGACCATATTTTACTTAAATGATATGGTAGATTCAAAGTTTAAATGAACTTAGTGTTTGTACCTTGAGCAAAGTTTAGAAGTTTAAAAAATTTTAAAATATCACTATGTTTATTCGAGTAAACGATAAATGTTCTTTTCAGGCTCTAATAACGCAGAAATCGTATTTCAAATTTAAATACGACTTGGGACCATATTTAACCTAAATGAAATGGTAGATTCAAAGTTTAAATGAACGTAGTGTTTGTACCTGTAGTAAAGTTTAGAAGTTTAAACAATTTTAAAATATCACTATATTTAGGCGAGTAAACGAAAAAGGTTCGTTTCAGACTCTAATAACGCAGAAATCGTATTTCAAATTTAAATACGACTTGGGACCAGATTTTACCTAAATGAAATGGTAGATTCAAAATTTAAATGAACGTAGTGTTTGTACCTTGAGCAAAGTTTAGTAGTTTAAACAATTTTTAAATATCTCAATTTTTAGGCGAGTAAACGAAAAAGTTCGTTTCAGACTCTAACTACGCAGAAATCGTGTTTCAAGTTAAAATACGACTTTGGACCATATTTTACCTAAATGAAATGGTAGATTCAAAGTTTAAATGAACGTAGTGTTTGTACCTTGAGTAAAGTTTAGAAGTTTAAACAATTTTAAAATATCACTATATTTAGGCGAGTAAACGAAAAATGGTCGTTTCAGACTCTAATAACGCAGAAATCGTATTTCAAATTTAAATACGACTTGGGACCATATTTACCTAAATGAAATGGTAGATTCAAAGTTTAACTGAACGTAGTGTTTGTGCCTTGAGTAAAGTTTAGTAGTTTAAACAATTTTAAAATATCTCAATTTTTAGGCGAGTAAACGAAAAAGTTCGTTTCAGACTCTAACAAAGCATAAATCGTGTTTCAAGTTGAAATACGACTTTGGACCATATTTTACCTAAATGAAATGGTAGACTCAAAGTTTAAATGAACGTAGTGTTTGTACCTTGAGTAAAGTTTAGAAGTTTAAACCATTTAAAATATCACTATATTTAGGCGAGTAAACGAAAAATGGTCGTTTCAGACTCTAATAACGCAGAAATCGTATTTCAAATTTAAATACGACTTGGGACCACATTTTACCTAAATGAAATGGTAGATTCAAAGTTTAACTGAACGTAGTGTTTGTACCTTGAGTAAAAATTAGAAGTTTAAACAAGTTTAAAATATCACTATATTTAGGCGAGTAAACGAAAAATGTTCGTTTCAGACTCTAATATCGCAGAAATCGTGTTCCAAGTTGAAAAACGACTTGGACCCATATCTCACCTAAATTAAATGGTAGAATCAAACTTTAACCAAACGTAAAGTTTGTACCTAGGGTATTGTTCAAAAGTTTAATCAATTTTAAAATATCACTATATTTAGGCGAGTAAACGAAAAATGTTCTTTTCAGACTCTAATAACGCAGAAATCGTATTTCAAATTTAAATACGACTTGGGACCATATTTTACCTAAATGAAATGGTAGATTCAAAGTTTAAATGAACGTAGTGTTTGTACCTTGAGCACAGTTTAGAAGTTTAAACAATTTTAAAATATCACTATGTTTAGGCGAGTAAACGAAAAATTTTCTTTTCAGACTCTAATAACGCAGAATTCGTATTTCAAATTTAAATACGACTTGGGACCATATTTTACCTAAATAAAATGGTAGATTCAAAGTTTAAATGAACGTAGTGTTTGTACCTGTAGCAAAGTTTAGAAGTTTAAACAATTTTAAAATATCACTATATTTTGGCGAGTAAACGAAAAATGTTCTTTTCAGACTCTAATAACGCAGAAATTGTATTTCAAATTTAAATACGACTTGGGACCATATTTTACCTAAATGAAATGGTAGATTCAAAGTTTAAATGAACGTAGTGTTTGTACCTTGAGCAAAGTTTAGTAGTTTAAACAATTTTATATAACTCAATATTTAGGCGAGTAAAAGAAACATGTTCGTTTCAGACTCTAACAACGCAGAAATCGTGTTTCAAGTTGAAATACGACTTTGGACCATATTTTACCTAAATGAAATGGTAGATTCAAAGTTTAAATGAACGTAGTGGTTATACCTTGAGTAAAGTTTAGAAGTTTAAACAATTTTAAAATATCACTATATTTAGGCGAGTAAACGAAAAATGTTCTTTTCAGACTCTAATAACGCAGAAATTGTATTTCAAATTTAAATACGACTTGGGACCATATTTTACCTAAATGAAATGGTAGATTCAAAGTTTAAATGAACGTAGTGTTTGTACCTTGAGCAAAGTTTAGTAGTTTAAACAATTTTATATAACTCAATATTTAGGCGAGTAAAAGAAACATGTTCGTTTCAGACTCTAATAACGCAGAAATCGTGTTCCAAGTTAGAATCAAATGGTAGAATCAAACTTTAACCAAACGTAAAGTTTGTACCTAGGGTATTGTTGAAAAGTTTAAACAATTTTAAAATATCACTATATTTAGGCAAGTAAATGAAAAATGTTCTTTTCAGACTCTAATAACGCAGAAATCGTATTTCAAATTTAAATACGACTTGGGACCAGATTTTACCTAAATGAAATGGTAGATTCAAAGTATTTAATCTTAGTGTTTGTACCTTGAGCAAAGTTTAGTAGTTTAAACAATTTTAAAATATCTCAATTTTTAGGCGAGTAAACGAAAAAGTTCGTTTCAGACTAACAACGCAGAAATCGTGTTCCAAGTTAGAATCAAATGGTAGAATCAAACTTTAACCAAACGTAAAGTTTGTACCTAGGGTATTGTTGAAAAGTTTAATCAATTTTAAAATATCACTATAATTAGGCGAGTAAACGAAAAATGGTCGTTTCAGACTCTAATAACGCAGAATTCGTGTTCCAAGTTGAAAAACGACTTGGACCCATATCTCACCTAAATTAAATGGTAGAATCAAACTTTAACCAAACGTAAAGTTTGTACCTAGGGTTTTGTTGAAAAGTTTAATCAATTTTAAAATATCACTATATTTAGGCGAGTAAACGAAAAAGTTCGTTTCAGACTCTAACAACGCAGAAATCGTGTTTCAAGTTGAAATACGACTTTGGACCATATTTTACCTAAATGAAATGGTAGATTCAAATTTTAACTGAACGTAGTGTTTGTACCTTGAGTAAAGTTTAGAAGTTAAACAATTTTAAAATATCACTATAGTTAGGCGAGTAAACGAAAAATGTTCGTTTCAGAATCTAATAACGCAGAAATCGTGTTCCAAGTTGAAAAACGACTTGGACCCATATCTCACCTAAATTAAATGGTAGAATCAAACTTTAACCAAACGTAAAGTTTGTACCTAGGGTATTGTTGAAAAGTTTAATCAATTTTAAAATATCACTATATTTAGGCGAGTAAACGAAAAATGTTCTTTTCAGACTCTAATAACGCAGAAATTGTATTTCAAATTTAAATACGACTTGGGACCATATTTTACCTAAATGAAATGGTAGATTCAAAGTTTAAATGAACGTAGTGTTTGTAACTTGAGCAAAGTTTAGTAGTTTAAACAATTTTATATAACTCAATATTTAGGCGAGTAAAAGAAACATGTTCGTTTCAGACTCTAATAACGCAGAAATCGTGTTCCAAGTTAGAATCAAATGGTAGAATCAAACTTTAACCAAACGTAAAGTTTGTACCTAGGGTATTGTTGAAAAGTTTAACAATTTTAAAATATCACTATATTTAGGCGAGTAAACGAAAAATGTTCTTTTCAGACTCTTATAACGCAGATATCGTATTTCAAATTTAAATACGACTTGGGACCATATTTTACTTAAATGATATGGTAGATTCAAAGTTTAAATGAACTTAGTGTTTGTACCTTGAGCAAAGTTTAGAAGTTTAAACAATTTTAAAATATCACTATGTTTATTCGAGTAAACGAAAAATGTTCTTTTCAGGCTCTAATAACGCAGAAATCGTATTTCAAATTTAAATACGACTTGGGACCATATTTAACCTAAATGAAATGGTAGATTCAAAGTTTAAATGAACGTAGTGTTTGTACCTGTAGTAAAGTTTAGAAGTTTAAACAATTTTAAAATATCACTATATTTAGGCGAGTAAACGAAAAAGGTTCGTTTCAGACTCTAATAACGCAGAAATCGTATTTCAAATTTAAATACGACTTGGGACCAGATTTTACCTAAATGAAATGGTAGATTCAAAGTTTAAATGAACGTAGTGTTTGTACCTTGAGCAAAGTTTAGTAGTTTAAACAATTTTTAAATATCTCAATTTTTAGGCGAGTAAACGAAAAAGTTCGTTTCAGACTCTAACTACGCAGAAATCGTGTTTCAAGTTAATATACGACTTTGGACCATATTTTACCTAAATGAAATGGTAGATTCAAAGTTTAAATGAACGTAGTGTTTGTACCTTGAGTAAAGTTTAGAAGTTTAAACAATTTTAAAATATCACTATATTTAGGCGAGTAAACGAAAAATGGTCGTTTCAGACTCTAATAACGCAGAAATCGTATTTCAAATTTAAATACGACTTGGGACCATATTTACCTAAATGAAATGGTAGATTCAAAGTTTAACTGAACGTAGTGTTTGTGCCTTGAGTAAAGTTTAGTAGTTTAAACAATTTTAAAATATCTCAATTTTTAGGCGAGTAAACGAAAAAGTTCGTTTCAGACTCTAACAAAGCAGAAATCGTGTTTCAAGTTGAAATACGACTTTGGACCATATTTTACCTAAATGAAATGGTAGACTCAAAGTTTAAATGAACGTAGTGTTTGTACCTTGAGTAAAGTTTAGAAGTTTAAACCATTTAAAATATCACTATATTTAGGCGAGTAAACGAAAAATGGTCGTTTCAGACTCTAATAACGCAGAAATCGTATTTCAAATTTAAATACGACTTGGGACCACATTTTACCTAAATGAAATGGTAGATTCAAAGTTTAACTGAACGTAGTGTTTGTACCTTGAGTAAAAATTAGAAGTTTAAACAAGTTTAAAATATCACTATATTTAGGCGAGTAAACGAAAAATGTTCGTTTCAGACTCTAATATCGCAGAAATCGTGTTCCAAGTTGAAAAACGACTTGGACCCATATCTCACCTAAATTAAATGGTAGAATCAAACTTTAACCAAACGTAAAGTTTGTACCTAGGGTATTGTTCAAAAGTTTAATCAATTTTAAAATATCACTATATTTAGGCGAGTAAACGAAAAATGTTCTTTTCAGACTCTAATAACGCAGAAATCGTATTTCAAATTTAAATACGACTTGGGACCATATTTTACCTAAATGAAATGGTAGATTCAAAGTTTAAATGAACGTAGTGTTTGTACCTTGAGCACAGTTTAGAAGTTTAAACAATTTTAAAATATCACTATGTTTAGGCGAGTAAACGAAAAATGTTCTTTTCAGACTCTAATAACGCAGAATTCGTATTTCAAATTTAAATACGACTTGGGACCATATTTTACCTAAATAAAATGGTAGATTCAAAGTTTAAATGAACGTAGTGTTTGTACCTGTAGCAAAGTTTAGAAGTTTAAACAATTTTAAAATATCACTATATTTTGGCGAGTAAACGAAAAATGTTCTTTTCAGACTCTAATAACGCAGAAATTGTATTTCAAATTTAAATACGACTTGGGACCATATTTTACCTAAATGAAATGGTAGATTCAAAGTTTAAATGAACGTAGTGTTTGTACCTTGAGCAAAGTTTAGTAGTTTAAACAATATTAAAATATCTCAATTTTTAGGCGAGTAAACGAAAAAGTTCGTTTCAGACTCTAACAACGCAGAAATCGTGTTTCAAGTTGAAATACGACTTTGGACCATATTTTACCTAAATGAAATGGTAGATTCAAAGTTTAAATGAACGTAGTGGTTATACCTTGAGTAAAGTTTAGAAGTTTAAACAATTTTAAAATATCACTATATTTAGGCGAGTAAACGAAAAATGTTCTTTTCAGACTCTAATAACGCAGAAATTGTATTTCAAATTTAAATACGACTTGGGACCATATTTTACCTAAATGAAATGGTAGATTCAAAGTTTAAATGAACGTAGTGTTTGTACCTTGAGCAAAGTTTAGTAGTTTAAACAATTTTATATAACTCAATATTTAGGCGAGTAAAAGAAACATGTTCGTTTCAGACTCTAATAACGCAGAAATCGTGTTCCAAGTTAGAATCAAATGGTAGAATCAAACTTTAACCAAACGTAAAGTTTGTACCTAGGGTATTGTTGAAAAGTTTAATCAATTTTAAAATATCACTATATTTAGGCGAGTAAACGAAAAATGTTCTTTTCAGACTCTTATAACGCAGATATCGTATTTCAAATTTAAATACGACTTGGGACCATATTTTACTTAAATGATATGGTAGATTCAAAGTTTAAATGAACTTAGTGTTTGTACCTTGAGCAAAGTTTAGAAGTTTAAACAATTTTAAAATATCACTATGTTTATTCGAGTAAACGAAAAATGTTCTTTTCAGGCTCTAATAACGCAGAAATCGTATTTCAAATTTAAATACGACTTGGGACCATATTTAACCTAAATGAAATGGTAGATTCAAAGTTTAAATGAACGTAGTGTTTGTACCTGTAGTAAAGTTTAGAAGTTTAAACAATTTTATAAATATCACTATATTTAGGCGAGTAAACGAAAAAGGTTCGTTTCAGACTCTAATAACGCAGAAATCGTATTTCAAATTTAAATACGACTTGGGACCAGATTTTACCTAAATGAAATGGTAGATTCAAAGTTTAAATGAACGTAGTGTTTGTACCTTGAGCAAAGTTTAGTTTTTTAAACAATTTTTAAATATCTCAATTTTTAGGCGAGTAAACGAAAAAGTTCGTTTCAGACTCTAACTACGCAGAAATCGTGTTTCAAGTTGAAATACGACTTTGGACCATATTTTACCTAAATGAAATGGTAGATTCAAAGTTTAAATGAACGTAGTGTTTGTACCTTGAGTAAAGTTTAGAAGTTTAAACAATTTTAAAATATCACTATATTTAGGCGAGTAAACGAAAAATGGTCGTTTCAGACTCTAATAACGCAGAAATCGTATTTCAAATTTAAATACGACTTGGGACCATATTTACCTAAATGAAATGGTAGATTCAAAGTTTAACTGAACGTAGTGTTTGTGCCTTGAGTAAAGTTTAGTAGTTTAAACAATTTTAAAATATCTCAATTTTTAGGCGAGTAAACGAAAAAGTTCGTTTCAGACTCTAACAAAGCAGAAATCGTGTTTCAAGTTGAAATACGACTTTGGACCATATTTTACCTAAATGAAATGGTAGACTCAAAGTTTAAATGAACGTAGTGTTTGTACCTTGAGTAAAGTTTTGTAGTTTAAACAATTTTAAAATATCTCAATTTTTAGGCGAGTAAACGAAAAAGTTCGTTTCAGACTCTAACAAAGCAGAAATCGTGTTTCAAGTTGAAATACGACTTTGGACCACATTTTACCTAAATGAAATGGTAGATTCAAAGTTTAACTGAACGTAGTGTTTGTACCTTGAGTAAAAATTAGAAGTTTAAACAAGTTTAAAATATCACTATATTTAGGCGAGTAAACGAAAAATGTTCGTTTCAGACTCTAATATCGCAGAAATCGTGTTCCAAGTTGAAAAACGACTTGGACCCATATCTCACCTAAATTAAATGGTAGAATCAAACTTTAACCAAACGTAAAGTTTGTACCTAGGGTATTGTTCAAAAGTTTAATCAATTTTAAAATATCACTATATTTAGGCGAGTAAACGAAAAATGTTCTTTTCAGACTCTAATAACGCAGAAATCGTATTTCAAATTTAAATACGACTTGGGACCATATTTTACCTAAATGAAATGGTAGATTCAAAGTTTAAATGAACGTAGTGTTTGTACCTTGAGCACAGTTTAGAAGTTTAAACAATTTTAAAATATCACTATGTTTAGGCGAGTAAACGAAAAATGTTCTTTTCAGACTCTAATAACGCAGAATTCGTATTTCAAATTTAAATACGACTTGGGACCATATTTTACCTAAATAAAATGGTAGATTCAAAGTTTAAATGAACGTAGTGTTTGTACCTGTAGCAAAGTTTAGAAGTTTAAACAATTTTAAAATATCACTATATTTTGGCGAGTAAACGAAAAATGTTCTTTTCAGACTCTAATAACGCAGAAATTGTATTTCAAATTTAAATACGACTTGGGACCATATTTTACCTAAATGAAATGGTAGATTCAAAGTTTAAATGAACGTAGTGTTTGTACCTTGAGCAAAGTTTAGTAGTTTAAACAATATTAAAATATCTCAATTTTTAGGCGAGTAAACGAAAAAGTTCGTTTCAGACTCTAACAACGCAGAAATCGTGTTTCAAGTTGAAATACGACTTTGGACCATATTTTACCTAAATGAAATGGTAGATTCAAAGTTTAAATGAACGTAGTGGTTATACCTTGAGTAAAGTTTAGAAGTTTAAACAATTTTAAAATATCACTATATTTAGGCGAGTAAACGAAAAATGGTCGTTTCAAACTCTAATAACGCAGAAATCGTATTTCAAATTTAAATACGACTTGGGACCATATTTTACCTAAATGAAATGGTAGATTCAAAGTTTAACTGAACGTAGTGTTTGTACCTTGAGTAAAGTTTAGTAGTTTAAACAATTTTAAAATATCTCAATTTTTAGGCGAGTAAACGAAAAAGTTCGTTTCAGACTAACAACGTAGAAATCGTGTTCCAAGTTAGAATCAAATGGTAGAATCAAACTTTAACCAAACGTAAAGTTTGTACCTAGGGTATTGTTGAAAAGTTTAAACAATTTTAAAATATCACTATATTTAGGCGAGTAAATGAAAAATGTTCTTTTCAGACTCTAATAACGCAGAAATCGTATTTCAAATTTAAATACGACTTGGGACCATATTTTACCTAAATGAAATGGTAGATTCAAAGTTTAAATGAACGTAGTGTTTGTACCTTGAGCAAAGTTTAGTAGTTTAAACAATTTTAAAATATCTCAATTTTTAGGCGAGTAAACGAAAAAGTTCGTTTCAGACTAACAACGTAGAAATCGTGTTCCAAGTTAGAATCAAATGGTAGAATCAAACTTTAACCAAACGTAAAGTTTGTACCTAGGGTATTGTTGAAAAGTTTAATCAATTTTAAAATATCACTATATTTAGGCGAGTAAACGAAAAATGTTCTTTTCAGACTCTAATAACGCAGAAATCGTATTTCAAATTTAAATACGACTTGGGACCATATTTTACATAAATGAAATGGTAGATTCAAAGTTTAAATGAAAGTCGTGTTTGTACCTTGAGCAAAGTTTAGTAGTTTAAACAATTTTAAAATATCACTATGTTTAGGCGAGTAAACGAAAAAAGTTCGTTTCAGACTCTAATAACGCAGAAATCGTGTTCCAAGTTAGAAACAAATGGTAGAATCAAACTTTAACCAAACGTAAAGGGTATTGTTGAAAAGTTTAATCAATTTTAAAATATCACTATATTTAGGCGAGTAACCGAAAAATGTTCTTTTCAGACTCTAATAAAGCAGAAATCGTATTTCAAATTTAAATACGACTTGGGACCATATTTTACATAAATGAAATGGTAGATTCAAAGTTTAAATGAACGTAGTGTTTGTACCTTGAGCAAAGTTTAGTAGTTTAAACAATTTTTAAATATCTCAATTTTTAGGCGAGTAAACGAAAAATGTTCGTTTCAGACTCTAATAACGCAGAAATCGTGTTCCAAGTTAGAATCAAATGGTAGTTTAAACTTTAAACAAACGTAAAGTTTGTACCTAGGGTATTGTTGAAAAGTTTAATCAATTTTAAAATATCACTATATTTAGGCGAGTAAACGAAAAATGTTCTTTTCAGACTCTAATAACGCAGAAATCGTATTTCAAATTTAAATACGACTTGGGACAATATTTTACCTAAATGAAATGGTAGATTCAAAGTTTAAATGAACGTAGTGTTTGTACCTTGAGCAAAGTTTAGTAGTTTAAACAATTTTATATATCTCAATATTTAGGCGAGTAAACGAAAAATGTTCGTTTCAGACTCTAATAACGCAGAAATCGTGTTCCAAGTTAGAATCAAATGGTAGAATCAAACTTTAACCAAACGTAAAATTTGTACCTAGGGTATTGTTGAAAAGTTTAATCAATTTTAAAATATCACTATATTTAGGCGAGTAAACGAAAAATGTTCTTTTCAGACTCTAATAACGCAGAAATCGTATTTCAAATTTAAATACGACTTGGGACCATATTTTACCTAAATGAAATGGTAGATTCAAAGTTTAAATGAACGTAGTGTTTGTACCTTGAGCAAAGTTTAGTAGTTTAAACAATTTTATATCGTTTCAGACTCTAATAACGCAGAAATCGTGTTCCAAGTTAGAATCAAATGGTAGAATCATACTTTAACCAAACGTAAAGTTTGTACCTAGGGTATTGTTGAAAAGTTTAATCAATTTTAAAATATCACTATATTTAGGCGAGTAAACGAAAAATGTTCTTTTCAGACTCTAATAACGCAGAAATCGTATTTCAAATTTAAATACGACTTGGGACCATATTTTACCTAAATGAAATGGTAGATTCAAAGTTTAAATGAACGTAGTGTTTGTACCTTGAGCACAGTTTAGAAGTTTAAACAATTTTAAAATATCACTATGTTTAGGCGAGTAAACGAAAAATGTTCTTTTCAGACTCTTAATAACGCAGAATTCGTATTTCAAATTTAAATACGACTTGGGACCATATTTTACCTAAATAAAATGGTAGATTCAAAGTTTAAATGAACGTAGTGTTTGTACCTGTAGCAAAGTTTAGAAGTTTAAACAATTTTAAAATATCACTATATTTAGGCGAGTAAACGAAAAATGTTCTTTTCAGACTCTAATAACGCAGAAATTGTATTTCAAATTTAAATACGACTTGGGACCATATTTTACCTAAATGAAATGGTAGATTCAAAGTTTAAATGAACGTAGTGTTTGTACCTTGAGCAAAGTTTAGTAGTTTAAACAATTTTAAAATATCTCAATTTTTAGGCGAGTAAACGAAAAAGTTCGTTTCAGACTCTAACAACGCAGAAATCGTGTTTCAAGTTGAAATACGACTTTGGACCATATTTTACCTAAATGAAATGGTAGATTCAAAGTTTAAATGAACGTAGTGGTTATACCTTGAGTAAAGTTTAGAAGTTTAAACAATTTTAAAATATCACTATATTTAGGCGAGTAAACGAAAAATGGTCGTTTCAAACTCTAATAACGCAGAAATCGTATTTCAAATTTAAATACGACTTGGGACCATATTTTACCTATATGAAATGGTAGATTCAAAGTTTAACTGAACGTAGTGTTTGTACCTTGAGTAAAGTTTAGAAGTTTAAACAATTTTAAAATATCACTATATTTAGGCGAGTGAACGAAAAATGTACGTTTCAGACTCTAATAACGCAGAAATCGTGTTCCAAGTTGAAAAACGACTTGGACCCATATCTCACCTAAATTAAATGGTAGAATCAAAATTTAACCAAACGTAAAGTTTGTACCTAGGGTATTGTTGAAAAGTTTAAACAATTTTAAAATATCACTATATTTAGGCGAGTAAATGAAAAATGTTCTTTTCAGACTCTAATAACGCAGAAATCGTATTTCAAATTTAAATACGACTTGGGACAATATTTTACCTAAATGAAATGGTAGATTCAAAGTTTAAATGAACGTAGTGTTTGTACCTTGAGCAAAGTATAGTAGTATAAACAATTTTTAAATATCTCAATTTTTAGGCGAGTAAACGAAAAATGTTCGTTTCAGACTCTAATAACGCAGAAATCGTATTTCAAATTTAAATACAACTTGGGACCAGATTTTACCTAAATGAAATGGTAGATTCAAAGTTTAAATGAACGTAGTGTTTGTACCTTGAGCAAAGTTTAGTAGTTTAAACAATTTTAAAATATCTCAATTTTTAGGCGAGTAAACGAAAAAGTTCGTTTCAGACTAACAACGCAGAAATCGTGTTCCAAGTTAGAATCAAATGGTATAATCAAACTTTAACCAAACGTAAAGTTTGTACCTAAGGTATTGTTGAAAAGTTTAATCAATTTTAAAATATCACTATATTTAGGCGAGTAAATGAAAAATGTTCTTTTCAGACTCTAATAACGCAGAAATCGTATTTCAAATTTAAATACAACTTGGGACCAGATTTTACCTAAATGAAATGGTAGATTCAAAGTTTAAATGAACGTAGTGTTTGTACCTTGAGCAAAGTTTAGTAGTTTAAACAATTTTAAAATATCTCAATTTTTAGGCGAGTAAACGAAAAAGTTCGTTTCAGACTAACAACGCAGAAATCGTGTTCCAAGTTAGAATCAAATGGTATAATCAAACTTTAACCAAACGTAAAGTTTGTACCTAGGGTATTGTTGAAAAGTTTAATCAATTTTAAAATATCACTATATTTAGGCGAGTAAACGAAAAATGTTCTTTTCAGACTCTAATAACGCAGAAATCGTATTTCAAATTTAAATACGACTTGGGACCATATTTTACCTAAATAAAATGGTAGATTCAAAGTTTAAATGAACGTAGTGTTTGTACCTGTAGCAAAGTTTTGAAGTTTAAACAATTTTAAAATATCACTATATTTAGGCGAGTAAACGAAAAATGTTCTTTTCAGACTCTAATAACGCAGAAATTGTATTTCAAATTTAAATACGACTTGGGACCATATTTTACCTAAATGAAATGGTAGATTCAAAGTTTAAATGAACGTAGTGTTTGTACCTTGAGCAAAGTTTAGTAGTTTAAACAATTTTAAAATATCTCAATTTTTAGGCGAGTAAACGAAAAAGTTCGTTTCAGACTCTAACAACGCAGAAATCGTGTTTCAAGTTGAAATACGACTTTGGACCATATTTTACCTAAATGAAATGGTAGATTCAAAGTTTAAATGAACGTAGTGGTTATACCTTGAGTAAAGTTTAGAAGTTTAAACAATTTTAAAATATCACTATATTTAGGCGAGTAAACGAAAAATGGTCGTTTCAAACTCTAATAACGCAGAAATCGTATTTCAAATTTAAATACGACTTGGGACCATATTTTACCTATATGAAATGGTAGATTCAAAGTTTAACTGAACGTAGTGTTTGTACCTTGAGTAAAGTTTAGAAGTTTAAACAATTTTAAAATATCACTATATTTAGGCGAGTGAACGAAAAATGTACGTTTCAGACTCTAATAACGCAGAAATCGTGTTCCAAGTTGAAAAACGACTTGGACCCATATCTCACCTAAATTAAATGGTAGAATCAAAATTTAACCAAACGTAAAGTTTGTACCTAGGGTATTGTTGAAAAGTTTAAACAATTTTAAAATATCACTATATTTAGGCGAGTAAATGAAAAATGTTCTTTTCAGACTCTAATAACGCAGAAATCGTATTTCAAATTTAAATACGACTTGGGACAATATTTTACCTAAATGAAATGGTAGATTCAAAGTTTAAATGAACGTAGTGTTTGTACCTTGAGCAAAGTATAGTAGTATAAACAATTTTTAAATATCTCAATTTTTAGGCGAGTAAACGAAAAATGTTCGTTTCAGACTCTAATAACGCAGAAATCGTATTTCAAATTTAAATACAACTTGGGACCAGATTTTACCTAAATGAAATGGTAGATTCAAAGTTTAAATGAACGTAGTGTTTGTACCTTGAGCAAAGTTTAGTAGTTTAAACAATTTTAAAATATCTCAATTTTTAGGCGAGTAAACGAAAAAGTTCGTTTCAGACTAACAACGCAGAAATCGTGTTCCAAGTTAGAATCAAATGGTATAATCAAACTTTAACCAAACGTAAAGTTTGTACCTAAGGTATTGTTGAAAAGTTTAATCAATTTTAAAATATCACTATATTTAGGCGAGGAAACGAAAAATGTTCTTTTCAGACTCTAATAACGCAGAAATCGTATTTCAAATTTAAATTCGACTTGGGACAATATTTTATCTAAATGAAATGGTAGATTCAAAGTTTAAATGAACGTAGTGTTTGTACCTTGAGCAAAGTTTAGTAGTTTAAACAATTTTTAAATATCACTATATTTAGTCGAGTAAACGAAAAATGTTCTTTTCAGACTCTAATAACGCAGAAATCGTATTTCAAATTTAAATACGACTTGGGACAATATTTTACCTAAATGAAATGGTAGATTCAAAGTTTAAATGAACGTAGTGTTTGTACCTTGAGCAAAGTATAGTAGTATAAACAATTTTTAAATATCTCAATTTTTAGGCGAGTAAACGAAAAATGTTCGTTTCAGACTCTAATAACGCAGAAATCGTGTTCCAAGTTAGAATCAAATGGTAGAATCAAACTTTAACCAAACGTAAAGTTTGTACCTAGGGTATTGTTGAAAAGTTTAATCAATTTTAAAATATCACTATATTTAGGCGAGTAAACGAAAAATATTCTTTTCAGACTCTAATAACGCAGAAATCGTATTTCAAATTTAAATACGACTTGGGACAATATTTTACCTAAATGAAATGGTAGATTCAAAGTTTAAATGAACGTAGTGTTTGTACCTTGAGCAAAGTTTAGTAGTTTAAACAATTTTAAAATATCTCAATTTTTAGGCGAGTAAACGAAAAAGTTCGTTTCAGACTCTAACAACGCAGAAATCGTGTTTCAAGTTGAAATACGACTTTGGACCATATTTTACCTAAATGAAATGGTAGATTCAAAGTTTAAATGAACGTAGTGTTTGTGCCTTGAGAAAGTTTAGAAGTGTAAACAATTTTAAAATATCACTATATTTAGGCGAGTAAACGAAAAAAGTTCGTTTCAGACTCTAACAACGCAGAAACCGTGTTTCAAGTTGAAATACGACTTTGGACCATATTTTACCTAAATGAAATGGTAGATTCAAAGTTTAAATGAACGTAGTGTTTGTACCTTGAGTAAAGTTTAGAAGTTTAAACAATTTTAAAATATCTCTATATTTAGGCGAGTAAACGAAAAATGGTCGTTTCAGACTCTAATAACGCAGAAATCATATTTCAAATTTAAATACGACTTGGGACCATATTTTACCTAAATGAAATGGTAGATTCAAAGTTTAAATGAACGTAGTGTTTGTACCTTGAGCAAAGTTTAGTAATTTAAACAATTTTAAAATATCTCAATTTTTAGGCGAGTAAACGAAAAATGTTCGTTTCAGACTCTAATAACGCAGAAATCGTGTTCCAAGTTAGAAACAATTGGTAGAATCAAACTTTAACCAAACGTAAAGTTTGTACCTAGGGTATTGTTGAAAAGTTTAATCAATTTTAAAATATCACTATATTTAGGCGAGTAAACGAAAAATGTTCTTTTCAGACTCTAATAACGCAGAAATCGTGTTCCAAGTTAGAATCAAATGGTAGAATCCATCTTTAACCAAACGTAAAGTTAGTACCTAGGGTATTGTTGAAAAGTTTAATCAATTTTAAAATATCACTATATTTAGGCGAGTAAACGAAAAATGTTCTTTTCAGACTCTAATAACGCAGAAATCGTATTTCAAATTTAAATACGACTTGGGACCATATTATACCTAAATGAAATGGTAGATTCAAAGTTTAAATGAACGTAGTGTTTGTACCTTGAGCAAAGTTTAGTAGTTTAAACAATTTTAAAATATCTCAATTTTTAGGCGAGTAAACGAAAAAGTTCGTTTCAGACTCTAACAACGCAGAAACCGTGTTTCAAGTTGAAATACGACTTTGGACCATATTTTACCTAAATGAAATGGTAGATTCAAAGTTTAAATGAACGTAGTGTTTGTACCTTGAGTAAAGTTTAGAAGTTTAAACAATTTTAAAATATCTCTATATTTAGGCGAGTAAACGAAAAATGTTCGTTTCAGACTCTAATAACGCAGAAATCGTATTTCAAATTTAAATACGACTTGGGACCATATTTTACATAAATGAAATGGTAGATTCAAAGTTTAAATGAACGTCGTGTTTGTACCTTGAGCAAAGTTTAGAAGTTTAAACAATTTTATAATATCACTATGTTTAGGCGAGTAAACGAAAAAAGTTCGTTTCAGACTCTAATAACGCAGAAATCGTGTTCCAAGTTAGAATCAAATGGTAGAATCAAACTTTAACCAAACGTAAAGGGTATTGTTGAAAAGTTTAATCAATTTTAAAATATCACTATATTTAGGCGAGTAACCGAAAAATGTTCGTTTCAGACTCTAATAACGCAGAAATCGTATTTCAAATTTAAATACGACTTGGGACCATATTTTACCTAAATGAAATGGTAGATTCAAAGTTTAAATGAACGTAGTGTTTGTACCTTGAGCAAAGTTTAGTAGTTTAAACAATTTTTAAATATCTCAATTTTTAGGCGAGTAAACGAAAAATGTTCGTTTCAGACTCTAATAACGCAGAAATCGTGTTCCAAGTTAGAATCAAATGGTAGAATCAAACTTTAACCAAACGTAAAGTTTGTACCTAGGGTATTGTTGAAAAGTTTAATCAATTTTAAAATATCACTATATTTAGGCGAGTAAACGAAAAATGTTCTTTTCAGACTCTAATAACGCAGAAATCGTATTTCAAATTTAAATACGACTTGGGACCATATTTTACCTAAGTGAAATGGTAGATTCAAAGTTTAAATGAACGTAGTGTTTGTACCTTGAGCAAAGTTTAGTAGTTTAAACAATTTTAAAATATCTCAATTTTTAGGCGAGTAAACGAAAAAGTTCGTTTCAGACTCTAACAACGCAGAAATCGTGTTCCAAGTTAGAATCAAATGGTAGTTTAAACTTTAACCAAACGTAAAGTTTGTACCTAGGGTATTGTTGAAAAGTTTAATCAATTTTAAAATATCACTATATTTAGGCGAGTAAACGAAAAATGTTCTTTTCAGACTCTAATAACGCAGAAATCGTATTTCAAATTTAAATACGACTTGGGACAATATTTTACCTAAATGAAATGGTAGATTCAAAGTTTAAATGAACGTAGTGTTTGTACCTTGAGCAAAGTTTAGTAGTTTAAACAATTTTATATATCTCAATATTTAGGCGAGTAAACGAAAAATGTTCGTTTCAGACTCTAATAACGCAGAAATCGTGTTCCAAGTTAGAATCAAATGGTAGAATCAAACTTTAACCAAACGTAAAGTTTGTACCTAGGGTATTGTTGAAAAGTTTAATCAATTTTAAAATATCACTATATTTAGGCGAGTAAACGAAAAATGTTCTTTTCAGACTCTAATAACGCAGAAATCGTATTTCAAATTTAAATACGACTTGGGACCATATTTTACCTAAATGAAATGGTAGATTCAAAGTTTAAATGAACGTAGTGTTTGTACCTTGAGCAAAGTTTAGTAGTTTAAACAATTTTATATCGTTTCAGACTCTAATAACGCAGAAATCGTGTTCCAAGTTAGAATCAAATGGTAGAATCATACTTTAACCAAACGTAAAGTTTGTACCTAGGGTATTGTTGAAAAGTTTAATCAATTTTAAAATATCACTATATTTAGGCGAGTAAACGAAAAATGTTCTTTTCAGACTCTAATAACGCAGAAATCGTATTTCAAATTTAAATACGACTTGGGACCATATTTTACCTAAATGAAATGGTAGATTCAAAGTTTAAATGAACGTAGTGTTTGTACCTTGAGCACAGTTTAGAAGTTTAAACAATTTTTAAATATCACTATATTTAGTCGAGTAAACGAAAAATGTTCTTTTCAGACTCTAATAACGCAGAAATCGTATTTCAAATTTAAATACGACTTGGGACAATATTTTACCTAAATGAAATGGTAGATTCAAAGTTTAAATGAACGTAGTGTTTGTACCTTGAGCAAAGTTTAGTAGTTGAAACAATTTTATATATCTCAATATTTAGGCGAGTAAACGAAAAATGTTCGTTTCAGACTCTAATAACGCAGAAATCGTGTTCCAAGTTAGAATCAAATGGTAGAATCAAACTTTAACCAAACGTAAAGTTTGTACCTAAGGTATTGTTGAAAAGTTTAATCAATTTTAAAATATCACTATATTTAGGCGAGTAAACGAAAAATGTTCTTTTCAGACTCTAATAACGCAGAAATCGTATTTCAAGTTTAAATACGACTTGGGACCATATTTTACCTAAATGAAATGGTAGATTCAAAGTTTAAATGAACGTAGTGTTTGTACCTTGAGCAAAGTTTAGTAGTTTAAACAATTTTAAAATATCTCAATTTTTAGGCGAGTAAACGAAAAAGTTCGTTTCAGACTAACAACGCAGAAATCGTGTTCCAAGTTAGAATCAAATAGTAGACTCAAACTTTAACCAAACGTAACGTTTGTACCTAAGGTATTGTTGAAAAGTTTAATCAATTTTAAAATATCACTATATTTAGGCGAGTAAACGAAAAATGTTCTTTTCAGACTCTAATAACGCAGAAATCGTATTTCAAATTTAAATACGACTTGGGACAATATTTTACCTAAATGAAATGGTAGATTCAAAGTTTAAATGAACGTAGTGTTTGTACCTTGAGCAAAGTTTAGTAGTTTAAACAATTTTATATATCTCAATATTTAGGCGAGTAAACGAAAAATGTTCGTTTCAGACTCTAATAACGCAGAAATCGTATTTCAAATTTAAATACGACTTGGGACCATATTTTACATAAATGAAATGGTAGATTCAAAGTTTAAATGAACGTCGTGTTTGTACCTTGAGCAAAGTTTAGAAGTTTAAACAATTTTATAATATCACTATGTTTAGGCGAGTAAACGAAAAAAGTTCGTTTCAGACTCTAATAACGCAGAAATCGTGTTCCAAGTTAGAATCAAATGGTAGAATCAAACTTTAACCAAACGTAAAGGGTATTGTTGAAAAGTTTAATCAATTTTAAAATATCACTATATTTAGGCGAGTAACCGAAAAATGTTCGTTTCAGACTCTAATAACGCAGAAATCGTATTTCAAATTTAAATACGACTTGGGACCATATTTTACCTAAATGAAATGGTAGATTCAAAGTTTAAATGAACGTAGTGTTTGTACCTTGAGCAAAGTTTAGTAGTTTAAACAATTTTATATCGTTTCAGACTCTAATAACGCAGAAATCGTGTTCCAAGTTAGAATCAAATGGTAGAATCAAACTTTAACCAAACGTAAAGTTTGTACCTAGGGTATTGTTGAAAAGTTTAATTAATTTTAAAATATCACTATATTTAGGCGAGTCAACGAAAAATGTTCTTTTCAGACTCTAATAACGCAGAAATCGTATTTCAAGTTTAAATACGACTTGGGACCATATTTTACCTAAATGAAATGGTAGATTCAAAGTTTAAATGAACTTAGTGTTTGTACCTTGAGCAAAGTTTAGTAGTTTATACAATTTTAAAATATCTCAATTTTTAGGCGAGTAAACGAAAAAGTTCGTTTCAGACTAACAACGCAGAAATCGTGTTTCAAGTTGAAATACGACTTTGGACCATATTTTACCTAAATGAAATGGTAGATTCAAAGTTTAAATGAACGTAGTGTTTGTACCTTGAGTAAAGTTTAGAAGTTTAAACAATTTTAAAATATCTCTATATTTAGGCGAGTAAACGAAAAATGGTCGTTTCAGACTCTAATAACGCAGAAATCATATTTCAAATTTAAATACGACTTGGGACCATATTTAACCTAAATGAAATGGTAGATTCAAAGTTTAAATGAACGTAGTGTTTGTACCTTGAGCAAAGTTTAGTAATTTAAACAATTTTAAAATATCTCAATTTTTAGGCGAGTAAACGAAAAATGTTCGTTTCAGACTCTAATAACGCAGAAATCGTGTTCCAAGTTAGAAACAATTGGTAGAATCAAACTTTAACCAAACGTAAAGTTTGTACCTAGGGTATTGTTGAAAAGTTTAATCAATTTTAAAATATCACTATATTTAGGCGAGTAAACGAAAAATGTTCTTTTCAGACTCTAATAACGCAGAAATCGTGTTCCAAGTTAGAATCAAATGGTAGAATCAAACTTTAACCAAACGTAAAGTTTGTACCTCGAGTATTGTTGAAAAGTTTAATCAATTTTAAAATATCACTATATTTAGGCGAGCAAACGAAAAATGTTCTTTTCAGACTCTAATAACGCAGAAATCGTATTTCAAATTTAAATACGACTTGGGACCATATTTTACCTAAATGAAATGGTAGATTCAAAGTTTAAATGAACGTAGTGTTTGTACCTTGAGCAAAGTTTAGTAGTTTAAACAATTTTATATATCTCAATATTTAGGCGAGTAAACGAAAAATGTTCGTTTCAGACTCTAATAACGCAGAAATCGTGTTCCAAGTTAGAATCAAATGGTAGAATCAAACTTTAACCAAACGTAAAGTTTGTACCTAGGGTATTGTTGAAAAGTTTAATCAATTTTAAAATATCACTATATTTAGGCGAGTAAACGAAAAATGTTCTTTTCAGACTCTAATAACGCAGAAATCGTATTTCAAGTTTAAATACGACTTGGGACCATATTTTACCTAAATGAAATGGTAGATTCAAAGTTTAAATGAACGTAGTGTTTGTACCTTGAGCAAAGTTTAGTAGTTTAAACAATTTTAAAATATCTCAATTTTTAGGCGAGTAAACGAAAAAGTTCGTTTCAGACTAACAACGCAGAAATCGTGTTTCAAGTTGAAATACGACTTTGGACCATATTTTACCTAAATGAAATGGTAGATTCAAAGTTTAAATGAACGTAGTGTTTGTACCTTGAGTAAAGTTTAGAAGTTTAAACAATTTTAAAATATCTCTATATTTAGGCGAGTAAACGAAAAATGGTCGTTTCAGACTCTAATAACGCAGAAATCATATTTCAAATTTAAATACGACTTGGGACCATATTTTACCTAAATGAAATGGTAGATTCAAAGTTTAAATGAACGTAGTGTTTGTACCTTGAGCAAAGTTTAGTAATTTAAACAATTTTAAAATATCTCAATTTTTAGGCGAGTAAACGAAAAATGTTCGTTTCAGACTCTAATAACGCAGAAATCGTGTTCCAAGTTAGAAACAATTGGTAGAATCAAACTTTAACCAAACGTAAAGTTTGTACCTAGGGTATTGTTGAAAAGTTTAATCAATTTTAAAATATCACTATATTTAGGCGAGTAAACGAAAAATGTTCTTTTCAGACTCTAATAACGCAGAAATCGTGTTCCAAGTTAGAATCAAATGGTAGAATCCATCTTTAACCAAACGTAAAGTTAGTACCTAGGGTATTGTTGAAAAGTTTAATCAATTTTAAAATATCACTATATTTAGGCGAGTAAACGAAAAATGTTCTTTTCAGACTCTAATAACGCAGAAATCGTATTTCAAATTTAAATACGACTTGGGACCATATTATACCTAAATGAAATGGTAGATTCAAAGTTTAAATGAACGTAGTGTTTGTACCTTGAGCAAAGTTTAGTAGTTTAAACAATTTTAAAATATCTCAATTTTTAGGCGAGTAAACGAAAAAGTTCGTTTCAGACTCTAACAACGCAGAAACCGTGTTTCAAGTTGAAATACGACTTTGGACCATATTTTACCTAAATGAAATGGTAGATTCAAAGTTTAAATGAACGTAGTGTTTGTACCTTGAGTAAAGTTTAGAAGTTTAAACAATTTTAAAATATCTCTATATTTAGGCGAGTAAACGAAAAATGGTCGTTTCAGACTCTAATAACGCAGAAATCATATTTCAAATTTAAATACGACTTGGGACCATATTTTACCTAAATGAAATGGTAGATTCAAAGTTTAAATGAACGTAGTGTTTGTACCTTGAGCAAAGTTTAGTAATTTAAACAATTTTAAAATATCTCAATTTTTAGGCGAGTAAACGAAAAATGTTCGTTTCAGACTATAATAACGCAGAAATCGTGTTCCAAGTTAGAAACAATTGGTAGAATCAAACTTTAACCAAACGTAAAGTTTGTACCTAGGGTATTGTTGAAAAGTTTAATCAATTTTAAAATATCACTATATTTAGGCGAGTAAACGAAAAATGTTCTTTTCAGACTCTAATAACGCAGAAATCGTGTTCCAAGTTAGAATCAAATGGTAGAATCCATCTTTAACCAAACGTAAAGTTAGTACCTAGGGTATTGTTGAAAAGTTTAATCAATTTTAAAATATCACTATATTTAGGCGAGTAAACGAAAAATGTTCTTTTCAGACTCTAATAACGCAGAAATCGTATTTCAAATTTAAATACGACTTGGGACCATATTATACCTAAATGAAATGGTAGATTCAAAGTTTAAATGAACGTAGTGTTTGTACCTTGAGCAAAGTTTAGTAGTTTAAACAATTTTAAAATATCTCAATTTTTAGGCGAGTAAACGAAAAAGTTCGTTTCAGACTCTAACAACGCAGAAACCGTGTTTCAAGTTGAAATACTACTTTGGACCATATTTTACCTAAATGAAATGGTAGATTCAAAGTTTAAATGAACGTAGTGTTTGTACCTTGAGTAAAGTTTAGAAGTTTAAACAATTTTAAAATATCTCTATATTTAGGCGAGTAAACGAAAAATGGTCGTTTCAGACTCTAATAACGCAGAAATCATATTTCAAATTTAAATACGACTTGGGACCATATTTTACCTAAATGAAATGGTAGATTCAAAGTTTAAATGAACGTAGTGTTTCTACCTTGAGCAAAGTTTAGTAATTTAAACAATTTTTAAATATCTCAATTTTTAGGCGAGTAAACGAAAAATGTTCGTTTCAGACTCTAATAATGCAGAAATCGTGTTCCAAGTTAGAAACAATTGGTAGAATCAAACTTTAACCAAACGTAAAGTTTGTACCTAGGGTATTGTTGAAAAGTTTAATCAATTTTAAAATATCACTATATTTAGGCGAGTAAACGAAAAATGTTCTTTTCAGACTCTAATAACGCAGAAATCGTGTTCCTAGTTAGAATCAAATGGTAGAATCAAACTTTAACCAAACGTAAAGTTTGTACCTCGAGTATTGTTGAAAAGTTTAATCAATTTTAAAATATCACTATATTTAGGCGAGCAAACGAAAAATGTTCTTTTCAGACTCTAATAACGCAGAAATCGTATTTCAAATTTAAATACGACTTGGGACCATATTTTACCTAAATGAAATGGTAGATTCAAAGTTTAAATGAACGTAGTGTTTGTACCTTGAGCAAAGTTTAGTTGTTTAAACAATTTTATATATCTCAATATTTAGGCGAGTAAACGAAAAATGTTCGTTTCAGACTCTAATAACGCAGAAATCGTGTTCCAAGTTAGAATCAAATGGTAGAATCAAACTTTAACCAAACGTAAAGTTTGTACCTAGGGTATTGTTGAAAATTTTAATCAATTTTAAAATATCACTATATTTAGGCGAGTAAACGAAAAATGTTCTTTTCAGACTCTAATAACGCAGAAATCGTATTTCAAGTTTAAATACGACTTGGGACCATATTTTACCTAAATGAAATGGTAGATTCAAATTTTAAATGAACGTAGTGTTTGTACCTTGAGCAAAGTTTAGTAGTTTAAACAATTTTAAAATATCTCAATTTTTAGGCGAGTAAACGAAAAAGTTCGTTTCAGACTAACAACGCAGAAATCGTGTTCCAAGTTAGAATCAAATGGTAGACTCAAACTTTAACCAAACGTAAAGTTTGTACCTAAGGTATTGTTGAAAAGTTTAATCAATTTTAAAATATCACTATATTTAGGCGAGTAAACGAAAAATGTTCTTTTCAGACTCTAATAACGCAGAAATCGTATTTCAAATTTAAATACGACTTGGGACCATATTTTACATAAATGAAATGGTAGATTCAAAGTTTAAATGAACGTCGTGTTTGTACCTTGAGCAAAGTTTAGAAGTTTAAACAATTTTATAATATCACTATGTTTAGGCGAGTAAACGAAAAAAGTTCGTTTCAGACTCTAATAACGCAGAAATCGTGTTCCAAGTTAGAATCAAATGGTAGAATCAAACTTTAACCAAACGTAAAGTTTGTACCTAAGGTATTGTTGAAAAGTTTAATCAATTTTAAAATATCACTATATTTAGGCGAGTAAACGAAAAAGTTCGTTTCAGACTCTAACAACGCAGAAACCGTGTTTCAAGTAGAAATACGACTTTGGACCATATTTTACCTAAATGAAATGGTAGATTCAAAGTTTAAATGAACGTAGTGTTTGTACCTTGAGTAAAGTTTAGAAGTTTAAACAATTTTAAAATATCTCTATATTTAGGCGAGTAAACGAAAAATGTTCGTTTCAGACTCTAATAACGCAGAAATCGTGTTCCAAGTTAGAATCAAATGGTAGAATCAAACTTTAACCAAACGTAAAGTTTGTACCTAGGGTATTGTTGAAAATTTTAATCAATTTTAAAATATCACTATATTTAGGCGAGTAAACGAAAAATGTTCTTTTCAGACTCTAACAACGCAGAAACCGTGTTTCAAGTAGAAATACGACTTTGGACCATATTTTACCTAAATGAAATGGTAGATTCAAAGTTTAAATGAACGTAGTGTTTGTACCTTGAGTAAAGTTTAGAAGTTTAAACAATTTTAAAATATCTCTATATTTAGGCGAGTAAACGAAAAATGGTCGTTTCAGACTCTAATAACGCAGAAATCATATTTCAAATTTAAATACGACTTGGGACCATATTTTACCTAAATGAAATGGTAGATTCAAAGTTTAAATGAACGTAGTGTTTGTACCTTGAGCAAAGTTTAGTAATTTAAACAATTTTAAAATATCTCAATTTTTAGGCGAGTAAACGAAAAATGTTCGTTTCAGACTATAATAACGCAGAAATCGTGTTCCAAGTTAGAAACAATTGGTAGAATCAAACTTTAACCAAACGTAAAGTTTGTACCTAGGGTATTGTTGAAAAGTTTAATCAATTTTAAAATATCACTATATTTAGGCGAGTAAACGAAAAATGTTCTTTTCAGACTCTAATAACGCAGAAATCGTGTTCCAAGTTAGAATCAAATGGTAGAATCCATCTTTAACCAAACGTAAAGTTAGTACCTAGGGTATTGTTGAAAAGTTTAATCAATTTTAAAATATCACTATATTTAGGCGAGTAAACGAAAAATGTTCTTTTCAGACTCTAATAACGCAGAAATCGTATTTCAAATTTAAATACGACTTGGGACCATATTATACCTAAATGAAATGGTAGATTCAAAGTTTAAATGAACGTAGTGTTTGTACCTTGAGCAAAGTTTAGTAGTTTAAACAATTTTAAAATATCTCAATTTTTAGGCGAGTAAACGAAAAAGTTCGTTTCAGACTCTAACAACGCAGAAACCGTGTTTCAAGTTGAAATACTACTTTGGACCATATTTTACCTAAATGAAATGGTAGATTCAAAGTTTAAATGAACGTAGTGTTTGTACCTTGAGTAAAGTTTAGAAGTTTAAACAATTTTAAAATATCTCTATATTTAGGCGAGTAAACGAAAAATGGTCGTTTCAGACTCTAATAACGCAGAAATCATATTTCAAATTTAAATACGACTTGGGACCATATTTTACCTAAATGAAATGGTAGATTCAAAGTTTAAATGAACGTAGTGTTTCTACCTTGAGCAAAGTTTAGTAATTTAAACAATTTTTAAATATCTCAATTTTTAGGCGAGTAAACGAAAAATGTTCGTTTCAGACTCTAATAACGCAGAAATCGTGTTCCAAGTTAGAAACAATTGGTAGAATCAAACTTTAACCAAACGTAAAGTTAGTACCTAGGGTATTGTTGAAAAGTTTAATCAATTTTAAAATATCACTATATTTAGGCGAGTAAACGAAAAATGTTCTTTTCAGACTCTAATAACGCAGAAATCGTGTTCCAAGTTAGAATCAAATGGTAGAATCAAACTTTAACCAAACGTAAAGTTTGTACCTCGAGTATTGTTGAAAAGTTTAATCAATTTTAAAATATCACTATATTTAGGCGAGCAAACGAAAAATGTTCTTTTCAGACTCTAATAACGCAGAAATCGTATTTCAAATTTAAATACGACTTGGGACCATATTTTACCTAAATGAAATGGTAGATTCAAAGTTTAAATGAACGTAGTGTTTGTACCTTGAGCAAAGTTTAGTAGTTTAAACAATTTTATATATCTCAATATTTAGGCGAGTAAACGAAAAATGTTCGTTTCAGACTCTAATAACGCAGAAATCGTGTTCCAAGTTAGAATCAAATGGTAGAATCAAACTTTAACCAAACGTAAAGTTTGTACCTAGGGTATTGTTGAAAATTTTAATCAATTTTAAAATATCACTATATTTAGGCGAGTAAACGAAAAATGTTCTTTTCAGACTCTAATAACGCAGAAATCGTATTTCAAGTTTAAATACGACTTGGGACCATATTTTACCTAAATGAAATGGTAGATTCAAAGTTTAAATGAACGTAGTGTTTGTACCTTGAGCAAAGTTTAGTAGTTTAAACAATTTTAAAATATCTCAATTTTTAGGCGAGTAAACGAAAAAGTTCGTTTCAGACTAACAACGCAGAAATCGTGTTCCAAGTTAGAATCAAATGGTAGACTCAAACTTTAACCAAACGTAAAGTTTGTACCTAAGGTATTGTTGAAAAGTTTAATCAATTTTAAAATATCACTATATTTAGGCGAGTAAACGAAAAATGTTCTTTTCAGACTCTAATAACGCAGAAATCGTATTTCAAATTTAAATACGACTTGGGACCATATTTTACATAAATGAAATGGTAGATTCAAAGTTTAAATGAACGTCGTGTTTGTACCTTGAGCAAAGTTTAGAAGTTTAAACAATTTTATAATATCACTATGTTTAGGCGAGTAAACGAAAAAAGTTCGTTTCAGACTCTAATAACGCAGAAATCGTGTTCCAAGTTAGAATCAAATGGTAGAATCAAACTTTAACCAAACGTAAAGGGTATTGTTGAAAAGTTTAATCAATTTTAAAATATCACTATATTTAGGCGAGTAACCGAAAAATGTTCTTTTCAGACTCTAATAACGCAGAAATCGTATTTCAAATTTAAATACGACTTGGGACCATATTTTACCTAAATGAAATGGTAGATTCAAAGTTTAAATGAACGTAGTGTTTGTACCTTGAGCAAAGTTTAGTAGTTTAAACAATTTTTAAATATCTCAATTTTTAGGCGAGTAAACGAAAAATGTTCGTTTCAGACTCTAATAACGCAGAAATCGTGTTCCAAGTTAGAATCAAATGGTAGAATCAAACTTTAACCAAACGTAAAGTTTGTACCTAGGGTATTGTTGAAAAGTTTAATCAATTTTAAAATATCACTATATTTAGGCGAGTAAACGAAAAATGTTCTTTTCAGACTCTAATAACGCAGAAATCGTATTTCAAATTTAAATACGACTTGGGACCATATTTTACCTAAGTGAAATGGTAGATTCAAAGTTTAAATGAACGTAGTGTTTGTACCTTGAGCAAAGTTTAGTAGTTTAAACAATTTTAAAATATCTCAATTTTTAGGCGAGTAAACGAAAAAGTTCGTTTCAGACTCTAACAACGCAGAAATCGTGTTTCAAGTTGAAATACGACTTTGGACCATATTTTACCTAAATGAAATGGTAGATTCAAAGTTTAACTGAACGTAGTGTTTGTACCTTGAGTAAAGTTTAGAAGTTTAAACAATTTTAAAATATCACTATATTTAGGCGAGTAAACGAAAAATGTTCGTTTCAGAATCTAATAACGCAGAAATCGTGTTCCAAGTTGAAAAACGACTTAAACCCATATCTCACCTAAATTAAATGGTAGAATCAAACTTTAACCAAACGTAAAGTTTGTACCTAGGGTATTGTTGAAAAGTTTAATCAATTTTAAAATATCACTATGTTTAGGCGAGTAAACGAAATATGTTCTTTTCAGACTCTAATAACGCAGAAATTGTATTTCAAATTTAAATACGACTTGGGACCATATTTTACCTAAATGAAATGGTAGATTCAAAGTTTAAATGAACGTAGTGTTTGTACCTTGAGCAAAGTTTAGTAGTTTAAACAATTTTATATAACTCAATTTTTAGGCGAGTAAACGAAAAATGTTCGTTTAAGACTCTAACAACGCAGAAATCGTGTTTCAAGTTGAAATACGACTTTGGACCATATTTTACCTAAATGAAATGGTAGATTCAAAGTTTAACTGAACGTAGTGTTTGTACCTTGAGTAAAGTTTAGAAGTTTAAACAATTTTAAAATATCACTATATTTAGGCGAGTAAACGAAAAATGTTCGTTTCAGAATCTAATAACGCAGAAATCGTGTTCCAAGTTGAAAAACGACTTGGACCCATATCTCACCTAAATTAAATGGTAGAATCAAACTTTAACCAAACGTAAAGTTTGTACCTAAGGTATTGTTGAAAAGTTTAATCAATTTTAAAATATCACTATGTTTAGGCGAGTAAACGAAAAATGTTCTTTTCAGACTCTAATAACGCAGAAACCGTGTTCCAAGTTGAAAAACGACTTGGATCCATATCTCACCTAAATTAAATGGTAGAATCAAACTTTAACCAAACGTAAAGTTTGTACCTAGGGTATTGTTGAAAAGTTTAATCAATTTTAAAATATCACTATATTTAGGCGAGTAAACGAAAAATGGTCGTTTCAGACTCTAATAACGCAGAAATCGTATTTCAAATTTAAATACGACTTGGGACCATATTTTACCTAAATGAAATGGTAGATTCAAAGTTTAACTGAACGTAGTGTTTGTACCTTGAGTAAAGTTTAGAAGTTTAAACAATTTTAAAATATCACTATATTTAGGCGAGTAAACGAAAAATGTTCGTTTCAGACTCTAATAACGCAGAAATCGTGTTCCAAGTTGAAAAACGACTTGGACCCATATCTCACCTAAATTAAATGGTAGAATCAAACTTTAACCAAACGTAAAGTTTGTACCTAGGGTATTGTTGAAAAGTTTAATCAATTTTAAAATATCACTATATTTAGGCGAGTAAACGAAATATGTTCTTTTCAGACTCTAATAACGCAGAAATCGTATTTCAAATTTAAATACGACTTGGGACCATATTTTACCAAAATGAAATGGTAGATTCAAAGTTTAACTGAACGTAGTGTTTGTACCTTGAGTAAAGTTTAGTAGTTTAAATAATTTTAAAATATCTCAATTTTTAGGCGAGTAAACGAAAAAGTTCGTTTCAGACTCTAACAACGCAGAAATCGTGTTTCAAGTTGAAATACGACTTTGGACCATATTTTACCTAAATGTAATGGTAGATTAAAAGTTTAACTGAACGTAGTGTTTGTACCTTGAGTAAAGTTTAGAAGTTTAAACAATTTTAAAATATCACTATATTTAGGCGAGTAAACGAAAAATGTTCGTTTCAGAATCTAATAACGCAGAAATCGTGTTCCAAGTTGAAAAACGACTTGGACCCATATCTCACCTAAATTAAATGGTAGAATCAAACTTTAACCAAACGTAAAGTTTGTACCTAGGGTATTGTTGAAAAGTTTAATCAATTTTAAAATATCACTATGTTTAGGCGAGTAAACGAAAAATGTTCTTTTCAGACTCTAATAACGCAGAAATTGTATTTCAAATTTAAATACGACTTGGGACCATATTTTACCTAAATGAAATGGTAGATTCAAAGTTTAAATGAACGTAGTGTTTGTACCTTGAGCAAAGTTTAGTAGTTTAAACAATTTTATATAACTCAATTTTTAGGCGAGTAAACGAAAAATGTTCGTTTCAGACTCTAATAACGCAGAAATCGTGTTCCAAGTTAGAATCAAATGGTAGAATCAAACTTTAACCAAACGTAAAGTTTGTACCTAGGGTATTGTTGAAAAGTTTAATCAATTTTAAAATATCACTATATTTAGGCGAGTAAACGAAAAATGTTCTTTTCAGACTCTTATAACGCAGATATCGTATTGCAAATTTAAATACGACTTGGGACCATATTTTACCTAAATGAAATGGTAGATTCAAAGTTTAAATGAACTTAGTGTTTGTACCTTGAGCAAAGTTTAGAAGTTTAAACAATTTTAAAATATCACTATGTTTATTCGAGTAAACGAAAAATGTTCTTTTCAGACTCTAATAACGCAGAAATCGTATTTCAAATTTAAATACTACTTGGGACCATATTTAACCTAAATGAAATGGTAGATTCAAAGTTTAAATGAACGTAGTGTTTGTACCTGTAGTAAAGTTTAGAAGTTTAAACAATTTTAAAATATCACTATATTTAGGCGAGTAAACGAAAAAGGTTCGTTTCAGACTCTAATAACGCAGAAATCGTATTTCAAATTTAAATACGACTTGGGACCATATTTTACCTAAATGAAATGGTAGATTCAAAGTTTAAATGAACGTAGTGTTTGTACCTTGAGCAAAGTTTAGTAGTTTAAACAATTTTAAAATATCTCAATTTTTAGGCGAGTAAACGAAAAAGTTCGTTTCAGACTCTAACAACGCAGAAATCGTGTTTCAAGTTGAAATACGACTTTGGACCATATTTTACCTAAATGAAATGGTAGATTCAAAGTTTAAATGAACGTAGTGGTTATACCTTGAGTAAAGTTTAGAAGTTTAAACAATTTTAAAATATCACTATATTTAGGCGAGTGAACGAAAAATGTTCGTTTCAGACTCTAATAACGCAGAAATCGTGTTCCAAGTTGAAAAACGAGTTGGACCCATATCTCACCTAAATTAAATGGTAGAATCAAACTTTAACCAAACGTAAAGTTTGTACCTAGGGTATTGTTGAAAAGTTTAAACAATTTTAAAATATCACTATATTTAGGCAAGTAAATGAAAAATGTTCTTTTCAGACTCTAATAACGCAGAAATCGTATTTCAAATTTAAATACGACTTGGGACCAGATTTTCCCTAAATGAAATGGTAGATTCAAAGTATTTAATCTTAGTGTTTGTACCTTGAGCAAAGTTTAGTAGTTTAAACAATTTTAAAATATCTCAATTTTTAGGCGAGTAAACGAAAAAGTTCGTTTCAGACTAACAACGCAGAAATCGTGTTCCAAGTTAGAATCAAATGGTAGAATCAAACTTTAACCAAACGTAAAGTTTGTACCTAGGGTATTGTTGAAAAGTTTAATCAATTTTAAAATATCACTATAATTAGGCGAGTAAACGAAAAATGGTCGTTTCAGACTCTAATAACGCAGAATTCGTGTTCCAAGTTGAAAAACGACTTGGACCCATATCTCACCTAAATTAAATGGTAGCATCAAACTTTAACCAAACGTAAAGTTTGTACCTAGGGTTTTGTTGAAAAGTTTAATCAATTTTAAAATATCACTATATTTAGGCGAGTAAACGAAAAAGTTCGTTTCAGACTCTAACAACGCAGAAATCGTGTTTCAAGTTGAAATACGACTTTGGACCATATTTTACCTAAATGAAATGGTAGATTCAAATTTTAACTGAACGTAGTGTTTGTACCTTGAGTAAAGTTTAGAAGTTAAACAATTTTAAAATATCACTATATTTAGGCGAGTAAACGAAAAATGTTCGTTTCAGAATCTAATAACGCAGAAATCGTGTTCCAAGTTGAAAAACGACTTGGACCCATATCTCACCTAAATTAAATGGTAGAATCAAACTTTAACCAAACGTAAAGTTTGTACCTAGGGTATTGTTGAAAAGTTTAATCAATTTTAAAATATCACTATATTTAGGCGAGTAAACGAAAAATGTTCTTTTCAGACTCTAATAACGCAGAAATTGTATTTCAAATTTAAATACGACTTGGGACCATATTTTACCTAAATGAAATGGTAGATTCAAAGTTTAAATGAACGTAGTGTTTGTACCTTGAGCAAAGTTTAGTAGTTTAAACAATTTTATATAACTCAATATTTAGGCTAGTAAAAGAAACATGTTCGTTTCAGACTCTAATAACGCAGAAATCGTGTTCCAAGTTAGAATCAAATGGTAGAATCAAACTTTAACCAAACGTAAAGTTTGTACCTAGGGTATTGTTGAAAAGTTTAATCAATTTTAAAATATCACTATATTTAGGCGAGTAAACGAAAAATGTTCTTTTCAGACTCTTATAACGCAGATATCGTATATCAAATTTAAATACGACTTGGGACCATATTTTACTTAAATGATATGGTAGATTCAAAGTTTAAATGAACTTAGTGTTTGTACCTTGAGCAAAGTTTAGAAGTTTAAACAATTTTAAAATATCACTATGTTTATTCGAGTAAACGAAAAATGTTCTTTTCAGGCTCTAATAACGCAGAAATCGTATTTTAAATTTAAATACGACTTGGGACCATATTTAACCTAAATGAAATGGTAGATTCAAAGTTTAAATGAACGTAGTGTTTGTACCTGTAGTAAAGTTTAGAAGTTTAAACAATTTTAAAATATCACTATATTTAGGCGAGTAAACGAAAAAGGTTCGTTTCAGACTCTAATAACGCAGAAATCGTATTTCAAATTTAAATACGACTTGGGACCAGATTTTACCTAAATGAAATGGTAGATTCAAAGTTTAAATGAACGTAGTGTTTGTACCTTGAGCAAAGTTTAGTAGTTTAAACAATTTTTAAATATCTCAATTTTTAGGCGAGTAAACGAAAAAGTTCGTTTCAGACTCTAACTACGCAGAAATCGTGTTTCAAGTTAAAATACGACTTTGGACCATATTTTACCTAAATGAAATGGTAGATTCAAAGTTTAACTGAACGTAGTGTTTGTACCTTGAGTAAAAATTAGAAGTTTAAAGAAGTTTAAAATATCACTATATTTAGGCGAGTAAACGAAAAATGTTCGTTTCAGACTCTAATATCGCAGAAATCGTGTTCCAAGTTGAAAAACGACTTGGACCCATATCTCACCTAAATTAAATGGTAGAATCAAACTTTAACCAAACGTAAAGTTTGTACCTAGGGTATTGTTCAAAAGTTTAATCAATTTTAAAATATCACTATATTTAGGCGAGTAAACGAAAAATGTTCTTTTCAGACTCTAATAACGCAGAAATCGTATTTCAAATTTAAATACGACTTGGGACCATATTTTACCTAAATGAAATGGTAGATTCAAAGTTTAAATGAACGTAGTGTTTGTACCTTGAGCACAGTTTAGAAGTTTAAACAATTTTAAAATATCACTATGTTTAGGCGAGTAAACGAAAAATGTTCTTTTCAGACTCTAATAACGCAGAATTCGTATTTCAAATTTAAATACGACTTGGGACCATATTTTACCTAAATAAAATGGTAGATTCAAAGTTTAAATGAACGTAGTGTTTGTACCTGTAGCAAAGTTTAGAAGTTTAAACAATTTTAAAATATCACTATATTTTGGCGAGTAAACGAAAAATGTTCTTTTCAGACTCTAATAACGCAGAAATTGTATTTCAAATTTAAATACGACTTGGGACCATATTTTACCTAAATGAAATGGTAGATTCAAAGTTTAAATGAACGTAGTGTTTGTACCTTGAGCAAAGTTTAGTAGTTTAAACAATATTAAAATATCTCAATTTTTAGGCGAGTAAACGAAAAAGTTCGTTTCAGACTCTAACAACGCAGAAATCGTGTTTCAAGTTGAAATACGACTTTGGACCATATTTTACCTAAATGAAATGGTAGATTCAAAGTTTAAATGAACGTAGTGGTTATACCTTGAGTAAAGTTTAGAAGTTTAAACAATTTTAAAATATCACTATATTTAGGCGAGTAAACGAAAAATGTTCTTTTCAGACTCTAATAACGCAGAAATTGTATTTCAAATTTAAATACGACTTGGGACCATATTTTACCTAAATTAAATGGTAGATTCAAAGTTTAAATGAACGTAGTGTTTGTACCTTGAGCAAAGTTTAGTAGTTTAAACAATTTTTAAATATCTCAATTTTTAGGCGAGTAAACGAAAAAGTTCGTTTCAGACTCTAACTACGCAGAAATCGTGTTTCAAGTTGAAATACGACTTTGGACCATATTTTACCTAAATGAAATGGTAGATTCAAAGTTTAAATGAACGTAGTGTTTGTACCTTGAGTAAAGTTTAGAAGTTTAAACAATTTTAAAATATCACTATATTTAGGCGAGTAAACGAAAAATGGTCGTTTCAGACTCTAATAACGCAGAAATCGTATTTCAAATTTAAATACGACTTGGGACCATATTTACCTAAATGAAATGGTAGATTCAAAGTTTAACTGAACGTAGTGTTTGTGCCTTGAGTAAAGTTTAGTAGTTTAAACAATTTTAAAATATCTCAATTTTTAGGCGAGTAAACGAAAAAGTTCGTTTCAGACTCTAACAAAGCAGAAATCGTGTTTCAAGTTGAAATACGACTTTGGACCATATTTTACCTAAATGAAATGGTAGACTCAAAGTTTAAATGAACGTAGTGTTTGTACCTTGAGTAAAGTTTAGAAGTTTAAACCATTTAAAATATCACTATATTTAGGCGAGTAAACGAAAAATGGTCGTTTCAGACTCTAATAACGCAGAAATCGTATTTCAAATTTAAATACGACTTGGGACCACATTTTACCTAAATGAAATGGTAGATTCAAAGTTTAACTGAACGTAGTGTTTGTACCTTGAGTAAAAATTAGAAGTTTAAACAAGTTTAAAATATCACTATATTTAGGCGAGTAAACGAAAAATGTTCGTTTCAGACTCTAATATCGCAGAAATCGTGTTCCAAGTTGAAAAACGACTTGGACCCATATCTCACCTAAATTAAATGGTAGAATCAAACTTTAACCAAACGTAAAGTTTGTACCTAGGGTATTGTTCAAAAGTTTAATCAATTTTAAAATATCACTATATTTAGGCGAGTAAACGAAAAATGTTCTTTTCAGACTCTAATAACGCAGAAATCGTATTTCAAATTTAAATACGACTTGGGACCATATTTTACCTAAATGAAATGGTAGATTCAAAGTTTAAATGAACGTAGTGTTTGTACCTTGAGCACAGTTTAGAAGTTTAAACAATTTTAAAATATCACTATGTTTAGGCGAGTAAACGAAAAATGTTCTTTTCAGACTCTAATAACGCAGAATTCGTATTTCAAATTTAAATACGACTTGGGACCATATTTTACCTAAATAAAATGGTAGATTCAAAGTTTAAATGAACGTAGTGTTTGTACCTGTAGCAAAGTTTAGAAGTTTAAACAATTTTAAAATATCACTATATTTAGGCGAGTAAACGAAAAATGTTCTTTTCAGACTCTAATAACGCAGAAATTGTATTTCAAATTTAAATACGACTTGGGACCATATTTTACCTAAATGAAATGGTAGATTCAAAGTTTAAATGAACGTAGTGTTTGTACCTTGAGCAAAGTTTAGTAGTTTAAACAATATTAAAATATCTCAATTTTTAGGCGAGTAAACGAAAAAGTTCGTTTCAGACTCTAACAACGCAGAAATCGTGTTTCAAGTTGAAATACGACTTTGGACCATATTTTACCTAAATGAAATGGTAGATTCAAAGTTTAAATGAACGTAGTGGTTATACCTTGAGTAAAGTTTAGAAGTTTAAACAATTTTAAAATATCACTATATTTAGGCGAGTAAACGAAAAATGGTCGTTTCAAACTCTAATAACGCAGAAATCGTATTTCAAATTTAAATACGACTTGGGACCATATTTTACCTAAATGAAATGGTAGATTCAAAGTTTAACTGAACGTAGTGTTTGTACCTTGAGTAAAGTTTAGAAGTTTAAACAATTTTAAAATATCACTATATTTAGGCGAGTGAACGAAAAACGTTCGTTTCAGACTCTAATAACGCAGAAATCGTGTTCCAAGTTGAAAAACGACTTGGACCCATATCTCACCTAAATTAAATGGTAGAATCAAACTTTAACCAAACGTAAAGTTTGTACCTAGGGTATTGTTGAAAAGTTTCAACAATTTTAAAATATCACTATATTTAGGCGAGTAAATGAAAAATGTTCTTTTCAGACTCTAATAACGCAGAAATCGTATTTCAAATTTAAATACGACTTGGGACCAGATTTTACCTAAATGAAATGGTAGATTCAAAGTTTAAATGAACGTAGTGTTTGTACCTTGAGCAAAGTTTAGTAGTTTAAACAATTTTAAAATATCTCAATTTTTAGGCGAGTAAACGAAAAAGTTCGTTTCAGACTAACAACGTAGAAATCGTGTTCCAAGTTAGAATCAAATGGTAGAATCAAACTTTAACCAAACGTAAAGTTTGTACCTAGGGTATTGTTGAAAAGTTTAATCAATTTTAAAATATCACTATATTTAGGCGAGTAAACGAAAAATGTTCTTTTCAGACTCTAATAACGCAGAAATCGTATTTCAAATTTAAATACGACTTGGGACCATATTTTACATAAATGAAATGGTAGATTCAAAGTTTAAATGAAAGTCGTGTTTGTACCTTGAGCAAAGTTTAGAAGTTTAAACAATTTTAAAATATCACTATGTTTAGGCGAGTAAACGAAAAAAGTTCGTTTCAGACTCTAATAACGCAGAAATCGTGTTCCAAGTTAGAAACAAATGGTAGAATCAAACTTTAACCAAACGTAAAGGGTATTGTTGAAAAGTTTAATCAATTTTAAAATATCACTATATTTAGGCGAGTAACCGAAAAATGTTCTTTTCAGACTCTAATAACGCAGAAATCGTATTTCAAATTTAAATACGACTTGGGACCATATTTTACATAAATGAAATGGTAGATTCAAAGTTTAAATGAACGTAGTGTTTGTACCTTGAGCAAAGTTTAGTAGTTTAAACAATTTTTAAATATCTCAATTTTTAGGCGAGTAAACGAAAAATGTTCGTTTCAGACTCTAATAACGCAGAAATCGTGTTCCAAGTTAGAATCAAATGGTAGTTTAAACTTTAACCAAACGTAAAGTTTGTACCTAGGGTATTGTTGAAAAGTTTAATCAATTTTAAAATATCACTATATTTAGGCGAGTAAACGAAAAATGTTCTTTTCAGACTCTAATAACGCAGAAATCGTATTTCAAATTTAAATACGACTTGGGACAATATTTTACCTATATGAAATGGTAGATTCAAAGTTTAAATGAACGTAGTGTTTGTACCTTGAGCAAAGTTTAGTAGTTTAAACAATTTTATATATCTCAATATTTAGGCGAGTAAACGAAAAATGTTCGTTTCAGACTCTAATAACGCAGAAATCGTGTTCCAAGTTAGAATCAAATGGTAGAATCAAACTTTAACCAAACGTAAAGTTTGTACCTAGGGTATTGTTGAAAAGTTTAATCAATTTTAAAATATCACTATATTTAGGCGAGTAAACGAAAAATGTTCTTTTCAGACTCTAATAACGCAGAAATCGTATTTCAAATTTAAATACGACTTGGGACCATATTTTACCTAAATGAAATGGTAGATTCAAAGTTTAAATGAACGTAGTGTTTGTACCTTGAGCAAAGTTTAGTAGTTTAAACAATTTTATATCGTTTCAGACTCTAATAACGCAGAAATCGTGTTCCAAGTTAGAATCAAATGGTAGAATCATACTTTAACCAAACGTAAAGTTTGTACCTAGGGTATTGTTGAAAAGTTTAATCAATTTTAAAATATCACTATATTTAGGCGAGTAAACGAAAAATGTTCTTTTCAGACTCTAATAACGCAGAAATCGTATTTCAAATTTAAATACGACTTGGGACCATATTTTACCTAAATGAAATGGTAGATTCAAAGTTTAAATGAACGTAGTGTTTGTACCTTGAGCACAGTTTAGAAGTTTAAACAATTTTAAAATATCACTATGTTTAGGCGAGTAAACGAAAAATGTTCTTTTCAGACTCTTAATAACGCAGAATTCGTATTTCAAATTTAAATACGACTTGGGACCATATTTTACCTAAATAAAATGGTAGATTCAAAGTTTAAATGAACGTAGTGTTTGTACCTGTAGCAAAGTTTAGAAGTTTAAACAATTTTAAAATATCACTATATTTAGGCGAGTAAACGAAAAATGTTCTTTTCAGACTCTAATAACGCAGAAATTGTATTTCAAATTTAAATACGACTTGGGACCATATTTTACCTAAATGAAATGGTAGATTCAAAGTTTAAATGAACGTAGTGTTTGTACCTTGAGCAAAGTTTAGTAGTTTAAACAATTTTAAAATATCTCAATTTTTAGGCGAGTAAACGAAAAATGTTCGTTTCAGACTCTAACAACGCAGAAATCGTGTTTCAAGTTGAAATACGACTTTGGACCATATTTTACCTAAATGATATGGTAGATTCAAAGTTTAAATGAACGTAGTGGTTATACCTTGAGTAAAGTTTAGAAGTTTAAACAATTTTAAAATATCACTATATTTAGGCGAGTAAACGAAAAATGGTCGTTTCAAACTCTAATAACGCAGAAATCGTATTTCAAATTTAAATACGACTTGGGACCATATTTTACCTATATGAAATGGTAGATTCAAAGTTTAACTGAACGTAGTGTTTGTACCTTGAGTAAAGTTTAGAAGTTTAAACAATTTTAAAATATCACTATATTTAGGCGAGTGAACGAAAAATGTACGTTTCAGACTCTAATAACGCAGAAATCGTGTTCCAAGTTGAAAAACGACTTGGACCCATATCTCACCTAAATTAAATGGTAGAATCAAAATTTAACCAAACGTAAAGTTTGTACCTAGGGTATTGTTGAAAAGTTTAAACAATTTTAAAATATCACTATATTTAGGCGAGTAAATGAAAAATGTTCTTTTCAGACTCTAATAACGCAGAAATCGTATTTCAAATTTAAATACAACTTGGGACCATATTTTACCTAAATGAAATGGTAGATTCAAAGTTTAAATGAACGTAGTGTTTGTACCTTGAGCAAAGTTTAGTAGTTTAAACAATATTAAAATATCTCAATTTTTAGGCGAGTAAACGAAAAAGTTCGTTTCAGACTCTAACAACGCAGAAATCGTGTTTCAAGTTGAAATACGACTTTGGACCATATTTTACCTAAATGAAATGGTAGATTCAAAGTTTAAATGAACGTAGTGGTTATACCTTGAGTAAAGTTTAGAAGTTTAAACAATTTTAAAATATCACTATATTTAGGCGAGTAAACGAAAAATGGTCGTTTCAAACTCTAATAACGCAGAAATCGTATTTCAAATTTAAATACGACTTGGGACCATATTTTACCTAAATGAAATGGTAGATTCAAAGTTTAACTGAACGTAGTGTTTGTACCTTGAGTAAAGTTTAGAAGTTTAAACAATTTTAAAATATCACTATATTTAGGCGAGTGAACGAAAAACGTTCGTTTCAGACTCTAATAACGCAGAAATCGTGTTCCAAGTTGAAAAACGACTTGGACCCATATCTCACCTAAATTAAATGGTAGAATCAAACTTTAACCAAACGTAAAGTTTGTACCTAGGGTATTGTTGAAAAGTTTCAACAATTTTAAAATATCACTATATTTAGGCGAGTAAATGAAAAATGTTCTTTTCAGACTCTAATAACGCAGAAATCGTATTTCAAATTTAAATACGACTTGGGACCAGATTTTACCTAAATGAAATGGTAGATTCAAAGTTTAAATGAACGTAGTGTTTGTACCTTGAGCAAAGTTTAGTAGTTTAAACAATTTTAAAATATCTCAATTTTTAGGCGAGTAAACGAAAAAGTTCGTTTCAGACTAACAACGTAGAAATCGTGTTCCAAGTTAGAATCAAATGGTAGAATCAAACTTTAACCAAACGTAAAGTTTGTACCTAGGGTATTGTTGAAAAGTTTAATCAATTTTAAAATATCACTATATTTAGGCGAGTAAACGAAAAATGTTCTTTTCAGACTCTAATAACGCAGAAATCGTATTTCAAATTTAAATACGACTTGGGACCATATTTTACATAAATGAAATGGTAGATTCAAAGTTTAAATGAAAGTCGTGTTTGTACCTTGAGCAAAGTTTAGAAGTTTAAACAATTTTAAAATATCACTATGTTTAGGCGAGTAAACGAAAAAAGTTCGTTTCAGACTCTAATAACGCAGAAATCGTGTTCCAAGTTAGAAACAAATGGTAGAATCAAACTTTAACCAAACGTAAAGGGTATTGTTGAAAAGTTTAATCAATTTTAAAATATCACTATATTTAGGCGAGTAACCGAAAAATGTTCTTTTCAGACTCTAATAACGCAGAAATCGTATTTCAAATTTAAATACGACTTGGGACCATATTTTACATAAATGAAATGGTAGATTCAAAGTTTAAATGAACGTAGTGTTTGTACCTTGAGCAAAGTTTAGTAGTTTAAACAATTTTTAAATATCTCAATTTTTAGGCGAGTAAACGAAAAATGTTCGTTTCAGACTCTAATAACGCAGAAATCGTGTTCCAAGTTAGAATCAAATGGTAGTTTAAACTTTAACCAAACGTAAAGTTTGTACCTAGGGTATTGTTGAAAAGTTTAATCAATTTTAAAATATCACTATATTTAGGCGAGTAAACGAAAAATGTTCTTTTCAGACTCTAATAACGCAGAAATCGTATTTCAAATTTAAATACGACTTGGGACAATATTTTACCTATATGAAATGGTAGATTCAAAGTTTAAATGAACGTAGTGTTTGTACCTTGAGCAAAGATTAGTAGTTTAAACAATTTTATATATCTCAATATTTAGGCGAGTAAACGAAAAATGTTCGTTTCAGACTCTAATAACGCAGAAATCGTGTTCCAAGTTAGAATCAAATGGTAGAATCAAACTTTAACCAAACGTAAAGTTTGTACCTAGGGTATTGTTGAAAAGTTTAATCAATTTTAAAATATCACTATATTTAGGCGAGTAAACGAAAAATGTTCTTTTCAGACTCTAATAACGCAGAAATCGTATTTCAAATTTAAATACGACTTGGGACCATATTTTACCTAAATGAAATGGTAGATTCAAAGTTTAAATGAACGTAGTGTTTGTACCTTGAGCAAAGTTTAGTAGTTTAAACAATTTTATATCGTTTCAGACTCTAATAACGCAGAAATCGTGTTCCAAGTTAGAATCAAATGGTAGAATCATACTTTAACCAAACGTAAAGTTTGTACCTAGGGTATTGTTGAAAAGTTTAATCAATTTTAAAATATCACTATATTTAGGCGAGTAAACGAAAAATGTTCTTTTCAGACTCTAATAACGCAGAAATCGTATTTCAAATTTAAATACGACTTGGGACCATATTTTACCTAAATGAAATGGTAGATTCAAAGTTTAAATGAACGTAGTGTTTGTACCTTGAGCACAGTTTAGAAGTTTAAACAATTTTAAAATATCACTATGTTTAGGCGAGTAAACGAAAAATGTTCTTTTCAGACTCTTAATAACGCAGAATTCGTATTTCAAATTTAAATACGACTTGGGACCATATTTTACCTAAATAAAATGGTAGATTCAAAGTTTAAATGAACGTAGTGTTTGTACCTGTAGCAAAGTTTAGAAGTTTAAACAATTTTAAAATATCACTATATTTAGGCGAGTAAACGAAAAATGTTCTTTTCAGACTCTAATAACGCAGAAATTGTATTTCAAATTTAAATACGACTTGGGACCATATTTTACCTAAATGAAATGGTAGATTCAAAGTTTAAATGAACGTAGTGTTTGTACCTTGAGCAAAGTTTAGTAGTTTAAACAATTTTAAAATATCTCAATTTTTAGGCGAGTAAACGAAAAAGTTCGTTTCAGACTCTAACAACGCAGAAATCGTGTTTCAAGTTGAAATACGACTTTGGACCATATTTTACCTAAATGAAATGGTAGATTCAAAGTTTAAATGAACGTAGTGGTTATACCTTGAGTAAAGTTTAGAAGTTTAAACAATTTTAAAATATCACTATATTTAGGCGAGTAAACGAAAAATGGTCGTTTCAAACTCTAATAACGCAGAAATCGTATTTCAAATTTAAATACGACTTGGGACCATATTTTACCTATATGAAATGGTAGATTCAAAGTTTAACTGAACGTAGTGTTTGTACCTTGAGTAAAGTTTAGAAGTTTAAACAATTTTAAAATATCACTATATTTAGGCGAGTGAACGAAAAATGTACGTTTCAGACTCTAATAACGCAGAAATCGTGTTCCAAGTTGAAAAACGACTTGGACCCATATCTCACCTAAATTAAATGGTAGAATCAAAATTTAACCAAACGTAAAGTTTGTACCTAGGGTATTGTTGAAAAGTTTAAACAATTTTAAAATATCACTATATTTAGGCGAGTAAATGAAAAATGTTCTTTTCAGACTCTAATAACGCAGAAATCGTATTTCAAATTTAAATACAACTTAGAACCAGATTTTACCTAAATGAAATGGTAGATTCAAAGTTTAAATGAACGTAGTGTTTGTACCTTGAGCAAAGTTTAGTAGTTTAAACAATTTTAAAATATCTCAATTTTTAGGCGAGTAAACGAAAAAGTTCGTTTCAGACTAACAACGCAGAAATCGTGTTCCAAGTTAGAATCAAATGGTATAATCAAACTTTAACCAAACGTAAAGTTTGTACCTAAGGTATTGTTGAAAAGTTTAATAAATTTTAAAATATCACTATATTTAGGCGAGGAAACGAAAAATGTTCTTTTCAGACTCTAATAACGCAGAAATCGTATTTCAAATTTAAATACGACTTGGGACAATATTTTATCTAAATGAAATGGTAGATTCAAAGTTTAAATGAACGTAGTGTTTGTACCTTGAGCAAAGTTTAGTAGTTTAAACAATTTTATATATCTCAATATTTAGGCGAGTAACCGAAAAATGTTCTTTTCAGACTCTAATAACGCAGAAATCGTATTTCAAATTTAAATACGACTTGGGACCATATTTTACATAAATGAAATGGTAGACTCAAAGTTTAAATGAACGTCGTGTTTGTACCTTGAGCAAAGTTTAGTAGTTTAAACAATTTTTAAATATCTCAATTTTTAGGCGAGTAAACGAAAAATGTTCGTTTCAGACTCTAATAACGCAGAAATCGTGTTCCAAGTTAGAATCAAATGGTAGTTTAAACTTTAACCAAACGTAAAGTTTGTACCTAGGGTATTGTTGAAAAGTTTAATCAATTTTAAAATATCACTATATTTAGGCGAGTAAACGAAAAATGTTCTTTTCAGACTCTAATAACGCAGAAATCGTATTTCAAATTTAAATACGACTTGGGACAATATTTTACCTAAATGAAATGGTAGATTCAAAGTTTAAATGAACGTAGTGTTTGTACCTTGAGCAAAGTTTATTAGTTTAAACAATTTTATATCGTTTCAGACTCTAATAACGCAGAAATCGTGTTCCAAGTTAGAATCAAATGGTAGAATCATACTTTAACCAAACGTAAAGTTTGTACCTAGGGTATTGTTGAAAAGTTTAATCTATTTTAAAATATCACTATATTTAGGCGAGTAAACGAAAAATGTTCTTTTCAGACTCTAATAACGCAGAAATCGTATTTCAAATTTAAATACGACTTGGGACCATATTTTACCTAAATGAAATGGTAGATTCAAAGTTTAAATGAACGTAGTGTTTGTACCTTGAGCACAGTTTAGAAGTTTAAACAATTTTAAAATATCACTATGTTTAGGCGAGTAAACGAAAAATGTTCTTTTCAGACTCTTAATAACGCAGAATTCGTATTTCAAATTTAAATACGACTTGGGACCATATTTTACCTAAATAAAATGGTAGATTCAAAGTTTAAATGAACGTAGTGTTTGTACCTGTAGCAAAGTTTAGAAGTTTAAACAATTTTAAAATATCACTATATTTAGGCGAGTAAACGAAAAATGTTCTTTTCAGACTCTAATAACGCAGAAATTGTATTTCAAATTTAAATACGACTTGGGACCATATTTTACCTAAATGAAATGGTAGATTCAAAGTTTAAATGAACGTAGTGTTTGTACCTTGAGCAAAGTTTAGTAGTTTAAACAATTTTAAAATATCTCAATTTTTAGGCGAGTAAACGAAAAAGTTCGTTTCAGACTCTAACAACGCAGAAATCGTGTTTCAAGTTGAAATACGACTTTGGACCATATTTTACCTAAATGAAATGGTAGATTCAAAGTTTAAATGAACGTAGTGGTTATACCTTGAGTAAAGTTTAGAAGTTTAAACAATTTTAAAATATCACTATATTTAGGCGAGTAAACGAAAAATGGTCGTTTCAAACTCTAATAACGCAGAAATCGTATTTCAAATTTAAATACGACTTGGGACCATATTTTACCTATATGAAATGGTAGATTCAAAGTTTAACTGAACGTAGTGTTTGTACCTTGAGTAAAGTTTAGAAGTTTAAACAATTTTAAAATATCACTATATTTAGGCGAGTGAACGAAAAATGTACGTTTCAGACTCTAATAACGCAGAAATCGTGTTCCAAGTTGAAAAACGACTTGGACCCATATCTCACCTAAATTAAATGGTAGAATCAAAATTTAACCAAACGTAAAGTTTGTACCTAGGGTATTGTTGAAAAGTTTAAACAATTTTAAAATATCACTATATTTAGGCGAGTAAATGAAAAATGTTCTTTTCAGACTCTAATAACGCAGAAATCGTATTTCAAATTTAAATACAACTTGGGACCAGATTTTACCTAAATGAAATGGTAGATTCAAAGTTTAAATGAACGTAGTGTTTGTACCTTGAGCAAAGTTTAGTAGTTTAAACAATTTTAAAATATCTCAATTTTTAGGCGAGTAAACGAAAAAGTTCGTTTCAGACTAACAACGCAGAAATCGTGTTCCAAGTTAGAATCAAATGGTATAATCAAACTTTAACCAAACGTAAAGTTTGTACCTAAGGTATTGTTGAAAAGTTTAATCAATTTTAAAATATCACTATATTTAGGCGAGGAAACGAAAAATGTTCTTTTCAGACTCTAATAACGAAGAAATCGTATTTCAAATTTAAATACGACTTGGGACAATATTTTATCTAAATGAAATGGTAGATTCAAAGTTTAAATGAACGTAGTGTTTGTACCTTGAGCAAAGTTTAGTAGTTTAAACAATTTTATATATCTCAATATTTAGGCGAGTAAACGAAAAATGTTCGTTTCAGACTCTAATAACGCAGAAATCGTATTTCAAATTTAAATACGACTTGGGACCATATTTTACATAAATGAAATGGTAGATTCAAAGTTTAAATGAACGTCGTGTTTGTACCTTGAGCAAAGTTTAGAAGTTTAAACAATTTTAAAATATCACTGTTTAGGCGAGTAAACGAAAAAAGTTCGTTTCAGACTCTAATAACGCAGAAATCGTGTTCCAAGTTAGAATCAAACTTTAACCAAACGTAAAGGGTATTGTTGAAAAGTTTAATCAATTTTAAAATATCACTATATTTAGGCGAGTAACCGAAAAATGTTCTTTTCAGACTCTAATAACGCAGTAATCGTATTTCAAATTTAAATACGACTTGGGAACATATTTTACATAAATGAAATGGTAGATTCAAAGTTTAAATGAACGTAGTGTTTGTACCTTGAGCAAAGTTTAGTAGTTTAAACAATTTTTAAATATCACTATATTTAGTCGAGTAAACGAAAAATGTTCTTTTCAGACTCTAATAACGCAGAAATCGTATTTCAAATTTAAATACGACTTGGGACAATATTTTACCTAAATGAAATGGTAGATTCAAAGTTTAAATGAACGTAGTGTTTGTACCTTGAGCAAAGTTTAGTAGTTGAAACAATTTTATATATCTCAATATTTAGGCGAGTAAACGAAAAATGTTCGTTTCAGACTCTAATAACGCAGAAATCGTGTTCCAAGTTAGAATCAAATGGTAGAATCAAACTTTAACCAAACGTAAAGTTTGTACCTAGGGTATTGTTGAAAAGTTTAATCAATTTTAAAATATCACTATATTTAGGCGAGTAAACGAAAAATGTTCTTTTCAGACTCTAATAACGCAGAAATCGTATTTCAAGTTTAAATACGACTTGGGACCATATTTTACCTAAATGAAATGGTAGATTCAAAGTTTAAATGAACGTAGTGTTTGTACCTTGAGCAAAGTTTAGTAGTTTAAACAATTTTAAAATATCTCAATTTTTAGGCGAGTAAACGAAAAAGTTCGTTTCAGACTAACAACGCAGAAATCGTGTTCCAAGTTAGAATCAAATAGTAGACTCAAACTTTAACCAAACGTAAAGTTTGTACCTAAGGTATTGTTGAAAAGTTTAATCAATTTTAAAATATCACTATATTTAGGCGAGTAAACGAAAAATGTTCTTTTCAGACTCTAATAACGCAGAAATCGTATTTCAAATTTAAATACGACTTGGGACAATATTTTACCTAAATGAAATGGTAGATTCAAAGTTTAAATGAACGTAGTGTTTGTACCTTGAGCAAAGTTTAGTAGTTTAAACAATTTTATATATCTCAATATTTAGGCGAGTAAACGAAAAATGTTCGTTTCAGACTCTAATAACGCAGAAATCGTATTTCAAATTTAAATACGACTTGGGACCATATTTTACATAAATGAAATGGTAGATTCAAAGTTTAAATGAACGTCGTGTTTGTATCTTGAGCAAAGTTTAGAAGTTTAAACAATTTTATAATATCACTATGTTTAGGCGAGTAAACGAAAAAAGTTCGTTTCAGACTCTAATAACGCAGAAATCGTATTTCAAATTTAAATACGACTTGGGAACATATTTTACATAAATGAAATGGTAGATTCAAAGTTTAAATGAACGTAGTGTTTGTACCTTGAGCAAAGTTTAGTAGTTTAAACAATTTTTAAATATCACTATATTTAGTCGAGTAAACGAAAAATGTTCTTTTCAGACTCTAATAACGCAGAAATCGTATTTCAAATTTAAATACGACTTGGGACAATATTTTACCTAAATGAAATGGTAGATTCAAAGTTTAAATGAACGTAGTGTTTGTACCTTGAGCAAAGTTTAGTAGTTGAAACAATTTTATATATCTCAATATTTAGGCGAGTAAACGAAAAATGTTCGTTTCAGACTCTAATAACGCAGAAATCGTGTTCCAAGTTAGAATCAAATGGTAGAATCAAACTTTAACCAAACGTAAAGTTTGTACCTAGGGTATTGTTGAAAAGTTTAATCAATTTTAAAATATCACTATATTTAGGCGAGTAAACGAAAAATGTTCTTTTCAGACTCTAATAACGCAGAAATCGTATTTCAAGTTTAAATACGACTTGGGACCATATTTTACCTAAATGAAATGGTAGATTCAAAGTTTAAATGAACGTAGTGTTTGTACCTTGAGCAAAGTTTAGTAGTTTAAACAATTTTTAAATATCACTATATTTAGTCGAGTAAACGAAAAATGTTCTTTTCAGACTCTAATAACGCAGAAATCGTATTTCAAATTTAAATACGACTTGGGAACATATTTTACATAAATGAAATGGTAGATTCAAAGTTTAAATGAACGTAGTGTTTGTACCTTGAGCAAAGTTTAGTAGTTTAAACAATTTTTAAATATCACTATATTTAGTCGAGTAAACGAAAAATGTTCTTTTCAGACTCTAATAACGCAGAAATCGTATTTCAAATTTAAATACGACTTGGGACAATATTTTACCTAAATGAAATGGTAGATTCAAAGTTTAAATGAACGTAGTGTTTGTACCTTGAGCAAAGTTTAGTAGTTGAAACAATTTTATATATCTCAATATTTAGGCGAGTAAACGAAAAATGTTCGTTTCAGACTCTAATAACGCAGAAATCGTGTTCCAAGTTAGAATCAAATGGTAGAATCAAACTTTAACCAAACGTAAAGTTTGTACCTAGGGTATTGTTGAAAAGTTTAATCAATTTTAAAATATCACTATATTTAGGCGAGTAAACGAAAAATGTTCTTTTCAGACTCTAATAACGCAGAAATCGTATTTCAAGTTTAAATACGACTTGGGACCATATTTTACCTAAATGAAATGGTAGATTCAAAGTTTAAATGAACGTAGTGTTTGTACCTTGAGCAAAGTTTAGTAGTTTAAACAATTTTAAAATATCTCAATTTTTAGGCGAGTAAACGAAAAAGTTCGTTTCAGACTAACAACGCAGAAATCGTGTTCCAAGTTAGAATCAAATAGTAGACTCAAACTTTAACCAAACGTAAAGTTTGTACCTAAGGTATTGTTGAAAAGTTTAATCAATTTTAAAATATCACTATATTTAGGCGAGTAAACGAAAAATGTTCTTTTCAGACTCTAATAACGCAGAAATCGTATTTCAAATTTAAATACGACTTGGGACAATATTTTACCTAAATGAAATGGTAGATTCAAAGTTTAAATGAATGTAGTGTTTGTACCTTGAGCAAAGTTTAGTAGTTTAAACAATTTTATATATCTCAATATTTAGGCGAGTAAACGAAAAATGTTCGTTTCAGACTCTAATAACGCAGAAATCGTATTTCAAATTTAAATACGACTTGGGACCATATTTTACATAAATGAAATGGTAGATTCAAAGTTTAAATGAACGTCGTGTTTGTACCTTGAGCAAAGTTTAGAAGTTTAAACAATTTTATAATATCACTATGTTTAGGCGAGTAAACGAAAAAAGTTCGTTTCAGACTCTAATAACGCAGAAATCGTGTTCCAAGTTAGAATCAAATGGTAGAATCAAACTTTAACCAAACGTAAAGGGTATTGTTGAAAAGTTTAATCAATTTTAAAATATCACTATATTTAGGCGAGTAACCGAAAAATGTTCTTTTCAGACTCTAATAACGCAGAAATCGTATTTCAAATTTAAATACGACTTGGGTCCATATTTTACCTAAATGAAATGGTAGATTCAAAGTTTAAATGAACGTAGTGTTTGTACCTTGAGCAAAGTTTAGTAGTTTAAACAATTTTTAAATATCTCAATTTTTAGGCGAGTAAACGAAAAATGTTCGTTTCAGACTCTAATAACGCAGAAATCGTGTTCCAAGTTAGAATCAAATGGTAGAATCAAACTTTAACCAAACGTAAAGTTTGTACCTAGGGTATTGTTGAAAAGTTTAATCAATTTTAAAATATCACTATATTTAGGCGAGTAAACGAAAAATGTTCTTTTCAGACTCTAATAACGCAGAAATCGTATTTCAAATTTAAATACGACTTGGGACCATATTTTACCTAAGTGAAATGGTAGATTCAAAGTTTAAATGAACGTAGTGTTTGTACCTTGAGCAAAGTTTAGTAGTTTAAACAATTTTAAAATATCTCAATTTTTAGGCGAGTAAACGAAAAAGTTCGTTTCAGACTCTAACAACGCAGAAATCGTGTTTCAAGTTGAAATACGACTTTGGACCATATTTTACCTAAATGAAATGGTAGATTCAAAGTTTAACTGAACGTAGTGTTTGTACCTTGAGTAAAGTTTAGAAGTTTAAACAATTTTAAAATATCACTATATTTAGTCGAGTAAACGAAAAATGTTCTTTTCAGACTCTAATAACGCAGAAATCGTATTTCAAATTTAAATACGACTTGGGACAATATTTTACCTATATGAAATGGTAGATTCAAAGTTTAAATGAACGTAGTGTTTGTACCTTGAGCAAAGATTAGTAGTTTAAACAATTTTATATATCTCAATATTTAGGCGAGTAAACGAAAAATGTTCGTTTCAGACTCTAATAACGCAGAAATCGTGTTCCAAGTTAAAATCAAATGGTAGAATCAAACTTTAACCAAACGTAAAGTTTGTACCTAGGGTATTGTTGAAAAGTTTAATCAATTTTAAAATATCACTATATTTAGGCGAGTAAACGAAAAATGTTCTTTTCAGACTCTAATAACGCAGAAATCGTATTTCAAATTTAAATACGACTTGGGACCATATTTTACCTAAATGAAATGGTAGATTCAAAGTTTAAATGAACGTAGTGTTTGTACCTTGAGCAAAGTTTAGTAGTTTAAACAATTTTATATCGTTTCAGACTCTAATAACGCAGAAATCGTGTTCCAAGTTAGAATCAAATGGTAGAATCATACTTTAACCAAACGTAAAGTTTGTACCTAGGGTATTGTTGAAAAGTTTAATCAATTTTAAAATATCACTATATTTAGGCGAGTAAACGAAAAATGTTCTTTTCAGACTCTAATAACGCAGAAATCGTATTTCAAATTTAAATACGACTTGGGACCATATTTTACCTAAATGAAATGGTAGATTCAAAGTTTAAATGAACGTAGTGTTTGTACCTTGAGCACAGTTTAGAAGTTTAAACAATTTTAAAATATCACTATGTTTAGGCGAGTAAACGAAAAATGTTCTTTTCAGACTCTTAATAACGCAGAATTCGTATTTCAAATTTAAATACGACTTGGGACCATATTTTACCTAAATAAAATGGTAGATTCAAAGTTTAAATGAACGTAGTGTTTGTACCTGTAGCAAAGTTTAGAAGTTTAAACAATTTTAAAATATCACTATATTTAGGCGAGTAAACGAAAAATGTTCTTTTCAGACTCTAATAACGCAGAAATTGTATTTCAAATTTAAATACGACTTGGGACCATATTTTACCTAAATGAAATGGTAGATTCAAAGTTTAAATGAACGTAGTGTTTGTACCTTGAGCAAAGTTTAGTAGTTTAAACAATTTTAAAATATCTCAATTTTTAGGCGAGTAAACGAAAAAGTTCGTTTCAGACTCTAACAACGCAGAAATCGTGTTTCAAGTTGAAATACGACTTTGGACCATATTTTACCTAAATGAAATGGTAGATTCAAAGTTTAAATGAACGTAGTGGTTATACCTTGAGTAAAGTTTAGAAGTTTAAACAATTTTAAAATATCACTATATTTAGGCGAGTAAACGAAAAATGGTCGTTTCAAACTCTAATAACGCAGAAATCGTATTTCAAATTTAAATACGACTTGGGACCATATTTTACCTATATGAAATGGTAGATTCAAAGTTTAACTGAACGTAGTGTTTGTACCTTGAGTAAAGTTTAGAAGTTTAAACAATTTTAAAATATCACTATATTTAGGCGAGTGAACGAAAAATGTACGTTTCAGACTCTAATAACGCAGAAATCGTGTTCCAAGTTGAAAAACGACTTGGACCCATATCTCACCTAAATTAAATGGTAGAATCAAAATTTAACCAAACGTAAAGTTTGTACCTAGGGTATTGTTGAAAAGTTTAAACAATTTTAAAATATCACTATATTTAGGCGAGTAAATGAAAAATGTTCTTTTCAGACTCTAATAACGCAGAAATCGTATTTCAAATTTAAATACAACTTGGGACCATATTTTACCTAAATGAAATGGTAGATTCAAAGTTTAAATGAACGTAGTGTTTGTACCTTTAACAAAGTTTAGTAGTTTAAACAATTTTAAAATATCTCAATTTTTAGGCGAGTAAACGAAAAAGTTCGTTTCAGACTAACAACGCAGAAATCGTGTTCCAAGTTAGAATCAAATGGTATAATCAAACTTTAACCAAACGTAAAGTTTGTACCTAAGGTATTGTTGAAAAGTTTAATAAATTTTAAAATATCACTATATTTAGGCGAGGAAACGAAAAATGTTCTTTTCAGACTCTAATAACGCAGAAATCGTATTTCAAATTTAAATACGACTTGGGACAATATTTTATCTAAATGAAATGGTAGATTCAAAGTTTAAATGAACGTAGTGTTTGTACCTTGAGCAAAGTTTAGTAGTTTAAACAATTTTATATATCTCAATATTTAGGCGAGTAACCGAAAAATGTTCTTTTCAGACTCTAATAACGCAGAAATGGTATTTCAAATTTAAATACGACTTGGGACCATATTTTACATAAATGAAATGGTAGATTCAAAGTTTAAATGAACGTCGTGTTTGTACCTTGAGCAAAGTTTAGTAGTTTAAACAATTTTTAAATATCTCAATTTTTAGGCGAGTAAACGAAAAATGTTCGTTTCAGACTCTAATAACGCAGAAATCGTGTTCCAAGTTAGAATCAAATGGTAGTTTAAACTTTAACCAAACGTAAAGTTTGTACCTAGGGTATTGTTGAAAAGTTTAATCAATTTTAAAATATCACTATATTTAGGCGAGTAAACGAAAAATGTTCTTTTCAGACTCTAATAACGCAGAAATCGTATTTCAAATTTAAATACGACTTGGGACAATATTTTACCTAAATGAAATGGTAGATTCAAAGTTTAAATGAACGTTGTGTTTGTACCTTGAGCAAAGTTTATTAGTTTAAACAATTTTATATCGTTTCAGACTCTAATAACGCAGAAATCGTGTTCCAAGTTAGAATCAAATGGTAGAATCATACTTTAACCAAACGTAAAGTTTGTACCTAGGGTATTGTTGAAAAGTTTAATCTATTTTAAAATATCACTATATTTAGGCGAGTAAACGAAAAATGTTCTTTTCAGACTCTAATAACGCAGAAATCGTATTTCAAATTTAAATACGACTTGGGACCATATTTTACCTAAATGAAATGGTAGATTCAAATTTTAAATGAACGTAGTGTTTGTACCTTGAGCACAGTTTAGAAGTTTAAACAATTTTAAAATATCACTATGTTTAGGCGAGTAAACGAAAAATGTTCTTTTCAGACTCTTAATAACGCAGAATTCGTATTTCAAATTTAAATACGACTTGGGACCATATTTTACCTAAATAAAATGGTAGATTCAAAGTTTAAATGAACGTAGTGTTTGTACCTGTAGCAAAGTTTAGAAGTTTAAACAATTTTAAAATATCACTATATTTAGGCGAGTAAACGAAAAATGTTCTTTTCAGACTCTAATAACGCAGAAATTGTATTTCAAATTTAAATACGACTTGGGACCATATTTTACCTAAATGAAATGGTAGATTCAAAGTTTAAATGAACGTAGTGTTTGTACCTTGAGCAAAGTTTAGTAGTTTAAACAATTTTAAAATATCTCAATTTTTAGGCGAGTAAACGAAAAAGTTCGTTTCAGACTCTAACAACGCAGAAATCGTGTTTCAAGTTGAAATACGACTTTGGACCATATTTTACCTAAATGAAATGGTAGATTCAAAGTTTAAATGAACGTAGTGGTTATACCTTGAGTAAAGTTTAGAAGTTTAAACAATTTTAAAATATCACTATATTTAGGCGAGTAAACGAAAAATGGTCGTTTCAAACTCTAATAACGCAGAAATCGTATTTCAAATTTAAATACGACTTGGGACCATATTTTACCTATATGAAATGGTAGATTCAAAGTTTAACTGAACGTAGTGTTTGTACCTTGAGTAAAGTTTAGAAGTTTAAACAATTTTAAAATATCACTATATTTAGGCGAGTGAACGAAAAATGTACGTTTCAGACTCTAATAACGCAGAAATCGTGTTCCAAGTTGAAAAACGACTTGGACCCATATCTCACCTAAATTAAATGGTAGAATCAAAATTTAACCAAACGTAAAGTTTGTACCTAGGGTATTGTTGAAAAGTTTAAACAATTTTAAAATATCACTATATTTAGGCGAGTAAATGAAAAATGTTCTTTTCAGACTCTAATAACGCAGAAATCGTATTTCAAATTTAAATACAACTTGGGACCAGATTTTACCTAAATGAAAAGGTAGATTCAAAGTTTAAATGAACGTAGTGTTTGTACCTTGAGCAAAGTTTAGTAGTTTAAACAATTTTAAAATATCTCAATTTTTAGGCGAGTAAACGAAAAAGTTCGTTTCAGACTAACAACGCAGAAATCGTGTTCCAAGTTAGAATCAAATGGTATAATCAAACTTTAACCAAACGTAAAGTTTGTACCTAAGGTATTGTTGAAAAGTTTAATCAATTTTAAAATATCACTATATTTAGGCGAGGAAACGAAAAATGTTCTTTTCAGACTCTAATAACGAAGAAATCGTATTTCAAATTTAAATACGACTTGGGACAATATTTTATCTAAATGAAATGGTAGATTCAAAGTTTAAATGAACGTAGTGTTTGTACCTTGAGCAAAGTTTAGTAGTTTAAACAATTTTATATATCTCAATATTTAGGCGAGTAAACGAAAAATGTTCGTTTCAGACTCTAATAACGCAGAAATCGTATTTCAAATTTAAATACGACTTGGGACCATATTTTACATAAATGAAATGGTAGATTCAAAGTTTAAATGAACGTCGTGTTTGTACCTTGAGCAAAGTTTAGAAGTTTAAACAATTTTAAAATATCACTGTTTAGGCGAGTAAACGAAAACAGTTCGTTTCAGACTCTAATAACGCAGAAATCGTGTTCCAAGTTAGAATCAAACTTTAACCAAACGTAAAGGGTATTGTTGAAAAGTTTAATCAATTTTAAAATATCACTATATTTAGGCGAGTAACCGAAAAATGTTCTTTTCAGACTCTAATAACGCAGTAATCGTATTTCAAATTTAAATACGACTTGGGAACATATTTTACATAAATGAAATGGTAGATTCAAAGTTTAAATGAACGTAGTGTTTGTACCTTGAGCAAAGTTTAGTAGTTTAAACAATTTTTAAATATCACTATATTTAGTCGAGTAAACGAAAAATGTTCTTTTCAGACTCTAATAACGCAGAAATCGTATTTCAAATTTAAATACGACTTGGGACAATATTTTACCTAAATGAAATGGTAGATTCAAAGTTTAAATGAACGTAGTGTTTGTACCTTGAGCAAAGTTTAGTAGTTGAAACAATTTTATATATCTCAATATTTAGGCGAGTAAACGAAAAATGTTCGTTTCAGACTCTAATAACGCAGAAATCGTGTTCCAAGTTAGAATCAAATAGTAGACTCAAACTTTAACCAAACGTAAAGTTTGTACCTAAGGTATTGTTGAAAAGTTTAATCAATTTTAAAATATCACTATATTTAGGCGAGTAAACGAAAAATGTTCTTTTCAGACTCTAATAACGCAGAAATCGTATTTCAAATTTAAATACGACTTGGGACCATATTTTACCTAAATGAAATGGTAGATTCAAAGTTTAAATGAACGTAGTGTTTGTACCTTGAGCAAAGTTTAGTAGTTTAAACAATTTTAAAATATCTCAATTTTTAGGCGAGTAAACGAAAAAGTTCGTTTCAGACTAACAACGCAGAAATCGTGTTCCAAGTTAGAATCAAATAGTAGACTCAAACTTTAACCAAACGTAAAATTTGTACCTAAGGTATTGTTGAAAAGTTTAATCAATTTTAAAATATCACTATATTTAGGCGAGTAAACGAAAAATGTTCTTTTCAGACTCTAATAACGCAGAAATCGTATTTCAAATTTAAATACGACTTGGGACAATATTTTACCTAAATGAAATGGTAGATTCAAAGTTTAAATGAACGTAGTGTTTGTACCTTGAGCAAAGTTTAGTAGTTTAAACAATTTTATATATCTCAATATTTAGGCGAGTAAACGAAAAATGTTCGTTTCAGACTCTAATAACGCAGAAATCGTATTTCAAATTTAAATACGACTTGGGACCATATTTTACATAAATGAAATGGTAGATTCAAAGTTTAAATGAACGTCGTGTTTGTACCTTGAGCAAAGTTTAGAAGTTTAAACAATTTTATAATATCACTATGTTTAGGCGAGTAAACGAAAAAAGTTCGTTTCAGACTCTAATAACGCAGAAATCGTATTTCAAATTTAAATACGACTTGGGAACATATTTTACATAAATGAAATGGTAGATTCAAAGTTTAAATGAACGTAGTGTTTGTACCTTGAGCAAAGTTTAGTAGTTTAAACAATTTTTAAATATCACTATATTTAGTCGAGTAAACGAAAAATGTTCTTTTCAGACTCTAATAACGCAGAAATCGTATTTCAAATTTAAATACGACTTGGGACAATATTTTACCTAAATGAAATGGTAGATTCAAAGTTTAAATGAACGTAGTGTTTGTACCTTGAGCAAAGTTTAGTAGTTGAAACAATTTTATATATCTCAATATTTAGGCGAGTAAACGAAAAATGTTCGTTTCAGACTCTAATAACGCAGAAATCGTGTTCCAAGTTAGAATCAAATGGTAGAATCAAACTTTAACCAAACGTAAAGTTTGTACCTAGGGTATTGTTGAAAAGTTTAATCAATTTTAAAATATCACTATATTTAGGCGAGTAAACGAAAAATGTTCTTTTCAGACTCTAATAACGCAGAAATCGTATTTCAAGTTTAAATACGACTTGGGACCATATTTTACCTAAATGAAATGGTAGATTCAAAGTTTAAATGAACGTAGTGTTTGTACCTTGAGCAAAGTTTAGTAGTTTAAACAATTTTTAAATATCACTATATTTAGTCGAGTAAACGAAAAATGTTCTTTTCAGACTCTAATAACGCAGAAATCGTATTTCAAATTTAAATACGACTTGGGAACATATTTTACATAAATGAAATGGTAGATTCAAAGTTTAAATGAACGTAGTGTTTGTACCTTGAGCAAAGTTTAGTAGTTTAAACAATTTTTAAATATCACTATATTTAGTCGAGTAAACGAAAAATGTTCTTTTCAGACTCTAATAACGCAGAAATCGTATTTCAAATTTAAATACGACTTGGGACAATATTTTACCTAAATGAAATGGTAGATTCAAAGTTTAAATGAACGTAGTGTTTGTACCTTGAGCAAAGTTTAGTAGTTGAAACAATTTTATATATCTCAATATTTAGGCGAGTAAACGAAAAATGTTCGTTTCAGACTCTAATAACGCAGAAATCGTGTTCCAAGTTAGAATCAAATGGTAGAATCAAACTTTAACCAAACGTAAAGTTTGTACCTAGGGTATTGTTGAAAAGTTTAATCAATTTTAAAATATCACTATATTTAGGCGAGTAAACGAAAAATGTTCTTTTCAGACTCTAATAACGCAGAAATCGTATTTCAAGTTTAAATACGACTTGGGACCATATTTTACCTAAATGAAATGGTAGATTCAAAGTTTAAATGAACGTAGTGTTTGTACCTTGAGCAAAGTTTAGTAGTTTAAACAATTTTAAAATATCTCAATTTTTAGGCGAGTAAACGAAAAAGTTCGTTTCAGACTAACAACGCAGAAATCGTGTTCCAAGTTAGAATCAAATAGTAGACTCAAACTTTAACCAAACGTAAAGTTTGTACCTAAGGTATTGTTGAAAAGTTTAATCAATTTTAAAATATCACTATATTTAGGCGAGTAAACGAAAAATGTTCTTTTCAGACTCTAATAACGCAGAAATCGTATTTCAAATTTAAATACGACTTGGGACAATATTTTACCTAAATGAAATGGTAGATTCAAAGTTTAAATGAACGTAGTGTTTGTACCTTGAGCAAAGTTTAGTAGTTTAAACAATTTTATATATCTCAATATTTAGGCGAGTAAACGAAAAATGTTCGTTTCAGACTCTAATAACGCAGAAATCGTATTTCAAATTTAAATACGACTTGGGACCATATTTTACATAAATGAAATGGTAGATTCAAAGTTTAAATGAACGTCGTGTTTGTACCTTGAGCAAAGTTTAGAAGTTTAAACAATTTTATAATATCACTATGTTTAGGCGAGTAAACGAAAAAAGTTGGTTTCAGACTCTAATAACGCAGAAATCGTGTTCCAAGTTAGAATCAAATGGTAGAATCAAACTTTAACCAAACGTAAAGGGTATTGTTGAAAAGTTTAATCAATTTTAAAATATCACTATATTTAGGCGAGTAACCGAAAAATGTTCTTTTCAGACTCTAATAACGCAGAAATCGTATTTCAAATTTAAATACGACTTGGGTCCATATTTTACCTAAATGAAATGGTAGATTCAAAGTTTAAATGAACGTAGTGTTTGTACCTTGAGCAAAGTTTAGTAGTTTAAACAATTTTTAAATATCTCAATTTTTAGGCGAGTAAACGAAAAATGTTCGTTTCAGACTCTAATAACGCAGAAATCGTGTTCCAAGTTAGAATCAAATGGTAGAATCAAACTTTAACCAAACGTAAAGTTTGTACCTAGGGTATTGTTGAAAAGTTTAATCAATTTTAAAATATCACTATATTTAGGCGAGTAAACGAAAAATGTTCTTTTCAGACTCTAATAACGCAGAAATCGTATTTCAAATTTAAATACGACTTGGGACCATATTTTACATAAATGAAATGGTAGATTCAAAGTTTAAATGAACGTCGTGTTTGTACCTTGAGCAAAGTTTAGAAGTTTAAACAATTTTATAATATCACTATGTTTAGGCGAGTAAACGAAAAAAGTTCGTTTCAGACTCTAATAACGCAGAAATCGTATTTCAAATTTAAATACGACTTGGGAACATATTTTACATAAATGAAATGGTAGATTCAAAGTTTAAATGAACGTAGTGTTTGTACCTTGAGCAAAGTTTAGTAGTTTAAACAATTTTTAAATATCACTATATTTAGTCGAGTAAACGAAAAATGTTCTTTTCAGACTCTAATAACGCAGAAATCGTATTTCAAATTTAAATACGACTTGGGACAATATTTTACCTAAATGAAATGGTAGATTCAAAGTTTAAATGAACGTAGTGTTTGTACCTTGAGCAAAGTTTAGTAGTTGAAACAATTTTATATATCTCAATATTTAGGCGAGTAAACGAAAAATGTTCGTTTCAGACTCTAATAACGCAGAAATCGTGTTCCAAGTTAGAATCAAATGGTAGAATCAAACTTTAACCAAACGTAAAGTTTGTACCTAGGGTATTGTTGAAAAGTTTAATCAATTTTAAAATATCACTATATTTAGGCGAGTAAACGAAAAATGTTCTTTTCAGACTCTAATAACGCAGAAATCGTATTTCAAGTTTAAATACGACTTGGGACCATATTTTACCTAAATGAAATGGTAGATTCAAAGTTTAAATGAACGTAGTGTTTGTACCTTGAGCAAAGTTTAGTAGTTTAAACAATTTTTAAATATCACTATATTTAGTCGAGTAAACGAAAAATGTTCTTTTCAGACTCTAATAACGCAGAAATCGTATTTCAAATTTAAATACGACTTGGGAACATATTTTACATAAATGAAATGGTAGATTCAAAGTTTAAATGAACGTAGTGTTTGTACCTTGAGCAAAGTTTAGTAGTTTAAACAATTTTTAAATATCACTATATTTAGTCGAGTAAACGAAAAATGTTCTTTTCAGACTCTAATAACGCAGAAATCGTATTTCAAATTTAAATACGACTTGGGACAATATTTTACCTAAATGAAATGGTAGATTCAAAGTTTAAATGAACGTAGTGTTTGTACCTTGAGCAAAGTTTAGTAGTTGAAACAATTTTATATATCTCAATATTTAGGCGAGTAAACGAAAAATGTTCGTTTCAGACTCTAATAACGCAGAAATCGTGTTCCAAGTTAGAATCAAATGGTAGAATCAAACTTTAACCAAACGTAAAGTTTGTACCTAGGGTATTGTTGAAAAGTTTAATCAATTTTAAAATATCACTATATTTAGGCGAGTAAACGAAAAATGTTCTTTTCAGACTCTAATAACGCAGAAATCGTATTTCAAGTTTAAATACGACTTGGGACCATATTTTACCTAAATGAAATGGTAGATTCAAAGTTTAAATGAACGTAGTGTTTGTACCTTGAGCAAAGTTTAGTAGTTTAAACAATTTTAAAATATCTCAATTTTTAGGCGAGTAAACGAAAAAGTTCGTTTCAGACTAACTACGCAGAAATCGTGTTCCAAGTTAGAATCAAATAGTAGACTCAAACTTTAACCAAACGTAAAGTTTGTACCTAAGGTATTGTTGAAAAGTTTAATCAATTTTAAAATATCACTATATTTAGGCGAGTAAACGAAAAATGTTCTTTTCAGACTCTAATAACGCAGAAATCGTATTTCAAATTTAAATACGACTTGGGACAATATTTTACCTAAATGAAATGGTAGATTCAAAGTTTAAATGAACGTAGTGTTTGTACCTTGAGCAAAGTTTAGTAGTTTAAACAATTTTATATATCTCAATATTTAGGCGAGTAAACGAAAAATGTTCGTTTCAGACTCTAATAACGCAGAAATCGTATTTCAAATTTAAATACGACTTGGGACCATATTTTACATAAATGAAATGGTAGATTCAAAGTTTAAATGAACGTCGTGTTTGTACCTTGAGCAAAGTTTAGAAGTTTAAACAATTTTATAATATCACTATGTTTAGGCGAGTAAACGAAAAAAGTTCGTTTCAGACTCTAATAACGCAGAAATCGTGTTCCAAGTTAGAATCAAATGGTAGAATCAAACTTTAACCAAACGTAAAGGGTATTGTTGAAAAGTTTAATCAATTTTAAAATATCACTATATTTAGGCGAGTAACCGAAAAATGTTCTTTTCAGACTCTAATAACGCAGAAATCGTATTTCAAATTTAAATACGACTTGGGTCCATATTTTACCTAAATGAAATGGTAGATTCAAAGTTTAAATGAACGTAGTGTTTGTACCTTGAGCAAAGTTTAGTAGTTTAAACAATTTTTAAATATCTCAATTTTTAGGCGAGTAAACGAAAAATGTTCGTTTCAGACTCTAATAACGCAGAAATCGTGTTCCAAGTTAGAATCAAATGGTAGAATCAAACTTTAACCAAACGTAAAGTTTGTACCTAGGGTATTGTTGAAAAGTTTAATCAATTTTAAAATATCACTATATTTAGGCGAGTAAACGAAAAATGTTCTTTTCAGACTCTAATAACGCAGAAATCGTATTTCAAATTTAAATACGACTTGGGACCATATTTTACCTAAGTGAAATGGTAGATTCAAAGTTTAAATGAACGTAGTGTTTGTACCTTGAGCAAAGTTTAGTAGTTTAAACAATTTTAAAATATCTCAATTTTTAGGCGAGTAAACGAAAAAGTTCGTTTCAGACTCTAACAACGCAGAAATCGTGTTTCAAGTTGAAATACGACTTTGGACCATATTTTACCTAAATGAAATGGTAGATTCAAAGTTTAACTGAACGTAGTGTTTGTACCTTGAGTAAAGTTTAGAAGTTTAAACAATTTTAAAATATCACTATATTTAGGCGAGTAAACGAAAAATGTTCGTTTCAGAATCTAATAACGCAGAAATCGTGTTCCAAGTTGAAAAACGACTTGGACCCATATCTCACCTAAATTAAATGGTAGAATCAAACTTTAACTAAACGTAAAGTTTGTACCTAGGGTATTGTTGAAAAGTTTAATCAATTTTTAAATAACACTATGTTTAGGCGAGTAAACGAAATATGTTCTTTTCAGACTCTAATAACGCAGAAATTGTATTTCAAATTTAAATACGACTTGGGACCATATTTTACCTAAATGAAATGGTAGATTCAAAGTTTAAATGAACGTAGTGTTTGTACCTTGAGCAAAGTTTAGTAGTTTAAACAATTTTATATAACTCAATTTTTAGGCGAGTAAACGAAAAATGTTCGTTTAAGACTCTAACAACGCAGAAATCGTGTTTCAAGTTGAAATACGACTTTGGACCATATTTTACCTAAATGAAATGGTAGATTCAAAGTTTAACTGAACGTAGTGTTTGTACCTTGAGTAAAGTTTAGAAGTTTAAACAATTTTAAAATATCACTATATTTAGGCGAGTAAACGAAAAATGTTCGTTTCAGAATCTAATAACGCAGAAATCGTGTTCCAAGTTGAAAAACGACTTGGACCCATATCTCACCAAAATTAAATGGTAGAATCAAACTTTAACCAAACGTAAAGTTTGTACCTAAGGTATTGTTGAAAAGTTTAATCAATTTTAAAATATCACTATGTTTAGGCGAGTAAACGAAAAATGTTCTTTTCAGACTCTAATAACGCAGAAATCGTGTTCCAAGTTGAAAAACGACTTGGATCCATATCTCACCTAAATTAAATGGTAGAATCAAACTTTAACCAAACGTAAAGTTTGTACCTAGGGTATTGTTGAAAAGTTTAATCAATTTTAAAATATCACTATGTTTAGGCGAGTAAACGAAATATGTTCTTTTCAGACACTAATAACGCAGAAATTGTATTTCAAATTTAAATACGACTTGGGACCATATTTTACCAAAATGAAATGGTAGATTCAAAGTTTAACTGAACGTAGTGTTTGTACCTTGAGTAAAGTTTAGTAGTTTAAATAATTTTAAAATATCTCAATTTTTAGGCGAGTAAACGAAAAAGTTCGTTTCAGACTCTAACAACGCAGAAATCGTGTTTCAAGTTGAAATACGACTTTGGACCATATTTTACCTAAATGAAATGGTAGATTCAAAGTTTAACTGAACGTAAAGTTTGTACCTAGGGTATTGTTGAAAAGTTTAATCAATTTTAAAATATCACTATATTTAGGCGAGTAAACGAAAAATGTTCTTTTCAGACTCTTATAACGCAGATATCGTATTGCAAATTTAAATACGACTTAGGACCATATTTTACCTAAATGAAATGGTAGATTCAAAGTTTAAATGAACTTAGTGTTTGTACCTTGAGCAAAGTTTAGAAGTTTAAACAATTTTAAAATATCACTATGTTTATTCGAGTAAACGAAAAATGTTCTTTTCAGACTCTAATAACGCAGAAATCGTATTTCAAATTTAAATACTACTTGGGACCATATTTAACCTAAATGAAATGGTAGATTCAAAGTTTAAATGAACGTAGTGTTTGTACCTGTAGTAAAGTTTAGAAGTTTAAACAATTTTAAAATATCACTATATTTAGGCGAGTAAACGAAAAAGGTTCGTTTCAGACTCTAATAACGCAGAAATCGTATTTCAAATTTAAATACGACTTGGGACCATATTTTACCTAAATGAAATGGTAGATTCAAAGTTTAAATGAACGTAGTGTTTGTACCTTGAGCAAAGTTTAGTAGTTTAAACAATTTTAAAATATCTCAATTTTTAGGCGAGTAAACGAAAAAGTTCGTTTCAGACACTAACAACGCAGAAATCGTGTTTCAAGTTGAAATACGACTTTGGACCATATTTTACCTAAATGAAATGGTAGATTCAAAGTTTAAATGAACGTAGTGGTTATACCTTGAGTAAAGTTTAGAAGTTTAAACAATTTTAAAATATCACTATATTTAGGCGAGTGAACGAAAAATGTTCGTTTCAGACTCTAATAACGCAGAAATCGTGTTCCAAGTTGAAAAACGAGTTGGACCCATATCTCACCTAAATTCAATGGTAGAATCAAACTTTAACCAAACGTAAAGTTTGTACCTAGGGTATTGTTGAAAAGTTTAAACAATTTTAAAATATCACTATATTTAGGCAAGTAAATGAAAAATGTTCTTTTCAGACTCTAATAACGCAGAAATCGTATTTCAAATTTAAATACGACTTGGGACCAGATTTTACCTAAATGAAATGGTAGATTCAAAGTATTTAATCTTAGTGTTTGTACCTTGAGCAAAGTTTAGTAGTTTAAACAATTTTAAAATATCTCAATTTTTAGGCGAGTAAACGAAAAAGTTCGTTTCAGACTAACAACGCAGAAATCGTGTTCCAAGTTAGAATCAAATGGTAGAATCAAACTTTAACCAAACGTAAAGTTTGTACCTAGGGTATTGTTGAAAAGTTTAATCAATTTTAAAATATCACTATAATTAGGCGAGTAAACGAAAAATGGTCGTTTCAGACTCTAATAACGCAGAATTCGTGTTCCAAGTTGAAAAACGACTTGGACCCATATCTCACCTAAATTAAATGGTAGAATCAAACTTTAACCAAACGTAAAGTTTGTACCTAGGGTTTTGTTGAAAAGTTTAATCAATTTTAAAATATCACTATATTTAGGCGAGTAAACGAAAAAGTTCGTTTCAGACTCTAACAACGCAGAAATCGTGTTTCAAGTTGAAATACGACTTTGGACCATATTTTACCTAAATGAAATGGTAGATTCAAATTTTAACTGAACGTAGTGTTTGTACCTTGAGTAAAGTTTAGAAGTTAAACAATTTTAAAATATCACTATATTTAGGCGAGTAAACGAAAAATGTTCGTTTCAGAATCTAATAACGCAGAAATCGTGTTCCAAGTTGAAAAACGACTTGGACCCATATCTCACCTAAATTAAATGGTAGAATCAAACTTTAACCAAACGTAAAGTTTGTACCTAGGGTATTGTTGAAAAGTTTAATCAATTTTAAAATATCACTATATTTAGGCGAGTAAACGAAAAATGTTCTTTTCAGACTCTAATAACGCAGAAATTGTATTTCAAATTTAAATACGACTTGGGACCATATTTTACCTAAATGAAATGGTAGATTCAAAGTTTAAATGAACGTAGTGTTTGTACCTTGAGCAAAGTTTAGTAGTTTAAACAATTTTATATAACTCAATATTTAGGCGAGTAAAAGAAACATGTTCGTTTCAGACTCTAATAACGCAGAAATCGTGTTCCAAGTTAGAATCAAATGGTAGAATCAAACTTTAACCAAACGTAAAGTTTGTACCTAGGGTATTGTTGAAATGTTTAATCAATTTTAAAATATCACTATATTTAGGCGAGTAAACGAAAAATGTTCTTTTCAGACTCTTATAACGCAGATATCGTATTTCAAATTTAAATACGACTTGGGACCATATTTTACTTAAATGATATGGTAGATTCAAAGTTTAAATGAACTTAGTGTTTGTACCTTGAGCAAAGTTTAGAAGTTTAAACAATTTTAAAATATCACTATGTTTATTCGAGTAAACGAAAAATGTTCTTTTCAGGCTCTAATAACGCAGAAATCGTATTTCAAATTTAAATACGACTTGGGACCATATTTAACCTAAATGAAATGGTAGATTCAAAGTTTAAATGAACGTAGTGTTTGTACCTGTAGTAAAGTTTAGAAGTTTAAACAATTTTAAAATATCACTATATTTAGGCGAGTAAACGAAAAAGGTTCGTTTCAGACTCTAATAACGCAGAAATCGTATTTCAAATTTAAATACGACTTGGGACCAGATTTTACCTAAATGAAATGGTAGATTCAAAGTTTAAATGAACGTAGTGTTTGTACCTTGAGCAAAGTTTAGTAGTTTAAACAATTTTTAAATATCTCAATTTTTAGGCGAGTAAACGAAAAAGTTCGTTTCAGACTCTAACTACGCAGAAATCGTGTTTCAATTTGAAATACGACTTTGGACCATATTTTACCTAAATGAAATGGTAGATTCAAAGTTTAAATGAACGTAGTGTTTGTACCTTGAGTAAAGTTTAGAAGTTTAAACAATTTTAAAATATCACTATATTTAGGCGAGTAAACGAAAAATGGTCGTTTCAGACTCTAATAACGCAGAAATCGTATTTCAAATTTAAATACGACTTGGGACCATATTTACCTAAATGAAATGGTAGATTCAAAGTTTAACTGAACGTAGTGTTTGTGCCTTGAGTAAAGTTTAGTAGTTTAAACAATTTTAAAATATCTCAATTTTTAGGCGAGTAAACGAAAAAGTTCGTTTCAGACTCTAACAAAGCAGAAATCGTGTTTCAAGTTGAAATACGACTTTGGACCATATTTTACCTAAATGAAATGGTAGACTCAAAGTTTAAATGAACGTAGTGTTTGTACCTTGAGTAAAGTTTAGAAGTTTAAACCATTTAAAATATCACTATATTTAGGCGAGTAAACGAAAAATGGTCGTTTCAGACTCTAATAACGCAGAAATCGTATTTCAAATTTAAATACGACTTGGGACCACATTTTACCTAAATGAAATGGTAGATTCAAAGTTTAACTGAACGTAGTGTTTGTACCTTGAGTAAAAATTAGAAGTTTAAACAAGTTTAAAATATCACTATATTTAGGCGAGTAAACGAAAAATGTTCGTTTCAGACTCTAATATCGCAGAAATCGTGTTCCAAGTTGAAAAACGACTTGGACCCATATCTCACCTAAATTAAATGGTAGAATCAAACTTTAACCAAACGTAAAGTTTGTACCTAGGGTATTGTTCAAAAGTTTAATCAATTTTAAAATATCACTATATTTAGGCGAGTAAACGAAAAATGTTCTTTTCAGACTCTAATAACGCAGAAATCGTATTTCAAATTTAAATACGACTTGGGACCATATTTTACCTAAATGAAATGGTAGATTCAAAGTTTAAATGAACGTAGTGTTTGTACCTTGAGCACAGTTTAGAAGTTTAAACAATTTTAAAATATCACTATGTTTAGGCGAGTAAACGAAAAATGTTCTTTTCAGACTCTAATAACGCAGAATTCGTATTTCAAATTTAAATACGACTTGGGACCATATTTTACCTAAATAAAATGGTAGATTCAAAGTTTAAATGAACGTAGTGTTTGTACCTGTAGCAAAGTTTAGAAGTTTAAACAATTTTAAAATATCACTATATTTTGGCGAGTAAACGAAAAATGTTCTTTTCAGACTCTAATAACGCAGAAATTGTATTTCAAATTTAAATACGACTTGGGACCATATTTTACCTAAATGAAATGGTAGATTCAAAGTTTAAATGAACGTAGTGTTTGTACCTTGAGCAAAGTTTAGTAGTTTAAACAATATTAAAATATCTCAATTTTTAGGCGAGTAAACGAAAAAGTTCGTTTCAGACTCTAACAACGCAGAAATCGTGTTTCAAGTTGAAATACGACTTTGGACCATATTTTACCTAAATGAAATGGTAGATTCAAAGTTTAAATGAACGTAGTGGTTATACCTTGAGTAAAGTTTAGAAGTTTAAACAATTTTAAAATATCACTATATTTAGGCGAGTAAACGAAAAATGTTCTTTTCAGACTCTAATAACGCAGAAATTGTATTTCAAATTTAAATACGACTTGGGACCATATTTTACCTAAATGAAATGGTAGATTCAAAGTTTAAATGAACGTAGTGTTTGTACCTTGAGCAAAGTTTAGTAGTTTAAACAATTTTATATAACTCAATATTTAGGCGAGTAAAAGAAACATGTTCGTTTCAGACTCTAATAACGCAGAAATCGTGTTCCAAGTTAGAATCAAATGGTAGAATCAAACTTTAACCAAACGTAAAGTTTGTACCTAGGGTATTGTTGAAAAGTTTAATCAATTTTAAAATATCACTATATTTAGGCGAGTAAACGAAAAATGTTCTTTTCAGACTCTTATAACGCAGATATCGTATTTCAAATTTAAATACGACTTGGGACCATATTTTACTTAAATGATATGGTAGATTCAAAGTTTAAATGAACTTAGTGTTTGTACCTTGAGCAAAGTTTAGAAGTTTAAACAATTTTAAAATATCACTATGTTTATTCGAGTAAACGAAAAATGTTCTTTTCAGGCTCTAATAACGCAGAAATCGTATTTCAAATTTAAATACGACTTGGGACCATATTTAACCTAAATGAAATGGTAGATTCAAAGTTTAAATGAACGTAGTGTTTGTACCTGTAGTAAAGTTTAGAAGATTAAACAATTTTAAAATATCACTATATTTAGGCGAGTAAACGAAAAAGGTTCGTTTCAGACTCTAATAACGCAGAAATCGTATTTCAAATTTAAATACGACTTGGGACCAGATTTTACCTAAATGAAATGGTAGATTCAAAGTTTAAATGAACGTAGTGTTTGTACCTTGAGCAAAGTTTAGTAGTTTAAACAATTTTTAAATATCTCAATTTTTAGGCGAGTAAACGAAAAAGTTCGTTTCAGACTCTAACTACGCAGAAATCGTGTTTCAAGTTGAAATACGACTTTGGCCCATATTTTACCTAAATGAAATGGTAGATTCAAAGTTTAAATGAACGTAGTGTTTGTACCTTGAGTAAAGTTTAGAAGTTTAAACAATTTTAAAATATCACTATATTTAGGCGAGTAAACGAAAAATGGTCGTTTCAGACTCTAATAACGCAGAAATCGTATTTCAAATTTAAATACGACTTGGGACCATATTTACCTAAATGAAATGGTAGATTCAAAGTTTAACTGAACGTAGTGTTTGTGCCTTGAGTAAAGTTTAGTAGTTTAAACAATTTTAAAATATCTCAATTTTTAGGCGAGTAAACGAAAAAGTTCGTTTCAGACTCTAACAAAGCAGAAATCGTGTTTCAAGTTGAAATACGACTTTGGACCATATTTTACCTAAATGAAATGGTAGACTCAAAGTTTAAATGAACGTAGTGTTTGTACCTTGAGTAAAGTTTAGAAGTTTAAACCATTTAAAATATCACTATATTTAGGCGAGTAAACGAAAAATGGTCGTTTCAGACTCTAATAACGCAGAAATCGTATTTCAAATTTAAATACGACTTGGGACCACATTTTACCTAAATTAAATGGTAGATTCAAAGTTTAACTGAACGTAGTGTTTGTACCTTGAGTAAAAATTAGAAGTTTAAACAAGTTTAAAATATCACTATATTTAGGCGAGTAAACGAAAAATGTTCGTTTCAGACTCTAATATCGCAGAAATCGTGTTCCAAGTTGAAAAACGACTTGGACCCATATCTCACCTAAATTAAATGGTAGAATCAAACTTTAACCAAACGTAAAGTTTGTACCTAGGGTATTGTTGAAAAGTTTAATCAATTTTAAAATATCACTATATTTAGGCGAGTAAACGAAAAATGTTCTTTTCAGACTCTAATAACGCAGAAATCGTATTTCAAATTTAAATACGACTTGGGACCATATTTTACCTAAATGAAATGGTAGATTCAAAGTTTAAATGAACGTAGTGTTTGTACCTTGAGCACAGTTTAGAAGTTTAAACAATTTTAAAATATCACTATGTTTAGGCGAGTAAACGAAAAATGTTCTTTTCAGACTCTAATAACGCAGAATTCGTATTTCAAATTTAAATACGACTTGGGACCATATTTTACCTAAATAAAATGGTAGATTCAAAGTTTAAATGAACGTAGTGTTTGTACCTGTAGCAAAGTTTAGAAGTTTAAACAATTTTAAAATATCACTATATTTTGGCGAGTAAACGAAAAATGTTCTTTTCAGACTCTAATAACGCAGAAATTGTATTTCAAATTTAAATACGACTTGGGACCATATTTTACCTAAATGAAATGGTAGATTCAAAGTTTAAATGAACGTAGTGTTTGTACCTTGAGCAAAGTTTAGTAGTTAAACAATATTAAAATATCTCAATTTTTAGGCGAGTAAACGAAAAAGTTCGTTTCAGACTCTAACAACGCAGAAATCGTGTTTCAAGTTGAAATACGACTTTGGACCATATTTTACCTAAATGAAATGGTAGATTCAAAGTTTAAATGAACGTAGTGGTTATACCTTGAGTAAAGTTTAGAAGTTTAAACAATTTTAAAATATCACTATATTTAGGCGAGTAAACGAAAAATGGTCGTTTCAAACTCTAATAACGCAGAAATCGTATTTCAAATTTAAATACGACTTGGGACCATATTTTACCTAAATGAAATGGTAGATTCAAAGTTTAACTGAACGTAGTGTTTGTACCTTGAGTAAAGTTTAGAAGTTTAAACAATTTTAAAATATCACTATATTTAGGCGAGTGAACGAAAAACGTTCGTTTCAGACTCTAATAACGCAGAAATCGTGTTCCAAGTTGAAAAACGACTTGGACCCTTATCTCACCTAAATTAAATGGTAGAATCAAACTTTAACCAAACGTAAAGTTTGTACCTAGGGTATTGTTGAAAAGTTTAAACAATTTTAAAATATCACTATATTTAGGCGAGTAAATGAAAAATGTTCTTTTCAGACTCTAATAACGCAGAAATCGTATTTCAAATTTAAATACGACTTAGGACCATATTTTACCTAAATGAAATGGTAGATTCAAAGTTTAAATGAACGTAGTGTTTGTACCTTGAGCAAAGTTTAGTAGTTTAAACAATTTTAAAATATCTCAATTTTTAGGCGAGTAAACGAAAAAGTTCGTTTCAGACTAACAACGTAGAAATCGTGTTCCAAGTTAGAATCAAATGGTAGAATCAAACTTTAACCAAACGTAAAGTTTGTACCTAGGGTATTGTTGAAAAGTTTAATCAATTTTAAAATATCACTATATTTAGGCGAGTAAACGAAAAATGTTCTTTTCAGACTCTAATAACGCAGAAATCGTATTTCAAATTTAAATACGACTTGGGACCATATTTTACATAAATGAAATGGTAGATTCAAAGTTTAAATGAAAGTCGTGTTTGTACCTTGAGCAAAGTTTAGAAGTTTAAACAATTTTAAAATATCACTATGTTTAGGCGAGTAAACGAAAAAAGTTCGTTTCAGACTCTAATAACGCAGAAATCGTGTTCCAAGTTAGAAACAAATGGTAGAATCAAACTTTAACCAAACGTAAAGGGTATTGTTGAAAAGTTTAATCAATTTTAAAATATCACTTTAACTGAACGTAGTGTTTGTACCTTGAGTAAAGTTTAGAAGTTTAAACAATATTAAAATATCACTATATTTAGGCGAGTGAACGAAAAATGTACGTTTCAGACTCTAATAACGCAGAAATCGTGTTCCAAGTTGAAAAACGACTTGGACCCATATCTCACCTAAATTAAATGGTAGAATCAAAATTTAACCAAACGTAAAGTTTGTACCTAGGGTATTGTTGAAAAGTTTAAACAATTTTAAAATATCACTATATTTAGGCGAGTAAATGAAAAATGTTCGTTTCAGACTCTAATAACGCAGAAATCGTATTTCAAATTTAAATACGACTTGGGACCAGATTTTACCTAAATGAAATGGTAGATTCAAAGTTTAAATGAACGTAGTGTTTGTACCTTGAGCAAAGTTTAGTAGTTTAAACAATTTTAAAATATCTCAATTTTTAGGCGAGTAAACGAAAAAGTTCGTTTCAGACTCTAACTACGCAGAAATCGTGTTTCAAGTTGAAATACGACTTTGGCCCATATTTTACCTAAATGAAATGGTAGATTCAAAGTTTAAATGAACGTAGTGTTTGTACCTTGAGTAAAGTTTAGAAGTTTAAACAATTTTAAAATATCACTATATTTAGGCGAGTAAACGAAAAATGGTCGTTTCAGACTCTAATAACGCAGAAATCGTATTTCAAATTTAAATACGACTTGGGACCATATTTACCTAAATGAAATGGTAGATTTAAAGTTTAACTGAACGTAGTGTTTGTGCCTTGAGTAAAGTTTAGTAGTTTAAACAATTTTAAAATATCTCAATTTTTAGGCGAGTAAACGAAAAAGTTCGTTTCAGACTCTAACAAAGCAGAAATCGTGTTTCAAGTTGAAATACGACTTTGGACCATATTTTACCTAAATGAAATGGTAGACTCAAAGTTTAAATGAACGTAGTGTTTGTACCTTGAGTAAAGTTTAGAAGTTTAAACCATTTAAAATATCACTATATTTAGGCGAGTAAACGAAAAATGGTCGTTTCAGACTCTAATAACGCAGAAATCGTATTTCAAATTTAAATACGACTTGGGACCACATTTTACCTAAATTAAATGGTAGATTCAAAGTTTAACTGAACGTAGTGTTTGTACCTTGAGTAAAAATTAGAAGTTTAAACAAGTTTAAAATATCACTATATTTAGGCGAGTAAACGAAAAATGTTCGTTTCAGACTCTAATATCGCAGAAATCGTGTTCCAAGTTGAAAAACGACTTGGACCCATATCTCACCTAAATTAAATGGTAGAATCAAACTTTAACCAAACGTAAAGTTTGTACCTAGGGTATTGTTCAAAAGTTTAATCAATTTTAAAATATCACTATATTTAGGCGAGTAAACGAAAAATGTTCTTTTCAGACTCTAATAACGCAGAAATCGTATTTCAAATTTAAATACGACTTGGGACCATATTTTACCTAAATGAAATGGTAGATTCAAAGTTTAAATGAACGTAGTGTTTGTACCTTGAGCACAGTTTAGAAGTTTAAACAATTTTAAAATATCACTATGTTTAGGCGAGTAAACGAAAAATGTTCTTTTCAGACTCTAATAACGCAGAATTCGTATTTCAAATTTAAATACGACTTGGGACCATATTTTACCTAAATAAAATGGTAGATTCAAAGTTTAAATGAACGTAGTGTTTGTACCTGTAGCAAAGTTTAGAAGTTTAAACAATTTTAAAATATCACTATATTTTGGCGAGTAAACGAAAAATGTTCTTTTCAGACTCTAATAACGCAGAAATTGTATTTCAAATTTAAATACGACTTGGGACCATATTTTACCTAAATGAAATGGTAGATTCAAAGTTTAAATGAACGTAGTGTTTGTACCTTGAGCAAAGTTTAGTAGTTTAAACAATATTAAAATATCTCAATTTTTAGGCGAGTAAACGAAAAAGTTCGTTTCAGACTCTAACAACGCAGAAATCGTGTTTCAAGTTGAAATACGACTTTGGACCATATTTTACCTAAATGAAATGGTAGATTCAAAGTTTAAATGAACGTAGTGGTTATACCTTGAGTAAAGTTTAGAAGTTTAAACAATTTTAAAATATCACTATATTTAGGCGAGTAAACGAAAAATGGTCGTTTCAAACTCTAATAACGCAGAAATCGTATTTCAAATTTAAATACGACTTGGGACCATATTTTACCTAAATGAAATGGTAGATTCAAAGTTTAACTGAACGTAGTGTTTGTACCTTGAGTAAAGTTTAGAAGTTTAAACAATTTTAAAATATCACTATATTTAGGCGAGTGAACGAAAAACGTTCGTTTCAGACTCTAATAACGCAGAAATCGTGTTCCAAGTTGAAAAACGACTTGGACCCATATCTCACCTAAATTAAATGGTAGAATCAAACTTTAACCAAACGTAAAGTTTGTACCTAGGGTATTGTTGAAAAGTTTAAACAATTTTAAAATATCACTATATTTAGGCGAGTAAATGAAAAATGTTCTTTTCAGACTCTAATAACGCAGAAATCGTATTTCAAATTTAAATACGACTTGGGACCATATTTTACCTAAATGAAATGGTAGATTCAAAGTTTAAATGAACGTAGTGTTTGTACCTTGAGCAAAGTTTAGTAGTTTAAACAATTTTAAAATATCTCAATTTTTAGGCGAGTAAACGAAAAAGTTCGTTTCAGACTAACAACGTAGAAATCGTGTTCCAAGTTAGAATCAAATGGTAGAATCAAACTTTAACCAAACGTAAAGTTTGTACCTAGGGTATTGTTGAAAAGTTTAATCAATTTTAAAATATCACTATATTTAGGCGAGTAAACGAAAAATGTTCTTTTCAGACTCTAATAACGCAGAAATCGTATTTCAAATTTAAATACGACTTGGGACCATATTTTACATAAATGAAATGGTAGATTCAAAGTTTAAATGAAAGTCGTGTTTGTACCTTGAGCAAAGTTTAGAAGTTTAAACAATTTTAAAATATCACTATGTTTAGGCGAGTAAACGAAAAAAGTTCGTTTCAGACTCTAATAACGCAGAAATCGTGTTCCAAGTTAGAAACAAATGGTAGAATCAAACTTTAACCAAACGTAAAGGGTATTGTTGAAAAGTTTAATCAATTTTAAAATATCACTTTAACTGAACGTAGTGTTTGTACCTTGAGTAAAGTTTAGAAGTTTAAACAATATTAAAATATCACTATATTTAGGCGAGTGAACGAAAAATGTACGTTTCAGACTCTAATAACGCAGAAATCGTGTTCCAAGTTGAAAAACGACTTGGACCCATATCTCACCTAAATTAAATGGTAGAATCAAAATTTAACCAAACGTAAAGTTTGTACCTAGGGTATTGTTGAAAAGTTTAAACAATTTTAAAATATCACTATATTTAGGCGAGTAAATGAAAAATGTTCTTTTCAGACTCTAATAACGCAGAAATCGTATTTCAAATTTAAATACAACTTGGGACCAGATTTTACCTTAATGAAATGGTAGATTCAAAGTTTAAATGAACGTAGTGTTTGTACCTTGAGCAAAGTTTAGTAGTTTAAACAATTTTAAAATATCTCAATTTTTAGGCGAGTAAACGAAAAAGTTCGTTTCAGACTAACAACGCAGAAATCGTGTTCCAAGTTAGAATCAAATGGTATAATCAAACTTTAACCAAACGTAAAGTTTGTACCTAAGGTATTGTTGAAAAGTTTAATCAATTTTAAAATATCACTATATTTAGGCGAGGAAACGAAAAATGTTCTTTTCAGACTCTAATAACGCAGATATCGTATTTCAAATTTAAATACGACTTGGGACAATATTTTATCTAAATGAAATGGTAGATTCAAAGTTTAAATGAACGTAGTGTTTGTACCTTGAGCAAAGTTTAGTAGTTTAAACAATTTTTAAATATCACTATATTTAGTCGAGTAAACGAAAAATGTTCTTTTCAGACTCTAATAACGCAGAAATCGTATTTCAAATTTAAATACGACTTGGGACAATATTTTACCTAAATGAAATGGTAGATTCAAAGTTTAAATGAACGTAGTGTTTGTACCTTGAGCAAAGTATAGTAGTATAAACAATTTTTAAATATCTCAATTTTTAGGCGAGTAAACGAAAAATGTTCGTTTCAGACTCTAATAACGCAGAAATCGTGTTCCAAGTTAGAATCAAATGGTAGAATCAAACTTTAACCAAACGTAAAGTTTGTACCTAGGGTATTGTTGAAAAGTTTAATCAATTTTAAAATATCACTATATTTAGGCGAGTAAACGAAAAATGTTCTTTTCAGACTCTAATAACGCAGAAATCGTATTTCAAATTTAAATACGACTTGGGACAATATTTTACCTAAATGAAATGGTAGATTCAAAGTTTAAATGAACGTAGTGTTTGTACCTTGAGCAAAGTTTAGTAGTTTAAACAATTTTAAAATATCTCAATTTTTAGGCGAGTAAACGAAAAAGTTCGTTTCAGACTCTAACAACGCAGAAATCGTGTTTCAAGTTGAAATACGACTTTGGACCATATTTTACCTAAATGAAATGGTAGATTCAAAGTTTAAATGAACGTAGTGTTTGTGCCTTGAGAAAGTTTAGAAGTGTAAACAATTTTAAAATATCACTATATTTAGGCGAGTAAACGAAAAAAGTTCGTTTCAGACTCTAACAACGCAGAAACCGTGTTTCAAGTTGAAATACGACTTTGGACCATATTTTACCTAAATGAAATGGTAGATTCAAAGTTTAAATTAACGTAGTGTTTGTACCTTGAGTAAAGTTTAGAAGTTTAAACAATTATAAAATATCTCTATATTTAGGCGAGTAAACGAAAAATGGTCGTTTCAGACTCTAATAACGCAGAAATCATATTTCAAATTTAAATACGACTTGGGACCATATTGTACCTAAATGAAATGGTAGATTCAAAGTTTAAATGAACGTAGTGTTTGTACCTTGAGCAAAGTTTAGTAATTTAAACAATTTTAAAATATCTCAATTTTTAGGCGAGTAAACGAAAAATGTTCGTTTCAGACTCTAATAACGCAGAAATCGTGTTCCAAGTTAGAAACAATTGGTAGAATCAAACTTTAACCAAACGTAAAGTTTGTACCTAGGGTATTGTTGAAAAGTTTAATCAATTTTAAAATATCACTATATTTAGGCGAGTAAACGAAAAATGTTCTTTTCAGACTCTAATAACGCAGAAATTGTATTTCAAATTTAAATACGACTTGGGACCATATTTTACCTAAATGAAATGGTAGATTCAAAGTTTAAATGAACGTAGTGTTTGTACCTTGAGCAAAGTTTAGTAGTTTAAACAATTTTATATAACTCAATATTTAGGCGAGTAAAAGAAACATGTTCGTTTCAGACTCTAATAACGCAGAAATCGTGTTCCAAGTTAGAATCAAATGGTAGAATCAAACTTTAACCAAACGTAAAGTTTGTACCTAGGGTATTGTTGAAAAGTTTAATCAATTTTAAAATATCACTATATTTAGGCGAGTAAACGAAAAATGTTCTTTTCAGACTCTTATAACGCAGATATCGTATTTCAAATTTAAATACGACTTGGGACCATATTTTACTTAAATGATATGGTAGATTCAAAGTTTAAATGAACTTAGTGTTTGTACCTTGAGCAAAGTTTAGAAGTTTAAACAATTTTAAAATATCACTATGTTTATTCGAGTAAACGAAAAATGTTCTTTTCAGGCTCTAATAACGCAGAAATCGTATTTCAAATTTAAATACGACTTGGGACCATATTTAACCTAAATGAAATGGTAGATTCAAAGTTTAAATGAACGTAGTGTTTGTACCTGTAGTAAAGTTTAGAAGATTAAACAATTTTAAAATATCACTATATTTAGGCGAGTAAACGAAAAAGGTTCGTTTCAGACTCTAATAACGCAGAAATCGTATTTCAAATTTAAATACGACTTGGGACCAGATTTTACCTAAATGAAATGGTAGATTCAAAGTTTAAATGAACGTAGTGTTTGTACCTTGAGTAAAGTTTAGAAGTTTAAACAATTTTAAAATATCACTATATTTAGGCGAGTAAACGAAAAATGGTCGTTTCAGACTCTAATAACGCAGAAATCGTATTTCAAATTTAAATACGACTTGGGACCATATTTACCTAAATGAAATGGTAGATTCAAAGTTTAACTGAACGTAGTGTTTGTGCCTTGAGTAAAGTTTAGTAGTTTAAACAATTTTAAAATATCTCAATTTTTAGGCGAGTAAACGAAAAAGTTCGTTTCAGACTCTAACAAAGCAGAAATCGTGTTTCAAGTTGAAATACGACTTTGGCCCATATTTTACCTAAATGAAATGGTAGATTCAAAGTTTAAATGAACGTAGTGTTTGTACCTTGAGTAAAGTTTAGAAGTTTAAACAATTTTAAAATATCACTATATTTAGGCGAGTAAACGAAAAATGGTCGTTTCAGACTCTAATAACGCAGAAATCGTATTTCAAATTTAAATACGACTTGGGACCATATTTACCTAAATGAAATGGTAGATTCAAAGTTTAACTGAACGTAGTGTTTGTGCCTTGAGTAAAGTTTAGTAGTTTAAACAATTTTAAAATATCTCAATTTTTAGGCGAGTAAACGAAAAAGTTCGTTTCAGACTCTAACAAAGCAGAAATCGTGTTTCAAGTTGAAATACGACTTTGGACCATATTTTACCTAAATGAAATGGTAGACTCAAAGTTTAAATGAACGTAGTGTTTGTACCTTGAGTAAAGTTTAGAAGTTTAAACCATTTAAAATATCACTATATTTAGGCGAGTAAACGAAAAATGGTCGTTTCAGACTCTAATAACGCAGAAATCGTATTTCAAATTTAAATACGACTTGGGACCACATTTTACCTAAATTAAATGGTAGATTCAAAGTTTAACTGAACGTAGTGTTTGTACCTTGAGTAAAAATTAGAAGTTTAAACAAGTTTAAAATATCACTATATTTAGGCGAGTAAACGAAAAATGTTCGTTTCAGACTCTAATATCGCAGAAATCGTGTTCCAAGTTGAAAAACGACTTGGACCCATATCTCACCTAAATTAAATGGTAGAATCAAACTTTAACCAAACGTAAAGTTTGTACCTAGGGTATTGTTCAAAAGTTTAATCAATTTTAAAATATCACTATATTTAGGCGAGTAAACGAAAAATGTTCTTTTCAGACTCTAATAACGCAGAAATCGTATTTCAAATTTAAATACGACTTGGGACCATATTTTACCTAAATGAAATGGTAGATTCAAAGTTTAAATGAACGTAGTGTTTGTACCTTGAGCACAGTTTAGAAGTTTAAACAATTTTAAAATATCACTATGTTTAGGCGAGTAAACGAAAAATGTTCTTTTCAGACTCTAATAACGCAGAATTCGTATTTCAAATTTAAATACGACTTGGGACCATATTTTACCTAAATAAAATGGTAGATTCAAAGTTTAAATGAACGTAGTGTTTGTACCTGTAGCAAAGTTTAGAAGTTTAAACAATTTTAAAATATCACTATATTTTGGCGAGTAAACGAAAAATGTTCTTTTCAGACTCTAATAACGCAGAAATTGTATTTCAAATTTAAATACGACTTGGGACCATATTTTACCTAAATGAAATGGTAGATTCAAAGTTTAAATGAACGTAGTGTTTGTACCTTGAGCAAAGTTTAGTAGTTTAAACAATATTAAAATATCTCAATTTTTAGGCGAGTAAACGAAAAAGTTCGTTTCAGACTCTAACAACGCAGAAATCGTGTTTCAAGTTGAAATACGACTTTGGACCATATTTTACCTAAATGAAATGGTAGATTCAAAGTTTAAATGAACGTAGTGGTTATACCTTGAGTAAAGTTTAGAAGTTTAAACAATTTTAAAATATCACTATATTTAGGCGAGTAAACGAAAAATGGTCGTTTCAAACTCTAATAACGCAGAAATCGTATTTCAAATTTAAATACGACTTGGGACCATATTTTACCTAAATGAAATGGTAGATTCAAAGTTTAACTGAACGTAGTGTTTGTACCTTGAGTAAAGTTTAGAAGTTTAAACAATTTTAAAATATCACTATATTTAGGCGAGTGAACGAAAAACGTACGTTTCAGACTCTAATAACGCAGAAATCGTGATCCAAGTTGAAAAACGACTTGGACCCATATCTCACCTAAATTAAATGGTAGAATCAAACTTTAACCAAACGTAAAGTTTGTACCTAGGGTATTGTTGAAAAGTTTAAACAATTTTAAAATATCACTATATTTAGGCGAGTAAATGAAAAATGTTCTTTTCAGACTCTAATAACGCAGAAATCGTATTTCAAATTTAAATACGACTTGGGACCATATTTTACCTAAATGAAATGGTAGATTCAAAGTTTAAATGAACGTAGTGTTTGTACCTTGAGCAAAGTTTAGTAGTTTAAACAATTTTAAAATATCTCAATTTTTAGGCGAGTAAACGAAAAAGTTCGTTTCAGACTAACAACGTAGAAATCGTGTTCCAAGTTAGAATCAAATGGTAGAATCAAACTTTAACCAAACGTAAAGTTTGTACCTAGGGTATTGTTGAAAAGTTTAATCAATTTTAAAATATCACTATATTTAGGCGAGTAAACGAAAAATGTTCTTTTCAGACTCTAATAACGCAGAAATCGTATTTCAAATTTAAATACGACTTGGGACCATATTTTACATAAATGAAATGGTAGATTCAAAGTTTAAATGAAAGTCGTGTTTGTACCTTGAGCAAAGTTTAGAAGTTTAAACAATTTTAAAATATCACTATGTTTAGGCGAGTAAACGAAAAAAGTTCGTTTCAGACTCTAATAACGCAGAAATCGTGTTCCAAGTTAGAAACAAATGGTAGAATCAAACTTTAACCAAACGTAAAGGGTATTGTTGAAAAGTTTAATCAATTTTAAAATATCACTTTAACTGAACGTAGTGTTTGTACCTTGAGTAAAGTTTAGAAGTTTAAACAATATTAAAATATCACTATATTTAGGCGAGTGAACGAAAAATGTACGTTTCAGACTCTAATAACGCAGAAATCGTGTTCCAAGTTGAAAAACGACTTGGACCCATATCTCACCTAAATTAAATGGTAGAATCAAAATTTAACCAAACGTAAAGTTTGTACCTAGGGTATTGTTGAAAAGTTTAAACAATTTTAAAATATCACTATATTTAGGCGAGTAAATGAAAAATGTTCTTTTCAGACTCTAATAACGCAGAAATCGTATTTCAAATTTAAATACAACTTGGGACCAGATTTTACCTTAATGAAATGGTAGATTCAAAGTTTAAATGAACGTAGTGTTTGTACCTTGAGCAAAGTTTAGTAGTTTAAACAATTTTAAAATATCTCAATTTTTAGGCGAGTAAACGAAAAAGTTCGTTTCAGACTAACAACGCAGAAATCGTGTTCCAAGTTAGAATCAAATGGTATAATCAAACTTTAACCAAACGTAAAGTTTGTACCTAAGGTATTGTTGAAAAGTTTAATCAATTTTAAAATATCACTATATTTAGGCGAGGAAACGAAAAATGTTCTTTTCAGACTCTAATAACGCAGATATCGTATTTCAAATTTAAATACGACTTGGGACAATATTTTATCTAAATGAAATGGTAGATTCAAAGTTTAAATGAACGTAGTGTTTGTACCTTGAGCAAAGTTTAGTAGTTTAAACAATTTTTAAATATCACTATATTTAGTCGAGTAAACGAAAAATGTTCTTTTCAGACTCTAATAACGCAGAAATCGTATTTCAAATTTAAATACGACTTGGGACAATATTTTACCTAAATGAAATGGTAGATTCAAAGTTTAAATGAACGTAGTGTTTGTACCTTGAGCAAAGTATAGTAGTATAAACAATTTTTAAATATCTCAATTTTTAGGCGAGTAAACGAAAAATGTTCGTTTCAGACTCTAATAACGCAGAAATCGTGTTCCAAGTTAGAATCAAATGGTAGAATCAAACTTTAACCAAACGTAAAGTTTGTACCTAGGGTATTGTTGAAAAGTTTAATCAATTTTAAAATATCACTATATTTAGGCGAGTAAACGAAAAATGTTCTTTTCAGACTCTAATAACGCAGAAATCGTATTTCAAATTTAAATACGACTTGGGACAATATTTTACCTAAATGAAATGGTAGATTCAAAGTTTAAATGAACGTAGTGTTTGTACCTTGAGCAAAGTTTAGTAGTTTAAACAATTTTAAAATATCTCAATTTTTAGGCGAGTAAACGAAAAAGTTCGTTTCAGACTCTAACAACGCAGAAATCGTGTTTCAAGTTGAAATACGACTTTGGACCATATTTTACCTAAATGAAATGGTAGATTCAAAGTTTAAATGAACGTAGTGTTTGTGCCTTGAGAAAGTTTAGAAGTGTAAACAATTTTAAAATATCACTATATTTAGGCGAGTAAACGAAAAAAGTTCGTTTCAGACTCTAACAACGCAGAAACCGTGTTTCAAGTTGAAATACGACTTTGGACCATATTTTACCTAAATGAAATGGTAGATTCAAAGTTTAAATTAACGTAGTGTTTGTACCTTGAGTAAAGTTTAGAAGTTTAAACAATTATAAAATATCTCTATATTTAGGCGAGTAAACGAAAAATGGTCGTTTCAGACTCTAATAACGCAGAAATCATATTTCAAATTTAAATACGACTTGGGACCATATTTTACCTAAATGAAATGGTAGATTCAAAGTTTAAATGAACGTAGTGTTTGTACCTTGAGCAAAGTTTAGTAATTTAAACAATTTTAAAATATCTCAATTTTTAGGCGAGTAAACGAAAAATGTTCGTTTCAGACTCTAATAACGCAGAAATCGTGTTCCAAGTTAGAAACAATTGGTAGAATCAAACTTTAACCAAACGTAAAGTTTGTACCTAGGGTATTGTTGAAAAGTTTAATCAATTTTAAAATATCACTATATTTAGGCGAGTAAACGAAAAATGTTCTTTTCAGACTCTAATAACGCAGAAATCGTGTTCCAAGTTAGTATCAAATGGTAGAATCCATCTTTAACCAAACGTAAAGTTAGTACCTAGGGTATTGTTGAAAAGTTTAATCAATTTTAAAATATCACTATATTTAGGCGAGTAAACGAAAAATGTTCTTTTCAGACTCTAATAACGCAGAAATCGTATTTCAAATTTAAATACGACTTGGGACCATATTATACCTAAATGAAATGGTAGATTCAAAGTTTAAATGAACGTAGTGTTTGTACCTTGAGCAAAGTTTAGTAGTTTAAACAATTTTAAAATATCTCAATTTTTAGGCGAGTAAACGAAAAAGTTCGTTTTAGACTCTAACAACGCAGAAACCGTGTTTCAAGTTGAAATACGACTTTGGACCATATTTTACCTAAATGAAATGGTAGATTCAAAGTTTAAATGAACGTAGTGTTTGTACCTTGAGTAAAGTTTAGAAGTTTAAACAATTTTAAAATATCTCTATATTTAGGCGAGTAAACGAAAAATGGTCGTTTCAGACTCTAATAACGCAGAAATCATATTTCAAATTTAAATACGACTTGGGACCATATTTTACCTAAATGAAATGGTAGATTCAAAGTTTAAATGAACGTAGTGTTTGTACCTTGAGCAAAGTTTAGTAATTTAAACAATTTTAAAATATCTCAATTTTTAGGCGAGTAAACGAAAAATGTTCGTTTCAGACTCTAATAACGCAGAAATCGTGTTCCAAGTTAGAAACAATTGGTAGAATCAAACTTTAACCAAACGTAAAGTTTGTACCTAGGGTATTGTTGAAAAGTTTAATCAATTTTAAAATATCACTATATTTAGGCGAGTAAACGAAAAATGTTCTTTTCAGACTCTAATAACGCAGAAATCGTATTTCAAATTTAAATACGACTTGGGACCATATTTTACCTAAATGAAATGGTAGATTCAAAGTTTAAATGAACGTAGTGTTTGTATCTTGAGCAAAGTTTAGTAGTTTAAACAATTTTATATATCTCAATATTTAGGCGAGTAAACGAAAAATGTTCGTTTCAGACTCTAATAACGCAGAAATCGTGTTCCAAGTTAGAATCAAATGGTAGAATCAAACTTTAACCAAACGTAAAGTTTGTACCTAGGGTATTGTTGAAAAGTTTAATCAATTTTAAAATATCACTATATTTAGGCGAGTAAACGAAAAATGTTCTTTTCAGACTCTAATAACGCAGAAATCGTATTTCAAGTTTAAATACGACTTGGGACCATATTTTACCTAAATGAAATGGTAGATTCAAAGTTTAAATGAACGTAGTGTTTGTACCTTGAGCAAAGTTTAGTAGTTTAAACAATTTTATATATCTCAATATTTAGGCGAGTAAACGAAAAATGTTCGTTTCAGACTCTAATAACGCAGAAATCGTGTTCCAAGTTAGAATCAAATGGTAGAATCAAACTTTAACCAAACGTAAAGTTTGTACCTAGGGTATTGTTGAAAAGTTTAATCAATTTTAAAATATCACTATATTTAGGCGAGTAAACGAAAAATGTTCTTTTCAGACTCTAATAACGCAGAAATCGTATTTCAAGTTTAAATACGACTTGGGACCATATTTTACCTAAATGAAATGGTAGATTCAAAGTTTAAATGAACGTAGTGTTTGTACCTTGAGCAAAGTTTAGTAGTTTAAACAATTTTAAAATATCTCAATTTTTAGGCGAGTAAACGAAAAAGTTCGTTTCAGACTAACAACGCAGAAATCGTGTTCCAAGTTAGAATCAAATGGTAGACTCAAACTTTAACCAAACGTAAAGTTTGTACCTAAGGTATTGTTGAAAAGTTTAATCAATTTTAAAATATCACTATATTTAGGCGAGTAAACGAAAAATGTTCTTTTCAGACTCTAATAACGCAGAAATCGTATTTCAAATTTAAATACGACTTGGGACAATATTTTACCTAAATGAAATGGTAGATTCAAAGTTTAAATGAACGTAGTGTTTGTACCTTGAGCAAAGTTTAGTAGTTTAAACAATTTTATATATCTCAATATTTAGGCGAGTAAACGAAAAATGTTCGTTTCAGACTCTAATAACGCAGAAATCGTGTTCCAAGTTAGAATTAAATGGTAGAATCAAACTTTAACCAAACGTAAAGTTTGTACCTAGGGTATTGTTGAAAAGTTTAATCAATTTTAAAATATCACTATATTTTGGCGAGTAAACGAAAAATGTTCTTTTCAGACTCTAATAACGCAGAAATCGTATTTCAAGTTTAAATACGACTTGGGACCATATTTTACCTAAATGAAATGGTAGATTCAAAGTTTAAATGAACGTAGTGTTTGTACCTTGAGCAAAGTTTAGTAGTTTAAACAATTTTATATATCTCAATATTTAGGCGAGTAAACGAAAAATGTTCGTTTCAGACTCTAATAACGCAGAAATCGTGTTCCAAGTTAGAATCAAATGGTAGAATCAAACTTTAACCAAACGTAAAGTTTGTACCTAGGGTATTGTTGAAAAGTTTAATCAATTTTAAAATATCACTATATTTAGGCGAGTAAACGAAAAAGTTCGTTTCAGACTAACAACGCAGAAATCGTGTTCCAAGTTAGAATCAAATGGTAGAATCCATCTTTAACCAAACGTAAAGTTAGTACCTAGGGTATTGTTGAAAAGTTTAATCAATTTTAAAATATCACTATATTTAGGCGAGTAAACGAAAAATGTTCTTTTCAGACTCTAATAACGCAGAAATCGTATTTCAAATTTAAATACGACTTGGGACCATATTATACCTAAATGAAATGGTAGATTCAAAGTTTAAATGAACGTAGTGTTTGTACCTTGAGCAAAGTTTAGTAGTTTAAACAATTTTAAAATATCTCAATTTTTAGGCGAGTAAACGAAAAAGTTCGTTTCAGACTCTAACAACGCAGAAACCGTGTTTCAAGTTGAAATACGACTTTGGACCATATTTTACCTAAATGAAATGGTAGATTCAAAGTTTAAATGAACGTAGTGTTTGTACCTTGAGTAAAGTTTAGAAGTTTAAACAATTTTAAAATATCTCTATATTTAGGCGAGTAAACGAAAAATGGTCGTTTCAGACTCTAATAACGCAGAAATCATATTTCAAATTTAAATACGACTTGGGACCATATTTTACCTAAATGAAATGGTAGATTCAAAGTTTAAATGAACGTAGTGTTTGTACCTTGAGCAAAGTTTAGTAATTTAAACAATTTTAAAATATCTCAATTTTTAGGCGAGTAAACGAAAAATGTTCGTTTCAGACTCTAATAACGCAGAAATCGTGTTCCAAGTTAGAAACAATTGGTAGAATCAAACTTTAACCAAACGTAAAGTTTGTACCTAGGGTATTGTTGAAAAGTTTAATCAATTTTAAAATATCACTATATTTAGGCGAGTAAACGAAAAATGTTCTTTTCAGACTCTAATAACGCAGAAATCGTGTTCCAAGTTAGAATCAAATGGTAGAATCAAACTTTAACCAAACGTAAAGTTTGTACCTCAAGTATTGTTGAAAAGTTTAATCAATTTTAAAATATCACTATATTTAGGCGAGCAAACGAAAAATGTTCTTTTCAGACTCTAATAACGCAGAAATCGTATTTCAAATTTAAATACGACTTGGGACCATATTTTACCTAAATGAAATGGTAGATTCAAAGTTTAAATGAACGTAGTGTTTGTACCTTGAGCAAAGTTTAGTAGTTTAAACAATTTTATATATCTCAATATTTAGGCGAGTAAACGAAAAATGTTCGTTTCAGACTCTAATAACGCAGAAATCGTGTTCCAAGTTAGAATCAAATGGTAGAATCAAACTTTAACCAAACGTAAAGTTTGTACCTAGGGTATTGTTGAAAAGTTTAATCAATTTTAAAATATCACTATATTTAGGCGAGTAAACGAAAAATGTTCTTTTCAGACTCTAATAACGCAGAAATCGTATTTCAAGTTTAAATACGACTTGGGACCATATTTTACCTAAATGAAATGGTAGATTCAAAGTTTAAATGAACGTAGTGTTTGTACCTTGAGCAAAGTTTAGTAGTTTAAACAATTTTATATATCTCAATATTTAGGCGAGTAAACGAAAAATGTTCGTTTCAGACTCTAATAACGCAGAAATCGTGTTCCAAGTTAGAATCAAATGGTAGAATCAAACTTTAACCAAACGTAAAGTTTGTACCTAGGGTATTGTTGAAAAGTTTAATCAATTTTAAAATATCACTATATTTAGGCGAGTAAACGAAAAATGTTCTTTTCAGACTCTAATAACGCAGAAATCGTATTTCAAGTTTAAATACGACTTGGGACCATATTTTACCTAAATGAAATGGTAGATTCAAAGTTTAAATGAACGTAGTGTTTGTACCTTGAGCAAAGTTTAGTAGTTTAAACAATTTTAAAATATCTCAATTTTTAGGCGAGTAAACGAAAAAGTTCGTTTCAGACTAACAACGCCGAAATCGTGTTCCAAGTTAGAATCAAATGGTAGACTCAAACTTTAACCAAACGTAAAGTTTGTACCTAAGGTATTGTTGAAAAGTTTAATCAATTTTAAAATATCACTATATTTAGGCGAGTAAACGAAAAATGTTCTTTTCAGACTCTAATAACGCAGAAATCGTATTTCAAATTTAAATACGACTTGGGACAATATTTTACCTAAATGAAATGGTAGATTCAAAGTTTAAATGAACGTAGTGTTTGTACCTTGAGCAAAGTTTAGTAGTTTAAACAATTTTATATATCTCAATATTTAGGCGAGTAAACGAAAAATGTTCGTTTCAGACTCTAATAACGCAGAAATCGTGTTCCAAGTTAGAATTAAATGGTAGAATCAAACTTTAACCAAACGTAAAGTTTGTACCTAGGGTATTGTTGAAAAGTTTAATCAATTTTAAAATATCACTATATTTAGGCGAGTAAACGAAAAATGTTCTTTTCAGACTCTAATAACGCAGAAATCGTATTTCAAGTTTAAATACGACTTGGGACCATATTTTACCTAAATGAAATGGTAGATTCAAAGTTTAAATGAACGTAGTGTTTGTACCTTGAGCAAAGTTTAGTAGTTTAAACAATTTTATATATCTCAATATTTAGGCGAGTAAACGAAAAATGTTCGTTTCAGACTCTAATAACGCAGAAATCGTGTTCCAAGTTAGAATCAAATTGTAGAATCAAACTTTAACCAAACGTAAAGTTTGTACCTAGGGTATTGTTGAAAAGTTTAATCAATTTTAAAATATCACTATATTTAGGCGAGTAAACGAAAAAGTTCGTTTCAGACTAACAACGCAGAAATCGTGTTCCAAGTTAGAATCAAATGGTAGACTCAAACTTTAACCAAACGTAAAGTTTGTACCTAAGGTATTGTTGAAAAGTTTAATCAATTTTAAAATATCACTATATTTAGGCGAGTAAACGAAAAATGTTCTTTTCAGACTCTAATAACGCAGAAATCGTATTTCAAATTTAAATACGACTTGGGACAATATTTTACCTAAATGAAATGGTAGATTCAAAGTTTAAATGAACGTAGTGTTTGTACCTTGAGCAAAGTTTAGTAGTTTAAACAATTTTATATATCTCAATATTTAGGCGAGTAAACGAAAAATGTTCGTTTCAGACTCTAATAACGCAGAAATCGTATTTCAAATTTAAATACGACTTGGGACCATATTTTACCTAAATGAAATTTATTTATTTATTTATTTATTTATTTACGTTACGCTGTACAACAGGATTTTAATCCCAATTACAGTACAGGGTCCGCACTCACCGAGCCGCAGTGTGGTAGTTCATATAATTTTTAGCTTCAGTGCGATTCGAACTCGGGATCTCCGGATTCGAATTCCGTATCGCTATCCACACCACCGTACTGACGGACAAATGGTAGATTCAAAGTTTAAATGAACGTAGTGTTTGTACCTTGAGCAAAGTTTAGTAGTTTAAACAATTTTATATATCTCAATATTTAGGCGAGTAAACGAAAAATGTTCGTTTCAGACTCTAATAACGCAGAAATCGTGTTCCAAGTTAGAATTAAATGGTAGAATCAAACTTTAACCAAACGTAAAGTTTGTACCTAGGGTATTGTTGAAAAGTTTAATCAATTTTAAAATATCACTATATTTAGGCGAGTAAACGAAAAATGTTCTTTTCAGACTCTAATAACGCAGAAATCGTATTTCAAGTTTAAATACGACTTGGGACCATATTTTACCTAAATGAAATGGTAGATTCAAAGTTTAAATGAACGTAGTGTTTGTACCTTGAGCAAAGTTTAGTAGTTTAAACAATTTTATATATCTCAATATTTAGGCGAGTAAACGAAAAATGTTCGTTTCAGACTCTAATAACGCAGAAATCGTGTTCCAAGTTAGAATCAAATGGTAGAATCAAACTTTAACCAAACGTAAAGTTTGTACCTAGGGTATTGTTGAAAAGTTTAATCAATTTTAAAATATCACTATATTTAGGCGAGTAAACGAAAAAGTTCGTTTCAGACTAACAACGCAGAAATCGTGTTCCAAGTTAGAATCAAATGGTAGACTCAAACTTTAACCAAACGTAAAGTTTGTACCTAAGGTATTGTTGAAAAGTTTAATCAATTTTAAAATATCACTATATTTAGGCGAGTAAACGAAAAATGTTCTTTTCAGACTCTAATAACGCAGAAATCGTATTTCAAATTTAAATACGACTTGGGACAATATTTTACCTAAATGAAATGGTAGGTTCAAAGTTTAAATGAACGTAGTGTTTGTACCTTGAGCAAAGTTTAGTAGTTTAAACAATTTTATATATCTCAATATTTAGGCGAGTAAACGAAAAATGTTCGTTTCAGACTCTAATAACGCAGAAAACGTATTTCAAATTTAAATACGACTTGGGACCATATTTTACATAAATGAAATGGTAGATTCAAAGTTTAAATGAACGTCGTGTTTGTACCTTGAGCAAAGTTTAGAAGTTTAAACAATTTTATAATATCACTATGTTTAGGCGAGTAAACGAAAAAAGTTCGTTTCAGACTCTAATAACGCAGAAATCGTGTTCCAAGTTAGAATCAAATGGTAGAATCAAACTTTAACCAAACGTAAAGGGTATTGTTGAAAAGTTTAATCAATTTTAAAATATCACTATATTTAGGCGAGTAACCGAAAAATGTTCTTTTCAGACTATAATAACGCAGAAATCGTATTTCAAATTTAAATACGACTTGGGACCATATTTTACCTAAATGAAATGGTAGATTCAAAGTTTAAATGAACGTAGTGTTTGTACCTTGAGCAAAGTTTAGTAGTTTAAACAATTTTTAAATATCTCAATTTTTAGGCGAGTAAAAGAAAAATGTTCGTTTCAGACTCTAATAACGCAGAAATCGTGTTCCAAGTTAGAATCAAATGGTAGCATCAAACTTTAACCAAACGTAAAGTTTGTACCTAGGGTATTGTTGAAAAGTTTAATCAATTTTAAAATATCACTATATTTAGGCGAGGAAACGAAAAATATTCGTTTCAGACTCTAATAACGGAGAAATCGTGTTCCAAGTTGAAAAACGACTTGGACCCATATCTCACCTAAATTAAATGGTAGAATCAAACTTTAACCAAACGTAAAGTTTGTACCTAGAGTATTGTTGAAAAGTTTAATCAATTTTAAAATATCACTATATTTAGGCGAGTAAACGAAAAATGTTCTTTTCAGACTCTAATAACGCAGAAATCGTATTTCAAATTTAAATACGACTTGGGACCATATTTTACCTAAATGAAATGGTAGATTCAAAGTTTAAATGAACGTAGTGTTTGTACCTTGTGCAAATATTAGAAGTTTAAACAATTTTATATATCTCAATTTTTAGGCGAGTAAACGAAAAAAGTTCGTTTCAGACTCTAATAACGCAGAAATCGTGTTCCAAGTTAGAATCAAATGGTAGAATCCATCTTTAACCAAACGTAAAGTTAGTACCTAGGGTATTGTTGAAAAGTTTAATCAATTTTAAAATATCACTATATTTAGGCGAGTAAACGAAAAATGTTCTTTTCAGACTCTAATAACGCAGAAATCGTATTTCAAATTTAAATACGACTTGGGACCATATTATACCTAAATGAAATGGTAGATTCAAAGTTTAAATGAACGTAGTGTTTGTACCTTGAGCAAAGTTTAGTAGTTTAAACAATTTTAAAATATCTCAATTTTTAGGCGAGTAAACGAAAAAGTTCGTTTCAGACTCTAACAACGCAGAAACCGTGTTTCAAGTTGAAATACGACTTTGGACCATATTTTACCTAAATGAAATGGTAGATTCAAAGTTTAAATGAACGTAGTGTTTGTACCTTGAGTAAAGTTTAGAAGTTTAAACAATTTTAAAATATCTCTATATTTAGGCGAGTAAACGAAAAATGGTCGTTTCAGACTCTAATAACGCAGAAATCATATTTCAAATTTAAATACGACTTGGGACCATATTTTACCTAAATGAAATGGTAGATTCAAAGTTTAAATGAACGTAGTGTTTGTACCTTGAGCAAAGTTTAGTAATTTAAACAATTTTAAAATATCTCAATTTTTAGGCGAGTAAACGAAAAATGTTCGTTTCAGACTCTAATAACGCAGAAATCGTGTTCCAAGTTAGAAACAATTGGTAGAATCAAACTTTAACCAAACGTAAAGTTTTTACCTAGGGTATTGTTGAAAAGTTTAACCAATTTTAAAATATCACTATATTTAGGCGAGTAAACGAAAAATGTTCTTTTCAGACTCTAATAACGCAGAAATCGTGTTCCAAGTTAGAATCAAATGGTAGAATCCATCTTTAACCAAACGTAAAGTTAGTACCTAGGGTATTGTTGAAAAGTTTAATCAATTTTAAAATATCACTATATTTAGGCGAATAAACGAAAAATGTTCTTTTCAGACTCTAATAACGCAGAAATCGTATTTCAAATTTAAATACGACTTGGGACCATATTATACCTAAATGAAATGGTAGATTCAAAGTTTAAATGAACGTAGTGTTTGTACCTTGAGCAAAGTTTAGTAGTTTAAACAATTTTAAAATATCTCAATTTTTAGGCGAGTAAACGAAAAAGTTCGTTTCAGACTCTAACAACGCAGAAACCGTGTTTCAAGTTGAAATACGACTTTGGACCATATTTTACCTAAATGAAATGGTAGATTCAAAGTTTAAATGAACGTAGTGTTTGTACCTTGAGTAAAGTTTAGAAGTTTAAACAATTTTAAAATATCTCTATATTTAGGCGAGTAAACGAAAAATTGTCGTTTCAGACTCTAATAACGCAGAAATCATATTTCAAATTTAAATACGACTTGGGACCATATTTTACCTAAATGAAATGGTAGATTCAAAGTTTAAATGAACGTAGTGTTTGTACCTTGAGCAAAGTTTAGTAATTTAAACAATTTTAAAATATCTCAATTTTTAGGCGAGTAAACGAAAAATGTTCGTTTCAGACTCTAATAACGCAGAAATCGTGTTCCAAGTTAGAAACAATTGGTAGAATCAAACTTTAACCAAACGTAAAGTTTGTACCTAGGGTATTGTTGAAAAGTTTAATCAATTTTAAAATATCACTATATTTAGGCGAGTAAACGAAAAATGTTCTTTTCAGACTCTAATAACGCAGAAATCGTGTTCCAAGTTAGAATCAAATGGTAGAATCAAACCTTAACCAAACGTAAAGTTTGTACCTCGAGTATTGTTGAAAAGTTTAATCAATTTTAAAATATCACTATATTTAGGCGAGCAAACGAAAAATGTTCTTTTCAGACTCTAATAACGCAGAAATCGTATTTCAAATTTAAATACGACTTGGGACCATATTTTACCTAAATGAAATGGTAGATTCAAAGTTTAAATGAACGTAGTGTTTGTACCTTGAGCAAAGTTTAGTAGTTTAAACAATTTTATATATCTCAATATATAGGCGAGTAAACGAAAAATGTTCGTTTCAGACTCTAATAACGCAGAAATCGTGTTCCAAGTTAGAATCAAATGGTAGAATCAAACTTTAACCAAACGTAAAGTTTGTACCTAGGGTATTGTTGAAAAGTTTAATCAATTTTAAAATATCACTATATTTAGGCGAGTAAACGAAAAATGTTCTTTTCAGACTCTAATAACGCAGAAATCGTATTTCAAGTTTAAATACGACTTGGGACCATATTTTACCTAAATGAAATGGTAGATTCAAAGTTTAAATGAACGTAGTGTTTGTACCTTGAGCAAAGTTTAGTAGTTTAAACAATTTTATATATCTCAATATTTAGGCGAGTAAACGAAAAATGTTCGTTTCAGACTCTAATAACGCAGAAATCGTGTTCCAAGTTAGAATCAAATGGTAGAATCAAACTTTAACCAAACGTAAAGTTTGTACCTAGGGTATTGTTGAAAAGTTTAATCAATTTTAAAATATCACTATATTTAGGCGAGTAAACGAAAAAGTTCGTTTCAGACTAACAACGCAGAAATCGTGTTCCAAGTTAGAATCAAATGGTAGACTCAAACTTTAACCAAACGTAAAGTTTGTACCTAAGGTATTGTTGAAAAGTTTAATCAATTTTAAAATATCACTATATTTAGGCGAGTAAACGAAAAATGTTCTTTTCAGACTCTAATAACGCAGAAATCGTATTTCAAATTTAAATACGACTTGGGACAATATTTTACCTAAATGAAATGGTAGGTTCAAAGTTTAAATGAACGTAGTGTTTGTACCTTGAGCAAAGTTTAGTAGTTTAAACAATTTTATATATCTCAATATTTAGGCGAGTAAACGAAAAATGTTCGTTTCAGACTCTAATAACGCAGAAAACGTATTTCAAATTTAAATACGACTTGGGACCATATTTTACATAAATGAAATGGTAGATTCAAAGTTTAAATGAACGTCGTGTTTGTACCTTGAGCAAAGTTTAGAAGTTTAAACAATTTTATAATATCACTATGTTTAGGCGAGTAAACGAAAAAAGTTCGTTTCAGACTCTAATAACGCAGAAATCGTGTTCCAAGTTAGAATCAAATGGTAGAATCAAACTTTAACCAAACGTAAAGGGTATTGTTGAAAAGTTTAATCAATTTTAAAATATCACTATATTTAGGCGAGTAACCGAAAAATGTTCTTTTCAGACTATAATAACGCAGAAATCGTATTTCAAATTTAAATACGACTTGGGACCATATTTTACCTAAATGAAATGGTAGATTCAAAGTTTAAATGAACGTAGTGTTTGTACCTTGAGCAAAGTTTAGTAGTTTAAACAATTTTTAAATATCTCAATTTTTAGGCGAGTAAAAGAAAAATGTTCGTTTCAGACTCTAATAACGCAGAAATCGTGTTCCAAGTTAGAATCAAATGGTAGCATCAAACTTTAACCAAACGTAAAGTTTGTACCTAGGGTATTGTTGAAAAGTTTAATCAATTTTAAAATATCACTATATTTAGGCGAGGAAACGAAAAATATTCGTTTCAGACTCTAATAACGGAGAAATCGTGTTCCAAGTTGAAAAACGACTTGGACCCATATCTCACCTAAATTAAATGGTAGAATCAAACTTTAACCAAACGTAAAGTTTGTACCTAGAGTATTGTTGAAAAGTTTAATCAATTTTAAAATATCACTATATTTAGGCGAGTAAACGAAAAATGTTCTTTTCAGACTCTAATAACGCAGAAATCGTATTTCAAATTTAAATACGACTTGGGACCATATTTTACCTAAATGAAATGGTAGATTCAAAGTTTAAATGAACGTAGTGTTTGTACCTTGTGCAAATATTAGAAGTTTAAACAATTTTATATATCTCAATTTTTAGGCGAGTAAACGAAAAAAGTTCGTTTCAGACTCTAATAACGCAGAAATCGTGTTCCAAGTTAGAATCAAATGGTAGAATCCATCTTTAACCAAACGTAAAGTTAGTACCTAGGGTATTGTTGAAAAGTTTAATCAATTTTAAAATATCACTATATTTAGGCGAGTAAACGAAAAATGTTCTTTTCAGACTCTAATAACGCAGAAATCGTATTTCAAATTTAAATACGACTTGGGACCATATTATACCTAAATGAAATGGTAGATTCAAAGTTTAAATGAACGTAGTGTTTGTACCTTGAGCAAAGTTTAGTAGTTTAAACAATTTTAAAATATCTCAATTTTTAGGCGAGTAAACGAAAAAGTTCGTTTCAGACTCTAACAACGCAGAAACCGTGTTTCAAGTTGAAATACGACTTTGGACCATATTTTACCTAAATGAAATGGTAGATTCAAAGTTTAAATGAACGTAGTGTTTGTACCTTGAGTAAAGTTTAGAAGTTTAAACAATTTTAAAATATCTCTATATTTAGGCGAGTAAACGAAAAATGGTCGTTTCAGACTCTAATAACGCAGAAATCATATTTCAAATTTAAATACGACTTGGGACCATATTTTACCTAAATGAAATGGTAGATTCAAAGTTTAAATGAACGTAGTGTTTGTACCTTGAGCAAAGTTTAGTAATTTAAACAATTTTAAAATATCTCAATTTTTAGGCGAGTAAACGAAAAATGTTCGTTTCAGACTCTAATAACGCAGAAATCGTGTTCCAAGTTAGAAACAATTGGTAGAATCAAACTTTAACCAAACGTAAAGTTTTTACCTAGGGTATTGTTGAAAAGTTTAACCAATTTTAAAATATCACTATATTTAGGCGAGTAAACGAAAAATGTTCTTTTCAGACTCTAATAACGCAGAAATCGTGTTCCAAGTTAGAATCAAATGGTAGAATCCATCTTTAACCAAACGTAAAGTTAGTACCTAGGGTATTGTTGAAAAGTTTAATCAATTTTAAAATATCACTATATTTAGGCGAATAAACGAAAAATGTTCTTTTCAGACTCTAATAACGCAGAAATCGTATTTCAAATTTAAATACGACTTGGGACCATATTATACCTAAATGAAATGGTAGATTCAAAGTTTAAATGAACGTAGTGTTTGTACCTTGAGCAAAGTTTAGTAGTTTAAACAATTTTAAAATATCTCAATTTTTAGGCGAGTAAACGAAAAAGTTCGTTTCAGACTCTAACAACGCAGAAACCGTGTTTCAAGTTGAAATACGACTTTGGACCATATTTTACCTAAATGAAATGGTAGATTCAAAGTTTAAATGAACGTAGTGTTTGTACCTTGAGTAAAGTTTAGAAGTTTAAACAATTTTAAAATATCTCTATATTTAGGCGAGTAAACGAAAAATTGTCGTTTCAGACTCTAATAACGCAGAAATCATATTTCAAATTTAAATACGACTTGGGACCATATTTTACCTAAATGAAATGGTAGATTCAAAGTTTAAATGAACGTAGTGTTTGTACCTTGAGCAAAGTTTAGTAATTTAAACAATTTTAAAATATCTCAATTTTTAGGCGAGTAAACGAAAAATGTTCGTTTCAGACTCTAATAACGCAGAAATCGTGTTCCAAGTTAGAAACAATTGGTAGAATCAAACTTTAACCAAACGTAAAGTTTGTACCTAGGGTATTGTTGAAAAGTTTAATCAATTTTAAAATATCACTATATTTAGGCGAGTAAACGAAAAATGTTCTTTTCAGACTCTAATAACGCAGAAATCGTGTTCCAAGTTAGAATCAAATGGTAGAATCAAACCTTAACCAAACGTAAAGTTTGTACCTCGAGTATTGTTGAAAAGTTTAATCAATTTTAAAATATCACTATATTTAGGCGAGCAAACGAAAAATGTTCTTTTCAGACTCTAATAACGCAGAAATCGTATTTCAAATTTAAATACGACTTGGGACCATATTTTACCTAAATGAAATGGTAGATTCAAAGTTTAAATGAACGTAGTGTTTGTACCTTGAGCAAAGTTTAGTAGTTTAAACAATTTTATATATCTCAATATATAGGCGAGTAAACGAAAAATGTTCGTTTCAGACTCTAATAACGCAGAAATCGTGTTCCAAGTTAGAATCAAATGGTAGAATCAAACTTTAACCAAACGTAAAGTTTGTACCTAGGGTATTGTTGAAAAGTTTAATCAATTTTAAAATATCACTATATTTAGGCGAGTAAACGAAAAATGTTCTTTTCAGACTCTAATAACGCAGAAATCGTATTTCAAGTTTAAATACGACTTGGGACCATATTTTACCTAAATGAAATGGTAGATTCAAAGTTTAAATGAACGTAGTGTTTGTACCTTGAGCAAAGTTTAGTAGTTTAAACAATTTTATATATCTCAATATTTAGGCGAGTAAACGAAAAATGTTCGTTTCAGACTCTAATAACGCAGAAATCGTGTTCCAAGTTAGAATCAAATGGTAGAATCAAACTTTAACCAAACGTAAAGTTTGTACCTAGGGTATTGTTGAAAAGTTTAATCAATTTTAAATATCACTATATTTAGGCGAGTAAACGAAAAATGTTCTTTTCAGACTCTAATAACGCAGAAATCGTATTTCAAGTTTAAATACGACTTGGGACCATATTTTACCTAAATGAAATGGTAGATTCAAAGTTTAAATGAACGTAGTGTTTGTACCTTGAGCAAAGTTTAGTAGTTTAAACAATTTTAAAATATCTCAATTTTTAGGCGAGTAAACGAAAAAGTTCGTTTCAGACTAACAACGCAGAAATCGTGTTCCAAGTTAGAATCAAATGGTAGACTCAAACTTTAACCAAACGTAAAGTTTGTACCTAAGGTATTGTTGAAAAGTTTAATCAATTTTAAAATATCACTATATTTAGGCGTGTAAACGAAAAATGTTCTTTTCAGACTCTAATAACGCAGAAATCGTATTTCAAATTTAAATACGACTTGGGACAATATTTTACCTAAATGAAATGGTAGATTCAAAGTTTAAATGAACGTAGTGTTTGTACCTTGAGCAAAGTTTAGTAGTTTAAACAATTTTATATATCTCAATATTTAGGCGAGTAAACGAAAAATGTTCGTTTCAGACTCTAATAACGCAGAAATCGTGTTCCAAGTTAGAATTAAATGGTAGAATCAAACTTTAACCAAACGTAAAGTTTGTACCTAGGGTATTGTTGAAAAGTTTAATCAATTTTAAAATATCACTATATTTAGGCGAGTAAACGAAAAATGTTCTTTTCAGACTCTAATAACGCTGAAATCGTATTTCAAGTTTAAATACGACTTGGGACCATATTTTACCTAAATGAAATGGTAGATTCAAAGTTTAAATGAACGTAGTGTTTGTACCTTGAGCAAAGTTTAGTAGTTTAAACAATTTTATATATCTCAATATTTAGGCGAGTAAACGAAAAATGTTCGTTTCAGACTCTAATAACGCAGAAATCGTGTTCCAAGTTAGAATCAAATGGTAGAATCAAACTTTAACCAAACGTAAAGTTTGTACCTAGGGTATTGTTGAAAAGTTTAATCAATTTTAAAATATCACTATATTTAGGCGAGTAAACGAAAAATGTTCTTTTCAGACTCTAATAACGCAGAAATCGTATTTCAAATTTAAATACGACTTGGGACCATATTATACCTAAATGAAATGGTAGATTCAAAGTTTAAATGAACGTAGTGTTTGTACCTTGAGCAAAGTTTAGTAGTTTAAACAATTTTAAAATATCTCAATTTTTAGGCGAGTAAACGAAAAAGTTCGTTTCAGACTCTAACAACGCAGAAACCGTGTTTCAAGTTGAAATACGACTTTGGACCATATTTTACCTAAATGAAATGGTAGATTCAAAGTTTAAATGAACGTAGTGTTTGTACCTTGAGTAAAGTTTAGAAGTTTAAACAATTTTAAAATATCTCTATATTTAGGCGAGTAAACGAAAAATGGTCGTTTCAGACTCTAATAACGCAGAAATCATATTTCAAATTTAAATACGACTTGGGACCATATTTTACCTAAATGAAATGGTAGATTCAAAGTTTAAATGAACGTAGTGTTTGTACCTTGAGCAAAGTTTAGTAATTTAAACAATTTTAAAATATCTCAATTTTTAGGCGAGTAAACGAAAAATGTTCGTTTCAGACTCTAATAACGCAGAAATCGTGTTCCAAGTTAGAAACAATTGGTAGAATCAAACTTTAACCAAACGTAAAGTTTGTACCTAGGGTATTGTTGAAAAGTTTAACCAATTTTAAAATATCACTATATTTAGGCGAGTAAACGAAAAATGTTCTTTTCAGACTCTAATAACGCAGAAATCGTGTTCCAAGTTAGAATCAAATGGTAGAATCCATCTTTAACCAAACGTAAAGTTAGTACCTAGGGTATTGTTGAAAAGTTTAATCAATTTTAAAATATCACTATATTTAGGCGAGTAAACGAAAAATGTTCTTTTCAGACTCTAATAACGCAGAAATCGTATTTCAAATTTAAATACGACTTGGGACCATATTATACCTAAATGAAATGGTAGATTCAAAGTTTAAATGAACGTAGTGTTTGTACCTTGAGCAAAGTTTAGTAGTTTAAACAATTTTAAAATATCTCAATTTTTAGGCGAGTAAACGAAAAAGTTCGTTTCAGACTCTAACAACGCAGAAACCGTGTTTCAAGTTGAAATACGACTTTGGACCATATTTTACCTACATGAAATGGTAGATTCAAAGTTTAAATGAACGTAGTGTTTGTACCTTGAGTAAAGTTTAGAAGTTTAAACAATTTTAAAATATCTCTATATTTAGGCGAGTAAACGAAAAATTGTCGTTTCAGACTCTAATAACGCAGAAATCATATTTCAAATTTAAATACGACTTGGGACCATATTTTACCTAAATGAAATGGTAGATTCAAAGTTTAAATGAACGTAGTGTTTGTACCTTGAGCAAAGTTTAGTAATTTAAACAATTTTAAAATATCTCAATTTTTAGGCGAGTAAACGAAAAATGTTCGTTTCAGACTCTAATAACGCAGAAATCGTGTTCCAAGTTAGAAACAATTGGTAGAATCAAACTTTAACCAAACGTAAAGTTTGTACCTAGGGTATTGTTGAAAAGTTTAATCAATTTTAAAATATCACTATATTTAGGCGAGTAAACGAAAAATGTTCTTTTCAGACTCTAATAACGCAGAAATCGTGTTCCAAGTTAGAATCAAATGGTAGAATCAAACCTTAACCAAACGTAAAGTTTGTACCTCGAGTATTGTTGAAAAGTTTAATCAATTTTAAAATATCACTATATTTAGGCGAGCAAACGAAAAATGTTCTTTTCAGACTCTAATAACGCAGAAATCGTATTTCAAATTTAAATACGACTTGGGACCATATTTTACCTAAATTAAATGGTAGATTCAAAGTTTAAATGAACGTAGTGTTTGTACCTTGAGCAAAGTTTAGTAGTTTAAACAATTTTATATATCTCAATATTTAGGCGAGTAAACGAAAAATGTTCGTTTCAGACTCTAATAACGCAGAAATCGTGTTCCAAGTTAGAATCAAATGGTAGAATCAAACTTTAACCAAACGTAAAGTTTGTACCTAGGGTATTGTTGAAAAGTTTAATCAATTTTAAAATATCACTATATTTAGGCGAGTAAACGAAAAATGTTCTTTTCAGACTCTAATAACGCAGAAATCGTATTTCAAGTTTAAATACGACTTGGGACCATATTTTACCTAAATGAAATGGTAGATTCAAAGTTTAAATGAACGTAGTGTTTGTACCTTGAGCAAAGTTTAGTAGTTTAAACAATTTTATATATCTCAATATTTAGGCGAGTAAACGAAAAATGTTCGTTTCAGACTCTAATAACGCAGAAATCGTGTTCCAAGTTAGAATCAAATGGTAGAATCAAACTTTAACCAAACGTAAAGTTTGTACCTAGGGTATTGTTGAAAAGTTTAATCAATTTTAAAATATCACTATATTTAGGCGAGTAAACGAAAAATGTTCTTTTCAGACTCTAATAACGCAGAAATCGTATTTCAAGTTTAAATACGACTTGGGACCATATTTTACCTAAATGAAATGGTAGATTCAAAGTTTAAATGAACGTAGTGTTTGTACCTTGAGCAAAGTTTAGTAGTTTAAACAATTTTAAAATATCTCAATTTTTAGGCGAGTAAACGAAAAAGTTCGTTTCAGACTAACAACGCAGAAATCGTGTTCCAAGTTAGAATCAAATGGTAGACTCAAACTTTAACCAAACGTAAAGTTTGTACCTAAGGTATTGTTGAAAAGTTTAATCAATTTTAAAATATCACTATATTTAGGCGTGTAAACGAAAAATGTTCTTTTCAGACTCTAATAACGCAGAAATCGTATTTCAAATTTAAATACGACTTGGGACAATATTTTACCTAAATGAAATGGTAGATTCAAAGTTTAAATGAACGTAGTGTTTGTACCTTGAGCAAAGTTTAGTAGTTTAAACAATTTTATATATCTCAATATTTAGGCGAGTAAACGAAAAATGTTCGTTTCAGACTCTAATAACGCAGAAATCGTGTTCCAAGTTAGAATTAAATGGTAGAATCAAACTTTAACCAAACGTAAAGTTTGTACCTAGGGTATTGTTGAAAAGTTTAATCAATTTTAAAATATCACTATATTTAGGCGAGTAAACGAAAAATGTTCTTTTCAGACTCTAATAACGCTGAAATCGTATTTCAAGTTTAAATACGACTTGGGACCATATTTTACCTAAATGAAATGGTAGATTCAAAGTTTAAATGAACGTAGTGTTTGTACCTTGAGCAAAGTTTAGTAGTTTAAACAATTTTATATATCTCAATATTTAGGCGAGTAAACGAAAAATGTTCGTTTCAGACTCTAATAACGCAGAAATCGTGTTCCAAGTTAGAATCAAATGGTAGAATCAAACTTTAACCAAACGTAAAGTTTGTACCTAGGGTATTGTTGAAAAGTTTAATCAATTTTAAAATATCACTATATTTAGGCGAGTAAACGAAAAAGTTCGTTTCAGACTAACAACGCAGAAATCGTGTTCCAAGTTAGAATCAAATGGTAGACTCAAACTTTAACCAAACGTAAAGTTTGTACCTAAGGTATTGTTGAAAAGTTTAATCAATTTTAAAATATCACTATATTTAGGCGAGTAAACGAAAAATGTTCTTTTCAGACTCTAATAACGCAGAAATCGTATTTCAAATTTAAATACGACTTGGGACAATATTTTACCTAAATGAAATGGTAGATTCAAAGTTTAAATGAACGTAGTGTTTGTACCTTGAGCAAAGTTTAGTAGTTTAAACAATTTTATATATCTCAATATTTAGGCGAGTAAACGAAAAATGTTCGTTTCAGACTCTAATAACGCAGAAATCGTATTTCAAATTTAAATACGACTTGGGACCATATTTTACATAAATGAAATGGTAGATTCAAAGTTTAAATGAACGTCGTGTTTGTACCTTGAGCAAAGTTTAGAAGTTTAAACAATTTTATAATATCACTATGTTTAGGCGAGTAAACGAAAAAAGTTCGTTTCAGACTCTAATAACGCAGAAATCGTGTTCCAAGTTAGAATTAAATGGTAGAATCAAACTTTAACCAAACGTAAAGGGTATTGTTGAAAAGTTTAATCAATTTTAAAATATCACTATATTTAGGCGAGTAACCGAAAAATGTTCTTTTCAGACTCTAATAACGCAGAAATCGTATTTCAAATTTAAATACGACTTGGGACCATATTTTACCTAAATGAAATGGTAGATTCAAAGTTTAAATGAACGTAGTGTTTGTACCTTGAGCAAAGTTTAGTAGTTTAAACAATTTTTAAATATCTCAATTTTTAGGCGAGTAAACGAAAAATGTTCGTTTCAGACTCTAATAACGCAGAAATCGTGTTCCAAGTTAGAATCAAATGGTAGAATCAAACTTTAACCAAACGTAAAGTTTGTACCTAGGGTATTATTGAAAAGTTTAATCAATTTTAAAATATCACTATATTTAGGCGAGTAAACGAAAAATATTCGTTTCAGACTCTAATAACGGAGAAATCGTGTTCCAAGTTGAAAAACGACTTGGACCCATATCTCACCTAAATTAAATGGTAGAATCAAACTTTAACCAAACGTAAAGTTTGTACCTAGAGTATTGTTGAAAAGTTTAATCAATTTTAAAATATCACTATATTTAGGCGAGTAAACGAAAAATGTTCTTTTCAGACTCTAATAACGCAGAAATCGTATTTCAAATTTAAATACGACTTGGGACCAAATTTTACCTAAATGAAATGGTAGATTCAAAGTTTAAATGAACGTAGTGTTTGTACCTTGTGCAAATATTAGAAGTTTAAACAATTTTATATATCTCAATTTTTAGGCGAGTAAACGAAAAAAGTTCGTTTCAGACTCTAATAACGCAGAAATCGTGTTCCAAGTTAGAATCAAATGGTAGAATCCATCTTTAACCAAACGTTAAGTTAGTACCTAGGGTATTGTTGAAAAGTTTAATCTATTTTAAAATATCACTATATTTAGGCGAGTAAACGAAAAATGTTCTTTTCAGACTCTAATAACGCAGAAATCGTATTTCAAATTTAAATACGACTTGGGACCATATTATACCTAAATGAAATGGTAGATTCAAAGTTTAAATGAACGTAGTGTTTGTACCTTGAGCAAAGTTTAGTAGTTTAAACAATTTTAAAATATCTCAATTTTTAGGCGAGTAAACGAAAAAGTTCGTTTCAGACTCTAACAACGCAGAAACCGTGTTTCAAGTTGAAATACGACTTTGGACCATATTTTACCTAAATGAAATGGTAGATTCAAAGTTTAAATGAACGTAGTGTTTGTACCTTGAGTAAAGTTTAGAAGTTTAAACAATTTTAAAATATCACTATATTTAGGCGAGTAAACGAAAAATGGTCGTTTCAGACTCGAATAACGCAGAAATCGAATTTCAAATTTAAATACGACTTGGGACCATATTTTACCTAAATGAAATGGTAGATTCAAAGTTTAACTGAACCTAGTGTTTGTACCTTGAGTAAAGTTTAGAAGTTTAAACAATTTTAAAATATCACTATATTTAGGCGAGTAAACGAAAAATGTTCGTTTCAGACTCTAATAACGCAGAAATCGTGTTCCAAGTTGAAAAACGACTTGGACCCATATCTCACCTAAATTAAATGGTAGAATCAAACTTTAATCAAACGTAAAGTTTGTACCTAGGGTATTGTTGAAAAGTTTAATCAATTTTAAAATATCACTATATTTAGGCGAGTAAACGAAAAATGTTCTTTTCAGACTCTAATAACGCAGATATCGTATTTCAAATTTAAATACGACTTGGGACCATATTTTACCTAAATGAAATGGTAGATTCAAAGTTTAAATGAACTTAGTGTTTGTACCTTGAGCAAAGTTTAGAAGTTTAAACAATTTTAAAATATCACTATATTTAAGCGAGTAAACGAAAAAGGTTCGTTTCAAACTCTAATAACGCAGAAATCGTATTTCAAATTTAAATACGACTTGGGACCATATTTTACCTAAATGAAATAGTAGATTCAAAGTTTCAATGAACGTAGTGTTTGTACCTTGAGCAAAGTTTAGTAGTTTAAACAATTTAAAAATATCTAAATTTTTAGGCGAGTAAACGAAAAAGTTCGTTTCAGACTAAGAACGCAGAAATCGTGTTTCAAGTTGAAATACGACTTTGGACCATATTTTACCTAAATGAAATGGTAGATTCAAAGTTTAAATGAACGTAGTGTTTATACCTTGAGCAAAGTTTAGTAGTTTAAACAATTTTAAAATATCTCAATTTTTAGGCGAGTAAACGAAAAAGTTCGTTTCAGACTCTAACTACGCAGAAATCGTGTTTTAAGTTGAAATACGACTTTGGACCATATTTTACCTAAATGAAATGGTAGATTCAAACTTTAACCAAACGTAAAGTTTGTACCTAGGGTATTGTTGAAAAGTTTAATCAATTTTAAAATATCACTATATTTAGGCGAGTAAACGAAAAATGGTCGTTTCAGATTCTAATAACGCAGAAATCGTATTTCAAATTTAAATACGACTTGGGACCATATTTTACCTAAATGAAATGGTAGATTCAAAGTTTAACTGAACGTAGTGTTTGTGCCTTGAGTAAATTTTAGAAGTGTAAACAATTTTAAAATATCACTATATTTAGGCGAGTAAACGAAAAATGTTCTTTTCAGACTCTAATAACGCAGAAATCGTATTTCAAATTTAAATACGACTTGGGACAATATTTTACCTAAATGAAATGGTAGATTCAAAGTTTAAATGAACGTAGTGTTTGTACCTTGAGCAAAGTTTAGTAGTTTAAACAATTTTAAAATATCTCAATTTTTAGGCGAGTAAACGAAAAAGTTCGTTTCAGACTCTAACAACGCAGCAATCGTGTTTCAAGTTGAAATACGACTTTGGACCATATTTTACCTAAATGAAATGGTAGATTCAAAGTTTAAATGAACGTAGTGTTTGTACCTTGAGTAAAGTTTAGAAGTTTAAACAATTTTAAAATTTAACTATATTTAGGCGAGTAAACGAAAAATGTTCTTTTCAGACTCTAATAACGCAGAAATCGTATTTCAAATTTAAATACGACTTGGGACCATATTTTACTTAAATGAAATGGTAGATTCAAAGTTTAAATGAACGTACTGTTTGTACCTTGAGCAAAGTTTAGAAGTTTAAACAATTTTAAAATATCACTATGTTTAGGCGAGTTAACGAAAAATGTTCTTTTCAGACTCTAATAACGCAGAAATCGTATTTCAAATTTAAATACGACTTGGGACCATATTTTACCTAAATAAAATGGTAGATTCAAAGTTTAAATGAACGTAGTGTTTGTACCTGTAGTAAAGTTTAGAAGTTTAAACAATTTTAAAATATCACTATATTTAGGCGAGTAAACGAAAAATGTTCTTTTCAGACTCTAATAACGCAGAAATCGTATTTCAAATTTAAATACGACTTGGGACCATATTTTACCTAAATGAAATGGCAGATTCAAAGTTTAAATGAACGTAGTGTTTGTACCTTGAGCAAAGTTTAGTTGTTTAAACAATTTTAAAATATCTCAATTTTTAGGCGAGTAAACGAAAAAGTTCGTTTCAGACTCTAACAACGCAGAAATCGTGTTTCAAGTTGAAATACGACTTTGGACCATATTTTACCTAAATGAAATGGTAGATTCAAAGTTTAAATGAACGTAGTGTTTATACCTTGAGCAAAGTTTAGTAGTTTAAACAATTTTAAAATATCTCAATTTTTAGGCGAGTAAACGAAAAAGTTCGTTTCAGGCTCTAACTACGCAGAAATCGTGTTTCAAGTTGAAATACGACTTTGGACCATATTTTACCTAAATGAAATAATAGATTCAAACTTTAACCAAACGTAAAGTTTGTAACTAAGGTATTGTTGAAAAGTTTAATCAATTTTAAAATATCACTATATTTAGGCGAGTAAACGAAAAATGGTCGTTTCAGACTCTAATAACGCAGAAATCGTGTTCCAAGTTGAAAAACGACTTGGACCCATATCTCACCTAAATTAAATAGTAGAATCAAACTTTAACCAAACGTAAAGTTTGTACCTAGGGTATTGTTGAAAAGTTTAAACAATTTTAAAATATCACTATATTTAGGCGAGTAAACGAAAAATGTTCTTTTCAGACTCTAATAACGCAGAAATCGTATTTCAAATTTAAATACGACTTGGGACCATATTTTACCTAAATGAAATGGTAGATTCAAAGTTTAAATGGACGTACTGTTTGTACCTTGAGCAAAGTTTAGAAGTTTAAACAATTTTAAAATATCACTATGTTTAGGCGAGTAAACGAAAAATGTTCTTTTCAGACTCTAATAACGCAGAAATCGTATTTCAAATTTAAATACGACTTGGGACCATATTTTACCTAAATAAAATGGTAGATTCAAAGTTTAAATGAACGTAGTGTTTGTACCTGTAGTAAAGTTTAGAAGTTTAAACAATTTTAAAATATCACTATATTTAGGCGAGTAAACGAAAAATGTTCTTTTCAGACTCTAATAACGCAGAAATCGTATTTTAAATTTAAATACGACTTGGGACCATATTTTACCTAAATGAAATGGTAGATTCAAAGTTTAAATGAACGTAGTGTTTGTACCTTGAGCAAAGTTTAGTAGTTTAAACAATTTTAAAATATCTCAATTTTTAGGCGAGTAAACGAAAAAGTTCGTTTCAGACTCTAACAACGCAGCAATCGTGTTTCAAGTTGAAATACGACTTTGGACCATATTTTACCTAAATGAAATGGTAGATTCAAAGTTTAAATGAACGTAGTGTTTGTACCTTGAGTAAAGTTTAGAAGTTTAAACAATTTTAAAATATCTCTATATTTAGGCGAGTAAACGAAAAATGGTCGTATCAGACTCTAATAACGCAGAAATCGTATTTCAAATTTAAATACGACTTGGGACCATATTTTACTTAAATGAAATGGTAGATTCAAAGTTTAACTGAACGTAGTGTTTGTACCTTGAGTAAAGTTTAGAAGTTTAAACAATTTTAAAATATCACTATATTTAGGCGAGTAAACGAAAAATGTTCTTTTCAGACTCTAATAACGCAGAAATCGTATTTCAAATTTAAATACGACTTGGGACCATATTTTACCTATATGAAATGGTAGATTCAAAGTTTAAATGAACGTACTGTTTGTACCTTGAGCAAAGTTTAGAAGTTTAAGCAATTTTAAAAAATCACTATGTTTAGGCGAGTAAACGAAAAATGTTCTTTTCAGACTCTAATAACGCAGAAATCGTATTTCAAATTTAAATACGACTTGGGACCATATTTTACCTAAATAAAATGGTAGATTCAAAGTTTAAATGAACGTAGTGTTTGTACCTGTAGTAAAGTTTAGAAGTTTAAACAATTTTAAAATATCACTATATTTAGGCGAGTAAACGAAAAATGTTCTTTTCAGACTCTAATAACGCAGAAATCGTATTTCAAATTTAAATACGACTTGGGACCATATTTTACCTAAATGAAATGGTAGATTCAAAGTTTAAATGAACGTAGTGTTTGTACCTGTAGTAAAGTTTAGAAGTTTAAACAATTTTAAAATATCTCTATATTTAGGCGAGTAAACGAAAAATGGTCGTTTCAGGCTCTAATAACGCAGAAATCATATTTCAAATTTAAATACGACTTGGGACCATATTTTACCTAAATGAAATGGTAAATTCAAAGTTTAAATGAACGTAGTGTTTGTACCTTGAGCAAAGTTTAGTAATTTAAACAATTTTAAAATATCTCAATTTTTAGGCGAGTAAACGAAAAATGTTCGTTTCAGACTCTAATAACGCAGAAATCGTATTTCAAATTTAAATACGACTTGGGACCATATTTTACCTAAATAAAATGGTAGATTCAAAGTTTAAATGAACGTAGTGTTTGACCTGTAGTAAAGTTTAGAAGTTTAAACAATTTTAAAATATCACTATATTTAGGCGAGTAAACGAAAAATGTTCTTTTCAGACTCTAATAACGCAGAAATCGTATTTCAAATTTAAATACGACTTGGGACCATATTTTACCTAAATGAAATGGTAGATTCAAAGTTTAAATGAACGTAGTGTTTGTACCTTGAGCAAAGTTTAGTAGTTTAAACAATTTTATATATCTCAATATTTAGGCGAGTAAACGAAAAATGTTCGTTTCAGACTCTAATAACGCAGAAATCGTGTTCCAAGTTAGAATCAAATGGTAGAATCAAACTTTAACCAAACGTAAAGTTTGTACCTCGAGTATTGTTGAAAAGTTTAATCAATTTTAAAATATCACTATATTTAGGCGAGTAAACGAAAAATGTTCTTTTCAGACTCTAATAACGCAGAAATCGTATTTCAAATTTAAATACGACTTGGGACTATATTTTACCTAAATGAAATGGCAGATTCAAAGTTTAAATGAACGTAGTGTTTGTACCTTGAGCAAAGTTTAGTAGTTTAAACAATTTTAAAATATCTCAATTTTTAGGCGAGTAAACGAAAAAGTTCGTTTCAGACTCTAACAACGCAGAAATCGTGTTTCAAGTTGAAATACGACTTTGGACCATATTTTACCTAAATGAAATGGTAGATTCAAAGTTTAAGTGAACGTAGTGTTTGTACCTTGAGTAAAGTTTAGAAGTTTAAACAATTTTAAAATATCACTATATTTAGGCGAGTAAACGAAAAATGGTCGTTTCAGACTCTAATAACGCAGAAATCATATTTCAAATTTAAATACGACTTGGGACCATATTTTACCTAAATAAAATGGTAGATTCAAAGTTTAAATGAACGTAGTGTTTGTACCTTGAGCAAAGTTTAGTAGTTTAAACAATTTTAAAATATCACTATGTTTAGGCGAGTAAACGAAAAATGTTCTTTTCAGACTCTAATAACGCAGAAATCGTGTTCCAAGTTAGAATCAAATGGTAGTTTAAACTTTAACCAAACGTAAAGTTTGTACCTAGGGTATTGTTGAAAAGTTTAATCAATTTTAAAATATCACTATATTTAGGCGAGTAAACGAAAAATGTTCTTTTCAGACTCTAATAACGCAGAAATCGTATTTCAAATTTAAATACGACTTGGGACAATATTTTACCTAAATGAAATGGTAGATTCAAAGTTTAAATGAACGTACTGTTTGTACCTTGAGCAAAGTTTAGAAGTTTAAACAATTTTAAAATATCACTATGTTTAGGCGAGTAAACGAAAAATGTTCTTTTCAGACTCTAATAACGCAGAAATCGTATTTCAAATTTAAATACGACTTGGGACCATATTTTACCTAAATAAAATGGTAGATTCAAAGTTTAAATGAACGTAGTGTTTGTACCTGTAGTAAAGTTTAGAAGTTTAAACAATTTTAAAATATCACTATATTTAGGCGAGTAAACGAAAAATGTTCTTTTCAGACTCTAATAACGCAGAAATCGTATTTCAAATTTAAATACGACTTGGGACCATATTTTACCTAAATGAAATGGTAGATTCAAAGTTTAACTGAACGTAGTGTTTGTACCTTGAGCAAAGTTTAATAGTTTAAACAATTTTAAAATACCTCAATTTTTAGGCGAGTAAACGAAAAAGTTCGTTTCAGACTCTAACAACGCAGAAATCGTATTTCAAATTTAAATACGACTTGGGACAATATTTTACCTAAATGAAATGGTAGATTCAAAGTTTAAATGAACGTAGTGTTTGTACCTTGAGCAAAGTTTAGTAGTTTAAACAATTTTAAAATATCTCAATTTTTAGGCGAGTAAACGAAAAAGTTCGTTTCAGACTCTAACAACGCAGCAATCGTGTTTCAAGTTGAAATACGACTTTGGACCATATTTTACCTAAATGAAATGGTAGATTCAAAGTTTAAATGAACGTAGTGTTTGTGCCTTGAGTAAAGTTTAGAAGTGTAAACAATTTTAAAATATCACTATATTTAGGCGAGTAAACGAAAAATGTTCTTTTCAGACTCTAATAACGCAGAAATCGTATTTCAAACTTAAATACGACTTGGGACAATATTTTACCTAAATGAAATGGTAGATTCAAAGTTTAAATGAACGTAGTGTTTGTACCTTGAGCAAAGTTTAGTAATTTAAACAATTTTAAAATATCTCAATTTTTAGGCGAGTAAACGAAAAATGTTCGTTTCAGACTCTAATAACGCAGAAATCGTGTTCCAAGTTAGAAACAATTGGTAGAATCAAACTTTAACCAAACGTAAAGTTTGTACCTAGGGTATTGTTGAAAAGTTTAATCAATTTTAAAATATCACTATATTTAGGCGAGTAAACGAAAAATGTTCTTTTCAGACTCTAATAACGCAGAAATCGTGTTCCAAGTTAGAATCAAATGGTAGAATCAAACTTTAACCAAACGTAAAGTTTGTACCTCGAGTATTGTTGAAAAGTTTAATCAATTTTAAAATATCACTATATTTAGGCGAGCAAACGAAAAATGTTCTTTTCAGACTCTAATAACGCAGAAATCGTATTTCAAATTTAAATACGACTTGGGACCATATTTTACCTAAATGAAATGGTAGATTCAAAGTTTAAATGAACGTAGTGTTTGTACCTTGAGCAAAGTTTAGTAGTTTAAACAATTTTATATATCTCAATATTTAGGCGAGTAAACGAAAAATGTTCGTTTCAGACTCTAATAACGCAGAAATCGTGTTCCAAGTTAGAATCAAATGGTAGAATCAAACTTTAACCAAACGTAAAGTTTGTACCTAGGGTATTGTTGAAAAGTTTAATCAATTTTAAAATATCACTATATTTAGGCGAGTAAACGAAAAATGTTCTTTTCAGACTCTAATAACGCAGAAATCGTATTTCAAGTTTAAATACGACTTGGGACCATATTTTACCTAAATGAAATGGTAGATTCAAAGTTTAAATGAACGTAGTGTTTGTACCTTGAGCAAAGTTTAGTAGTTTAAACAATTTTATATATCTCAATATTTAGGCGAGTAAACGAAAAATGTTCGTTTCAGACTCTAATAACGCAGAAATCGTGTTCCAAGTTAGAATCAAATGGTAGAATCAAACTTTAACCAAACGTAAAGTTTGTACCTAGGGTATTGTTGAAAAGTTTAATCAATTTTAAAATATCACTATATTTAGGCGAGTAAACGAAAAATGTTCTTTTCAGACTCTAATAACGCAGAAATCGTATTTCAAGTTTAAATACGACTTGGGACCATATTTTACCTAAATGAAATGGTAGATTCAAAGTTTAAATGAACGTAGTGTTTGTACCTTGAGCAAAGTTTAGTAGTTTAAACAATTTTAAAATATCTCAATTTTTAGACGAGTAAACGAAAAAGTTCGTTTCAGACTAACAACGCAGAAATCGTGTTCCAAGTTAGAATCAAATGGTAGACTCAAACTTTAACCAAACGTAAAGTTTGTACCTAAGGTATTGTTGAAAAGTTTAATCAATTTTAAAATATCACTATATTTAGGCGAGTAAACGAAAAATGTTCTTTTCAGACTCTAATAACGCAGAAATCGTATTTCAAATTTAAATACGACTTGGGACAATATTTTACCTAAATGAAATGGTAGATTCAAAGTTTAAATGAACGTAGTGTTTGTACCTTGAGCAAAGTTTAGTAGTTTAAACAATTTTATATATCTCAATATTTAGGCGAGTAAACGAAAAATGTTCGTTTCAGACTCTAATAACGCAGAAATCGTGTTCCAAGTTAGAATTAAATGGTAGAATCAAACTTTAACCAAACGTAAAGTTTGTACCTAGGGTATTGTTGAAAAGTTTAATCAATTTTAAAATATCACTATATTTAGGCGAGTAAACGAAAAATGTTCTTTTCAGACTCTAATAACGCAGAAATCGTATTTCAAGTTTAAATACGACTTGGGACCATATTTTACCTAAATGAAATGGTAGATTCAAAGTTTAAATGAACGTAGTGTTTGTACCTTGAGCAAAGTTTAGTAGTTTAAACAATTTTATATATCTCAATATTTAGGCGAGTAAACGAAAAATGTTCGTTTCAGACTCTAATAACGCAGAAATCGTGTTCCAAGTTAGAATCAAATGGTAGAATCAAATGGTAGAATCTAACTTTAACCAAACGTAAAGTTTGTACCTAGGGTATTGTTGAAAAGTTTAATCAATTTTAAAATATCACTATATTTAGGCGAGTAAACGAAAAAGTTCGTTTCAGACTAACAACGCAGAAATCGTGTTCCAAGTTAGAATCAAATGGTAGACTCAAACTTTAACCAAACGTAAAGTTTGTACCTAAGGTATTGTTGAAAAGTTTAATCAATTTTAAAATATCACTATATTTAGGCGAGTAAACGAAAAATGTTCTTTTCAGACTCTAATAACGCAGAAATCGTATTTCAAATTTAAATACGACTTGGGACAATATTTTACCTAAATGAAATGGTAGATTCAAAGTTTAAATGAACGTAGTGTTTGTACCTTGAGCAAAGTTTAGTAGTTTAAACAATTTTATATATCTCAATATTTAGGCGAGTAAACGAAAAATGTTCGTTTCAGACTCTAATAACGCAGAAATCGTATTTCAAATTTAAATACGACTTGGGACCATATTTTACATAAATGAAATGGTAGATTCAAAGTTTAAATGAACGTCGTGTTTGTACCTTGAGCAAAGTTTAGAAGTTTAAACAATTTTATAATATCACTATGTTTAGGCGAGTAAACGAAAAAAGTTCGTTTCAGACTCTAATAACGCAGAAATCGTGTTCCAAGTTAGAATTAAATGGTAGAATCAAACTTTAACCAAACGTAAAGGGTATTGTTGAAAAGTTTAATCAATTTTAAAATATCACTATATTTAGGCGAGTAACCGAAAAATGTTCTTTTCAGACTCTAATAACGCAGAAATCGTATTTCAAATTTAAATACGACTTGGGACCATATTTTACCTAAATGAAATGGTAGATTCAAAGTTTAAATGAACGTAGTGTTTGTACCTTGAGCAAAGTTTAGTAGTTTAAACAATTTTTAAATATCTCAATTTTTAGGCGAGTAAACGAAAAATGTTCGTTTCAGACTCTAATAACGCAGAAATCGTGTTCCAAGTTAGAATCAAATGGTAGAATCAAACTTTAACCAAACGTAAAGTTTGTACCTAGGGTATTGTTGAAAAGTTTAATCAATTTTAAAATATCACTATATTTAGGCGAGTAAACGAAAAATGTTCTTTTCAGACTCTAATAACGCAGATATTGTATTTCAAATTTAAATACGACTTGGGACCATATTTTACCTAAATGAAATGGTAGATTCAAAGTTTAAATGAACTTAGTGTTTGTACCTTGAGCAAAGTTTAGAAGTTTAAACAATTTTAAAATATCACTATATTTAAGCGAGTAAACGAAAAAGGTTCGTTTCAAACTCTAATAACGCAGAAATCGTATTTCAAATTTAAATACGACTTGGGACCATATTTTACCTAAATGAAATAGTAGATTCAAAGTTTCAATGAACGTAGTGTTTGTACCTTGAGCAAAGTTTAGTAGTTTAAACAATTTAAAAATATCTAAATTTTTAGGCGAGTAAACGAAAAAGTTCGTTTCAGACTAACAACGCAGAAATCGTGTTTCAAGTTGAAATACGACTTTGGACCATATTTTACCTAAATGAAATGGTAGATTCAAAGTTTAAATGAACGTAGTGTTTATACCTTGAGCAAAGTTTAGTAGTTTAAACAATTTTAAAATATTTCAATTTTTAGGCGAGTAAACGAAAAAGTTCGTTTCAGACTCTAACTACGCAGAAATCGTGTTTTAAGTTGAAATACGACTTTGGACCATATTTTACCTAAATGAAATGGTAGATTCAAACTTTAACCAAACGTAAAGTTTGTACCTAGGGTATTGTTGAAAAGTTTAATCAATTTTAAAATATCACTATATTTAGGCGAGTAAACGAAAAATGGTCGTTTCAGATTCTAATAACGCAGAAATCGTATTTCAAATTTAAATACGACTTGGGACCATATTTTACCTAAATGAAATGGTAGATTCAAAGTTTAACTGAACGTAGTGTTTGTGCCTTGAGTAAAGTTTAGAAGTGTAAACAATTTTAAAATATCACCATATTTAGGCGAGTAAACGAAAAATGTTCTTTTCAGACTCTAATAACGCAGAAATCGTATTTCAAATTTAAATACGACTTGGGACAATATTTTACCTAAATGAAATGGTAGATTCAAAGTTTAAATGAACGTAGTGTTTGTACCTTGAGCAAAGTTTAGTAGTTTAAACAATTTTAAAATATCTCAATTTTTAGGCGAGTAAACGAAAAAGTTCGTTTCAGACTCTAACAACGCAGCAATCGTGTTTCAAGTTGAAATACGACTTTGGACCATATTTTACCTAAATGAAATGGTAGATTCAAAGTTTAAATGAACGTAGTGTTTGTACCTTGAGTAAAGTTTAGAAGTTTAAACAATTTTAAAATTTCACTATATTTAGGCGAGTAAACGAAAAATGTTCTTTTCAGACTCTAATAACGCAGAAATCGTATTTCAAATTTAAATACGACTTGGGACCATATTTTACTTAAATGAAATGGTAGATTCAAAGTTTAAATGAACGTACTGTTTGTACCTTGAGCAAAGTTTAGAAGTTTAAACAATTTTAAAATATCACTATGTTTAGGCGAGTTAACGAAAAATGTTCTTTTCAGACTCTAATAACGCAGAAATCGTATTTCAAATTGAAATACGACTTGGGACCATATTTTACCTAAATAAAATGGTAGATTCAAAGTTTAAATGAACGTAGTGTTTGTACCTGTAGTAAAGTTTAGAAGTTTAAACAATTTTAAAATATCACTATATTTAGGCGAGTAAACGAAAAATGTTCTTTTCAGACTCTAATAACGCAGAAATCGTATTTCAAATTTAAATACGACTTGGGACCATATTTTACCTAAATGAAATGGTAGATTCAAAGTTTAAATGAACGTAGTGTTTGTACCTTGAGCAAAGTTTAGTAGTTTAAACAATTTTAAAATATCTCAATTTTTAGGCGAGTAAACGAAAAAGTTCGTTTCAGACTCTAACTACGCAGAAATCGTGTTTCAAGTTGATATACGACTTTGGACCATATTTTACCTAAATGAAATAATAGATTCAAACTTTAACCAAACGTAAAGTTTGTAACTAAGGTATTGTTGAAAAGTTTAATCAATTTTAAAATATCACTATATTTAGGCGAGTAAACGAAAAATGGTCGTTTCAGACTCTAATAACGCAGAAATCGTGTTCCAAGTTGAAAAACGACTTGGACCCATATCTCACCTAAATTAAATAGTAGAATCAAACTTTAACCAAACGTAAAGTTTGTACCTAGGGTATTGTTGAAAAGTTTAAACAATTTTAAAATATCACTATATTTAGGCGAGTAAACGAAAAATGTTCTTTTCAGACTCTAATAACGCAGAAATCGTATTTCAAATTTAAATACGACTTGGGACCATATTTTACCTAAATGAAATGGTAGATTTAAAGTTTAAATGGACGTACTGTTTGTACCTTGAGCAAAGTTTAGAAGTTTAAACAATTTTAAAATATCACTATGTTTAGGCGAGTAAACGAAAAATGTTCTTTTCAGACTCTAATAACGCAGAAATCGTATTTCAAATTTAAATACGACTTGGGACCATATTTTACCTAAATAAAATGGTAGATTCAAAGTTTAAATGAACGTAGTGTTTGTACCTGTAGTAAAGTTTAGAAGTTTAAACAATTTTAAAATATCACTATATTTAGGCGAGTAAACGAAAAATGTTCTTTTCAGACTCTAATAACGCAGAAATCGTATTTCAAATTTAAATACGACTTGGGACCATATTTTACCTAAATGAAATGGTAGATTCAAAGTTTAAATGAACGTAGTGTTTGTACCTTGAGCAAAGTTTAGTAGTTTAAACAATTTTAAAATATCTCAATTTTTAGGCGAGTAAACGAAAAAGTTCGTTTCAGACTCTAACAACGCAGCAATCGTGTTTCAAGTTGAAATACGACTTTGGACCATATTTTACCTAAATGAAATGGTAGATTCAAAGTTTAAATGAACGTAGTGTTTGTACCTTGAGTAAAGTTTAGAAGTTTAAACAATTTTAAAATATCTCTATATTTAGGCGAGTAAACGAAAAATGGTCGTATCAGACTCTAATAACGCAGAAATCGTATTTCAAATTTAAATACGACTTGGGACCATATTTTACTTAAATGAAATGGTAGATTCAAAGTTTAACTGAACGTAGTGTTTGTACCTTGAGTAAAGTTTAGAAGTTTAAACAATTTTAAAATATCACTATATTTAGGCGAGTAAACGAAAAATGTTCTTTTCAGACTCTAATAACGCAGAAATCGTATTTCAAATTTAAATACGACTTGGGACCATATTTTACCTATATGAAATGGTAGATTCAAAGTTTAAATGAACGTACTGTTTGTACCTTGAGCAAAGTTTAGAAGTTTAAACAATTTTAAAATATCACTATGTTTAGGCGAGTAAACGAAAAATGTTCTTTTCAGACTCTAATAACGCAGAAATCGTATTTAAAATTTAAATACGACTTGGGACCATATTTTACCTAAATAAAATGGTAGATTCAAAGTTTAAATGAACGTAGTGTTTGTACCTGTAGTAAAGTTTAGAAGTTTAAACAATTTTAAAATATCACTATATTTAGGCGAGTAAACGAAAAATGTTCTTTTCAGACTCTAATAACGCAGAAATCGTATTTCAAATTTAAATACGACTTGGGACCATATTTTACCTAAATGAAATGGTAGATTCAAAGTTTAAATGAACGTAGTGTTTGTACCTGTAGTAAAGTTTAGAAGTTTAAACAATTTTAAAATATCTCTATATTTAGGCGAGTAAACGAAAAATGGTCGTTTCAGACTCTAATAACGCAGAAATCATATTTCAAATTTAAATACGACTTGGGACCATATTTTACCTAAATGAAATGGTAGATTCAAAGTTTAAATGAACGTAGTGTTTGTACCTTGAGCAAAGTTTAGTAATTTAAACAATTTTAAAATATCTCAATTTTTAGGCGAGTAAACGAAAAATGTTCGTTTCAGACTCTAATAACGCAGAAATCGTGTTCCAAGTTAGAAACAAATGGTAGAATCAAACTTTAACCAAACGTAAAGTTTGTACCTAGGGTATTGTTGAAAAGTTTAATCAATTTTAAAATATCACTATATTTAGGCGAGTAAACGAAAAATGGTCGTTTCAGACTCTAATAACGCAGATATCGTGTTCCAAGTTGAAAAACGACTTGGACCCATATCTCACCTAAATTAAATAGTAGAATCAAACTTTAACCAAACGTAAAGTTTGTACCTAGGGTATTGTTGAAAAGTTTAAACAATTTTAAAATATCACTATATTTAGGCGAGTAAACGAAAAATGTTCTTTTCAGACTCTAATAACGCAGAAATCGTATTTCAAATTTAAATACGACTTGGGACCATATTTTACCTAAATGAAATGGTAGATATAAAGTTTAAATGGACGTACTGTTTGTACCTTGAGCAAAGTTTAGAAGTTTAAACAATTTTAAAATATCACTATGTTTAGGCGAGTAAACGAAAAATGTTCTTTTCAGACTCTAATAACGCAGAAATCGTATTTCAAATTTAAATACGACTTGGGACCATATTTTACCTAAATAAAATGGTAGATTCAAAGTTTAAATGAACGTAGTGTTTGTACCTGTAGTAAAGTTTAGAAGTTTAAACAATTTTAAAATATCACTATATTTAGGCGAGTAAACGAAAAATGTTCTTTTCAGACTCTAATAACGCAGAAATCGTATTTCAAATTTAAATACGACTTGGGACCATATTTTACCTAAATGAAATGGTAGATTCAAAGTTTAAATGAACGTAGTGTTTGTACCTTGAGCAAAGTTTAGTAGTTTAAACAATTTTAAAATATCTCAATTTTTAGGCGAGTAAACGAAAAAGTTCGTTTCAGACTCTAACAACGCAGCAATCGTGTTTCAAGTTGAAATACGACTTTGGACCATATTTTACCTAAATGAAATGGTAGATTCAAAGTTTAAATGAACGTAGTGTTTGTACCTTGAGTAAAGTTTAGAAGTTTAAACAATTTTAAAATATCTCTATATTTAGGCGAGTAAACGAAAAATGGTCGTATCAGACTCTAATAACGCAGAAATCGTATTTCAAATTTAAATACGACTTGGGACCATATTTTACTTAAATGAAATGGTAGATTCAAAGTTTAACTGAACGTAGTGTTTGTACCTTGAGTAAAGTTTAGAAGTTTAAACAATTTTAAAATATCACTATATTTAGGCGAGTAAACGAAAAATGTTCTTTTCAGACTCTAATAACGCAGAAATCGTATTTCAAATTTAAATACGACTTGGGACCATATTTTACTTAAATGAAATGGTAGATTCAAAGTTTAAATGAACGTACTGTTTGTACCTTGAGCAAAGTTTAGAAGTTTAAACAATTTTAAAATATCACTATGTTTAGGCGAGTTAACGAAAAATGTTCTTTTCAGACTCTAATAACGCAGAAATCGTATTTCAAATTGAAATACGACTTGGGACCATATTTTACCTAACTAAAAAGGTAGATTCAAAGTTTAAATGAACGTAGTGTTTGTACCTGTAGTAAAGTTTAGAAGTTTAAACAATTTTAAAATATCACTATATTTAGGCGAGTAAACGAAAAATGTTCTTTTCAGACTCTAATAACGCAGAAATCGTATTTCAAATTTAAATACGACTTGGGACCATATTTTACCTAAATGAAATGGTAGATTCAAAGTTTAAATGAACGTAGTGTTTGTACCTTGAGCAAAGTTTAGTAGTTTAAACAATTTTAAAATATCTCAATTTTTAGGCGAGTAAACGAAAAAGTTCGTTTCAGACTCTAACTACGCAGAAATCGTGTTTCAAGTTGAAATACGACTTTGGACCATATTTTACCTAAATGAAATAATAGATTCAAACTTTAACCAAACGTAAAGTTTGTAACTAAGGTATTGTTGAAAAGTTTAATCAATTTTAAAATATCACTATATTTAGGCGAGTAAACGAAAAATGGTCGTTTCAGACTCTAATAACGCAGAAATCGTGTTCCAAGTTGAAAAACGACTTGGACCCATATCTCACCTAAATTAAATAGTAGAATCAAACTTTAACCAAACGTAAAGTTTGTACCTAGGGTATTGTTGAAAAGTTTAAACAATTTTAAAATATCACTATATTTAGGCGAGTAAACGAAAAATGTTCTTTTCAGACTCTAATAACGCAGAAATCGTATTTCAAATTTAAATACGACTTGGGACCATATTTTACCTAAATGAAATGGTAGATTTAAAGTTTAAATGGACGTACTGTTTGTACCTTGAGCAAAGTTTAGAAGTTTAAACAATTTTAAAATATCACTATGTTTAGGCGAGTAAACGAAAAATGTTCTTTTCAGACTCTAATAACGCAGAAATCGTATTTCAAATTTAAATACGACTTGGGACCATATTTTACTTAAATAAAATGGTAGATTCAAAGTTTAAATGAACGTAGTGTTTGTACCTGTAGTAAAGTTTAGAAGTTTAAACAATTTTAAAATATCACTATATTTAGGCGAGTAAACGAAAAATGTTCTTTTCAGACTCTAATAACGCAGAAATCGTATTTCAAATTTAAATACGACTTGGGACCATATTTTACCTAAATGAAATGGTAGATTCAAAGTTTAAATGAACGTAGTGTTTGTACCTTGAGCAAAGTTTAGTAGTTTAAACAATTTTAAAATATCTCAATTTTTAGGCGAGTAAACGAAAAAGTTCGTTTCAGACTCTAACAACGCAGCAATCGTGTTTCAAGTTGAAATACGACTTTGGACCATATTTTACCTAAATGAAATGGTAGATTCAAAGTTTAAATGAACGTAGTGTTTGTACCTTGAGTAAAGTTTAGAAGTTTAAACAATTTTAAAATATCTCTATATTTAGGCGAGTAAACGAAAAATGGTCGTATCAGACTCTAATAACGCAGAAATCGTATTTCAAATTTAAATACGACTTGGGACCATATTTTACTTAAATGAAATGGTAGATTCAAAGTTTAACTGAACGTAGTGTTTGTACCTTGAGTAAAGTTTAGAAGTTTAAACAATTTTAAAATATCACTATATTTAGGCGAGTAAACGAAAAATGTTCTTTTCAGACTCTAATAACGCAGAAATCGTATTTCAAATTTAAATACGACTTGGGACCATATTTTACCTATATGAAATGGTAGATTCAAAGTTTAAATGAACGTACTGTTTGTACCTTGAGCAAAGTTTAGAAGTTTAAACAATTTTAAAATATCACTATGTTTAGGCGAGTAAACGAAAAATGTTCTTTTCAGACTCTAATAACGCAGAAATCGTATTTAAAATTTAAATACGACTTGGGACCATATTTTACCTAAATAAAATGGTAGATTCAAAGTTTAAATGAACGTAGTGTTTGTACCTGTAGTAAAGTTTAGAAGTTTAAACAATTTTAAAATATCACTATATTTAGGCGAGTAAACGAAAAATGTTCTTTTCAGACTCTAATAACGCAGAAATCGTATTTCAAATTTAAATACGACTTGGGACCATATTTTACCTAAATGAAATGGTAGATTCAAAGTTTAAATGAACGTAGTGTTTGTACCTGTAGTAAAGTTTAGAAGTTTAAACAATTTTAAAATATCTCTATATTTAGGCGAGTAAACGAAAAATGGTCGTTTCAGACTCTAATAACGCAGAAATCATATTTCAAATTTAAATACGACTTGGGACCATATTTTACCTAAATGAAATGGTAGATTCAAAGTTTAAATGAACGTAGTGTTTGTACCTTGAGCAAAGTTTAGTAATTTAAACAATTTTAAAATATCTCAATTTTTAGGCGAGTAAACGAAAAATGTTCGTTTCAGACTCTAATAACGCAGAAATCGTGTTCCAAGTTAGAAACAAATGGTAGAATCAAACTTTAACCAAACGTAAAGTTTGTACCTAGGGTATTGTTGAAAAGTTTAATCAATTTTAAAATATCACTATATTTAGGCGAGTAAACGAAAAATGTTCTTTTCAGACACTAATAACGCAGAAATCGTATTTCAAATTTATATACGACTTGGGACCATATTTTACCTAAATGAAATGGTAGATTCAAAGTTTAAATGAACGTACTGTTTGTACCTTGAGCAAAGTTTAGAAGTTTAAACAATTTTAAAATATCACTATGTTTAGGCGAGTAAACGAAAAATGTTCTTTTCAGACTCTAATAACGCAGAAATCGTATTTCAAATTTAAATACGACTTGGGACCATATTTTACCTAAATAAAATGGTAGATTCAAAGTTTAAATGAACGTAGTGTTGGACCTGTAGTAAAGTTTAGAAGTTTAAACAATTTTAAAATATCACTATATTTAGGCGAGTAAACGAAAAATGTTCTTTTCAGACTCTAATAACGCAGAAATCGTATTTCAAATTTAAATACGACTTGGGACCATATTTTACCTAAATGAAATGGTAGATTCAAAGTTTAAATGAACGTAGTGTTTGTACCTTGAGCAAAGTTTAGTAGTTTAAACAATTTTATATATCTCAATTTTTAGGCGAGTAAACGAAAAATGTTCGTTTCAGACTCTAATAACGCAGAAATCGTGTTCCAAGTTAGAATCAAATGGTAGAATCAAACTTTAACCAAACGTAAAGTTTGTACCTCGAGTATTGTTGAAAAGTTTAATCAATTTTAAAATATCACTATATTTAGGCGAGTAAACGAAAAATGTTCTTTTCAGACTCTAATAACGCAGAAATCGTATTTCAAATTTAAATACGACTTGGGACCATATTTTACCTAAATGAAATGGCAGATTCAAAGTTTAAATGAACGTAGTGTTTGTACCTTGAGCAAAGTTTAGTAGTTTAAACAATTTTAAAATATCTCAATTTTTAGGCGAGTAAACGAAAAAGTTCGTTTCAGACTCTAACAACGCAGAAATCGTGTTTCAAGTTGAAATACGACTTTGGACCATATTTTACCTAAATGAAATGGTAGATTCAAAGTTTAAGTGAACGTAGTGTTTGTACCTTGAGTAAAGTTTAGAAGTTTAAACAATTTTAAAATATCTCTATATTTAGGCGAGTAAACGAAAAATGGTCGTTTCAGACTCTAATAACGCAGAAATCATATTTCAAATTTAAATACGACTTGGGACCATATTTTACCTAAATGAAATGGTAGATTCAAAGTTTAAATGAACGTAGTGTTTGTACCTGTAGTAAAGTTTAGAAGTTTAAACAATTTTAAAATATCACTATATTTAGGCGAGTAACCGAAAAATGTTCTTTTCAGACTCTAATAACGCAGAAATCGTATTTCAAATTTAAATACGACTTGGGACCATATTTTACATAAATGAAATGGTAGATTCAAAGTTTAAATGAACGTAGTGTTTGTACCTTGAGCAAAGTTTAGTAGTTTAAACAATTTTAAAATATCACTATGTTTAGGCGAGTAAACGAAAAATGTTCTTTTCAGACTCTAATAACGCAGAAATCGTGTTCCAAGTTAGAATCAAATGGTAGTTTAAACTTTAACCAAACGTAAAGTTTGTACCTAGGCTATTGTTGAAAAGTTTAATCAATTTTAAAATATCACTATATTTAGGCGAGTAAACGAAAAATGTTCTTTTCAGACTCTAATAACGCAGAAATCGTATTTCAAATTTAAATACGACTTGGGACCATATTTTACCTAAATGAAATGGCAGATTCAAAGTTTAAATGAACGTAGTGTTTGTACCTTGAGCAAAGTTTAGTAGTTTAAACAATTTTAAAATATCTCAATTTTTAGGCGAGTAAACGAAAAAGTTCGTTTCAGACTCTAACAACGCAGAAATCGTGTTTCAAGTTGAAATACGACTTTGGACCATATTTTACCTAAATGAAATGGTAGATTCAAAGTTTAAGTGAACGTAGTGTTTGTACCTTGAGTAAAGTTTAGAAGTTTAAACAATTTTAAAATATCTCTATATTTAGGCGAGTAAACGAAAAATGGTCGTTTCAGACTCTAATAACGCAGAAATCATATTTCAAATTTAAATACGACTTGGGACCATATTTTACCTAAATGAAATGGTAGATTCAAAGTTTAAATGAACGTAGTGTTTGTACCTGTAGTAAAGTTTAGAAGTTTAAACAATTTTAAAATATCACTATATTTAGGCGAGTAACCGAAAAATGTTCTTTTCAGACTCTAATAACGCAGAAATCGTATTTCAAATTTAAATACGACTTGGGACCATATTTTACATAAATGAAATGGTAGATTCAAAGTTTAAATGAACGTAGTGTTTGTACCTTGAGCAAAGTTTAGTAGTTTAAACAATTTTAAAATATCACTATGTTTAGGCGAGTAAACGAAAAATGTTCTTTTCAGACTCTAATAACGCAGAAATCGTGTTCCAAGTTAGAATCAAATGGTAGTTTAAACTTTAACCAAACGTAAAGTTTGTACCTAGGGTATTGTTGAAAAGTTTAATCAATTTTAAAATATCACTATATTTAGGCGAGTAAACGAAAAATGTTCTTTTCAGACTCTAATAACGCAGAAATCGTATTTCAAATTTAAATACGACTTGGGACAATATTTTACCTAAATGAAATGGTAGATTCAAAGTTTAAATGAACGTACTGTTTGTACCTTGAGCAAAGTTTAGAAGTTTAAACAATTTTAAAATATCACTATGTTTAGGCGAGTAAACGAAAAATGTTCTTTTCAGACTCTAATAACGCAGAAATCGTATTTCAAATTTAAATACGACTTGGGACCATATTTTACCTAAATAAAATGGTAGATTCAAAGTTTAAATGAACGTAGTGTTTGTACCTGTAGTAAAGTTTAGAAGTTTAAACAATTTTAAAATATCACTATATTTAGGCGAGTAAACGAAAAATGTTCTTTTCAGACTCTAATAACGCAGAAATCGTATTTCAAATTTAAATACGACTTGGGACCATATTTTACCTAAATGAAATGGTAGATTCAAAGTTTAACTGAACGTAGTGTTTGTACCTTGAGCAAAGTTTAGTAGTTTACACAATTTTAAAATACCTCAATTTTTAGGCGAGTAAACGAAAAAGTTCGTTTCAGACTCTAACAACGCAGAAATCGTATTTCAAATTTAAATACGACTTGGGACAATATTTTACCTAAATGAAATGGTAGATTCAAAGTTTAAATGAACGTAGTGTTTGTACCTTGAGCAAAGTTTAGTAGTTTAAACAATTTTAAAATATCTCAATTTTTAGGCGAGTAAACGAAAAAGTTCGTTTCAGACTCTAACAACGCAGCAATCGTGTTTCAAGTTGAAATACGACTTTGGACCATATTTTACCTAAATGAAATGGTAGATTCAAAGTTTAAATGATCGTAGTGTTTGTACCTTGAGTAAAGTTTAGAAGTTTAAACAATTTTAAAATATCACTATATTTAGGCGAGTAAACGAAAAATGGTCGTATCAGACTCTAATAACGCAGAAATCGTATTTCAAATTTAAATACGACTTGGGACCATATTTTACTTAAATGAAATGGTAGATTCAAAGTTTAACTGAACGTAGTGTTTGTACCTTGAGTAAAGTTTAGAAGTTTAAACAATTTTAAAATATCACTATATTTAGGCGAGTAAACGAAAAATGTTCTTTTCAGACTCTAATAACGCAGAAATCGTATTTCAAATTTAAATACGACTTAGGACCATATTTTACCTAAATGAAATGGTAGATTCAAAGTTTAAATGAACGTACTGTTTGTACCTTGAGCAAAGTTTTGAAGTTTAAACAATTTTAAAATATCACTATGTTTAGGCGAGTAAACGAAAAATGTTCTTTTCAGACTCTAATAACGCAGAAATCGTATTTCAAATTTAAATACGACTTGGGACCATATTTTACCTAAATAAAATGGTAGATTCAAAGTTTAAATGAACGTAGTGTTTGTACCTGTAGTAAAGTTTAGAAGTTTAAACAATTTTAAAATATCACTATATTTAGGCGAGTAAACGAAAAATGTTCTTTTCAGACTCTAATAACGCAGAAATCGTATTTCAAATTTAAATACGACTTGGGACCATATTTTACCTAAATGAAATGGTAGATTCAAAGTTTAAATGAACGTAGTGTTTGTACCTTGAGCAAAGTTTAGTAGTTTAAACAATTTTATATATCTCAATTTTTAGGCGAGTAAACGAAAAATGTTCGTTTCAGACTCTAATAACGCAGAAATCGTGTTCCAAGTTAGAATCAAATGGTAGAATCAAACTTTAACCAAACGTAAAGTTTGTACCTCGAGTATTGTTGAAAAGTTTAATCAATTTTAAAATATCACTATATTTAGGCGAGTAAACGAAAAATGTTCTTTTCAGACTCTAATAACGCAGAAATCGTATTTCAAATTTAAATACGACTTGGGACCATATTTTACCTAAATGAAATGGCAGATTCAAAGTTTAAATGAACGTAGTGTTTGTACCTTGAGCAAAGTTTAGTAGTTTAAACAATTTTAAAATATCTCAATTTTTAGGCGAGTAAACGAAAAAGTTCGTTTCAGACTCTAACAACGCAGAAATCGTGTTTCAAGTTGAAATACGACTTTGGACCATATTTTACCTAAATGAAATGGTAGATTCAAAGTTTAATTGAACGTAGTGTTTGTACCTTGAGTAAAGGTTAGAAGTTTAAACAATTTTAAAATATCTCTATATTTAGGCGAGTAAACGAAAAATGGTCGTTTCAGACTCTAATAACGCAGAAATCATATTTCAAATTTAAATACGACTTGGGACCATATTTTACCTAAATGAAATGGTAGATTCAAAGTTTAAATGAACGTAGTGTTTGTACCTTGAGCAAAGTTTAGTAATTTAAACAATTTTAAAATATCTCAATTTTTAGGCGAGTAAACGAAAAATGTTCGTTTCAGACTCTAATAACGCAGAAATCGTGTTCCAAGTTAGAAACAAATGGTAGAATCAAACTTTAACCAAACGTAAAGTTTGTACCTAGGGTATTGTTGAAAAGTTTAATAAATTTTAAAATATCACTATATTTAGGCGAGTAAACGAAAAATGTTCTTTTCAGACACTAATAACGCAGAAATCGTATTTCAAATTGAAATACGACTTGGGACCATATTTTACCTAAATGAAATGGTAGATTCAAAGTTTAAATGAACGTAGTGTTTGTACCTTGATCAAAGTTTAGTAGTTTAATCAATTTTATATATCTCAATTTTTAGGCGAGTAAACGAAAAATGTTCGTTTCAGACTCTAATAACGCAGAAATCGTGTTCCAAGTTAGAATCAAATGGTAGAATCTATCTTTAACCGAACGTAAAGTTTGTACCTAGAGTATTGTTGAAAAGTTTAATCAATTTTAAAATATCACTATATTTAGGCGAGTAAACGAAAAATGGTCGTTTCAGACTCTAATAACGCAGAAATCGTATTTCAAATTTAAATACGACTTGGGACAATATTTTACCTAAATGAAATGGTAGATTCAAAGTTTAAATGAACGTAGTGTTTGTACCTTGAGTAAAGTTTAGAAGTTTAAACAATTTTAAAATATCACTATATTTAGGCGAGTAAACGAAAAATGTTCTTTTCAGACTCTAATAACGCAGAAATCGTATTTCAAATTTAAATACGACTCCGGACCAGATTTTACCTAAATGAAATGGTAGATTCAAAGTTTAAACGAACGTAGTGTTTGTACCTTGAGCAAAGTTTAGTAGTTTAAACAATTTTAAAATATCTCAATTTTTAGGCGAGTAAACGAAAAAGTTCGTTTCAGACTAACAACGCAGAAATCGTGTTTCAAGTTGACATACGACTTTGGACCATATTTTACCTAAATGAAATGGTAGATTCAAAGTTTAACTGAACGTAGTGTTTGTACCTTGAGTAAAGTTTAGAAGTTTAAACAATTTTAAAATATCACTATATTTAGGCGAGTAAACGAAAAATGGTCGTTTCAGACTCTAATAACGCAGAAATCGTGTTCCAAGTTGAAAAACGACTTGGACCCATATCTCACCTAAATTAAATGGTAGAATCAAATTTTAACCAAACGTAAAGTTTGTACCTAGGGTATTGTTGAAAAGTTTAATCAATTTTAAAATATCACTATATTTAGGCGAGTAAACGAAAAATGTTCTTTTCAGACTCTAATAACGCAGAAATCGTATTTCAAATTTAAATACGACTTGGGACCATATTTTACCTAAATGAAATGGCAGATTCAAAGTTTAAATGAACGTAGTGTTTGTACCTTGAGCAAAGTTTAGTTGTTTAAACAATTTTAAAACATCTCAATTTTTAGGCGAGTAAACGAAAAAGTTCGTTTCAGACTCTAACAACGCAGAAATCGTGTTTCAAGTTGAAATACGACTTTGGACCATATTTTACCTAAATGAAATGGTAGATTCAAAGTTTAAATGAACGTAGTGTTTATACCTTGAGCAAAGTTTAGTAGTATAAACAATTTTAAAATATCTCAATTTTTAGGCGAGTAAACGAAAAAGTTCGTTTCAGACTCTAACTACGCAGAAATCGTGTTTCAAGTTGAAATACGACTTTGGACCATATTTTACCTAAATGAAATGGTAGATTCAAACTTTAACCAAACGTAAAGTTTGTACCTAGGGTATTGTTGAAAAGTTTAATCAATTTTAAAATATCACTATATTTAGGCGAGTAAACGAAAAATGGTCGTTTCAGACTCTAATATCGCAGAAATCGTATTTCAAATTTAAATACGACTTGGGACCATATTTTACCTAAATGAAATGGTAGATTCAAAGTTTAACTGAACGTAGTGTTTGTGCCTTGAGTAAAGTTTAGAAGTGTATACAATTTTAAAATATCACTATATTTAGGCGAGTAAACAAAAAATGTTCTTTTCAGACTCTAATAACGCAGAAATCGTATTTCAAATTTAAATACGACTTGGGACAATATTTTACCTAAATGAAATGGTAGATTCAAAGTTTAAATGAACGTAGTGTTTGTACCTTGAGCAAAGTATAGTAGTTTAAACAATTTTAAAATATCTCAATTTTTAGGCGAGTAAACGAAAAAGTTCGTTTCAGACTCTAACAACGCAGCAATCGTGTTTCAAGTTGAAATACGACTTTGGACCATATTTTACCTAAATGAAATGGTAGATTCAAAGTTTAAATGAACGTAGTGTTTGTACCTTGAGTAAAGTTTAGAAGTTTAAACAATTTTAAAATATCACTATATTTAGGCGAGTAAACGAAAAATGGTCGTATCAGACTCTAATAACTGAACGTAAAGTTTGTACCTAGGGTATTGTTGAAAAGTTTAATCAATTTTAAAATATCACTATATTTAGGCGAGTAAACGAAAAATGTTCTTTTCAGACTCTAATAACGCAGATATCGTATTTCAAATTTAAATACGACTTGGGACCATATTTTACCTAAATAAAATGGTAGATTCAAAGTTTAAATGAACGTAGTGTTTGTACCTGTAGTAAAGTTTAGAAGTTTAAACAATTTTAAAATATCACTATATTTAGGCGAGTAAACGAAAAATGTTCTTTTCAGACTCTAATAACGCAGAAATCGTATTTCAAATTTAAATACGACTTGGGACCATATTTTACCTAAATGAAATGGTAGATTCAAAGTTTAAATGAACGTAGTGTTTGTACCTTGAGCAAAGGTTAGTAGTTTAAACAATTTTATATATCTCAATTTTTAGGCGAGTAAACGAAAAATGTTCGTTTCAGACTCTAATAACGCAGAAATCGTGTTCCAAGTTAGAATCAAATGGTAGAAACAAACTTTAACCAAACGTAAAGTTTGTACCTCGAGTATTGTTGAAAAGTTTAATCAATTTTAAAATATCACTATATTTAGGCGAGTAAACGAAAAATGTTCTTTTCAGACTCTAATAACGCATATATCGTATTTCAAATTTAAATACGACTTGGGACCATATTTTACCTAAATGAAATGGCAGATTCAAAGTTTAAATGAACGTAGTGTTTGTACCTTGAGCAAAGTTTAGTAGTTTAAACAATTTTAAAATATCTCAATTTTTAGGCGAGTAAACGAAAAAGTTCGTTTCAGAATCTAACAACGCAGAAATCGTGTTTCAAGTTGAAATACGACTTTGGACCATATTTTACCTAAATGAAATGGTAGATTCAAAGTTTAAATGAACGTAGTGTTTATACCTTGAGCAAAGTTAAGTAGTTTAAACAATTTTAAAATATCTCAATTTTTAGGCGAGTAAACGAAAAATGTTCGTATCAGACTCTAATAACGCAGAAATCGTGTTCCAAGTTAGAAACAAATGGTAGAATCAAACTTTAACCAAACGTAAAGTTTGTACCTAGGGTATTGTTGAAAAGTTTAATCAATTTTAAAATATCACTATATTTAGGCGAGTAAAAGAAAAATGTTCGTTTCAGACTCTAATAACGCAGAAATCGTATTTCAAATTTAAATACGACTTGGGACAATATTTTACCTAAATGAAATGGTAGATTCAAAGTTTAACTGAACGTAGTGTTTGTGCCTTGAGTAAAGTTTAGAAGTGTAAACAATTTTAAAATATCACTATATTTAGGCGAGTAAACGAAAAATGTTCTTTTCAGACTCTAATAACGCAGAAATCGTATTTCAAATTTAAATACGACTTGGGACAATATTTTACCTAAATGAAATGGTAGATTCAAAGTTTAAATGAACGTAGTGTTTGTACCTTGAGCAAAGTATAGTAGTTTAAACAATTTTAAAATATCTCAATTTTTAGGCGAGTAAACGAAAAAGTTCGTTTCAGACTCTAACAACGCAGCAATCGTGTTTCAAGTTGAAATACGACTTTGGACCATATTTTACCTAAATGAAATGGTAGATTCAAAGTTTAAATGAACGTAGTGTTTGTACCTTGAGTAAAGTTTAGAAGTTTAAACAATTTTAAAATATCACTATATTTAGGCGAGTAAACGAAAAATGGTCGTATCAGACTCTAATAACTGAACGTAAAGTTTGTACCTAGGGTATTGTTGAAAAGTTTAATCAATTTTAAAATATCACTATATTTAGGCGAGTAAACGAAAAATGTTCTTTTCAGACTCTAATAACGCAGATATCGTATTTCAAATTTAAATACGACTTGGGACCATATTTTACCTAAATAAAATGGTAGATTCAAAGTTTAAATGAACGTAGTGTTTGTACCTGTAGTAAAGTTTAGAAGTTTAAACAATTTTAAAATATCACTATATTTAGGCGAGTAAACGAAAAATGTTCTTTTCAGACTCTAATAACGCAGATATCGTATTTCAAATTTAAATACGACTTGGGACCATATTTTACCTAAATGAAATGGTAGATTCAAAGTTTAAATGAACGTAGTGTTTGTACCTTGAGCAAAGGTTAGTAGTTTAAACAATTTTATATATCTCAATTTTTAGGCGAGTAAACGAAAAATGTTCGTTTCAGACTCTAATAACGCAGAAATCGTGTTCCAAGTTAGAATCAAATGGTAGAAACAAACTTTAACCAAACGTAAAGTTTGTACCTCGAGTATTGTTGAAAAGTTTAATCAATTTTAAAATATCACTATATTTAGGCGAGTAAACGAAAAATGTTCTTTTCAGACTCTAATAACGCATATATCGTATTTCAAATTTAAATACGACTTGGGACCATATTTTACCTAAATGAAATGGCAGATTCAAAGTTTAAATGAACGTAGTGTTTGTACCTTGAGCAAAGTTTAGTAGTTTAAACAATTTTAAAATATCTCAATTTTTAGGCGAGTAAACGAAAAAGTTCGTTTCAGAATCTAACAACGCAGAAATCGTGTTTCAAGTTGAAATACGACTTTGGACCATATTTTACCTAAATGAAATGGTAGATTCAAAGTTTAAATGAACGTAGTGTTTATACCTTGAGCAAAGTTAAGTAGTTTAAACAATTTTAAAATATCTCAATTTTTAGGCGAGTAAACGAAAAATGTTCGTATCAGACTCTAATAACGCAGAAATCGTGTTCCAAGTTAGAAACAAATGGTAGAATCAAACTTTAACCAAACGTAAAGTTTGTACCTAGGGTATTGTTGAAAAGTTTAATCAATTTTAAAATATCACTATATTTAGGCGAGTAAAAGAAAAATGTTCGTTTCAGACTCTAATAACGCAGAAATCGTATTTCAAATTTAAATACGACTTGGGACAATATTTTACCTAAATGAAATGGTAGATTCAAAGTTTAACTGAACGTAGTGTTTGTGCCTTGAGTAAAGTTTAGAAGTGTAAACAATTTTAAAATATCACTATATTTAGGCGAGTAAACGAAAAATGTTCTTTTCAGACTCTAATAACGCAGAAATCGTATTTCAAATTTAAATACGACTTGGGACAATATTTTACCTAAATGAAATGGTAGATTCAAAGTTTAAATGAACGTAGTGTTTGTACCTTGAGCAAAGTTTAGTAGTTTAAACAATTTTAAAATATCTCAATTTTTAGGCGAGTAAACGAAAAAGTTCGTTTCAGACTCTAACAACGCAGAAATCGTGTTTCAAGTTGAAATACGACTTTGGACCATATTTTACCTAAATGAAATGGTAGATTCAAAGTTTAAATGAACGTAGTGTTTGTGCCTTGAGTAAAGTTTAGAAGTGTAAACAATTTTAAAATATCACTATATTTAGGCGAGTAAACGAAAAATGTTCTTTTCAGACTCTAATAACGCAGAAATCGTATTTCAAATTTAAATACGACTTGGGACAATATTTTACCTAAATGAAATGGTAGATTCAAAGTTTAAATGAACGTAGTGTTTGTACCTTGAGTAAAGTTTAGAAGTTTAAACAATTTTAAAATATAACTATATTTAGGCGAGTAAACGAAAGATGTTCTTTTCAGACTCTAATAACACAGAAATCGTATTTCAAATTTAAATACGACTTGGGACCAGATTTTACCTAAATGAAATGGTAGATTCAAAGTTTAAATGAACGTAGTGTTTGTACCTTGAGCAAAGTTTAGTAGTTTAAACAATTTTAAAATATCTCAATTTTTAGGCGAGTAAACGAAAAAGTTCGTTTCAGACTCTAACAACGCAGAAATCGTGTTTCAAGTTGAAATACGACTTTGGACCATATTTTACCTAAATGAAATGGTAGATTCAATGTTTAAATGAACGTAGTGTTTGTAACTTGAGTAAAGTTTAGAAGTTTAAACAATTTTAAAATATCACTATATTTAGGCGCGTAAACGAAAAATGGTCGTTTCAGACTCTAATAACGCAGAAATCGTATTTCAAATTTAAATACGACTTGGGACCATATTTTACTTAAATGAAATGGTAGATTCAAAGTTTAACTGAACCTAGTGTTTGTACCTTGAGTAAAGTTTAGAAGTTTACTCAATTTTAAAATATCACTATATTTAGGCGAGTAAACGAAAAATGTTCTTTTCAGACTCTAATAACGCAGAAATCGAATTTCAAATTTAAATACGACTTGGGACCATATTTTACCTAAATAAAATGGTAGATTCAAAGTTTAAATGAACGTAGTGTCTCAATTTTTAGGCGAGTAAACGAAAAATGTTCGTTTCAGACTCTAATAACGCAGAAATCGTGTTCCAAGTTAGAAACAAATGGTAGAATCAAACTTTAACCAAACGTAAAGTTTGTACCTAGGGTATTGTTGAAAAGTTTAATCAATTTTAAAATATCACTATATTTAGGCGAGTAAACAAAAAATGTTCTTTTCAGACTCTAATAACGCAGAAATCGTATTTCAAATTTAAATACGACTTGGGACCATATTTTACCTAAATGAAATGGTAGATTCAAAGTTTAAATGAACGTAGTGTTTGTACCTTGAGCAAAGTTTAGTAGTTTACACAATTTTAAAATATCTCAATTTTTAGGCGAGTAAACGAAAAAGTTCGTTTCAGACTCTAACAACGCAGAAATCGTGTTTCAAGTTGAAATACGACTTTGGACCATATTTTACCTAAATGAAATGGTAGATTCAAAGTTTAAATGAACGTAGTGTTTGTACCTTGAGTAAAGTTTAGAAGTTTAAACAATTTTAAAATATCACTATATTTAGGCGAGTAAACGAAAAATGGTCGTTTCAGACTCTAATAACGCAGAAATCGTATTTCAAATTTAAATACGACTTGGGACCATATTTTACCTAAATGAAATGGTAGATTCAAAGTTTAACTGAACCTAGTGTTTGTACCTTGAGTAAAGTTTAGAAGTTTAAACAATTTTAAAATATCACTATATTTAGGCGAGTAAACGAAAAATGTTCGTTTCAGACTCTAATAACGCAGAAATCGTGTTCCAAGTTGAAAAACGACTTGGACCCATATCTCACCTAAATTAAATGGTAGAATCAAACTTTAACCAAACGTAAAGTTTGTACCTAGGGTATTGTTGAAAAGTTTAATCAATTTTAAAATATCACTATATTTAGGCGAGTAAACGAAAAATGTTCTTTTCAGACTCTAATAACGCAGATATCGTATTTCAAATTTAAATACGACTTGGGACCATATTTTACCTAAATGAAATGGTAGATTCAAAGTTTAAATGAACTTAGTGTCTGTACCTTGAGCAAAGTTTAGAAGTTTAAACAATTTTAAAATATCACTATGTTTATTCGAGTAAACGAAAAATGTTCTTTTCAGACTCTAATAACGCAGAAATCGTATTTCAAATTTAATTACGACTTGGGACCATATTTTACCTAAATGAAATGGTAGATTCAAAGTTTAAATGAACGTAGTGTTTGTACCTGTAGTAAAGTTTAGAAGTTTAAACAATTTTAAAATATCACTATATTTAGGCGAGTAAACGAAAAAGGTTCGTTTCAGACTCTAATAACGCAGAAATCGTATTTCAAATTTAAATACGACTTGGGACCAGATTTTACCTAAATGAAATGGTAGATTCAAAGTTTAAATGAACGTAGTGTTTGTACCTTGAGCAAAATTTAGTAGTTTAAACAATTTTATATATCTCAATTTTTAGGCGAGTAAACGAAAAATGTTCGTTTCAGACTCTAATAACGCAGAAATCGTATTTCAAATTTAAATACGACTTGGGACCATATTTTACCTAAATAAAATGGTAGATTCAAAGTTTAACTGAACCTAGTGTTTGTACCTTGAGTAAAGTTTAGAAGTTTAAACAATTTTAAAATATCACTATATTTAGGCGAGTAAACGAAAAATGTTCGTTTCAGACTCTAATAACGCAGAAATCGTGTTCCAAGTTGAAAAACGACTTTTACCCATATCTCACCTAAATTAAATGGTAGAATCAAACTTTAACCAAACGTAAAGTTTGTACCTAGGGTATTGTTGAAAAGTTTTATCAATTTTAAAATATCACTATATTTAGGCGAGTAAACGAAAAATGTTCTTTTCAGACTCTAATAACGCAGATATCGTATTTCAAATTTAAATACGACTTGGGACCATATTTTACCTAAATGAAATGGTAGATTCAAAGTTTAAATGAACTTAGTGTTTGTACCTTGAGCAAAGTTTAGAAGTTTAAACAATTTTAAAATATCACTATGTTTATTCGAGTAAACGAAAAATTTTCTTTTCAGACTCTAATAACGCAGAAATCGTATTTCAAATTTAAATACGACTTGGGACAATATTTTACCTAAATGAAATGTTAGATTCAAAGTTTAAATGAACGTAGTGTTTGTACCTGTAGTAAAGTTTAGAAGTTTAAACAATTTTAAAATATCACTATATTTAGGCGAGTAAACGAAAAAGGTTCGTTTCAGACTCTAATAACGCAGAAATCGTATTTCAAATTTAAATACGACTTGGGACCAGATTTTACCTAAATGAAATGGTAGATTCAAAGTTTAAATGAACGTAGTGTTTGTACCTTGAGCAAAATTTAGTAGTTTAAACAATTTTATATATCTCAATTTTTAGGCGAGTAAACGCAAAATGTTCGTTTCAGACTCTAATAACGCAGAAATCGTATTTCAAATTTAAATACGACTTGGGACCATATTTTACCTAAATAAAATGGTAGATTCAAAGTTTAACTGAACCTAGTGTTTGTACCTTGAGTAAAGTTTAGAAGTTTAAACAATTTTAAAATATCACTATATTTAGGCGAGTAAACGAAAAATGTTCGTTTCAGACTCTAATAACGCAGATATCGTGTTCCAAGTTGAAAAACGACTTTTACCCATATCTCACCTAAATTAAATGGTAGAATCAAACTTTAACCAAACGTAAAGTTTGTACCTAGGGTATTGTTGAAAAGTTTTATCAATTTTAAAATATCACTATATTTAGGCGAGTAAACGAAAAATGTTCTTTTCAGACTCTAATAACGCAGATATCGTATTTCAAATTTAAATACGACTTGGGACCATATTTTACCTAAATGAAATGGTAGATTCAAAGTTTAAATGAACTTAGTGTTTGTACCTTGAGCAAAGTTTAGAAGTTTAAACAATTTTAAAATATCACTATGTTTATTCGAGTAAACGAAAAATTTTCTTTTCAGACTCTAATAACGCAGAAATCGTATTTCAAATTTAAATACGACTTGGGACAATATTTTACCTAAATGAAATGTTAGATTCAAAGTTTAAATGAACGTAGTGTTTGTACCTTGTGCAATGATTAGAAGTTTAAATAATTTTAAAATATCACTATATTTAGGCGAGTAAAAGAAAAATGTTCGTTTCAGACTCTAATAACGCAGAAATCGTATTTCAAATTTAAATACGACTTGGGACAATATTTTACCTAAATGAAATGGTAGATTCAAAGTTTAACTGAACGTAGTGTTTGTGCCTTGAGTAAAGTTTAGAAGTTTAAACAATTTTAAAATATCACTATATTTAGGCGAGTAAACGAAAAATGTTCGGTTCAGACTCTAATAACGCAGAAATCGTGTTTCAAGTTGAAATACGACTTGGGACCAGATTTTACCTAAATGAAATGGTAGATTCAAAGTTTAAATGAACGTAGTGTTTGTACCTTGAGCAAAGTTTAGTAGTTTAAACAATTTTAAAATATCTCAATTTTTAGGCGAGTAAACGAAAAAGTTCGTTTCAGACTAACAACGCAGAAATCGTGTTTCAAGTTGAAATACGACTTTGGACCATATTTTACCTAAATGAAATGGTAGATTCAAAGTTTAAATGAACGTAGTGTTTGTACCTTGAGCAAAGTTTAGTAGTTTAATTAATTTTAAAATATCTCAATTTTTAGGCGAGTAAACGAAAAAGTTCGTTTCAGACTCTAATAACGCAGAAATCGTGTTTCAAGTTGAAATACGACTTTGGACCATATTTTACCTAAATGAAATGGTAGATTCAAAGTTTAAATGAACGTAGTGTTTGTGCCTTGAGTAAAGTTTAGAAGTGTAAACAATTTTAAAATATCACTATATTTAGGCGAGTAAACGAAAAATGTTCTTTTCAGACTCTAATAACGCAGAAATCGTATTTCAAACTTAAATACGACTTGGGACAATATTTTACCTAAATGAAATGGTAGATTCAAAGTTTAAATGAACGTAGTGTTTGTACCTTGAGTAAAGTTTAGAAGTTTAAACAATTTTAAAATATCACTATATTTAGGCGAGTATACGAAAAATGGTCGTATCAGACTCTAATAACGCAGAAATCATATTTCAAATTTAAATACGACTTGGGAATATATTTTACCTAAATGAAATGATAGATTCAAAGTTTAAATGAACGTAGTGTTTGTACCTTGAGCAAAGTTTAGTAGTTTAAACAATTTTAAAATATCACTATATTTAGGCGAGTAAACGAAAAATGTTCGGTTCAGACTCTAATAACGCAGATATCGTGTTCCAAGTTGAAAAACGACTTGGATCCATATCTCACCTAAATTAAATGGTAGAAACAAACTTTAACCAAACGTAAAGTTTGTACCTAGGGTATTGTTGAAAAGTTTAATCAATTTTAAAATATCACTATATTTAGGCGAGTAAACGAAAAATGTTCTTTTCAGACTCTAATAACGCAGAAATCGTATTTCAAATTTAAATACGACTTGGGACCATATTTTACCTAAATGAAATGGTAGATTCAAAGTTTAAATGAACGTAGTGTTTGTACCTTGAGCAAAGTTTATTAGTTTAAACAATTTTATATATCTCAATTTTTAGGCGAGTAAACGAAAAATGTTCGTTTCAGACTCTAATAACGCAGAAATCGTGTTCCAAATTAGAATCAAATGGTAGAATCGAACTTTAACCAAAAGTAAAGTTTGTACCTAGAGTATTGTTGAAAAGTTTAATCAATTTTAAAATATCACTATATTTAAGCGAGTAAACGAAAACTGTTCTTTTCAGACTCTAATAACGCAGAAATCGTATTTCAAATTTAAATACGACTTGGGACCATATTTTACCTAAATGAAATGGCAGATTCAAAGTTTAAATGAACGTAGTGTTTGTACCTTGAGCAAAGTTTAGTAGTTTAAATTATTTTAAAATATCTCAATTTTTAGGCGAGTAAACAAAAAAGTTCGTTTCAGACTCTAACAACGCAGAAATCGTGTTTCAAGTTGAAATACGACTTTGGACCATATTTTACCTAAATGAAATGGTAGATTCAAAGTTTAAATGAACGTAGTGTTTGTACCTTGAGCAAAATTTAGTAGTTTAAACAATTTTATATATCTCAATTTTTAGGCGAGTAAACGAAAAATGTTCGGTTCAGACTCTAATAACGCAGAAATCGTGTTCCAAGTTGAAAAACGACTTGGATCCATATCTCACCTAAATTAAATGGTAGAAACAAACTTTAACCAAACGTAAAGTTTGTACCTAGGGTATTGTTGAAAAGTTTAATCAATTTTAAAATATCACTATATTTAGGCGAGTAAACGAAAAATGTTCTTTTCAGACTCTAATAACGCAGAAATCGTATTTCAAATTTAAATACGACTTGGGACCATATTTTACCTAAATGAAATGGTAGATTCAAAGTTTAAATGAACGTAGTGTTTGTACCTTGAGCAAAGTTTATTAGTTTAAACAATTTTATATATCTCAATTTTTAGGCGAGTAAACGAAAAATGTTCGTTTCAGACTCTAATAACGCAGAAATCGTGTTCCAAATTAGAATCAAATGGTAGAATCAAACTTTAACCAAAAGTAAAGTTTGTACCTAGAGTATTGTTGAAAAGTTTAATCAATTTTAAAATATCACTATATTTAAGCGAGTAAACGAAAACTGTTCTTTTCAGACTCTAATAACGCAGAAATCGTATTTCAAATTTAAATACGACTTGGGACCATATTTTACCTAAATGAAATGGCAGATTCAAAGTTTAAATGAACGTAGTGTTTGTACCTTGAGCAAAGTTTAGTAGTTTAAATTATTTTAAAATATCTCAATTTTTAGGCGAGTAAACAAAAAAGTTCGTTTCAGACTCTAACAACGCAGAAATCGTGTTTCAAGTTGAAATACGACTTTGGACCATATTTTACCTAAATGAAATGGTAGATTCAAAGTTTAAATGAACGTAGTGTTTGTACCTTGAGTAAAGTTTAGAAGTTTAAACAATTTTAAAATATCACTATTTTTAGGCGAGTAAACGAAAAATGGTCGTTTCAGACTTTAATAACGCAGAAATCGTATTTCAAATTTAAATACGACTTGGGACCATATTTTACCTAAATGAAATGGTAGATTCAAAGTTTAACTGAACCTAGTGTTTGTACCTTGAGTAAAGTTTAGAAGTTTAAACAATTTTAAAATATCACTATATTTAGGCGAGTAAACGAAAAATGTTCGTTTCAGACTCTAATAACGCAGAAATCGTGTTCCAAGTTGAAAAACGACTTGGACCCATATCTCCCCTAAATTAAATGGTAGAATCAAACTTTAACCAAACGTAAAGTTTGTACCTAGGGTATTGTTGAAAAGTTTAATCAATTTTAAAATATCACTATATTTAGGCGAGTAAACGAAAAATGTTCTTTTCAGACTCTAATAACGCAGATAACGTATTTCAAATTTAAATACGACTTGGGACCATATTTTACCTAAATGAAATGGTAGATTCAAAGTTTAAATGAACTTAGTGTTTGTACCTTGAGCAAAGTTTAGAAGTTTAAACAATTTTAAATTATCTCAATTTTTAGGCGAGTAAACGAAAAAGTTCGTTTCAGACTCTAATAACGCAGAAATCGTATTTCAAATTTAAATACGACTTGGGACAATATTTTACCTAAATGAAATGGTAGATTCAAAGTTTAAATGAACGTAGTGTTTGTACCTTGAGTAAAGTTTAGAAGTTTAAACAATTTTTAAATATCACTATATTTAGGCGAGTAAACGAAAAATGGTCGTATCAGACTCTAATAACGCAGAAATCGTATTTCAAATTTAAATACGACTTGGGACCATATTTTACCTAAATGAAATGATGGATTCAATGTTTAAATGAACGTAGTGTTTGTACCTTGAGCAAAGTTTAGTATTTTAAACAATTTTAAATTATCTCAATTTTTAGGCGAGTAAACGAAAAAGTTCGTTTCAGACTCTAACAACGCAGAAATCGTGTTTCAAGTTGAAATACGACTTTGGACCATATTTTACCTAAATGAAATGGTAGATTCATAGTTTAACTGAACGTAGTGTTTGTACCTTGAGTAAAGTTTAGAAGTTTAAACAATTTTAAAATATCACTATATTTAGGCGAGTAAACGAAAAATGTTCGGTTCAGACTCTAATAACGCAGAAATCGTGTTCCAAGTTGAAAAACGACTTGGATCCATATCTCACCTAAATTAAATGGTAGAATCAAACTTTAACCAAACGTAAAGTTTGTACCTGGGGTATTGTTGAAAAGTTTAATCAATTTTAAAATATAACTATATTTAGGCGATTAAACGAAAGATGTTCTTTTCAGACTCTAATAACACAGAAATCGTATTTCAAATTTAAATACGACTTGGGACCAGATTTTACCTAAATGAAATGGTAGATTCAAAGTTTAAATGAACGTAGTGTTTGTACCTTGAGCAAAGTTTAGTAGTTTAAACAATTTTAAAATATCTCAATTTTTAGGCGAGTAAACGAAAAAGTTCGTTTCAGACTCTAACAACGCAGAAATCGTGTTTCAAGTTGAAATACGACTTTGGACCATATTTTACCTAAATGAAATGGTAGATTCAATGTTTAAATGAACGTAGTGTTTGTACCTTGAGTAAAGTTTAGAAGTTTAAACAATTTTAAAATATCACTATATTTAGGCGCGTAAACGAAAAATGGTCGTTTCAGACTCTAATAACGCAGAAATCGTATTTCAAATTTAAATACGACTTGGGACCATATTTTACTTAAATGAAATGGTAGATTCAAAGTTTAACTGAACCTAGTGTTTGTACCTTGAGTAAAGTTTAGAAGTTTACTCAATTTTAAAATATCACTATATTTAGGCGAGTAAACGAAAAATGTTCTTTTCAGACTCTAATAACGCAGAAATCGAATTTCAAATTTAAATACGACTTGGGACCATATTTTACCTAAATAAAATGGTAGATTCAAAGTTTAAATGAACGTAGTGTCTCAATTTTTAGGCGAGTAAACGAAAAATGTTCGTTTCAGACTCTAATAACGCAGAAATCGTGTTCCAAGTTAGAAACAAATGGTAGAATCAAACTTTAACCAAACGTAAAGTTTGTACCTAGGGTATTGTTGAAAAGTTTAATCAATTTTAAAATATCACTATATTTAGGCGAGTAAACAAAAAATGTTCTTTTCAGACTCTAATAACGCAGAAATCGTATTTCAAATTTAAATACGACTTGGGACCATATTTTACCTAAATGAAATGGTAGATTCAAAGTTTAAATGAACGTAGTGTTTGTACCTTGAGCAAAGTTTAGTAGTTTAAACAATTTTAAAATATCTCAATTTTTAGGCGAGTAAACGAAAAAGTTCGTTTCAGACTCTAACAACGCAGAAATCGTGTTTCAAGTTGAAATACGACTTTGGACCATATTTTACCTAAATGAAATGGTAGATTCAAAGTTTAAATGAACGTAGTGTTTGTACCTTGAGTAAAGTTTAGAAGTTTAAACAATTTTAAAATATCACTATATTTAGGCGAGTAAACGAAAAATGTTCGTTTCAGACTCTAATAACGCAGAAATCGTGTTCCAAGTTGAAAAACGACTTGGACCCATATCTCACCTAAATTAAATGGTAGAATCAAACTTTAACCAAACGTAAAGTTTGTACCTAGGGTATTGTTGAAAAGTTTAATCAATTTTAAAATATCACTATATTTAGGCGAGTAAACGAAAAATGTTCTTTTCAGACTCTAATAACGCAGATATCGTATTTCAAATTTAAATACGACTTGGGACCATATTTTACCTAAATGAAATGGTAGATTCAAAGTTTAAATGAACTTAGTGTCTGTACCTTGAGCAAAGTTTAGAAGTTTAAACAATTTTAAAATATCACTATGTTTATTCGAGTAAACGAAAAATGTTCTTTTCAGACTCTAATAACGCAGAAATCGTATTTCAAATTTAATTACGACTTGGGACCATATTTTACCTAAATGAAATGGTAGATTCAAAGTTTAAATGAACGTAGTGTTTGTACCTGTAGTAAAGTTTAGAAGTTTAAACAATTTTAAAATATCACTATATTTAGGCGAGTAAACGAAAAAGGTTCGTTTCAGACTCTAATAACGCAGAAATCGTATTTCAAATTTAAATACGACTTGGGACCAGATTTTACCTAAATGAAATGGTAGATTCAAAGTTTAAATGAACGTAGTGTTTGTACCTTGAGCAAAATTTAGTAGTTTAAACAATTATATATATCTCAATTTTTAGGCGAGTAAACGAAAAATGTTCGTTTCAGACTCTAATAACGCAGAAATCGTATTTCAAATTTAAATACGACTTGGGACCATATTTTACCTAAATAAAATGGTAGATTCAAAGTTTAACTGAACCTAGTGTTTGTACCTTGAGTAAAGTTTAGAAGTTTAAACAATTTTAAAATATCACTATATTTAGGCGAGTAAACGAAAAATGTTCGTTTCAGACTCTAATAACGCAGAAATCGTGTTCCAAGTTGAAAAACGACTTTTACCCATATCTCACCTAAATTAAATGGTAGAATCAAACTTTAACCAAACGTAAAGTTTGTACCTAGGGTATTGTTGAAAAGTTTTATCAATTTTAAAATATCACTATATTTAGGCGAGTAAACGAAAAATGTTCTTTTCAGACTCTAATAACGCAGATATCGTATTTCAAATTTAAATACGACTTGGGACCATATTTTACCTAAATGAAATGGTAGATTCAAAGTGTAAATGAACTTAGTGTTTGTACCTTGAGCAAAGTTTAGAAGTTTAAACAATTTTAAAATATCACTATGTTTATTCGAGTAAACGAAAAATTTTCTTTTCAGCCTCTAATAACGCAGAAATCGTATTTCAAATTTAAATACGACTTGGGACAATATTTTACCTAAATGAAATGTTAGATTCAAAGTTTAAATGAACGTAGTGTTTGTACCTGTAGTAAAGTTTAGAAGTTTAAACAATTTTAAAATATCACTATATTTAGGCGAGTAAACGAAAAAGGTTCGTTTCAGACTCTAATAACGCAGAAATCGTATTTCAAATTTAAATACGACTTGGGACCAGATTTTACCTAAATGAAATGGTAGATTCAAAGTTTAAATGAACGTAGTGTTTGTACCTTGAGCAAAATTTAGTAGTTTAAACAATTTTATATATCTCAATTTTTAGGCGAGTAAACGAAAAATGTTCGTTTCAGACTCTAATAACGCAGAAATCGTATTTCAAATTTAAATACGACTTGGGACCATATTTTACCTAAATAAAATGGTAGATTCAAAGTTTAACTGAACCTAGTGTTTGTACCTTGAGTAAAGTTTAGAAGTTTAAACAATTTTAAAATATCACTATATTTAGGCGAGTAAACGAAAAATGTTCGTTTCAGACTCTAATAACGCAGAAATCGTGTTCCAAGTTGAAAAACGACTTTTACCCATATCTCACCTAAATTAAATGGTAGAATCAAACTTTAACCAAACGTAAAGTTTGTACCTAGGGTATTGTTGAAAAGTTTTATCAATTTTAAAATATCACTATATTTAGGCGAGTAAACGAAAAATGTTCTTTTCAGACTCTAATAACGCAGATATCGTATTTCAAATTTAAATACGACTTGGGACCATATTTTACCTAAATGAAATGGTAGATTCAAAGTTTAAATGAACTTAGTGTTTGTACCTTGAGCAAAGTTTAGAAGTTTAAACAATTTTAAAATATCACTATGTTTATTCGAGTAAACGAAAAATTTTCTTTTCAGACTCTAATAACGCAGAAATCGTATTTCAAATTTAAATACGACTTGGGACAATATTTTACCTAAATGAAATGTTAGATTCAAAGTTTAAATGAACGTAGTGTTTGTACCTTGTGCAATGATTAGAAGTTTAAATAATTTTAAAATATCACTATATTTAGGCGAGTAAAAGAAAAATGTTCGTTTCAGACTCTAATAACGCAGAAATCGTATTTCAAATTTAAATACGACTTGGGACAATATTTTACCTAAATGAAATGGTAGATTCAAAGTTTAACTGAACGTAGTGTTTGTGCCTTGAGTAAAGTTTAGAAGTTTAAACAATTTTAAAATATCACTATATTTAGGCGAGTAAACGAAAAATGTTCGGTTCAGACTCTAATAACGCAGAAATCGTGTTTCAAGTTGAAATACGACTTGGGACCAGATTTTACCTAAATGAAATGGTAGATTCAAAGTTTAAATGAACGTAGTGTTTGTACCTTGAGCAAAGTTTAGTAGTTTAAACAATTTTAAAATATCTCAATTTTTAGGCGAGTAAACGAAAAAGTTCGTTTCAGACTAACAACGCAGAAATCGTGTTTCAAGTTGAAATACGACTTTGGACCATATTTTACCTAAATGAAATGGTAGATTCAAAGTTTAAATGAACGTAGTGTTTGTACCTTGAGCAAAGTTTAGTAGTTTAATTAATTTTAAAATATCTCAATTTTTAGGCGAGTAAACGAAAAAGTTCGTTTCAGACTCTAATAACGCAGAAATCGTGTTTCAAGTTGAAATACGACTTTGGACCATATTTTACCTAAATGAAATGGTAGATTTAAAGTTTAAATGAACGTAGTGTTTGTGCCTTGAGTAAAGTTTAGAAGTGTAAACAATTTTAAAATATCACTATATTTAGGCGAGTAAACGAAAAATGTTCTTTTCAGACTCTAATAACGCAGAAATCGTATTTCAAACTTAAATACGACTTGGGACAATATTTTACCTAAATGAAATGGTAGATTCAAAGTTTAAATGAACGTAGTGTTTGTACCTTGAGTAAAGTTTAGAAGTTTAAACAATTTTAAAATATCACTATATTTAGGCGAGTATACGAAAAATGGTCGTATCAGACTCTAATAACGCAGAAATCATATTTCAAATTTAAATACGACTTGGGAATATATTTTACCTAAATGAAATGATAGATTCAAAGTTTAAATGAACGTAGTGTTTGTACCTTGAGCAAAGTTTAGTAGTTTAAACAATTTTAAAATATCACTATATTTAGGCGAGTAAACGAAAAATGTTCGGTTCAGACTCTAATAACGCAGAAATCGTGTTCCAAGTTGAAAAACGACTTGGATCCATATCTCACCTAAATTAAATGGTAGAAACAAACTTTAACCAAACGTAAAGTTTGTACCTAGGGTATTGTTGAAAAGTTTAATCAATTTTAAAATATCACTATATTTAGGCGAGTAAACGAAAAATGTTCTTTTCAGACTCTAATAACGCAGAAATCGTATTTCAAATTTAAATACGACTTGGGACCATATTTTACCTAAATGAAATGGTAGATTCAAAGTTTAAATGAACGTAGTGTTTGTACCTTGAGCAAAGTTTATTAGTTTAAACAATTTTATATATCTCAATTTTTAGGCGAGTAAACGAAAAATGTTCGTTTCAGACTCTAATAACGCAGAAATCGTGTTCCAAATTAGAATCAAATGGTAGAATCAAACTTTAACCAAAAGTAAAGTTTGTACCTAGAGTATTGTTGAAAAGTTTAATCAATTTTAAAATATCACTATATTTAAGCGAGTAAACGAAAACTGTTCTTTTCAGACTCTAATAACGCAGAAATCGTATTTCAAATTTAAATACGACTTGGGACCATATTTTACCTAAATGAAATGGCAGATTCAAAGTTTAAATGAACGTAGTGTTTGTACCTTGAGCAAAGTTTAGTAGTTTAAATTATTTTAAAATATCTCAATTTTTAGGCGAGTAAACAAAAAAGTTCGTTTCAGACTCTAACAACGCAGAAATCGTGTTTCAAGTTGAAATACGACTTTGGACCATATTTTACCTAAATGAAATGGTAGATTCAAAGTTTAAATGAACGTAGTGTTTGTACCTTGAGCAAAATTTAGTAGTTTAAACAATTTTATATATCTCAATTTTTAGGCGAGTAAACGAAAAATGTTCGGTTCAGACTCTAATAACGCAGAAATCGTGTTCCAAGTTGAAAAACGACTTGGATCCATATCTCACCTAAATTAAATGGTAGAAACAAACTTTAACCAAACGTAAAGTTTGTACCTAGGGTATTGTTGAAAAGTTTAATCAATTTTAAAATATCACTATATTTAGGCGAGTAAACGAAAAATGTTCTTTTCAGACTCTAATAACGCAGAAATCGTATTTCAAATTTAAATACGACTTGGGACCATATTTTACCTAAATGAAATGGTAGATTCAAAGTTTAAATGAACGTAGTGTTTGTACCTTGAGCAAAGTTTATTAGTTTAAACAATTTTATATATCTCAATTTTTAGGCGAGTAAACGAAAAATGTTCGTTTCAGACTCTAATAACGCAGAAATCGTGTTCCAAATTAGAATCAAATGGTAGAATCAAACTTTAACCAAAAGTAAAGTTTGTACCTAGAGTATTGTTGAAAAGTTTAATCAATTTTAAAATATCACTATATTTAAGCGAGTAAACGAAAACTGTTCTTTTCAGACTCTAATAACGCAGAAATCGTATTTCAAATTTAAATACGACTTGGGACCATATTTTACCTAAATGAAATGGCAGATTCAAAGTTTAAATGAACGTAGTGTTTGTACCTTGAGCAAAGTTTAGTAGTTTAAATTATTTTAAAATATCTCAATTTTTAGGCGAGTAAACAAAAAAGTTCGTTTCAGACTCTAACAACGCAGAAATCGTGTTTCAAGTTGAAATACGACTTTGGACCATATTTTACCTAAATGAAATGGTAGATTCAAAGTTTAAATGAACGTAGTGTTTGTACCTTGAGTAAAGTTTAGAAGTTTAAACAATTTTAAAATATCACTATATTTAGGCGAGTAAACGAAAAATGGTCGTTTCAGACTTTAATAACGCAGAAATCGTATTTCAAATTTAAATACGACTTGGGACCATATTTTACCTAAATGAAATGGTAGATTCAAAGTTTAACTGAACCTAGTGTTTGTACCTTGAGTAAAGTTTAGAAGTTTAAACAATTTTAAAATATCACTATATTTAGGCGAGTAAACGAAAAATGTTCGTTTCAGACTCTAATAACGCAGAAATCGTGTTCCAAGTTGAAAAACGACTTGGACCCATATCTCCCCTAAATTAAATGGTAGAATCAAACTTTAACCAAACGTAAAGTTTGTACCTAGGGTATTGTTGAAAAGTTTAATCAATTTTAAAATATCACTATATTTAGGCGAGTAAACGAAAAATGTTCTTTTCAGACTCTAATAACGCAGATAACGTATTTCAAATTTAAATACGACTTGGGACCATATTTTACCTAAATGAAATGGTAGATTCAAAGTTTAAATGAACTTAGTGTTTGTACCTTGAGCAAAGTTTAGAAGTTTAAACAATTTTAAATTATCTCAATTTTTAGGCGAGTAAACGAAAAAGTTCGTTTCAGACTCTAACAACGCAGAAATCGTGTTTCAAGTTGAAAAACGACTTGGATCCATATCTCACCTAAATTAAATGGTAGAAACAAACTTTAACCAAACGTAAAGTTTGTACCTAGGGTATTGTTGAAAAGTTTAATCAATTTTAAAATATCACTATATTTAGGCGAGTAAACGAAAAATGTTCTTTTCAGACTCTAATAACGCAGAAATCGTATTTCAATAGAAACAAACTTTAACCAAACGTAAAGTTTGTACCTAGGGTATTGTTGAAAAGTTTAATCAATTTTAAAATATCACTATATTTAGGCGAGTAAACGAAAAATGTTCTTTTCAGACTCTAATAACGCAGAAATCGTATTTCAAATTTAAATACGACTTGGGACCATATTTTACCTAAATGAAATGGTAGATTCAAAGTTTAAATGAACGTAGTGTTTGTACCTTGAGCAAAGTTTATTAGTTTAAACAATTTTATATATCTCAATTTTTAGGCGAGTAAACGAAAAATGTTCGTTTCAGACTCTAATAACGCAGAAATCGTGTTCCAAATTAGAATCAAATGGTAGAATCAAACTTTAACCAAAAGTAAAGTTTGTACCTAGAGTATTGTTGAAAAGTTTAATCAATTTTAAAATATCACTATATTTAAGCGAGTAAACGAAAACTGTTCTTTTCAGACTCTAATAACGCAGAAATCGTATTTCAAATTTAAATACGACTTGGGACCATATTTTACCTAAATGAAATGGCAGATTCAAAGTTTAAATGAACGTAGTGTTTGTACCTTGAGCAAAGTTTAGTAGTTTAAATTATTTTAAAATATCTCAATTTTTAGGCGAGTAAACAAAAAAGTTCGTTTCAGACTCTAACAACGCAGAAATCGTGTTTCAAGTTGAAATACGACTTTGGACCATATTTTACCTAAATGAAATGGTAGATTCAAAGTTTAAATGAACGTAGTGTTTGTACCTTGAGTAAAGTTTAGAAGTTTAAACAATTTTAAAATATCACTATATTTAGGCGAGTAAACGAAAAATGGTCGTTTCAGACTTTAATAACGCAGAAATCGTATTTCAAATTTAAATACGACTTGGGACCATATTTTACCTAAATGAAATGGTAGATTCAAAGTTTAACTGAACCTAGTGTTTGTACCTTGAGTAAAGTTTAGAAGTTTAAACAATTTTAAAATATCACTATATTTAGGCGAGTAAACGAAAAATGTTCGTTTCAGACTCTAATAACGCAGAAATCGTGTTCCAAGTTGAAAAACGACTTGGACCCATATCTCCCCTAAATTAAATGGTAGAATCAAACTTTAACCAAACGTAAAGTTTGTACCTAGGGTATTGTTGAAAAGTTTAATCAATTTTAAAATATCACTATATTTAGGCGAGTAAACGAAAAATGTTCTTTTCAGACTCTAATAACGCAGATAACGTATTTCAAATTTAAATACGACTTGGGACCATATTTTACCTAAATGAAATGGTAGATTCAAAGTTTAAATGAACTTAGTGTTTGTACCTTGAGCAAAGTTTAGAAGTTTAAACAATTTTAAATTATCTCAATTTTTAGGCGAGTAAACGAAAAAGTTCGTTTCAGACTCTAACAACGCAGAAATCGTGTTTCAAGTTGAAATACGACTTTGGACCATATTTTACCTAAATGAAATGGTAGATTCAAAGTTTAACTGAACGTAGTGTTTGTACCTTGAGTAAAGTTTAGAATTTTAAACAATTTTAAAATATCACTATATTTAGGCGAGTAAACGAAAAATGTTCGGTTCAGACTCTAATAACGCAGAAATCGTGTTCCAAGTTGAAAAACGACTTGGATCCATATCTCACCTAAATTAAATGGTAGAAACAAACTTTAACCAAACGTAAAGTTTGTACCTAGGGTATTGTTGAAAAGTTTAATCAATTTTAAAATATCACTATATTTAGGCGAGTAAACGAAAAATGTTCTTTTCAGACTCTAATAACGCAGAAATCGTATTTCAAATTTAAATACGACTTGGGACCATATTTTACCTAAATGAAATGGTAGATTCAAAGTTTAAATGAACGTAGTGTTTGTACCTTGAGCAAAGTTTAGTAGTTTAAACAATTTTATATATCTCAATTTTTAGGCGAGTAAACGAAAAATGTTCGTTTCAGACTCTAATAACGCAGAAATCGTGTTCCAAATTAGAATCAAATGGTAGAATCAAACTTTAACCAAAAGTAAAGTTTGTACCTAGAGTATTGTTGAAAAGTTTAATCAATTTTAAAATATCACTATATTTAAGCGAGTAAACGAAAACTGTTCTTTTCAGACTCTAATAACGCAGAAATCGTATTTCAAATTTAAATACGACTTGGGACCATATTTTACCTAAATGAAATGGCAGATTCAAAGTTTAAATGAACGTAGTGTTTGTACCTTGAGCAAAGTTTAGTAGTTTAAATTATTTTAAAATATCTCAATTTTTAGGCGAGTAAACAAAAAAGTTCGTTTCAGACTCTAACAACGCAGAAATCGTGTTTCAAGTTGAAATACGACTTTGGACCATATTTTACCTAAATGAAATGGTAGATTCAAAGTTTAAATGAACGTAGTGTTTGTACCTTGAGTAAAGTTTAGAAGTTTAAACAATTTTAAAATATCACTATATTTAGGCAAATAAACGAAAAATGGTCGTTTCAGACTTTAATAACGCAGAAATCGTATTTCAAATTTAAATACGACTTGGGACCATATTTTACCTAAATGAAATGGTAGATTCAAAGTTTAACTGAACCTAGTGTTTGTACCTTGAGTAAAGTTTAGAAGTTTAAACAATTTTAAAATATCACTATATTTAGGCGAGTAAACGAAAAATGTTCGTTTCAGACTCTAATAACGCAGAAATCGTGTTCCAAGTTGAAAAACGACTTGGACCCATATCTCCCCTAAATTAAATGGTAGAATCAAACTTTAACCAAACGTAAAGTTTGTACCTAGGGTATTGTTGAAAAGTTTAATCAATTTTAAAATATCACTATATTTAGGCGAGTAAACGAAAAATGTTCTTTTCAGACTCTAATAACGCAGATATCGTATTTCAAATTTAAATACGACTTGGGACCATATTTTACCTAAATGAAATGGTAGATTCAAAGTTTAAATGAACTTAGTGTTTGTACCTTGAGCAAAGTTTAGATAAAATATCACTATGTTTATTCGAGTAAACGAAAAATGTTCTTTTCAGACTCTAATAACGCAGAAATCGTATTTCAAATTTAAATACGACTTGGGACCATATTTTACCTAAATGAAATGGTAGATTCAAAGTTTAAATGAACGTAGTGTTTGTACCTGTAGTAAAGTTTAGAAGTTTAAACAATTTTAAAATATCACTATATTTAGGCGAGTAAACGAAAAAGGTTCGTTTCAGACTCTAATAACGCAGAAATCGTATTTCAAATTTAAATACGACTTGGGACCAGATTTTACCTAAATGAAATGGTAGATTCAAAGTTTAAATGAACGTAGTGTTTGTACCTTGAGCAAAATTTAGTAGTTTAAACAATTTTATATATCTCAATTTTTAGGCGAGTAAACGAAAAATGTTCGTTTCAGACTCTAATAACGCAGAAATCGTATTTCAAATTTAAATACGACTTGGGACCATATTTTACCTAAATGAAATGGTAGATTCAAAGTTTAACTGAACGTAGTGTTTGTGCCTTGAGTAAAGTTTAGAAGTGAAAACAATTTTAAAATATCTCAATTTTTAGGCGAGTAAACGAAAAAGTTCGTTTCAGACTCTAACAACGCAGCAATCGTGTTTCAAGTTGAAATACGACTTTGGACCATATTTTACCTAAATGAAATGGTAGATTCAAAGTTTAAATGAACGTAGTGTTTGTGCCTTGAGTAAAGTTTAGAAGTTTATTCAATTTTAAAATATCACTATATTTAGGCGAGTAAACGAAAAATGTTCTTTTCAGACTCTAATAACGCAGAAATCGTATTTCAAATTTAAATACGACTTGGGACCATATTTTACATAAATGAAATGGTAGATTCAAAGTTTAAATGAACGTAGTGTTTATACCTTAAGTAAAGTTTAGGAGTTTAAACAATTTTAAAATATCTCAATTTTTAGGCGAGTAAACAAAAAAGTTCGTTTCAGACTCTAACAACGCAGTAATCGTGTTTCAAGTTGAAATACGACTTTGGACCATATTTTACCTAAATGAAATGGTAGATTCAAAGTTTAAATGAACGTAGTGTTTGTACCTTGAGTAAAGTTTAGAAGTTTAAACAATTTTAAAATATCACTATATTTAGGCGAGTAAACGAAAAATGTTCGTTTCAGACTCTAAAAACGCAGAAATCGTATTTCAAATTTAAATACGACTTGGGACAATATTTTACCTAAATGAAATGGTAGATTCAAAGTTTAAATGAACGTAGTGTTTGTACCTTGAGCAAAGTTTAGTAGTTTAAACAATTTTAAAATATCTCAATTTTTAGGCGAGTAAACGAAAAAGTTCGTTTCAGACTCTAACAACGCAGCAATCGTGTTTCAAGTTGAAATACGACTTTGGACCATATTTTACCTAAATGAAATGGTAGAATCAAAGTTTAAATGAACGTAGTGTTTGTGCCTTGAGTAAAGTTTAGAAGTGTAAACAATTTTAAAATATCACTATATTTAGGCGAGTAAACGAAAAATGTTCTTTTCAGACTCTAATAACGCAGAAATAGTATTTCAAATTTAAATACGACTTGGGACAATATTTTACCTAAATGAAATGGTAGATTCAAAGTTTAAATGAACGTAGTGTTTGTACCTTGAGTAAAGTTTAGAAGTTTAAACAATTTTAAAATATCACTATATTTAGGCGAGTAAACGAAAAATGGTCGTATCAGACTCTAATAACGCAGAAATCGTATTTCAAATTTAAATACGACTTGGGACCATATTTTACCTAAATGAAATGGTAGATTCAAAGTTTAAATGAACGTAGTGTTTGTACCTTGAGCAAAGTTTAGTAGTTTAAACAATTTTAAAATATCTCAATTTTTAGGCGAGTAAACGAAAAAGTTCGTTTCAGACTCTAACAACGCAGAAATCGTGTTTCAAGTTGAAATACGACTTGGGACCATATTTTACCTAAATGAAATGGTAGATTCAAAGTTTAACTGAACGTAGTGTTTGTACCTTGAGTAAAGTTTAGAAGTTTAAACAGTTTTAAAATATCAGTATATTTAGGCGAGTAAACGAAAAATGTTCGTTTCAGACTCTAATAACGCAGAAATCGTGTTCCAAGTTGAAAAACGACTTGGATCCATATCTCACCTAAATTAAATGGTAGAATCAAACTTTAACCAAACGTAAAGTTTGTACCTAGGGTATTGTTGAAAAGTTTAATCAATTTTAAAATATAACTATATTTAGGCGAGTAAACGAAAAATGTTCTTTTCAGACTCTAATAACACAGAAATCGTATTTCAAATTTAAATACGACTTGGGACCAGATTTTACCTAAATGAAATGGTAGATTCAAAGTTTAAATGAACGTAGTGTTTGTACCTTGAGCAAAGTTTAGTAGTTTAAACAATTTTAAAATATCTCAATTTTTAGGCGAGTAAACGAAAAAGTTCGTTTTAGACTCTAACAACGCAGAAATCGTGTTTCAAGTTGAAATACGACTTTGGACCATATTTTACCTAAATGAAATGGTAGATTCAAAGTTTAATTGAACGTAGTGTTTGTACCTTGAGTAAAGTTTAGAAGTTTAAACAATTTTAAAATATCACTATATTTAGGCGAGTAAACGAAAAATGGACGTTTCAGACTCTAATAACGCAGAAATCGTATTTCAAATTTAAATACGACTTGGGACCATATTTTACCTAAATGAAATGGTAGATTCAAAGTTTAACTGAACCTAGTGTTTGTACCTTGAGTAAAGTTTAGAAGTTTACTCAATTTTAAAATATCACTATATTTAGGCGAGTAAACGAAAAATGTTCTTTTCAGACTCTAATAACGCACAAATCGAATTTCAAATTTAAATACGACTTAAGACCATATTTTACCTAAATAAAATGGTAGATTCAAAGTTTAAATGAACGTAGTGTTTGTACCTTGAGCAAAGTTTAGTAATTTAAACAATTTTAAAATATCTCAATTTTTAGGCGAGTAAACGAAAAATGTTCGTTTCAGACTCTAATAACGCAGAAATCGTGTTCCAAGTTAGAAACAAATGGTAGAATCAAACTTTAACCAAACGTAATGTTTGTACCTAGGGTATTGTTGAAAAGTTTAATCAATTTTAAAATATCACTATATTTAGGCGAGTAAACGAAAAATGTTCTTTTCAGACTCTATTAACTCAGAAATCGTATTTCAAATTTAAATACGACTTGGGACCATATTTTACCTAAATGAAATGGTAGATTCAAAGTTTAAATGAACGTAGTGTTTGTACCTTGAGCAAAGTTTAGTAGTTTAAACAATTTTATATATCTCAATTTTTAGGCGAGTAAACGAAAAATGTTCGTTTCAGACTCTAATAACGCAGAAATCGTGTTCCAAGTTAGAATCAAATGGTAGAATCAAACTTTAACCAAACGTAAAGTTTGTACCTAGAGTATTGTTGAAAAGTTTAATCAATTTTAAAATATCACTATATTTAGCCGAGTAAACGAAAACTGTTCTTTTCAGACTCTAATAACGCAGAAATCGTATTTCAAATTTAAATACGACTTGGGACCTTATTTTACCTAAATGAAATGGCAGATTCAAAGTTTATACGAACGTAGTGTTTGTACCTTGAGAAAAGTTTAGTAGTTTAAATAATTTTAAAATATCTCAATTTTTAGGCGAGTAAACGAAAAAGTTCGTTTCAGACTCTAACAACGCAGAAATCGTGTTTCAAGTTGAAATACGACTTTGGACCATATTTTACCTAAATGAAATGGTAGATTCAAAGTTTAACTGAACCTAGTGTTTGTACCTTGAGTAAAGTTTAGAAGTTTAAACAATTTTAAAATATCACTATATTTAGGCGAGTAAACGAAAAATGTTCGTTTCAGACTCTAATAACGCAGTAATCGTGTTCCAAGTTGAAAAACGACTTGGACCCATATCTCACCTAAATTAAATGGTAGATTCAAAGTTTAAATGAACGTAGTGTTTGTACCTGTAGTAAAGTTTAGAAGTTTAAACAATTTTAAAATATTACTATATTTAGGCGAGTAAACGAAAAAGGTTCGTTTCAGACTCTAATAACGCAGAAATCGTATTTCAAATTTAAATACGACTTGGGACCAGATTTTACCTAAATGAAATGGTAGATTCAAAGTTTAAATGAACGTAGTGTTTGTACCTTGAGCAAAATTTAGTAGTTTAAACAATTTTATATATCTCAATTTTTAGGCGAGTAAACGAAAAATGTTCGTTTCAGACTCTAATAACGCAGAAATCGTGTTCCAAGTTAGAATCAAATGGTAGAATCAAACTTTAACCAAACGTAAAGTTTGTACCTAGAGTATTGTTGAAAAGTTTAATCAATTTTAAAATATCACTATATTTAGCCGAGTAAACGAAAACTGTTCTTTTCAGACTCTAATAACGCAGAAATCGTATTTCAAATTTAAATACGACTTGGGACCATATTTTACCTAAATGAAATGGCAGATTCAAAGTTTAAATGAACGTAGTGTTTGTACCTTGAGCAAAGTTTAGTAGTTTAAATAATTTTAAAATATCTCAATTTTTAGGCGAGTAAACGAAAAAGTTCGTTTCAGACTCTAACAACGCAGAAATCGTGTTTCAAGTTGAAATACGACTTTGGACCATATTTTACCTAAATGAAATGGTAGATTCAAAGTTTAAATGAACGTAGTGTTTGTACCTTGAGTAAAGTTTAGAAGTTTAAACAATTTTAAAATATCACTATATTTAGGCGAGTAAACGAAAAATGGTCGTTTCAGACTCTAATAACGCAGAAATCGTATTTCAAATTTAAATACGACTTGGGACCATATTTTACCTAAATGAAATGGTAGATTCAAAGTTTAACTGAACCTAGTGTTTGTACCTTGAGTAAAGTTTAGAAGTTTAAACAATTTTAAAATATCACTATATTTAGGCGAGTAAACGAAAAATGTTCGTTTCAGACTCTAATAACGCAGAAATCGTGTTCCAAGTTGAAAAACAACTTGGATCCATATCTCACCTAAATTAAATGGTAGAATCAAACTTTAACCAAACGTAAAGTTTGTACCTAGGGTATTGTTGAAAAGTTTAATCAATTTTAAAATATAACTATATTTAGGCGAGTAAACGAAAAATGTTCTTTTCAGACTCTAATAACACAGAAATCGTATTTCAAATTTAAATACGACTTGGGACCAGATTTTACCTAAATGAAATGGTAGATTCAAAGTTTAAATGAACGTAGTGTTTGCACCTTGAGCAAAGTTTAGTAGTTTAAACAATTTTAAAATATCTCAATTTTTATTCGAGTAAACGAAAAAGTTCGTTTTAGACTCTAACAACGCAGAAATCGTGTTTCAAGTTGAAATACGACTTTGGACCATATTTTACCTAAATGAAATGGTAGATTCAAAGTTTAACTGAACCTAGTGTTTGTACCTTGAGTAAAGTTTAGAAGTTTACTCAATTTTAAAATATCACTATATTTAGGCGAGTAAACGAAAAATGTTCTTTTCAGACTCTAATAACGCACAAATCGAATTTCAAATTTAAATACGACTTAAGACCATATTTTACCTAAATAAAATGGTAGATTCAAAGTTTAAATGAACGTAGTGTTTGTACCTTGAGCAAAGTTTAGTAATTTAAACAATTTTAAAATATCTCAATTTTTAGGCGAGTAAACGAAAAATGTTCGTTTCAGACTCTAATAACGCAGAAATCGTGTTCCAAGTTAGAAACAAATGGTAGAATCAAACTTTAACCAAACGTAATGTTTGTACCTAGGGTATTGTTGAAAAGTTTAATCAATTTTAAAATATCACTATATTTAGGCGAGTAAACGAAAAATGTTCTTTTCAGACTCTAATAACGCAGAAATCGTATTTCAAATTTAAATACGACTTGGGACCAGATTTTACCTAAATGAAATGGTAGATTCAAAGTTTAAAAGAACGTAGTGTTTGTACCTTGAGCAAAGTTTAGTAGTTTAAATAATTTTAAAATATCTCAATTTTTAGGCGAGTAAACGAAAAAGTTCGTTTCAGACTCTAACAACGCAGAAATCGTGTTTCAAGTTGAAATACGACTTTGGACCATATTTTACCTAAATGAAATGGTAGATTCAAAGTTTAAATGAACGTAGTGTTTATACCTTGAGCAAAGTTAAGTAGTTTAAACAATTTTAAAATATCTCAATTTTTAGGCGAGTAAACGAAAAAGTTCGTTTCAGACTCTAACTACGCAGAAATCGTGTTTCAAGTTGAAATACGACTTTGGACCATATTTTACCTAAATGAAATGGTAGATTCAAAGTTTAAATGACCGTAGTGTTTATACCTTGAGCAAAGTTTACTAGTTTAAACAATTTTTAAATATCTCAATTTTTAGGCGAGTAAACGAAAAAGTTCGTTTCAGACTAACAACGCAGAAATCGTGTTTCAAGTTGAAATACTACTTTGGACCATATTTTACCTAACTGAAATGGTAGATTCAAAGTTTAAATGAACGTAGTGTTTATACCTTGAGCAAAGTTTAGTAGTTTAAACAATTTTAAAATATCTCAATTTTTAGGCGAGTAAACGAAAAAGTTCGTTTCAGACTAACAACGCAGAAATCGTGTTTCAAGTTGAAATACGACTTTGGACCATATTTTACCTAAATGAAATGGTAGATTCAAAGTTTAAATGAACGTAGTGTTTATACCTTGAGTAAAGTTTAGAAGTTTAAACAATTTTAAAATATCACTATATTTAGGCGAGTAAACGAAAAATGGTCGTTTCAGACTTTAATAACGCAGAAATCGTATTTCAAATTTAAATACGACTTGGGACCATATTTTACCTAAATGAAATGGTAGATTCAAAGTTTAACTGAACCTAGTGTTTGTACCTTGAGTAAAGTTTAGAAGTTTAAACAATTTTAAAATATCACTATATTTAGGCGAGTAAACGAAAAATGTTCGTTTCAGACTCTAATAACGCAGAAATCGTGTTCCAAGTTGAAAAACGACTTGGACCCATATCTCACCTAAATTAAATGGTAGAATCAAACTTTAACCAAACGTAAAGTTTGTACCTAGGGTATTGTTGAAAAGTTTAATCAATTTTAAAATATCACTATATTTAGGCGAGTAAACGAAAAATGTTTTTTTCAGACTCTAATAACGCAGATATCGTATTTCAAATTTAAATACGACTTGGGACCATATTTTACCTAAATGAAATGGTAGATTCAAAGTTTAAATGAACTTAGTGTTTGTACCTTGAGCAAAGTTTAGAAGTTTAAACAATTTTAAAATATCACTATGTTTATTCGAGTAAACGAAAAATGTTCTTTTCAGACTCTAATAACGCAGAAATCGTATTTCAAATTTAAATACGACTTGGGACCATATTTTACCTAAATGAAATGGTAGATTCAAAGTTTAAATGAACATAGTGTTTGTACCTGTAGTAAAGTTTAGAAGTATAAACAATTTTAAAATATCATTATATTTAGGCGAGTAAACGAAAAAGGTTCGTTTCAGACTCTAATAACGCAGAAATCGTATTTCAAATTTAAATACGACTTGGGACCAGATTTTACCTAAATGAAATGGTAGATTCAAAGTTTAAATGAACGTAGTGTTTGTACCTTGAGCAAAATTTAGTAGTTTAAACAATTTTATATATCTCAATTTTTAGGCGAGTAAACGAAAAATGTTCGTTTCAGACTCTAATAACGCAGAAATCGTATTTCAAATTTAAATACGACTTGGGACCATATTTTACCTAAATGAAATGGTAGATTCAAAGTTTAACTGAACGTAGTGTTTGTGCCTTGAGTAAAGTTTAGAAGTGAAAACAATTTTAAAATATCACTATATTTAGGCGAGTAAACGAAAAATGTTCTTTTCAGACTCTAATAACGCAGAAATCGTATTTCAAATTTAAATACGACTTGGGACAATATTTTACCTAAATGAAATGGTAGATTCAAAGTTTAAATGAACGTAGTGTTTGTACCTTGAGCAAAGTTTAGTAGTTTAAACAATTTTAAAATATCTCAATTTTTAGGCGAGTAAACGAAAAAGTTCGTTTCAGACTCTAACAACGCAGCAATCGTGTTTCAAGTTGAAATACGACTTTGGACCATATTTTACCTAAATGAAATGGTAGATTCAAAGTTTAAATGAACGTAGTGTTTGTGCCTTGAGTAAAGTTTAGAAGTGTAAACAATTTTAAAATATCACTATATTTAGGCGAGTAAACGAAAAATGTTCTTTTCAGACACTAATAACGCAGAAATAGTATTTCAAATTTAAATACGACTTGGGACAATATTTTACCTAAATGAAATGGTAGATTCAAAGTTTAAATGAACGTAGTGTTTGTACCTTGAGTAAAGTTTAGAAGTTTAAACAATTTTAAAATATCACTATATTTAGGCGAGTAAACGAAAAATGGTCGTATCAGACTCTAATAACGCAGAAATCGTATTTCAAATTTAAATACGACTTGGGACCATATTTTACCTAAATGAAATGGTAGATTCAAAGTTTAAATGAACGTAGTGTTTGTACCTTGAGCAAAGTTTAGTAGTTTAAACAATTTTAAAATATCTCAATTTTTAGGCGAGTAAACGAAAAAGTTCGTTTCAGACTCTAACAACGCAGAAATCGTGTTTCAAGTTGAAATACGACTTTGGACCATATTTTACCTAAATGAAATGGTAGATTCAAAGTTTAACTGAACGTAGTGTTTGTACCTTGAGTAAAGTTTAGAAGTTTAAACAATTTTAAAATATCACTATATTTAGGCTAGTAAACGAAAAATGTTCGTTTCAGACTCTAATAACGCAGAAATCGTGTTCCAAGTTGAAAAACGACTTGGATCCATATCTCACCTAAATTAAATGGTAGAATCAAACTTTAACCAAACGTAAAGTTTGTACCTAGGGTATTGTTGAAAAGTTTAATCAATTTTAAAATATAACTATATTTATTCGAGTAAACGAAAAATGTTCTTTTCAGACTCTAATAACACAGAAATCGTATTTCAAATTTAAATACGACTTGGGACCAGATTTTACCTAAATGAAATGGTAGATTCAAAGTTTAAATGAACGTAGTGTTTGTACCTTGAGCAAAGTTTAGTAGTTTAAACAATTTTAAAATATCTCAATTTTTAGGCGAGTAAACGAAAAAGTTCGTTTTAGACTCTAACAACGCAGAAATCGTGTTTCAAGTTGAAATACGACTTTGGACCATATTTTACCTAAATGAAATGGTAGATTCAAAGTTTAAATGAACGTAGTGTTTGTACCTTGAGTAAAGTTTAGAAGTTTAAACAATTTTAAAATATCACTATATTTAGGCGAGTAAACGAAAAATGGTCGTTTCAGACACTAATAACGCAGAAATCGTATTTCAAATTTAAATACGACTTGGGCCCATATTTTACCTAAATGAAATGGTAGATTCAAAGTTTAACTGAACCTAGTGTTTGTACCTTGAGTAAAGTTTAGAAGTTTACTCAATTTTAAAATATCACTATATTTAGGCGAGTAAACGAAAAATGTTCTTTTCAGACTCTAATAACGCACAAATCGAATTTCAAATTTAAATACGACTTAAGACCATATTTTACCTAAATAAAATGGTAGATTCAAAGTTTAAATGAACGTAGTGATTGTACCTTGAGCAAAGTTTAGTAATTTAAACAATTTTAAAATATCTCAATTTTTAGGCGAGTAAACGAAAAATGTTCGTTTCAGACTCTAATAACGCAGAAATCGTGTTCCAAGTTAGAATCAAATGGTAGAATCAAACTTTAACCAAACGTAAAGTTTGTACCTAGAGTATTGTTGAAAAGTTTAATCAATTTTAAAATATCACTATATTTAGGCGAGTAAACGAAAACTGTTCTTTTCAGACTCTAATAACGCAGAAATCGTATTTCAAATTTAAATACGACTTGGGACCATATTTTACCTAAATGAAATGGTAGATTCAAAGTTTAAATGAACGTAGTGTTTGTACCTTGAGCAAAGTTTAGTAGTTTAAACAATTTTATATATCTCAATTTTTAGGCGAGTAAACGAAAAATGTTCGTTTCAGACTCTAATAACGCAGAAATCGTGTTCCAAGTTAGAATCAAATGGTAGAATCAAACTTTAACCAAACGTAAAGTTTGTACCTAGAGTATTGTTGAAAAGTTTAATAAATTTTAAAATATCACTATATTTAGGCGAGTAAACGAAAACTGTTCTTTTCAGACTCTAATAACGCAGAAATCGTATTTCAAATTTAAATACGACTTGGGACCATATTTTACCTAAATGAAATGGCAGATTCAAAGTTTAAATGAACGTAGTGTTTGTACCTTGAGCAAAGTTTAGTAGTTTAAATAATTTTAAAATATCTCAATTTTTAGGCGAGTAAACGAAAAAGTTCGTTTCAGACTCTAACAACGCAGAAATCGTGTTTCAAGTTGAAATACGACTTTGGACCATATTTTACCTAAATGAAATGGTAGATTCAAAGTTTAAATGAACGTAGTGTTTGTACCTTGAGTAAAGTTTAGAAGTTTAAACAATTTTAAAATATCACTATATTTAGGCGAGTAAACGAAAAATGGTCGTGTCAGACTCTAATAACGCAGAAATCGTATTTCAAATTTAAATACGACTTGGGACCATATTTTACCTAAATGAAATGGTAGATTCAAAGTTTAACTGAACCTAGTGTTTGTACCTTGAGTAAAGTTTAGAAGTTTAAACAATTTTAAAATATCACTATATTTAGGCGAGTAAACGAAAAATGTTCGTTTCAGACTCTAATAACGCAGTAATCGTGTTCCAAGTTGAAAAACGACTTGGACCCATATCTCACCTAAATTAAATGGTAGAATCAAACTTTAACCAAACGTAAAGTTTGTACCTAGGGTATTGTTGAAAAGTTTACTCAATTTTAAAATATCACTATATTTAGGCGAGTAAACGAAAAATGTTCTTTTCAGACTCTAATAACGCAGAAATCGTATTTCAAATTTAAATACGACTTGGGACCATATTTTACCTAAATGAAATGGTAGATTCAAAGTTTAACTGAACGTAGTGTTTGTACCTTGAGTAAAGTTTAGAAGTTTAAACAATTTTAAAATATCACTATATTTAGGCGAGTAAACGAAAAATGTTCGTTTTAGACTCTAATAACGCAGAAATCGTGTTCCAAGTTGAAAAACGACTTGGATCCATATCTCACCTAAATTAAATGGTAGAATCAAACTTTAACCAAACGTAAAGTTTGTACCTAGGGTATTGTTGAAAAGTTTACTCAATTTTAAAATATCACTATATTTAGGCGAGTAAACGAAAAATGTTCTTTTCAGTCTCTAATAACGCAGAAATCGTATTTCAAATTTAAATACGACTTGGGACCTTATTTTACCTAAATGAAATGGCAGATTCAAAGTTTATATGAACGTAGTGTTTTTACCTTGAGCAAAGTTTAGTAGTTTAAATAATTTTAAAATATCTCAATTTTTAGGCGAGTAAACGAAAAAGTTCGTTTCAGTCTCTAACAACGCAGAAATCGTGTTTCAAGTTGAAATACGACTTTGGACCATATTTTACCTAAATGAAATGGTAGATTCAAAGTTTAACTGAACCTAGTGTTTGTACCTTGGGTAAAGTTTAGAAGTTTAAACAATTTTAAAATATCACTATATTTAGGCGAGTAAACGAAAAATGTTCGTTTCAGACTCTAATAACGCAGTAATCGTGTTCCAAGTTGAAAAACGACTTGGACCCATATCTCACCTAAATTAAATGGTAGATTCAAAGTTTAAATGAACGTAGTGTTTGTACCTGTAGTAAAGTTTAGAAGTTTAAACAATTTTAAAATATCACTATATTTAGGCGAGTAAACGAAAAAGGTTCGTTTCAGACTCTAATAACGCAGAAATCGTATTTCAAATTTAAATACGACTTGGGACCAGATTTTACCTAAATGAAATGGTAGATTCAAAGTTTAAATGAACGTAGTGTTTGTACCTTGAGCAAAATTTAGTAGTTTAAACAATTTTATATATCTCAATTTTTAGGCGAGTAAACGAAAAATGTTCGTTTCAGACTCTAATAACGCAGAAATCGTGTTCCAAGTTAGAATCAAATGGTAGAATCAAACTTTAACCAAACGTAAAGTTTGTACCTAGAGTATTGTTGAAAAGTTTAATCAATTTTAAAATATCACTATATTTAGGCGAGTAAACGAAAACTGTTCTTTTCAGACTCTAATAACGCAGAAATCGTATTTCAAATTTAAATACGACTTGGGACCATATTTTACCTAAATGAAATGGCAGATTCAAAGTTTAAATGAACGTAGTGTTTGTACCTTGAGCAAAGTTTAGTAGTTTAAATAATTTTAAAATATCTCAATTTTTAGGCGAGTAAACGAAAAAGTTCGTTTCAGACTCTAACAACGCAGAAATCGTGTTTCAAGTTGAAATACGACTTTGGACCATATTTTACCTAAATGAAATGGTAGATTCAAAGTTTAAATGAACGTAGTGTTTGTACCTTGAGTAAAGTTTAGAAGTTTAAACAATTTTAAAATATCACTATATTTAGGCGAGTAAACGAAAAATGGTCGTTTCAGACTCTAATAACGCAGAAATCGTATTTCAAATTTAAATACGACTTGGGACCATATTTTACCTAAATGAAATGGTAGATTCAAAGTTTAACTGAACCTAGTGTTTGTACCTTGAGTAAAGTTTAGAAGTTTAAACAATTTTAAAATATCACTATATTTAGGCGAGTAAACGAAAAATGTTCGTTTCAGACTCTAATAACGCAGTAATCGTGTTCTAAGTTGAAAAACGACTTGGATCCATATCTCACCTAAATTAAATGGTAGAATCAAACTTTAACCAAACGTAAAGTTTGTACCTAGGGTATTGTTGAAAAGTTTACTCAATTTTAAAATATCACTATATTTAGGCGAGTAAACGAAAAATGTTCTTTTCAGACTCTAATAACGCAGAAATCGTATTTCAAATTTAAATACGACTTGGGACCAGATTTTACCTAAATGAAATGGTAGATTCAAAGTTTAAAAGAACGTAGTGTTTGTACCTTGAGCAAAGTTTAGTAGTTTAAATAATTTTAAAATATCTCAATTTTTAGGCGAGTAAACGAAAAAGTTCGTTTCAGACTCTAACAACGCAGAAATCGTGTTTCAAGTTGAAATACGACTTTGGACCATATTTTACCTAAATGAAATGGTAGATTCAAAGTTTAAATGAACGTAGTGTTTATACCTTGAGCAAAGTTTAGTAGTTTAAACAATTTTAAAATATCTCAATTTTTAGGCGAGTAAACGAAAAAGTTCGTTTCAGACTCTAACTACGCAGAAATCGTGTTTCAAGTTGAAATACGACTTTGGACCATATTTTACCTAAATGAAATGGTAGATTTAAAGTTTAAATGAACGTAGTGTTTATACCTTGAGCAAAGTTTAGTAGTTTAAACAATTTTAAAATATCTCAATTTTTAGGCGAGTAAACGAAAAAGTTCGTTTCAGACTAACAACGCAGAAATCGTGTTTCAAGTTGAAATACTACTTTGGACCATATTTTACCTAACTGAAATGGTAGATTCAAAGTTTAAATGAACGTAGTGTTTGTACCTTGAGTAAAGTTTAGAAGTTTAAACAATTTTAAAATATCACTATATTTAGGCGAGTAAACGAAAAATGTTCGTTTTAGACTCTAATAACGCAGAAATCGTGTTCCAAGTTGAAAAACGACTTGGATCCATATCTCACCTAAATTAAATGGTAGAATCAAACTTTAACCAAACGTAAAGTTTGTACCTAGGGTATTGTTGAAAAGTTTACTCAATTTTAAAATATCACTATATTTAGGCGAGTAAACGAAAAATGTTCTTTTCAGACTCTAATAACGCAGAAATCGTATTTCAAATTTAAATACGACTTGGGACCATATTTTACCTAAATGAAATGGTAGATTCAAAGTTTAACTGAACGTAGTGTTTGTACCTTGAGTAAAGTTTAGAAGTTTAAACAATTTTAAAATATCACTATATTTAGGCGAGTAAACGAAAAATGTTCGTTTTAGACTCTAATAACGCAGAAATCGTGTTCCAAGTTGAAAAACGACTTGGATCCATATCTCACCTAAATTAAATGGTAGAATCAAACTTTAACCAAACGTAAAGTTTGTACCTAGGGTATTGTTGAAAAGTTTACTCAATTTTAAAATATCACTATATTTAGGCGAGTAAACGAAAAATGTTCTTTTCAGTCTCTAATAACGCAGAAATCGTATTTCAAATTTAAATACGACTTGGGACCTTATTTTACCTAAATGAAATGGCAGATTCAAAGTTTATATGAACGTAGTGTTTTTACCTTGAGCAAAGTTTAGTAGTTTAAATAATTTTAAAATATCTCAATTTTTAGGCGAGTAAACGAAAAAGTTCGTTTCAGTCTCTAACAACGCAGAAATCGTGTTTCAAGTTGAAATACGACTTTGGACCATATTTTACCTAAATGAAATGGTAGATTCAAAGTTTAACTGAACCTAGTGTTTGTACCTTGGGTAAAGTTTAGAAGTTTAAACAATTTTAAAATATCACTATATTTAGGCGAGTAAACGAAAAATGTTCGTTTCAGACTCTAATAACGCAGTAATCGTGTTCCAAGTTGAAAAACGACTTGGACCCATATCTCACCTAAATTAAATGGTAGATTCAAAGTTTAAATGAACGTAGTGTTTGTACCTGTAGTAAAGTTTAGAAGTTTAAACAATTTTAAAATATCACTATATTTAGGCGAGTAAACGAAAAAGGTTCGTTTCAGACTCTAATAACGCAGAAATCGTATTTCAAATTTAAATACGACTTGGGACCAGATTTTACCTAAATGAAATGGTAGATTCAAAGTTTAAATGAACGTAGTGTTTGTACCTTGAGCAAAATTTAGTAGTTTAAACAATTTTATATATCTCAATTTTTAGGCGAGTAAACGAAAAATGTTCGTTTCAGACTCTAATAACGCAGAAATCGTGTTCCAAGTTAGAATCAAATGGTAGAATCAAACTTTAACCAAACGTAAAGTTTGTACCTAGAGTATTGTTGAAATGTTTAATCAATTTTAAAATATCACTATATTTAGGCGAGTAAACGAAAACTGTTCTTTTCAGACTCTAATAACGCAGAAATCGTATTTCAAATTTAAATACGACTTGGGACCATATTTTACCTAAATGAAATGGCAGATTCAAAGTTTAAATGAACGTAGTGTTTGTACCTTGAGCAAAGTTTAGTAGTTTAAATAATTTTAAAATATCTCAATTTTTAGGCGAGTAAACGAAAAAGTTCGTTTCAGACTCTAACAACGCAGAAATCGTGTTTCAAGTTGAAATACGACTTTGGACCATATTTTACCTAAATGAAATGGTAGATTCAAAGTTTAAATGAACGTAGTGTTTGTACCTTGAGTAAAGTTTAGAAGTTTAAACAATTTTAAAATATCACTATATTTAGGCGAGTAAACGAAAAATGGTCGTTTCAGACTCTAATAACGCAGAAATCGTATTTCAAATTTAAATACGACTTGGGACCATATTTTACCTAAATGAAATGGTAGATTCAAAGTTTAACTGAACCTAGTGTTTGTACCTTGAGTAAAGTTTAGAAGTTTAAACAATTTTAAAATATCACTATATTTAGGCGAGTAAACGAAAAATGTTCGTTTCAGACTCTAATAACGCAGTAATCGTGTTCCAAGTTGAAAAACGACTTGGACCCATATCTCACCTAAATTAAATGGTAGAATCAAACTTTAACCAAACGTAAAGTTTGTACCTAGGGTATTGTTGAAAAGTTTACTCAATTTTAAAATATCACTATATTTAGGCGAGTAAACGAAAAATGTTCTTTTCAGACTCTAATAACGCAGAAATCGTATTTCAAATTTAAATACGACTTGGGACCATATTTTACCTAAATGAAATGGTAGATTCAAAGTTTAACTGAACGTAGTGTTGGTACCTTGAGTAAAGTTTAGAAGTTTAAACAATTTTAAAATATCACTATATTTAGGCGAGTAAACGAAAAATGTTCGTTTCAGACTCTAATAACGCAGAAATCGTGTTCCAAGTTGAAAAACGACTTGGATCCATATCTCACCTAAATTAAATGGTAGAATCAAACTTTAACCAAACGTAAAGTTTGTACCTAGGGTATTGTTGAAAAGTTTACTCAATTTTAAAATATCACTATATTTAGGCGAGTAAACGAAAAATGTTCTTTTCAGACTCTAATAACGCAGAAATCGTATTTCAAATTTAAATACGACTTGGGACCAGATTTTACCTAAATGAAATGGTAGATTCAAAGTTTAAAAGAACGTAGTGTTTGTACCTTGAGCAAAGTTTAGTAGTTTAAATAATTTTAAAATATCTCAATTTTTAGGCGAGTAAACGAAAAAGTTCGTTTCAGACTCTAACAACGCAGAAATCGTGTTTCAAGTTGAAATACGACTTTGGACCATATTTTACCTAAATGAAATGGTAGATTCAAAGTTTAAATGAACGTAGTGTTTATACCTTGAGCAAAGTTTAGTAGTTTAAACAATTTTAAAATATCTCAATTTTTAGGCGAGTAAACGAAAAAGTTCGTTTCAGACTCTAACTACGCAGAAATCGTGTTTCAAGTAGAAATACGACTTTGGACCATATTTTACCTAAATGAAATGGTAGATTCAAAGTTTAAATGAACGTAGTGTTTATACCTTGAGCAAAGTTTAGTAGTTTAAACAATTTTAAAATATCTCAATTTTTAGGCGAGTAAACGAAAAAGTTCGTTTCAGACTAACAACGCAGAAATCGTGTTTCAAGTTGAAATACTACTTTGGACCATATTTTACCTAACTGAAATGGTAGATTCAAAGTTTAAATGAACGTAGTGTTTATACCTTGAGCAAAGTTTAGTAGTTTAAACAATTTTAAAATATCTCAATTTTTAGGCGAGTAAACGAAAAAGTTCGTTTCAGACTAACAACGCAGAAATCGTGTTTCAAGTTGAAATACGACTTTGGACCATATTTTACCTAAATGAAATGGTAGATTCAAAGTTTAAATGAACGTAGTGTTTGTACCTTGAGTAAAGTTTAGAAGTTTAAACAATTTTAAAATATCACTATATTTAGGCGAGTAAACGAAAAATGGTCGTTTCAGACTTTAATAACGCAGAAATCGTATTTCAAATTTAAATACGACTTGGGACCATATTTTACCTAAATGAAATGGTAGATTCAAAGTTTAACTGAACCTAGTGTTTGTACCTTGAGTAAAGTTTAGAAGTTTAAACAATTTTAAAATATCACTATATTTAGGCGAGTAAACGAAAAATGTTCGTTTCAGACTCTAATAACGCAGAAATCGTGTTCCAAGTTGAAAAACGACTTGGACCCATATCTCATCTAAATTAAATGGTAGAATCAAACTTTAACCAAACGTAAAGTTTGTACCTAGGGTATTGTTGAAAAGTTTAATCAATTTTAAAATATCACTATATTTAGGCGAGTAAACGAAAAATGTTTTTTTCAGACTCTAATAACGCAGATATCGTATTTCAAATTTAAATACGACTTGGGACCATATTTTACCTAAATGAAATGGTAGATTCAAAGTTTAAATGAACTTAGTGTTTGTACCTTGAGCAAAGTTTAGAAGTTTAAACAATTTTAAAATATCACTATGTTTATTCGAGTAAACGAAAAATGTTCTTTTCAGACTCTAATAACGCAGAAATCGTATTTCAAATTTAAATACGACTTGGGACCATATTTTACCTAAATGAAATGGTAGATTCAAAGTTTAAATGAACGTAGTGTTTGTACCTGTAGTAAAGTTTAGAAGTTTAAACAATTTTAAAATATCATTATATTTAGGCGAGTAAACGAAAAAGGTTCATTTCAGACTCTAATAACGCAGAAATCGTATTTCAAATTTAAATACGACTTGGGACCAGATTTTACCTAAATGAAATGGTAGATTCAAAGTTTAAATGAACGTAGTGTTTGTACCTTGAGCAAAATTTAGTAGTTTAAACAATTTTATATATCTCAATTTTTAGGCGAGTAAACGAAAAATGTTCGTTTCAGACTCTAATAACGCAGAAATCGTATTTCAAATTTAAATACGACTTGGGACCATATTTTACCTAAATGAAATGGTAGATTCAAAGTTTAACTGAACGTAGTGTTTGTGCCTTGAGTAAAGTTTAGAAGTGAAAACAATTTTAAAATATCACTATATTTAGGCGAGTAAACGAAAAATGTTCTTTTCAGACTCTAATAACGCAGAAATCGTATTTCAAATTTAAATACGACTTGGGACAATATTTTACCTAAATGAAATGGTAGATTCAAAGTTTAAATGAACGTAGTGTTTGTACCTTGAGCAAAGTTTAGTAGTTTAAACAATTTTAAAATATCTCAATTTTTAGGCGAGTAAACGAAAAAGTTCGTTTCAGACTCTAACAACGCAGCAATCGTGTTTCAAGTTGAAATACGACTTTGGACCATATTTTACCTAAATGAAATGGTAGATTCAAAGTTTAAATGAACGTAGTGTTTGTGCCTTGAGTAAAGTTTAGAAGTGTAAACAATTTTAAAATATCACTATATTTAGGCGAGTAAACGAAAAATGTTCTTTTCAGACTCTAATAACGCAGAAATAGTATTTCAAATTTAAATACGACTTGGGACAATATTTTACCTAAATGAAATGGTAGATTCAAAGTTTAAATGAACGTAGTGTTTGTACCTTGAGTAAAGTTTAGAAGTTTAAACAATTTTAAAATATCACTATATTTAGGCGAGTAAACGAAAAATGGTCGTATCAGACTCTAATAACGCAGAAATCGTATTTCAAATTTAAATACGACTTGGGACCATATTTTACCTAAATGAAATGGTAGATTCAAAGTTTAAATGAACGTAGAGTTTGTACCTTGAGCAAAGTTTAGTAGTTTAAACAATTTTAAAATATCTCAATTTTTAGGCGAGTAAACGAAAAAGTTCGTTTCAGACTCTAACAACGCAGAAATCGTGTTTCAAGTTGAAATACGACTTTGGACCATATTTTACCTAAATGAAATGGTAGATTCAAAGTTTAACTGAACGTAGTGTTTGTACCTTGAGTACAGTTTAGAAGTTTAAACAATTTTAAAATATCACTATATTTAGGCGAGTAAACGAAAAATGTTCGTTTCAGACTCTAATAACGCAGAAATCGTGTTCCAAGTTGAAAAACGACTTGGATCCATATCTCACCTAAATTAAATGGTAGAATCAAACTTTAACCAAACGTAAAGTTTGTACCTAGGGTATTGTTGAAAAGTTTAATCAATTTTAAAATATAACTATATTTAGGCGAGTAAACGAAAAATGTTCTTTTCAGACTCTAATAACACAGAAATCGTATTTCAAATTTAAATACGACTTGGGACCAGATTTTACCTAAATGAAATGGTAGATTCAAAGTTTAAATGAACGTAGTGTTTGTACCTTGAGCAAAGTTTAGTAGTTTAAACAATTTTAAAATATCTCAATTTTTAGGCGAGTAAACGAAAAAGTTCGTTTTAGACTCTAACAACGCAGAAATCGTGTTTCAAGTTGAAATACGACTTTGGACCATATTTTACCTAAATGAAATGGTAGATTCAAAGTTTAAATGAACGTAGTGTTTGTACCTTGAGTAAAGTTTAGAAGTTTAAACAATTTTAAAATATCACTATATTTAGGCGAGTAAACGAAAAATGGTCGTTTCAGACTCTAATAACGCAGATATCGTATTTCAAATTTAAATACGACTTGGGACCATATTTTACCTAAATGAAATGGTAGATTCAAAGTTTAACTGAACCTAGTGTTTGTACCTTGAGTAAAGTTTAGAAGTTTACTCAATTTTAAAATATCACTATATTTAGGCGAGTAAACGAAAAATGTTCTTTTCAGAATCTAATAACGCACAAATCGAATTTCAAATTTAAATACGACTTAAGACCATATTTTACCTAAATAAAATGGTAGATTCAAAGTTTAAATGAACGTAGTGATTGTACCTTGAGCAAAGTTTAGTAATTTAAACAATTTTAAAATATCTCAATTTTTAGGCGAGTAAACGAAAAATGTTCGTTTCAGACTCTAATAACGCAGAAATCGTGTTCGAAGTTAGAAACAAATGGTTGAATCAAACTTTAACCAAACGTAATGTTTGTACCTAGGGTATTGTTGAAAAGTTTAATCAATTTTAAAATATCACTATATTTAGGCGAGTAAACGAAAAATGTTCTTTTCAGACTCTAATAACGCAGAAATCGTATTTCAAATTTAAATACGACTTGGGACCATATTTTACCTAAATGAAATGGTAGATTCAAAGTTTAAATGAACGTAGTGTTTGTACCTTGAGCAAAGTTTAGTAGTTTAAACAATTTTATATATCTCAATTTTTAGGCGAGTAAACGAAAAATGTTCGTTTCAGACTCTAATAACGCAGAAATCGTGTTCCAAGTTAGAATCAAATGGTAGAATCAAACTTTAACCAAACTTAAAGTTTGTACCTAGAGTATTGTTGAAAAGTTTAATCAATTTTAAAATATCACTATATTTAGCCGAGTAAACGAAAACTGTTCTTTTCAGACTCTAATAACGCAGAAATCGTATTTCAAATTTAAATACGACTTGGGACCTTATTTTACCTAAATGAAATGGCAGATTCAAAGTTTATATGAACGTAGTGTTTGTACCTTGAGCAAAGTTTAGTAGTTTAAATAATTTTAAAATATCTCAATTTTTAGGCGAGTAAACGAAAAAGTTCGTTTCAGACTCTAACAACGCAGAAATCGTGTTTCAAGTTGAAATACGACTTTGGACCATATTTTACCTAAATGAAATGGTAGATTCAAAGTTTAACTGAACCTAGTGTTTGTACCTTGGGTAAAGTTTAGAAGTTTAAACAATTTTAAAATATCACTATATTTAGCAAAGTAAACGAAAAATGTTCGTTTCAGACTCTAATAACGCAGTAATCGTGTTCCAAGTTGAAAAACGACTTGGACCCATATCTCACCTAAATTAAATGGTAGATTCAAAGTTTAAATGAACGTAGTGTTTGTACCTGTAGTAAAGTTTAGAAGTTTAAACAATTTTAAAATATCACTATATTTAGGCGAGTAAACGAAAAAGGTTCGTTTCAGACTCTAACAACGCAGAAATCGTATTTCAAATTTAAATACGACTTGGGACAATATTTTACCTAAATGAAATGGTAGATTCAAAGTTTAAATGAACGTAGTGTTTGTACCTTGAGCAAAGTTTAGTAGTTTAAACAATTTTAAAATATCTCAATTTTTAGGCGAGTAAACGAAAAAGTTCGTTTCAGACTCTAACAACGCAGCAATCGTGTTTCAAGTTGAAATACGACTTTGGACCATATTTTACCTAAATGAAATGGTAGATTCAAAGTTTAAATGAACGTAGTGTTTGTGCCTTGAGTAAAGTTTAGAAGTGTAAACAATTTTAAAATATCACTATATTTAGGCGAGTAAACGAAAAATGTTCTTTTCAGACTCTAATAACGCAGAAATAGTATTTCAAATTTAAATACGACTTGGGACAATATTTTACCTAAATGAAATGGTAGATTCAAAGTTTAAATGAACGTAGTGTTTGTACCTTGAGTAAAGTTTAGAAGTTTAAACAATTTTAAAATATCACTATATTTAGGCGAGTAAACGAAAAATGGTCGTATCAGACTCTAATAACGCAGAAATCGTATTTCAAATTTAAATACGACTTGGGACCATATTTTACCTAAATGAAATGGTAGATTCAAAGTTTAAATGAACGTAGAGTTTGTACCTTGAGCAAAGTTTAGTAGTTTAAACAATTTTAAAATATCTCAATTTTTAGGCGAGTAAACGAAAAAGTTCGATTCAGACTCTAACAACGCAGAAATCGTGTTTCAAGTTGAAATACGACTTTGGACCATATTTTACCTAAATGAAATGGTAGATTCAAAGTTAAACTGAACGTAGTGTTTGTACCTTGAGTAAAGTTTAGAAGTTTAAACAATTTTAAAATATCACTATATTTAGGCGAGTAAACGAAAAATGTTCGTTTCAGACTCTAATAACGCAGAAATCGTGTTCCAAGTTGAAAAACGACTTGGATCCATATCTCACCTAAATTAAATGGTAGAATCAAACTTTAACCAAACGTAAAGTTTGTACCTAGGGTATTGTTGAAAAGTTTAATCAATTTTAAAATATAACTATATTTAGGCGAGTAAACGAAAAATGTTCTTTTCAGACTCTAATAACACAGAAATCGTATTTCAAATTTAAATACGACTTGGGACCAGATTTTACCTAAATGAAATGGTAGATTCAAAGTTTAAATGAACGTAGTGTTTGTACCTTGAGCAAAGTTTAGTAGTTTAAACAATTTTAAAATATCTCAATTTTTAGGCGAGTAAACGAAAAAGTTCGTTTTAGACTCTAACAACGCAGAAATCGTGTTTCAAGTTGAAATACGACTTTGGACCATATTTTACCTAAATGAAATGGTAGATTCAAAGTTTAAATGAACGTAGTGTTTGTACCTTGAGTAAAGTTTAGAAGTTTAAACAATTTTAAAATATCACTATATTTAGGCGAGTAAACGAAAAATGGTCGTTTCAGACTCTAATAACGCAGATATCGTATTTCAAATTTAAATACGACTTGGGACCATATTTTACCTAAATGAAATGGTAGATTCAAAGTTTAACTGAACCTAGTGTTTGTACCTTGAGTAAAGTTTAGAAGTTTACTCAATTTTAAAATATCACTATATTTAGGCGAGTAAACGAAAAATGTTCTTTTCAGACTCTAATAACGCACAAATCGAATTTCAAATTTAAATACGACTTAAGACCATATTTTACCTAAATAAAATGGTAGATTCAAAGTTTAAATGAACGTAGTGATTGTACCTTGAGCAAAGTTTAGTAATTTAAACAATTTTAAAATATCTCAATTTTTAGGCGAGTAAACGAAAAATGTTCGTTTCAGACTCTAATAACGCAGAAATCGTGTTCGAAGTTAGAAACAAATGGTTGAATCAAACTTTAACCAAACGTAATGTTTGTACCTAGGGTATTGTTGAAAAGTTTAATCAATTTTAAAATATCACTATATTTAGGCGAGTAAACGAAAAATGTTCTTTTCAGACTCTAATAACGCAGAAATCGTATTTCAAATTTAAATACGACTTGGGACCATATTTTACCTAAATGAAATGGTAGATTCAAAGTTTAAATGAACGTAGTGTTTGTACCTTGAGCAAAGTTTAGTAGTTTAAACAATTTTATATATCTCAATTTTTAGGCGAGTAAACGAAAAATGTTCGTTTCAGACTCTAATAACGCAGAAATCGTGTTCCAAGTTAGAATCAAATGGTAGAATCAAACTTTAACCAAACTTAAAGTTTGTACCTAGAGTATTGTTGAAAAGTTTAATCAATTTTAAAATATCACTATATTTAGCCGAGTAAACGAAAACTGTTCTTTTCAGACTCTAATAACGCAGAAATCGTATTTCAAATTTAAATACGACTTGGGACCTTATTTTACCTAAATGAAATGGCAGATTCAAAGTTTATATGAACGTAGTGTTTGTACCTTGAGCAAAGTTTAGTAGTTTAAATAATTTTAAAATATCTCAATTTTTAGGCGAGTAAACGAAAAAGTTCGTTTCAGACTCTAACAACGCAGAAATCGTGTTTCAAGTTGAAATACGACTTTGGACCATATTTTACCTAAATGAAATGGTAGATTCAAAGTTTAACTGAACCTAGTGTTTGTACCTTGGGTAAAGTTTAGAAGTTTAAACAATTTTAAAATATCACTATATTTAGCAAAGTAAACGAAAAATGTTCGTTTCAGACTCTAATAACGCAGTAATCGTGTTCCAAGTTGAAAAACGACTTGGACCCATATCTCACCTAAATTAAATGGTAGATTCAAAGTTTAAATGAACGTAGTGTTTGTACCTGTAGTAAAGTTTAGAAGTTTAAACAATTTTAAAATATCACTATATTTAGGCGAGTAAACGAAAAAGGTTCGTTTCAGACTCTAATAACGCAGAAATCGTATTTCAAATTTAAATACGACTTGGGACCAGATTTTACCTAAATGAAATGGTAGATTCAAAGTTTAAATGAACGTAGTGTTTGTACCTTGAGCAAAATTTAGTAGTTTAAACAATTTTATATATCTCAATTTTTAGGCGAGTAAACGAAAAATGTTCGTTTCAGACTCTAATAACGCAGAAATCGTGTTCCAAGTTAGAATCAAATGGTAGAATCAAACTTTAACCAAACGTAAAGTTTGTACCTAGAGTATTGTTGAAAAGTTTAATCAATTTTAAAATATCACTATATTTAGGCGAGTAAACGAAAACTGTTCTTTTCAGACTCTAATAACGCAGAAATCGTATTTCAAATTTAAATACGACTTGGGACCATATTTTACCTAAATGAAATGGCAGATTCAAAGTTTAAATGAACGTAGTGTTTGTACCTTGAGCAAAGTTTAGTAGTTTAAATAATTTTAAAATATCTCAATTTTTAGGCGAGTAAACGAAAAAGTTCGTTTCAGACTCTAACAACGCAGAAATCGTGTTTCAAGTTGAAATACGACTTTGGACCATATTTTACCTAAATGAAATGGTAGATTCAAAGTTTAAATGAACGTAGTGTTTGTACCTTGAGTAAAGTTTAGAAGTTTAAACAATTTTAAAATATCACTATATTTAGGCGAGTAAACGAAAAATGGTCGTGTCAGACTCTAATAACGCAGAAATCGTATTTCAAATTTAAATACGACTTGGGACCAGATTTTACCTAAATGAAATGGTAGATTCAAAGTTTAAATGAACGTAGTGTTTGTACCTTGAGCAAAGTTTAGTAGTTTGAATAATTTTAAAATATCTCAATTTTTAGGCGAGTAAACGAAAAAGTTCGTTTCAGACTCTAATAACGCAGAAATCGTGTTCCAAGTTAGAATCAAATGGTAGAATCAAACTTTAACCAAACGTAAAGTTTGTACCTAGAGTATTGTTGAAAAGTTTAATCAATTTTAAAATATCACTATATTTAGGCGAGTAAACGAAAACTGTTCTTTTCAGACTCTAATAACGCAGAAATCGTATTTCAAATTTAAATACGACTTGGGACCATATTTTACCTAAATGAAATGGCAGATTCAAAGTTTAAATAAACGTAGTGTTTGTACCTTGAGCAAAGTTTAGTAGTTTAAATAATTTTAAAATATCTCAATTTTTAGGCGAGTAAACGAAAAAGTTCGTTTCAGACTCTAACAACGCAGAAATCGTGTTTCAAGTTGAAATACGACTTTGGACCATATTTTACCTAAATGAAATGGTAGATTCAAAGTTTAACTGAACCTAGTGTTTGTACCTTGAGTAAAGTTTAGAAGTTTAAACAATTTTAAAATATCACTATATTTAGGCGAGTAAACGAAAAATGTTCGTTTCAGACTCTAATAACGCAGTAATCGTGTTCCAAGTTGAAAAACGACTTGGACCCATATCTCACCTAAATTAAATGGTAGAATCAAACTTTAACCAAACGTAAAGTTTGTACCTAGGGTATTGTTGAAAAGTTTACTCAATTTTAAAATATCACTATATTTAGGCGAGTAAACGAAAAATGTTCTTTTCAGACTCTAATAACGCAGAAATCGTATTTAAAATTTAAATACGACTTGGGACCATATTTTACCTAAATGAAATGGTAGATTCAAAGTTTAACTGAACGTAGTGTTTGTACCTTGAGTAAAGTTTAGAAGTTTAAACAATTTTAAAATATCACTATATTTAGGCGAGTAAACGAAAAATGTTCGTTTCAGACTCTAATAACGCAGAAATCGTGTTCCAAGTTGAAAAACGACTTGGATCCATATCTCACCTAAATTAAATGGTAGAATCAAACTTTAACCAAACGTAAAGTTTGTACCTAGGGTATTGTTGAAAAGTTTACTCAATTTTAAAATATCACTATATTTAGGCGAGTAAACGAAAAATGTTCTTTTCAGTCTCTAATAACGCAGAAATCGTATTTCAAATTTAAATACGACTTGGGACCAGATTTTACCTAAATGAAATGGTAGATTCAAAGTTTAAATGAACGTAGTGTTTGTACCTTGAGCAAAGTTTAGTAGTTTAAATAATTTTAAAATATCTCAATTTTTAGGCGAGTAAACGAAAAAGTTCGTTTCAGACTCTAATAACGCAGAAATCGTGTTCCAAGTTAGAATCAAATGGTAGAATCAAACTTTAACCAAACGTAAAGTTTGTACCTAGAGTATTGTTGAAAAGTTTAATCAATTTTAAAATATCACTATATTTAGCCGAGTAAACGAAAACTGTTCTTTTCAGACTCTAATAACGCAGAAATCGTATTTCAAATTTAAATACGACTTGGGACCTTATTTTACCTAAATGAAATGGCAGATTCAAAGTTTATATGAACGTAGTGTTTGTACCTTGAGCAAAGTTTAGTAGTTTAAATAATTTTAAAATATCTCAATTTTTAGGCGAGTAAACGAAAAAGTTCGTTTCAGACTCTAACAACGCAGAAATCGTATTTCAAATTTAAATACGACTTGGGACCAGATTTTACCTAAATGAAATGGTAGATTCAAAGTTTAAATGAACGTAGTGTTTGTACCTTGAGCAAAATTTAGTAGTTTAAACAATTTTATATATCTCAATTTTTAGGCGAGTAAACGAAAAATGTTCGTTTCAGACTCTAATAACGCAGAAATCGTGTTCCAAGTTAGAATCAAATGGTAGAATCAAACTTTAACCAAACGTAAAGTTTGTACCTAGAGTATTGTTGAAAAGTTTAATCAATTTTAAAATATCACTATATTTAGGCGAGTAAACGAAAACTGTTCTTTTCAGACTCTAATAACGCAGAAATCGTATTTCAAATTTAAATACGACTTGGGACCATATTTTACCTAAATGAAATGGCAGATTCAAAGTTTAAATGAACGTAGTGTTTGTACCTTGAGCAAAGTTTAGTAGTTTAAATAATTTTAAAATATCTCAATTTTTAGGCGAGTAAACGAAAAAGTTCGTTTCAGACTCTAACAACGCAGAAATCGTGTTTCAAGTTGAAATACGACTTTGGACCATATTTTACCTAAATGAAATGGTAGATTCAAAGTTTAAATGAACGTAGTGTTTGTACCTTGAGTAAAGTTTAGAAGTTTAAACAATTTTAAAATATCACTATATTTAGGCGAGTAAACGAAAAATGTTCGTTTCAGACTCTAATAACGCAGTAATCGTGTTCCAAGTTGAAAAACGACTTGGACCCATATCTCACCTAAATTAAATGGTAGAATCAAACTTTAACCAAACGTAAAGTTTGTACCTAGGGTATTGTTGAAAAGTTTACTCAATTTTAAAATATCACTATATTTAGGCGAGTAAACGAAAAATGTTCTTTTCAGACTCTAATAACGCAGAAATCGTATTTCAAATTTAAATACGACTTGGGACCATATTTTACCTAAATGAAATGGTAGATTCAAAGTTTAACTGAACGTAGTGTTTGTACCTTGAGTAAAGTTTAGAAGTTTAAACAATTTTAAAATATCACTATATTTAGGCGAGTAAACGAAAAATGTTCGTTTCAGACTCTAATAACGCAGAAATCGTGTTCCAAGTTGAAAAACGACTTGGATTCATATCTCAAATAAATTAAATGGTAGAATCAAACTTTAACCAAACGTAAAGTTTGTACCTAGGGTATTGTTGAAAAGTTTACTCAATTTTAAAATATCACTATATTTAGGCGAGTAAACGAAAAATGGTCGTATCAGACTCTAATAACGCAGAAATCGTATTTCAAATTTAAATACGACTTGGGACCATATTTTAACTAAATGAAATGGTAGATTCAAAGTTTAAATGAACGTAGTGTTTATACCTTGAGCACAGTTTAGAAGTTTAAACAATTTTAAAATATCACTATGTTTAGGCGAGTAAACGAAAAATGTTCTTTTCAGACTCTAATAACGCAGAATTCGTATTTCAAATTCAAATACGACTTGGGACCATATTTTACCTAAATAAAATGGTAGATTCAAAGTTTAAATGAACGTAGTGTTTGTACCTGTAGCAAAGTTTAGAAGTTTAAACAATTTTAAAATATCACTATATTTAGGCGAGTAAACGAAAAATGTTCTTTTCAGACTCTAATAACGCAGAAATCGTATTTCAAATTTAAATACGACTTGGGACCATATTTTACCTAAATAAAATGGTAGATTCAAAGTTGAAATGAACGTAGTGTTTGTACCTGTAGTAAAGTTTAGAAGTTTAAACAATTTTAAAATATCACTATATTTAGGCGAGTAAACGAAAAATGTTCTTTTCAGACTCTAATAACGCAGAAATTGTATTTCAAATTTAAATACGACTTGGGACCATATTTTACCTAAATGAAATGGTAGATTCAAAGTTTAAATGAACGTAGTGTTTGTACCTTGAGCAAAGTTTAGTAGTTTAACCAATTTTATATAACTCAATTTTTAGGCGAGTAAACGAAAAATGTTCGTTTCAGACTCTAATAACGCAGAAATCGTGTTCCAAGTTAGTATCAAATGGTAGAATCAAACTTTAACCAAACGTAAAGTTTGTACCTAGGGTTTTGTTGAAAAGTTTAATCAATTTTAAAATATCACTATATTTAGGCGAGTAAACGAAAAATGGTCGTTTCAGACTCTAATAACGCAGAAATCGTATTTCAAATTTAAATACGACTTGGGACCATATTTTACCTAAATGAAATGGTAGATTCAAAGTTTAACTGAACGTAGTGTTTGTACCTTGAGTAAAGTTTAGAAGTTTAAACAATTTTAAAATATCACTATATTTAGGCGAGTAAACGAAAAATATTCGTTTCAGACTCTAATAACGCAGAAATCGTGTTCCAAGTTGAAAAACGACTTGGATCCATATCTCACCTAAATTAAATGGTAGAATCAGACTTTAACCAAACGTAAAGTTTGTACCTAGGGTATTGTTGAAAAGTTTACTCAATTTTAAAATATCACTATATTTAGGCGAGTAAACGAAAAATGTTCTTTTCAGACTTGTATTTAGACGAGTAAACGAAAAATGTTCGTTTCAGACTCTAATAACGCAGAAAATCGTGTTTCTAGTTGAAAAACATCATGGAGCCATATCTCACCTAATTTAAATGGTAGAATCAAACTTAAACTAAACGTAATGTTTGTACCTAGGGTAAAGTTAAATAGTTTAAACAATTTTCAAATATCACTGTATTTAGACGAGTAAACGAAAAATGTTCGTTTCAGACTCTAATAACGCAGAAAATCGTGTTTCTAGTTGAAAAACGTCATGGAGCCATATCTCACCTAATTTAAATGGTAGAATCACACTTAAACTAAACGTAACGTTTGTACCTAGGGTAAAGTTAAATAGTTTAAACAATTTTCAAATATCACTGTATTTAGACGAGTAAACGAAAAATGTTCGTTTCAGACTCTAATAACGCAGAAAATCGTGTTTCTAGTTGAAAAACGTCATGGAGCCATATCTCACCTAATTTAAATGGTAAAATCAAACTTAAACTAAACGTAATGTTTGTACCTAGGGTAAATTTAAATAGTTTAAACAATTTTCAAATATCACTGTATTTAGACGAGTAAACGAAAAATGTTCGTTTCAGACCTAGGGTAAAGTTAAATAGTTTAAACAAATTTCAAATATCACTGTATTTAGACGAGTAAACGAAAAATGTTCGTTTCAGACTCTAATAGCGCAGAAAATCGTGTTTCTAGTTGAAAAACGTCATGGAGCCATATATCTCACCTAATTTAAATGGTAGAATCAAACTTAAACTAAACGTAATGTTTGTACCTAGGGTAAAAGTAAATAGTTTAAACAATTTTCAAATATAACTGTATTTAGACGAGTAAACGAAAAATGTTCGTTTCAGACTCTAATAACACAGAAAATCGTGTTTCTAGTTGAAAAACGTCATGGAGCCATATCTCACCTAATTTAAATGGTAGAATCAAACTTAAACTAAACGTAATGTTTGTACCTAGGGTAAAGTTAAATAGTTTAAACAATTTACAAATATCACTGTATTTAGACGAGTAAACGAAAAATGTTCATTTCAGGCTCTAATAACGCAGAAAATCGTGTTTCTAGTTGAAAAACGTCATGGAGCCATATCGCACCTAATTTAAATGGTAGAATCAAACTTAAACTAAACGTAATGTTTGTACCTAGGGTAAAGTTGAATAGTTTAAACAATTTTCAAATATCACTGTATTTAGACGAGGAAACGAAAAATGTTCGTTTCAGACTCTAATAACGCAGAAAATCGTGTTTCTAGTTGAAAAACGTCATGGAGCCATATCTCACCAAATTTAAATGGTAGAATCAAACTTAAACTAAACGTAATGTTTGTACCTAGGGTAAAGTTAAATAGTTTAAACAATTTTCAAATATCACTGTATTTAGACTAGTAAACGAAAAATGTTCGTTTCAGACTCTAATAACGCAGAAAATCGTGTTTCTAGTTGAAAAACGTCATGGAGCCATATCTCAAGTAATTTAAATGGTAGAATCAAACTTGAACTAAACGTAAAGTTTGTACCTAGGGTAAGTTAAATAGTTTAAACAATTTTCAAATATCACTGTATTTAGACGAGTAAACGAAAAATGTTCGTTTCAGTCTCTAATAACGCAGAAATCGTATTTCAAATTTAAATACGACTTGGGACAATATTTTACCTAAATGAAATGGTAGATTCAAAGTTTAAATGAACGTAGTGTTTGTACCTTGAGCAAAGTTTAGTAGTTTAAACAATTTTAAAATATCTCAGTTTTTAGGCGAGTAAACGAAAAATTTCGTTTCAGACTCTACAACGCAGCAATCGTGTTTCAAGTTGAAATACGACTTTGGACCATATTTTACCTAAATGAAATGGTAGATTCAAAGTTTAAATGAACGTAGTGTTTGTACCTTGAGTAAAGTATAGAAGTTTAATCAATTTTAAAATATCACTATGTTTAGGCGAGTAAACGAAAAATGTTCGTTTCAGACTCTAATAACGCAGAAATCGTATTTCAAATTTAAATACGACTTGGGACCATATTGTACCTAAATAAAATGGTAGATTCAAAGTTTAAATGAACGTAGTGTTTGTACCTGTAGTAAAGTTTAGAAGTTTAAACAATTTTAAAATATCACTATATTTAGGCGAGTAAACGAAAAATGTTCGTTTCAGACTCTAATAACGCAGAAATCGTGTTCCAAGTTAGAATCAAATGGTAGAATCAAATTTTAACCAAACGTAAAGTTTGTACCTAGGGTTTTGTTGAAAAGTTTAATCAATTTTAAAATATCACTATATTTAGGCGAGTAAACGAAAAATGGTCGTTTCAGACTCTAATAACGCAGAAATCGTATTTCAAATTTAAATACGACTTGGGACCATATTTTACCTAAATGAAATGGTAGATTCAAAGTTTAACTGAACGTAGTGTTTGTACCTTGAGTAAAGTTTAGAAGTTTAAACAATTTTAAAATATCACTATATTTAGGCGAGTAAACGAAAAATGTTCGTTTCAGACTCTAATAACGCAGAAATCGTGTTCCAAGTTGAAAAACGACTTGGATTCATATCTCAAATAAATTAAATGGTAGAATCAAACTTTCACCAAACGTAAAGTTTGTACCTAGGGTATTGTTGAAAAGTTTACTCAATTTTAAAATATCACTATATTTAGGCGAGTAAACGAAAAATGGTCGTATCAGACTCTAATAACGCAGAAATCGTATTTCAAATTTAAATACGACTTGGGACCATATTTTAACTAAATGAAATGGTAGATTCAAAGTTTAAATGAACGTAGTGTTTGTACCTTGAGCACAGTTTAGAAGTTTAAACAATTTTAAAATATCACTATGTTTAGGCGAGTAAACGAAAAATGTTCTTTTCAGACTCTAATAACGCAGAATTCGTATTTCAAATTCAAATACGACTTGGGACCATATTTTACCTAAATAAAATGGTAGATTCAAAGTTTAAATGAACGTAGTGTTTGTACCTGTAGCAAAGTTTAGAAGTTTAAACAATTTTAAAATATCACTATATTTAGGCGAGTAAACGAAAAATGTTCTTTTCAGACTCTAATAACGCAGAAATCGTATTTCAAATTTAAATACGACTTGGGACCATATTTTACCTAAATAAAATGGTAGATTCAAAGTTGAAATGAACGTAGTGTTTGTACCTGTAGTAAAGTTTAGAAGTTTAAACAATTTTAAAATATCACTATATTTAGGCGAGTAAACGAAAAATGTTCTTTTCAGACTCTAATAACGCAGAAATTGTATTTCAAATTTAAATACGACTTGGGACCATATTTTACCTAAATGAAATGGTAGATTCAAAGTTTAAATGAACGTAGTGTTTGTACCTTGAGCAAAGTTTAGTAGTTTAACCAATTTTATATAACTCAATTTTTAGGCGAGTAAACGAAAAATGTTCGTTTCAGACTCTAATAACGCAGAAATCGTGTTCCAAGTTAGTATCAAATGGTAGAATCAAACTTTAACCAAACGTAAAGTTTGTACCTAGGGTTTTGTTGAAAAGTTTAATCAATTTTAAAATATCACTATATTTAGGCGAGTAAACGAAAAATGGTCGTTTCAGACTCTAATAACGCAGAAATCGTATTTCAAATTTAAATACGACTTGGGACCATATTTTACCTAAATGAAATGGTAGATTCAAAGTTTAACTGAACGTAGTGTTTGTACCTTGAGTAAAGTTTAGAAGTTTAAACAATTTTAAAATATCACTATATTTAGGCGAGTAAACGAAAAATATTCGTTTCAGACTCTAATAACGCAGAAATCGTGTTCCAAGTTGAAAAACGACTTGGATCCATATCTCACCTAAATTAAATGGTAGAATCAGACTTTAACCAAACGTAAAGTTTGTACCTAGGGTATTGTTGAAAAGTTTACTCAATTTTAAAATATCACTATATTTAGGCGAGTAAACGAAAAATGTTCTTTTCAGACTTGTATTTAGACGAGTAAACGAAAAATGTTCGTTTCAGACTCTAATAACGCAGAAAATCGTGTTTCTAGTTGAAAAACATCATGGAGCCATATCTCACCTAATTTAAATGGTAGAATAAAACTTAAACTAAACGTAATGTTTGTACCTAGGGTAAAGTTAAATAGTTTAAACAATTTTCAAATATCACTGTATTTAGACGAGTAAACGAAAAATGTTCGTTTCAGACTCTAATAACGCAGAAAATCGTGTTTCTAGTTGAAAAACGTCATGGAGCCATATCTCACCTAATTTAAATGGTAGAATCACACTTAAACTAAACGTAACGTTTGTACCTAGGGTAAAGTTAAATAGTTTAAACAATTTTCAAATATCATTGTATTTAGACGAGTAAACGAAAAATGTTCGTTTCAGACTCTAATAACGCAGAAAATCGTGTTTCTAGTTGAAAAACGTCATGGAGCCATATCTCACCTAATTTAAATGGTAAAATCAAACTTAAACTAAACGTAATGTTTGTACCTAGGGTAAATTTAAATAGTTTAAACAATTTTCAAATATCACTGTATTTAGACGAGTAAACGAAAAATGTTCGTTTCAGACCTAGGGTAAAGTTAAATAGTTTAAACAAATTTCAAATATCACTGTATTTAGACGAGTAAACGAAAAATGTTCGTTTCAGACTCTAATAGCGCAGAAAATCGTGTTTCTAGTTGAAAAACGTCATGGAGCCATATATCTCACCTAATTTAAATGGTAGAATCAAACTTAAACTAAACGTAATGTTTGTACCTAGGGTAAAAGTAAATAGTTTAAACAATTTTCAAATATCACTGTATTTAGACGAGTAAACGAAAAATGTTCGTTTCAGACTCTAATAACACAGAAAATCGTGTTTCTAGTTGAAAAACGTCATGGAGCCATATCTCACCTAATTTAAATGGTAGAATCAAACTTAAACTAAACGTAATGTTTGTACCTAGGGTAAAGTTAAATAGTTTAAACAATTTACAAATATCACTGTATTTAGACGAGTAAACGAAAAATGTTCATTTCAGGCTCTAATAACGCAGAAAATCGTGTTTCTAGTTGAAAAACGTCATGGAGCCATATCGCACCTAATTTAAATGGTAGAATCAAACTTAAACTAAACGTAATGTTTGTACCTAGGGTATAGTTAAATAGTTTAAACAATTTTCAAATATCACTGTATTTAGACGAGTAAACGAAAAATGTTCGTTTCAGACCTAGGGTAAAGTTAAATAGTTTAAACAATTTTCAAATATCACTGTATTTAGACGAGTAAACGAAAAATGTTCGTTTCAGACTCTAATAACGCAGAAAATCGTGTTTCTAGTTGAAAAACGTCATGGAGCCATATCTCACCAAATTTAAATGGTAGAATCAAACTTAAACTAAACGTAATGTTTGTACCTAGGGTAAAGTTAAATAGTTTAAACAATTTTCAAATATCACTGTATTTAGACTAGTAAACGAAAAATGTTCGTTTCAGACTCTAATAACGCAGAAAATCGTGTTTCTAGTTGAAAAACGTCATGGAGCCATATCTCAAGTAATTTAAATGGTAGAATCAAACTTGAACTAAACGTAAAGTTTGTACCTAGGGTAAGTTAAATAGTTTAAACAATTTTCAAATATCACTGTATTTAGACGAGTAAACGAAAAATGTTCGTTTCAGACCTAGGGTAAAGTTAAATAGTTTAAACAAATTTCAAATATCACTGTATTTAGACGAGTAAACGAAAAATGTTCGTTTCAGACTCTAATAGCGCAGAAAATCGTATTTCTAGTTGAAAAACGTCATGGAGCCATATATCTCACCTAATTTAAATGGTAGAATCAAACTTAAACTAAACGTAATGTTTGTACCTAGGGTAAAAGTAAATAGTTTAAACAATTTTCAAATATCACTGTATTTAGACGAGTAAACGAAAAATGTTCGTTTCAGACTCTAATAACACAGAAAATAGTGTTTCTAGTTGAAAAAGTCATGGAGCCATATCTCACCTAATTTAAATGGTAGAATCAAACTTAAACTAAACGTAATGTTTGTACCTAGGGTAAAGTTAAATAGTTTAAACAATTTACAAATATCACTGTATTTAGACGAGTAAACGAAAAATGTTCATTTCAGGCTCTAATAACGCAGAAAATCGTGTTTCTAGTTGAAAAACGTCATGGAGCCATATCGCACCTAATTTAAATGGTAGAATCAAACTTAAACTAAACGTAATGTTTGTACCTAGGGTAAAGTTGAATAGTTTAAACAATTTTCAAATATCACTGTATTTAGACGAGTAAACGAAAAATGTTCGTTTCAGACCTAGGGTAAAGTTAAATAGTTTAAACAATTTTCAAATATCACTGTATTTAGACGAGTAAACGAAAAATGTTCGTTTCAGACTCTAATAACGCAGAAAATCGTGTTTCTAGTTGAAAAACGTCATGGAGCCATATCTCACCAAATTTAAATGGTAGAATCAAACTTAAACTAAACGTAATGTTTGTACCTAGGGTAAAGTTAAATAGTTTAAACAATTTTCAAATATCACTGTATTTAGACTAGTAAACGAAAAATGTTCGTTTCAGACTCTAATAACGCAGAAAATCGTGTTTCTAGTTGAAAAACGTCATGGAGCCATATCTCAAGTACTTTAAATGGTAGAATCAAACTTGAACTAAACGTAAAGTTTGTACCTAGGGTAAGTTAAATAGTTTAAACAATTTTCAAATATCACTGTATTTAGACGAGTAAACGAAAAATGTTCGTTTCAGTCTCTAATAACGCAGAAAATCGTGTTTCTAGTTGAAAAACGTCATGGAGCCATATCTCACCTAATTTAAATGGTAAAATCAAACTTAAACTAAACGTAATATTTGTACCTAGGGTAAAGTTAAATAGTTTAAACAATTTTCAAATATCACTGTATTTAGACGAGTAAACGAAAAATGTTCGTTTCAGACCTAGGGTAAAGTTAAATAGTTTAAACAAATTTCAAATATCACTGTATTTAGACGAGTAAACGAAAAATATTCGTTACAGACTCTAATAGCGCAGAAAATCGTGTTTCTAGTTGAAAAACGTCATGGAGCCATATCTCACCTAATTTAAATGGTAGAATCAAACTTAAACTAAACGTAATGTTTGTACCTAGGGTAAAGTTAAATAGTTTAAACAATTTTCAAATATCACTGTATTTAGACGAGTAAACGAAAAATGTTCATTTCAGGCTCTAATAACGCAGAAAATCGTGTTTCTAGTTGAAAAACGTCATGGAACCATATCTCAAGTACTTTAAATGGTAGAATCAAACTTGAACTAAACGTAAAGTTTGTACCTAGGGTAAGTTAAATAGTTTAAACAATTTTCAAATATCACTGTATTTAGACGAGTAAACGAAAAATGTTCGTTTCAGTCTCTAATAACGCAGAAAATCGTGTTTCTAGTTGAAAAACGTCATGGAGCCATATCTCACCTAATTTAAATGGTGAAATCAAACTTGAACTAAACGTAATGTTTGTACCTAGGGTAAGTTAAAAAGTTTAAACAATTTTCAAATATCACTGTATTTAGACGAGTAAACGAAAAATGTTCGTTTCAGACTCTAATAACGCAGAAAATCGTGTTTCTAGTTGAAAAACATCATGGAGCCATATCTCACCTAATTTAAATGGTAGAATCAAACTTAAACTAAACGTAATGTTTGTACCTAGGGTAAAGTTAAATAGTTTAAACAATTTTCAAATATCACTGTATTTAGACGAGTAAACGAGAAATGTTCGTTTCAGACCTAGGGTAAAGTTAAATAGTTTAAACAATTTTCAAATATCACTGTATTTAGACGAGTAAACGAAAAATGTTCGTTTCAGACTCTAATAACACAGAAAATCGTGTTTCTAGTTGAAAAACGTCATGGAGCCATATCTCACCTAATTTAAATGGTAGAATCAAACTTAACCTAAACGTAATGTTTGTACCTAGGGTAAAGTTAAATAGTTTAAACAATTTTAAAATATCACTGTATTTAGACGAGCAAACGAAAAATGTTCGTTTCAGACTCTAATAACGCAGAAAATCGTGTTTCTAGTTGAAAAACGTCATGGAGCCATATCTCACCTAATTTAAATGGTAGAATCACACTTAATCTAAACGTAACGTTTGTACCTAGGGTAAAGTTAAATAGTTTAAACAATTTTCAAATATCACTGTATTTAGACGAGTAAACGAAAAATGTTCGGTTTCAGACTCTAATAACGCAGAAAATCGTGGTTCTAGTTGAAAAACGTCATGGAGCCATATCTCACCTAATTTAAATGGTAAAATCAAACTTAAACTAAACGTAATGTTTGTACCTAGGGTAAAGTTAAATAGTTTAAACAATTTTCAAATATCACTGTATTTAGACGAGTAAACGAAAAATGTTCGTTTCAGACCTAGGGTAAAGTTAAATAGTTTAAACAAATTTCAAATATCACTGTATTTAGACGAGTAAACGAAAAATATTCGTTACAGACTCTAATAGCGCAGAAAATCGTGTTTCTAGTTGAAAAACGTCATGGAGCCATATCTCACCTAATTTAAATGGTAGAATCAAACTTAAACTAAACGTAATGTTTGTACCTAGGGTAAAGTTAAATAGTTTAAACAATTTTCAAATATCACTGTATTTAGGCGAGTAAACGAAAAATGTTCGTTTCAGACTCTAATAACACAGAAAATCGTGTTTCTAGTTGAAAAACGTCATGGAGCCATATCTCACCTAATTTAAATGGTAGAATCAAACTTAAACTAAACGTAATGTTTGTACCTAGGGTAAAGTTAAATAGTTTAAACAATTTACAAATATCACTGTATTTAGACGAGTAAACGAAAAATGTTCATTTCAGGCTCTAATAACGCAGAAAATCGTGTTTCTAGTTGAAAAACGTCATGGAACCATATCTCACCTAATTTAAATGGTAGAATCAAACTTAAACTAAACGTAAAGTTTGTACCTAGGGTAAAGTTAAATAGTTTGAACAATTTTCAAATATCACTGTATTTAGACGAGTAAACGAAAAATGTTCGTTTCAGACTCTAATAACGCAGAAAATCGTGTTTCTAGTTGAAAAACGTCATAGAGCCATATCTCACCAAATTTAAATGGTAGAATCAAACTTAAACTAAACGTAATGTTTGTACCTAGGGTAAAGTTAAATAGTTTAAACAATTTTCAAATATCACTGTATTTAGACAAGTAAACGAAAAATGTTCGTTTCAGACTCTAATAACGCAGAAAATCGTATTTCTAGTTGAAAAACGTCATGGAGCCATATCTCAACTAATTTAAATGGTAGAATCAAACTTGAACTAAACGTAATGTTTGTACCTAGGGAAAGTTAAATAGTTTAAACAATTTTCAAATATCACTGTATTTAGACGAGTAAACGAAAAATGTTCGTTTCAGTCTCTAATAACGCAGAAAATCGTGTTTCTAGTTGAAAAACGTCATGGAGCCATATCTCACCTAATTTAAATGGTAGAATCAAACTTGAACTAAACGTAATGTTTGTACCTAGGGTAAGTTAAAAAGTTTAAACAATTTTCAAATATCACTGTATTTAGACGAGTAAACGAAAAATGTTCGTTTCAGACTCTAATAACGCAGAAAATCGTGTTTCTAGTTGAAAAACATCATGGAGCCATATCTCACCTAAATTAAATGGTAGAATCAAACTTAAACTAAACGTAATGTTTGTACCTAGGGTAAAGTTAAATAGTTTAAACAATTTTCAAATATCACTGTATTTAGACGAGTAAACGAAAAATGTTCGTTTCAGACCTAGGGTAAAGTTAAATAGTTTAAACAATTTTCAAATATCACTGTATTTAGACGAGTAAACGAAAAATGTTCGTTTCAGACTCTAATAACACAGAAAATCGTGTTTTTAATTGAAAAACGTCATGGAGCCATATCTCACCTAATTTAAATGGTAGAATCAAACTTAACCTAAACGTAATGTTTGTACCTAGGGTAAAGTTAAATAGTTTAAACAATTTTCAAATATCACTGTATTTAGACGAGTAAACGAAAAATGTTCGTTTCAGACTCTAATAACGCAGAAAATCGTGTTTCTAGTTGAAAAACGTCATGGAGCCATATCTCACCTAATTTAAATGGTAGAATCACACTTAAACTAAACGTAACGTTTGTACCTAGGGTAAAGTTAAATAGTTTAAACAATTTTCAAATATCACTGTATTTAGACGAGTAAACGAAAAATGTTCGTTTCAGACCTAGGGTAAAGTTAAATAGTTTAAACAAATTTCAAATATCACTGTATTTAGACGAGTAAACGAAAAATGTTCGTTTCAGACTCTAATAGCGCAGAAAATCGTGTTTCTAGTTGAAAAACGTCATGGAGCCATATATCTCACCTAATTTAAATGGTAGAATCAAACTTAAACTAAACGTAATGTTTGTACCTAGGGTAAAAGTAAATAGTTTAAACAATTTTCAAATATCACTGTATTTAGACGAGTAAACGAAAAATGTTCGTTTCAGACTCTGATAACACAGAAAATCGTGTTTCTAGTTGAAAAACGTCATGGAGCCATATCTCACCTAATTTAAATGGTAGAATCAAACTTAAACTAAACGTAATGTTTGTACCTAGGGTAAAGTTAAATAGTTTAAACAATTTACAAATATCACTGTATTTAGACGAGAAAACGAAAAATGTTCATTTCAGGCTCTAATAACGCAGAAAATCGTGTTTCTAGTTGAAAAACGTCATGGAGCCATATCTCACCTAATTTAAATGGTAGAATCAAACTTAAACTAAACGTAATGTTTGTACCTAGGGTAAAGTTAAATAGTTTAAACAATTTTCAAATATCACTGTATTTAGACGAGTAAACGAAAAATGTTCGTTTCAGACCTAGGGTAAAGTTAAATAGTTTAAACAATTTTCAAATATCACTGTATTTAGACGAGTAAACGAAAAATGTTCGTTTCAGACTCTAATAACGCAGAAAATCGTGTTTCTAGTTGAAAAACGTCATGGAGCAATATCTCACCAAATTTAAATGGTAGAATCAAACTTAAACTAAACGTAATGTTTGTACCTAGGGTTAAGTTAAATAGTTTAAACAATTTTCAAATATCACTGTATTTAGACAAGTAAACGAAAAATGTTCGTTTCAGACTCTAATAACGCAGAAAATCGTGTTTCTAGTTGAAAAACGTCATGGAGCCATATCTCAACTAATTTAAATGGTAGAATCAAACTTGAACTAAACGTAATGTTTGTACCTAGGGTAAGTTAAATAGTTTAAACAATTTTCAAATATCACTGTATTTAGACGAGTAAACGAAAAATGTTCGTTTCAGTCTCTAATAACGCAGAAAATCGTGTTTCTAGTTGAAAAACGTCATGGAGCCATATCTCACCTAATTTAAATGGTAGAATCAAACTTGAACTAAACGTAATGTTTGTACCTAGGGTAAGTTAAAAAGTTTAAACAATTTTCAAATATCACTGTATTTAGACGAGTAAACGAAAAATGTTCGTTTCAGACTCTAATAACGCAGAAAATCGTGTTTCTAGTTGAAAAACATCATGGAGCCATATCTCACCTAATTTAAATGGTAGAATCAAACTTAAACTAAACGTAATGTTTGTACCTAGGGTAAAGTTAAATAGTTTAAACAATTTTCAAATATCACTGTATTTAGACGAGTAAACGAAAAATTTTCGTTTCAGACCTAGGGTAAAGTTAAATAGTTTAAACAATTTTCAAATATCACTGTATTTAGACGAGTAAACGAAAAATGTTCGTTTCAGACTCTAATAACACAGAAAATCGTGTTTCTAGTTGAAAAACGTCATGGAGCCATATCTCACCTAATTTAAATGGTAGAATAAAACTTAAACTAAACGTAATGTTTGTACCTAGGGTAAAAGTAAATAGTTTAAACAATTTTTAAATATCACTGTATTTAGACGAGTAAACGAAAAATGTTCGTTTCAGACTCTAATAACACAGAAAATCGTGTTTCTAGTTGAAAAACGTCATGGAGCCATATCTCACCTAATTTAAATGGTAGAATCAAACTTAAACTAAACGTAATGTTTGTACCTAGGGTAAAGTTAAATAGTTTAAACAATTTACAAATATCACTGTATTTAGACGAGAAAACGAAAAATGTTCATTTCAGGCTCTAATAACGCAGAAAATCGTGTTTCTAGTTGAAAAACGTCATGGAGCCATATCTCACCTAATTTAAATGGTAGAATCAAACTTAAACTAAACGTAATGTTTGTACCTAGGGTAAAGTTAAATAGTTTAAACAATTTTCAAATATCAATGTATTTAGACGAGTAAACGAAAAATGTTCGTTTCAGACCTAGGGTAAAGTTAAATAGTTTAAAAAATTTTCAAATATCTCTGTATTTAGACGAGTAAACGAAAAATGTTCGTTTCAGACTCTAATAACGCAGAAAATCGTGTTTCTAGTTGAAAAACGTCATGGAGCCATATCTCACCAAATTTAAATGGTAGAATCAAACTTAAACTAAACGTAATGTTTGTACCTAGGGTTAAGTTAAATAGTTTAAACAATTTTCAAATATCACTGTATTTAGACAAGTAAACGAAAAATGTTCGTTTCAGACTCTAATAACGCAGAAAATCGTGTTTCTAGTTGAAAAACGTCATGGAGCCATATCTCAACTAATTTAAATGGTAGAATCAAACTTGAACTAAACGTAATGTTTGTACCTAGGGTAAGTTAAAAAGTTTAAACAATTTTCAAATATCACTGTATTTAGACAAGTAAACGAAAAATGTTCGTTTCAGACTCTAATAACGCAGAAAATCGTGTTTCTAGTTGAAAAACGTCATGGAGCCATATCTCAACTAATTTAAATGGTAGAATCAAACTTGAACTAAACGTAATGTTTGTACCTAGGGTTAAGTTAAATAGTTTAAACAATTTTCAAATATCACTGTATTTAGACAAGTAAACGAAAAATGTTCGTTTCAGACTCTAATAACGCAGAAAATCGTGTTTCTAGTTGAAAAACGTCATGGAGCCATATCTCAACTAATTTAAATGGTAGAATCAAACTTGAACTAAACGTAATGTTTGTACCTAGGGTAAGTTAAATAGTTTAAACAATTTTCAAATATCACTGTATTTAGACGAGTAAACGAAAAATGTTCGTTTCAGTCTCTAATAACGCAGAAAATCGTGTTTCTAGTTGAAAAACGTCATGGAGCCATATCTCACCTAATTTAAATGGTAGAATCAAACTTGAACTAAACGTAATGTTTGTACCTAGGGTAAGTTAAAAAGTTTAAACAATTTTCAAATATCACTGTATTTAGACGAGTAAACGAAAAATGTTCGTTTCAGACTCTAATAACGCAGAAAATCGTGTTTCTAGTTGAAAAACATCATGGAGCCATATCTCACCTAATTTAAATGGTAGAATCAAACTTAAACTAAACGTAATGTTTGTACCTAGGGTAAAGTTAAATAGTTTAAACAATTTTCAAATATCACTGTATTTAGACGAGTAAACGAAAAATTTTCGTTTCAGACCTAGGGTAAAGTTAAATAGTTTAAACAATTTTCAAATATCACTGTATTTAGACGAGTAAACGAAAAATGTTCGTTTCAGACTCTAATAACACAGAAAATCGTGTTTCTAGTTGAAAAACGTCATGGAGCCATATCTCACCTAATTTAAATGGTAGAATAAAACTTAAACTAAACGTAATGTTTGTACCTAGGGTAAAAGTAAATAGTTTAAACAATTTTCAAATATCACTGTATTTAGACGAGTAAACGAAAAATGTTCGTTTCAGACTCTAATAACTCAGAAAATCGTGTTTCTAGTTGAAAAACGTCATGGAGCCATATCTCACCTAATTTAAATGGTAGAATCAAACTTAAACTAAACGTAATGTTTGTACCTAGGGTAAAGTTAAATAGTTTAAACAATTTACAAATATCACTGTATTTAGACGAGAAAACGAAAAATGTTCATTTCAGGCTCTAATAACGCAGAAAATCGTGTTTCTAGTTGAAAAACGTCATGGAGCCATATCTCACCTAATTTAAATGGTAGAATCAAACTTAAACTAAACGTAATGTTTGTACCTAGGGTAAAGTTAAATAGTTTAAACAATTTTCAAATATCACTGTATTTAGACGAGTAAACGAAAAATGTTCGTTTCAGACCTAGGGTAAAGTTAAATAGTTTAAACAATTTTCAAATATCACTGTATTTAGACGAGTAAACGAAAAATGTTCGTTTCAGACTCTAATAACGCAGAAAATCGTGTTTCTAGTTGAAAAACGTCATGGAGCCATATCTCACCAAATTTAAATGGTAGAATCAAACTTAAACTAAACGTAATGTTTGTACCTAGGGTTAAGTTAAATAGTTTAAACAATTTTCAAATATCACTGTATTTAGACAAGTAAACGAAAAATGTTCGTTTCAGACTCTAATAACGCAGAAAATCGTGTTTCTAGTTGAAAAACGTCATGGAGCCATATCTCAACTAATTTAAATGGTAGAATCAAACTTGAACTAAACGTAATGTTTGTACCTAGGGTAAGTTAAAAAGTTTAAACAATTTTCAAATATCACTGTATTTAGACGAGTAAACGAAAAATGTTCGTTTCAGACTCTAATAACGCAGAAAATCGTGTTTCTAGTTGAAAAACATCATGGAGCCATATCTCACCTAATTTAAATGGTAGAATCAAACTTAAACTAAACGTAATGTTTGTACCTAGGGTAAAGTTAAATAGTTTAAACAATTTTCAAATATCACTGTATTTAGACGAGTAAACGAAAAATGTTCGTTTCAGACCTAGGGTAAAGTTAAATAGTTTAAACAATTTTCAAATATCACTGTATTTAGACGAGTAAACGAAAAATGTTCGTTTCAGACTCTAATAACGCAGAAAATCGTGTTTCTAGTTGAAAAACATCATGGAGCCATATCTCACCTAATTTAAATGGTAGAATCAAACTTAAACTAAACGTAATGTTTGTACCTAGGGTAAAGTTAAATAGTTTAAACAATTTTCAAATATCACTGTATTTAGACGAGTAAACGAAAAATGTTCGTTTCAGACCTAGGGTAAAGTTAAATAGTTTTAACAATTTTCAAATATCACTGTATTTAGACGAGCAAACGAAAAATGTTCGTTTCAGACTCTAATAACGCAGAAAATCGTGTTTCTAGTTGAAAAACGTCATGGAGCCATATCTCACCAAATTTAAATGGTAGAATCAAACAAACTAAACGTAATGTTTGTACCTAGGGTAAAGTTAAATAGTTTAAACAATTTTCAAATATCACTGTATTTCGACGAGTAAACGAAAAATGTTCGTTTCAGACTCTAATAACGCAGAAAATCGTGTTTCTAGTTGAAAAACGTCATGGAGCCATATCTCACCTAATTCAAATGGTAGAATCAAACTTAAACTAAACGTAATGTTTGTACCTAGGGTAAAGTTAAATAGTTTAAACAATTTTCAAATATCACTGTATTTAGACGAGCAAACGAAAAATGTTCGTTTCAGACTCTAATAACGCTGAAAATCGTGTTTCTAGTTGAAAAACGTCATGGAGCCATATCTCACCAAATTTAAATGGTAGAATCAAACAAACTAAACGTAATGTTTGTACCTAGGGTAAAGTTAAATAGTTTAAACAATTTTCAAATATCACTGTATTTCGACGAGTAAACGAAAAATGTTCGTTTCAGACTCTAATAACGCAGAAAATCGTGTTTCTAGTTGAAAAACGTCATGGAGCCATATCTCACCTAATTTAAATGGTAGAATCAAACTTAAACTAAACGTAATGTTTGTACCTAGGGTAAAGTTAAATAGTTTAACAATTTTCAAATATCACTGTATTTCGACGAGTAAACGAAAAATGTTCGTTTCAGTCTCTAATAACGCAGAAAATCGTGTTTCTAGTTGAAAAACGTCATGGAGCCATATCTCAACTAATTTAAATGGTAGAATCAAACTTGAACTAAACGTAATGTTTGTACCTAGGGTAAAGTTAAATAGTTTAAACAATTTTCAAATATCACTGTATTTAGACGAGTAAACGAAAAATGTTCGTTTCAGTCTCTAATAACGCTGAAAATCGTGTTTCTAGTTGATAAACGTCATGGAGCCATATCTCAACTAATTTAAATGGTAGAATCAAACTTGAACTAAACGTAATGTTTGTACCTAGGGTAAGTTAAAAAGTTTAAACAATTTTCAAATATCACTGTATTTAGACGAGTAAACGAAAAATGTTCGTTTCAGACTCTAATAACGCAGAAAATCGTGTTTCTAGTTGAAAAACATCATGGAGCCATATCTCACCTAATTTAAAAGGTAGAATCAAACTTAAACTAAACGTAATGTTTGTACCTAGGGTAAAGTTAAATAGTTTAAACAATTTTCAAATATCACTGTATTTAGACGAGTAAACGAAAAATGTTCGTTTCAGACCTAGGGTAAAGTTAAATAGTTTAAACAATTTTAAAATATCACTGCATTTAGACGAGCAAACGAAAAATGTTCGTTTCAGACTCTAATAACGCTGAAAATCGTGTTTCTAGTTGAAAAACGTCATGGAGCCATATCTCACCAAATTTAAATGGTAGAATCAAACAAACTAAACGTAATGTTTGTACCTAGGGTAAAGTTAAATAGTTTAAACAATTTTCAAATATCACTGTATTTCGACGAGTAAGCGAAAAATGTTCGTTTCAGACTCTAATAACGCAGAAAATCGTGTTTCTAGTTGAAAAACGTCATGGAGCCATATCTCACCTAATTTAAATGGTAGAATAAAACTTAAACTAAACGTAATGTTTGTACCTAGGGTAAAGTTAAATAGTTTAAACAATTTTCAAATATCACTGTATTTAGACGAGCAAACGAAAAATGTTCGTTTCAGACTCTAATTAACGCTGAAAATCGTGTTTCTAGTTGAAAAACGTCATGGAGCCATATCGCACCAAATTTAAATGGTAGAATCAAACAAACTAAACGTAATGTTTGTACCTAGGGTAAAGTTAAATAGTTTAAACAATTTTCAAATATCACTGTATTTCGACGAGTAAACGAAAAATGTTCGTTTCAGTCTCTAATAACGCAGAAAATCGTGTTTCTAGTTGAAAAACGTCATGGAGCCATATCTCACCTAATTTAAATGGTAGAATCAAACTTAAACTAAACGTAATGTTTGTACCTAGGGTAAAGTTAAATAGTTTAACAATTTTCAAATATCACTGTATTTCGACGAGTAAACGAAAAATGTTCGTTTCAGACTCTAATAACGCAGAAAATCGTGTTTCTAGTTGAAAAACGTCATGGAGCCATATCTCAACTAATTTAAATGGTAGAATCAAACTTGAATTAAACGTAATGTTTGTACCTAGGGTAAGTTAAAAAGTTTAAACAATTTTCAAATATCACTGTATTTAGACGAGTAAACGAAAAATGTTCGTTTCAGACTCTAATAACGCAGAAAATCGTGTTTCTAGTTGAAACACATCATGGAGCCATATCTCACCTAATTTAAATGGTAGAATCAAACTTAAACTAAACGTAATGTTTGTACCTAGGGTAAAGTTAAATAGTTTAACAATTTTCAAATATCACTGTATTTAGACGAGTAAACGAAAAATGTTCGTTTCAGACTCTAATAACGCAGAAAATCGTGTTTCTAGTTGAAAAACGTCATGGAGCCATATCTCACCTAATTTAAATGGTAGAATCAAACTTAAACTAAACGTAATGTTTGTACCTAGGGTAAAGATAAATAGTTTAAATAATTTTCAAATATCACTGTATTTAGACGAGTAAACGAAAAATGTTCGTTTCAGACTCTAATAACGCAGAAAATCGTGTTTCTAGTTGAAAAACGTCATGGAGCCATATCTCACCTAATGTAAATGGTAGAATCAAACTTAAACTAAACGTAATGTTTGTACCTAAGGTAAAGTTAAATAGTTTAACAATTTTCAAATATCACTGTATTTAGACGAGTAAACGAAAAATGTTCGTTCCAGACTCTAATAACGCAGAAAATCGTGTTTCTAGTTGAAAAACGTCATGGAGCCATATCTCAAATTATTTAAATGGTAGAATCAAACTTAAACTAAACGTAATGTTTGTACCTAGGGTAAAGTTAAATAGTTTAAACAATTTTCAAATATCACTGTATTTAGACGAGTAAACGAAAAATGTTCGTTTCAGACTCTACGAGTAATAACACAGAAAATCGTGTTTCTAGTTGAAAAACGTCATGGAGCCATATCTCACCTAATTTAAAAGGTAGAATCAAACTTAACCTAAACGTAATGTTTGTACCTAGGGTAAAGTTAAATAGTTTAAACAATTTTAAAATATCACTGTATTTAGACGAGCAAACGAAAAATGTTCGTTTCAGACTCTAATAACGCTGAAAATCGTGTTTCTAGTTGAAAAACGTCATGGAGCCATATCTCACCTAATTTAAATGGTAGAATCAAACTTAAACTAAACGTAATGTTTGTACCTAGGGTAAAGTTAAATAGTTTAACAATTTTCAAATATCACTGTATTTAGACGAGTAAACGAAAAATGTTCGTTTCAGACCTAGGGTAAAGTTAAATAGTTTAACAATTTTCAAATATCACTGTATTTAGACGAGTAAACGAAAAATGTTCGTTTCAGACTCTAATAACACAGAAAATCGAGTTTCTAGTTGAAAAATGTCATGGAGCCATATCTCACCTAATTTAAATGGTAGAATCAAACTTGAACTAAACGTAATGTTTGTACCTAGGGTAAATTAAAAAGTTTAAACAATTTTCAAATATCACTGTATTTAGACGAGTAAACGAAAAATGTTCGTTTCAGACTCTAATAACGCAGAAAATCGTGTTTCTAGTTGAAAAACGACATGGAGCCATATCTCAACTAATTTAAATGGTAGAATCAAACTTGAACTAAACGTAATGTTTGTACCTAGGGTAAGTTAAAAAGTTTAAACAATTTTCAAATATCACTGTATTTAGACGAGTAAACGAAAAATGTTCGTTTCAGACTCTAATAACGCAGAAAATCGTGTTTCTAGTTGAAAAACATCATGGAGCCATATCTCACCTAATTTAAATGGTAGAATCAAACTTAAACTAAACGTAATGTTTGTACCTAGGGTAAAGTTAAATAGTTTAAACAATTTTCAAATATCACTGTATTTAGACGAGTAAACGAAAAATGTTCGTTTCAGACCTAGGGTAAAGTTAAATAGTTTAAACAATTTTCAAATATCACTGTATTTAGACGAGTAAACGAAAAATGTTTGTTTCAGACTCTAATAACACAGAAAATCGTGTTTCTAGTTAAAAAACGTCATGGATCCATATCTCACCTAATTTAAATGGTAGAATCAAACTTAACCTAAACGTAATGTTTGTACCTAGGGTAAAGTTATATAGTTTAACAATTTTCAAATATCACTGTATTTAGACGAGTAAACGAAAAATTTTCGTTTCAGACTCTAATAACGCAGAAAATCGTGTTTCTAGTTGAAAAACGTCATGGAGCCATATCTCACTTAATTTAAATGGTAGAATCAAACTTAAACTAAACGTAATGTTTATACCTAGGGTAAAGTTAAATAGTTTAAATAATTTTCATATATCACTGTATTTAGACGAGTAAACGAAAAATGTTCGTTTCAGACTCTAATAACGCAGAATATCGTGTTTCTAGTTGAAAAACGTCATGGAGCCATATCTCAAATTATTTAAATGGTAGAATCAAACTTAAACTAAACGTAATGTTTGTATCTAGGGTTAAGTTAAATAGTTTAAACAATTTTCAAATATCACTGTATTTAGACGAGTAAACGAAAAATGTTCGGTTCAGACTCTAATAACACAGAAAATCGTGTTTCTAGTTGAAAAACGTCATGGAGCCATATCTCACCTAATTTAAATGGTAGAATCAAACTTAACTTAGGTTAACGTTTAGACGTAATGTTTGTACCTAGGGTATAGTTAAATAGTTTAAACAATTTTAAAATATCACTGTATTTAGACGAGCAAACGAAAAATGTTCGTTTCAGACTCTAATAACGCTGAAAATCGTGTTTCTAGTTGATAAACGTCATGGAGCCATATCTCACCAAATTTAAATGGTAGAATCAATCAAACTAAACGTAATGTTTGTACCTAGGGTAAAGTTAAATAGTTTAAACAATTTTCAAATATCACTGTATTTAGACGAGTAAACGAAAAATGTTCGTTTCAGACTCTAATATCGCAGAATATCGTGTTTCTAGTTGAAAAACGTCATGGAGCCATATCTCAAATTATTTAAATGGTAGAATCAAACTTAAACTAAACGTAATGTTTGTACCTAGGGTAAAGTTAAATAGTTTAAACAATTTTCAAATATCACTGTATTTCGACGAGTAAACGAAAAATGTTCGTTTCTGACTCTAATAACGCAGAAAATCGTGTTTCTAGTTGAAAAACGTCATGGAGCCATATCTCACCTAATTTAAATGGTAGAATCAAACTTAAACTAAACGTAATGTTTGTACCTAGGGTAAAGTTAAATAGTTTAAACAATTTTAAAATATCACTGTATTTGGACGAGTAAACGAAAAATGATCGTTTCAGATTCTAATAACGCAGAAAATCGTGTTTCTTGTTGAAAAACGTCATGGAGCCATATCTCACCTAATTTAAATGGTAGAATCAAACTTAACTTAGGTTAACGTTTAGACGTAATGTTTGTACCTAGGGTAAAGTTAAATAGTTTAAACAATTTTAAAATATCACTGTATTTAGACGAGCAAACGAAAAATGTTCGTTTCAGACTCTAATAACGCAGAAAATCGTGTTTCTAGTTGAAAAACGTCATGGAGCCATATCTCACCAAATTTAAATGGTAGAATCAAACTTAAACTAAACGTAATGTTTGTACCTAGGGTAAAGTTAAATAGTTTAAACAATTTTCAAATATCACTATATTTAGACAAGTAAACGAAAAATGTTCGTTTCAGACTCTAATAACGCAGAAAATCGTGTTTCTAGTTGAAAAACGTCATGGAGCCATATCTCAACTAATTTAAATGGTAGAATCAAACTTGAACTAAACGTAATGTTTGTACCTAGGGTAAAGTTAAATAGTTTAAACAATTTTCAAATATCACTGTATTTAGACGAGTAAACGAAAAATGTTCGTTTCAGTCTCTAATAACGCAGAAAATCGTGTTTCTAGTTGAAAAACGTCATGGAGCCATATCTCAACTAATTTAAATGGTAGAATCAAACTTGAACTAAACGTAATGTTTGTACCTAGGGTAAGATAAAAAGTTTAAACAATTTTCAAATATCACTGTATTTAGACGAGTAAACGAAAAATGTTCGTTTCAGACTCTAATAACGCAGAAAATCGTGTTTCTAGTTGAAAAACATCATGGAGCCATATCTCACCTAATTTAAATGGTAGAATCAAACTTAAACTAAACGTAATGTTTGTACCTAGGGTAAAGTTAAATAGTTTAAACAATTTTCAAATATCACTGTATTTAGACGAGTAAACGAAAAATGTTCGTTTCAGACCTAGGGTAAAGTTAAATAGTTTTAACAATTTTCAAATATCACTGTATTTAGACGAGCAAACGAAAAATGTTCGTTTCAGACTCTAATAACGCAGAAAATCGTGTTTCTAGTTGAAAAACGTCATGGAGCCATATCTCACCAAATTTAAATGGTAGAATCAAACAAACTAAACGTAATGTTTGTACCTAGGGTAAAGTTAAATAGTTTAAACAATTTTCAAATATCACTGTATTTCGACGAGTAAACGAAAAATGTTCGTTTCAGACTCTAATAACGCAGAAAATCGTGTTTCTAGTTGAAAAACGTCATGGAGCCATATCTCACCTAATTCAAATGGTAGAATCAAACTTAAACTAAACGTAATGTTTGTACCTAGGGTAAAGTTAAATAGTTTAAACAATTTTAAAATATCACTGTATTTAGACGAGCAAACGAAAAATGTTCGTTTCAGACTCTAATAACGCTGAAAATCGTGTTTCTAGTTGAAAAACGTCATGGAGCCATATCTCACCAAATTTAAATGGTAGAATCAAACAAACTAAACGTAATGTTTGTACCTAGGGTAAAGTTAAATAGTTTAAACAATTTTCAAATATCACTGTATTTCGACGAGTAAGCGAAAAATGTTCGTTTCAGACTCTAATAACGCAGAAAATCGTGTTTCTAGTTGAAAAACGTCATGGAGCCATATCTCACCTAATTTAAATGGTAGAATAAAACTTAAACTAAACGTAATGTTTGTACCTAGGGTAAAGTTAAATAGTTTAAACAATTTTCAAATATCACTGTATTTAGACGAGCAAACGAAAAATGTTCGTTTCAGACTCTAATTAACGCTGAAAATCGTGTTTCTAGTTGAAAAACGTCATGGAGCCATATCGCACCAAATTTAAATGGTAGAATCAAACAAACTAAACGTAATGTTTGTACCTAGGGTAAAGTTAAATAGTTTAAACAATTTTCAAATATCACTGTATTTCGACGAGTAAACGAAAAATGTTCGTTTCAGACTCTAATAACGCAGAAAATCGTGTTTCTAGTTGAAAAACGTCATGGAGCCATATCTCACCTAATTTAAATGGTAGAATCAAACTTAAACTAAACGTAATGTTTGTACCTAGGGTAAAGTTAAATAGTTTAACAATTTTCAAATATCACTGTATTTCGACGAGTAAACGAAAAATGTTCGTTTCAGACTCTAATAACGCAGAAAATCGTGTTTCTAGTTGAAAAACGTCATGGAGCCATATCTCAACTAATTTAAATGGTAGAATCAAACTTGAATTAAACGTAATGTTTGTACCTAGGGTAAGTTAAAAAGTTTAAACAATTTTCAAATATCACTGTATTTAGACGAGTAAACGAAAAATGTTCGTTTCAGACTCTAATAACGCAGAAAATCGTGTTTCTAGTTGAAACACATCATGGAGCCATATCTCACCTAATTTAAATGGTAGAATCAAACTTAAACTAAACGTAATGTTTGTACCTAGGGTAAAGTTAAATAGTTTAACAATTTTCAAATATCACTGTATTTAGACGAGTAAACGAAAAATGTTCGTTTCAGACTCTAATAACGCAGAAAATCGTGTTTCTAGTTGAAAAACGTCATGGAGCCATATCTCACCTAATTTAAATGGTAGAATCAAACTTAAACTAAACGTAATGTTTGTACCTAGGGTAAAGATAAATAGTTTAAATAATTTTCAAATATCACTGTATTTAGACGAGTAAACGAAAATTGTTCGTTTCAGACTCTAATAACGCAGAAAATCGTGTTTCTAGTTGAAAAACGTCATGGAGCCATATCTCACCTAATTTAAATGGTAGAATCAAACTTAAACTAAACGTAATGTTTGTACCTAAGGTAAAGTTAAATAGTTTAACAATTTTCAAATATCACTGTATTTAGACGAGTAAACGAAAAATGTTCGTTCCAGACTCTAATAACGCAGAAAATCGTGTTTCTAGTTGAAAAACGTCATGGAGCCATATCTCAAATTATTTAAATGGTAGAATCAAACTTAAACTAAACGTAATGTTTGTACCTAGGGTAAAGTTAAATAGTTTAAACAATTTTCAAATATCACTGTATTTAGACGAGTAAACGAAAAATGTTCGTTTCAGACTCTACGAGTAATAACACAGAAAATCGTGTTTCTAGTTGAAAAACGTCATGGAGCCATATCTCACCTAATTTAAAAGGTAGAATCAAACTTAACCTAAACGTAATGTTTGTACCTAGGGTAAAGTTAAATAGTTTAAACAATTTTAAAATATCACTGTATTTAGACGAGCAAACGAAAAATGTTCGTTTCAGACTCTAATAACGCTGAAAATCGTGTTTCTAGTTGAAAAACGTCATGGAGCCATATCTCACCTAATTTAAATGGTAGAATCAAACTTAAACTAAACGTAATGTTTGTACCTAGGGTAAAGTTAAATAGTTTAACAATTTTCAAATATCACTGTATTTAGACGAGTAAACGAAAAATGTTCGTTTCAGACTCTAATAACGCAGAAAATCGTGTTTCTAGTTGAAAAACGTCATGGAGCCATATCTCAACTAATTTAAATGGTAGAATCAAACTTGAACTAAACGTAATGTTTGTACCTAGGGTAAGTTAAAAAGTTTAAACAATTTTCAAATATCACTGTATTTAGACGAGTAAACGAAAAATGTTCGTTTCAGACTAATAACGCAGAAAATCGTGTTTCTAGTTGAAAAACATCATGGAGCCATATCTCACCTAATTTAAATGGTAGAATCAAACTTAAACTAAACGTAATGTTTGTACCTAGGGTAAAGTTAAATAGTTTAAACAATTTTCAAATATCACTGTATTTAGACGAGTAAACGAAAAATGTTCGTTTCAGACCTAGGGTAAAGTTAAATAGTTTAACAATTTTCAAATATCACTGTATTTAGACGAGTAAACGAAAAATGTTCGTTTCAGACTCTAATAACACAGAAAATCGAGTTTCTAGTTGAAAAACGTCATGGAGCCATATCTCACCTAATTTAAATGGTAGAATCAAACTTGAACTAAACGTAATGTTTGTACCTAGGGTAAGTTAAAAAGTTTAAACAATTTTCAAATATCACTGTATTTAGACGAGTAAACGAAAAATGTTCGTTTCAGACTCTAATAACGCAGAAAATCGTGTTTCTAGTTGAAAAACGACATGGAGCCATATCTCAACTAATTTAAATGGTAGAATCAAACTTGAACTAAACGTAATGTTTGTACCTAGGGTAAGTTAAAAAGTTTAAACAATTTTCAAATATCACTGTATTTAGACGAGTAAACGAAAAATGTTCGTTTCAGACTCTAATAACGCAGAAAATCGTGTTTCTAGTTGAAAAACATCATGGAGCCATATCTCACCTAATTTAAATGGTAGAATCAAACTTAAACTAAACGTAATGTTTGTACCTAGGGTAAAGTTAAATAGTTTAAACAATTTTCAAATATCACTGTATTTAGACGAGTAAACGAAAAATGTTCGTTTCAGACCTAGGGTAAAGTTAAATAGTTTAAACAATTTTCAAATATCACTGTATTTAGACGAGTAAACGAAAAATGTTTGTTTCAGACTCTAATAACACAGAAAATCGTGTTTCTAGTTAAAAAACGTCATGGATCCATATCTCACCTAATTTAAATGGTAGAATCAAACTTAACCTAAACGTAATGTTTGTACCTAGGGTAAAGTTATATAGTTTAACAATTTTCAAATATCACTGTATTTAGACGAGTAAACGAAAAATTTTCGTTTCAGACTCTAATAACGCAGAAAATCGTGTTTCTAGTTGAAAAACGTCATGGAGCCATATCTCACTTAATTTAAATGGTAGAATCAAACTTAAACTAAACGTAATGTTTATACCTAGGGTAAAGTTAAATAGTTTAAATAATTTTCATATATCACTGTATTTAGACGAGTAAACGAAAAATGTTCGTTTCAGACTCTAATAACGCAGAAAATCGTGTTTCTAGTTGAAAAACATCATGGAGCCATATCTCACCTAATTTAAATGGTAGAATCAAACTTAAACTAAACGTAATGTTTGTACCTAGGGTAAAGTTAAATAGTTTAAACAATTTTCAAATATCACTGTATTTAGACGAGTAAACGAAAAATGTTCGTTTCAGACCTAGGGTAAAGTTAAATAGTTTAAACAATTTTCAAATATCACTGTATTTAGACGAGTAAACGAAAAATGTTTGTTTCAGACTCTAATAACACAGAAAATCGTGTTTCTAGTTGAAAAACGTCATGGAGCCATATCTCACCTAATTTAAAAGGTAGAATCAAACTTAACCTAAACGTAATGTTTGTACCTAGGGTAAAGTTAAATAGTTTAAACAATTTTAAAATATCACTGTATTTAGACGAGCAAACGAAAAATGTTCGTTTCAGACTCTAATAACGCTGAAAATCGTGTTTCTAGTTGAAAAACGTCATGGAGCCATATCTCACCTAATTTAAATGGTAGAATCAAACTTAAACTAAACGTAATGTTTGTACCTAGGGTAAAGTTAAATAGTTTAACAATTTTCAAATATCACTGTATTTAGACGAGTAAACGAAAAATGTTCGTTTCAGACTCTAATAACGCAGAAAATCGTGTTTCTAGTTGAAAAACGTCATGGAGCCATATCTCAACTAATTTAAATGGTAGAATCAAACTTGAACTAAACGTAATGTTTGTACCTAGGGTAAGTTAAAAAGTTTAAACAATTTTCAAATATCACTGTATTTAGACGAGTAAACGAAAAATGTTCGTTTCAGACTCTAATAACGCTGAAAATCGTGTTTCTAGTTGAAAAACGTCATGGAGCCATATCTCACCTAATTTAAATGGTAGAATCAAACTTAAACTAAACGTAATGTTTGTACCTAGGGTAAAGTTAAATAGTTTAACAATTTTCAAATATCACTGTATTTAGACGAGTAAACGAAAAATGTTCGTTTCAGACCTAGGGTAAAGTTAAATAGTTTAACAATTTTCAAATATCACTGTATTTAGACGAGTAAACGAAAAATGTTCGTTTCAGACTCTAATAACACAGAAAATCGAGTTTCTAGTTGAAAAATGTCATGGAGCCATATCTCACCTAATTTAAATGGTAGAATCAAACTTGAACTAAACGTAATGTTTGTACCTAGGGTAAATTAAAAAGTTTAAACAATTTTCAAATATCACTGTATTTAGACGAGTAAACGAAAAATGTTCGTTTCAGACTCTAATAACGCAGAAAATCGTGTTTCTAGTTGAAAAACGACATGGAGCCATATCTCAACTAATTTAAATGGTAGAATCAAACTTGAACTAAACGTAATGTTTGTACCTAGGGTAAGTTAAAAAGTTTAAACAATTTTCAAATATCACTGTATTTAGACGAGTAAACGAAAAATGTTCGTTTCAGACTCTAATAACGCAGAAAATCGTGTTTCTAGTTGAAAAACATCATGGAGCCATATCTCACCTAATTTAAATGGTAGAATCAAACTTAAACTAAACGTAATGTTTGTACCTAGGGTAAAGTTAAATAGTTTAAACAATTTTCAAATATCACTGTATTTAGACGAGTAAACGAAAAATGTTCGTTTCAGACCTAGGGTAAAGTTAAATAGTTTAAACAATTTTCAAATATCACTGTATTTAGACGAGTAAACGAAAAATGTTTGTTTCAGACTCTAATAACACAGAAAATCGTGTTTCTAGTTAAAAAACGTCATGGATCCATATCTCACCTAATTTAAATGGTAGAATCAAACTTAACCTAAACGTAATGTTTGTACCTAGGGTAAAGTTATATAGTTTAACAATTTTCAAATATCACTGTATTTAGACGAGTAAACGAAAAATTTTCGTTTCAGACTCTAATAACGCAGAAAATCGTGTTTCTAGTTGAAAAACGTCATGGAGCCATATCTCACTTAATTTAAATGGTAGAATCAAACTTAAACTAAACGTAATGTTTATACCTAGGGTAAAGTTAAATAGTTTAAATAATTTTCATATATCACTGTATTTAGACGAGTAAACGAAAAATGTTCGTTTCAGACTCTAATAACGCAGAATATCGTGTTTCTAGTTGAAAAACGTCATGGAGCCATATCTCAAATTATTTAAATGGTAGAATCAAACTTAAACTAAACGTAATGTTTGTATCTAGGGTTAAGTTAAATAGTTTAAACAATTTTCAAATATCACTGTATTTAGACGAGTAAACAAAAAATGTTCGTTTCAGACTCTAATAACACAGAAAATCGTGTTTCTAGTTGAAAAACGTCATGGAGCCATATCTCACCTAATTTAAATGGTAGAATCAAACTTAACTTAGGTTAACGTTTAGACGTAATGTTTGTACCTAGGGTATAGTTAAATAGTTTAAACAATTTTAAAATATCACTGTATTTAGACGAGCAAACGAAAAATGTTCGTTTCAGACTCTAATAACGCTGAAAATCGTGTTTCTAGTTGATAAACGTCATGGAGCCATATCTCACCAAATTTAAATGGTAGAATCAATCAAACTAAACGTAATGTTTGTACCTAGGGTAAAGTTAAATAGTTTAAACAATTTTCAAATATCACTGTATTTAGACGAGTAAACGAAAAATGTTCGTTTCAGACTCTAATATCGCAGAATATCGTGTTTCTAGTTGAAAAACGTCATGGAGCCATATCTCAAATTATTTAAATGGTAGAATCAAACTTAAACTAAACGTAATGTTTGTACCTAGGGTAAAGTTAAATAGTTTAAACAATTTTCAAATATCACTGTATTTAGACGAGTAAACGAAAAATGTTCGTTTCAGACTATAATAACACAGAAAATCGTGTTTCTAGTTGAAAAACCTCATGGAGCCATATCTCACCTAATTTAAATGGTAGAATCAAACTTAACTTAGGTTAACGTTTAGACGTAATGTTTGTACCTAGGGTAAAGTTAAATAGTTTAAACAATTTTAAAATATCACTGTATTTAGACGAGCAAACGAAAAATGTTCGTTTCAGACTCTAATAACGCTGAAAATCGTGTTTCTAGTTGAAAAACGTCATAGAGCCATATCTCACCAAATTTAAATGGTAGAATCAATCAAACTAAACGTAATGTTTGTACCTAGGGTAAAGTTAAATAGTTTAAACAATTTTCAAATATCACTGTATTTCGACGAGTAAACGAAAAATGTTCGTTTCTGACTCTAATAACGCAGAAAATCGTGTTTCTAGTTGAAAAACGTCATGGAGCCATATCTCACCTAATTTAAATGGTAGAATCAAATTTAAACTAAACGTAATGTTTGTACCTAGGGTAAAGTTAAATAGTTTAAATAATTTTCAAATATCACTGTATTTAGACGAGTAAACGAAAAATGTTCGTTTCAGACTCTAATAACGCAGAAAATCGTGTTTCTTGTTGAAAAACGTCATGGAGCCATATCTCACCTAATTTAAATGGTAGAATCAAACAAACTAAATGTAATGTTTGTACCTAGGGTAAAGTTAAATAGTTTAAACAATTTTCAAATATCACTGTATTTCGACGAGTAAACGAAAAATGTTCGTTTCAGACCTAGGGTAAAGTTAAATAGTTTAAACAATTTTCAAATATCACTGTATTTAGACGAGTAAACGAAAAATGTTCGTTTCAGACTCTAATAACGCAGAAAATCGTGTTTCTAGTTGAAAAACATCATGTGGCCATATCTCACCTAATTTAAATGGTAGAATCAATCAAACTAAACGTAATGTTTGTACCTAGGGTAAAGTTAAATAGTTTAAACAATTTTCAAATATCACTGTATTTCGACGAGTAAACGAAAAATGTTCGTTTCTGACTCTAATAACGCAGAAAATCGTGTTTCTAGTTGAAAAACGTCATGGAGCCATATCTCACCTAATTTAAATGGTAGAATCAAACTTAAACTAAACGTAATGTTTGTACCTAGGGTAAAGTTAAATAGTTTAAACAATTTTAAAATATCACTGTATTTGGACGAGTAAACGAAAAATGATCGTTTCAGATTCTAATAACGCAGAAAATCGTGTTTCTTGTTGAAAAACGTCATGGAGCCATATCTCACCTAATTTAAATGGTAGAATCAAACTTAACTTAGGTTAACGTTTAGACGTAATGTTTGTACCTAGGGTAAAGTTAAATAGTTTAAACAATTTTAAAATATCACTGTATTTAGACGAGCAAACGAAAAATGTTCGTTTCAGACTCTAATAACGCAGAAAATCGTGTTTCTAGTTGAAAAACGTCATGGAGCCATATCTCACCAAATTTAAATGGTAGAATCAAACTTAAACTAAACGTAATGTTTGTACCTAGGGTAAAGTTAAATAGTTTAAACAATTTTCAAATATCACTATATTTAGACAAGTAAACGAAACATGTTCGTTTCAGACTCTAATAACGCAGAAAATCGTGTTTCTAGTTGAAAAACGTCATGGAGCCATATCTCAACTAATTTAAATGGTAGAATCAAACTTGAACTAAACGTAATGTTTGTACCTAGGGTAAAGTTAAATAGTTTAAACAATTTTCAAATATCACTGTATTTAGACGAGTAAACGAAAAATGTTCGTTTCAGTCTCTAATAACGCAGAAAATCGTGTTTCTAGTTGAAAAACGTCATGGAGCCATATCTCAACTAATTTAAATGGTAGAATCAAACTTGAACTAAACGTAATGTTTGTACCTAGGGTAAGATAAAAAGTTTAAACAATTTTCAAATATCACTGTATTTAGACGAGTAAACGAAAAATGTTCGTTTCAGACTCTAATAACGCAGAAAATCGTGTTTCTAGTTGAAAAACATCATGGAGCCATATCTCACCTAATTTAAATGGTAGAATCAAACTTAAACTAAACGTAATGTTTGTACCTAGGGTAAAGTTAAATAGTTTAAACAATTTTCAAATATCACTGTATTTAGACGAGTAAACGAAAAATGTTCGTTTCAGACCTAGGGTAAAGTTAAATAGTTTTAACAATTTTCAAATATCACTGTATTTAGACGAGCAAACGAAAAATGTTCGTTTCAGACTCTAATAACGCAGAAAATCGTGTTTCTAGTTGAAAAACGTCATGGAGCCATATCTCACCAAATTTAAATGGTAGAATCAAACAAACTAAACGTAATGTTTGTACCTAGGGTAAAGTTAAATAGTTTAAACAATTTTCAAATATCACTGTATTTCGACGAGTAAACGAAAAATGTTCGTTTCAGACTCTAATAACGCAGAAAATCGTGTTTCTAGTTGAAAAACGTCATGGAGCCATATCTCACCTAATTCAAATGGTAGAATCAAACTTAAACTAAACGTAATGTTTGTACCTAGGGTAAAGTTAAATAGTTTAAACAATTTTAAAATATCACTGTATTTAGACGAGCAAACGAAAAATGTTCGTTTCAGACTCTAATAACGCTGAAAATCGTGTTTCTAGTTGAAAAACGTCATGGAGCCATATCTCACCAAATTTAAATGGTAGAATCAAACAAACTAAACGTAATGTTTGTACCTAGGGTAAAGTTAAATAGTTTAAACAATTTTCAAATATCACTGTATTTCGACGAGTAAGCGAAAAATGTTCGTTTCAGACTCTAATAACGCAGAAAATCGTGTTTCTAGTTGAAAAACGTCATGGAGCCATATCTCACCTAATTTAAATGGTAGAATAAAACTTAAACTAAACGTAATGTTTGTACCTAGGGTAAAGTTAAATAGTTTTAACAATTTTCAAATATCACTGTATTTAGACGAGCAAACGAAAAATGTTCGTTTCAGACTCTAATAACGCAGAAAATCGTGTTTCTAGTTGAAAAACGTCATGGAGCCATATCTCACCAAATTTAAATGGTAGAATCAAACAAACTAAACGTAATGTTTGTACCTAGGGTAAAGTTAAATAGTTTAAACAATTTTCAAATATCACTGTATTTCGACGAGTAAACGAAAAATGTTCGTTTCAGACTCTAATAACGCAGAAAATCGTGTTTCTAGTTGAAAAACGTCATGGAGCCATATCTCACCTAATTCAAATGGTAGAATCAAACTTAAACTAAACGTAATGTTTGTACCTAGGGTAAAGTTAAATAGTTTAAACAATTTTAAAATATCACTGTATTTAGACGAGCAAACGAAAAATGTTCGTTTCAGACTCTAATAACGCTGAAAATCGTGTTTCTAGTTGAAAAACGTCATGGAGCCATATCTCACCAAATTTAAATGGTAGAATCAAACAAACTAAACGTAATGTTTGTACCTAGGGTAAAGTTAAATAGTTTAAACAATTTTCAAATATCACTGTATTTCGACGAGTAAGCGAAAAATGTTCGTTTCAGACTCTAATAACGCAGAAAATCGTGTTTCTAGTTGAAAAACGTCATGGAGCCATATCTCACCTAATTTAAATGGTAGAATAAAACTTAAACTAAACGTAATGTTTGTACCTAGGGTAAAGTTAAATAGTTTAAACAATTTTCAAATATCACTGTATTTAGACGAGCAAACGAAAAATGTTCGTTTCAGACTCTAATTAACGCTGAAAATCGTGTTTCTAGTTGAAAAACGTCATGGAGCCATATCGCACCAAATTTAAATGGTAGAATCAAACAAACTAAACGTAATGTTTGTACCTAGGGTAAAGTTAAATAGTTTAAACAATTTTCAAATATCACTGTATTTCGACGAGTAAACGAAAAATGTTCGTTTCAGACTCTAATAACGCAGAAAATCGTGTTTCTAGTTGAAAAACGTCATGGAGCCATATCTCACCTAATTTAAATGGTAGAATCAAACTTAAACTAAACGTAATGTTTGTACCTAGGGTAAAGTTAAATAGTTTAACAATTTTCAAATATCACTGTATTTCGACGAGTAAACGAAAAATGTTCGTTTCAGACTCTAATAACGCAGAAAATCGTGTTTCTAGTTGAAAAACGTCATGGAGCCATATCTCAACTAATTTAAATGGTAGAATCAAACTTGAATTAAACGTAATGTTTGTACCTAGGGTAAGTTAAAAAGTTTAAACAATTTTCAAATATCACTGTATTTAGACGAGTAAACGAAAAATGTTCGTTTCAGACTCTAATAACGCAGAAAATCGTGTTTCTAGTTGAAACACATCATGGAGCCATATCTCACCTAATTTAAATGGTAGAATCAAACTTAAACTAAACGTAATGTTTGTACCTAGGGTAAAGTTAAATAGTTTAACAATTTTCAAATATCACTGTATTTAGACGAGTAAACGAAAAATGTTCGTTTCAGACTCTAATAACGCAGAAAATCGTGTTTCTAGTTGAAAAACGTCATGGAGCCATATCTCACCTAATTTAAATGGTAGAATCAAACTTAAACTAAACGTAATGTTTGTACCTAGGGTAAAGATAAATAGTTTAAATAATTTTCAAATATCACTGTATTTAGACGAGTAAACGAAAAATGTTCGTTTCAGACTCTAATAACGCAGAAAATCGTGTTTCTAGTTGAAAAACGTCATGGAGCCATATCTCACCTAATTTAAATGGTAGAATCAAACTTAAACTAAACGTAATGTTTGTACCTAAGGTAAAGTTAAATAGTTTAACAATTTTCAAATATCACTGTATTTAGACGAGTAAACGAAAAATGTTCGTTCCAGACTCTAATAACGCAGAAAATCGTGTTTCTAGTTGAAAAACGTCATGGAGCCATATCTCAAATTATTTAAATGGTAGAATCAAACTTAAACTAAACGTAATGTTTGTACCTAGGGTAAAGTTAAATAGTTTAAACAATTTTCAAATATCACTGTATTTAGACGAGTAAACGAAAAATGTTCGTTTCAGACTCTACGAGTAATAACACAGAAAATCGTGTTTCTAGTTGAAAAACGTCATGGAGCCATATCTCACCTAATTTAAAAGGTAGAATCAAACTTAACCTAAAAGTAATGTTTGTACCTAGGGTAAAGTTAAATAGTTTAAACAATTTTAAAATATCACTGTATTTAGACGAGCAAACGAAAAATGTTCGTTTCAGACTCTAATAACGCTGAAAATCGTGTTTCTAGTTGAAAAACGTCATGGAGCCATATCTCACCTAATTTAAATGGTAGAATCAAACTTAAACTAAACGTAATGTTTGTACCTAGGGTAAAGTTAAATAGTTTAACAATTTTCAAATATCACTGTATTTAGACGAGTAAACGAAAAATGTTCGTTTCAGACTCTAATAACGCAGAAAATCGTGTTTCTAGTTGAAAAACGTCATGGAGCCATATCTCAACTAATTTAAATGGTAGAATCAAACTTGAACTAAACGTAATGTTTGTACCTAGGGTAAGTTAAAAAGTTTAAACAATTTTCAAATATCACTGTATTTAGACGAGTAAACGAAAAATGTTCGTTTCAGACTCTAATAACGCAGAAAATCGTGTTTCTAGTTGAAAAACATCATGGAGCCATATCTCACCTAATTTAAATGGTAGAATCAAACTTAAACTAAACGTAATGTTTGTACCTAGGGTAAAGTTAAAAAGTTTAAACAATTTTCAAATATCACTGTATTTAGACGAGTAAACGAAAAATGTTCGTTTCAGACCTAGGGTAAAGTTAAATAGTTTAACAATTTTCAAATATCACTGTATTTAGACGAGTAAACGAAAAATGTTCGTTTCAGACTCTAATAACACAGAAAATCGAGTTTCTAGTTGAAAAACGTCATGGAGCCATATCTCACCTAATTTAAATGGTAGAATCAAACTTGAACTAAACGTAATGTTTGTACCTAGGGTAAGTTAAAAAGTTTAAACAATTTTCAAATATCACTGTATTTAGACGAGTAAACGAAAAATGTTCGTTTCAGACTCTAATAACGCAGAAAATCGTGTTTCTAGTTGAAAAACGACATGGAGCCATATCTCAACTAATTTAAATGGTAGAATCAAACTTGAACTAAACGTAATGTTTGTACCTAGGGTAAGTTAAAAAGTTTAAACAATATTCAAATATCACTGTATTTAGACGAGTAAACGAAAAATGTTCGTTTCAGACTCTAATAACGCAGAAAATCGTGTTTCTAGTTGAAAAACATCATGGAGCCATATCTCACCTAATTTAAATGGTAGAATCAAACTTAAACTAAACGTAATGTTTGTACCTAGGGTAAAGTTAAATAGTTTAAACAATTTTCAAATATCACTGTATTTAGACGAGTAAACGAAAAATGTTTGTTTCAGACTCTAATAACACAGAAAATCGTGTTTCTAGTTAAAAAACGTCATGGATCCATATCTCACCTAATTTAAATGGTAGAATCAAACTTAACCTAAACGTAATGTTTGTACCTAGGGTAAAGTTATATAGTTTAACAATTTTCAAATATCACTGTATTTCGACGAGTAAACGAAAAATGTTCGTTTCAGACCTAGGGTAAAGTTAAATAGTTTAAACAATTTTCAAATATCACTGTATTTAGACGAGTAAACGAAAAATGTTCGTTTCAGACTCTAATAACGCAGAAAATCGTGTTTCTAGTTGAAAAACATCATGTGGCCATATCTCACCTAATTTAAATGGTAGAATCAATCAAACTAAACGTAATGTTTGTACCTAGGGTAAAGTTAAATAGTTTAAACAATTTTCAAATATCACTGTATTTAGACGAGTAAACGAAAAATGTTTGTTTCAGACTCTAATAACACAGAAAATCGTGTTTCTAGTTAAAAAACGTCATGGATCCATATCTCACCTAATTTAAATGGTAGAATCAAACTTAACCTAAACGTAATGTTTGTACCTAGGGTAAAGTTATATAGTTTAACAATTTTCAAATATCACTGTATTTAGACGAGTAAACGAAAAATTTTCGTTTCAGACTCTAATAACGCAGAAAATCGTGTTTCTAGTTGAAAAACGTCATGGAGCCATATCTCACTTAATTTAAATGGTAGAATCAAACTTAAACTAAACGTAATGTTTATACCTAGGGTAAAGTTAAATAGTTTAAATAATTTTCATATATCACTGTATTTAGACGAGTAAACGAAAAATGTTCGTTTCAGACTCTAATAACGCAGAATATCGTGTTTCTAGTTGAAAAACGTCATGGAGCCATATCTCAAATTATTTAAATGGTAGAATCAAACTTAAACTAAACGTAATGTTTGTATCTAGGGTTAAGTTAAATAGTTTAAACAATTTTCAAATATCACTGTATTTAGACGAGTAAACGAAAAATGTTCGTTTCAGACTCTAATAACACAGAAAATCGTGTTTCTAGTTGAAAAACGTCATGGAGCCATATCTCACCTAATTTAAATGGTAGAATCAAACTTAACTTAGGTTAACGTTTAGACGTAATGTTTGTACCTAGGGTATAGTTAAATAGTTTAAACAATTTTAAAATATCACTGTATTTAGACGAGCAAACGAAAAATGTTCGTTTCAGACTCTAATAACGCTGAAAATCGTGTTTCTAGTTGATAAACGTCATGGAGCCATATCTCACCAAATTTAAATGGTAGAATCAATCAAACTAAACGTAATGTTTGTACCTAGGGTAAAGTTAAATAGTTTAAACAATTTTCAAATATCACTGTATTTAGACGAGTAAACGAAAAATGTTCGTTTCAGACTCTAATATCGCAGAATATCGTGTTTCTAGTTGAAAAACGTCATGGAGCCATATCTCAAATTATTTAAATGGTAGAATCAAACTTAAACTAAACGTAATGTTTGTACCTAGGGTAAAGTTAAATAGTTTAAACAATTTTCAAATATCACTGTATTTAGACGAGTAAACGAAAAATGTTCGTTTCAGACTATAATAACACAGAAAATCGTGTTTCTAGTTGAAAAACCTCATGGAGCCATATCTCACCTAATTTAAATGGTAGAATCAAACTTAACTTAGGTTAACGTTTAGACGTAATGTTTGTACCTAGGGTAAAGTTAAATAGTTTAAACAATTTTAAAATATCACTGTATTTAGACGAGCAAACGAAAAATGTTCGTTTCAGACTCTAATAACGCTGAAAATCGTGTTTCTAGTTGAAAAACGTCATAGAGCCATATCTCACCAAATTTAAATGGTAGAATCAATCAAACTAAACGTAATGTTTGTACCTAGGGTAAAGTTAAATAGTTTAAACAATTTTCAAATATCACTGTATTTCGACGAGTAAACGAAAAATGTTCGTTTCTGACTCTAATAACGCAGAAAATCGTGTTTCTAGTTGAAAAACGTCATGGAGCCATATCTCACCTAATTTAAATGGTAGAATCAAATTTAAACTAAACGTAATGTTTGTACCTAGGGTAAAGTTAAATAGTTTAAATAATTTTCAAATATCACTGTATTTAGACGAGTAAACGAAAAATGTTCGTTTCAGACTCTAATAACGCAGAAAATCGTGTTTCTTGTTGAAAAACGTCATGGAGCCATATCTCACCTAATTTAAATGGTAGAATCAAACAAACTAAATGTAATGTTTGTACCTAGGGTAAAGTTAAATAGTTTAAACAATTTTCAAATATCACTGTATTTCGACGAGTAAACGAAAAATGTTCGTTTCAGACCTAGGGTAAAGTTAAATAGTTTAAACAATTTTCAAATATCACTGTATTTAGACGAGTAAACGAAAAATGTTCGTTTCAGACTCTAATAACGCAGAAAATCGTGTTTCTAGTTGAAAAACATCATGTGGCCATATCTCACCTAATTTAAATGGTAGAATCAATCAAACTAAACGTAATGTTTGTACCTAGGGTAAAGTTAAATAGTTTAAACAATTTTCAAATATCACTGTATTTAGACGAGTAAACGAAAAATGTTTGTTTCAGACTCTAATAACACAGAAAATCGTGTTTCTAGTTAAAAAACGTCATGGATCCATATCTCACCTAATTTAAATGGTAGAATCAAACTTAACCTAAACGTAATGTTTGTACCTAGGGTAAAGTTATATAGTTTAACAATTTTCAAATATCACTGTATTTAGACGAGTAAACGAAAAATTTTCGTTTCAGACTCTAATAACGCAGAAAATCGTGTTTCTAGTTGAAAAACGTCATGGAGCCATATCTCACTTAATTTAAATGGTAGAATCAAACTTAAACTAAACGTAATGTTTATACCTAGGGTAAAGTTAAATAGTTTAAATAATTTTCATATATCACTGTATTTAGACGAGTAAACGAAAAATGTTCGTTTCAGACTCTAATAACGCAGAATATCGTGTTTCTAGTTGAAAAACGTCATGGAGCCATATCTCAAATTATTTAAATGGTAGAATCAAACTTAAACTAAACGTAATGTTTGTATCTAGGGTTAAGTTAAATAGTTTAAACAATTTTAAAATATCACTGTATTTAGACGAGTAAACGAAAAATGTTCGTTTCAGACTCTAATAACACAGAAAATCGTGTTTCTAGTTGAAAAACGTCATGGAGCCATATCTCACCTAATTTAAATGGTAGAATCAAACTTAACTTAGGTTAACGTTTAGACGTAATGTTTGTACCTAGGGTATAGTTAAATAGTTTAAACAATTTTAAAATATCACTGTATTTAGACGAGCAAACGAAAAATGTTCGTTTCAGACTCTAATAACGCTGAAAATCGTGTTTCTAGTTGATAAACGTCATGGAGCCATATCTCACCAAATTTAAATGGTAGAATCAATCAAACTAAACGTAATGTTTGTACCTAGGGTAAAGTTAAATAGTTTAAACAATTTTCAAATATCACTGTATTTAGACGAGTAAACGAAAAATGTTCGTTTCAGACTCTAATATCGCAGAATATCGTGTTTCTAGTTGAAAAACGTCATGGAGCCATATCTCAAATTATTTAAATGGTAGAATCAAACTTAAACTAAACGTAATGTTTGTACCTAGGGTAAAGTTAAATAGTTTAAACAATTTTCAAATATCACTGTATTTAGACGAGTAAACGAAAAATGTTCGTTTCAGACTATAATAACACAGAAAATCGTGTTTCTAGTTGAAAAACCTCATGGAGCCATATCTCACCTAATTTAAATGGTAGAATCAAACTTAACTTAGGTTAACGTTTAGACGTAATGTTTGTACCTAGGGTAAAGTTAAATAGTTTAAACAATTTTAAAATATCACTGTATTTAGACGAGCAAACGAAAAATGTTCGTTTCAGACTCTAATAACGCTGAAAATCGTGTTTCTAGTTGAAAAACGTCATAGAGCCATATCTCACCAAATTTAAATGGTAGAATCAAACTTAAACTAAACGTAATGTTTGTACCTAGGGTAAAGTTAAATAGTTTAAACAATTTTCAAATATCACTGTATTTCGACGAGTAAACGAAAAATGTTCGTTTCTGACTCTAATAACGCAGAAAATCGTGTTTCTAGTTGAAAAACGTCATGGAGCCATATCTCACCTAATTTAAATGGTAGAATCAAATTTAAACTAAACGTAATGTTTGTACCTAGGGTAAAGTTAAATAGTTTAAATAATTTTCAAATATCACTGTATTTAGACGAGTAAACGAAAAATGTTCGTTTCAGACTCTAATAACGCAGAAAATCGTGTTTCTTGTTGAAAAACGTCATGGAGCCATATCTCACCTAATTTAAATGGTAGAATCAAACAAACTAAATGTAATGTTTGTACCTAGGGTAAAGTTAAATAGTTTAAACAATTTTCAAATATCACTGTATTTCGACGAGTAAACGAAAAATGTTCGTTTCAGACCTAGGGTAAAGTTAAATAGTTTAAACAATTTTCAAATATCACTGTATTTAGACGAGTAAACGAAAAATGTTCGTTTCAGACTCTAATAACGCAGAAAATCGTGTTTCTAGTTGAAAAACATCATGTGGCCATATCTCACCTAATTTAAATGGTAGAATCAATCAAACTAAACGTAATGTTTGTACCTAGGGTAAAGTTAAATAGTTTAAACAATTTTCAAATATCACTGTATTTCGACGAGTAAACGAAAAATGTTCGTTTCTGACTCTAATAACGCAGAAAATCGTGTTTCTAGTTGAAAAACGTCATGGAGCCATATCTCACCTAATTTAAATGGTAGAATCAAACTTAAACTAAACGTAATGTTTGTACCTAGGGTAATGTTAAATAGTTTAAATAATTTTCAAATATCACTGTATTTAGACGAGTAAACGAAAAATGTTCGTTTCAGACTCTAATAACGCAGAAAATCGTGTTTCTAGTTGAAAAACGTCATGGAGCCATATCTCACCTAATTTAAATGGTAGAATCAAACTTAAACTAAACGTAATGTTTGTACCTAGGGTAAAGTTAAATAGTTTAAACAATTTTAAAATATCACTGTATTTGGACGAGTAAACGAAAAATGATCGTTTCAGATTCTAATAACGCAGAAAATCGTGTTTCTTGTTGAAAAACGTCATGGAGCCATATCTCACCTAATTTAAATGGTAGAATCAAACTTAACTTAGGTTAACGTATAGACGTAATGTTTGTACCTAGGGTAAAGTTAAATAGTTTAAACAATTTTAAAATATCACTGTATTTAGACGAGCAAACGAAAAATGTTCGTTTCAGACTCTAATAACGCAGAAAATCGTGTTTCTAGTTGAAAAACGTCATGGAGCCATATCTCACCAAATTTAAATGGTAGAATCAAACTTAAACTAAACGTAATGTTTGTACCTAGGGTAAAGTTAAATAGTTTAAACAATTTTCAAATATCACTATATTTAGACAAGTAAACGAAAAATGTTCGTTTCAGACTCTAATAACGCAGAAAATCGTGTTTCTAGTTGAAAAACGTCATGGAGCCATATCTCAACTAATTTAAATGGTAGAATCAAACTTGAACTAAACGTAATGTTTGTACCTAGGGTAAAGTTAAATAGTTTAAACAATTTTCAAATATCACTGTATTTAGACGAGTAAACGAAAAATGTTCGTTTCAGTCTCTAATAACGCAGAAAATCGTGTTTCTAGTTGAAAAACGTCATGGAGCCATATCTCAACTAATTTAAATGGTAGAATCAAACTTGAACTAAACGTAATGTTTGTACCTAGGGTAAGTTAAAAAGTTTAAACAATTTTCAAATATCACTGTATTTAGACGAGTAAACGATAAATGTTCGTTTCAGACTCTAATAACGCAGAAAATCGTGTTTCTAGTTGAAAAACATCATGGAGCCATATCTCACCTAATTTAAATGGTAGAATCAAACTTAAACTAAACGTAATGTTTGTACCTAGGGTAAAGTTAAATAGTTTAAACAATTTTCAAATATCACTGTATTTAGACGAGTAAACGAAAAATGTTCGTTTCAGACCTAGGGTAAAGTTAAATAGTTTAAACAATTTTCAAATATCACTGTATTTAGACGAGTAAACGAAAAATGTTCGTTTCAGACTCTAATAACGCAGAAAATCGTGTTTCTAGTTGAAAAACATCATGGAGCCATATCTCACCTAATTTAAATGGTAGAATCAAACTTAAACTAAACGTAATGTTTGTACCTAGGGTAAAGTTAAATAGTTTAAACAATTTTCAAATATCACTGTATTTAGACGAGTAAACGAAAAATGTTCGTTTCAGACCTAGGGTAAAGTTAAATAGTTTTAACAATTTTCAAATATCACTGTATTTAGACGAGCAAACGAAAAATGTTCGTTTCAGACTCTAATAACGCAGAAAATCGTGTTTCTAGTTGAAAAACGTCATGGAGCCATATCTCACCAAATTTAAATGGTAGAATCAAACAAACTAAACGTAATGTTTGTACCTAGGGTAAAGTTAAATAAATTAAACAATTTTCAAATATCACTGTATTTCGACGAGTAAACGAAAAATGTTCGTTTCAGACTCTAATAACGCAGAAAATCGTGTTTCTACTTGAAAAACGTCATGGAGCCATATCTCACCTAATTCAAATGGTAGAATCAAACTTAAACTAAACGTAATGTTTGTACCTAGGGTAAAGTTAAATAGTTTAAACAATTTTCAAATATCACTGTATTTAGACGAGCAAACGAAAAATGTTCGTTTCAGACTCTAATAACGCTGAAAATCGTGTTTCTAGTTGAAAAACGTCATGGAGCCATATCTCACCAAATTTAAATGGTAGAATCAAACAAACTAAACGTAATGTTTGTACCTAGGGTAAAGTTAAATAGTTTAAACAATTTTAAAATATCACTGTATTTAGACGAGTAAACGAAAAATGTTCGTTTCAGACTCTAATAACTCAGAAAATCGTGTTTCTAGTTGAAAAACGTCATGGAGCCATATCTCACCTAATTTAAATGGTAGAATCAAACTTAAACTAAACGTAATGTTTGTACCTAGGGTAAAGTTAAATAGTTTAACAATTTTCAAATATCACTGTATTTCGACGAGTAAACGAAAAATGTTCGTCTCAGACTCTAATAACACAGAAAATCGTGTTTCTAGTTGAAAAACGTCATGGAGCCATATCTCAACTAATTTAAATGATAGAATCAAACTTGAACTAAACGTAATGTTTGTACCTAGGGTAAAGTTAAATAGTTTAAACAATTTTCAAATATCACTGTATTTAGACGAGTAAACGAAAAATGTTCGTTTCAGTCTCTAATAACGCTGAAAATCGTGTTTCTAGTTGATAAACGTCATGGAGCCATATCTCAACTAATTTAAATGGTAGAATCAAACTTGAACTAAACGTAATGTTTGTACCTAGGGTAAGTTAAAAAGTTTTATACAATTTTCAAATATCACTGTATTTAGACGAGTAAACGAAAAATGTTCGTTTCAGACTCTAATAACGCAGAAAATCGTGTTTCTAGTTGAAAAACATCATGGAGCCATATCTCACCTAATTTAAATGGTAGAATCAAACTTAAACTAAACGTAATGTTTGTACCTAGGGTAAAGTTAAATAGTTTAAACAATTTTCAAATATCACTGTATTTAGACGAGTAAACGAAAAATGTTCGTTTCAGACCTAGGGTAAAGTTAAATAGTTTAAACAATTTTAAAATATCACTGTATTTAGACGAGCAAACGAAAAATGTTCGTTTCAGACTCTAATAACGCTGAAAATCGTGTTTCTAGTTGAAAAACGTCATGGAGCCATATCTCACCAAATTTAAATGGTAGAATCAAACAAACTAAACGTAATGTTTGTACCTAGGGTAAAGTTAAATAGTTTAAACAATTTTCAAATATCACTGTATTTCGACGAGTAAGCGAAAAATGTTCGTTTCAGACTCTAATAACGCAGAAAATCGTGTTTCTAGTTGAAAAACGTCATGGAGCCATATCTCACCTAATTTAAATGGTAGAATAAAACTTAAACTAAACGTAATGTTTGTACCTAGGGTAAAGTTAAATAGTTTAAACAATTTTCAAATATCACTGTATTTAGACGAGCAAACGAAAAATGTTCGTTTCAGACTCTAATTAACGCTGATAATCGTGTTTCTAGTTGAAAAACGTCATGGAGCCATATCGCACCAAATTTAAATGGTAGAATCAAACAAACTAAACGTAATGTTTGTACCTAGGGTAAAGTTAAATAGTTTAAACAATTTTCAAATATCACTGTATTTCGACGAGTAAACGAAAAATGTTCGTTTCAGACTCTAATAACGCAGAAAATCGTGTTTCTAGTTGAAAAACGTCATGGAGCCATATCTCACCTAATTTAAATGGTAGAATCAAACTTAAACTAAACGTAATGTTTGTACCTAGGGTAAAGTTAAATAGTTTAACAATTTTCAAATATCACTGTATTTCGACGAGTAAACGAAAAATGTTCGTTTCAGACTCTAATAACGCAGAAAATCGTGTTTCTAGTTGAAAAACGTCATGGAGCCATATCTCACCAAATTTAAATGGTAGAATCAAACAAACTAAACGTAATGTTTGTACCTAGGGTAAAGTTAAATAGTTTAAACAATTTTCAAATATCACTGTATTTCGACGAGTAAGCGAAAAATGTTCGTTTCAGACTCTAATAACGCAGAAAATCGTGTTTCTAGTTGAAAAACGTCATGGAGCCATATCTCACCTAATTTAAATGGTAGAATAAAACTTAAACTAAACGTAATGTTTGTACCTAGGGTAAAGTTAAATAGTTTAAACAATTTTCAAATATCACTGTATTTAGACGAGCAAACGAAAAATGTTCGTTTCAGACTCTAATTAACGCTGAAAATCGTGTTTCTAGTTGAAAAACGTCATGGAGCCATATCGCACCAAATTTAAATGGTAGAATCAAACAAACTAAACGTAATGTTTGTACCTAGGGTAAAGTTAAATAGTTTAAACAATTTTCAAATATCACTGTATTTCGACGAGTAAACGAAAAATGTTCGTTTCAGACTCTAATAACGCAGAAAATCGTGTTTCTAGTTGAAAAACGTCATGGAGCCATATCTCACCTAATTTAAATGGTAGAATCAAACTTAAACTAAACGTAATGTTTGTACCTAGGGTAAAGTTAAATAGTTTAACAATTTTCAAATATCACTGTATTTCGACGAGTAAACGAAAAATGTTCGTTTCAGACTCTAATAACGCAGAAAATCGTGTTTCTAGTTGAAACACATCATGGAGCCATATCTCACCTAATTTAAATGGTAGAATCAAACTTAAACTAAACGTAATGTTTGTACCTAGGGTAAAGATAAATAGTTTAAATAATTTTCAAATATCACTGTATTTAGACGAGTAAACGAAAAATGTTCGTTTCAGACTCTAATAACGCAGAAAATCGTGTTTCTAGTTGAAAAACGTCATGGAGCCATATCTCACCTAATTTAAATGGTAGAATCAAACTTAAACTAAACGTAATGTTTGTACCTAAGGTAAAGTTAAATAGTTTAACAATTTTCAAATATCACTGTATTTAGACGAGTAAACGAAAAATGTTCGTTCCAGACTCTAATAACGCAGAAAATCGTGTTTCTAGTTGAAAAACGTCATGGAGCCATATCTCAAATTATTTAAATGGTAGAATCAAACTTAAACTAAACGTAATGTTTGTACCTAGGGTAAAGTTAAATAGTTTAAACAATTTTCAAATATCACTGTATTTAGACGAGTAAACGAAAAATGTTCGTTTCAGACTCTACGAGTAATAACACAGAAAATCGTGTTTCTAGTTGAAAAACGTCATGGAGCCATATCTCACCTAATTTAAAAGGTAGAATCAAACTTAACCTAAACGTAATGTTTGTACCTAGGGTAAAGTTAAATAGTTTAAACAATTTTAAAATATCACTGTATTTAGACGAGCAAACGAAAAATGTTCGTTTCAGACTCTAATAACGCTGAAAATCGTGTTTCTAGTTGAAAAACGTCATGGAGCCATATCTCACCTAATTTAAATGGTAGAATCAAACTTAAACTAAACGTAATGTTTGTACCTAGGGTAAAGTTAAATAGTTTAACAATTTTCAAATATCACTGTATTTAGACGAGTAAACGAAAAATGTTCGTTTCAGACTCTAATAACGCAGAAAATCGTGTTTCTAGTTGAAAAACGTCATGGAGCCATATCTCAACTAATTTAAATGGTAGAATCAAACTTGAACTAAACGTAATGTTTGTACCTAGGGTAAGTTAAAAAGTTTAAACAATTTTCAAATATCACTGTATTTAGACGAGTAAACGAAAAATGTTCGTTTCAGACTCTAATAACGCAGAAAATCGTGTTTCTAGTTGAAAAACATCATGGAGCCATATCTCACCTAATTTAAATGGTAGAATCAAACTTAAACTAAACGTAATGTTTGTACCTAGGGTAAAGTTAAATAGTTTAAACAATTTTCAAATATCACTGTATTTAGACGAGTAAACGAAAAATGTTCGTTTCAGACCTAGGGTAAAGTTAAATAGTTTAACAATTTTCAAATATCACTGTATTTAGACGAGTAAACGAAAAATGTTCGTTTCAGACTCTAATATAACAGAAAATCGAGTTTCTAGTTGAAAAACGTCATGGAGCCATATCTCACCTAATTTAAATGGTAGAATCAAACTTGAACTAAACGTAATGTTTGTACCTAGGGTAAGTTAAAAAGTTTAAACAATTTTCAAATATCACTGTATTTAGACGAGTAAACGAAAAATGTTCGTTTCAGACTCTAATAACGCAGAAAATCGTGTTTCTAGTTGAAAAACGACATGGAGCCATATCTCAACTAATTTAAATGGTAGAATCAAACTTGAACTAGACGTAATGTTTGTACCTAGGGTAAGTTAAAAAGTTTAAACAATTTTCAAATATCACTGTATTTAGACGAGTAAACGAAAAATGTTCGTTTCAGACTCTAATAACGCAGAAAATCGTGTTTCTAGTTGAAAAACATCATGGAGCCATATCTCACCTAATTTAAATGGTAGAATCAAACTTAAACTAAACGTAATGTTTGTACCTAGGGTAAAGTTAAATAGTTTAAACAATTTTCAAATATCACTGTATTTAGACGAGTAAACGAAAATGTTCGTTTCAGACCTAGGGTAAAGTTAAATAGTTTAAACAATTTTCAAATATCACTGTATTTAGACGAGTAAACGAAAAATGTTTGTTTCAGACTCTAATAACACAGAAAATCGTGTTTCTAGTTAAAAAACGTCATGGATCCATATCTCACCTAATTTAAATGGTAGAATCAAACTTAACCTAAACGTAATGTTTGTACCTAGGGTAAAGTTATATAGTTTAACAATTTTCAAATATCACTGTATTTAGACGAGTAAACGAAAAATTTTCGTTTCAGACTCTAATAACGCAGAAAATCGTGTTTCTAGTTGAAAAACGTCATGGAGCCATATCTCACTTAATTTAAATGGTAGAATCAAACTTAAACTAAACGTAATGTTTATACCTAGGGTAAAGTTAAATAGTTTAAATAATTTTCATATATCACTGTATTTAGACGAGTAAACGAAAAATGTTCGTTTCAGACTCTAATAACGCAGAATATCGTGTTTCTAGTTGAAAAACGTCATGGAGCCATATCTCAAATTATTTAAATGGTAGAATCAAACTTAAACTAAACGTAATGTTTGTATCTAGGGTTAAGTTAAATAGTTTAAACAATTTTCAAATATCACTGTATTTAGACGAGTAAACGAAAAATGTTCGTTTCAGACTCTAATAACACAGAAAATCGTGTTTCTAGTTGAAAAACGTCATGGAGCCATATCTCACCTAATTTAAATGGTAGAATCAAACTTAACTTAGGTTAACGTTTAGACGTAATGTTTGTACCTAGGGTATAGTTAAATAGTTTAAACAATTTTAAAATATCACTGTATTTAGACGAGCAAACGAAAAATGTTCGTTTCAGACTCTAATAACGCTGAAAATCGTGTTTCTAGTTGATAAACGTCATGGAGCCATATCTCACCAAATTTAAATGGTAGAATCAATCAAACTAAACGTAATGTTTGTACCTAGGGTAAAGTTAAATAGTTTAAACAACTTTCAAATATCACTGTATTTAGACGAGTAAACGAAAAATGTTCGTTTCAGACTCTAATATCGCAGAATATCGTGTTTCTAGTTGAAAAACGTCATGGAGCCATATCTCAAATTATTTAAATGGTAGAATCAAACTTAAACTAAACGTAATGTTTGTACCTAGGGTAAAGTTAAATAGTTTAAACAATTTTCAAATATCACTGTATTTAGACGAGTAAACGAAAAATGTTCGTTTCAGACTATAATAACACAGAAAATCGTGTTTCTAGTTGAAAAACCTCATGGAGCCATATCTCACCTAATTTAAATGGTAGAATCAAACTTAACTTAGGTTAACGTTTAGACGTAATGTTTGTACCTAGGGTAAAGTTAAATAGTTTAAACAATTTTAAAATATCACTGTATTTAGACGAGCAAACGAAAAATGTTCGTTTCAGACTCTAATAACGCTGAAAATCGTGTTTCTAGTTGAAAAACGTCATAGAGCCATATCTCACCAAATTTAAATGGTAGAATCAATCAAACTAAACGTAATGTTTGTACCTAGGGTAAAGTTAAATAGTTTAAACAATTTTCAAATATCACTGTATTTCGACGAGTAAACGAAAAATGTTCGTTTCTGACTCTAATAACGCAGAAAATCGTGTTTCTAGTTGAAAAACGTCATGGAGCCATATCTCACCTAATTTAAATGGTAGAATCAAATTTAAACTAAACGTAATGTTTGTACCTAGGGTAAAGTTAAATAGTTTAAATAATTTTCAAATATCACTGTATTTAGACGAGTAAACGAAAAATGTTCGTTTCAGACTCTAATAACGCAGAAAATCGTGTTTCTTGTTGAAAAACGTCATGGAGCCATATCTCACCTAATTTAAATGGTAGAATCAAACAAACTAAATGTAATGTTTGTACCTAGGGTAAAGTTAAATAGTTTAAACAATTTTCAAATATCACTGTATTTCGACGAGTAAACGAAAAATGTTCGTTTCAGACCTAGGGTAAAGTTAAATAGTTTAAACAATTTTCAAATATCACTGTATTTAGACGAGTAAACGAAAAATGTTCGTTTCAGACTCTAATAACGCAGAAAATCGTGTTTCTAGTTGAAAAACATCATGTGGCCATATCTCACCTAATTTAAATGGTAGAATCAATCAAACTAAACGTAATGTTTGTACCTAGGGTAAAGTTAAATAGTTTAAACAATTTTCAAATATCACTGTATTTAGACGAGTAAACGAAAAATGTTCGTTTCAGACTCTAATAACGCAGAAAATCGTGTTTCTAGTTGAAAAACGTCATGGAGCCATATCTCACCTAATTTAAATGGTAGAATCAAACTTAAACTAAACGTAATGTTTGTACCTAGGGTAAAGTTAAATAGTTTAAACAATTTTCAAATATCACTGTATTTAGACGAGTAAACGAAAAATGTTCGTTTCTGACTCTAATAACGCAGAAAATCGTGTTTCTAGTTGAAAAACGTCATGGAGCCATATCTCACCTAATTTAAATGGTAGAATTAAACTTAAACTAAACGTAATGTTTGTACCTAGGGTAAAGTTAAATAGTTTAAATAATTTTCAAATATCACTGTATTTAGACGAGTAAACGAAAAATGTTCGTTTCAGACTCTAATAACGCAGAAAATCGTGTTTCTAGTTGAAAAACGTCATGGAGCCATATCTCACCTAATTTAAATGGTAGAATCAAACTTAAACTAAACGTAATGTTTGTACCTAGGGTAAAGTTAAATAGTTTAAACAATTTTAAAATATCACTGTATTTGGACGAGTAAACGAAAAATGATCGTTTCAGATTCTAATAACGCAGAAAATCGTGTTTCTTGTTGAAAAACGTCATGGAGCCATATCTCACCTAATTTAAATGGTAGAATCAAACTTAACTTAGGTTAACGTTTAGACGTAATGTTTGTACCTAGGGTAAAGTTAAATAGTTTAAACAATTTTAAAATATCACTGTATTTAGACGAGCAAACGAAAAATGTTCGTTTCAGACTCTAATACCGCTGAAAATCGTGTTTCTAGTTGAAAAACGTCATGGAGCCATATCTCACCTAATTTAAATGGTAGAATCAAACTTAAACTAAACGTAATGTTTGTACCTAGGGTAAAGTTAAATAGTTTAACAATTTTCAAATATCACTGTATTTAGACGAGTAAACGAAAAATGTTCGTTTCAGACTCTAATAACGCAGAAAATCGTGTTTCTAGTTGAAAAACGTCATGGAGCCATATCTCAACTAATTTAAATGGTAGAATCAAACTTGAACTAAACGTAATGTTTGTACCTAGGGTAAGTTAAAAAGTTTAAACAATTTTCAAATATCACTGTATTTAGACGAGTAAACGAAAAATGTTCGTTTCAGACTCTAATAACGCAGAAAATCGTGTTTCTAGTTGAAAAACATCATGGAGCCATATCTCACCTAATTTAAATGGTAGAATCAAACTTAAACTAAACGTAATGTTTGTACCTAGGGTAAAGTAAATAGTTTAAACAATTTTCAAATATCACTGTATTTAGACGAGTAAACGAAAAATGTTCGTTTCAGACTCTAATAACACAGAAAATCGTGTTTCTAGTTGAAAAACGTCATGGAGCCATATCTCACCTAATTTAAATGGTAGAATCAAACTTAATTTATGTTAACGTTTAGACGTAATGTTTGTACCTAGGGTATAGTTAAATAGTTTAAACAATTTTAAAATATCACTGTATTTAGACGAGCAAACGAAAAATGTTCGTTTCAGACTCTAATAACGCTGAAAATCGTGTTTCTAGTTGAAAAACGTCATGGAGCCATATCTCACCAAATTTAAATGGTAGAATCAATCAAACTAAACGTAATGTTTGTACCTAGGGTAAAGTTAAATAGTTTAAACAATTTTCAAATATCACTGTATTTAGACGAGTAAACGAAAAATGTTCGTTTCAGACTCTAATAACGCAGAATATCGTGTTTCTAGTTGAAAAACGTCATGGAGCCATATCTCAAATTATTTAAATGGTAGAATCAAACTTAAACTAAACGTAATGTTTGTACCTAGGGTAAAGTTAAATAGTTTAAACAATTTTCAAATATCACTGTATTTAGACGAGTAAACGAAAAATGTTCGTTTCAGACACTAATAACACAGAAAATCGTGTTTCTAGTTGAAAAACGTCATGGAGCCATATCTCACCTAATTTAAATGGTAGAATCAAACTTAACTTAGGTTAACGTTTAGACGGAATGTTTGTACCTAGGGTAAAGTTAAATAGTTTAAACAATTTTAAAATATCACTGTATTTAGACGAGCAAACGAAAAATGTTCGTTTCAGACTCTAATAACGCAGAAAATCGTGTTTCTAGTTGAAAAACATCATGTGGCCATATCTCACCTAATTTAAATGGTAGAATCAAACTTAAACTAAACGTAATGTTTGTACCTAGGGTAAAGTTAAATAGTTTAAACAATTTTCAAATATCACTGTATTTAGACGAGTAAACGAAAAATGTTCGTTTCAGACTCTAATAACACAGAAAATCGTGTTTCTAGTTGAAAAACGTCATGGAGCCATATCACACCTAATTTAAATGGTAGAATCAAACTTAACTTACGTTAACGTTTAGACGTAATGTTTGTACCTAGGGTAAAGTTAAATAGTTTAAACAATTTTAAAATATCACTGTATTTAGACGAGCAAACGAAAAATGTTCGTTTCAGACTCTAATAACACAGAAAATCGTGTTTCTAATTGAAAAACGTCATGGAGCCATATCTCACCAAATTTAAATGGTAGAATCAATCAAACTAAACGTAATGTTTGTACCTAGGGTAAAGTTAAATAGTTTAAACAATTTTCAAATATCACTGTATTTCGACGAGTAAACGAAAAATGTTCGTTTCTGACTCTAATAACGCAGAAAATCGTGTTTCTAGTTGAAAAACGTCATGGAGCCATATCTCACCTAATTTAAATGGTAGAATTAAACTTAAACTAAACGTAATGTTTGTACCTAGGGTAAAGTTAAATAGTTTAAATAATTTTCAAATATCACTGTATTTAGACGAGTAAACGAAACATGTTCGTTTCAGACTCTAATAACGCAGAAAATCGTGTTTCTAGTTGAAAAACGTCATGGAGCCATATCTCACCTAATTTAAATGGTAGATTTAAACTTAAACTAAACGTAATGTTTGTACCTAGGGTAAAGTTAAATAGTTAAAACAATTTTAAAATATCACTGTATTTGGACGAATAAACGAAAAATGATCGTTTCAGATTCTAATAAAGCAGAAAATCGTGTTTCTTGTTGAAAAACGTCATGGAGCCATATCTCACCTAATTTAAATGGTAGAATCAAACTTAACTTAGGTTAACGTTTAGACGTAATGTTTGTACCTAGGGTAAAGTTAAATAGTTTAAACAATTTTAAAATATCACTGTATTTAGACGAGTAAACGAAAAATGTTCGTTTCAGACTCTAATAACACAGAAAATCGTGTTTCTAGTTGAAAAACGTCATGGAGCCATATCTCACCTAATTTAAATGGTAGAATCAAACTTAACTTAGGTTAACGTTTAGACGGAATGTTTGTACCTAGGGTAAAGTTAAATAGTTTAAACAATTTTAAAATATCACTGTATTTAGACGAGCAAACGAAAAATGTTCGTTTCAGACTCTAATAACGCTGAAAATCGTGTTTCTAGTTGAAAAACGTCATGGAGCCATATCTCACCAAATTTAAATGGTAGAATCAATTAAACTAAACGTAATGTTTGTACCTAGGGTAAAGTTAAATAGTTTAAACAATTTTCAAATATCACTGTATTTCGACGAGTAAACGAAAAATGTTCGTTTCAGACCTAGGGTAAAGTTAAATAGTTTAAACAATTTTCAAATATCACTGTATTTAGACGAGTAAACGAAAAATGTTCGTTTCAGACTCTAATAACGCAGAAAATCGTGTTTCTAGTTGAAAAACATCATGTGGCCATATCTCACCTAATTTAAATGGTAGAATCAAACTTAAACTAAACGTAATGTTTGTACCTAGGGTAAAGTTAAATAGTTTAAACAATTTTCAAATATCACTGTATTTAGACGAGTAAACGAAAAATGTTCGTTTCAGACTCTAATAACACAGAAAATCGTGTTTCTAGTTGAAAAACGTCATGGAGCCATATCACACCTAATTTAAATGGTAGAATCAAACTTAACTTACGTTAACGTTTAGACGTAATGTTTGTACCTAGGGTAAAGTTAAATAGTTTAAACAATTTTAAAATATCACTGTATTTAGACGAGCAAACGAAAAATGTTCGTTTCAGACTCTAATAACACAGAAAATCGTGGTTCTAATTGAAAAACGTCATGGAGCCATATCTCACCAAATTTAAATGGTAGAATCAATCAAACTAAACGTAATGTTTGTACCTAGGGTAAAGTTAAATAGTTTAAACAATTTTCAAATATCACTGTATTTCGACGAGTAAACGAAAAATGTTCGTTTCAGACCTAGGGTAAAGTTAAATAGTTTAAACAATTTTCAAATATCACTGTATTTAGACGAGTAAACGAAAAATGTTCGTTTCAGACTCTAATAACGCAGAATATCGTGTTTCTAGTTGAAAAACGTCATGGAGCCATATCTCAAATTATTTAAATGGTAGAATCAAACTTAAACTAAACGTAATGTTTGTACCTAGGGTAAAGTTAAATAGTTTAAACAATTTTCAAATATCACTGTATTTAGACGAGTAAACGAAAAATGTTCGTTTCAGACACTAATAACACAGAAAATCGTGTTTCTAGTTGAAAAACGTCATGGAGCCATATCTCACCTAATTTAAATGGTAGAATCAAACTTAACTTAGGTTAACGTTTAGACGGAATGTTTGTACCTAGGGTAAAGTTAAATAGTTTAAACAATTTTAAAATTTCACTGTATTTAGACGAGCAAACGAAAAATGTTCGTTTCAGACTCTAATAACGCAGAAAATCGTGTTTCTAGTTAAAAAACATCATGTGGCCATATCTCACCTAATTTAAATGGTAGAATCAAACTTAAACTAAACGTAATGTTTGTACCTAGGGTAAAGTTAAATAGTTTAAACAATTTTCAAATATCACTGTATTTAGACGAGTAAACGAAAAATGTTCGTTTCAGACTCTAATAACACAGAAAATCGTGTTTCTAGTTGAAAAACGTCATGGAGCCATATCACACCTAATTTAAATGGTAGAATCAAACTTAACTTACGTTAACGTTTAGACGTAATGTTTGTACCTAGGGTAAAGTTAAATAGTTTAAACAATTTTAAAATATCACTGTATTTAGACGAGCAAACGAAAAATGTTCGTTTCAGACTCTAATAACACAGAAAATCGTGTATCTAATTGAAAAACGTCATGGAGCCATATCTCACCAAATTTAAATGGTAGAATCAATCAAACTAAACGTAATGTTTGTACCTAGGGTAAAGTTAAATAGTTTAAACAATTTTCAAATATCACTGTATTTCGACGAGTAAACGAAAAATGTTCGTTTCTGACTCTAATAACGCAGAAAATCGTGTTTCTAGTTGAAAAACGTCATGGAGCCATATCTCACCTAATTTAAATGGTAGAATCAAACTTAAACTAAACGTAATGTTTGTACCTAGGGTAAAGTTAAATAGTTTAAATAATTTTCAAATATCACTGTATTTAGACGAGTAAACGAAACATGTTCGTTTCAGACTCTAATAACGCAGAAAATCGTGTTTCTAGTTGAAAAACGTCATGGAGCCATATCTCACCTAATTTAAATGGTAGAATCAAACTTAAACTAAACGTAATATTTGTACCTAGGGTAAAGTTAAATAGTTTAAGCAATTTTAAAATATCACTGTATTTGGACGAATAAACGAAAAATGATCGTTTCAGATTCTAATAAAGCAGAAAATCGTGTATCTTGTTGAAAAACGTCATGGAGCCATATCTCACCTAATTTAAATGGTAGAATCAAACTTAACTTAGGTTAACGTGTAGACGTAATGTTTGTACCTAGGGTAAAGTTAAATAGTTTAAACACTTTTAAAATATCACTGTATTTAGACGAGCAAACGAAAAATGTTCGTTTCAGACTCTAATACCGCTGAAAATCGTGTTTCTAGTTGAAAAACGTCATGGAGCCATATCTCACCTAATTTAAATGGTAGAATCAAACTTAAACTAAACGTAATGTTTGTACCTAGGGTAAAGTTAAATAGTTTAACAATTTTCAAATATCACTGTATTTAGACGAGTAAACGAAAAATGTTCGTTTCAGACTCTTATAACGCAGAAAATCGTGTTTCTAGTTGAAAAACGTCATGGAGCCATATCTCAACTTATTTAAATGGTAGAATCAAACTTGAACTAAACGTAATGTTTGTACCTAGTGTAAGTTAAAATTTTTAACAAGTTTCAAATATCACTGTATTTAGACGAGTAAACGAAAAATGTTCGTTTCAGACTCTAATAACGCTGAAAATCGTGTTTCTAGTTGAAAAACGTCATGGAGCCATATCTCACCTAATTTAAATGGTAGAATCAAACTTAAACTAAACGTAATGTTTGTACCTAGGGTAAAGTTAAATAGTTTAACAATTTTCAAATATCACTGTATTTAGACGAGTAAACGAAAAATGTTCGTTTCAGACTCTAATAACGCAGAAAATCGTGTTTCTAGTTGAAAAACGTCATGGAGCCATATCTCAACTAATTTAAATGGTAGAATCAAACTTGAACTAAACGTAATGTTTGTACCTAGGGTAAGTTAAAAAGTTTAAACAATTTTCAAATATCACTGTATTTAGACGAGTAAACGAAAAATGTTCGTTTCAGACTCTAATAACGCAGAAAATCGTGTTTCTAGTTGAAACACATCATGGAGCCATATCTCACCTAATTTAAATGGTAGAATCAAACTTAAACTAAACGTAATGTTTGTACCTAGGGTAAAGTTAAATAGTTTAAACAATTTTCAAATATCACTGTATTTAGACGAGTAAACGAAAAATGTTCGTTTCAGACCTAGGGTAAAGTTAAATAGTATAAACAAATTTCAAATATCACTGTATTTAGACGAGTAAACGAAAAATGTTCGTTTCAGACTCTAATAACACAGAAAATCGAGTTTCTAGTTGAAAAACGTCATGGAGCCATATCTCACCTAATTTAAATGGTAGAATCAAACTTGAACTAAACGTAATGTTTGTACCTAGGGTAAGTTAAAAAGTTTAAACAATTTTCAAATATCACTGTATTTAGACGACTAAACGAAAAATGTTTGTTTCAGACTCTAATAACGCAGAAAATCGTGTTTCTAGTTGAAACACATCATGGAGCCATATCTCACCTAATTTAAATGGTAGAATCAAACTTAAACTAAACGTAATGTTTGTACCTAGGGTAAAGTTAAATAGTTTAAACAATTTTCAAATATCACTGTATTTAGACGAGTAAACGAAAAATGTTCGTTTCAGACCTAGGGTAAAGTTAAATAGTATAAACAATTTTCAAATATCACTGTATTTAGACGAGTAAACGAAAAATGTTCGTTTCAGACTCTAATAACACAGAAAATCGAGTTTCTAGTTGAAAAACGTCATGGAGCCATATCTCACCTAATATAAATGGTAGAATCAAACTTGAACTAAACGTAATGTTTGTACCTGGGGTAAGTTAAAAAGTTTAAACAATTTTCAAATATCACTGTATTTAGACGAGTAAACGAAAAATGTTCGTTTCAGACTCTAATAACGCAGAAAATCGTGTTTCTAGTTGAAAAACATCATGGAGCCATATCTCACCTAATTTAAATGGTAGAATCAAACTTAAACTAAACGTAATGTTTGTACCTAGGGTAAAGTTAAATAGTTTAAACAATTTTCAAATATCACTGTATTTAGACGAGTAAATGAAAAATGTTCGTTTCAGACCTAGGGTCAAGTTAAATAGTTTAAACAATTTTCAAATATCACTGTATTTAGACGAGTAAACGAAAAATGTTCGTTTCAGACTCTAATAACGCAGAAAATCGTGTTTCTAGTTGAAAAACATCATGGAGCCATATCTCACCTAATTTAAATGGTAGAATCAAACTTAAACTAAACGTAATGTTTGTACCTAGGGTAAAGTTAAATATTTTAAACAATTTTCAAATATCACTGTATTTAGACGAGGAAACGAAAAATGTTCGTTTCAGACCTAGGGTAAAGTTAAATAGTTTAAACAATTTTCAAATATCACTGTATTTAGACGAGTAAACGAAAAATGTTCGTTTCAGACTCTAATAACACAGAAAATCGTGTTTCTAGTTAAAAAACGTCATGGAGCCATATCTCACCTAATTTAAATGGTAGAATCAAACTTAACCTAAACGTAATGTTTGTACCTAGGATAAAGTTAAATAGTTTAACAATTTTCAAATATCACTGTATTTAGACGAGTAAACGAAAAATGTTCGTTTCAGACTCTAATAACGCAGAAAATCGTGTTTCTAGTTGAAAAACGTCATGGAGCCATATCTCACTTAATTTAAATGGTAGAATCAAACTTAACCTAAACGTAATGTTTGTACCTAGGGTAAAGTTAAATAGTTTAACAATTTTCAAATATCACTGTATTTAGACTAGTAAACGAAAAATGTTCGTTTCAGACTCTAATAACGCAGAATATCGTGTTTCTAGTTGAAAAACGTCATGGAGCCATATCTCAAATTATTTAAATGGTAGAATCAAACTTAAACTAAACGTAATGTTTGTACCTAGGGTAAAGTTAAATAGTTTAAACAATTTTCAAATATCACTGTATTTAGACGAGTAAACGAAAAATGTTCGTTTCAGACTCTAATAACACAGAAAATCGTGTTTCTAGTTTAAAAACGTCATGGAGCCATATCTCACCTAATTTAAATGGTAGAATCAAACTTAACTTAGGTTAACGTTTAGACGTAATGTTTGTACCTAGGGTATAGTTAAATAGTTTAAACAATTTTAAAATATCACTGTATTTAGACGAGCAAACGAAAAATGTTCGTTTCAGACTCTAATAACGCTGAAAATCGTGTTTCTAGTTGAAAAACGTCATGGAGCCATATCTCACCAAATTTAAAGGGTACAATCAATCAAACTAAACGTAATGTTTGTACCTAGGGTAAAGTTAAATAGTTTAAACAATTTTCAAATATCACTGTATTTAGACGAGTAAACGAAAAATGTTCGTTTCAGACTCTAATAACGCAGAATATCGTGTTTCTAGTTGAAAAACGTCATGGAGCCATATCTCAAATTATTTAAATGGTAGAATCAAACTTAAACTAAACGTAATGTTTGTACCTAGGGTAAAGTTAATTAGTTTAAACAATTTTCAAATATCACTGTATTTAGACGAGTAAACGAAAAATGTTCGTTTCATACTCTAATAACACAGAAAATCGTGTTTCTAGTTGAAAAACGTCATGGAGCCATATCTCACCTAATTTAAATGGTAGAATCAAACTTAACTTAGGTTAACGTTTAGACGTAATGTTTGTACCTAGGGTAAAGTTAAATAGTTTAAACAATTTTCAAATATCACTGTATTTCGACGAGTAAACGAAAAATGTTCGTTTCAGACTCTAATAACACAGAAAATCGTGTTTCTAGTTGAAAAACGTCATGGAGCCATATCTCACCTAATTTAAATGGTAGAATCAAACTTAACTTAGGTTCACGTTTAGACGTAATGTTTGTACCTAGGGTAAAGTTAAATAGTTTAAACAATTTTCAAATATCACTGTATTTCGACGAGTAAACGAAAAATGTTCGTTTCTGACTCTAATAACGCAGAAAATCGTGTTTCTAGTTGAAAAACGTCATGGAGCCATATCTCACCTAATTTAAATGGTAGAATCAAACTTAAACTAAACGTAATGTTTGTACCTAGGGTAAAGTTAAATAGTTTAAATAATTTTCAAATATCACTGTATTTAGACGAGTAAACGAAAAATGTTCGTTTCAGACTCTAATAACGCAGAAAATCGTGTTTCTTGTTGAAAAACGTCATGGAGCCATATCTCACCTAATTTAAATGGTAGAATCAAACAAACTAAATGTAATGTTTGTACCTAGGGTAAAGTTAAATAGTTTAAACAATTTTCAAATATCACTGTATTTCGACGAGTAAACGAAAAATGTTCGTTTCAGACCTAGGGTAAAGTTAAATAGTTTAAACAATTTTCAAATATCACTGTATTTAGACGAGTAAACGAAAAATGTTCGTTTCAGACTCTAATAACGCAGAAAATCGTGTTTCTAGTTGAAAAACATCATGTGGCCATATCTCACCTAATTTAAATGGTAGAATCAAACTTAAACTAAACGTAATGTTTGTACCTAGGGTAAAGTTAAATAGTTTAAACAATTTTCAAATATCACTGTATTTAGACGAGTAAACGAAAAATGTTCGTTTCAGACTCTAATAACACAGAAAATCGTGTTTCTAGTTGAAAAACGTCATGGAGCCATATCACACCTAATTTAAATGGTAGAATCAAACTTAACTTAGGTTAACGTTTAGACGTAATGTTTGTATCTAGGGTAAAGTTAAATAGTTTAAACAATTTTAAAATATCACTGTATTTAGACGAGCAAACGAAAAATGTTCGTTTCAGACTCTAATAACACAGAAAATCGTGTTTCTAGTTGAAAAACGTCATGGAGCCATATCTCACCAAATTTAAATGGTAGAATCAATCAAACTAAACGTAATGTTTGTACCTAGGGTAAAGTTAAATAGTTTAAACAATTTTCAAATATCACTGTATTTCGACGAGTAAACGAAAAATGTTCGTTTCTGACTCTAATAACGCAGAAAATCGTGTTTCTAGTTGAAAAACGTCATGGAGCCATATCTCACCTAATTTAAATGGTAGAATCAAACTTAACTTAGGTTAACGTTTAGACGTAATGTTTGTATCTAGGGTAAAGTTAAATAGTTTAAACAATTTTAAAATATCACTGTATTTAGACGAGCAAACGAAAAATGTTCGTTTCAGACTCTAATAACACAGAAAATCGTGTTTCTAGTTGAAAAACGTCATGGAGCCATATCTCACCAAATTTAAATGGTAGAATCAATCAAACTAAACGTAATGTTTGTACCTAGGGTAAAGTTAAATAATTTAAACAATTTTCAAATATCACTGTATTTCGACGAGTAAACGAAAAATGTTCGTTTCAGACTCTAATAACGCAGAAAATCGTGTTTCTAGTTGAAAAACGTCTTGGAGCCATATCTCAACTAATTTAAATGGTAGAATCAAACTTGAACTAAACGTAATGTTTGTACCTAGGGTAAGTTAAAAATTTTAACAAGTTTCAAATATCACTGTATTTAGACGAGTAAACGAAAAATGTTCGTTTCAGACTCTAATAACGCTGAAAATCGTGTTTCTAGTTGAAAAACGTCATGGAGCCATATCTCACCTAATTTAAATGGTAGAATCAAACTTAAACTAAACGTAATGTTTGTACCTAGGGTAAAGTTAAATAGTTTAACAATTTTCAAATATCACTGTATTTAGACGAGTAAACGAAAAATGTTCGTTTCAGACTCTAATAACGCAGAAAATCGTGTTTCTAGTTGAAAAACGTCATGGAGCCATATCTCAACTAATTTAAATGGTAGAATCAAACTTGAACTAAACGTAATGTTTGTACCTAGGGTAATTTAAAAAGTTTAAACAATTTTCAAATATCACTGTATTTAGACGAGTAAACGAAAAATGTTCGTTTCAGACTCTAATAACGCAGAAAATCGTGTTTCTAGTTGAAACACATCATGGAGCCATATCTCACCTAATTTAAATGGTAGAATCAAACTTAAACTAAACGTAATGTTTGTACCTAGGGTAAAGTTAAATAGTTTAAACAATTTTCAAATATCACTGTATTTAGACGAGTAAACGAAAAATGTTCGTTTCAGACCTAGGGTAAAGTTAAATAGTATAAACAATTTTCAAATATCACTGTATTTAGACGAGTAAACGAAAAATGTTCGTTTCAGACTCTAATAACACAGAAAATCGAGTTTCTAGTTGAAAAACGTCATGGAGCCATATCTCACCTAATTTAAATGGTAGAATCAAACTTGAACTAAACGTAATGTTTGTACCTAGGGTAAGTTAAAAAGTTTAAACAATTTTCAAATATCACTGTATTTAGACGACTAAACGAAAAATGTTCGTTTCAGACTCTAATAACGCAGAAAATCGTGTTTCTAGTTGAAAAACGTCATGGAGCCATATCTCAACTAATTTAAATGGTAGAATCAAACTTGAACTAAACGTAATGTTTGTACCTGGGGTAAGTTAAAAAGTTTAAACAATTTTCAAATATCACTGTATTTAGACGAGTAAACGAAAAATGTTCGTTTCAGACTCTAATAACGCAGAAAATCGTGTTTCTAGTTGAAAAACATCATGGAGCCATATCTCACCTAATTTAAATGGTAGAATCAAACTTAAACTAAACGTAATGTTTGTACCTAGGGTAAAGTTAAATAGTTTAAACAATTTTCAAATATCACTGTATTTAGACGAGTAAATGAAAAATGTTCGTTTCAGACCTAGGGTCAAGTTAAATAGTTTAAACAATTTTCAAATATCACTGTATTTAGACGAGTAAACGAAAAATGTTCGTTTCAGACTCTAATAACGCAGAAAATCGTGTTTCTAGTTGAAAAACATCATGGAGCCATATCTCACCTAATTTAAATGGTAGAATCAAACTTAAACTAAACGTAATGTTTGTACCTAGGGTAAAGTTAAATATTTTAAACAATTTTCAAATATCACTGTATTTAGACGAGTAAACGAAAAATGTTCGTTTCAGACCTAGGGTAAAGTTAAATAGTTTAAACAATTTTCAAATATCACTGTATTTAGACGAGTAAACGAAAAATGTTCGTTTCAGACTCTAATAACACAGAAAATCGTGTTTCTAGTTAAAAAACGTCATGGAGCCATATCTCACCTAATTTAAATGGTAGAATCAAACTTAACCTAAACGTAATGTTTGTACCTAGGATAAAGTTAAATAGTTTAACAATTTTCAAATATCACTGTATTTAGACGAGTAAACGAAAAATGTTCGTTTCAGACTCTAATAACGCAGAAAATCGTGTTTCTAGTTGAAAAACGTCATGGAGCCATATCTCACTTAATTTAAATGGTAGAAACAAACTTAACCTAAACGTAATGTTTGTACCTAGGGTAAAGTTAAATAGTTTAACAATTTTCAAATATCACTGTATTTAGACTAGTAAACGAAAAATGTTCGTTTCAGACTCTAATAACGCAGAATATCGTGTTTCTAGTTGAAAAACGTCATGGGGCCATATCTCAAATTATTTAAATGGTAGAATCAAACTTAAACTAACCGTAATGTTTGTACCTAGGGTAAAGTTAAATAGTTTAAACAATTTTCAAATATCACTGTATTTAGACGAGTAAACGAAAAATGTTCGTTTCAGACTCTAATAACACAGAAAATCGTGTTTCTAGTTTAAAAACGTCATGGAGCCATATCTCACCTAATTTAAATGGTAGAATCAAACTTAACTTAGGTTAACGTTTAGACGTAATGTTTGTACCTAGGGTATAGTTAAATAGTTTAAACAATTTTAAAATATCACTGTATTTAGACGAGCAAACGAAAAATGTTCGTTTCAGACTCTAATAACGCTGAAAATCGTGTTTCTAGTTGAAAAACGTCATGGAGCCATATCTCACCAAATTTAAAGGGTACAATCAATCAAACTAAACGTAATGTTTGTACCTAGGGTAAAGTTAAATAGTTTAAACAATTTTCAAATATCACTGTATTTAGACGAGTAAACGAAAAATGTTCGTTTCAGACTCTAATAACGCAGAATATCGTGTTTCTAGTTGAAAAACGTCATGGAGCCATATCTCAAATTATTTAAATGGTAGAATCAAACTTAAACTAAACGTAATGTTTGTACCTAGGGTAAAGTTAATTAGTTTAAACAATTTTCAAATATCACTGTATTTAGACGAGTAAACGAAAAATGTTCGTTTCAGACTCTAATAACACAGAAAATCGTGTTTCTAGTTGAAAAACGTCATGGAGCCATATCTCACCTAATTTAAATGGTAGAATCATACTTAACTTAGGTTAACGTTTAGACGTAATGTTTGTACCTAGGGTAAAGTTAAATAGTTTAAACAATTTTCAAATATCACTGTATTTCGACGAGTAAACGAAAAATGTTCGTTTCAGACTCTAATAACACAGAAAATCGTGTTTCTATTTGAAAAACGTCATGGAGCCATATCTCACCTAATTTAAATGGTAGAATCAAACTTAACTTAGGTTAACGTTTAGACGTAATGTTTGTACCTAGGGTAAAGTTAAATAGTTTAAACAATTTTCAAATATCACTGTATTTCGACGAGTAAACGAAAAATGTTCGTTTCTGACTCTAATAACGCAGAAAATCGTGTTTCTAGTTGAAAAACGTCATGGAGCCATATCTCACCTAATTTAAATGGTAGAATCAAACTTAAACTAAACGTAATGTTTGTACCTAGGGTAAAGTTAAATAGTTTAAATAATTTTCAAATATCACTGTATTTAGACGAGTAAACGAAAAATGTTCGTTTCAGACTCTAATAACGCAGAAAATCGTGTTTCTTGTTGAAAAACGTCATGGAGCCATATCTCACCTAATTTAAATGGTAGAATCAAACAAACTAAATGTAATGTTTGTACCTAGGGTAAAGTTAAATAGTTTAAACAATTTTCAAATATCACTGTATTTCGACGAGTAAACGAAAAATGTTCGTTTCAGACCTAGGGTAAAGTTAAATAGTTTAAACAATTTTCAAATATCACTGTATTTAGACGAGTAAACGAAAAATGTTCGTTTCAGACTCTAATAACGCAGAAAATCGTGTTTCTAGTTGAAAAACATCATGTGGCCATATCTCACCTAATTTAAATGGTAGAATCAAACTTAAACTAAACGTAATGTTTGTACCTAGGGTAAAGTTAAATAGTTTAAACAATTTTCAAATATCACTGTATTTAGACGAGTAAACGAAAAATGTTCGTTTCAGACTCTAATAACACAGAAAATCGTGTTTCTAGTTGAAAAACGTCATGGAGCCATATCACACCTAATTTAAATGGTAGAATCAAACTTAACTTAGGTTAACGTTTAGACGTAATGTTTGTATCTAGGGTAAAGTTAAATAGTTTAAACAATTTTAAAATATCACTGTATTTAGACGAGCAAACGAAAAATGTTCGTTTCAGACTCTAATAACACAGAAAATCGTGTTTCTAGTTGAAAAACGTCATGGAGCCATATCTCACCAAATTTAAATGGTAGAATCAAACTTAACTTAGGTTAACGTTTAGACGTAATGTTTGTATCTAGGGTAAAGTTAAATAGTTTAAACAATTTTAAAATATCACTGTATTTAGACGAGCAAACGAAAAATGTTCGTTTCAGACTCTAATAACACAGAAAATCGTGTTTCTAGTTGAAAAACGTCATGGAGCCATATCTCACCAAATTTAAATGGTAGAATCAATCAAACTAAACGTAATGTTTGTACCTAGGGTAAAGTTAAATAATTTAAACAATTTTCAAATATCACTGTATTTCGACGAGTAAACGAAAAATGTTCGTTTCAGACTCTAATAACGCAGAAAATCGTGTTTCTAGTTGAAAAACGTCATGGAGCCATATCTCAACTAATTTAAATGGTAGAATCAAACTTGAACTAAACGTAATGTTTGTACCTAGGGTAAGTTAAAAATTTTAACAAGTTTCAAATATCACTGTATTTAGACGAGTAAACGAAAAATGTTCGTTTCAGACTCTAATAACGCTGAAAATCGTGTTTCTAGTTGAAAAACGTCATGGAGCCATATCTCACCTAATTTAAATGGTAGAATCAAACTTAAACTAAACGTAATGTTTGTACCTAGGGTAAAGTTAAATAGTTTAACAATTTTCAAATATCACTGTATTTAGACGAGTAAACGAAAAATGTTCGTTTCAGACTCTAATAACGCAGAAAATCGTGTTTCTAGTTGAAAAACGTCATGGAGCCATATCTCAACTAATTTAAATGGTAGAATCAAACTTGAACTAAACGTAATGTTTGTACCTAGGGTAAGTTAAAAAGTTTAAACAATTTTCAAATATCACTGTATTTAGACGAGTAAACGAAAAATGTTCGTTTCAGACTCTAATAACGCAGAAAATCGTGTTTCTAGTTGAAACACATCATGGAGCCATATCTCACCTAATTTAAATGGTAGAATCAAACTTAAACTAAACGTAATGTTTGTACCTAGGGTAAAGTTAAATAGTTTAAACAATTTTCAAATATCACTGTATTTAGACGAGTAAACGAAAAATGTTCGTTTCAGACCTAGGGTAAAGTTAAATAGTTTAAACAATTTTCAAATATCACTGTATTTAGACGAGTAAACGAAAAATGTTCGTTTCAGACTCTAATAACACAGAAAATCGAGTTTCTAGTTGAAAAACGTCATGGAGCCATATCTCACCTAATTTAAATGGTAGAATCAAACTTGAACTAAACGTAATGTTTGTACCTAGGGTAAGTTAAAAAGTTTAAACAATTTTCAAATATCACTGTATTTAGACGACTAAACGAAAAATGTTCGTTTCAGACTCTAATAACGCAGAAAATCGTGTTTCTAGTTGAAAAACGTCATGGAGCCATATCTCAACTAATTTAAATGGTAGAATCAAACTTGAACTAAACGTAATGTTTGTACCTAGGGTAAGTTAAAAAGTTTAAACAATTTTCAAATATCACTGTATTTAGACGAGTAAACGAAAAATGTTCGTTTCAGACTCTAATAACGCAGAAAATCGTGTTTCTAGTTGAAAAACATCATGGAGCCATATCTCACCTAATTTAAATGGTAGAATCAAACTTAAACTAAACGTAATGTTTGTACCTAGGGTAAAGTTAAATAGTTTAAACAATTTTCAAATATCACTGTATTTAGACGAGTAAATGAAAAATGTTCGTTTCAGACCTAGGGTAAAGTTAAATAGTTTAATCAATTTTCAAATATCACTGTATTTAGACGAGTAAACGAAAAATGTTCGTTTCAGACTCTAATAACGCAGAAAATCGTGTTTCTAGTTGAAAAACGTCATGGAGCCATATCTCACTTAATTTAAATGGTAGAATCAAACTTAACCTAAACGTAATGTTTGTACCTAGGGTAAAGTTAAATAGTTTAACAATTTTCAAATATCACTGTATTTAGACGAGTAAACGAAAAATGTTCGTTTCAGACTCTAATAACGCAGAATATCGTGTTTCTAGTTGAAAAACGTCATGGAGCCATATCTCAAATTATTTAAATGGTAGAATCAAACTTAAACTAAACGTAATGTTTGTACCTAGGGTAAAGTTAAATAGTTTAAACAATTTTCAAATATCACTGTATTTAGACGAGTAAACGAAAAATGTTCGTTTCAGACTCTAATAACACAGAAAATCGTGTTTCTAGTTGAAAAACGTCATGGAGCCATATCTCACCTAATTTAAATGGTAGAATCAAACTTAACTTAGGTTAACGTTTAGACGTAATGTTTGTACCTAGGGTATAGTTAAATAACTTAAACAATTTTAAAATATCACTGTATTTAGACGAGCAAACGAAAAATGTTCGTTTCAGACTCTAATAACGCTGAAAATCGTGTTTCTAGTTGAAAAACGTCATGGAGCCATATCTCACCTAATTTAAATGGTAGAATCAAACTTAAACTAAACGTAATGTTTGTACCTAGGGTAAAGTTAAATAGTTTAAACAATTTTCAAATATCACTGTATTTAGACGAGTAAATGAAAAATGTTCGTTTCAGACCTAGGGTCAAGTTAAATAGTTTAAACAATTTTCAAATATCACTGTATTTAGACGAGTAAACGAAAAATGTTCGTTTCAGACTCTAATAACACAGAAAATCGTGTTTCTAGTTAAAAAACGTCATGGAGCCATATCTCACCTAATTTAAATGGTAGAATCAAACTTAACCTAAACGTAATGTTTGTACCTAGGATAAAGTTAAATAGTTTAACAATTTTCAAATATCACTGTATTTAGACGAGTAAACGAAAAATGTTCGTTTCAGACTCTAATAACGCAGAAAATCGTGTTTCTAGTTGAAAAACGTCATGGAGCCATATCTCACTTAATTTAAATGGTAGAATCAAACTTAACCTAAACGTAATGTTTGTACCTAGGGTAAAGTTAAATAGTTTAACAATTTTCAAATATCACTGTATTTAGACTAGTAAACGAAAAATGTTCGTTTCAGACTCTAATAACGCAGAATATCGTGTTTCTAGTTGAAAAACGTCATGGAGCCATATCTCAAATTATTTAAATGCTAGAATCAAACTTAAACTAACCGTAATGTTTGTACCTAGGGTAAAGTTAAATAGTTTAAACAATTTTCAAATATCACTGTATTTAGACGAGTAAACGAAAAATGTTCGTTTCAGACTCTAATAACACAGAAAATCGTGTTTCTAGTTTAAAAACGTCATGGAGCCATATCTCACCTAATTTAAATGGTAGAATCAAACTTAACTTAGGTTAACGTTTAGACGTAATGTTTGTACCTAGGGTATAGTTAAATAGTTTAAACAATTTTAAAATATCACTGTATTTAGACGAGCAAACGAAAAATGTTCGTTTCAGACTCTAATAACGCTGAAAATCGTGTTTCTAGTTGAAAAACGTCATGGAGCCATATCTCACCAAATTTAAAGGGTACAATCAATCAAACTAAACGTAATGTTTGTACCTAGGGTAAAGTTAAATAGTTTAAACAATTTTCAAATATCACTGTATTTAGACGAGTAAACGAAAAATGTTCGTTTCAGACTCTAATAACGCAGAATATCGTGTTTCTAGTTGAAAAACGTCATGGAGCCATATCTCAAATTATTTAAATGGTAGAATCAAACTTAAACTAAACGTAATGTTTGTACCTAGGGTAAAGTTAATTAGTTTAAACAATTTTCAAATATCACTGTATTTAGACGAGTAAACGAAAAATGTTCGTTTCAGACTCTAATAACACAGAAAATCGTGTTTCTAGTTGAAAAACGTCATGGAGCCATATCTCACCTAATTTAAATGGTAGAATCATACTTAACTTAGGTTAACGTTTAGACGTAATGTTTGTACCTAGGGTAAAGTTAAATAGTTTAAACAATTTTCAAATATCACTGTATTTCGACGAGTAAACGAAAAATGTTCGTTTCAGACTCTAATAACACAGAAAATCGTGTTTCTATTTGAAAAACGTCATGGAGCCATATCTCACCTAATTTAAATGGTAGAATCAAACTTAACTTAGGTTAACGTTTAGACGTAATGTTTGTACCTAGGGTAAAGTTAAATAGTTTAAACAATTTTCAAATATCACTGTATTTCGACGAGTAAACGAAAAATGTTCGTTTCTGACTCTAATAACGCAGAAAATCGTGTTTCTAGTTGAAAAACGTCATGGAGCCATATCTCACCTAATTTAAATGGTAGAATCAAACTTAAACTAAACGTAATGTTTGTACCTAGGGTAAAGTTAAATAGTTTAAATAATTTTCAAATATCACTGTATTTAGACGAGTAAACGAAAAATGTTCGTTTCAGACTCTAATAACGCAGAAAATCGTGTTTCTTGTTGAAAAACGTCATGGAGCCATATCTCACCTAATTTAAATGGTAGAATCAAACAAACTAAATGTAATGTTTGTACCTAGGGTAAAGTTAAATAGTTTAAACAATTTTCAAATATCACTGTATTTCGACGAGTAAACGAAAAATGTTCGTTTCAGACCTAGGGTAAAGTTAAATAGTTTAAACAATTTTCAAATATCACTGTATTTAGACGAGTAAACGAAAAATGTTCGTTTCAGACTCTAATAACGCAGAAAATCGTGTTTCTAGTTGAAAAACATCATGTGGCCATATCTCACCTAATTTAAATGGTAGAATCAAACTTAAACTAAACGTAATGTTTGTACCTAGGGTAAAGTTAAATAGTTTAAACAATTTTCAAATATCACTGTATTTAGACGAGTAAACGAAAAATGTTCGTTTCAGACTCTAATAACACAGAAAATCGTGTTTCTAGTTGAAAAACGTCATGGAGCCATATCACACCTAATTTAAATGGTAGAATCAAACTTAACTTAGGTTAACGTTTAGACGTAATGTTTGTATCTAGGGTAAAGTTAAATAGTTTAAACAATTTTAAAATATCACTGTATTTAGACGAGCAAACGAAAAATGTTCGTTTCAGACTCTAATAACACCGAAAATCGTGTTTCTAGTTGAAAAACGTCATGGAGCCATATCTCACCGAATTTAAATGGTAGAATCAATCAAACTAAACGTAATGTTTGTACCTAGGGTAAAGTTAAATAGTTTAAACAATTTTCAAATATCACTGTATTTCGACGAGTAAACGAAAAATGTTCGTTTCTGACTCTAATAACGCAGAAAATCGTGTTTCTAGTTGAAAAACGTCATGGAGCCATATCTCACCTAATTTAAATGGTAGAATCAAACTTAACTTAGGTTAACGTTTAGACGTAATGTTTGTATCTAGGGTAAAGTTAAATAGTTTAAACAATTTTAAAATATCACTGTATTTAGACGAGCAAACGAAAAATGTTCGTTTCAGACTCTAATAACACAGAAAATCGTGTTTCTAGTTGAAAAACGTCATGGAGCCATATCTCACCAAATTTAAATGGTAGAATCAATCAAACTAAACGTAATGTTTGTACCTAGGGTAAAGTTAAATAATTTAAACAATTTTCAAATATCACTGTATTTCGACGAGTAAACGAAAAATGTTCGTTTCAGACTCTAATAACGCAGAAAATCGTGTTTCTAGTTGAAAAACGTCATGGAACCATATCTCAACTAATTTAAATGGTAGAATCAAACTTGAACTAAACGTAATGTTTGTACCTAGGGTAAGTTAAAAATTTTAACAAGTTTCAAATATCACTGTATTTAGACGAGTAAACGAAAAATGTTCGTTTCAGACTCTAATAACGCTGAAAATCGTGTTTCTAGTTGAAAAACGTCATGGAGCCATATCTCACCTAATTTAAATGGTAGAATCAAACTTAAACTAAACGTAATGTTTGTACCTAGGGTAAAGTTAAATGGTTTAACAATTTTCAAATATCACTGTATTTAGACGAGTAAACGAAAAATGTTCGTTTCAGACTCTAATAACGCAGAAAATCGTGTTTCTAGTTGAAAAACGTCATGGAGCCATATCTCAACTAATTTAAATGGTAGAATCAAACTTGAACTAAACGTAATGTTTGTACCTAGGGTAAGTTAAAAAGTTTAAACAATTTTCAAATATCACTGTATTTAGACGAGTAAACGAAAAATGTTCGTTTCAGACTCTAATAACGCAGAAAATCGTGTTTCTAGTTGAAACACATCATGGAGCCATATCTCACCTAATTTAAATGGTAGAATCAAACTTAAACTAAACGTAATGTTTGTACCTAGGGTAAAGTTAAATAGTTTAAACAATTTTCAAATATCACTGTATTTAGACGAGTAAACGAAAAATGTTCGTTTCAGACCTAGGGTAAAGTTAAATAGTTTAAAAAATTTTCAAATATCACTGTATTTAGACGAGTAAACGAAAAATGTTCGTTTCGGACTCTAATAACACAGAAAATCGAGTTTCTAGTTGAAAAACGTCATGGAGCCATATCTCACCTAATTTAAATGGTAGAATCAAACTTGAACTAAACGTAATGTTTGTACCTAGGGTAAGTTAAAAAGTTTAAACAATTTTCAAATATCACTGTATTTAGACGACTAAACGAAAAATGTTCGTTTCAGACTCTAATAACGCAGAAAATCGTGTTTCTAGTTGAAAAACGTCATGGAGCCATATCTCAACTAATTTAAATGGTAGAATCAAACTTGAACTAAACGTAATGTTTGTACCTAGGGTAAGTTAAAAAGTTTAAACAATTTTCAAATATCACTGTATTTAGACGAGTAAACGAAAAATGTTCGTTTCAGACTCTAATAACGCAGAAAATCGTGTTTCTAGTTGAAAAACATCATGGAGCCATATCTCACCTAATTTAAATGGTAGAATCAAACTTAAACTAAACGTAATGTTTGTACCTAGGGTTTTGTTAAATAGTTTAAACAATTTTCAAATATCACTGTATTTAGACGAGTAAACGAAAAATGTTCGTTTCAGAATTTAATAACGCAGAAAGTCGTGTTTCTAGTTGAAAAACGTCATCTCTCACCTAATTTAAATGGTAGAATTAATCTTAAACTAAACGTAATGTTTGTACCTAGGGTAAAGTTAAATAGTTTAAACAATTTTCAAATATCACTGTATTTAGACGAGTAAACGAAAAATGTTCGTTTCAGACTCTAATAACGCAGAAAATCGTGTTTCTAGTTGAAAAACGTCATGGAGCCATATCTCACCTAATTTAAATGGTAGAATCAAACTTAAACTAAACGTAATGTTTGTACCTAGGGTAAAGTTAAATAGTTTAAACAATTTTCAAATATCACTGTATTTAGACGAGTAAACAAAAAATGTTCGTTTCAGACTGTAATAACGCAGAAAATCGTGTTTCTTTGTTGTAAAACGTCATGGAGCCATATCTCACTAATTTAAATGGTAGAATCAAACAAACTAAACGTAATGTTTGTACCTAGGGTAAAGTTAAATAGTTTAAACAATTTTCAAATATCACTGTATTTAGACGAGTAAACAAAAAATGTTCGTTTCAGACTCTAATAACACAGAAAATCGTGTTTCTAGTTGAAAAACGTCATGGAGCCATATCTCACCTAATTTAAATGGTAGAATCAAACTTAACCTAAACGTAATGTTTGTACCTAGGGTAAAGTTAAATAGTTTAAACAATTTTCAAATATCACTGTATTTCGACGAGTAAACGAAAATGTTCGTTTCTAACTCTAATAACGCAGAAAATCGTATTTCTAGTTGAAAAACGTCATGGAGCCATATCTCGCCTAATTTAAATGGTAGAATCAAACTTAAACTAAACGTAATGTTTGTACCTAGGGTTATGTTGAATAGTTTAAACAATTTTCAAATATCACTGTATTTAGACGAGTAAACGAAAAATGTTCGTTTCAGACTCTAATAACGCAGAAAACCGTGTTTCTTTGATGAAAAACGTCATGGAGCCATATCTCACTAATTTAAATGGTAGAATCAAACTTAAACTAAACGTAATGTTTGTACCTAGGGTAAAGTTAAAAACGTCATGGAGCCATATCTCACTAATTTAAATGGTAGAATCAAACTTAAACTAAACGTAATGTTTGTACCTAGGGTAAAGATAAATAGTTAAAACAATTTTCAAATATCACTGTATTTAGACGAGTAAACGAAAAATGTTCGTTTCAGACTCTAATAACGCAGAAAATCGTATTTCTAGTTGAAAAACGTCATGGAGCCATATCTCGCCTAATTTAAATGGTAGAATCAAACTTAAACTAAACGTAATGTTTGTACCTAGGGTAAAGTTAAATAGTTTAAACAATTTTCAAATATCACTGTATTTAGACGAGTAAACGAAAAATGATCGTTTCAGACTCTAATAACACAGAAAATCGTGTTTCTAGTTGGAAAACGTCATGGAGCCATATCTCACCTAATTTAAATGGTAGAATCAAACTTAAACTAATCGTAATGTTTGTACCTAGGGTAAAGTTAAATAGTTTAAACAATTTTCAAATATCACTGTATTTAGACGAGTAAACGAAAAATGTTCGTTTCAGACTCTAATAACGCAGAAAATCGTGTTTCTAGTTGAAAAACGTCATGGAGCCATATCTCACCTAATTATACGGTAGAAACAAACTTAAACTAAACGTAATGTTTGTACCTAGGGTTATGTTAAATAGTTTAAACAATTTTCAAATATCACTGTATTTAGACGAGTAAACGAAAAATGTTCGTTTCAGAATTTAATAACGCAGAAAATCGTGTTACTAGTTGAAAAACGTCATATCTCACCTAATTTAAATGGTAGAATTAATCTTAAACTAAACGTAATGTTTGTACCTAGGGTAAAGTTAAATAGTTTAAACAATTTTCAAATATCACTGTATTTAGACGAGTAAACGAAAAATGTTCGTTTCAGACTCTAATAACGCAAAAAATCGTGTTTCTTTGTTGAAAAACGTCATGGAGCCATATCTCACTAATTTAAATGGTAGAATCAAACTTAAACTAAACGTAATGTTTGTACCTAGGGTAAAGATAAATAGTTTAAACAATTTTCAAATATCACTGTATTTAGACGAGTAAACGAAAAATGATCGTTTCAGACTCTAATAACACAGAAAATCGTGTTTCTAGTTGAAAAACGTCATGGAGCCATATCTCACCTAATTTAAATGGTAGAATCAAACTTAAACTAAACGTAATGTTTGTACCTAGGGTAAAGTTAAATAGTTTAAACAATTTTCAAATATCACTGTATTTAGACGAGTAAACGAAAAATGATCGTTTCAGACTCTAATAGCACAGAAAATCGTGTTTCTAGTTGAAAAACGTCATGGAGCCATATCTCACCTAATTTAAATGGTAGAATCAAACTTAAACTAAACGTAATGTTTGTACCTAGGGTAAAGTTAAATAGTTTAAACAATTTTCAAATATCACTGTATTTAGACGAGTAAACGAAAAATGATCGTTTCAGACTCTAATAACACAGAAAATCGTGTTTCTAGTTGGAAAACGTCATGGAGCCATATCTCACCTAATTTAAATGGTAGAATCAAACTTAAACTAATCGTAATGTTTGTACCTAGGGTAAAGTTAAATAGTTTAAACAATTTTCAAATATCACTGTATTTAGACGAGTAAACGAAAAATGTTCGTTTCAGACTCTAATAACGCAGAAAATCGTGTTTCTAGTTGAAAAACGTCATGGAGCCATATCTCACCTAATTATACGGTAGAAACAAACTTAAACTAAACGTAATGTTTGTACCTAGGGTTATGTTAAATAGTTTAAACAATTTTCAAATATCACTGTATTTAGACGAGTAAACGAAAAATGTTCGTTTCAGAATTTAATAACGCAGAAAATCGTGTTTCTAGTTGAAAAACGTCATATCTCACCTAATTTAAATGGTAGAATTAATCTTAAACTAAACGTAATGTTTGTACCTAGGGTAAAGTTAAATAGTTTAAACAATTTTCAAATATCACTGTATTTAGACGAGTAAACGAAAAATGTTCGTTTCAGACTCTAATAACGCAGAAAATCGTGTTTCTTTGTTGAAAAACGTCATGGAGCCATATCTCACTAATTTAAATGGTAGAATCAAACTTAAACTAAACGTAATGTTTGTACCTAGGGTAAAGATAAATAGTTTAAACAATTTTCAAATATCACTGTATTTAGACGAGTAAACGAAAAATGATCGTTTCAGACTCTAATAACACAGAAAATCGTGTTTCTAGTTGAAAAACGTCATGGAGCCATATCTCACCTAATTTAAATGGTAGAATCAAACTTAAACTAAACGTAATGTTTGTACCTAGGGTAAAGTTAAATAGTTTAAACAATTTTCAAATATCACTGTATTTAGACGAGTAAACGAAAAATGATCGTTTCAGACTCTAATAGCACAGAAAATCGTGTTTCTAGTTGAAAAACGTCATGGAGCCATATCTCACCTAATTTAAATGGTAGAATCAAACTTAAACTAAACGTAATGTTTGTACCTAGGGTAAAGTTAAATAGTTTAAACAATTTTCAAATATCACTGTATTTAGACGAGTAAACGAAAAATGTTCGTTTCAGACTCTAATAACGCAGAAAATCGTGTTTCTAGTTGAAAAACGTCATGGAGCCATATCTCACCTAATTTAAATGGTAGAATAAAAGTTAAACTAAACGTAATGTTTGTACCTAGAGTAAAGTTAAATAGTTTAAACAATTTTCAAATATCACTGTATTTAGACGAGTAAACGAAAAATGTTCGTTTCAGACTCTAATAACGCAGAAAATCGTGTTTCTAGTTGAAAAACGTCATGGAGCCATATCTCACCTAATTTAAATGGTAGAATCAAACTTAAACTAAACGTAATGTTTGTACCTAGGGTAAAGATAAATAGTTTAAACAATTTTCAAATATCACTGTATTTAGACGAGTAAACGAAAAATGATCGTTTCAGACTCTAATAACACAGAAAATCGTGTTTCTAGTTGAAAAACGTCATGGAGCCATATCTCACCTAATTTAAATGGTAGAATCAAACTTAAACTAAACGTAATGTTTGTACCTAGGGTAAAGTTAAATAGTTTAAACAATTTTCAAATATCACTGTATTTAGACGAGTAAACGAAAAATGTTCGTTTCAGACTCTAATAACGCAGAAAATCGTGTTTCTAGTTGAAAAACGTCATGGAGCCATATCTCACCTAATTTAAATGGTAGAATAAAAGTTAAACTAAACGTAATGTTTGTACCTAGAGTAAAGTTAAATAGTTTAAACAATTTTCAAATATCACTGTATTTAGACGAGTAAACGAAAAATGTTCGTTTCAGACTCTAATAACACAGAAAATCGTGTTTCTAGTTGAAAAACGTCATGGAGCTATATCTCATCTAATTTAAATAGTAGAATCAAACTTAAACTAAACGTAATGTTTGTACCTAGGGTAAAGTTAAATAGTTTAAACAATTTTAAAATATCACTGTATTTAGACGAGTAAACGAAAAATGTTCGTTTCAGACTCTAATAACGCAGAAAATCGTGTTTCTAGTTGAAAAACGTCATGGAGCCATATCTCACCTAATTTAAATGGTAGAAACAAACTTAAACTAAACGTAATGTTTGTACCTAGGGTTATGTTAAATAGTTTAAACAATTTTCAAATATCACTGTATTTAGACGAGTAAACGAAAAATGTTCGTTTCAGAATTTAATAACGCAGAAAATCGTGTTTCTAGTTGAAAAACGTCATCTCTCACCTAATTTAAATGGTAGAATTAATCTTAAACTAAACGTAATGTTTGTACCTAGGGTAAAGTTAAATAGTTTAACAATTTTCAAATATCACTGTATTTAGACGAGTAAACGAAAAATGTTCGTTTCAGACTCTAATAACGCAGAAGATCGTGTTTCTTTGTTGAAAAACGTCATGGAGCCCTATCTCACCTAATTTAAATGGTAGAATCAAACTTAAACTAAACGTAATGTTTGTACCTAGGGTAAAGTTAAATATTTTACACAATTTTCAAATATCACTGTATTTAGACGAGTAAACGAAAACTGTTCGTTTCAGACTGTAATAACGCAGAAAATCGTGTTTCTTTGTTGTAAAACGTCATGGAGCCATATCTCACTAATTTAAATGGTAGAATCAAACAAACTAAACGTAATGTTTGTACCTAGGGTAAAGTTAAATAGTTTAAACAATTTTCAAATATCACTGTATTTAGACGAGTAAACAAAAAATGTTCGTTTCAGACTCTAATAACACAGAAAATCGTGTTTCTAGTTGAAAAACGTCATGGAGCCATATCTCACCTAATTTAAATGGTAGAATCAAACTTAACCTAAACGTAATGTTTGTACCTAGGGTAAAGTTAAATAGTTTAAACAATTTTCAAATATCACTGTATTTCGACGAGTAAACGAAAATGTTCGTTTCTAACTCTAATAACGCAGAAAATCGTGTTTCTAGTTGAAAAACGTCATGGTGCCATATCTCACCTAATTTAAATGGTAGAATCAAACTTAAACTAAACGTAATGTTTGTACCTAGGGTTATGTTGAATAGTTTAAACAATTTTCAAATATCACTGTATTTAGACGAGTAAACGAAAAATGTTCGTTTCAGACTCTAATAACGCAGAAAACCGTGTTTCTTTGATGAAAAACGTCATGGAGCCATATCTCACTCATTTAAATGGTAGAATCAAACTTAAACTAAACGTAATGTTTGTACCTAGGGTAAAGTTAAAAACGTCATGGAGCCATATCTCACTAATTTAAATGGTAGAATCAAACTTAAACTAAACGTAATGTTTGTACCTAGGGTAAAGATAAATAGTTAAAACAATTTTCAAATATCACTGTATTTAGACGAGTAAACGAAAAATGTTCGTTTCAGACTCTAATAACGCAGAAAATCGTATTTCTAGTTGAAAAACGTCATGGAGCCATATCTCGCCTAATTTAAATGGTAGAATCAAACTTAAACTAAACGTAATGTTTGTACCTAGGGTAAAGTTAAATAGTTTAAACAATTTTCAAATATCACTGTATTTAGACGAGTAAACGAAAAATGATCGTTTCAGACTCTAATAACACAGAAAATCGTGTTTCTAGTTGGAAAACGTCATGGAGCCATATCTCACCTAATTTAAATGGTAGAATCAAACTTAAACTAATCGTAATGTTTGTACCTAGGGTAAAGTTAAATAGTTTAAACAATTTTCAAATATCACTGTATTTAGACGAGTAAACGAAAAATGTTCGTTTCAGACTCTAATAACGCAGAAAATCGTGTTTCTAGTTGAAAAACGTCATGGAGCCATATCTCACCTAATTTAAATGGTAGAATCAAACTTAAACTAATCGTAATGTTTGTACCTAGGGTAAAGTTAAATAGTTTAAACAATTTTCAAATATCACTGTATTTAGACGAGTAAACGAAAAATGTTCGTTTCAGACTCTAATAACGCAGAAAATCGTATTTCTAGTTGAAAAACGTCATGGAGCCATATCTCGCCTAATTTAAATGGTATAATCAAACTTAAACTAAACGTAATGTTTGTACCTAGGGTAAAGTTAAATAGTTTAAACAATTTTCAAATATCACTGTATTTAGACGAGTAAACGAAAAATGATCGTTTCAGACTCTAATAACACAGAAAATCGTGTTTCTAGTTGGAAAACGTCATGGAGCCATATCTCACCTAATTTAAATGGTAGAATCAAACTTAAACTAAACGTAATGTTTGTACCTAGGGTTATGTTAAATAGTTTAAACAATTTTCAAATATCACTGTATTTAGACGAGTAAACGAAAAATGTTCGTTTCAGAATTTAATAACGCAGAAAATCGTGTTTCTAGTTGAAAAACGTCATATCTCACCTAATTTAAATGGTAGAATTAATCTTAAACTAAACGTAATGTTTGTACCTAGGGTAAAGTTAAATAGTTTAAACAATTTTCAAATATCACTGTATTTAGACGAGTAAACGAAAAATGTTCGTTTCAGACTCTAATAACGCAGAAAATCGTGTTTCTTTGTTGAAAAACGTCATGGAGCCATATCTCACTAATTTAAATGGTAGAATCAAACTTAAACTAAACGTAATGTTTGTACCTAGGGTAAAGATAAATAGTTTAAACAATTTTCAAATATCACTGTATTTAGACGAGTAAACGAAAAATGATCGTTTCAGACTCTAATAACACAGAAAATCGTGTTTCTAGTTGAAAAACGTCATGGAGCCATATCTCACCTAATTTAAATGGTAGAATCAAACTTAAACTAAACGTAATGTTTGTACCTAGGGTAAAGTTAAATAGTTTAAACAATTTTCAAATATCACTGTATTTAGACGAGTAAACGAAAAATGATCGTTTCAGACTCTAATATCACAGAAAATCGTGTTTCTAGTTGAAAAACGTCATGGATCCATATCTTACCTAATTTAAATGGTAGAATTAAACTTAAACTAAACGTAATGTTTGTACCTAGGGTAAAGTTAAATAGTTTAAACAATTTTCCAATATCACTGTATTTAGACGAGTAAACGAAAAATGTTCGTTTCAGACTCTAATAACGCAGAAAATCGTATTTCTAGTTGAAAAACATCATGGAGACATATCTCACCTAATTTAAATGGTAGAATCAAACTTAAACTAAACGTAATGTTTGTACCTAGGGTAATGTTAAATAGTTTAAACAATTTTCAAATATCACTGTATTTAGACGAGTAAACGAAAAATGATCGTTTCAGACTCTAATAACACAGAAAATCGTGTTTCTAGTTGAAAAACGTCATGGAGCTATATCTCACCTAATTTAAATGGTAGAATCAATCTTAAACTAAACCAAATGTTTGTACCTAGGGTTATGTTAAATAGTTTAAACAATTTTCAAATATCACTGTATTTAGACGAGTAAACGAAAAATGTTCGTTTCAGACTCTAATAACGCAGAAAATCGTGTTTCTTTGTTGAAAAACGTCATGGAGCCATATCTCACTAATTTAAATGGTAGAATCAAACTTAAACTAAACGTAATGTTTGTACCTAGGGTAAAGATAAATAGTTTAAACAATTTTCAAATATCACTGTATTTAGACGAGTAAACGAAAAATGTTCGTTTCAGACTCTAATAACACAGAAAATCGTGTTTCTAGTTGAAAAACGTCATGGAGCCATATCTCACCTAATTTAAATGGTAGAATCAAACTTAAACTAAACGTAATGTTTGTACCTAGGGTAAAGTTAAATAGTTTAAACAATTTTCAAATATCACTGTATTTAGACGAGTAAACGAAAAATGTTCGTTTCAGACTCTAATAACGCAGAAAATCGTGTTTCTAGTTGAAAAACGTCATGGAGCCATATCTCACCTAATTTAAATGGTAGAATAAAAGTTAAACTAAACGTAATGTTTGTACCTAGAGTAAAGTTAAATAGTTTAAACAATTTTCAAATATCACTGTATTTAGACGAGTAAACGAAAAATGTTCGTTTCAGACTCTAATAACACAGAAAATCGTGTTTCTAGTTGAAAAACGTCATGGAGCTATATCTCATCTAATTTAAATAGTAGAATCAAACTTAAACTAAACGTAATGTTTGTACCTAGGGTAAAGTTAAATAGTTTAAACAATTTTAAAATATCACTGTATTTAGACGAGTAAACGAAAAATGTTCGTTTCAGACTCTAATAACGCAAAAAATCGTGTTTCTAGTTGAAAAACGTCATGGAGCCATATCTCACCTAATTTAAATGGTAGAAACAAACTTAAACTAAACGTAATGTTTGTACATAGGGTTATGTTAAATAGTTTAAACAATTTTCAAATATCACTGTATTTAGACGAGTAAACGAAAAATGTTCGTTTCAGAATTTAATAACGCAGAAAATCGTGTTTCTAGTTGAAAAACGTCATCTCTCACCTAATTTAAATGGTAGAATTAATCTTAAACTAAACGTAATGTTTGTACCTAGGGTAAAGTTAAATAGTTTAACAATTTTCAAATATCACTGTATTTAGACGAGTAAACGAAAAATGTTCGTTTCAGACTCTAATAACGCAGAAGATCGTGTTTCTTTGTTGAAAAACGTCATGGAGCCCTATCTCACCTAATTTAAATGGTAGAATCAAACTTAAACTAAACGTAATGTTTGTACCTAGGGTAAAGTTAAATATTTTACACAATTTTCAAATATCACTGTATTTAGACGAGTAAACGAAAACTGTTCGTTTCAGACTCTAATAACGCAGAAAATCGTGTTTCTAGTTGAAAAACGTCATGGAGCCATATCTCACCTAATTTAAATGGTAGAATCAAACTTAAACTAAACGTAATGTTTGTACCTAGGGTAAAGTTAAATAGTTTAAACAATTTTCAAATATCACTGTATTTAGACGAATAAACGAAAAATGATCGTTTCAGACTCTAATAGCACAGAAAATCGTGTTTCTAGTTGAAAAACGTCATGGAGCCATATCTCACCTAATTTAAATGGTAGAATTAAACTTAAACTAAACGTAATGTTTAATAGTTTAAACAATTTTCAAATATCTCTGTATTTAGACGAGTAAACGAAAAATGTTCGTTTCAGACTCTAATAACACAGAAAATCGTGTTTCTAGTTGAAAAACGTCATGGAGCCATATCTCACCTAATTTAAATGGTAGAATCAAACTTAAACTAAACGTAATGTTTGTACCTAGGGTAAAGTTAAATAGTTTAAACAATTTTCAAATATCACTGTATTTAGACGAGTAAACGAAAAATGTTCGTTTCAGACTCTAATAACGCAGAAAATCGTGTTTCTAGTTGAAAAACGTCATGGAGCCATATCTCACCTAATTTAAATGGTAGAATAAAAGTTAAACTAAACGTAATGTTTGTACCTAGAGTAAAGTTAAATAGTTTAAACAATTTTCAAATATCACTGTATTTAGACGAGTAAACGAAAAATGTTCGTTTCAGACTCTAATAACACAGAAAATCGTGTTTCTAGTTGAAAAACGTCATGGAGCTATATCTCACCTAATTTAAATAGTAGAATCAAACTTAAACTAAACGTAATGTTTGTACCTAGGGTAAAGTTAAATAGTTTAAACAATTTTAAAATATCACTGTATTTAGACGAGTAAACGAAAAATGTTCGTTTCAGACTCTAATAACGCAGAAAATCGTGTTTCTAGTTGAAAAACGTCATGGAGCCATATCTCACCTAATTTAAATGGTAGAAACAAACTTAAACTAAACGTAATGTTTGTACCTAGGGTTTTGTTAAATAGTTTAAACAATTTTCAAATATCACTGTATTTAGACGAGTAAACGAAAAATGTTCGTTTCAGAATTTAATAACGCAGAAAATCGTGTTTCTAGTTGAAAAACGTCATCTCTCACCTAATTTAAATGGTAGAATTAATCTTAAACTAAACGTAATGTTTGTACCTAGGGTAAAGTTAAATAGTTTAACAATTTTCAAATATCACTGTATTTAGACGAGTAAACGAAAAATGTTCGTTTCAGACTCTAATAACGCAGAAGATCGTGTTTCTTTGTTGAAAAACGTCATGGAGCACTATCTCACCTAATTTAAATGGTAGAATCAAACTTAAACTAAACGTAATGTTTGTACCTAGGGTAAAGTTAAATATTTTACACAATTTTCAAATATCACTGTATTTAGACGAGTAAACGAAAACTGTTCGTTTCAGACTCTAATAACGCAGAAAATCGTGTTTCTAGTTGAAAAACGTCATGGAGCCATATCTCACCTAATTTAAATGGTAGAATCAAACTTAAACTAAACGTAATGTTTGTACCTAGGGTAAAGTTAAATAGTTTAAACAATTTTCAAATATCACTGTATTTAGACGAGTAAACGAAAAATGATCGTTTCAGACTCTAATAGCACAGAAAATCGTGTTTCTAGTTGAAAAACGTCATGGAGCCATATCTCACCTAATTTAAATGGTAGAATTAAACTTAAACTAAACGTAATGTTTGTACCTAGGGTAAAGTTAAATAGTTTAAACAATTTTCAAATATCTCTGTATTTAGACGAGTAAACGAAAAATGTTCGTTTCAGACTCTAATAACACAGAAAATCGTGTTTCTAGTTGAAAAACGTCATGGAGCCATATCTCACCTAATTTAAAAGGTAGAATCAAACTTAAACTAAACGTAATGTTTGTACCTAGGGTAAAGTTAAATAGTTTAAACAATTTTCAAATATCACTGTATTTAGACGAGTAAACGAAAAATGTTCATTTCAGACTCTAATAACACAGAAAATCGTGTTTCTAGTTGAAAAACGTCATGGAGCCATATCTCACCTAATTTAAATGGTAGAATCAAACTTAAACTAAACGTAATGTTTGTACCTAGGGTAAAGTTAAATAGATTAAACAATTTTCAAATATCACTGTATTTAGACGAGGAAACGAAAAATGTTCGTTTCAGACTCTAATGTCGCAGAAAATCGTGTTTCTAGTTGAAAAACGTCATGGAGCCATATCTCACCTAATTTAAATGGTAGAATCAAACTTAAACTAAACGTAATGTTTGTACCTAGGGTAAAGTTAAATAGTTTAAACAATTTTCAAATATCACTGTATTTCGACGAGTAAACGAAAAATGTTCGTTTCAGACTCTAATAACGCAGAAAATCGTGTTTCTAGTTGAAAAACATCATGGAGCCATATCTCACCTAATTTAAATGGTAGAATCAAACTTAAACTAAACGTAATGTTTGTACCTAGGGTAAAGTTAAATAGTTTAAACAATTTTCAAATATCACTGTATTTAGACGAGTAAACGAAAAATGATCGTTTCAGACTCTAATAGCACAGAAAATCGTGTCTCTAGTTGAAAAACGTCATGGAGCCATATCTCACCTAATTTAAAAGATAGAATCAAACTTAAACTAAACGTAATGTTTGTACCTAGGGTAAAGTTAAATAGTTTAAACAATTTTCAAATATCACTGTATTTAGACGAGTAAACGGAAAATGTTCATTTCAGACTCTAATAACACAGAAAATCGTGTTTCTAGTTGAAAAACGTCATGGAGCCATATCTCACCTAATTTAAAAGGTAGAATCAAACTTAAACTAAACGTAATGTTTGTACCTAGGGTAAAGTTAAATAGTTTAAACAATTTTCAAATATCACTGTATTTAGACGAGTAAACGAAAAATATTCGTTTCAGACTCTAATAACGCAGAAAATCGTGTTTCTAGTTGAAAAACGTCATGGAGCCATATCTCACCTAATTATATGGTAGAATCAAACTTAAACTAAACGTAATGTTTGTACCTAGGGTAAAGTTAAATAGTTTAAACAATTTTCAAATATCACTGTATTTAGAAGTGTAAACGAAAAATGTTCGTTTCAGACTCTAATAAAGCAGAAAATCGTGTTTCTAGTTGAAAAACGTCATGGAGCCATATCTCACCTAATTTAAATGGTAGAATTAAACTTAAACTAAACGTAATGTTTGTACCTAGGGTAAAGTTAAATAGTTTAAACAATTTTCAAATATCTCTGTATTTAGACGAGTAAACGAAAAATGTTCGTTTCAGACTCTAATAACACAGAAAATCGTGTTTCTAGTTGAAAAACGTCATGGAGCCATATCTCACCTAATTTAAAAGATAGAATCAAACTTAAACTAAACGTAATGTTTGTACATAGGGTAAAGTTAAATAGTTTAAACAATTTTCAAATATCACTGTATTTAGACGAGTAAACGAAAAATGTTCATTTCAGACTCTAATAAAGCAGAAAATCGTGTTTCTAGTTGAAAAACGTCATGGAGCCATTATCTCACCTAATTTAAATGGTAGAATCAAACTTAAACTAAACGTAATGTTTGTACCTAGGGTAAAGTTAAATAGTTTAACAATTTTCAAATATCACTGTATTTAGACGAGTAAACGAAAAATGTTCGTTTCAGACTCTAATAACGCAGAAAATCGTGTTTCTAGTTGAAAAACGTCATGGAGCCATATCTCACCTAATTTAAATGGTAGAATAAAAGTTAAACTAAACGTAATGTTTGTACCTAGGGTAAAGTTAAATAGTTTAAACAATTTTCAAATATCACTGTATTTAGACGAGTAAACGAAAAATATTCGTTTCAGACTCTAATAACGCAGAAAATCGTGTTTCTAGTTGAAAAACGTCATGGAGCCATATCTCACCTAATTATATGGTAGAATCAAACTTAAACTAAACGTAATGTTTGTACCTAGGGTAAAGTTAAATAGTTTAAACAATTTTCAAATATCACTGTATTTAGAAGTGTAAACGAAAAATGTTCGTTTCAGACTCTAATAAAGCAGAAAATCGTGTTTCTAGTTGAAAAACGTCATGGAGCCATATCTCACCTAATTTAAATGGTAGAATTAAACTTAAACTAAACGTAATGTTTGTACCTAGGGTAAAGTTAAATAGTTTAAACAATTTTCAAATATCTCTGTATTTAGACGAGTAAACGAAAAATGTTCGTTTCAGACTCTAATAACACAGAAAATCGTGTTTCTAGTTGAAAAACGTCATGGAGCCATATCTCACCTAATTTAAAAGATAGAATCAAACTTAAACTAAACGTAATGTTTGTACATAGGGTAAAGTTAAATAGTTTAAACAATTTTCAAATATCACTGTATTTAGACGAGTAAACGAAAAATGATCGTTTCAGACTCTAATAACACAGAAAATCGTGTTTCTAGTTGGAAAACGTCATGGAGCCATATCTCACCTAATTTAAATGGTAGAATCAAACTTAAACTAAACGTAATGTTTGTACCTAGGGTAAAGTTAAATAGTTTAAACAATTTTCAAATATCACTGTATTTAGACGAGTAAACGAAAAATGTTCATTTCAGACTCTAATAAAGCAGAAAATCGTGTTTCTAGTTGAAAAACGTCATGGAGCCATTATCTCACCTAATTTAAATGGTAGAATCAAACTTAAACTAAACGTAATGTTTGTACCTAGGGTAAAGTTAAATAGTTTAACAATTTTCAAATATCACTGTATTTAGACGAGTAAACGAAAAATGTTCGTTTCAGACTCTAATAACGCAGAAAATCGTGTTTCTAGTTGAAAAACGTCATGGAGCCATATCTCACCTAATTTAAATGGTAGAATAAAAGTTAAACTAAACGTAATGTTTGTACCTAGAGTGAAGTTAAATAGTTTAAACAATTTTCAAATATCACTGTATTTAGACGAGTAAACGAAAAATGTTCGTTTCAGACTCTAATAACACAGAAAATCGTGTTTCTAGTTGAAAAACGTCATGGAGCTATATCTCATCTAATTTAAATAGTAGAATCAAACTTAAACTAAACGTAATGTTTGTACCTAGGGTAAAGTTAAATAGTTTAAACAATTTTAAAATATCACTGTATTTAGACGAGTAAACGAAAAATGTTCGTTTCAGACTCTAATAACGCAGAAAATCGTGTTTCTAGTTGAAAAACGTCATGGAGCCATATCTCACCTAATTTAAATGGTAGAAACAAACTTAAACTAAACGTAATGTTTGTACCTAGGGTTATGTTAAATAGTTTAAACAATTTTCAAATATCACTGTATTTAGACGAGTAAACGAAAAATGTTCGTTTCAGAATTTAATAACGCAGAAAATCGTGTTTCTAGTTGAAAAACGTCATCTCTCACCTAATTTAAATGGTAGAATTAATCTTAAACTAAACGTAATGTTTGTACCTAGGGTAAAGTTAAATAGTTTAACAATTTTCAAATATCACTGTATTTAGACGAGTAAACGAAAAATGTTCGTTTCAGACTCTAATAACGCAGAAGATCGTGTTTCTTTGTTGAAAAACGTCATGGAGCCCTATCTCACCTAATTTAAATGGTAGAATCAAACTTAAACTAAACGTAATGTTTGTACCTAGGGTAAAGTTAAATATTTTACACAATTTTCAAATATCACTGTATTTAGACGAGTAAACGAAAACTGTTCGTTTCAGACTCTAATAACGCAGAAAATCGTGTTTCTAGTTGAAAAACGTCATGGAGCCATATCTCACCTAATTTAAATGGTAGAATCAAACTTAAACTAAACGTAATGTTTGTACCTAGGGTAAAGTTAAATAGTTTAAACAATTTTCAAATATCACTGTATTTAGACGAATAAACGAAAAATGATCGTTTCAGACTCTAATAGCACAGAAAATCGTGTTTCTAGTTGAAAAACGTCATGGAGCCATATCTCACCTAATTTAAATGGTAGAATTAAACTTAAACTAAACGTAATGTTTGTACCTAGGGTAAAGTTAAATAGTTTAAACAATTTTCCAATATCACTGTATTTAGACGAGTAAACAAAAAATGTTTGTTTCAGACTGTAATAACGCAGAAAATCGTGTTTCTTTGTTGTAAAACGTCATGGAGCCATATCTCACTAATTTAAATGGTAGAATCAAACAAACTAAACGTAATGTTTGTACCTAGGGTAAAGTTAAATAGTTTAAACAATTTTCAAATATCACTGTATTTAGACGAGTAAACAAAAAATGTTCGTTTCAGACTCTAATAACACAGAAAATCGTGTTTCTAGTTGAAAAACGTCATGGAGCCATATCTCACCTAATTTAAATGGTAGAATCAAACTTAACCTAAACGTAATGTTTGTACCTAGGGTAAAGTTAAATAGTTTAAACAATTTTCAAATATCACTGTATTTCGACGAGTAAACGAAAATGTTCGTTTCTAACTCTAATAACGCAGAAAATCGTGTTTCTAGTTGAAAAACGTCATGGTGCCATATCTCACCTAATTTAAATGGTAGAATCAAACTTAAACTAAACGTAATGTTTGTACCTAGGGTTATGTTGAATAGTTTAAACAATTTTCAAATATCACTGTATTTAGACGAGTAAACGAAAAATGTTCGTTTCAGACTCTAATAACGCAGAAAACCGTGTTTCTTTGATGAAAAACGTCATGGAGCCATATCTCACTCATTTAAATGGTAGAATCAAACTTAAACTAAACGTAATGTTTGTACCTAGGGTAAAGTTAAAAACGTCATGGAGCCATATCTCACTAATTTAAATGGTAGAATCAAACTTAAACTAAACGTAATGTTTGTACCTAGGGTAAAGATAAATAGTTAAAACAATTTTCAAATATCACTGTATTTAGACGAGTAAACGAAAAATGTTCGTTTCAGACTCTAATAACGCAGAAAATCGTATTTCTAGTTGAAAAACGTCATGGAGCCATATCTCGCCTAATTTAAATGGTAGAATCAAACTTAAACTAAACGTAATGTTTGTACCTAGGGTAAAGTTAAATAGTTTAAACAATTTTCAAATATCACTGTATTTAGACGAGTAAACGAAAAATGATCGTTTCAGACTCTAATAACACAGAAAATCGTGTTTCTAGTTGGAAAACGTCATGGAGCCATATCTCACCTAATTTAAATGGTAGAATCAAACTTAAACTAATCGTAATGTTTGTACCTAGGGTAAAGTTAAATAGTTTAAACAATTTTCAAATATCACTGTATTTAGACGAGTAAACGAAAAATGTTCGTTTCAGACTCTAATAACGCAGAAAATCGTGTTTCTAGTTGAAAAACGTCATGGAGCCATATCTCACCTAATTTAAATGGTAGAATCAAACTTAAACTAATCGTAATGTTTGTACCTAGGGTAAAGTTAAATAGTTTAAACAATTTTCAAATATCACTGTATTTAGACGAGTAAACGAAAAATGTTCGTTTCAGACTCTAATAACGCAGAAAATCGTATTTCTAGTTGAAAAACGTCATGGAGCCATATCTCGCCTAATTTAAATGGTAGAATCAAACTTAAACTAAACGTAATGTTTGTACCTAGGGTAAAGTTAAATAGTTTAAACAATTTTCAAATATCACTGTATTTAGACGAGTAAACGAAAAATGATCGTTTCAGACTCTAATAACACAGAAAATCGTGTTTCTAGTTGGAAAACGTCATGGAGCCATATCTCACCTAATTTAAATGGTAGAATCAAACTTAAACTAAACGTAATGTTTGTACCTAGGGTTATGTTAAATAGTTTAAACAATTTTCAAATATCACTGTATTTAGACGAGTAAACGAAAAATGTTCGTTTCAGAATTTAATAACGCAGAAAATCGTGTTTCTAGTTGAAAAACGTCATATCTCACCTAATTTAAATGGTAGAATTAATCTTAAACTAAACGTAATGTTTGTACCTAGGGTAAAGTTAAATAGTTTAAACAATTTTCAAATATCACTGTATTTAGACGAGTAAACGAAAAATGTTCGTTTCAGACTCTAATAACGCAGAAAATCGTGTTTCTTTGTTGAAAAACGTCATGGAGCCATATCTCACTAATTTAAATGGTAGAATCAAACTTAAACTAAACGTAATGTTTGTACCTAGGGTAAAGATAAATAGTTTAAACAATTTTCAAATATCACTGTATTTAGACGAGTAAACGAAAAATGATCGTTTCAGACTCTAATAACACAGAAAATCGTGTTTCTAGTTGAAAAACGTCATGGAGCCATATCTCACCTAATTTAAATGGTAGAATCAAACTTAAACTAAACGTAATGTTTGTACCTAGGGTAAAGTTAAATAGTTTAAACAATTTTCAAATATCACTGTATTTAGACGAGTAAACGAAAAATGATCGTTTCAGACTCTAATAGCACAGAAAATCGTGTTTCTAGTTGAAAAACGTCATGGATCCATATCTTACCTAATTTAAATGGTAGAATTAAACTTAAACTAAACGTAATGTTTGTACCTAGGGTAAAGTTAAATAGTTTAAACAATTTTCCAATATCACTGTATTTAGACGAGTAAACGAAAAATGTTCGTTTCAGACTCTAATAACGCAGAAAATCGTATTTCTAGTTGAAAAACATCATGGAGACATATCTCACCTAATTTAAATGGTAGAATCAAACTTAAACTAAACGTAATGTTTGTACCTAGGGTAATGTTAAATAGTTTAAACAATTTTCAAATATCACTGTATTTAGACGAGTAAACGAAAAATGATCGTTTCAGACTCTAATAACACAGAAAATCGTGTTTCTAGTTGAAAAACGTCATGGAGCTATATCTCACCTAATTTAAATGGTAGAATCAATCTTAAACTAAACGAAATGTTTGTACCTAGGGTTATGTTAAATAGTTTAAACAATTTTCAAATATCACTGTATTTAGACGAGTAAACGAAAAATGTTCGTTTCAGACTCTAATAACGCAGAAAATCGTGTTTCTTTGTTGAAAAACGTCATGGAGCCATATCTCACTAATTTAAATGGTAGAATCAAACTTAAACTAAACGTAATGTTTGTACCTAGGGTAAAGATAAATAGTTTAAACAATTTTCAAATATCACTGTATTTAGACGAGTAAACGAAAAATGTTCGTTTCAGACTCTAATAACACAGAAAATCGTGTTTCTAGTTGAAAAACGTCATGGAGCCATATCTCACCTAATTTAAATGGTAGAATCAAACTTAAACTAAACGTAATGTTTGTACCTAGGGTAAAGTTAAATAGTTTAAACAATTTTCAAATATCACTGTATTTAGACGAGTAAACGAAAAATGTTCGTTTCAGACTCTAATAACGCAGAAAATCGTGTTTCTAGTTGAAAAACGTCATGGAGCCATATCTCACCTAATTTAAATGGTAGAATAAAAGTTAAACTAAACGTAATGTTTGTACCTAGAGTAAAGTTAAATAGTTTAAACAATTTTCAAATATCACTGTATTTAGACGAGTAAACGAAAAATGTTCGTTTCAGACTCTAATAACACAGAAAATCGTGTTTCTAGTTGAAAAACGTCATGGAGCTATATCTCATCTAATTTAAATAGTAGAATCAAACTTAAACTAAACGTAATGTTTGTACCTAGGGTAAAGTTAAATAGTTTAAACAATTTTAAAATATCACTGTATTTAGACGAGTAAACGAAAAATGTTCGTTTCAGACTCTAATAACGCAAAAAATCGTGTTTCTAGTTGAAAAACGTCATGGAGCCATATCTCACCTAATTTAAATGGTAGAAACAAACTTAAACTAAACGTAATGTTTGTACCTAGGGTTATGTTAAATAGTTTAAACAATTTTCAAATATCACTGTATTTAGACGAGTAAACGAAAAATGTTCGTTTCAGAATTTAATAACGCAGAAAATCGTGTTTCTAGTTGAAAAACGTCATCTCTCACCTAATTTAAATGGTAGAATTAATCTTAAACTAAACGTAATGTTTGTACCTAGGGTAAAGTTAAATAGTTTAACAATTTTCAAATATCACTGTATTTAGACGAGTAAACGAAAAATGTTCGTTTCAGACTCTAATAACGCAGAAGATCGTGTTTCTTTGTTGAAAAACGTCATGGAGCCCTATCTCACCTAATTTAAATGGTAGAATCAAACTTAAACTAAACGTAATGTTTGTACCTAGGGTAAAGTTAAATATTTTACACAATTTTCAAATATCACTGTATTTAGACGAGTAAACGAAAACTGTTCGTTTCAGACTCTAATAACGCAGAAAATCGTGTTTCTAGTTGAAAAACGTCATGGAGCCATATCTCACCTAATTTAAATGGTAGAATCAAACTTAAACTAAACGTAATGTTTGTACCTAGGGTAAAGTTAAATAGTTTAAACAATTTTCAAATATCACTGTATTTAGACGAATAAACGAAAAATGATCGTTTCAGACTCTAATAGCACAGAAAATCGTGTTTCTAGTTGAAAAACGTCATGGAGCCATATCTCACCTAATTTAAATGGTAGAATTAAACTTAAACTAAACGTAATGTTTAATAGTTTAAACAATTTTCAAATATCTCTGTATTTAGACGAGTAAACGAAAAATGTTCGTTTCAGACTCTAATAACACAGAAAATCGTGTTTCTAGTTGAAAAACGTCATGGAGCCATATCTCACCTAATTTAAATGGTAGAATCAAACTTAAACTAAACGTAATGTTTGTACCTAGGGTAAAGTTAAATAGTTTAAACAATTTTCAAATATCACTGTATTTAGACGAGTAAACGAAAAATGTTCGTTTCAGACTCTAATAACGCAGAAAATCGTGTTTCTAGTTGAAAAACGTCATGGAGCCATATCTCACCTAATTTAAATGGTAGAATAAAAGTTAAACTAAACGTAATGTTTGTACCTAGAGTAAAGTTAAATAGTTTAAACAATTTTCAAATATCACTGTATTTAGACGAGTAAACGAAAAATGTTCGTTTCAGACTCTAATAACACAGAAAATCGTGTTTCTAGTTGAAAAACGTCATGGAGCTATATCTCACCTAATTTAAATAGTAGAATCAAACTTAAACTAAACGTAATGTTTGTACCTAGGGTAAAGTTAAATAGTTTAAACAATTTTAAAATATCACTGTATTTAGACGAGTAAACGAAAAATGTTCGTTTCAGACTCTAATAACGCAGAAAATCGTGTTTCTAGTTGAAAAACGTCATGGAGCCATATCTCACCTAATTTAAATGGTAGAAACAAACTTAAACTAAACGTAATGTTTGTACCTAGGGTTATGTTAAATAGTTTAAACAATTTTCAAATATCACTGTATTTAGACGAGTAAACGAAAAATGTTCGTTTCAGAATTTAATAACGCAGAAAATCGTGTTTCTAGTTGAAAAACGTCATCTCTCACCTAATTTAAATGGTAGAATTAATCTTAAACTAAACGTAATGTTTGTACCTAGGGTAAAGTTAAATAGTTTAACAATTTTCAAATATCACTGTATTTAGACGAGTAAACGAAAAATGTTCGTTTCAGACTCTAATAACGCAGAAGATCGTGTTTCTTTGTTGAAAAACGTCATGGAGCCCTATCTCACCTAATTTAAATGGTAGAATCAAACTTAAACTAAACGTAATGTTTGTACCTAGGGTAAAGTTAAATATTTTACACAATTTTCAAATATCACTGTATTTAGACGAGTAAACGAAAACTGTTCGTTTCAGACTCTAATAACGCAGAAAATCGTGTTTCTAGTTGAAAAACGTCATGGAGCCATATCTCACCTAATTTAAATGGTAGAATCAAACTTAAACTAAACGTAATGTTTGTACCTAGGGTAAAGTTAAATAGTTTAAACAATTTTCAAATATCACTGTATTTAGACGAGTAAACGAAAAATGATCGTTTCAGACTCTAATAGCACAGAAAATCGTGTTTCTAGTTGAAAAACGTCATGGAGCCATATCTCACCTAATTTAAATGGTAGAATTAAACTTAAACTAAACGTAATGTTTGTACCTAGGGTAAAGTTAAATAGTTTAAACAATTTTCAAATATCTCTGTATTTAGACGAGTAAACGAAAAATGTTCGTTTCAGACTCTAATAACACAGAAAATCGTGTTTCTAGTTGAAAAACGTCATGGAGCCATATCTCACCTAATTTAAAAGGTAGAATCAAACTTAAACTAAACGTAATGTTTGTACCTAGGGTAAAGTTAAATAGTTTAAACAATTTTCAAATATCACTGTATTTAGACGAGTAAACGAAAAATGTTCATTTCAGACTCTAATAACACAGAAAATCGTGTTTCTAGTTGAAAAACGTCATGGAGCCATATCTCACCTAATTTAAATGGTAGAATCAAACTTAAACTAAACGTAATGTTTGTACCTAGGGTAAAGTTAAATAGATTAAACAATTTTCAAATATCACTGTATTTAGACGAGTAAACGAAAAATGTTCGTTTCAGACTCTAATGACGCAGAAAATCGTGTTTCTAGTTGAAAAACGTCATGGAGCCATATCTCACCTAATTTAAATGGTAGAATCAAACTTAAACTAAACGTAATGTTTGTACCTAGGGTAAAGTTAAATAGTTTAAACAATTTTCAAATATCACTGTATTTCGACGAGTAAACGAAAAATGTTCGTTTCAGACTCTAATAACGCAGAAAATCGTGTTTCTAGTTGAAAAACATCATGGAGCCATATCTCACCTAATTTAAATGGTAGAATCAAACTTAAACTAAACGTAATGTTTGTACCTAGGGCAAAGTTAAATAGTTTAAACAATTTTCAAATATCACTGTATTTAGACGAGTAAACGAAAAATGATCGTTTCAGACTCTAATAGCACAGAAAATCGTGTTTCTAGTTGAAAAACGTCATGGAGCCATATCTCACCTAATTTAAAAGATAGAATCAAACTTAAACTAAACGTAATGTTTGTACCTAGAGTAAAGTTAAATAGTTTAAACAATTTTCAAATATCACTGTATTTAGACGAGTAAACGAAAAATGTTCATTTCAGACTCTAATAACACAGAAAATCGTGTTTCTAGTTGAAAAACGTCATGGAGCCATATCTCACCTAATTTAAAAGGTAGAATCAAACTTAAACTAAACGTAATGTTTGTACCTAGGGTAAAGTTAAATAGTTTAAACAATTTTCAAATATCACTGTATTTAGACGAGTAAACGAAAAATATTCGTTTCAGACTCTAATAACGCAGAAAATCGTGTTTCTAGTTGAAAAACGTCATGGAGCCATATCTCACCTAATTATATGGTAGAATCAAACTTAAACTAAACGTAATGTTTGTACCTAGGGTAAAGTTAAATAGTTTAAACAATTTTCAAATATCACTGTATTTAGAAGTGTAAACGAAAAATGTTCGTTTCAGACTCTAATAAAGCAGAAAATCGTGTTTCTAGTTGAAAAACGTCATGGAGCCATATCTCACCTAATTTAAATGGTAGAATTAAACTTAAACTAAACGTAATGTTTGTACCTAGGGTAAAGTTAAATAGTTTAAACAATTTTCAAATATCTCTGTATTTAGACGAGTAAACGAAAAATGTTCGTTTCAGACTCTAATAACACAGAAAATCGTGTTTCTAGTTGAAAAACGTCATGGAGCCATATCTCACCTAATTTAAAAGATAGAATCAAACTTAAACTAAACGTAATGTTTGTACATAGGGTAAAGTTAAATAGTTTAAACAATTTTCAAATATCACTGTATTTAGACGAGTAAACGAAAAATGTTCATTTCAGACTCTAATAAAGCAGAAAATCGTGTTTCTAGTTGAAAAACGTCATGGAGCCATTATCTCACCTAATTTAAATGGTAGAATCAAACTTAAACTAAACGTAATGTTTGTACCTAGGGTAAAGTTAAATAGTTTAACAATTTTCAAATATCACTGTATTTAGACGAGTAAACGAAAAATGTTCGTTTCAGACTCTAATAACGCAGAAAATCGTGTTTCTAGTTGAAAAACGTCATGGAGCCATCTCTCACCTAATTTAAATAATAGAATCAAACAAACTAAATGTAATGTTTGTAACTAGGGTAAAGTTAAATAGTTTAAACAATTTTCAAATATCACTGTATTTAGACGAGTAAACGAAAAATGTTCGTTTCAGACTCTAATAACGCAGAAAATCGTGTTTCTAGTTGAAAAACGTCATGGAGCCATATCTCACCTAATTTAAATGGTAGAATCAAACTTAAACTAAACGTAATGTTTGTACCTAGGGTAAAGTTAAATAGTTTAAACAATTTTAAAATATCACTGTATTTAGACGAGTAAACGAAAAATGATCGTTTCAGATTCTAATAACGCAGAAAATCGTGTTTCTTGTTGAAAAACGTCATGGAGCCATATCTCACCTAATTTAAATGGTAGAATCAAACAAACTAAACGTAATGTTTGTACCTAGGGTAAAGTTAAATAGTTTAAACAATTTTCAAATATCACTGTATTTAGACGAGTAAACAAAAAATGTTCGTTTCAGACTCTAATAACACAGAAAATCGTGTTTCTAGTTTAAAAACGTCATGGAGCCATATCTCACCTAATTTAAATGGTAGAATCAAACTTAACCTAAACGTAATGTTTGTACCTAGGGTAAAGTTAAATAGTTTAAACAATTTTAAAATATCACTGTATTTAGAAGAGCAAACGAAAAATGTTCGTTTCAGACTCTAATAATGCTGAAAATCGTGTTTCTAGTTGAAAAACGTCATGAAGCCATATCTCACCAAATTTAAATGGTAGAATCAAACAAGCTAAACGTAATATTTGTACCTAGGGTAAAGTTAAATAGTTTAAACAATTTTCAAATATCACTGTATTTCGACGAGTAAACGAAAATGTTCGTTTCTAACTCTAATAACGCAGAAAATCGTGTTTCTAGTTGAAAAACGTCATGGAGCCATATCTCACCTAATTTGAATGGTAGAATCAAACTTAAACTAAGCGTAATGTTTGTACCTAGGGTAAAGTTAAATAGTTTAAACAATTTTAAAATATCACTGTATTTAGACGTGTAAACGAAAAATGTTCGTTTCAGACTCAAATAACGCAGAAAATCGTGTTTCTAGTTGAAAAACGTCATGGAGCCATATCTCACCTAATTTAAATGGTAGAATCAAACTTAAACTAAACGTAATGTTTGTACCTAGGGTAAAGTTAAATAGTTTAAACAATTTTAAAATATCACTGTATTTAGACGAGTAAACGAAAAATGATCGTTTCAGATTCTAATAACGCAGAAAATCGTGTTTCTTGTTGAAAAACGTCATGGAGCCATATCTCACCTAATTTAAATGGTAGAATCAAACAAACTAAACGTAATGTTTGTACCTAGGGTAAAGTTAAATAGTTTAAACAATTTTCAAATATCACTGTATTTAGACGAGTAAACAAAAAATGTTCGTTTCAGACTCTAATAACACAGAAAATCGTGTTTCTAGTTTAAAAACGTCATGGAGCCATATCTCACCTAATTTAAATGGTAGAATCAAACTTAACCTAAACGTAATGTTTGTACCTAGGGTAAAGTTAAATAGTTTAAACAATTTTCAAATATCACTGTATTTCGACGAGTAAACGAAAATGTTCGTTTCTAACTCTAATAACGCAGAAAATCGTGTTTCTAGTTGAAAAACGTCATGGTGCCATATCTCACCTAATTTAAATGGTAGAATCAAACTTAAACTAAACGTAATGTTTGTACCTAGGGTTATGTTGAATAGTTTAAACAATTTTTAAATATCACTGTATTTAGACGAGTAAACGAAAAATGTTCGTTTCAGACTCTAATAACGCAGAAAACCGTGTTTCTTTGATGAAAAACGTCATGGAGCCATATCTCACTCATTTAAATGGTAGAATCAAACTTAAACTAAACGTAATGTTTGTAAATAGGGTAAAGTTAAAAACGTCATGGAGCCATATCTCACTAATTTAAATGGTAGAATCAAACTTAAACTAAACGTAATGTTTGTACCTAGGGTAAAGATAAATAGTTAAAACAATTTTCAAATATCACTGTATTTAGACGAGTAAACGAAAAATGTTCGTTTCAGACTCTAATAACGCAGAAAATCGTATTTCTAGTTGAAAAACGTCATGGAGCCATATCTCGCCTAATTTAAATGGTAGAATCAAACTTAAACTAAACGTAATGTTTGTACCTAGGGTAAAGTTAAATAGTTTAAACAATTTTCAAATATCACTGTATTTAGACGAGTAAACGAAAAATGATCGTTTCAGACTCTAATAACACAGAAAATCGTGTTTCTAGTTGGAAAACGTCATGGAGCCATATCTCACCTAATTTAAATGGTAGAATCAAACTTAAACTAATCGTAATGTTTGTACCTAGGGTAAAGTTAAATAGTTTAAACAATTTTCAAATATCACTGTATTTAGACGAGTAAACGAAAAATGTTCGTTTCAGACTCTAATAACGCAGAAAATCGTGTTTCTAGTTGAAAAACGTCATGGAGCCATATCTCACCTAATTTAAATGGTAGAATCAAACTTAAACTAATCGTAATGTTTGTACCTAGGGTAAAGTTAAATAGTTTAAACAATTTTCAAATATCACTGTATTTAGACGAGTAAACGAAAAATGTTCGTTTCAGACTCTAATAACGCAGAAAATCGTATTTCTAGTTGAAAAACGTCATGGAGCCATATCTCGCCTAATTTAAATGGTAGAATCAAACTTAAACTAAACGTAATGTTTGTACCTAGGGTAAAGTTAAATAGTTTAAACAATTTTCAAATATCACTGTATTTAGACGAGTAAACGAAAAATGATCGTTTCAGACTCTAATAACACAGAAAATCGTGTTTCTAGTTGGAAAACGTCATGGAGCCATATCTCACCTAATTTAAATGGTAGAATCAAACTTAAACTAAACGTAATGTTTGTACCTAGGGTTATGTTAAATAGTTTAAACAATTTTCAAATATCACTGTATTTAGACGAGTAAACGAAAAATGTTCGTTTCAGAATTTAATAACGCAGAAAATCGTGTTTCTAGTTGAAAAACGTCATATCTCACCTAATTTAAATGGTAGAATTAATCTTAAACTAAACGTAATGTTTGTACCTAGGGTAAAGTTAAATAGTTTAAACAATTTTCAAATATCACTGTATTTAGACGAGTAAACGAAAAATGTTCGTTTCAGACTCTAATAACGCAGAAAATCGTGTTTCTTTGTTGAAAAACGTCATGGAGCCATATCTCACTAATTTAAATGGTAGAATCAAACTTAAACTAAACGTAATGTTTGTACCTAGGGTAAAGATAAATAGTTTAAACAATTTTCAAATATCACTGTATTTAGACGAGTAAACGAAAAATGATCGTTTCAGACTCTAATAACACAGAAAATCGTGTTTCTAGTTGAAAAACGTCATGGAGCCATATCTCACCTAATTTAAATGGTAGAATCAAACTTAAACTAAACGTAATGTTTGTACCTAGGGTAAAGTTAAATAGTTTAAACAATTTTCAAATATCACTGTATTTAGACGAGTAAACGAAAAATGATCGTTTCAGACTCTAATAGCACAGAAAATCGTGTTTCTAGTTGAAAAACGTCATGGATCCATATCTTACCTAATTTAAATGGTAGAATTAAACTTAAACTAAACGTAATGTTTGTACCTAGGGTAAAGTTAAATAGTTTAAACAATTTTCCAATATCACTGTATTTAGACGAGTAAACGAAAAATGTTCGTTTCAGACTCTAATAACGCAGAAAATCGTATTTCTAGTTGAAAAACATCATGGAGACATATCTCACCTAATTTAAATGGTAGAATCAAACTTAAACTAAACGTAATGTTTGTACCTAGGGTAATGTTAAATAGTTTAAACAATTTTCAAATATCACTGTATTTAGACGAGTAAACGAAAAATGATCGTTTCAGACTCTAATAACACAGAAAATCGTGTTTCTAGTTGAAAAACGTCATGGAGCTATATCTCACCTAATTTAAATGGTAGAATCAATCTTAAACTAAACGAAATGTTTGTACCTAGGGTTATGTTAAATAGTTTAAACAATTTTCAAATATCACTGTATTTAGACGAGTAAACGAAAAATGTTCGTTTCAGACTCTAATAACGCAGAAAATCGTGTTTCTTTGTTGAAAAACGTCATGGAGCCATATCTCACTAATTTAAATGGTAGAATCAAACTTAAACTAAACGTAATGTTTGTACCTAGGGTAAAGATAAATAGTTTAAACAATTTTCAAATATCACTGTATTTAGACGAGTAAACGAAAAATGTTCGTTTCAGACTCTAATAACACAGAAAATCGTGTTTCTAGTTGAAAAACGTCATGGAGCCATATCTCACCTAATTTAAATGGTAGAATCAAACTTAAACTAAACGTAATGTTTGTACCTAGGGTAAAGTTAAATAGTTTAAACAATTTTCAAATATCACTGTATTTAGACGAGTAAACGAAAAATGTTCGTTTCAGACTCTAATAACGCAGAAAATCGTGTTTCTAGTTGAAAAACGTCATGGAGCCATATCTCACCTAATTTAAATGGTAGAATAAAAGTTAAACTAAACGTAATGTTTGTACCTAGAGTAAAGTTAAATAGTTTAAACAATTTTCAAATATCACTGTATTTAGACGAGTAAACGAAAAATGTTCGTTTCAGACTCTAATAACACAGAAAATCGTGTTTCTAGTTGAAAAACGTCATGGAGCTATATCTCATCTAATTTAAATAGTAGAATCAAACTTAAACTAAACGTAATGTTTGTACCTAGGGTAAAGTTAAATAGTTTAAACAATTTTAAAATATCACTGTATTTAGACGAGTAAACGAAAAATGTTCGTTTCAGACTCTAATAACGCAAAAAATCGTGTTTCTAGTTGAAAAACGTCATGGAGCCATATCTCACCTAATTTAAATGGTAGAAACAAACTTAAACTAAACGTAATGTTTGTACCTAGGGTTATGTTAAATAGTTTAAACAATTTTCAAATATCACTGTATTTAGACGAGTAAACGAAAAATGTTCGTTTCAGAATTTAATAACGCAGAAAATCGTGTTTCTAGTTGAAAAACGTCATCTCTCACCTAATTTAAATGGTAGAATTAATCTTAAACTAAACGTAATGTTTGTACCTAGGGTAAAGTTAAATAGTTTAACAATTTTCAAATATCACTGTATTTAGACGAGTAAACGAAAAATGTTCGTTTCAGACTCTAATAACGCAGAAGATCGTGTTTCTTTGTTGAAAAACGTCATGGAGCCCTATCTCACCTAATTTAAATGGTAGAATCAAACTTAAACTAAACGTAATGTTTGTACCTAGGGTAAAGTTAAATATTTTACACAATTTTCAAATATCACTGTATTTAGACGAGTAAACGAAAACTGTTCGTTTCAGACTCTAATAACGCAGAAAATCGTGTTTCTAGTTGAAAAACGTCATGGAGCCATATCTCACCTAATTTAAATGGTAGAATCAAACATAAACTAAACGTAATGTTTGTACCTAGGGTAAAGTTAAATAGTTTAAACAATTTTCAAATATCACTGTATTTAGACGAATAAACGAAAAATGATCGTTTCAGACTCTAATAGCACAGAAAATCGTGTTTCTAGTTGAAAAACGTCATGGAGCCATATCTCACCTAATTTAAATGGTAGAATTAAACTTAAACTAAACGTAATGTTTAATAGTTTAAACAATTTTCAAATATCTCTGTATTTAGACGAGTAAACGAAAAATGTTCGTTTCAGACTCTAATAACACAGAAAATCGTGTTTCTAGTTGAAAAACGTCATGGAGCCATATCTCACCTAATTTAAATGGTAGAATCAAACTTAAACTAAACGTAATGTTTGTACCTAGGGTAAAGTTAAATAGTTTAAACAATTTTCAAATATCACTGTATTTAGACGAGTAAACGAAAAATGTTCGTTTCAGACTCTAATAACGCAGAAAATCGTGTTTCTAGTTGAAAAACGTCATGGAGCCATATCTCACCTAATTTAAATGGTAGAATAAAAGTTAAACTAAACGTAATGTTTGTACCTAGAGTAAAGTTAAATAGTTTAAACAATTTTCAAATATCACTGTATTTAGACGAGTAAACGAAAAATGTTCGTTTCAGACTCTAATAACACAGAAAATCGTGTTTCTTTGTTGAAAAACGTCATGGAGCCATATCTCACTAATTTAAATGGTAGAATCAAACTTAAACTAAACGTAATGTTTGTACCTAGGGTAAAGTTAAATAGTTTAAACAATTTTAAAATATCACTGTATTTAGACGAGTAAACGAAAAATGTTCGTTTCAGACTCTAATAACGCAGAAAATCGTGTTTCTAGTTGAAAAACGTCATGGAGCCATATCTCACCTAATTTAAATGGTAGAAACAAACTTAAACTAAACGTAATGTTTGTACCTAGGGTTATGTTAAATAGTTTAAACAATTTTCAAATATCACTGTATTTAGACGAGTAAACGAAAAATGTTCGTTTCAGAATTTAATAACGCAGAAAATCGTGTTTCTAGTTGAAAAACGTCATCTCTCACCTAATTTAAATGGTAGAATTAATCTTAAACTAAACGTAATGTTTGTACCTAGGGTAAAGTTAAATAGTTTAACAATTTTCAAATATCACTGTATTTAGACGAGTAAACGAAAAATGTTCGTTTCAGACTCTAATAACGCAGAAGATCGTGTTTCTTTGTTGAAAAACGTCATGGAGCCCTATCTCACCTAATTTAAATGGTAGAATCAAACTTAAACTAAACGTAATGTTTGTACCTAGGGTAAAGTTAAATATTTTACACAATTTTCAAATATCACTGTATTTAGACGAGTAAACGAAAACTGTTCGTTTCAGACTCTAATAACGCAGAAAATCGTGTTTCTAGTTGAAAAACGTCATGGAGCCATATCTCACCTAATTTAAATGGTAGAATCAAACTTAAACTAATCGTAATGTTTGTACCTAGGGTAAAGTTAAATAGTTTAAACAATTTTCAAATATCACTGTATTTAGACGAGTAAACGAAAAATGATCGTTTCAGACTCTAATAGCACAGAAAATCGTGTTTCTAGTTGAAAAACGTCATGGAGCCATATCTCACCTAATTTAAATGGTAGAATTAAACTTAAACTAAACGTAATGTTTGTACCTAGGGTAAAGTTAAATAGTTTAAACAATTTTCAAATATCTCTGTATTTAGACGAGTAAACGAAAAATGTTCGTTTCAGACTCTAATAACACAGAAAATCGTGTTTCTAGTTGAAAAACGTCATGGAGCCATATCTCACCTAATTTAAAAGGTAGAATCAAACTTAAACTAAACGTAATGTTTGTACCTAGGGTAAAGTTAAATAGTTTAAACAATTTTCAAATATCACTGTATTTAGACGAGTAAACGAAAAATGTTCATTTCAGACTCTAATAACACAGAAAATCGTGTTTCTAGTTGAAAAACGTCATGGAGCCATATCTCACCTAATTTAAATGGTAGAATCAAACTTAAACTAAACGTAATGTTTGTACCTAGGGTAAAGTTAAATAGATTAAACAATTTTCAAATATCACTGTATTTAGACGAGTAAACGAAAAATGTTCGTTTCAGACTCTAATGACGCAGAAAATCGTGTTTCTAGTTGAAAAACGTCATGGAGCCATATCTCACCTAATTTAAATGGTAGAATCAAACTTAAACTAAACGTAATGTTTGTACCTAGGGTAAAGTTAAATAGTTTAAACAATTTTCAAATATCACTGTATTTCGACGAGTAAACGAAAAATGTTCGTTTCAGACTCTAATAACGCAGAAAATCGTGTTTCTAGTTGAAAAACATCATGGAGCCATATCTCACCTAATTTAAATGGTAGAATCAAACTTAAACTAAACGTAATGTTTGTACCTAGGGTAAAGTTAAATAGTTTAAACAATTTTCAAATATCACTGTATTTAGACGAGTAAACGAAAAATGATCGTTTCAGACTCTAATAGCACAGAAAATCGTGTTTCTAGTTGAAAAACGTCATGGAGCCATATCTCACCTAATTTAAAAGATAGAATCAAACTAAACTAAACGTAATGTTTGTACCTAGGGTAAAGTTAAATAGTTTAAACAATTTTCAAATATCACTGTATTTAGACGAGTAAACGAAAAATGTTCATTTCAAACTCTAATAACACAGAAAATCGTGTTTCTAGTTGAAAAACGTCATGGAGCCATATCTCACCTAATTTAAAAGGTAGAATCAAACTTAAACTAAACGTAATGTTTGTACCTAGGGTAAAGTTAAATAGTTTAAACAATTTTCAAATATCACTGTATTTAGACGAGTAAACGAAAAATATTCGTTTCAGACTCTAATAACGCAGAAAATCGTGTTTCTAGTTGAAAAACGTCATGGAGCCATATCTCACCTAATTATATGGTAGAATCAAACTTAAACTAAACGTAATGTTTGTACCTAGGGTAAAGTTAAATAGTTTAAACAATTTTCAAATATCATTGTATTTAGAAGTGTAAACGAAAAATGTTCGTTTCAGACTCTAATAAAGCAGAAAATCGTGTTTCTAGTTGAAAAACGTCATGGAGCCATATCTCACCTAATTTAAATGGTAGAATTAAACTTAAACTAAACGTAATGTTTGTACCTAGGGTAAAGTTAAATAGTTTAAACAATTTTCAAATATCTCTGTATTTAGACGAGTAAACGAAAAATGTTCGTTTCAGACTCTAATAACACAGAAAATCGTGTTTCTAGTTGAAAAACGTCATGGAGCCATATCTCACCTAATTTAAAAGATAGAATCAAACTTAAACTAAACGTAATGTTTGTACATAGGGTAAAGTTAAATAGTTTAAACAATTTTCAAATATCACTGTATTTAGACGAGTAAACGAAAAATGTTCATTTCAGACTCTAATAAAGCAGAAAATCGTGTTTCTAGTTGAAAAACGTCATGGAGCCATTATCTCACCTAATTTAAATGGTAGAATCAAACTTAAACTAAACGTAATGTTTGTACCTAGGGTAAAGTTAAATAGTTTAACAATTTTCAAATATCACTGTATTTAGACGAGTAAACGAAAAATGTTCGTTTCAGACTCTAATAACGCAGAAAATCGTGTTTCTAGTTGAAAAACGTCATGGAGCCATCTCTCACCTAATTTAAATAATAGAATCAAACAAACTAAATGTAATGTTTGTAAATAGGGTAAAGTTAAATAGTTTAAACAATTTTCAAATATCACTGTATTTAGACGAGTAAACGAAAAATGTTCGTTTCAGACTCTAATAACGCAGAAAATCGTGTTTCTAGTTGAAAAACGTCATGGAGCCATATCTCACCTAATTTAAATGGTAGAATCAAACTTAAACTAAACGTAATGTTTGTACCTAGGGTAAAGTTAAATAGTTTAAACAATTTTAAAATATCACTGTATTTAGACGAGTAAACGAAAAATGATCGTTTCAGATTCTAATAACGCAGAAAATCGTGTTTCTTGTTGAAAAACGTCATGGAGCCATATCTCACCTAATTTAAATGGTAGAATCAAACAAACTAAACGTAATGTTTGTACCTAGGGTAAAGTTAAATAGTTTAAACAATTTTCAAATATCACTGTATTTAGACGAGTAAACAAAAAATGTTCGTTTCAGACTCTAATAACACAGAAAATCGTGTTTCTAGTTTAAAAACGTCATGGAGCCATATCTCACCTAATTTAAATGGTAGAATCAAACTTAACCTAAACGTAATGTTTGTACCTAGGGTAAAGTTAAATAGTTTAAACAATTTTAAAATATCACTGTATTTAGAAGAGCAAACGAAAAATGTTCGTTTCAGACTCTAATAATGCTGAAAATCGTGTTTCTAGTTGAAAAACGTCATGAAGCCATATCTCACCAAATTTAAATGGTAGAATCAAACAAGCTAAACGTAATATTTGTACCTAGGGTAAAGTTAAATAGTTTAAACAATTTTCAAATATCACTGTATTTCGACGAGTAAACGAAAATGTTCGTTTCTAACTCTAATAACGCAGAAAATCGTGTTTCTAGTTGAAAAACGTCATGGAGCCATATCTCACCTAATTTAAATGGTAGAATCAAACTTAAACTAAGCGTAATGTTTGTACCTAGGGTAAAGTTAAATAGTTTAAACAATTTTAAAATATCACTGTATTTAGACGTGTAAACGAAAAATGTTCGTTTCAGACTCAAATAACGCAGAAAATCGTGTTTCTAGTTGAAAAACGTCATGGAGCCATATCTCACCTAATTTAAATGGTAGAATCAAACTTAAACTAAACGTAATGTTTGTACCTAGGGTAAAGTTAAATAGTTTAAACAATTTTAAAATATCACTGTATTTAGACGAGTAAACGAAAAATGATCGTTTCAGATTCTAATAACGCAGAAAATCGTGTTTCTTGTTGAAAAACGTCATGGAGCCATATCTCACCTAATTTAAATGGTAGAATCAAACAAACTAAACGTAATGTTTGTACCTAGGGTAAAGTTAAATAGTTTAAACAATTTTCAAATATCACTGTATTTAGACGAGTAAACAAAAAATGTTCGTTTCAGACTCTAATAACACAGAAAATCGTGTTTCTAGTTTAAAAACGTCATGGAGCCATATCTCACCTAATTTAAATGGTAGAATCAAACTTAACCTAAACGTAATGTTTGTACCTAGGGTAAAGTTAAATAGTTTAAACAATTTTAAAATATCACTGTATTTAGAAGAGCAAACGAAAAATGTTCGTTTCAGACTCTAATAATGCTGAAAATCGTGTTTCTAGTTGAAAAACGTCATGAAGCCATATCTCACCAAATTTAAATGGTAGAATCAAACAAGCTAAACGTAATATTTGTACCTAGGGTAAAGTTAAATAGTTTAAACAATTTTCAAATATCACTGTATTTCGACGAGTAAACGAAAATGTTCGTTTCTAACTCTAATAACGCAGAAAATCGTGTTTCTAGTTGAAAAACGTCATGGAGCCATATCTCACCTAATTTAAATGGTAGAATCAAACTTAAACTAAGCGTAATGTTTGTACCTAGGGTAAAGTTAAATAGTTTAAACAATTTTCAAATATCACTGTATTTAGACGAGTAAACGAAAAATGTTCGTTTCACACTCTAATAACGCAGAAAAACGTGTTTGTAGTTGAAAAACGTCATGGAGCCATATCTCACCTAATTTAAATGGTAGAATCAAACTTAAACTAAACGTAATGTTTGTACCTAGGGTTTTGTTAAATAGTTTAAACAATTTTCAAATATCACTGTATTTAGACGAGTAAACGAAAAATGTTCGTTTCAGAATTTAATAACGCAGAAAATCGTGTTTCTAGTTGAAAAACGTCATCTCTCACCTAATTTAAATGGTAGAATTAATCTTAAACTAAACGTAATGTTTGTACCTAGGGTAAAGTTAAATAGTTTAACAATTTTCAAATATCACTGTATTTAGACGAGTAAACGAAAAATGTTCGTTTCAGACTCTAATAACGCAGAAGATCGTGTTTCTTTGTTGAAAAACGTCATGGAGCCCTATCTCACCTAATTTAAATGGTAGAATCAAACTTAAACTAAACGTAATGTTTGTACCTAGGGTAAAGTTAAATATTTTACACAATTTTCAAATATCACTGTATTTAGACGAGTAAACGAAAACTGTTCGTTTCAGACTCTAATAACGCAGAAAATCGTGTTTCTAGTTGAAAAACGTCATGGAGCCATATCTCACCTAATTTAAATGGTAGAATCAAACTTAAACTAAACGTAATGTTTGTCCTAGGGTAAAGTTAAATAGTTTAAACAATTTTCAAATATCACTGTATTTAGACGAGTAAACGAAAAATGATCGTTTCAGACTCTAATAGCACAGAAAATCGTGTTTCTAGTTGAAAAACGTCATGGAGCTATATCTCACCTAATTTAAATGGTAGAATTAAACTTAAACTAAACGTAATGTTAAATAGTTTAAACAATTTTCAAATATCTCTGTATTTAGACGAGTAAACGAAAAATGTTCGTTTCATACTCTAATAACACAGAAAATCGTGTTTCTAGTTGAAAAACGTCATGGAGCCATATCTCACCTAATTTAAATGGTAGAATCAAACTTAAACTAAACGTAATGTTTGTACCTAGGGTAAAGTTAAATAGTTTAAACAATTTTCAAATATCACTGTATTTAGACGAGTAAACGAAAAATGTTCGTTTCAGACTCTAATAACGCAGAAAATCGTGTTTCTAGTTGAAAAACGTCATGGAGCCATATCTCACCTAATTTAAATGGTAGAATAAAAGTTAAACTAAACGTAATGTTTGTACCTAGAGTAAAGTTAAATAGTTTAAACAATTTTCAAATATCACTGTATTTAGACGAGTAAACGAAAAATGTTCGTTTCAGACTCTAATAACACAGAAAATCGTGTTTCTAGTTGAAAAACGTCATGGAGCTATATCTCACCTAATTTAAATAGTAGAATCAAACTTAAACTAAACGTAATGTTTGTACCTAGGGTAAAGTTAAATAGTTTAAACAATTTTAAAATATCACTGTATTTAGACGAGTAAACGAAAAATGTTCGTTTCAGACTCTAATAACGCAGAAAATCGTGTTTCTAGTTGAAAAACGTCATGGAGCCATATCTCACCTAATTTAAATGGTAGAAACAAACTTAAACTAAACGTAATGTTTGTACCTAGGGTTATGTTAAATAGTTTAAACAATTTTCAAATATCACTGTATTTAGACGAGTAAACGAAAAATGTTCGTTTCAGAATTTAATAACGCAGAAAATCGTGTTTCTAGTTGAAAAACGTCATCTCTCACCTAATTTAAATGGTAGAATTAATCTTAAACTAAACGTAATGTTTGTACCTAGGGTAAAGTTAAATAGTTTAACAATTTTCAAATATCACTGTATTTAGACGAGTAAACGAAAAATGTTCGTTTCAGACTCTAATAACGCAGAAGATCGTGTTTCTTTGTTGAAAAACGTCATGGAGCCCTATCTCACCTAATTTAAATGGTAGAATCAAACTTAAACTAAACGTAATGTTTGTACCTAGGGTAAAGTTAAATATTTTACACAATTTTCAAATATCACTGTATTTAGACGAGTAAACGAAAACTGTTCGTTTCAGACTCTAATAACGCAGAAAATCGTGTTTCTAGTTGAAAAACGTCATGGAGCCATATCTCACCTAATTTAAATGGTAGAATCAAACTTAAACTAAACGTGATGTTTGTACCTAGGGTAAAGTTAAATAGTTTAAACAATTTTAAAATATCACTGTACTTAGACGAGTAAACGAAAAATGATCGTTTCAGACTCTAATAGCACAGAAAATCGTGTTTCTAGTTGAAAAACGTCATGGAGCCATATCTCACCTAATTTAAATGGTAGAATTAAACTTAAACTAAACGTAATGTTTGTACCTAGGGTAAAGTTAAATAGTTTAAACAATTTTCAAATATCTCTGTATTTAGACGAGTAAACGAAAAATGTTCGTTTCAGACTCTAATAACACAGAAAATCGTGTTTCTAGTTGAAAAACGTCATGGAGCCATATCTCACCTAATTTAAAAGGTAGAATCAAACTTAAACTAAACGTAATGTTTGTACCTAGGGTAAAGTTAAATAGTTTAAACAATTTTCAAATATCACTGTATTTAGACGAGTAAACGAAAAATGTTCATTTCAGACTCTAATAACACAGAAAATCGTGTTTCTAGTTGAAAAACGTCATGGAGCCATATCTCACCTAATTTAAATGGTAGAATCAAACTTAAACTAAACGTAATGTTTGTACCTAGGGTAAAGTTAAATAGATTAAACAATTTTCAAATATCACTGTATTTAGACGAGTAAACGAAAAATGTTCGTTTCAGACTCTAATGACGCAGAAAATCGTGTTTCTAGTTGAAAAACGTCATGGAGCCATATCTCACCTAATTTAAATGGTAGAATCAAACTTAAACTAAACGTAATGTTTGTACCTAGGGTAAAGTTAAATAGTTTAAACAATTTTCAAATATCACTGTATTTCGACGAGTAAACGAAAAATGTTCGTTTCAGACTCTAATAACGCAGAAAATCGTGTTTCTAGTTGAAAAACATCATGGAGCCATATCTCACCTAATTTAAATGGTAGAATCAAACTTAAACTAAACGTAATGTTTGTACCTAGGGTAAAGTTAAATAGTTTAAACAATTTTCAAATATCACTGTATTTAGACGAGTAAACGAAAAATGTTCGTTTCAGACTTTAATAACGCAGAAAATCGTGTTTCTAGTTGAAAAACGTCATCTCTCACCTAATTTAAATGGTAGAATTAATCTTAAACTAAACGTAATGTTTGTACCTAGGGTAAAGTTAAATAGTTTAAACAATTGTCAAATATCACTGTATTTAGACGAGTAAACGAAAAATGTTCGTTTCAGACTCTAATAACGCAGAAAATCGTGTTTCTTTGTTGAAAAACGTCATGGAGCCATATCTCACCTAATTTAAATGGTAGAATCAAACTTAAACTAAACGTAATGTTTGTACCTAGGGTAAAGTTAAATATTTTACACAATTTTCAAATATCACTGTATTTAGACGAGTAAACGAAAACTGTTCGTTTCAGACTCTAATAACGCAGAAAATCGTGTTTCTAGTTGAAAAACGTCATGGAGCCATATCTCACCTAATTTAAATGGTAGAATCAAACTTAAACTAAACGTAATGTTTGTACCTAGGGTAAAGTTAAATAGTTTAAACAATTTTCAAATATCACTGTATTTAGACGAGTAAACGAAAAATGATCGTTTCAGACTCTAATAGCACAGAAAATCGTGTTTCTAGTTGAAAAACGTCATGGAGCCATATCTCACCTAATTTAAATGGTAGAATTAAACTTAAACTAAACGTAATGTTTGTACCTAGGGTAAAGTTAAATAGTTTAAACAATTTTCAAATATCTCTGTATTTAGACGAGTAAACGAAAAATGTTCGTTTCAGACTCTAATAACACAGAAAATCGTGTTTCTAGTTGAAAAACGTCATGGAGCCATATCTCACCTAATTTAAAAGATAGAATCAAACTTAAACTAAACGTAATGTTTGTACCTAGGGTAAAGTTAAATAGTTTAAACAATTTTCAAATATCACTGTATTTAGACGAGTAAACGAAAAATGTTCATTTCAGACTCTAATAACACAGAAAATCGTGTTTCTAGTTGAAAAACGTCATGGAGCCATATCTCACCTAATTTAAAAGGTAGAATCAAACTTAAACTAAACGTAATGTTTGTACCTAGGGTAAAGTTAAATAGTTTAAACAATTTTCAAATATCACTGTATTTAGACGAGTAAACGAAAAATATTCGTTTCAGACTCTAATAACGCAGAAAATCGTGTTTCTAGTTGAAAAACGTCATGGAGCCATATCTCACCTAATTTAAATGGTAGAATCAAACTTAAACTAAACGTAATGTTTGTACCTAGGGTAAAGTTAAATAGTTTAAACAATTTTCAAATATCACTGTATTTAGAAGTGTAAACGAAAAATGTTCGTTTCAGACTCTAATAAAGCAGAAAATCGTGTTTCTAGTTGAAAAACGTCATGGAGCCATATCTCACCTAATTTAAATGGTAGAATTAAACTTAAACTAAACGTAATGTTTGTACCTAGGGTAAAGTTAAATAGTTTAAACAATTTTCAAATATCTCTGTATTTAGACGAGTAAACGAAAAATGTTCGTTTCAGACTCTAATAACACAGAAAATCGTGTTTCTAGTTGAAAAACGTCATGGAGCCATATCTCACCTAATTTAAAAGATAGAATCAAACTTAAACTAAACGTAATGTTTGTACATAGGGTAAAGTTAAATAGTTTAAACAATTTTCAAATATCACTGTATTTAGACGAGTAAACGAAAAATGTTCATTTCAGACTCTAATAACACAGAAAATCGTGTTTCTAGTTGAAAAACGTCATGGAGCCATATCTCACCTAATTTAAAAGGTAGAATCAAACTTAAACTAAACGTAATGTTTGTACGTAGGGTAAAGTTAAATAGTTTAAACAATTTTCATATATCACTGTATTTAGACGAGTAAACGAAAAATATTCGTTTCAGACTCTAATAACGCAGAAAATCGTGTTTCTAGTTGAAAAACGTCATGGAGCCATATCTCACCTAATTTAAATGGTAGAATCAAACTTAAACTAAACGTAATGTTTGTACCTAGGGTAAAGTTAAATAGTTTAAACAATTTTCAAATATCACTGTATTTAGAAGTGTAAACGAAAAATGTTCGTTTCAGACTCTAATAACGCAGAAAATCGTGTTTCTAGTTGAAAAACGTCATGGAGCCATTATCTCACCTAATTTAAATGGTAGAATCAAACTTAAACTAAACGTAATGTTTGTACCTAGGGTAAAGTTAAATAGTTTAACAATTTTCAAATATCACTGTATTTAGACGAGTAAACGAAAAATGTTCGTTTCAGACTCTAATAACGCAGAAAATCGTGTTTCTAGTTGAAAAACGTCATGGAGCCATCTCTCACCTAATTTAAATAATAGAATCAAACAAACTAAATGTAATGTTTGTAACTAGGGTAAAGTTAAATAGTTTAAACAATTTTCAAATATCACTGTATTTAGACGAGTAAACGAAAAATGTTCGTTTCAGACTCTAATAACGCAGAAAATCGTGTTTCTAGTTGAAAAACGTCATGGAGCCATATCTCACCTAATTTAAATGGTAGAATCAAACTTAAACTAAACGTAATGTTTGTACCTAGGGTAAAGTTAAATAGTTTAAACAATTTTAAAATATCACTGTATTTAGACGTGTAAACGAAAAATGTTCGTTTCAGACTCAAATAACGCAGAAAATCGTGTTTCTAGTTGAAAAACGTCATGGAGCCATATCTCACCTAATTTAAATGGTAGAATCAAACTTAAACTAAACGTAATGTTTGTACCTAGGGTAAAGTTAAATAGTTTAAACAATTTTCAAATATCACTGTATTTAGACGAGTAAACAAAAAATGTTCGTTTCAGACTCTAATAACACAGAAAATCGTGTTTCTAGTTGAAAAACGTCATGGAGCCATATCTCACCTAATTTAAATGGTAGAATCAAACTTAACCTAAACGTAATGTTTGTACCTAGGGTAAAGTTAAATAGTTTAAACAATTTTAAAATATCACTGTATTTAGAAGAGCAAACGAAAAATGTTCGTTTCAGACTCTAATAATGCTGAAAATCGTGTTTCTAGTTGAAAAACGTCATGAAGCCATATCTCACCAAATTTAAATGGTAGAATCAAACAAGCTAAACGTAATATTTGTACCTAGGGTAAAGTTAAATAGTTTAAACAATTTTCAAATATCACTGAATTTCGACGAGTAAACGAAAATGTTCGTTTCTAACTCTAATAACGCAGAAAATCGTGTTTCTAGTTGAAAAACGTCATGGAGCCATATCTCACCTAATTTAAATGGTAGAATCAAACTTAAACTAAACGTAATGTTTGTACCTAGGGTAAAGTTAAATAGTTTAAACAATTTTCAAATATCACTGTATTTAGACGAGTAAACGAAAAATGTTCGTTTCAGACTCTAATAACGCAGAAAATCGTGTTTCTTTGTTGTAAAACGTCATGGAGCCATATCTCACTAATTTAAATGGTAGAATCAAACAAACTAAACGTAATGTTTGTACCTAGGGTAAAGTTAAATAGTTTAAACAATTTTCAAATATCACTGTATTTAGACGAGTAAACAAAAAATGTTCGTTTCAGACTCTAATAACACAGAAAATCGTGTTTCTAGTTGAAAAACGTCATGGAGCCATATCTCACCTAATTTAAATGGTAGAATCAAACTTAACCTAAACGTAATGTTTGTACCTAGGGTAAAGTTAAATAGTTTAAACAATTTTAAAATATCACTGTATTTAGACGAGAAAACGAAAAATGTTCGTTTCAGACTCTAATAATGCTGAAAATCGTGTTTCTAGTTGAAAAACGTCATGGAGCCATATCTCACCAAATTTAAATGGTCGAATCAAACAAACTAAACGTAATGTTTGTACCTAGGGTAAAGTTAAATAGTTTAAACAATTTTCAAATATCACTGTATTTCGACGAGTAAACGAAAATGTTCGTTTCTAACTCTAATAACGCAGAAAATCGTGTTTCTAGTTGAAAAACGTCATGGAGCCATATCTCACCTAATTTAAATGGTAGAATCAAACTTAAACTAAACGTAATGTTTGTACCTAGGGTTATGTTGAATAGTTTAAACAATTTTCAAATATCACTGTATTTAGACGAGTAAACGAAAAATGTTCGTTTCAGACTCTAATAACGCAGAAAATCGTGTTTCTTTGATGAAAAACGTCATGGAGCCATATCTCACTAATTTAAATGGTAGAATCAAACTTAAACTAAACGTAATGTTTGTACCTAGGGTAAAGTTAAAAACGTCATGGAGCCATATCTCACTAATTTAAATGGTAGAATCAAACTTAAACTAAACGTAATGTTTGTACCTAGGGTAAAGATAAATAGTTAAAACACTTTTCAAATATCACTGTATTTAGACGAGTAAACGAAAAATGTTCGTTTCAGACTCTAATAACGCAGAAAATCGTATTTCTAGTTGAAAAACGTCATGGAGCCATATCTCACCTAATTTAAATGGTAGAATCAAATTTAAACTAAACGTAATGTTTGTACCTAGGGTAAAGTTAAATAGTTTAAACAATTTTAAAATATCACTGTATTTAGACAAGTAAACGAAAAATGTTCGTTTCAGACTCTAATAACGCAGAAAATCGTGTTTCTAGTTGAAAAACGTCATGGAGCCATATCACACCTAATTATATGGTAGAAACAAACTTAAACTAAACGTAATGTTTGTACCTAGGATTATGTTAAATAGTTTAAACAATTTTCAAATATCACTGTATTTAGACGAGTAAACGAAAAATGTTCGTTTCAGAATTTAATAACGCAGAAAATCGTGTTTCTAGTTGAAAAACGTCATCTCTCACCTAATTTAAATGGTAGAATTAATCTTAAACTAAACGTAATGTTTGTACCTAGGGTAAAGTTAAATAGTTTAAACAATTTTCAAATATCACTGTATTTAGACGAGTAAACGAAAAATGTTCGTTTCAGACTCTAATAACGCAGAAAATCGTGTTTCTTTGTTGAAAAACGTCATGGAGCCATATCTCACCTAATTTAAATGGTAGAATCAAACTTAAACTAAACGTAATGTTTGTACCTAGGGTAAAGTTAAATAGTTTAAACAATTTTCAAATATCACTGTATTTAGACGAGTAAACGAAAAATGATCGTTTCAGACTCTAATAGCACAGAAAATCGTGTTTCTAGTTGAAAAACGTCATGGATCCATATCTCACCTAATTTAAATGGTAGAATTAAACTTAAACTAAACGTAATGTTTGTACCTAGGGTAAAGTTAAATAGTTTAAACAATTTTCCAATATCACTGTATTTAGACGAGTAAACGAAAAATGATCGTTTCAGACTCTAATAACACAGAAAATCGTGTTTCTAGTTGAAAAACGTCATGGAGCCATATCTCACCTAATTTAAATGGTAGAATCAAACTTAAACTAAACGTAATGTTTGTACCTAGGGTAAAGTTAAATAGTTTAAACAATTTTCAAATATCACTGTATTTAGACGAGTAAACGAAAAATGTTCGTTTCAGACTCTAATAACACAGAAAATCGTGTTTCTAGTTGAAAAACGTCATGGAGCTATATCTCACCTAATTTAAATGGTAGAATCAATCTTAAACTAAACGTAATGTTTGTACCTAGGGTTATGTTAAATAGTTTAAACAATTTTCAAATATCACTGTATTTAGACGAGTAAACGAAAAATGTTCGTTTCAGACTCTAATAACGCAGAATATCGTGTTTCTTTGTTGAAAAACGTCATGGAGCCATATCTCACTAATTTAAATGGTAGAATCAAACTTAAACTAAAAGTAATGTTTGTACCTAGGGTAAAGATAAATAGTTTAAACAATTTTCAAATATCACTGTATTTAGACGAGTAAACGAAAAATGATCGTTTCAGACTCTAATAACACAGAAAATCGTGTTTCTAGTTGAAAAACGTCATGGAGCCATATCTCACCTAATTTAAATGGTAGAATCAAACTTAAACTATACGTAATGTTTGTACCTAGGGTAAAGTTAAATAGTTTAAACAATTTTCAAATTTCACTGTATTTAGACGAGTAAACGAAAAATGATCGTTTCAGACTCTAATAACACAGAAAATCGTGTTTCTAGTTGAAAAACGTCATGGAGCCATATCTCACCTAATTTAAATGGTAGAATCAAACTTAAACTAAACGTAATGTTTGTACCTAGAGTAAAGTTAAATAGTTTAAACAATTTTCAAATATCACTGTATTTAGACGAGTAAACGAAAAATGTTCGTTTCAGACTCTAATAACACAGAAAATCGTGTTTCTAGTTGAAAAAGGTCATGGAGCTATATCTCACCTAATTTAAATGGTAGAATCAAACTTAAACTAAACGTAATGTTTGTACCTAGGGTAAAGTTAAATAGTTTAAACAATTTTAAAATATCACTGTATTTAGACGAGTAAACGAAAAATGTTCGTTTCAGACTCTAATAACGCAGAAAATCGTGTTTCTAGTTGAAACACGTTATGGAGCCATATCTCACCTAATTTAAATGGTAGAAACAAACTTAAACTAAACGTAATGTTTGTACCTAGGGTTATTTTAAATAGTTTAAACAATTTTCAAATATCACTGTATTTAGACGAGTAAACGAAAAATGTTCGTTTCAGACTCTAATAACGCAGAAAATCGTGTTTCTAGTTGAAAAACGTCATGGAGCCATATCTCACCTAATTTAAATGGTAGAATCAAACTTAACCTAAACGTAATGTTTGTACCTAGGGTAAAGTTAAATAGTTTAAACAATTTTAAAATCTCACTGTATTTAGACGTGTAAACGAAAAATGTTCGTTTCAGACTCAAATAACGCAGAAAATCGTGTTTCTAGTTGAAAAACGTCATGGAGCCATATCTCACCTAATTTAAATGGTAGAATCAAACTTAAACTAAACGTAATGTTTGTACCTAGGGTAAAGTTAAATAGTTTAAACAATTTTAAAATATCACTGTATTTAGACGAGTAAACGAAAAATGATCGTTTCAGATTCTAATAACGCAGAAAATCGTGTTTCTTGTTGAAAAACGTCATGGAGCCATATCTCACCTAATTTAAATGGTAGAATCAAACAAACTAAACGTAATGTTTGTACCTAGGGTAAAGTTAAATAGTTTAAACAATTTTCAAATATCACTGTATTTAGACGAGTAAACAAAAAATGTTCGTTTCAGACTCTAATAACACAGAAAATCGTGTTTCTAGTTGAAAAACGTCATGGAGCCATATCTCACCTAATTTAAATGGTAGAATCAAACTTAACCTAAACGTAATGTTTGTACCTAGGGTAAAGTTAAATAGTTTAAACAATTTTAAAATATCACTGTATTTAGAAGAGCAAACGAAAAATGTTCGTTTCAGACTCTAATAATGCTGAAAATCGTGTTTCTAGTTGAAAAACGTCATGAAGCCATATCTCACCAAATTTAAATGGTAGAATCAAACAAGCTAAACGTAATATTTGTACCTAGGGTAAAGTTAAATAGATTAAACAATTTTCAAATATCACTGTATTTCGACGAGTAAACGAAAATGTTCGTTTCTAACTCTAATAACGCAGAAAATCGTGTTTCTAGTTGAAAAACGTCATGGAGCCATATCTCACCTAATTTAAATGGTAGAATCAAACTTAAACTAAGCGTAATGTTTGTACCTAGGGTAAAGTTAAATAGTTTAAACAATTTTCAAATATCACTGTATTTAGACGAGTAAACGAAAAATGTTCGTTTCACACTCTAATAACGCAGAAAAACGTGTTTGTAGTTGAAAAACGTCATGGTGCCATATCTCACCTAATTTAAATGGTAGAATCAAACTTAAACTAAACGTAATGTTTGTACCTAGGGTTTTGTTAAATAGTTTAAACAATTTTCAAATATCACTGTATTTAGACGAGTAAACGAAAAATGTTCGTTTCAGAATTTAATAACGCAGAAAATCGGGTTTCTAGTTGAAAAACGTCATCTCTCACCTAATTTAAATGGTAGAATTAATCTTAAACTAAACGTAATGTTTGTACCTAGGGTAAAGTTAAATAGTTTAAACAATTTTCAAATATCACTGTATTTAGACGAGTAAACGAAAAATGTTCGTTTCAGACTCTAATAACGCAGAAAATCGTGTTTCTAGTTGAAAAACGTCATGGAGCCATATCTCACCTAATTTAAATGGTAGAATCAAACTTAAACTAAACGTAATGTTTGTACCTAGGGTAAAGTTAAATAGTTTAAACAATTTTCAAATATCACTGTATTTAGACGAGTAAACGAAAAATGTTCGTTTCAGACTCTAATAACGCAGAAAATCGTGTTTCTTTGTTGTAAAACGTCATGGAGCCATATCTCACTAATTTAAATGGTAGAATCAAACAAACTAAACGTAATGTTTGTACCTAGGGTAAAGTTAAATAGTTTAAACAATTTTCAAATATCACTGTATTTAGACGAGTAAACAAAAAATGTTCGTTTCAGACTCTAATAACACAGAAAATCGTGTTTCTAGTTGAAAAACGTCATGGAGCCATATCTCACCTAATTTAAATGGTAGAATCAAACTTAACCTAAACGTAATGTTTGTACCTAGGGTAAAGTTAAATAGTTTAAACAATTTTAAAATATCACTGTATTTAGACGAGAAAACGAAAAATGTTCGTTTCAGACTCTAATAATGCTGAAAATCGTGTTTCTAGTTGAAAAACGTCATGGAGCCATATCTCACCAAATTTAAATGGTCGAATCAAACAAACTAAACGTAATGTTTGTACCTAGGGTAAAGTTAAATATTTTAAACAATTTTCAAATATCACTGTATTTCGACGAGTAAACGAAAATGTTCGTTTCTAACTCTAATAACGCAGAAAATCGTGTTTCTAGTTGAAAAACGTCATGGAGCCATATCTCACCTAATTTAAATGGTAGAATCAAACTTAAACTAAACGTAATGTTTGTACCTAGGGTAAAGTTAAATAGTTTAAACAATTTTAAAATATCACTGTATTTAGACGAGTAAACGAAAAATGATCGTTTCAGATTCTAATAACGCAGAAAATCGTGTTTCTTGTTGAAAAACGTCATGGAGCCATATCTCACCTAATTTAAATGGTAGAATCAAACAAACTAAACGTAATGTTTGTACCTAGGGTAAAGTTAAATAGTTTAAACAATTTTCAAATATCACTGTATTTAGACGAGTAAACAAAAAATGTTCGTTTCAGACTCTAATAACACAGAAAATCGTGTTTCTAGTTGAAAAACGTCATGGAGCCATATCTCACCTAATTTAAATGGTAGAATCAAACTTAACCTAAACGTAATGTTTGTACCTAGGGTAAAGTTAAATAGTTTAAACAATTTTAAAATATCACTGTATTTAGAAGAGCAAACGAAAAATGTTCGTTTCAGACTCTAATAATGCTGAAAATCGTGTTTCTAGTTGAAAAACGTCATGAAGCCATATCTCACCAAATTTAAATGGTAGAATCAAACAAGCTAAACGTAATATTTGTACCTAGGGTAAAGTTAAATAGATTAAACAATTTTCAAATATCACTGTATTTCGACGAGTAAACGAAAATGTTCGTTTCTAACTCTAATAACGCAGAAAATCGTGTTTCTAGTTGAAAAACGTCATGGAGCCATATCTCACCTAATTTAAATGGTAGAATCAAACTTAAACTAAGCGTAATGTTTGTACCTAGGGTAAAGTTAAATAGTTTAAACAATTTTCAAATATCACTGTATTTAGACGAGTAAACGAAAAATGTTCGTTTCACACTCTAATAACGCAGAAAAACGTGTTTGTAGTTGAAAAACGTTATGGAGCCATATCTCACCTAATTTAAATGGTAGAATCAAACTTAAACTAAACGTAATGTTTGTACCTAGGGTTTTGTTAAATAGTTTAAACAATTTTCAAATATCACTGTATTTAGACGAGTAAACGAAAAATGTTCGTTTCAGAATTTAATAACGCAGAAAATCGGGTTTCTAGTTGAAAAACGTCATCTCTCACCTAATTTAAATGGTAGAATTAATCTTAAACTAAACGTAATGTTTGTACCTAGGGTAAAGTTAAATAGTTTAAACAATTTTCAAATATCACTGTATTTAGACGAGTAAACGAAAAATGTTCGTTTCAGACTCTAATAACGCAGAAAATCGTGTTTCTAGTTGAAAAACGTCATGGAGCCATATCTCACCTAATTTAAATGGTAGAATCAAACTTAAACTAAACGTAATGTTTGTACCTAGGGTAAAGTTAAATAGTTTAAACAATTTTCAAATATCACTGTATTTAGACGAGTAAACGAAAAATGTTCGTTTCAGACTCTAATAACGCAGAAAATCGTGTTTCTTTGTTGTAAAACGTCATGGAGCCATATCTCACTAATTTAAATGGTAGAATCAAACAAACTAAACGTAATGTTTGTACCTAGGGTAAAGTTAAATAGTTTAAACAATTTTCAAATATCACTGTATTTAGACGAGTAAACAAAAAATGTTCGTTTCAGACTCTAATAACACAGAAAATCGTGTTTCTAGTTGAAAAACGTCATGGAGCCATATCTCACCTAATTTAAATGGTAGAATCAAACTTAACCTAAACGTAATGTTTGTACCTAGGGTAAAGTTAAATAGTTTAAACAATTTTAAAATATCACTGTATTTAGACGAGAAAACGAAAAATGTTCGTTTCAGACTCTAATAATGCTGAAAATCGTGTTTCTAGTTGAAAAACGTCATGGAGCCATATCTCACCAAATTTAAATGGTCGAATCAAACAAACTAAACGTAATGTTTGTACCTAGGGTAAAGTTAAATATTTTAAACAATTTTCAAATATCACTGTATTTCGACGAGTAAACGAAAATGTTCGTTTCTAACTCTAATAACGCAGAAAATCGTGTTTCTAGTTGAAAAACGTCATGGAGCCATATCTCACCTAATTTAAATGGTAGAATCAAACTTAAACTAAACGTAATGTTTGTACCTAGGGTAAAGTTAAATAGTTTAAACAATTTTCAAATATCACTGTATTTAGACGAGTAAACGAAAAATGTTCGTTTCAGACTCTAATAACGCAGAAAATCGTGTTTCTTTGTTGTAAAACGGCATGGAGCCATATCTCACTAATTTAAATGGTAGAATCAAACAAACTAAACGTAATGTTTGTACCTAGGGTAAAGTTAAATAGTTTAAACAATTTTCAAATATCACTGTATTTAGACGAGTAAACAAAAAATGTTCGTTTCAGACTCTAATAACACAGAAAATCGTGTTTCTAGTTGAAAAACGTCATGGAGCCATATCTCACCTAATTTAAATGGTAGAATCAAACTTAACCTAAACGTAATGTTTGTACCTAGGGTAAAGTTAAATAGTTTAAACAATTTTAAAATATCACTGTATTTAGACGAGAAAACGAAAAATGTTCGTTTCAGACTCTTATAATGCTGAAAATCGTGTTTCTAGTTGAAAAACGTCATGGAGCCATATCTCACCAAATTTAAATGGTAGAATCAAACAAACTAAACGTAATGTTTGTACCTAGGGTAAAGTTAAATAGTTTAAACAATTTTCAAATATCAATGTATTTCGACGAGTAAACGAAAATGTTCGTTTCTAACTCTAATAACGCAGAAAATCGTGTTTCTAGTTGAAAAACGTCATGGAGCCAAATCTCACCTAATTTAAATGGTAGAATCAAACTTAAACTAAACGTAATGTTTGTACCTAGGGTTATGTTGAATAGTTTAAACAATTTTCAAATATCACTGTATTTAGACGAGTAAACGAAAAATGTTCGTTTCAGACTCTAATAACGCAGAAAATCGTGTTTCTAGTTGAAAAACGTCATGGAGCCATATCTCACTAATTCAAATGGTAGAATCAAACTTAAACTAAACGTAATGTTTGTACCTAGGTTAAAGTTAAAAACGTCATGGAGCCATATCTCACTAATTTAAATGGTAGAATCAAACTTAAACTAAACGTAATGTTTGTACCTAGGGTAAAGATAAATAGTTAAAACACTTTTCAAATATCACTGTATTTAGACGAGTAAACGAAAAATGTTCGTTTCAGACTCTAATAACGCAGAAAATCGTATTTCTAGTTGAAAAACGTCATGGAGCCATATCTCACCTAATTTAAATGGTAGAATCAAATTTAAACTAAACGTAATGTTTGTACCTAGGGTAAAGTTAAATAGTTTAAACAATTTTAAAATATCACTGTATTTAGACGAGTAAACGAAAAATGTTCGTTTCAGACTCTAATAACGCAGAAAATCGTGTTTCTAGTTGAAAAACGTCATGGAGCCATATCACACCTAATTATATGGTAGAAACAAACTTAAACTAAACGTAATGTTTGTACCTAGGATTATGTTAAATAGTTTAAACAATTTTCAAATATCACTGTATTTAGACGAGTAAACGAAAAATGTTCGTTTCAGAATTTAATAACGCAGAAAATCGTGTTTCTAGTTGAAAAACGTCATCTCTCACCTAATTTAAATGGTAGAATTAATCTTAAACTAAACGTAATGTTTGTACCTAGGGTAAAGTTAAACAGTTTAAACAATTTTCAAATATCACTGTATTTAGACGAGTAAACGAAAAATGTTCGTTTCAGACTCTAATAACGCAGAAAATCGTGTTTCTTTGTTGAAAAACGTCATGGAGCCATATTTTACCTAATTTAAATGGTAGAATCAAACTTAAACTAAACGTAATGTTTGTACCTAGGGTAAAGTTAAATAGTTTAAACAATTTTCAAATATCACTGTATTTAGACGAGTAAACGAAAAATGATCGTTTCAGACTCTAATAGCACAGAAAATCGTGTTTCTAGTTGAAAAACGTCATGGATCCATATCTCACCTAATTTAAATGGTAGAATTAAACTTAAACTAAACGTAATGTTTGTACCTAGGGTAAAGTTAAATAGTTTAAACAATTTTCCAATATCACTGTATTTAGACGAGTAAACGAAAAATGATCGTTTCAGACTCTAATAACACAGAAAATCGTGTTTCTAGTTGAAAAACGTCATGGAGCCATATCTCACCTAATTTAAATGGTAGAATCAAACTTAAACTAAACGTAATGTTTGTACCTAGGGTAAAGTTAAATAGTTTAAACAATTTTCCAATATCACTGTATTTAGACGAGTAAACGAAAAATGATCGTTTCAGACTCTAATAACACAGAAAATCGTGTTTCTAGTTGAAAAACGTCATGGAGCCATATCTCACCTAATTTAAATGGTAGAATCAAACTTAAACTAAACGTAATGTTTGTACCTAGGATTATGTTAAATAGTTTAAACAATTTTCAAATATCACTGTATTTAGACGAGTAAACGAAAAATGTTCGTTTCAGAATTTAATAACGCAGAAAATCGTGTTTCTAGTTGAAAAACGTCATCTCTCACCTAATTTAAATGGTAGAATTAATCTTAAACTAAACGTAATGTTTGTACCTAGGGTAAAGTTAAACAGTTTAAACAATTTTCAAATATCACTGTATTTAGACGAGTAAACGAAAAATGTTCGTTTCAGACTCTAATAACGCAGAAAATCGTGTTTCTTTGTTGTAAAACGTCATGGAGCCATATCTCACTAATTTAAATGGTAGAATCAAACAAACTAAACGTAATGTTTGTACCTAGGGTAAAGTTAAATAGTTTAAACAATTTTCAAATATCACTGTATTTAGACGAGTAAACAAAAAATGTTCGTTTCAGACTCTAATAACACAGAAAATCGTGTTTCTAGTTGAAAAACGTCATGGAGCCATATCTCACCTAATTTAAATGGTAGAATCAAACTTAACCTAAACGTAATGTTTGTACCTAGGGTAAAGTTAAATAGTTTAAACAATTTTAAAATATCACTGTATTTAGACGAGAAAACGAAAAATGTTCGTTTCAGACTCTAATAATGCTGAAAATCGTGTTTCTAGTTGAAAAACGTCATGGAGCCATATCTCACCAAATTTAAATGGTCGAATCAAACAAACTAAACGTAATGTTTGTACCTAGGGTAAAGTTAAATATTTTAAACAATTTTCAAATATCACTGTATTTCGACGAGTAAACGAAAATGTTCGTTTCTAACTCTAATAACGCAGAAAATCGTGTTTCTAGTTGAAAAACGTCATGGAGCCATATCTCACCTAATTTAAATGGTAGAATCAAACTTAAACTAAACGTAATGTTTGTACCTAGGGTAAAGTTAAATAGTTTAAACAATTTTCAAATATCACTGTATTTAGACGAGTAAACGAAAAATGTTCGTTTCAGACTCTAATAACGCAGAAAATCGTGTTTCTTTGTTGTAAAACGGCATGGAGCCATATCTCACTAATTTAAATGGTAGAATCAAACAAACTAAACGTAATGTTTGTACCTAGGGTAAAGTTAAATAGTTTAAACAATTTTCAAATATCACTGTATTTAGACGAGTAAACAAAAAATGTTCGTTTCAGACTCTAATAACACAGAAAATCGTGTTTCTAGTTGAAAAACGTCATGGAGCCATATCTCACCTAATTTAAATGGTAGAATCAAACTTAACCTAAACGTAATGTTTGTACCTAGGGTAAAGTTAAATAGTTTAAACAATTTTAAAATATCACTGTATTTAGACGAGAAAACGAAAAATGTTCGTTTCAGACTCTTATAATGCTGAAAATCGTGTTTCTAGTTGAAAAACGTCATGGAGCCATATCTCACCAAATTTAAATGGTAGAATCAAACAAACTAAACGTAATGTTTGTACCTAGGGTAAAGTTAAATAGTTTAAACAATTTTCAAATATCAATGTATTTCGACGAGTAAACGAAAATGTTCGTTTCTAACTCTAATAACGCAGAAAATCGTGTTTCTAGTTGAAAAACGTCATGGAGCCAAATCTCACCTAATTTAAATGGTAGAATCAAACTTAAACTAAACGTAATGTTTGTACCTAGGGTTATGTTGAATAGTTTAAACAATTTTCAAATATCACTGTATTTAGACGAGTAAACGAAAAATGTTCGTTTCAGACTCTAATAACGCAGAAAATCGTGTTTCTAGTTGAAATACGTCATGGAGCCATATCTCACTAATTCAAATGGTAGAATCAAACTTAAACTAAACGTAATGTTTGTACCTAGGTTAAAGTTAAAAACGTCATGGAGCCATATCTCACTAATTTAAATGGTAGAATCAAACTTAAACTAAACGTAATGTTTGTACCTAGGGTAAAGATAAATAGTTAAAACACTTTTCAAATATCACTGTATTTAGACGAGTAAACGAAAAATGTTCGTTTCAGACTCTAATAACGCAGAAAATCGTATTTCTAGTTGAAAAACGTCATGGAGCCATATCTCACCTAATTTAAATGGTAGAATCAAATTTAAACTAAACGTAATGTTTGTACCTAGGGTAAAGTTAAATAGTTTAAACAATTTTAAAATATCACTGTATTTAGACGAGTAAACGAAAAATGTTCGTTTCAGACTCTAATAACGCAGAAAATCGTGTTTCTAGTTGAAAAACGTCATGGAGCCATATCACACCTAATTATATGGTAGAAACAAACTTAAACTAAACGTAATGTTTGTACCTAGGATTATGTTAAATAGTTTAAACAATTTTCAAATATCACTGTATTTAGACGAGTAAACGAAAAATGTTCGTTTCAGAATTTAATAACGCAGAAAATCGTGTTTCTAGTTGAAAAACGTCATCTCTCACCTAATTTAAATGGTAGAATTAATCTTAAACTAAACGTAATGTTTGTACCTAGGGTAAAGTTAAACAGTTTAAACAATTTTCAAATATCACTGTATTTAGACGAGTAAACGAAAAATGTTCGTTTCAGACTCTAATAACGCAGAAAATCGTGTTTCTTTGTTGAAAAACGTCATGGAGCCATATTTTACCTAATTTAAATGGTAGAATCAAACTTAAACTAAACGTAATGTTTGTACCTAGGGTAAAGTTAAATAGTTTAAACAATTTTCAAATATCACTGTATTTAGACGAGTAAACGAAAAATGATCGTTTCAGACTCTAATAGCACAGAAAATCGTGTTTCTAGTTGAAAAACGTCATGGATCCATATCTCACCTAATTTAAATGGTAGAATTAAACTTAAACTAAACGTAATGTTTGTACCTAGGGTAAAGTTAAATAGTTTAAACAATTTTCCAATATCACTGTATTTAGACGAGTAAACGAAAAATGATCGTTTCAGACTCTAATAACACAGAAAATCGTGTTTCTAGTTGAAAAACGTCATGGAGCCATATCTCACCTAATTTAAATGGTAGAATCAAACTTAAACTAAACGTAATGTTTGTACCTAGGGTAAAGTTAAATAGTTTAAACAATTTTCAAATATCACTGTATTTAGACGAGTAAACGAAAAATGTTCGTTTCAGACTCTAATAACACAGAAAATCGTGTTTCTAGTTGAAAAACGTCATGGAGCTATATCTCACCTAATTTAAATGGTAGAATCAATCTTAAACTAAACGTAATGTTTGTACCTAGGGTTATGTTAAATAGTTTAAACAATTTTCAAATATCACTGTATTTAGACGAGTAAACGAAAAATGTTCGTTTCAGACTCTAATAACGCAGAAAATCGTGTTTCTTTGTTGTAAAACGTCATGGAGCCATATCTCACTAATTTAAATGGTAGAATCAAACAAACTAAACGTAATGTTTGTACCTAGGGTAAAGTTAAATAGTTTAAACAATTTTCAAATATCACTGTATTTAGACGAGTAAACAAAAAATGTTCGTTTCAGACTCTAATAACACAGAAAATCGTGTTTCTAGTTGAAAAACGTCATGGAGCCATATCTCACCTAATTTAAATGGTAGAATCAAACTTAACCTAAACGTAATGTTTGTACCTAGGGTAAAGTTAAATAGTTTAAACAATTTTAAAATATCACTGTATTTAGACGAGAAAACGAAAAATGTTCGTTTCAGACTCTAATAATGCTGAAAATCGTGTTTCTAGTTGCAAAACGTCATGGAGCCATATCTCACCAAATTTAAATGGTCGAATCAAACAAACTAAACGTAATGTTTGTACCTAGGGTAAAGTTAAATAGTTTAAACAATTTTCAAATATCACTGTATTTCGACGAGTAAACGAAAATGTTCGTTTCTAACTCTAATAACGCAGAAAATCGTGTTTCTAGTTGAAAAACGTCATGGAGCCATATCTCACCTAATTTAAATGGTAGAATCAAACTTAAACTAAACGTAATGTTTGTACCTAGGGTAAAGTTAAATAGTTTAAACAATTTTCAAATATCACTGTATTTAGACGAGTAAACGAAAAATGTTCGTTTCAGACTCTAATAACGCAGAAAATCGTGTTTCTTTGTTGTAAAACGGCATGGAGCCATATCTCACTAATTTAAATGGTAGAATCAAACAAACTAAACGTAATGTTTGTACCTAGGGTAAAGTTAAATAGTTTAAACAATTTTCAAATATCACTGTATTTAGACGAGTAAACAAAAAATGTTCGTTTCAGACTCTAATAACACAGAAAATCGTGTTTCTAGTTGAAAAACGTCATGGAGCCATATCTCACCTAATTTAAATGGTAGAATCAAACTTAACCTAAACGTAATGTTTGTACCTAGGGTAAAGTTAAATAGTTTAAACAATTTTAAAATATCACTGTATTTAGACGAGAAAACGAAAAATGTTCGTTTCAGACTCTAATAATGCTGAAAATCGTGTTTCTAGTTGAAAAACGTCATGGAGCCATATCTCACCAAATTTAAATGGTAGAATCAAACAAACTAAACGTAATGTTTGTACCTAGGGTAAAGTTAAATAGTTTAAACAATTTTCAAATATCACTGTATTTCGACGAGTAAACGAAAATGTTCGTTTCTAACTCTAATAACGCAGAAAATCGTGTTTCTAGTTGAAAAACGTCATGGAGCCAAATCTCACCTAATTTAAATGGTAGAATCAAACTTAAACTAAACGTAATGTTTGTACCTAGGGTTATGTTGAATAGTTTAAACAATTTTCAAATATCACTGTATTTAGACGAGTAAACGAAAAATGTTCGTTTCAGACTCTAATAACGCAGAAAATCGTGTTTCTTTGATGAAAAACGTCATGGAGCCATATCTCACTAATTCAAATGGTAGAATCAAACTTAAACTAAACGTAATGTTTGTACCTAGGGTAAAGTTAAAAACGTCATGGAGCCATATCTCACTAATTTAAATGGTAGAATCAAACTTAAACTAAACGTAATGTTTGTACCTAGGGTAAAGATAAATAGTTAAAACACTTTTCAAATATCACTGTATTTAGACGAGTAAACGAAAAATGTTCGTTTCAGACTCTAATAACGCAGAAAATCGTATTTCTAGTTGAAAAACGTCATGGAGCCATATCTCACCTAATTTAAATGGTAGAATCAAATTTAAACTAAACGTAATGTTTGTACCTAGGGTAAAGTTAAATAGTTTAAACAATTTTAAAATATCACTGTATTTAGACGAGTAAACGAAAAATGTTCGTTTCAGACTCTAATAACGCAGAAAATCGTGTTTCTAGTTGAAAAACGTCATGGAGCCATATCACACCTAATTATATGGTAGAAACAAACTTAAACTAAACGTAATGTTTGTACCTAGGATTATGTTAAATAGTTTAAACAATTTTCAAATATCACTGTATTTAGACGAGTAAACGAAAAATGTTCGTTTCAGAATTTAATAACGCAGAAAATCGTGTTTCTAGTTGAAAAACGTCATCTCTCACCTAATTTAAATGGTAGAATTAATCTTAAACTAAACGTAATGTTTGTACCTAGGGTAAAGTTAAACAGTTTAAACAATTTTCAAATATCACTGTATTTAGACGAGTAAACGAAAAATGTTCGTTTCAGACTCTAATAACGCAGAAAATCGTGTTTCTTTGTTGAAAAACGTCATGGAGCCATATTTTACCTAATTTAAATGGTAGAATCAAACTTAAACTAAACGTAATGTTTGTACCTAGGGTAAAGTTAAATAGTTTAAACAATTTTCAAATATCACTGTATTTAGACGAGTAAACGAAAAATGATCGTTTCAGACTCTAATAGCACAGAAAATCGTGTTTCTAGTTGAAAAACGTCATGGATCCATATCTCACCTAATTTAAATGGTAGAATTAAACTTAAACTAAACGTAATGTTTGTACCTAGGGTAAAGTTAAATAGTTTAAACAATTTTCCAATATCACTGTATTTAGACGAGTAAACGAAAAATGATCGTTTCAGACTCTAATAACACAGAAAATCGTGTTTCTAGTTGAAAAACGTCATGGAGCCATATCTCACCTAATTTAAATGGTAGAATCAAACTTAAACTAAACGTAATGTTTGTACCTAGGGTAAAGTTAAATAGTTTAAACAATTTTCAAATATCACTGTATTTAGACGAGTAAACGAAAAATGTTCGTTTCAGACTCTAATAACACAGAAAATCGTGTTTCTAGTTGAAAAACGTCATGGAGCTATATCTCACCTAATTTAAATGGTAGAATCAATCTTAAACTAAACGTAATGTTTGTACCTAGGGTTATGTTAAATAGTTTAAACAATTTTCAAATATCACTGTATTTAGACGAGTAAACGAAAAATGTTCGTTTCAGACTCTAATAACGCAGAAAATCGTGTTTCTTTGTTGTAAAACGTCATGGAGCCATATCTCACTAATTTAAATGGTAGAATCAAACAAACTAAACGTAATGTTTGTACCTAGGGTAAAGTTAAATAGTTTAAACAATTTTCAAATATCACTGTATTTAGACGAGTAAACAAAAAATGTTCGTTTCAGACTCTAATAACACAGAAAATCGTGTTTCTAGTTGAAAAACGTCGTGGAGCCATATCTCACCTAATTTAAATGGTAGAATCAAACTTAACCTAAACGTAATGTTTGTACCTAGGGTAAAGTTAAATAGTTTAAACAATTTTAAAATATCACTGTATTTAGACGAGAAAACGAAAAATGTTCGTTTCAGACTCTAATAATGCTGAAAATCGTGTTTCTAGTTGAAAAACGTCATGGAGCCATATCTCACCAAATTTAAATGGTCGAATCAAACAAACTAAACGTAATGTTTGTACCTAGGGTAAAGTTAAATAGTTTAAACAATTTTCAAATATCACTGTATTTCGACGAGTAAACGAAAATGTTCGTTTCTAACTCTAATAACGCAGAAAATCGTGTTTCTAGTTGAAAAACGTCATGGAGCCATATCTCACCTAATTTAAATGGTAGAATCAAACTTAAACTAAACGTAATGTTTGTACCTAGGGTAAAGTTAAATAGTTTAAACAATTTTCAAATATCACTGTATTTAGACGAGTAAACGAAAAATGTTCGTTTCAGACTCTAATAACGCAGAAAATCGTGTTTCTTTGTTGTAAAACGGCATGGAGCCATATCTCACTAATTTAAATGGTAGAATCAAACAAACTAAACGTAATGTTTGTACCTAGGGTAAAGTTAAATAGTTTAAACAATTTTCAAATATCACTGTATTTAGACGAGTAAACAAAAAATGTTCGTTTCAGACTCTAATAACACAGAAAATCGTGTTTCTAGTTGAAAAACGTCATGGAGCCATATCTCACCTAATTTAAATGGTAGAATCAAACTTAACCTAAACGTAATGTTTGTACCTAGGGTAAAGTTAAATAGTTTAAACAATTTTTATATATAACTGTATTTATACGAGAAAACGAAAAATGTTCGTTTCAGACTCTAATAATGCTGAAAATCGTGTTTCTAGTTGAAAAACGTCATGGAGCCATATCTCACCAAATTTAAATGGTAGAATCAAACAAACTAAACGTAATGTTTGTACCTAGGGTAAAGTTAAATAGTTTAAACAATTTTCAAATATCACTGTATTTCGACGAGTAAACGAAAATGTTCGTTTCTAACTCTAATAACGCAGAAAATCGTGTTTCTAGTTGAAAAACGTCATGGAGCCAAATCTCACCTAATTTAAATGGTAGAATCAAACTTAAACTAAACGTAATGTTTGTACCTAGGGTTATGTTGAATAGTTTAAACAATTTTCAAATATCACTGTATTTAGACGAGTAAACGAAAAATGTTCGTTTCAGACTCTAATAACGCAGAAAATCGTGTTTCTTTGATGAAAAACGTCATGGAGCCATATCTCACTAATTCAAATGGTAGAATCAAACTTAAACTAAACGTAATGTTTGTACCTAGGGTAAAGTTAAAAACGTCATGGAGCCATATCTCACTAATTTAAATGGTAGAATCAAACTTAAACTAAACGTAATGTTTGTACCTAGGGTAAAGATAAATAGTTAAAACACTTTTCAAATATCACTGTATTTAGACGAGTAAACGAAAAATGTTCGTTTCAGACTCTAATAACGCAGAAAATCGTATTTCTAGTTGAAAAACGTCATGGAGCCATATCTCACCTAATTTAAATGGTAGAATCAAATTTAAACTAAACGTAATGTTTGTACCTAGGGTAAAGTTAAATAGTTTAAACAATTTTAAAATATCACTGTATTTAGACGAGTAAACGAAGAATGTTCGTTTCAGACTCTAATAACGCAGAAAATCGTGTTTCTAGTTGAAAAACGTCATGGAGCCATATCACACCTAATTATATGGTAGAAACAAACTTAAACTAAACGTAATGTTTGTACCTAGGATTATGTTAAATAGTTTAAACAATTTTCAAATATCACTGTATTTAGACGAGTAAACGAAAAATGTTCGTTTCAGAATTTAATAACGCAGAAAATCGTGTTTCTAGTTGAAAAACGTCATCTCTCACCTAATTTAAATGGTAGAATTAATCTTAAACTAAACGTAATGTTTGTACCTAGGGTAAAGTTAAATAGTTTAAACAATTTTCAAATATCACTGTATTTAGAAGAGTAAACGAAAAATGTTCGTTTCAGACTCTAATAACGCAGAAAATCGTGTTTCTTTGTTGAAAAACGTCATTGAGCCATATTTTACCTAATTTAAATGGTAGAATCAAACTTAAACTAAACGTAATGTTTGTACCTAGGGTAAAGTTAAATAGTTTAAACAATTTTCAAATATCACTGTATTTAGACGAGTAAACGAAAAATGATCGTTTCAGACTCTAATAGCACAGAAAATCGTGTTTCTAGTTGAAAAACGTCATGGATCCATATCTCACCTAATTTAAATGGTAGAATTAAACTTAAACTAAACGTAATGTTTGTACCTAGGGTAAAGTTAAATAGTTTAAACAATTTTCCAATATCACTGTATTTAGACGAGTAAACGAAAAATGATCGTTTCAGACTCTAATAACACAGAAAATCGTGTTTCTAGTTGAAAAACGTCATGGAGCCATATCTCACCTAATTTAAATGGTAGAATCAAACTTAAACTAAACGTAATGTTTGTACCTAGGGTAAAGTTAAATAGTTTAAACAATTTTCAAATATCACTGTATTTAGACGAGTAAACGAAAAATGTTCGTTTCAGACTCTAATAACACAGAAAATCGTGTTTCTAGTTGAAAAACGTCATGGAGCTATATCTCACCTAATTTAAATGGTAGAATCAATCTTAAACTAAACGTAAAGTTTGTACCTAGGGTTATGTTAAATAGTTTAAACAATTTTCAAATATCACTGTATTTAGACGAGTAAACGAAAAATGTTCGTTTCAGACTCTAATAACGCAGAATATCGTGTTTCTTTGTTGAAAAACGTCATGGAGCCATATCTCACTAATTTAAATGGTAGAATCAAACTTAAACTAAACGTAATGTTTGTACCTAGGGTAAAGATAAATAGTTTAAACAATTTTCAAATATCACTGTATTTAGACGAGTAAACGAAAAATGATCGTTTCAGACTCTAATAACACAGAAAATCGTGTTTCTAGTTGAAAAACGTCATGGAGCCATATCTCACCTAATTTAAATGGTAGAATCAAACTTAAACTATACGTAATGTTTGTACCTAGGGTAAAGTTAAATAGTTTAAACAATTTTCAAATTTCACTGTATTTAGACGAGTAAACGAAAAATGATCGTTTCAGACTCTAATAACACAGAAAATCGTGTTTCTAGTTGAAAAAGGTCATGGAGCCATATCTCACCTAATTTAAATGGTAGAATCAAACTTAAACTAAACGTAATGTTTGTACCTAGAGTAAATTTAAATAGTTTAAACAATTTTCAAATATCACTGTATTTAGACGAGTAAACGAAAAATGTTCGTTTCAGACTCTAATAACGCAGAAAATCGTGTTTCTAGTTGAAAAAGGTCATGGAGCTATATCTCACCTAATTTAAATGGTAGAATCAAACTTAAACTAAACGTAATGTTTGTACCTAGGGTATAGTTAAATAGTTTAAACAATTTTAAAATATCACTGTATTTAGACGAGTAAACGAAAAATGTTCGTTTCAGACTCTAATAACGCAGAAAATCGTGTTTCTAGTTGAAACACGTTATGGAGCCATATCTCACCTAATTTAAATGGTAGAAACAAACTTAAACTAAACGTAATGTTTGTACCTAGGGTTATTTTAAATAGTTTAAACAATTTTCAAATATCACTGTATTTAGACGAGTAAACGAAAAATGTTCGTTTCAGAATTTAATAACGCAGAAAATCGTGTTTCTAGTTGAAAAACGTCATCTCTCACCTAATTTAAATGGTAGAATTAATCTTAAACTAAACGTAATGTTTGTACCTAGGGTAAAGTTAAATAGTTTAACAATTTTCAAATATCACTGTATTTAGACGAGTAAACGAAAAATGTTCGTTTCAGACTCTAATAACGCAGAAGATCGTGTTTCTTTGTTGAAAAACGTCATGGAGCCATATCTCACTAATTTAAATGGTAGAATCAAACTTAAACTAAACGTAATGTTTGTACCTAGGGTAAAGATAAATAGTTTAAACAATTTTCAAATATCACTGTATTTAGACGAGTAAACGAAAAATGATCGTTTCAGACTCTAATAACACAGAAAATCGTGTTTCTAGTTGAAAAACGTCATGGAGCCATATCTCCCCTAATTTAAATGGTAGAATCAAACTTAAACTATACGTAATGTTTGTACCTAGGGTAAAGTTAAATAGTTTAAACAATTTTCAAATTTCACTGTATTTAGACGAGTAAACGAAAAATGATCGTTTCAGACTCTAATAACACAGAAAATCGTGTTTCTAGTTGAAAAACGTCATGGAGCCATATCTCACCTAATTTAAATGGTAGAATCAAACTTAAACTAAACGTAATGTTTGTACCTAGAGTAAAGTTAAATAGTTTAAACAATTTTCAAATATCACTGTATTTAGACGAGTAAACGAAAAATGTTCGTTTCAGACTCTAATAACACAGAAAATCGTGTTTCTAGTTGAAAAAGGTCATGGAGCTATATCTCACCTAATTTAAATGGTAGAATCAAACTTAAACTAAACGTAATGTTTGTACCTAGGGTAAAGTTAAATAGTTTAAACAATTTTAAAATATCACTGTATTTAGACGAGTAAACGAAAAATGTTCGTTTCAGACTCTAATAACGCAGAAAATCGTGTTTCTAGTTGAAAAACGTTATGGAGCCATATCTCACCTAATTTAAATGGTAGAAACAAACTTAAACTAAACGTAATATTTGTACCTAGGGTTATTTTAAATAGTTTAAACAATTTTCAAATATCACTGTATTTAGACGAGTAAACGAAAAATGTTCGTTTCAGAATTTAATAACGCAGAAAATCGTGTTTCTAGTTGAAAAACGTCATCTCTCACCTAATTTAAATGGTAGAATTAATCTTAAACTAAACGTAATGTTTGTACCTAGGGTAAAGTTAAATAGTTTAACAATTTTCAAATATCACTGTATTTAGACGAGTAAACGAAAAATGTTCGTTTCAGACTCTAATAACGCAGAAGATCGTGTTTCTTTGTTGAAAAACGTCATGGAGCCATATCTCACCTAATTTAAATGGTAGAATCAAACTTAAACTAAACGTAATGTTTGTATCTAGGGTAAAGTTAAATATTTTACACAATTTTCAAATATCACTGTATTTAGACGAGTAAACGAAAACTGTTTGTTTCAGACTCTAATAACGCAGAAAATCGTGTTTCTAGTTGAAAAACGTCATGGAGCCATATCTCACCTAATTTAAATGGTAGAATCAAACTTAAACTAAACGTAATGTTTGTACCTAGGGTAAAGTTAAATAGTTTAAACAATTTTCAAATATCACTGTATTTAGACGAGTAAACGAAAAATGATCGTTTCAGACTCTAATAGCACAGAAAATCGTGTTTCTAGTTGAAAAACGTCATGGAGCCATATCTCACCTAATTTAAATGGTAGAATTAAACTTAAACTAAACGTAATGTTTGTACCTAGGGTAAAGTTAAATAGTTTAAACAATTTTCAAATATCTCTGTATTTAGACGAGTAAACGAAAAATGTTCGTTTCAGACTCTAATAACACAGAAAATCGTGTTTCTAGTTGAAAAACGTCATGGAGCCATATCTCACCTAATTTAAATGGTAGAATCAAACTTAAACTAAACGTAATGTTTGTACCTAGGGTAAAGTTAAATAGATTAAACAATTTTCAAATATCACTGTATTTAGACGAGTAAACGAAAAATGTTCGTTTCAGACTCTAATGACGCAGAAAATCGTGTTTCTAGTTGAAAAACGTCATGGAGCCATATCTCACCTAATTTAAATGGTAGAATCAAACTTAAACTAAACGTAATGTTTGTACCTAGGGTAAAGTTAAATAGTTTAAACAATTTTCAAATATCACTGTATTTCGACGAGTAAACGAAAAATGTTCGTTTCAGACTCTAATAACACAGAAAATCGTGTTTCTAGTTGAAAAACGTCATGGAGCCATATCTCACCTAATTTAAAAGGTAGAATCAAACTTAAACTAAACGTAATGTTTGTACCTAGGGTAAAGTTAAATAGTTTAAACAATTTTCAAATATCACTGTATTTAGACGAGTAAACGAAAAATGTTCATTTTAGACTCTAATAACACAGAAAATCGTGTCTCTAGTTGAAAAACGTCATGGATCCATATCTCACCTAATTTAAATGGTAGAATCAAACTTAAACTAAACGTAAAGTTTGTACCTAGGGTAAAGTTAAATAGTTTAAACAATTTTCAAATATCACTGTATTTAGACGAGTAAACGAAAAATGTTCGTTTCAGACTTTAATAACGCAGAAAATCGTGTTTCTAGTTGAAAAACGTCATGGAGCCATATCTCACCTAATTTAAATGGTAGAATCAAACTTAAACTAAACGTAATGTTTGTACCTAGGGTAAAGTTAAATAGATTAAACAATTTTCAAATATCACTGTATTTCGACGAGTAAACGAAAAATGTTCGTTTCAGACTCTAATAACGCAGAAAATCGTGTTTCTAGTTGAAAAACATCATGGAGCCATATCTCACCTAATTTAAATGGTAGAATCAAACTTAAACTAAACGTAATGTTTGTACCTAGGGTAAAGTTAAATAGTTTAAACAATTTTCAAATATCACTGTATTTAGACGAGTAAACGAAAAATGTTCGTTTCAGACTCTAATAACACAGAAAATCGTGTTTCTAGTTGAAAAACGTCATGGAGCCATATCTCACCTAATTTAAATGGTAGAATCAAACTTAAACTAAACGTAATGTTTGTACCTAGGGTAAAGTTAAATAGATTAAACAATTTTCAAATATCACTGTATTTAGACGAGTAAACGAAAAATGTTCGTTTCAGACTCTAATGACGCAGAAAATCGTGTTTCTAGTTGAAAAACGTCATGGAGCCATATCTCACCTAATTTAAATGGTAGAATCAAACTTAAACTAAACGTAATGTTTGTACCTAGGGTAAAGTTAAATAGTTTAAACAATTTTCAAATATCACTGTATTTCGACGAGTAAACGAAAAATGTTCGTTTCAGACTCTAATAACACAGAAAATCGTGTTTCTAGTTGAAAAACGTCATGGAGCCATATCTCACCTAATTTAAAAGGTAGAATCAAACTTAAACTAAACGTAATGTTTGTACCTAGGGTAAAGTTAAATAGTTTAAACAATTTTCAAATATCACTGTATTTAGACGAGTAAACGAAAAATGTTCATTTCAGACTCTAATAACACAGAAAATCGTGTCTCTAGTTGAAAAACGTCATGGAGCCATATCTCACCTAATTTAAATGGTAGAATCAAACTTAAACTAAACGTAAAGTTTGTACCTAGGGTAAAGTTAAATAGTTTAAACAATTTTCAAATATCACTGTATTTAGACGAGTAAACGAAAAATGTTCGTTTCAGACTTTAATAACGCAGAAAATCGTGTTTCTAGTTGAAAAACGTCATGGAGCCATATCTCACCTAATTTAAATGGTAGAATCAAACTTAAACTAAACGTAATGTTTGTACCTAGGGTAAAGTTAAATAGATTAAACAATTTTCAAATATCACTGTATTTCGACGAGTAAACGAAAAATGTTCGTTTCAGACTCTAATAACGCAGAAAATCGTGTTTCTAGTTGAAAAACATCATGGAGCCATATCTCACCTAATTTAAATGGTAGAATTAAACTTAAACTAAACGTAATGTTTGTACCTAGGGTAAAGTTAAATAGTTTAAACAATTTTCAAATATCACTGTATTTAGACGAGTAAACGAAAAATGTTCGTTTCAGACTTTAATAACGCAGAAAATCGTGTTTCTAGTTGAAAAACGTCATCTCTCACCTAATTTAAATGGTAGAATTAATCTTAAACTAAACGTAATGTTTGTACCTAGGGTAAAGTTAAATAGTTTAAACAATTTTCAAATATCACTGTATTTAGACGAGTAAACGAAAAATGTTCGTTTCAGACTCTAATGACTCAGAAAATCGTGTTTCTAGTTGAAAAACGTCATGGAGCCATATCTCACCTAATTTAAATGATAGAATCAAACTTAAACTAAACGTAATGATTGTACCTAGGGTAAAGTTAAATAGTTTAAACAATGTTCAAATATCACTGTATTTCGACGAGTAAACGAAAAATGTTCGTTTCAGACTCTAATAACGCAGAAAATCGTGTTTCTAGTTGAAAAACATCATGGAGCCATATCTCACCTAATTTAAATGGTAGAATCAAACTTAAACTAAACGTAATGTTTGTACCTAGGGTAAAGTTAAATAGTTTAAACAATTTTCAAATATCACTGTATTTAGACGAGTAAACGAATAATGTTCGTTTCAGACTCTAATAACGCAGAAAATCGTGTTTCTTTGTTGAAAAACGTCATGGAGCCATATCTCACCTAATTTAAATGGTAGAATCAAACTTAAACTAAACGTATTGTTTGTACCTAGGGTAAAGTTAAATATTTTACACAATTTTCAAATATCACTGTATTTAGACGAGTAAACGAAAACTGTTCGTTTCAGACTCTAATAACGCAGAAAATCGTGTTTCTAGTTGAAAAACGTCATGGAGCCATATCTCACCTAATTTAAATGGTAGAATCAAACTTAAACTAAACGTAATGTTTGTACCTAGGGTAAAGTTAAATAGTTTAAACAATTTTCAAATATCACTGTATTTAGACGAGTAAACGAAAAATGATCGTTTCAGACTCTAATAGCACAGAAAATCGTGTTTCTGGTTGAAAAACGTCATGGAGCCATATCTCACCTAATTTAAATGGTAGAATTAAACTTAAAGTAAACGTAATGTTTGTACCTAGGGTAAAGTTAAATAGTTTAAACAATTTTCAAATATCTCTGTATTTAGACGAGTAAACGAAAAATGTTCGTTTCAGACTCTAATAACACAGAAAATCGTGTTTCTAGTTGAAAAACGGCATGGAGACATATCTCACCTAATTTAAATAATAGAATCAAACTTAAACTAAACGTAATGTTTGTACCTAGGGTAAAGTTAAATAGATTAAACAATTTTCAAATATCACTGTATTTAGACGAGTAAACGAAAACTGTTCGTTTCAGACTCTAATAACACAGAAAATCGTGTTTCTAGTTGAAAACGTCATGGAGCCATATTTTACCTAATTTAAATGGTAGAATCAAACTTAAACTAAACGTAATGTTTGTACCTAGGGTAACGTTAAATAGTTTAAACAATTTTCAAATATCTCTGTATTTAGACGAGTAAACGAAAAATGTTCGTTTCAGACTCTAATGACGCAGAAAATCGTGTTTCTAGTTGAAAAACGTCATGGAGCCATATCTCACCTAATTTAAATGGTAGAATCAAACTTAAACTAAACGTAATGTTTGTACCTAGGGTAAAGTTAAATAGTTTAAACAATTTTCAAATATCACTGTATTTCGACGAGTAAACGAAAAATGTTCGTTTCAGACTCTAATAACGCAGAAAATCGTGTTTCTAGTTGAAAAACATCATGGAGCCATATCTCACCTAATTTAAATGGTAGAATCAAACTTAAACTAAACGTAATGTTTGTACCTAGGGTAAAGTTAAATAGTTTAAACAATTTTCAAATATCACTGTATTTAGACGAGTAAACGAAAAATGTTCGTTTCAGACTTTAATAACGCAGAAAATCGTGTTTCTAGTTGAAAAACGTCATCTCTCACCTAATTTAAATGGTAGAATTAAGCTTAAACTAAACGTAATGTTTATACCTAGGGTAAAGTTAAATAGTTTAAACAATTTTTAAATATCACTGTATTTAGACGAGTAAACGAAAAATGTTCGTTTCAGACTCTAATAACGCAGAAAATCGTGTTTCTAGTTGAAAAACGTCATGGAGCCATATCTCACCTAATTTAAATGGTAGAATCAAACTTAAACTAAACGTAATGTTTGTACCTAGCGTAATGTTAAATAGTTTAAACAATTTTCAAATATCACTGTATTTAGACGAGTAAACGAAAAATGTTCGTTTCAGACTCTAATAACGCAGAAAATCGTGTTTCTAGTTGAAAAACGTCATGGAGCCATATCTCACCTAATTTAAATGGTAGAATCAAACTTAAACTAAATGTAATGTTTGTACCTAGGGTAAAGTTAAATAGTTTAAACAATTTTAAAATATCACTGTATTTAGACGAGTAAACAAAAAATGATCGTTTCAGACTCTAATAACACAGAAAATCGTGTTTCTAGTTGAAAAACGTCATGGAGCCATATCTCACCTAATTTAAATGGTAGAATTAAAATTAATCTAAACGTAATGTTTGTACCTAGGGTAAAGTTAAATAGTTTAAACAATTTTCAAATATCTCTGTATTTAGACGAGTAAACGAAAAATGTTCGTTTCAGACTCTAATAACACAGAAAATCGTGTTTCTAGTTGAAAAACGTCATGGAGCCATATCTCACCTAATTTAAATGGTAGAATCAAACTTAAACTAAACGTAATGTTTGTACCTAGGGTAAAGTTAAATAGATTAAACAATTTTCAAATATCACTGTATTTAGACGAGTAAACGAAAAATGTTCGTTTCAGACTCTAATGACGCAGAAAATCGTGTTTCTAGTTGAAAAACGTCATGGAGCCATATCTCACCTAATTTAAATGGTAGAATCAAACTTAAACTAAACGTAATGTTTGTACCTAGGGTAAAGTTAAATAGTTTAAACAATTTTCAAATATCACTGTATTTCGACGAGTAAACGAAAAATGTTCGTTTCAGACTCTAATAACGCAGAAAATCGTGTTTCTAGTTGAAAAACATCATGGAGCCATATCTCACCTAATTTAAATGGTAGAATCAAACTTAAACTAAACGTAATGTTTGTACCTAGGGTAAAGTTAAATAGTTTAAACAATTTTCAAATATCACTGTATTTAGACGAGTAAACGAAAAATGTTCGTTTCAGACTTTAATAACGCAGAAAATCGTGTTTCTAGTTGAAAAACGTCATCTCTCACCTAATTTAAATGGTAGAATCAAGCTTAAACTAAACGTAATGTTTATACCTAGGGTAAAGTTAAATAGTTTAAACAATTTTTAAATATCACTGTATTTAGACGAGTAAACGAAAAATGTTCGTTTCAGACTCTAATAACGCAGAAAATCGTGTTTCTAGTTGAAAAACGTCATGGAGCCATATCTCACCTAATTTAAATGGTAGAATCAAACTTAAACTAAACGTAATGTTTGTACCTAGCGTAATGTTAAATAGTTTAAACAATTTTCAAATATCACTGTATTTAGACGAGTAAACGAAAAATGTTCGTTTCAGACTCTAATAACGCAGAAAATCGTGTTTCTAGTTGAAAAACGTCATGGAGCCATATCTCACCTAATTTAAATGGTAGAATCAAACTTAAACTAAATGTAATGTTTGTACCTAGGGTAAAGTTAAATAGTTTAAACAATTTTAAAATATCACTGTATTTAGACGAGTAAACGAAAAATGATCGTTTCAGACTCTAATAACACAGAAAATCGTGTCTCTAGTTGAAAAACGTCATGGAGCCATATCTCACCTAATTTAAATGGTAGAATTAAAATTAATCTAAACGTAATGTTTGTACCTAGGGTAAAGTTAAATAGTTTAAACAATTTTCAAATATCTCTGTATTTAGACGAGTAAACGAAAAATGTTCGTTTCAGACTCTAATAACACAGAAAATCGTGTTTCTAGTTGAAAAACGTCATGGAGCCATATCTCACCTTATTTAAATGGTAGAATCAAACTTAAACTAAACGTAATGTTTGTACCTAGGGTAAAGTTAAATAGTTTAAACAATTTTCAAATATCACTGTATTTAGACTAGTAAACGAAAAATGTTCGTTTCAGACTCTAATAACGCAGAAAATCGTGTTTCTAGTTGAAAAACGTCATGGAGCCATATCTCACTAATTTAAATGGTAGAATCAAACTTAAACTAAACGTAATGTTTGTACGTAGGGTAAAGTTAAATAGTTAAAACAATTTTCAAATATCACTGTATTTAGACGAGTAAACGAAAAATGTTCGTTTCAGATTCTAATAACGCAGAAAATCGTGTTTCTAGTTGAAAAACGTCATCTCTCACCTAATTTAAATGGTAGAATTAATCTTAAACTAAACGTAATGTTTGTACCTAGGGTAAAGTTAAATAGTTTAACAATTTTCAAATATCACTGTATTTAGACGAGTAAACGAAAAATGTTCGTTTCAGACTCTAATAACGCAGAAGATCGTGTTTCTTTGTTGAAAAACGTCATGGAGCCCTATCTCACCTAATTTAAATGGTAGAATCAAACTTAAACTAAACGTAATGTTTGTACCTAGGGTAAAGTTAAATATTTTACACAATTTTCAAATATCACTGTATATAGACGAGTAAACGAAAACTGTTCGTTTCAGACTCTAATAACGCAGAAAATCGTGTTTCTAGTTGAAAAACGTCATGGAGCCATATCTCACCTAATTTAAATGGTAGAATCAAACTTAAACTAAACGTAATGTTTGTACCTAGGGTAAAGTTAAATAGTTTAAACAATTTTCAAATATCACTGTATTTAGACGAGTAAACGAAAAATGATCGTTTCAGACTCTAATAGCACAGAAAATCGTGTTTCTAGTTGAAAAACGTCATGGAGCCATATCTCACCTAATTTAAATGGTAGAATTAAACTTAAACTAAACGTAATGTTAAATAGTTTAAACAATTTTCAAATATCTCTGTATTTAGACGAGTAAACGAAAAATGTTCGTTTCATACTCTAATAACACAGAAAATCGTGTTTCTAGTTGAAAAACGTCATGGAGCCATATCTCACCTAATTTAAATGGTAGAATCAAACTTAAACTAAACGTAATGTTTGTACCTAGGGTAAAGTTAAATAGTTTCAACAATTTTCAAATATCACTGTATTTAGACGAGTAAACGAAAAATGTTCGTTTCAGACTCTAATAACGCAGAAAATCGTGTTTCTAGTTGAAAAACGTCATGGAGCCATATCTCACCTAATTTAAATGGTAGAATAAAAGTTAAACTAAACGTAATGTTTGTACCTAGAGTAAAGTTAAATAGTTTAAACAATTTTCAAATATCACTGTATTTAGACGAGTAAACGAAAAATGTTCGTTTCAGACTCTAATAACACAGAAAATCGTGTTTCTAGTTGAAAAACGTCATGGAGCTATATCTCACCTAATTTAAATAGTAGAATCAAACTTAAACTAAACGTAATGTTTGTACCTAGGGTAAAGTTAAATAGTTTAAACAATTTTAAAATATCACTGTATTTAGACGAGTAAACGAAAAATGTTCGTTTCAGACTCTAATAACGCAGAAGATCGTGTTTCTTTGTTGAAAAACGTCATGGAGCCCTATCTCACCTAATTTAAATGGTAGAATCAAACTTAAACTAAACGTAATGTTTGTACCTAGGGTAAAGTTAAATATTTTACACAATTTTCAAATATCACTGTATTTAGACGAGTAAACGAAAACTGTTCGTTTCAGACTCTAATAACGCAGAAAATCGTGTTTCTAGTTGAAAAACGTCATGGAGCCATATCTCACCTAATTTAAATGGTATAATCAAACTTAAACTAAACGTAATGTTTGTACCTAGGGTAAAGTTAAATAGTTTAAACAATTTTCAAATATCACTGTATTTAGACGAGTAAACGAAAAATGTTCGTTTCAGACTCTAATAACGCAGAAAATCGTGCTTCTAGTTGAAAAACGTCATGGAGCCATATCTCACCAAATTTAAATGGTCGAATCAAACAAACTAAACGTAATGTTTGTACCTAGGGTAAAGTTAAATAGTTTAAACAATTTTAAAATATCACTGTATTTAGACGAGTAAACGAAAAATGTTCGTTTCAGACTCTAATAACGCAGAAGATCGTGTTTCTTTGTTGAAAAACGTCATGGAGCCCTATCTCACCTAATTTAAATGGTAGAATCAAACTTAAACTAAACGTAATGTTTGTACCTAGGGTAAAGTTAAATATTTTACACAATTTTCAAATATCACTGTATTTAGACGAGTAAACGAAAACTGTTCGTTTCAGACTCTAATAACGCAGAAAATCGTGTTTCTAGTTGAAAAACGTCATGGAGCCATATCTCACCTAATTTAAATGGTAGAATCAAACTTAAACTAAACGTAATGTTTGTACCTAGGGTAAAGTTAAATAGTTTAAACAATTTTCAAATATCACTGTATTTAGACGAGTAAACGAAAAATGATCGTTTCAGACTCTAATAGCACAGAAAATCGTGTTTCTAGTTGAAAAACGTCATGGAGCCATATCTCACCTAATTTAAATGGTAGAATTAAACTTAAACTAAACGTAATGTTAAATAGTTTAAACAATTTTCAAATATCTCTGTATTTAGACGAGTAAACGAAAAATGTTCGTTTCATACTCTAATAACACAGAAAATCGTGTTTCTAGTTGAAAAACGTCATGGAGCCATATCTCACCTAATTTAAATGGTAGAATCAAACTTAAACTAAACGTAATGTTTGTACCTAGGGTAAAGTTAAATAGTTTCAACAATTTTCAAATATCACTGTATTTAGACGAGTAAACGAAAAATGTTCGTTTCAGACTCTAATAACGCAGAAAATCGTGTTTCTAGTTGAAAAACGTCATGGAGCCATATCTCACCTAATTTAAATGGTAGAATAAAAGTTAAACTAAACGTAATGTTTGTACCTAGAGTAAAGTTAAATAGTTTAAACAATTTTCAAATATCACTGTATTTAGACGAGTAAACGAAAAATGTTCGTTTCAGACTCTAATAACACAGAAAATCGTGTTTCTAGTTGAAAAACGTCATGGAGCTATATCTCACCTAATTTAAATAGTAGAATCAAACTTAAACTAAACGTAATGTTTGTACCTAGGGTAAAGTTAAATAGTTTAAACAATTTTAAAATATCACTGTATTTAGACGAGTAAACGAAAAATGTTCGTTTCAGACTCTAATAACGCAGAAGATCGTGTTTCTTTGTTGAAAAACGTCATGGAGCCCTATCTCACCTAATTTAAATGGTAGAATCAAACTTAAACTAAACGTAATGTTTGTACCTAGGGTAAAGTTAAATATTTTACACAATTTTCAAATATCACTGTATTTAGACGAGTAAACGAAAACTGTTCGTTTCAGACTCTAATAACGCAGAAAATCGTGTTTCTAGTTGAAAAACGTCATGGAGCCATATCTCACCTAATTTAAATGGTATAATCAAACTTAAACTAAACGTAATGTTTGTACCTAGGGTAAAGTTAAATAGTTTAAACAATTTTCAAATATCACTGTATTTAGACGAGTAAACGAAAAATGTTCGTTTCAGACTCTAATAACGCAGAAAATCGTGCTTCTAGTTGAAAAACGTCATGGAGCCATATCTCACCAAATTTAAATGGTCGAATCAAACAAACTAAACGTAATGTTTGTACCTAGGGTAAAGTTAAATAGTTTAAACAATTTTCAAATATCACTGTATTTAGACGAGTAAACGAAAAATGTTCGTTTCAGAATTTAATAACGCAGAAAATCGTGTTTCTAGTTGAAAAACGTCATCTCTCACCTAATTTAAATGGTAGAATTAATCTTAAACTAAACGTAATGTTTGTACCTAGGGTAAAGTTAAACAGTTTAAACAATTTTCAAATATCACTGTATTTAGACGAGTAAACGAAAAATGTTCGTTTCAGACTCTAATAACGCAGAAAATCGTGTTTCTTTGTTGAAAAACGTCATGGAGCCATATTTTACCTAATTTAAATGGTAGAATCAAACTTAAACTAAACGTAATGTTTGTACCTAGGGTAAAGTTAAATAGTTTAAACAATTTTCAAATATCACTGTATTTAGACGAGTAAACGAAAAATGATCGTTTCAGACTCTAATAGCACAGAAAATCGTGTTTCTAGTTGAAAAACGTCATGGATCCATATCTCACCTAATTTAAATGGTAGAATTAAACTTAAACTAAACGTAATGTTTGTACCTAGGGTAAAGTTAAATAGTTTAAACAATTTTCCAATATCACTGTATTTAGACGAGTAAACGAAAAATGATCGTTTCAGACTCTAATAACACAGAAAATCGTGTTTCTAGTTGAAAAACGTCATGGAGCCATATCTCACCTAATTTAAATGGTAGAATCAAACTTAAACTAAACGTAATGTTTGTACCTAGGGTAAAGTTAAATAGTTTAAACAATTTTCAAATATCACTGTATTTAGACGAGTAAACGAAAAATGTTCGTTTCAGACTCTAATAACACAGAAAATCGTGTTTCTAGTTGAAAAACGTCATGGAGCCATATCTCACCTAATTTAAATGGTAGAATCAAACTTAACCTAAACGTAATGTTTGTACCTAGGGTAAAGTTAAATAGTTTAAACAATTTTAAAATATCACTGTATTTAGACGAGAAAACGAAAAATGTTCGTTTCAGACTCTAATAATGCTGAAAATCGTGTTTCTAGTTGAAAAACGTCATGGAGCCATATCTCACCAAATTTAAATGGTCGAATCAAACAAACTAAACGTAATGTTTGTACCTAGGGTAAAGTTAAATAGTTTAAACAATTTTCAAATATCACTGTATTTCGACGAGTAAACGAAAATGTTCGTTTCTAACTCTAATAACGCAGAAAATCGTGTTTCTAGTTGAAAAACGTCATGGAGCCATATCTCACCTAATTTAAATGGTAGAATCAAACTTAAACTAAACGTAATGTTTGTACCTAGGGTAAAGTTAAATAGTTTAAACAATTTTCAAATATCACTGTATTTAGACGAGTAAACGAAAAATGTTCGTTTCAGACTCTAATAACGCAGAAAATCGTGTTTCTTTGTTGTAAAACGGCATGGAGCCATATCTCACTAATTTAAATGGTAGAATCAAACAAACTAAACGTAATGTTTGTACCTAGGGTAAAGTTAAATAGTTTAAACAATTTTCAAATATCACTGTATTTAGACGAGTAAACAAAAAATGTTCGTTTCAGACTCTAATAACACAGAAAATCGTGTTTCTAGTTGAAAAACGTCATGGAGCCATATCTCACCTAATTTAAATGGTAGAATCAAACTTAACCTAAACGTAATGTTTGTACCTAGGGTAAAGTTAAATAGTTTAAACAATTTTAAAATATCACTGTATTTATACGAGAAAACGAAAAATGTTCGTTTCAGACTCTAATAATGCTGAAAATCGTGTTTCTAGTTGAAAAACGTCATGGAGCCATATCTCACCAAATTTAAATGGTAGAATCAAACAAACTAAACGTAATGTTTGTACCTAGGGTAAAGTTAAATAGTTTAAACAATTTTCAAATATCACTGTATTTCGACGAGTAAACGAAAATGTTCGTTTCTAACTCTAATAACGCAGAAAATCGTGTTTCTAGTTGAAAAACGTCATGGAGCCAAATCTCACCTAATTTAAATGGTAGAATCAAACTTAAACTAAACGTAATGTTTGTACCTAGGGTTATGTTGAATAGTTTAAACAATTTTCAAATATCACTGTATTTAGACGAGTAAACGAAAAATGTTCGTTTCAGACTCTAATAACGCAGAAAATCGTGTTTCTTTGATGAAAAACGTCATGGAGCCATATCTCACTAATTCAAATGGTAGAATCAAACTTAAACTAAACGTAATGTTTGTACCTAGGGTAAAGTTAAAAACGTCATGGAGCCATATCTCACTAATTTAAATGGTAGAATCAAACTTAAACTAAACGTAATGTTTGTACCTAGGGTAAAGATAAATAGTTAAAACACTTTTCAAATATCACTGTATTTAGACGAGTAAACGAAAAATGTTCGTTTCAGACTCTAATAACGCAGAAAATCGTATTTCTAGTTGAAAAACGTCATGGAGCCATATCTCACCTAATTTAAATGGTAGAATCAAATTTAAACTAAACGTAATGTTTGTACCTAGGGTAAAGTTAAATAGTTTAAACAATTTTAAAATATCACTGTATTTAGACGAGTAAACGAAAAATGTTCGTTTCAGACTCTAATAACGCAGAAAATCGTGTTTCTAGTTGAAAAACGTCATGGAGCCATATCACACCTAATTATATGGTAGAAACAAACTTAAACTAAACGTAATGTTTGTACCTAGGATTATGTTAAATAGTTTAAACAATTTTCAAATATCACTGTATTTAGACGAGTAAACGAAAAATGTTCGTTTCAGAATTTAATAACGCAGAAAATCGTGTTTCTAGTTGAAAAACGTCATCTCTCACCTAATTTAAATGGTAGAATTAATCTTAAACTAAACGTAATGTTTGTACCTAGGGTAAAGTTAAATAGTTTAAACAATTTTCAAATATCACTGTATTTAGAAGAGTAAACGAAAAATGTTCGTTTCAGACTCTAATAACGCAGAAAATCGTGTTTCTTTGTTGAAAAACGTCATGGAGCCATATTTTACCTAATTTAAATGGTAGAATCAAACTTAAACTAAACGTAATGTTTGTACCTAGGGTAAAGTTAAATAGTTTAAACAATTTTCAAATATCACTGTATTTAGACGAGTAAACGAAAAATGATCGTTTCAGACTCTAATAGCACAGAAAATCGTGTTTCTAGTTGAAAAACGTCATGGATCCATATCTCACCTAATTTAAATGGTAGAATTAAACTTAAACTAAACGTAATGTTTGTACCTAGGGTAAAGTTAAATAGTTTAAACAATTTTCCAATATCACTGTATTTAGACGAGTAAACGAAAAATGATCGTTTCAGACTCTAATAACACAGAAAATCGTGTTTCTAGTTGAAAAACGTCATGGAGCCATATCTCACCTAATTTAAATGGTAGAATCAAACTTAAACTAAACGTAATGTTTGTACCTAGGGTAAAGTTAAATAGTTTTAACAATTTTCAAATATCACTGTATTTAGACGAGTAAACGAAAAATGTTCGTTTCAGACTCTAATAACACAGAAAATCGTGTTTCTAGTTGAAAAACGTCATGGAGCTATATCTCACCTAATTTAAATGGTAGAATCAATCTTAAACTAAACGTAAAGTTTGTACCTAGGGTTATGTTAAATAGTTTAAACAATTTTCAAATATCACTGTATTTAGACGAGTAAACGAAAAATGTTCGTTTCAGACTCTAATAACGCAGAATATCGTGTTTCTTTGTTGAAAAACGTCATGGAGCCATATCTCACTAATTTAAATGGTAGAATCAAACTTAAACTAAACGTAATGTTTGTACCTAGGGTAAAGATAAATAGTTTAAACAAGTTTCAAATATCACTGTATTTAGACGAGTAAACGAAAAATGATCGTTTCAGACTCTAATAACACAGAAAATCGTGTTTCTAGTTGAAAAACGTCATGGAGCCATATCTCACCTAATTTAAATGGTAGAATCAAACTTAAACTATACGTAATGTTTGTACCTAGGGTAAAGTTAAATAGTTTAAACAATTTTCAAATTTCACTGTATTTAGACGAGTAAACGAAAAATGATCGTTTCAGACTCTAATAACACAGAAAATCGTGTTTCTAGTTGAAAAAGGTCATGGAGCCATATCTCACCTAATTTAAATGGTAGAATCAAACTTAAACTAAACGTAATGTTTGTACCTAGAGTAAATTTAAATAGTTTAAACAATTTTCAAATATCACTGTATTTAGACGAGTAAACGAAAAATGTTCGTTTCAGACTCTAATAACGCAGAAAATCGTGTTTCTAGTTGAAAAAGGTCATGGAGCTATATCTCACCTAATTTAAATGGTAGAATCAAACTTAAACTAAACGTAATGTTTGTACCTAGGGTATAGTTAAATAGTTTAAACAATTTTAAAATATCACTGTATTTAGACGAGTAAACGAAAAATGTTCGTTTCAGACTCTAATAACGCAGAAAATCGTGTTTCTAGTTGAAACACGTTATGGAGCCATATCTCACCTAATTTAAATGGTAGAAACAAACTTAAACTAAACGTAATGTTTGTACCTAGGGTTATTTTAAATAGTTTAAACAATTTTCAAATATCACTGTATTTAGACGAGTAAACGAAAAATGTTCGTTTCAGAATTTAATAACGCAGAAAATCGTGTTTCTAGTTGAAAAACGTCATCTCTCACCTAATTTAAATGGTAGAATTAATCTTAAACTAAACGTAATGTTTGTACCTAGGGTAAAGTTAAATAGTTTAACAATTTTCAAATATCACTGTATTTAGACGAGTAAACGAAAAATGTTCGTTTCAGACTCTAATAACGCAGAAGATCGTGTTTCTTTGTTGAAAAACGTCATGGAGCCATATCTCACTAATTTAAATGGTAGAATCAAACTTAAACTAAACGTAATGTTTGTACCTAGGGTAAAGATAAATAGTTTAAACAATTTTCAAATATCACTGTATTTAGACGAGTAAACGAAAAATGATCGTTTCAGACTCTAATAACACAGAAAATCGTGTTTCTAGTTGAAAAACGTCATGGAGCCATATCTCACCTAATTTAAATGGTAGAATCAAACTTAAACTATACGTAATGTTTGTACCTAGGGTAAAGTTAAATAGTTTAAACAATTTTCAAATTTCACTGTATTTAGACGAGTAAACGAAAAATGATCGTTTCAGACTCTAATAACACAGAAAATCGTGTTTCTAGTTGAAAAACGTCATGGAGCCATATCTCACCTAATTTAAATGGTAGAATCAAACTTAAACTAAACGTAATGTTTGTACCTAGAGTAAAGTTAAATAGTTTAAACAATTTTCAAATATCACTGTATTTAGACGAGTAAACGAAAAAGGTTCGTTTCAGACTCTAATAACACAGAAAATCGTGTTTCTAGTTGAAAAAGGTCATGGAGCTATATCTCACCTAATTTAAATGGTAGAATCAAACTTAAACTAAACGTAATGTTTGTACCTAGGGTAAAGTTAAATAGTTTAAACAATTTTAAAATATCACTGTATTTAGACGAGTAAACGAAAAATGTTCGTTTCAGACTCTAATAACGCAGAAAATCGTGTTTCCAGTTGAAAAACGTTATGGAGCCATATCTCACCTAATTTAAATGGTAGAAACAAACTTAAACTAAACGTAATATTTGTACCTAGGGTTATTTTAAATAGTTTAAACAATTTTCAAATATCACTGTATTTAGACGAGTAAACGAAAAATGTTCGTTTCAGAATTTAATAACGCAGAAAATCGTGTTTCTAGTTGAAAAACGTCATCTCTCACCTAATTTAAATGGTAGAATTAATCTTAAACTAAACGTAATGTTTGTACCTAGGGTAAAGTTAAATAGTTTAACAATTTTCAAATATCACTGTATTTAGACGAGTAAACGAAAAATGTTCGTTTCAGACTCTAATAACGCAGAAGATCGTGTTTCTTTGTTGAAAAACGTCATGGAGCCATATCTCACCTAATTTAAATGGTAGAATCAAACTTAAACTAAACGTAATGTTTGTATCTAGGGTAAAGTTAAATATTTTACACAATTTTCAAATATCACTGTATTTAGACGAGTAAACGAAAACTGTTTGTTTCAGACTCTAATAACGCAGAAAATCGTGTTTCTAGTTGAAAAACGTCATGGAGCCATATCTCACCTAATTTAAATGGTAGAATCAAACTTAAACTAAACGTAATGTTTGTACCTAGGGTAAAGTTAAATAGTTTAAACAATTTTCAAATATCACTGTATTTAGACGAGTAAACGAAAAATGATCGTTTCAGACTCTAATAGCACAGAAAATCGTGTTTCTAGTTGAAAAACGTCATGGAGCCATATCTCACCTAATTTAAATGGTAGAATTAAACTTAAACTAAACGTAATGTTTGTACCTAGGGTAAAGTTAAATAGTTTAAACAATTTTCAAATATCTCTGTATTTAGACGAGTAAACGAAAAATGTTCGTTTCAGACTCTAATAACACAGAAAATCGTGTTTCTAGTTGAAAAACGTCATGGAGCCATATCTCACCTAATTTAAATGGTAGAATCAAACTTAAACTAAACGTAATGTTTGTACCTAGGGTAAAGTTAAATAGATTAAACAATTTTCAAATATCACTGTATTTAGACGAGTAAACGAAAAATGTTCGTTTCAGACTCTAATGACGCAGAAAATCGTGTTTCTAGTTGAAAAACGTCATGGAGCCATATCTCACCTAATTTAAATGGTAGAATCAAACTTAAACTAAACGTAATGTTTGTACCTAGGGTAAAGTTAAATAGTTTAAACAATTTTCAAATATCACTGTATTTCGACGAGTAAACGAAAAATGTTCGTTTCAGACTCTAATAACACAGAAAATCGTGTTTCTAGTTGAAAAACGTCATGGAGCCATATCTCACCTAATTTAAAAGGTAGAATCAAACTTAAACTAAACGTAATGTTTGTACCTAGGGTAAAGTTAAATAGTTTAAACAATTTTCAAATATCACTGTATTTAGACGAGTAAACGAAAAATGTTCATTTTAGACTCTAATAACACAGAAAATCGTGTCTCTAGTTGAAAAACGTCATGGATCCATATCTCACCTAATTTAAATGGTAGAATCAAACTTAAACTAAACGTAAAGTTTGTACCTAGGGTAAAGTTAAATAGTTTAAACAATTTTCAAATATCACTGTATTTAGACGAGTAAACGAAAAATGTTCGTTTCAGACTTTAATAACGCAGAAAATCGTGTTTCTAGTTGAAAAACGTCATGGAGCCATATCTCACCTAATTTAAATGGTAGAATCAAACTTAAACTAAACGTAATGTTTGTACCTAGAATAAAGTTAAATAGATTAAACAATTTTCAAATATCACTGTATTTCGACGAGTAAACGAAAAATGTTCGTTTCAGACTCTAATAACGCAGAAAATCGTGTTTCTAGTTGAAAAACATCATGGAGCCATATCTCACCTAATTTAAATGGTAGAATCAAACTTAAACTAAACGTAATGTTTGTACCTAGGGTAAAGTTAAATAGTTTAAACAATTTTCAAATATCACTGTATTTAGACGAGTAAACGAAAAATGTTCGTTTCAGACTTTAATAACGCAGAAAATCGTGTTTCTAGTTGAAAAACGTCATGGAGCCATATCTCACCTAATTTAAATGGTAGAATCAAACTTAAACTAAACGTAATGTTTGTACCTAGGGTAAAGTTAAATAGATTAAACAATTTTCAAATATCACTGTATTTCGACGAGTAAACGAAAAATGTTCGTTTCAGACTCTAATAACGCAGAAAATCGTGTTTCTAGTTGAAAAACATCATGGAGCCATATCTCACCTAATTTAAATGGTAGAATCAAACTTAAACTAAACGTAATGTTTGTACCTAGGGTAAAGTTAAATAGTTTAAACAATTTTCAAATATCACTGTATTTAGACGAGTAAACGAAAAATGTTCGTTTCAGACTCTAATAACACAGAAAATCGTGTTTCTAGTTGAAAAACGTCATGGAGCCATATCTCACCTAATTTAAATGGTAGAATCAAACTTAAACTAAACGTAATGTTTGTACCTAGGGTAAAGTTAAATAGATTAAACAATTTTCAAATATCACTGTATTTAGACGAGTAAACGAAAAATGTTCGTTTCAGACTCTAATGACGCAGAAAATCGTGTTTCTAGTTGAAAAACGTCATGGAGCCATATCTCACCTAATTTAAATGGTAGAATCAAACTTAAACTAAACGTAATGTTTGTACCTAGGGTAAAGTTAAATAGTTTAAACAATTTTCAAATATCACTGTATTTCGACGAGTAAACGAAAAATGTTCGTTTCAGACTCTAATAACACAGAAAATCGTGTTTCTAGTTGAAAAACGTCATGGAGCCATATCTCACCTAATTTAAAAGGTAGAATCAAACTTAAACTAAACGTAATGTTTGTACCTAGGGTAAAGTTAAATAGTTTAAACAATTTTCAAATATCACTGTATTTAGACGAGTAAACGAAAAATGTTCATTTCAGACTCTAATAACACAGAAAATCGTGTCTCTAGTTGAAAAACGTCATGGAGCCATATCTCACCTAATTTAAATGGTAGAATCAAACTTAAACTAAACGTAAAGTTTGTACCTAGGGTAAAGTTAAATAGTTTAAACAATTTTCAAATATCACTGTATTTAGACGAGTAAACGAAAAATGTTCGTTTCAGACTTTAATAACGCAGAAAATCGTGTTTCTAGTTGAAAAACGTCATGGAGCCATATCTCACCTAATTTAAATGGTAGAATCAAACTTAAACTAAACGTAATGTTTGTACCTAGGGTAAAGTTAAATAGATTAAACAATTTTCAAATATCACTGTATTTCGACGAGTAAACGAAAAATGTTCGTTTCAGACTCTAATAACGCAGAAAATCGTGTTTCTAGTTGAAAAACATCATGGAGCCATATCTCACCTAATTTAAATGGTAGAATTAAACTTAAACTAAACGTAATGTTTGTACCTAGGGTAAAGTTAAATAGTTTAAACAATTTTCAAATATCACTGTATTTAGACGAGTAAACGAAAAATGTTCGTTTCAGACTTTAATAACGCAGAAAATCGTGTTTCTAGTTGAAAAACGTCATCTCTCACCTAATTTAAATGGTAGAATTAATCTTAAACTAAACGTAATGTTTGTACCTAGGGTAAAGTTAAATAGTTTAAACAATTTTCAAATATCACTGTATTTCGACGAGTAAACGAAAAATGTTCGTTTCAGACTCTAATGACTCAGAAAATCGTGTTTCTAGTTGAAAAACGTCATGGAGCCATATCTCACCTAATTTAAATGGTAGAATCAAACTTAAACTAAACGTAATGATTGTACCTAGGGTAAAGTTAAATAGTTTAAACAATGTTCAAATATCACTGTATTTCGACGAGTAAACGAAAAATGTTCGTTTCAGACTCTAATAACGCAGAAAATCGTGTTTCTAGTTGAAAAACATCATGGAGCCATATCTCACCTAATTTAAATGGTAGAATCAAACTTAAACTAAACGTAATGTTTGTACCTAGGGTAAAGTTAAATAGTTTAAACAATTTTCAAATATCACTGTATTTAGACGAGTAAACGAATAATGTTCGTTTCAGACTCTAATAACGCAGAAAATCGTGTTTCTTTGTTGAAAAACGTCATGGAGCCATATCTCACCTAATTTAAATGGTAGAATCAAACTTAAACTAAACGTATTGTTTGTACCTAGGGTAAAGTTAAATATTTTACACAATTTTCAAATATCACTGTATTTAGACGAGTAAACGAAAACTGTTCGTTTCAGACTCTAATAACGCAGAAAATCGTGTTTCTAGTTGAAAAACGTCATGGAGCCATATCTCACCTAATTTAAATGGTAGAATCAAACTTAAACTAAACGTAATGTTTGTACCTAGGGTAAAGTTAAATAGTTTAAACAATTTTCAAATATCACTGTATTTAGACGAGTAAACGAAAAATGATCGTTTCAGACTCTAATAGCACAGAAAATCGTGTTTCTGGTTGAAAAACGTCATGGAGCCATATCTCACCTAATTTAAATGGTAGAATTAAACTTAAAGTAAACGTAATGTTTGTACCTAGGGTAAAGTTAAATAGTTTAAACAATTTTCAAATATCTCTGTATTTAGACGAGTAAACGAAAAATGTTCGTTTCAGACTCTAATAACACAGAAAATCGTGTTTCTAGTTGAAAAACGGCATGGAGACATATCTCACCTAATTTAAATAATAGAATCAAACTTAAACTAAACGTAATGTTTGTACCTAGGGTAAAGTTAAATAGATTAAACAATTTTCAAATATCACTGTATTTAGACGAGTAAACGAAAACTGTTCGTTTCAGACTCTAATAACACAGAAAATCGTGTTTCTAGTTGAAAACGTCATGGAGCCATATTTTACCTAATTTAAATGGTAGAATCAAACTTAAACTAAACGTAATGTTTGTACCTAGGGTAACGTTAAATAGTTTAAACAATTTTCAAATATCTCTGTATTTAGACGAGTAAACGAAAAATGTTCGTTTCAGACTCTAATGACGCAGAAAATCGTGTTTCTAGTTGAAAAACGTCATGGAGCCATATCTCACCTAATTTAAATGGTAGAATCAAACTTAAACTAAACGTAATGTTTGTACCTAGGGTAAAGTTAAATAGTTTAAACAATTTTCAAATATCACTGTATTTCGACGAGTAAACGAAAAATGTTCGTTTCAGACTCTAATAACGCAGAAAATCGTGTTTCTAGTTGAAAAACATCATGGAGCCATATCTCACCTAATTTAAATGGTAGAATCAAACTTAAACTAAACGTAATGTTTGTACCTAGGGTAAAGTTAAATAGTTTAAACAATTTTCAAATATCACTGTATTTAGACGAGTAAACGAAAAATGTTCGTTTCAGACTTTAATAACGCAGAAAATCGTGTTTCTAGTTGAAAAACGTCATCTCTCACCTAATTTAAATGGTAGAATTAAGCTTAAACTAAACGTAATGTTTATACCTAGGGTAAAGTTAAATAGTTTTTAACAATTTTTAAATATCACTGTATTTAGACGAGTAAACGAAAAATGTTCGTTTCAGACTCTAATAACGCAGAAAATCGTGTTTCTAGTTGAAAAACGTCATGGAGCCATATCTCACCTAATTTAAATGGTAGAATCAAACTTAAACTAAACGTAATGTTTGTACCTAGCGTAATGTTAAATAGTTTAAACAATTTTCAAATATCACTGTATTTAGACGAGTAAACGAAAAATGTTCGTTTCAGACTCTAATAACGCAGAAAATCGTGTTTCTAGTTGAAAAACGTCATGGAGCCATATCTCACCTAATTTAAATGGTAGAATCAAACTTAAACTAAATGTAATGTTTGTACCTAGGGTAAAGTTAAATAGTTTAAACAATTTTAAAATATCACTGTATTTAGACGAGTAAACGAAAAATGATCGTTTCAGACTCTAATAACACAGAAAATCGTGTTTCTAGTTGAAAAACGTCATGGAGCCATATCTCACCTAATTTAAATGGTAGAATTAAAATTAATCTAAACGTAATGTTTGTACCTAGGGTAAAGTTAAATAGTTTAAACAATTTTCAAATATCTCTGTATTTAGACGAGTAAACGAAAAATGTTCGTTTCAGACTCTAATAACACAGAAAATCGTGTTTCTAGTTGAAAAACGTCATGGAGCCATATCTCACCTAATTTAAATGGTAGAATCAAACTTAAACTAAACGTAATGTTTGTACCTAGGGTAAAGTTAAATAGATTAAACAATTTTCAAATATCACTGTATTTAGACGAGTAAACGAAAAATGTTCGTTTCAGACTCTAATGACGCAGAAAATCGTGTTTCTAGTTGAAAAACGTCATGGAGCCATATCTCACCTAATTTAAATGGTAGAATCAAACTTAAACTAAACGTAATGTTTGTACCTAGGGTAAAGTTAAATAGTTTAAACAATTTTCAAATATCACTGTATTTCGACGAGTAAACGAAAAATGTTCGTTTCAGACTCTAATAACGCAGAAAATCGTGTTTCTAGTTGAAAAACATCATGGAGCCATATCTCACCTAATTTAAATGGTAGAATCAAACTTAAACTAAACGTAATGTTTGTACCTAGGGTAAAGTTAAATAGTTTAAACAATTTTCAAATATCACTGTATTTAGACGAGTAAACGAAAAATGTTCGTTTCAGACTTTAATAACGCAGAAAATCGTGTTTCTAGTTGAAAAACGTCATCTCTCACCTAATTTAAATGGTAGAATTAAGCTTAAACTAAACGTAATGTTTATACCTAGGGTAAAGTTAAATAGTTTAAACAATTTTTAAATATCACTGTATTTAGACGAGTAAACGAAAAATGTTCGTTTCAGACTCTAATAACGCAGAAAATCGTGTTTCTAGTTGAAAACGTCATGGAGCCATATCTCACCTAATTTAAATGGTAGAATCAAACTTAAACTAAACGTAATGTTTGTACCTAGCGTAATGTTAAATAGTTTAAACAATTTTCAAATATCACTGTATTTAGACGAGTAAACGAAAAATGTTCGTTTCAGACTCTAATAACGCAGAAAATCGTGTTTCTAGTTGAAAAACGTCATGGAGCCATATCTCACCTAATTTAAATGGTAGAATCAAACTTAAACTAAATGTAATGTTTGTACCTAGGGTAAAGTTAAATAGTTTAAACAATTTTAAAATATCACTGTATTTAGACGAGTAAACGAAAAATGATCGTTTCAGACTCTAATAACACAGAAAATCGTGTTTCTAGTTGAAAAACGTCATGGAGCCATATCTCACCTAATTTAAATGGTAGAATTAAAATTAATCTAAACGTAATGTTTGTACCTAGGGTAAAGTTAAATAGTTTAAACAATTTTCAAATATCTCTGTATTTAGACGAGTAAACGAAAAATGTTCGTTTCAGACTCTAATAACACAGAAAATCGTGTTTCTAGTTGAAAAACGTCATGGAGCCATATCTCACCTTATTTAAATGGTAGAATCAAACTTAAACTAAACGTAATGTTTGTACCTAGGGTAAAGTTAAATAGTTTAAACAATTTTCAAATATCACTGTATTTAGACGAGTAAACGAAAAATGTTCGTTTCAGACTCTAATAACGCAGAAAATCGTGTTTCTAGTTGAAAAACGTCATGGAGCCATATCTCACTAATTTAAATGGTAGAATCAAACTTAAACTAAACGTAATGTTTGTACCTAGGGTAAAGTTAAATAGTTAAAACAATTTTCAAATATCACTGTATTTAGACGAGTAAACGAAAAATGTTCGTTTCAGACTCTAATAACGCAGAAAATCGTGTTTCTAGTTGAAAAACGTCATCTCTCACCTAATTTAAATGGTAGAATTAATCTTAAACTAAACGTAATGTTTGTACCTAGGGTAAAGTTAAATAGTTTAACAATTTTCAAATATCACTGTATTTAGACGAGTAAACGAAAAATGTTCGTTTCAGACTCTAATAACGCAGAAGATCGTGTTTCTTTGTTGAAAAACGTCATGGAGCCCTATCTCACCTAATTTAAATGGTAGAATCAAACTTAAACTAAACGTAATGTTTGTACCTAGGGTAAAGTTAAATATTTTACACAATTTTCAAATATCACTGTATTTAGACGAGTAAACGAAAACTGTTCGTTTCAGACTCTAATAACGCAGAAAATCGTGTTTCTAGTTGAAAAACGTCATGGAGCCATATCTCACCTAATTTAAATGGTAGAATCAAACTTAAACTAAACGTAATGTTTGTACCTAGGGTAAAGTTAAATAGTTTAAACAATTTTCAAATATCACTGTATTTAGACGAGTAAACGAAAAATGATCGTTTCAGACTCTAATAGCACAGAAAATCGTGTTTCTAGTTGAAAAACGTCATGGAGCCATATCTCACCTAATTTAAATGGTAGAATTAAACTTAAACTAAACGTAATGTTAAATAGTTTAAACAATTTTCAAATATCTCTGTATTTAGACGAGTAAACGAAAAATGTTCGTTTCATACTCTAATAACACAGAAAATCGTGTTTCTAGTTGAAAAACGTCATGGAGCCATATCTCACCTAATTTAAATGGTAGAATCAAACTTAAACTAAACGTAATGTTTGTACCTAGGGTAAAGTTAAATAGTTTCAACAATTTTCAAATATCACTGTATTTAGACGAGTAAACGAAAAATGTTCGTTTCAGACTCTAATAACGCAGAAAATCGTGTTTCTAGTTGAAAAACGTCATGGAGCCATATCTCACCTAATTTAAATGGTAGAATAAAAGTTAAACTAAACGTAATGTTTGTACCTAGAGTAAAGTTAAATAGTTTAAACAATTTTCAAATATCACTGTATTTAGACGAGTAAACGAAAAATGTTCGTTTCAGACTCTAATAACACAGAAAATCGTGTTTCTAGTTGAAAAACGTCATGGAGCTATATCTCACCTAATTTAAATAGTAGAATCAAACTTAAACTAAACGTAATGTTTGTACCTAGGGTAAAGTTAAATAGTTTAAACAATTTTAAAATATCACTGTATTTAGACGAGTAAACGAAAAATGTTCGTTTCAGACTCTAATAACGCAGAAGATCGTATTTCTTTGTTGAAAAACGTCATGGAGCCCTATCTCACCTAATTTAAATGGTAGAATCAAACTTAAACTAAACGTAATGTTTGTACCTAGGGTAAAGTTAAATATTTTACACAATTTTCAAATATCACTGTATTTAGACGAGTAAACGAAAACTGTTCGTTTCAGACTCTAATAACGCAGAAAATCGTGTTTCTAGTTGAAAAACGTCATGGAGCCATATCTCACCTAATTTAAATGGTATATTTAAACTTAAACTAAACGTAATGTTTGTACCTAGGGTAAAGTTAAATAGTTTAAACAATTTTCAAATATCACTGTATTTAGACGAGTAAACGAAAAATGATCGTTTCAGACTCTAATAGCACAGAAAATCGTGTTTCTAGTTGAAAAACGTCATGGAGCCATATCTCACCTAATTTAAATGGTAGAATTAAACTTAAACTAAACGTAATGTTTGTACCTAGGGTAAAGTTAAATAGTTTAAACAATTTTCAAATATCTCTGTATTTAGACGAGTAAACGAAAAATGTTCGTTTCAGACTCTAATAACACAGAAAATCGTGTTTCTAGTTGAAAAACGTCATGGAGCCATATCTCACCTAATTTAAAAGGTAGAATCAAACTTAAACTAAACGTTATGTTTGTACCTAGGGTAAAGTTAAATAGTTTAAACAATTTTCAAATATCACTGTATTTAGACGAGTAAACGAAAAATGTTCATTTCAGACTCTAATAACACAGAAAATCGTGTTTCTAGTTGAAAAACGTCATGGAGCCATATCTCACCTAATTTAAATGGTAGAATCAAACTTAAACTAAACGTAATGTTTGTACCTAGGGTAAAGTTAAATAGATTAAACAATTTTCAAATATCACTGTATTTAGACGAGTAAACGAAAAATGTTCGTTTCAGACTCTAATAACGCAGAAAATCGTGTTTCTAGTTGAAAAACATCATGGAGCCATATCTCACCTAATTTAAATGGTAGAATCAAACTTAAACTAAACGTAATGTTTGTACCTAGGGTAAAGTTAAATAGTTTAAACAATTTTCAAATATCACTGTATTTAGACGAGTAAACGAAAAATGTTCGTTTCAGACTTTAATAACGCAGAAAATCGTGTTTCTAGTTGAAAAACGTCATCTCTCACCTAATTTAAATGGTAGAATTAATCTTAAACTAAACGTAATGTTTGTACCTAGGGTAAAGTTAAATAGTTTAAACAATTGTCAAATATCACTGTATTTAGACGAGTAAACGAAAAATGTTCGTTTCAGACTCTAATAACGCAGAAAATCGTGTTTCTTTGTTGAAAAACGTCATGGAGCCATATCTCACCTAATTTAAATGGTAGAATCAAACTTAAACTAAACGTAATGTTTGTACCTAGGGTAAAGTTAAATATTTTACACAATTTTCAAATATCACTGTATTTAGACGAGTAAACGAAAACTGTTCGTTTCAGACTCTAATAACGCAGAAAATCGTGTTTCTAGTTGAAAAACGTCATGGAGCCATATCTCACCTAATTTAAATGGTAGAATTAAACTTAAACTAAACGTAATGTTTGTACCTAGGGTAAAGTTAAATAGTTTAAACAATTTTCAAATATCACTGTATTTAGAAGTGTAAACGAAAAATGTTCGTTTCAGACTCTAATAAAGCAGAAAATCGTGTTTCTAGTTGAAAAACGTCATGGAGCCATATCTCACCTAATTTAAATGGTAGAATTAAACTTAAACTAAACGTAATGTTTGTACCTAGGGTAAAGTTAAATAGTTTAAACAATTTTCAAATATCTCTGTATTTAGACGAGTAAACGAAAAATGTTCGTTTCAGACTCTAATAACACAGAAAATCGTGTTTCTAGTTGAAAACGTCATGGAGCCATATCTCACCTAATTTAAAAGATAGAATCAAACTTAAACTAAACGTAATGTTTGTACATAGGGTAAAGTTAAATAGTTTAAACAATTTTCAAATATCACTGTATTTAGACGAGTAAACGAAAAATGTTCATTTCAGACTCTAATAACACAGAAAATCGTGTTTCTAGTTGAAAAACGTCATGGAGCCATATCTCACCTAATTTAAAAGGTAGAATCAAACTTAAACTAAACGTAATGTTTGTACCTAGGGTAAAGTTAAATAGTTTAAACAATTTTTAAATATCACTGTATTTAGACGAGTAAACGAAAAATATTCGTTTCAGACTCTAATAACGCAGAAAATCGTGTTTCTAGTTGAAAAACGTCATGGAGCCATATCTCACCTAATTTAAATGGTAGAATCAAACTTAAACTAAACGTAATGTTTGTACCTAGGGTAAAGTTAAATAGTTTAAACAATTTTCAAATATCACTGTATTTAGAAGTGTAAACGAAAAATGTTCGTTTCAGACTCTAATAAAGCAGAAAATCGTGTTTCTAGTTGAAAAACGTCATGGAGCCATTATCTCACCTAATTTAAATGGTAGAATCAAACTTAAACTAAACGTAATGTTTGTACCTAGGGTAAAGTTAAATAGTTTAACAATTTTCAAATATCACTGTATTTAGACGAGTAAACGAAAAATGTTCGTTTCAGACTCTAATAACGCAGAAAATCGTGTTTCTAGTTGAAAAACGTCATGGAGCCATCTCTCACCTAATTTAAATAATAGAATCAAACAAACTAAATGTAATGTTTGTAACTAGGGTAAAGTTAAATAGTTTAAACAATTTTCAAATATCACTGTATTTAGACGAGTAAACGAAAAATGTTCGTTTCAGACTCTAATAACGCAGAAAATCGTGTTTCTAGTTGAAAAACGTCATGGAGCCATATCTCACCTAATTTAAATGGTAGAATCAAACTTAAACTAAACGTAATGTTTGTACCTAGGGTAAAGTTAAATAGTTTAAACAATTTTAAAATATCACTGTATTTAGACGTGTAAACGAAAAATGTTCGTTTCAGACTCAAATAACGCAGAAAATCGTGTTTCTAGTTTAAAAACGTCATGGAGCCATATCTCACCTAATTTAAATGGTAGAATCAAACTTAAACTAAACGTAATGTTTGTACCTAGGGTAAAGTTAAATAGTTTAAACAATTTTAAAATATCACTGTATTTAGACGAGTAAACGAAAAATGATCGTTTCAGATTCTAATAACGCAGAAAATCGTGTTTCTTGTTGAAAAACGTCATGGAGCCATATCTCACCTAATTTAAATTGTAGAATCAAACAAACTAAACGTAATGTTTGTACCTAGGGTAAAGTTAAATAGTTTAAACAATTTTCAAATATCACTGTATTTAGACGAGTAAACAAAAAATGTTCGTTTCAGACTCTAATAACACAGAAAATCGTGTTTCTAGTTGAAAAACGTCATGGAGCCATATCTCACCTAATTTAAATGGTAGAATCAAACTTAACCTAAACGTAATGTTTGTACCTAGGGTAAAGTTAAATAGTTTAAACAATTTTAAAATATCACTGTATTTAGAAGAGCAAACGAAAAATGTTCGTTTCAGACTCTAATAATGCTGAAAATCGTGTTTCTAGTTGAAAAACGTCATGAAGCCATATCTCACCAAATTTAAATGGTAGAATCAAACAAGCTAAACGTAATATTTGTACCTAGGGTAAAGTTAAATAGTTTAAACAAATTTCAAATATCACTGTATTTCGACGAGTAAACGAAAATGTTCGTTTCTAACTCTAATAACGCAGAAAATCGTGTTTCTAGTTGAAAAACGTCATGGCGCCATATCTCACCTAATTTAAATGGTAGAATCAAACTTAAACTAAACGTAATGTTTGTACCTAGGGTAAAGTTAAATAGTTTAAACAATTTTCAAATATCACTGTATTTAGACGAGTAAACGAAAAATGTTCGTTTCAGACTCTAATAACGCAGAAAATCGTGTTTCTAGTTAAAAAACGTCATGGAGCCATATCTCACCTAATTTAAATGGTAGAATCAAACTTAAACTAAACGTAATGTTTGTACCTAGGGTTATGTTGAATAGTTTAAACAATTTTCAAATATCACTGTATTTAGACGAGTAAACGAAAAATGTTCGTTTCAGACTCTAATAACGCAGAAAATCGTGTTTCTTTGATGAAAAACGTCATGGAGCCATATCTCACTAATTTAAATGGTAGAATCAAACTTAAACTAAACGTAATGTTTGTACCTAGGGTAAAGATAAATAGTTAAAACACTTTTCAAATATCACTGTATTTAGACGAGTAAACGAAAAATGTTCGTTTCAGACTCTAATAACGCAGAAAATCGTATTTCTAGTTGAAAAACGTCATGGAGCCATATCTCACCTAATTTAAATGGTAGAATCAAATTTAAACTAAACGTAATGTTTGTACCTAGGGTAAAGTTAAATAGTTTAAACAATTTTCAAATATCACTGTATTTAGACGAGTAAACGAAAAATGTTCGTTTCAGACTCTAATAACGCAGAAAATCGTGCTTCTAGTTGAAAAACGTCATGGAGCCATATCTCACCTAATTTAAATGGTAGAATCAAACTTAAACTAAACGTAATGTTTGTACCTAGGGTAAAGTTAAATAGTTTAAACAATTTTCAAATATCACTGTATTTAGACGAGTAAACGAAAAATGTTCGTTTCAGACTCTAATAACGCAGAAAATCGTGTTTCTTTGTTGTAAAACGTCATGGAGCCATATCTCACTAATTTAAATGGTAGAATCAAACAAACTAAACGTAATGTTTGTACCTAGGGTAAAGTTAAATAGTTTAAACAATTTTCAAATATCACTGTATTTAGACGAGTAAACAAAAAATGTTCGTTTCAGACTCTAATAACACAGAAAATCGTGTTTCTAGTTGAAAAACGTCATGGAGCCATATCTCACCTAATTTAAATGGTAGAATCAAACTTAACCTAAACGTAATGTTTGTACCTAGGGTAAAGTTAAATAGTTTAAACAATTTTAAAATATCACTGTATTTAGACGAGTAAACGAAAAATGTTCGTTTCAGACTCTAATAACGCAGAAAATCGTATTTCTAGTTGAAAAACGTCATGGAGCCATATCTCACCTAATTTAAATGGTAGAATCAAACTTAAACTAAACGTAATGTTTGTACCTAGGGTAAAGTTAAATAGTTTAAACAATTTTCAAATATCACTGTATTTAGACGAGTAAACGAAAAATGTTCGTTTCAGACTCTAATAACGCAGAAAATCGTGTTTCTAGTTGAAAAACGTCATGGAGCCATATCTCACTAATTTAAATGGTAGAATCAAACTTAAACTAAACGTAATGTTTGTACCTAGGGTAAAGATAAATAGTTAAAACAATTTTCAAATATCACTGTATTTAGACGAGTAAACGAAAAATGTTCGTTTCAGACTCCAATAACGCAGAAAATCGTATTTCTAGTTGAAAAACGTCATGGAGCCATATCTCACCTAATTTAAATGGTAGAATCAAACTTAAACTAAACGTAATGTTTGTACCTAGGGTAAAGTTAAATAGTTAAAACAATTTTCAAATATCACTGTATTTAGACGAGTAAACGAAAAATGTTCGTTTCAGACTCTAATAACACAGAAAATCGTGTTTCTAGTTGAAAAACGTCATGGAGCCATATCTCACTAATTTAAATGGTAGAATCAAACTTAAACTAAACGTAATGTTTGTACCTAGGGTAAAGATAAATAGTTAAAACAATTTTCAAATATCACTGTATTTAGACGAGTAAACGAAAAATGTTCGTTTCAGACTCCAATAACGCAGAAAATCGTATTTCTAGTTGAAAAACGTCATGGAGCCATATCTCACCTAATTTAAATGGTAGAATCAAACTTAAACTAAACGTAATGTTTGTACCTAGGGTAAAGATAAATAGTTAAAACAATTTTCAAATATCACTGTATTTAGACGAGTAAACGAAAAATGTTCGTTTCAGACTCTAATAACACAGAAAATCGTGTTTCTAGTTGAAAAACGTCATGGAGCCATATCTCACTAATTTAAATGGTAGAATCAAACTTAAACTAAACGTAATGTTTGTACCTAGGGTAAAGTTAAATAGTTTAAACAATTTTCAAATATCACTGTATTTAGACGAGTAAACGAAAAATGTTCGTTTCAGACTCTAATAACGCAGAAAATCGTGTTTCTAGTTGAAAAACGTCATGGAGCCATATCACACCTAATTATATGGTAGAAACAAACTTAAACTAAACGTAATGTTTGTACCTAGGATTATGTTAAATAGTTTAAACAATTTTCAAATATCACTGTATTTAGACGAGTAAACGAAAGATGTTCGTTTCAGAATTTAATAACGCAGAAAATCGTGTTTCTAGTTGAAAAACGTCATCTCTCACCTAATTTAAATGGTAGAATTAATCTTAAACAAAACGTAATGTTTGTACCTAGGGTAAAGTTAAATAGTTTAACAATTTTCAAATATCACTGTATTTAGACGAGTAAACGAAAAATGTTCGTTTCAGACTCTAATAACGCAGAAAATCGTGTTTCTTTGTTGAAAAACGTCATGGAGCCATATCTCACCTAATTTAAATGGTAGAATCAAACTTAAACTAAACGTAATGTTTGTACCTAGGGTAAACTTAAATAGTTTAAACAATTTTCAAATATCACTGTATTTAGACGAGTAAACGAAAAATGATCGTTTCAGACCCTAATAGCACAGAAAATCGTGTTTCTAGTTGAAAAACGTCATGGATCCATATCTCACCTAATTTAAATGGTAGAATTAAACTTAAACTAAACGTAATGTTTGTACCTAGGGTAAAGTTAAATAGTTTAAACAATTTTCCAATATCACTGTATTTAGACGAGTAAACGAAAAATGATCGTTTCAGACTCTAATAACACAGAAAATCGTGTTTCTAGTTGAAAAACGTCATGGAGCCATATCTCAGCTAATTTAAATGGTAGAATCAAACTTAAACTAAACGTAATGTTTGTACCTAGGGTAAAGTTAAATAGTTTAAACAATTTTCAAATATCACTGTATTTAGACGAGTAAACGAAAAATGTTCGTTTCAGACTCTAATAACACAGAAAATCGTGTTTCTAGTTGAAAAACGTCATGGAGCTATATCTCACCTAATTTAAATGGTAGAATCAATCTTAAACTAAACGTAATGTTTGTACCTAGGGTTATGTTAAATAGTTTAAACAATTTTCAAATATCACTGTATTTAGACGAGTAAACGAAAAATGTTCGTTTCAGACTCTAATAACGCAGAATATCGTGTTTCTTTGTTGAAAAACGTCATGGAGCCATATCTCACTAATTTAAATGGTAGAATCAAACTTAAACTAAACGTAATGTTTGTACCTAGGGTAAAGATAAATAGTTTAAACAATTTTCAAATATCACTGTATTTAGACGAGTAAACGAAAAATGATCGTTTCAGACTCTAATAACACAGAAAATCGTGTTTCTAGTTGAAAAACGTCATGGAGCCATATCTCACCTAATTTAAATGGTAGAATCAAACTTAAACTATACGTAATGTTTGTACCTAGGGTAAAGTTAAATAGTTTAAACAATTTTCAAATTTCACTGTATTTAGACGAGTAAACGAAAAATGATCGTTTCAGACTCTAATAACACAGAAAATCGTGTTTCTAGTTGAAAAACGTCATGGAGCCATATCTCACCTAATTTAAATGGTAGAATCAAACTTAAACTAAACGTAATGTTTGTACCTAGAGTAAAGTTAAATAGTTTAAACAATTTTCAAATATCACTGTATTTAGACGAGTAAACGAAATATGTTCGTTTCAGACTCTAATAACACAGAAAATCGTGTTTCTAGTTGAAAAAGGTCATGAAGCTATATCTCACCTAATTTAAATGGTAGAATCAAACTTAAACTAAACGTAATGTTTGTACCTAGGGTAAAGTTAAATAGTTTAAACAATTTTAAAATATCACTGTATTTAGACGAGTAAACGAAAAATGTTCGTTTCAGACTCTAATAACGCAGAAAATCGTGTTTCTAGTTGAAACACGTTATGGAGCCATATCTCACCTAATTTAAATGGTAGAAACAAACTTAAACTAAACGTAATGTTTGTACCTAGGGTTATTTTAAATAGTTTAAACAATTTTCAAATATCACTGTATTTAGACGAGTAAACGAAAAATGTTCGTTTCAGACTCTAATAACGCAGAAAATCGTGTTTCTAGTTGAAAAACGTCATCTCTCACCTAATTTAAATGGTAGAATTAATCTTAAACTAAACGTAATGTTTGTACCTAGGGTAAAGTTAAATAGTTTAACAATTTTCAAATATCACTGTATTTAGACGAGTAAACGAAAAATGTTCGTTTCAGACTCTAATAACGCAGAAGATCGTGTTTCTTTGTTGAAAAACGTCATGGAGCCCTATCTCACCTAATTTAAATGGTAGAATCAAACTTAAACTAAACGTAATGTTTGTACCTAGGGTAAAGTTAAATATTTTACACAATTTTCAAATATCACTGTATTTAGACGAGTAAACGAAAACTGTTCGTTTCAGACTCTAATAACGCAGAAAATCGTGTTTCTAGTTGAAAAACGTCATGGAGCCATATCTCACCTAATTTAAATGGTAGAATTAAGCTTAAACTAAACGTAATGTTTATACCTAGGGTAAAGTTAAATAGTTTAAACAATTTTTAAATATCACTGTATTTAGACGAGTAAACGAAAAATGTTCGTTTCAGACTCTAATAACGCAGAAAATCGTGTTTCTAGTTGAAAACGTCATGGAGCCATATCTCACCTAATTTAAATGGTAGAATCAAACTTAAACTAAACGTAATGTTTGTACCTAGCGTAATGTTAAATAGTTTAAACAATTTTCAAATATCACTGTATTTAGACGAGTAAACGAAAAATGTTCGTTTCAGACTCTAATAACGCAGAAAATCGTGTTTCTAGTTGAAAAACGTCATGGAGCCATATCTCACCTAATTTAAATGGTAGAATCAAACTTAAACTAAATGTAATGTTTGTACCTAGGGTAAAGTTAAATAGTTTAAACAATTTTAAAATATCACTGTATTTAGACGAGTAAACGAAAAATGATCGTTTCAGACTCTAATAACACAGAAAATCGTGTTTCTAGTTGAAAAACGTCATGGAGCCATATCTCACCTAATTTAAATGGTAGAATTAAAATTAATCTAAACGTAATGTTTGTACCTAGGGTAAAGTTAAATAGTTTAAACAATTTTCAAATATCTCTGTATTTAGACGAGTAAACGAAAAATGTTCGTTTCAGACTCTAATAACACAGAAAATCGTGTTTCTAGTTGAAAAACGTCATGGAGCCATATCTCACCTTATTTAAATGGTAGAATCAAACTTAAACTAAACGTAATGTTTGTACCTAGGGTAAAGTTAAATAGTTTAAACAATTTTCAAATATCACTGTATTTAGACGAGTAAACGAAAAATGTTCGTTTCAGACTCTAATAACGCAGAAAATCGTGTTTCTAGTTGAAAAACGTCATGGAGCCATATCTCACCTAATTTAAATGGTAGAATAAAAGTTAAACTAAACGTAATGTTTGTACCTAGAGTAAAGTTAAATAGTTTAAACAATTTTCAAATATCACTGTATTTAGACGAGTAAACGAAAAATGTTCGTTTCAGACTCTAATAACACAGAAAATCGTGTTTCTAGTTGAAAAACGTCATGGAGCTATATCTCACCTAATTTAAATAGTAGAATCAAACTTAAACTAAACGTAATGTTTGTACCTAGGGTAAAGTTAAATAGTTTAAACAATTTTAAAATATCACTGTATTTAGACGAGTAAACGAAAAATGTTCGTTTCAGACTCTAATAACGCAGAAGATCGTGTTTCTTTGTTGAAAAACGTCATGGAGCCCTATCTCACCTAATTTAAATGGTAGAATCAAACTTAAACTAAACGTAATGTTTGTACCTAGGGTAAAGTTAAATATTTTACACAATTTTCAAATATCACTGTATTTAGACGAGTAAACGAAAACTGTTCGTTTCAGACTCTAATAACGCAGAAAATCGTGTTTCTAGTTGAAAAACGTCATGGAGCCATATCTCACCTAATTTAAATGGTATATTTAAACTTAAACTAAACGTAATGTTTGTACCTAGGGTAAAGTTAAATAGTTTAAACAATTTTCAAATATCACTGTATTTAGACGAGTAAACGAAAAATGATCGTTTCAGACTCTAATAGCACAGAAAATCGTGTTTCTAGTTGAAAAACGTCATGGAGCCATATCTCACCTAATTTAAATGGTAGAATTAAACTTAAACTAAACGTAATGTTTGTACCTAGGGTAAAGTTAAATAGTTTAAACAATTTTCAAATATCTCTGTATTTAGACGAGTAAACGAAAAATGTTCGTTTCAGACTCTAATAACACAGAAAATCGTGTTTCTAGTTGAAAAACGTCATGGAGCCATATCTCACCTAATTTAAAAGGTAGAATCAAACTTAAACTAAACGTTATGTTTGTACCTAGGGTAAAGTTAAATAGTTTAAACAATTTTCAAATATCACTGTATTTAGACGAGTAAACGAAAAATGTTCATTTCAGACTCTAATAACACAGAAAATCGTGTTTCTAGTTGAAAAACGTCATGGAGCCATATCTCACCTAATTTAAATGGTAGAATCAAACTTAAACTAAACGTAATGTTTGTACCTAGGGTAAAGTTAAATAGATTAAACAATTTTCAAATATCACTGTATTTAGACGAGTAAACGAAAAATGTTCGTTTCAGACTCTAATAACGCAGAAAATCGTGTTTCTAGTTGAAAAACATCATGGAGCCATATCTCACCTAATTTAAATGGTAGAATCAAACTTAAACTAAACGTAATGTTTGTACCTAGGGTAAAGTTAAATAGTTTAAACAATTTTCAAATATCACTGTATTTAGACGAGTAAACGAAAAATGTTCGTTTCAGACTTTAATAACGCAGAAAATCGTGTTTCTAGTTGAAAAACGTCATCTCTCACCTAATTTAAATGGTAGAATTAATCTTAAACTAAACGTAATGTTTGTACCTAGGGTAAAGTTAAATAGTTTAAACAATTGTCAAATATCACTGTATTTAGACGAGTAAACGAAAAATGTTCGTTTCAGACTCTAATAACGCAGAAAATCGTGTTTCTTTGTTGAAAAACGTCATGGAGCCATATCTCACCTAATTTAAATGGTAGAATCAAACTTAAACTAAACGTAATGTTTGTACCTAGGGTAAAGTTAAATATTTTACACAATTTTCAAATATCACTGTATTTAGACGAGTAAACGAAAACTGTTCGTTTCAGACTCTAATAACGCAGAAAATCGTGTTTCTAGTTGAAAAACGTCATGGAGCCATATCTCACCTAATTTAAATGGTAGAATCAAACTTAAACTAAACGTAATGTTTGTACCTAGGGTAAAGTTAAATAGTTTAAACAATTTTCAAATATCACTGTATTTAGACGAGTAAACGAAAAATGATCGTTTCAGACTCTAATAGCACAGAAAATCGTGTTTCTAGTTGAAAAACGTCATGGAGCCATATCTCACCTAATTTAAATGGTAGAATTAAACTTAAACTAAACGTAATGTTTGTACCTAGGGTAAAGTTAAATAGTTTAAACAATTTTCAAATATCTCTGTATTTAGACGAGTAAACGAAAAATGTTCGTTTCAGACTCTAATAACACAGAAAATCGTGTTTCTAGTTGAAAAACGTCATGGAGCCATATCTCACCTAATTTAAAAGATAGAATCAAACTTAAACTAAACGTAATGTTTGTACCTAGGGTAAAGTTAAATAGTTTAAACAATTTTCAAATATCACTGTATTTAGACGAGTAAACGAAAAATGTTCATTTCAGACTCTAATAACACAGAAAATCGTGTTTCTAGTTGAAAAACGTCATGGAGCCATATCTCACCTAATTTAAAAGGTAGAATCAAACTTAAACTAAACGTAATGTTTGTACCTAGGGTAAAGTTAAATAGTTTAAACAATTTTCAAATATCACTGTATTTAGACGAGTAAACGAAAAATATTCGTTTCAGACTCTAATAACGCAGAAAATCGTGTTTCTAGTTTAAAAACGTCATGGAGCCATATCTCACCTAATTTAAATGGTAGAATCAAACTTAAACTAAACGTAATGTTTGTACCTAGGGTAAAGTTAAATAGTTTAAACAATTTTCAAATATCACTGTATTTAGAAGTGTAAACGAAAAATGTTCGTTTCAGACTCTAATAAAGCAGAAAATCGTGTTTCTAGTTGAAAAACGTCATGGAGCCATATCTCACCTAATTTAAATGGTAGAATTAAACTTAAACTAAACGTAATGTTTGTACCTAGGGTAAAGTTAAATAGTTTAAACAATTTTCAAATATCTCTGTATTTAGACGAGTAAACGAAAAATGTTCGTTTCAGACTCTAATAACACAGAAAATCGTGTTTCTAGTTGAAAACGTCATGGAGCCATATCTCACCTAATTTAAAAGATAGAATCAAACTTAAACTAAACGTAATGTTTGTACATAGGGTAAAGTTAAATAGTTTAAACAATTTTCAAATATCACTGTATTTAGACGAGTAAACGAAAAATGTTCATTTCAGACTCTAATAACACAGAAAATCGTGTTTCTAGTTGAAAAACGTCATGGAGCCATATCTCACCTAATTTAAAAGGTAGAATCAAACTTAAACTAAACGTAATGTTTGTACCTAGGGTAAAGTTAAATAGTTTAAACAATTTTTAAATATCACTGTATTTAGACGAGTAAACGAAAAATATTCGTTTCAGACTCTAATAACGCAGAAAATCGTGTTTCTAGTTGAAAAACGTCATGGAGCCATATCTCACCTAATTTAAATGGTAGAATCAAACTTAAACTAAACGTAATGTTTGTACCTAGGGTAAAGTTAAATAGTTTAAACAATTTTCAAATATCACTGTATTTAGAAGTGTAAACGAAAAATGTTCGTTTCAGACTCTAATAAAGCAGAAAATCGTGTTTCTAGTTGAAAAACGTCATGGAGCCATTATCTCACCTAATTTAAATGGTAGAATCAAACTTAAACTAAACGTAATGTTTGTACCTAGGGTAAAGTTAAATAGTTTAACAATTTTCAAATATCACTGTATTTAGACGAGTAAACGAAAAATGTTCGTTTCAGACTCTAATAACGCAGAAAATCGTGTTTCTAGTTGAAAAACGTCATGGAGCCATCTCTCACCTAATTTAAATAATAGAATCAAACAAACTAAATGTAATGTTTGTAACTAGGGTAAAGTTAAATAGTTTAAACAATTTTCAAATATCACTGTATTTAGACGAGTAAACGAAAAATGTTCGTTTCAGACTCTAATAACGCAGAAAATCGTGTTTCTAGTTGAAAAACGTCATGGAGCCATATCTCACCTAATTTAAATGGTAGAATCAAACTTAAACTAAACGTAATGTTTGTACCTAGGGTAAAGTTAAATAGTTTAAACAATTTTAAAATATCACTGTATTTAGAAGAGCAAACGAAAAATGTTCGTTTCAGACTCTAATAATGCTGAAAATCGTGTTTCTAGTTGAAAAACGTCATGAAGCCATATCTCACCAAATTTAAATGGTAGAATCAAACAAGCTAAACGTAATATTTGTACCTAGGGTAAAGTTAAATAGTTTAAACAAATTTCAAATATCACTGTATTTCGACGAGTAAACGAAAATGTTCGTTTCTAACTCTAATAACGCAGAAAATCGTGTTTCTAGTTGAAAAACGTCATGGCGCCATATCTCACCTAATTTAAATGGTAGAATCAAACTTAAACTAAACGTAATGTTTGTACCTAGGGTAAAGTTAAATAGTTTAAACAATTTTCAAATATCACTGTATTTAGACGAGTAAACGAAAAATGTTCGTTTCAGACTCTAATAACGCAGAAAATCGTGTTTCTAGTTAAAAAACGTCATGGAGCCATATCTCACCTAATTTAAATGGTAGAATCAAACTTAAACTAAACGTAATGTTTGTACCTAGGGTTATGTTGAATAGTTTAAACAATTTTCAAATATCACTGTATTTAGACGAGTAAACGAAAAATGTTCGTTTCAGACTCTAATAACGCAGAAAATCGTGTTTCTTTGATGAAAAACGTCATGGAGCCATATCTCACTAATTTAAATGGTAGAATCAAACTTAAACTAAACGTAATGTTTGTACCTAGGGTAAAGATAAATAGTTAAAACACTTTTCAAATATCACTGTATTTAGACGAGTAAACGAAAAATGTTCGTTTCAGACTCTAATAACGCAGAAAATCGTATTTCTAGTTGAAAAACGTCATGGAGCCATATCTCACCTAATTTAAATGGTAGAATCAAATTTAAACTAAACGTAATGTTTGTACCTAGGGTAAAGTTAAATAGTTTAAACAATTTTCAAATATCACTGTATTTAGACGAGTAAACGAAAAATGTTCGTTTCAGACTCTAATAACGCAGAAAATCGTGCTTCTAGTTGAAAAACGTCATGGAGCCATATCTCACCTAATTTAAATGGTAGAATCAAACTTAAACTAAACGTAATGTTTGTACCTAGGGTAAAGTTAAATAGTTTAAACAATTTTCAAATATCACTGTATTTAGACGAGTAAACGAAAAATGTTCGTTTCAGACTCTAATAACGCAGAAAATCGTGTTTCTTTGTTGTAAAACGTCATGGAGCCATATCTCACTAATTTAAATGGTAGAATCAAACAAACTAAACGTAATGTTTGTACCTAGGGTAAAGTTAAATAGTTTAAACAATTTTCAAATATCACTGTATTTAGACGAGTAAACAAAAAATGTTCGTTTCAGACTCTAATAACACAGAAAATCGTGTTTCTAGTTGAAAAACGTCATGGAGCCATATCTCACCTAATTTAAATGGTAGAATCAAACTTAACCTAAACGTAATGTTTGTACCTAGGGTAAAGTTAAATAGTTTAAACAATTTTAAAATATCACTGTATTTAGACGAGATAACGAAAAATGTTCGTTTCAGACTCTAATAATGCTGAAAATCGTGTTTCTAGTTGAAAAACGTCATGGAGCCATATCTCACCTAATTTAAATGGTAGAATCAAACTTAAACTAAACGTAATGTTTGTACCTAAGGTAAAGTTAAATAATTTACACAATTTTCAAATATCACTGTATTTAGACGAGTAAACGAAAAATGTTCGTTTCAGACTCTAATAACGCAGAAAATCGTATTTCTAGTTGAAAAACGTCATGGAGCCATATCTCACCTAATTTAAATGGTAGAATCAAACTTAAACTAAACGTAATGTTTGTACCTAGGGTAAAGTTAAATAGTTTAAACAATTTTCAAATATCACTGTATTTAGACGAGTAAACGAAAAATGTTCGTTTCAGACTCTAATAACGCAGAAAATCGTGTTTCTAGTTGAAAAACGTCATGGAGCCATATCTCACTAATTTAAATGGTAGAATCAAACTTAAACTAAACGTAATGTTTGTACCTAGGGTAAAGATAAATAGTTAAAACAATTTTCAAATATCACTGTATTTAGACGAGTAAACGAAAAATGTTCGTTTCAGACTCCAATAACGCAGAAAATCGTATTTCTAGTTGAAAAACGTCATGGAGCCATATCTCACCTAATTTAAATGGTAGAATCAAACTTAAACTAAACGTAATGTTTGTACCTAGGGTAAAGTTAAATAGTTAAAACAATTTTCAAATATCACTGTATTTAGACGAGTAAACGAAAAATGTTCGTTTCAGACTCTAATAACACAGAAAATCGTGTTTCTAGTTGAAAAACGTCATGGAGCCATATCTCACTAATTTAAATGGTAGAATCAAACTTAAACTAAACGTAATGTTTGTACCTAGGGTAAAGATAAATAGTTAAAACAATTTTCAAATATCACTGTATTTAGACGAGTAAACGAAAAATGTTCGTTTCAGACTCCAATAACGCAGAAAATCGTATTTCTAGTTGAAAAACGTCATGGAGCCATATCTCACCTAATTTAAATGGTAGAATCAAACTTAAACTAAACGTAATGTTTGTACCTAGGGTAAAGATAAATAGTTAAAACAATTTTCAAATATCACTGTATTTAGACGAGTAAACGAAAAATGTTCGTTTCAGACTCTAATAACACAGAAAATCGTGTTTCTAGTTGAAAAACGTCATGGAGCCATATCTCACTAATTTAAATGGTAGAATCAAACTTAAACTAAACGTAATGTTTGTACCTAGGGTAAAGTTAAATAGTTAAAACAATTTTCAAATATCACTGTATTTAGACGAGTAAACGAAAAATGTTCGTTTCAGACTCTAATAACGCAGAAAATCGTGTTTCTAGTTGAAAAACGTCATGGAGCCATATCACACCTAATTATATGGTAGAAACAAACTTAAACTAAACGTAATGTTTGTACCTAGGATTATGTTAAATAGTTTAAACAATTTTCAAATATCACTGTATTTAGACGAGTAAACGAAAGATGTTCGTTTCAGAATTTAATAACGCAGAAAATCGTGTTTCTAGTTGAAAAACGTCATCTCTCACCTAATTTAAATGGTAGAATTAATCTTAAACAAAACGTAATGTTTGTACCTAGGGTAAAGTTAAATAGTTTAACAATTTTCAAATATCACTGTATTTAGACGAGTAAACGAAAAATGTTCGTTTCAGACTCTAATAACGCAGAAAATCGTGTTTCTTTGTTGAAAAACGTCATGGAGCCATATCTCACCTAATTTAAATGGTAGAATCAAACTTAAACTAAACGTAATGTTTGTACCTAGGGTAAACTTAAATAGTTTAAACAATTTTCAAATATCACTGTATTTAGACGAGTAAACGAAAAATGATCGTTTCAGACTCTAATAGCACAGAAAATCGTGTTTCTAGTTGAAAAACGTCATGGATCCATATCTCACCTAATTTAAATGGTAGAATTAAACTTAAACTAAACGTAATGTTTGTACCTAGGGTAAAGTTAAATAGTTTAAACAATTTTCCAATATCACTGTATTTAGACGAGTAAACGAAAAATGATCGTTTCAGACTCTAATAACACAGAAAATCGTGTTTCTAGTTGAAAAACGTCATGGAGCCATATCTCAGCTAATTTAAATGGTAGAATCAAACTTAAACTAAACGTAATGTTTGTACCTAGGGTAAAGTTAAATAGTTTAAACAATTTTCAAATATCACTGTATTTAGACGAGTAAACGAAAAATGTTCGTTTCAGACTCTAATAACACAGAAAATCGTGTTTCTAGTTGAAAAACGTCATGGAGCTATATCTCACCTAATTTAAATGGTAGAATCAATCTTAAACTAAACGTAATGTTTGTACCTAGGGTTATGTTAAATAGTTTAAACAATTTTCAAATATCACTGTATTTAGACGAGTAAACGAAAAATGTTCGTTTCAGACTCTAATAACGCAGAATATCGTGTTTCTTTGTTGAAAAACGTCATGGAGCCATATCTCACTAATTTAAATGGTAGAATCAAACTTAAACTAAACGTAATGTTTGTACCTAGGGTAAAGATAAATAGTTTAAACAATTTTCAAATATCACTGTATTTAGACGAGTAAACGAAAAATGATCGTTTCAGACTCTAATAACACAGAAAATCGTGTTTCTAGTTGAAAAACGTCATGGAGCCATATCTCACCTAATTTAAATGGTAGAATCAAACTTAAACTATACGTAATGTTTGTACCTAGGGTAAAGTTAAATAGTTTAAACAATTTTCAAATTTCACTGTATTTAGACGAGTAAACGAAAAATGATCGTTTCAGACTCTAATAACACAGAAAATCGTGTTTCTAGTTGAAAAACGTCATGGAGCCATATCTCACCTAATTTAAATGGTAGAATCAAACTTAAACTAAACGTAATGTTTGTACCTAGAGTAAAGTTAAATAGTTTAAACAATTTTCAAATATCACTGTATTTAGACGAGTAAACGAAATATGTTCGTTTCAGACTCTAATAACACAGAAAATCGTGTTTCTAGTTGAAAAAGGTCATGAAGCTATATCTCACCTAATTTAAATGGTAGAATCAAACTTAAACTAAACGTAATGTTTGTACCTAGGGTAAAGTTAAATAGTTTAAACAATTTTAAAATATCACTGTATTTAGACGAGTAAACGAAAAATGTTCGTTTCAGACTCTAATAACGCAGAAAATCGTGTTTCTAGTTGAAACACGTTATGGAGCCATATCTCACCTAATTTAAATGGTAGAAACAAACTTAAACTAAACGTAATGTTTGTACCTAGGGTTATTTTAAATAGTTTAAACAATTTTCAAATATCACTGTATTTAGACGAGTAAACGAAAAATGTTCGTTTCAGACTCTAATAACGCAGAAAATCGTGTTTCTAGTTGAAAAACGTCATGGAGCCATATCTCACCTAATTTAAATGGTAGAATCAAACTTAACCTAAACGTAATGTTTGTACCTAGGGTAAAGTTAAATAGTTTAAACAATTTTAAAATCTCACTGTATTTAGACGTGTAAACGAAAAATGTTCGTTTCAGACTCAAATAACGCAGAAAATCGTGTTTCTAGTTGAAAAACGTCATGGAGCCATATCTCACCTAATTTAAATGGTAGAATCAAACTTAAACTAAACGTAATGTTTGTACCTAGGGTAAAGTTAAATAGTTTAAACAATTTTAAAATATCACTGTATTTAGACGAGTAAACGAAAAATGATCGTTTCAGATTCTAATAACACAGAAAATCGTGTTTCTAGTTGAAAAACGTCATGGAGCCATATCTCACCTAATTTAAATGGTAGAATCAAACTTAACCTAAACGTAATGTTTGTACCTAGGGTAAAGTTAAATAGTTTAAACAATTTTAAAATATCACTGTATTTAGAAGAGCAAACGAAAAATGTTCGTTTCAGACTCTAATAATGCTGAAAATCGTGTTTCTAGTTGAAAAACGTCATGAAGCCATATCTCACCAAATTTAAATGGTAGAATCAAACAAGCTAAACGTAATATTTGTACCTAGGGTAAAGTTAAATAGTTTAAACAATTTTCAAATATCACTGTATTTCGACGAGTAAACGAAAATGTTCGTTTCTAACTCTAATAACGCAGAAAATCGTGTTTCTAGTTGAAAAACGTCATGGAGCCATATCTCACCTAATTTAAATGGTAGAATCAAACTTAAACTAAGCGTAATGTTTGTACCTAGGGTAAAGTTAAATAGTTTAAACAATTTTCAAATATCACTGTATTTAGACGAGTAAACGAAAAATGTTCGTTTCACACTCTAATAACGCAGAAAAACGTGTTTGTAGTTGAAAAACGTCATGGAGCCATATCTCACCTAATTTAAATGGTAGAATCAAACTTAAACTAAACGTAATGTTTGTACCTAGGGTTTTGTTAAATAGTTTAAACAATTTTCAAATATCACTGTATTTAGACGAGTAAACGAAAAATGTTCGTTTCAGAATTTAATAACGCAGAAAATCGGGTTTCTAGTTGAAAAACGTCATCTCTCACCTAATTTAAATGGTAGAATTAATCTTAAACTAAACGTAATGTTTGTACCTAGGGTAAAGTTAAATAGTTTAAACAATTTTCAAATATCACTGTATTTAGACGAGTAAACGAAAAATGTTCGTTTCAGACTCTAATAACGCAGAAAATCGTGTTTCTAGTTGAAAAACGTCATGGAGCCATATCTCACCTAATTTAAATGGTAGAATCAAACTTAAACTAAACGTAATGTTTGTACCTAGGGTAAAGTTACATAGTTTAAACAATTTTCAAATATCACTGTATTTAGACGAGTAAACGAAAAATGTTCGTTTCAGACTCTAATAACGCAGAAAATCGTGTTTCTTTGTTGTAAAACGTCATGGAGCCATATCTCACTAATTTAAATGGTAGAATCAAACAAACTAAACGTAATGTTTGTACCTAGGGTAAAGTTAAATAGTTTAAACAATTTTCAAATATCACTGTATTTAGACGAGTAAACAAAAAATGTTCGTTTCAGACTCTAATAACACAGAAAATCGTGTTTCTAGTTGAAAAACGTCATGGAGCCATATCTCACCTAATTTAAATGGTAGAATCAAACTTAACCTAAACGTAATGTTTGTACCTAGGGTAAAGTTAAATAGTTTAAACAATTTATTAAAATATCACTGTATTTAGACGAGAAAACGAAAAATGTTCGTTTCAGACTCTAATAATGCTGAAAATCGTGTTTCTAGTTGAAAAACGTCATGGAGCCATATCTCACCAAATTTAAATGGTAGAATCAAACAAACTAAACGTAATGTTTGTACCTAGGGTAAAGTTAAATAGTTTAAACAATTTTCAAATATCACTGTATTTCGACGAGTAAACGAAAATGTTCGTTTCTAACTCTAATAACGCAGAAAATCGTGTTTCTAGTTGAAAAACGTCATGGAGCCATATCTCACCTAATTTAAATGGTAGAATCAAACTTAAACTAAACGTAATGTTTGTACCTAGGGTTATGTTGAATAGTTTAAACAATTTTCAAATATCACTGTATTTAGACGAGTAAACGAAAAATGTTCGTTTCAGACTCTAATAACGCAGAAAATCGTGTTTCTTTGATGAAAAACGTCATGGAGCCATATCTCACTAATTTAAATGGTAGAATCAAACTTAAACTAAACGTAATGTTTGTACCTAGGGTAAAGTTAAAAACGTCATGGAGCCATATCTCACTAATTTAAATGGTAGAATCAAACTTAAACTAAACGTAATGTTTGTACCTAGGGTAAAGATAAATAGTTAAAACACTTTTCAAATATCACTGTATTTAGACGAGTAAACGAAAAATGTTCGTTTCAGACTCTAATAACGCAGAAAATCGTATTTCTAGTTGAAAAACGTCATGGAGCCATATCTCACCTAATTTAAATGGTAGAATCAAATTTAAACTAAATGTAATGTTTGTACCTAGGGTAAAGTTAAATAGTTTAAACAATTTTAAAATATCACTGTATTTAGACGAGTAAACGAAAAATGTTCGTTTCAGACTCTAATAACGCAGAAAATCGTGTTTCTAGTTGAAAAACGTCATGGAGCCATATCACACCTAATTATATGGTAGAAACAAACTTAAACTAAACGTAATGTTTGTACCTAGGATTATGTTAAATAGTTTAAACAATTTTCAAATATCACTGTATTTAGACGAGTAAACGAAAAATGTTCGTTTCAGAATTTAATAACGCAGAAAATCGTGTTTCTAGTTGAAAAACGTCATCTCTCACCTAATTTAAATGGTAGAATTAATCTTAAACTAAACGTAATGTTTGTACCTAGGGTAAAGTTAAATAGTTTAAACAATTTTCAAATATCACTGTATTTAGACGAGTAAACGAAAAATGTTCGTTTCAGACTCTAATAACGCAGAAAATCGTGTTTCTTTGTTGAAAAACGTCATGGAGCCATATTTTACCTAATTTAAATGGTAGAATCAAACTTAAACTAAACGTAATGTTTGTACCTAGGGTAAAGTTAAATAGTTTAAACAATTTTCAAATATCACTGTATTTAGACGAGTAAACGAAAAATGATCGTTTCAGACTCTAATAGCACAGAAAATCGTGTTTCTAGTTGAAAAACGTCATGGATCCATATCTCACCTAATTTAAATGGTAGAATTAAACTTAAACTAAACGTAATGTTTGTACCTAGGGTAAAGTTAAATAGTTTAAACAATTTTCCAATATCACTGTATTTAGACAAGTAAACGAAAAATGATCGTTTCAGACTCTAATAACACAGAAAATCGTGTTTCTAGTTGAAAAACTTCATGGAGCCATATCTCACCTAATTTAAATGGTAGAATCAAACTTAAACTAAACGTAATGTTTGTACCTAGGGTAAAGTTAAATAGTTTAAACAATTTTCAAATATCACTGTATTTAGACGAGTAAACGAAAAATGTTCGTTTCAGACTCTAATAACACAGAAAATCGTGTTTCTAGTTGAAAAACGTCATGGAGCTATATCTCACCTAATTTAAATGGTAGAATCAATCTTAAACTAAACGTAATGTTTGTACCTAGGGTTATGTTAAATAGTTTAAACAATTTTCAAATATCACTGTATTTAGACGAGTAAACGAAAAATGTTCGTTTCAGACTCTAATAACGCAGAATATCGTGTTTCTTTGTTGAAAAACGTCATGGAGCCATATCTCACTAATTTAAATGGTAGAATCAAACTTAAACTAAACGTAATGTTTGTACCTAGGGTAAAGATAAATAGTTTAAACAATTTTCAAATATCACTGTATTTAGACGAGTAAACGAAAAATGATCGTTTCAGACTCTAATAACACAGAAAATCGTGTTTCTAGTTGAAAAACGTCATGGAGCCATATCTCACCTAATTTAAATGGTAGAATCAAACTTAAACTATACGTAATGTTTGTACCTAGGGTAAAGTTAAATAGTTTAAACAATTTTCAAATTTCACTGTATTTAGACGAGTAAACGAAAAATGATCGTTTCAGACTCTAATAACACAGAAAATCGTGTTTCTAGTTGAAAAAGGTCATGGAGCCATATCTCACCTAATTTAAATGGTAGAATCAAACTTAAACTAAACGTAATGTTTGTACCTAGAGTAAATTTAAATAGTTTAAACAATTTTCAAATATCACTGTATTTAGACGAGTAAACGAAAAATGTTCGTTTCAGACTCTAATAACGCAGAAAATCGTGTTTCTAGTTGAAAAAGGTCATGGAGCTATATCTCACCTAATTTAAATGGTAGAATCAAACTTAAACTAAACGTAATGTTTGTACCTAGGGTAAAGTTAAACAGTTTAAACAATTTTAAAATATCACTGTATTTAGACGAGTAAACGAAAAATGTTCGTTTCAGACTCTAATAACGCAGAAAATCGTGTTTCTAGTTGAAACACGTTATGGAGCCATATCTCACCTAATTTAAATGGTAGAAACAAACTTAAACTAAACGTAATGTTTGTACCTAGGGTTATTTTAAATAGTTTAAACAATTTTCAAATATCACTGTATTTAGACGAGTAAACGAAAAATGTTCGTTTCAGAATTTAATAACGCAGAAAATCGTGTTTCTAGTTGAAAAACGTCATCTCTCACCTAATTTAAATGGTAGAATTAATCTTAAACTAAACGTAATGTTTGTACCTAGGGTAAAGTTAAATAGTTTAACAATTTTCAAATATCACTGTATTTAGACGAGTAAACGAAAAATGTTCGTTTCAGACTCTAATAACGCAGAAGATCGTGTTTCTTTGTTGAAAAACGTCATGGAGCCATATCTCACTAATTTAAATGGTAGAATCAAACTTAAACTAAACGTAATGTTTGTACCTAGGGTAAAGATAAATAGTTTAAACAATTTTCAAATATCACTGTATTTAGACGAGTAAACGAAAAATGATCGTTTCAGACTCTAATAACACAGAAAATCGTGTTTCTAGTTGAAAAACGTCATGGAGCCATATCTCACCTAATTTAAATGGGAGAATCAAACTTAAACTATACGTAATGTTTGTACCTAGGGTAAAGTTAAATAGTTTAAACAATTTTCAAATTTCACTGTATTTAGACGAGTAAACGAAAAATGATCGTTTCAGACTCTAATAACACAGAAAATCGTGTTTCTAGTTGAAAAACGTCATGGAGCCATATCTCACCTAATTTAAATGGTAAAATCAAACTTAAACTAAACGTAATGTTTGTACCTAGAGTAAAGTTAAATAGTTTAAACAATTTTCAAATATCACTGTATTTAGACGAGTAAACGAAAAATGTTCGTTTCAGACTCTAATAACACAGAAAATCGTGTTTCTAGTTGAAAAAGGTCATGGAGCTATATCTCACCTAATTTAAATGGTAGAATCAAACTTAAACTAAACGTAATGTTTGTACCTAGGGTAAAGTTAAATAGTTTAAACAATTTTAAAATATCACTGTATTTAGACGAGTAAACGAAAACTGTTTGTTTCAGACTCTAATAACGCAGAAAATCGTGTTTCTAGTTGAAAAACGTCATGGAGCCATATCTCACCTAATTTAAATGGTAGAATCAAACTTAAACTAAACGTAATGTTTGTACCTGGGGTAAAGTTAAATAGTTTAAACAATTTTCAAATATCACTGTATTTAGACGAGTAAACGAAAAATGATCGTTTCAGACTCTAATAGCACAGAAAATCGTGTTTCTAGTTGAAAAACGTCATGGAGCCATATCTCACCTAATTTAAATGGTAGAATTAAACTTAAACTAAACGTAATGTTTGTACCTAGGGTAAAGTTAAATAGTTTAAACAATTTTCAAATATCTCTGTATTTAGACGAGTAAACGAAAAATGTTCGTTTCAGACTCTAATAACACAGAAAATCGTGTTTCTAGTTGAAAAACGTCATCTCTCACCTAATTTAAATGGTAGAATTAATCTTAAACTAAACGTAATGTTTGTACCTAGGGTAAAGTTAAATAGTTTAACAATTTTCAAATATCACTGTATTTAGACGAGTAAACGAAAAATGTTCGTTTCAGACTCTAATAACGCAGAAGATCGTGTTTCTTTGTTGAAAAACGTCATGGAGCCATATCTCACCTAATTTAAATGGTAGAATCAAACTTAAACTAAACGTAATGTTTGTACCTAGGGTAAAGTTAAATATTTTACACAATTTTCAAATATCACTGTATTTAGACGAGTAAACGAAAACTGTTTGTTTCAGACTCTAATAACGCAGAAAATCGTGTTTCTAGTTGAAAAACGTCATGGAGCCATATCTCACCTAATTTAAATGGTAGAATCAAACTTAAACTAAACGTAATGTTTGTACCTAGGGTAAAGTTAAATAGTTTAAACAATTTTCAAATATCACTGTATTTAGACGAGTAAACGAAAAATGATCGTTTCAGACTCTAATAGCACAGAAAATCGTGTTTCTAGTTGAAAAACGTCATGGAGCCATATCTCACCTAATTTAAATGGTAGAATTAAACTTAAACTAAACGTAATGTTTGTACCTAGGGTAAAGTTAAATAGTTTAAACAATTTTCAAATATCTCTGTATTTAGACGAGTAAACGAAAAATGTTCGTTTCAGACTCTAATAACACAGAAAATCGTGTTTCTAGTTGAAAAACGTCATGGAGCCATATCTCACCTAATTTAAAAGGTAGAATCAAACTTAAACTAAACGTAATGTTTGTACCTAGGGTAAAGTTAAATAGTTTAAACAATTTTCAAATATCACTGTATTTAGACGAGTAAACGAAAAATGTTCATTTCAGACTCTAATAACACAGAAAATCGTGTTTCTAGTTGAAAAACGTCATGGAGCCATATCTCACCTAATTTAAATGGTAGAATCAAACTTAAACTAAACGTAATGTTTGTACCTAGGGTAAAGTTAAATAGATTAAACAATTTTCAAATATCACTGTATTTCGACGAGTAAACGAAAAATGTTCGTTTCAGACTCTAATAACGCAGAAAATCGTGTTTCTAGTTGAAAAACATCATGGAGCCATATCTCATCTAATTTAAATGGTAGAATCAAACTTAAACTAAACGTAATGTTTGTACCTAGGGTAAAGTTAAATAGTTTAAACAATTTTCAAATATCACTGTATTTAGACGAGTAAACGAAAAATGTTCGTTTCAGACTTTAATAACGCAGAAAATCGTGTTTCTAGTTGAAAAACGTCATCTCTCACCTTATTTAAATGGTAGAATTAATCTTAAACTAAACGTAATGTTTGTACCTAGGGTAAAGTTAAATAGTTTAAACAATTTTCAAATATCACTGTATTTAGACGAGTAAACGAAAAATGTTCGTTTCAGACTCTAATGACTCAGAAAATCGTGTTTCTAGTTGAAAAACATCATGGAGCCATATCTCACCTAATTTAAATGGTAGAATCAAACTTAAACTAAACGTAATGTTTGTACCTAGGGTAAAGTTAAATAGTTTAAACAATTTTCAAATATCACTGTATTTAGACGAGTAAACGAAAAATGTTCATTTCAGACTCTAATAACACAGAAAATCGTGTTTCTAGTTGAAAAACGTCATGGAGCCATATCTCACCTAATTTAAAAGGTAGAATCAAACTTAAACTAAACGTAATGTTTGTACCTAGGGTAAAGTTAAATAGTTTAAACAATTTTCAAATATCACTGTATTTCGACGAGTAAACGAAAAATGTTCGTTTCAGACTCTAATAACGCAGAAAATCGTGTTTCTTTGTTGAAAAACGTCATGGAGCCATATCTCACCTAATTTAAATGGTAGAATCAAACTTAAACTAAACGTAATGTTTGTACCTAGGGTAAAGTTAAATATTTTACACAATTTTCAAATATCACTGTATTTAGACGAGTAAACGAAAACTGTTCGTTTCAGACTCTAATAACGCAGAAAATCGTGTTTCTAGTTGAAAAACGTCATGGAGCCATATCTCACCTAATTTAAATGGTAGAATCAAACTTAAACTAAACGTAATGTTTGTACCTAGGGTAAAGTTAAATAGTTTAAACAATTTTCAAATATCACTGTATTTAGACGAGTAAACGAAAAATGATCGTTTCAGACTCTAATAGCACAGAAAATCGTGTTTCTAGTTGAAAAACGTCATGGAGCCATATCTCACCTAATTTAAATGGTAGAATTAAACTTAAAGTAAACGTAATGTTTGTACCTAGGGTAAAGTTAAATAGTTTAAACAATTTTCAAATATCTCTGTATTTAGACGAGTAAACGAAAAATGTTCGTTTCAGACTCTAATAACACAGAAAATCGTGTTTCTAGTTGAAAAACGGCATGGAGCCATATCTCACCTAATTTAAAAGGTAGAATCAAACTTAAACTAAACGTAATGTTTGTACCTAGGGTAAAGTTAAATAGTTTAAACAATTTTCAAATATCACTGTATTTAGACGAGTAAACGAAAAATGTTCATTTCAGACTCTAATAACACAGAAAATCGTGTTTCAAGTTGAAAAACATCATGGAGCCATATCTCACCTAATTGAAATGGTAGAATCAAACTTAAACTAAACGTAATGTTTGTACCTAGGGTAAAGTTAAATAGATTAAACAATTTTCAAATATCACTGTATTTAGACGAGTAAACGAAAAATGTTCGTTTCAGACTCTAATGACGCAGAAAATCGTGTTTCTAGTTGAAAAACGTCATGGAGCCATATCTCACCTAATTTAAATGGTAGAATCAAACTTAAACTAAACGTAATGTTTGTACCTAGGGTAAAGTTAAATAGTTAAAACAATTTTCAAATATCACTGTATTTAGACGAGTAAACGAAAAATGTTCGTTTCAGACTCTAATAACACAGAAAATCGTGTTTCTAGTTGAAAAACGTCATGGAGCCATATCTCACCTAATTTAAATGGTAGCATCAAACTTAAACTAAACGTAATGTTTGTACCTAGGGTAAAGTTAAATAGTTTAACAATTTTCAAATATCACTGTATTTAGACGAGTAAACGAAAAATGATCGTTTCAGACTCTAATAACACAGAAAATCGTGTTTCTAGTTGAAAAACGTCATGGAGCCATATCTCACCTAATTTAAATGGTAGAATTAAAATTAATCTAAACGTAATGTTTGTACCTAGGGTAAAGTTAAATAGTTTAAACAATTTTCAAATATCACTGTATTTAGACGAGTAAACGAAAAATGTTCGTTTCAGACTCTAATAACGCAGAAAATCGTGTTTCTAGTTGAAAAACGTCATGGAGCCATATCTCACTAATTTAAATGGTAGAATCAAACTTAAACTAAACGTAATGTTTGTACCTAGGGTAAAGATAAATAGTTAAAACAATTTTCAAATATCACTGTATTTAGACGAGTAAACGAAAAATGTTCGTTTCAGACTCCAATAACGCAGAAAATCGTATTTCTAGTTGAAAAACGTCATGGAGCCATATCTCACCTAATTTAAATGGTAGAATCAAACTTAAACTAAACGTAATGTTTGTACCTAGGGTAAAGTTAAATAGTTAAAACAATTTTCAAATATCACTGTATTTAGACGAGTAAACGAAAAATGTTCGTTTCAGACTCTAATAACACAGAAAATCGTGTTTCTAGTTGAAAAACGTCATGGAGCCATATCTCACCTAATTTAAATGGTAGCATCAAACTTAAACTAAACGTAATGTTTGTACCTAGGGTAAAGTTAAATAGTTTAACAATTTTCAAATATCACTGTATTTAGACGAGTAAACGAAAAATGTTCGTTTCAGACTCTAATAACGCAGAAAATCGTGTTTCTAGTTGAAAAACGTCATGGAGCCATATCTCACTTAATTTAAATGGTAGAATCAAACTTAAACTGAACGTAATGTTTGTACCTAGCGTAAAGTTAAATAGTTTAAACAATTTTCAAATATCACTGTATTTAGACGAGTAAACGAAAAATGTTCGTTTCAGACTCTAATAACACAGAAAATCGTGTTTCTAGTTGAAAAACGTCATGGAGCCATATCTCACCTAATTTAAATGGTAGAATCAAACTTAAACTAAACGTAATGTTTGTACCTAGGGTAAAGTTAAATAGTTTAAACAATTTTCAAATATCACTGTATTTCGACGAGTAAACGAAAAATGTTCGTTTCAGACTCTAATAACGCAGAAAATCGTGTTTCTAGTTGAAAAACGTCATGGAGCCATATCTCACCTAATTTAAATGGTAGAATCAAACTTAAACTAAACGTAATGTTTGTACCTAGGGTAAAGTTAAATAGTTTAAACAATTTTCAAATATCACTGTATTTAGACGAGTAAACGAAAAATGTACGTTTCAGACTTTAATAACGCAGAAAATCGTGTTTCTAGTTGAAAAACGTCATCTCTCACCTAATTTAAATGGTAGAATTAAACTTAAACTAAACGTAATGTTTATACCTAGGGTAAAGTTAAATAGTTTAAACAATTTTTAAATATCACTGTATTTAGACGAGTAAACGAAAAATGATCGTTTCAGACTCTAATAACACAGAAAATCGTGTTTCTAGTTGAAAAACGGCATGGAGCCATATCTCACCTAATTTAAATGGTAGAATTAAACTTAAAGTAAACGTAATGTTTGTACCTAGGGTAAAGTTAAATAGTTTAAACAATTTTCAAATATCTCTGTATTTAGACGAGTAAACGAAAAATGTTCGTTTCAGATTCCAATAACGCAGAAAATCGTATTTCTAGTTGAAAAACGTCATGGAGCCATATCTCACCTAATTTAAATGGTAGAATCAAACTTAAACTAAACGTAATGTTTGTACCTAGGGTGAAGTTAAATAGTTTAAACAATTTTCAAATATCACTGAATTTAGACGAGTAAACGAAAAATGTTCGTTTCAGACTCTAATAACGCAGAAAATCGTGTTTCTAGTTGAAAAACGTCATGGAGCCATATCTCACTAATTTAAATGGTAGAATCAAACTTAAACTAAACGTAATGTTTGTACCTAGGGTAAAGATAAATAGTTAAAACAATTTTCAAATATCACTGTATTTAGACGAGTAAACGAAAAATGTTCGTTTCAGATTCCAATAACGCAGAAAATCGTATTTCTAGTTGAAAAACGTCATGGAGCCATATCTCACCTAATTTAAATGGTAGAATCAAACTTAAACTAAACGTAATGTTTGTACCTAGGGTAAAGTTAAATAGTTAAAACAATTTTCAAATATCACTGTATTTAGACGAGTAAACGAAAAATGTTCGTTTCAGACTCTAATAACACAGAAAATCGTGTTTCTAGTTGAAAAACGTCATGGAGCCATATCTCACTAATTTAAATGGTAGAATCAAACTTAAACTAAACGTAATGTTTGTACCTAGGGTAAAGATAAATAGTTAAAACAATTTTCAAATATCACTGTATTTAGACGAGTAAACGAAAAATGTTCGTTTCAGACTCCAATAACGCAGAAAATCGTATTTCTAGTTGAAAAACGTCATGGAGCCATATCTCACCTAATTTAAATGGTAGAATCAAACTTAAACTAAACGTAATGTTTGTACCTAGGGTAAAGTTAAATAGTTAAAACAATTTTCAAATATCACTGTATTTAGACGAGTAAACGAAAAATGTTCGTTTCAGACTCTAATAACACAGAAAATCGTGTTTCTAGTTGAAAAACGTCATGGAGCCATATCTCACCTAATTTAAATGGTAGCATCAAACTTAAACTAAACGTAAGGTTTGTACCTAGGGTAAAGTTAAATAGTTTAACAATTTTCAAATATCACTGTATTTAGACGAGTAAACGAAAAATGTTCGTTTCAGACTCTAATAACGCAGAAAATCGTGTTTCTAGTTGAAAAACGTCATGGAGCCATATCTCACTTAATTTAAATGGTAGAATCAAACTTAAACTGAACGTAATGTTTGTACCTAGCGTAAAGTTAAATAGTTTAAACAATTTTCAAATATCACTGTATTTAGACGAGTAAACGAAAAATGTTCGTTTCAGACTCTAATAACACAGAAAATCGTGTTTCTAGTTGAAAAACGTCATGGAGCCATATCTCACCTAATTTAAATGGTAGAATCAAACTTAAACTAAACGTAATGTTTGTACCTAGGGTAAAGTTAAATAGTTTAAACAATTTTCAAATATCTCTGTATTTAGACGAGTAAACGAAAAATGTTCGTTTCAGACTCTAATAACACAGAAAATCGTGTTTCTAGTTGAAAACGTCATGGAGCCATATTTTACCTAATTTAAATGGTAGAATCAAACTTAAACTAAACGTAATGTTTGTACCTAGGGTAAAGTTAAATAGTTTAAACAATTTTCAAATATCTCTGTATTTAGACGAGTAAACGAAAAATGTTCGTTTCAGACTCTAATAACACAGAAAATCGTGTTTCTAGTTGAAAAACGTCATGGAGCCATATCTCACCTAATTTAAATGGTAGAATCAAACTTAAACTAAACGTAATGTTTGTACCTAGGGTAAAGTTAAATAGATTAAACAATTTTCAAATATCACTGTATTTAGACGAGTAAACGAAAAATGTTCGTTTCAGACTCTAATGACGCAGAAAATCGTGTTTCTAGTTGAAAAACGTCATGGAGCCATATCTCACCTAATTTAAATGGTAGAATCAAACTTAAACTAAACGTAATGTTTGTACCAAGGGTAAAGTTAAATAGTTTAAACAATTTTCAAATATCACTGTATTTCGACGAGTAAACGAAAAATGTTCGTTTCAGACTCTAATAACGCAGAAAATCGTGTTTCTAGTTGAAAAACATCATGGAGCCATATCTCACCTAATTTAAATGGTAGAATCAAACTTAAACTAAACGTAATGTTTGTACCTAGGGTAAAGTTAAATAGTTTAAACAATTTTCAAATATCACTGTATTTAGACGAGTAAACGAAAAATGTTCGTTTCAGACTTTAATAACGCAGAAAATCGTGTTTCTAGTTGAAAAACGTCATCTCTCACCTAATTTAAATAGTAGAATTAAGCTTAAACTAAACGTAATGTTTATACCTAGGGTAAAGTTAAATAGTTTAAACAATTTTTAAATATCACTGTATTTAGACGAGTAAACGAAAAATGTTCGTTTCAGACTCTAATAACGCAGAAAATCGTGTTTCTAGTTGAAAAACGTCATGGAGCCATATCTCACCTAATTTAAATGGTAGAATCAAACTTAAACTAAACGTAATGTTTGTACCTAGCGTAATGTTAAATAGTTTAAACAATTTTCAAATATCACTGTATTTAGACGAGTAAACGAAAAATGTTCGTTTCAGACTCTAATAACGCAGAAAATCGTGTTTCTAGTTGAAAAACGTCATGGAGCCATATCTCACCTAATTTAAATGGTAGAATCAAACTTAAACTAAATGTAATGTTTGTACCTAGGGTAAAGTTAAATAGTTTAAACAATTTTAAAATATCACTGTATTTAGACGAGTAAACGAAAAATGATCGTTTCAGACTCTAATAACACAGAAAATCGTGTTTCTAGTTGAAAAACGTCATGGAGCCATATCTCACCTAATTTAAATGGTAGAATTAAAATTAATCTAAACGTAATGTTTGTACCTAGGGTAAAGTTAAATAGTTTAAACAATTTTCAAATATCTCTGTATTTAGACGAGTAAACGAAAAATGTTCGTTTCAGACTCTAATAACACAGAAAATCGTGTTTCTAGTTGAAAAACGTCATGGAGCCATATCTCACCTAATTTAAATGGTAGAATCAAACTTAAACTAAACGTAATGTTTGTACCTAGGGTAAAGTTAAATAGTTTAAACAATTTTCAAATATCACTGTATTTAGACGAGTAAACGAAAAATGTTCGTTTCAGACTCTAATAACGCAGATAATCGTGTTTCTAGTTGAAAAACGTCATGGAGCCATATCTCACTAATTTAAATGGTAGAATCAAACTTAAACTAAACGTAATGTTTGTACCTAGGGTAAAGTTAAATAGTTAAAACAATTTTCAAATATCACTGTATTTAGACAAGTAAACGAAAAATGTTCGTTTCAGACTCTAATAACACAGAAAATCGTGTTTCTAGTTGAAAAACGTCATGGAGCCATATCTCACCTAATTTAAATGGTAGCATCAAACTTAAGCTAAACGTAATGTTTGTACCTAGGGTAAAGTTAAATAGTTTAACAATTTTCAAATATCACTGTATTTAGACGAGTAAACGAAAAATGTTCGTTTCAGACTCTAATAACGCAGAAAATCGTGTTTCTAGTTGAAAAACGTCATGGAGCCATATCTCACTTAATTTAAATGGTAGAATCAAACTTAAACTGAACGTAATGTTTGTACCTAGCGTAAAGTTAAATAGTTTAAACAATTTTCAAATATCACTGTATTTAGACGAGTAAACGAAAAATGTTCGTTTCAGACTCTAATAACACAGAAAATCGTGTTTCTAGTTGAAAAACGTCATGGAGCCATATCTCACCTAATTTAAATGGTAGAATCAAACTTAAACTAAACGTAATGTTTGTACCTAAGGTAAAGTTAAATAATTTACACAATTTTCAAATATCACTGTATTTAGACGAGTAAACGAAAAATGTTCGTTTCAGACTCTAATAACGCAGAAAATCGTATTTCTAGTTGAAAAACGTCATGGAGCCATATCTCACCTAATTTAAATGGTAGAATCAAACTTAAACTAAACGTAATGTTTGTACCTAGGGTAAAGTTAAATAGTTTAAACAATTTTCAAATATCACTGTATTTAGACGAGTAAACGAAAAATGTTCGTTTCAGACTCTAATAACGCAGAAAATCGTGTTTCTAGTTGAAAAACGTCATGGAGCCATATCTCACTAATTTAAATGGTAGAATCAAACTTAAACTAAACGTAATGTTTGTACCTAGGGTAAAGATAAATAGTTAAAACAATTTTCAAATATCACTGTATTTAGACGAGTAAACGAAAAATGTTCGTTTCAGACTCCAATAACGCAGAAAATCGTATTTCTAGTTGAAAAACGTCATGGAGCCATATCTCACCTAATTTAAATGGTAGAATCAAACTTAAACTAAACGTAATGTTTGTACCTAGGGTAAAGTTAAATAGTTAAAACAATTTTCAAATATCACTGTATTTAGACGAGTAAACGAAAAATGTTCGTTTCAGACTCTAATAACACAGAAAATCGTGTTTCTAGTTGAAAAACGTCATGGAGCCATATCTCACTAATTTAAATGGTAGAATCAAACTTAAACTAAACGTAATGTTTGTACCTAGGGTAAAGATAAATAGTTAAAACAATTTTCAAATATCACTGTATTTAGACGAGTAAACGAAAAATGTTCGTTTCAGACTCCAATAACGCAGAAAATCGTATTTCTAGTTGAAAAACGTCATGGAGCCATATCTCACCTAATTTAAATGGTAGAATCAAACTTAAACTAAACGTAATGTTTGTACCTAGGGTAAAGTTAAATAGTTAAAACAATTTTCAAATATCACTGTATTTAGACGAGTAAACGAAAAATGTTCGTTTCAGACTCTAATAACACAGAAAATCGTGTTTCTAGTTGAAAAACGTCATGGAGCCATATCTCACCTAATTTAAATGGTAGCATCAAACTTAAACTAAACGTAATGTTTGTACCTAGGGTAAAGTTAAATAGTTTAACAATTTTCAAATATCACTGTATTTAGACGAGTAAACGAAAAATGTTCGTTTCAGACTCTAATAACGCAGAAAATCGTGTTTCTAGTTGAAAAACGTCATGGAGCCATATCTCACTTAATTTAAATGGTAGAATCAAACTTAAACTGAACGTAATGTTTGTACCTAGCGTAAAGTTAAATAGTTTAAACAATTTTCAAATATCACTGTATTTAGACGAGTAAACGAAAAATGTTCGTTTCAGACTCTAATAACACAGAAAATCGTGTTTCTAGTTGAAAAACGTCATGGAGCCATATCTCACCTAATTTAAATGGTAGAATCAAACTTAAACTAAACGTAATGTTTGTACCTAGGGTAAAGTTAAATAGTTTAAACAATTTTCAAATATCTCTGTATTTAGACGAGTAAACGAAAAATGTTCGTTTCAGACTCTAATAACACAGAAAATCGTGTTTCTAGTTGAAAACGTCATGGAGCCATATTTTACCTAATTTAAATGGTAGAATCAAACTTAAACTAAACGTAATGTTTGTACCTAGGGTAAAGTTAAATAGTTTAAACAATTTTCAAATATCTCTGTATTTAGACGAGTAAACGAAAAATGTTCGTTTCAGACTCTAATAACACAGAAAATCGTGTTTCTAGTTGAAAAACGTCATGGAGCCATATCTCACCTAATTTAAATGGTAGCATCAAACTTAAGCTAAACGTAATGTTTGTACCTAGGGTAAAGTTAAATAGTTTAACAATTTTCAAATATCACTGTATTTAGACGAGTAAACGAAAAATGTTCGTTTCAGACTCTAATAACGCAGAAAATCGTGTTTCTAGTTGAAAAACGTCATGGAGCCATATCTCACTTAATTTAAATGGTAGAATCAAACTTAAACTGAACGTAATGTTTGTACCTAGCGTAAAGTTAAATAGTTTAAACAATTTTCAAATATCACTGTATTTAGACGAGTAAACGAAAAATGTTCGTTTCAGACTCTAATAACACAGAAAATCGTGTTTCTAGTTGAAAAACGTCATGGAGCCATATCTCACCTAATTTAAATGGTAGAATCAAACTTAAACTAAACGTAATGTTTGTACCTAAGGTAAAGTTAAATAATTTACACAATTTTCAAATATCACTGTATTTAGACGAGTAAACGAAAAATGTTCGTTTCAGACTCTAATAACGCAGAAAATCGTATTTCTAGTTGAAAAACGTCATGGAGCCATATCTCACCTAATTTAAATGGTAGAATCAAACTTAAACTAAACGTAATGTTTGTACCTAGGGTAAAGTTAAATAGTTTAAACAATTTTCAAATATCACTGTATTTAGACGAGTAAACGAAAAATGTTCGTTTCAGACTCTAATAACGCAGAAAATCGTGTTTCTAGTTGAAAAACGTCATGGAGCCATATCTCACTAATTTAAATGGTAGAATCAAACTTAAACTAAACGTAATGTTTGTACCTAGGGTAAAGATAAATAGTTAAAACAATTTTCAAATATCACTGTATTTAGACGAGTAAACGAAAAATGTTCGTTTCAGACTCCAATAACGCAGAAAATCGTATTTCTAGTTGAAAAACGTCATGGAGCCATATCTCACCTAATTTAAATGGTAGAATCAAACTTAAACTAAACGTAATGTTTGTACCTAGGGTAAAGTTAAATAGTTAAAACAATTTTCAAATATCACTGTATTTAGACGAGTAAACGAAAAATGTTCGTTTCAGACTCTAATAACACAGAAAATCGTGTTTCTAGTTGAAAAACGTCATGGAGCCATATCTCACTAATTTAAATGGTAGAATCAAACTTAAACTAAACGTAATGTTTGTACCTAGGGTAAAGATAAATAGTTAAAACAATTTTCAAATATCACTGTATTTAGACGAGTAAACGAAAAATGTTCGTTTCAGACTCCAATAACGCAGAAAATCGTATTTCTAGTTGAAAAACGTCATGGAGCCATATCTCACCTAATTTAAATGGTAGAATCAAACTTAAACTAAACGTAATGTTTGTACCTAGGGTAAAGTTAAATAGTTAAAACAATTTTCAAATATCACTGTATTTAGACGAGTAAACGAAAAATGTTCGTTTCAGACTCTAATAACGCAGAAAATCGTATTTCTAGTTGAAAAACGTCATGGAGCCATATCTCACCTAATTTAAATGGTAGAATCAAACTTAAACTAAACGTAATGTTTGTACCTAGGGTAAAGTTAAATAGTTTAAACAATTTTCAAATATCTCTGTATTTAGACGAGTAAACGAAAAATGTTCGTTTCAGACTCTAATAACACAGAAAATCGTGTTTCTAGTTGAAAACGTCATGGAGCCATATTTTACCTAATTTAAATGGTAGAATCAAACTTAAACTAAACGTAATGTTTGTACCTAGGGTAAAGTTAAATAGTTTAAACAATTTTCAAATATCTCTGTATTTAGACGAGTAAACGAAAAATGTTCGTTTCAGACTCTAATAACACAGAAAATCGTGTTTCTAGTTGAAAAACGTCATGGAGCCATATCTCACCTAATTTAAATGGTAGAATCAAACTTAAACTAAACGTAATGTTTGTACCTAGGGTAAAGTTAAATAGATTAAACAATTTGCAAATATCACTGTATTTAGACGAGTAAACGAAAAATGTTCGTTTCAGACTCTAATGACGCAGAAAATCGTGTTTCTAGTTGAAAAACGTCATGGAGCCATATCTCACCTAATTTAAATGGTAGAATCAAACTTAAACTAAACGTAATGTTTGTACCTAGGGTAAAGTTAAATAGTTTAAACAATTTTCAAATATCACTGTATTTCGACGAGTAAACGAAAAATGTTCGTTTCAGACTCTAATAACGCAGAAAATCGTGTTTCTAGTTGAAAAACATCATGGAGCCATATCTCACCTAATTTAAATGGTAGAATCAAACTTAAACTAAACGTAATGTTTGTACCTAGGGTAAAGTTAAATAGTTTAAACAATTTTCAAATATCACTGTATTTAGACGAGTAAACGAAAAATGTTCGTTTCAGACTTTAATAACGCAGAAAATCGTGTTTCTAGTTGAAAAACGTCATCTCTCACCTAATTTAAATGGTAGAATTAAGCTTAAACTAAACGTAATGTTTATACCTAGGGTAAAGTTAAATAGTTTAAACAATTTTTAAATATCACTGTATTTAGACGAGTAAACGAAAAATGTTCGTTTCAGACTCTAATAACGCAGAAAATCGTGTTTCTAGTTGAAAAACGTCATGGAGCCATATCTCACCTAATTTAAATGGTAGAATCAAACTTAAACTAAACGTAATGTTTGTACCTAGCGTAATGTTAAATAGTTTAAACAATTTTCAAATATCACTGTATTTAGACGAGTAAACGAAAAATGTTCGTTTCAGACTCTAATAACGCAGAAAATCGTGTTTCTAGTTGAAAAACGTCATGGAGCCATATCTCACCTAATTTAAATGGTAGAATCAAACTTAAACTAAATGTAATGTTTGTACCTAGGGTAAAGTTAAATAGTTTAAACAATTTTAAAATATCACTGTATTTAGACGAGTAAACGAAAAATGATCGTTTCAGACTCTAATAACACAGAAAATCGTGTTTCTAGTTGAAAAACGTCATGGAGCCATATCTCACCTAATTTAAATGGTAGAATTAAAATTAATCTAAACGTAATGTTTGTACCTAGGGTAAAGTTAAATAGTTTAAACAATTTTCAAATATCTCTGTATTTAGACGAGTAAACGAAAAATGTTCGTTTCAGACTCTAATAACACAGAAAATCGTGTTTCTAGTTGAAAAACGTCATGGAGCCATATCTCACATAATTTAAATGGTAGAATCAAACTTAAACTAAACGTAATGTTTGTACCTAGGGTAAAGTTAAATAGTTTAAACAATTTTCAAATATCACTGTATTTAGACGAGTAAACGAAAAATGTTCGTTTCAGACTCTAATAACGCAGAAAATCGTGTTTCTAGTTGAAAAACGTCATGGAGCCATATCTCACTAATTTAAATGGTAGAATCAAACTTAAACTAAACGTAATGTTTGTACCTAGGGTAAAGATAAATAGTTAAAACAATTTTCAAATATCACTGTATTTAGACGAGTAAACGAAAAATGTTCGTTTCAGACTCCAATAACGCAGAAAATCGTATTTCTAGTTGAAAAACGTCATGGAGCCATATCTCACCTAATTTAAATGGTAGAATCAAACTTAAACTAAACGTAATGTTTGTACCTAGGGTAAAGTTAAATAGTTAAAACAATTTTCAAATATCACTGTATTTAGACGAGTAAACGAAAAATGTTCGTTTCAGACTCTAATAACACAGAAAATCGTGTTTCTAGTTGAAAAACGTCATGGAGCCATATCTCACCTAATTTAAATGGTAGCATCAAACTTAAGCTAAACGTAATGGTTGTACCTAGGGTAAAGTTAAATAGTTTAACAATTTTCAAATATCACTGTATTTAGACGAGTAAACGAAAAATGTTCGTTTCAGACTCTAATAACGCAGAAAATCGTGTTTCTAGTTGAAAAACGTCATGGAGCCATATCTCACCTAATTTAAATGGTAGAATCAAACTTAAACTAAACGTAATGTTTGTACCTAGCGTAAAGTTAAATAGTTTAAACAATTTTCAAATATCACTGTATTTAGACGAGTAAACGAAAAATGTTCGTTTCAGACTCTAATAACGCAGAAAATCGTGTTTCTAGTTGAAAAACGTCATGGAGCCATATCTCACCTAATTTAAATGGTAGAATCAAACTTAAACTAAACGTAATGTTTGTACCTAGCGTAAAGTTAAATAGTTTAAACAATTTTCAAATATCACTGTATTTAGACGAGTAAACGAAAAATGTTCGTTTCAGACTCTAATAACACAGAAAATCTTGTTTCTAGTTGAAAAACGTCATGGAGCCATATCTCACCTAATTTAAATGGTAGAATCAAACTTAAACTAAACGTAATGTTTGTACCTAGGGTAAAGTTAAATAGTTTAAACAATTTTCAAATATCTCTGTATTTAGACGAGTAAACGAAAAATGTTCGTTTCAGACTCTAATAACACAGAAAATCGTGTTTCTAGTTGAAAACGTCATGGAGCCATATTTTACCTAATTTAAATGGTAGAATCAAACTTAAACTAAACGTAATATTTGTACCTAGGGTATAGTTAAATAGTTTAAACATTTTTCAAATATATTTAGACGAGTAAACGAAAAATGTTCGTTTCAGACTCTAATAACACAGAAAATCGTGTTTCTAGTTGAAAAACGTCATGGAGCCATATCTCACCCAATTTAAATAGTAGAATTAAACTTAAACTGAACGTAATGTTTGTACCTAGCGTAAAGTTAAATAGTTTAAACAATTTTCAAATATCACTGTATTTAGACGAGAAAACGAAAAATGTTCGTTTCAGACTCTAATCACGCAGAAAATCGTGTTTCCAGTTGAAAAACATCATGGAGCCATATCTCACCTAATTTAAATGGTAGAATCAAACTTAAACTGAACGTAATGTATGTACCTAGCGTAAAGTTAAATAGTTTAAACAATTTTCAAATATCACTGTATTTAGACGAGTAAGCGAAAAATGTTCGTTTCAGAATTTAATAACGCAGAAAATCGTGTTTCTAGTTGAAAAACGTCATCTCTCACCTAATTTAAATGGTAGAATCAAACTTAAACTAAAAGTAATGTTTGTACCTAGAGTAAAGTTAAATAGTTTAAACAATTTTCAAATATCACTGTATTTAGACGAGTAAACGAAAAATGTTCGTTTCAGACTCTAATAACACAGAAAATCGTGTTTCTAGTTGAAAAACGTCATTGAGCTATATCTCACCTAATTTAAATGGTAGAATCAAACTTAAACTAAACGTAATGTTTGTACCTAGGGTAAAGTTAAATAGTTTAAACAATTTTAAAATATCACTGTATTTAGACGAGTAAACGAAAAATGTTCGTTTCAGACTCTAATAACGCAGAAAATCGTGTTTCTAGTTGAAAAACGTCATGGAGCCATATCTCACCTAATTTAAATGGTAGAAACAAACTTAAACTAAACGTAATGTTTGTACCTAGGGTTATGTTAAATAGTTTAAACAATTTTCAAATATCACTGTATTTAGACGAGTAAACGAAAAATGTTCGTTTCAGAATTTAATAACGCAGAAAATCGTGTTTCTAGTTGAAAAACTTCATCTCTCACCTAATTTAAATGGTAGAATTAATCTTAAACTAAACGTAATGTTTGTACCTAGGGTAAAGTTAAATAGTTTAACAATTTTCAAATATCACTGTATTTAGACGAGTAAACGAAAAATGTTCGTTTCAGACTCTAATAACGCAGAAGATCGTGTTTCTTTGTTGAAAAACGTCATGGAGCCATATCTCACCTAATTTAAATGGTAGAATCAAACTTAAACTAAACGTAATGTTTGTACCTAGGGTAAAGTTAAATATTTTACACAATTTTCAAATATCACTGTATTTAGACGAGTAAACGAAAACTGTTCGTTTCAGACTCTAATAACGCAGAAAATCGTGTTTCTAGTTGAAAAACGTCATGGAGCCATATCTCACCTAATTTAAATGGTCGAATCAAACTTAAACTAAACGTAATGTTTGTACCTAGGGTAAAGTTAAATAGTTTAAACAATTTTCAAATATCACTGTATTTAGACGAGTAAACGAAAAATGATCGTTTCAGACTCTAATAGCACAGAAAATCGTGTTTCTAGTTGAAAAACGTCATGGAGCCATATCTCACCTAATTTAAATGGTAGAATTAAACTTAAACTAAACGTAATGTTTGCACCTAGGGTAAAGTTAAATAGTTTAAACAATTTTCAAATATCTCTGTATTTAGACGAGTAAACGAAAAATGTTCGTTTCAGACTCTAATAACACAGAAAATCGTGTTTCTAGTTGAAAAACGTCATGGAGCCATATCTCACCTAATTTAAAAGGTAGAATCAAACTTAAACTAAACGTAATGTTTGTACCTAGGGTAAAGTTAAATAGTTTAAACAATTTTCAAATATCACTGTATTTAGACGAGTAAACGAAAAATGTTCGTTTCAGACTCTAATGACTCAGAAAATCGTGTTTCTAGTTGAAAAACGTCATGGAGCCATATCTCACCTAATTTAAATGGTAGAATCAAACTTAAACTAAACGTAATGTTTGTACCTAGGGTAAAGTTAAATAGTTTAAACAATTTTCAAATATCACTGTATTTCGACGAGTAAACGAAAAATGTTCGTTTCAGACTCTAATAACGCAGAAAATCGTGTTTCTAGTTGAAAAACATCATGGAGCCATATCTCACCTAATTTAAATGGTAGAATCAAACTTAAACTAAACGTAATGTTTGTACCTAGGGTAAAGTTAAATAGATTAAACAATTTTCAAATATCACTGTATTTAGACGAGTAAACGAAAAATGTTCGTTTCAGACTCTAATGACTCAGAAAATCGTGTTTCTAGTTGAAAAACGTCATGGAGCCATATCTCACCTAATTTAAATGGTAGAATCAAACTTAAACTAAACGTAATGTTTGTACCTAGGGTAAAGTTAAATAGTTTAAACAATTTTCAAATATCACTGTATTTCGACGAGTAAACGAAAAATGTTCGTTTCAGACTCTAATAACGCAGAAAATCGTGTTTCTAGTTGAAAAACATCATGGAGCCATATCTCACCTAATTTAAATGGTAGAATCAAACTTAAACTAAACGTAATGTTTGTACCTAGGGTAAAGTTAAATAGATTAAACAATTTTCAAATATCACTGTATTTAGACGAGTAAACGAAAAATGTTCGTTTCAGACTCTAATGACTCAGAAAATCGTGTTTCTAGTTGAAAAACGTCATGGAGCCATATCTCACCTAATTTAAATGGTAGAATCAAACTTAAACTAAACGTAATGTTTGTACCTAGGGTAAAGTTAAATAGTTTAAACAATTTTCAAATATCACTGTATTTCGACGAGTAAACGAAAAATGTTCGTTTCAGACTCTAATAACGCAGAAAATCGTGTTTCTAGTTGAAAAACATCATGGAGCCATATCTCACCTAATTTAAATGGTAGAATCAAACTTAAACTAAACGTAATGTTTGTACCTAGGGTAAAGTTAAATAGTTTAAACAATTTTCAAATATCACTGTATTTAGACGAGTAAACGAAAAATGTTCGTTTCAGACTTTAATAACGCAGAAAATCGTGTTTCTAGTTGAAAAACGTCATCTCTCACCTAATTTAAATGGTAGAATTAATCTTAAACTAAACGTAATGTTTGTGCCTAGGGTAAAGTTAAATAGTTTAAACAATTGTCAAATATCACTGTATTTAGACGAGTAAACGAAAAATGTTCGTTTCAGACTCTAATAACGCAGAAAATCGTGTTTCTTTGTTGAAAAACGTCATGGAGCCATATCTCACCTAATTTAAATGATAGAATCAAACTTAAACTAAACGTAATGTTTGTACCTAGGGTAAAGTTAAATATTTTACACAATTTTCAAATATCACTGTATTTAGACGAGTAAACGAAAACTGTTCGTTTCAGACTCTAATAACGCAGAAAATCGTGTTTCTAGTTGAAAAACGTCATGGAGCCATATCTCACCTAATTTAAATGGTAGAATCAAACTTAAACTAAACGTAATGTTTGTACCTAGGGTGAAGTTAAATAGTTTAAACAATTTTCAAATATCACTGTATTTAGACGAGTAAACGAAAAATGATCGTTTCAGAATCTAATAGCACAGAAAATCGTGTTTCTAGTTGAAAAACGTCATGGAGCCATATCTCACCTAATTTAAATGGTAGAATTAAACTTAAACTAAACGTAATGTTTGAACCTAGGGTAAAGTTAAATAGTTTAAACAATTTTCAAATATCTCTGTATTTAGACGAGTAAACGAAAAATGTTCGTTTCAGACTCTAATAACACAGAAAATCGTGTTTCTAGTTGAAAAACGTCATGGAGCCATATCTCACCTAATTTAAAAGGTAGAATCAAACTTAAACTAAACGTAATGTTTGTACCTAGGGTAAAGTTAAATAGTTTAAACAATTTTCAAATATCACTGTATTTAGACGAGTAAACGAAAAATGTTCGTTTCAGACTCTAATGACGCAGAAAATCGTGTTTCTAGTTGAAAAACGTCATGGAGCCATATCTCACCTAATTTAAATGGTAGAATCAAACTTAAACTAAACGTAATGTTTGTACCTAGGGTAAAGTTAAATAGTTTAAACAATTTTCAAATATCACTGTATTTCGACGAGTAAACGAAAAATGTTCGTTTCAGACTCTAATAACGCAGAAAATCGTGTTTCTAGTTGAAAAACGTCATCTCTCACCTAATTTAAATGGTAGAATTAATCTTAAACTAAACGTAATGTTTGTACCTAGGGTAAAGTTAAATAGTTTAAACAATTGTCAAATATCACTGTATTTAGACGAGTAAACGAAAAATGTTCGTTTCAGACTCTAATAACGCAGAAAATCGTGTTTCTTTGTTGAAAAACGTCATGGAGCCATATCTCACCTAATTTAAATGATAGAATCAAACTTAAACTAAACGTAATGTTTGTACCTAGGGTAAAGTTAAATATTTTACACAATTTTCAAATATCACTGTATTTAGACGAGTAAACGAAAACTGTTCGTTTCAGACTCTAATAACGCAGAAAATCGTATTTCTAGTTGAAAAACGTCATGGAGCCATATCTCACCTAATTTAAATGGTAGAATCAAACTTAAACTAAACGTAATGTTTGTACCTAGGGTGAAGTTAAATAGTTTAAACAATTTTCAAATATCACTGTATTTAGACGAGTAAACGAAAAATGATCGTTTCAGAATCTAATAGCACAGAAAATCGTGTTTCTAGTTGAAAAACGTCATGGAGCCATATCTCACCTAATTTAAATGGTAGAATTAAACTTAAACTAAACGTAATGTTTGAACCTAGGGTAAAGTTAAATAGTTTAAACAATTTTCAAATATCTCTGTATTTAGACGAGTAAACGAAAAATGTTCGTTTCAGACTCTAATAACACAGAAAATCGTGTTTCTAGTTGAAAAACGTCATGGAGCCATATCTCACCTAATTTAAAAGGTAGAATCAAACTTAAACTAAACGTAATGTTTGTACCTAGGGTAAAGTTAAATAGTTTAAACAATTTTCAAATATCACTGTATTTAGACGAGTAAACGAAAAATGTTCGTTTCAGACTCTAATGACGCAGAAAATCGTGTTTCTAGTTGAAAAACGGCATGGAGCCATATCTCACCTAATTTAAATGGTAGAATCAAACTTAAACTAAACGTAATGTTTGTACCTAGGGTAAAGTTAAATAGTTTAAACAATTTTCAAATATCACTGTATTTCGACGAGTAAACGAAAAATGTTCGTTTCAGACTCTAATAACGCAGAAAATCGTGTTTCTAGTTGAAAAACATCATGGAGCCATATCTCACCTAATTTAAATGGTAGAATCAAACTTAAACTAAACGTAATGTTTGTACCTAGGGTAAAGTTAAATAGTTTAAACAATTTTCAAATATCACTGTATTTAGACGAGTAAACGAAAAATGTTCGTTTCAGACTTTAATAACGCAGAAAATCGTGTTTCTAGTTGAAAAACGTCATCTCTCACCTAATTTAAATGGTAGAATTAAACTTAAACTAAACGTAATGTTTATACCTAGGGTAAAGTTAAATAGTTTAAACAATTTTTAAATATCACTGTATTTAGACGAGTAAACGAAAAATGTTCGTTTCAGACTCTAATAACGCAGAAAATCGTGTTTGTAGTTGAAAAACGTTATGGAGCCATATCTCACCTAATTTAAATGGTAGAATCAAACTTAAACTAAAGGTAATGTTTGTACCTAGCGAAAAGTTAAATAGTTTAAACAATTTTCAAATATCACTGTATTTAGACGAGTAAACGAAAAATGTTCGTTTCAGACTCTAATAACGCAGAAAATCGTGTTTCTAGTTGAAAAACGTCATGGAGCCATATCTCACTAATTTAAATGGTAGAATCAAACTTAAACTAAACGTAATGTTTGTACCTAGGGTAAAGATAAATAGTTAAAACAATTTTCAAATATCACTGTATTTAGACGAGTAAACGAAAAATGTTCGTTTCAGACTTTAATAACGCAGAAAATCGTGTTTCTAGTTGAAAAACGTCATCTCTCACCTAATTTAAACGGTAGAATTAAACTTAAACTAAATGTAATGTTTATACCTAGGGTAAAGTTAAATAGTTTAAACAATTTTCAAATATCACTGTATTTAGACGAGTAAACGAAAAATGATCGTTTCAGACTCTAATAGCACAGAAAATCGTGTTTCTAGTTGAAAAACGTCATGGAGCCATATCTCACCTAATTTAAATGGTAGAATTAAACTTAAACTAAACGTAATGTTTGCACCTAGGGTAAAGTAAAATAGTTTAAACAATTTTCAAATATCTCTGTATTTAGACGAGTAAACGAAAAATGTTCGTTTCAGACTCTAATAACACAGAAAATCGTGTTTCTAGTTGAAAAACGTCATGGAGCCATATCTCACCTAATTTAAAAGGTAGAATCAAACTTAAACTAAACGTAATGTTTGTACCTAGGGTAAAGTTAAATAGTTTAAACAATTTTCAAATATCACTGTATTTAGACGAGTAAACGAAAAATGTTCGTTTCAGACTCTAATAACACAGAAAATCGTGTTTCTAGTTGAAAAACGTCATGGAGCCATATCTCACCTAATTTAAATGGTAGAATCAAACTTAAACTAAACGTAATGTTTGTACCTAGGGTAAAGTTAAATAGATTAAACAATTTTCAAATATCACTGTATTTAGACGAGTAAACGAAAAATGTTCGTTTCAGACTCTAATGACTCAGAAAATCGTGTTTCTAGTTGAAAAACGTCATGGAGCCATATCTCACCTAATTTAAATGGTAGAATCAAACTTAAACTAAACGTAATGTTTGTACCTAGGGTAAAGTTAAATAGTTTAAACAATTTTCAAATATCACTGTATTTCGACGAGTAAACGAAAAATGTTCGTTTCAGACTCTAATAACGCAGAAAATCGTGTTTCTAGTTGAAAAACATCATGGAGCCATATCTCACCTAATTTAAATGGTAGAATCAAACTTAAACTAAACGTAATGTTTGTACCTAGGGTAAAGTTAAATAGTTTAAACAATTTTCAAATATCACTGTATTTAGACGAGTAAACGAAAAATGTTCGTTTCAGACTTTAATACCGCAGAAAATCGTGTTTCTAGTTGAAAAACGTCATCTCTCACCTAATTTAAATGGTAGAATTAATCTTAAACTAAACGTAATGTTTGTACCTAGGGTAAAGTTAAATAGTTTAAACAATTGTCAAATATCACTGTATTTAGACGAGTAAACGAAAAATGTTCGTTTCAGACTCTAATAACGCAGAAAATCGTGTTTCTTTGTTGAAAAACGTCATGGAGCCATATCTCACCTAATTTAAATGATAGAATCAAACTTAAACTAAACGTAATGTTTGTACCTAGGGTAAAGTTAAATATTTTACACAATTTTCAAATATCACTGTATTTAGACGAGTAAACGAAAACTGTTCGTTTCAGACTCTAATAACGCAGAAAATCGTGTTTCTAGTTGAAAAACATCATGGAGCCATATCTCACCTAATTTAAATGGTAGAATCAAACTTAAACTAAACGTAATGTTTGTACCTAGGGTGAAGTTAAATAGTTTAAACAATTTTCAAATATCACTGTATTTAGACGAGTAAACGAAAAATGATCGTTTCAGAATCTAATAGCACAGAAAATCGTGTTTCTAGTTGAAAAACGTCATGGAGCCATATCTCACCTAATTTAAATGGTAGAATTAAACTTAAACTAAACGTAATGTTTGAACCTAGGGTAAAGTTAAATAGTTTAAACAATTTTCAAATATCTCTGTATTTAGACGAGTAAACGAAAAATGTTCGTTTCAGACTCTAATAACACAGAAAATCGTGTTTCTAGTTGAAAAACGTCATGGAGCCATATCTCACCTAATTTAAAAGGTAGAATCAAACTTAAACTAAACGTAATGTTTGTACCTAGGGTAAAGTTAAATAGTTTAAACAATTTTCAAATATCACTGTATTTAGACGAGTAAACGAAAAATGTTCGTTTCAGACTCTAATGACGCAGAAAATCGTGTTTCTAGTTGAAAAACGTCATGGAGCCATATCTCACCTAATTTAAATGGTAGAATCAAACTTAAACTAAACGTAATGTTTGTACCTAGGGTAAAGTTAAATAGTTTAAACAATTTTCAAATATCACTGTATTTCGACGAGTAAACGAAAAATGTTCGTTTCAGACTCTAATAACGCAGAAAATCGTGTTTCTAGTTGAAAAACATCATGGAGCCATATCTCACCTAATTTAAATGGTAGAATCAAACTTAAACTAAACGTAATGTTTGTACCTAGGGTAAAGTTAAATAGTTTAAACAATTTTCAAATATCACTGTATTTAGACGAGTAAACGAAAAATGTTCGTTTCAGACTTTAATAACGCAGAAAATCGTGTTTCTAGTTGAAAAACGTCATCTCTCACCTAATTTAAATGGTAGAATTAAACTTAAACTAAACGTAATGTTTATACCTAGGGTAAAGTTAAATAGTTTAAAAAATTTTTAAATATCACTGTATTTAGACGAGTAAACGAAAAATGTTCGTTTCAGACTCTAATAACGCAGAAAATCGTGTTTCTAGTTGAAAAACGTTATGGAGCCATATCTCACCTAATTTAAATGGTAGAATCAAACTTAAACTAAAGGTAATGTTTGTACCTAGCGTAAAGTTAAATAGTTTAAACAATTTTCAAATATCACTGTATTTAGACGAGTAAACGAAAAATGTTCGTTTCAGACTCTAATAACGCAGAAAATCGTTCTTCTAGTTGAAAAACGTCATGGAGCCATATCTCACCTAATTTAAATGGTAGAATCAAACTTAAACTAAATGTAATGTTTGTACCTAGGGTAAAGTTAAATAGTTTAAACAATTTTAAAATATCACTGTATTTAGACGAGTAAACGAAAAATGATCGTTTCAGACTCTAATAACACAGAAAATCGTGTTTCTAGTTGAAAAACGTCATGGAGCCATATCTCACCTAATTTAAATGGTAGAATTAAAATTAATCTAAACGTAATGTTTGTACCTACGGTAAAGTTAAATAGTTTAAACAATTTTCAAATATCACTGTATTTAGACGAGTAAACGAAAAATGATCGTTTCAGACTCTAATAACACAGAAAATCGTGTTTCTAGTTGAAAAACGTCATGGAGCCATATCTCACCTAATTTAAATGGTAGAATCAAACTTAAACTAAACGTAATGTTTGTACCTAGGGTAAAGTTAAATAGTTTAAACAATTTTCAAATATCACTGTATTTAGACGAGTAAACGAAAAATGTTCGTTTCAGACTCTAATAACGCAGAAAATCGTGTTTCTAGTTGAAAAACGTCATGGAGCCATATCTCACTAATTTAAATGGTAGAATCAAACTTAAACTAAACGTAATGTTTGTACCTAGGGTAAAGATAAATAGTTAAAACAATTTTCAAATATCACTGTATTTAGACGAGTAAACGAAAAATGTTCGTTTCAGACTTTAATAACGCAGAAAATCGTGTTTCTAGTTGAAAAACGTCATCTCTCACCTAATTTAAATGGTAGAATTAAACTTAAACTAAATGTAATGTTTATACCTAGGGTAAAGTTAAATAGTTTAAACAATTTTTAAATATCACTGTATTTAGACGAGTAAACAAAAAATGTTCGTTTCAGACTCTAATAACGCAGAAAATCGTGTTTCTAGTTGAAAAACGTCATGGAGCCATATCTCACCTAATTTAAATGGTAGAATCAAACTTAAACTAAACGTAATGTTTGTACCTAGCGTAAAGTTAAATAGTTTAAACAATTTTCAAATATCACTGTATTTAGACGAGTAAACGAAAAATGTTCGTTTCAGACTCTAATAACGCAGAAAATCGTGTTTCTAGTTGAAAAACGTCATGGAGCCATATCTCACCTAATTTAAATGGTAGAATCAAACTTAAACTAAATGTAATGTTTGTACCTAGGGTAAAGTTAAATAGTTTAAACAATTTTAAAATATCACTGTATTTAGACGAGTAAACGAAAAATGATCGTTTCAGACTCTAATAACACAGAAAATCGTGTTTCTAGTTGAAAAACGTCATGGAGCCATATCTCACCTAATTTAAATGGTAGAATTAAAATTAATCTAAACGTAATGTTTGTACCTAGGGTAAAGTTAAATAGTTTAAACAATTTTCAAATATCTCTGTATTTAGACGAGTAAACGAAAAATGTTCGTTTCAGACTCTAATAACACAGAAAATCGTGTTTCTAGTTGAAAAACGTCATGGAGCCATATCTCACCTAATTTAAATGGTAGAATCAAACTTAAACTAAACGTAATGTTTGTACCTAGGGTAAAGTTAAATAGTTTAAACAATTTTTAAATATCACTGTATTTAGACGAGTAAACGAAAAATGTTCGTTTCAGACTCTAATAACGCAGAAAATCGTGTTTCAAGTTGAAAAACGTCATGAAGCCATATCTCACTTAATTTAAATGGTAGAATCAAACTTAAACTGAACGTAATGTTTGTACCTAGCGTAAAGTTAAATAGTTTAAACAATTTTCAAATATCACTGTATTTAGACGAGTAAACGAAAAATGTTCGTTTCAGACTCTAATAATACAGAAAATCGTGTTTCTAGTTGAAAAACGTCATAAAGCCATATTTTACCTAATTTAAATGGTAGAATCAAACTTAAACTAAACGTAATGTTTGTACCTAGGGTAAAGTTAAATAGTTTAAACAATTTTCAAATATCTCTGTATTTAGACGAGTAAACGAAAAATGTTCGTTTCAGACTCTAATAACACAGAAAATCGTGTTTCTAGTTGAAAACGTCATGGAGCCATATTTTACCTAATTTAAATGGTAGAATCAAACTTAAACTAAACGTAATATTTGTACCTAGGGTATAGTTAAATAGTTTAAACATTTTTCAAATATATTTAGACGAGTAAACGAAAAATGTTCGTTTCAGACTCTAATAACACAGAAAATCGTGTTTCTAGTTGAAAAACGTCATGGAGCCATATCTCACCCAATTTAAATGGTAGAATTAAACTTAAACTGAACGTAATGTTTGTACCTAGCGTAAAGTTAAATAGTTTATACAATTTTCAAATATCACTGTATTTAGACGAGTAAACGAAAACTGTTCGTTTCAGACTCTAATCACGCAGAAAATCGTGTTTCCAGTTGAAAAACATCATGGAGCCATATCACACCTAATTTAAATGGTAGAATCAAACTTAAACTGAACGTAATGTATGTACCTAGCGTAAAGTTATATAGTTTAAACAATTTTCAAATATCACTGTATTTAGACGAGTAAACGAAAAATGTTCGTTTCAGAATTTAATAACGCAGAAAATCGTGTTTCTAGTTGAAAAACGTCATCTCTCACCTAATTTAAATGGTAGAATTAAACTTAAACTAAACGTAATGTTTGTACCTAGGGTAAAGTTAAATAGTTTAAACAATTTTCAAATATCTCTGTATTTAGACGAGTAAACGAAAAATGTTCGTTTCAGACTCTAATAACACAGAAAATCGTGTTTCTAGTTGAAAACGTCATGGAGCCATATTTTACCTAATTTAAATGGTAGAATCAAACTTAAACTAAACGTAATATTTGTACCTAGGGTATAGTTAAATAGTTTAAACATTTTTCAAATATATTTAGACGAGTAAACGAAAAATGTTCGTTTCAGACTCTAATAACACAGAAAATCGTGTTTCTAGTTGAAAAACGTCATGGAGCCATATCTCACCCAATTTAAATGGTAGAATTAAACTTAAACTGAACGTAATGTTTGTACCTAGCGTAAAGTTAAATAGTTTAAACAATTTTCAAATATCACTGTATTTAGACGAGTAAACGAAAACTGTTCGTTTCAGACTCTAATCACGCAGAAAATCGTGTTTCCAGTTGAAAAACATCATGGAGCCATATCTCACCTAATTTAAATGGTAGAATCAAACTTAAACTGAACGTAATGTGTGTACCTAGCGTAAAGTTATATAGTTTAAACAATTTTCAAATATCACTGTATTTAGACGAGTAAACGAAAAATGTTCGTTTCAGAATTTAATAACGCAGAAAATCGTGTTTCTAGTTGAAAAACGTCATCTCTCACCTAATTTAAATGGTAGAATTAAACTTAAACTAAACGTAATGTTTGTACCTAGGGTAAAGTTAAATAGTTTAAACAATTTTCAAATATCACTGTATTTAGACGAGTAAACGAAAAATGTTCGTTTCAGACTCTAATAACGCAGAAAATCGTGTTTCTTTGTTGAAAAACGTCATGGAGCCCTATCTCACCTAATTTAAATGGTAGAATCAAACTTAAACTAAACGTAATGTTTGTACCTAGGGTAAAGTTAAATATTTTACACAATTTTCAAATATCACTGTATTTAGACGAGTAAACGAAAACTGTTCGTTTCAGACTCTAATAACACAGAAAATCGTGTTGCTAGTTGAAAAACGTCATGGAGCCATATCTCACCTAATTTAAATGGTAGAATCAAACTTAAACTAAACGTAATGTTTGTACCTAGGGTAAAGTTTTGTAGTTTAAACAATTTTAAAATATCACTGTATTTAGACGAGTAAACGAAAAATGATCGTTTCAGACTCTAATAACACAGAAAATCGTGTTTCTAGTTGAAAAACGTCATGGAGCCATATCTCACCTAATTTAAATGGTAGAATTAAAATTAATCTAACCGTAATGTTTGTACCTAGGGTAAAGTTAAATAGTTTAAACAATTTTCAAATATCTCTGTATTTAGACGAGTAAACGAAAAATGTTCGTTTCAGACTCTAATAACACAGAAAATCGTGTTTCTAGTTGAAAAACGTCATGGAGCCATATCTCACCTAATTTAAATGGTAGAATCAAACTTAAACTAAACGTAATGTTTGTACCTAGGGTAAAGTTAAATAGTTTAAACAATTTTCAAATATCACTGTATTTAGACGAGTAAACGAAAAATGTTCGTTTCAGACTCTAATAACGCAGAAAATCGTGTTTCTAGTTGAAAAACGTCATGGAGCCATATCTCACTTAATTTAAATGGTAGAATCAAACTTAAACTGAACGTAATGTTTGTACCTAGCGTAAAGTTAAATAGTTTAAACAATTTTCAAATATCACTGTATTTAGACGAGTAAACGAAAAATGTTCGTTTCAGACTCTAATAACGCAGAAAATCGTGTTGCTAGTTGAAAAACGTCATGGAGCCATATCTCACCTAATTTAAATGGTAGAATCAAACTTAAACTAAACGTAATGTTTGTACCTAGGGTAAAGTTAAATAGTTTAAACAATTTTCAAATATCTCTGTATTTAGACGAGTAAACGAAAAATGTTCGTTTCAGACTCTAATAACACAGAAAATCGTGTTTCTAGTTGAAAACGTCATGAAGCCATATTTTACCTAATTTAAATGGTAGAATCAAACTTAAACTAAACGTAATATTTGTACCTAGGGTAAAGTTAAATAGTTTAAACAATTTTCAAATATCACTGTATTTAGACGAGTAAACGAAAAATGTTCGTTTCAGACTCTAATAACGCAGAAAATCGTGTTTCTTTGTTGAAAAACGTCATGGAGCCCTATCTCACCTAATTTAAATGGTAGAATCAAACTTAAACTAAACGTAATGTTTGTACCTAGGGTAAAGTTAAATATTTTACACAATTTTCAAATATCACTGTATTTAGACGAGTAAACGAAAACTGTTCGTTTCAGACTCTAATAACACAGAAAATCGTGTTGCTAGTTGAAAAACGTCATGGAGCCATATCTCACCTAATTTAAATGGTAGAATCAAACTTAAACTAAACGTAATGTTTGTACCTAGGGTAAAGTTTTGTAGTTTAAACAATTTTAAAATATCACTGTATTTAGACGAGTAAACGAAAAATGATCGTTTCAGACTCTAATAACACAGAAAATCGTGTTTCTAGTTGAAAAACGTCATGGAGCCATATCTCACCTAATTTAAATGGTAGAATTAAAATTAATCTAACCGTAATGTTTGTACCTAGGGTAAAGTTAAATAGTTTAAACAATTTTCAAATATCTCTGTATTTAGACGAGTAAACGAAAAATGTTCGTTTCAGACTCTAATAACACAGAAAATCGTGTTTCTAGTTGAAAAACGTCATGGAGCCATATCTCACCTAATTTAAATGGTAGAATCAAACTTAAACTAAACGTAATGTTTGTACCTAGCGTAAAGTTAAATAGTTTAAACAATTTTCAAATATCACTGTATTTAGACGAGTAAACGAAAAATGTTCGTTTCAGACTCTAATAACGCAGAAAATCGTGTTTCTAGTTGAAAAACGTCATGGAGCCATATCTCACTTAATTTAAATGGTAGAATCAAACTTAAACTGAACGTAATGTTTGTACCTAGCGTAAAGTTAAATAGTTTAAACAATTTTCAAATATCACTGTATTTAGACGAGTAAACGAAAAATGTTCGTTTCAGACTCTAATAACGCAGAAAATCGTGTTGCTAGTTGAAAAACGTCATGGAGCCATATCTCACCTAATTTAAATGGTAGAATCAAACTTAAACTAAACGTAATGTTTGTACCTAGCGTAAAGTTAAATAGTTTAAACAATTTTCAAATATCACTGTATTTAGACGAGTAAACGAAAAATGTTCGTTTCAGACTCTAATAACGCAGAAAATCGTGTTTCTTGTTGAAAAACGTCATGGAGCCATATCTCACCTAATTTAGATGGTAGAATTAAACTAAAATTAAACGTAATGTTTGTACCTTGGGTAAAGTTAAATAGTTTAAACAATTTTCAAATATCACTGTATTTAGACGAGTAAACGAAAAATGTTCGTTTCAGACTCTAATAACGCAGAAAATCGTGTTTCTAGTTGAAAAACGTTATGGAGCCATATCTCACCTAATTTAAATGGTAGAATCAAACTTAAACTAAACGTAATGTTTGTACCTAGGGTAAAGTTAAATAGTTTAAACAATTTTCAAATATCACTGTATTTAGACGAGTAAACGAAAAATGATCGTTTCAGACTCTAATAGCACAGAAAATCGTGTTTCTAGTTGAAAAACGTCATGGAGCCATATCTCACCTAATTTAAATGGTAGAATTAAACTTAAACTAAACGTAATGTTTGTACCTAGGGTAAAGTTAAATAGTTTAAACAATTTTCAAATATCTCTGTATTTAGACGAGTAAACGAAAAATGTTCGTTTCAGACTCTAATAACACAGAAAATCGTGTTTCTAGTTGAAAAACGTCATGGAGCCATATCTCACCTAATTTAAAAGGTAGAATCAAACTTAAACTAAACGTAATGTTTGTACCTAGGGTAAAGTTAAATAGTTTAAACAATTTTCAAATATCACTGTATTTAGACGAGTAAACGAAAAATGTTCGTTTCAGACTCTAATGACGCAGAAAATCGTGTTTCTAGTTGAAAAACGTCATGGAGCCATATCTCACCTAATTTAAATGGTAGAATCAAACTTAAACTAAACGTAATGTTTGTACCTAGGGTAAAGTTAAATAGTTTAAACAATTTTCAAATATCACTGTATTTCGACGAGTAAACGAAAAATGTTCGTTTCAGACTCTAATAACGCAGAAAATCGTGTTTCTAGTTGAAAAACATCATGGAGCCATATCTCACCTAATTTAAATGGTAGAATCAAACTTAAACTAAACGTAATGTTTGTACCTAGGGTAAAGTTAAATAGTTTAAACAATTTTCAAATATCACTGTATTTAGACGAGTAAACGAAAAATGTTCGTTTCAGACTTTAATAACGCAGAAAATCGTGTTTCTAGTTGAAAAACGTCATCTCTCACCTAATTTAAATGGTAGAATTAAACTTAAACTAAAAGTAATGTTTATACCTAGGGTAAAGTTAAATAGTTTAAACAATTTTTAAATATCACTGTATTTAGACGAGTAAACGAAAAATGTTCGTTTCAGACTCTAATAACGCAGAAAATCGTGTTTCTAGTTGAAAAACGTCATGGAGCCATATCTCACCTAATTTAAATGGTAGAATCAAACTTAAACTAAATGTAATGTTTGTACCTAGGGTAAAGTTAAATAGTTTAAACAATTTTAAAATATCACTGTATTTAGACGAGTAAACGAAAAATGATCGTTTCAGACTCTAATAACACAGAAAATCGTGTTTCTAGTTGAAAAACGTCATGGAGCCATATCTCACCTAATTTAAATGGTAGAATTAAAATTAATCTAAACGTAATGTTTGTACCTACGGTAAAGTTAAATAGTTTAAACAATTTTCAAATATCTCTGTATTTAGACGAGTAAACGAAAAATGTTCGTTTCAGACTCTAATAACACAGAAAATCGTGTTTCTAGTTGAAAAACGTCATGGAGCCATATCTCACCTAATTTAAATGGTAGAATCAAACTTAAACTAAACGTAATGTTTTTACCTAGGGTAAAGTTAAATAGTTTAAACAATTTTCAAATATCACTGTATTTAGACGAGTAAACGAAAAATGTTCGTTTCAGACTTTAATAACGCAGAAAATCGTGTTTCTAGTTGAAAAACGTCATCTCTCACCTAATTTAAATGGTAGAATTAAACTTAAACTAAACGTAATGTTTATACCTAGGGTAAAGTTAAATACTTTAAACAATTTTCAAATATCACTGTATTTAGACGAGTAAACGAAAAATGTTCGTTTCAGACTCTAATAACGCAGAAAATCGTGTTTCTACTTGAAAAACGTCATGGAGCCATATCTCACCTAATTTAAATGGTAGAATCAAACTTAAACTAAACGTATTGTTTGTACCTAGCGTAAAGTTAAATAGTTTAAACATTTTCAAATATCACTGTATTTAGACGAGTAAACGAAAAATGTTCGTTTCAGACTCTAATAACGCAGAAAATCGTGTTTCTAGTTGAAAAACGTCATGGAGCCATATCTCACCTAATTTAAATGGTAGAATCAAACTTAAACTAAACGTAATGTTTGTACCTAGCGTAAAGTTAAATAGTTTAAACAATTTTCAAATATCACTGTATTTAGACGAGTAAACGAAAAATGTTCGTTTCAGACTCTAATAACGCAGAAAATCGTGTTTCTAGTTGAAAAACGTCATGGAGCCATATCTCACCTAATTTAAATGGTAGAATCAAACTTAAACTAAACGTAATGTTTGTACCTAGCGTAAAGTTAAATAGTTTAAACAATTTTCAAATATCACTGTATTTAGACGAGTAAACGAAAAATGTTCGTTTCAGACTCTAATAACGCAGAAAATCGTGTTTCTAGTTGAAAAACGTCATGGAGCCATATCTCACCTAATTTAAATGGTAGAATCAAACTTAAACTAAACGTAAAGTTTGTACCTAGGGTAAAGTTAAATATTTTAAACAATTTTCAAATATCACTGTATTTAGACGAGTAAACGAAAAATGTTCGTTTTAAACTCTAATAACGCAGAAAATCGTGTTTCTTTGTTGAAAAACGTCATGAAGCCATATCTCACTAATTTAAATGGTAGAATCAAACTTAAACTAAACGTAATGTTTGTACCTAGGGTAAAGTTAAATATTTTACACAATTTTCAAATATCACTGTATTTAGACGAGTAAACGAAAAATGTTCGTTTCAGACTCTAATAACGCAGAAAATCGTATTTCTAGTTGAAAAACGTCATGGAGCCATATCTCACCTAATTTAAATGGTAGAATCAAACTTAAACTAAACGTAATGTTTGTACCTAGGGTAAAGTTAAATAGTTTAAACAATTTTCAAATATCACTGTATTTAGACGAGTAAACGAAAAATGTTCGTTTCAGACTCTAATAACGCAGAAAATCGTGTTTCTAGTTGAAAAACGTCATGGAGCCATATCTCACCTAATTTAAATGGTAGAATCAAACTTAAACTAAACGTAATGTTTGTACCTAGGGTAAAGTTTTATAGTTTAAACAATTTTAAAATATCACTGTATTTAGACGAGTAAACGAAAAATGATCGTTTCAGACTCTAATAACACAGAAAATCGTGTTTCTAGTTGAAAAACGTCATGGAGCCATATCTCACCTAATTTAAATGGTAGAATTAAAATTAATCTAACCGTAATGTTTGTACCTAGGGTAAAGTTAAATAGTTTAAACAATTTTCAAATATCTCTGTATTTAGACGAGTAAACGAAAAATGTTCGTTTCAGACTCTAATAACACAGAAAATCGTGTTTCTAGTTGAAAAACGTCATGGAGCCATATCTCACCTAATTTAAATGGTAGAATCAAACTTAAACAAAACGTAATGTTTGTACCTAGGGTAAAGTTAAATAGTTTAAACAATTTTCAAATATCACTGTATTTAGACGAGTAAACGAAAAATGTTCGTTTCAGACTCTAATAACGCAGAAAATCGTGTTTCTAGTTGAAAAACGTCATGGAGCCATATCTCACTTAATTTAAATGGTAGAATCAAACTTAAACTGAACGTAATGTTTGTACCTAGCGTAAAGTTAAATAGTTTAAACAATTTTCAAATATCACTGTATTTAGACGAGTAAACGAAAAATGTTCGTTTCAGACTCTAATAACGCAGAAAATCGTGTTGCTAGTTGAAAAACGTCATGGAGCCATATCTCACCTAATTTAAATGGTAGAATCAAACTTAAACTAAACGTAATGTTTGTACCTAGCGTAAAGTTAAATAGTTTAAACAATTTTCAAATATCACTGTATTTAGACGAGTAAACGAAAAATGTTCGTTTCAGACTCTAATAACGCAGAAAATCGTGTTTCTTGTTGAAAAACGTCATGGAGCCATATCTCACCTAATTTAAATGGTAGAATTAAACTAAAATTAAACGTAATGTTTGTACCTTGGGTAAAGTTAAATAGTTTAAACAATTTTCAAATATCACTGTATTTAGACGAGTAAACGAAAAATGTTCGTTTCAGACTCTAATAACGCAGAAAATCGTGTTTCTAGTTGAAAAACGTCATGGAGCCATATCTCACCTAATTTAAATGGTAGAATCAAACTTAAACTAAACGTATTGTTTGTACCTAGCGTAAAGTTAAATAGTTTAAACAATTTTCAAATATCACTGTATTTAGACGAGTAAACGAAAAATGTTCGTTTCAGACTCTAATAACGCAGAAAATCGTGTTTCTAGTTGAAAAACGTCATGGAGCCATATCTCACCTAATTTAAATGGTAGAATCAAACTTAAACTAAACGTAAAGTTTGTACCTAGGGTAAAGTTAAATATTTTAAACAATTTTCAAATATCACTGTATTTAGACGAGTAAACGAAAAATGTTCGTTTTAAACTCTAATAACGCAGAAAATCGTGTTTCTTTGTTGAAAAACGTCATGAAGCCATATCTTACTAATTTAAATGGTAGAATCAAACTTAAACTAAACGTAATGTTTGTACCTAGGGTAAAGTTAAATATTTTACACAATTTTCAAATATCACTGTATTTAGACGAGTAAACGAAAAATGTTCGTTTCAGACTCTAATAACGCAGAAAATCGTATTTCTAGTTGAAAAACGTCATGGAGCCATATCTCACCTAATTTAAATGGTAGAATCAAACTTAAACTAAACGTAATGTTTGTACCTAGGGTAAAGTTAAATAGTTTAAACAATTTTCAAATATCACTGTATTTAGACGAGTAAACGAAAAATGTTCGTTTCAGACTCTAATAACGCAGAAAATCGTGTTTCTAGTTGAAAAACGTCATGGAGCCATATCTCACCTAATTTAAATGGTAGAATCAAACTTAAACTAAACGTAATGTTTGTACCTAGGGTAAAGTTTTATAGTTTAAACAATTTTAAAATATCACTGTATTTAGACGAGTAAACGAAAAATGATCGTTTCAGACTCTAATAACACAGAAAATCGTGTTTCTAGTTGAAAAACGTCATGGAGCCATATCTCACCTAATTTAAATGGTAGAATTAAAATTAATCTAACCGTAATGTTTGTACCTAGGGTAAAGTTAAATAGTTTAAACAATTTTCAAATATCTCTGTATTTAGACGAGTAAACGAAAAATGTTCGTTTCAGACTCTAATAACACAGAAAATCGTGTTTCTAGTTGAAAAACGTCATGGAGCCATATCTCACCTAATTTAAATGGTAGAATCAAACTTAAACAAAACGTAATGTTTGTACCTAGGGTAAATTTAAATAGTTTAAACAATTATCAAATATCACTGTATTTAGACGAGTAAACGAAAAATGTTCGTTTCAGACTCTAATAACGCAGAAAATCGTGTTTCTAGTTGAAAAACGTCAGGAAGCCATATCTCACTTAATTTAAATGGTAGAATCAAACTTAAACTGAACGTAATGTTTGTACCTAGCGTAAAGTTAAATAGTTTAAACAATTTTCAAATATCACTGTATTTAGACGAGTAAACGAAAAATGTTCGTTTCAGACTCTAATAACGCAGAAAATCGTGTTGCTAGTTGAAAAACGTCATGGAGCCATATCTCACCTAATTTAAATGGTAGAATCAAACTTAAACTAAACGTAATGTTTGTACCTAGCGTAAAGTTAAATAGTTTAAACAATTTTCAAATATCACTGTATTTAGACGAGTAAACGAAAAATGTTCGTTTCAGACTCTAATAACGCAGAAAATCGTGTTTCTTGTTGAAAAACGTCATGGAGCCATATCTCACCTAATTTAAATGGTAGAATTAAACTAAAATTAAACGTAATGTTTGTACCTTGGGTAAAGTTAAATAGTTTAAACAATTTTCAAATATCACTGTATTTAGACGAGTAAACGAAAAATGTTCGTTTCAGACTCTAATAACGCAGAAAATCGTGTTTCTAGTTGAAAAACGTCATGGAGCCATATCTCACCTAATTTAAATGGTAGAATCAAATTTAATCTAAACGTAATGTTTGTACCTAGGGTAAAGTTAAATAGTTTAAACAATTTACAAATATTACTGTATTTAGACGAGTAAACGAAAACTGTTCGTTTCAGACTCTGATAACGCAGAAAATCGTGTTTCTAGTTGAAAAACGTCATGGAGCCATATCTCACCTAATTTAAATGGTAGAATCAAACTTAAACTAAACGTAATGTTTGTACCTAGGGTAAAGTTAAATAGTTTAAACAATTTTCAAATATCACTGTATTTAGACGAGTAAACGAAAACTGTTCGTTTCAGACTCTAATAACGCAGAAAATCGTGTTTCTAGTTGAAAAACGTCATGGAGCCATATCTCACCTAATTTAAATGGTAGAATCAAACTTAAACTAAACGTAATGTTTGTACCTAGCGTAAAGTTAAATAGTTTAAACAATTTTCAAATATCACTGTATTTAGACGAGTAAACGAAAAATGTTCGTTTCAGACTCTAATAACGCAGAAAATCGTGTTTCTAGTTGAAAAACGTCATGGAGCCATATCTCACCTAATTTAAATGGTAGAATTAAAATTAATCTAACCGTATTGTTTGTACCTAGCGTAAAGTTAAATAGTTTAAACATTTTCAAATATCACTGTATTTAGACGAGTAAACGAAAAATGTTCGTTTCAGACTCTAATAACGCAGAAAATCGTGTTTCTAGTTGAAAAACGTCATGGAGCCATATCTCACCTAATTTAAATGGTAGAATCAAACTTAAACTAAACGTAACGTTTGTACCTAGCGTAAAGTTAAATAGTTTAAACAATTTTCAAATATCACTGTATTTAGACGAGTAAACGAAAAATGTTCGTTTCAGACTCTAATAACGCAGAAAATCGTGTTTCTAGTTGAAAAACGTCATGGAGCCATATCTCACCTAATTTAAATGGTAGAATCAAACTTAAACTAAACGTAATGTTTGTACCTAGCGTAAAGTTAAATAGTTTAAACAATTTTCAAATATCACTGTATTTAGACGAGTAAACGAAAAATGTTCGTTTCAGACTCTAATAACGCAGAAAATCGTGTTTCTAGTTGAAAAACGTCATGGAGCCATATCTCACCTAATTTAAATAGTAGAATCAAACTTAAACTAAACGTAAAGTTTGTACCTAGGGTAAAGTTAAATATTTTAAACAATTTTCAAATATCACTGTATTTAGACGAGTAAACGAAAAATGTTCGTTTTAAACTCTAATAACGCAGAAAATCGTGTTTCTTTGTTGAAAAACGTCATGAAGCCATATCTCACTAATTTAAATGGTAGAATCAAACTTAAACTAAACGTAATGTTTGTACCTAGGGTAAAGTTAAATATTTTACACATTTTTCAAATATCACTGTATTTAGACGAGTAAACGAAAAATGTTCGTTTCAGACTCTAATAACGCAGAAAATCGTATTTCTAGTTGAAAAAAGGCATGGAGCCATATCTCACCTAATTTAAATGGTAGAATCAAACTTAAACTAAACGTAATGTTTGTACCTAGGGTAAAGTTAAATAGTTTAAACAATTTTCAAATATCACTGTATTTAGACGAGTAAACGAAAAATGTTCGTTTCAGACTCTAATAACGCAGAAAATCGTGTTTCTAGTTGAAAAACGTCATGGAGCCATATCTCACCTAATTTAAATGGTAGAATCAAACTTAAACTAAACGTAATGTTTGTACCTAGGGTAAAGTTTTATAGTTTAAACAATTTTAAAATATAACTGTATTTAGACGAGTAAACGAAAAATGATCGTTTCAGACTCTAATAACACAGAAAATCGTGTTTCTAGTTGAAAAACGTCATGGAGCCATATCTCACCTAATTTAAATGGTAGAATTAAAATTAATCTAACCGTAATGTTTGTACCTAGGGTAAAGTTAAATAGTTTAAACAATTTTCAAATATCTCTGTATTTAGACGAGTAAACGAAAAATGTTCGTTTCAGACTCTAATAACACAGAAAATCATGTTTCTAGTTGAAAAACGTCATGGAGCCATATCTCACCTAATTTAAATGGTAGAATCAAACTTAAACAAAACGTAATGTTTGTACCTAGGGTAAAGTTAAATAGTTTAAACAATTTTCAAATATCACTGTATTTAGACGAGTAAACGAAAAATGTTCGTTTCAGACTCTAATAACGCAGAAAATCGTGTTTCTAGTTGAAAAACGTCATGGAGCCATATCAAACTTAATTTAAATGGTAGAATCAAACTTAAACTGAACGTAATGTTTGTACCTTGCGTAAAGTTAAATAGTTTAAACAATTTTCAAATATCACTGTATTTAGACGAGTAAACGAAAAATGTTCGTTTCAGACTCTAATAACGCAGAAAATCGTGTTGCTAGTTGAAAAACGTCATGGAGCCATATCTCACCTAATTTAAATGGTAGAATCAAACTTAAACTAAACGTAATGTTTGTACCTAGCGTAAAGTTAAATAGTTTAAACAATTTTCAAATATCACTGTATTTAGACGAGTAAACGAAAAATGTTCGTTTCAGACTCTAATAACGCAGAAAATCGTGTTTCTTGTTGAAAAACGTCATGGAGCCATATCTCACCTAATTTAAATGGTAGAATTAAACTAAAATTAAACGTAATGTTTGTACCTTGGGTAAAGTTAAATAGTTTAAACAATTTTCAAATATCACTGTATTTAGACGAGTAAACGAAAAATGTTCGTTTCAGACTCTAATAACGCAGAAAATCGTGTTTCTAGTTGAAAAACGTCATGGAGCCATATCTCACCTAATTTAAATGGTAGAATCAAATTTAATCTAAACGTAATGTTTGTACCTAGGGTAAAGTTAAATAGTTTAAACAATTTACAAATATTACTGTATTTAGACGAGTAAACGAAAACTGTTCGTTTCAGACTCTGATAACGCAGAAAATCGTGTTTCTAGTTGAAAAACGTCATGGAGCCATATCTCACCTAATTTAAATGGTAGAATCAAACTTAAACTAAACGTAATGTTTGTACCTAGGGTAAAGTTAAATAGTTTAAACAATTTTCAAATATCACTGTATTTAGACGAGTAAACGAAAACTGTTCGTTTCAGACTCTAATAACGCAGAAAATCGTGTTTCTAGTTGAAAAACGTCATGGAGCCATATCTCACCTAATTTAAATGGTAGAATCAAACTTAAACTAAACGTAATGTTTGTACCTAGGGTAAAATTAAATAGTTTAAACAATTTTCAAATATCACTGTATTTAGACGAGTAAACGAAAAATGATCGTTTCAGACTCTAATAGCACAGAAAATCGTGTTTCTAGTTGAAAAACGTCATGGAGCCATATCTCACCTAATTTAAATGGTAGAATTAAACTTAAACTAAACGTAATGTTTGTACCTAGGGTAACGTTAAATAGTTTAAACAATTTTCAAATATCTCTGTATTTAGACGAGTAAACGAAAAATGTTCGTTACAGACTCTAATAACGCAGAAAATCGTGTTTCTAATTGAAAAACGTCATGGAGCCATATCTCACCTAATTTAAATGGTAGAATCAAACTTAATCTAAACGTAATGTTTGTACCTAGGGTAAAGTTAAATAGTTTAAACAATTTTCAAATATCACTGTATTTAGACGAGTAAACGAATACTGTTCGTTTCAGACTCTAATAACGCAGAAAATCGTGTTTCTAGTTGAAAAACGTCATGGAGCCATATCTCACCTAATTTAAATGGTAGAATCAAACTTAAACTAAACGTAATGTTTGTACCTAGGGTAAAGTTAAATAGTTTAAACAATTTTCAAATATCACTGTATTTAGACGAGTAAACGAAAAATGATCGTTTCAGACTCTAATAGCACAGAAAATCGTGTTTCTAGTTGAAAAACGTCATGGAGCCATATCTCACCTAATTTAAATGGTAGAATTAAACTTAAACTAAACGTAATGTTTGTACCTAGGGTAAAGTTAAATAGTTTAAACAATTTTCAAATATCTCTGTATTTAGATGAGTAAACGAAAAATGTTCGTTTCAGACTCTAATAACACAGAAAATCGTGTTTCTAGTTGAAAAACGTCATGGAGCCATATCTTACCTAATTTAAAAGGTAGAATCAAACTTAAACTAAACGTAATGTTTGTACCTAGGGTAAAGTTAAATAGTTTAAACAATTTTCAAATATCACTGTATTTAGACGAGTAAACGAAAAATGTTCATTTCAGACTCTAATAACACAGAAAATCGTGTTTCTAGTTGAAAAACGTCATGGAGCCATATCTCACCTAATTTAAATGGTAGAATCAAACTTAAACTAAACGTAATGTTTGTACCTAGGGTAAAGTTAAATAGATTAAACAATTTTCAAATATCACTGTATTTAGACGAGTAAACGAAAAATGTTCGTTTCAGACTCTAATGACTCAGAAAATCGTGTTTCTAGTTGAAAAACGTCATGGAGCCATATCTCACCTAATTTAAATGGTAGAATCAAACTTAAACTAAACGTAATGTTTGTACCTAGGGTAAAGTTAAATAGTTTAAACAATTTTCAAATATCACTGTATTTCGACGAGTAAACGAAAAATGTTCGTTTCAGACTCTAATAACGCAGAAAATCGTGTTTCTAGTTGAAAAACATCATGGAGCCATATCTCACCTAATTTAAATGGTAGAATCAAAATTAAACTAAACGTAATGTTTGTACCTAGGGTAAAGTTAAATAGTTTAAACAATTTTCAAATATCACTGTATTTAGACGAGTAAACGAAAAATGTTCGTTTCAGACTCTAATAACGCAGAAAATCGTGTTTCTAGTTGAAAAACGTCATCTCTCACCTAATTTAAATGGTAGAATTAATCTTAAACTAAACGTAATGTTTGTACCTAGGGTAAAGTTAAATAGTTTAAACAATTGTCAAATATCACTGTATTTAGACGAGTAAACGAAAAATGTTCGTTTCAGACTCTAATAACGCAGAAAATCGTGTTTCTTTGTTGAAAAACGTCATGGAGCCATATCTCACCTAATTTAAATGGTAGAATCAAACTTAAACTAAACGTAATGTTTGTACCTAGGGTAAAGTTAAATATTTTACACAATTTTCAAATATCACTGTATTTAGACGAGTAAACGAAAACTGTTCGTTTCAGACTCTAATAACGCAGAAAATCGTGTTTCTAGTTGAAAAACGTCATGGAGCCATATCTCACCTAATTTAAATGGTAGAATCAAACTTAAACTAAACGTAATGTTTGTACCTAGGGTAAAGTTAAATAGTTTAAACAATTTTCAAATATCACTGTATTTAGACGAGTAAACGAAAAATGATCGTTTCAGACTCTAATAGCACAGAAAATCGTGTTTCTAGTTGAAAAACGTCATGGAGCCATATCTCACCTAATTTAAATGGTAGAATTAAACTTAAACTAAACGTAATGTTTGTACGTAGGGTAAAGTTAAATAGTTTAAACAATTTTCAAATATCTCTGTATTTAGACGAGTAAACGAAAAATGTTCGTTTCAGACTCTAATAACACAGAAAATCGTGTTTCTAGTTGAAAAACGTCATGGAGCCATATCTCACCTAATTTAAAAGGTAGAATCAAACTTAAACTAAACGTAATGTTTGTACCTAGGGTAAAGTTAAATAGTTTAAACAATTTTCAAATATCACTGTATTTAGACGAGTAAACGAAAAATGTTCGTTTCAGACTCTAATGACGCAGAAAATCGTGTTTCTAGTTGAAAAACGTCATGGAGCCATATCTCACCTAATTTAAATGGTAGAATCAAACTTAAACTAAACGTAATGTTTGTACCTAGGGTAAAGTTAAATAGTTTAAACAATTTTCAAATATCACTGTATTTCGACGAGTAAACGAAAAATGTTCGTTTCAGACTCTAATAACACAGAAAATCGTGTTTCTAGTTGAAAAACGTCATGGAGCCATATCTCACCTAATTTAAAAGGTAGAATCAAACTTAAACTAAACGTAATGTTTGTACCTAGGGTAAAGTTAAATAGTTTAAACAATTTTCAAATATCACTGTATTTAGACGAGTAAACGAAAAATGTTCGTTTCAGACTTTAATAACGCAGAAAATCGTGTTTCTAGTTGAAAAACGTCATCTCTCACCTGATTTAAATGGTAGAATTAAACTTAAACTAAACGTAATGTTTATACCTAGGGTAAAGTTAAATAGTTTAAACAATTTTTAAATATCACTGTATTTAGACGAGTAAACGAAAAATGTTCGTTTCAGACTCTAATAACGCAGAAAATCGTGTTTCTAGTTGAAAAACGTCATGGAGCCATATCTCACCTAATTTAAATGGTAGAATCAAACTTAAACTAAACGTAATGTTTGTACCTAGCGTAAAGTTAAATAGTTTAAACAATTTTCAAATATCACTGTATTTAGACGAGTAAACGAAAAATGTTCGTTTCAGACTCTAATAACGCAGAAAATCGTGTTTCTAGTTGAAAAACGTCATGGAGCCACATCTCACCTAATTTAAATGGTAGAATCAAACTTAAACTAAATGTAATGTTTGTACCTAGGGTAAAGTTAAATAGTTTAAACAATTTTAAAATATCACTGTATTTAGACGAGTAAACGAAAAATGATCGTTTCAGACTCTAATAACACAGAAAATCGTGTTTCTAGTTGAAAAACGTCATGGAGCCATATCTCACCTAATTTAAATGGTAGAATTAAAATTAATCTAAACGTAATGTTTGTACCTAGGGTAAAGATAATAGTTTAAACAATTTTCAAATATCTCTGTATTTAGACGAGTAAACGAAAAATGTTCGTTTCAGACTCTAATGACGCAGAAAATCGTGTTTCTAGTTGAAAAACGTCACGGAGCCATATCTCACTAATTTAAATGGTAGAATCAAACTTAAACTAAACGTAATGTTTGTACCTAGGGTAAAGTTAAATAGTTTAAACAATTTTCAAATATCACTGTATTTAGACGAGTAAACGAAAAATGATCGTTTCAGACTCTAATAGCACAGAAAATCGTGTTTCTAGTTGAAAAACGTCATGGAGCCATATCTCACCTAATTTAAATGGTAGAATTAAACTTAAACTAAACGTAATGTTTGTACGTAGGGTAAAGTTAAATAGTTTAAACAATTTTCAAATATCTCTGTATTTAGACGAGTAAACGAAAAATGTTCGTTTCAGACTCTAATAACACAGAAAATCGTGTTTCTAGTTGAAAAACGTCATGGAGCCATATCTCACCTAATTTAAAAGGTAGAATCAAACTTAAACTAAACGTAATGTTTGTACCTAGGGTAAAGTTAAATAGTTTAAACAATTTTCAAATATCACTGTATTTAGACGAGTAAACGAAAAATGTTCGTTTCAGACTCTAATGACGCAGAAAATCGTGTTTCTAGTTGAAAAACGTCATGGAGCCATATCTCACCTAATTTAAATGGTAGAATCAAACTTAAACTAAACGTAATGTTTGTACCTAGGGTAAAGTTAAATAGTTTAAACAATTTTCAAATATCACTGTATTTCGACGAGTAAACGAAAAATGTTCGTTTCAGACTCTAATAACACAGAAAATCGTGTTTCTAGTTGAAAAACGTCATGGAGCCATATCTCACCTAATTTAAAAGGTAGAATCAAACTTAAACTAAACGTAATGTTTGTACCTAGGGTAAAGTTAAATAGTTTAAACAATTTTCAAATATCACTGTATTTAGACGAGTAAACGAAAAATGTTCGTTTCAGACTTTAATAACGCAGAAAATCGTGTTTCTAGTTGAAAAACGTCATCTCTCACCTGATTTAAATGGTAGAATTAAACTTAAACTAAACGTAATGTTTATACCTAGGGTAAAGTTAAATAGTTTAAACAATTTTTAAATATCACTGTATTTAGACGAGTAAACGAAAAATGTTCGTTTCAGACTCTAATAACGCAGAAAATCGTGTTTCTAGTTGAAAAACGTCATGGAGCCATATCTCACCTAATTTAAATGGTAGAATCAAACTTAAACTAAACGTAATGTTTGTACCTAGCGTAAAGTTAAATAGTTTAAACAATTTTCAAATATCACTGTATTTAGACGAGTAAACGAAAAATGTTCGTTTCAGACTCTAATAACGCAGAAAATCGTGTTTCTAGTTGAAAAACGTCATGGAGCCACATCTCACCTAATTTAAATGGTAGAATCAAACTTAAACTAAATGTAATGTTTGTACCTAGGGTAAAGTTAAATAGTTTAAACAATTTTAAAATATCACTGTATTTAGACGAGTAAACGAAAAATGATCGTTTCAGACTCTAATAACACAGAAAATCGTGTTTCTAGTTGAAAAACGTCATGGAGCCATATCTCACCTAATTTAAATGGTAGAATTAAAATTAATCTAAACGTAATGTTTGTACCTAGGGTAAAGATAATAGTTTAAACAATTTTCAAATATCTCTGTATTTAGACGAGTAAACGAAAAATGTTCGTTTCAGACTCTAATGACGCAGAAAATCGTGTTTCTAGTTGAAAAACGTCACGGAGCCATATCTCACTAATTTAAATGGTAGAATCAAACTTAAACTAAACGTAATGTTTGTACCTAGGGTAAAGTTAAATAGTTTAAACAATTTTCAAATATCACTGTATTTAGACGAGTAAACGAAAAATGATCGTTTCAGACTCTAATAGCACAGAAAATCGTGTTTCTAGTTGAAAAACGTCATGGAGCCATATCTCACCTAATTTAAATGGTAGAATTAAACTTAAACTAAACGTAATGTTTGTACGTAGGGTAAAGTTAAATAGTTTAAACAATTTTCAAATATCTCTGTATTTAGACGAGTAAACGAAAAATGTTCGTTTCAGACTCTAATAACACAGAAAATCGTGTTTCTAGTTGAAAAACGTCATGGAGCCATATCTCACCTAATTTAAAAGGTAGAATCAAACTTAAACTAAACGTAATGTTTGTACCTAGGGTAAAGTTAAATAGTTTAAACAATTTTCAAATATCACTGTATTTAGACGAGTAAACGAAAAATGTTCGTTTCAGACTCTAATGACGCAGAAAATCGTGTTTCTAGTTGAAAAACGTCATGGAGCCATATCTCACCTAATTTAAATGGTAGAATCAAACTTAAACTAAACGTAATGTTTGTACCTAGGGTAAAGTTAAATAGTTTAAACAATTTTCAAATATCACTGTATTTCGACGAGTAAACGAAAAATGTTCGTTTCAGACTCTAATAACGCAGAAAATCGTGTTTCTAGTTGAAAAACATCATGGAGCCATATCTCACCTAATTTAAATGGTAGAATCAAACTTAAACTAAACGTAATGTTTGTACCTAGGGTAAAGTTAAATAGTTTAAACAATTTTCAAATATCTCTGTATTTAGACGAGTAAACGAAAAATGTTCGTTTCAGACTCTAATAACACAGAAAATCGTGTTTCTAGTTGAAAAACGTCATGGAGCCATATCTCACCTAATTTAAAAGGTAGAATCAAACTTAAACTAAACGTAATGTTTGTACCTAGGGTAAAGTTAAATAGTTTAAACAATTTTCAAATATCACTGTATTTAGACGAGTAAACGAAAAATGTTCGTTTCAGACTTTAATAACGCAGAAAATCGTGTTTCTAGTTGAAAAACGTCATCTCTCACCTGATTTAAATGGTAGAATTAAACTTAAACTAAACGTAATGTTTATACCTAGGGTAAAGTTAAATAGTTTAAACAATTTTTAAATATCACTGTATTTAGACGAGTAAACGAAAAATGTTCGTTTCAGACTCTAATAACGCAGAAAATCGTGTTTCTAGTTGAAAAACGTCATGGAGCCATATCTCACCTAATTTAAATGGTAGAATCAAACTTAAACTAAACGTAATGTTTGTACCTAGCGTAAAGTTAAATAGTTTAAACAATTTTCAAATATCACTGTATTTAGACGAGTAAACGAAAAATGTTCGTTTCAGACTCTAATAACGCAGAAAATCGTGTTTCTAGTTGAAAAACGTCATGGAGCCACATCTCACCTAATTTAAATGGTAGAATCAAACTTAAACTAAATGTAATGTTTGTACCTAGGGTAAAGTTAAATAGTTTAAACAATTTTAAAATATCACTGTATTTAGACGAGTAAACGAAAAATGATCGTTTCAGACTCTAATAACACAGAAAATCGTGTTTCTAGTTGAAAAACGTCATGGAGCCATATCTCACCTAATTTAAATGGTAGAATTAAAATTAATCTAAACGTAATGTTTGTACCTAGGGTAAAGATAATAGTTTAAACAATTTTCAAATATCTCTGTATTTAGACGAGTAAACGAAAAATGTTCGTTTCAGACTCTAATGACGCAGAAAATCGTGTTTCTAGTTGAAAAACGTCACGGAGCCATATCTCACTAATTTAAATGGTAGAATCAAACTTAAACTAAACGTAATGTTTGTACCTAGGGTAAAGATAAATAGTTAAAACAATTTTCAAATATCACTGTATTTAGACGAGTAAACGAAAAATGTTCGTTTCAGACTCCAATAACGCAGAAAATCGTATTTCTAGTTGAAAAACGTCATGGAGCCATATCTCACCTAATTTAAATGGTAGAATCAAACTTAAACTAAACGTAATGTTTGTACCTAGGGTAAAGTTAAATAGTTTAAACAATTTTCAAATATCACTGTATTTAGACGAGTAAACGAAAAATGATCGTTTCAGACTCTAATAACACAGAAAATCGTGTTTCTAGTTGAAAAACGTCATGGAGCCATATCTCACCTAATTTAAATGGTAGAATCAAACTTAAACTAAACGTAATGTTTGTACCTAGGGTAAAGTTAAATAGTTTAACAATTTTCAAATATCACTGTATTTAGACGAGTAAACGAAAAATGTTCGTTTCAGACTCTAATAACGCAGAAAATCGTGTTTCTAGTTGAAAAACGTCATGGAGCCATATCTCACTTAATTTAAATGGTAGAATCAAACTTAAACTGAACGTAATGTTTGTACCTAGCGTAAAGTTAAATAGTGTAAACAATTTTCAAATATCACTGTATTTAGACGAGTAAACGAAAAATGTTCGTTTCAGACTCTAATAACACAGAAAATCGTGTTTCTAGTTGAAAAACGTCATGGAGCCATATCTCACCTAATTTAAATGGTAAAATCAAACTTAAACTAAACGTAATGTTTGTACCTAGGGTAAAGTTAAATAGTTTAAACAATTTTCAAATATCTCTGTATTTAGACGAGTAAACGAAAAATGTTCGTTTCAGACTCTAATAACACAGAAAATCGTGTTTCTAGTTGAAAACGTCATGGAGCCTTATTTTACCTAATTTAACTGGTAGAATCAAACTTAAACTAAACGTAATATTTGTACCTAGGGTATAGTTAAATAGTTTAAACATTTTTCAAATATATTTAGACGAGTAAACGAAAAATGTTCGTTTCAGACCCTAATAACACAGAAAATCGTGTTTCTAGTTGAAAAACGTCATGGAGCCATATCTCACCCAATTTAAATGGTAGAATTAAACTTAAACTGAACGTAATGTTTGTACCTAGCGTAAAGTTAAATAGTTTAAACAATTTTCAAATATCACTGTATTTAGACGAGTAAACGAAAAATGTTCGTTTCAGACTCTAATCACGCAGAAAATCGTGTTTCCAGTTGAAAAACATCATGGAGCCATATCTCACCTAATTTAAATGGTAGAATCAAACTTAAACTGAACGTAATGTATGTACCTAGCGTAAAGTTAAATAGTTTAAACAATTTTCAAATATCACTGTATTTAGACGAGTAAACGAAAAATGTTCGTTTCAGATTTTAATAACGCAGAAAATCGTGTTTCTAGTTGAAAAACGTCATCTCTCACCTAATTTAAATGGTAGAATTAAACTTAAACTAAACGTAATGTTTGTACCTAGGGTAAAGTTAAATAGTTTAAACAATTTTCAAATATCACTGTATTTAGACGAGTAAACGAAAAATGTTCGTTTCAGACTCTAATAACGCAGAAAATCGTGTTTCTTTGTTGAAAAACGTCATGGAGCCCTATCTCACCTAATTTAAATGGTAGAATCAAACTTAAACTAAACGTAATGTTTGTACCTAGGGTAAAGTTAAATATTTTACACAATTTTCAAATATCACTGTATTTAGACGAGTAAACGAAAACTGTTCGTTTCAGACTCTAATAACACAGAAAATCGTGTTGCTAGTTGAAAAATGTCATGGAGCCATATCTCACCTAATTTAAATGGTAGAATCAAACTTAAACTAAACGTAATGTTTGAACCTAGGGTAAAGATAAATAGTTAAAACAATTTTCAAATATCACTGTATTTAGACGAGTAAACGAAAAATGTTCGTTTCAGACTCTAATAACGCAGAAAATCGTGTTTCTAGTTGAAAAACGTCATGGAGCCATATCTCACCTAATTTAAATGGTAGAATCAAACTTAAACTAAACGTAATGTTTGTATCTAGCGTAAAGTTAAATAGTTTAAACATTTTCAAATATCACTGTATTTAGACGAATAAACGAAAAATGTTCGTTTCAGACTCTAATAACGCAGAAAATCGTGTTTCTAGTTGAAAAACGTCATGGAGCCATATCTCACCTAATTTAAATGGTAGAATCAAACTTAAACTAAACGTAATGTTTGTACCTAGGGTAAAGTTAAATAGTTTAAACAATTTTCAAATATCACTGTATTTAGACGAGTAAACGAAAAATGTTCGTTTCAGACTTTAATAACGCAGTAAATCGTGTTTCTAGTTGAAAAACGTCATCTCTCACCTAATTTAAATGGTAGAATTAAACTTAAACTAAACGTAATGTTTATACCTAGGGTAAAGTTAAATAGTTTAAACAATTTTCAAATATCACTGTATTTAGACGAGTAAACGAAAAATGTTCGTTTCAGACTCTAATAACGCAGAAAATCGTGTTTCTAGTTGAAAAACGTCATGGAGCCATATCTCACCTAATTTAAATGGTAGAATCAAACTTAAACTAAATGTAATGTTTGTACCTAGCGTAAAGTTAAATAGTTTAAACAATTTTCAAATATCACTGTATTTAGACGAGTAAACGAAAAATGTTCGTTTCAGACTCTAATAACGCAGAAAATCGTGTTTCTAGTTGAAAAACGTCATGGAGCCATATCTCACCTAATTTAAATGGTAGAATCAAACTTAAACTAAACGTAATGTTTGTACCTAGCGTAAAGTTAAATAGTTTAAACATTTTCAAATATCACTGTATTTAGACGAGTAAACGAAAAATGTTCGTTTCAGACTCTAATAACGCAGAAAATCGTGTTTCTAGTTGAAAAACGTCATGGAGCCATATCTCACCTAATTTAAATGGTAGAATTAAACTTAAATTAAACGTAATGTTTGTACCTAGGGTAAAGTTAAATAGTTTAAACAATTTTCAAATATCACTGTATTTAGACGAGTAAACGAAAAATGTTCGTTTCAGACTCTAATAACGCAGAAAATCGTGTTTCTAGTTGAAAAACGTCATCTCTCACCTAATTTAAATGGTAGAATTAAACTTAAACTAAACGTAATGTTTGTACCTAGGGTAAAGTTAAATAGTTTAAACAATTTTCAAATATCACTGTATTTAGACGAGTAAACGAAAAATGTTCGTTTCAGACTCTAATAACGCAGAAAATCGTGTTTCTTTGTTGAAAAACGTCATGGAGCCCTATCTCACCTAATTTAAATGGTAGAATCAAACTTAAACTAAACGTAATGTTTGTACCTAGGGTAAAGTTAAATATTTTACACAATTTTCAAATATCACTGTATTTAGACGAGTAAACGAAAACTGTTCGTTTCAGACTCTAATAACACAGAAAATCGTGTTGCTAGTTGAAAAATGTCATGGAGCCATATCTCACCTAATTTAAATGGTAGAATCAAACTTAAACTAAACGTAATGTTTGTACCTAGGGTAAAGATAAATAGTTAAAACAATTTTCAAATATCACTGTATTTAGACGAGTAAACGAAAAATGTTCGTTTCAGACTCTAATAACGCAGAAAATCGTGTTTCTAGTTGAAAAACGTCATGGAGCCATATCTCACCTAATTTAAATGGTAGAATCAAACTTAAACTAAACGTAATGTTTGTATCTAGCGTAAAATTAAATAGTTTAAACATTTTCAAATATCACTGTATTTAGACGAATAAACGAAAAATGTTCGTTTCAGACTCTAATAACGCAGAAAATCGTGTTTCTAGTTGAAAAACGTCATGGAGCCATATCTCACCTAATTTAAATGGTAGAATCAAACTTAAACTAAACGTAATGTTTGTACCTAGGGTAAAGTTAAATAGTTTAAACAATTTTCAAATATCACTGTATTTAGACGAGTAAACGAAAAATGTTCGTTTCAGACTTTAATAACGCAGTAAATCGTGTTTCTAGTTGAAAAACGTCATCTCTCACCTAATTTAAATGGTAGAATTAAACTTAAACTAAACGTAATGTTTATACCTAGGGTAAAGTTAAATAGTTTAAACAATTTTCAAATATCACTGTATTTAGACGAGTAAACGAAAAATGTTCGTTTCAGACTCTAATAACGCAGAAAATCGTGTTTCTAGTTGAAAAACGTCATGGAGCCATATCTCACCTAATTTAAATGGTAGAATCAAACTTAAACTAAATGTAATGTTTGTACCTAGCGTAAAGTTAAATAGTTTAAACAATTTTCAAATATCACTGTATTTAGACGAGTAAACGAAAAATGTTCGTTTCAGACTCTAATAACGCAGAAAATCGTGTTTCTAGTTGAAAAACGTCATGGAGCCATATCTCACCTAATTTAAATGGTAGAATCAAACTTAAACTAAACGTAATGTTTGTACCTAGCGTAAAGTTAAATAGTTTAAACATTTTCAAATATCACTGTATTTAGACGAGTAAACGAAAAATGTTCGTTTCAGACTCTAATAACGCAGAAAATCGTGTTTCTAGTTGAAAAACGTCATGGAGCCATATCTCACCTAATTTAAATGGTAGAATTAAACCGTAATTAAACGTAATGTTTGTACCTAGGGTAAAGTTAAATAGTTTAAACAATTTTCAAATATCACTGTATTTAGACGAGTAAACGAAAAATGTTCGTTTCAGACTCTAATAACGCAGAAAATCGTGTTTCTAGTTGAAAAACGTCATGGAGCCATATCTCACCTAATTTAGATGGTAGAATCAAACTTAAACTAAACGTAATGTTTGTACCTAGCGTAAAGTTAAATAGTTTAAACAATTTTCAAATATCACTGTATTTAGACGAGTAAACGAAAAATGTTCGTTTCAGACTCTAATAACGCAGAAAATCGTGTTTCTAGTTGAAAAACGTCATGGAGCCATATCTCACCTAATTTAAATGGTAGAATCAAACTTAAACTAAACGTAAAATTTGTACCTAGGGTAAAGTTAAATAGTTTAAACAATTTTCAAATATCACTGTATTTAGACGAGTAAACGAAAAATGTTCGTTTTAGACTCTAATAACGCAGAAAATCGTGTTTCTTTGTTGAAAAACGTCATGGAGCCATATCTCACTAATTTAAATGGTAGAATCAAACTTAAACTAAACGTAATGTTTGTACCTAGGGTAAAGTTAAATATTTTACACAATTTTCAAATATCACTGTATTTAGACGAGTAAACGAAAAATGTTCGTTTCAGACTCTAATAACGCAGAAAATCGTATTTCTAGTTGAAAAACGTCATGGAGCCATATCTCACCTAATTTAAATGGTAGAATCAAACTTAAACTAAACGTAATGTTTGTACCTAGGGTAAAGTTAAATAGTTTAAACAATTTTCAAATATCACTGTATTTAGACGAGTACACGAAAAATGTTCGTTTCAGACTCTAATAACGCAGAAAATCGTGTTTCTAGTTGAAAAACGTCATGGAGCCATATCTCAACTAATTTAAATGGTAGAATCAAACTTAAACTAAACGTAATGTTTGTACCTAGGGTAAAGTTTTATAGTTTAAACAATTTTAAAATATCACTGTATTTAGACGAGTAAACGAAAAATGATCGTTTCAGACTCTAATAACACAGAAAATCGTGTTTCTAGTTGAAAAACGTCATGGAGCCATATCTCACCTAATTTAAATGGTAGAATTAAAATTAATCTAACCGTAATGTTTGTACCTAGGGTAAAGTTAAATAGTTTAAACAATTTTCAAATATCTCTGTATTTAGACGAGTAAACGAAAAATGTTCGTTTCAGACTCTAATAACACAGAAAATCGTGTTTCTAGTTGAAAAACGTCATGGAGCCATATCTCAACTAATTTAAATGGTAGAATCAAACTTAAACTAAACGTAATGTTTGTACCTAGGGTAAAGTTTTATAGTTTAAACAATTTTAAAATATCACTGTATTTAGACGAGTAAACGAAAAATGATCGTTTCAGACTCTAATAACACAGAAAATCGTGTTTCCAGTTGAAAAACATCATGGAGCCATATCTCACCTAATTTAAATGGTAGAATCAAACTTAAACTGAACGTAATGTATGTACCTAGCGTAAAGTTAAATAGTTTAAACAATTTTCAAATATCACTGTATTTAGACGAGTAAACGAAAAATGTTCGTTTCAGATTTTAATAACGCAGAAAATCGTGTTTCTAGTTGAAAAACGTCATCTCTCACCTAATTTAAATGGTAGAATTAAACTTAAACTAAACGTAATGTTTGTACCTAGGGTAAAGTTAAATAGTTTAAACAATTTTCAAATATCACTGTATTTAGACGAGTAAACGAAAAATGTTCGTTTCAGACTCTAATAACGCAGAAAATCGTGTTTCTTTGTTGAAAAACGTCATGGAGCCCTATCTCACCTAATTTAAATGGTAGAATCAAACTTAAACTAAACGTAATGTTTGTACCTAGGGTAAAGTTAAATATTTTACACAATTTTCAAATATCACTGTATTTAGACGAGTAAACGAAAACTGTTCGTTTCAGACTCTAATAACACAGAAAATCGTGTTGCTAGTTGAAAAATGTCATGGAGCCATATCTCACCTAATTTAAATGGTAGAATCAAACTTAAACTAAACGTAATGTTTGTACCTAGGGTAAAGATAAATAGTTAAAACAATTTTCAAATATCACTGTATTTAGACGAGTAAACGAAAAATGTTCGTTTCAGACTCTAATAACGCAGAAAATCGTGTTTCTAGTTGAAAAACGTCATGGAGCCATATCTCACCTAATTTAAATGGTAGAATCAAACTTAAACTAAACGTAATGTTTGTATCTAGCGTAAAGTTAAATAGTTTAAACATTTTCAAATATCACTGTATTTAGACGAATAAACGAAAAATGTTCGTTTCAGACTCTAATAACGCAGAAAATCGTGTTTCTAGTTGAAAAACGTCATGGAGCCATATCTCACCTAATTTAAATGGTAGAATCAAACTTAAACTAAATGTAATGTTTGTACCTAGCGTAAAGTTAAATAGTTTAAACAATTTTCAAATATCACTGTATTTACACGAGTAAACGAAAAATGTTCGTTTCAGACTCTAATAACGCAGAAAATCGTGTTTCTAGTTGAAAAACGTCATGGAGCCATATCTCACCTAATTTAAATGGTAGAATCAAACTTAAACTAAACGTAATGTTTGTACCTAGCGTAAAGTTAAATAGTTTAAACATTTTCAAATATCACTGTATTTAGACGAGTAAACGAAAAACGTTCGTTTCAGACTCTAATAACGCAGAAAATCGTGTTTCTTGTTGAAAAACATCATGGAGCCATATCTCACCTAATTTAAATGGTAGAATCAAACTTAAACTGAACGTAATGTTTGTACCTAGGGTAAAGTTAAATAGTTTAAACAATTTTCAAATATCACTGTATTTAGACGAGTAAACGAAAAATGTTCGTTTCAGACTCTAATAACACAGAAAATCGTGTTTCTAGTTGAAAAACGTCATGGAGCCATATCTCACCTAATTTAAATGGTAGAATCAAACTTAATTTATGTTAACGTTTAGACGTAATGTTTATACCTAGGGTATAGTTAAATAGTTTAAACAATTTTAAAATATCACTGTATTTAGACGAGCAAACGAAAAATGTTCGTTTCAGACTCTAATAACACAGAAAATCGTGTTTCTAGTTGAAAAACGTCATGGAGCCATATCTCACCTAATTTAAATGGTAGAATCAAACTTAAACTAAACGTAAAATTTGTACCTAGGGTAAAGTTAAATAGTTTAAACAATTTTCAAATATCACTGTATTTAGACGAGTAAACGAAAAATGTTCGTTTTAGACTCTAATAACGCAGAAAATCGTGTTTCTTTGTTGAAAAACGTCATGGAGCCATATCTCACTAATTTAAATGGTAGAATCAAACTTAAACTAAACGTAATGTTTGTACCTAGGGTAAAGTTAAATATTTTACACAATTTTCAAATATCACTGTATTTAGACGAGTAAACGAAAAATGTTCGTTTCAGACTCTAATAACGCAGAAAATCGTATTTCTAGTTGAAAAACGTCATGGAGCCATATCTCACCTAATTTAAATGGTAGAATCAAACTTAAACTAAACGTAATGTTTGTACCTAGGGTAAAGTTAAATAGTTTAAACAATTTTCAAATATCACTGTATTTAGACGAGTACACGAAAAATGTTCGTTTCAGACTCTAATAACGCAGAAAATCGTGTTTCTAGTTGAAAAACGTCATGGAGCCATATCTCAACTAATTTAAATGGTAGAATCAAACTTAAACTAAACGTAATGTTTGTACCTAGGGTAAAGTTTTATAGTTTAAACAATTTTAAAATATCACTGTATTTAGACGAGTAAACGAAAAATGATCGTTTTAGACTCTAATAACACAGAAAATCGTGTTTCTAGTTGAAAAACGTCATGGAGCCATATCTCACCTAATTTAAATGGTAGAATTAAAATTAATCTAACCGTAATGTTTGTACCTAGGGTAAAGTTAAATAGTTTAAACAATTTTCAAATATCTCTGTATTTAGACGAGTAAACGAAACATGTTCGTTTCAGACTCTAATAACACAGAAAATCGTGTTTCTAGTTGAAAAACGTCATGGAGCCATATCTCACCTAATTTAAATGGTAGAATCAAACTTAAACAAAACGTAATGTTTGTACCTAGGGTAAAGTTAAATAGTTTAAACAATTTTCAAATATCACTGTATTTAGACGAGTAAACGAAAAATGTTCGTTTCAGACTCTAATAACGCAGAAAATCGTGTTTCTAGTTGAAAAACGTCATGGAGCCATATCTCACTTAATTTAAATGGTAAAATCAAACTTAAACTGAACGTAATGTTTGGACCTAGCGTAAAGTTAAATAGTTTAAACAATTTTCAAATATCACTGTATTTAGACGAGTAAACGAAATATGTTCGTTTCAGACTCTAATAACGCAGAAAATCGTGTTGCTAGTTGAAAAACGTCATGGCGCCATATCTCACCTAATTTAAATGGTAGAATCAAACTTAAACTAAACGTAATGTTTGTACCTAGCGTAAAGTAAAATAGTTTAAACAATTTTCAAATATCACTGTATTTAGACGAGTAAACGAAAAATGTTCGTTTCAGACTCTAATAACGCAGAAAATCGTGTTTCTAGTTGAAAAACGTCATGGAGCCATATCTCACCTAATTTAAATGGTAGAATTAAACTAAAATTAAAAGTAATGTTTGTACCTTGGGTAAAGTTAAATAGTTTAAACAATTTTCAAATATCACTGTATTTAGACGAGTAAACGAAAAATGTTCGTTTCAGACTCTAATAACGCAGAAAATCGTGTTTCTAGTTGAAAAACGTCATGGAGCCATATCTCACCTAATTTAAATGGTAGAATCAAACTTAAACTAAACGTAATGTTTGTACCTAGGGTAAAGTTAAATATTTTACACAATTTTCAAATATCACTGTATTTAGACGAGTAAACGAAAAATGTTCGTTTCAGACTCTAATAACGCAGAAAATCGTATTTCTAGTTGAAAAACGTCATGGAGCCATATCTCACCTAATTTAAATGGTAGAATCAAACTTAAACTAAACGTAATGTTTGTACCTAGGGTAAAGTTAAATAGTTTAAACAATTTTCAAATATCACTGTATTTAGACGAGTACACGAAAAATGTTCGTTTCAGACTCTAATAACGCAGAAAATCGTGTTTCTAGTTGAAAAACGTCATGGAGCCATATCTCAACTAATTTAAATGGTAGAATCAAACTTAAACTAAACGTAATGTTTGTACCTAGGGTAAAGTTTTATAGTTTAAACAATTTTCAAATATCACTGTATTTAGACGAGTAAACGAAAAATGTTCGTTTCAGACTCTAATAACGCAGAAAATCGTATTTCTAGTTGAAAAACGTCATGGAGCCATATCTCACCTAATTTAAATGGTAGAATCAAACTTAAACTAAACGTAATGTTTGTACCTAGGGTAAAGTTAAATAGTTTAAACAATTTTCAAATATCACTGTATTTAGACGAGTAAACGAAAAATGTTCGTTTTAGACTCTAATAACGCAGAAAATCGTGTTTCTTTGTTGAAAAACGTCATGGACTAATTTAAATGGTAGAATCAAACTTAAACTAAACGTAATGTTTGTACCTAGGGTAAAGTTAAATATTTTACACAATTTTCAAATATCACTGTATTTAGACGAGCAAACGAAAAATGTTCGTTTCAGACTCTAATAACGCAGAAAATCGTATTTCTAGTTGAAAAACGTCATGGAGCCATATCTCACCTAATTTAAATGGTAGAATCAAACTTAAACTAAACGTAATGTTTGTACCTAGGGTAAAGTTAAATAGTTTAAACAATTTTCAAATATCACTGTATTTAGACGAGTACACGAAAAATGTTCGTTTCAGACTCTAATAACGCAGAAAATCGTGTTTCTAGTTGAAAAACGTCATGGAGCCATATCTCAACTAATTTAAATGGTAGAATCAAACTTAAACTAAACGTAATGTTTGTACCTAGGGTAAAGTTTTATAGTTTAAACAATTTTAAAATATCACTGTATTTAGACGAGTAAACGAAAAATGATCGTTTCAGACTCTAATAACACAGAAAATCGTGTTTCTAGTTGAAAAACGTCATGGAGCCATATCTCACCTAATTTAAATGGTAGAATTAAAATTAATCTAACCGTAATGTTTGTACCTAGGGTAAAGTTAAATAGTTTAAACAATTTTCAAATATCTCTGTATTTAGACGAGTAAACGAAAAATGTTCGTTTCAGACTCTAATAACACAGAAAATCGTGTTTCTAGTTAAAAAAGGTCATGGAGCCATATCTCACCTAATTTAAATGGTAGAATCAAACTTAAACAAAACGTAATGTTTGTACCTAGGGTAAAGTTAAATAGTTTAAACAATTTTCAAATATCACTGTATTTAGACGAGTAAACGAAAAATGTTCGTTTCAGACTCTAATAACGCAGAAAATCGTGTTTCTAGTTGAAAAACGTCATGGAGCCATATCTCACTTAATTTAAATGGTAGAATCAAACTTAAACTGAACGTAATGTTTGTACCTAGCGTAAAGTTAAATAGTTTAAACAATTTTCAAATATCACTGTATTTAGACGAGTAAACGAAAAATGTTCGTTTCAGACTCTAATAACGCAGAAAATCGTGTTGCTAGTTGAAAAACGTCATGGAGCCATATCTCACCTAATTTAAATGGTAGAATCAAACTTAAACTAAACGTAATGTTTGTACCTAGCGTAAAGATAAATAGTTAAAACAATTTTCAAATATCACTGTATTTAGACGAGTAAACGAAAAATGTTCGTTTCAGACTCTAATAACGCAGAAAATCGTGTTTCTAGTTGAAAAACGTCATGGAGCCATATCTCACCTAATTTAAATGGTAGAATTAAACTAAAATTAAAAGTAATGTTTGTACCTTGGGTAAAGTTAAATAGTTTAAACAATTTTCAAATATCACTGTATTTAGACGAGTAAACGAAAAATGTTCGTTTCAGACTCTAATAACGCAGAAAATCGTGTTTCTAGTTGAAAAACGTCATGGAGCCATATCTCACCTAATTTAAATGGTAGAATCAAACTTAATCTAAACGTAATGTTTGTACCTAGGGTAAAGTTAAATAGTTTAAACAATTTTCAAATATCTCTGTATTTAGACGAGTAAACGAAAAATGTTCGTTTCAGACTCTAATAACACAGAAAATCGTGTTTCTAGTTGAAAAACGTCATGGAGCCATATCTCACCTAATTTAAATGGTAGAATCAAACTTAAACTAAACGTAATGTTTGTACCTAGGGTAAAGTTAAATAGTTTAAACAATTTTCAAATATCACTGTATTTAGACGAGTAAACGAAAAATGTTCGTTTCAGACTCTAATAACACAGAAAATCGTGTTTCTAGTTGAAAACGTCATGGAGCCATATCTCACCTAATTTAAATGGTAGAATCAAACTTAAACTAAACGTAATGTTTGTACCTAGGGTATAGTTAAATAGTTTAAACATTTTTCAAATATATTTAGACGAGTAAACGAAAAATGTTCGTTTCAGACTCTAATATCGCAGAAAATCGTGTTTCTAGTTGAAAAACGTCATGGAGCCATATCTCACCTAATTTAAATAGTAGAATCAAACTTAAACTAAACGTAATGTTTGTACCTAGGGTTAAGTTAAATAGTTTAAACAATTTTCAAATATCACTGTATTTAGACGAGTAAACGAAAAATGTTCGTTTCAGACTCTAATAACGCAGAAAATCGTGTTTCTAGTTGAAATACGTCATGAAGCCATATCTCACCTAATTTAAATTGTAGAATCTAACTTAAACTAAACGTAATGTTTGTACCTAGGGCAAAGTTAAATAGTTTAAACAATTTTCAAATATCACTGTATTCAGACGAGTAAACGAAAAATGTTCGTTTCAGACTCTAATAACACAGAAAATCGTGTTGCTAGTTGAAAAACGTCATGGAGCCATATCTCACCTAATTTAAATGGTAGAATCAAACATAAACTAAACGTAATGTTTGGACCTAGGGTAAAGTTAAATAGTTTAAACAATTTTCAAAAATCACTGTATTTAGACGAGTAAACGAAAAATGTTCGTTTCAGACTCTAATAACGCAGAAAATCGTGTTTCTAGTTGAAAAACGTCATGGAGCCATATCTCACCTAATTTAAATGGTAGAAATAAACTTAAACTAAACGTAACCGTAATTTTAGGCGAATAAACGATAAAAGTTCGTTTCAGACTCTAATAACGTAGAAAATCGTGTCTCTAGTTAAAAAACGACTTGGGACCATATCTAACCCAAATTAAATGGTAGAATCAAACGTTAACTAAACGTAATGTTTGTACCTAGTGTAAAGTTAAAACGTTTAAACAATTTTCAAATATCACTAATTTTAGGCGAGTAAACGAAAAATGTTCGTTTCAGACCCTAATAACGCAGAAATCGTGTTTCTAGCTGAAAAACGACTTGGAACCATATCCTTACTAAATTAAATGGTAGAATCAAACTTTAACTAAACGTAATGTTTGTACCTAGGGTATAGTTAAAAAGTTTAAACAATTTTCAAATATCACTAATTTTAGGCGAGGAAACGAAAAATGTTCGCTTCAGACACTAACATCGCAGAAATCGAGTTTCTAGTTGAAAAACGACTTGGGCCCATATCTCACCTAAATTAAATGGGAGAATAAAACTTAACTATACGTAAAGTTAAAAAGTTTAAACAATTTTAAAATATTACTTTTTTTAGGCGAGTAAACGAAAAATGTTCGTCTCAGATTCTAATGTCGCAGAAAATCGTTTTTCTAGTTGAAAACGACTTGGGACCATATCTTAACTAAATTAAACTTTAGAATCAAATTTTAACTAAACGTAAAGTTTGTAACTAGGGTAAAGTTAAAAAGTTTAAACAATTTTAAAATAACACATTTTTTAGGCGAGTAAACAAAAAATGTTCGTTTCAGATACTAATATCGTAGAAAATCGTCTTTCAAGTTGAAAAACGACTAGGGATCATATCTTACATAAATTAAATGGTAGATTCAAACTTAAAATAAACGTAATGTTTGTACCTAGGGTAAAGTTAAATAGTTTAAACAATTTTCAAATATCACTGTATTTAGACGAGTAAACGAAAAATGTTCGTTTCAGACTCTAATAACACAGAAAATCGTGTAGCTAGTTGAAAAACGTCATGGAGCCATATCTGACCTAATTTAAATGGTAGAATCAAACATAAACTAAACGTAATGTTTGTACCTAGGGTAAAGTTAAATAGTTTAAACAATTTTCAAATATCACCGTATTTAGACGAGTAAACGAAAAATGTTCGTTTCAGACTTTAATAACTCAGAAAATCGTGTTTCTAGTTGAAAAACGTCATCTCTCACCTAATTTAAATTGTAGAATTAAACTTAAACTAAACGTAATGTTTGTACCTAGGGTAAAGTTAAATAGTTTAAACAATTTTCAAATATCACTATTTCTAGGCGAGTAAAGTTTGAACCTAGGGTAAAGTTAAAAAGTTTAAACAATTTTAAAATATCACTATTTTTAGGAGAGTAACGACAAAATTTTCGTTTCAGATTATAATATCGCAGAAAATCGTGGTTCAAGTTGAAAAACGACTTGGGACCTTATCTCTACTAAATTAAATGGTAGAATCAAACTTTAGCTAAACATAATGTTTGTACCTGGGGTAATGGTAAAAAGTTTAAACAATTTTAAAATATCACAAATTTTAGGCGAGTAAACGAAAAATGTTCGTTTCAGACTCTAATAACGCAGAAATCGTGTTTCTAGTTGAAAAACGACTTGGGACCATATCCAGGGGCGTTCCAACCCAGGGTTCTTGGGGTTCCCAGAACCCGGGCGCCAGCATAAAAGGGCGGCAGACGGCAAAAAGTTAAAATAAATATGAGTATATTAAAAGAACACAAATACTGCGTCTTAATATTATTTATACTATCGTACTAAGGCCTTTAATTACAAAAGATCACGAAGTAATGTGATTCATGTTTGAAATATAAAGTTAACTGTCAAGATTTCTTAATATTTACAGCAAATCTTGACGGTTATAGTGACAGCTTCTGTTTCTATAACAAAGCTGTCACAAAAAATTATAATTAGTAGGCGATTTTCTCGAACTATTTTCATTAATTTCTCTAATTTGTGGCATTAAAATGATGTAATCTGTATGAAATAATGTGTGTGGATAGGTCTAGTATGGTCATGTGCAATATTATACCAAAAATTTTTACTGGACACTTTTTATTTACAAAAACCTTTTTTCCAATGTTACTTCCCTATGCCAACCTTTACGTGGAACGCGCGGTATAGTTATGAGTATTTAATTTTTTTTATTATAAATTTATTTACATGTATTGATATGTTATTTTGTTATTTGTATAATTGTTTGTGCTATTATGTGCAATTGTAAAATGTAAACTATATAGTTTTAATTAGGTTTAGGTATATTAGAATGTACCTATGTATTTTTATTTAATTTTATGAGAAACTATATAATAAAATATTTATTTAAAAAATATTTATTTTTCTAGACAAACAATGTTCTATTATTCACGCTAAGGTGAATAACATATTATTTGTCATGAGTTTGCTTATTGCTCTAAATCTACACGAAAGTTTCGCATAGTCGGCTTACTGCCTTACTCTTTCTGTATCGTAGAGCATAAAATTCCACGTATTTTTGAGTACCATATCGCATTTTTGTGCTACAAAATTTTCGCCTGCGACGCACGCCTCGGGGCGCCACATTCTGCTTCAGAACCCAGGCGCCAAGTACCCCAGATACGCCCCTGACCATATCTTACCTAAATTAAATGGTAGATTCAAACTTTAAATAAACGTAATGTTTGAACCTAGGGTAAAGTTAAAAATTTTAAACAATTTTAAAATATCACTATTTTTAGGAGAGTAAACGACAAAAGTTCGTTTCAGATTCTAATATCGCAGAAAATCGTGTTTCAAGTTGAAAAACGACTTGGGACAATATCTCTACTAAATTAAATGGTAAAATTAAACTTTAACTAAACGTAAAGATTGTACCTAGGGTAAAGTTAAAAATTTTAAACAATTTTAAAATATCACTATTTTTAGGCGAGTAAACGACAAAAGTTCGTTTCAGACTCTAATAACGCAGAAATCGTGTTTCTAGTTGAAATACGTCATGGAGCCACGTAGTGGAAATTAAAAACGGCCGTAACTCGGAAACGACGCCCGGTGTCGCGGCGGCGTCGGTCTCTATCCACTGCTGACAGTGGTTAGGATGGGTTCCTGGTGCAAACTCAAAATCGACGCCCGGCGTCGCGACGACTGATTTCGAGTATGTCCGTCGGGAGAGTGTCCCGATGTCGGTGGCGGTTTCGGTGTGCGGAGCGTCGTTCGGCCAGAACGTCGTGAAACGCGAAGCTGACGTCACAGCGGGTGACGTCACGGTGGGTGGTTCAGTGTTGTACGACCTGGTGCTCTCGAGTTCACTACCTCGAGGATGTTGGCAGAGATACGAAAAGGACGAAGACGGGTTGTTCTCTCCAGTCGTCAGACTCGAGGAGGAAGGGTGCGGAGTGCGGGGAGGTTGGGGACCTGGTGCTGGTGTTTTACGGCGGACCCGCGTTGTGACCTGGATTAACCCTACCGAGGATACTCTCCACTCTTGCGAGTCGAGGATGCTCTCCAGCCCGTGGGCTCGAGGATGACGGCGTTCTCAGTCAGGGACTCCAAGTCGCAATGTTGGTTTGAACTAGGTAGCCTGAAGGGCTCGGAACGGACGGGGAACGGTAAACTAGAATGTATCTCTTACCCTGGTGAATCTCGCTGGACGGCTTCTCCTTGATTATCACGGTAGCACTCTCTCATGAAATGAGGATATAACTGTGTCTTTCGCTTCGCGGATCCCGGCTTATATACAAAAAAGTTAATGAATCGGGTTCGGACGGGTTGTCAGTGGTCGCTACCATGTATTTACATAAGGGTAACTTACATGCTGTGGTTGAAGGGCTCCTCGTGCCCTTACGACCCGGGGATATATCGGGAGGTAGCAGCGCGTCGGACCGAACCACAATACAGACGGCGATTAAAACAGAACTAGAGACATTGTTCGCTGCAAACAGGTTTCAGTACAGTGTGGCGGCGAACGCATTAGATAACTTTACAGGGCAAAATCCTTCAGAATATTTCGCTAAACTTAAAATTCGGGCGGAAATTGAAAATTGGTCGGAAACAAACACAGTAGACTTGGTAAGACTAAAACTGACAGACGACGCATTTGACTATTACATGTTGACTCCAGAATTACACAGTAAAACGATAACATTGAAACAATTTAGTAAAATATTGACTGAGCGATTCTCGAAAAAACGACAACCAGGCCAGATCTATCGCGACTTGACGAATTGCGAACAGAAGATCGATGAAAACGTCCAAAATTTTGCACAAAGGCTAAGAAAACTCAAGAAAGAACTGATATCGGAAGAAAATATAGAAGAAGAAGCGGTGGCGAAGATATGTTTAGAACAATTCAAAATAGGGCTACGTCAAGAAATCCGTAGATACATTAGAACCATGATGGACTCCCAAGATGACCTCACATTCGAGCGAGCGGTAACAATGGCTGAACGAGAAGAATTGGAAATAGCGCGAGTAAAAATGGAAAATGTAGAAATCGAAGCTGTAGACAGAAGAACAACCAACGGCAAGGAAGTGAAAAAATGCTATAATTGCGGAGCTATAGGACATTTCAAAAGAGATTGAAAACAAATGGAAACGTGTAACTATTGTGGAAAGCCAGGCCACAACATTGCTGAATGTTGGAAAAGAACAAACAAGAACAATTATAACAGGAGCTACAACAATACACATAGATATCGAGATCCACCACCGGAAAGAAGCAATAGATATAACTGGAACAATGGATATCGAGGAGAAGAAAACACAAACAGGTTCACAGAGAGTTCACGCTATCAGTCTAATACGTCACATTTAAACGGGCAATCCCTCTCGCATGCGCCCCGTCGCGGGAGGTATTAGTATATTCGGGTCAAAATTTTAAACAAACAGTAATTACACAAATTAGTCCAAATTCAGATTTCAAATTAAAAGATATTCCAAATTTTGTATTAGCATTGGTAAACAATAAAATTTTAAAACTGTTAGTAGATACAGGGTCAGCTGTTTCATTAATTAAAAGAAAATTCACAAAGGGGCAAATAGAAGCGGAAAATGTGGGAGCGTTAACATCAATGTCAGGTTGCGAGATAGTATATTACGGAACAACAAATGTAAATTTCTGTTTTGAAAATTCAAATATTGCATTTAATTGTGTGGTTTGTTCAGACAACATAAAGTTAGAAGCAGACGGTCTTTTGGGTCGTGATTTTTTTAAATGTTTTAAAGCCAGCATAGACTACGCCACGGATGAAATCACGTTAGGTAATATGCGTATAAAACTGTTAGCGGACAACTCGAACCAAGAAGTGCTGACAGCAGCAAAAGTGGAAACAATGCACGATAACGTCACGGAGCCAAGTAGCGCAGTTGAGAAAGGTCAGGAAGTGCAAGCTAGCAACATTCCGATACCTTTAAAAATGGGAGAGCTTGATAGTAAAATACCGAATATAAACGCAAAAATTCAGAAGTCAGAAATCAGTACCCTAAAACAAGAAAAAAACGACACAAAAACCAGTGAAGTGGTTAGGTTAAAGGATACAGTTACGATTCGACCAAACTGCGAAATAATGTGTACAGCCGTTCAGAATCTGGGCAATACTGAACACGATATTTTGATGGAACCAGTAGAGATCCAAATACATGGCGTTATGGCAGCAAGGGTGCTAGCTAAAGCACAAAAAGAAATACCTATCAAGCTTGTGAATATAACCAACAAGGAAATGGTTATTCAGAAAAATACGATTGTGGGAAAAGCAGAATTATTCAATGAAAAGAAGATAAAAGAAGAATATAGAGATGCAGAATGCAAGTTAAGGAAAATAGACGGAATACACAAAAATAAGGGTCCGCGCGATATTGAGAAACAATTACAGTTAGAGTATCTGTCAGAAGATATAAAACAAGAGTTACTGGTCTTATTGAGAGAATACGAGGATGTATTTCTATGGGAAGACAGCAAACATGGATGCACACATAATATAAAACACAAGATAAGCACGGGAGATGCAACTCTACTCTTGACTGCAGAGAGCCGAGCACAAACATCATCACCGTGGATCTGAAGGACGTTGCGGAGTAGTATCAGTAGTATTTTTTTGTTTTTGTTTTGATTTTTTGTTAAAAAAAATAACAAGGAGTTATAATTCAAATATTTAGTAAACGAATTACAAGACCACAAGAATGTAATTAGCAAATTTAAACAACACTATTCCACTAGCACAGTATGCAGTAAGCACTTTAATTAAAAATAAGTTAGGGTACGTAGGGCGAGTCATGGGTGAAGTCTCTAAAGTTCTCCATGACTCCGTTGACACATATTTTACAGGAAAAAGCAGAGCAGATAGATTGCAGTCACCTTGCGCCGGCTCTGTATTACGTAGAAAACAAATGGCTAGATTACAGTCCAGAATTAACACAGAGCATCGAACCGGAAGTCTTGGAGGTGTAGCAGGAGCCGCAGTTTAAATTCAAGCCCTTGTACGATATCGGCAATGCTGGCATATACTCCAAGGCGGAGATAAAATCAGCGCAGGACGCGTTAATTTTTTTGACTGGAACGACAAGCCATCGCCAACATCATAACAAGGAGGGTGGTCGGGAGAGACACAGCAGACCAAGGCTTGTCTACTCTCGACTTGTTTACGAAAGGAGAGTTACAGAGCCTGGCCATGTCTACTGTCAAGCAAATGTGGGGTTGGTTCTCCAGTCTGGGTATGTTTATGTAAGGATTCATCGGGGTCTACACGATTTTCAAAATTTTTAAATTTACATTAGATGCACTTTTGAATGGATATAATTTGTATAGTACGATAGGATGTACGATTGGACTAGCAGCTTGCTTGTGGAATGCACTGACGCATGTGGTGCTACACAACCACCACAGGAAGGCGCGATCAGCAGTTCATGAGCAAGAACTGGAAACAATCGTTGTAAACCGTGATGAGAAAAAGGAAATACCCGGGGTTGTAACACCTAGTGCGCCCCCTGTAGAACCAAGTCCGAAAAATATGTGGCAACGTTATAGATAGAATAGATATAAGTTATACAAGTTTTTGGGTTGTTAAATTTTAAGGAGAGACAACTCTTCACCACAGTTTTGAGGGAACCGACAGCTAACAGCCAAATAAGAGATGACGTCGCCGAGAACCAAGGACAGCAGAAGGGCATGCAGGGCAGGGCAGAATAAGAGCTAACGAACCAAAAAATGCATGTCGCAGCCAAAGGTGCAGTCCACGACTCGGTAACGATGTGGCATCATACAAAGGAGGAGGAAGACTCATCCCATGGAGATGAACCACGCATCAAAAAAAAAGCTCAGCTGAGTACAGTGTTCCAAAAAAGTTATTTAGATATAAAATCGTGTGAAGTGTAGTGGTCAATAGAGACACTAAGTTTTAGATTTAAGGAAATTGTGCCCCTTTACGGAAGCAAATTTCAAAGAAGGGAGGAATGTAACAAGTCTAAGTCAGCACAATTAAGACATACATATTAAGTAACTTCAATAACTAGGTCATAGTGTGACATGTAATATATAAACATTATAATAAAGTGTAATACTTATTTTGCTGACTTAGCATTGTTCCAATAATATATAAGGAATGAATATTATACTCGGGGGGATAGTTAGTGCCAAAGGGCTGACCGGTTGGGCCAGCAGAGTAGAGTGTAAACCCGTTAGAGTCAACACATCAAGGCTGTATCGAGTAGTGCTGTGTAAATGTATGTAAAACTATTTATTAAATATATTTATACTTTTATACTTAAATACTTGCGTCCTTCAATCTGACAAGAACCCGTATATTATTTGCTAACTCTCGTCATAACGAGGAGGGTTACAATTGGATATTAGATGGTCGAAAAACAATAAGAACAGTTTTAACCAAATGTGTTGTTTGTAAAAGACATAACGCAAGAAATTTGGAAGAAGAGACACCTCCATTGCCGGTTGACCGAGTAAGAGAAGCTGTAGCTTTTGAGATAACAGGAATTGATCTAGCCGGCCATGTTTTTCTGAGACATAATCAAAAGGCCTGGATTGTATTATTCACGTGTGCTATTTATCGCGCGGTTCATTTTGAACTAGTTACGTCGTTATCAACTGTAAGTTTAATTCAGGCTTTGCGTCGATTTATTGCAAGACGTGGTCGTCCAAATGTCGTGTATAGTGACAACGGGACTAACTTTGTCGGTGCAGCAAACGCTTTCGATAGACTAGACTGGAATGCGATCGAAAAATATAGTGCTGTGCACAAAATGCAATGGAAGTTTAATCCTCCAACTGCTGCCTGGTGGGGCGGTTGGTGGGAGCGTCTAGTCCGTCTATTGAAGTAACTGGGAAAAGCCTACCTGAATTACAAAGAGTTCACAACCGACTGTGAAGCGGTCGTTAACTCTCGACCAATAACTTATATTGCTAATGACCCTAATGATTTAGTTGTTTTAACTCCTTCCATGTTTCTTAGGGAACAACAAGATGTTGGAGTTCCAGATTGTGACGTCGTCAATGGTTCAAGTCTCAATAAGAGATTGAGATACCGGCAAAGGCTACTTGAAGATCTACGTTCTTGTTTCCGAAGCGAGTATCTGGGACAGCTGTCTCAAAACAGTTTCAGACGAAAAACTAGACATTCACTAGCAATTGGTGAAGTTGTATAGGTTGGAAGCGACAGCAGCAAACGGCTCTACTGGCCGTTAGGTCGAATTGAAGAGCTTATTCCTGGGAACGATAGAAAAGTTCGTGTGGTCCGGGTGAAGACAGCCAACGGACATCTTTTGCGTCCCATACAACGAATCTATATGCTGGTTTAGGCGAAGCGTCGAGACAAAAACTCAGATTTCAGAGCTTGTGAAAGTGGTGTAAGAGAAGATGTTTTAATCACAAGTAGTGAGCGTAGAATAAAAAAACCTCTTAGATACCAGCACGTGTCTTAAGTTTTGAGTTGAAGTTCTCAGTAAAATTACTTCGCTCCTCAAGGTGGGAGGATGTTGTGACACAAGTGCTGTCATCTAAGGGTCTGATAAATTAATAAAAAATTAGAAAGCAAGCTATAAAAAAAGAGAGATTTTTGTTCAATTTTTGACAGTTAAAAAATATGTTTATTGTAAGTAAAAAAAATACTGAAAATTGTTACACATTGTATATACGAGCCCAAAATCATAATAGTTCGACCGGCACAAAATTTTCCCTTATTGACATTTCATTTATTACAAAAAACCCAATAAATATTTTATCCTTACAAAAATTATATTACTACCTTAAAATATACAATTTTAACTTTAAATAGCAACAAAAATTATATAGTTTTAATAACAATTAGGTTTTAAATAAAATAAAATAAACTATAATAGACGATTCAGAATAGTTCAGCCACTTATACATATTGCATAAAGTTGTCGGTGTTTGATTCAACTGTTGACATAACAATTGATACATTGTTAAAATCAACAAGATACTTGTCATTTGTTGTAAGTGATAAGTTTTTACACTAAAATGGCTCGAGGTAAAGCACTTAGTCAAGATTTAAGAATGTCCATAATTAATGCGTATAAGAATGGAATTTCGCCACGAAAAATTTCGATTTCGCATTCGATTCTGCGATAAACAGTTCAAGATATAATAAATTTGTTTAAAGAAAATGTAAAAATCATGGAAGGTAAAAAAACTGGTCGCCCATCATCAACTTCTATTGCTGATCATCGAGCTTTAAGAAAAATTGTAAAACAAAATCGCTGATCAAATGCTCGAGATATTACCGTACAATGTCGGGAAATGATTGGAAAATAAATTTCTGTATCTACCACTATAAGAAAAATTAAACAAATAGGATACAAGTTTTATAAGGTAATTTATTTTCTCAATATCTCTGTTAAAAAGAATTATTACTTTATTGTATTTTTTAATAGGCCAAAGAAAAACCTTTGCTTTCAAAATCGCAACAGCGTAATGGGATGAAGTGGGCTAAAGAGCATACAAATTGGACTCAAAAACAATGGCATAGCGTTATTTGGAGCGATGAGTCCAAATTTGAAGTTTGCGTAGGAGATTGTAGAAAACGCGTATTGCGTACTTCTACCGAGACATACCAGACAGACTGTTTAGTTAAAAAGTTAAGTTTCCTGCATACGTTATGGTTTGGGGTTGTATGTCTGCGAGGGGAGTGGGAAAGCTATATTTTATAAACGGCAATGTTAACGCCGATAAATATAAAAAAATACTCAAAGATGTTTTTTTACCGTCGATTCCTTTATGTCAGTCTGTCGAAGGGAGCTATGTATTCCAACAGGACGGTGCCCCATGCCACACGGCAAAAACAGTTAAAACCTGGTTTGAAAATAATAATATTCCAACTCTAAAGTGGATTTACAGTAGCCCGGATCTGTCGCCAATTGAGTCCCTTTGGCATAAAATGAAGAAGGAACTGCGTAAGAATCCAGCACGCACAATAAACGAATTGAAAATAAAATTAGAACAAGTATGGGATAATACTGAACCTGATGAGTGTGCAAAGTTAGTTGATACAATGCCAAATAGAATCAAAGCCGTTATAGTCAATAAAGGAGGTTTTGAATCGTCTAATATAGTTCATTTTATTTTATTTAAATCCTAATAATTATCCTAACTATTTTCTTTTTGTTGCTATTTGAAGCTGAAATTGTATATTTTACGGCAGTAATAAAATTTTTGTAAGAATTAAATATTTATTGTTTATTTTTTTAATAAATGAAATATCATTAAGGTAAGATTATGTACCGGCCGAACTATTATGATTTTGGGCTCGTATAACTAACTTCGTTAAAATAAATAAAGAATCTGCGATAGATAGTTTGAAACGGGTCTATCTCGTAACACCTAGCTTTCAATTTAGGTGTCGTTTTACAATTTTAAACCCGACTTTCTGGGATTTAAGAAACTAAAGCGAATTTTTGTACGTTACTTACTTATAAATAGAGATATTTAAAATTTGTTTAAACAATTAAAGATCATTAAAGATATAAACTATGTGTAAAAACTTTACATCTAACTTTTAAATTAGGTTAAATATGGACACTATTCGTTTTACAACTTTAAACCAAACTTTCTGCGATTTTAGAAACTAAAACGAACTTTTGTCATTTATTTGCTTGTTAATAGAGATATTTGAAATATGTTTAAACTATTAAACATCATTTAAACTTTGCGTAAAACTTTTATATGTATCTTTAATTATAAGTGAAATATGGACACTATTCGTTTTACTACTTTGAACTCGACTTTCTGTGAGTTTGGAACCTAAAGCGAACTTTTGTCTATTACTTGCTTATAAACAGAGATATTTTAAATATGTTTAAACAATTAAACATCATTAAAGTTAAAAACATTGCGTAAAAACTTTAAACCTAGCTTTTAATTTAGGTGACATATTGACACTCGTCGTTTCACAACTTTAAACCCAACTTTCTACGATTTTAGAAACTAAAGCGGACTTTTGTCTATTACTTGCTTATAAATAGAGATATTTTAAATATGTTTGAATAATTAAATATCATTAAACTTATAAACTTTGCGTAAAAACTTTAAATCTAGCTTTTAATTTAGGTGAAATATTGACACTAGTCGTTTTATTATTTTAAACCCGACTTTCTGCGATTTTAGAACCTAAAGCGAACGTTTGTCCTTTACTTGCTTATAAATAGAGATATTTAAAATATGTTTAAACAATTAAACATCATTAAAGTTATAAACTTTGTGTAAAAACATTACTTCTAGCTTTTAACTTAGGTAAAATATAGACACTAGTCGAATCTGCAGGTTACGCAGCGACGCAGCTCAAACTTCGCCAGAGCCTGCCCGTGGACGATCCATACGTGCTTCCTCAGGAAGCTGGTGGTGAGGGCGAGGCCACTGTGGAGGACCGAGACGTGTGCGTACCGCACGAAGAGACGGCTCAGCGGGGAGCTGCGACAACGCCGTGCAAACCGTAGGCACAGTACGGCTACGCGCAGAGTGCGCGACAGTGACTGGTACCTGGTGAGCAGGTTAAACTCGTCATCACTAACTTGCCCAAGCAGAGTGTGGACTTGGCGTCCGACTTTCTCCTCGAGAAGCGTTGACGGCTCCGGCTTCGCTGTGGGCCAGCACGTGGGTGGTCGGCACAAACAAGGTGGGCCTCGCCACCAAAGGTGGTGGTCGGCGAGGATCTGAGGCGTGGTGCCCCGTGAAGCTAGGTCAGCTGGGTTCTCGCAGCCAGGGACGTGCCTCCAGGTCACGTTCGGCAGTGCTGATTGGATGTGCGAGACACGGTTGGCCACGAACGTCTTCCAACGGCTAGGGTGTCCGCGGATCCACGACAACACGACTGCGCTGTCGGACCAGGCGAACATGGGACAGGTAGCTAAGCGAGTTACCTTGCGGACGTGGAGCAGGAGGAGTACCAACAACTGAGCAGCGCAGAGCTCGAGTGCGTGGGTGCGTTCTTGGACTTGGCAATCAGGATGAAGGAGCGCGTCTCCCCACTGGGCTCCGTGACGCGCGAGTAGTCGACTGCTTCGTATGCGCGCTGAGACGCATTTGCGAAGCCGTGGAGTTCGCATTGGACTTCGTCTCGGGAGGCGCGCGTCCAACGCGGGATGAAGATGTCTTGCGGGTGATGCAGATCTCCCTGAAAGTCTTTCCAGCGGAGTTGGAAGGCTGCGGCAAGCGGGTCGTCCCAACCGCACTTCGCCAGCCACAGATCTTGCAAGAGGATCTTGGCCACCACGATGACGGGCGCGATGCGATCCATCCCATCGGGTCGAACAGCTGTGACAGACGCGTCAGGGCGATGCGCATCGTGGGCGGACCGTTGAGGGGGTCGAACTCGCAACATCGGAAGAGGAACTCGTCCCTGGCGGGGATCCACCAGATCCCCAGCATCTTTCTGGACTCATTGAGCCTGATGTTCTTCTGCGCCGGGCCGGGGGGCTCCGCGGCGTTGATCGGATCTGGCAGCAGATCCGCGTGATTTGCTGTCCACTTAGCTAGTTCAAGTTGCCCACTCGCCAGGAGAGCTATGAGTTGGTGCGATGGCGTCTGGCAAGGAGTCCGAGTCGGACAAGATATTGTAACAATAATGTAAAATTATTAGTTAAAGTTTAATCTTTTGAGGCGACGCACGAGACGCCGACTTCTGGCTCGCACATGTACAGATAAGACGACTAAGTGGAAATCTGTTAGCTATTAATTTTAGGTTTTAAATTAAAAAGGGGATGACATTATTAACTAAAATTCTGAGAAATGCAACAGATTTTCATGTTCATCTTGTCTGAGCCTCTGCGAGGTCAGGGGGTTAACTGATACGCCAACTGTTATAGCATGCAGATGGTTTTTTTATCTGATTTAATGGGTCCACACCCTGGGGGTCAGTCTCGTTCGTCTCCTCAACGGTTCAATTTGTGTTTTCTTATATCTTAGAACAGTTTTTCTTACCAATTAAATATAATTTTAAATATTCTACCAAACCTCAACCGTTAGCTCTCAACCTCATTTAATTTCATATCGCGGTAATAAAGAGTGCCAGTGTTACGTTGCTGCATCTCAAGGTAAGTGGAAATATTGAACTTAATATAATTATTAAATTAAGAATAAGTGATTAACTTATTCGCCCAGCTCTTGCTCGTGTTACAATATCGTCCACGTAGGAGTCCTGGACCAGGCACTCTGCACCGAGAGGAAATCGGTCTCGCTCGAGCTCGGCGAGCTCTTTCAGAACTCGGATGGCCAAGTAGGAAGCGCAGGCCGTACCGTAGGTCACCGTCTGCAGTTCGTAATCGGCAATTGGGGCGTCTGGATGAGGGCGTCAGATGATCCGCTGCAGGCTACGATCATCGTGGTGCACCAGCACCTGGCGGAACATCTTGACAATGTCGGCACTGAAAACAAACTGGAAGTTTCGCCATTTCAACAGTAACAATATTCTGATATTGATATTCGTTCAGTAATGGCGGGCCAGCGTGCAGGAACTGGTTCAGCGACCTGCCTCGGTCGTTCTTGCGGGAAGCGTCGAACACGACGCGCAACTTCTTCCCCCCTGGGCTGGATTGTGTAACTCCGTGATGCGGGAGGTACCACGCGGGTTCTTTGGAAATGTTCTCGATCTTTCGCATGTGCCCGAGCTCTTCGTACTCGGTCATGAACCTGACGTATGATTGGCGAAAAGCTTCATCCCGGGAGAGTCGGCGCTCCGTGGACAGCAGGGACTGGACACCTTGGGAGCGATTGTCACCGTGCTCTGCAGCGAAGCGTCGGGGTAGGCACACTATGAAGCGCCCGGTCTCGTCCCGTGAATAGATGGACTGGAATTGCTGCTCACAGTCATCATCCTCTAGGTGGAGGGACACCTCCGGAGCGGGAACCTCTTCCGACTCTCAGAAGCGTTGTACAGCTTGTTCCAGGTCGTCTGTGACCTGGCAACGAAACGTGGATACCTAGTTGGCGGGCGCGGACACGACGCCAGTCAGTATCCAGCCGAGGGCGGTGTTCAGAGCCACCACCGAGTGACCAGGCACTTTAAAGATGCCGTGGCGGATCAGGAGGCCGAAGACATCGGCGCCGAGAAGCAGGCCGATCTTCTGCGCTCGATAGTACACCGGGTCGGCGAGGTCCAGGCCGCGCAGGAGTTCGGGGTCGATTGGCGCGGCGGACTCGACCGGTACTTCGCTGGAGAGACGTGGGAACACGTACGCTCGCAAGCTGAAGTGCTCGCCTGGAGTTGATGCTGATGCGAACCAGAGATCAGTATGGGAGGATGCGTACGCTGACTTTACGGCGCCCACCCCCACTACGGACAGAGAGGAGCGGGACCTAGGTAAGCCTAGGCGCTGGACGACCTCCCCTGAAACAAACGAAACTTCCGAGGCTGAATCTAGCAGGGCGCGCGTCTGAAGTCTGTCTCCGTGCGGCGATAGGACGGAGACCAGAGCTGTCGTCATCAGGGTTGACGCGCTACGGGCAGCCGCGCGGGTGCACAGGCTGTTGGCAGCTGGCTCTAGGGCTGGCGCTGCAAGAACGCGACCGGCGTCCGGAGCGCCACTCCGAACCGGCAAAGCAGCATTGAATGAGTCATGCAGCAGCGTGTTGTGGGACGGCTTGCAGGACTGGCAGGTCCTCTGCGACGGACACTGCTTCCTGGAATGTGCCCCAAGGCAATTGAAGCAGAGTTGGTGCCTCTTCACCGCAGACAAGCGCTCCGGCGGGCTCATCTGGCGAAGGGCAGGACATTGGAAGTGGGCGTGCGCGGTCCTGCAGGACCTGGACAATGATATCGTCCCAGTGTTCGACCGGGCGGCCGAGCTGATGTAGAGCGCGCAGCTTCTCGCGCGCACGATCCAGAAGGGCGCGCAAGTCGGTGGCGGTGTTGGAGCGGACTTACTGCAAAGCCAGGAACGCCGTCAGATGCGCTCGGACTAACAGGCGCTTGTTCGCGTAGCGCGAAAACACCGTCTCCCAAGTGAGTGCGAAGTTGTCTGAAATGCTACTTACGTTTCGCACGAGGAGAGCGGCCTCACCCTTGAGACACCGTTTCAGCAGGATCAGTTTTTACACGGCGGGCACGTCGGAGCGGTTCACTACGAGATCCTCAAAGGCGTCGCGGAACTCTTCCCAACCCAGGTAGGAGCCAGTGAACTCTGGCAGCGATACCTGCGGGAGTGGAGATAATGCCTCACGGGCCGCTGGAGCGCCTGGCCGGAAGACAGGAGGCGTGCCTGGTGGCGGCGCGGGTAACATCTCCAGCAGTTTCTCGTCCCCCTGGTGGTAGTCCAGAGCGGTTGCTGTGATGGAGTCGCCTTCGAAGTATGCTTTTACTTTATTGTCTGCTTCTTCACACAGCTTCTCGTAGTAGGCATTGTATTTTTCCCAGTAGGTTGCCAGGGTTGTCCTGTAGCTTTCGATCAGAGTTTCGGAGGGAGCGGTACCAGCTCGGGCTATGAGGGCGGTCACCCGAGTCGGGATGTCCTTGATGTTACGACTCAGGATTTGTAACTTGAGCAGCTCCGATGTCATTGTGCAAGCAGATTTCGTACGTTGATGGACGTGTCTGAACAAGACTGGACCAGATCAGTCGTGGAGTCGCAGAGAATCTGCTGCCGCGAAAGAAGATGGCGGCTTCCGGTTCGCGGACCACGTGCACACGGCGTACTGGTATCGCGGTAGCCTTCTCGGAAGGCCGTGACTTGGAGGAACACGCAAGCAACACTGAACACCACTTCCTAGTTACACGACACTCACTGAATATCTAAAGGTCCCTGGTTTCGGCACCAAATTTAAGTAAGCGCGTAACTGTAGAAAGTGGGTGGTTGGGAATTGGAGTATGAAAATAAGCACCTAATAAACAACACCTTTACACATTTATTGACTCTAACAAGATAACTGATGACTGCCTGATAACGACTTAACTACTGCCCGACTGATAAACGACTTGATTGAATGGTGATGAGCGACTGTGTACGACTGATTGCAACCGTGAACGATTGATTGTGGCTGCCTGGCGAACCTCCCTCAGCGACCGCAGCGAGCGCGCGATTCAGCAACCGCTGACTGCCAGCGCTGGAACGGACTTCACCCCAAACGCGAGAAAACGCTTGAACACTTTCAATGATCTAAAATCTATAAAACATTTTGATTTCGAGTGGTGTTTTTTTTTCGACATAAATAATGTTTGAAAAGTATTTTTAAATTCAAGTGTAATATTTGTGGCATAGAAAATAAAATTCACACTGAAACTTCAGAGATAATGTTGGCTGTCAATAAATTAGGTGTTGTGATATGGCTGTTTTTTCTATGAATTCGAAAGAAGATTATCATGAAAAAATGCAATTAGATATGGAACGTAAAATTGTCAAATATACACTGAAGTATACAGATGTAGTTAATCATCCAGTTATGGAGTACGTATCATAGCGTCTAAAACCACAGCGTCGACAACCCATAGTGTCGACAAGTCCATAACGCCGACAACCCATAGTGTCGACAACACCTCCCACTCCAATGTTCATAGCGTAAAAATCGTGTTCGTGTAAGTTTGCTTTGCGTTGCCATTCTCGCTGCCAAATAGTATAGAAAACATGTAAAATGAACCAAATGAATCGACAACAAATTTCAAGATTTTTTAATGCAATATATAAAAACAATATTCATATATCCTTTTAATTGTAATAGCTACGTGAAAGTAAATATGATTAAAAAATTTACAAATTCTATATGAAAACAAATGCAAATAAATTTTATTATTTATTGCTTTTACATTTACATTATATCAAAGCTAATATTATATTTTACCAATTTTATATATAATTAAAAGAGTGTAAATTATGATTTATTTTATAATTCTAATTTAGTTATTATCTATATAAATAAAGTGAAATATTCTTGATATTTTATAAATCAAAATACAATTTCATTTAACAGGTTTACTTTAATAGTTGTTTCCAAATTTTAAATATACAGAAATTAAATAATCTTTGAAGAAATAATTAATTGAATATACTTGAAAGCTGTAAAGATCAGTTTATTTTTGGTAGTAATAGTTATTTACGTTATAAATCTGCTAAATAAATTTTTACGAGAAAACAGTAGCCTGGAATATCAAAATGAGATAGATTTATATTTAGTTTTTTTTTGTTTTTAAATGATGTATGGAAAATATATTTTATATATACTTGTTTATTATTTTAACAATATTGTTGCTGCTCAAATTATAAATGATTTTATTTTTTTCTAGAAAAATATTTTAAAATTGACTGATTACCACTTATCACTGTATGCTTCTATTTTAGTTTTATTTAATTTCTGTATATTTCAAATTTGGAAACAACTATTAAAGTAAACCTGTTAAATGCAATTGTATTTTTATTTATATAATATTAAGAATATTTCACTTAATTTATATAGATAATAACTAAATTTGAATTATAAAATAAATCATAATTTACATTTTTTTAATTATATATAAAATTGGTAAAATATAATATTAGCTTTGATATAATGTAAATGTAAAAGCAATAAATAATAAAATTTATTGCATTTGTTTTCATATAGTATTTGTAAAGTTTTTAATCATATTTACTTTCACGTAGCTATTACAATTAAAAGGATATATGAATATTGTTTTTATATATTGCATTAAAAAATCTTGAAATTTGTTGTCGGTTCATTTGGTTCATTTTACATGTTTTCTATACTATTTGGCAGCGAGAATGGCAACGCAAAGCAAACTTACACGAACACGATTTTTACGCTATGAACATTGGAGTGGGAGGTGTTGTCGACACTATGGGTTGTCGGCGTTATGGACTTGTCGACACTATGGGTTGTCGACGTTGTGGTTTTAGACGCGATGGGATGCTTCGCAGTTATAAATTATAGTCCAAATACCAAAAATCCGGAACCGGATATGAACAAAGAAGAATATGAAGAAGCGAAAAATATATTATTTAATATTATTAAAAATGCTGACCGAAATTATATTTTCCAACACACTATTGCCCAGTTTACTGGAAGGAAGAAAGGCGAAAACATGTTACCGTCTTGCACAGATTTGCAAAAAGCGGAAAACAATATCCACAGCGAATATAGTTAAAAATATGATGTATAATTTGTTTACCGGTTGTAAAGCAACAAACTATGATATTAGAAACGAAAGTAAGGCTATCGATATCCTGTACGACGAATCGGCTGTGATAAAATCTGTGAAATCAATTGTCCCTACAGCGCACGAGACATGACAGTGATTGAAGCAGTAGAGGAAAAATTATAAAATTTGTAAAAATTAGAAATGACATAATAAGTTTGAAAAAAAAATAGTTATTTGTGTAATAAGAGCGTAAAGTGATTCTGGTAACTATTGAAATAAACACGCATTTAATATTTTTCGATTATTTCTCAGAAAACGTCAACTTTACGATGACAAATGAGAGCGTAATTGTCAACTTTTCATAGCAATCGTAAAAAACGATATTTTTTTGTACCAGATACAGGGCCAATTAAATATTTCAAATAGAAATATGTGTTAGTTTGTAATTTACAATAATATTGATATATATATTGAAAAAATACAACATAATTCTGTATTTTGGGAACAAATAATGGTTCCAAGACTAATACTATTATAATATTAGTATAATGGTTCTAAAATAACTCACAGTGAAAATTATTTTAGATCAGGTACATGTTTTCTTTTATTAATTCGTATTCATACAATTAATATTTTTCTGACAACTACAACGAATACAAGTGAATATGTTTATTTTTAACAAGTGAATTAATTTTAAAAATAATACACGCTCTTGGGTGGCGGCGTCAATTTAGGTGGCGTCGCTTCCGCGTACAAGATGGCGGAGACGCTTATTGTCTATTTACAACACCTCCTCTCAATATTGTGTCTCCGCGTTGTCTACCATCCAGATCGTTCAGGCCAAGCTCTTTGGTGTATTTTCTGTGAGCTGGTCCGAACAAAGCCTTGGTCATTACGTCTGCTGTCATTTCGGTAGTCGGCAAATACTGCAGGTTGATCCTGTTGCTCTCAACCGCCTCTCGGACGAAGTGGTGTCTCACATCAATATGTTTGGTTCTTGAGTGAAACACCGGGTTTCTTGCTAGTTGTTGACATCCCTGATTGTCGCAATACATTTTAACGGCATTGTCAGGGCCTCCAAGTTCGTTTAGGAAGTTCTGGAGGTATATGACTTCTTTCGTACCTTCACTGAGGGCCATATATTCCGCTTCTGTACTGGATAACGCCACTGTGCGCTGTTTTCTGGCCTCCCAGCTAATTGTGGCGCCGGCCAGTTGGAATACGTAACCGGTATAAGATCGTCGATCGTCTAAACATCCGGCCCAATCTGCATCTACGTAACCAGTCAGATTCTCGTCTCCAGTGTGTCTGAATGTTAGCCCATGGTTCTTGGTCCCCTTCAAGTAGCGTAGGACACGTTTCCCCGCATACCAGTGCTCCTTTCCATGGTTTACGTTGAATTGGCTCAGTGAGCTTATCGCGTAAGCAATGTCAGGACGCGTTGATGTTGCCAAGTACATCAGGGATCCAATGAGGCTTTGATATGGAACTTCGTCGACTTTAAACTTGTTTTTCTCGTCGGGTGCCTTCAGTTTGCAGTTTCCATCTAGCGGTGTGGTCGCTGATTTGCAATCTGTCATCCCAAATTTTCCAAGTACTGCTTCTGCATACTTCTTCTGCGACATTGTGATCGTGCCACTTTTCGCATCTTGGCTGAATTCAATCCCCAAACAATAGTGAATGGGGCCGAGATCTTTCATCTCAAACTTCTTAGTGAGCCCGGACTTGATTTTATTCATCCATTTATCGTCATTTGTCGCGATGATAATGTCGTCCACGTAAATGCCCACTATCGTTGAGTGGTCGCCTCCTTTGCTTGAAGTATAAATACAGGGATCTGCATTCAGTGGCTTCAGGCCTATCTTTATTAGTTCAAGGTCCAGCCGCTTGTACCATTGGCGTCCAGACTGTTTCAAGCCATACAGCGCCTTCCTTATTCTGCAGACTTTCTGTTTTCCATCTTCAAGCTGCTTCAACCATTTTCTTGAAGTTTCAAATACTGGATTGTGTGACTTCTCACTCTTGTTGCGTTTACTTTCATTTGTAGATTCTCGGAGCATTTCTTTTAACCCTTCAGGGACATTCATGTATATCTCTTCATCTATTTCTCCGTTGAGATACGCCGTCACGACGTCCATTTGGTGAACCGCTAGCTTTCTTTCTGCTGCTAACGCCATCAACAGTCGTATAGAACTCGCGCGTGCTACTGGTGCGAACGTTTCGTGGAAGTCAACTCCAGGCATTTGTGTGAAACCTTTTGCTACTAATCTGGCCTTCCTTCTTTCTATGTCTCCATCAGCTTTATACTTCGTTCGCAAGATCATTCGATTTCCGATGACTCTGTGATTTGCTGGACGATCGACAATTTCCCAGGTGCCACATCTGATTTGTGCTTCATATTCACTTTTTACTGCTTCCTTCCACTCGTTCGCGTCTGGACCTTTCATTGCTTCGCAGACGCTCTCTGGATCAGTTATGACAGTTAGGTTCGCCAAATCGGTTTTCTCTGTTTCAACCTGATTTGCCACATTTGCTTCAAGTTCTTCCTCGCTATCTGTTTGTTCGTCCTGTTCTGGTACATCTTCCAAAACGTTATACTGATTTCGTGGTCTTCCTCGTCCTCCTGTTCGGATGACTCTCGGCCTTCCTCTTCCCCTTCTGGGTTCCGTCATGGGTCTCTGGATCTCGATTTCTGGCTGCGTCAGCTGGAAGTCGACTGTTTCGATTTTCTCTTCAGAGTTAGGTTTCTCTTTTTCTAATTTCTCGTCGAAAAATTGTTCCTCCTCTTCAACTAGTGGTTCAAAGTTTCCCAGGAACTTGACGTCCCGACTAGTAATTACTTTTCTTATCTCAGGAACCCAGATCCGGTAGGCCTTGGAAACATCCGAATAACCCATGAAGAGACAAGGTCTGGATTTGGATTGAAACTTCGCGTGTCCGGGCTCCTTGGTCAGCGTCAGTGCTCGCTCGCCAAACGTTTTAAAATGGGCGACAGACGGTCTTTTGTTAGTCCATTTCCAGTATGGCGTCTCTCCATTCAGTGTTCGCGATGGGCATCGATTCCTCACGTAGTTTGCTGTGTTCACTGCCTCGGCCCAAAATAGTGGCGCCAAGTTTGACTGTAGCATGCAGCACCTCGCCATTTCCACCAGTGTTCTGTTCTTTCGCTCCGCGACGCCATTTTGTTGCGGAGTATGAGGCACCGTCAACCTCCTCTTTATACCGTTCTTCTCTAGGAAGTCGTCAAATTCGTGGTTGCGGTATTCAGTACCGTTATCCGACTGGATCGCCTTTATTTTCTTGCCAGTGTGGTTTTCTGCCATCTGCTTGAATTTCTTGAATGCGTCAAATACGTCGTTCTTCTTCTTTAGCATGAACACCTCGCACCAACGAGTCTTGTCGTCAATGAATGTTGCGAAGTACTTGGCACCGCCAATGGATTCGGTTCGCATCGGTCCACATACATCCGTGTGTACGATCTCCAGAAGTTCAGTCGTTCTGTCTGCGTTACTTTTCGGAAATGGGTTTTGAGTCTGCTTCCCCTTGATGCAAATTTCACAGGGTGGTAGGTTCAACTCTTTTCCTAAGTTAAGTCCGTTGACTATTTTCTTACGCGACATTTCTTTCAAATCACCTACATTCAGATGATTGAATTTCTCGTGCCACTGCGCCATTTTGGTCTTCTTCGTGGTCACAGCAATACCAGCTGATTCATTTTCAGCTTTTATATAGTATAGGTCTCCTTTTCTCGCCGCTACAGCTACGGTTTTCTGATTCTTGTCTTGAATATACGCGGCTGTCTTAGTGAACGTCACTTCGTTGCCTTTGTCGGTGATTTTCGCCACTGACATCAGATTTATTCGAAGATTTGGGACGAACAACACGTTATTCAAATCAGTGCGTCGTTCGGAGTTTCCGTCTTCTATCATCAAGGCAGCATCTCCGATGCCCTTGATTTCGGTCGTCCCTGCGTCGGCCAAGCTGAGGTGTCGCGACATTGACGTCATTTTTCGCAGGATACTTTTCTTTGGAGTCATATGTGATGTTGCTCCGCTGTCCAAACACCATACTTCACCGCCATTGGATCTCATCAGGAGTGCTGTCTCTGTTTCGCTCGAATTCAGCGCCATGTTGGTTTCTTCTCCGTCGGCGTTTCCGGTTGACTTGTTATCCCTATTCATCTGCGTACGACAATCAACCGCCTTGTGACCCTTCTTTTTGCATCTATAACATTTAAACGAGAACGGTTTAGAAAAATCATTAGGTTTCGTATTACCCTTCTTCTTCTCCGGCTCTCTGTTTTTCTGGAACGCCGTTCGCTTTCGAGCAAACATCCCGGATTCAGACTTCACATCCTTCACTTTGCGTGCGTCAGATTCCTCCATTATCTTAACGCGCAGAGCCTCAGGCTTTGGTAATTCGTCTCTCGACTCGATGGCACAACGAAAATTTTCATAACTGTCTGGGAGATTAAACAACATCATTATCGTTACCAGGTCGATATTCAACTCCAAGTCCATATCCGCCAACTTATCGACAGTATCGAAAAAATTATCATAATATTTCTTGATGTCATCGCCCTCCGTCATCTTGTTTAGCATCATTCGCTTTAACAACGTCACCTTTCGTGCCGGACCCTTCGACTGGTAGATTGACTGTAGCTTTAGCCAGACATCACGCGAAGTTGCACAGCCCTTCACCTGCTTAATTTCAGTTGGACTGATCGCAAGAATTAAATCCGCCATTGCTTTCCTGTCAGTCTTGTCCCACGCTATCGCCGCTTTCGCACTTCCAGGAACATTAGCCAATACAGCCGGTCGCGTATTAGTGCCATCCACGAAATCCCATGTATCATTTTTAACTAACAGGAATTCTACTTGCATACGCCATGTATCGTAATTGTTCTTGTTTAAAAGTTCAATTCGTACATTATTTCCACTCATTTTCGTAAAATTTCACGATTATTTTGCAAAATGATGGAACCCGATATGCTTTTGTAGTTTTTCTTCCTTTGCTCAAAATGTACTTTTCTGGATTTTTGTCAAATTCGCGGTGCTGGGCCCATAACCTATTATAATATTAGTATAATGGTTCTAAAATAACTCACAGTGAAAATTATTTTAGATCAGGTACATGTTTTCTTTTATTAATTCGTATTCATACAATTAATATTTTTCTGACAACTACAACGAATACAAGTGAATATGTTTATTTTTAACAAGTGAATTAATTTTAAAAATAATACACGCTCTTGGGTGGCGGCGTCAATTTAGGTGGCGTCGCTTCCGCGTACAAGATGGCGGAGACGCTTATTGTCTATTTACAACAAATACATTTTTATCAAAATTTTTGTTGCACAACTAGTTGATTCTGGATTAAATTTTTTTTGTTTATTAATTTATGTTACTCTGTACAACAGGAATTTAATCCCAATTACAGTACAGGCTAGGAATATCGTCAGTCTTCAGCATATATGTATTAGTAATACATATGTATATAGTCTTCAGACTATGTTTGACAAAAAATATTATGTGGCCATAGTGGTAAATGTTTATGGTTACCCCGCAATAAATATATACCTGCTTCCAAACCATTGTAGTTGCGAGAGCACAAGATGTTAGTTTGGTTGCATAGTTTTGAACATTTCGGATTTAAAACATGAAAATATGATGTAAAAATCGAAAACAAATATATAGCTTTCTCTTGAACGCGACGTTTTTAAACAAATTTGACTGACAAAAAGTTTTATTTTTTCATAATCTTTAATTTCATATACAAATTGTATATCGAAATGCTCTGTAGTCTGTGAAAAGTTTGATAATGTCCAAACACAAAATTGACTGTATCTTGTTTATTATAAAATTTATAGAAAAACTGACTGAAAAATGTTAATATTTTTATATCATCATTATTTATATCTGTTAGAAGAGCAGATAAGTTGATAGCATTTTTGAAAGTTTTCGCTTGTACTCCGGAGCGGCCTTACATTTATTTTCTTATCTCGTATAACAGAGAATGCTAATTTATATAAGTGGATTATTCCGAAAATTAATATAATGATTTTTTTTAATATTTACATGTACCTATATACCGGGTGTCTACTTTTTTTTCGAACATAGGAAATTCAATGTTAAAATTTTGATTTAGGGATATCTCTTTACCTATTAATTTTAGAACAAAAGTATACTGAAGAAAAATGTTCAGAATGATAAACTGCATTCATAGAGTACAAGTGGTTATTCAATTGTTTCTTATATCCGAGTTAGAATCAAAAGAAAATACACGCTATAAAGCAATTATCAGAGTGCCATGAGAAATAAAACAAATTAGATAACTTAATAATAAGTATTTATTTGTCTAGATTATGTAGAAAAAAGAAAATAATAGTTGCTATAATTAATTTTATTATTAAATTAAATGCTCGAATAAATAAATAAATAAATTACAGTAAGCTTCCAATTCTGCTCCAATATGTCAAATAATGTCAGACACAACAACAACAAAATTATTTTATTTCACATGGCACTCTGATAATTGTTTTAAAGCGTATATTTTCTTTTGCTTCTAACTCGGACATAAGAAATAATTGAACAACAAACTTATACTCTATGGATGCAGTTTTTCATTCTGAACATTTTTCTTCAGTACAATTTTGGTCTAAAATTTAATCATTTAGCAGGTTTATGTGTTTCAATAAATTTAAACAAGTTATTAATCGTTCTAAAAAATATCCTCATGAAAATTACTCTGAAAATATATTTTGGTATTCAAAGAATTCATTTTTTCATCATAAACTTGAAGACTATACAGTGCATTGTTATTACGGACCATTAAATTAATTACAGAATGTCTAAATCTGCTTGTTATCCTGTAAATAATGCAGTGTATAAATTTTCCTACTACTAAACAATTTTAAAAGATTTGAATATTACACTAAATCGCCATCTATTGGGTAATAGTTTGAACATGGAACCACTATATTTTGGTTCGTATCTTTGCTAAATCTGCCATTTTAGGTATTTTCATTTTATGGTGTTTCATGATTATGCATCTGCATAAAGCTATGAGCTCGCTAAGCAGTGTTTGAATATTAACGAGTTGCGTGCGTTCCCAATACTCACTGCACTTCATATCGTATTTATCACACGCCCTCTGTTGGTTCGTTTTCTTTATTTCAGTGCCATTGGGTCATAAAATGGCCACCGGATTAGCAAGTGTATAATACTTGTTATTTTTATACCATGCACAGGTAATTCGCTCTACCGTTTTTTGTCCTGTAGTTGACATTCAGATTATAGAAGAATTGACACATCAATATCGATAAGGCAGTGAACTGCATTAAGAAGAATGAGTGACAGTTCTTTGACAGATCGTACGTCGAATCTTCAAATTTTGAAATATGTACATGTTTCTATCTTCTACAAAAATATTACAATAAATTAATTGTAAAGTTAAGGTTTGTGTTTAATACACTTTGTAAAATATGATGAATGAATGCAACGATATAATTGAAGAAGTTAATCAAATATTAAACCCTACTAAAAACAATATTGAATCTAATGTACTTTCTAATAAGGACGAGAATATTGAGATAGAAATATTAAAATTTGAAAATAAAGAAACCAAAGATAATATCTCTAAAATATCTTTAAATGATAATGTACAAAATCCTATAAATAAGTCTATTTGTATTGATGATACAAAAGAAATTAGTACAATAAAAATTGATAATGAAAATGTGACATTGGAGAACGAAAATAAGTGTTCAATAGAAAACCTATACATCGAATGCAATAGTAATGAAAAAATAACAGAGCTGAAAAGCATTGTCTTACAACAGAAGAATAAACTTGATGAACACGAAATTAGATTACGAGATTCAGATCAAAAGCATTTTCAAGTTAGAAATGTTTGTATTGATTTGGAAAATAGACTACAAACGGTATATACATCCAATAAAATTTATTTTTAGTTTCAATTATTTAATATTTTTATTTATGATAGGCAATTCGGCATTGTGAAGCAGCAACGAAAGAAAAAGAAGCGATGGTGATGAGATACGCAGTCAGTGAGAAAAATTTATTGGAGCAACGTGCTGGCCGTGAACATATTGAGAAAAAATTACAAGATGTAATCAAAGAAAAAGAATTAGTACAGCACAAATTAGCTGCTATGATAACAGAAAAAGCTCGAATTTGTCAGTTGTTAGACAATAAGGTGACGATTAGTTGTTGGAAAATAATTTTGATAGTTTTTATATGACTCTTGTGTTGTAGTGTTACGAATTAAAAGCAGTACAACAAGAATTAGATCGTTTTAAAGCAGATTTATCAGCATTAGAAACTAAATTAAAATGGTCACAAAATAGTTTACGAGCAGAAATTGAAGTACATAAGGTAATAAGAATTAATTATTTATCAAAGTAGAGAGGAAAGCGATTATTTTTCCCATTTGATTTTGTAGTGGAATGATAATGAGAAAGGCGCTTTTCTTTTATGATGAACACATTTCCTTCATGACATGCCTCAACAAAAGATTTATTCGAACTTTAAATAAAAAACTATTAGGTACATTTTATAATAAAATAATAAATTTTTATTTTACTAAATTCGTTTTTCTAAAATAACATTCATGTAACGCCACTATTTTTTTTTCTAGATAGGAAAAACTTTTTCACTGTTTAGCGACAAGAAAGTTAAATTCTGTATTCATATCGTACCTAACAATAATTTAAATAATGTCATTTTGTAATATTTTTTCTCCATGTATATACAATGTGACTGAATTTAATTCCAGGCTTTTGGAAACATTTTTTATTATTAACTTGACAAAAAATAAATATTTTAAGAAAAGTTTTTGTTTATTTTAAACTGCCAAAAGTAACAAAATATCATATATATTCTACACAGGATGGGCACAAATATCAGAAATACCCTTATTTGAAAAGATACCACAGTTCATTTAAAAATGATGTTTACAACCTGGGGTGTATGACCTAATTTTGATTGATTTTTATATGATTCTAGACAAAAATTTAAAATATTCGTATTTTTCAAAATTGTAGAAAAGATATGTTGTATCACTATGACATAATTGAAGCAAGTGGCCAGAGAAAGATACAAAGTTGCATTTGTAAGTTTTATTTTCATACCTAAGTTCAGATTATACCATGTGATGTCTGTTATACGTCAGTTATACTATAACTTTATCGATCGATCGATTATTGAACCATTCCTACATTACATCAAATACATAATTGAATTTCAAATACAAAATGCAATATAATTATAAGGTTATATGCGGTTTTTATTATTATTATAACGACATTATGTGTAATTTACTTATTTTATAACATATTTCATTATGATCATAGACCCCATTTTATCTTAAATACAAAATTTGATGAAGGTTGTCAATTGTTTATTTTTTCATGTATATTTTTATAAATTATTACCTATAAAAACAATGCAATAGCAAGTGTTTTGATTGATTTTTATTAATTAAGTTACTAATTATAAATAATGAAACTAGCACAAAAAAAGATAACTATAATATAAATATAGTTATTTATGTATTAAGAGCGTAAAGTGATTCTTTGTTACTCGAACACGGTAATTGCAGCGTGAGCCGAAGGCGAGAGCTGCAATAGTGTAAGAGGAACAAAGACACTTTATGCTCGTGATACACACATCATTTTTTCTACGATTGCATCTTAAAATTATTAATAAACGTATGCGTACTGAAAATAAATTTGTTCTATTAACTGTCAATATGACAACGGCAAACGTTGATGTTTTGACAGATAAAACGCCAAGCATTTATTTTTTTTTTGTTCAATTCCATGGCTATCAATATTTTCAACGTAATTTTCGACATTTTCATATTTAATTTCTGTCGTTACAAAGCACATAAGAGTAATTCTGTTTTCTGATTTAGATGCAGAATTTGATGCCCTAAAACTTTTGTTTGACGTGTTTTTGCATAAGATAATTAGAGAAGCAGGAAATTGCAAAAAACTGATTTCCCTTGTTAAATCCCTATGACCGGCTGAGCGAGTCACCATTCTGTATATATATATATATATATATATATATATATATATATATATATATATATATAATGGGAATTATAAGAGCTATAATTTCCATTAAATTAGACAAAAATTGTCTCATTAGTACAGTATTTTAAAAGTTCGCTTTACACTGCATGACTTAAATCAAATTTAATTATTGTTTGATGAAAGGCTAAATGCATTAACTGTAAAGCCAGGTTTCACACGGAGACAAAATGATCGTACGATAAAATATCGCTAGTGTGAAACAGCCGTTCCTCAACCTTTCGAATTTTTGTTTTTAAATTATTATTATTTTTAGTAATGACACTGTCCTCAAATTGTTATTTTAAATAATACTTAACCCATAGCATAAAATGACGCAAAAAAGTTATAATTTCAGTAGTATGGCATTAAAATAATTATTATTTGTTACAAATATTGTCTCGTCAGTACTAAAAATAAGCATTTTAATCCTGAATTTAAATTATTTATAAAATCTGAAAATGTTTAAAATACAACCGGGCCTGTTTATTTCTTCGCTATATTGATAATCTTAATTATTTATGGTAAAAATATAATTTCAAATAAGGCCTATTATTAGAGTAAATGTGACTGAGTGCTGAGCGCGGAAGTGTAATTTCAAGTAATATTTACATTCTATTTTTTCTTCAAATAAATTAATCAACATTTTTCAATATTTTTTCATTTCAAATGTTACCTGGGTTATTTATTATCATGGGTCAAATTTGACATTTTGTAGAGATTCAGACGAAAGTACATTGCATTTCACATATTTCCCGAACTTCACTTTTGGTTGGTTGCTCTGTACATAATTATTGCCAACTTTACGTAATTTTCCAGGAAAATAATTCAAAAATTGAAACTCTAACAAGTCAACTACATGAAGCTAACAATGAAATTGAGAAAACAAAACGTGAAGCTCAGGAATCTATAAAAGCTTTCCACCTTTCTCAAGAGAATCGTGCACATGTTCTTGGTATGTAGGTATATTATATTATATTATATTGATAACATAATGTTTGAATACCATATAATGTATAATTTCAGATCAACTATTAAAAGAACAACAAGCTTCGCTAATTCTGGAAAAGCATGAACGAGAAGAAAAAGAACATAGAGTCTCAAATTTAAAGTGTGAATTAGATCGTGTACAGAAGAAACACCAATTAGTAATTGAAGAAAATAACGCCCTTTCATTAAAGGTAATAGTAAATAATCAATTGTAATTATGTATATATATAAAATAAATATATCATCACGTTTTTTACCCATTACTGGGTGTGGCACTCTGCCGTAGCATATCTCGGTAAGTGATATATTTTTTCGCGTGAAATGCGGTTACCAGCCGTCAAATCACGGCTCTCAAAGATATTAGTGGGAGAGGAGCCACGGGGTAGATTTATATTGGTGAAAATTTTTTGTCGGCTGTGGGGATCGAACCAGGGTTCTCAAGATCCACAGGCCGATTCTATACCAATGAGCCATTTACCCCATTATATATATATATATATATATATATATATATATATATATATATATATATATACAGGGTGAGTCTGGGAAGACGCCCCCCCCTTTAACTTTTTTATTATGAGTAATAGAAAAAAATGGTTCATATGAAAGTTTTATTATTTTAAATATACTATTTGATGGCAGATGTAGATATTTTTTATAAAGTCACGTTTACAAGATACGACTATCAACTTTTATTTTTTAAATAACAACCTATAATTATTTTACTAAAATAAAAACCGCCATTTTTTTCTCTTTTCAACGGTGTACTAGTTTTTATTAATGTATCTGAAAAAATTCGAGAAAAATAAGAAAATTGAGAAATACTAGAAATAATTTTTATACAAATATTATAGGTGGCTATGTGAAAATAAACAAAATGTAACAGTGTTAAATTAACCTGTTTCTCGAAATCGGGTAAAAATCCTCCTCAGTGATCTTAAACTCGGTTGCCGACGTCTAGGAAACCGCTCCCGGTAAATTCTTTTTGCCCTTCTCATGATTCCAGTCGATTCACCAATTATTAGAATCATATCTATTAATTCTTCTTTCGTAAACATTTGAAAACGTTTTTTTTATTGTTTGCAAAATAAGTTAAATAAAGTAACCAGCAAATGTATACTTTTTTGACATTAATTTAACACTGTTACATTTTGTTTATTTTCACATAGCCACCTATAATATTTGTATAAAAATTATTTCTAGTATTTCTCAATTTTCTTATTTTTCTCGAATTTTTTCAGATACATTAATAAAAACTAATACACCGTTGAAAAGAGAAAAAAATGGCGGTTTTTATTTTAGTAAAATAATTATAGGTTGTTATTTAAAAAATAAAAGTTGATAGTCGTATCTTGTAAACCTGACTTTATAAAAAATATCTACATCTGCCATCAAATAGTATATTTAAAATAATAAAACTTTCATATGAACCATTTTTTTCTATTACTCATAATAAAAAAGTTAAAGGGGGGGGCGTCTTCCCAGACTCACCCTGTATATATATCGAGATAAATAAGGTAATTGGGAAATCAGAAATTATTTTTATTCAATTATTCTAGGTGGCTATGCGAAATTAAACAAATTGTAACAAGGTAAAATTAATGACAACAATGCAAATATTTATTTGTTACTTGTTTCACGTGTTTTCTCATTCATTTTACCTTGTTTCATTTTGTTTAATTTCTCATAGCCTCCTAGAATAGTCGAATAAAAATAATTGTAAATGTCTTAATTATCTTATTTATCTCGATTTTTTTCATATACATTTATGACAAGTAATACATCGTTGAAAAGAGAAAAAAATGGCGGTTTTTATTTTAATAAAATAATTATAGGTTCCCATTTGAAAAATAAAAGTTTATAGTCGTATCATGTAAACCTGACTATAAGAAATTTCTATATGTGTTATAAAATAGTATATTTAATTTACTAAAACTTCCATATGAAGATAATTTTTCTATTTCTTATAATAAAAAAGTTAAGGGGGGGTTCGTCTTCGCAAAATCACCCTGTATATATATATATATATATATATATATATTTATATATACTTTCAGGTTCAACAGTTAGAAAGAGAAAGATTAGAAAATGAACAGAAGCTTAGTGATTTACGATGTTGTGCAGATAAACTCAGACAGGATGAAGCTAACATGAATTCACTTTCAGCTTCTGTTGAACAGTTTAAATTGCAACTTACACAGTAAGCCTATATTTGGTTTTATTTTTGAAATTTCTCTAATTATTTTAAAATGATGTTTCAGCGAACAAGAACAGCGTGAAGCAAGTTCTCAGCAAGTTGCGTTACTCAAACAACGCAATTCGGAATTAGAATCGGATATAGAAGCATGTCGAATCAGAGAAGCTGACATGCTTCTTTTTACTCAGCAATTAACTGATAAAAATGTTCGGTTGCAGTCAGAATTTTCGACACTTGAAACTAAAGTAAACTAATATAGCTTTTTAAAATCATATCAAAGTTGTTTATAATTGTGATATATATTGGGACAGGTTCAACAGTTGTCATGTGAACAGACATTGTTAAAACGCTCATGTAAAGAACATGAGACTAATTCTCGATTGGCTGATGAGCAACTGAGACAAGAGCGATCGCTACGATTAGATGAAGGCCAGGTCCTTGCACGCCATCTTGCTGAGAAAACTAGACTATGTGAACAGCTTCATCAAGAACTAGAAGATCAACGTGGCGAAAATGTGGTTATCAAAAGGAAACTTGAACTATCTGTGCGAGTACGTGTAATCGAAATTTATATATATATTAGTATTCACAAAAGTGTGTATTTTGTGTAATAGGAAATAACAAAAGAGCTTCATCAAAATCGAAAACGGCTGGAGCAGTATGAAAAAGCTGATAGGAGCACAAATAGCCGCAGTAGTTCCAATTCGTCACTGAATGTAATAGATGCACCAGCAACATCATCATCATCCCCATCACCAATTCCACATCGTTCGCCAGCCATTCATGCTACTGAGCCCGATCACCAGATTATTCAGCCGGATAATGCTCTTGATCGCCAAGTGCTCATTAATCACATTGTCAAGTTGCAGCGTCAGAGTGCTAAAAAATCGGAAAAGCTAGATTTCTTGGAGGAGCATGTGCAGACACTAGTTGTAGAATTGCAGCATAAATCACGTCTGTTGCAAGCCTATATGGTGCGTGAGCCTGTTGGTGCACTTTCTTCTAACAGAATGGATGATAATAAGGTATTACATTCTGTCTAATATATTTAAATCACAATAGTTTTTATGTTTTGTTCTTTGCGCTCAAGGAACCAAAAATTCGGTAAGTTATGAACTTTGCATTTTTTTTCTGTTTCGTGATATTCATCTTTTACTTTTAACTATTATCTTTAATTATTTATATTTTTAATATCCCAATTTTAATTTTTCTTGTGTAATTATTATTTATATATATATATAATTATAAAATGATCACTGTATATTTCGGGGCTCCTTGCTCTTACATCTTTTATATTTTTCCTCTCCGTTGGGATGTAATCTATTAGTGCTTTGTCTGTCTTATCGGGTCCTTGTTTTTAATACATATGAATTTGTTTACGTTCGTAGAATATGTTTGTTACTATAACATCGTTTAAAGATTTTTGTTATTTTTATTTTATTAATCTGGTACATATAAATTGAAAGATAATACTAACGTAGTAACATTTTTATTTGGAATGTACAGAACATATGGGGTATTCGAATTCAAATATTTATATATTTAGTTAGATTGATTGTACAAAAAGGTAAATATGTATCTGTGTGCACAGGCAGAGTTAGCAAAATTATCAGGAGTCATGGCATCAATGTATGGATCTCGCGTACAGGACAGCAGCCTCACGCTTGAATTATCACTTGACATCAATAGAAAGTTACAAGCGGTGCTCGAAGATACGCTCTTGAAAAACATCACGCTTAAAGTCAGTCACATTTTGTTGTTTTGATTATTTATTATTTACTTTTTTTTCAGGAAAATGTTGACACTTTGGGTGCTGAAATCGATAGATTAAATAAACTGATGCAGTCCAACTAGTCAACATATAACCGTAAATAGATCTATAATAATTCAAATTTAATATTTGTCTACATAACTTCGTTCTTATATTATCATATCTACAGAATGATGACCTGCTCCGGCTGTTTTAAAATCATTTGTATCTTACTTTCGTTCTAAAACAATTTGGGAAGCAGGAAATTACGTATTTATTATTCTACATATAGCTTGCGGAGTAGGTCATCAGCCTGCATATGTACCTACCTACTTAGAAGATGTAAGTCTATATATTGTTGAAATTATTACAAGACGTGGGAAAATCAAACACTGTATTTTTTATTGTTCATAAATCGTATGTGGTAATATGTATTTTTATTTTCTTGTATTTGACATATATTTTGTATCGAATGATTTCATGATGATGCAAACTATAATATGTGCCACAGTAGACAATTATTTATTGTATAGGTAATTACAGTATTATATAAATGTTCGCACTGATTCAGGTTGTAGTTATTTATATAAAAAAATATATTACATACATAATTCTTCTATTAAATAAAACAAAATTGAACTTCAATTGTACAAAATTCCATTACATATTAAAAACAATGATTAAATGATGACATTCTTTTGTAAGACGTTAAAAACTTTTTTTTTTTAATTATTAATTTCGTAAGTCAGTCTTCACCGGAAAGATAATCAGTCGAGACCTCTTCGTAGTCACGCTCCAGAGTAGCAAGATTTTCCCGAGCTTCGCTGAATTCACCTTCCTCCATACCTTCACCTACGTACCAGTGTACGAAGGCGCGTTTTGCATACATGAGGTCGAACTTGGTATCTAGGCGACTCCAGGCAGATGCAATGGCTGTTGTATTTGAGAGCATACAAACGGCACGTTGTACTCGCGCCAAGTCGCCACCCGGTACTACAGTGGGAGCCTGGTAATTAATTCCCACTTTGAAACCTGTGGGGCACCAATCCACAAACCGTACACTGCTCTTTGATTTCATCTGTGCAATCGATGCGTTTACATCTTTTGGCACAACGTCGCCTCGGTACAACATACAGCATGCCATGTATTTTCCCTGACGTGGGTCACATTTGACCATCTGGTTGGAGGGTTCAAATAGTTCTGCAGTAATTTCACCAACAGACATTCCCTCGTGAAATGCCTTCTCTGAGGATATGACTGGCGCGTACGATGCAAGGGGAAAATGAATTCGTGGATATGGAACTAAATTTGTCTGAAATTCGGTGAGGTCAACATTGAGTGCTCCATCAAAACGCAGAGATGCAGTAATAGAAGACACTACTTGACTTATCAAGCGATTCAAGTTAACGTAATCAGGACGCTCGATGTCCAGTTTACGTCGACATATATCGTAAATCGCTTCATTGTCAACCATAAACGCGCAATCTGAATGACTCATCGTTTTGTGTGTAGTAAGGACTGCGTTATAGGGTTCAACAACTGCTGTGCACACTTGCGGCGCTGGATATACGACGAATTCGAGCTTACTTTTTTTCCCGAAATCTTGAGAAAGTTTCTGCATGAGCAAAGATGTGAAGCCACTACCAGTTCCACCACCAAATGAGTGAAAAACGAAGAAACCTTGCAAACCAGAACATTGTTCTGCTAATTTGTATAACCGATCCATCACCATATCAATTATTTCTTTTCCGATACTGTAGTGACCACGGGCGTAATTGTTTGCTGCATCCTCTTTACCAGTTATTAATTGTTCAGGATGATACAAGTATTTGTATTTTCCACTTCTTATTTCATCTATAAAAATATAAATGACAACTTTTGAGCATCTCATTAAAATAACTTCTGTGGATTAGTCTCTACTAACATCTTTGGGAGCCGTAATTTGACGGCTGGTAAGCACATTTCACGCGCATAAATATATCACTGAGATCTACTACGGCAGAGTGTCCCACCCAGTAATGGGTAAGAGGCGTAATGATATATTTATTTATTTTAATTACTGAACTGAAATTTAAAGACAATAAATACACTTTATTATAAGTGACTTGTTATATAATTATAAATCTAAATAGAAACAATAAAATTTCAATGTGTATAAAAAAATAATTTAAAACTGCGAGATTTAAATATAAATGCACAAACTAAACTTACCTACAACTGTTGGTTCCAGATCTATCATAATTGATCGTGGAACCATCTTTCCATTTTCTGCTTCATTAAAAAACGTGCCAAAACAGTTATCGCTTGGACACACAGATTCATCAGAAGGGATTGTTCCATCTGGTTGTATTCCATGCTCAAGACAATATAATTCCCATGTTGAGTTACCTATTTGTACGCCAGCTTGTCCAACGTGAATTGAAATACACTCCCTCTATTTCATTATTTATTATATGTTAATAATACATTTTATTCAAAATAAATTATTTACTTACCATTGTGATTTATTTATCCAAAATTTTACTAAATCAAATTTTAATAACGAAAATTTTATAAAAAACCTAAAAATATACAAAAATTTAGGAAACAATTTGTTTACATATTCCTTGACTACATAATTTTGTTTGAGTAATTTTCTAGGTAAACTTGATTTCATATAATGTGAATATATTTAAGAGAAAACTAGAGTGAAAACAAGTACCAATTTTAAAATATTTAAATTTAGCGCTAACATATATGTTATCATTACCAACATATATAATATAATGAACTTATTATTATAAACAAAGTTAAAACAAAATAATAAATAAAATATATTTAGCATGTAGTGTTTAGCAAAGAAAATAAAATATAATACAGTTACAAGCTATTTTTAAAGAGTTCAAATATTACAGTTTACAACATTCTTAAGTTGGTTGTTTTGTGTTCTCTGTGGCTTAGCTCAGCTGTTTACATTCAAATATGAAAATAGCTAACGTTTTTAGAATTTGGCTAAAAAGTTGTGATTATATTAATTTACTCTGACATTAGGTTTAACTAACGTTAATTTATTTTAAATAGAAATATGGATACTAGTTCTCCTAAGACATTAACAAAATTTATGGATTTAACAATATTGAATACTCCTAAACCACAAGCATCCTCCACAGTTGTAAGAAAAGGAGTATACAGGTAATAATATTTTTGTTCAGAAAAATAAGTTAAATTATGAATTCTTGTTTATTATGAATTATATCTTACAATTTTTGTTTGTTTTAACATGATATAGGTCATGTTAAAACTTGATTCAAATGATCATGACAAGCAAACATAAAAGTTCTTTATTGTTGTAACATTTAACACAATTTTAGGTATCCTTTGAATAAAACAAGTGTAAACAATTGTGATTCTGTGAATATGGATGTGCCCACACGTGATACTGATGATCAATCAAATTCAAGTAATCAAAGTTCAGTTTCTTCATTGGGAATTTTATCAATAGATAATTTTGAAGACATTAATGGAGAAATTTTAATGGCTAATAAAGAAATTGATAATACACAGAGGGTGCAACGCAAGTCTAATATTAATGAAACTCTTGCAATGCAACGGCTTCTAGCGCAAAGAGCAATGGAAAAAGTTGATTCTAAGGCAAAAGGAACTGTTGCAGGATTACCATCTTATTTATTAAAACCAACACAGACAGGTAAATAAAATGTACTGATAATTTTATTATATTTTGAAAAATACTTCCAGTAATTTGTTCATAGGTGCTAATTATACGATTCATACTGCTACACCCATCAAAAATGAAAGCACTATTAATCTCAGTGATTTGGAGAGAAGTTTGCCACCGAAAATTAGTAACGCATCGTTAGCTGATAAAGTAAGTTAATATTCACTATATTTGTTTGTGCCAAAAATATCATAACTAATTTGTTGATGAACAAATGAGAATACTGAAATTTAGTTGTAGAGTCAGTTGAGTTTGAAGTTGAATAACTCCTTAAAAGAATTACAAATTTTATATAAAAGTTGTGAATCATTAGAACATTTTTATTTAATAATCTAGAGTTTATTAAAATAAATAAATTAATAGAAAAATAACAAGTTAAAACAAAAATTAACCAATATTTTATATAAAAATAAAAATCAGATTGAATTATTTTACATACAAATAAATAAAATCATCACGTTTTTTAGTCATTATTGGTGTGATATTTTCTGTAAAGTAGTTATTTATATGTTGCTAAAGATGACGGTTCAAAAAGTATTTTGAAATATTGGTCGAGTTTAGTAACATTTAAATTATATTATAAATTGGTAATAGGATGGTTGTCTTAATAAAATAATATTATATTAGTTATATTATTGAAGAGTTTGTAGTGTGATTTTCTTTGTGTAATACTAAGTATACATGCGGTTTTGAAACGTTTTCAAATTGTTTTAAATTTGAAAAAGTCATGTGTACGGTGTTAAAACGATTTTGAATTGATTGACGCATAAACAAAATTTCATAGGTTTGAAAATTAGTTTCAAAACTATTCATGTAAATATCTATTTAAAATAGCGCCATGTCTACTTTGCAAATGCTTTTACACACCTTGAAGTTATTAACCTAGAAATAAAATGACAGTTGTGTCCGTACTGTATAATCAAATAATTTATAGATATCTACATTTTAAATCAGATCTAAAGCATTATTAACGACAAATAATATGAGGTTAAATCACATTTATGTTGAGATCTACAATTAAGGTGAAGCTTACGTCCTGAAGTTCGTTAACCACAAATTTGTTATCGTGTAAGTAGGGTTTCTTGTGGTCTTCACAAAAATGTTGAACTAATCAATCATAAAAGCCAAGTATGAATCCATGCTAAATAGTGGTAGGGGTATTGGGCACGTAGTTTAAGATTATACAAACATGAAGACTTTAAAGAAAATTATTTCAAATAAATAAATAAATATAAATATATCATCACGCCTTTTACCCTTCACTGGGTGTGGCACTCTGCCTAAGCAGATCTCGGTAAGTGATATATTTTTTCGCGTGAAGTGCGGTTACCAGCCGTCAAATCACGGCCTCCAAAGATATTAGTGGAGGAGGAGCCACAGGGGTAGATTTTTTAAATTGGTGAAAATTGTTTGTCGGCTGTGGGGATCGAACCAAGGTTCTCAAGATCCACAGGCCGACTCGATACCACTGAGCCACCTACCCCATAAAAATTATTTCAAATAACACAAAATAAGTCTAAATGATATATTAACACAATAAATACTAAAATGTAATAACATATAGTATTTTATTTGATATTATGACATAAAAACGACATTTTTTATTCTGTAAGACTAGTATAACTCCTTTAATACGTAAATTTATGGGGTAGGTGGCTCAGTGGTATCGAGTCGGCCTGTGGATCTTGAGAACCCTGGTTCGATCCCCACAGCCGACAAACAATTTTCACCAATTTAAAAATCTATCCCTGTGGCTCCCTCTCCACTAATATCTTTGAGGGCCGTGATTTGACGGCTGGTAACCGCACTTCACGCGAAAAAATATATCACTTACCGAGATCTGCTTAGGCAGAGTGCCACACCCAGTAATGGGTAAAAGGCGTGATGATATATTTATTTATTTATTTTATAATACGTAAATTCATAAAGTAGGTTAGTCAGCAACACGAAAAAACCTTCTACATAAAACTGATCGCCTACCAACACGTAATCTAAAGATCTTCTATTTATTAATTGTAAAGTGAAGTAATTATCATGTTTAATTTTATATGAAATTCTCATAATATGTGCTAATATATATGTACAGCAACTTGAATATTCTGACTTTAGAATCGCAGTTCTCATTTCTCATGTATTTTCTAATCATGTTTACGTACTGTTATCCTAAAATGTACTGAAAACATGTAAACGCTTCAATTGAACAATACACATGCACTATCAGAGTTGTTTTTATATATCCAAATAGGATACTAATTTTTCCACAAGCATTTGTTTATAAATTTATGTACGTCTTTTCAATTTTGCATTGACGGCGTTCTGTTTTATTTTATCATTTATCTTATAATATGTAAGAATTAAATCTTAAGTTAGCTGCAGAACACTTGATCTGACTTGATCTCTTTCAAATAATATATCTTTGTTTATATGAATGAAACTTACGACGACTTATACTTAATTTTAAAGCTAATACTTCAATGTGCAGTAATAATCTACATATTATTAAATGTATATACAAATAATTGATACAAAACGGCACAAAAATGGACTTTAATTTCTCAAAAATGCTGAGTACGATTTTCATTAAATTTTCTTATATATTTCAGAATATGGTCCTCTATTTAAAACGGTGAAATTTTGCAAGTGAATACTGATGGCCGACAGAGAATGTATATATTTTATATACTTATTCTCATCTAAATGAAAGAACACGTCGTCATAATCTCTGTACATTAAACTTTTTGATATGTAGAATAAAAAGAATGTGAAATTTCTATAAAACGAACAAATTTGAATTGAAATGCAGTAGGTCAAGATATCAAAATTTCGAGTCTGAATTTCTCAACAATGCCGAGTACGATTTTGTTAAAAAAATTCTGTGAATATAGTCTTCTATAACACATAATTTTTTTATCCAATTTGAATTTGTAACTTTTGAAGAAAAAAAATATACCCGAAAAAACCTGATTTTGAGCGTTTTTTCGCATGTTTAATTTTTTTTTCTCAAAAGTTACCAATTCAAATTGGATAAAAATTGTATTTGTTATAGAGGACCATATTCTTAAATATACAGGGTGTTATATTTTAATAGACCCAGCAAATATCTCGCTTATTTATCAACTTAGCAATTTCTTTCATATAACATTATTTATACAGCAACATGTAAGCTAGTTGATGACGGATATACATTCATTATATCATTTCCGGTTTACAAGTAATTAATATCAACTTTGAAATTTCAAATGGAACGTACTATATTTTTTTACAAATTTGAAAAGTGCATCAAATTTGCTTTACAATCATGTAAAATAATCCATATGTTACATTATTAAAAAGTAAAATGGCGGGCACTTTATTATACACCTAATCGGAAAGAGAATAGTAAGCCATGACTGTGACTTGAAATAAAACAATTAACTAAAACAATTGTAATTATTATTATTAAACGAAATAATATTTTTTTGTCATAATAATACAGAAAATAAGAAAAAGGAACACTTAATAACTACAAAATGATTTTATAACAAATATTCAAAATGACTCCCAGCCTCTTCAATTCATTTTCTTCCGATATGACCACTTGATTTTTGTATGGAGCTACGTGAAAGAGTTTGTTTGTAATGAACCAGTAAACACATTAAACGGACTATTCTCTTTCCGATTAGGTGTATAATAAAGTGTCCGCCATTTTACTTTTTAATAATGTAACATATGGATTATTTTACATGATTGTAAAGCAAATTTGATGCACTTTTCAAATTTGTAAAAAAATATAGTACGTTCCATTTGAAATTTCAAAGTTGATATTAATTACTAGTAAACCGGAAATGATATCATGAATGTACATCCGTCATCAATTAGCTTACATGTTGCTGTATAAATCGTGTTATATGAAAGAAATTGCTAAGTTGATGAATAAGCGAGATATTTGCTGGGTCTATTAAAATATAACACCCTGTATAAGAAAATTTAATGAAAATGGTACTCGGCATTTTTCAGAAATTAAAGTCAATTTTTGTGTCGTTTTGTATCAATTATTTGTACATACATTTAATAATATGTAGATTATTACTGCACCTTGAAGTATTAGCTTTAAAATTATGTATAAGTCGTCGTAAGTTTCATTCATATAAACAAAGATATATTATTTGAAAGAGATCAAGTCAGATCAAGTGTTCTGCAGCTAACTTAAGATTTAATTCTTACAGATTATAAGATGAATGATAAAATAAAACAGAACACCGTCAATGCAAAATTGAATAGACGTACATAAATTTATAAACAAATACTTGTGGAAAAATTAGTTTCCTATATGGATATATAAAAACAATTCTGATAGTGCATGTGTTTTGTTCAATTGAAGCGTTTACATGTTTTCAATACATTTTAGGATAACAGTTACGTACTGTTATCCTAAAATACATCGTTGAAAGAAAAAAAATGGCGGTTTTTATTTTAATAAAATAATTTTAAGTTCCCATTTGAAAAATAAAAGTTGATAGTCGTATAATGTAAACCTGACTTTATAAAAATTTCTATATATGTCATAAAATAGTATATTTAATATACTAAAACTTCCATATGAAGAAAATTTTTCTATTTCTTATAATAAAAAAGCTAAAGGGGGGTTCGTCTTCCCAGAATCACCGTGTATATTAGTACATATTATGAGAATATGAATATGGATACTTCACCTTAAATTATTCAAATGCGCATCCGTCAAACGCTCATAGTGGTGAAAATTGGAACTACGACAAAGGTACACTTTTCTTCTACCCTAATAACTAAGTATTTAGAAAAATTAAAGATAATAGAACTAATATTTACCGTAAAGAAGGTATAAAACTATATTTAACTAATATTATACTAAAAGAACTAATTTATACTAAGAAAAACCTATATTATTAAAAGAACCTATGAACTATGTACTTAAATTTGTACCTAAAAGTTAAAAAATAAATGAAACTATAACTACAACATCACAGAACTATATTCTATATACGGTAATAAAAAAGCACTACTAGCAAACACAAAATAAAAGAAACAAGTGACAGCATTGGTAAACTTAGGAGACCTGCTGAAAATGTGCCTTTGTCTTTAGTTTGACATATCGTGATCAACGCCATCTCTTAGTACGTAAATATCCCAATAGATTTTTTAAAATTTGATGGACTTGATGCAAGCGCAGTTCACTTGCAAAAATAAGTTTCGAGATAAATATAAATAAATATATCATCACGCCTTTTATCCATTACTGGGAAGGACACTCTCGGTAAATGATATATTTCTTTGCGTGATGTGCGGTTACCAGTCTAAGTGGAACCACCCTATTTGATAAGAACGAAATTAAAATTAGATTCGTTAGAAATTTGTATTATGTATGTTACTGTATTGTGGTCATTATGACTATAGATTTTAGATATTATTATTAGATATTGGATGAATATTCACTATAGCAAAACTTAAACTATTAGAGAAAGAAATAAGAAGAAAGTTAAATTTTTAATGTTTTATATTTCGGTATTCTTTAATACTAGTTTTTTTTTTATTTAAAGTTAAAAATTTCAACTCAAAATAATAAACAATTGTTTCAAAACCGATCAGTTGGTGCTTAATTATACACCATAAAGATTTAATTTTTTTTAGTGTACAATTTCATTGAACCTTTTGTTGGAGACTGTATTAGACAAAAAATAGAGTAAAATAAAGTGAAAATCTGTGATCGCCGTTGCCTGATTGATTAAGCTGTTTAACCGGAATCTAAGATTCCGGATGTAAATTTAGGCATGACCTGAATTTTACTCAGTAAATACAAATTTCATTTTAATGGACAAAAAATATATTAATAGCAAAGATGAGATATATAGTAAAACTTTGATATCCAACAACTAATGGCAATTACAATTTTCACCTATGAAGTCAAATTATGTCCAACTGCTACCGTAAAACATAATTTTGTTGAAATTATGCTAAATAAAGTAGTATTCTTCTTGTTATGATAGGTATGTTTTTGTTGTCATGCAATTTTACAAGACCGATATCCAAGAATACTAGATATAGAAGGTTGGCTCAATCGCGTTTGGTGCCGCGGTGAATTTGAGAGGAAACGGAAAGTTGTGACGTCAGTGCCGCCTGCTTTATACGCTGTTCAGAATGGAAAATTTGCTCTGTTTCAATTGTTATTACGTCTTATAATTATAAGATAAATAAATGTTGTTATGTGATATTTAATTCATTATTATGAAAGAATAATAAGAAATTACTCTATTTACTTCAGTAAATATTAGTAACATTGCCCATATTATTGCAATAAGATTTTTGAAATAAAAGACTATATAAAATTAGAACATTTTTTAATCGTGATTTGCTAGCTAATTTTTCAATTCGGAAATATTTATGGAACTATGTTGCAGGCTTTCTAGTGTACAAACCTGTCTTCAAATTCAAATAAACATGATAGCAGTATTTTTTACTTTTAAAAAAGTGCCCCATTTTTTTTCTAAGGGAAAATTTAATATAAATAAATGATATATTAATTACAAAATGTTAATTTTTTTTAATTCAAGTTTAAGTCGCTTCATTTTTTGGAGCGTTGTTCGTTTAATTTCATTTGTATATTTGCATTTTTTTTTAATTTAATTTTAATCAAAACTGTTTGTTTCAGTTTTTTTTTTACAACTTCTTGTATGTTAGGTATTTTTTCATTTCTTTTGTTATTAGGCAATGGACAATTCCTGCATTTTTATATTGCTGTCTACCTGAAGTTTCTTTCATAAATATAAAATTAATTTTTCGTGCTTGTTCCAAAAAAATATTGAGGACTCAATATCAAAGTGTAAATGCGTTACATGTAATATATTATTTGATTATAAAAAAAAAATATAATTAAACTTTAGAATTATTCTAAAATTTAAAAACAACAGTATATCAGGTGTTTTTATTTTTACTACTGTATTTACAATAAATTGTTAATTTATTTATATAATTTATAGTCAATTTTGTATGAAGAATGATTCTAAGTATAAATGAAGTAGGAAAAGGTTTAAATCTATTACTGAATGTTGATAAATGTAAAGTGTTAGTGTTTGAGAAGAGTGATTTGGTGACTGATTGCAATGTTTCGGTGAATGGTGTGAGATTGGGTCAAGTAAATGAGTTTGTATACTTGGGGAGTGTGTTTTCGAGGGATGGACGTATTGACCGAGAGATTGAAAGAAGAGTATCTGCTGGATGTAAGATATTGGGTGCTCTGGGAACCTTTACTCGGAACGTGAATGTATCCAGAGATGCTCGATTGAGTGTTTATAATGGTGTGTTAGTGCCTACGTTGATGTATGGTAGTGAATGTTGGGTATGGATGAAGAAACATGAACGGCGTATAACTGCTGTGGAAATGAGGTATTTGCGGGGTGTGTGTGGATATACTAGAAGAGATCGTGTCCGGAATACATTGGTGTATGATGAATGTGAGATTGGGAAGAATGTTGTAAGAAGAGTGGGAATAAGTCAGTTGAGATGGTTTGGTCATGTAGAACGTATGTCGAATGACAGATTGGTGAAACAGGTGTATGTTGGTGAAATTGAGGGTGAAAGTTTGCGTGGACGGCCTAGGAACAAGTGGATGAATATGATTGAAGGGTTGTTGCGTGAGCGAAAGATTCTGAGCGTGAAGAATAAACGAGCTTGTATGAAAAGAATTATGAATGTGGTTGAAGCAAAAGTGGTGTGTCAGGATAGGAATGTTTGGAGAAAATTAATTGCTGGATAAATATGATGAATGAAGACAAGTGTATGATTCTTGATTTTAGATTAATTGGTTAGATGTTTCGAGTGTTTACCTGCAATTGTGTGGAGACCATCTTCAGAAACATGCGCAGTGTACACTAACGATGGATGAATGTTTGTTGTGTGTTGATGGATTTTGGTTGTGAGAAAAGAAAGAGTTTGTATGGAGGAAGTGTTAATGTGGTCGAATCGAGTATCGTGTGTCAGGATGAGAATGTTGACGGGTTCGTGCTACCCCATTTAATGGGATATAGCGTGATGTTATGTATGTATGTATGTAAGTAATATAAAACTACATACAAATGTGTAAAACAGAGTTATAAAATTGCTTTTGTGGTTATGTGTGTAAAGATTTTATGTGTACATATATTTCTTCGCGTTAAGTACGATTACCTGCCGTCAAATCACGGCCCTCAAATTTGTTAGTAGGAGGGGGGAGCCACAGGGGTAGATTTAATTTGGTGAAAATTGTTTGTTTTACGTGAACATAATATATAAATATAGACAAAGTGTCTGTACCGAAACTATGGAAGTTAATAAACGGAAGCAGAATACAACGAAACAATATAAATAATAAAAATTGTTTCTAAAAAAGTTACAAATTGTACACAGCGTACGCTGCCAGATAACCAGTGACCGCTAGTGTCCAATAAGGTTCGTGCACAAAGATAGTGTTAATCACCTGATTGGAGGACAAACAATGCATTACAAAGCATGATTTTTCACTATGTTGAATTGTAAAGGTGTTAATAGATTGTTCCTCAATGTCTGAGATTATTTATGTAAAACCATGAGTTCTTTAAGAGACTACTTTCATACACTTTGAGAGCAATGTAAAAGTAAATATCTGTCATAAATTACACAGATCCATATTCGTCAAATAAGAAGGGAAAGGTTAAGAGACTTACCTCAAATAACGTACGTTAACATGTACAATATTAAAAAAGTACATATACACAAAGTGAGTTTCAAGTATGGATGGGTGAAAGAAGTTGCCACTAAGATCTTCTATAATGGTATTTTAATTCTGGTTGTGGTTAGTTCAAAATATTACTTGAATAAAAATTAACGTTCGTACTTATATTTATTGTTTGCCCTCCAAACAGCTGGTGGAAGCCATGTTGTGACGTCAGCTGAATGAACAATCCTTATAATCTAGTATCCTTGGCAGATAACTATATATTAAGTACAGAAATAAAATTTTGACGGGATTCTTTGTTATTAATGTGTTGAATTAAAATAAAATAATGTAACAAAACAAAAAATAATTTCGCATCAATTAGTTAGCTGTGTAATCAGAGAGCTATAATCGTAGGCCCTATCTTACCTAACAGTTCAAATAGATAGACTATAGTCTGTTTATGCGCGATTGCACCAACGAAATTTAAATTTGATGTCAGACTTAAATCGAAGTAAATATCATATGATAACATTACTTGTAGATATACTGCAACTTCACAAAATTTGTGTAACTTTTTACGTGTGATAAAGAGTCTTATTTCATGCAACTAGTTTCCAAACATGTTTGAAAACTTAAGACTATAAGTTACAGAAAACACTAATTTAAAAATGTACGCATGCGCATGAAATTTAGGTAATTTCCTTTCATTTTGTTGGGAATTTTCGCCTTGTTGATAGTTGTTTCGTCTGACAAGTATTTTATTAGTTTCGGGGAATATGTAGTCTGGTCCGGGGCTAGTATTAAGATTAGTTTTTTTTTGCGTATTGTCAATCAGTGAGTATGAATTGATCATTTGTAGGTTTGTTGCAGCTTTTTTATATTATTGAGTGTGTTTTCGCAGATATTTTTAATCTCTAGAAATTCTAGTTTGTAGTTGTCGGTAGAAGAACTTCATTCAAATATATGTGCTAATTCATTACAGATTTCTTGGGTGTCGGTAATGATTGTTTGATTTATTTTTAGTCTAGATGTTTCTTGTATTTCTTTTATTTTCCTTATTTAATTACAAGTTTCTTTGTGTAGTGTGTTGGTATTTATGTTGGACACATATTCATTCCAAGATATTTTTTTTTTTCGTATATACAGGCTGATTCTAGGTTCCCATTTGAAAAATAAAAGTTGATAGTCGTATCATGTAAACCTGACTTTATAAAAAATATCTATATGTGTCATAAAATAGTATATTTAATATACTAACACTTCCATATGAAGAAAATTTTTCTATTTCTTATAATAAAAAAGTTAAGGGGGGTTCGTCTTCCCATAATCACCCTGTATATATAACGTTGCTGACTAGTACTTTTTAATAAAATAGATTTTCTGTTCTTTTTGTATAAGTATAGAGTTTTTTTTATTTGATCTACCGGCTTCATTACTTAATTATTCCACTAAGGTGTTGTTTTTCTTTTATTATTTGTTGATTTTAAGGCTTCTATTAATTTGTTTGTATTCGAGTTTTTCTGGAATAGTACTGTACTTTATTTTTAGTTTGGTTTTATATTGTTCCAATTAGTCTTCTGTAAATTTTTACTTTTCTTGTAATGTATTTTGGGTTCTCATTAGCGGATATATTGATTTCGTCTTATTAGGTTGTTGGGGTAGGTGGCTCATTGGTATTGAGTCGGCCTGTGGATCTTGAGAACCCTGGTTCGATCCCCACGGTCGGCAAACAATTTTCACCAAATTAAATCTGCCCCTGTGGCTCTCCCTCCACTAACATGTATGATTTAACGGCTGGTAACCGCACTTCACGTGAAGAAATACTTCACTTACCGAGATCTGCTTCGGCAGAGTGCCACTCCCATTTAACATTTTTTTTTTAATATTTAGATATGAAGGGGAAATATTCAGACTCTAGTGGTATCACCATTAATAAACAATTATTTGTTAATTTATATTTTTAAGTGTTCTGACCATCAATTATCATTTATTATTTGTTTTTCATTGTTTTTAACAGTATTTTTTTTAAATATTCAGTTATGAAAGAAAAAAAACAGACCCTGGTGGCTTAAGCATATTCTGCGCCGGGGTGCCGGGTGGACAGTCTGCGCCCCAGCTCTTGTAAACCAAAAAAACGCAATGTAATTTTTAATGTTTCATTTATTTATTTCTCAAAATTCTTAAATTATACAAATAAAACAATAAATTTTACAAATTAAAAATCAACACTTTTTTTCAATATAAAAGCCCGGAAAAAATACATCAGTAATGTTTTATTTTATATTATTATTTAATAGGTACCCATTTATTCTGATTATTATTATTTATAATATATATTTAAAAAATGATTCAATTATATATTAAATAAAGAAAAGGCTTCAGAATCCAATGTTTTTATAAAATATTTATTTGTGGACGTTTCGAACAAAAAAAATTAGCTCATCATCAGCACCTTAAAATATAAATACAATAATTATAATATAAAACTATCAAATTAATCAAAATGTCAAACCTTTAAAAAACGTAAAAATATAAAACAATATTTGTAAAATATCAATAATAAGAAAAAAGATACATATGAAAAATAAAAATAGAAAAAACAAAAAATAATAAATAATTAAAATAAAATATATAAAATTTAAATTGTTAAATTCCCTACAAAAATTTGAGCATATTTTGAATTATTATACGCATCAGTTTGATAACTATGATTTGGATCAAGAAGCTTGCAATAATAATTATGTTGATATATTATTTTTTCTAACGGTTGTGAAGTCTCTCCAATGTAACATTTTCCACAAGACCCACATGGAATTTTGTATACAACATTTTTATATTTAGATTTTTCAATTTTGTCCTTAGTTTGTGTATAAAGCGAATTAATATTAGTGAAGTTAGTAGTTATAATTTTAATATTGCAATTACCAATAGTTTTTCTAATTCCAGATATTAATTTGTTATCAAAAGGAATAATAGCTACAACATGCACAAAGTGTACGAAACGGTGCAATGACGTTGTTATTGAATGACTTAGGGTTTAATGAAATATCGAAATTTCTAGCGCTCGGCTTGTGTGCGCCCCCTAGGACTCTGCGCCCGGGTCACCCGCTCCCCTTGAACCCCCGGTAAAGACGGCCCTGCCTGGTGGTGTCATCACTAGTAAAATTTTCTTTGTTATTTATTTTTTAAATGTTGTGATCAGCAATTTTTATTGTTTATTTGTATTTCATTGTCCTTTTACCACTTTTTTTAATACTCAGTTATGACTTGATGGCCGATGCTTAATTCCGAAATGTCGTCCTTTATGTATTATTTATTTTAATTTTACCTTATTAAAGCCAAGTATTCCAACCCATAGGGAGTACAATTTATTTCCTATATTACATCTTTACTCCTACAATTAATTTATTTTATAATTTTATAGATGTATGTTTGAGTATGTCGTTTAAAAATGGATCATGGTCGTGCTGAAGCAGAAATAATATTTCATTGATATTAAATATGTGGTACGTCTGCATATGTTCTTCCAAAAATTGTCACTTTCCTTTAACTCGTCATATATTTCATATTCATTTGCACAAGTAATTTTTAAAATTTTGGATACGAATTAGTAACAAGTATGATTCAGAAGGTATCACAAAACATATTACGAAACATAATTCTTGATCATATTAACTTGGATCACTTTAGATTAAAGAATCACAGTCCAAAGAAACATACCTTAAGTTGCAGATATCTTTGATAAAAAAATATACGCATGCGCAATGATGTGCAGTAACAATAGAAATCTAAGAATTTCTATTATTTTGACTGAAAGCGAGGCAGTATTAAAAATAGGAAAGAAAGTTGCAGTAACGGCAGCACTACATTTTTAAGGAGATAATTAACAACACTACTGACATAAGTCAAGTAATATATCAAAATAAAGTTTAGTAATGCCCTAAAATCATTGCAACTTTATATAGGTTTCATAACAAAAGTTGCAAGTTGCCAAAGATATTCTGAAACCCGTAGCAAATACATACGTACTATAAGTTACAAAATTGAGCTTATTATTTGAAAGCATAATATCTATAATCTCTTAGATCTGTATAATAAAGACAATTGTATATTATATACAGGCTATCAGTTTTATTGGGATCTCGAGAGCTGTAAGAGCGACGACTTTGATTAAATTGTATAACTTTTGTAGGCCATTTAATGATTCCTATAAATGAATAATGGTCGATACTTTTGTAGGACATTTCGACACACTATAACTTTAGTTAGAATTATTTTGTAGTTAATTAACTGTTAATGTTTGAAATTACCAGATATCATTTGAAGTCAAAGAAATATCAGCTCGTTCATCATCTTTGGGTAATAAAAATGACAAGTCATATCATGCGACTACTACTATAGACTTGCGAAGTCCATCTCCACTGCGCGGTATGTCCAGTGATTTTGCTGCCAAATATGAAGACATATATGAGCAACTGCGTCAGTCAGATGCCAGTCTAACAGCACTGTGCGACCGCAGCAGCCGAATGGACATGCAGACACAGCCGTTAGGCTTACTACCACTCCCGGACATCGATACTGTGGATCTCAGCTCCACTCGCAATAGTTGGACTAACGCTCAGCAAGATTCACTTGTAGCCAAGCTACAAAATGAATTATTTACTCCAGCTGAACTGGTATGTACAACAAATAAATATATAGGGACGATATTTTAGTGATAAACATAGGTAATTAATTTCCAAGTGACAGCACTGCAACAAAGCGTTTATTTATCAAGAAAAATTACGAGTATGTGTCTAATTGCTGTATTTAGTAAAATATACTATTGAAAAGCAAATTGGTATAATTCAAATTTAAACTTATGTCACAGTTTCTACTTTATTTTGTGCTACGACGATCGTAGCTTAATTGATTAAAACATATGACCTGAGTTTATACATTCTAGATATTCCAATTTTTCTCTTTATAATTTAAATAAAAATATGTTTAGATCACTGATGCAATTGAGAATCATTGAACTAAAATATTCATAAATTATTTTTTTCAATAAAGTACTTTTTTCACTTTCCAAGTTTTTAATCAAAATATTTCATATTAATATTAATTATGATGAATTATTATAAAAATTTTGTCGAAATCCTACTAGGTAAAATTTATCATGCTTATTATGTATGTATGTATGTTAATGCATTTTAAAAAATAATGCTAGTTTAGCATTTTCGCCATTTTACAGTCTTCATCTAATTGAAAAGTATTTTTATCATTTTGGCCCAAATTTCCAATAACTGGTAAAATGTAGTACTCTAATATTTCGTAATATTAATTAATGTTAAAAAGATTATCTATTTACTATTTCTCTCTCATTCAGCCAGTTTAAATATCAAGAGAACGGAGAGCGTAGTCGATGTAACCTAGTAGCTAATAAGAGCGGACTTTACTACATATGTGAAGGAACAGTTGCTAACTTACTATACTACTCATTTGGCTGTTAGACTCCATACAATAAACTGTAATGTGTGAATGTCGCATTCATAATGACAAGTAGAGGGTTGTCCGTAAATAAAGGTCTCCAATTTTTTTCACATATTAAACATAATTTTATTGCAATACAAAGTACAGATTCTGAAAGCTTGGACTTTTAACTATTTTTCTACGTAGTCCCCTTCACGATCAATGCACTTTTGGAGTTTTTCATACCCGCGTCGTACCACTCTCCCGCCGACTTGCGTACGAAGATATCAACAGCTGCCTTCAGCTCTTCGTCGCTTGAGAATTTCGTTCCCCCTAAGTGTTGTTTCAAGTTGGGGAACAAATGGTAGTCACAGGGAGTCAAATCAGGGCTGTATGGAGGATGGTCAAGGATTTCCCACCCGAATTTGGCGATGATATCCGTCGTGTTGCGGGTGTTGTCAGGGTGCAAACAAATTCTCTTTGTCAGCCGGCGCCTCCTTGCCGCATTGATAGTTGTACCTCTTTCCAGGTTGTCGACCAGCAGAACGCCTTTTCTGTCCCAGGATACCGAAGCCATCACCTTCCCCGCTGACAGCGTTTGCTTGAACTTCTTGACACTTGGAGAACCGGAATTCCGCTATTGTTTTAATTGTTCCTTAGTCTCTGGTGTAAAGTAGTGAATCCAAGTCTCGTCCCCGGTTACAATTGAACCCAAAAATTCCTCATCCTCTTCCCGGAAACGGCCCAGAAACTCGAGAGCACGTTCCATGCTCTTCTTTTTGTGTTCATTGGTGAGCATCCGCGGCACCCATCTGGCACACACCTTGCGTGACTGTTCACATATGCGTAGTAAAATTCTCTTCCATTCGCTGCTACGTTATATCGAGCTCGCTCAAACCATACTCGTAATATTTAAAATGGCTTGATAGTTGCCGGATAGACTTTGTACACTCAAATATTATATGCTGTAAAATATTACGGCGGTATACCAAAAATGGGTTATTCCATAGTATTATTTACATTTTAAAAATGATATTCATCATCTAAATTGAAAACAATCTAGTTTTAAAAAGTATTAATTGATATTCATTAAACCGTAATGATTAAAAAATAAATAAAATGTGACATCTTTATTTTATTTATTATACTCTGTACAACAGGAACTTAATCCCAATTACAGTACAGGTTTCGCACTCACCGAGCCGCAGTGTGGTAGTTCATATAATTTTTAGCTTGAGTGAGATTCGAACTCGGGATCTCCGGATTCGAATTCCATATGGCTATCCACACCACCGTACTGAAGGCTCTTAGACTGTGGGGCTCGCATATACATGTATTTATTTATTTATGTTATGCTGTACAACAGGAACTTAATCCCAATTACAATATAGGGTCCGGAATCATCGAGCCCGTAGTATGATAGTTCATATAATTTTTAGCTTCAGTGCGATTCGTACTCGGGATCTCCGGATTAGAATTCCGTAACGCTATCCACATCACCATATTGTATAGTCGCATAAATGATGTATTTTGTAATTTGGAATATATAAATAGAGTTTAATACCTTTCGCGACAAGTACTTAAAAATATGCATAAATATCAATTATTTCAGAAAGAGTAACAAATTAGGCAAAAGTTAGTAAGCCATTTTAACTATATTTTTGCAGAGGTCACTAGATATGAGCGAAAATGTAAATTTTGCGAATAATTATTTTTCATTATCAACTTTTTTGTGGAAAGAAATATATTTTTTTAATTTGCACTTTATTAAGGTACATTTTTATGGAAATTTACTAGAGGTACACAAATATATTCAATTTTATATCAGTTTGTAATTAATGGTACGATTTTTTTAATACAATGAACCAATATAGGCAATCGTAGACCAGTGGATAAAATCAATATAAAACTTGTGTTTATTAATTAAAAAGCAAGAGATTGTGCGTTCAAATCTAGCTGGCTTTTACTGATATACAAAAAATAGGATTGTGTCTAAATGTTTTCCGGATTCCACTGTACTGTAATTTGGATTAAGATTTCTGTTGTGCAGAGTAACGCAAATAAAGTAAATATATCTGAATAACACATTATTAATAAGTGCATTTTATACTGTTTTTTATAACTATTGTTTTTTTGTTGTTGTAGGCAGGAGACAAGTTATTAGCAGATGAAATATCATGGCGAAAGGCAAAAGATATTATACCAACAGAATTGCCCAGTGGAAAAGCAAACAACCATCTCGATATGTCATGCTTCTCTGGTTATATCGGTGATGGTGATATTTCACTTAAGTCTAGAGCAAATGAGAAAGTCTCTATAAGTGAGTTTTTTAGACGTAGAACTGAGAATGTTGAAGACCTGAACTTAAAGTCAAGTCCAGAAAAGAAACATGATCCTGTTCCTCTTATAAATCTTACAAGTAGCACTATTATGGATGATGGTAATAATTTACTAAAGTTTTAAATAGTACTTTTTCTAAAAATGAATCTATATTTTCAGCAGTCATCTCTGAACAAAGACAGTACCGTATGTCAACAAGTAGTGTTCTTAGTGTTTCTAAAATAGCTGATATACTGGCAAACATGAATATTCAAGAAACTCCAACTCGAGCTTTGAACCTTTTATTGAAAAAATCAACTGAGCCTAGCATGATAAATACTCCATCTACATTATCAAGTGATAGCTCTACACTAAAAAATACTCATGACGTACAGACCATTTCTCCGAATTCCCGCAGCAACAGCACGCTGAAGGAAAACTCTCACACTGATATTGGCATTATGAAATCTCCAAGAAGATCTGGAAATGAAGCGGTATTGCGTGATATGACAAATTTATGCAGAGAGACGTCGGATGGTGAATGGACGGACGCAAAACCCAATATAGTCTGTACACCTGATAATAACGGAACAGTTTCCAGTGTAGCGGAGAGTCCATCCTACAGTTGCACTGAGCTAGAATTTTCAGATGATGAACGAACTTCTTCCTCGGCTAGTAGACTCTCTGGTACGTAGTAATTTTTAATTTATAATAATACATATTTATAAAAATTTTAATTACTTTAGATGTATTTATGTAATTTTTTCAGATGAATGGTTAGACATTGATAACTCGAAATTATATAAATTGTATGTGGATGTAAATCAAAACGTACCTATTACTTTAATATCTAAAACCAATCATTGGCTCCATGTGAAAGTGTCTGTTAAAAATATAATTAGTCATAATTTGGGTGATGATATTGTTAAAATAGATATTTTAAACAATGAAGGCCTTTTAAAACCATTTGTGACTGAACAATTTGTTTTTAAAATTACAAGTTTAGTTACTGGTAAATTTAAAATTGTTATTAAAGTAGAAGTTTCAAATATAGTAACAAGATTGCAACAAACACTTGAGAATATTATAATAATTGAAACAGAAGATCCTAAGGTATAATAATTTTAATTAATTAATATAACAATGTAACAGTTTTAATTTTTAGATAAAGGTATTAAATGAAATACTAGATTTCAAATTAAATCCCGAAGATTCTATCAAGAGACTTATATTACCTGTTATTAATGAATCTTCTACTTCCTTTTCTATTTCTCTTACAATTGTGCAGGTATTTATTTTATTTATTTATAATTGATTAGCTAACATAAATTTTTTATTTACTTAATAAGCGTTATTGAGAAATTATTTTTAATTTTAGGAATATGAATGGGTGTTTGTATTTACATCAGATAATGAATTTGATTCTGATACAGAAAGTAAGGCAGAGACTCATCGTTTGATCACTGTCCCTGCTAACAGTACTATTTCAGTGGCTGTGGACATGCGTTGTCTTGCATTGGAAGATTTAGGGGTCTCCCCGGGCATAGATAGTACCACTATAGATGGTTGTTTACGCATGCAGTTAGTCGATAGTGCTAAGTTACTGCGCCAAATTCGATTGACGGGTCAAGTCGGCTTCACCAAAGTAAGGCACTTTATGTTTATTACTTTTTGGATATTTGTTTTGTGATTTTTGTTTTCGTACTAAAATCAATACATTTATTAACCAGAATAGGTAATAAAATAAATTATTACTCCTGAAAATAGTGAAAAAAGTAATATATACGATTGAATACTCAAAAATAATTCTATAATAATAAGAATACAAATAATAATTAAATAATACTCTATCCTTGATAAGGGCAAATCATAATCTTTTAATGAACTTCCTGAACATTACAGATACAGACTCACTTTGCCAAATTCAATCTAAGTTTAGTTTCATTTTGGTGTAAATATTTAAACAAAGATTAATTTACTGACTTTATCGGTACCGAAACGATTACGTAATGTAGAGATTGGACAATACCAAAGGTGGAGAAATATCGTTCCAACTCTACTCCGGCTTCTATAGTAGTGTGTAACTACTCACATAGTTCAATAAATGTAATTTTATTTTTATTTGGTCAGTCTGATTCATTGATGGTTACACTGTCCAAATTTTTGAAATGGTTCAGACTTTGTCGTTAATGATATCACAAATGGCACACAATTTGGATTTATGTTACGCTAACTCTTTTTGAGAGTAATTTAATTTTTCACCTAAAAATCGGTGATCTAACAGATTCTCTAATTAGTTTTCACAATTAAAGATTATTCTCGCAAGTCCTTCTTTAGTTTATTCCATATTTCAACATTGAAATAGTTGTAGTATTTCTTTGAGTACAGCCAAGAGCTGTAGATATGGGACTTAATCCAGCCATCAAATTTGGCAACACTGATCACACATCACTAAAATGATTGATGAAATTAGTCAAAATAGCTATTATTTAAGAATTATCTTTAGAATGTAATTTTAACAGATATATATCTTCGAACTCTGATATGGTTGAGAACATTGTAAGAATTTTTAGTATCTAGAGTTGGTAACATTGAAATAAATTATCGCTTTTTTGTTAATGGAATTTTGATTTTTGACATATAGAATAAAAATATTCATTTTGTAAAGAATAAAGCTAATTCAAATAAAATAGGAAAATAACTACATGAGATTTTTTGGTAAAACTTGACTTGAGGGCCAAACCTGAAGTTGGCTGCAGAACAAGGTGCTTCTGGCTTGAATTCAGGAGTACCAACTTAAAAAAAAACACCCCTAACCATGCCAAACCTAGTACAGAAAGCATTTTTATGATAAATATATTTTTAAACAGATGTACTCGAATTTTATTACAAACAAAATTTTGTTTCGTTAGTAAAAAAAAACACCCCTAACCATGCCAAACCTAGTACAGAACGCATTTTTATGATAAATATACTTCGCATTTCAAATTGCTCGGCTTTTGACGTTAAGTTGGTATTCCTGAATACAAGCCAGAAGCGGCTTGTTCCGCAGCCAACTTCAGGTTTGGCCCCCAAGTCAAGTTTAGCCGATTTTTTAATTCTACCTAAAATTTGGCGACCGTGACAGGACCTCGGGGAAAAAGTTAGGATATACATATTTTGGTTGTAATTAAGATGGAAAAAGAAAAAAAGGATCTGAAGAGCTATAAGGGCAGCATTTACAAGAATCCATGATAAATTAGCAAATGATTGAAAGGCAGTTGATGCAGATGAAAATGAAAAAGCTAATTTAAATCTTCTAGAAAAGAAAGAGTTAGAACTGGAATTAACCGATAAGAATATGTTTAGTTTTATGCTAGAAAATAGTAGTATTACAAATGATGATCTAGACAATAAAACGTTAGCTATTGAGGAGTATCAACGAAAATATCTCAAGCTTGTGTTGCAGGTTAATGAATTTTTAACACCAAGAAATGAACAAAAAATATAAATTGGTAACAATAACATTAATCAGAAAAGATACAAACTTCCTGATATTGAGCTGAAGAAATTTAACGGAGATAAAAAAGAATGGTTACATTTTTTGAGCTTATTTAAGAAAATCCATGAAGGTAGAGAGCTAGCTCAGGAAGACAAGTTTCAATACCTAATACAAGCAACCGTAGAAGGATGTCGAGCACGTGACTTAAATAGTTTTACACCGACTGATGATAATTACAAAAAAAGCAATAGTGGGATTAAAAAATCGTTTTGGTCGGGACGATATGTTGGTAGAGGTTTATGTATGTGAACTTCTTATGCTGGTCTTAAAAAACGTAATAGATAAGAATGAAACAGGTTCACTGTGCTCTTTGTATGATAAGTTAGAAGCACAATTACGAGCGTTAGATTCGCTCGGGGTTACATCTGACAAATATGCAGCCATGTTATTCCCATTGGTCGAGTCGTGTTTGCCTAAGGAACTGCTACGAGCCTGGTAAAGGAATCCTAGTACAATTAAGCATGAGAATCAAGAAACGGCGGGTACGAAAAGTCGTCTAACAAAGTTCATGACCTTCCTACGATCCGAAGTTGAAAATGAAGAGAGAATAACTCTAGCGACAGCCTGTTTTGGACTAAATAATGATCAGAAATCAAGAGAAAAGAAAATTATTCAAAAGGAAGAAGAATTCCGACAGCAGGTGTTCTACTAAATGCAAACAAGCGTGACAGAAGAAGTTGATTGGAAGAGAGTCCAAGAATTTGCTACTATTCAATACATACAATGGAAATTTAACCCACCTAGTGCAGCATGGTGGGTCGGGTGGCGGGAGCGACTCATTATAATAATGAAAGACCTGTTGAAGAAGATGCTAGGCAGAGCACATTTTTTCTATGAAGAGATGAATACTTGTTTATGCGACTGCGAAGCAGTGATGAACAGTCGTCCGATAACTTATTTATATGACAGCGATCCTGAAATACATCCATTAACGCCTGCAATGTTTCTAGTAGAGATTCAAGAGATTGGTATGGTGGATCTAGGCCTGGTGGAAGCCAAGCATTTGAATAAACGGTTGAGGTATCGACAAAAATTAAGAAATGAGCTACGGGAAAGATTCAGAATTGAATATCTTGGACAATTAATACAACCTTTAAAAAGCACAGGAAATTTTAAATCTATTAAAGTAGGAGATATCGTTTTGATAGACAATGATAACGTCAAAAGGATTAGTTGGCCAATGGCAAGAGTGATGGAAGTTATCTCCGGAAAAGATGGAGTTGCGAGAATTGTGGAACTAAAAACTAGTAGAGGCAAAATCCTCAGACCAATACAACGAGTTTATCCACTTGAAGTTTCTGAAGAAGATAGAGAAAATCTTAAACAAAGAAGAATAGCCGAAAGTAACGTATCTCAGACTGAAAAAAATAAGACAACGGTAATACGTTCGGGAAGAAAAGTAAAGATTCCGAAGAAATTAAATGATTTTGATTTAAATACTTAAGTTCCACAATGCTGCCAACTCTAGGTGGCAGTCAAAAATAAATATTCCATTAACAAAAAACAAGTGATAATTTATTTCAATGTTACCAACTCTAGATACTAAAAATTCTTACAATGTTCTCAACAGATTTAATATACTATAATCAGTTTATTTTTTGCAATATGTAATTTTTATATAATTGGGAATTTATATAAATATATATAATTTAAAGAAAATAGTTGATTTTACATTCTCACTTTTATAGAGTTATATTTTTAAAAATACGTGGAGATATAAAAATATTCTTCTAATTTCATTGTATTTGTATCTTTTATCTTCAAATTTTAACACTTCGCTTGATATTTTTTAATTTATTGTTGTTAAGTTTTACATTTCGATAGCGAGTTTTCAATAAATAAAAATGGAAGAGTTTCTAATGTACTGAATTGATTTATATTAATGTAAAAAATACAGGCGCGGTGGCCGAGCGTGTTAAGGCACATCTCTTAGCATACTGTGACGTCACCCGAACCAAGGTTCGTCGGTTCGAATCCGCCTGCCGACAATGTGTGATTTGTCGTAAAATATAAAAATACAGTTTCATGTATTTATCACACTCGGGCGCTATAAGCTAGTCACTTATACGCCTTAAATAATCTGACTAAAGAAACCGGCAGTACGGCAGTGTAAAAACTGCGGCTCGGTGTGCCCGGCCCCTATGTTCCGACATTGGAATTATGGGACTCATTATTTATCTTCAAATTTTAGTAGTGATTAATGTAAAAATATATACATATTTTTTTTTAATTTTTAGGTACAGTTTAAGACGTCTTGTATGCCATTTGTGTTACTACCTGGACAGACAAAACCAATGCAAGTACGAAATTCTGGCGTTGTACCACTCAAATTATCAGTAGCAGTGACCTTAGTCGATAGTGAGACTTGCACCAGAAGCAATACCGATAACGTTTTTAGTGTAGATACGTCGAGTTTGATGCTCAAACCTGGTCAAGTGGGAACAGTCAGTATTACATTCAACGCTAGAGATAAATTCAGATCAGTAAAAAGGTATAAAACTAATTCTAATTATATTATCTACTACGATTTTTACATTATTTTTCCCTTTATAAGGCACTGGTAGACCAGTGACAAGTGTCTTATTTGGAGTCCATGACATTGATTAAATAGATAATAACCATGATTTTGACATTTATTTTTCTTTATATTCTTATTCTGATTTTCGCTAAATATATATATATATATATACTGGGTGTCCCAAATAACAGTATGTTCTTGAATATCTCGAAAAGAATGCATCTTAACAACAAGTGTGGGGGGGGGACATCGGATTCTGACAAGATGGCCCCCCACACCCCTAGGGGAGGCTGGAAAGGGGGTCGACTTAAAAATCTTAAATGGGAACCCCTATTTGTTATTGCAGATTCGGAAAGAGCTTAAAAAAGTATGTTGGTTTTATTCGGAAACTTTTTTGTACTCCCAACAGGTGGCGCTGTAATCGTACTAATTAATATTGTGTCATTAACTTGATAAAACGGAAGAATAAGATTAATCGTCAAATATTAATTTGTGATAAAACCGATTTATCCATAGTCAGTTTATAAAAGGTTTGTTTTCTTCCGTACCCCCTGAGTGTTTAGTAGTAATATTTCTACAATTTTATGTATTTATTGAACCAACAAACGTCATTTTTTATCAATATATATATATATATCTCAAACGTTGATGTTTTGACAGATAAAACGCCAAGCATTTATTTATTTTTTTGTTCAATTCCATGGCTATCAATATTTTTAACGTAATTTTCAACATTTTCATATTAAATTTCTGTCGTTACAAAGCACGTAAAAGTAATTCTGTTTGCTGATTTAGATGCAGAATTTGATGCCCTAAAACTTTTATTTGACGCGTTTTTGCTTAAAATAAATAGGGAAGCAGGAAATTGCAAAAAACTGATTTCCCATGTTAAATCCCTATGACCGGATGAGCGAGTCACCACCCTATATATATATATATATCCAAAATTTGAAATATTGTTACCATTGATTTAAAAGTTTTGAAAAGTTTTGGATTATATTTCAATAGTTTTTCATTAAAATTTGTTATGGGCTTCAAGTAAAGTACCACTTCCGATTGTCCAATTTAACCCAGAGTCTAATCAATTCTTTATATTAATGCAAATAACTGAAATACGAAAAATATAAAATTTTGGAAGTTTGACTTAAGAGTTGTTGTGGCAGAAAAAATCGTCACCAATACACAACCATACTTTTTGTGAATATGAATTTCACATATAATTTGATTTTATTTACACAAAAATTATTTACCTATGATTTTATTTCCTTATAAATTGAAATACACATATTAAAATTATTTAAATAAATTATATTTCGATACTTTTCATGAAACATTTGGAGAATATGATTATTGAGATGGCGCTTATGTTGATGCGAAAAATAATGATATTTATAAGTATTTTTAACCTCATTATAATCGTATAATATTTTTATTTCTACATCGAGTTTAACTTTTAAGTTTCACTTGACAGTTCATAAGTAAAGTTTGTCCGCGATGTGGTGACCGGTACGTCATTAAACATATTCGTATGGGTTGAGTCTTACAAGGTTGGAGAAATTTCATGATGTCATACATGTTCTCAACCAGTCATGATAAACAAGAGCTATAAGTTAATAGTATTTACAAATTAAGAGTTATTTATTAAAGAAAAAAAGTTAAATAGCAGCAAATTTCATGTTATTATCATTGTAAATTACTTCAACAATAAATACTGATGACAGTGGATATATTTAATAATTTCAAACGAGGACCATTGTTTTAGAATCACCGATATATTTAATTCGCTTATTTTGACTGTTTGCGATATTTCGATAATGTTTTCTCTGTTTTACGTTTTGTAATTATTATGCCTTATTATTATTACTTGTTTCACGTTGTGCATAATGCCTGGAATAATATTAATTATTTATTTTGAAATTTATTACGAAATCATAGTTTCGTACAAAATATAACCTAAAATTAATTATGAAATGACAGATCGAAGTTTTAAATTTCCGTCCTTGAAGTGATGGTCTATCTTTTTTTTTCGAGTACCTAGTGGAAAAAAGCTAAACATATAAGATAGACGTAATATTAACCAACGATTGAAAAGCATGTATGTTATAGATATACATTAAGATTGTTTATTATTAGTTTAGAAACTGATGACGTACCGGTCACCACATCGCGGACAAACTTTACCTACTACGCACTTTACAATTTACTTATTACGTCGTTTGTAGTCTGGCAACTAGGCAATGGGCCGCTGGCCATGCCAGCGCCAGCGCCGAACCGATAAACTAAGAATGGAATTGAACTCGCAGTGGCGTACCAATGGGCTTCTGAATAATAATTGAAATATACATAAATTATGATAAAAACGTAAATAATATATATATATATATATAACCACTTTTTGGATATGTATTTTGTAGTTTTTGTTTTTGTACTTAAATGGACATTTATTAATCAGAATAGGTAATAAAATAAATTATTACTCCTGAAAATAGCGAAAAAAGTTAATATACGATTGAATACTCAAAAATTATTCTATAATAATATGAATACAAAGGATAATTAAATAATACTGCGTAACAAATAAATAAATAAAACTGGGTGTTTCACGGATATGGGACACCTCAAATAATTCCTATACTAATAGAGATATAAAAAATAGTATTAAGACAATCTAAGTCCAATTAAATAAGAAAAAAAAAATTTTAATCTGTGGTTCTGAAGTTAGGGTACAAAGTTATATTTTGTTAAGTGAGATTATACATATTTTTTATGCCTATTCGATAGAGTATTTTTTTCTGAATTCAACCATGTAATCATGATCAATAACAAAGCAATAAACATAATGGTTACAAACCATACACCTAATACAATACTTATAATTTATATGTATATACAGGCTGTCCCATGTCGATGCATTTATATATCTGGAGAATCGTAAGAGTTACGAGGTTGGTTAAATTAGACAAAAGTTGCCCCATTAGTATGATATTTGTATACCATGTATTTGTTTTTCCAATTAAATGCATATATCACTAGATGTAGACAAAAATATAAATTTGGCGATTTTCTTTCTTTGCTTATAACTTCGTTATATGAAATAATACGAGATTTTGGTTTACACTTTCTTAAGGAAATTTTTCATGGTAAATTTGCAGAAGTACTCTATTTTTTACCATTTACGAGTATGAGGCGCCGTTTGCGACAAAATACAATGTTCTGCATGATATATAGAATTGCATTAAATATATAAAGTTTTCTGAAATATATACATTTTTACCAAATATATAGAAAATTTTCTATATATAACTGAAAATTTTATATATATTACGTACAAATCTATATATTACAGAAAATTCTATATATTTCATGCAATTCTATATATTATGCAGAACATTGTATTTTGTCTCAAACGGCGCATGTGGCATTGTAAAAATATATAGACTTTTAGTTCTATGACACGCCGCGTGATATTGAGGGCGATCACATTTACCATTTGTGTGAAAGCAGCAAAACCCTAGCCTGCCTCAACTATAGACCTACCATTCTATATATTGCTGTCAGTAACAATTCCGTTTAGTGGGGATCGTGGGGAGTTCAACCAGGTTGGTAATGCGTGGTGCCTAATTTACATGTTCGCTTGTTTGTTCTGTAACAAGTGACAATTGAAGTGTAGGGTTTTAGGAATTATCATGGTTCATAAATGTGTTGTGCCGAAGTGCCATGAGTCTTCGGCTTCAAAGCAAATATATTTAAATATAATTAATTACCACTTTGCTCCGGAGCTGCTTTATACCGGACTAGTTTTGCAATATGTATAGGGATGTAGTCTATTCACATATACAACTATTTGAGACATTAAATCAATTTCATCTAACTCATTCAACATATCATTATGTTCCAATAGATAATTGCTTAAAATGATATAACACAGTTCTGTTAATAATATTTAAATATCTACAATTTTTATTTGAATATTTACTCTATAAATTTTATTGGCTGCGTAAAAACATATTTTCAAACTTATAGCCGGTGGAGCTATTACCACCTGGAATATTCAAGAAATAGTACATAAAACGTATTAGACTGTGTTATAAAATAAAAATATTCATAACATTTTGTCGCAAACGGCGCCTCATAGTAAGTTATTTAGTTTATCTTGTATTTCATTTTCAACATTCGCATTTAATACAAAACAGTGGTTTTCAAGTATTAATAAGCATTCCGCCACTAATCTTGCATCTGAATTAAATTGTCGACGGTAGCATTGATCATAATCGGAAATTAATTCTTCAAAGTATTCCGTAATATCCATATTTTACATAATTAAAACACATCACCAGAGTGATCCTAGCAACCACTTTTGACATGTAGTACATTGTGAACAAACTACGTGTAACATGGTCAACTAGATACTAGATGTTTCCTACATTATTTATTATAAAGATCATCTTAAATAAATTGAATATTGTCTTACGGTCATTTATTCAATAATTATATCACAAGTGCAGGCAAATACCTGAATATTTTCTCGAGTGCACGAATGTGCACGAGCGAAAATATTCTGATTGTATTTGACTTGCACGAGTGGTATATTGGTAGAATATTTCCCGAGAAAAAGTTCACATTCGATATTTTAAATTATTTTTATTATAATTTAATATTTATTTAAACTGTCATATAAACGTCAGTTGTCAGATCTTTAACACTTGATAAACGTCCAATGCAATTTTAGATAAAAAATATATATTTATCAAGTGGTGTAAGCAATAAAACAATTTTCTTAGAAACGTTATTAAACAAATGTACATTTTTCATTAGTGTTGTCAAATACCCGGATATTGCACTTGTGCAAATATTCACTGATATTCGATTGTGATTGGTCGAAATTTAAAAAATACTGTAACCTGATTGGTTGAAATTTTTCGAGTGAAATATTCAATAATTATATCACAAGTGCAAGGCAAATACCTGAATATTTTCTCGAGTGCACGAATGTGCACGAGCGAAAATATTCTGATTGTATTTGACTTGCACGAGTGGTATATTGGTAGAATATTTCCCGAGAAAAAGTTCACATTCGATTTTTTAAATTATTTTTATTATAATTTAATAATTATTTAAACTGTCATATTAACGTCAGTTGTCAGATCATAACACTTGATAAACGTCCAATGCAATTTTAGATAAAAAATATATATTTATCAAGTGGTGTAAGCAATAAAACAATTTTCTTAGAAACGTTATTAAACAAATGTAAATTTTTCATTAGTGTTGTCAAATTGACATATTCGAGTATTGCACTTGTGCAAATACCCGGGTATTTGCACAAGTGCAAATATTCACTGATATTCGATTGTGATTGGTCGAAATTTAAAAAATACTGTAACCTGATTGGTTGAAGTTTTTCGAGTGAAATATTCAATAATTATATCACAAGTGCAAGGCAAATACCTGAATATTTTCTCGAGTGCACGAGCTAAAATATTCTGATTGTATTTGACTTGCACGAGTGGTATATTGGTAGAATATTTCCCGAGAAAAAGTTCACATTCGATATTTTAAATTATTTTTATTATAATTTAATATTTATTTAAACTGTCATATAAACGTCAGTTGTCAGATCTTTAACACTTGATAAACGTCCAATGCAATTTTAGATAAAAAATATATATTTATCAAGTGGTGTAAGCAATAAAACAATTTTCTTAGAAACGTTATTAAACAAATGTAAATTTTTCATTAGTGTTGTCAAATTGACATATTCGAGTATTGCACTTGTGCAAATACCCGGGTATTTGCACAAGTGCAAATATTCACTGATATTCAATTGTGATTGGTCGAAATTTAAAAAATACTGTAACCTGATTGGTTGAAATTTTTCGAGTGAAATATTCCATTATATTACTTGGTTTGAAATAATAGCATATTTATTTATTGGATATTATGAAAGATTATTTTAATTGTAATAATTACGCGCCAATTATAAATCTGCAAATAAAATTGGTTGTGTCGGATATAAAACTTCGTTTCAACCCCTAACATTATTTTTACATATAAATAGACTAACTAGTCCGGTGTAAAGCAGCCCCGGAGCAAGGTGGTAATTAATTATATTTAAATATATTTGCTTTGAAGCCGGAGACTCATGGCACTTCGGCACAACACATTTATGAACCATGATAATTCCTAAAACCCTACACTTCAATGGTCACTTGTTACAGAACATACAAGCGAACATGTAAACTAGGCACCACGCATTACCAACCTGGTTGAACTCCCCACGATCCCCACTAAACGGAATTGTTACTGACAGCAATATATAGAATGGTAGGTCTATAGTTGAGGCAGGCTAGGGTTTTGCTGCTTTCACACAAATGGTAAATGTGATCGCCCTCATTATCACGCGGCGTGTCATAGAACTAAAAGTCTATATATTTTTACAATGCCACATGCGCCGTTTGAGACAAAATACAATGTTCTGCATAATATATAGAATTGCATGAAATATATAGAATTTTCTGTAATATATAGATTTGTACGTAATATATATAAAATTTTCAGTTATATATAGAAAATTTTCTATATATTTGGTAAAAATGTATATATTTCAGAAAACTTTATATATTTAATGCAATTCTATATATCATGCAGAACATTGTATTTTGTCGCAAACGGCGCCTCATATACGAGTTACTGATAACAGCTTTTATTTTTCATATGGAGGTCATAGTAAGCCATGGCATATTTAAATAGAGATTTTATTTTTGCTTTACAACGATATAAATGAGTAATAATTTATTTTTATTATAAAGAAATTAACGAAAATTGTTATTTATAATAATATTTAATTGAAAAAAGTAAATCGAAAGCTGCTATGGAAGAACACAACAATTTCATAAACAAATCTGGCAACATGTGTATTTTATTCATGTTAAAAATATTATACAAAAATAATTTTCGAAAACTTTACAATACATTTTCTATTAACTCGCCATTTTGTTCTATGCACTTCTGCGCTCTTCGTGCTGGTTCTTCTATAACTTTTCTCAGCATCCTTGGCCTAATTTGATTTAAAATGTGGCATTTCGTAATTCATTTTCATTTTGATATTTCTGAATGAAAAGTTTATTTTTTAAGTAACCCCATACAAAAAAATCCAATGGTATCAGATCGGGAGATCTGGTTAGGCCATTGAATTTCGCCGTTGGTCCCTATCCATTGCCCTCCAAATCTAACATTTAAATATTCTATTGTGGCCCGTGAATTTTGAGCAGGAGCTCCGTCTTGCTGAAACCACATATTTTGTAATTGACGAAGTGGCAAAAATATCTTCAATATCATTTTGTAATAAATTTAAATATCTTGGGCCATTTAAATTTTCATTAAATAAGATTGGGCCAATTAGTCGAGTTCCTACTATATCACACCATACATTGAATACAAATCTAACTTAATGATATGATGGTATTTTACTTCTATTTATTTATTTTAGTCGACCTAAAATTTAAGTTTCATTGGTGTAAAAGAGAATTAGAAATTTGCTCGTAAGTATTTTTATCGAAATATTACAAATGTTGGGACTTTACGTTTCGAATTTCAAATAATAAGCTTGCTTGCGTTTTGATCTTTATTACTTTACATAACATGTATACCACTAACAGTTTACGACAGCACATAGCGCGACATCTGTTATCCAAATTTTGCAATTACTCCCTTTCAACACATTACAAGACAATACATATAGCAGAGATAGTTGTCACCAAAAATCATAGTTTGAGTACATTTTTTAGAACTGTTTTCAATAATTTTTCTAATTTGTGGGATTAAAATACTGGATTAAAATGAATAAATCCCTAGTAAACAAAGTACGTAGATTGGTCTAAAATCATACGCATTTGAATTTGGGAAAATAAAAGAATACGTTCTTTCATTTTCCCAGTATCAACTCCGATGAACCAACTATGAATATTATTTCAACTCGTGATATGGAGTTTACTACCGTAGTTTTATCTCGGACATTTTTAATTTTTAAGAAAAAATCTGATTTATACCTGTCTCTATTTCTTTATTTCTTTGGAACATTAATTACTCACCAGAATTCAAAAAAATATATATTTGATTTAATTGCAAAGTGTTACAAATACATGTAAACTAACTATATCTATTGTACTATTCTTGTATTTTGCTCCATTATATTAACTATACAAAAATATTCGCAGTGAGGAAAGGAAACTCACATGCTTGCGAATACATTGCAATGTTTTCAAAAATAAAATGAAACCCTAATTCGCATGTCACTGGCTGGCAATTAACAAAAAGTTTAAACATTATTCTGATAGTGTGCTATCGTTCTCCAACTAATTTTTGTACATGCATGAACAACTGAACTACTTGGCAGTCACGAATTTTGCACTGTTTGTACGCTAAAAACCAAATGTGCATACTTCCGACCGTTTGTGATAGATATGTATTACTACTCGAACAAAGCTTATATGTATATAATTTTAGTATTCGTATTTTAACCGATCGCACTGATAAATTATCTGTAATTGTCTTGACGAGTTTCAGAAAATTTCTAGCACTAACAACAAAACAACTGTACTTACATAAATTAAAAATTAATTGGATTGATCAGTCAAATATGAAATATTCATAGAGCAAAATGACCACGATTACTATAGATCTGCTATTGAAGACTGTATCTGGTTTTCTATGTAGTAATTTATTTTTAAAAACTATGTGTCCAACTTGCAGGTGTGGCTTGGAAACAATGAGCTGTATACAATAATGGAGTGGAAAGTATCATAAAACTCCAATGCTGAATATACATGCAATTCTGTTGCCGAAAAACGTTAAAAATAAGCTTAATAGGTTTTCTATTTCGTTATATTCTTGGGCCGCACTCTGTCGTTTTTCCCGATTGTGCATGCGAAAAGAAAAAATTTCTTTTTTTTTTATGTAATATTAAATTAATTATTTTTGTGCTTCTCCAAAACTATTTTGTTACATTAAATAAATGCCTTTTACCCATTTCTGGATATGGTATTCTGCCATAGCAGATCTCAATAAGAATTATATTTATACGCGTGAAGTGCGGTTACTAGTCGTCAAATCACAATGCACAAATATGTTAGTGGAGGGAAAGCTATAGGGCTAGTTTTAATGTGGTGATAACTATTTGCCTGTGGAGGTTCGTACGTCATTTTGTTATTTCATTAATTTGTTGTTTACAGGTATAATACACGTGGAATAACAATTAATTTTCTGTTTATTTGCACCATTTATAATTTATTATATATATATTTTTTTGAAATCTTTCTTGATCGATTTATTTTTTATTATCTTATCGGGAAGCTTACATAATAAAAAAAATATTGTCTGCATTTCTGTTTATTATTGTTTATCTTTCAATCGAAGAATTTATAATCAATAATGATAATAATAATGTCAATATTTTATAAAAATCTTTTAAATACCTAATTAAGCTTGTTGACATCTACTGTTATGCGATTACGATACCACATTTTGGCGAAAGATAGTTGGCCCATGATTTGACAGCGACAGATTTTTATAACATCTTTCACTCCTTTATTGCGTACAACTCAATCCTAATATAATAGTTATTTGTGTATTAAGAGCGTAATGTGATTCTTTGTTACCTACTTGAGCACGGTAATTGCAGCTCTCGCCTTCGGCTCGCGCTGCAATAGCGCAAGAGGTACTGAAAATAAATTCGTTGTGTCAACTGTCAATATGACAAGTTTCTGTTTTGTTTGACAGAACGAATTTATGTTCAGTACGTAAACTTTTTTTTTTAATAATATTTTAAGAAGCAATCGTAGCAATAATTATGTGTGTATCACGAGCGTAAGTTTCTTTGTTCCTCTTGCACTCTTGACGTCAAAATAAGAATAAAATATATCCTATGCAGCCACATTGCTATCTTCCACCGAACGAGCTTTAGATTCGTGAGTAAGGGTTAAAAAATGATTGCAATGCTTTGACGTGAAAGTTAATGGTATTAAAAACTCAAATATCTTAAAAACGAACTTTGATAAATTTTTCGGGTTTAGTCGTTAATATAAAAGATTAATGTATTGTTTTATGACTATAGATAAGGACCTCATCGTTAAGTATATACTTTAAATAAATACTAATTAATATATCTTGTAACCTTTTATATCTAACATGTTTCTAATTAGAATGATCCGTCTGGAATATCCACGGGGCCCGAGTTTCGTATTGCCAATCGAAGGTGTACTGGACTCACGATCACCCGATGTCAAGATAGGTGTAGGCGCAGGTGGCGGGGTATCACCACGCCGAGATCGACCTGGGTCCGGTTCGTCAGGTAGTCATAGCTCAGCTGGATCACTGCATACATTGCCTGACGGCAAGCTGCCTATTGAGAGCACACGTACCGAGCTAGTTTGGGGTTGTGTACGTCCCGGTCGCACCACCTCTCAGGACTTTGTACTTCGAAACCGCTGTTCGCAGCGCGTTCGTTTACAGGCTGTTATTCATGGTTCACAGGCCTTCAAGGTTATAATAATTATTTTCATTTATCCTTCTATTTTTACAATCATAGTATAAAGTGCATGTTTGTATCTGACGTCACACAATAATGAACAGATGGAAAATTGTAATATTTTATATTTATACGGGGTGCACCATTTTTGTTTATCATTATTGCTCTCTTAAAAATTATAGATTCAGTTAAATGGGAACATTATAAAAATATTTGCTGGTAGCTCTGTTTTTGCCTGTTTTAAGAGCAATGTATTTCGGTGTTTTAGCTATCTCTATCATAAAACCGTGCTCTTAGAATACCCAAAAACAGAGTTTATGCTACCAGCCTATAAGTTTATGTCGAAAATATTTCTCTACGTTTCTGGACATACTTTAACATTATTGAACGTTTCTATTGAAACTTTTTTATGTATATGCAATTCATTATTGTGTAAAATTATGAGAACAACATTCCATTTTTATTATCACATATATTAAATAATGTATAATAAAATAAATTTTAGTTTGTTAAAGATCACAGCGAGAACATGACAAGTATAAACCTCTTGCTACAAGCGATGGAGTCACGAACAATTTCTGTATCCTTCTGCCCGAGTAACAAAGGCGCAGTCTTTGCGCGCTTGATGTTTTTGCCTATTGAACATGAGACTTCCCATTCAAAGCGTCAGATGGTATGTACTTTCAATGGAATTAATCTCCACTATAATATTTATTTTCATTTATATTTGTAAATATATACAGATTGATGGCGACCAGTGTGAACATAGGGTTAGGGTTAATGAGTACAGGTTTTCTAAATAGCTACTTATTACCATTCCAGTGATGGGCAGTTGTAATTTTTCGGCTGCGCCTCGAATGAAATTCTAGCCGCAGCATTAAATCTGTTCCGTTTTTATCTAGTTAAACAATTTTATTTTAAACAGTTTTTCGAATCAAATTGCTGTCGGGTGGCAAAGTTGAATTATCAAATTAAAATGTATCCGACGAAAATAAAATTCTCAAGTGTAATTCGGCAATAGCATATTACGATATAAGGTTGGTAAGTGCAATATAACAGAATCGAGTTAGTCGAGCATTTTCACTTTCCTTAACTGAACCGTGTATTGCATACTATTTTTCGTACGATCGATTTTTTAGTTAATTTTAACCAATATCAAAGTCAACATTTTCATTAAATCACAATAAACATCATAATTGCATGTCATTGCTAAGGAATCAAATTTTTATAATAAACAAACTGCTTTTATTAAAAAAGTAACATTTATAGAAAAATTCTTAAATTAAACATTATCAGAGACAGTATTATGGACTGTGAAATAAAAGAAGCTTGGAAGATTGGTTGTGATTCTTTAAATACCTGCGAAATCCAGGAAAAATACTATAGTTTCATTGTGTTATTACTTACCGCACTAATTAGGTTATAACTTTTAACAGCACTAATTAGGTTATACATAACTTCTAACAGCACTGTTCTTTTGCTCGTTTCTATAACAACTTATCGCAGTTCTGTATATTCAACTTACATGGTATATAAACTACGTTTGTAAGTACGTTAAAAACGCGATCGTGCGTAAGATAATTTAACGACATTAAAATAAAATATTTAAATTTTTATCGGGTTGCGAAAAGAAATGTAAATAAGATTTTGTCAGTTGCAAAAAAGTTATCTTCCTATTTATCCGATGTCAAAGTGACAAATAGTTATTTGTGTATTAAGAACGTAAAGTGATTCTTTGTTACTTCATGAGCCTGATTCTGTATCTTGCGTGACTACTTGCGGTACCCATACTAACACAGATATGTCACATGCATATAGTAAACCATCTATCGGACATTTAAAGAACTAATGGGTATGACGTCACTTCTTGCGAGACACGCAAATATAGATGCGTGACCTCCATAGCTCCTGTTTCTTACTTGCGACACTACCTGTCTCATTCTAACATTATGTTTGTCTTTTACTTTCTTGTCATTTTGCGTTATCAACGTTATCTGCCATAAAGTTTATTAAAATTTGTTTTTGCTCCTCTGTAGCGTTCATATCACGTTTTCTATCTTCTGCCATAATAAAATCGTATAAAAAAACTACAAAACGATGTTGACAAACAATGACATGTGATTGCAACTGACAGTTATAGTTTCAAAACCATTACCAACACTAAACTTGGCGCGAAAACGTAAAGCACGGAATTCCCTATGCTCGACACCAGAAAAGAATCGGTGACGTCATACATTGTACTAACGCAAATTTAATCACGCAACTGCTCACGCAAGATACAGAATCAACCTCCAGCGCAGTAAATTGTAGCTCGAGTCGAAGGTGAGAGCCGCAATAGTGTAAGAGAAACAAAAACACTTTACGCTCATGATACACATACAATTTTTTCTACGATTGCATCGTAAATTATTTTTAAAAAACGTATACGTACTAAAAGTAAATTCGTTTTGTCAATTGTCAATATAACAAGTTTCTGTTTTGTTTATATCCCTGGTAACTATTGAAGTAAGCGCGCATCTAATATCTTTTTCTCCTGTTCTAATATTAAAATAAGAGAGTTAAAATAAATTGAAAATAATTCGATAGATTTAAAGGCAACAAGTTTGAGTTTTAAATGTAACGAACTGTTTTTAGTTATTATTATTTTACTCATAAATTTAATTTAAATAGAGGAATTTTATATTATGCGTTGACAATTTTAAATAATATGATAACTATCTATCTCATATACAAAAAGTGATTGATTGAAAATATATCAAGGAAAATTATCTCCGTAAAATTAATCTTATATCTATTTGCAAAAAATTACGTGTACAGCACGTTATGAAAGCATCTTTTTTCACTCATTTGATTGATACACTGCAGCTTTGCGGTTGTGCAATAAACTTGAAATTCGGAAAAAAAAGTATTGCTTTCATTTATATTAATAAAAATATAAATATTTTAATGCGACACCTACTGGTTTCCAAGCTTATCAAGATGCCTGACATAAAAGCTCATGTATTTCCTTATGTTCGCACTTGTAACGAAACGCGGCAGTTTAATTTGAAATTTTGAACAAGTGTGAAAATTGGCTCTTCTGTATATTTTAGATAAGAATGAGATGAATAAAAAGTTACTTAAAATGAAGTTTCACTTCTATAATTTAACGTAATTGTCTGTAGTACTATATATTAGAAAAATAAAATATGACATTTTCGTAAAAAGTCATATGGTCATGAAATTAAAACAGAAACAATACAAAATGTCAATCTCAATTCACTTAAATATTTAATTCTGAGTTATAAACATTAAGATAAATAACTGTATTGAACTCTCACGTTGATATATTTTGTTTATCTTATTTCTACAGTTTTCTGATTTTTATGATAATGTCATCAAATGTCTAGTGCTACAGACATATTAATGAAAATTAATTTTAAACAACTTTTTTATTAATTTATTTTCTACAATGTACAGGTTAAACTACAATGTTCCGAATTTTGTTGCTTCGATCATATCATACTAGATAAAGTACTACGTAGTAATAAATAAATAGTAAACCAGTAGCGACACTTGGAATAAGTCATGAATTTAATTAAACTTTGAGAAAATTTAATTTTAACATTGACATGTTTCTTATAATACTATTTATCGAAGTCGATATCTGTCATAAAGTAGTCGCATGTCAGCATCTTCACTTCAGATTTTATTTTTATAGCCAATCTAGTTGGATGTGCTCTCTTTGTCATCCATAACTGCCCATAATATAGATTTATAAAATATGAAGTATAGTACTATATGATTACTTATTAGTATCCTAAAAAATACATTTGTAAACAGATTCAATTGTACGGATATGGCGGCAATATTGCAGTAGATGTGCAAAAAGTCGCCAAGGATACATCTGGTCGTATGTGGCTTTCATTCGGGCGACTCGACTACCGGGACACCCTCCATCAAATGTTTATTTTGCGCAACACAGGATCCTTGACTGCGTTTGCTTGCCTTAGTGTTACATGCAAAGGTTGAATATATTTGATGGTGTAATATAAATTAATCTAAAGCATTGTATTGTGTATTACAGTTCTGTACCCCTTTATGGATTCAAGCGTGACCATTTGTCCTACTGAAGCAGTTATAGAACCAAACAAAGAAGTTGAAATATCTGTCACTTTTAGTCCAAGACCCGAAGACTTCAAGTATATACAAAAAACTGCTGCAGTGGAGGTGTCAGAAATCGCATCAATTAAAATTTTGACAGGTCCGGAACCTACTCGTGGGCGTATCAGACGGTTAGTTAATTTTTTTTTATTGCTGTAATATAGTAAATTAATGATATATTATTCTTGGTATATCTTGTATATTTATTTTACGCGAATTTTAGCGCTTGCTCCGTAAATCTCAAAATGAGACTGTCAATTTGTTAGTCAGATCAACTTTTTGCTATATGTTAACACTTTTTTCAATTGAGCTGAACTGAGGTCATTTCTATTTTCTACTTTCTGCGTAGCTGATGCATCTATTTCGCTGTCACCAGACTAAGACAAAATATCGTGTGTGGTGTAGAAGGAATTATTTTTAAATTAATTTTTTTATGTACTTTCCAATATTTTCTATTTATTTGTAACTAGATTTTGCGTACTCTCTAATTTAACTATATTAGATATTGTACAAGGTGTAAGAGCAAAAGAAAATAAGGAAAATATTGGCGAAAGTAGGTTTCATTGTTTCACTCTGTGTACAAGGGAAGTTAAAAAGTGATAAATAAATAAATATATCATCACGCATTTTACCCTTTACTCGGTCTGGCTCTCTTCCGTAGCAGATCTCGGTAAGTAATATATTTCTTCGCATGAAGTGCGGTTATCAGCCTTCAAAACACGGCCCCCAAAGATGTTAGTAGAGAGGGTTGCCACTGGGGTAGATCTGCATTTTATTTTTAGTTTAGTCACTAGTTATGTACATAATTTTTTGTATCACCACATACTTAAATAGATTTAATAGTTATATATCAATGTTGTAAAAGTGTTCACTTATCTTAAATAGCCAAGCTAACTCGTATCCAGCAATATAAAAAAAATATCTTTTGTAATACATTGGAGTATTTTCATTCAACATGTTAATTATTTTTTCGTATTCTCCCTCCGAAAAATCTACTGAACTTATTTTTCTTTATTACATATACTGAACAAATAATATATTATTAAATGTAGGTATGTCAAAATATATTGAAAACATTTTGATTGTTTTCATGGGACAATATTCTTACAGAATATAACGCGTGCGTTGCATAGTCCCAGATTTTTTTTCTCGCTATTCACTCAGCCTTTTATTGATCTATTCGCACTCATCTTCGATTCGTGCATATTTCCATAGCAATCAAAGCATTTATGAGCTCAAAAAAATTGTCGGTAATAAAATTAACCAATAAAATGAAAGATTTTGATTTAATAAGTGATAATAATTAATTAATAAATAATTATAATTAAATATCCTAGGTTACCAATAAAAAAAAAAAAATTCATAAACGTCAGTTGAAAAAGTCTATCGAAATGGCAAATTCTCGATGGGACCTGCTTCTACAGAAGAAATTTTTGCTTGTTAAATTCTGACGCAAAATATAACTCGTAATATGATGATTGTCAGATAATATTTTGACATTAATTTAAATTCGTTGTTACGGAAATGGGGAATACAACTCGTGCTGCGTATTCGCTATATTGCCATTTCCATAACAACTCATAATTCATGTCAAAATATTATCGACCATTATCATATCACTTGTTATGTTAGTTATGATAATATTTAAAAGCTTCATAAAATAAATCTATAGAGTATGTAGGACATGTGATCAAATTATATGCTGTGTATATTTGGAGAGCAATAACCGCTTTCACTGTCACAAATATTTTTTGCCTTCATTTTGACATTTTGGTCAGTCAATCTGGATCAGAATAAAGTATGTCCTATGCCTATCGTAATCTCTCACTAAACGGACTTCGGCTAAAGTGCAGAATAGTGTACTTGTCATGTCCAATATCAAATATCCGCCCCTTCATAACTTTTTTTGTTAACAGTGATTCTTAATTTTTTTTTAAATATATAATTTGACATTTCTAATTTCTGATTTTGTTTTGTTTAACATTCTTTAAAATAATACATAATTCTACATAACAATTTGGAAAAATTGTTTTATATTCTCTGAATATGGAAAGATGAATGATTTATTTAAAATTTTGCAAAAGGATTAGTTGTGCTTAATAAAATATTCACAAGATTAGAAACTTATTGGTACACAATAAACTTATACGAAATGTGTTCGTTTAATGGTTCTGTCTGCCTTTCATGAATCTGATTCTTATCAGTGGCGATGTCGTGATCAATCGGCTGGCAATCATTGTATTATCGCAGTATTAGAAAAGGTTCCTGATTCTCTGTTTCCAAAAACGTTGGAAGAATTTCTTATAATCACTTATTTCTGGGTTAAAAAATATTTCCAAAACTTTGTCCTTTGTTCCATATTTTCTCAGTTTCTTTGTCATTCAGATTTCGTCAGTTTCTGTTTTTATATTCAAATATTTTTTCCATTTTTTATTTCCTTGTCATTTATGTTTTTGAAATAAATTTTTCTGTCGACTGGTTTATTTGTTTACATATTTTGAGTGATTTTTCAAATTTACTATATCTTGCCAAAATTGCCAAGTATAGTATTCTGCACTTTACATTAATTAATTTGTTAAGCCTGTATGACTGTATGATCAATGCTTTTGTCAATTTTTCATACTCATTTTCTGATATATAAAAAACTGAATATATCATATACGTAGAGACGTCAATTTTCTTATCAATTTTAACAAAATGAACGCAAAAATGTTACTTGTTCCAAAATAGAACCACCTATTCTATTAAGCATACAAATTTATCGTGTCATACAGCCAATTTAAAGGCATTTTTTTCATCAATTGTTTCAATTTTTGTATACAACAAAAGTGGATATGAAAAGTTGACTAAAAATTGATCGTGTGATATGGACATTTAGCAAAAAAATAAGCAAGAGCGACAGTGACTTTTTTAACACTTCGCTTGATATTTTTTAATTTATTGTTGTTAAGTTTTACATTTCGATAGCGAGTTTTCAATAAATAAAAATGGAAGAGTTTCTAATGTACTGAATTGATTTATATTAATGTAAAAAATACAGGCGCGGTGGCCGAGCGTGTTAAGGCACAACTCTTAGCATACTGTGACGTCACCCGAACCAAGGTTCGTCAGTTCGAATCCGCCTGTCGACAATGTGTGATTTGTCGTAAAATATAAAAATACAGTTACATGTATTTATCACACTCGGACGCTATAAGCTAGTCACTTATACGCCTTAAAAATAATCTGACTTAAGAAACCGGCAGTACGGCAGTGTAAAAACTGCGGCTCGGTGTGCCCGGCCCCTATGTTCCGAAACGGAATGATGGGACATCATACAATGTAAAAAATAATATTTTATGTGTTCAGACTGTTCAACAAAATGAATTCAAGTAACGGCGGTAGCGGCGTGATGGGCCAGTTAACGAGTGCATTCATGGTGCCGCGCCTGAGTAGTGTGTTTCCCGGTGAGCGCATTCCTAGTGACGTGGCGACGTGCCGGGAGGGAGGCGGTGCACTGCGTGATCTACTGCGTGACTTGGAAACGCGCGACCTGGCGCTAACTGTAGAACGGGCAGGCCCGGACTGCACCAGCGTTGGGGAGACATTAGATAACACACTAATGTTTCAGTCACTGGTTGTGACCGACTCTACAATGTTGAACGTCACGGGCCGCACTAGTGGCGGTTTCTGTTCTGTAGATCCGCGCCGCTTAACACTTACCCCTGCTAAGCAAGGCGTTGTGCTACTGCGAAGCCACCACTCTCGGCCTATGCCGTTTGAAGTATGCGTACCGTCTGCCGCTGCTGAGGCTGGGCTGCAAGCCTCGCCGTTGGTTGGAGTATTACCACCAGGAGATGTTGCCCCTATTACTGTTCTCTGCACTTCTATACCACCCCGTCTTCCTTGTACTTGTGTAGTTATGGTAAATATCTTACTATCAATTAACAGTCAATCGTATTAATCATATATGTGGAATTAATGTTGCTATCAAATATTTAGAATTGTACTTATTAAATAGACGAAATAGAATTTTGATTAACTTCATGGAATATTAATATATTAACAACGTTATAAAATTTTCTAATTACTTTCTTTTTTCTAGATATATGTAGAGAATGAAATGATGGAAATAGAACTGAAAATTCAAAGCATTAAATCTGGTCGATCACCATAAATTGAAGACGGAAAAAATATTTTTCATTAGCAATAGTATATTTTTACATTTTAAACTTTTTGTATTTATGTATTGTTAATTTTCAATTTAATGTTCATGTACTTATAAATAATTTTAATGAATGATAAACGGTTTTATATTTCAAATATAAATTAATTAATACCTTTTATAATTTTTGTAAAATAATTATTTTGCATTTTAAATTAAGTGAAATTTAATTGTTTCGGTTCAATGAAAAATATTTATTGAAAATAATACGTACAAATATAATTAAACATGTATGAATAGTGCATATAAATTAATTGTTGGAGTACACTAATACTTCGTAATTACAATTTGAAATTTCCTTGCCATCGAATGGTATGTAACATGTACCATGGCTGGGGTGTACCTTGCCAATAGTGTGCGAACCCTCGTGAAACACGCGACCTGCGTATAGTGTCTCGCCATCCGCAGTGTTGCCAACTGGCACAGAATCGGTGGGAATCTCACCGCAGGCAGCGGGCACCCAGCGCATCGTGGGCACACACATCACTTCACAGCCCGACACGTACAGCTCTTCGCCACCCCATGCTAAATATGCGGCATCCTTAGCTGGGATGACCTTGGTGGGTAACAGGTCTCCATTGTGATATGCGCGTCCCACATAAATAGCGGTACCGTCAATATCACTTCCGCCGTGCACAGCATTAGCAGGGAATGGATTTCCCGGAGACCAGTGTTGCCAATAGAAACCTTAAACATTTAATTACATTAAGTCACGATTGATATCGTTTCGATTAATTTCGTAATTCGAATATAGTAGAAATATAGTTACATTAAAATCTAGCTGGAAACATAACTTTTGAATAAAGTGTTCTAAAAATACTAGAGACTGAAGAGTTGAGGATAATTTAAACGTTGAAAAATAATAAAGCGGTAGGCCCAGACAACCTACCAGCAGAAGTCCTAAGACTAAATTGCGATACCTTTATCACCATTCTACACTCACTCCTACAAAATATCTGGAACAAAGAAACTATTTCTGGCCGCTGGAAGGAGGGGCTCACTGCATGCAGCAACTGGAGAGATATTACGCTATTAAACACAGTTAACAAAATTCTACGCACCAGAATATCTGAGAAAATATAACCCACATTCCGAGAAGAAGAAGCAGGATTTCGCCCCAACAGATCTTGTGTTGATCATAACAACACACTGAGGATAATTATAGAACAGTCGATATAATCGGCCTCCCAAATAAAATCTTTAATCTCATCAAAAATTTGTATCAAGACTGCCACTGTCAAGTACTACATAATTGAAGGGTGTCAGAGAAGATCCCGTCGATAGCGGCGTCAAACAAGGCTGTATATTATTACCTTTGCTCTTTAACATCGTTCTAGATTTTGTAATGCGACGCGTTACCACTGAACAAAGAGGTATCAGCTGAACACTACAGACCTATCTAGAGGACATTAATTATGCGGAAGGCATATACTTTATGTCCCATAATAAACAAAATCAACAAACTTATTCAATAATCTTGCCTTGTAGGATTAAAAATCAACGTCCAGAAAACGAAGTCAATGCGTATTGGCACACACAATGTTACTCACGCTGATGATGAACCAGTAGAAGAAGCAAACTAGTTTTGCTACTTGGGTAGCGTATTCTCTACAAACGGAGGCGCTCTAGCCGATGTAAATCATAGAATTAAAAAACAAACCAATCAATCGTGTGGAATGCTAAGACAGATATGGAACTCTACCTACATCTTCAGAGGAACTAAACTAAGACTTTTCGTAACCAACGTGAAATAAGTACTACTCTACGCATGCGACACTTGGGAAATTACTAGCCAAATAACCCATAAACTTCAAGTGTTTACATATAAATGTTTACGTCGCATATTTCGTATAAACTGGACTGACCATATAACAAATGAAGAGCTAATGATTTAGAGCACAACAAAAGGATGTTAACCAAGATATTAAACGAAGAAAATTGAATTGGATTGGCGGCGATCCGTATTGAAAGACCTGGAAAGGGAAGGAAGATCCTGGAGTCAAGTCAAATACACAGCGCAGAATAGATCCCGGTGGAAAAGTTTCGTGGAGATCCTATGCTCCTCAAAGGAGATCTAGGACATATTATATATAAACATTGAATTAAAATAGAATTTATACTGGACTGCCTGCTGTGTGAAATCGTTGCCTATTCTATTATATATACAAGTCCTGGAAATATATGTTGATTTTAAGGTAAAATGAGAACAAATATTAATTTTTGCCGACGATTCTGTTGATCCGTATGATATTGATAAAATTTTCGTATACATGGGATATCAGTTTTTCCTTGCGCGTTGCTTCCCAATTGATTTTAGACAAAAATGCTTCAAATTAAAGTTGTAAAGCTTAAAATTCTGCATGTAAGCCACTAATCAGATTTTATTTGTGGCATTTCATAACCGAGAAAATAAATTTTAAAGATTTTTGAAAATTGCTTATTTGTAGCGATAGCCATGGAACTCAAACAAAATTACAAGCAACTGTATGACATTGTAACTGTCCAGGAACTTCTTCCAAATGATTATGAAAATCGCGCCAACTTTTGCGAAATTATTATGGAAAAGGCAAATGAGAATAAAAATTTTATAAAAAATATTTGTTTTACGGACGAATGTACGTTTACTTTAAACAAAAAGCCAAATCTACATAATTGTCGGTATTGGTCACAGCATAATCCGCACAACATCTTAGAAACTAATTCTCAGTCAGGGATGTGCGTGTAGTCTACTGCAAGTAATCTACGCCATTCTCTACGTGTAAACAATCATGTAGTCTACGTCTTCATTTTTCATGTAAACAATGTAGACTATGTAGACAATGAAAACACCTGTGTTCACTTAAGTCATATTAAAATTTTATCCCTAGAACTAGGGAATTTTAAAAGTTGGTAGAGATTTTTATTATTATTCTAGGGATTACATGAAAAAAAAATTAGTTGTGCTGGGTGAAACGTTCAAAATTTGTCAACTGGTTACTGTTAAAAATAGCGCCAAAGAAAACTCTGTCTGGTGAGAGGCGCGGTGATCGATTTTAAAAATATGACAGTTCGCCCAAGACCCAAGACAGACAATCGTCTAGTAATGTACGAGCACTTGCTTTTTCAGTTTTATTATATAAAGACCGATAATGACCCGAGCTAACGAATACGAATACATGTAATAGTTATAAAGGAATAAATTTAGGTTATGTTGAATTTTACAACTGTCAGATGCATTATCTGCATTCTTTACATTGTTTACGTCGCTAGAATTGTCGACGTATTGTCTACGTGTAGATGTAGACAATTAAAGATTACACGTAGATGCACATCTCTGTTCTCAGTACATCCAAAGGGTAAATGTGTGGGCTGGTATACTTGGTAGCCATATAATTGGACCGTTTTTTATCGAAAAAATCAATTCTACTTAGAACTTCTTATCGAGAAGGTGGGACCAGAGATTGCTACTTTAAATTTGGAAAATGTGTGGTTTCAACATGATGGATGTCCTGCACATAATGGTCATGTACTACGACAGTATTTAAATGATACATTCCCGAACAGTTGGATTGGCAGAGGAGGAACAATTAATTGGCCTGCACGGTCACCCGATTTAACACCGTGCGACTTTTTTTTGTGGGGACACTTGAAAAATGTTATAAACAGAGAAAGATTTAAAAATAATGAACAACTTAAGGATGCAATTTCCAATGAATGTAGAAAAATAAATGCCAGACATCTGCATAATGTTAGAGACGGCTTTTATAATAGACTTGGATATTGTTTAGCGAAAAATGGAGGGTTATTCGAACATTTAATATAAAATTATATGCATCCTTGTTTTCTGTTTATTAAATAAATACATTATTCTTATTCTTCATTTCTGTTTTATTTTCTTTGTGTTGAGAGCTATATTATTTATGTAGGTATTCTAAAATTAAAACAATGTATTTAGGAAACAGATTTGTTTTATACGTAGGTACATCAATTGAGTTGGGCATAAAAATTTAAATTATATTTCTTTGTAAACATTCGATTTGCCCTTATTTATTTACACTAAATTTTAATTTTTGGCTGTATACCTGGTCATAATTCAATTTAAGTGTCTGCATATTTAACATCTATTAGACCAGTGGTTCCCAACCTTTTTTTAATTGTGACCCTTTTTAGTTTTTTTTAAATGTTCGCGACCCCCCTTTCGCATATTTGATCAATAAAACAAAAAATAAAAGGTTTGACAAAATATATTTTAGGACTTAGTGATTATATTTTTTTCCCTCAAAAAAGCCAAGGCGACCCCCCAAAAAAGCTAAGGCGACCCCCTTGTGGGTCGCGACCCACCGGTTGGGAACCGCTGTATTAGACGAAAATCACAAAACACAAACTTTTTTTGACAGTTACAATGTCATACAATTGCTTGCAATTTTGTTTAAGTTCCATGGCTATCGCTACAAATAATCAATTTTGAAAAATCTTTAAAATTTATTTTCTCGGTTATGAAATGCCACAAATAAAATCTGATTAGTGGTTTACATGCAGAATTTTAAGCTTTACAACTTTTATTTGAAGCATTTTTGTCTAAAATCAATTGGGAAGCAACGCGCAAGGAAAAACTGATTTCCCATGTTAAACGCCTATGGCCAGATTTTTAATTAACACCCTGTATATAATTCATGTTATTTAATTTTAGTTGTTTGATTTAAAAAAAAATTACAATAAGAATTAAAATTATTCATCTTTTTAATTTTACATAGAATAATTATTTAAATTGAGCTTGTTATAGTTATTTGTGTTGTTCCGAAACGTATTTTTTTTGTGACCTCAATGCCAGTAATGGCAAGAATAAATAGAAATCTATGTTCATTTATTTAAACATTCATATTTTTTTGTAATTTAGGTCGTAATTTTCCAGTCTAAAAAATGACCAGAAAGGACTAATTTTCTGAGCGGTCCATGTTACTATCATGTTTTCATTCATATCTTTAGCAAATCTAAGGCACTGAGTATTCGCATCCACCATCTTAGAGCATTCTCAGCAACTGACAGTATGGAATCGTATATAAACAAAGGTAACAGCGTCAATATTAATAAAATGGACAATTTTTTAGAGATTTAATAAATAAACAAACAAAAAATCAAACTAGTGAAAATAATTTAATATCTATTACAAATGTTCATTATATTTATGCATAACAGTTCCAGCTATAGTCGGGACAGGGAATAAATCAATGCACGTCATACAGGACGTCATTTATATTGTATGTTTACATGTAGACCAAGATGTGGACAACCACCTACACATATTATCGCTACTACTACCAATAGTGCAGCGTATTAATTTTTAATGCATTTCACTTTTCCGTTGATTATTCATCACCAAATAAAAAGTTACATACAAATATTGTCAAATATTAACTGGAAATCCTTAAAACTAAATTAGAATGTAAGATTTAAATGAACTAATTTGCAATTTTGTTTTTTTATTATTGACTTCATGTTGATGCTATGACGTCATTTATGACATGCATTGATTTTTTCCCTGTCCCTACTATATTAGCAACCGAAGCGTCTTGTACACATTTCATATTGTTGTAATAATAAGGGTAGGTATCAATATACATATCATTATAAATAATAATTATTTAAAATCTTTTATCAATCTCTAAAAAATATATTTTGTATAATAATTGGAATTGTAAATTTTTAAGTTAGAAATTCAATACAATGCAAAAAAAAGTAATTTCAACAAGAGATAAAAAGTCGGTATGTACAAAAAATGATTGTTATATTAATTTGTCATTTGTTAATGATTATTTAATTTCTAAAAAAATTAAATAATAAATATTGAATGTCGTTTATTATTAACATCTTTCACAGTTATGTGAACTATATACCACTAATTAAGATTTTTAAAATATAAATCAACACTAGATTACAAACATTTTAACGATTTAATTTCATGGAACTACACTTATTTTCTTATGAAATGCCATATATAAACATAGTGAACCACAAACCAAATATCTACGTGAGTGAGTTTTGTAACAAGATGCGAATACCTACTATAGTAGTGTTCATTTAGGTGTTTGCACGAAGCAGTAAATAAAAAAGCAGTTTGTATATTTTTAAACCTATATATTTGGAAACCTCCTTAATTAAAAACTTCAGTTATATAATAGTGTAGTATGGCACAAGTTTTATAAATATTTATTTAGTTATGAATGCTTGAAAACGAGTGTCTAAAGATTTTATAAAACGAATCACTTACTATACTTTTTCTATTATCGTAAATTAAGACAATAACAAAATTTCGTTATTTTAATTATTTAAAAAGTAAGATCAAACTCCAATGACAGATGTCTGAAGCTAACTGCACCCCGTGCTTAGTACCTCAAGCCGTGACTAAAGCCTGTCAACATGTGATTAAATGTTGTTTAATAAAATATAAACTAAGCACTTGGCTAAGTCTCACAAAATTCAGCCTCCAAGTCACCTTATGATGTTATTTATCGCCATGAAAACCAGTACGTTAAATGATATTTTAATAACGGGAGTAGAAAAATAAATTAATATACCTTCACGCTTTTAGCCATTAATGTATGTGTGGTACTCTGCCGTAGCAGATTTCGATAAGTGATAGATTTTTGAGCATGAGGTGCAGTTATCGGCCGTCAAATCAATGCCTCAAAAATATTAGTGAAGAGAAATCCACAAGGGTAATTTTAAATGTAATGAAAATCAATTTGTCGGCGACGGAAATCGAAATAGGGTTTTCCAATAAATAGTTAAACACGTTATCATTAGGCTATGTATCCAAAACTTTAATTATAAGCATGTTATGAATATTCAACACAGGGCAATATGTTTACTTTTATAATTTACTATTATCTGAGTAATTAACATTGTTTACATTTATGTTTTAAATATTTGTATTACCTACGGCGCATTGGTGCTCGGTAAATGATTTCTCGGAGAATAGATCTGCCACATGTAGTTTCCATATACAGAGAGTTTAATTACAAATATCTTCTAACAATACGGTTCAGTGGAATATTAAAGTAATTATTGCTGTTATAGATTCGAATTCGAAATAATTTTAATAGTTGTTTATCTTAAAATAAACTAGTACACATAATTTGTTAGACATTATTATGAAGATATTCACATATGATACGGATATTGTTTTATATAAATAGATATACGCTATGCAATGTTAGAAAATATTTTTGTAAAAAGTTCCTAAATATTCGAAACTATAAATATCGAGAACTAATAATATGACATACCAACGAATTACTGGTCATCCGTTCTCTGAATGTCGTTAACGGAGTTATTTATGACTTATTATTTTACATTGAATACGACTAAAATGGTAACCAGTTGATAATTGGCATTATTTGCTGTATGACGAGTTATGCGATAGCAGAAACACCCAATGATTTAACATAGGAATTACAGCATTTACAATTATTTCTATGGCTAATCCTCAATTAGCATTTAAAAAGATATTTTGTTACAACAAATATGAAAATTTGTAACACCATTTTACTGATTGATTGATTCTGAGATCTCTTTAAAATTAGCACATTCTGGTCAACTAATTCACAAACACATGGAATATTGTATATGTTAATATACTTACAAAAAAAATAAAAATAACTGTACGCTCTTACCTGCCATTCTGACGAATATTCCAACACTAATGCGTTGTTTACCAATTCATTATCTTAAATACTTTTCCACTGACTGCCACGTTTGCGTAGTGATAAACGCTATCATTATACACTTCACTAGTACAGGCCTACAGTAAACTTAGGAATCTCAGTTATCAAAATTGTCAGAAATTGTATACTTACATGCTGATCAAACATGATTATTTAAGTGTATAGATATTGAAATCTATTTTTAAAAAATTATCCTGTCTGTATTTTACATCGAAAATATGTAACTCGTATCTCGTATAACTGGAAAAATATTTCACTTCACTGATGACCTTAGTCCACAGATGCCTTAATTTAGCTGAAAGTTGATCTGTTAAAATAGTATGTCATATTAACATACAGGGTATCTCACGAAACCTGTGCCATACCTGATTACAAGAAAATGTTTCAAATAAAAGTTATAGAGTATTAAATTCTGCGTTTAAATCAATTAACACAATTCATTTCTTATTACATTACTTTAATTATCATTTGAAGTTTAACTTAACAATTGATGAAATCAAAGTGAATTATAAAATTAGGATACCGTCACATGTTTTTAACTAACTAAGTTACTGTCTCCTTGTTATTATATCTGATTTTATTCCAATAGGTCCCAGGTTCAAATCCTGGCTTCTCTTTATACTTCAATTTCATTTCATCAATTGTTAAGTATTTACTTAAAATGCTAATTAAATATTCCACTTATATAACAATGTCAATGCAGGCGACTTTCGTGTCAAGTCTTTCAGTATATTAAAAAGTCATGGGATCTTGCTGCCTGTGATACATGAAAAAAATGGAATAAAATCAGATTTGAATTATATGCTGGCCGTAGTTTAGTTGGTTTACAGTATATGACTGAAGTTCATAGATCAAACGTTCAAATCCTGACAGTATCCTAATTTTTCTTTTTACAATTGAATTTTATTTCGGTACTGCTAAATTGATTTTAAAACTTACCGAAGAGTGATATTATTTTAGTTAAGAGAGTGGTACAATATATATATATATATATATATATATATATATATATATATATATATATATATATATATATGTATATGTATAACGTTTAACTGTCATATACATATTTTAACTTGTGTTTAACACTAACTAAATAAATAAAATATAATCTCTAGACTGATTTAGAAGCAGAATTTAATTCTATAAACAATCGTTTAAATATTTTGCTGTAGAGTAATCAGGGACGAAATGGTAACGGAAAAATGTAATTTCCATGTTATTCACCTATGCCATATATTTCATGGGACATATATGATCCAATTAAGGTGAAACATCCGCTTAATTAAATCTTAAGTTAGTTGCAGATCATTTGATCTGACTTGATCTCTTTCAAATAATATATCTTTGTTTTTATGAATGAAACTTACGATGAATTATAAATAATTTTAAAGCCAATACTTCTAAGTGTAGTAATAATGTACATATTATTAAATTTATGTACAAATAATTGATAGAAAACGGCTCAAAAATGAACTTGAATTAATTTTTTTAGATATATTTAAGAATATGGTCCTCTATAAAATATATAATTTTTATCCAATTTGAATGTGTAAAAAAATATGCGAAAAAACTCTCAAAAACAGACTTTTTCGGATATATTTGTTTTTTCTTCAAAAGTTACAAATTCAAATTGGATAAATAAAATCTGATGTGGGCACCACATGACTTCCTTGTACGCGTATTAAACTATAGATATATTTTAATTGCACATATCTGACATTAAATTTTAATTTTTTTTCTTATTTTTTGTTCTAATCCATAGCAAACTTAATAAAAAAATAAACAAAAAATATATAATTTTTAAATTAACATATCTCGCTTATACAAAAGGCTAATAAAATAATTCTTAATGTCCTAGACGCAGAATTTAATTCTCTAAAACTTTTATTCGCAGCATTTATTTCTAAAATCAGAATAATTCCATTGTTTTCAAGAAAAACTGTTAGCAACTTAATGTAATGTATCACTTCCGGTTAGTCCCTTTTAACCAAAATCTATTATGTTATTTCCATTGATTTGGATTATATTTTATATAGTATTTCATTAAAATCTATTATAGGCTTCAAATAAAGTACCACTTCCGGCAGATATATAATGACCAAAAAGGGAAGTGCACAACTAGATGTTATAACAATCCTAAATACAAAATTTTAACTTTTTACGGCTTACCGGTTTTGAGTTATGCGAGATACATACGTACGTCCGTACGTACAGACGGCACGACGAAATTAGTCAAAATGGATTCAGGGATGGCCAAAATGCGTATTTCCACTAAAATCTGAGAACCGAAAATTTTCGCGATTACAATACTTCCTTTACTTCGTACAAGGAAGTAACAATTATGTGTTATAGAAGACCATATTCTTAAATATACAGAATTTTTTTAAACAAAATCGTATCCGGAATTTTTTAGAATGACTAGAGTAGCACATTTATATTTCTTTAATGATTTTATTAATATTATTATTGTAAAATTGTAACAATAAATAAAATAAATAGATATATCATTACGCCTTTTACCCATTGTGTGGCACTCTGCCCAAGCAGATCTCGGTAAGTGATATATTTTTTCGCGTGAAGTGCGGTTACCAGTCGTCAAATCAATAACAATATAATGTAAACTATTTTAAAATTAAATTAAATTATGGGGTAGGTGGCTCAGTGGTATCGAGTCGGCCTGTGGATCTTGAGAACCCTGGTTCGATCCCCGCAGCCGACAAACAATTTTCACCAATTTAAATCTACCCCTGTGGCTCCCCCTCCACTAATATCTTTGGGGGCCGTGATTTGACGGCTAGTAACCGCACTTCACGCGAAAAAGTATATCATTTACCGAGATCTGCTTAGGCCCAAGTAAGAAAATGATTCCATTTCGACATCACATGTAACGACGATAGTCAATGTATGAATTGACAATTATTTTGGGGCGAAACTACGTCTTTTGTCAATGTTTGTGTTTAAACTGATAAATACATAAATATTATTTAACAAATATACATATATTTAACATAATTCATAATTATAAAACATTGTAACTTGAAATTACATTTATTGGCACTGGGCGGTCGCAACAATTTGTCTTATTTGTCGTTGAAGGGCATATTTAAACCATTTCGTAACGTATTTAATTATATCCACAAAATGTTAATTTCAGTGAGTACTACAATAATTATATTGGTCAAGCTTTGTCAAGTCAAGTTTTGAAAACATCTTTTATAAAGCTAGTGCAGAGATGACATTTTAAATTTTGTAAAACAATATATATATATATATATATATATATATATATATACAGGTGTAGAATTGAAATGTGGCGTATAGGGATTTAATGTTATTTTTTAAATATTGCTGTATCTCTTTACCTATTCACTTTAGAGCAAAAGCGTAAATACAAAAATTGTTCAGAAATTAAAAACGCCTCCTATAAAGTAAATTTCATTACAAACATATGAATAGTTCACGAGATATTAATTAAATGAAATTCAAAATTTATTCAAATTTTTTGTAGATTGCGTTGGAAAATTAAACAAATGAACTGAATATTTGACATATTGTAAAAGAGTTTGACATTTGTTTGTTACAGTGTTGTAATATTTACAAGTTTTTGAAGAATATTGTAAGGAAATAGTGAATAAATTTCAAGTGCACAAAATGTTTGACGTATTTATTATAAAATAAGAAAAATACATTATATTGCTACTACGAGGCATGTTTTTTAAGTAAGTACCGTTTTGAAATAAAAATAGAACCATTAGAATTTTCCTAGTAATTTTATTTTTAAATGAAAACCTGTACTTTAATCTACCTTTCTACATAATTTCCACCAATATTAAGGCATTTATCGTATCGTACAACCAGCTTTTGAATACAATCCTCGTAGAAATCTGCCGCCTGATTAGACAACCATTGCAACACGGTCGCTTTGACGTCTTCATCGTCGTCGTGGCGCTGACCTCCCAGATGGTTCTTCAAATGCAGGAATATGTGATAGTCACTGGGCGCTAGGTCGGGGCTGTATGGAGGGTGATCAAATTGTTTCCAGCCAAATGATCCAATCAGCTCTTGAGTTCGATTAGCCCATTTCCGTACCATCCCATCGCTCATAATGTTTTCCCCATACACTTCTCTGATCTGACTATGAATTTCAGCAGATTTAACGCTTTTAGCATTAAGAAAACGAATCACAGCGCGTATTTTACAGTCGGCGGTATTCTCAATTGGAGGAGGTATTTCAGATACTTACTAAAGATTAGTAAAGACGCCGAATGACAATGTAATAACATTTGTCGCTTGTCATGTCAACAGAGTGCGGTACACAGTGTGCATGTGCCAAATGCCGACCGCGGCGCTACAGCGGCGGAATTTCAAAACGGTACTTACTTTAAAAACACGCCTCGTATAATTTTAACAAATTATTTATTTATAAATTTACAATAAATGTTCGAATAAGTTTCCATTTACTGCTAAGCAATGCCCTAACCGATCATAAAATGCTTGGTGCACATTACTTAATTGTCTTTGTGTGATTGCTTCACATTTTCTTATAAATGTATTTTTTTAAATATCAATGTTTGCAATATTGGTTTTATACATTTTATTTAAATATGGCCATAAGAAAAAGTCATTTGGCGCCAAATCCGGAGAACGGGCTGGCCAGTTAATTGTACCCCCACGACCAATCCACGAATCTGGAAAGCATTCATCTAAGTATGCATTTACATCTCTTGCAAAATGTGCTGGGCAGCCGTCATGCTGGTACCAAATAATTTGATTTTCCCTGGATCTTACTTCCAATTCAGGTCCAATATCGTTTTGAAGAAGATTCAAATACTTTACTCCATCTAAAGCTCCATCAATAAATAACGGTCCAATAATGTGCGATCCAAAAATAACTGCCCACACATTAACTTTTTGGCGATACTGGATATGAGTTTGAAGAACCAAACGAGGATTATCTTTACTCCAATATCGATGGTTTTGCACATTAGGTTCGCCGTTCAAAGTAAAAGACGTTTCATCCGAGAAACAAATGTTATTTAAGAATTGTCTATCTAAATTCGCTATGTCATTGTTTCACAAAAATCAGTTTTTGCCATTTCATCAGCTTCAAAGATTTCTTGATGTGTAGCGTATTTATAAGACTTGTAATTTTCGGATTTTAATATTTTATGAACTGTTGAAAAATGTATGTTTAGTTCAGAAGATATTTGACGCACGCTACAATTTAAATTTTCGGTTACGGCTAACATTACATTAAGTTTATTATCATTGTAATCGTCATTATTCACAAGTTGTTGATTTCGCCCTTCACATTTCCTACATAATGGTAAAACACTTTCAGTCGTTCTAAATTTATGAATTATTCTACGGATTGTAGTAAGGGATGGAATTGGCCGATCCACATACAAAGCGCTAAAAAGATCTCGCACTTGCGCAGCAGAATTTCCCGCAAAATACCACCAATTTTTTCTTGCATGCTAAGATTATTCATTATTTCTTTACAATATTCTTCAAAAACTTGTTCAAAAAATATTACAACACTGTAACAAACAAATGTCAAACTCTTTTTCAATATGTCAAATATTCAGTTCATTTGTTTAATTTTCCAACGCAATCTACAAAAAATTTGAATAAATTTTGAATTTCATTTAATTAATATCTCGTGAACTATTCACATTTATGTAATGAAATGAAGCGTTTTTAATTTCTGAACAATTTTTGTATTTACGCTTTTGCTCTAAAGTGAATAGGTAAAGAGATACAGCAATATTTAAAAAATAACATTAAATCCCTATACGCCACATTTCAATTCTACACCCTGTATATATATATATATATATATATATATATATATATATATATATATATATATATATATATATCCACCCTTAGAGAAAACTTTATTCTTTAAGAATTAAGTTTTTATAATTTAAATTAGATTTAATTCAATATCTTCAATCCCATTATTAATTTTGTCTTTTGATTTCTTCATAATATAATCTTTACACTTACATTTCTTAATACAATACATTATATTATTATTAATCTTTTTAAATCTCTTTTACCCTTTCGGGTGCCGAGATTGATACTTGTCTTATTTTAAATTGTCTATCAGTTCTTTCCATTCCTTTCTGTTTCTCGCTTTTCTCTTTGCTTCTTGTTCGTTTATATTGTTTCTATTAAGTATTCCTTCTACGTTGTCTTCCCATGTCTTCGTAGGTCTTCCTCTTTTTCTTTTCTTTATATATCTTGCCTGCCATACTTGTTTTGTTTGGTTTTCTTCTGGCATTCTCACCAAATGACCGTACCAGGCGACTTGTTTTTTGTCTATTGTGACGCCTTTTCGGGTAAAAACTTACCGTTCGAGAACGCCCACAAAAGTGACCGACGGATGTTAGTTGCACGAGCGGGTCGGGGTAAAGAGAGCGCCACCAAGTCTGAAATAATGGCTGAAAAAGAATCTAGTGACCTGGAACTAGATGGGAAGAAGGAGGAATACACACTAAATAAAAATGTACAATTTAATGAGAGCTGAATGGTGAATACAAAAATCAATGAGCTAAAGCGTAACATACAATCTTAGAAATGATGCAAAATAAATAATAGAGCAAACAAAAAATGAACTTACAGTTTGTGCAGCAAATTGTGTGTGTAAACTAAAGCTAGCTAATAATCTTCTTGCTGGAGATTCAAGAGCTTCTGGGTGGTAAGCGGGGCTTCCTGGCTAACGTAGGTGTACGGTCAGCACGGAGATTTCCTCGAGAAGACGTATAAGTGAAGGCAGGCGGTGTTGTAGTTGTCCGTAAGATTCAGCGTAGTTTAGGCGTGAATTTCTGCCGGTGAAATAGTATTCAGCAGCTGATGAGTATGATCGACAGTCAGCGGCAGTCGACAGGATAGGTTTCCTTGGTGAATTCGAGGTAAACGTGGTCGTGCTATTGCAGGATCCAAGCCGCACGCGAATCACACCCAGAATCAGCTATCGTCTTAGCCTATGATCCTTTCTGGCTGGTATCAACGCTAAAACAGTACAACACAGCGCCAGTAACTAGTTCAAACAATGTAGTATACATGAATTTAATACTCAACACAAAATGAAGCACAAATTCTTCTAAACAGCTAAACTATTTCTAACTATGAGCTCTCAAAAGAAAAATTACTTACAAAGATACAATTATGAATATAAACAAAGTTACAATTATATTACAAATCTACTGTTAATGAATACATAGCAAAATTTGAGAACTAACAAAATCTTTGATTGATTTTACGCAAAGCAGGGAGGAAGAAAGGAAACAAAAAAGGTGATACGATGAAGGTGATTTGCAGAAAACGGACTTTCGCGACGGATGATGCGAAAGCATCAAGAACACCAGAGCCCCAGAGTTTCAGTAACTAGTGTTGGCTGTGAATTATCCCAAAACTAAATAACTATACTAAAAATTCACGCCAACCAAACAAACTTATAACTAAAACACTTAACTACAGCGCTACTGAAACTCTACGTCTCACCAGGTTGTAAACTAACCTGCAAAAAGTGCTACGGCACAAGACTTACTCCGGGATCGTCCAAAAAGTCTAAGTCCAGTCGTCTGTCACAGGCACACGCACATTCACTCGATGAATGATGACATTGAGATGAACAGAGCCGCCGTTAAAAAATGGAATCGCTGTCGATTACGGTGCTCACAACACAGATGATTTATAACCCAACTTTACAGATTTTAATAAATTAACCCTCCCAAAATTTTAATCGGTGTAAAAATAATTATTCGCCGTGATAGGTGAGAATCCAAACAAAAAGAAATAAATTTAGAAACCGGAATGCTAAAACGAAACTCACACTACCAGTAACAAAAATTATGCTATTGCTCCCAGACCGTGATGCCGGGTCCACGTGGGAAACGGACATCTGTTTTCACAGACACGCTAACTAGATTGAGCATAAACAACCAAAAACGTTGTAATATGATAAAATAATCTAGAATACTACTTACTTAGAATGTTAGTTCAACGCAGAATAAATAATCAACGATTATCAAATTTAAATGTCGTTCAGGTATAGCAAATTCCACAGCGGTAACAGAAAACACGTGTAGCCTAATTCACGGTCTGCAAGCAAGAGAAACATGACCGCTTCCGCTGCGCAACGCCACACAACGCGGAACGGCTGTCAGCACAAGTTGCACAAAAATGCCGCGAAGAAGAATTGAACGTTACACTATTGCATTGTGTATACTTTCCACTTGTAGGTTACTTCTTATCTTTTCATTTCTTATTTTGTCCATTATTGTGACTCCTTCAATTCGTCTCAGGAATCTCATCTCCGTCGCTTGTATTTTGCTTCTACTCCTCTGGTTAATTGTCCACGTCTCGCATCCATATAATAGTGTTGGTCTATATATTGTTTTAAACAATGTCATCTTTGTGTTTTTTGTTACCTGTTTGTTATTCAGGATTATTTTGTTCATTGCATGGAAGCTTTTATTTGCTGCTTGTATTCTTTTGTTTATCTCTTGTTCTGTGCTTCCTCTATGAGGCGCCGTTTGCGACAAAATACAATGTTCTGCATGATATATAGAATTGCATGAAATATATAGAATTTTCTGTAATATATAGATTTGTACGTAATATATATAAAATTTTCAGTTATATATAGAAAATTTTCTATATATTTGGTAAAAATGTATATATTTAAGAAAACTTTATATATTTAATGCAATTCTATATATCATGCAGAACATTGTATTTTGTCGCAAACGGCGCCTCATATTCCTCTGTTATTTATTGCCACTCACTAGATATGTGTAGGTCTCTACTTGCTCTATTTCCCTTCCGTTTATCAATACATAATAATTATAATTACTATAGCTACTAATACAATATAAATTATTATATAATGAATATAATTATTTGAGACATTTTTATAAATGTTCTCTAATTCTATGGAATTCATTTCCTCAGTATTAAATTGTGTCACATTCTTTATTATGTTTTCTAAGTATGTTACTCGTGTATTATTAATATAATTTTTATATTCCAATAAAATTCCAAAATTATTAATTAACTCAATTTGGTTATTAACCTCACAATTTTCGGTATAGTATATTCCCTCTAAGTTTTCTATTTTCATATTATTATTACAATTATATTTTTAATTTTTATTATAGAGTTTATATGTGATATGTTGTCGTAATCACAAAACTGAAAGTCATTGTAACATACAATATTGTCTATGCATTTATCATATTCTTTGCTCTCCGAATCACAATAGTACTCGGTTTTACTGAGTTTAATGCATTTATTGAGTGGTTTGATTTTACAACTGTCTTTGGAATATAATCCGTTTTTTATATTTATAGTTTCGTATATTCCATGTATTTTAGTAGGGATGGAAGTTATTTGGATCATATCTTTTATTCGGGTGTTAGATGGGGACTCGATAAGAATAATTAAATTTGGATTGTTATAGGAACAATACATCTTCAGGATATCGCTATTTTGAATATTATTTATTATAATTGATCTCAAATATTTATCGTCTATTTTATTTAATTCATGCAAAAGTTGTTCATGATTAATTATCCCAAAATGTAATGTATTTAATTTACAAAAAGTCAATGTTTCTTCTAGTTGAACAATAGAAAAATATAGGTCTTGACTGACCTGGATAAATTCATCTATCAAATTTTGCGCTTTAATAATATCTATTTCATCTAATACTTTATCAATATCTTTTTGGATATTGTTTAATTTCATATTTAAAAGTACGTTTGTAATACGCCGTTAAAATTTAATTTAAAAATGTCAGGGATTAGGCAATAATATGTAATACCTGGCTGTAAATAGTTTTTTTATAAAATTCATTATTATCTGATTACAATTTATTTTATTTAAATAAAAATAAAGCCGTTGAATTTTGTTATCAAATAATTTATTTATTTTAATTTCGTTCTTTCCGTTTGTCTCTTTGACTACGATTTGATTTTTACAGGTGTTGATAGGAGAATCTAAGTAAGATAAACCGTTTATCGGTTTCTCGTCGTCTGAATGTGCGGTGTCTGTAGTTTCGCTATCTGAGCCGGTTTCAACAATGATGTGTCGGAGTTTAAATTTATTTCTAACTCTTTTGGTTTATTAAAAACATTACAAATTATGGACGTATTTCCGAAAATTTCAGTTACTAAGTTTTCTATTTTTGTCCATGATTTTTTATCTAATCCTGAACATATGCGAGGTAAATCGATTTGATCAATATCGTTTTGTATACAGAATTCTAAAAGTTTTTCTAAACATTTTGTTATTTTTTGAATTAATGGTTTTTTATAATACAGATCTTTAGTAATTAAATGTAATATTAATCTTGGTTGTTTTTGAATAAAGATTTTATTATCTAAATTAAATAATTTTTCAATAGGATATTTTTCTTTAACTTGTCTAGCAAATCCTTGAGATAATTCTAAATCTTTTGAAATACAATGGACTAAAGGGTTATTTGATTCAAATATATCAGTATCATGATATTTAATTTCAAATTTAGGTTTAATTCTAGAAAGTGCGTCGGCTACATAATTTTGAGATCCTTTTTGATATTCAATAGTATAGTTGAACTCCTCTAACTTTAATCGCCAACGTATTAGTTTTTGGTTTGGCTCTTTAAGAGAGTTTAGCCAGACGAGTGGACGATGGTCTGTAATTATTTTAAATTTATGTCCTAGCAGATACGGACGAAATTGTTTCGTGACCCATACAATACTGAAATAGTATATTATGTTACTAGGAGTAGAAAGCAGTCTTTTTTATTGAGCTCAGATGCAAACTGAGCGAAATAAAAAAGAGCATTCTACTCCGAGTAGCATATACTATTTTTTCTTCAAGCATTCTAACGTAAATTTAAAGAATAAAATATAAATTATTTAATTTTTTTCCCTAACTCGCTTTATTAACAGTTATGTTAAATGTACAGTTTTCTATTTTACAATTTTGAATATTTAAACCACTACTGGCAGTATTTGTATCGATAGTTCCAATATCCTAATAGATAGAAGCTGTATAAATTTCATTGTTTATTTCCGTACCTTGATTACTTCCAAATGTAACAGGTATGTTGCAAGTCATTTCTGTCGAAGTATCAAATAACTCAATATTTTCAAAAATGCTATTAGTTTAGTGTATTTACATATGTTTTCGTTATGTTTGATATTTAATTCAGCCTTAATCATTGAGTAAAGTAAGTTAGCATAACATTCTCAGAGAAATTCTTCACATTTTGTTCTCTAGTCCAATTGACAAATCTCTCATAAGCGAAATCATAAACCTTACGTGATTTTTCAGGAATTGAATGACTGACTTTGCGATTTCTGCTATTGCTGGAGGTGTAAATTGCATTTCATCCACTTCTTGAGACATTTTGTTTGTGAAACAAATAACGATATTTATCACTACTGGCTGTCAGTCAGTTAACCTCACTTCACTTCAGTTGCCAACATTAGATATTGAAATTGTCGTACGCAACACTCAAAATTATGGGTTGTGACTCCTAATTATGTTCACGATATTTTTTTTATATATATTTTGTCATTTTAAGTACGCTGTACGATAGTAACTTACTATCGTACATCGTACAATTCCCCTAATTATGCTACATGTATGATAATTATCGTACGATTGGTAACGTTGAGCCAGTAGCCGGGCTGCCCTAGCAAGTGCTGCTGCCTGTGGTATATTTTATAACTAACATTATTGTACTAGTACAATAATGAATTTCATTATTGTACTAATAACATAATGACTTAGTTCTACATAGTGTGTGTAGTAGCATAATATGAATATTGTTGTATGCTTGAAGAAAAAGTTCTTTTTCTATTGTGCTGTAGTTGATTTCATGATTATTTAACGTGCGTGATATAAAGGCAATAGAACGGTCTTTATTATTTCTGTCTCGTTGTGACAACACTGCGCCTATGCTTGCGTCTGTCGTAAGTATAACGTTCTTTGTGAAGTCTGGGTATTGGAGAATGGGGTCATTAGATAAAAGCGTCTTACATTTTTCAAAACATTCTCTATATTCTTTATTGTTGATATATATTTCATTATTTTTCTTTAAACAGTTTGTAAACGGTTTTGTAATTTTTGAATAATTTTCGATAAATCGTCGATAATAGCCAAGAAGTCCTAGAAATGATTTAATTTCGTTTTTGGGATTGTATAATTTTTTATAGCCTGAATCTTATCGGGGTTTGGTTTTACACCTTCGGTTGTTATAATATGTCCGAGATAAGCGACTTCTTTTCGGAGAAATTCGCATTTGTCCAATTGTATTTTTAAATTTGCTTCCCGTAATTTTTTAAAAACCTTTTCAATATTTTCTAGATGCTCTTGAAGAGAGGTCCCTAGTATTACTATATCGTCGAGATATACAAAACAAATTTTGTTAGCTAAATCTTTTAATACAAAGTTCATCAATCTTTGAAAGGTTGATGGCGCATTTTTTAAGCCGAAAGGCATACGCTTAAATTCGTAATGCCCGGAATTAGTCAAAAAAGCAGTTTTTGGAATATCGTCGGAATGTACTTCAATTTGGTGAAAGCCTGATGTTAAGTCGATAGTAGTAAAGTAATTTGATTTGCCAAGTTTTTCAAGAATTTCGGTTATGTCAGGTATAGGAAATTTGTCATCGATTGTCTTCTCGTTCAGTTTACGATAGTCAACTACCATTCTGAATTTTTGTTTGCCTGAGGCGTCTTGCTTTTTAGGTACAACCCATATAGGTGACGACCATGGGGAGTATGAATGTTGTATTATATCGTCTTTTAACATATTTTCTACTTGATTTTGTACTTCTACTTTATATGTTTCAAGGTATTTGTACTGTTTAGAATAGACAGGTATATTATCAGTGGTTTTTATATGATGTTTAATTTTATTAGTAAAGGTTAATTTTTGGTCTTCTTTTAGAATAAGATCTTTATTTTTACGTATAAGTTTTGTTAATTGTTCTTTTTCGTTATCATTTAAATGTTCGTCTCTAATTTGTTGGTTATTAATTTCCATATTAAAATTTGTTTCATTTCTTTGATTTAAATACTGGAATTTATACTTGTATTTATTTAAGAATATTACTTCTTCTTTCTCAAAGTTAAATTTTGCTTTTAATAATTGTATTCCCGGTACGCCTATTAAAATATCAAAGTCTTTATGAAAATTAAATATATAAGATTTTAAATTATAATTTTTATATTTGAAGAAGGTAAACTCTAAACCAGTAGATTTTCCATTACAGGTGTGTATTATAAATTTTTCAGGGAATTTTGTTGTATTTGATTTTAATAATTTTGGGTGTACATAGTTCTGTGTAGAACCAGTATCTAAAAGAATTTTAAATTGGGACACTTGAATGAACGGTAATTTGCTAAAATTGTTTGTTAAAGACTCAATGTGGGTGATTTGTCTACGTGAAAATTTTCATTTTCGGTAGTTTCAATATATTCGTTGTCGTTTTCGATCTCGAGATTTTGTTCGATCTCAAAAAATTCATCTTGATTTTGGGATTCATTTTCATTTTCTAAATTTTGATTCTTCAGCAATATAATTTTGACGTGGTTGATTGAAATTTTGTCGTGATTGATTAAAATTTTGGCGTGGTACCTGCCGTGATTGTATACTCATAGGAGTAGGATTTCTATTTGTCGCATTTCTGATATTTGTAGATGGTGCAAAAGGCTTTGGTTGATATGATTGTTGTTGTTGGAAAGGAAATCGGTTCATTGGAGATTGGTATTTTGGTGGGTTAAAGTGAATTTGATTTTTATAAATTGGTTTCTGATTTTGATTTTGAACTTGATTAATTTTTTGTTGTACATGGATATACTGCAAATCATTTGTTACAAGATTTAAAATTTCTGTTAATTTAGTCGGATTACGTGCGGATAACTGACTTCTAAAAGGTTCTTTGCAATTGTTAATGAAACATTGCACAAAATATTGTACCGAGAGTAGTATAGGCGTCACTTTCGATTATAGGAGGTGGGGGTATACTGATTAGGTTATTGATCTTTGTATGGTGAGGGGGAGGTGGGGTTATGTTATTTGTGATTTTTGGAATGTCGTTTTCTAAGAATTTGGAAAAATTTATGGTCCCCCGCGGGGGTTTTTTATTTTTAGATTATTTGTGAGTTTTGGAATATCGTTTTCCGTAATTAAGAAAGAATTTTCAAAAATTAGTTTTTGCGAATTGTTTGTCAACAGAATTAACTTTCTACCTGGGGAAATTTTATGTACGTATGATTTTTGACGATCTGTAATTATGAAAGAATTTGGAAAAATTTGTATTTGTAAGTTATTTGTCATTAGGGCGAGTTTATATTTAAACTGAAAGTTATTTGTTATAACATAAAACTTTCTATTTAGTTAATGTATGTAGGTTTTTATTTTTAGATTATTTGTGAATTTTGGATTGTCGTTTTCCGTAATTAAGAAAGAAAGAAGTAAAATATATTTTTGTGAAATATATTTGTATATAACAGCATGATATGTATAAAAGAAGAAAATAAATTATTTTTCTTTCTATTACTATACAAACATCAAGTAGGCTAGTTCGAAGTGCATTAGTGTAAGTATTTTTTATTGTTTATATTATTATTATTTATTATTATTATTACTATTATACATAATATTAATTTTATTATTTTTATTTACAGAACAATGAATTTTGATAAAATAAATAATTTAGGTTTATTGAAAGATTTGAAACCTACAAAGAAAATTACGGACCTCGTACAAGATGAAAAATATAACGTAGTGAATGCAAAAGCTGTAGAAACAAAGATTGAAAGAAAAGTTAAAGTAGAATTCAAAGACTATGGTGTTTTTCTACCAACACGCTTTGACGACATGTCTGATGATGATATAAAATATTTAAACGAATCAAATGGTCGTGTAGCCATGATTTATAAGGGAAAAAAGGATTGCGGTCTAGCCAGAGAAGCTACGTGTATTGTACATAGAAAATGCAAAAATATTTATGTTAAAGACTGGAAAACATATTATTTAATAAAACAATATTTAAATACTATATGCTTTTGATGATGATATAAAATATTTAAACGAATCAAAAGGTCGTGTAGCCATGATTTATAAGGAAAAGAAGGATTTACTACATTTAAATATATTATTATATTAGCTATTATTTATTGAATATTATTTAATTGTATTTCAAGTATTTTGAGTTAAAAATGACGCCTTTACGTGGAGAAGGGTATTTTACGCAAGCTCATTAAAAATCAATTACCAATATTCTTTAAAACCGAGAAATTTTGAACATAAATTTAGTTTGGTATCTATATTGTCGTAAATTATATAAATTTATTTTAAATAAATATTTTATAAAATTATTCTGTTTTCACTTTCAGAACACACGGGCTTTTGTTTGTCTATTCTACACCCCTATAACGTAGTTTCAATTCTATAGCGAACGCTACATATTTTTGTGTTTGAATAAATTGTTTTTGTAAGTTATTTGTCATTAGGGCGAGTTTATATTTAAATTGAAAGTTATTTGTTATTACGGTAAACTTTCTATTTAGTTAATTATGTAGTATTGAAATGTGATTGGGTTGAAAATAGCGTTTGCATTGTTATGATTAATAGAATTTATCAAATTGTAAAATATATTTTTGTGAAATATATTTGTATATAATATAGCACGATCTGTATAAAAGAAGAAAATAAATTATTTTTCTTTCAATTACTATATAGCATTGATATTTGTTATACAGTTGTAGTTTTGTATTTCAAGTATTTTGAGTTGAAAATGACGACTTATGAAGATATTGTCCGTGAAACTTTAAGTGGAGAAGGGTATGGTATACCTCTACAGACAGCATCAGGTTTAAAAACAGTGTATGACGAGTCCGCTGTTAAAAAATTCTGTAACAACAGCAGCATACAGATGGATGAGGAGTCCATCGCCAACGAGCTTGGCATCATGGAGAATCTTATAGATTTTTGCGATAATGTGTCAGATATCAACAGTATTAATATTGATAACATTGATACTGCATTGTTGACGTCGAACACTGGTATTGATCTTATGAATGCGAATGAACGTACAACATCTAATACCAGTGAAATACCGCAGTTAAATCATCAAAAAGAGAAGGAAAACAAGAAACCGTATGCTTAGGTAGATAATTTTGATTGTTTATTTTACTAGAATAATCAGGATTATTCCACGGACGAGAAAATGAAGAGAATGGACCTAGTTAACGGTACAGCGTCAATAATCGACAGATATGATCTACCTCTTATGTTTGACGCTAGGGATAACCAAGACATTTTATTAAAAAAAAGTGATTATAATACAAATGGTACCCAGGACCGTAAATGTGTTAGTGTGGGTATTGATCCCAATTTAATATATAAGATTAGAATAAGATTAGTTAATAACAAAAGTAGATATATAGATATAAGTAACATATATAACTTTTGTAAGAAAATAGCATTATTTTTAAAAGAAACTAAAGTAAATAATAAAATTTATAAATTTAATAAAGCTGTAACTGTTAAGGTAGAAAATAGTAGTGAAATGAAAATAAAAACTTGTAAAATTTGTTTAACATATTCTTCATGTTATAATTGTATAATGTTAAGTACAGAAGATATGCAAAATATTATTAAAGTTAAAGATATAGTTTTAAGAAAAAAAGAAGAATTAGAGAAAAAGTTTAATAGTGTAAATATTTTTAATAACTACTTAAATTTAATTAAAAAAGTTGGTGTACATAGTATTAGATATAATAATAATATAGTTAAAGAGTTCATTTATAATTATTTAATAGAGTACAATGGAGCTGACAGTCGAGTATTTTGGGATTTATTTAATAATTATAGTTTTAAGGTAACTAGAGACATAGAAAATGAAAAAATATTTATGTTAAAGACTGGAAAATATATTATTTAATAAAATATTATTAAAATAAATATTATTTTCTACATGTTTTTATATTTGTAAAAGTAAAACTATTAAAAAATTATATAAGCAGAGTTTGACTTTGTTTAATAAGATGTGTTTAGAATTAACCGTCTCTACACGTGAAACAGTAAATTTGTCTGTTTGAAAGTAATTAATTATTGTTTATACTATTTTAAATAACGCTATTGTTTGTAAAAAATTTAATTTAAAACATATATAAAAATTAAACCAACATATGTCTTAATATTAAAAGTACTATTATTTACTTATGAATATTTATTATAATATTTATATATTTATAAAATATTTATTATACTTGCGTGAATTTTAATAGATGGTTGTATGTGAAACGACTTGAAGAACTGATTCAATCTTGTCCCGTAGAAAGTTTAGGGTGCTTAGTGCAGTAATTATATTTTCAAAATTCCTATTTATATTTACAAACGTTAAACATAATTTCAAAAATATAAACATAAGGAGCAAAAATTTCTTTCTGGATATAAATGGGTACTTATAAAATCTAATATCTTTTAAGTAAATGTAATTCAAAGACTTTGAAAATAATATTTAATGGTTAATAGAAAAATATTTGTACATTATACAAATTCTATAATAACCAAAATTTTACAAGTTATTGGTAAGACAGTAATGGACCATATATTAGGTGAACCATCGTTTTCTTTCAAACTGTAATACGAATATAACATGTAAGAAATTAGCAAACTTATTTTAATATTTTGAATACGATTTGTGAAATATACTTAACAATTTACTCAAACACACCAAAACGCTTTCTGCTGCATAGTAGCCATTAGGATCGTCTGAAATAAATAAATAGTAAAATTATTTATTTATACTAGGTTTATTATTGGAAAAAAAGTAATCGGCGAATGTAAAATCTTTATTATTATTTATTTTACGGGATAAATTGACAATTAAACTTGTGAAGACGTAGTTAATTTGAGAAATTCTTAACAAAATGGTTTGTAAAATTTGCTCAAATGAAAAATTATTGTTCTGATAAGCAAGCTAGATTAATAGAATTTGTTGAATTGTAAAATATACTTTTGTGAAATATATTTGTATAGAATTTTTTCGTAACAAATAAGTATTAATATATTTTGAATAAAATATTTAAACGTTACAAATACTTGACTTCTATAGTTAATATTAACTATTTGGTTAATTTCATAATAAATAATTTTGTGTACCTAATTCCATTTATTTCAATAAATAATGAATAATAATATTAGAAACAGTGCAAAAATGTATAACTTCTGTGTGTCTTTGCGATTTCGTTATGATATTTTAATTTTTTCTATATAATGAAAGTAATTTTGAGTTAAATTTTGTATATTTGTGTATTAATACAATTTGATAGTTTAACATAAAACTATTATGAAATTTGACTTATTTATTGCATGTTACACTGAAAAATATAACGTAGGTAGTATATTTTATACTTTAACAGTTTAAAGAAACTATTTGTATAATTTAAAAATAAATTATTAGACATTTTACATTATCAGTTGATTACTGCTGATTTTGTGTAATTTCATTTATTACAAGAAACAATGAATAATAATAGTAGAAACACAATATAGTACAAAAATCTATAATTTCTGTGTGCCTTTGCAATTTCGTAATATTTAAATTTTTCTTACATAGTAATAAAAGTAATTTTTTGGCTAAATTTTGTATTTATGTGTATTAATACAATCTGGGAGCATAACATAATACTATTATGAAATTCGATTTATTTAATGCATGTTACATAGAAAATTATAACGTGGTATATTTTGCATTTGAATATATTGATGGCGCGTTGTAATTAAGTTTTAATGACTCTAGAACTTTTGGGTTACTTATTTTTAGATTATTATTTGTATTCGTGAATTTAGGAATAGTTGTACTTTTGTGAAATATTTTTGTTACCAAATAAGTAGTAAATAATATTATTTTTACGTAAATACTTGTCAAAAAGTCTTTAGAACATAGTTTAAAATTAGATGTTAACACCAATATAAAATAAACATAAAATAAAAATATTCTTGAAAATTTTAGAAGTTCATTATTTTGTAACATTTTCTATTTCTACTATTCTTTTCAATATTTAAAATAAATAAATAATTCATCGCGCCTTTTACTCCTTACTGGGTGTGGCACTCCGCAGTAGCAGATCTCGGTAGTGATATATTTCTTCGCGTGAGGTGCGGCAAATATTGGTGTTTACATCTAATTTTAAACTATGTTCTAAAGACTTTTTGACAAGTATTTACGTAAAAATAATATTATTTACTACTTATTTGGTAACAAAAATATTTCACAAAAGTACAACTATTCCTAAATTCACGAATACAAATAATAATCTAAAAATAAGTAACCCAAAAGTTCTAGAGTCATTAAAACTTAATTACAACGCGCCATCAATATATTCAAATGCAAAATATACCACGTTATAATTTTCTATGTAACATGCATTAAATAAATCGAATTTCATAATAGTATTATGTTATGCTCCCAGATTGTATTAATACACATAAATACAAAATTTAGCCAAAAAATTACTTTTATTACTATGTAAGAAAAATTTAAATATTACGAAATTGCAAAGGCACACAGAAATTATAGATTTTTGTACTATATTGTGTTTCTACTATTATTATTCATTGTTTCTTGTAATAAATGAAATTACACAAAATCAGCAGTAATCAACTGATAATGTAAAATGTCTAATAATTTATTTTTAAATTATACAAATAGTTTCTTTAAACTGTTAAAGTATAAAATATACTACCTACGTTATATTTTTCAGTGTAACATGCAATAAATAAGTCAAATTTCATAATAGTTTTATGTTAAACTATCAAATTGTATTAATACACAAATATACAAAATTTAACTCAAAATTACTTTCATTATATAGAAAAAATTAAAATATCATAACGAAATCGCAAAGACACACAGAAGTTATACATTTTTGCACTGTTTCTAATATTATTATTCATTATTTATTGAAATAAATGGAATTAGGTACACAAAATTATTTATTATGAAATTAACCAAATAGTTAATATTAACTATAGAAGTCAAGTATTTGTAACGTTTAAATATTTTATTCAAAATATATTAATACTTATTTGTTACGAAAAAATTCTATACAAATATATTTCACAAAAGTATATTTTACAATTCAACAAATTCTATTAATCTAGCTTGCTTATCAGAACAATAATTTTTCATTTGAGCAAATTTTACAAACCATTTTGTTAAGAATTTCTCAAATTAACTACGTCTTCACAAGTTTAATTGTCAATTTATCCCGTAAAATAAATAATAATAAAGATTTTACATTCGCCGATTACTTTTTTTCCAATAATAAACCTAGTATAAATAAATAATTTTACTATTTATTTATTTCAGACGATCCTAATGGCTACTATGCAGCAGAAAGCGTTTTGGTGTGTTTGAGTAAATTGTTAAGTATATTTCACAAATCGTATTCAAAATATTAAAATAAGTTTGCTAATTTCTTACATGTTATATTCGTATTACAGTTTGAAAGAAAACGATGGTTCACCTAATATATGGTCCATTACTGTCTTACCAATAACTTGTAAAATTTTGGTTATTATAGAATTTGTATAATGTACAAATATTTTTCTATTAACCATTAAATATTATTTTCAAAGTCTTTGAATTACATTTACTTAAAAGATATTAGATTTTATAAGTACCCATTTATATCCAGAAAGAAATTTTTGCTCCTTATGTTTATATTTTTGAAATTATGTTTAACGTTTGTAAATATAAATAGGAATTTTGAAAATATAATTACTGCACTAAGCACCCTAAACTTTCTACGAGACAAGATTGAATCAGTTCTTCAAGTCGTTTCACATACAACCATCTATTAAAATTCACGCAAGTATAATAAATATTTTATAAATATATAAATATTATAATAAATATTCATAAGTAAATAATAGTACTTTTAATATTAAGACATATGTTGGTTTAATTTTTATATATGTTTTAAATTAAATTTTTTACAAACAATAGCGTTATTTAAAATAGTATAAACAATAATTAATTACTTTCAAACAGACAAATTTACTGTTTCACGTGTAGAGACGGTTAATTCTAAACACATCTTATTAAACAAAGTCAAACTCTGCTTATATAATTTTTTAATAGTTTTACTTTTACAAATATAAAAACATGTAGAAAATAATATTTATTTTAATAATATTTTATTAAATAATATATTTTCCAGTCTTTAACATAAATATTTTTTCATTTTCTATGTCTCTAGTTACCTTAAAACTATAATTATTAAATAAATCCCAAAATACTCGACTGTCAGCTCCATTGTACTCTATTAAATAATTATAAATGAACTCTTTAACTATATTATTATTATATCTAATACTATGTACACCAACTTTTTTAATTAAATTTAAGTAGTTATTAAAAATATTTACACTATTAAACTTTTTCTCTAATTCTTCTTTTTTTCTTAAAACTATATCTTTAACTTTAATAATATTTTGCATATCTTCTGTACTTAACATTATACAATTATAACATGAAGAATATGTTAAACAAATTTTACAAGTTTTTATTTTCATTTCACTACTATTTTCTACCTTAACAGTTACAGCTTTATTAAATTTATAAATTTTATTATTTACTTTAGTTTCTTTTAAAAATAATGCTATTTTCTTACAAAAGTTATATATGTTACTTATATCTATATATCTACTTTTGTTATTAACTAATCTTATTCTAATCTTATATTTTAAATTGGGATCAATTTACGGTCCTGGGTACCATTTATATTATAATCACTTTTTTTTAATAAAATGTCTTGGTTATCCCTAGCGTCAAACATAAGAGGTAGATCATATCTGTCGATTATTGACGCTGTACCGTTAACTAGGTCCATTCTCTTCATTTTCTCGTCCGTGGAATAATCCTGATTATTCTAGTAAAATAAACAATCAAAATTATCTACCTAAGCATACGGTTTCTTGTTTTCATTCTCTTTTTGATGATTTAACTGCGGTATTTCACTGGTATTAGATGTTGTACGTTCATTCGCATTCATAAGATCAATACCAGTGTTCGACGTCAACAATGCAGTATCAATGTTATCAATATTAATACTGTTGATATCTGACACATTATCGCAAAAATCTATAAGATTCTCCATGATGCCAAGCTCGTTGGCGATGGACTCCTCATCCATCTGTATGCTGCTGTTGTTACAGAATTTTTTAACAGCGGACTCGTCATACACTGTTTTTAAACCTGATGCTGTCTGTAGAGGTATACCATACCCTTCTCCACTTAAAGTTTCACGGACAATATCTTCATAAGTCGTCATTTTCAACTCAAAATACTTGAAATACAAAACTACAACTGTATAACAAATATCAATGCTATATAGTAATTGAAAGAAAAATAATTTATTTTCTTCTTTTATACAGATCGTGCTATATTATATACAAATATATTTCACAAAAATATATTTTACAATTTGATAAATTCTATTAATCATAACAATGCAAACGCTATTTTCAACCCAATCACATTTCAATACTACATAATTAACTAAATAGAAAGTTTACCGTAATAACAAATAACTTTCAATTTAAATATAAACTCGCCCTAATGACAAATAACTTACAAAAACAATTTATTCAAACACAAAAATATGTAGCGTTCGCTATAGAATTGAAACTACGTTATAGGGGTGTAGAATAGACAAACAAAAGCCCGTGTGTTCTGAAAGTGAAAACAGAATAATTTTATAAAATATTTATTTAAAATAAATTTATATAATTTACGACAATATAGATACCAAACTAAATTTATGTTCAAAATTTCTCGGTTTTAAAGAATATTGGTAATTGATTTTTAATGAGCTTGCGTAAAATACCCTTCTCCACGTAAAGGCGTCATTTTTAACTCAAAATACTTGAAATACAATTAAATAATATTCAATAAATAATAGCTAATATAATAATATATTTAAATGTAGTAAATCCTTCTTTTCCTTATAAATCATGGCTACACGACCTTTTGATTCGTTTAAATATTTTATATCATCATCAAAAGCATATAGTATTTAAATATTGTTTTATTAAATAATATATTTTCCAGTCTTTAACATAAATATTTTTGCATTTTCTATGTACAATACACGTAGCTTCTCTGGCTAGACCGCAATCCTTTTTTCCCTTATAAATCATGGCTACACGACCATTTGATTCGTTTAAATATTTTATATCATCATCAGACATGTCGTCAAAGCGTGTTGGTAGAAAAACACCATAGTCTTTGAATTCTACTTTAACTTTTCTTTCAATCTTTGTTTCTACAGCTTTTGCATTCACTACGTTATATTTTTCATCTTGTACGAGGTCCGTAATTTTCTTTGTAGGTTTCAAATCTTTCAATAAACCTAAATTATTTATTTTATCAAAATTCATTGTTCTGTAAATAAAAATAATAAAATTAATATTATGTATAATAGTAATAATAATAATAAATAATAATAATATAAACAATAAAAAATACTTACACTAATGCACTTCGAACTAGCCTACTTGATGTTTGTATAGTAATAGAAAGAAAAATAATTTATTTTCTTCTTTTATACATATCATGCTGTTATATACAAATATATTTCACAAAAATATATTTTACTTCTTTCTTTCTTAATTACGGAAAACGACAATACAAAATTCACAAATAATCTAAAAATAAAAACCTACATTCCATATACTAAAAGAGAACGGATATTTATATGTATATATATCTGGATTCATCACAGTCAGTTGCCCATTTCTACAGCCTAGACGGATTATCCGAAAAATTTGAAATATTTTTTATTTGATAAAGGTCAATCGTGGGGAGTGCCTTTTGATAGTTTAAAATTTTTCGTACACATGATGTGCGAGATATTTTGAAAAAACATGCGTTTTTGGCGCAAAATCAACTTAGAGCGAGGTAGCTTTGAATTTTTTAAGATGAACATCTATCGTTGATTTGACATTTCTCAGTGGACATATCGTATTTTTAATTATTAATTACTTGAATAGTAAAATTTGTAGACCACTTTTGAAATATTTTACGCATATTATAGGAATGAGGGGACGTTTTTATTATAATTACAGATTTTTTAAATGTTTATTTAAAAAATAATTTTTTTGACTTGACAGTGCACCATGAAGTTGCCAAGTATTGACAGAACGAGGTTTTACACTATCAGCTTGGCTGCGTATTTTCTCAATAAAATCAAGTTTCATCATGAAATATTTTAACAGACTTGATAGTCGCTAGAATTAAAATTATTAATCAAGTATTATCAATATATTCGAGTGATTGTCTTTTGTTTTTTCTGAAAGTCAATAGAAATGTGTTGTGTTTGGTATCAAACTAAATGGTTTGAAGAGAGCTTTAAACAGAATTATTAAAAATTGTGATTCACTGATTGTCAATTGTTTTTCTTTACTAAAAATAAATAAAACCGTATCGTGTTTGGTATCAAATTAAATGTTTAAAAGAGGGATTTCGAGCAGAATAATAAAAAATTATAATCGAATGATTGTCAATTGTTTTTTCTAATACTATTTAGAAATGCATCGTGTTTGGTATCAAACTAAAGGATTAGAAGAGAGTTTTTAAACAGAATTATTAAAATTGTAATCAACTGATTGTCAATTGTTTTTCATAAAAGTCAATAGGAATCTATCGTGTTTGGTATAAAATTAAATGTTTTGTAAAGCGATTTCGAGAAGAATAATAAAACATTATAATCGATTGATTATCAATTGTTTTTTCTAATGCTATTTAGAAATGCATCGTGTTTGGTATCAAACTAAAGGATTTGAATAGAGTTTTTAAACAGAATTATTAAAATTGGAATCAACTGATTGTCAATTGTTTTTTATAAAAGTCATTAGAAATCTATCGTGTTTGGTATCAAATTTGAAGTTATGAGGAGATATAGAAGCCAAAAATTGTAATCGATTGATTGTCAATTGTTACTTATTTCAGTTTTCATGAAAGGTCGAAGAGAACATGAAAAATGAATCAAAACGAGTTGAAAGCAAATCATTTTATAAAAATGTATCAAATGTAAATTTTTACAATATCAACTCGACCAGATGGTGTATAAAGTAACAAGTTTGAAAAATACTTTTCTTCAAGGGCTGCGGAGCCTAGCTGAAGGTCGGCAAAGCCGACCTGATCGCTAGTACATTAACTAAATAGAAAGTTTTATGTTATAACAAATAACTTTCAGTTTAAATATAAACTCGCCCTAATGACAAATAACTTACAAATACAAATTTTTCCAAATTCTTTCATAATTACAGATCGTCAAAAATCATACGTACATAAAATTTCCCCAGGTAGAAAGTTAATTCTGTTGACAAACAATTCGCAAAAACTAATTTTTGAAAATTCTTTCTTAATTACGGAAAACGACATTCCAAAACTCACAAATAATCTAAAAATAAAAAACCCCGCGGGGGACCACAAATTTTTCCAAATTCTTAGAAAACGACATTCCAAAAATCACAAATAACATAACCCCACCTCCCCCTCACCATACAAAGATCAATAACCTAATCAGTATACCCCCACCTCCTATAATCGAAAGTGACGCCTATACTACTAACGAGTTATCTACTATAGCTGTACTTAGTTCTGCTGTGAATTTGCATTCGATTTTTGATTTATAAATTAAAAATAATTCATTAAATTTATTATAATACTCAACAATGCTTTCCTTTGATTGTTTAAAGTGTGTAGCTTCGTACATAATTGTGTGTTCGGATCGTGTATCAGAGAAATTTTGTAATAAGTGTTCTTTTAATGCTGTCCATGAGTTAATAGAACTCATATTTAAGTTTTGAGCTGCTTTACCCTTAATTTTATTCTTTAAAGTCATTACTACTATTGTACGTGTTATTTCAGAGGGATTAGTTTGTATTATTAATGTACACATCTCATCTATAGTATTAATAAAATTAGACAGGGTTTTTACGTCTCCGTCGAATGTCGGTCCAACATTTTCAAAATATCGTTATTTAAATTTGCAAAAATATTTGCTTGGGGTGCTGCTGGTATAGACATTGTGTCTGTTTTAAGTGTTAGATTTTCTAACTTTGAAATAAGTAAATCCAGTTGGATTGTTTTTAGTACAATATTATATAAATATAAAAAATTAAAATTTTACTTACAGTGACAGTAACACTGTTTTTAACATTACTAGTTGAAATAAAGTCTTCTAGTTGATGTGCTCTCAACGTTGCTTGAAGAAGGGTTGGATCGGCTTCCTCGATGTTCGTTCGTGGAATCTGTTGTCCATTTACATAAATACAAGCTTACGCAGGATCTACTATACACTTATATTTTCTAATAAAGTTACATCTAATAATAAACGATTCACGATTTCCTAATCCAGTTATGTTCATAAGATCGAAATTATCCATTTCCTATTCGATTCCACAAGTCTTTATGAATAAAACATCGAGTTCTTTCGGTATGCACAAGAGTATTTATAGTGTAGCCGTTAATTTCGCCATGCACTCTTACCACATTACTGTCACTTTCTACGATCCCCGATTTGAAGTACGGTATCGAAACAGGGTTTGAAGATACCTCACCTAGTTTTTCCGGAAGTAGTCGGAACGCCGAACCTAGGTAGAGCGGCTGGTACAGTCCTGCGAAGGTGACCCAACCTTCCGCACTTATGGCACTGCATCTCGGACAAATTCCTTGATGAACCCTGAACATTTTCATTTGGATGTCTTCCGTCACGTGAAATGGGAAGATTGAAATGTTGACTCTGATAATGTGCGAGGAGGAGAACGCGCAGATACACGCCGCTGTTGATTGAAAATTTTATTTTGAGTGTTTTACAACATAAGATAATTTTAGCTTCAGAAGTCAAAAGTTTAGATACAGATCTGTTACAAGTATATGTTTATCGTTCTGGAGTGAGAATCTGACTGAGTTCAGTCTTACACGATTCTACCCAGGATGTTACATGATTCTAAGATATGATATTCCATTGTTCTGGAATTGTATTGCTGTTACCGGAACTTTCTAGCGACTTCTCCATTTCGGACACGGGAAATTATTTAAAATATTTAAATACCTAAGTGTTAAATTAAAGTGCAGTGCTCAATGACGACGAAAAAGTTGATGTACTGAAAAGGGGAAGAACTAAGAAAGGAGCTTAAAAATAAAGATGAAGCTTCAACTGGAAGAAAATCTATGTTGCAAGATCGTCTGCGAACAGTTCTGGTGCAAGAAGGTCTAGATTCAGATACCCATGTGTTTCAAGTCCAGGCTGAAACAAGTAATAAAAAATATGGAAAGAAGCCTTGAGATGAAAATACGAGAAAATTCTAAAAACCAAAATACAACAAAATTCTAGAAGCCTTGAAACAAAATTTCCAGACAATTCTAGCAACCTAGAAACTTTGAAAGAAGAACATCTAGAAACTTTGAGACGAAAATGTAAGAAAATTCCAAAAACATGAAAGAAGAACGTCTGGAAAATTCTAGAAGTTTGGAGACGAAAATTCCAGAATTTTGAAGGAAGAATGTCTAGAAAATTCTAGAAGCCTGGAGAAGGAATTAAAAGAAGATCTCGAAAGGCTGCCCAACAGTGTGGACGACAAAATACAAGAACTGGAAAAGAAATTGCAAGCCCTCGAAAATAGGAGTGATAGTTTACCAGCTGAATACAACAACTCTGAAGAACTGAAAGTAATAACAGTCCCGGGCGTTATGATGTAATAAGAAATCATCATGGGAAGAATATCCTGTTCGAAACACTTTCCATGGCTCATGGACTGGACTTTAAGTGTTAAATCGTCCAAGTTAAGTACAACATTACGTGGAGACGCTTTAAGTATTTTACAAGCAATATCTATGGAAGACAAGCTTAGTACACGTAGCTGATTGCTCGTCTAAAAATGAGATACGATCAGAAACACATGGAACAAGTTAGAAATCGATTCCAGAAGATGAATTTTGTAGCATATATTATTCATCTGGTAAGAATTTTATAACCGGAAGGTGAAGATGGTATATGTGAGAGCCTGGCCATCGAAAGATTTATAGACGGACTGCGAGATATTGAGACACAGTAAGCCATTAAACTTGCAAGACCGAAAACCATAAAAGATACATTCACACTGGTCCTTGAATTCGAAGCTGTAAAGCAATCATTTAGAGGGCGGGCCAAGATACTAGTCATGGAAGGCCGTACCGATAATGAAGAATACCCATCTGAAAAAGATCGTGGAACGAGCATTGAAAGATTTTGAAAAGAATCAACAGAAGAAACAAATCCGCAGCAGGAATTGTGGTTAAATGGGGCATGTCAGAAATAAAGTCCCAGAAAATGGAAAAGCAAGCGGAAAACTAAAGCGGATTAGTGAGAAGAGCAAACATCGACTCGGTTGCATTGATGCCCCAAAAATCGTCGTTCAAGTAACACCCGTTGAAGATCAAACTAGCAGTGTTTTAATTGACGGGAAGATTAATGACGGAGTACACCGCATATTACTGGATACCGGAATAGCTAGAGCTGATATTTTCAGAACCAACAAGCGAAGAGGTGATTTATAACTGCCACCGGTAATTGAGCGAATGTACATAGAGAGATGTACACCAAATTCAACATCGGCAATGTCACCTTTAAAAATCAAATATTGGTGGCAGATACAGAAGAAAAACTGATTTTTGGTATGGAAATCATGAAGAAACACGGCTTTAAATTGGATCAAGCAAGACCTAGTAGCCACGAAGTGGAAACTTCTAACTGCCACCGGCGATTGGGCGAATGTACACAACAAATATTGATATCAGATATAGACGAAGAAGTGATTTTCGGTATGGACATCATGAAAAAACACGACTTTAAACTGGATCTGCAAGCCGGAACATTGAATATCGGAAATAAATAGAAATTTCTTCAACACAAGGATGATGTGTGGGCTCGGGTGATCCTGGCAGAAGACGCGACTCTCCCAGAAGAAGATATGTGTAATGGACAAGTTAAAATTTTAGAGCCAAAATACAGTGCAAAAAGTGTTATCCTGACAAAAATCAAAATATCAGTGCGACTGATGAACATTAACTCTCTACTCTACTCTACTCTACAGAAGTGTCGATTATCGACAATTAAATAACGTCATCAAGAAAGACCCGGATTGACGATACGCTAGTTACACTTGCGGGATCTAAAATTTTTTTGGATTTTAAAAGTTTTTTTTGGCTCGTGGGAATGGTGCAAAAGGTTCGTGAGAAGACGGCATTTACTGTTGGATCTGTACTATGGCAATTTACTGTAATGCCGTTGGGTTTTTGCAATGCTCCTGAAACTTTTGAACGTCTAATGGAATCTGTATTAACAGGACTGTCATGGAAACCTTATTTGGTATATCTGGATGATGTAATCGTAGTCGGTAAAACATTTGAAGACCATATTAAAAATTTAGAAAAAGTTTTCCAGAGATTGAGAAGTGCCAACCTGAAGCTGAGTCGTAATAAATGTGACCTGTTTCGTAAAGAAGTACATTATCTCGGCCATAATGTTTCTGATAAAGAAATAGCTATAGACCGAGAGAAAGTATTAGCTGACAAAGAATGGCCAGTTCCAAAGGATAAACATGACATCATCAGTTTCCTTGGTCTATGTACGTACTACAGAAAATACATAATGGGTTATGCAAACATTGCAAAACTATTAACTCGACTGACAGAACTAAGCCGAAAATTTGAATGGGATAAAAATTGCAAGAATAATTTAAACGTCTAAAGCAGGGATTAGTAAGTGCTCCTATTATGAGCTATCCATTTCCGGACGATAAGTTTATTTTAGATACAGACGCTAGCAACGTTGGAATTGGAGAAGTGTTATCCCAACTACAAGACGACAAAGAAAAGGTTATCGGCTATTTCAGCAAGGTGTTATCAAAACCTGAACGAAATTACTGTATAACCAGAAAAGAGCTGTTGAACATTATCATAAGTATCTATACGGCCGACGGTTTTTGATAACAATAGACCATGTCGCACTGAAATGCGTTCTGCAGTTTAAGAATCCAGAACGGTAGGTGGCCAAATGAATTGAAAGGCTATAGGAATACGATTTTGAAATTGAACATCGAGCTGGAATGTCATCGTACTGACTTTACCGTACTTTACTAACTAGAGCATTAAAAACCCTGAAATATACAATCTGTTGTTAAATTATGCAACAGTTTTTTTAAAAATTATGCAACAATTTAGATAAATATGTGTTGTTTTTATAAGCTCACATCCGGAGATTAAAGGAAATAAATGACCAAGTTCGAGAATCCTTTATTTGTTTTTATTTAACCAATGTTGAACAAGATTGATCAACAAAAGGCGCCTTTTTTATGAACAACTAGAAAACTTTCGAAGTGCGTGTTACAATAGTTTTTGCAGGACTTAACATTTCGTTTTTCAGACGATTAAAATGGATTACGATTCAGACAATAAAATTTTCATTAGACTAGTATTTTTGTTTACGTCTGAATATAGCTAACTATATAAACACGTCCGTCAACTTTTTCATTATGAACATTCCCTAGATTAAAGTCAAAATAACTGAGGAAAAAAGTGATCAATTCCAACACTCCTCCTTTATCAGCTTTTTCTTCAGTTCAACAAATGTCTTTCTGCTGAGGGCATTCGTTAGAATATCGGAGAGTTGATCTGCGCTGCTCACGTGCGTCGGCTGTACGGTCACACCAACGTGTTCCTTGATGAACTTCCTGGCGATGTTTATATGCTTCTTTCCTTTAGTAATGCGTCCTTCGCTGCTGTTTCGGAGCATATGTATTGCCGAATGGTTGTCCACATATAGATTTGTAGGCTCTTCCAGATTGCCTATCTTCAGCTCCTTGCCTATGCGTCGCAGCCAACATACATCGTCTATAGGTGATACCGCTGCGCGGTATTCGGCTTCAGCTGTTGACGTTTCTACGAGCCGCTGTCTCTGTGTACTCCAGGCTACTGGTCCTCCTCGCAGAGGTAGAGTCTCCTCCGTAGTCTGAGTCGCTGTAAGCTTTCAATTGATCATCTCCATTGAAGAATATACCTGCGTCAGTAGTCCCTTTCAAGTATTGAAAAATTCGTTTGATCATTTTGCAATGACTAACCATGGGTTTGTCATTGAATCTGCTCAGATAGTTTACCGCGAAACACACGTCAGGTCGAGAGATGGTGCTCAGGTATAATAGGCTGCCAATTGTTTCGTGATACGGTGTAGATTTTGACGTAGGTTCATCGTTGACCGTCTCCAGGATCGGTAATCATCCCGCGTTCTATCGGTGTAGGTACCGCGTTGCAACTGTCAAAGTCAAATCGTCTGAGGATTTTCGTAGTGTACTTCGATTGATTAACAAATATTCCCTTTGGCTGGACTACAATTTGCATTCCCAGGTACGATATTCGATCCGGAAAATCTCAAATTCTCTGCCGAGTTTTTCCAGAATTCCCCGCATGACCCTCTCATCTGTCGTAGCTATCAGTCCATCGTCGACGAATAGTACAATCAGGATGCTTCTCTCTTGGTTATAAAACTATAAAACACGCAAGGATCATCGTCCGTACTTTCGAGTTTCAGCTTCTTTAGATAATTTGAGATCTTTTCGTTCCAATTTTTCGGTGCCTGCTTTAGACCGTAGAGACTTTTTCGCAATCTGCAAACACGGTTCGTGTCATCATTAAAACCTTCTGGTTGCTCCATGTGAATTTCCTCCTCCAAGTCTCCGTACAAAAAAACTGTTCGTACGTCGAAGTTGGCTAGTTTCATGTGTTTCGACGCAGCAATGCTGAAGATGAGTCTGATTGAGTCATATCGCGCTACCGTACTGAAGGTTTCTGTGTAGTCTATCCCTTCCCTTTGTTCGAATCCGCGAATCACTAGTCGGGCCTTGAGTCGGCCATCCAATTTTTCGCGCAAGACCCAACGACATGAGAGAACTGGTGCATGTGGAGGTCGTTGAACAAGATCCCAAGTCTTCATTTTCAGGAGTGAGTCATGCTCCTCTTTCATGGCTTTCCTCCAATTTTGATCATTCAACGCCTTCTGCACTGGTATGTCCTGCACTTCTCCCACGATCGCAACATCTTGATCTTCTTCTGCTCCTGGCTGGTCCATCTGGTACTGATCGTATCTCCTTGGCATTCTGAGCGTTCGACGGTCCCGCAAAGTACGACGTTCAGGCTCCTTCACGCGCGTCTGATTTGGTTTGTCGGAGGCTTCTGATGTGTCGTCGTATTCACTGGAAGATAATTGTCCTTCATCATCTTCTTGCTGTTTCTGGCTTTTCTTCTTTCCTTCCTGTCTGTCACTCTCGTCTCTGTCTTCTTTTTCTGTCCTGGCGTGGCTTGTCTTTTCGCTTTCGTCTCCACCAAAGACGACATCTGTTGAGCTTACAACATCTCGTTGGTCCGGGATGTAAACACGGTAGCACGGGGAATCTACATCGTAGCCAACAAAAATTCCTTTTCTTGATTTTTTTTGACATTTTGGTGCGCTTATGACCAGAACGTAGCAAGTCTGTCCAAAAATTTTGAGTTTGCTCAGATTCACCTGCCGTCCGAACCAAAGTTCTGCTGGACATTTGCCTTTCTGGGAACTCGTTCCAGTTTGATTAATCGTAAAAACTGCGTAATTTATTGCCTCTGCCCACAAGTTTTCATTCAGGTTTTGCATATGTATGATCGATCTGGCTGCTTCTACAACAGTCCTCATCTCACGCTCCACTCGTTCATTTTTTTGAGGTGAGTATGCGCTGGACAAGCTGTGAAATATCCCTAGTTGATCCATGATCCTTTTTGTGGTGGCATTTTTTATTTCTCGGCCATTGTCAGATCTGAAACACTTGACCTTCTTGTCAAATTGGTTCTCAACCATTTTGACAAACGCTTCCAATTTGCTGGCGGTTTCATCCTTGCTTTTCAAGAAATACACTGTTCTGAAGTGAGAAAAATCGTCTTTAAACAATAGAAAGTATTTCGCTCCTCCTAATGACACGTTGCTCATTTCTCCCATGTCAACGTGTACCAAGTCCAGGACATCATCAGCGACCTTTGGGTTCATTGGATGGTGAGTCCTCTGCTGTTTTCCATACACACATCCTTCGCAGACATGGTTGTCCCAATCGTAGGTAAATGGCACTTGATTCTTTCTCAAGATGTCCCTGATGTATTTCACGTTCTGGTGAGCTAGCTTCTCATGCCAGGTGCGGATCGAGAGAATAGTTAGGCACTTATCTGACTTCTCCTGATGAGATTCTCTTCGAAACATCATTCTGTAGAGTTGACTTTCGCGTTCTGCTACTGCAACAGTTTCCCCGGTGTCGCACGCTTTGAAGACTGATCTCTGCCTGGTGGCAGATTGAACGTATCCTTTATCTACCATCTGTGTTACAGAGAATAAATTGAATGACAGATTCGGGACATATAAAACCTTCATCAGAACTTCTTTTTGCCAATTTGTACCATCAAAGACTTCTAGTTCGACATTTCCTATTCCGACTCCTTGCAGTTTGGTCGAATCTCCAATGACGACAGAAACTTTATGTTGTAATTCCTAGTAATTTGACATCAGATCTCTCCTGGACGTCATGTGTTGCGTTGCGCCGCAGTCTTGGTACCAGAGATGTGCATCTACGTGTAATCTTTAATTGTATACATCTACACGTAGACAATACGTCGACAATTCTAGCGGCGTAGACAATGTAAACATTGTAGACAATGCATCTGAAAGTTGTAATATTCAACATAACCTAAATTTATTCCTTTGTAACTATTACATGTATTCGTATTCGTGAGGTCGGGTCATTATCGGTCTTTATATAATAAAATTAATAAAGCAAGTGCTCGTACATTACTAGACGAATGTCTGTCTTGGGTCTTGGGCGAACTGTCATATTTTTAAAATTGATCAACGCGCCATCTCACCAGACGGAGTTTTCTTTGGCGCTATTTTTAACAGTAACCAGTTGACAAATTTTGAACGTTTTTCCCTGCACAACTAATTTTTTTTCATGTAATCCCTAGAATAAAAATAAAAATCTCTAACAACATTTAAAATTCCCTAGTTCTAGGGATAAAATTTCTAATCTGACTTAACTGAACACAGGTGTTTTCATTGTCTACATAGTCTACATTGTTTACATGAAAAATGAAGACGTAGACTACATGATTGTTTACACGTAGAGAATGGCGTAGATTACTTGCAGTAGACTACACGCACATCCCTGCTTGGTACCAACATTCCTTATTAACGTTCTTCAGGTTGAGTTGTTTCAAGGCTGCTAGTGACAGTCCAGTTGCTATGAAGGCTCTGCGACCCCTAGTGTCTTCTTTGCTGGCTCGCTGGTTAGAATTCCTTTCTGAGCGTCCTTTAGAGCAATCTTTTGCGAAATGCCCTTTTTGATTGCAGTTATTGCACGAATAATTATTCTTACAATAATTTAAATACTTTTCGCAAGGCTTGCCTCTGCAATACTTTTTGATGTGCCCCCTTTTTCCACACTTGAAGCACTCGACATTTGAGTTTCCTGACGATTCCGAGTGTGGCTTTCTTGATTTGTGGTTCTCCTTCATGACAAGGGCGTTCCTAGACGTAGATTTGACTGCCGGTTCTGTCTCATTCAGACGATCATCTTCCAATCTCAAGCTTTCAATCAGTTTCGACAACGTCTTTTCTTCCTGTCGCACGTTGTTCCACGCTGTTCGGAAATGATGTAGCCTCGGTGGCAATGTTCCAAAGATTCTTGCTAGTACCCAACTTTCTTTCACTTCTTCACCTGCAGCTCCTAAATCTTCAGCAAACTGCTGAACTTGCATGCAGTTTTCGACAACAGACTTATCATCATCAAATCTAAAGCCAAAAAATTGTCTCTGCAAATTCTCAACTGACAATTCTGATTTTGTACCATAAAATGTATTTAGCTTATCTAACATTTGCTTGGCACTGACACAATGAGCGATTTTCTTTGCGATGTTGCTACTGACATTTAATCCAATAAAGATTTGCGCCTCCAAATCTTTTTTAATCCAATCTTTAACTTGGCTATCGTTTTCGTCGCCTTCTGGCCTGTTATCAATACCCGTCGCGACATTAAACAGATTCTTTGATTTCAAAGTTAGGTTAAGTTTAAAACGCCATGACACATGGTTTACGTTGCCTTCGGCGTCTTCTGACAAGTTTTCTAACTGTGTTTTTATCGAATCCATGACACAAACTTATACAGATACGACTTGCTTAAATAAAAGGAAAATGATTCTTTCGAGAAGACTCGCTTGCAATGACGTCTGACTATGAGCACAATTTTCGTCGATGCACGTCTATCTGTCCGTTCTCGTTCCACTCTGACAGGACTTCTTAATCTTTGGATGTTGAGACTGACAACGTTTCTGGGCCCATAACCTGTTGTTTTTATAAGCTCACATCCGGAGATTAAAGGAAATAAATGACCATGTTCGAGAATCCTTTATTTGTTTTCATTTAACCAATGTTGTACATAAGTTGAACAAGATTGATCGAAAGATTGATCAACAAAAGGCGCCTTTTTTATGAACAACTAGAAAACTTTCGATGTGCGTGTTACAATAGTTTTTGCACGACTTAACATTTCGTTTTTCAGACGATTAAAATGGATTACGATTCAGACAATAAAATTTTCATTCGACTAGTATTTTTGATTACGTCTGAAGATAGCTAACTAGTAACTATATAAATACGTTCGTCAACTTTTTCATTATGAACATTCCCTAGGTTAAAGTCAAAATAACTGAGGAAAAAAGTGATCAATTCCAACAATATGCACTGATTGTATTGTGACGAAGTGTGCTCGTCACAAAGATTGTTATATAGATCACGATCGCGGAAATGCCTGTATCTCGCGAACGCAACACCTGAGAGACGCGAAAAATCAACACCGGGTTCACAAGTAAGACGCGCATCGGAAAATTGCTAATTAAACTGGATCACGGACCGGGTAGTCCAGTTTCCGTTTATAACCAATCCGCCCTATATGTTAACATAGGACGGACAAATTTTGACACCCTAGGACCCGTTTAATTAACAAAACAGTATATAAACCGCGCTGCCGAGACAGCCAAGACAGTCAGATTTCATTTGTGAATGATTCGACATCTCTGCTACCGTCTTCCCGTCACCAGGCCACACCGACTTCTAGGTAAGAAAAGCACTCCTGTTTATTTACCGTACCGTACTGTGCTTCCTCGAGGTCTCGTGCCACTCTCCGTTTTGGAACTCTTGTGCGATCACCGAACCACCCACATTGGCGTCTGTCGTGAGCAATCCGAGACGTTGCTGTGGGCCGTTTGCGTTACAAGCCGGAGCTCCGAGTCAATGCCACGCCACCGAATCCCACTCCACCGATATTCCACGCGCCCGATTTTCCACGCCACCTAAAGTCCACCCGGCCGAAATAGTCTCCCACCACTTTTGTCCACAACACCGAATGTAGTTCTGTCTCACTTTATCATGTACTACGTCAGAACGATGACGATTTTTGGTGATGTCACGGGTGGCGTCACTTAGTCAGTACAAAATTTATCTCATAGATGGCGCGGTATACTACAATAAACCAAATAAATAACAAATATGACAATTTATGAATTAGTTAATACTAATTTAACTGATGATTTCAGTTTTATTTGAATTGAGCATGTAAATTTGACATTAAACTGACGGAAATGCATCAAATGAAATAGGTAGGTATCAAAGAAAAAAATATATATTTTTTATTTTCAAAAAGGTTATAATTTCAACAAGTTGTATTCGTTGATAATAAGTTTGATTTGTAAACCGCTATATGAGAATAATTTCGAAGTACCTTTAAATTCCTTAGGGCCAACTGGCCCTAAGTTATTCATTATTTAGCATTAAGTCAGAATTGTGTTATAGCAAATTAAATTAAAATAATTGACTATTTTGGACAATGAAATTATTTAAAGAGAGATTAAATATTAACAAAAGTGAGGTTATTCAGTAGTTTGACATATTATAATTGTTTAATTGTGTACTTTGTCTTAATTATATTATTATTATTAATATATAATATGTCATCGTTTTCATTAGACTCCAAATCAGGATTAAAATTAAACGTAATAAATATACCCAAAAACTACGTTTAATAAAACAACGAAATAATTCGTATGAGAAAAATATATATAATGAAATTTAATTTAATTTTAGAATATCCTATTCGAACCGGCTCTTTTTCTTGAACCTGGAACCGAACGATCATGTAGTATCAAACCGACCATGTAAATCGGTTCAAACAGATATTAACCGAAGCATCCCATAGCGTCTAAAACCACAGCGTCGACAACCCATAGTGTCGACAAGTCCATAACCCCGACAACCCATAGCGTCGACAACACCTCCCACTCCAATGTTCATAGCGTATAAATCGTGTTCATGTAAGTTTGCTTTGCGTTGCCATTCTCGCTGCCAAATAGTATAGAAAACGTGTAATAGATGGCGCTGATTATTACAATGAACCAAATGAATCGACAACAAATTTCAAGATTTTTTAATGCTATATATAAAAACAATATTCATATATCCTTTTAATTGTAATAGCTACGTGAAAGTAAATATGATTAAAAAAATTACAAATACTATATGAAAACAAATGCAATAAATTTTATTATTTATTGCTTTTACATTTACATTATATCAAAGCTAATATTATATTTTACCAATTTAATATATAATTAAAAGAGTGTAAATTATGATTTATTTTATAATTCTAATTTAGTTATTATCTATATAAATTAAGTGAAATATTCTTGATATTTTATAAATAAAAATACAATTGCATTTAACAGGTTTACTTTAATAGTTGTTTGCAAATTTGAAATATACAGAAATTAATAATGGGGTAGGTGGCTCAGTGGTATCGAGTCGGCCTGTGGATCTTGAGAACCCTGGTTCGATCCCCACAGTCGACAAACAATTTTCACCAATTTAAAAAATCTACCCCTGTGGCTCCTCCTCCACTAATATCTTTGGAGGCCGTGATTTGACGGCTGGTAACCGCACTTCACGCGAAAAAATATATCACTTACCGAGATCTGCTTAGACAGAGTGCCACACCCAGTGATGGGTAAAAGGCGTGATGATATATTTATTTTATTTATTTTAAATAAAACTAAAATAGAAGCATACAGTGATAAGTGGTAATCAGTCAATTTTAAAATATTTTTCTAGAAAAAAATAAAATCATTTATAACTTGAGCAACAATATTGTTAAAATAATGAACAAGTGAGGTACAAACAAATATAGTTTCCATACATCATTTAAAAACAAAAAAAAAAACTAAATATAAATCTATCTCATTTTGATGTTCCAGGCTACTGTTTTCTCGTAAAAATTTATTTAGCAGATTTATAACGCAAATAACTATTACTACCAAAAATAAACTGATCTTTACAGCTTTCGAGTATATTCAATTAATTATTTCTTCAAAGATGTGTCGCCCAAATTATTGTAGACAAAAATCATTTAAATAGATACAAGTTTGTAGAGAATAAAATACTATTTCTAAATCGACCAACCTTTCTTATTGTACTTGTTTAATTACTGTAAGAATTGAATTTAAAATTGCCTAAAATTAGCTATTTTATTTTTAAATATTACTAACCGTGGAAGAAAACTAAATTCATGTAAATATCATAATTATTAAATTATATATTTCAATAGTACACATCATAATTGACATTTGATTAAAATAATAAATATTTAGTCTTCTAAATATTTGGTAACTTTTTAATCATAATTAAAATGTTTTACAAAATTTTCTAGATCTGGTGAATATAGTGGCTGAAAAATGAATTCGATCCGCAATTCGTAAATTTTGGCCATGACGACTGTCAACGTGTTGTCTTGGTGGAAAGGCGTTTTCTTCTTCTTTAAATATTGCCTTCAGGTTGTTAAATAATACTGCGTATATTGTTTTACTTTTTTTGACATGATCGATAAACACAATTCCGTGACAATCCTAAAAAAACAAAAACAGTCACGGCACAATATTATATTACATTCATTTTTATAAAAACGCTAACATCTACTGACACAATCGTCAGTCAAACAATAGCCAAGTGTCAAAAACAGCTGAAATTTTCAGAGATATCTTTCAAAACATGTACAATTGTAGTACTAGAATAGTTTTAACGAATGGCTACACTTAGACAATTCTCGTATATAAATTCCAACGCCAAAACAAAAACGATTTCCAGTAATTCTCGCAAATGCTCCAATATTATAATATATGTATTCACAAAGTAATTGTAGTGTATAACCAGTTCTTCGTACTCATACTAATTTGATATTTGACAGTATTATTGCATCGTTTTGTTTCATTAAAACAATCTGAAACTAGAAAAAAATAAATTGTATTCCTTTTATCTCGTATATCTTATAGTGAAAAATAACATACTGATTCCTGATATATAAATATTTGTAAAGGTGAACTTAACTTCTAAAATTGTTAAAAGGTCCAGAAAACCAGAGTAATCCTGGCATCCAATACTAGCAGGCACTTTTGACGTATAGTACATTATCAACAAGCTACATAACACGTATAACCATGGTCAACTAGATGTTTCACACATTATTTATTATTAAAAATCATCTTAAATAAATGGAATATAGTCTTACAGTAGTTCATTCTATTATATTACCTGATTTTAAACAATAATACATTTATTTATTGAATATTAAGAAAGATATGATTTTAATTATAACAATTACGCGCCAAATATGAATCTGTAAATAAAATTGGTTGTGTATGTTTAGGATAAAAAAATTCGTTTCCACCCCTAATAATTGATGCGCCTCAATTATATTTTACATGTACTTACAAAACATCCCTATATATATTTTAAAATAAGTTAGGTGTCAAGTAACCCCAGAGCTAGGTGATAATAATTTTTTTAATTAATAATATATCAATTTTATACATTTTCTTATTAGAAAATTCGTATCAACCCTAAATAGTTGATTTACCTAACATATTTTTATATATGAAAGTAGACTACACCCCTGGGGATATTGTAAAACCAGTTCGATGACTAGCAACCCCGGACCAAGGTGGTAATTAATTTTATCCACAATCAACTCATAATATGCATTTATTTGTGCTCATTGCAATTGTATAAAGGGACAAATTATACACTAGTGGAATAAAGTAATTTTATTCCACTGTTAAAACAATGAACGAATAATGCACAGAAATCAGTCAAATTTATTGAATTACTTATTAATAAAACATTAACATTTATATTAACACTTAAATCATTGTTTGTTTTATCTAATTTGATGTCCTTTCCATTGATAACAATCTTATTGCTGGCGCTATTTTCGGAATTTGTACGAATTATCGATGTCTCCTCTTCTCGGGAATCGGTTTGTACCCCTTACATTCACTCTTCAAATAAGCTGTCAGTTTGCTATATTTTGAAATATCTATATTTTCGTTAACTTTTATGGTAGCCTTCAACATGGAATACGTAGATCACGCTGATGAAACCGCATACTTTTTCTTGATATTATAGAAATATGAAAGCATGACTTCTTCATTCATTACCCTTACTCTCCGTTTTTCTGTGCAGCTCTTAAATTAAGTAAACTCTTTTTCATACAATTCCTTAGACTTCGCAGGCAATAAACGCCGAGTTGCTTCAAAAACTTCTGTAGGAATACATAGAGTCAATTTCTTCCATTTTTTATCAAATTCATAATTTTTTTTCAATGTAATAAACGATAAACAAACATCCTGTCATAGCAACAAATGCCACAGTAATGCATTTTTTTGACAGCACGTATCTAGAATTTGATAAAATAAAAAATGACATTTTGAAAAATGAATTAATTTTGAATAAAAGTTTTGATTGTGGATAAAACGTTATATTGTATTCGTGTTTTAATTGCGCATTATCCACTCAAGATAATTAAATGCTCGAACTTCGTTCTCACATTTAAATAATCTTTTGTGGATAAAACGTCACTTAAAGCACTTATACAATAAATAACTAATTTAACTAATAACATATCAATTTTATACATTTTAAGTTTTTTTATGTTTTTCAAAATCTACAAACAAAGCAGTCATTAAACCTTGTATAAAAGTGTTGGATTTTATATTAATTGCTTTTTTATTTATTTTTAAATATTAATTACCCTCTTGCTCCAGGGTTGCTTCGCACTGGACTTGTTTAAGAATATACACAGGGGTGTAGTCTACCTTAATATATAAAAATATTTTAGGCACATCAACTATTTAGGGTTGATACGAATTTTCTAATAAGAAAATGTATAAAATTGATATATTATTAATTAAAAAAATTATTATCACCTAGCTCTGGGGTTACTTGACACCGAACTTATTTTAAAATATATATAGGGATGTTTTGTAAGTACAAGTAAAAAATAATTGAGGCGCATCAATTATTAGGGGTGGAAACGAATTTTTTATCCTAAACATACACAACCAATTTTATTTGCAGATTCATATTTGGCGCGTAATTGTTATAATTAAAATCATATCTTTCTTAATATTCAATAAATAAATGTATTATTGTTTAAAATCAGGTAATATAATAGAATGAACTACTGTAAGACTATATTCCATTTATTTAAGATTATTTTTAATAATAAATAATGTGTGAAACATCTAGTTGACCATGGTTATACTATACGTCAAAAGTGCCTGCTAATATTGGATGCTATTATTACTCTGGTTTTCTGGACCTTTTAACAATTTTAGAAGTTAAGTTTACCTTTACAAATATTTATATATCAGGAATCAGTATGTTATTTTTCACTATAAGATATACGAGATAAAAGGAATACAATTTATTTTTTTCTAGTTTCAGATTGTTTTAATGAAACAAAACGATGCAATAATACTGTCAAATATCAAATTAGTATGAGTACGAAGAACTGGTTATACACTACAATTACTTTGTGAATACATATATTATAATATTGGAGCATTTGCGAGAATTACTGGAAATCGTTTTTGTTTTGGCGTTGGAATTTATATACGAGAATTGTCTAAGTGTAGCCATTCGTTAAAACTATTCTAGTACTACAATTGTACATGTTTTGAAAGATATCTCTGAAAATTTCAGCTGTTTTTGACACTTGGCTATTGTTTGACTGACGATTGTGTCAGTAGATGTTAGCGTTTTTGTAAAAATGAATGTAATATAATATTGTGCCGTGACTGTTTTTGTTTTTTTAGGATTGTCACGGAATTGTGTTTATCGATCATGTCAAAAAAAGTAAAACAATATACGCAGTATTATTTAACAACCTGAAGGCAATATTTAAAGAAGAAGAAAACGCCTTTCCACCAAGACAACACGTTGACAGTCGTCATGGCCAAAATTTACGAATTGCGGATCGAATTCATTTTTCAGCCACTATATTCACCAGATCTAGAAAATTTTGTAAAACATTTTAATTATGATTAAAAAGTTACCAAATATTTAGAAGACTAAATATTTATTATTTTAATCAAATGTCAATTATGATGTGTACTATTGAAATATATAATTTAATAATTATGATATTTACATGAATTTAGTTTTCTTCCACGGTTAGTAATATTTAAAAATAAAATAGCTAATTTTAGGCAATTTTAAATTCAATTCTTACAGTAATTAAACAAGTACAATAAGAAAGGTTGGTCGATTTAGAAATAGTATTTTATTCTCTACAAACTTGTATCTATTTAAATGATTTTTGTCTACAATAATTTGGGCGACACATCTTTGAAGAAATAATTAATTGAATATACTCGAAAGCTGTAAAGATCAGTTTATTTTTGGTAGTAATAGTTATTTACGTTATAAATCTGCTAAATAAATTTTTACGAGAAAACAGTAGCCTGGAATATCAAAATGAGATAGATTTATATTTAGTTTTTGTTTTGTTTTTAAATGATGTATGGAAACTATATTTGTTTGTACCATCACTTGTTTATTATTTTAACAATATTGTTGCTGCTCAAATTATAAATCATTTTATTTTTTTCTAGAAAAATATTTTAAAATTGACTGATTACCACTTATCACTGCATGCTTCTATTTTAGTTTTATTTAATTTCTGTATATTTCAAATTTGGAAACAACTATTAAAGTAAACCTGTTAAATGCAATTGTATTTTTATTTATAAAATATCAAGAATATTTCACTTAATTTATATAGATAACTAAATTAGAATTATAAAATAAATCACAATTTACACTCTTTTAATTGTATATAAAATTGGTAAAATATAATATTAGCTTTGATATAATGTAAATGTAAAAGCAATAAATAATAAAATTTATTGCATTCGTTTTCATATAGTATTTGTAATTTTTTTAATCATATTTACTTTCACGTAGCTATTACAATTAAAAGGATATATGAATATTGTTTTTATATATAGCATTAAAAAATCTTGAAATTTGTTGTCGATTCATTTGGTTCATTGTAATAATCAGCGCCATCTATTACACGTTTTCTATACTATTTGGCAGCGAGAATGGCAACGCATAGCAAACTTACACGAACACGATTTATACGCTATGAACATTGGAGTGGGAGGTGTTGTCGACGCTATGGGTTGTCGGGGTTATGGACTTGTCGACACTATGGGTTGTCGATGCTGTGGTTTTAGACGCTATGATACGTACTCCAACTTAACTATATTTCATAAAGTTATTATCTAATAGACAATTAGTATTGTTTCGGTGCAACCGGTCCTTAGACCAGTTATTGTTAACTGGTTTCTGTAATTTAATTGTGAAGCATCACGTACCTCTTGTAGTTGCTAATCAAAAATATTATCAAAATTAACATGTGAACTAAAAGGATGCAGTTAGAAGTGAAATATTTTCAAGATAAGTTTATTTTAATAATAAATACATTCTATAACAAATAAAAACATATTCTAAATTAATAAACACTTTTTTGCCAAAAATAGGTATGTAATAGGACCCCTCTGGCTACAAAACACACTGGAAATTTTCAGTTTCAGTTCCTGTTTAAATTGGGCCAAATTTTCTTGAAATTTATTGTATTCTTTTCAACTCTGTTACCTAGTTGAAGCTGGACCATGTTTTAGGCTCGAAACGTCTTATTATCCTATAAATACATATGCAAATGGTTCCTTAATCATGCCTATTTAAAATATTTTCTTGTTACTTAATTTGTTACGGTGAAGCATCCGCTTAATTAAATCTTTCAAATAAGATATCTTTGTTTTTATGAATGAAACTTACGATGAATTGTACATAATTTTAAAGCCAATACTTCAAGGTGTAATAATAATATACATATTATTAAATTTATGTACAATTAATTGATAGAAAACGGTTCAAAAATGGACTTGAATTTCTCCAAAATGCCGAGTACAATTTTCTTTAATTTTTTTTGTATATTTAAGAATATGGTCCTCTATAACATATACAATTTTTATCCAATTTGAATTTGTAACTTTTGAGAAAAAAAAATAAACATGCGAAAAATCGCTCAAAAGCAGGCTTTTTCGGATATTTTTGTTTTTTTTCAAAAGTTACACATTCAAATTGGCTACAAAAATTATGTGTTATAGAAAACTATGTTCTTAAATATACAGAATTTATTTAACAAAATCGTACTCGGCATTTTTGAGAAATTCAGACTCGAAATTTTGATATCTTGACCTGCTGCATATCAATTCAAATTTGTTTGTTTTATAGAAATTTCACATTCTTTTTATACCTTCAAATTCCTTAGGGCCGGTTATACTAAGCTTAGTTAAAAAATGATTCATTATTTAGCATTTTTAATTATCCATTCATTTTCTGTGAAACTTGTCTTCGTAGCGGAATCATAAAAATCAGATAAACTAATTGTATATTTTAATGAAAAATATATAAATACTTGTAAACCCAAACTTGTCTTTTACTTACTAAACAATCCTGAAAAAAAATGAAATTTTTAGGTTTCCTATATTCATAAAAAATATCTTGATATATAAAATAATGACTGAAGAGTAATGAAGAAATTTTACTAAATAATATTCCCAGAAAAAAAAGCTAGCTGTCAGAAATCAGTTATATAAGATTGTAATGAAGAAAATCATTTTTTTTAACGAAATAATAAGTAATGGAGTCAGGAAAATTAATTTTGTACCAGTATTTCTTAAATAATTTTATATTTTGATTGTAGATAACAAAACAATTATATATACAAAAGAATCCAATTACTTTATTATGACATCAAATAATGCAGAATTGAAGATTTACTACAATACTTTTCTCTGTACTTGAGATCCAAATATTTGACAGTTGAAGAAAGAACTTTGTAAGACGCCCAATCTACAATATATTCGCACAACTTGTATATTATTCTTTGTCTACGAGATCAAAATTTTATAGCATGTATATTTCAATTGTTTTAACAATTAAATATATACTTATTATTTAGCATAAAATATTTATTTACTTACATGAAAATATTGTCTTAAAATGTGTTCATAAATAAAAGACTGACTCTGTCTTACCTCATATAACGAGAGACAAATTTTATACCAACATATTACACAATATAACAAATTGTGAATTTTTTTTTGTGACTCGGTTCTCTTTACAAAAACACTGTTCAAAATGAAGGAAAATCAACGTCAAAGTGATACTGATTTGATAAAAGCAATTTTTATCGCAAAATACTGGTAAAATCATAAAAAAATCATATTTTTATAACGCTCTAGCTTTATAATAAAGCCATTTTCTTTCAGCTGGGATCTGTAGTGTCTTCTAATCGTACGAGGGGATCATGTTGAACTTTTACAACTATTATTGGTCATCCAAAGCAACCATAGCGTAAAACATACAAATAAAGTCTAAAATTCCATAAAATTGATTTCCAGGTCGTAAAAACAAATCAGTATCACTTTGACATTGATTTTCCTTCATTTTAGGTTAATCTGAACCGGTTTTTGGTAAAGAGAACCGAATCACAAAAATCGTGTTGGACGGTGTTATTGAATCTCTATTTTCAACGATCTATGATTAATTTATTGTAATTTTTACATCAATACAGTATGTTGAACGAGTTCATAGAAGAACTAAGACAAAGTTCCTAGCAGATTTATCTCTAAATATTGAATTCTGTTAAAATAACTCACAAATTTACCCTTATAAGTAAGTGGACGCACCCACCTTTTGTTGTTTTTTTTAGTTTTTTTCAATTCCTTTGTTAGTCTCGTAATGTCAATGTAATATTTGATTGAAATAAATAGTTTCGTTTGTGATTAAAAACTCTTCGTTTTCTTATCTTGCGATCTACAAACCTCTACAAATTCCTTACATTGTATTAAACAAAATAAAAATACTTAAAACGTAAAATTTTGTCACATTTTCAAATATTTAGGTATAATACAACAATTTCATAAGTATTGCAAGTTTAAAACGAATCATTGTCTGGTAGCTTAGTTTTTAGTTGAATAGATTTTTTCAAACTTGATTCGACCTCAAACATGTGGCATATCTTTATGTTATAAGTTCCTTAAGCTATCTATAAAGCCAACAAATTAATAAAATTTCTGATAGATTTTATATTACAATTTATTTGATTTAAATCAACCGAAATGCATACTATTCGCAATACGCCATGCGGTTTACAACAAAAGTTGGAGGATTTTTCATAAATGAATGAACATACTATTTAATGTTTTTTAATTAAATTATAATAAACCATATTGAAATAAATACTCTAATAACAGACTGGCACTACATGACGTTTATATTGATACATATAATGTAAATCTTGCCATGATAATTATTGCCATGACTAACGTCTTACATATTTAAAATTTAATCAATTTTCCTGTTTAACTTTTAGTCTAATTGTGCTCAAATATTTTTTGATGAACTTATCATAATAATGACTGAACTATCAAGGATTATTAACTACCATATTTTAAGATTTCAATATTATTGTTAAACAAAAATCTGCTAATCTCCAAAACTGTCAACATCAAAATAATTATCAAACATAAATACAAATGTCAGTAGGCAGTCCACTAAATCAAGAAAAATCAGACCCAAAATTCCAGTACATTGGTTTAATAGAATAGTATAATAAATATTCGTCCAAAGTCCATATTATTACTTTATATATAAAGCTGTTTGATCCCGTAATAATTATGACTAAGACATTCTAATACACTCTGAAGAAATAAATATCCATTGAATGATGGCAGTAAGTGAAGTTGAATCCTACTTGAGCCCTGAGTTCCAAGCAGTATGACACGGCAACTCAAAATTTTTCTTCTTATGAGTGTTAATTGTGATTCTTTTTAGATTAGAAACATTTATGTTATTAGGATAATATCAAAGAGCATACATTACATATGAAGTTATGAAGTAGTCAAAATGAATTTTGTTTATTGATTCGGATGTAAAATTTTATGCTTTACAACATTTATTTGAAACATTGTTTCCTAAAATAATTAGGGAAGCAATGCGCACGGAAAAACTGATTTGCCATGTTAAACGCCTATGTTTCACTTTTCGTGTTACACCCGGTATATATACATAAAATGTATAAACAAACCTTAAAAACGAAAACATAAATAACTATTTCCAAAATATGGTTATTTTCTAATGTACAGAGGAAAGATTTATAAAATAAAAGTAATCCTATATCGAATCCAAGTATTTACATATGTTATATATTTTTTTATTGGCAAGCCTGGTTCACAAAATATCGGTCTTTGAAGATTTGAGTGACTGTGATGCACGTACTTCGAATGCCATTATTCAGTGTTAAGAAGGTATGGTAAAATTAATTAACCACTCGATTTTATACTATATTTAATGACCTTTTTAACCCCTTCATTGAATTTCAAAAATAAATAAAAAATCACCAAAAAACAAATGAAAAATTTGATTTTCGTTTTTTACAAAGTTCGCATTTTTTAATTTTTTTAAAAATTTCATTAAAAAAAAGCTTATATTGTGTTTATATATACTCCATGCCAATTTTTATAATGGGCCGCGCAGTCGTTTAGGAGTTATATGTATTTAAATGCCGAAGCGCGGCGGCAGCCCCGTTCTCGCGTCTAGTCAGCGCGACTTACATAAACATTCATTCAAACAAACAATATAACGTCGCGCATACAATGTATGTGTGATCCTAATTCTTTCTAGTTCATAAATTTACTGTTTCTCGCCAACAGAGTGCGTTAGTGTTTTTCTCAAAATTATTAATGTAACCGAGCGATAGATGGCGATAAAAATTCGACGGTGGCACCTCCCAGCGGCGGGCAACATGTGCTAATACTATTCAACCCATAAGGCCGTTCCTCTTTATGTAATTTATGCTCTTTGATAATATGGAAATAATACTTGACCGGCAGAAAATTTAAAAGGCATTGTTTGTAGTGTACGTATACTTAATTATAACACAAGCGGGTAGGTATTCATCTCTCTAATATTCAAACACTGCTTAGCGAGCACATAGCTTTATGCAGGTGCATAATCATGAAACACCATAAAATTAAAATACCTAAAATGGCGGATTTAGCAAAGATCCGAACCAAAATATAGTGGTTACATATTCAAACTATTACCCAATAGATGGCGACATAGTGGAATATTCATATTTTTAAAATTGTTTATTAGTAGGAAAATTTATATACCGCATTAATCAACACTCTAAAGAGCAACTGCTGCCTTTCTAAAACATTGCTTTATGATTACCCTGTTTTATTAAATATCCTAAAATGGCGATATTCACGTCAAGTGACGTCATTGACATATTTTTTATCTCACATCAATGCAAATCAACTGTTGAGCTGTCACATTGCTATTTAAAAATGTTTTTTTTTTACAGAACAACAAACAGATTCAGACATGTGTAATTAATGTAATGTTCCGTAATAACAATTTAAGTTTATGATGAAAAAAATAATGTTTCGAGTGTCAAAATATATTTTCAGGTTAATTTTCATAACAATATTTTTTTAGAATGTTTAATATTATATTTAAATTAATCAACAGACATAAACCTGCTAAATTAATAAATTTTCTTCCGATATGACCACTTGATTTTTGTATGGAGCTACGTGAAAGATTTTGTTTGTAATGAACCAGTAAACACATTAAACGGACTGAATAATAAAATTGAAGCAGCAATTGAATCTTTATCTGCTGACCAAAGAGAAAAGACTACTTATTCTGTTTCAAAACGTTGTGCAAAATGTATTGAAGAGGCTGGGAGTCATTTTGAATATTTGTTATAAAATCATTTTGTTGTTATTAAGTGTTCTTTATTCTTATTTTCGTTATAATTATGACAAAAAAATATTATTTCGTTTAATAATAATAATTACAATTGTTTTAGTTAATTGTTTTATTTCAAGCCACAGTCATGGCTCTCTTTACGATTTGGTGTATAATAAAATGCCCGCCATTTTACTTTTTAATAATGTAATATAAGATTATTTTACATGATTGTAAAGCAAATTTGATGCACTTTTCAAATTTGTAAAAAAATATAGAATGTTCCATTTGAAATTTCAAAGTTGATAATAATTACTAATAAACCGGAAATGATATCATGAATGTACATACGTCATCAACTAGCTTACATGTTGCTGTATAAATCATGTTATATGAAAGAAATTGCTAAGTTGATAAATAAGCGAGATATTTGCTGGGTCTATTAAAATATAACACCCTGTATATATATATATAAATTAATTTAAATAATAGAATATTACTTTTAAAAAGAGCTACGAACTTTTGAAATAAGTTAAAGGTACTTATTTTTTCATTAAATACCTATTTGTTATAAAGTGAAATAATATGATTTAATGTACATAATATTTCGTTAACTATTATTTTACGATTCACATATAGTTATTTGTGTATTAAGAGCGTAAAGTTATTCTTTGTTACTCGAACACGGTATTTGCAGCGCAAGCCGAAGGCGAGAGCTGCAATAGTGTAAGACAAAGACACATAAATTCGTTCTGTCAACTGGCAATATGACAAGTTTCTATTTTGTTTGTATCCCTAGTAACTATTGAAATAAGCGCACATTTAATATCTTTTTCCCACGTTGTCATTGGAAATGCGCGCATTTAACGTCTTTTTCGTGCGTTGCAATTGGAGAGGCGCAAAAAAGATATTTTTCGAATGCTCCACAGAAAACGACAACTTTACGATGACAAATGAGAGCGTAGTTGTCAACTTTTCATAGCAATCGTAGAAAAAATTATTTACAATTATTTTTCAATGTAAGAAAATATAGTTTAGGCAATTAAAACGTGCCTTTTCAGCGCAGTTATAGTAACTAAAAATAAAGATTTTAGTAATTATATTTCTAATTATATACCCACCTATAGTGAACAAATTTAAATTTTTATGAAATTAACTTCATTTATGCAGATTATTTAATAGAAAATTATTGTCTCTGACATTGTAGTAATATTTCAGATTGTCGCATGAAAATATATTGACAACCAAAATGTGTGACTATTAACAGTATAGGGTTTGAATTAAGAGGTGTTGTGTCATTAATTACTAGGTTTAAGAATTGTTGAAGGGTATAACTATTTTGTAAACATCCTTAGACTATAAGTTATTTGGCATAGTATAATACGACAATGTTTAGACTAAGATGCATATGTGCATAATAGCGATAGGATATGAGATCATGTTGGAATAAGTCAATGGTTAAGGGGGTATGTGACTTTGTTCTTTGTAGATAGTTATGAAAGTCATGTATATTCGGTGATAAACGTGGAAGATTGAAGAGTAATTAATTGTAAATATATATTTAAATAAAACTGATGTACATATTCTCTGTACTTTGTTTTTTATTAATTATCTTGACAAGACGTGGCCAAGAAGAATAATGAATCCAATAAATATATGCGTAAAATTAGAGCTAAATAATTATAATAGCCAATGTTAATTTAAATAAATGGGTTATTCCGAAAAGTAATAAAATATTTTTTTTTATATTTACGTTCTTCGCCGAATATGATATGTATGCCCCATATATTCCATATTAAAGTATAGCACAATTCAGTAATAAAGTTGCATGAATTCACTTAGCTTCAACTTCAATATTTGTTTCCACGGAAGAAAATACCTTCTACGAGCCCTAACCACTAATATTTGGTACGGCAGTGTTTTTTTAAATATATTGATCTTTGAAGCATTTTAAACATTATTTGGAATAAATTTATGTAATTATATTTGTACTATTTTAATATGTTATTATAATATCTACATCAACACAAAAACATAATAACCAAAAATGAAAATTAAAGGATTTATTCTATTATTCGTAAGAGAACATTTTTAAGTTGTGAAAATAATTGACCATAAATAATTGGTACGGCTAATTAAAACTTATATTAATATTGCGTAACGTCGCCTTTTGCTTTTATAATTGCTTCAACTCGTTTTGACATTGTGTTTATAAGGTCCTGGCACTCATCTGGTGTAATTGAATTCCAAATTTCTGTAATTTTTTGTTTCAAACCTAAAACAGTTCTTTGAGGCTCATTTCTTAAACGACGTTTCATTACTGCCCACAAGGATTCTATAGGATTGAGGTCTGAACTGCAGGATGGCCAGCTCAAGACATTTATCCCCTTATTTTCCAACCAATTCTTAGTACCTTTGGCGGTATGACATGAAGCACCATCGTATTGAAATATAAATTCTTCATAGGAAATTAATTGGGTTACAGACGGAATTAAATTTCTCTCCAAAATGTTAACATATTTCTGAGCATTTACAATGCCATCAATAAAGTGCAAATTGCCCACACCTTTGGAGGACATGCAACCCCATACCATGATACTAGCTGGAAATTTTACGGTACGCTTTAAACAGTCTCTATGGTATACTTCTTTTTTTGTCCGTATTACTCTTTTTCTAGAGTCACCAACGCAAACATCAAATTTAGATTCATCACTGAATATAATGGAATCCCACTGCCTCTGTACCCAAAGTCTTCTTTCCTTTGCCCATAATAAACGTTTTTTCTTTTGTATACTGGTCAATAATGGTTTTTCTTTGGCCTGGAAGATTTAAGTCTAAGTTTACGTTTTTCTTACTTTAAAATCTTACCTTATAGAATCCATATTTTAGTTTATGAATATTTTTTCGGGTCCATTCGCGTCCCACGGACTTTCCAATTTTTGCTGACCATTTTTCGGATAAATTACGAACGGTACTTCGTCTATTTGACTTGACAATGGAAGACAACGTTCGCAAATCTCGCTCGGTAATTTTTGAAATTCTACCACTTTTGTTCTTAAATGTTGAAATAGATCCAGAAATTTTATATTTTTTAACTATGTTTACAGTTGTCGATTTAGGTAAATTCAATTCCTTCGAAATTTCACCATAACTTTTACCAGATTCATTTTTTTCAATAATTAATCTTCGAATATCTTCAGATATAGGCTTTCCGCGTACCATGTTGAAAATTAATGACAGTTTATTGAAAACAAAAGGCAATATTAATGACAATTGATTCAAAACAAAGGCAAAACCTACTCGAATATTCGTTCAGTATAAAATAAATAGTATAGAGGGCAATAGGAGGATGATTAATATAAGTTTAAATAGCCGTACCAATTATTTGTGGCCAATTTATTTCATAACTTAAAAATGCTATCTTACGAATAATAGAATAAATCCTTTAATTTTCATTTTTGGTTATTATGTTTTTGTGTTGATGTAGATATTATAATTACTTATTAAAATAGTACAAATATAATTACATAAATTTATTCCAAATAATTTTTAAAATGCTTCAAAGATCAATATATTTAAAAAACACAGCCGTACCAAATATTAGTGGTTAGGGCTCGTATATCATAGCTGTCCAACTAGCGATCTACGAACCATTTGTGAGTCAGCACGAGAATTATGCAGTTCCGCGAATAGAATCAAATATTACTTTATAGATCTTTTATCCTATTTTTCGAATAGTTCTCTTTGTTGTAAATATCTAACTTCTCCTCAAAGTAGTTACTTATTTAGTATTCGATCGCCGGTTTGTTATTACAGTATTACGTAAAACTCGCTTATTTACTTCTGTAATTGTAGATGATCGGCTGGTTTTGTTTCTTTGGTCGAGTCAACCTATTTTTTTGTATAAATTAACTATATGAGCCTGGGTTCGTATTGCTGATATAATTCGTACTAACACTATTGTGAAAATCAAATTAAATTAGAATAAAATTTATTAATTTAGCAGGTTTATGTCTGTTAAATAATTCAAATATAATATTAAACATTCTAAACAAATATTGTTATGAAAATTAACCTGATAATATATTTTGAAACTAGAAACATTATATTTTTCATCATAAACCTGAATTGTTATTACGGAACATTACATTAATTACACATGTCTGAATCTGTTTGTTGTTCTGTAAACAAAAACATTATTAAATGTCAATGTGAGAGCTCAACAATTGATTTGAATTTGAGTGAGATATAAAATTTGTCAATTACATCACTTGACGTGATTTCGTCATTTTAGGATATTTAATAAAACAGGGTAATCATAAAGCAATGTTTTAAAAAGGCAGCAGTTGCTCTTTAGAGTGTTGAATAATGCGGTATATAAATTTTCCTACTAATAAACAATTTTAAAAATATGAATATTCCACTAAATCGCCATCTATTGGGTAATAGTTTGAATATGTAACCACTATATTTTGGTTCGGATCTTTGCTAAATCCGCCATTTTAGGTATTTTAATTTTATGGTGTTTCATGATTATGCGTCTGCATAAAGCTATGTGCTCGGTTAGCAGTGTTTGAATATTAGAAAGATGCGTGCGTTCCCAAATTTCCTAGATTAATCTCTAGATTAACAACTAGATTCATTCTCACGATTAGCGTTTAGAACTAAATTCCCTAACTTTGACAGATAAGTTACTAGAATCTTCATTGTCACAAAATTAGCCATAAATGTCAAAATTGCGATGAGTTAGAACAACCATAGGATTAAGGTGATTTGTTTGACATTTCAAAATTCATAACCTCAAAAAATAAATATCAGATGACAACAATTTTTTAATTGTTGTATTTCTATTTATGATTTCATTTGCTATATGTGTATTTTCATTTTTAGTCCAAAATAAATTAATAAGGAGATCCAAATCGAGTATCCAAGATGTTTACTCAAATTTAAAATAAAGAATAACTACTTTCTATAATATCTATATCACATATTCGTACAAAAAATAAATAATAGTTAAAATTTCTTTTTAACAGTCTTACTTATAAAAGATACTCGGTGAATTAGTTGTTTAATGCTAATAAATGATATTTAAAACATTTCCGAAAATAAATTGAGAAAAAGAAAACAGCTGCGTATTAATATATGTTTTTGATATTTTACTCTGAACTACGGATTCTTGTTACTGTTGTAATGAGGCTTAATTAAAGGAGTCATTCTTCTCGGTTATAAATATATTCAATTATCACTCTGTACTACAACTTTTCTCATTACTGACTATATACTTATTCATAGCTTGTGTGGGAACGCACGCATCTCTCTAATATTCAAACACTGCTAAGCGAGCACATAGCTTTATGCAGACACATAATCATGAAATACCATAAAATTAAAATACCTAAAATGGCGGATTTAGCAAAGATCCGAACCAAAATATAGTGGTTACAAATTCAATCTATTACTCAATAGATGGCAGTTTAGTGGAATATTCATATTTTTTTAATTGTTTATTAGTAGGAAAATTTATATACCGCATTATTCAACACTCTAAAGCGCAACTGCTGCCTTTTTAAAATATTGCTTTATGATTACCCTGTTTTATTAAATATCCTAAAATGACGAAATCACGTCAAGTGATGTCATTGACAAATTTTGTATCTCACACAAATGCAAATCAATTGTTGAGCTCTCACATTGACATTTGATAATGTTTTTGTTTACAGAACAACAAACAGATTCAGACATGTGTAATTAATGTAATGTTCCGTAATAACAATTCAGGTTTATGATGAAAAAAATAATGTTTCTAGTTTCAAAATATATTATCAGGTTAATTTTCATAACAATATTTGTTTAGAATGTTTAATATTATATTTGAATTAATTGATTCTATTCGCGGAACTCCATAATTCTCGTGCTGACTCACAAATGGTTCGTAGATCGCTAGTTGGACAGCTATGGTATAGAAGGTATTTTCTTCCGTGGAAACAAATATTGAAGTTGAAGCTAAGTGAATTCATGCAACTTTATTACTGAATTGTGCTATACTTTTATATGGAATATATGGGGCATACATATCATATTCGGCGAAGAACGTAAATAAAAAAAAAAAATATTTTATTACTTTTCGGAATAACCCATTTATTTAAATTAACATTGGCTATTATAATTATTTAGCTCTAATTTTACGCATATATTTATTGGATTCATTATTCTTCTTGGCCACGTCTTGTCAAGATAATTAATAAAAAACAAAGTACAGAGAATATGTACATCAGTTTTATTTAAATATATATTTACAATTAATTACTCTTCAATCTTCCACGTTTATCACCGAATATACATGACTTTCATAACTATCTACAAAGAACAAAGTCACATACCCCCTTAACCATTGACTTATTCCAACATGATCTCATATCCTATCGCTATTATGCACATATGCATCTTAGTCTAAACATTGTCGTATTATACTATGCCAAATAACTTATAGTCTAAGGATGTTTACAAAATAGTTATACCCTTCAACAATTCTTAAACCTAGTAATTAATGACACAACACCTCTTAATTCAAACCCTATACTGTTAATAGTCACACATTTTGGTTGTCAATATATTTTCATGCGACAATCTGAAATATTACTACAATGTCAGAGACAATAATTTTCTATTAAATAATCTGCATAAATGAAGTTAATTTCATAAAAATTTAAATTTGTTCACTATAGGTGGGTATATAATTAGAAATATAATTACTAAAATCTTTATTTTTAGTTACTATAACTGCGCTGAAAAGGCACGTTTTAATTGCCTAAACTATATTTTCTTACATTGAAAAATAATTGTAAATAATTTTTTCTACGATTGCTATGAAAAGTTGACAACTACGCTCTCATTTGTCATCGTAAAGTTGTCGTTTTCTGTGGAGCATTCGAAAAATATCTTTTTTGCGCCTCTCCAATTGCAACGCACGAAAAAGACGTTAAATGCGCGCATTTCCAATGACAACGTGGGAAAAAGATATTAAATGTGCGCTTATTTCAATAGTTACTAGGGATACAAACAAAATAGAAACTTGTCATATTGCCAGTTGACAGAACGAATTTATGTGTCTTTGTCTTACACTATTGCAGCTCTCGCCTTCGGCTTGCGCTGCAAATACCGTGTTCGAGTAACAAAGAATAACTTTACGCTCTTAATACACAAATAACTATATGTGAATCGTAAAATAATAGTTAACGAAATATTATGTACATTAAATCATATTATTTCACTTTATAACAAATAGGTATTTAATGAAAAAATAAGTACCTTTAACTTATTTCAAAAGTTCGTAGCTCTTTTTAAAAGTAATATTCTATTATTTAAATTTATATATATATATATATATATATATATATATATATATATATATATATATATATATATATATATATACAGGGTGTTATATTTTAATAGACCCAGCAAATATCTCGCTTATTTATCAACTTAGCACTTTCTTTCATATAACATGATTTATACAGCAACATGTAAGCTAGTTGATGACGTATGTACATTCATGATATCATTTCCGGTTTAGTAGTAATTATTATCAACTTTGAAATTTCAAATGGAACATTCTATATTTTTTTACAAATTTGAAAAGTGCATCAAATTTGCTTTACAATCATGTAAAATAATCTTATATTACATTATTAAAAAGTAAAATGGCGGGCACTTTATTATACACCAAATCGTAAAGAGAGCCATGACTGTGGCTTGAAATAAAACAATTAACTAAAACAATTGTAATTATTATTATTAAACGAAATAATATTTTTTGTCATAATAATAACGAAAATAAGAATAAAGAACACTTAATAACAACAAAATGATTTTATAACAAATATTCAAAATGACTCCCAGCCTCTTCAATACATTTTGCACAACGTTTTGAAACAGAATAAGTAGTCTTTTCTCTTTGGTCAGCAGATAAAGATTCAATTGCTGCTTCAATTTTATTATTCAGTCCGTTTAATGTGTTTACTGGTTCATTACAAACAAAATCTTTCACGTAGCTCCATACAAAAATCAAGTGGTCATATCGGAAGAAAATTTATTAATTTAGCAGGTTTATGTCTGTTGATTAATTTAAAAATAATATTAAACATTCTAAAAAAATATTGTTATGAAAATTAATCTGATAATATATTTTGACACTCGAAACATTATTTTTTTCATCATAAACTTAAATTGTTATTACGGAACATTACATTAATTACACATGTCTGAATCTGTTTGTTGTTCTGTAAAAAAAAACATTTTTAAATAGCAATGTGACAGCTCAACAGTTGATTTGCATTGATGTGAGATAAAAAATATGTCAATGACGTCACTTGACGTGAATATCGCCATTTTAGGATATTTAATAAAACAGGGTAATCATAAAGCAATGTTTTAGAAAGGCAGCAGTTGCGCTTTAGAGTGTTGATTAATGCGGTATATAAATTTTCCTACTAATAAACAATTTTAAAAATATGAATATTCCACTATGTCGCCATCTATTGGGTAATAGTTTGAATATGTAACCACTATATTTTGGTTCGGATCTTTGCTAAATCCGCCATTTTAGGTATTTTAATTTTATGGTGTTTCATGATTATGCATCTGCATAAAGCTATGTGCTCGCTAAGCAGTGTTTGAATATTAGAGAGATGAATACCTACCCTTTTATTTGTTTGTCCGTCTTAATTATTATAAACATTTTTTGTTACTGATCAGTGCAAAATAAAATTATAGCATCCGATCGAAGCGCCATCTTCAATGAAAGCTATTTTGGGCGCTCTTTTCAGTTGTTGAAAATAATGTACATTTTTAACTTTTTGTAGTAATCTGCAACTAAAATTGTTTATAACAACCAAGGATGTCTAACAAATAACACAAGCAAAATATATGTATGATAATACATCAGAAAAAAGCAAACATCAAACGTCAAAAATTTGACGTTGTACAAGGGTTGCCTTCATCACTTAACTGCACGTAACCTATAATATAATATATTATAATATTGGAGCAGTTACGATAATTACTGGAAATCGTTCTTATTTTCAGCTTTGGGAAATATATGACAGTATTCCATGGAAATTAATGTTGCTTTCAGTAAACTAAAGAAGTGCTTAACAAATGAAGTAACAGTAAAATATTTGAAATAGGCAGGATTAAGGAATTCATTTGCATATGTATTTATAGGATAATATGACGTTTCGAGCCTAAAACATGGCTCATCTTCAACTTGGTAACAAATAGAGTTGAAAAGAATACAATAAATTTCAAGAGAATGTGGCCCAATTCAAACAGGAGCTGAAACTCATTAAATACCAAAAACTGTACCATATCTTCAAACATAACAATTTCCAGTGTGTTTTGAAGCCAGAGGGGTCCTCTTACATACCTATTTTGGGCAAAAAGGTGTTTATTAATTTAGAATATGTCTTTATTTGTTAAAGAATGTACTTATTATTAAAATAAACTTATCTTGAAAATATTTCACTTCTAACTGCATCCTTTTAGTTCACATGTTAATTTTGATAATATTTTTGATTAGCAACTACAAGAGGTACGTGATGCTTCACAATTAAATTACAGAAACCAGTTAACAATAACTGGTCTAAGGACCGGTTGCACCGAAACAATACTAATTGTCTATTAGATAATAACTTTATGAAATATAGTTAAGTTGCACCAAAATAATTAAGGGTCAATCTCAGAAATGAAAATAATCTATGATTATATTTTACTTGGCAACTAAATCAAGTAAATCTGACAAATAAAGTAACTGTCAAAATTGATATACTGTTGTCGCAGACCTGCTATATATACAAGTACATTAGGTACATGTTGGTTGATTTATGGTCGTTTAAGTAATCTCTAAAAATTGTTTGAAATGTAGCATAATAACGAAATGTAATGCATATCTGAATCAGAGCTGAGTCTGAAATTTCCCATCTTAATGTACATATTATTTGCTGTAAATATTTAGATATTTGTTCGAACTGGTTCACATAGTCGATTTGATTCTACATGAACGATCGATTCGGGGTTCTAAAAAAAGAGCCGGTTCCATTTGCAGCCCAGGATATTCTAAAGTTAAATTAAATTTCATCATACATTATTTTTAATAGGAATTATTTCGTTGTCTTATTAAATGTAGTTTTTGAGTTTACGTTTAACTTTAATCCTGAATTAGAAGTTAAATAAGACGATGACATATGTATTAATAATGATAATATATTTAAGAAAAAGTACACAATTAAACAACTGACAGTTTTACACAATTATATTGTCAAAATACTGAATAACCTCACTTTTATTAACATTTAATTTCACTTAAAATATTTTCATTGTCCAAAATCGTCAGTTATTTTAATTTACATTTTAATTTCCTATAACACAATTTTGACTTAATGGATAATTAAAAATGCTAAATAATGAATAACTTTTTAACTAAGCTTAATATAACCGGCCCTAAGGAATTTGAAGGTACTTCGAAATTATTCTCATACAGCAACTTACAAATCAAATTTATTGGCAACGAAAACAACTTGTTAAACTTATAACTTTTTTGAAAATAAAAAAATATATATTTTTTCTTTGATACCTACCTATTTTTTTAATGTATTTTCGTCAGTTTAATGTCAGATTTATTTACTCAATTAAAATAAAATTGAAATTAATAATTAATTATTTTTAATGACAATTCGTAAATTGTCGTATTTGTTATTTATTTGGTTTATTGTAGTACACCGCGCCATCTATGAGATAAATTTTGTACTGACTAAGTGACGCCACCCGTGACATCATCAATTATCGTCATCGTTCTGACGTATTCCATGATAAAGTGAGACAGAACTACATTCGGTGTTGTGGACAAAAGTGGTGGGAGACTATTTCGGCCGGGTGGACTTTAGGCGGCGTGGAAAATCGGGCGCGTGGAATATCGGTGGAGTGGGATTCGGTGGCGCGGGATGCTTCGGGAGCTCCCACCGTAATTTCGCGATTCCGTCGCGTGCCACCTTCCGTTTTAGGAACTCTTGTGCGACCACCGGACAAATCACTTTGGCGTCTGTCGTGAGCGATCCGAGACGTTACAGTGAGGCGTTTTGCGTGCACGGCCGGAGTTCACACCGTAACTTCGCGACTTCGTCGCGTGCCACCTTCCGTTTTAGGAACTCTTGTGCGACCACCGAACAAATCACTTTGGCGTCTGTCGTGAGCGAATCCGAGACGTTACAGTGAGGCGTTTTGCGTGCACGGCCGGAGTTCACACCGTAACTTCGCGACTTCGTCGCGTGCCACCTTCCGTTTTAGGAACTCTTGTGCAACCACCGGACAAATCACTTTGGCGTCTGTCGTGAGCGATCCGAGACGTTACAGTGAGGCGTTTTGCGTGCACGGCCGGAGTTCACACCGTAACTTCGCGACTTCGTCGCGTGCCACCTTCCGTTTTAGGAACTCTTGTGCGACCACCGAACAAATCACTTTGGCGTCTGTCGTGAGCGAATCCGAGACGTTACGGTGAGGAGTTTTGCGTGTACGGCCAGAGTTCACCACGTCGAATTCCGCGAGACGCGTCGCGGAATCGTTTCCGACACACCAGCCGTCGTCCAGGGAACCCCATCGTCGCGACGCCCGGCGTCGATTTTCCGGAAAAGTGAAAAACCACTCATCGCGATCATTACGAGTCGACCAGCCGCTATTACGGGAACCCCACCGCCGCGACGCCCGGCGTCGATTTGGGACCAAACCGCGATTTCGCCGTTTCCGAACCTGCAGGCCTACACCGCGGGCCCCGACCGTCGCTCCGGACATACCGGCGTCCCGACGCCAGACGTCGTTTTCCCAAAAACGTCACCTCTGTATTCCCCGATCCCGCCTCAGTATATCCTACACCTGCTGTTAATCAACGACATTTCTGTAGTGACACCAGTGCTCAATAAAGACTCAATTCGTCATTTTTTACCAACTTTGTGTTTCTTTTTGAAAACCCTATTGTCTCCGAAACCGCTATCCGACCGTTGGCGCCCGAGCAACCTCACGCCAACATTTTGTCGACGAGTCCGCCATAACTCGTCACAGTATTTAAAAAAAAAATTGACGTACAAAAACATAAACAAGTTATTTGATAAATTGATAAATTAAAACTATAAAATATTACATTTTATTTTTTATTATAAATAATATTGTAAATATTGACAATCATATATTTCTCTAAATTTTCCACAAGAAACGATTCTCTTCGATCAGATAACAAATTTTTATATATATAGAAAAACTTCTTTCTACATCAACAGAAGTGATGGGTGAAAACTTAAATTTGCATATAGTGGTGGCATCAAACCCAGTACTTTTTTTAATACGTCTTGCATCTTCGTTTTTATAGAATCACCAATTTTACCTTTAACATGGTTGACCTTATTTTTAAAATCTGTAATTAATTACACAGAATCTGTAAGTTCCACGCCCTGCCTCGCTAATGTAGTTAACGTTTCCGTAATAAAGCTAAAATTCGCTTTGATAAATGCAAGTTGTTGATTTAATGTAGAAATATTTAAAATATTTTTACACTCTTTAATAACTGCGGAATCATCAGAAAATTGTGACACTAACACAGCAATATCATTCAAATAATTTGCATAAAAACATGCGGCCTCTAGCCACGTACCCCATCTCGTAATTATTGGTTGGGGCGGTAAAGGAGTATTAGGTAAACTGTCTTTATGTCGGAGGGGTGCTTTTTCAAATATTTTCTTGACCGTATTGATCAAACAATTTATCTGGATATTGGTTACGAATTTCTTCTGCTATTCTATTCACGCCATGTGCTAAGCATGTGACATGTATAATTTTTTAATAAAATACTTGTAAGGTTTGTGCAGATTTTATATATCCAAATATGAAAATAATTTTTTCCACAAGCATTTGTTTATAAATTTATGTACGTATTTTTAATTTTGCATCGACGAGGTATATTTGTTCTGTTTTATGTATGTTATCATTCATCTTATAATCTGTAAGCAATATAAATACATTCCTACTTCCTTTTGTGCAATATTTAAGGTTAGAATAACAATTGTTGTCTATAAACGTTAAATTAAAAACTTTGTTAAAAATATCGGTTTTTAAAACAAATAATCAATTTCAATATTACTAACCATACTCTACTAATATACTCTGCTAAAATTGATCAAATGTTTGCAGTAAAACCTGATATATCGTACTAATAACTTCGAATTTTAGTGTAATATAATACGAAAAATAAAATAGATATATGTCAAACCACAAATTCTGACATACTCATTCATAACATGTTGTTAGAAATAATAATAAATACATACAGCAGACCGATGGAATCGTCTTTATTATATCTCACGCCAAAAAATTACAACAAACAAGTATTAAAAATGCAATATATCGGTTGACTCGCTACTCAGCCCTTCCACGCACGCGTTCCTTCAACCCAACTTCTTTACTCTGCCGGTTTTTCCCCCCACCGTCGAGCCTCCGGAAGTGTTCGAGGCTGCCGTTTTACCGCGCTGGGGTCGAGGTTAAGGCGGGGATTTTAACAATGTATATATCTACATTGTGAAATATATCATTATGAATGACAGCCGACATGACAGCTGTCAATCTAGATGTTCATTTTTGCGCTGAGTGTACGACAAAGCACACATCAATTGTGTAAAATGAGTATTTCGCAAAGTTGCTGCAACAACTTCAAATTTCAAAAAAATATTGTATATACTTATTCTCATCTAAATGAAGGAACAAGTAGTGCAGAATAATTTCACAACATTCCACTTTTTGTTATGTATAATATAAAGAATGTGAAATTTCTATAAAACAAACAAATTTGAATTGAAATGCAGCAGGTCAAGATATCAAATTTTCGAGTCAATTTCTCAAAAATGCCGAGTACGATTTTGTTTAAAAAATTCTGTATATTTAAGAATATAGTTTTCTATAACACATAATTTTTTTAGCCAATTTGAATATGTAACTTTTGAAAAAAAAAAACAAAAATATCCGAAAAAGCCTGCTTTTGAGCGTTTTTTCGCATGTTTCTTTTTTTTTTTCTCAAAAGTTACAAATTCAAATTGGATAAAAATTGTATATGTTATAGAGGACCATATTCTGAAATATACAAAAAAAATTAAAGAAAATCGTACACGGCATTTTTCAGAAATTCAAGTCCATTTTTCAACCGTTTTCTATCAATTATTTGTACATAAATTTAATAATATGTATATTATTACTACACCTTGAAGTATTGTATAATTTGTCGTAAGTTTCATTCATAAAAACAAAGATATATTATTTGAAAGAGATCAAGGTTCTGCAGCTAACTTAAGATTTAATTAAGCGGATGCTTCACCTTAAGCGTTAATTGTTTTATATTTTACATTTTTTTCTTATATTTTGTATGCGATGCTGTAGCAATATGTTGTGTAATTTAAATTTTTTTCACATGGAATCTATTAATTAGATACCGTAAAATGGGGGGATCTTGACCACTGGGATAAAGTTGACCGAAAAGTTGGAAAATGTTTTCGGACTTCATAATTCATACAATAATTTTTATAAAATAATTTTCATTACGATAATCTTTAAATAACACTATACTCGTACGTAACAAATAAATAAAAGTAAAGTATATCATTACCAAACATGAGAATAAAAATTTGAATTTACAACTGCATACTAACACTAAAAAGAGTCTTTTAAACTTTCATATAAAAAACTTAATAGTTATAATGTTATGTTGAAGTAATAAATGTTTTTGTATAAACCATTAATCTAAAAAAAATATGTCGATATCATATATATAATAAATTGTTTCACTTTTCATAATTTGCGGGATTTGTTCATTTACGCACTTTTTGAAGTAATTTGGGGTCAATCTGACCTAATGGGCGAAGTTGACCATTGACATGTCTAAACCTGCAATATTTTGTTTACAATTTTCTACATGATAAATCCATTAAGTTGAACACGGCATTGTGCAGCAGGACGTTACATTTACCATGCCGCGGGTGTATAAACATAAAGAGGGCACTAAACGCCTGAAAGAATACAGTGAAGAAACGTTAGAAAAATGTTTAATTGAAGTGTTACAGGGAAAAATCTGATGTGCACACCACATGAGTTCCTTGTACGCGTATTAAACTATAGATATTTTTTTAATTGCACATATTTGACATAAAATCTTTTATTTTTTATTTTTGTTCTAATCCATAGCAAACTTAATTTAAAACAAAAAATATATAATATTTAAATTTAGATATCTCGCTTATGCAAAAAGCTAATTTAAAAATTCTTAATGTGCTAGACGCAGAATTTAATTCTCTAAAACTTTTATTAGCAGCATTTATTTCTAAAATTAAAATAATACCAAACTGTTAGCAGCTTCATGTAATAGGCCACTTCCGGTTAGTCTATTTTAACCAAAATCTATTATGTTATTTCCATTGATATAGTAGTCTTATATACCAAATTTGGAAAGTTTTAAATTATATTTGAATATAGTTTTTCATGAAAATCTATTATAGGCTTCAAGTAAAGTACCACTTCCGGTAGTTCTATAATGACCAAAAAGGGAGGTGTACAACTAGATGTTATAACAGTCCTAAATATAAAGTTTCAATTTTCTACGGCTTACCGCTTTTGAGTTATGCGAGATACATACGTACGTACAGACGGCATGACGAAATTAGTCAAAATGGATTCAAGGAGGGCCAAAATACCTATTTCCGGTGAAATCTGAGAACCGAAAATTTTCGCGATTACAATACTTCCTTTAGGAAGTAAAAAGATAATTTTATGTTAACCTGTTTTGTATTGGAATTTTTTTATTTTTTTTTCTGTATGATTTTAAATAAAGAATTAAGTTAAATAAATACTCGCTCTATTTAAGTCATCTTCGCCTCAGACAGTGCTAAACTCTATTTTTCAATGTAAAATATAGTAGTGGTCAAATTCACCCCGTTCGGGGTGAAGTTGACCAATGAGACATTTTATTTTTTTTTAAATAAATGGTGTACAACAGTAATAATTCGAGACATAAAATTTAAAGTACTATGTTATACCCATGCAACTATCTAAATTAAATCCTCCAAATATCACAATGTCTAATGAATTTTTGAAGCTAAACTTGAAAAGTGTTCAACTTCCCCCCATTTTACGGTAACTGTTTTGGTACCAAATACAAATAAAAAATAATATAAAGTAAACTTACTGTTTTGCTGCTACATCGACAAAACACCTTGTTTAAATTTAAATAAAGTTCTGGATAATCCTTTATCCATGTAGCTATATCAAAGACTGTGTTATTATTACTTTGTTTTAAAATAACGACTGACCACTGACAAATCCAAAATGTAACTGAAAGACAACCGATGGCAGTGGGACTCGTAGTAAAGCGTAGAAAAAAAGGGACACCTAGTTTATGCCGATGCGATACCGGGCGGTTTGTAAAATGTAGGGGAACACCAGTTCTCAAAATGCAGTGTGGGCAATATTTGCTTTATTTAATTTAACAAAAAATAAAAATTATACAAATATGCACGTATATGCATTTTATTCGGATTTATGCATCAATTTCGAAAATATGCAAAATGAAAATCGGGTTTTTCATTTGTTTTTGTTTAATTCGTGTAGATACGAGAAAAATTTCTTAGCATATCGATATTATAGAATATGCAAATACATATAATTCCGTGCTCTAGTACTAACAACACATTTTTAAAAAATGCGTATAAAAACTTCAAAACATGTTATCATGATAATATCAAACTGAGTAAAATATCGATCAATGATAAGATGCTTAATTACCTTATAATAGTGAAGTCGATGTCAATGTCGATTCGATGTAGATTTACCCCTGGTACGATTCCTGCAGCCGACAAACAATTTTTACTACTCCTGTAGCTTCCCTTCTACTAAAATCTTTGAGAACCGTGATTTGACGACTGGTATTCGCACTTCATGCACATAAATACATCATTTGCCAAGGTATGCTACGGCAGTAGTAGTAGAAAATAATTTGCCAAGCAATTCCTTTTGTTTTACATCTTGTATTTATTCAATCTAGTAATTACACCATCTTTTGATAAATATGATACCTACTTCAATCAAAGTTTGAGCAAATAGACCTGTGTCAAATAGAATTACAATTTATAAAAATAAGTAAGGAAGTTTCGGGAAATGTTAGCTCAGTTTAAATCTTCTTCCTTCTCCGGTTCTTAAGAAAATATGCATGAGTGGTTTCTAAGCATGAAGGAACGTTGAAAAGTAGACGAATGTGATGTGAACTGAGTTGTAAATAAATGAGGTGAGAATTAAGGCAATAAAGATGATCGTAAAAATTAATGATGATGGTCGAACGGTTTGCATGTTATACTTACGGTAAAGGCTTCAGAAGTAAATAATATATGGTTATTTTCTTAAGACTTTCTCTCTGGCAGTAATTCAACACAATTTATAAAATGAAAATTTTATTAAAAATAAGTAGTTTAATTTAAAATAAATTATTTGAAAATGTTTGGTAAATAAATTTTAACTTTCTATGGTAAACAAGTGGAAAATTAAATAAAGCTATTGTTAGGAATACATTATTAACAAAGTTACCGTTTCCTTAGATACATAATCATATTTTGGAATATAAATTAGTTTAGAAATTAAAATTTAAAAGTTATAACTTTTACAATTTTTCAGGGTATATAATGCAGTTCCATAAAATAGTACACCTCGTCCATGAAATGTATTTAGCATACTTAGAAACAAACCTGCCTTATGTACGAACTGTCCGGAAAACTAAATGATTATTCGAATAAAACCTTCATATTTTTTTACGTAGAATCCGAATATGTAATAAAAAGTAGGGGTTCCCATTTAAGATATCAAAGTTATCCCCCCCCTCCCTCACCCCCCTGGGGGTGGGGGAGGAGTAATGACCAGTGGATCAGATGGCCCCTTTCGAACCATCAAACTTTTATTCGAAACATTTTTTTGTAAGACACATATTTGTCGAGATATTCCACTGGATCTCTTAAAATGGGTCAGCCTGTATATATATATACAGGGTGAGTCTGGGAAGACGCCCCCCCCCCTTTAACTTTTTTATTATGAGTAATAGAAAAAAATGGTTCATATGAAAGTTTTATTATTTTAAAACGTTTTTTTATTGTTTGCAAAATAAGTTAAATAAAGTAACCAGCAAATGTATACTTTTTTGACATTAATTTAACACTGTTACATTTTGTTTATTTTCACATAGCCACCTATAATATTTGTATAAAAATTATTTCTAGTATTTCTCAATTTTCTTATTTTTCACGAATTTTTTCAGATACATGAATAAAAACTAATACACCGTTGAAAAGAGAAAAAAATGGCGGTTTTTATTTTAGTAAAATAATTATAGGTTGCTATTTAAAAAATAAAAGTTGATAGTCGTATCTTGTAAACCTGACTTTATAAAAAATATCTACATCTGCCATCAAATAGTATATTTAAAATAATAAAACTTTCATATGAACCATTTTTTTCTATTACTCATAATAAAAAGTTAAAGGGGGGGGCGTCTTCCCAGACTCACCCTGTATATATATATATATATATATATATCATCACGCCTTTTACCCATTACTGAGTGTGGTACGTCGCCGTATCAGATCTTGTTAAGTGCCGGCCAAAGATGTTAGTGGAGGGGGAGCCACAGGGGTAGTTTTAACGTGGTGGAAATTGTTTGTCGGCTATGAGAATCGAACCCAAGTTCTCAAATCCACAGGCCGACTCGATACCACTGAGTCATCTACCCCATAATTTTTGATATCATTTGAGAAAATAAAAAATATTTAAAAATGTAATAATTTTTTGTAGTGTAAAATGGTACAAAAATAGTATGTAATACATGTATTAAAAGGCCGTTAGAAAACTTATGTTTAACCTGGTGCAAATTGTTTGTCGGCTATGGGAGTCGAACCCAGGTTCTCAAATCCACAGGCAGACTCGATACTACTGAGCCACCTACCCCTAGTTATTTATATTTGAAATTTTTAAAAATTACGACTAAAACTCGATGAATATTAATATCCAATCGTACAATAGTATATTGAAAATTGTTACATATGTTTTTCATACTATTTTTCCTATATCGCATTAATTTACTTTCATTTTAAAACTTATCTAAAATTTCAGGGCGAGAACTCTGATAGATTCAATAATCATTTGACACTTGTATTACAATATACTATATATCAAATTGAAATACCTGTTTGTATATTTAATTTCTAAACTTGATAATTATAAAAATATAATTATATGTTCCTGTTCTTTTAAATTTTATTTTTCTTCCCTCTTCTTATATTATTATACTTATTCTGGCTACGCTACTGGTGGGTACATTATATAATAAATATTAATTGATTTAAGATATTTGAATTAAAGATGAAATATAATAATTACATATTGGCGACTAATTAATAGATTGTAACAGGCAGTATCTCCTTCTACCGTGGCATCTCATTAAATTATTCATATCCTTTGAGCAGCAATAATACACGAAACGTTGAATGCATTCCCTGTTCGACAGTGTGTGAATAGATTCATTTAGTATGGCGTATTCAATTTGCCCGCGAGAGATGGCGGCGATGTCGGTGGTGTCGGCGGTTGAACGAAGACGTCTCTAGCGACAGATCTATACCAACTATATAGATGGCTTTATAGAGACCGTGCGCGAAATGAGCGCCAGCGCCAAATTCGGCTCTAGCAGCGACAACACCACTAAGCGACGAGAGACCTGCCGCGCGGATAGCATTACAATTGTATTGGAGTGGAGTGTTTCCGGAAGTGATTTCTAATTATTCTACGTGAAAAAGGAGAGAAATGGCCTACAAAATAATTAAATGTGGATTTGGAAATATTTTTTATGATAAATTACCGCAATCAAGTTTAAAGAAAGGCAAAAACCTTTTTGAAAGCGATCATGTTTTGAACGTAATTGAAAATGTTAGTCCGCATGAAACATTTATTATATCAAATATAATCAGACAAACATCAATAAACCAAGCACCGTATATTGTAAAATTATATGTAAGTATTATTATTGTTATTAAGTTTATTTGAACTGAAAACAAAACATCTTTTTGTAAACCTTGATTTAATTGCTCTGACACATCAAGACAAAATTACCGGCGTCGCGTGAGCGTAGACTTTGTTGAAAATAATTTTATTTTACCCTTAATAGTATTCGTGAACCAAATCGAATATTTATATTTACGATTATTAATTAATTTTTTGGGTACGCACTCCAAATATTAATCAATAATTATGAAATACATTTGATTTAGCAATATATTACGATAATGCTTTTTTTTAAATTGAATCAAGGGAGAGTAGTGAATAATGTCACGTGTAATTGTCCAGCTGGCGCTGGAGCAGTATGCAAACATATCGCAGCTTTGTTTATGTATATTAATTATGATCCCATAACATCGAAAACTGATAAACCATGCGAATGGAAGAAGCCAGCAAGTTATATCAAAGAAAAATTTTCCAAAGGCAAAAGATTTCAGGATCTTTTTCCAAAAATTACTTCGCCGAAAGTGGAACAGTAAGGTGTTAGATGTTTTTAGCATTTTATATAAAGATAAAAACTGCGATTTAAAAAAAGTTCTTCAGGAAGATGCGAAAACAGAAGCAGACAGATTTGCAAGCCGCTGTGTAAATGAAATTGTTAATAGTGTATTTAGTATTGTTAACAGATATCAAATTGAATATATTTTAAGTTACATGATTGAAAATGTGAGTCAAAATATGATACATTATACAGCTTATAATATAATATATATTTTGTTGGAATCCACTGTGTACCATCTAAGCATTGCGTAAACAAAAACATAAAAAAGTAAATTAATACTTTATGAAAATGTTGGTATATTATTTAATTATTAATATATGTACGTACGACTATCGACTTTATAAAAATTTGTAACAAAATTTAAACAGTTACATACTTTTGGCGTTTTACAGTAGCAATCCATTGTTGACGTCTAATGTTTCCTACATTATTATTAGGTGGAAATTTATAAAAACTAACACCGCTTGTCGTATTACCATAGGTATTACTACACCCGACAACGCAACAATTACTATTTCCTTTTCTATTATCTTTGGTTGCCATAATGAATACGCTTTCTTTTGCACAGTAGATTCGCGGACTCCCGTTGTTACTTAGAAAACTGCCGTTGCGCAGCGCTAGTTGTTCTCGCGCACGGTCCCTATACACACATACATGGAATTACACCATACTAAAGAAATTCATCTAATAGTTTCTCTGTTTACACTACGATATACTTGAAGAATATACAAAGATGATATGAAAAATCTGCATATCTTTCTTGCTGTCAATGTTTTAAATTTGAAACAATTTTTCGCTACTAATATTTAAATACCTACCATGGATCTTGAAATAAGTTTTTTTTAATATTGTAATTTTGAATGTCAAATCTGTTTTCAATTAATAAATACAAAACAATAACTTAGCAAAGTCAGCATGGAATATTGTCAACTCGGATAAAACTAAGTGTGTAAGTTACATTGAAAATTGTAAAATTAATACAATAAATTAATTTTTTCTTCATCCAGTTTCTAATTTTTAACTTTCTACCGTAATATCGAAGTTAAAAATTCCAAATCCGAAGACTTTTATGGAATAAATAGCTTTTACATTAAAAAAGCTAGTGACTCAATTATTGAACCATTGTGCTATTTAATAAATAAGTATTTTGAATATGGTCTGTTTCCTATTGTGTTTAAAATATCAAAAGTAGTACCACTGTTTAAAACTGGTGATCACGAGGATCCTTCAAACTATAGACCAATTTCACTGGTACCATGGTTTTCCAAAATCATAGAAATTTTAATAAGGCAGAGACTTGAAGACTACTTTGAAACAAAAATATTTCTTCTCTGAATGTCAATTTGGATTTCGAAGAAATAAATCAACTAACGATGTACTTGTGACAATTGTTTCTAACGTTTTGCGTTGATAAAGGACTAGATTCAAGTTTAATTCTCTGCGATCTGACAAAAGCTTTTGACAGTGTCAATCATGAAATACTCCTCGAAAAACTCTGGATTTATGGCATTCGCGGCAATACACATAACTTGCTAAAATCGTACTTAACAGCACGGCAAGCAAACTGTTATGATTAATAAGACTAAATCATCTATTAAAAATATCAACAGTGGCGTACCACAATGTTCTGTTTTAGGTCCTTTAATATTTTTAATATACATAAATAACCTTCCTTTTAACATCAATTGAACAAGCGTCATACTTTTTGCCGATGACACAACTTTTTTTGTCAGTGCTAATAATATCTCAGCTTTACAATCTTTAATTGAAGACACATTAAAAACAGGTAATACTGAGTGGTTTACCCTCAATAGTCTAGTGTTAAATAATAGCAAGATAAAAATTATTTCACTCAAGCCAAACAACTCTGAAGATAGCCAATGTGGAAAATTACTTGGTGTAATAATTGATTCGGCTCTGAAACTTCAAGAACATGCTTACTAATAAATAACATATTATTTTATTGTAACTTTTATCTACGCAAGAATCAATGGCTGGTAGCACAAGCTCTGTTATTGCCTGTTTTAAGAGCAGTGTATTTGAGTGTTTTAGCTATCTCTAACATGTTAAAACCGTGCTCTTAGAACACCCAAAAACAGAGCTTGTGCTACCGGCCATTGTCTTTTAATAATAACTATGTATCTATTTATGTTTCATCCGAAATTTTTGTTTATTTTTTTTAATAGGGCTCCTTATTAAAATCAAATTTCAAACATGTAATATGACACGACTAAACTTATGTATATATACATGTATACTTGTATGCCAACTTCAATAAATAAATAAAATAGAATTGCGATTACAGTGTGATTTAAAATTCGGTTGCAAGCAGGGGCGGATCCAGACTTCGAATTAGGGGGAGGGGGTCATGGAGTGAATTTTGTCTCGGGGGTATTTTTTTTTCACCTCAAAAATTTGCCCTAAGAACGTCAACACTTTTTAAATCATAAAGTTTCAATATCTAAACGGTTCTTCGATAGAATACAAAAATTATTGAATTAGAAGTTGATTTTCTAAGTGTAAATGTTGGCACTGCTCGACAAAAAAAACCGGACACTTACATTTTTCAAAAATTGACTTTCCTCTCGTTTCTGTCGAGTAAAGCTTGATGTATTTTTAAATTTTTATATGTATTCAAATGTTTATGCAGCAAAAAATCAAATTATCTTATAATTGTGACTAATTTATTAGCAATGTAATAAATTAGGGAACAATGTTTTTTTTTCATGACCAATGCCAAGAAATACTCGATATTATTGTTATAAAAAATATCAACAGTAATATCGAGTATTTCTACCCCTAGCTCTAATAACTTCTCTCATTCGTTGTGGCATACTTCTTATAAGGCATGCAATGTTAGCTTGGTCCAATCTGCCTCATTCATCTTCTAGAGCAGTAAGAAGTTCATCTAAGGTCTCTAAAGCGTTTCCTCGATCTCGAATACGACGTCCTAACATGTCCAATAAATGCTCTATTGGATTGAGATCAGGACTGCGAGCTGGCCAATCCATTGTGTTAATATACACTTCATCCAAATATCTGTTTACAATATTTTCGATATGTGGCCTTGCATTATCATGCATAAGAATAAATTGATCCCCTATAAAAGGAGCATATGGAACAACGTGACAGTCTAGACAGTCCGTTATGTAACTGTGTGCATTTATAATCCCATTATTCATGACGATAAGGGCCATACGTCCTTCCAAAGATACACCAGCCCATACCATAATAGAGCGTCCATGAAACGGAGTTCTTGGTGATATTATAGTCCGCATATCGTTCTCCAGGTCTTCGCCAAACACGTTCACGGCCATCTGGTGATCGTAAACTAAACCGGGACTCATCTGTAAATAAAACTGAACGCCAATTCTTGATATCCAAATTGTCATGATTTTGGGCAAATCGAAGGCTTGCTGTTCGATGAGCTGGGAGCAATTCTGGCTTGGTAGCTGGCCTCCTGGATCGAAGTCCAGCTTCGTTTACCCTCCGAGATAAAGTTCTTGTCGAAATTGTCACTTCTCGAACGTCAGCTAATCGTCGAGAGACGGTACTAGCAGTTTCACGACGATCACGGAGAATCATGGATACAATAAATCGGTTATCCCGTTCTGTAGTTACTCGATCCTGGTCTTCTTATATACTGTCCAGATCCATGGTATCGCCAAATAGCGTCATTCACTATACTTCGTGCCAAATTTAAAGTTGCGGCAATATATCGAACACTTCGTCCATCTTCAGTTAATGCAACGGCTCTGGCAACATATTCAGGTCTCATTTTAAAATTTGTGTATATAATTATGCATAAAAGCATTTATAACAGACAGTTGAAACTTTTCAACCTCACCAAAACAAAAACAAGGAATTGTAAACAAATTTAAAAAGACAAAGTTATTTCGATTTCTTCAATAAATTATTACAGTAACAAAATAATCTAATAAACCTTTCACAATTATAAGATAATTTGAAATTTTTGCTACGTAAACATTTGAATATATATAATAATTCAAAAATACATAATAATTTATTCGACAGAAACGAGAGGAACGTAATATTTTCAAAAATGTAAGTGTCCGGTTTTTTTTTGTCGAGCAGTGTATTTGACTAGGTCTCAAATAGAATACCTCTCCCATCTGCGGGTCGAAATAATATCCACACAAAATATTGGTTTTTCGCTATTTATTAGAGTAATAAATCAAACAATAGTTATTAATTATCTTAGAATTTGAAGTTCTTAGATAATATTTCTTATTTAATTTGTTTAACAAATTGATTTATCGTAAATAATGACATCATTATTATGTATTAGGGCCAACATTTAAAAAAAAGTCCATGTCTGGGGGGGGGGTCATGACCCTCATGACCCCCCCCCCCGGATCCGCCCTTGGTTGCAAGCCTGGTAAAGAAATATCTGGGGAAGATTACGTGAGCAATCTACGCCATAAGACGAACAATATTCATCGGAAGAAGACTGATGCCAAGTAGGAGACTTAGTATGGCTTTTCAATCCACAACGTCGCTAAGGCTACTCACCAAAACTTCAGCAATCCTGGGACGAACCGTATGCATTTGTAAAAAGGATTAACGATCTTATTTATTGTATAAGAAAAATTTGGAAAGCCAAAAGTAGTGCACTTCAATCGTTTGGCTCTATTTATCGAAAGAAACCCAGAAGAGGAGAAAACAGGGATCCATTATTTTAAGAATTTATGAAGCAGTATGTAACAGGAAAGAAAGTGTGTTGCAACGTTACGAACGAGGTTTAAAAAATCTATTCAATATTCTAAAGACGTCCTCATTGGTCCATTGCGTAACTGAGGACCTAAGAATGTCCAAAGGAATTGCGATTGTCTTCCGAGAGAAGTTTGATAGAATAGAAGAGCTTCGGAAACAACAACTGTGGGAAAAATATTGCAGTTAAATCACCAGGGGCGTCTTATTAACTTGGTGACGAAAGAGGCTTCACAACGGAAAACCTACTATGAAGCTCTGTGGAATCGGGATGAGCTGCTTTGGCAGGACGTGAAAAAACTAGGCATGTCGAAAATAGACTGTGGCCTTGGAGGGTTGTGCGTACTATGATCGAAGTAATCTTTTGATATACAGGTATCTGCATTCTGATATACTCTCGAAAGCTGGAAACACCGTGGAGGACGGTGGATTAGTATTTCTACTTGACCTCTACATGTAAGAAAGGGGTACACTGAAAATATCTCCACAATCCCAATAAAGCAGTAGGAATGTTTCGGGCCGAAAAGTTCTGCTCCACCACGACAATACCCCTATTCACTCATCCGGAATCGTCGCGGCCAAACTGCATGAATTGCGGTACGACCTGTTACCGCACACACCGTACTCGCCCGACCTGGCTTTCTGCGATTGTTTTCTGTTCCCAATCATGAAAACGTGGCTTGTGGGAAAAAAAAATTCAGCTCAAATGAGAAGGTCATCGTCGCGACAGAAGCCTATTTTGCGGGGTTTGAAAAATCATTTTTTTTGGAAGAGTTAAATAAATGGTAGGGACGTTGGGAAAAGTGTATCGCCCTGAAAGGAGATTATGTCGAAAAATTGACAAAAATTGTGAAAAAACTTCGTCTTCATTTCTAACACAGGTACTTATTGACCCACCCTCGTATTAGTTATGAGTAAAGCCCGGATATTTAGGCTCTTAAAAACACCCAAATAAGCAGGCATATAGGCCGGTAATTACTCTAAAATAGGCGGGATTTTAGGCAGCCTAAATGTAAATAATTTGTTTTAAAAATAAAATGAATCCTTTTTCTAATATTGGTACTCGTATCTACTCTTCGTTAGAAAAAAATAATCATTTTAAACAAACATTAACGCAATCTGAAAAATAATAATGTAGGGTTCTCATTTTATTAACTATTATGCAAATTCAAATTATGTAGTATACTTTAATACACAAAATATTACGAGCAATTGCTCTATGAAATTTTTGGAAAGGGACTGTCTTCGGTCTGTCAGAACTTGCTTGTAAGATGAAAACTTCGTTCGACATCACAAAATGTGACAGGAGCGTTCTTATATTTAGCCATATCGTCTAAAGTTACCTCAGCTCCATTGATTAATGGCAAAGACACAATTGAATTGCCACGTAAGAATTTTGACTAAAAAACGTTTTTTTCTTTCGGCATTTTAAATTCACACACAAAAACTTGATTAGAGTAAGTACTTTAAATATTATAGGTTAGGTTGAAACACTTTGTCGAGTGCTGAATTAGTCAACGAAGTAGATGATATACCTTGTCTGCTCAATAAAAGTTAGAATAGGCAACAAAAATAGGCAAAATAGGCTGTATAAGGTAAAATAGGCACAATAACCAAAATATAGAAAAAATAGGCTCTAAGGCACCGAAAAAAAAAACCTTCCATTACACGTAAACATGTTACCTATGTATAGAAAAACGAAATTGCCTGAAGTATATTAAAATTTGAATCTAGGCAATTGCCTAAAAATCCGGGCTTTAGTTATGAGTGTGAAATTTTATTTTTATTATTACATTTATTATTACTTGTTGTTATTAACGTTAAACGATACCCAATTTTAATTTGTTTCTGGCTCGAGGTGAGCGCTGTTGTCAGCTCTAATGAATGACTTTGAACTAAGTTGATATAGAAGTTAGCTGTGTATGTAGGACATAGCCACCTATTGGCAAAATGACAACTGTCATTTTTTTTCCTCGGACACAAACCTAAGGGAATTATAACTGAACGAATACATTGTAATAATCCGACAAATGTAATAAAATTTACGTTGAAAATAAATACTATTGTAGGAGATAAAGTTTCTATAGCATCCACTAAATATAATTATATAATAAAATAGAGGCTTCAGAATCCACTTTTTTAATATAAAATAAATAAATATATCATCACGCCTTTTACCCATCACTGGGTGTGGCACTCTGCCTAAGCAGATCTCGGTATGTGATATATTTTTTCGCGTGAAGTGCGGTTACCAGCCGTCAAATCACGGACTCCAAAGATATTAGTGAAGGAGGAGCCACAGCTATAGATTTTTTAAATTGGTGAAAATTGTTTGTCGGTTGTGGGGATCGAACCAGGGTTTTTAATATAGTATATATAAATATGAAAATACAAATGAAGGACGTTTCGAGTGTACAACTCACTCTTCTTCAACTATAATACAATATAAAGTAAAAAAACAACATATAAATAAAATAGTAAAACAAACCTTATATAAAATACAAATGTCATCGAAATGCCTGTCTTCGATAACTCCTGTAACTGTAACTATATTCTATGTTTTGACATATATTTTTTTAAATATAATTATACAGGATCTTCAGTAAAGCGAATCAAATTTATCCCACTTCAAATGACTATAACTCGTCATTTTCAAATGGAACACTCTATATTTTATTATTCTGTTGTGTATCTTTTTGTATAACCTTTCATATTTATTACGGGTAACCTATGCCTAAAACCAATAATTTCGGAGTTGTTAACCATTTTTCACTAAATTTATTTATTCAATTAAAATTGGATATTGTTTGTTTTAATTTATAGTTTATTGTTTTGTTTTAATTTACAACCGATTTTCAATGTAACCGCCATTATAGTCATTTGTAGTTGAGTAAATTTGATTCACTTTACTGAACACCCTGTACAATTACATTTTAAAAATATATGTCAAAATATAGAGTTATAGTTACAGTTGTGTAGAAAAAAAATCTACATTTTTACTATTAAAATAATTTCAGTACGCCTTCAAAAAGCAATGTGTGTATTTAACCTTCTTTAGAGAAAAAACGGAAAAACTACAATTCAAAATATATAAATAAATATATATATATATATATATATTATTTGACATATTGTGTTTGTATCTCGATAATATCAATACTAGTTTATTTGAAATGTATATCATTGAAGAAAAAATTGAAATAGTGAAGTGGTTTTATGGTGGAAACAATTCCCGGCAAGTATGTGCTTTATTTGCCGCAAAATATCCAGATCGACCTATTCCAAGTCATACGTCAATACAAAGAAAATTTGAAAGTTCGGGAACATTATTAAAAAACTGTAAGTGTAGACGAAATAATAATGATCGGTACGAAAACGAAAACGAATTCAATGTACTGGCGTCTGAAATTGAAAATCCTAATATTAGTGTGAGGCAACTTGCGGATAATTTTTCAATTCACTACAAAACAATATTCCGCATTTTGAAAAAAAAATATTTCATTCATATAAATACCAATGCCACCAAGAACTGTTTGAAGATGATATGGAAAAAGAAGCGCGTTTTGTTTCGAAATAATGGAAAAGGCAAATAAAGATCGCCAGTTTATAAAAAATATTTGTTTCACTGACGAATGCACATCTACACTGTATAATGAACCAAATATTCAGAACTGGAAAATGTGGGGTACGGAGAATCCACGTAACGTTTTATTTACTAGGACTCAAATCATAAAAAAATTAATGTATGGACAGGAATTCTTGGTCACCATATTGTAGGACCTTTGTTTTTAAGAGGAAATTTAACCGGTGAACGATTTTTACAACTTCTAGAAGAAGAAGTAGCAGTAGTAGTAGTGATGAATGTTTATTATAAAATGTCAAATGTATTTAATTGTAAGTATGTATTTGGATTTTGTTTATTTCATGGCACTAGTGATTTGATTAAAATTAACATTTTTGTTAAATTCATTTTTCCTGTTCTGGATAAAAGGAAATTATGAGTAAGGATATTATTGGATGCAGAATTTTTTTCTCTACAAAAAACTATTTGAACATTTCAAAATTAACATTGAAATCCCTATGGTGCGTTTTCCGACGCAACACCCTGTATATATACCGGGTGTAACACGAAAAGTGAAACATAGGCGTTTAACATGGCAAATCAGTTTTTCCGTGCGCATTGCTTCCCTAATTATTTTAGGAAAAAATGTTTCAAATAAATGTTGTAAAGCATAAAATACTACATCCGAACAAAGTTCATTTTGACTACTTCATAACTGCAGAAATTAAATTTGAAAATTCACGTAATTTCAATTTAATAGTAATAGCCATTGAAATAAAAACAAGAGATGAACAAATGCATAACGTTTTATACGTCAAATTATTAGTATTTATTTTGACCAACTGTGATATTAAATCAATATTAGGGTTTGATATTATCAAATATGAATAATTATTCAGATGAAGAAAAGTTGCAAATAATTAAATGGCATTATTCTGGCCATAGTTTACGACTAATTCGTGACTATATTAGCGCTATTTGGCAGCATCATGATATTCCTAGTACGGCAACTATTCAGAGGTTTATAGTAAAGTTTGAAAAGACAGGAACACTAAATTTTAAGAAAGAAATAAATGAAAGAATTTATAACAATGAAGAAAATATTCTTGCTTTAATAGAACTGGAGCCAACAATGAGTGTGCGGGAAATTTCCAGAGAACTAAATATAAATTTTATGACAGTGCATAGAATTCTCAAAAAACATAAATACATTCCTTTTAAATTTCAAAACCACCAAAATATTTTGGAACGAGATTTTGAACTGCGTGCCTCATTCTGTGAAATAATGATGGAGAAATCAAATTGTAATAGAGAATTTTTAAGTAGTATGTTATTCACAGATGAATGCACATTTACCATGAATGGCGAACCAAACTGTCATAATTATCGGTACTGGTCACAAAATAATCCACATTTTTAGGTAGAATTAAAAAACCTCGTGTAGTTATTTTCCTACTTTATTTGAATTAACTTTCTTCTTTACAAAATAAATATTTTTATTCTATATGTCAAAATCAAAAATTCCATTAACATTAAACAAGTGATAATTTTTTTATTTCAATGTCACCAACTCTAGATACTAAAAATTCTTACAATGTTCTCAACACTCCCACCTAGAGTTGGCAGCATTGAGGAACTTAAGTATTTAAATCAAAATTATTTAATTTCTTCGGAATCTGTACTTTTCTTCCCGAACGTGTTACCGTTGTCTTCTTTTCTTCATTCAGAGAGATGTTACTTTCGGCTTTTCTTCTTTGTTTAAGATTTTCTCTATCTTCTTCAGAAACTTCAAGTGGATAAACTCGTTGTATTGGTCTGAGGATTTTGCCTCTATTAGTTTTTAGTTTCACAATTCTCGCAACTCCATCTTTTCCGGAGATAACTTCCATCACTCTTGCCATTGGCCAACTAATCCTTTTGACGTTATCATCGCTATCAAAACGATATCTCCTACTTTAATAGATTTAAAATTTCCTGTGCTTTTTAAAGGTTGTATTAATTGTCCAAGATATTCAATTCTGAATCTTTCTCGTAGCTCATTTCTTAATTTTTGTCGATACCTCAACCGTTTATTCAAATGCTTGGCTTCCACCAGGTCTAGATCCACCATACCAATTTCTTGAATCTCTACTAGAAACATTGCAGGCGTTAATGGATGTATTTCAGGATCGCTGTCATATAAATAAGTTATCGGACGACTGTTCATCACTGCTTCGCAGTCGCATAAACAAGTATTCATCTCTTCATAGTATAAATGTGCTCTGCCTAGCATCTTCTTCAACAGGTCTTTCATTACTCTAATGAGTCGCTCCCACCACCCGCCCCACCATGCTGCACTAGGTGGGTTAAATTTCCATTGTATGCGTTGAATGGTAGCAAATTCTTGGACTCTCTTCCAATCAACTTGTGTGAGCGCATTTTTAGTACCGACAAAGTTGGTTCCATTATCACTATAGATAGTTGTAGGTCTTCCTCTTCGAGCTACAAACCGTCTAAGAGCTTGTATAAATGCTTCAGTAGAAAGTGAGGTTACCAATTCTAAATGAACTGCGCGATAAACGGCGCATGTGAATAAACAGACCCATGCTTTCATACCCCCTTTTAATAACAACGGGCCGGCGTAGTCTATTCCAACTATTTCAAATACCAACGCGCTTCTCATCCTATCAATAGGTAATGGACCTGGTGCAACTTCAATGCTTTTTGCATGTTGTCTTCTACATATTACGCATTTTTACAAAATATTTCGTATACATTTTCGACCTCTGGTTATCCAAAAATTTTCACGAATGTTATTCAACAATATATGAGTACCAGCGTGTCCCAATCTTCTGTGATGATCTATTATTAATAATTTTACCACCGTATGATTTGAAGGTAACAACATCGTACATTTGAAATTTTCCGTATCCTGCTTTAGTGTGATCTTAGTTTTCACTCGTATAATACCTTCTTCATCTTGATATATAGGTATACTATTCTTCTCTTTGTTGAATGATTCTTCTTGAATTAGTTTGACTATACTTTTCTCAGCTTCTTCAAATTCTTCTACCGAGAGTTCTTCTTTCTTTTTATTATTAGTATGTCTACAATTATGATAAAATCGCCTAATCCAGGCAACCATTCAGACTATTTTTTGGTACTGTGAAAAATAACTATAATACCACTTAAAGTTTTTCTTTGTTGTAGTTAAAGTGGTAACTGTTTCTTCAACTATGTTTTCTGACCTTTTATCTGGCCATTCTTCAGGTTGTAGTCTCAGCCAGGCTGGACCCTCCCACCATTTTTCTTGTACTAGTTTCTTTACAGTACACCCTCTTGAAGGAATGTCCGCAGAATTTCTTTCGCTGGCTACATAACGCCATTCATTTTCTTTTGAAAACTGCCGAATCTCTCGAATACGATTTCTAACGAAAACTTCTCGATTTTCTTCCTTCTTGATCCACATTAGTACCGTTGTCGAATCGGTCCAATAAGTACTTGATATCTTCTCTAACCTTTCGTCACTTTTCTTAATTTCTTGAGTAAGTCTAATTCCCACCGTTGCAGCAAGAAGTTCTAGACGTGGAATTGTATTTTTTTTAGGGGTGCGATTCTCGTCTTGGCTTGTAGCAGTCGAACACTTACTCCATTCTTGGTACCAGGTCTGAGAAACACAGCTGTAGCATAGGCAGCTTGGCTCGCGTCACAAAAAATATGTAGGCTTCTTCCCAGGAGTTCATCTTCTTCATCGACCAGCCACCTGTGGATCTTCACTTCGGACAGCTGCTTCAATTCGCTAACCCAGTGTTTAAACTTCTTCTTCACCTCTTCTCCCACCTCTTCATCCCATCCACTCTTTTTTGCCCAGGTATCCTGTAACACTAACTTAGGAAACAATGTTAAGGGACAAAGATATCCTATTGGATCATATAGTTTATGAGAGATAGATAGAATTGTTCTTTTTGTGATAGTCTCAAGCTTCAACGAATTTAAAAAATCAAGATTGATTTCCAATGTATCCGATTCGCGATTCCATTTGAGTCCAAGCACTGATGAAACTGGATTCTCCTTGCTCATTAAATCAGAAGAATGTTCCCAACCACGTAAATCGAAACATGCCTTTTTCATAACACATCGTGCTTCACCTATAAATTTATTCAATTCTTGTATATTCCGTACACTTGTAATACAATTGTCTACATAAAAATTGTTCATTAATTTTTGTAATGTTTCTTTAGAATATAATTCTTCTGTATAATCTTCATTTAGTTCGGATAAAGTCTTTTTCAAATGATATTCAATAACAGAAGCTAATAAAAACGGACTACTTGATACTCCAAACACTACACGTGTGTGTCTAAAAATTACCAATTCATTGTTTTTGTTCCACCACAGAAAACGTAAAAAGTTTCGATCATCTTCGTTTACTTCAATTTGTAGAAAGGCTCGTTTAATGTCTGAAATGACCCCGATTCTGTCCAATCGAAAACGTAATAATGCTGTCGGGATCAATTCAATCATATTTGGTCCCTTTTCTAGAAGTTCGTTGAGAGACGGACAATTTTTCATTTTTGCCGAAGCATCAAAAACGGGTCTAATTCTCGTTGTGCTATTTTCTTTTATGACGGCTCTATGAGGAAGATAATGTACATACTGTTCTTCTGTGTTTTCTACTTTTTCTATTATACCTTCTATCTCCCAATCCTTTAAAACGAGACCGTACTCATCGAATAAACCTTGTTCTTTTAATTTCTTAGTTGTGTTGTAGAGACGTTTCTCTGAGATTTCAAAATTTGATGGAAGCTCTAAATAATCGGTTGTCCAAGGCAGTTGAACCTTATATCTTCCATCTGCTTTAATCGTAACTGTTTTTCTAAACTGATTTATCGCAGCTATGTCTCTTTCTTCTCTTTGTCTAACTTCTATAGGATCTCTTATTCCTATTACATCTAAATCCCATAATTGACAGATTTGTGCCTCCTTTACAAATAGTGAAACAACTGTCATAGCGGTACAATTACCTCTTCTTTCATTCAGTGTAGTTCCCATGATTGTCCAACCAAGTTGAGTTTCCACTGCTACTAATCCACACTTTAAATTCTCTTTTCTTCCCGTGAATAAGTAACCAGCAATGTCTGCTCCTAATAAGATTTCTATCTCACCCTTTACAATCCCATTATCACTTACTTGAATACTCATTTGACGTAATTCTTCCATCCAACGACCATTTTTTACATGAGGTATATCTTTTACTATCGTTGGTTGATCTATTACATTTAGTATACATTTGTACTTGTCATTCATGTCGGTCAAACATATTTCGTAACGATTATGTGTTTGACTTACCGTTTCCATCCCTCCAAATAAAACATGTTTCAGATTTTCTTTTCTAGTACTTGAAAATCCTATTTCTTTTGCCGTTTTATCCAAAATATAAGAAGTTTGTGATCCAGTATCAATTAATATTCTAACAAATCTGGTAGCATTCTTACCTATCAGTTTTGCAACCAAAGTTTGTAGAAAAACTTCTGAAGTTGAAGAATTTTGTGCTAAAGCACTTGTGCTTTGAGCTGTGACCTTCCCATCCACTTTAAAATCATTCGTAATTGTTTTATGGGCAGGTAACTTCGGACACATAAGTGTTAAATGTCGTTCCTCACATATGATCCGTCAGTACGGTGGTGTGGATAGCGATACGGAATTCGACTCTGGAGATCCCGAGTTCGAATCTCACTGAAGCTAAAAATTATATGAACTATCACACTGCGGCTCGGTGAGTGCGGACCCTGTACTGTAATTGGGATTAAGTTCCTGTTGTACAGCGTAACATAAATAAATAAATAAATAAATAATTGGTATTTTACATTTCCTCGCCAGATGACCGGGCCTTAAACAATAATAACAACATTTTTTATTATTGATTATCTTACGTTTTTCTTGTAAGTCCATCTTTTGAGCTCTAAAGCAATCTGAACTCTCATGTTTCTTCTCACAAAAGATACAGCTTCTTCTGTCCTGCGAATCTAACGCTCGTAATTGTGCTTCTAACTTATCATACAAAGAGCACAGTGAAACTGTTTCATTCTTATCTATTACGTTTTTTAAGACCAGCATAAGAAGTTCACGTACATAAACCTCTACCAACATATCGTCCCGACCAAAACGATTTTTTAATCCCTCTATTGCTTTTTCGTAATTATCACCAGTCGGTGGAAAACTATTTATGAAGTCACGTGCTCTTGTCTTCCTGAGCTAGCTCTCTATCTTCATGGATTTTCTTAAATAGGCTCCAAAAATTTAACCATTCTTTCTTATCTCCGTTAAATTTCTTCAGCTCAATATCAGGAAGTTTGTATCTTTTCTGATTAATGTTATTGTTACCAATTTCTATTTTTTGTTCATTTCTTGGTATTAAAAATTCATTAACCTGCAACACAAGCTTGAGATATTTTCGTTGATACTTCTCAACAGCTAACGTTTCATTGTCTAGATCATCATTTGTAATACTACTATTTTCTAGCATAAAACTAAACATATTCTTATCTGTTAATTCCAGTTCTAACTCTTTCTTTTCTAGAAGATTTAAATTAGCTTTTATTTCATTTTCATCTGGATTAACTGCCTTTAAATCATTTGCTAATTTATCATGGATTCTTGTAAATGCTATCCTTATAGCTCTTCTGTTCCTTTTTTCTTTTTCCATCTTAATTACAACCAAAGTATGTATATCCTAACTTTTTCCACGAGGTCCTGTCACGGTCGCCAAATTTTAGGTAGAATTAAAAAACCTCGTGTAGTTATTTTCCTACTTTATTTGAATTAACTTTCTTCTTTACAAAATAAATATTTTTATTCTATATGTCAAAATCAAAAATTCCATTAACATTAAACAAGTGATAATTTTTTATTTCAATGTCACCAACTCTAGATACTAAAAATTCTTACAATGTTCTCAACACACATAATATTGTAGAATCGAGGACACGATATCGTCATTCTGTCAATGTGTGGGCAGGAATTTTTGGAGATAAAATCATTGGCCCATTCTTCATCCAACGAATAAATTCAGCATCATATTTGAATTTATTAATTAATGCTGTTGGACCACAAATTGTCGAAACAAACAAAGAAAATGTGTGGTTCCAGCATGATGGCTGCTCTGTACATAGCACTAGAGAAGTTGTGGAATATCTAAACCATGTATTTCCTGAAAGCTGGATAGGACGAAATGGACCAGTTAACTGGCCAGCACGGTCGCCAGATTTAAGTCCGTGCGATTTTTTTTATGGGGCCATTTAAAATCTTATGTTTATAAAAAAAGATACCAGAATTTAGAAGAACTTAAAAATGCCATATTACAAGAATGCCAGAAAATAAATAATCGACAATTAAAGAATACTCGAGAAAGCTTCTATAACAGATTAGGTTATTGTTTAGCTCAAAACGGTGGACTATTTGAACATCTAATTTAACAATTTAAGAATATTTAGTTTGTTGATGTTTTTATTGAATTAAATTTATGTTACATTAATTAATTTGTTAAATAACAACCTACCTTAAATATTTTATCGAGTTTATTATTTATATTATTCTTAAATAATAAATCTAAAAAATATTTTGCCTTATTATTATTAAATTTTTATTTAGAAAATAAATATTTAGTACGTAAAAATGATTTTGACAATTTATTCTGACATTGACGTATAAAACGTTACGCATTTGTTCATCTCTTGTTTTTAATTCCATGGATATTACTATTAAATTGAAATTACGTGAATTTTCAAATTTAATTTCTGCAGTTATGAAGTAGTCAAAATGAATTTTGTTTATTGATTCGGATGTAGAATTTTATGCTTTACAACATTTATTTGAAACATTTTTTCCTAAAATAATTAGGGAAGCAATGCGCACGGAAAAACTGATTTGCCATGTTAAACGCCTATGTTTCACTTTTCGTGTTACACCCGGTATATATATATATATATATATATATATATATATATATATATATATATATATATATATATATATATAAATGCGCATCAAATAAAAAAAGTGGATTCTGCCTTTATTTTATTACATAATTATTGTAGGAAATTGTATAGTAATTTTTACACTAATTGTATTATTTTCGACCAGTTTTTCAGTCAATAAATTTTATAAATTTAAGGAACAAAACATTGGAAATATTTTTGACTCCATATATAACACTGCTATTTATTTTTTACATTTTCAAACAAATTTTAACGTACAGAGCATACAAAATTGACTATTTATTGAGTTATGCAGAATTTGATACCATAAAATTTATATTTCAAGGTTTTTTCAAAAATTATTGGAGAAGTAAAACATTATAAAAGTTTGTTTGAAAGTTGTAGACAAAATTAAAGATGAATATACATAACACAACGTTTCGATTGGTATAATCTTCAATCGTTATCAAGTGAATACTATTATTATTATATATTGATTATTATTTAGTATTCACTGGATAACGATTGAAGATTATATCAATTGAAATGTTGTGTTATATATATATTTCTAAAATATAAAGACAATGAAAGTTCGAAATTTATCTTTTATTAATTATGAAAGTGTTATACCTAATTTGAAAATACGTAGATATAAATATTACATATTTTGCGATATACTTGCGTTATATTTTGCGTTATTTGGATGTGAAAATTTAATATCAAGAATATTATTTGGGATATAGGATGAAATCATAAATTATCTTCTTGCAGTCAACCTCTTTAATATAAAATTTAAAAATTCTAAGTAAAATAGTACAAAGAAATTTTAAAATTACTAAATCTATTTTGTTTTTCTTTCAAGACAAATTTACTTTTTTATTTTTTCCTATGGGTATTGTAGATTGTTTTCCGCATGTCTGACATGAAATTCCAGACTTCTAGTCATATTTTCTAATGCAAAATGAGACCAGGATAATTGGTCAGCTCAACATACAAAATTAGAAATATATATAATTTTAAAAATCAAAATAAAATATATTTTGATTTAAAATAATATTTCCACCTGCATGCACGAGTATAGAAGATTGAATCGCTTTGAGCGCGTGGCGTCAGCACAGCGATATAGTGTGGAATGTGCATATGTCGCGTCATATCGGTGGGGCAAGAGACGCAAACATAACCGAGTCGTGGAAGTAGTACATAATTTACCCACAGCTACTCATGTCGCCTGTTGTCATTAAACGAATTGTTAAATTTCCAGTAAGTTTCATTATTTTTTTACGGTTCTTACAACCTATTGTCTTGCCAAAAAAATAGTAAGTAATATACTAATATATTAGTACTTTATTATAAAAATTATATTTGTGAAATATAATTTATCTGTTTCAAGTAAAAAATTAAAATTACATTAAAATTACTTGTTTTATTATTATCTTGAAACTTCAAAGATCAAATGGCATGAATTTTTTTTTCCGAAAAGATATTAATATTCTCTAGAACATATAAAAAATTGAAAAAAATAGAAGGGTCAGTTTTTTAAAAATTTTTGAAAATTTAGAGAGGCATTTTAAGACAGTTGTAAATATGTAATTTATAACGATGCTCACGCGTTGTGGGCCTCGTCACCCGTCCGGTCGAACCTCGGCTAGGCTCAAGTCAAAGTCGGTGTGGGTACGACAATTTTATGTGATAAAAGCTCGGGGCGCCAGACGATCTGTGCCTCAACAGTTCGACGAAGGAGTGATCGTCAAAACCTACGGACGGGTTCGGCGCTAAAACGATTTCTAAGTATCGGTGGGGAAGTAAACTAGTCGTATACTGAACACAAATATACATATATTGAAGGGAACGTATACAAACAAAAATAATGATCGTTATAGTTTTTAACACAGTTACTCGACAGGATAACGAGACGTGGGAAAATCCAGTCAAGGATACACGCACCGGAGAAGATGACGGATTGTAAAGCGTAGTGAAGGGGCGCTGTGTTCACTCTAGCACGTAGGATCGTTGTTGTTGCCAACGTGGCATAAAACTGAAACAATACGGCGCAACGAACGTCGATGAATCGGAGGTACCTGCGATGTACCTATACGACGGTAGCCGACAATACTGAACTCTCAATCAATCCTACTACTATCACGAAGCACGAGCTACACAACACTGATGCAACAATAAATAAATAAACTAAATGGTGCCAACAGCCGTAGCTTGACTAGACTTCTTACAATAGCGAGACAGGTAAGAATTATCAGTCGTGAGTACTGAGCGTAAATAACAAATATACAATAATGTAAAATAAAATGATAAGGCTTAGCTGTGCTCTCTGCCGAGGGTAGCCAGGACGCTGCCGGTGGGCGATGACTGGGTGCGGTCCGTCCACGGAGGAGCGTGACGTAGCAGGATCCAAGGTCGTTCCTCAGGAATGACTCGGTCGTAACAGCACGAAGGCCCAGGAACAAACGATGAAGATGCGTGACGTAAAATGTAGCTCAACCGATGAATGTATGAGTTTGAGATGCGAAACCAACGCACACAAAACGGAAAGTCAGGAAAAAAATCAAAATAAAAATGAGAATAGGAATGAAAATGAAAAGCCTGAAAACAAAACCTAGATTAGACGACTTGCATAGTTGATGACACTTGGTAATGTATTGAATTTAAAATAAACGATTTAAAGAAAACTATACTAGTAAATTACCTGAGTTGGTATGCGGCTTGAAGTGAATTTTATGAAGCGAACAATGATCCGGAATATTCCGTATTAATAATTACTTTAATTATTATTCTCTTGGAGCGGTAGCGACGCTGATCCAGTAAACTGGGCAATTTCGTTTTTAAACTATATCGCGAATTTGCAAAAAATGTCGCACAGCTCTTTCGCTCAAAACTGGTTAAACAGTGAAAAAAATTATTAAAACCGTTAAAATTCAACGCATATCCGGCGACAAGTAAAATCAAGTTAAATGCCAACAAAAGTGTCATCTACCTCTGCAAGGCGTCCATCGTCGAATTGTACGACAGCATAGCAGTAACAGTTGCATACGCTGCCGTAAATAACTAGTGTCCTGACTTGCCGTTGTGCAGCACCAGAGATGTCAAAAGAAGGTGAAAGCGAAATGTTGACAGATGACTAAATGATAACACAGGTGATTGAACAGAAATAGAGCAGACATAAGGTAAGTACAAAAAAAAGGATGAGATGTAGTCAAGAATGAATTACAATACTAATGTTATGATTTTCAGGTGATTATAATGATGATGAAAATGAACGATGTGGTGAATCCTAAATCTAACTGTAACAAATTTTGAAAAAAATACAGCATATTTAGTATATCATTAAGATTGTATATCAATTATAAAAATAATAAAAAGTGGAAAAAAAAATCAAAAAATTTTTGAAATATTTTTTCTTCTTTTTTTACAAGTTCAAATTTTTATTTTTGTATACCTATGTATGGGGAATATAAATGTGTATAAAATATAAAAAAAAAAAAAAATAAAAGGAACAGATTTTGAGTTATTTGGATTTGAATTATATTTTACTTCATATTTTCGTTGTTTTGCATGAATTTTTAAAATTTAGACTTAAAATAATAAATACTTATCCATTACTTAATTATTATGTAAAAATAAGTGCATATTTATACAGCTTAGATGTATAAATTGTTCATTGAAAAATGTTTATTCTGTATGCGTATCAACGCGCGGCACGGTGGGTTACGTTTAACGTTAAGATTATTAGTTTAAATAAAGTGTTAAAAATTTAATAAGTTTGGAGATATGAAATATGTTAAAAAATATTTTTAAAACATTCCATACATTTTCCATTTAGGTTATAAATCAGAAATAGAGTGCTACAAAATTTTGATATTTAATATATCCAGGGATATTTAATATATGAAAAATGTATTATATAAATATAATATTCAACAAGTACAATATAACAAAATTAACGATTTGCTTCCTTCCCAACGGCGTCTGAAACATTGCTGTATCCATCGGCAGCGAGCAACGCTGCTAGCTCGCGTTTAATTCGACCAGCACACGGGGGGCCCTGGTACACGAACGCCGTGTATACTTGTACAAGGCTCGCACCCGCTTTGATTTTCTCGTATGCATCCGTGCCTGAAAATATTCCACCCACACCTACAACAAATAAAAATATTAATTATCTATAATAAAATATATTATCTAATAGAAGCTTACGATATCTATAAATATTATATTTTCAAACAAAATAAAATGATATATATATATATATATATATATATATATATATATATATATATATATACAGGCTGGTGAATCGAATTGCGCACCATAGCGTTTTCAATGCTATTTTTCAAATGTACAATTATTGGCTTCCCTAATTATTTTATGCAAAAAAGTTTCAAATAAAAGTTTTAGGGCAAAAATTTCTGCATCTAAATCAATAAACATAATTTCTATTACATGCTTTGTAACGACAGAAATTAAATATTAAAATGTCGAAAGTTGTGTTGAAAATACAGACAGCCATGGAATTGAACAAAAAATAAATAAATACTTGGCGTTTTAACGTTAACGATTGACAGATAAAACGGCCAACGTTGTCGTTTTGACAGACCCCTGTGGCTCCCCCTCCACTATTATCTTTGGGGGCCGTGATTTGACAGCTGGTACCCACACTTCACGCGAAAAAATATATCACTTAACGAGATCTGCTTAGGCAGAGTGCCACACCCAGTAATGGGTAAAAGAGGTGATGATATATTTATTTATTTTATTTATATATATATATACAGGGTGTTTCACAACTTAGAGCAAAAAATTAAAGGGTATATTCTGTACGACGTGCTGATCATGAAACACATTTTTTTTTAATCGCAAAACTATTTTCCATGTTTCCCAGTCCAAAATTTTTCGTTTCCACTGCCACTGGGTGGATGATTATGGTAAAGTTATTAATTAAATAAAATTTTATTATAAATAACTGCTAATAATTGAATTGTGTAATTATTCTTTCGTAGTTGATATCTATTTCATTGTTTGTGTTTAATAGGAAAGTGAATCCAGTGCAGTACTACAAAAAATGTTTTAGGTTAACAGCCCTTAATTTTTCGAATTAAAAAAAAATTCTTTTTGTTTCATGATCAGCACGTAGTTTGGGCCGGCAACAGGCATTCTGTATTTGAAGTGTGAGCAGTGCATCGTTGCTAAATACTTTAATGTGAATATAAATACTTGTTGTAAATAAATATATGACTTAGTAGTTGTAGTACATTATTTTCGTGTTAAATAAATATTTTGTTAGTGCATTAATTTTTCGTGTTTTATTTAATAATAAACTTCACCAAACTCGAAATTGCAATAAAAATTATAATATATATTCAAACAGACGCAAGTTTAGAAGGAGTCGGTGCAATTTTAAAACAACCTCAAGAAGATGAATCTATTATTATTTTTATCGAAAACTCACTGAATCTCAAAAAAACAAAAAGAGTTGATTGTCTTTTAAGATACTCAGTCCTATCCGAAAAACTTGATAATTATGATTCGAAAATAAAAATAGTAAATTTGTTTAAAATGTTTTAGATAATCAGAAAGAATTAACGCGTGTTAAGGTGAAGCATCCGCTTAATTAAATCTTAAGTTAGCTGCAGAACACTTGATCTGACTTGATCTCTTTCAAATAATATATCTTTGTTTTTATGAATGAAACTTACGATGAATTGTACATAATTTTAAAGCCAATACTTCAAGATGTAGTAATAATATACATATTATTAAATTTATGTACAATTAATTGATAGAAAACGGTTCAAAATTTCTCAAAAATGCCGAGTACGATTTTCTTTAAATTTTTTTGTATATTTAAGTATATGGTCCTCTATAACATATACAATTTTTATCCAATTTAAATTTGTAACTTTTAAGAAAAAAAAATAAACATGCAAAAAACGCTCAAAAGCAGGCTTTTTCGGATATTTTTTTTTTTTTTCATAAGTTACAAATTTAAATTGGATAAAAATTGTATATGTTATAGAGGACCATACTCGGCATTTTTGAGAAATTCAGACTCGAAATTTTGATATCTTGACCTGCTGCATATCAATTCAAATTTGTTTGTTTTATAGAAATTCCACATTCTTTATATTGTACATACCAAAAAGTAGAATGTTGTGAGATTATTCTGCACTACTTGTTTATTCATTTAGATGAGAATAAGTATATAAAATATTTTTTTGAAATTTGAATTTGTTGCAGCAACTTTGCGAAATACTCATTTTACACACTTGATGTGTGCTTTGTCGTACACTCAGCGGAAAAATAAACATCTAGATTGACAGCTGTCATTCATAATGATATATTTCACAATGTAGATATATAAATGTTATGAATGAGTATTTCAGAATTTGTGGTTTGACATATATCCATTTTATTTTTCGTATTATATTACACTAAAATTCGAAGTTATTAGTACGATATATCAGGTTTTACTGCAAACATTTGATCAATTTTAGCATAGTAGATTAGTAGAACAGTATGGTTAGTAATATTGAAATGGATTATTTGTTTTAAAAACCGATATTTTTAACAAAGTTTTTAATTTAACGTTTATAGACAACAATTGTTATTCTAACCTTAAATATTGCACAAAATGAAGTAGGAATGTATTTATATTGCTTACAGATTATAAGATGAATGATAACATAAAACAGAACAAATATACCTCGTCGATGCAAAATTAAAAATACGTACATAAATGTTTAAACAAATGCTTGTGGAAAAAATTATTTTTATATTTGGATATATAAAAAACAACTCTGATAGTGCATGTATTTTGTTTAATTGAAGCGTTTACATGTTTTCAATACATTTTAGGATTACAGTACGTAAACATGATTAGAAAATACATGAGAAATGAGAACTGCGATTCTAAAGTCAGAATAGTCAAGTTGCTGTAATGTCGTTTTTATGTCATAATATCAAATAAAATACTATATGTTATTACATTTTGGTGTTTATTGTATTAACATATCATTTAGAATTATTTTCTGTTATTTGAAATAATTTTCTTAAAAATCTTCACGTTTGTATAATTTTAAACTATGTGCCAATACCCTTACCACTATTTAGCATAGACTCATTCTTGGTTTTTTATGATTGGTCAGATCAACATTTTTGTCAAAACTACAAGAAACCCTACTTACACGATAACAAATTGTTGGTTAACGAACTTCAGGCCGTATGCTTCACCTTAATTATTGCACAATAAGAGATAAAATTATATACAAAACTTTAAACAAAATAGAGAAAATATGGTTAACAGAAGACTATGGTATTTCATTACTCAAAAAGATACATGAGTCGCAAGAGCATATCGCTGTTAAGCAAATGATACTAACGATTACACCAACATTTTATTTCAAAAATATGCACTAGCATATAAAAACAATTTTCAGAACTTGCGAAACATGTTTAAAGGACATACCAAGATTCAGTAACTTTAAAGCTCCGCTTTCGCAATTAGGTCCAGCATAAGAACCATTAGAAATAGTAGCGCTAGATACAACAGGAGGCTTCGCAGGAAGCAGATCCCCAAAAAAGTACTTGCATCTAACGATACACCAATTAAGTCGGTACTCGTTGATCTCCACATCAAAAATTCAGGTAGCGAAAGATTTTATCCGATCAATATCAGGGAATTAATTCCATGGAATTAAAAAATTATTTGAAAAGCAAAGACAAAACTGATTTTCACAGCAGTAGACTGCGCATTTTCCAACAGACAAAATGAGCGAATCAACCAAACGGTAGTAAATAGAATACGTTGCAATATATATGAAAACAAAAATAAACCCTGGTCAGTGATCGCTGAACAGTGTATTCATGAATATAATAACACCATACACAGCTCAACGGGTTTCTCTCCTAATTATTTATTAACAGGAATGGATAACTCAATTATTTCAAGGGAATTAAACACACACACACATCATAGCACACACACACAAAATATATGAACTAATACACTGCGGCTCGGTGAGTGCGGACCCTGTACTGTAATTAGGATTAAGTTCCTGTTGTACAGCGTAACATAAATAAATAAATAAATATATATCTCTCTCTTTCAGTATTAGACAATTCAACATAATTTGCTATTAAACTAGGTAATTTTATTGATTCCAACAATTTGGTTAACACATGTACCCTTGTAATATTTTAAAAAGAAACGTCGACTAGTAACATGACTTGGACGAAGGGAAACATAGTTTTGATACAATTTTATATAATTTAATCTTTTACAATTTAAACAGAATCCATATTTTCTGTCATCAACGATAATTTTGAATAATTCATCCCACCGACATACTTTCGAAATTCCTATAATCAAAAGAATCAAAATCAAATATTTGAAATTAATTATTTTCAGTAAATAATATTACAGTAAATTTAAACTTTATCACTAAGTTATTTTGATTATTAACCTGATTCATTTACTTACCTTTTTGTTCTTTTGTTAACATTTTAGATTTCTTAGGATATCTAACTGACTTTTTCTTTAAATATACGACCAACTTTCCTATCTTTAAATTATCTTTTGTGTTAAGCGTAGATTTTCACAAGGAATATATTGACCATAGCGTAGATGAATTCATTTTTACAGATTTCTCCTCGAAATAAGTTATTTATGTGGTATTTGGCTCAGTGGTATCAAATCGGCCTGTGGATTTGAAAACCAAGGTTTGATTCCCACAGCCGACAAACAATTTTCCCCACATTAAAACTACCCCTGTGGCTCCCCTTCCACTAACATCTTTGGGGACCGTGATTTGTCGGTTGGTAACCGCATTTCACGCGAAGAAATATATTACTTATCGAGATCTACTACGGTAGAGTACTACACCCAGTAATGGGTAAAAGACGTAATAATATATTTATTTATTTTTAAATTTGAATTAAAATACATTGTGTTCCAAGTAAATATAAAAAGTTGCTATTCTGCATCATTTGCACGTAGTATAATCATTTAAAGGTCAAAAATTGACAAAGCAATAAATAAGTAAGATACCTGATACATTTTATGCATTTGACTCAGTTTTATTAAAAAATTCAAAGTGAATTATCAGTTCAAAGAATTTATTTCAGTGACAAACTATTTAGTGACTCATTTAAGAAACCCACTTTCAAAATATATGTCGAAGTACTTTGCAATAAAAATAAACATTAGAAATGGTTACTGGAGATAAACTTGTTGTTATTAATATCAACATTATATATATATATATATTTATTTTTTTTTTTTGGAATAAACAGATTCAAGTAATTACAAATATATAAATAGAACTGAAAAATATAAATAAACTTAAAATATTATTACAAAATGAAATAAAAACTGTGTCTTTAATTATAAGTTCACTAATTTGCCCGGTATATATGTTTTAATGAAATCAGTAACAGATTTATGTATGTAAGGGAGAAAATTAAACATTTATAAGTAGGTACATAAAAATAATTAGTATTTACTTATATTTTTCTGCCTGTACTTCATTCGGTACCAAAATATATCCTTTATTTATTTTTTTTTTATTACGCGTTTTCTCAATCTCACTGTTATAAGCGGTGAAAGTATGATAGGATGAAGAAATCAGTGCCATTTTTATAACTTTTGTGTTAGTCTCATTTCGGGTGATGGGGGTGAAACATGAAAGGATACATACACAGCCAAACCTTATCCGGGAATCCAACCCAGAACCCTTAGCACGTCAAGCGGCAATCATACCACTAGTCTGCGTAGGTCGATTAATCCTTTAATTAAATCACAGGATATACCTATGTTATGTTTTAAAATTAACAAGTTTTTTATAGTTCCTAATTCAATCAGATTTTTCTTGATTGCTCACATATTATTAAATAAAGAAAATTGTTCCAGGTAGACAAAATATAAAACTTGCAATATTGAACACATTTTTTAAATAAATTAAAAATTTGGATAAATTTACAGAATAGTCTCGATTACTCCAATCAGTAGCAAATCTTATTCTTAGAATTTATAATGTCTTTAAGGGGGGACACCTGTGAGAGGGTTTCAAAAAATAGATTTTTTTGCATTTTCGGCATCCTTATACCTTCTAGAATGATGTATCAAAATGCCAATTTGATAAGGTGCCGAAATAGCAGAATGAATGTAAGTTGCTGTTAATTTTGTGTCTAACGCACATAAATATAACTTAAATATTTACAAGCGTTTTTCTCGAAACCACATTTTTGTACCTTGCGAGACAGGGATCTCGGAAACTATTCGATCAATTTTGCTGATTCTTTCGGTTTACGATGTAAAAATGAATTATCTAAAAGGTAGCACAGGATTTTTAGTAGCGATTTTTTTAAAGAAAAATCGAACTTTAAAAAAAATAATTTATGCTACCTTTTAGATAATTTAATTAGAAACCCGAAACACTAATTCATTCTTTTCTCTGATGTTTCTGTACTGACCACATTGTCCCGCAAGCGATCAATACATCGCCTGCAGCTGTCTGTTCGCAGGGCTGCCAATAGTGAAGAAACTAATATTTTGTGCTGGAAATGTTTGAAAATCAAGCTCAATTATTACTTAATAATATATTGAAAACCCGAAGTGATTGTATTTATATTTATGTTCTATAAAAAATAACAAAGAACCTTTTTTTAGAAGGCTCAGTCAGGTAGACAGACAGATAGAATTTTACATCAAAAATAGATGGCAGAAATATTAATAAGGATTTGTATTTAAAAAAAAAAAAAATAGCGGTCGGCTCGGTCTCATCATACCTCACGCTAGGCTTCACAGAAACTGAAGTAAGATTATGTTTGAAACAATTGAAGATCGAAAATATTAATTTTTGTTAAAGTTCATCTAAAAGTCATTCTTATGCCCTTTCATATGACACCTAAAACGGTATGATTCCAAGTACTTTATGTTTGAAACAATTGCTGTTAATCCGTTTTAGATAATTCTACTTCAACTGCGCCAATTAGCTTTCAATTAATAACAAGTCACTTTTTTAAAAGTTTATTTATTACAATAAACAATGATTCATGTCATTACAATTTTAGTTCTGAATCTAGACTAGACTTTAATCTTAATATTTCTATCTAAGGAAAGCTATACTACGTGACATTTAGTAAACAGCAATTAATTTATATGTAAAATTTTGTTTTATCATAAAAAATTTCAGATTTTATTGGACAAGCTTCATTTCCACTACAAAATTTAACCAGGTATTTGTACATAGTTTTAAATAACTTGATACAAAAATTCATGGTATATTACTAACGATATTTTATTAATTATTTCACGAAACTTTTCAATTATCGTAATTGCCTTTTTTGAAACTTATCTAAATTTGACGCAAAGATAGATTATGTTGTAATGACAAGACATGAGATGATACATGACAATGAAAAAATTTCTTGTTGTACTTATTATTGATGCAATTATTTTTGAAACACTAATATTTTTATTTAAGTACTCGTAATATTTGATTTAGTCATGCATTGTATTTTAATTTAACTAAATAAATTGAACATATTTTTATGCGATAATAGCGACACACTAAACCAAACTCTGCCAGTCAGCATTTCAAATACATTTCTCAACATAAAATAATTTATTATTGATATAATTATTTGAAAATAAATAAAAATATATCATCACGCCTTTTGCCCTTTACTGGGTGTGGCATTCTGCCGTGGCTGATCTCGGTAAGTAATATATTTCTTCGCGAGAAGTGCGATTACCAGTCGTTAAATCACGGCCCCCAAAGATGTTAGTAGTGGTGGAGCCACAGGGGTAGATTTAATTTGGTGAATATTGTCGGCTATGGGAATCGAATCCGGGTTTTCAAATGCATAGATCGACTCAATACCACTGAGCCACCTACCCCGTAAAATGAATATTTTATGAGCACTATTAGAGCAATAATAAACCATGAAGCAGCTTAAAACATAATCAGTTATATAATCAAAACTTGGAATGATCTAAAAACAACACATACATGAAAAAACGCGATAGCTATAGTCTTTGAATCGAAATTACTGAATTAAAGCAAAACACATGAGATCCTGTATTTGAATATCATAATAAATTATAATAATTCTTAAACTTGCAAATATCATATATTCAAACAAATTCTGCGACTGGCGAAACAGAAGCTTTAATTAAATATTTCCTAAATTATGCCTTAAGAATATTGTTAACGAGGTTGAAAGAACAATTAATGCGTGCTAAAAAATCTAGAAATTTAAAAGAGATATTGTGTATGTTCATAAATGATTTTCAGTTTAATTATACGTTAAAACACGTTTAATAATAAACAGCAAACATTCAATCAAAAACCGAATCCACAAAACACCAATATACATGTTATCTCAATCAAGTGGGCCGTATCATAGGCAACAAAACTCTGATCCATTTAAAAGGAACTCAAATTTTAATCCAGATATGCAAAGAATTAATTTGGGCAATAATTCCGGAAATTAAATTACACATCAACATCAATTTTAATCAACTCCAATGAGCATTTCTATTCAAAACACTTCTCGAAATATCACGCAAAAACGATCAAGAATGCGACCTCCAAATTATCAACAAAGACTCAATTTAAATTCTGAAGAACTATATAATATAGACGATCCCGAAGGAAATTTTGTTTATCCCGTTGACGACATAATCGATTATTACGAACAAACATTCGAATAGCCAGAATATGGAAACAGACGAAATTCAATCTGACGAAAGTATTTTTTTAGAGGAACATGCCTCGGTTCAAGAATAAATTCCACAACTCTCATTGAATTAATGAACTGCACAATAAACCAAAGCAAACTTTCGTTTATTATATTACCAAAAAACAGCTTTAAAGCACAAGTAGATAAGGTACTATATTCATAACACCGAATCTTACATTTAAATTCTATAAAAACTCTATCACTCGAGATCCATTTCCAATTACAACAGCTCATGGTACATCCACAGAATTGTACAGTACACATACTCCCATTTCAAAAATATTTACTCAGAGTAAGGAAACTATCCAAAAATTATCTTTTATCTAATTTCCACGACCAATTTGACATGCTACTTGACATGAATAATTGTAAAAAGCTAAAAATCTTCATTGACATCTCAAATGATTTAATTATTTTCCCTAATTAAAAAATAAAAATATATTATCTTAATAATATAAACCAAATAAAACATGAATTTAGTTCTATAATAATTCCGTAAATAAATAAAAATAAGAAATAATAAAACCACAACCAGAATAAGTAATTAAAATTAAAGTAAGTAAGTACGGTACAGTACTAGTTCCATATATTAAGTTTCAAAATTTATCTATTCCCGAGTGCGTGACTGAAGCAAATCATTACCAATGTTTATGTGCAATCCGAAACTCAACTGATGCAAAAATCTAAATTAAAATTCCAGAATTAATTAATGTAAAAAAAATCGAAGACTATATAATATTTTGTAGACCAAATTTTAGCTGTATTTAAATATATAAAAAACAACAAAAAAATACTCTTTTAAAATTCGCAATGGCCATATAAACACAGAAGAAAAAACTGAAATATTAAACTTAATCAAAAAATATTCGGACATATTTCATTTCGAAAAACAAAATGTAAGTTTTACAAATCAAATCAAACACAACATAAAAACAACAGACTAAGTACCAGTATATAATTAATGATACAAATACCCTCAAATACACAAAGACGAAGTACGTACACAAATAGAAAAATGTGAAACCAGAAATTATTCGTCCATTTAACTCGCCGTGGTCAAGCCCCATCTGGGTTGTCCCCATGAAGCTCGACGCTTCTGGTAAAAAAAATGGCGAATTGTAATAGATTACCGAAAGCTAAATGATAGGAGACAAATACCCACTACCGAATACAATAGACCTGTTAGACAAATTACAAATACTTTACATCACTTGACCTCGCATCTGGTTTCCATCAGATCGAGATGAACTAAAGTGAAATATAAAGAACAGCCTTCAATACTGTAGGATTCGTTGTCTAGGTAGCTTTATTAAAACGCTGTATTCACGATATTAATAGCTTTATTGAGAAATCAAGTAAAAAATCAAATCCAAAAAATGACAGATTGACATTCTGTATTTTTTAAAACATTTTCCTTAGCCATCTTTCTTTTCTTTTGTCTACACTTCAATGACATACGCCGTCGATTCCCACATCTCGGCCAGCCTGACTGTCGATCGATTCGGGAGACCAGTGGCGTAGACAAGGGGGGGGCTTTTCGGGTCCTGACCCCACCCCCCTTGACGATTTTAAAATAAAATATTCGTAGAGATTTAAATTTTTCAGAAATAAAAATATATTGTATCCTTATTGGAAGGCGAACACCCGCATGGACGCCAGCAAAAAGCGACAGCCCGTATTGACTGCGCTTGCGCCAGCGTCCGTAATGCGTGTCACTTGTCACCCAAAATGTAATGGCGTAACACAGATTCGCCTTCACTGTAAGGTTCAATTAGTTAACGCGCAGTAGTTGTGTTGTATTTATTTATAACAGTTATTTTCTTATTTGGGTGCGACGTTTTAAACGCGAATTTATTAGCCTAATTTATGTGAACATGTAAAGAATGAAATTATTCAAATTAGAACAGAATCAGACACAGAATTTCGTAAATTATTTGAAAATATTAAACACCAAGCAGAAATATTCGATTTCGAATTAAAAATACCACGAACTAATAAGAGACAAATACACAGATCAAATATAGCAACGAATTCTCCAGAAGATTATTATAGAGCATCAATATTCATACCGTTTTTAGATTCTTTTCTTATAGAAATAGATAATAGATTGTTGTCTCATAAAACTATATTAAGTGGATTTCAGTGTCTAATAAATGGTATAAATAATACTGAAGATTGTTTACTAAATTTAATAAATTTTTACTCGATGGATTTAAATGACAAAGATATTGTCATTGCAGAATATAAACTATGGCAAAGACATATATTGCAGTTAGAAGAAAGACCAAAAATTAGAATAGAAGCAATAAATAAGTGTAACAAAACAATATTTCCAAATGTATATAAATTACTGAAGATATTTGTAACATTACCAGTAACAACTAGCACTGCAGAGCGAACATTTTCCACGCTAAAAAGAATTAAAACTTATTTACGAAATTCAATGTCGGAAAATAGACTACATGGTCTGGCAATGTTAAATATACATCGAGAAATTCCAATTACGGCTGACGAAGTACTGAGTTGTTATTAACTAATTATTTGCTATTTATTTAAAACTACGAAAATGTTGATTTAAGAATTGTTTTTGTTTTTGTATATATATATATATATATATATATATATATATATAAGGTCTAATTTTTTATTTTTTTGCTAAATAAATATAAATATATATAGGGTGAGTCTAGGAAGACGCCCCCCCCCCCTTTAACTTTTTTATTATGAGTAATAGAAAAAAATGGTTCATATGAAAGTTTTATTATTTTAAATATACTATTTGATGGCAGATGTAGATATTTTTTATAAAGTCAGGTTTACAAGATACGACTATCAACTTTTATTTTTTAAATAGCAACCTATAATTATTTTACTAAAATAAAAACCGCCATTTTTTTCTCTTTTCAACGGTGTATTAGTTTTTATTAATGTATCTGAAAAAATTCGAGAAAAATAAGAAAATTGAGAAATACTAGAAATAATTTTTATACAAATATTATAGGTGGCTATGTGAAAATAAACAAAATGTAACAGTGTTATACAACTTAACAAACTAAAGCAACAAATTCAGTAACAAAAACAACTTAAAACAAATTATTTTCACAAGTTGATTGAACAAACGTCTCCCTTGTTCTCCAAATTTGAACTTGCCTCCTTTTCTTATCATATCACTCAAAGGTTTAGCTATCATTGAATACGCTGGTATGAACTTACGGAAAAACCCCGTTAATTCTAGATAACTTTCAACTTCTTTTATAGTCTTTGGCTCTGGAAACTTCATTGCCGCCTTTGTTTTCTCCACCGAGGGGAATATCTTTCCGTCTTCTATTACGTGTCCTAAGAATTAGATTCTTTTGTGTAGGAGGTGACACTTATTTTTATTAATTTGTAACCCGTATTCCCTGGCAACCTTAAGTATAGTCTTCAACGTTTCTACTGCTTGATTCTCATCCTCTGCTAAGATTATGAGATCATCCATATATGCTAGGACAATATCTCGAAAAATTATGTTTTTGTACCTATAGAAGACCGCTGGTGTATTTGAAAGACCAAAAGGCATCTTCATACTGACACAAATTCTTGTGTGTGACAAATGCTGTATATGGTCGACTTTCCTCTGCAACTTCAACATGATGGCTCGATGTTGCTAAAAACAGTTGCTTTCTGGAGTTTATCCAGTATATCCTCGATCAAGGATAAAGGATAGCGGTCTTTCACTATTACTTTGTTTATTTTGCGATAGTCTATATAAAGTCGATGTGATCCGTCTTTTTTCTTTGTTAGTACTACAGGACTTACATATTCTGAGTCACTGATTTCTACTATCCCGTCCTTAATTCAACTTTCTACTTGTTTGTCTACTAACTCTATTTCCACAAAAGTTAGTCTTCTGGGAGTAGACGCAATTGGTTTGTCGTCCTTTAACACGAGTTTCATCTGTAGGTTTGCGGATTTAACTTTATTCTGTTCATACGTTGAAATGGTTTGGTCGGAGATCCTATCTTCTTGTGAATAGATGATTTGATAAGATTTACTTGACTTCCGGTTTACGGATATCTCATTTATGGTTACCATCTTATGCATTATCTCAAGTGGTGCAGCTGAGACGTTGTTTACCATAGATCCAGATTTTGATTCATTCTTTGAGCAATCTGCCGCTTTGTGCCCAAATCCATTGCATTTAAAACATTTTAGATTTACTAGGACAGTCGGTGGAACGATGTCCCTTTTCTCCGCAGGAATAACAACGGATTTCACTCTCCGGACTTTTAGGTTTACTCGTCTTAAATTTATTCGGCGGGACTTTGTCTTTGATTGGGATAAATTTTCGATCTACTCTGGTTTTGCTTGATTTTGCTTTGATGGAATCATACAGCTTGACTCTTTCTTTGAATTCTTCGAAATCTTTAGTACCGTACAGAAAAACCTTGTACACTGGTTCGTCTGGGATCCCATCTATGATATATTTAATGTATATATTCCTAGTTCCCTCATGGTTATGACGTACTCTTGTAACGTTTCGTCTTTTCTTTTCTTCTTATCAATTAATAACCTGTGGACTTCGGAGCTGCTGGTCTTAGTCTCAAATTCTATTTCTAATATCCTCTTTAGTTTGGACCAAGTAGTAATCCACTTTTCCGATTGGATTTATAATTTTGCTAGACCCTGTAGTGATTTCTTCGCAAAGACAAGCTTTTGTAGGTCGTTCCACTCCATGAGCTGTGAGACTTCCTCGAAATTCTCCAGCCATCTCTTTATAGCGTATCCATCCTTACCATTGAAATATCGTATCGTGTCCTCTATATCTCTGAAATTCAACGGGAACGTATCCTTCTTTAGTTTCATTGTGGCCATGGTGCTTGTTGTGTCTTCGTCTAATTGTTTCTTCTTCAGGTTGTAATCCTTACTTTTATCATCTTTTGATTTGGTGCATTTCCTTTTGTCATCATTATCTTCTTTCTCTTGGTCATCAGTATCTTCGGATTGTTCGTCGTCAGCTCTCCCATCTTCGGCATCGTCGTCTTCTTCTGGATGTCACAGGAATGTTATAATTCTTCTCGCAATGTCTTCATTCAAACCTACGTAATTTATACTAAGTACGTGACAAACTGCGGTTAAATCACCTAATTGAATATCTTTTGTTTCATTTATTTACATCTCCAAATATAATTTTCTGTAGGATCTTAAGTTGTTTTACTTTTGCTGTTGATATATTTTTCTCAATAGTAACAATTTCTCCTAACGTTGTCATTTTTTGTTCGGTTTTAGCAACTTAAATATTCTTTGAAATCAATCATCTCTTTTTTTTATGGAATTACTACTCTTTCTTCTTTCACTTCTCAGTTCATATACTTATACACTCACGAATCTTATCGCAGAATGTCTTATTTATAAACTCACTGTTAATCACCAGATTTGTCACTTTAGTTCTGTCCAAATCCCGAACGAGCTCCCAAATATGTAGGATTCGTTGTCCAGGTAGCTTTATTAAAACTCTGTATTCACGATATTAATAGCTTTATTGAGAAATCAAGTGAAAAATCAAATCCAAAAAATGACAGATAGACATTCTGTATTTTTTTAAACATTTTCCCCAGCCATGTTTCTTTTCTTTTGTCTCCAGTTCAATGACGTACAACGTCGATTTCCACAATACTGACGATACACATCACGAATTTTTGGGTATCTGATCTGGAAAAGAAAACGCCCCCGAAAATTTTAAAGAGTTATGGACAACATTTTACGTGGGTTGACTAATAAAATCTGTTTAGTCTATTTAGACGATATAATAATATTTAGCACAAGTTTACAAGAACATCTTAATAATTTAAATTTAGTATTTAACTACTCAGGCAATCCAATTTCAAAATTCAGCCCATTTATACAGTAATGCGACGGAATTATATATTTTTAAAAATTTCGCAGTACAAATAAATTAATTTTTCTTATAGTACATAATTGTAGGCAAGAAAGTAAAAGAACATTGTTTCACTTAAATATCGTTCCGAAACCAGCGGTAGTTGCCCCGCTGTGCAGGTACCCAGATTGGGGTCGCAAAACCAGCCGTCGGCTTTCTTTAGAAATATTAAAGTAATTTTTTTGTAGCCCGAACACTTGAGTCGTACACCGATTGTCGAAGAAAATTGTCAAGTGAAATATTTATCGTTAACATGTGTAGAAGACATCTGAAATCGTTGTAAGTAAATTCGCAGGCTAGAAGGTTGTAAATTATTGAAAGTTTTATTAAAAACGTCACAAGATTATGCTAGGAGAACAGAAAAACACACAATTTTCTAGGAACACTATAGGAAATGGTCTCCATGGTTCTTTCAAATTCATCGATCCCGAGGAATGTAACCACAATTGTGTGTTTAATCGATCAATAGATTGGTACAAGCTTTAAGTATTTAAAACTCCGATTACTTGTTGCATTATATGCGGTGGCAAAACGCCTCTAATGGGGCAACGTCGCTTCTTTCGAAGCTCTCAGATCCTTTTTAACGGGGGGATCATCCCTTCTTTCTTCTTTTATTTTATCTTCTCACTTATGTTCCTCCATAATTCTCTATTTCCTGCTTTTTCTTTCCAGTTTTGGACTCTTGCATTTTTCAAATATTCTGTCACTTCCTTCATCCATGTAGATTTGGGTCTTCCTCTCCTTCTCTCAGAATCCCATTTTAATATAATATGGATCATAGTGTCTTCACCAGCCCTTCATGTATGTCCCATCCATTCTACTCTCTGCTGTTTGATCTTGCTTAATATGTCCTCTTCATCCATTTCTTTTAGTATTTCGCTGTTCATTTTTCGTCTGTATTCATCTTCATTGATTTTGACTGGTACCAATATTATTCTTAATATTTTTCTTTCTATTATTCTCATTTGTTCTTCCTCTTTTTTTGTCATTGTTAGTGTCTCTGCGTCATACATCTGTAGAGATCTTATCATTGTTTTGTATATTTTCATTTTAGTATTTTTAGTTAGAATTTTACTTTTTAACCTTTTCTTGTGTATATGCAATGCTGTTTTCCGTTTTTTTTTCTTTTATTTCATCTCCTTTGTTTGTTATTATTACACCCAAATATTTATATCTTTCTACTTCCTCAAACTCATTCTCCCCTATGTTTATGTTGTTCTGTTTCTGTTTTCCATATCCCTGTGACTCCCCCTCCATTAACATCTTTGGGGGCCGTGATTTGACGGCCGGTAACCGCACTTCACGCGAAGAAATATATCACTTACCAAAATCTGCTTACAGCAGAGTGCCACACCCAGTAATGGGTAAAAGGCGTGATAATATATTTATTTTTTATTTATTTATATATATAGTTCGTGTGCTTCTTATACGAGAGAATATTCTCTCTTTCATTTACTCTGCCATATATGTCTTATTCATTGTCATGTGTGTTCACCGTGCGGTCAATTTTATCGTGAATATCCGTCATTATTCGCTGTCTAGACATCCGGTATTGGTACGCGCAGCGTGCTTAAATAAATTTCAGCACGTAATTAAATATAAATTAAGAAATTATTATTTTTACTTCCTTGTACGAAGTAAAGGAAGTATTGTTATCGCGAAAATTTTCGGTTCTCAGATTTCAGTGGAAATACGCATTTTGGCCCTCCCTGAGTCCATTTTGACTAATTACGTCGTGACGTCTGTACGTACGTACGTACGTACGTATGTATCTCGCATAACTCAAAAACGGTAAGCCGTAGAAAATTGAAATTTTATATTTAGGACTGTTATAACATCTAGTTGTGCACCTCCCTTTTTGGTCATTATATAACTTCCGGAAGTGGTACTTTACTTGAAGCCTATAATAGATTTTCATGAAAAACTATATTCAAATATAATTTAAAACTTTCCAAATTTGGTATATAAGACTACTATATCAATGGAAATAATATAATAGATTTTGGTTAAAATACACTAACCGGAAGTGACACATTACATGAAGCTGCTAACAGTTTTCCTTGAAAAAAATGGTATTATTTTAATTTTAGAAATAAATGCTTCAAATAAAAGTTTTAGAGAATTAAATTCTGCGTCTAGCACATTAAGAATTTTTAAATTAGCCTTTTGCATAAGCGAGATATCTAAATTTAAATAGTATATATTTTGTGTTTTTTTTAATTAAGTTTGCTATGAATTAGAACAAAAAATAAAAAATAAAAGATTTTATGTCAAATATGTGCAATTAAACAAATATCTATAGTTAATACGCGTACAAGGAAGTCATGTGGTGTCCACATCAGATTTTTTCATTATAAAAAAAAATATTGTTGCTGCCCTTTCAGTTTATTTCAACGAACTGCCACTAATATAATTATAACGAATCCGCCTATATTTACGATGATGTGGAGTTTGTTCATGTAACACGAAAATATTCGAATTTACAATAATTTAGAAATGCGTACATTGTGTGAGATATAGTTTCAAATTTCTACATTATGATTTAGATACGTCCAAAGGAAAGGCATATAGCTACATGCTTATTATTTTAAGCATATTTTTCTTGTATACGACTAAAACGCACGTAACCGGTCAAGATAAAGTAGTCATGAAATAAAAGTATATTTAACATACAGAAGTTTCTTATATATGTATGTCACTAACCAATGATGGTCATGCCATTGGTGAGGAGATACATTTCCGCGATCATTTGCGTGGCACTGTCCGTAAGCGGACGCCCACTGAGTCCGCCGGCTTCGGCTGCGCCAGAATTTCGCAATTCGACAGGTCGTGCCACCGTTGTATTGCACACCACAAGTCCATCCACGCGACATTCGGCGTGCTGCACCACCGTCGCGATGTCGCGACGCTCGTCGGTGCTTAGGTCCGGCGCCAACTTCAGTAGCACCGGTGGTCGCTGACCAGAAGGAAGACTGTTTCGTGCCTGTCGACAGAAAAATGTTACTATAAAAGAGGGAAACAAAAGTTAATAGTAGTAGTAAAAGTATTTAACATGAGAAATCTGCGGCACTATTGATCGGAGTCATGTTGATTTGCTCTTATCTAAAAGCACAGACAAATAAACAGATCCCCAGCCCAATAGGCTTCCGTGAGTCTCTTTTTGACGTAGTTAGTTTGATTATGTTAGATGGCACAGTGATAGAGAGAAGATTGCATTGTATATGTTAATAATTTATCTGTGTTAAAAGTAGTGGCAAACTCTATCTACAAGAGTCGGTTGAAAAGTAATCGGCTGAGACAAGAGACCAGTATCAAATCAATGTTATTTTTCATAAATCCTAATTTTCAAAAAATTACAGTAAAATTTTTAACTAGCTGCGTCATTTACGAGTAGTTTGTGTCTAAATAGTGCCATTTTTCATACACGTTTTGTTGTGCAATTGGGTACTAAATATAACGACTATAAAATAGATGCAATTTTAAAAAAAATGCAACTACTTACAGCAACTTATTATCTAGGTACTTTTAATTCTGTACCAACATACAACTGTGATACAATAAAGAATGTTGTTCCCACACTGTTATTATAAATGTTGTGTTGTGCTGATTCCACGTTCCCGGCAATGTGAACTGATTTTTTTTTCAAACTTAGCATAAGGTATCATCAAATTAAAGTAAAATTTCATTACATTGATCTGTTACAAAATAAAACAATAATTAAATATCTATCAAAATACTTCTTTTAAAATTTAAAACAATGGTTAAATTTGTAGTGCATTTGATAAACAGCTGGCGACAGAATGGCGCACTTAAAGTCACTAGACGATTGCATGTTTCCGCAAGAATATTAGAACATGTTGTAATTTTCCTGTGGCAACTTGCAAGTCCGTCGGGCAATAATTCTTGTAGAAACTTTTGTTTTAAACTAGAGGTTCCCAAACTATCTTGTTTCGTAGACCACCTGCCATGTTTTTCGGTTCTGGGTAGACCCTCTGCTTACCTAATATTGAATTTTTGCAAATTCATCCAGTTCAAATGTGTGTTTGATAGCTGATATAGTGCTACTCACTTTAAAAGATTTAAATTTCTAACTGTAGTGAAGTGTAGTGTGAAAAACTTTAAAAACACATGTTAAGTTTTATACATGTATTAATTAAATGCTAATTAAAACGAACAAAATGAAAATTTAGTATCTGTTACATAAAATGGCTAAGCAAAAAATAAATACTTTTAGTGGGAGGCATGAACCTGATGTTTTAATAATAAATTTTCAACATTTGGCATCAATTTAGTTAGGTTTTATCTCAAATCTTCTCTGTTAGTGATATTCATTCTGATTCTTTTTGGATGGGCAACTGCGCTGCAACCCTTTCACTACATATGAAAATGAGAAAACAATTAAAAACTTTCTCGCGATATTTCATAATACAGGATAAGTAACAGGTATGTTTTTGAAGCCAGAATTGCTGATATCCGTTTCTAAACTGTACCTTTAGTTCTTCGTTAGTGCTTATTCTGATCAGTTCCTCTCGTATTTGGCCCTATAGCTTTTCAATTAAAAATTCAACAAAATTTAATTCTCTAATATAATTTAAATACATTTGATAGCTGAAAATATGTGATGCCAAACTCTACTGGCATGCATCCCTGCAGGTCGTCGTCGACCTTTGGGGTCGATATAGACCAGCACATATATTTACTTTTTCTGGATACTGTGTGTGAGTTGCGACCATAAATCATGCATTTTCTTAGCTCCAATATCTAAAATTCGGTGTGTTGAATTCACCAATTAATATGAACTCGTCAATTCATCCGAAAAACAAATATGCTTTAACAAATTCCTATCTAAATATGATTTTTCCATTATAGTTTCATAGTAATCATTTCTGTTAATTTTGTCTGATTCATAAATTTCTTGATGTCTTGAATACTTATAAGAATAAAATTCTTCACTTTTTAATATGTTATGGACAGTCATGTGATGCAGATTTAATTGTCTAGCTATATTTCGCACATTATAATTTCGATTGTCTGCAATAAATAGCAATATATTTAATTTATTTTATCTTCAACATCTTGCTTCCGATTCAGATCTTTACATTTTTTCCATGGTTTTAATACACTACCTGTTACTTTACATTATTTTACAACTCTACTAATGGTTGCAGTAGATGGGATATGTGAATCAGGATTCAAGGCACTGAATAGATCACGCACTTGATTCAATGAATTTTCCACGTAATATCATTTTATAAATAAAATTTTATTATTCTTAGAAAATATTTCCATATTTAAAACAGTTCACCATAATTAATACTTTAACTAAAGCTTTCTCTGTTAGTTCTTAAACCATTTGATGTTGATATTTCAGTAATTGTTAAAGTTTATAATAAATATTATTTTGTTTCGTTGTTTTCCACAGAACTCTCAATCCCAATTTTTTCTTTCAAAAACCATTTTTCGTTTGTTTATTATTCTTGCATAAAAACAATTTATCAACAACTAGTATTTATATTTTTGACGTAATTTAATTAGGGAAGCCAGAATCATCATATTAAAATATTATTGTATTTACATTCTATACCCGGTATATCAACAATTATATTTTTGTATAAGATTTTAGTTGTAATAATTTAATTGTAAATTTTTATTATTTAATTCCGCTTGCAATAGGTGTAATTCATGATCAAAGTTAAGATGATCAAGAAGAATCATGTTTCCTTGTTCGTTATTCGTTATCCGTACTCTTTCATTTTGTGATCATGAAACGACAATTATCCCTTCTGAATCATATTTTTTCTGTGATTACTATTCACTGATTCCTATCAAATGTTTTAAAAATGGCTTCGATAAATAAATATGAGTGCTCCATAAAACAGGAATAAAAATAAATTGGCAGTTTTTGAAAGAAGATATGAGGACATACCACATATATAACAATGAAATATATTTTCTACTGTAGCTCAATCATGACCTATATACTGTAACGTTTATTACAATTTCGGGTTCGGTGAAATTTATTATTAAATAAAACACGAGCAATGAAAACACTAACAACATATTTATTTAAAACGAAAATAATGTAGTACAACTACTAAGACATATTTATATACAACACGTATTTATATTCACATTAAAGTATTTAGCAACGACTTGCACTGTTCACACTTCAAATACAAAATGTCTGTTGCCGGCCCAAACTCTCCCTTTTATACTGAACCAAGATCTTCCACAATATTCCAGAGCTTCTGGAACACTATAGTGGCATGACGCAGAGAGAACAGGTCCGAATTCGTCTTTGTATTGCGTATGAGAACGCGCAGCAGACTACGACGTGTCGACTGTTCCAGAGGGAACAGAACCCTACTCGCTACAATACGAACACACATTTATAAAATAAGTTTTTTTTTAATTTGACGTTTGAAGTATTAAATTGCGTCGATCGGGTTGAATTTTAATCACTATTCATGTTTCATGTTTTCTTTAGCATTATATTTAATCATGATACAACGCAATTGCGATTCAAAGAATCATAATCACAGTCCAAAGAAACACACCTAATGTTGCTCGTTTTAAGTCCGGGCTACAAGTAACGCTATATGTTGCACGTGACCTTAAGCTAGTCAAGCAGAATATGTGTGACGGCGTCATAAGCGGGACTTTCCGAATTTTGTAATAATGCGAGAGTGTATGTACAGATTTTGTGTATTTAATTTAAATAGCGCTGTGAATTTGTACTATGTCCTGACACATTTTTATTTGATTAATTGTTACTTATTCTCGAAGAGTTACAATTTCTTTAGGATTTAATGAACGCATGACAGCTAAAAGATAACCTCTAAATAGAGATAACAAAAAGATTTGAAATTCTGGCGCCAGCAATCGCAAATAGAATTTAATTAGCAATTGAATGTAGTAACTTTAGTTCATATGTTGTTGTTGTTTGCATCTTCGGTCAAATTGTTAAATAGAGATTTAATATGATTCGTTTAATATCTATAATTTATGTAATTTTGTAACTTTTCTATTTATTTTTATGTTGGGAATATATATTAAGAAACATTAAATTAAGAATAGTGATTAACTTATTCGCCCAGCTCTTGCTCGTGTTACAATACTATGATCTCAGACCAGCTGAGATCCTATGCGTTATCTCTGTTTTCTTCATTTTTATTGCTTATGAGTGATCCTAGGTATGTGAAGAATGTTACAATCTCAAACTTTGTATTGTTTATGGTAACTTTACCCTATGATGTTCGACCTTTTGATACTATCATTACATTTGTTTTTCCTAGGTTGATTTCGAAACCAGCTTTTATCGCGGTTGCTTCTAGCTAGCACTGTTAGGCCATGTTCTATATGAACTTTTGTTAGACCTATAATATCAATGTTGTTCGCATATCCTAGTATTTCTGTGGACTTGTTAGTGAATATTGTTGCTGTTCTTAGATCTAATCGAGAGTCATTTATAATTTTTGGAGGAGCATAGGAACTAGGGCATCAAATTCGTCGGAGATCATGTTGTTGACTAGAATTCTGCACTACGTCAGCAGCATTGTGAGTTTTGTCTACTAATTAGTTTTTGTGGTATATTCATTTGTGCCATTGTTTCGTGTACTACCTGTCTGTTTACGTTATCGTAAGCTGCCTTGGAATCGATAAATAGATGCCAAGTGTTTTGTCCATAATCTAAAGTTTTTCCATTGGGCCGTTTTTGAATAATTCCGCTGGGATTTCGTCAATTCCCGTTGCCGTGTTATTTCGTAGTTTATGTAACACACGTTCTACGTCCATAATAGTGGAGGATCAACTTGACTACCATTTATTGCAATGATGTTTTCTGCGGTATTATGGTTGGGTTCATCGTTTTGATTAAGCACAGTAGTAAAATGTTCTTTCCATCGTTCTAATATTTGGCTTTCAGTAGTTAATAATTTTCCAGTACTATTTTGAATGAATGGTGTACACGGGCGGAAGTAATTTTTATTCTGTCCGTTTTTTTTTGGTAGAATTTCCTACAGTCATTGTTTGTTCTAGATTCCTCAATGGTTTAGATTTCGTCTAGCAGTGTTTGCATCTTCTTTTGCGTCATTAGTCGTTTTACAGATTTTCTGGCTTCTGTATATGCAAGTTCGTTATTTCTCGTTCTTTTTTGCAAGTCCTTCTTCCTTTTCTCATTTTTGATGTCGATGGCTAGTTGACATTCTTCATAAAACCAATCATTTCTGATTTTCCCAGTGTTTCTTCCGCTGCTTGATTGATTACTTGTTTTATTGAGTTTTATTGTTTCTGTCATTAATACTGAGCTGAGTTCTTCAATTTTGTTCTGGAATTTTTTTTTCTCTGATTTCGACAGCATTTTAAAATTAATTGGATCCATTGTATTTACTCTGCGGTGTTGTATGAGCGTTGTATCCTCTATTTAACTTTAGTTACGATAGGGTAGTGATCGAATTTGATGTTTGGGCTCCTGTAGCTTCTGACATCGTGTATGGATGATATATGTCTATTAGAATATTGTAAATCTGATTATATATATCTCCATCCGGAGATATCTATGTTTGTTTGTGGATATCCTTGTGTGAAAAGCAATTGAGATGCCCTTAGAGATTGCGAATTAAAGTAATCTTTCGCCATTATCATTGAAGTCATCATGCAGGTTAGGTTTCCTTAAAGCTGGCCTCAGGTTATTGTTCTTTCCAATTTTCACAAATGACTTTGTTATCGTGTTTTAGGCATTTATCGTCTAATGTATCGTAAAAAGTGTCTTTGTCGTGATTGTCTTTATCTTCTGTTGGAGTGTCACAGTTTGTTATACTTATATTGACAAATTTTCTTCTTAATCTCAGCCTACAGATTCGTTCATTAATCGCTTGGATATCTATGATATTATTTTTAGTGCAGTTTTTACTAAGAATCCCGTTCCAAACTCATGTTTTATTTTGCTACCACTGTATAGTAGGACATAGTCCTTACCCGTAAGAATTCCTTGTCCCGGCCACTGTATTTCCTGTAGTACCAGGGGCGGACTTTGGCCTAGGCTAAAGAGGCAATAGCCTAGGGCCCAAAAATTTTGGGGCCCGGATTCTAACTTCACGAAGCACATAAATTATTTGTCTATAATGTAATTTAGAAATAAGAAAAAACAATATATATATATATATATATATATATATATATATATATATATATATATATATATTATGAAGGGGCCCGAAATAAAGATTTTGCCTAGAGCCCAAAAGAGTTTAAATCCGCCCCTGTGTAGTGCTATTATATCCCAATTATATTTCTTGCATTCTTTCTTCAGTTCGGTGAATGCTCCTATTCTGTACAGGCTTCTAACATTCCAGGAGGTTAGTCGCATACCTTATTTTTGCCATGTTGTTTCCAATTTGACCGTTCGTGAGTTTCCTGACAGCTAGCATGAAATCCAGAATGGACCAGCACACATCAAAGATTCAAGAATAAGCTATTAAATTTTGTGTAAAAGGAAATTTTCTGAATGAAACACACTCACCGTTTATTGATTTAATTGTAGCAAGAATTCCACAAAGGTTAAAAATTCTGATAGCCAGCAGGAAATTCTTAGAGTAAACAGTACCTACACATCAGAGACTCGTCAAAGATTGTACTCACCCCAGAACCTTCCGAGGCGAGGGCTCAATTTTAAACTTCGCGAACCGCCTTTTATACTAGACAGATGCAGACAAATGACGATTGACTGTGATTGGCTTGCGCCATAGAAACACATGAGACAAACAGTTATTCGCATTGGTTGTATTGCGTCAACGTAGCAGCCAATTGTACATCTGATTGGTTCTCGAAATTGAATACCTCGCTCAGAATTCTGGCTAATTCTGACAGTTGTCTGACATTTGAAAAGATTTACATGTTTTTATTACAAATACTAATTATTGTGATTCTTTTCCAGGTTTTGGATTGAACTAGAAACCTAGTGTACAATATTTAAAATAGAAATTAATCCAAAATATTGAAATATATCAAATAAAACTAATATTCTAATCAACTACAGGTAAGTCAAAGAATGACTTAAATATTGTTATTCTTAACTACATTTTCAGGTACAAATCGTTAAAGAAATTATTAAATAGTATCGTTTAGAATACTATTATTAAGCAATATAACCCAATACAACAGGTACTTACAATTCTAATCTCTTTTCTAACCTACTTTCATTATTATCTCTAATATTTATAGCAAGAGAAGAGAGAAACTTATGTTATGGAAAATATTAAAAATTCACTTAGTCACAGTCCTTTCTCCTGTTTTATATTTTAAAGATAAATTTGTTATATTGTTTGACATTAATAAAAGAATTAAATTATTTAATTGCACTATATTTATTAAGATACCATACATGTGCTTTTTACATTTGGCCCCGGCTATTATGAAGGACACGACCTGTCATTGCACTCCGATAAAACAGTGGTATTGTATGTTTAATTTTTGGTACATATTTTGTTAACATTTTGTTGTTTGAAATAAAAAAATATAAGTAAAGGACCGTAATTTTTTAATTATTTGTTATTTATTGAAATTAAAAAGTTAAAATGCGAATCAGTCGTAGTTCACTATCATAACTTTTGAATGTAATGAGTGTGTATAATGTAGATGTTTCGTTTATGACCAAGACTAAGAGAAAAGGAGTACATGTCATAGCATCTAAAACCACGGTGTCGATATCCCACATGTCGACATGTCCATAGCGTCGACAACCCATAGTGTCGACAACACCTCCCACTCCAATGTTCATAGCGTATAAATCGTGTTCTTATAAGTTTGCTTTGCGTTGCCATTCCCGCTGACAATTAGTATACAAAACATGTAATAGATGGCACTGATTATTACAATGAAACAAATGAATCGACAACAAATTTAAAGATTTTTTAATGCAATATATAAAAACAATATTCATATATCCTGTTAATTGTAATAGCTACGTGAAAGTAAATATGATTAAAAAATTTACAAATACTATATGAAAACAAAAGCAATAAATTTTATTATTTATTGCTTTTACATTTACATTATATCAAAGTTAATATTATATTTTCCCAATTTTATATATAATTAAAAGAGTGTAAATTATGATTTATTTTATCATTCTAATTTAGTTATTATCGATATAAATTAAGTTAAATATTCTTGATATTTTATAAATAAAAATACAATTGCATTTAACAGTTTTACTTTAATAGTTGTTTCCAAATTTGAAATATACAGAAATTAAATAAAACTAAAATAGAAGCATACAGTGATAAATGGTAATTAGTAAATTTTAAAATATTTACAATAAAATGTTCCGAATGGTTTCTAGAAAAAATTTAATCATTTATAACTTGAGAAGCAACAATTGTTAAAGTAATAAACAAGTGATAGTACAAACAGATATAGTTTTCATACATCATTTAAAAACAAAAAAGAAACTATATATAAATCTATCTCATTTTGATATTCCAGGATACTGTTTTCTCGGAAAAATTTATTTAGCAGATTTATAACGTAAATTACTACCAAAAATAAACTGATCTTTACAGCTTTCGAGTATATTCAATTAATTATTTCTTCAAATTATTGTGGAAAAAAATCATTCAAATAGATACAAATTTGTAGAGAATAAAATTCTATTTCTAAATCGGTCAACATTTCTTATTGTTCTTGTTTAATTACTGTAAAAATTGAATTTAAAATTGCCTAAAATTAGCTATTTTATTTTTAACTACTACTAACCGTGGAAGAAAACTAAATTAATGTAAATATCACAATTCGTAAATTTTGGCCATGACGACTGTCAATGTGTTGTCTTGGTGGAAAATCATTTTCTTCTTCTTTAAATATTGCGACAGTTTTTGCCTACAGGTTTTTAAATAATAACGCGTATATTGTTTTACCTTTTTTGACATGATCGATAAACACAATTTCGTGATAATCCTAAAAAAAACTAAAACAGTCACGGCACAATATTATATCACATCCATTTTTACAAAAACGCTAATATATATGGTGTGTCTATTTTAGGGGTTTATATGGTTGCGAGACTGGACCGAATGACTGTAGCGAAAATGCAAGAGAAAATGTTAGAAGTGATGAATGGAATATAGATGAGTGATGTTAGTTTTGCATTGTTGCGTTTGAAGAATGGCAAAGCTTCAGGTTTGGATGGTATATCGAATGAGATGTTGAGCTATGGAGGTGAGAAGTTTTTTGATTGATTAGCTTATTTGTTTGGATGTTGTTTAAAATAATGTGTGGCTCTTGATAACGAAACGTGCTATCATTTGTCGTTTATTTAAGGACAAAGCTAATTGGAATGATTGTACTAATTTCCATGCGATAGGTTTGTTGAGTGTGGTTGGGAAGTTGTGCAGGAAGATTCTTATTCCCAAGATATAATATGAACTTTAAAAATCTACAAGTTGAGCAATAAGCAAAGTGGTTTTTGCCTGAGAAAGTGTGTGTAGATCAATTGTATTCTCTTCGTATGATTGCTGAGACACACCTTGCTAAGAATAAAAAGGTGTTGTATGGTTTTCATGATCTTCAAAAACCATAGTGAACAATATATTTTTCATTGTTATATTATATAAAATAAATAAATACTGCGTGTGGCACTCTGCCTAAGCAGATCTCGGTAAGTGATATATTTTTTCGCGTAAAGTGCAGTTACCAGCCGTCAAATCACGTCCCCCAAAAGATATTAGTGATCGGGGAGTCACAGGGGTAGATTTAATTTGGTGAAAATTGTTTGTCGGCTGTGGGGATCGAACCAGGGTTCTCAAGATCCACAGGCCGCCTCAATACCACTGAGCCACCTACCCCATACTTTTTTTTCGTATTCGCAATATTAATTCGAAAATAAAACTGTTCGTCCACAACATCTTTAACACGTACAAACGTTAATTCAGCCTTTATACAAGCACCGGTTATTCCAACGATCATTGTAAACTTTTGCCACTAAAAAGTTTTATTAACAGCCCCTTTTAAAAATTTGAGATATTCTCTTTCGACAAGACGTTCGAATTCTTAGCGTGGTACCCGCCTAACCATGTCATTAAGAATGCAACCAAATTTGTATATTTCATAATATCAATATTTATTTTCTGACATTGTTCGCTTCGTAAGATGGAATCCACAATGCTTTTAGAGTTTTCTTTTTCTCGAAATAAGCTAGCATAACTTTTTCATTGATATGTTTCATTTCATTTTCTTCACACTACTTATTAAATTTTTCGTAACCCAAATCACATGTAGTTTTAGATTTTTTTGGAATAACTGATTTTATTTATTGTATATAAAATATTTGACATTTTCATTTCATATATATATATAAGAACACGATTTATACGCTATGAACATTGGAGTGGGAGGTGTTGTCGACACTATGGGTTGTCGACGCTATGGACTTGTCGACATGTGGGATGTCGACACCGTGGTTTTAGATGCTATGACATGTACTCCTTTTCTCTTAGTCTTGGTCATAAACGAAACATCTACATTATACACACTCATTACATTCAAAAATTCATTTTCTTAAATTTCCCTAAAGAATCAACACGACCATACACAAAAATCATATTGGCTATTTTAACTTTATGAACAACGAATTCAAACTACAAAACACAATTAAATTACCTTTTGTTATTCAACATCAATTACGAAATTAAATAATTCTTTATTATTTTTATTAAAAAAAAATTATCGGCCAGTGGCATTAAAAATGTACAGTTAAAAAAATGCCTTTCTTTGCGAATTTTGAAAACATTCTTTTTGACTGAAAATAAGCATATCAAAATGTACATGGTGATCCGGAATGATTGGCCGTGCCACCTCATTTAGATTTTTATTTGCCGCATCGTTATGATAGTGAACTACGACTGATTCTAATAACTGATTTTATTTATTGTATATAAAATATTTGACATTTTCATTTCATATATATATATATATCCAATTAGATGACGATATAACAAATACGTGATGAATGTCTAACGGAATCTCTCACTTTGTAACAAGAAATAAAGTCTATGTTGAAATCTATGTTGAAATCAATATATTGTTTCTGATTATATACCGGTCACGATCATATAATATAACTAACTAAATTTACTGGTAAGTCAGTTATACCTGCGGAGCACTGTCTGCCCTGCCGCACAGATACCCTTTGCTTCAATACGCAAAAATTCGGATACCCAATTCGCGTATCGAAAAATGGCTTGGGGAGATGAAACTAGATAGTATGAAGTACCTAAAAATTAAAAAGCGGTAACACCTCATTAAGATTTTTGGTTTAAATAAAAAGTGTTGAAACCCATTAACGTTACAACACAATTAATTACGTAAAAATGTATATTTTTTTTCACCTTATTTTTCTATAAACAAGGTTTTATAAAGTAAAATTATTTGGATGTGCTAATCCTCAATTAAATAGATATTTATTTCGCTAGGCAAAAAAGTAGCCGATTTCCTGCCGCGACTTTGAATCTAGCCAAGGCAGTAAATTTGTTTTGGTTCGCTGTGTATTGAACACATTTTTTTTTTGCCTATTGTATAAAATTAATATTTATTTTGTGATTATTTTATTAAAAATAATAATTATAAACGATAAAATACTTACAACATGATTCTAATTGCAGAATGTATATATATATATATATATATATATATATATATATATATATATATATATATAATATAATTTTTATGTGCTTTATACTATCTAGTTTCATCCCTCCAAGCCGTTTTTCGATACGTGAATTCGGTATCCGAATTTTCACATATTGAAGCAAAGGGCACCGCGCGCTGAAAATGGCTCTCCGCACGCATCTGTACGGTAGGACAGACAGTGCTCCGCAGGTATAACTGACTTACCAGTAAATTTAGTTACATGTCCGCGCCCATAGGGCAGTAATGCCTAGAACACACTAACTCAATTATCAAGAAGCGCTTTGTCCCGCGTGGTGGCCGCGCGGGTTGAGGGCCTGACTGACGACCATAAGGTCGTGGGTTCGGGTCCCGCCCGTGGCGGCCATACAAAGGACATATCGGCAGATGACCTGAGTAGTTGGTCCGGTATATAAATTAAAAAAAAAGAAGCGCTACTTTTGTATCTCTCATCACTTGTTACCCGAACCTTCAACAGACTTCTCGATTGTGGACACTTGAGATGACGCTGACCGAGCAGTACAAACTTGTCCGTTCCGTTCGTTACACTGCCCCCTTCTTAGATCTATTTCGTTCTTGAAACTTCCCTACTGTTTATTGAGAATGTGAAGGTATTTGCAGTGTGCCCTTTTATTACATGTAGAGGTCAAGTAGAAATAACCATTCACCGTTTTCCATGGTTTCTCCAGTTTTCAAGGGCTGTAACAGGATTTCAGAATGCGGATGCCTGTACATCAGAAGATCACTTCGATCATACTACACACGACCCTCCAATTGAGTCCATCAAGACCACAGCCTATCTTCGCAATGCCTACTTTCTTCACGTCCTCTCAAAACAGTTCATACCGAAGGCAGTTAAGGTAGTGCCACAGAGCTTCATAGGAGGGCTTCAGCTGTGAAGCCTCTTTCGTCACCAAGTAGTTGGATAAGACGCCCTTGGTGCTTTAACTGTTAGACTCTTACCATAGACGGTTCTTGTTTCCGAAGCTCTTCTACTCTGCCATACTTCTCTCGGAAGACAACCGCAATTCCTTTGACATTCATAAGTCCTCAGCTACGCAATGAGCCAATGAATACTTCTTTGGAATATTGAATACATTTTGTTGAATCTCGTTCGTGACGTTGTAACACACTTTCTTTCCCGTTGCGTATTGCTTCCTAAATTCTTGAAAGGGTAGTTTCCTGTTTTCTGCTTACTTTTCTTTCACCCGGTTGCTCGCGTCCTGAGTGTTCTAACAAACTTGTTAATGAATGTTGTTTATCTTATGGCGTAGATTACTCACGTAATCGTCCCCAGCTATTTCTTCACCAGATTTGCAACCGAATTTCAAATTATACAGTAATCTTAAATATCTTTCAAAGACGACAGTAGCAGGCATCTGTCTGTGTACTGATGAACGGGAAGCCAACAAGAACAGGTAAATGTATTGGTCCCAGTCTCTCTGATGGTTAGAGACAATATTTGATAAGTATTTTCCCATCGTTCTGTTCATCTTTTCTACCCGTCTGACTGCAGATGTAATGCAGTTCTAGTTTTCCGAATCCTAAATTGTGTGCAGACATTCTGAAATACAGCGGACTAGAAATTACGTTTATGGTCATAATGCTGTTCCATGGCTACTCCAAATCGGCTAATGAGTTCTTTTATTATCGCCTCTGCAATGTAGTTGCTTCTAGTACATAAGCTTCCACCCATTTACTAAAGAAATCCATGACTACCAGAATGTACTTGTTCCTATCGTCTGTTAAGAGGTAATAGTCCAGCCACGTCGATTGCAATTCTTTAAAGCCTCTTTTTCTGTGTGGTCTATTACTTATGGTACATACGGTGCATTTTCGGAACCATTCTTTCACATCTTTGCAATTCACCCAGGAAAACCTTTTGCGCACTTTCTCCAACGTATTCTTAAACTAGGTATCCACCGGATACACCATCATGCAATTGTTTCAACACCTCAGGCATTCTTCTTCTGGGAACCAGTAATTGTAACCTCTCTTGAAGGCCATCTTCATTTTCAAATACTCGCTTCTAGAGGCTCTGTCATCTTCATTTAATGCCACTGTGCCCAATATGTCTTCACACTAGGTGACTGTGATGATATCTCTTCCCAACTTGGTCAGGAACCACATATCAGCCACTGAATTACCTGGATTAATTCAGGATGTTGTTGTTGATCACCTTCAATGTTTTTCAGCTGCCATTGATCATCAGTAGCAGACAACAGTGCATTTGAACGAACAAAGTCTTCTTGACAGAGCATCGTTATTACGATGACTAGTTTCAGCTCGATGTTGAATTTCAAAATCGTATTTCTGTAGCCTTTCAATCCATCTAGCCTTTCTGGTTTCTTAAACTGCAGAAACCATTTCAGCGCGACATGGTCCGTTCTTATCAAAAACCGTCGGTCGTATAGATACTTGCAGTAATGTTCGATGGCTTTGACTACAGCTAGCAGCTCTTTTGTGGTTATTCAGTAATTTCGTTCAGGTTTTGATAACATCTTGCTGAAATATCCGTTGATCTTTTCTTGGCCGTTTTGTAGTTGGGACAACATTCCTCCAATACCAATGCTGCTTGCGTCTGTATCTAAAATAAACTTGCCGTCTGGCAACGGATAGCTCAGAATAAGAGCACTTTATATGTTCGAAAACATTCTTGCAATCTTCATCTCATTCAAATTTTCTGCTCTCTTCTGTCAGTCTAGTTAATAGTTTTGCACTGTTTGCATAAGCCATTACGTATCTTCTGTAGTACGTACATAAACCACGGAAACTTCTGATGTCATGTTTATCCTTTGGAACTGGCCATTCTTTGAAAGCTATTATTTTCTTTGGATCTACAGCTACTCTTTTACTAGAGAAAATATGACCGGCATAATGCACTTCTTTAAGAAACAGGTTACATTTCTTAGGACTCAGCTTCAGGTTGGCGCTTCTCAATCTCTGGAAAACTTCTTTTAAATATTTAATATAGTCTTCAAATATTCTACCGGCCACGATTATATCATCCCGATAAACTAGGCAAGTTTTCCAGGACAACCCTTTCAGTACGGATTCCATTAAATGTTCAAACGTAGCAGGAGAATTGCAAAGGCCAAACGACATTACAGTAAATTGCCATAGTCCAAATCCAATATTAACTGCAGTCTTCTCACGACTCTTTTGGTCCATTCCTACTTGCCAATAACCACTTTTCTCGCAAGTGTATCCAACGTATCGTCAATCCGGGGTAGAGGGTAACTGTCTATCTTGGTGACGTTATTTAACTCACCAATACCACAGGTGAAGCCTATGGACTATTCAATTACTCCGTCTAATTTCATTTCATTAATTACTGAATCGGTTTCTTGACGTTTGGTCAAAGGTAATCTTCTAGGTATTAGGTACGATTAGTACAATTAATTCGAAGACGTCAGGATATCGTGTTATTAACTCTCCCACCTTCACCTTCTGCTTAACAGTTAATCTCTGGCTCGCGGTGTCATTTCGAAGTCTCCACTTCGTGGCTACTTTGCCTCGCTTGTTGGTTTTGAAAAGATCAGCCCTAGCTAATGTTTTCGTACCTTCGGCGTCCAGTAATAGACGGTGTACTCTCGCATTAATCATCCCGTCACTGAAAACAGCTGGCTTGATCTTCAACGATTGCTACTTGAATAACGGTTTCTGGAGCTTCAATGCAACAGATAGATATTTGCCCCTTCTCACCAACCCGCTTTAGTTTTCCACTTACTTTTCCATTTTCTGGGACTTACCATATTTATTTCTGACATGTCCCATTTCACAACAAGCAGCGGATTTGTTCCACGATCTCTTCAAGCGATAGATATTCTTCATTCTCGGTACGGCGTTCCCTGGCTCGTATCTTGACCTACCCTTTAATTAATTGATATATAGCTTCGAATTCAAGGGTCTATCTGAGTGCATCTTTTATAGTTTTTGGTCTTGTAAGTTTAATAGCTTGCTATGTTTCAATATCTCGCAACCCGTCTATAATTCTTTCGATAGCCAGGCTCTCGCATATATCACCTCCACCTACCGCATATGAAATTCTAACCAGATGGACAATATCCGCTTCAAAATCTTGTAGAGACTCATTCATCTTCTGGAATCGATTTGTAAGTTGAAAGCGATATACTTGTTCCGTGTGTTTCTGACCGTATTTCATTTCTAGACGAGCAATCAGCTGCGTGTAGCTAAGCTTGTCGTTCATAGGTATTGCGTGGAATACGTCTCCACGTAATTATGTACTTAACATGGACGCTTTAAGACTTAAGGTCCAACCATGAACCATGGAAAATGTTTCGAATCGAGTCAAATATTCTTCCCATGACGATTTCCCATCGTAAGTTGACACATCATGACGTCCAAAGACTGATGTTACTTTCTGTTATTGCAGCTGAGTTGTGTTGAGTGAAGGTTGATTAGAAGCTGGCAAACTATCACTCTTATTTTCGAGATCTTTTAATTTCTTTTCCAGTTCTTGTATTTTATCGTCCACGCTGTTGGACAGCCCTTTGAGATCTTCTTTGATTTTTTTTTGTATTTTCTTATATTTTCGTCTCACGACTTCTAAAATTTTTTTGCATTTTCGTTTCAAGGTTTCTAGAATTTTCTAGAAGTTCATCCTACAGAATTTTGGAATTTTCTAGCCTTGTATTTTCATCTCAAGGCATCAAAAAATTTCATGTATATTCGTCTGATGGCTTCTAGACTTTTCTTGCATTTTCAGCTCAAGCCTTCTAGAATTTTCTAAAAGTTCTTCATTCAGATTTTTGGAATTTTCTTGCATTCTCGTCTCAAGGTTTCTAAAATTTTCTTCTGAAGGCTTTTAGAATGTTCTTGTATTTTCGTCTCAAGGCTTCTAGAATTTTGTTGCATTTTCGTCTCAAGGCTTCTAGAATTTATTAGGAGTTTTTCCTTCAGAACTGTAAAATTTTCCTGCAATTTCGTTTCCAAACTTCTAAAATTTTCCAGAAGTTCTTTTTTCAGAATTTTGGAATTTCCTTGCATTTTTGTTTCCAAACTTCTAGAATATTCTTGCATTTTCATCTCCAAATTTCTTGAATTTTCCAAAAGTTCTTCTTTCAGTCGAATCTTCATCTCTCTCTTCAACCTTCTTTCTTTGTTCTTCCACTTTCAAGTCCATCAACTTTTTGTAGCCATTAAGCATTGCACTTTATTTAAAATATTTAAAAAAATAATAGTTAAATTATTTATCTACTCTTATTAAATGATGTATTCATTACTTATGAAATTTATAATAAGTAATACTAATCATTATAGTCAGTGTTAAGTAATAATTCATTACTCAACACTTCACGACCAATCACACGTCTGAATTTTCATTACTTAACACTTTAATAGCCAATCAAAAAATAACAATAATTGCCGCGCGTTAAGTATGCTATGAAACATTGAAGCGCGCTATTGTTAATTATCTGTCAAGATTAGTTAAAAACGTTTTTGTTTACAATAATACTGTAATTTGTGTGACTATACATGTGAGTTATGGATTCTGAAAGCGAACAAAGTGAAATTTGTACTCCACCAGATATTGTAGAAACCGCACACGTACGTTTCTTAAATTTACTGCCCGAAAAATCAAAAAAAAGTATGAACAAGTTTATAAAGCTTTTATGGATTGGCGAATACGCAAAAATGTAAATTCCTTTTCGGAAAATGTTCTTATAGTATATTTTGGCGAACTTTTTGATAAATATAAATCATCGTCATTATGGGCTACTTATTCCATGTTAAGTAGTGTTAATATTTATTAAATAAAAATAAAAACAAAAAATGTAAGCAATCTGACTTATTCATAATGTAACATAAAAAAAAATATTGTAAAATCTTATTACAAACAGTCGTAGATAAAGTATAGTATTCTATTCGCAAGTAATAGCTATTACTCACTCGAATGATTTACAACACTCACCTTCGGCTCGTGTTGCAAACTTAATTCTCTTGAGTAATAGCTTACATTACTTACTCATTGAATAATATACTGTTATTTTTAATATAACGCGATTATTTATTTTTAAGTGCACCCCACCACTAACACCAATTGTAAAGTTTCTGGGTTTCAACACTTTTTATTTAACAAAAAATATTAATAACAACAAATAATAATAATTGTACTAATGAAAATAAAATTTTCCACTGTTTATAACTAAAATAACTAATACAAAATCTAACACACTTATTACACCAACCACAACATTACACAATACACAAATAATACACTATTATTAATTTAAACTAGCCGAGCAATATTTAGTTACGATAATCAATTTAATTTCAACAGCACTGTACGGTAGTTTCGTACGTACTGACTGCTTCGAACTACTTGCTTTCCAGAAACGCTGCCTTTTTATCTCCTCTCACTGTTACTAGAAGCTTCTACAAACTTCTCGATGCGGACACGTGAGATGACGCAGACCGGCCAGTACCGACTTGTCCGTTACGTTAATTACAATATACGAGAATTTTTGTTGCCGGTCACGTATGATTTAAAAAAAAATGTATTTCGCATATTAAAGACGATGATGATACCTAGTAATCCAGTACTTTTCCGTAGCAAAAAGTGATAGTTTGTTAAATGTAATTAAAAAATAACTTTAAAGGAAACAACCGTTTGTTTTAATTTGTTCAATTATTATATTTCACTAAATTCTTACCTTTAAAACTGCTGATAATAAATCATGTAATATTTGTTTATTCTGCATCGAGCGTAAGCCAGGCGTATTAGGGCTAAACAAAAAAGTGTTATTATTGTACATATACATACAGTTCAACATATGTCCTTCGTGATTATGTCTGAATAATATACCTGCTAATATTGATGACTAAATAATCAGCTACATGTCCGAACTTCTTTATTCCTCGAACATAGTCATCTACAGCATTAGGAGAAGTCTTGTTTTTGCCTAAGTTTACACCTACGACTCCACTAAAATTGGAACTTTTAAGAGATTCAAGGCGTTGATAGACTTTGTCGTGACCATCACTATTAAAACCATATCTGAAAATTATAAAACAAAAATGATATTCTTCTGTTTCGTAGATTTGATAAGAGAAAGCGGTCAGGATGTTTAAAAATAACTATTCAGATTTGTATTGTACAAACTAAAATATTTAAAAAACGGCTCCGAAAACCAATCGTTTAAAAAATATAAGCTATTATCAGAAATATATTATCGAAAAAATAATAATATGTGGTGCAAATTATTGTTTTCTATTTAAGCATTTTCATAGTTCTACATGTCGCTTTTCTATCCGAACACATAATTTGCATGTTTTTATAAGAGTTTCGTACCTTTTAAAACATTCGCAGAAAACTTGATTAATCGGAAATAATATGTGAAGTAACATATGTTGTATAACTCATATCTTGGAAACGGTTGGTTTGCGTATCCATACTGATTAAGCAGTGGCGGCTTGTGGATGATTTGTTTGGGAGGGCTGAAAAAATTATAGTAAAAAATCGCTGCCAGTTGAAAAATGCAGCATTTTTATTGACATATATTTATTTAAACATATTTGTCATCAAATATTATACATATAGTAATAAAACACAAGTATATAGAAGCTAAAATACGTACCGCGGACTGAAACATTTACAGGCCACAATAGACATATTACAAAAACGTGTATCACAGGTTACTCCCAACTATTCAATACACTGACTATGCAGCACTGATGAGTACGCAATCGCACTGGCTCATACAATACACACGTACAGAGTGCCTATCGAGGTACCTAGTACTTACAATTCAAAAATAAATGTACTACGAACGGAAAAAAATATTTTTTTGTAAAATAATTGTATAGCAATGTAATAGCTATAATAATTTTAAAATGTTTTCATTTTGGTGGGAGGGCTGTAGCACTTATGGGCGAGCCGCCACAGTGATTAAGTATGTTTTTCTCATTTTGGTCCGTAATTTTCGACCACCTCTTTATTAATATCGTGTATCAAATGAAACGTTTTGAAGATCAGAATGGTCAAAAATTAATTTTTAGGCAAGCTTTCCTTTCTGATTGTAGATTCATCCCAAATTTTTCTAAATTAACTAAACCTTTTACAAACTGTTTACGCAATATTCATAATGATGAATATAAAGAAGGTTTTATGAAAATGAAAGAACTAATTACAAACCCACCAATATTCGCATTCCCTGATTTTAACAAAAATTGTATACTAACTAGGTACTGGGTGCTGTACTTTCTCAAAATCATAATTTACAGGAAAAACCACTCGCCTATGCATCGAAAACCTCAAGAACATTCTCAAGAACAAAATTACTCTACGATTGAGAAAGAATTGAAAGCGATAGTACGTGCTATTCAAAATTTTAAACCTTATCTTTATGGAAGGAAATTTATAATACGCACCGACCACAGACCACTGGTCTGGCTCTTCAATATGAAGAACGCGAACCAGAAACTGATGCGATGGAAGATCGAACTCAGCGAATATAATTTCTAAGTAGACTATATAGCTGGAAAAACGAATAAAATCGCAGACTTCTTAAGCAGAATTAGAAATAAATTCAAAATTAATCATAAAATAGGCGACGTAACAACAACCCCTATCTTTGCACACTGTATTTCAAAAGATTATAAATTCGGCAAGTTGATGATCAATTTAACAGTAAAAGTTTTTGTATAAATAAATTACCAAACAAAATTATAATTCAAAATGAATATAATAAACAAATCTTTCACTTATTTTCAAAAGAGTAATTCGACGATAGATGTAACAACAAAATTATGAAAACAATCATTAACACAATTACGTGATTACTTAATTAAAAACGATATATATGAAATCAACATCTCTTATCTATCATGCGGATTGGATAGATTACTTAAGCAAGAATTGAACAAAATTTCAACTTCAGTATTCGAGAATACTTGTATACAAATTAACATTTATTCGCTACCCCAAAATTTTGTATTAAGTGACGAATTAGAATCAAGAATTGAGTTAGAAAAAATTCTAGAACAAGATGACGATTGAATAAGAAATATAATCAGTACACAAGACGATGCTGAAACCATACATTCTGCCCAAGAACACCCCCCCCCCCCGTTAATGGTTAAAAAATCCTAGAAAATAGAATAAACATAGCGGATAACCAAATTATAATTTCTTTCGATCAAAAGTATGACGTAAAAATTACACGACTTTTTAGTAACAAAAAACAACGACTAACGGTCACTATTGAAGAGAGTAAAGCAGAAAATCAACTTCGAGAATTTATAAAAAATTATATTATACCTAAAGTTAGATATTATTGCATATGCAATGATAAAATATTTAAATTTTTTAAACCAGCTTATTCAAAAGGACTTTGAAATAAACAGTATTAATATTATTAAAGTTAACAAAGAAGTAGAGGATATAGAACAATTAGATGAACAAAATGAAATCCTATATTTATATCATATAGGAAAAACAAATCACCGCGGAATCATGGAAGCATATAACAAACTAAAAGAAAAGTACTATTGGCCTAAAATGATAGACACCATCACCGCATTTATAAATAACTGCCAAACATGCAAAGAATGTATATATGACAGAAAACCTATACAACTTACTGACAACCTCACTGAAACACCTGAACGACCTTTCTAAATTATAAATACTAATTTATTAACCCTTGACGGACAATATTATCTAACAATCTATGATCAATTCTCAAAATATGCACAGGCATATCCCGTTAAAACAAAAGAAAGAAAGAATATAGTGAAAATCTTAGAAACATTTATTAGAATAAAAATTCCCTAAAAAAATAATATGTGATCAAGGTTGTGAATTTAATAACGTATCCCTATGAACATTTTGTCATAATAACCAGATAAAGTTACACATATCGAATGCGATTGAAAGATTTAATTCGACATTAATCAAACATTTAAGAATTAAAACACGAAATTTCAATCTGAAACCCTTAGAAGAATTAGTTAATGACTGCATCTTCGCATACAATAACTCAATCCAATCTACTACCAATATGACACCAAACGAAGTACTTTATAATAAAGATATACAAACTATAAACCTCAACGAGAATAAATTACGAAATTCACTAAATGAAATCTTAGCCATAATTAAAACGGAAAAAAACTGGAAAACACTCATACACACCGAGGTACAGATTAACAAAATATTAATCTACATTCAACGACTCAAAAACATCGTCGATAACGTTATAAAATCGTTAGAATTCTGCTCATTAAATCTACTAGATATTACAATTATAGATTCCGATAGCCTTCTAAATATTACACAAAACCCGATTATCCTTCAAATGATTGAAACAATATATGTCACATGTACACTACAAGACAACAAAATACATATCCTTTTAGCTATCCCAAACTACACAAATGGTTTACCCAAAATACAACAATTCACACCCACACCATACTATGACTCCTCGTATAAACGAATATTAGAAGATAATACCATGTATAATAATAAGTATGTATCTATTCGTAGTAGGCGCGGTGGCCTAGCGTGTTAAGGCACATCTCTTAGCTTATTGTGACGTCACCCGAACCAAGGTTCGTCGGTTCGAATCCGCCTGCCGACAATGTGTGATTTGTCGTAAAATATAAAAATACAGTTTCATGTATTCATCACACTCGGGCGCTATAAGCTAGTCACTTATACGCCTTAAATAATCTGACTAAAGAAACCGGCAGTACGGCAGTGTAAAAACTGCGGCTCGGTGTGCCCGGCCCCTATGTTCCGACACGGAATGATGGGACTCAAAGAAAAAAGATCTATTCGTAAGTTTATAAATAATAAATATTGTATCTCAAATTATAATCCTATAAATAGTTGTATCAATAATATATTAAATAAGCAAGTATATGATGACTGTTTAAGTGAGGAAATTACAACAAAGAATTTTATTTCACAAATATCATTCACACAAATAAAGTAATAATTTTCTCACCAAACCCGCAAAAATTAGAGTTTAACTGTGGAAATAATTATAAACAATTGCAGGGTATTTTTCTTAATTGCCAAGATACGTGTGCCATAAAAAATTGGCAATTTCAAAAATATAAACCATTATATCAAGAATATATTTTCGATAACTTAAATAATATGGAATTAAAGAAAGTGCCGCAAATTACTAAAGTAAATGAATTAAAATTGAATGTTACACATTTAAAACAAATGGAATCTATCAAACAAATTAGCAATCACCATATATACCTACATTTTATTTAATTTTCTTTATTATGATATTATGAATCTCGAAACGCTGCAGTTTCGTTATTCGACACCAGAAACAACGTCATTCGTGTTTCATAGAATATAAGATAAAAAATTTAATAAATAGGAGTAAAGACACATGTAAGACAGATTGTGTCAATCATTTGAAGGATAATCGGGTTTTGTGTAATATTTAGAAGGCTATCGGGATCTATAATTGTAATATCTAGTAGATTTAATGAGCAGAATTCTAACGATTTTATAATGTTATCGACGATGTTTTTGAGTCGTTGAATGTAGATTAATATTTTGTTAATCTGTACCTCGGTGTGTATGAGTGTTTTCCAGTTTTTTTCCGTTTGAATTATGGCTAAGATTTCATTTAGTGAATTTCGTAATTTATTCTCGTTGAGGTTTATAGTTTGTATATCTTTATTATAAAGTACTTCGTTTGGTGTCATATTGGTAGTAGATTGGATTGAGTTATTGTATGCGAAGATGCAGTCATTAACTAATTCTTCTAAGGGTTTCAGATTGAAATTTCGTGTTTTAATTCTTAAATGTTTGATTAATGTCGAATTAAATCTTTCAATCGCATTCGATATGTGTAACTTTATCTGGTTATTATGACAAAATGTTCATAGGGATACGTTATTAAATTCACAACCTTGATCACATATTATTTTTTTAGGGAATTTTTATTCTAATAAATGTTTCCAAGATTTTCACTATATTCTTTCTTTCTTTTGTTTTAACGGGATATGCCTGTGCATATTTTGAGAATTGATCATAGATTGTTAGATAATATTGTCCGTCAAGGGTTAATAAATTAGTATTTATAATTTAGAAAGGTCGTTCAGGTGTTTCAGTGAGGTTGTCAGTAAGTTGTATAGGTTTTCTGTCATATATACATTCTTTGCATGTTTGGCAGTTATTTATAAATGCGGTGATGGTGTCTATCATTTTAGGCCAATAGTACTTTTCTTTTAGTTTGTTATATGCTTCCATGATTCCGCGGTGATTTGTTTTTCCTATATGATATAAATATAGGATTTCATTTTGTTCATCTAATTGTTCTATATCCTCTACTTCTTTGTTAACTTTAATAATATTAATACTGTTTATTTCAAAGTCCTTTTGAATAAGCTGGTTTAAAAAATTTAAATATTTTATCATTGCATATGCAATAATATCTAACTTTAGGTATAATATAATTTTTTATAAATTCTCGAAGTTGATTTTCTGCTTTACTCTCTTCAATAGTGACCGTTAGTCGTTGTTTTTTGTTACTAAAAAGTCGTGTAATTTTTACGTCATACTTTTGATCGAAAGAAATTATAATTTGGTTATCCGCTATGTTTATTCTATTTTCTAGGATTTTTTAACCATTAACGGGGGGGGGGGGGGTGTTCTTGGGCAGAATGTATGGTTTCAGCATCGTCTTGTGTACTGATTATATTTCTTATTCAATCGTCATCTTGTTCTAGAATTTTTTCTAACTCAATTCTTGATTCTAATTCGTCACTTAATACAAAATTTTGGGGTAGCGAATAAATGTTAATTTGTATACAAGTATTCTCGAATACTGAAGTTGAAATTTTGTTCAATTCTTGCTTAAGTAATCTATCCAATCCGCATGATAGATAAGAGATGTTGATTTCATATATATCGTTTTTAATTAAGTAATCACGTAATTGTGTTAATGATTGTTTTCATAATTTTGTTGTTACATCTATCGTCGAATTACTCTTTTGAAAATAAGTGAAAGATTTGTTTATTATATTCATTTTGAATTATAATTTTGTTTGGTAATTTATTTATACAAAAACTTTTACTGTTAAATTGATCATCAACTTGCCGAATTTATAATCTTTTGAAATACAGTGTGCAAAGATAGGGGTTGTTGTTACGTCGCCTATTTTATGATTAATTTTGAATTTATTTCTAATTCTGCTTAAGAAGTCTGCGATTTTATTCGTTTTTCCAGCTATATAGTCTACTTAGAAATTATATTCGCTGAGTTCGATCTTCCATCGCATCAGTTTCTGGTTCGCGTTCTTCATATTGAAGAGCCAGACCAGTGGTCTGTGGTCGGTGCGTATTATAAATTTCCTTCCATAAAGATAAGGTTTAAAATTTTGAATAGCACGTACTATCGCTTTCAATTCTTTCTCAATCGTAGAGTAATTTTGTTCTTGAGAATGTTCTTGAGGTTTTCGATGCATAGGCGAGTGGTTTTTCCTGTAAATTATGATTTTGAGAAAGTACAGCACCCAGTACCCAGTTAGTATAAAATTTTTGTTAAAATCAGGGAATGCGAATATTGGTGGGTTTGTAATTAGTTCTTTCATTTTCATAAAACCTTCTTTATATTCATCATTATGAATATCTATTATTGAGCCTTTGCGTAAACAGTTTGTAAAAGGTTTAGTTAATTTTTATGTACTTATATAAATGCAAATGACTGATACAGGCAGCGTAATGAGGTTAAAACCACTAAAAGAGATTGAAATAAGTACCTAGTAACAAAGGCATGTCAAAAGCATGGAAAACTTGGTTCCGGCAATACACATGGTATGGAACGGTTACGAATTTGAAAGCTAAGGATCCCCGAATCCAATTAGCTACACTAATAACTATTATAGATCCGGGTGCAGCGAAGATTTATAGCACATTTAAATTAACGGAAGCAGAAGAAAAAATGTATATAAAGTTATAAAGAGGTTTGGAAATTACTTCATACTATGATAAATGTAACATATGAGCGCTACAAATTCAATAAAGTTGAACACAGACAAAACGAAACATTTGACGAGTTATTACAGAGTTAAGGTGCAGGGAAAGAAACTCTTTGTTTGGTAAGCTGGAAGATAGCCTAATATGCGACCGAATAGTAGTGGGAATAGAAAGCTAGAAAACGACTCCTAGCAGAAACCAACTTAACACAATTAATATTAGTAAAGCGAGCGATCAGGCGAAAAAGCAATTAAACGCTATTAAAACAATGAAGAAATACCAAAACAAGTGATTGGTTTCAAACACTAAAAAAAATGTAATTTAACACTGGTGTACAGTGAAAGATCATAACAAGGTCGAAGGCACAAGAATCAAAATTAGTACTGTATCCGCCAAGAATTAACAGAATAATATCCTTTTTGTCCCGCGTAATGGCCGCGCGGGTTGAGGGCCTAACTCACGACCATAAGGTCGTGGGTTCGGGTCCCGCTCGTGGCGGCCATACAAAGGACATATCGGCATATGACCTTAGTAGTTGGTCCGATATATAAATAAAAAATATCCTTTTCAAATCTTGGAATAAAAATACAAGGCGAATGTTAGATAGATATAGAGTACAGAAATGAAAAAAACTAATATAAAATTCTTCATAGAAGAAACAGTTCACAAGATATTAGGAAACGATACATGCATGCAAATGAAATTAATAATAAGGGTAGGGACAATCAACAAAGAAATATTTGAAGGAAACTACAAATTTGTCCGGTGAGGAAAGTACCATAATTCAATCCGAAGTCAAATCAAGATCGACTTAAATAATATGACAAAATTAGGTATTGTAGAAATAGTCAATGAAACCACACCAGCCGTCTCACCAATGGTTGTGGTCCGTTAAACAAAAAAAATAAGAATATGCATAGATCCTATACAACTTAACAAAAGTTTAAAAATAAGATACTATTCATTGAGCATCGTTGAAGATATAGCAACCAGATTAAATGACTCTCAAGTGTTCACAATCCTTGACTATAAATATCTGATGTGGACACCACATGACTTCCTTGTACACGTATTAAACTATAGATATTTTTTTAATTGCACATATTTGACATTAAATCTTTTATTTTTTGTTCTAATCCATAGCAAACTTAATTTTTTTTTAAATCAAAAAATATATAATATTTAAATTTAGATATCTCGTTTATGCAAAAAGCTAATTTAAAAATTCTTAATGTGCTAGACGCAGAATTTAATTCTCTAAAACTTTTATTTGCAGCATTCCTTTCTAAAATTAAAATAATACCATTTTTTTCAAGGAAAACTGTTAGCAGCTTCATGTAATGTGCCACTTCCGGTTAGTCTATTTTAACCAAAATCTATTATGTTATTTCCATTGATATAGTAGTCTTATATACCAAATTTGGAAAGTTTTAAATTATATTTGAATATAGTTTTTCATGAAAATCTATTATAGGCTTCAAGTAAAGTACCACTTCCGGTAGTTGTATAATGACCAAAAAGGGAGGTGCACAACTAGATGTTATAACAGTCCTAAATATAAAGTTTCAATTTTCTACGGCTTACCGTTTTTGAGTTATGCGAGATACGTACGTACGTACATACGTACGTACAGACGGCATGACGAAATTAGTCAAAATGGATTCAGGGAGGGCCAAAACACCTATTTCCGTTGAAATCTGAGAACCGAAAATTTTCGCGATTACAATACTTCCTTTACTTCGTACAAGGAAGTAAAAAAGGATTCTGGCAATTGAATATCGGAATATTTGACATTCGCAACACCATGGGGAGATATAAATGTAAGAGACTTCCATTTGGCCTTGCCTCAGCAACCGAAATCTTCCAACAACTGATGTATGACAATAAAAGGCATGTCAGGAGTTAAATGTAGCATGGATGACCTACTAAATCATGCACCGGAGGAGAAACAATTAGATAAAATAACTGAAGAACGACTTCAAAAGGCGGGATTAAAATTAAACAATGAAAAATGTAAAGATAAACAAAATGAAGAATTATTTTTAGAACACAGGCTCACAAGCGAAGGTTTGTTACCTGATCCGGAAAAGGTTAAGATTTTATCATCAATAAAAATACATAAAAAAGCTACGATGCTTGGGAATGATAACTTATGTTGGCAAATTTATCCCAAACCTGGCAGAGATAACTGCACCACAAAAACTATTAACAGAGAAAGCAAATATTTGGAGTTGGACCCAATCATGCCAACTACGCTCGCGTCTACATGAGCTCTGAGTTGAATGATGCTTTAAAGTTTTTGATCAGCCCTCGGAATCCAACAGAGCTAACCTATAAAGAGATTTGCATCACACTGATTGACCACTACGATTCAACTCGGAACAAATACGCTAATAGTATCAAGATTTGCCGAATCACCCAACATTCGGGCGAGACTGTTCAGGTTAAATCAAAATGCCGCGAATTAAGAGTATGAAACATTTTTAGACCGAATTCTGATTGAACAGTTATTGTTTAGGTTGAAAGACCAAGAGAAATGTACGATGAAATTATCTTGAAGAAACCGGCTGGTTTCAAAACTACTGTCTGGTATGCCAGTATTGTAAGGCGAACAAACAAATAAATTGGACTTCAGGCAACCACAGCATACAAACACGGATAAACGACAGAAACGACTGACAGATCAACGAACAAATTCACATCAGAATTGCCAAGGATGTGGAGGTTCACATGCACGCAGGTACTGCAAGCTTCGTGTTGTCGAATGTCATAATTGTGTAAAAAAGGGCATACATCGAAAGTCTGTAGGAAAGCGAAAAAGATACAAACAACAAATAAAATCTCAAATCCTGAATTACCGTCAGAGGAAACCGAATTTGTAGACGATCTGTTTTCTGATTTGAACCCAAAACCTGCGCAGTCGTAGGATTGCCGAGATTGCCACAAATCTCATGTGCAATTTTCGATTAAATCGAAAAATCCAAATAGTCGGTAGTGCCAGAGCTCCAATGAACATCGGGTTGCATCAACAGAGCGTCATCAGTTTATAGCGGAGAAGGTTTCATCGCAGCTAGCATAGAAAGTCCTAGGAAAGGAACCGCATCATCCAAATCTATAGGCACATTACAAGTAAGAAGAAAAGAGGAATGAAAAATATAATTTGCATGTAAATGCCCATTTCCTTGAACAATTTCTAATTTCAGTTTTACAATTAAAAATAATAAATACAATTAGTAAACTAGACATATAATTTTATCATAGACGCAAACATTAATAATCTTCTAAATTTGTTAAACAACATAAACTTAAATAATCCAGATATGGCTAAACAATCAGATAATTATTAACTGTTGAGTTTGTACATTGATTCAATATCACGCTATGAAGGTAATCAGCAAACTCTAGGAATGTTATTAGACAATGGTCAAAATTTTATTCAAACATTTGCAAACGCTGCTCAGCCAGCATTACACAATTTTCTAATTCGTGCAATCTCAGGCAAACTAACATGGCCGTGCTTTAATTTTAATCGGATCTAGAACAAAATGAAGTACTTGGCAAGATATTAAATACACAGTTATCACGCTATGAAGGTAATCATCAAACTCTAGGAATGTTATTAGACAATTGTCAAAATTTTATTCAAACATCAGGCAAACTAACATGGCCGTGCTTTAATTTTAATCGGATCTAGAACAAAATGAAGTACTTGGCAAGATATTAAATACACAGTTATCACGCTATGAAGGTAATCATCAAACTCTAGGAATGTTATTAGACAATTGTCAAAATTTTATTCAAACATCAGGCAAACTAACATGGCCGTGCTTTAATTTTAATCGGATCTAGAACAAAATGAAGTACTTGGCAAGATATTAAATACACAGTTATCACGCTATGAAGGTAATCATCAAACTCTAGGAATGTTATTAGACAATTGTCAAAATTTTATTCAAACATCAGGCAAACTAACATGGCCGTGCTTTAATTTTAATCGGATCTAGAACAAAATGAAGTACTTGGCAAGATATTAAATACACAGTTATCACGCTATGAAGGTAATCATCAAACTCTAGGAATGTTATTAGACAATTGTCAAAATTTTATTCAAACATCAGGCAAACTAACATGGCCGTGCTTTAATTTTAATCGGATCTAGAACAAAATGAAGTACTTGGCAAGATATTAAATACACAGTTATCACGCTATGAAGGTAATCATCAAACTCTAGGAATGTTATTAGACAATTGTCAAAATTTTATTCAAACATCAGGCAAACTAACATGGCCGTGCTTTAATTTTAATCGGATCTAGAACAAAATGAAGTACTTGGCAAGATATTAAATACACAGTTATCACGCTATGAAGGTAATCATCAAACTCTAGGAATGTTATTAGACAATTGTCAAAATTTTATTCAAACATCAGGCAAACTAACATGGCCGTGCTTTAATTTTAATCGGATCTAGAACAAAATGAAGTACTTGGCAAAATATTAAATACACAGTTATCACGCTATGAAGGTAATCATCAAACTCTAGGAATGTTATTAGACAATTGTCAAAATTTTATTCAAACATCAGGCAAACTAACATGGCCGTGCTTTAATTTTAATCGGATCTAGAACAAAATGAAGTACTTGGCAAGATATTAAATACACAGTTATCACGCTATGAAGGTAATCATCAAACTCTAGGAATGTTATTAGACAATTGTCAAAATTTTATTCAAACATCAGGCAAACTAACATGGCCGTGCTTTAATTTTAATCGGATCTAGAACAAAATGAAGTACTTGGCAAGATATTAAATACACAGTTATCACGCTATGAAGGTAATCATCAAACTCTAGGAATGTTATTAGACAATTGTCAAAATTTTATTCAAACATCAGGCAAACTAACATGGCCGTGATTTAATTTTAATCGGATCTAGAACAAAATGAAGTACTTGGCAAGATATTAAATACACAGTTATCACGCTATGAAGGTAATCATCAAACTCTAGGAATGTTATTAGACAATTGTCAAAATTTTATTCAAACATCAGGCAAACTAACATGGCCGTGCTTTAATTTTAATCGGATCTAGAACAAAATGAAGTACTTGGCAAGATATTAAATACACAGTTATCACGCTATGAAGGTAATCATCAAACTCTAGGAATGTTATTAGACAATTGTCAAAATTTTATTCAAACATCAGGCAAACTAACATGGCCGTGCTTTAATTTTAATCGGATCTAGAACAAAATGAAGTACTTGGCAAGATATTAAATACACAGTTATCACGCTATGAAGGTAATCATCAAACTCTAGGAATGTTATTAGACAATTGTCAAAATTTTATTCAAACATCAGGCAAACTAACATGGCCGTGCTTTAATTTTAATCGGATCTAGAACAAAATGAAGTACTTGGCAAAATATTAAATACACAGTTATCACGCTATGAAGGTAATCATCAAACTCTAGGAATGTTATTAGACAATTGTCAAAATTTTATTCAAACATCAGGCAAACTAACATGGCCGTGATTTAATTTTAATCGGATCTAGAACAAAATGAAGTACTTGGCAAGATATTAAATACACAGTTATCACGCTATGAAGGTAATCATCAAACTCTAGGAATGTTATTAGACAATTGTCAAAATTTTATTCAAACATCAGGCAAACTAACATGGCCGTGCTTTAATTTTAATCGGATCTAGAACAAAATGAAGTACTTGGCAAAATATTAAATACACAGTTATCACGCTATGAAGGTAATCATCAAACTCTAGGAATGTTATTAGACAATTGTCAAAATTTTATTCAAACATCAGGCAAACTAACATGGCCGTGCTTTAATTTTAATCGGATCTAGAACAAAATGAAGTACTTGGCAAGATATTAAATACACAGTTATCACGCTATGAAGGTAATCATCAAACTCTAGGAATGTTATTAGACAATTGTCAAAATTTTATTCAAACATCAGGCAAACTAACATGGCCGTGCTTTAATTTTAATCGGATCTAGAACAAAATGAAGTACTTGGCAAGATATTAAATACACAGTTATCACGCTATGAAGGTAATCATCAAACTCTAGGAATGTTATTAGACAATTGTCAAAATTTTATTCAAACATCAGGCAAACTAACATGGCCGTGCTTTAATTTTAATCGGATCTAGAACAAAATGAAGTACTTGGCAAGATATTAAATACACAGTTATCACGCTATGAAGGTAATCATCAAACTCTAGGAATGTTATTAGACAATTGTCAAAATTTTATTCAAACATCAGGCAAACTAACATGGCCGTGCTTTAATTTTAATCGGATCTAGAACAAAATGAAGTACTTGGCAAAATATTAAATACACAGTTATCACGCTATGAAGGTAATCATCAAACTCTAGGAATGTTATTAGACAATTGTCAAAATTTTATTCAAACATCAGGCAAACTAACATGGCCGTGCTTTAATTTTAATCGGATCTAGAACAAAATGAAGTACTTGGCAAGATATTAAATACACAGTTATCACGCTATGAAGGTAATCATCAAACTCTAGGAATGTTATTAGACAATTGTCAAAATTTTATTCAAACATCAGGCAAACTAACATGGCCGTGCTTTAATTTTAATCGGATCTAGAACAAAATGAAGTACTTGGCAAGATATTAAATACACAGTTATCACGCTATGAAGGTAATCATCAAACTCTAGGAATGTTATTAGACAATTGTCAAAATTTTATTCAAACATCAGGCAAACTAACACGGCCGTGATTTAATTTTAATCGGATCTAGAACAAAATGAAGTACTTGGCAAGATATTAAATACACAGTTATCACGCTATGAAGGTAATCATCAAACTCTAGGAATGTTATTAGACAATTGTCAAAATTTTATTCAAACATCAGGCAAACTAACATGGCCGTGCTTTAATTTTAATCGGATCTAGAACAAAATGAAGTACTTGGCAAGATATTAAATACACAGTTATCACGCTATGAAGGTAATCATCAAACTCTAGGAATGTTATTAGACAATTGTCAAAATTTTATTCAAACATCAGGCAAACTAACATGGCCGTGCTTTAATTTTAATCGGATCTAGAACAAAATGAAGTACTTGGCAAGATATTAAATACACAGTTATCACGCTATGAAGGTAATCATCAAACTCTAGGAATGTTATTAGACAATTGTCAAAATTTTATTCAAACATCAGGCAAACTAACATGGCCGTGCTTTAATTTTAATCGGATCTAGAACAAAATGAAGTACTTGGCAAAATATTAAATACACAGTTATCACGCTATGAAGGTAATCATCAAACTCTAGGAATGTTATTAGACAATTGTCAAAATTTTATTCAAACATCAGGCAAACTAACATGGCCGTGCTTTAATTTTAATCGGATCTAGAACAAAATGAAGTACTTGGCAAGATATTAAATACACAGTTATCACGCTATGAAGGTAATCATCAAACTCTAGGAATGTTATTAGACAATTGTCAAAATTTTATTCAAACATCAGGCAAACTAACATGGCCGTGATTTAATTTTAATCGGATCTAGAACAAAATGAAGTACTTGGCAAGATATTAAATACACAGTTATCACGCTATGAAGGTAATCATCAAACTCTAGGAATGTTATTAGACAATTGTCAAAATTTTATTCAAACATCAGGCAAACTAACATGGCCGTGCTTTAATTTTAATCGGATCTAGAACAAAATGAAGTACTTGGCAAGATATTAAATACACAGTTATCACGCTATGAAGGTAATCATCAAACTCTAGGAATGTTATTAGACAATTGTCAAAATTTTATTCAAACATCAGGCAAACTAACATGGCCGTGCTTTAATTTTAATCGGATCTAGAACAAAATGAAGTACTTGGCAAGATATTAAATACACAGTTATCACGCTATGAAGGTAATCATCAAACTCTAGGAATGTTATTAGACAATTGTCAAAATTTTATTCAAACATCAGGCAAACTAACATGGCCGTGCTTTAATTTTAATCGGATCTAGAACAAAATGAAGTACTTGGCAAAATATTAAATACACAGTTATCACGCTATGAAGGTAATCATCAAACTCTAGGAATGTTATTAGACAATTGTCAAAATTTTATTCAAACATCAGGCAAACTAACATGGCCGTGATTTAATTTTAATCGGATCTAGAACAAAATGAAGTACTTGGCAAGATATTAAATACACAGTTATCACGCTATGAAGGTAATCATCAAACTCTAGGAATGTTATTAGACAATTGTCAAAATTTTATTCAAACATCAGGCAAACTAACATGGCCGTGATTTAATTTTAATCGGATCTAGAACAAAATGAAGTACTTGGCAAGATATTAAATACACAGTTATCACGCTATGAAGGTAATCATCAAACTCTAGGAATGTTATTAGACAATTGTCAAAATTTTATTCAAACATCAGGCAAACTAACATGGCCGTGCTTTAATTTTAATCGGATCTAGAACAAAATGAAGTACTTGGCAAAATATTAAATACACAGTTATCACGCTATGAAGGTAATCATCAAACTCTAGGAATGTTATTAGACAATTGTCAAAATTTTATTCAAACATCAGGCAAACTAACATGGCCGTGCTTTAATTTTAATCGGATCTAGAACAAAATGAAGTACTTGGCAAGATATTAAATACACAGTTATCACGCTATGAAGGTAATCATCAAACTCTAGGAATGTTATTAGACAATTGTCAAAATTTTATTCAAACATCAGGCAAACTAACATGGCCGTGCTTTAATTTTAATCGGATCTAGAACAAAATGAAGTACTTGGCAAAATATTAAATACACAGTTATCACGCTATGAAGGTAATCATCAAACTCTAGGAATGTTATTAGACAATTGTCAAAATTTTATTCAAACATCAGGCAAACTAACATGGCCGTGATTTAATTTTAATCGGATCTAGAACAAAATGAAGTACTTGGCAAGATATTAAATACACAGTTATCACGCTATGAAGGTAATCATCAAACTCTAGGAATGTTATTAGACAATTGTCAAAATTTTATTCAAACATTTGCAAACGCTGCTGACCCAGCATTAAACAATTTTCTAATTCGTGCAGTCTCAGGCAAACTAACTGAACGTGCTTTAATTTTAATCGGGCCTAGAACAAAATGAAGTACTTGGCAAGATATTAAATACACTCTCAGTTTTGGCGATTAAAGAAACATAGATTGCTTAGTCCAGGATTTAATTTCATTGAGACCTGTCAAAAATGAATCATTTTGGTATGCGATGTTGTAGAAATTTTGAGAGCCAATGGAACCTTAGTATTGTGGCGAGAGACTTGCAATGGATATCAGTGTAGTATAAGCGAGAAGTCATTACATGATCAAATAAAGAATTGTTTTTTGACACACAACTGAATTCAATTCTACAAAGCAGTGAACATTGCGATTTACAGACAAAATTGAGAAAGTTGAGTTTGCCACACAAACGATTTTGAGAAGTTTCATTGCTTGCGGTCCGCACTAGTAGACAGTGCAGCAGGGGCATTACGTTCAATACCATTTGAAGTAAAAAATTATGAGTTAGCTTGGACTCGTGAGTAAAAGATTTCACAACAATTCAATGATCGTATCCAACCACAGAAAAGCAATTATAAATCTACCTTTAGTACAAAAGGAATCTTTCTATGAGTTGAACAAGTTACTAGATGAAGCAAGCAAACATCTAATATCTTGGAATACTATTCAAACATCAAAAGAACAATTTGATAGTTTAATCATTCACATTATATGCAGTAAATTAGATAAATTCACACAAATTAAATGGGACAAAAGTAAAACAGCAGATTCACTCCCTGCTTTCATGTTGAAAAGCTTTATACTTGTGACCAAAGTATACCCAAGGTAAATCCTAAACCAGTCACAGTACAAGACCTTTTTGACAACTCAAAAGATATGTGAAATTTGTAAAAAGCATCAGATCTTCAAATGTGCAGAATTTTTTTAATCACCAATTTCAGAAAGAGTGAATAGAATCAATACACTAAAACTTTGTTTGAACAATCTAAAGAGTGGGCACGTAGCAAAAAAGTTCGCGATGTCGAAAATGCAACATAATACGCTGTTACATTTTGAAAAAAACAAAACAAAGGTCTGGTAAATTTAAAGTTAAATTTATGACAGAAAAATTCGGATGACGTCTGGATTCGAACTAGGGACCCTCCGCTTTCCGGGCAGAGATACTAACCGCTACACCACGTCACCTGTGTCCGACGAATGACATCAACCGAATTCTTCTGTCATAGTGTCTAACGTAGCATCGATCCCAAGATTCCTATATGATAGGTATTGACAACGGGGTCTGATATTTTAGCTAAGAAATGTCAAGTCGAGCAGGCAACAAATACAAGTACAACATTAATATCAGTATCGAGCTGATCACGTCAGTACACAAATAAATAAATATTACTATCCACAGCCGTTATATTTGTGCTAGACAAACAGGGAAATAAACACAAATGTAGATACCTATCAGATTCAGGTTCACATCTGAATTTTATCACAATTTAAACACTCGTTTAAATTTAGAGAATATTAGCATACCACAGTCAGTAACAGATTTTAATCAAGAAACACTATACGGAACAATGTGACGAAATCAACAATTCAGTCAGATCAATGGATTTAAAAAAAAAATGAGAAATTGTACCGACAGGTCAGAATACACAAAGACGATTAAGATCTACAACAAATCTTGTGGAGAGTTTCACCGGAAGATCCTACAAAAATATTTAGAGACATTTGGAACTGCTACAGCACTATATTTGGTAACTAAATGCTTAAGTCAGACTGCACAGGGAACTAATCGTCCATTGGCACAACAAATCATATAAAATGATTTCTACGTTGACGACCTTCTCACTGACATTCATTCAGTCGAAGAATCTATGAAAGTACAGAAACAATTGGATAAAACATTAAAAACCTACGGTTTTAACTTACGAAAATGGTGCTCAAACAATAAAGAAGGGCATAATATAATCATCAAATCATTGATTTCAAAACAAAAAAATTGTGGAACGATTAGGATTAGGATGGAATCCAACTTACGTATATTCATTCAAGAACCTTGAAGACAATAGTCGAGTAACAAAACGAACCATTCTATCAAGTATTGCTAAGATTTTCGACCCATTAGGTCTAATTGAACGAGTCATAATTATTTAAAAATTAATATTACAGGAAGTCTGGCAACAAAGATTGGATTGGGATGAATCTGTTCCAATCACCATATTCACAACATGGAATAGATTTCAAGCAGTTTCCATTGCTGAATAATATTCGAATTGAGCAATGTGTAATACTAGTAAACAATGCTGCAAACATTCAACTACATGGCTTTTTAGATGCGTCTGAAAAAGCTTATGGAGCATGTGTTTATTTACGTTTAATAAATGATAATAACGAAATTTCATGCAAAGAGTGTCACCATTAAAGCAAGTATCATTATCAAGGTTGGAGGTGTGATGCATTACTTGTAGCACAATTGTACAAGACCTGTGGTTGTCAAGTGACAGTAATAATTGGCCAACTAATGAGAAAGTTTCAACAGAAATGATGCCTGAACAACGGACAAAACGACAAGTAATTGCATTGTCAATATAAATTGATATATCAATATTCAATAGATACTCAAAACTGCAACGTGCGTTTGCATTTTGTGTTCGGTTCATGAATAATCGTAAAACACAAGCAAAAAAATAGTCACAAGATGTTTAACCGTAGAAGAATTAAAACATTCAATGAATCATTTAGTGCAAATGGCAGTGTCAAATGTTCTCAGAATAATTACATCAACTGCGGCAAAATAAAACCAATAAGCAAGCTTTTATCATTAAACTCATTTCTTGGTAACCATGGATTGATCAGGGTGGGCGGGAAATTGAAACATGTAAACATTGATTACAACGAAGCATTCACTGACTAAACATTGAACATGATCACATAAAATTACTGCATGCAGGTTGCCAAATGATACTTACGTCATTAAGAACAAGATTTTGCCTTCAGTCAGAAAAAAAGCGCGGTAAGGAATGTTTCAGAGCTCAGCCTGTGCAGCTCAATCATATAATGGGAGATCTACCATTATATCGTGTGACGCCAACACGACTATTTTTGTCTTGTGGAGTTGATTTTGCGAAACCCCTTTTTATTAAGGAAGGCAAAAAATTATTTGTGTGTTTTATTTGTTTTATCGCCAAGGCAGTACATTTAGAACTGGCAAAAAAACTGACGACTGAAGCATTTATTAATTGTTTACACGCACGGAGAGGAAAATGTAAAGATATTTTCTCAGATAACGGCATCAATTTTATTGGGGCATGCAATGAACTCATGGAATTAGGAAAAATACTTACCAATAAGAGTCAACTGGAACGGATAGTTGATTGCCTCCTCAAAGATCACATCCAGTGGCATATGATACCACCACGAGCACCATACTTCGGTGGCCTTTGAGAGTCGTCGATGAAATCAGTGAAATTTCATTTAAAAGGTATAATCGGCAACGCTCATTTAACATAGGAAGAGTTATACACGGTTGTTGTACAAATAGACGGGTGCTTAAATTCAAGACCAATTTCTTCTCTATCCAATGACCCCCATGACCTTAGTCCCTTGACTCCTGGTCACTTTTTGATTGGCGACCTGCTTTCAGCTACCAATCAACTAGACTTCAGAGATGATAATCTGAACAGACTGTCACGATATCAAAGAAACCAAAAACTAGTGAAGAAATTTTGGAATCTGTGGCACAAAGATTATCTGCAAGAACTTCAACAACGCAATAAGTGGAAGCAACATGAGACCAACCTATTGCAACCTGGAACGATGATTATTATTCGAGACGACAATTTGCCACCATTAAAGTGGCCAATGGGACGCATCCTGCAACTTCACCCTGGTGCTGATGGAGTGACTCGTATTGTGACAGTGAAGGTGAACAACGGTGAAATAAAAAGGCCTGTTACGAAAGTGTGCATGCTTCCTATCACATAAGTTTATTGAAACTTTCAGCTTTAAAGTGGCCGGAATGTAGAACATTTGGGAGCCTCAGGAACCTTAGTACCGTGGCGAGATACTTGCAATGGATGTTAGTGTAGTATAAGCGAGATGTCATGTACATGAGAAAATAAAGAATTATTTTTTGACACACAACTTAATTCAATTCAACACATGTCAACATGCTAGAAGTTTAGTCCTTCCCATATTAAATACACTAGTTTTAACTGAAGCTGAAAAACTCGTTAGACAAATAAATTATAAAGATCTTTTAGAGTTAAATTTATGACAGAAAAATTCGGGTGACACCTAGATTCGAACCAGGGACCCTCCGCTTGCCGGGCAGAGACACCATGTCACCTGTAGACGAAACCCATTGTCAATACCTATCATATAGGGATCGATGCTACGTTAGACACTATGACAGAAGAATTCGGTCGATGTCATACGTCGGACACAGGTGACGTGGTGTAGCGGTTAGCATCTCTGCCCGGCAAGCGGAGGATCCCTGGTTCGAATCCAGGCGTCATCCGAATTTTTCTGTCATAAATTTAACTTTAAATTTATCATCATCACTTTCAGTCATGTCATATGACAAAAAAATATAAACATCTTACTCTAAAAACATACATCCGTGGTGTACCAGCCAATATTTAGACAATTTTAAGATTTAAAAATCCGGACAGCCTCAAAAAAATCTCTAGTCGAGGAAGAATTTTTTTTTATTCATCGCAACGACAGAACACACTAAATTTACAAACAGACCATAGTTCACCACAAAGACTTGCACCTACCAGACACAACTCAAACTCTCAGACAAATATGTATGTTTCAGAATATTTACATTATAATCATAATCCTGCTCCACAAATGTCATTTCACTTTCAAACGAGAACGCCTAATCAAATGGTACTTAAATCAACTGTTTTCTATAATACAAATAATAAAACAAATTACCAATTAATGCATTTTGCACAACGACTATCCCAATTCCAAATGTATCCCAAATATTTCACACCTCAACAAAGACCAACTTTTTATAACTTTAATCCTAAGCAAAAACCAAATTTTAACAACTTTACTCCCCAACAAAATTATAATCGACTCAATCTAAACCAACAACAAAATAAATTCAAACTCGAACCCACAGATACCTCATCCGGTCATTCCAGAATAAAAACGCAAAATCATTTCACCTTAACTGCACTATTCACTCAAAATGTTTACGATGCAGAAAACTACGTAAATCCATACGAAGTCCCACATCAAAATGAATTATCCGGCTATATATGGTGTGGATAGCGTTACGGCATTCGAATTCACAGATCCTGAGTTTGGATCCCACTCGAGCTAAATATATATGAACTACCACACTACGGCTCGGTGAGTGCGGATCCTGTACTATAAATGGAATTATGTTCCTGTTGTACAAAGTAGAATAAATAAATAAATACTCGGGAAATTATTCGCATAAACATCCTGTATATGATAATTGCGACACCGGCTATAACAACTCTGACGCCGAGTATGAAACAGTATCGGATTTCAGTAACGAATATGATAACAATAACTATCACGAACAAGAATCTCATAATCAGTCATACATTTATATCACCGACATTTATGCAAATTTCTTAATTGATACAAGAAGTACTAAAAGTTTAATTAACCCAGAAGTAGTTTTGAATAATTTTATTTTTGAAGAAAATTTTAATATACAAACTGCACATAATATTTCATTCCACAATGAAGTAGCAGAAATTCCAGTTTTCCAAATTTGATACGTTCCTCAATTTCATAAATTTTATCTTTTAAAATTTAGTAAAAAATACGATGGACTTATTTTTACTTAAACAATTAAACGCAAACGTTCATGTCATTTTAAAACAACTAACAACACCAAATGCAAACAATCCCATAATCTTTAAACCTTATAACAAGATAAAAAAAATCTGGAACACATACCGCAAACTACACAATCATTATACCACTCCGTGTAGAACAAGTAATAAAACTAAATCAAAAGAATTTTGTAACTGGCACAGAAATGCCAAAAACAATGTTTCAATTAACTTTGCTATTACAACCGTTACTAATATAACCGAAAATCCAGTTCAGATAAATATTTGTCAATCTTTTAATATCGAGACCGTCAATCCAATTAATAGAAACTTAGTCGAAGGAAAAGATGCTATTAGATAATATATCTTAAAGTTTTATAAATGAAATTATCCATAAAATCATATTAAAAGATGAGTCCCGTATACATGTCAAATCATATCGCTTCCCGGAAATTTATAGACAGGATGTTAGAACACAAATGTCAAAAATGTTAGATCAAGACATAATACGACAAAATACAACATAGCGTTTCCCCATCGTCCAACTCTATATGGATCGTGCTTAAAAGATGGATGCATCAGGCAAAAAGAAATGGCGGCTTATTATAGATTATTGTAAATTGAACGAACGCACAATCGACAACAAATATCTCCTTCTTAATATCACAGACATGTTAGATAAACTCGGTAGAGGTAATTATTTTTCAACACTAGATTTAGCAAGCGGATTCCATCAAGTAGAAGTTAACCCCTAAGACGTGCAAAAAACTGCACTCTCCACTAAAGGCGGTTACTATGAATTTAAACGTATTCCGTTTGGAACGCTCCATCAACTTTTCAAAGAGTTATGGACAACGTGTTAAGAGGTTAAAACATGAAAGTTGCCTAGTTTACCTAGACGACATAATATTTTGTACGTCCCTACAAGAACACGTTGTGCGACTTAAATCAAAGATTAAGAAAAAGTAACTTCAAAATTCAATTAGACAAGTCGAATTTTTTGCAAAAATCAGTTAAATATGTAGCACACGTAATTACCCCCGAAGGTGTAAAACCCAATCCGGACAAAATTTCTGTTATCAAAAACTTTCCTATTCCAAAAAGCAAAGAGACATTAAAAGATTTCTCGGTTTATTAGGTTATTACCGGCGTTTCATTAAAGATATTGCAAAGATAACAAAACCGATGATAAAATGACTAAAAAAGGATGTAAAAATAGTACATAATAAAGAATTCGTAGATTGTTTCAACACTTGTAAAAAAAAATTGATCAATGACTCTATAACACAGTATCCCGATTTTGATAAGTCGTTATATTAACAACTGACGTAAGCAACTTTGAGTTAGGTGCTGTTCTCTCGCAAGGACAAATACCAACCGACAGACCATACGCCACTATTGAAAATGAACTAGTAGCGATAGTATGGACATGGTAACAATTTCGTCCCCATTTATACAGTTGAAAATTCACCATAGTTACTGACCACTGTCCCCTAACTTATATGTTTAAATTTATAGATCAAAACTCAAAATTACTTAGATGAAAAATAAAGTTAGACGAATATGACCAACATATAATTTTTGAATAGAGTAAATGTAATACCAATGCAGATTGCCTCTCTCGTATTTATATAAACACAATAGTAAATGAATCCACAATAAATAGCCCTGGAGAAGTGAATAATGACATTGTAGAATATTTTTAAAAACATTGTAGAACATTTTGACCTTAAGGCACATGGCACACTGGTCGAAGAGAATCGATGAACTCTTTGATGAAACAACAGAACGCACCCGTCATCGACGAAAAATAGAGGCTCCTCTATTTCCATCGAAGAGCTCATCGATGAAACGAACGTATCTCATTTCACTCGTATCTTTTGTGTCTCAATTCACGTTAGCATATTTTTGAAATTTAGTTTTGTCAACTTTAGAAACTTTTATTTTTCGTCAATGACGGGTGCGTTCTGTTGTTTCATCGAAGAGCTCCTCGATGCTCATAGATGCTCTTCGACCAGTGTGCCATAGGCATTACGAATAATAAGCTTCAGCGAATACAACTCCTGTACCCAAAAGGAAACCTAAATCCAAAATTATATCTAATATATAATTAAAACCTCCAAACAATCTAACACATACAAACTTTAAACGAGAATGATAGTGATAACGACAGCTCTGAATCATCAACCCAACACTCTACGGCATACTTGTATTTTCAAAGTTATATAAAAAATCAGACGTTTCACATGAAAAGTATACAAATCCAAAAATCGTAACAGTAAAAATTTCCGAGAATAACAATGATTTTTTTTTTAATTTTTAAAGAACTATACTGATTAAAAAAATATCTATATCATACATATATTTTCATACAGATAAACTATATCAAGACTTCTGCAAAGTTTACCTAGATAAATTTTCTAATTAGATGTACAAAAAGACTAAATACGGTTGCAGATAAAGAACAAATTATGCTAATTAGACATCAACATGATGAAAAAAACAAACCACCGCAGTATAAACGAAGCTATAGAATACTTAAAAACAAATTACTACTGGAAACATATGAAAGCAGACATCACTAATTACTTTAATTCCTGCGACATTTGTCAAAGGCCAAAATATTCTAAGAAAAAGCCTTATGTTCAATTAATGAACACAGAAACCGCAACAATACCGTTCCAAATAATTCACATAGACGTCTTTGCTTACGATAATAAAATTATTTAACTTTAGTAAATGTGTTTACAAAATTTGCTTAACAATATACAATATACGAGAAAACCAAAATTCACATTAGCAACGGTTTAATATAATATTTTATATCATTTGGTGTTTCAAAAAAGTAATAATTACCGGTCAATGATTTAACAACAGTACCGTAAAATAATTCTTAAAATTACATAAATAAATGTTTACTTCACTACCCCTTTGCATCATGAATCTAATTCCATTGCTGGACGTTTCCATTGAACAATAATACACTTAGAAATATTAACCCCGACGATCATAGCAACCTCATAAATTATGGTATTATTGGCTATAATAACTCAATACATAGCTCTACTAATTACATACCATTTGAACTAGCCTTTGGATACACAAACTCAAGAAATCAAATAACAATTATATTAGATATACCACCTGCAGAAACCGAAATATTTAATTACTATCCCTACCTACCCCAAATCAAAATACCTTTAAAATCATCATACAACACACAAAATACCTTATGTCCAATGAGCAAACCTATGCATTCTTTGATACAAGATGTGAAGAAATAATATTAGAATTGTTCATATGCCATGAAATCCATACATCTCAAAAAGATGAAAACGCACCATGAGAAATCCAACTTCTATAGTATACAGCAAATACCACAAATTGCAAACAAGTATTTACTAAAATACCCAACGTCTAGATTAAAAAAATAGAGAAGAAACAATGGATCATCATTGTCCCAAATGGTAGCGTTGCAACCTAAAAATATGGCCTAAATACAAACAATATTCTTTTAAATAGGAGTTACCTACTTGAACATAACCACTGTAAGGTATTGTATTGTATGTATTCATACTATATTTGAAGGAAGTCAGTCAAATCCGAACCAAAGGAAAACATCGAAATGTCAGCGAACTCTGTGGTAATAAGCCTCAAAGTTCTGACTTAGTTGGGAGGAGTTATGTTAAAATAAATTCTTACTTTATAATGTAATATGAATATCAGGATAACGATGAGAAAATGTTACATATAGAACCAAATGTAACCTTGTATCTAGTCTTGAAACTATCGTCTTGGGAACAAGTCGTAGAATAAAGAACCTTTAAAATATTTTTAACAAGTCTGTTTTCTGAACTCGCAACACCGTCAACCGACTTCAAAATCCCCAGTAAGGGTCAAATCTTATGAATAGACAGCAATCGCTCTTCTAACACCGTCGCTTGATAACGAGTGGCAACACCCGTCCAACCACCAATCGCGCTATCACCAGAGAGGCCCTGACCAGAGATAATTAGGATATCAGCGATGTCCAGAGGAGCAATGACACCCGAACTTTCGAGTTCTGGTTTTCCATGCAGAACGAGACGAATTCGATGGGCGCCTTTACGATTTTCTCCATTATAGACTTATCGTTTTAATTAGAAAAGGGAGAATAAATGTTGTGTATTCGGCTAGACATGTAGTAATTTTTAGTTTTATTTCAGAGATGGTACCACGCATATAAGTTGTCTGTTTATGTTTTAGTCTGAGATGGCCTAATCCGAGAGTATTTTTTTATCGTTGAATCTAATGAAATTGTCTACTGTAGTTATCATCAATAAACGTGCATTCAATTTAATTGTGTCCAGTAATTTGTACTTACGGAATATTAGAATAAATAAATAAATAAGGTATACTCACGCCTTTTATCCATTACTGTGTGTGGCACTCTACCGTAACAAATCTCGATAAGTGATATATTTCTTCGCGTGAAACGCGATTACTAGCCGTCAAGTCACGGCCCCCAAAGATGTTAGTAGAAGGGGAGGATAGGTTGTGGGAATCGAACCCGGGTTCTCAAATCCAGAGGTCGACTCGACACCACTGAGCTACCTACCCCATTACAAGATCATTACATTGTATTCATGACGTAATTAATTCACAGAAATTCGAGAACTTTCTAAAAGACAGTTTTTTATCCCTCATCAAAATATATCACTTACCGAGATCTGCTTAGGCAGAGTGCCACACCCAGTAATGGTAAAAGGCGTGATGATATATTTATTTATCTCGAATTGTGAAATGGCCGAAGATGAATTTATATTCCAACTGGGCGATAAAAATGATTCGACCATACTTGAACAAGAAGTACTACTATTAAAATGGTTATCTTCTTATCCAGATTTGTCTCCAAACGAGGTTCTTTGACACAATATGAAAAAAATAATAATTTGCGCGTACTGAACTCGAATTAAAAGCTACCTTGCAGGACATAGAATAATACTCCATCAGACAAATGTGTAAAGCTTATGGATAGAATACCCAGTAGAATTAAAATTGTTATTACAAATAACGGCGATGTAATCCAATATTAGGTGTTTGCCGAACTATATAATAATAATAATAATATTTATTTACTGGTACGCAAATACATGCACAGTTCGTCAAAAAATACATAAGTACATATTAAAAATACATAAAATGAGACAAGAAATGCCTACAGTCAGGCAAAAATTCAGAATTGTTAAAATGTATAAGTGAGAAAATACTAGATATTTGTTCAGAAGTTTATATCTGTCATATATTCGTCAATACTGTAGTACCCTTTTTTGAGCAGTTTGTTGGTTATAACAGATTTGAATTTACTTAATTTCAAATCTCTTATTTCCTGAGAGAGTTTGTTAAAAAGATTCAAATTTATGTTATTGATTTTACTGTTTCTATATGTCAAGTTAGGAGCAATTAGGTTTATATTATTTCTCGTGTTATGTATTTTTCTTAATATATATTAAACAATGTAATATATATTGAGAATATATAGTGAGGACGTTGTTGTCCTTAAAAAGTTTTCTACAGGGGTATCTAGAACTAACGCCAGCAATTAATCTGATTGCCCTTTTTTGCATTAAAAATATTCTGTCAGTATGTGGAGATTGACCCCAAATAATCAAACCGTAACACATGACTGAATGGAATAGAGCAAAATACGCAATTTTAGCAGCTGGATGACCTACAAAGTAATATATTTTCCGTAATGCGTACAGACACTTAGCTAGCTTATTACTTAATACATCAATATGACCCTCCCAGCTCAAGTTTCTTTGCAAATGCAAACCTAAATATTTTAAAACAAATTCATCAGACTGGTTATTGTTTACAAATTCTAGCATGTTTGTTTTATCTTTGTTTACCACTAGCCTGTTTGATGAAAACCAGGATATAGCTTGATTTAGTATTGAATCTGAAGAATCGTTCAAGATATTAGGATTAGTACTACATGTAATGAATGTTGTCATCAGCAAATTGTACAGTTTTTATATCAATATTTATGACTAAATCATTTACATAAATTGTGAATAATAGGGGTCCCAAAATACTTCCTTGGGGCACGCCCCTAGTGGTTGGTTTACAATTACTTTGCGTATTATTTACTGATACAATTTGTTGTCGATTTTGAAGGTAAGATTGAAATAATTTTAAAGACACACCACCTCTTATACCGTAGTACTCTAATTTATCGAATAATATTTCATGTGACATCGTGTCAAAAGCTTTACTCAAATCAACAAAAGTTCCTTTACATTTTTCCTTCCTTTCCCACGAGTTAGTTATTAATTGAATTAAGGATAACAAAGCATCAGTAGTAGCCCTACCATCGCGGAATCCAAACTGCTCGTCAGCCAGGTAGTTATGTAGATTAAAAAAGCACAAGACTCGTGTATAGATCACTTTCTCTAATATTTTAGAAAATATGGGAAGGATCGCAATTGGTCTATAATTAGAGGTAACATTACGTGACCGCTTTTGTACCCGGGGATTATTTTTGCCTTTTTAAATTGATCAGGAAATATACCAGTCTCTAAACAGCTATTAATTAAATCACATAACGGGTTTGCAATCAAATCGGCAACAATTTTAATCAATCTGGTGCTGATGTCATATAGATCAACTGAATCTTTGCTTTTCATCTGTCTGATAATATTAAATATTTCAAATGGTGTTGTTGGTTCAAAGTAAGCAGATTTAAAATTTAAATTTAACTTTGAAAGAAAATCGAAATAGTCTTGATGGGCAGGCAATAAGTCATTAGAAATTTTGTCCGCAAGAGACACAAAGAAATCATTGAATTCATTAGCCGTGACGGAACATTTATTGTTAATTGAATTACGACCAGTTTCATGATTTATTAAGGACCATGCGGTTTTTATTTTATTTGTTGAATTCTTTAATTTATTAAGATTGTAAAGTTTACGAGTTTCACTTACCATGTTACGGTATTCTTTTTTCGTTTTATTATATTTAGCCTTATAATGAACTTTCAGAGAATTGTCTTTACATAATGTTAATTGACAACAGTTTTTGTTGTTTCTTTGCATCATAACTAGAATACATTTTTCCATTTTTGTAAGTTTAAAGTCAATATTTTAAAATAGTCGAAACCAGGGAACGGAACGAAACGAAAAACTCAATACGAATTTTACCAGAAAAGAAATAGAAACGACACGAAATTCTTAATCTTATTCTAGGAGTAAAAACGATATAACTGCAATATTAATTCTGGTTAATAACATTATTTATCATTCTGAATTTATTTTCAAGAATTTGAATGAAAAATTAAGAGCGTCGCTTATGTTCATGCATATCTCAATGTTAGTAAAAAGCTTATCTCTTCCTACCGAATCACCACACTACTAAGTAATATATACGTATGTATAGCCCCACGAAACGCATCGTTCTTGATACATTCACGACTTACCATGTTATTATTATTTTTATCGACCTACCATATCATTATTATTGACATTATTGATTCCTTCTCAAAATTACCAGTTTGTTGCTTAAACGCTAAGTCGGTAAGATTATCCTATTATTTTAATTGTAATTAATGTAATAAATAAAATTGTTAAAATAAGTTTGAGTTTATCTTTAAAAAATAGTAAAACACGTGAAACAAGTAACAAATAAATAACTGCATTGTTGTCATTAATTTTACCTTGTTAGATTTTGTTTAATTTCGCATAGCCACCTAGAATAGTTGAATAAAAATAAATTCTGACATTTCTCAATTATCTTATTTATCTCGATTTTTTTCATATACATTTATGACAAGTAATACATCGTTGAAAAGAGAAAAAAATGGCGGATTTTATTTTAATATAACAATTCTAGGTTCCTATTTGAATCTGACTATAAAAAATTTCTATATGTCATAAAATAGTATAAATTATATAAAAGTTCACGACTATTGCCTTTTTAAAAAGCTTTATTTTGACAGAGGTTGGTTACAGGATGGCTGGTTATTACAGAATGGCTACAGAACGCCTTATCTTACAGATAACTACATATTTATACTCGCTTTTATGCTGAGCTAGTGTCTACACAAGAACAAAGGAATTATCAGTTGCTTATTATTATCTTCTTACTTTTAATCATATAACTCCTCCACCGTTAGAGAAAGGCATCGCCTGGAAGATTTAAGTTTGGTTTTGGAATACTAATATATCCTTTTTTCTTAAGTAAATTACATTTAAATTTTCCTTTAAATACAATACAAACTAATACAATTATAATTATTATTATAATCACATATTTAATTACATTATGTTTATTTATTTCAGGGATCTTTTCTAAAGTTTCCAAATCATGTCTAATTATTTTCATTTCCTTAACATTATGCAATTCTACTTCTGAATTTAATTTTTGTGTTATACTAACATTAAATTTATAATTAGAAATTACAATAGGTTCTCCATTTATTTCATTACTAATAATTTGTTTATTATTTAATTTACATTCATTATTTTCAAGTAAATATATCCCTTTTAAAATTATATATTCTTCATTTTCATTATTACATTTAATATTTAATTTATAATTTATTGGGTAACATAATATAAATAAATTTGTATTACTTATTTCCAATACATTATTAATCTTATAATTAATTCTAATATAATTACACCGTGTTGTATTTAAGTTAAACACAGTTTGATAGTCACATTCATTTTCTTTAATAGCTTCACTATTTACATAGTTGCAGTAATACACTTTATTAACCCTTTTACACTGATTTTGCACTAAATATAAGTTATTATTTTCTTTCAATAATAAATGTTCACTTTGAAACACAGTTAGCACTTCACTGTTTTGTATGGTGGGTACAGGAGTGTACTGCAATAATTCTAACGTCTCTTCATGATACAATGGCACAAGGATCAAAAAATCTATTTTATTATTCTTTAAGGTACAATACGTGGATATTAATTGTTTTATTTCATTATAATTCATATCATCTGGAAATACAATTTTACTCTCTTTATTAATTTTAATCAAATTATCCTTCAATATATCATAAGGTATTATACTTTCATGTAATAATCCTAAGTTACAAAAACTCAGAGAAATTTCTAAATTACTTAAGGTATTTTGCATAATATTTAATAAATGAATTATTTGATTCATAATATCTTTGGTTTTATTCCTTCTGGAGTCACTACGTGTCCGAAGTATTCTACTTCTTTTCTTAAGAATTCAGATTTATCTGATTGTATTTTTAAATTTGCATCTCTCAATGTTTTAAAAACTTTTCTAATATTTTCTAAATGTTCCTCTAAACTATTACCTAATATAATAATATCATCAAGGTAAACTAAACAAACTGTGCCAATTAAGTCTTTTAATACGAAGTTCATTAACCTTTGGAACGTACTTGGTGCATTTTTCAGCCCGAACGGCATTCGATTGAATTGATAATGTCCGTTTTCTACACTAAATGCTGTTTTAGGAATATCTTGGGGGTTAATTTCTATTTGATGAAATCCTGCGATTAAATCAATTGTTGAGAAATATTTACATTTACCTAATCTGTCTAAAATGTCATTTATATTGGGTATAGGATATCGATCATCTATTGTTTTTTCGTTGAGTTTTCTATAATCTATTACTAGTCGAAATTTCTTTTTACCGGAAGCATCAGCTTTCTTTGGGACAATCCATACTGGTGCTGACCAAGGTGAATAACTATGACTTATAATGCCATCTTTTAATAATTTTGATAGTTGTTCTTTAACTTCATCTTTATAACAGTTTGGATAACGATAGCTTCTAACATGAACTGGTATTTCGTCACTTGTTTTAATTTCGTACTTTATCTTACTTGTGAAGGTTAACTTATCATTCTCTTCCAAGAATACATCTTTAAATTCTTTGAAAATTTTGAACAGGCTTTCTTTTTCTAATTCATTTAAATGATCTGTTCTAAAGTTATTTAAATTTACTGGGTTTTGTGGTGGATGCTTTATTTTATAGTTTTTTGTAAAATTTGGAATACATAAATTATTAATTTCAATAACTTCATCTGTTTTATTTTTAACAGGAATTTTTATTTGTTTATTTTCAATTCTTACTAAACTATCAGGAATTTCGAAACATTCATTAATATTATTATTTTCTAATAAAACTACGGAGTCTTTTTCATTAACAAAGTAGTTCACAAATTTCATTTCTTTTAAGTATGGTAATCGTGTTATATTTTCTATATTAATTATTTCACCGAATTGTTGTCTTGGCTTAATTCTAAAAAAGAATTTTGATTTACATTTTGATATCCTTCTACGTTTTCTGTTTCATAATTTAATTCAAAATTTTGTTCATCATGATTTTGTTCGAATTGCGTTTGCTCGCCGTAATCTTGTTCTGTGAATGGATCAGCTGTTTGATCTAATGTGTCTATGTTGAATAGATTTTGTCTGTATTGTGATTGTGGATAAATTTTAGATTGAAATTGTCTTGTTTGTCCGGTTGTTGAGATTGACATTGGAGTTGGATTTGGGAATCGTGGTTTATTATTGTTATTTACAAATGCGTTTGTTGGTCTAGGTTGTGTAAATTGTGGTGTTTGTACTGGTTTTACAAATTGAGTGTTGTTTAAATAATTTCTTTGTACTGTGTTAGGATTTTTGTTATATATAGGTTTTTTATTTGGAAGTGTGGATGTTGTACGAGAAGCTTCCATTTGATAATCATTTGTCAATATTTTAAGAGCCGCATTTAAATTTTGAGGGTTTCTTGTTTGTAAAAATGATGTAATTGGTTCTCGTAAACCGCGTAAAAATGATCTGACTGCTAAATTTTGTCCATAACTTATTATAGCGGGTCGAAATGCTGCTTCTATTTGTGTTTCAGTGTATGCTGTGTGTGCGTTTAATAAACTTAACATTTTATTATAGTAATCAAATGCATTTTCATTGCCCTGTCTTAAATTTGCAATTTCAATTGCTAAAGTATAGCAATCTCGTTTATCTGCATACGCAGTTAATAAAGCATTTTTTAAATCAGTCCAATTATTTATTACATAATTAGCTATTGCTTTGGCTGCTTCGCCTCTAATTTTATTTCTAATATTTGCTAACAAAACGAAGTTCTCGTAATCGTTAGGATCGTTACGGTTATAGAATTTAGTAATAAGCGCTTCGCTCATTCTAATAAAATAAGATAATTCATATGAATTTCCATTAAAAATAGGTATTGTATCCAAGTATCTTTGCTCGCACTGTGCCATCTTGGCTGACTTAAGAGTTAGAATTATTAACAGTAAATAAAATCTGTACTCACAGTAGAATAAAGAACATGGGTTGATGATGTCGTTGACACACCTCGGCTGATGTCGCAGATGTTTCCCTACGTGGATTGGGCACCTGGAGCCGGAGTTTGGTGTGGATTCTGTGGTTGATGTGTCGCTTATTTTTCCCTACGTGGATCGGGCACACGAACCGCCTCTTCTGCACCTCGTCTAAAGTCTTTTCGCTGGCTACCGCGTCACTAATATTTTCTTTGGTGTACCGCACTGGTGATGGCTTGTGAGTTCAACAAATAAATCGTTGACGCATTTGTTCATCTCTTGTTTTTAATTCCATGGCTATTACTATTAAATTGAAATTGCGTGAATTTTCAAATTTAATTTCTGCAGTTATGAAGTAATCAAAATGAATTTTGTTTATTGATTCGGATGTAGAATTTTATGCTTTACAACATTTATTTGAAACATTTTTTCCTAAAATAATTAGGGAAGCAATGAGCACGGAAAAACTGATTTGCCATGTTAAACGCCTATGTTTCACTTTTCGTGTTACACCCGGTATATAAAGAAAATAAAAGTACAAAAATCTATTATTTCAATGCCGTGTCAGCAAGACATTTGCTTTATTGAAGCTATGTATTTTGCTGCATGGGTTGCACTTTTCGTTTTGTTATCAGACGAAGAACAAGTAAAGCGGATGGTTAGCCGACACGTGAACATACCACATACAATTGACCATAGGAAAAACATGCATTTTCTAGATTCAGACCACAAACTCTCAAGGATTGGCCTTGTGATTTGTTAATCGTCATGGCAAATGCAAGGCAAATCGGAAATTGAATTCGTTTAAACTCAAAGGAATCCTCGGAATGATAATTTTCTCACCTTTGAATTTTCCTTTCAGTATTGTCATGTGAATCCCATTGATCATCAGTTTTCTTATCACCAAACGCGTTCCAACTGCTACCGCAATGTCGGATCCCGCACGAACATTGGCCAAAATCAATGACATGAGGAATGTCTTCTCAGTTCCACCGGGGGCATCCAGGAAAAATAATCCACCATTTCCATCATCAATTGCTTTCATTAATGTATCATACACTGCTTTTCGTTGAGGGTTCAACAGGGGTACATTCATTTGAACTAATTGGTGTAATTCATGTCGATCATATTCACGTTCACGTTCCAATTCTCGATTAAATGCGTCATTCATTCCACGATCTGGCGCTGGCATTCCTAACCTGACTAACAAACTGCCGTACATGAGGTAACACATGTCTTCGATCAAGAGTAAAGCTTGGTTATGCATCTCCTCATTCACCTCAAGATCGGGATTTCTTGAATTGACTCGAATTCGATATAAAATGTCTTCTGACATATTATCCTTGTATTTTTTCCACAGGTCATGTGGATTTGATGTAAAGCATGTCGAAATGATGATAGGAAATAATGTGCGTATCTGACTTGGAGATACAGAAATAATTGATTCAGCGATTGTCGAGTCCCAATGAGTATCGTTTTACAGCAAATGGAGCTCTTGACATGCAGCACGAAATGTTGGGCACATTATAACATTAACAGTTCGTAGTGATTCAAATGATGTTGGCCCACAAACATTCACCAGCAACAACTTCAAATAGAAGCAGTCATCATTCTTCAGATGAACTGTATAAATACGACTAAGAGCATCAGTAGAACGCACATCCGGATTGATTCGCAATGTTCCGAAACCTAATTGCATTACGGCTTTGTTGGGAAAGATTAGATCTTATGGGCCGCGGCATTGTTAACAATAATACTCTCACAATAAGATTTAGTAATAACACTCACACAAAACAAAGAAATCGATCGGTAACCTTTATATGCTTTTATCAAAACAAATCACAGACAACATGAAATTGACAGCAAAATTGATTTAAAAACTCATTTTATTCATAATTTGTTTTCCGTAAATTTTTCAGATATTTTAATAGTTATTCTGGTATTCGAGGCGAAAACGAATCCAATAAATCAGAGATCATTAAAATCGGTCCAGCCGTTCTTGAGTTATAAATGGTGTAACTAACCCGACTTCGTATATATATATATATATATATATATATATATATATATATATATATATATACAGGGTGAGTCTGGGAAGACGCCCCCCCCCTTTAACTTTTTTATTATGAGTAATAGAAAAAAATGGTTCATATGAAAGTTTTATTATTTTAAATATACTATTTGATGGCAGATGTAGATATTTTTTATAAAGTCAGGTTTACAGGATACGACTATCAACTTTTATTTTTTAAATAGCAACCTATAATTATTTTACTAAAATAAAAACCGCCATTTTTTTCTCTTTTCAACGGTGCATTAGTTTTTATTAATGTATCTGAAAAAATTCGAGAAAAATAAGAAAATTGAGAAATACTAGAAATAATTTTTATACAAATATTATAGGTGGCTATGTGAAAATAAACAAAATGTAACAGTGTTAAATTAATGTCAAAAAAGTATACATTTGCTGGTTACTTTATTTAACTTATTTTGCAAACAATAAAAAAACGTTTTCAAATGTTTACGAAAGAAGAATTAATAGATATGATTCTAATAATTGGTGAATCGACTGGAATCATGAGAAGGGCAAAAAGAATTTACCGGGAGCGGTTTCCTAGACGTCGGCAACCGAGTTTAAGATCACTGAGGAGGATTTTTACCCGATACCTATCTAAATTAATTTAGAATAACTGTTACATTTTGTTTATTTTCACATAGCCACCTATAATATTTGTATAAAAATTATTTCTAGTATTTCTCAATTTTCTTATTTTTCTCGAATTTTTTCAGATACATTAATAAAAACTAATACACCGTTGAAAAGAGAAAAAAATGGCGGTTTTTATTTTAGTAAAATAATTATAGGTTGCTATTTAAAAAATAAAAGTTGATAGTCGTATCTTGTAAACCTGACTTTATAAAAAATATCTACATCTGCCATCAAATAGTATATTTAAAATAATAAAACTTTCATATGAACCATTTTTTTCTATTACTCATAATAAAAAAGTTAAAGGGGGGGGCGTCTTCCCAGACTCACCCTGTATATATATATATATATATATATATACAGGGTGTTATATTTTAATAGACCCAGCAAATATCTCGCTTATTTATCAACTTAGCAATTTCTTTCATATAACATAATTTATACAGCAACTTGTAAGCTAGTTGATGACGGATGTACATTCAAGATATCATTTCCGGTTTATTAGTAATTAATGTCAACTTTGAAATTTCAAATGGAACATACTATATTTTTTTACAAATTTGAAAAGTGCATCAAATTTGCTTTACAATCATGTAAAATAATCCATATGTTACATTATTAAAAAGTAAAATGGCGGGCACTTTAATATACATCAAATCGGAAAGAGAATAGTGACTTGAAATAAACAATTAACTAAAACAATTGTAATTTAAACGAAATAATATTTTTTTTGTCATAATAATACCTTAATTTCTTCTTCTTTTACCGAGAGAACCCTATTTCTTTTATCTTTTGTTCTAATGAGGAATAAATGGGCGAAATTTGATGAATGTAAGTTTGGTACGTGGAATGTTAGAGGTATAAATGGAAAAGAAAATGAATTGGTGAATATAATGCGTGTGTATAATGTAGATGTTTTGTGTGTGAGCGAGACAAAGCGGAAAGGCTGTAATGAAGAAGAGGTAGATGGATTGTTTTGCTTGTGGTCGGGTGTTGCAGAAAATGAACGGGCAAAACATGGTGTAGGAGTGCTTGTTAGTGAAAGGATGAAACCGTTTGTAAGAGATTATAGTTGTATTTCATCGCGAATTCTTTGGCTGAGACTTAAGGTAGGCTTTCATAGAATCTTCGTTGTGTCAGTTTATGGCCCAACTGAATCCGAAAGTGATCTTGAGAAAGATCAATTTTGGAATTTGTTAGATAGTGTGATTGATTCGTGTGATCCAGGTGAAAAAGTTATCGTATGTGGTGATTTGAATGGTTGGGTGGGAGTAAAGAGAAGCATGTCTGGGAATGTATTGGGTAAATATGGTGATGTGAGAGTGAATGAAAACGGTAGGAAAATAGTATCCTTCTGCTTAGAGCGTGATCTTTTCGTTTCCAACTCTGTCTTTAAACATAAATTAGCTCACTTGTATACATGGGAGAATGTGAGGGAGAATAGGCGGAGTGTGATTGATTTTATTTTGTATGATGAACGACTAAGAAGTTTAGTTGTGGATACGCGTGTGAAGCGTGGGGCTGAATTGGGTACGAATGATCATTATTTGGTGGTGTCGCGTATACGTCTGGATAAATGTTGGCGAATGAGGGTAAAAGGCACCGAAAAAATGTTTCGTGTGAAATCTAGTGTACTACAGAATGAGGATATTAGAGATCTGTTTGTTGAGAAAATAAATGAATCTTTGCCTGTATGTGAGCCTAATTTTGAATGCAGCATAAATGATGTTTGGATGAAATTTAAGGATACAGTTCTTAAATGTGCAAAAGAAGTTTGTGGTGAAGCCAGATTAGGCTCTTGTCCAAGGAATGCATGGTGGAATGATGAAGTGAAAGAAGCAATTGAAGAGAAAAAGAGAGCGTATTTGCGATTTCTACATGTAAAAGATGTGCCTGGAAGTTTACGTGATGAATGTTTGCTAGAATATAAAAGGTTAAATAAACATGTTAAGAGAGTAGTGAGAGAAAGTAAGGTGCGTTTTGATGATTTGATGAGTGAAAGAATGACGAATGATTTTACTATGAATAAAAGAATGTTTTGGTTGAGTGTGAAGAGATTGAGAGGTGGTAATGTAAGGGCAGTAAAAGCGATTAAGAGTGCGAATGGTGAGTTATTGTGGAATGAATTAGACGTTAGAAATAGATGGTGTGAGTATTTTAGAGGCTTATATGGTAGCGTAAATGGATCGAATTGTTGTAGTGAAAATTCAAGAGAAAATGTTAGAAGTGATGAATGGGATATAGATGAAAGTGATGTTAGTTTTGCATTGTTACGTTTGAAGAATGGTAAAGCTCCTGGTTTGGATGGTATAACGAATGAGATGTTGAAGTATGGTGGTGAGAGATTATTTGATTGGTTAGTTTATTTATTTAGATTTTGTTTGAAACTGTGTGTAGCTCCTGATGATTGGAAACGTGCTATCATTTGTCCTTTATTTAAGGGCAAAGGTAGTTCGAGTGATTGTACTAATTTCCGTGCGATAAGTTTGTTGAGTGTGGTAGGGAAGTTGTACGGGAAGATTCTTATTCACAAGGTACGAACCTTAACAATCTCCAAGTTGAGTAATATGCAAGGTGGATTTTTGCCTGAGAGAGGGTGTGTAGATCAATTGTTTTCTCTTCGTATGATTGTTGAGAAATCACTTGCTAAGAACAAGAAGGTGTTCTGTGGCTTTCTCGATCTTAAAAAAGCATATGATAGTGTTCATCGAGTTATTCTGTGGGATGTACTTCTAGAGTACGGTATAAATGGTAATTTGTTGGGAGCGATTCGTGCATTATACGAAGATAGCGAGGCTGCGGTGAGAGTTGATGGTAGATTGAGTGATTGGTTTTCTATAGATGTTGGCGTGAAACAAGGTTGTGGGATGTCCCCGTGGTTGTTTAATTTATATATGGATGTGTTGTTACGAAAGTCGCTGAATGGGGCGGATGGTGTACGTATTGGTGGCAGTGTAGTGCCTGCGTTAGCTTATGCGGATGATGTAGTTGTAATGGGTGAATCTGAAGAACAATTGAGAAGAATGATTCTAAGTATAAATGAAGTAGGAAAAGGTTTAAATCTATTACTGAATGTTGATAAATGTAAAGTGTTAGTGTTTGAGAAGAGTGATTTGGTGACTGATTGCAATGTTTCGGTGAATGGTGTGAGATTGGGTCAAGTAAATGAGTTTGTATACTTGGGGAGTGTGTTTTCGAGGGATGGACGTATTGATCGAGAGATTGAAAGAAGAGTATCTGCTGGATGTAAGATATTGGGTGCTCTGGGAACCTTTACTCGGAACGTGAATGTATCCAGAGATGCTCGATTGAGTGTTTATAATGGTGTGTTAGTGCCTACGTTGATGTATGGTAGTGAATGTTGGGTATGGATGAAGAAACATGAACGGCGTATAACTGCTGTGGAAATGAGATATTTGCGGGGTGTGTGTGGATATACTAGAAGAGATCGTGTCCGGAATACATTGGTGTATGATGAATGTGAGATTGGGAAGAATGTTGTAAGAAGAGTGGGAATAAGTCAGTTGAGATGGTTTGGTCATGTAGAACGTATGTCGAATGACAGATTGGTGAAACAGGTGTATGTTGGTGAAATTGAGGGTGAAAGTTTGCGTGGACGGCCTAGGAACAAATGGATGAATATGATTGAAGGGTTGTTGCGTGAGCGAAAGATTCTGAGCGTGAAGAATAAACGAGCTTGTATGAAAAGAATTATGAATGTGGTTGAAGCAAAAGTGGTGTGTCAGGATAGGAATGTTTGGAGAAAATTAATTGCAGGATAAATATGATGAATGAAGACAAGCGTATGATTCTTGATTTTAGATTAATTGGTTAGATGTTTTGAGTGTTTACCTGCAATTGTGCGGAGACGATCTTCAGAAACAAGCGCAGTGTACACTAGCGAATGGATGAATGTTTGTTGTGTGTTGATGGATTTTGGTTGTGTATGGAGGAAGTGTTAATGTGGTCGAATCGAGTATCGTGTGTCAGGATGAGAATGTTGACGGGTTCGTGCTACCCCATTTAATGGGATATAGCGTGATGTTATGTATGTATGTATGTAATACAGAAAATAAGAATAAGGAACAATTCATAACAACAAAATAGTTTTATAAAAATATTCAAAATGGCTCCCAGTCTCTTCAATACATTTTTCACAACGTTTTAAAACAGAATAGGTTGCCCTTTATATTTGGTTAGCAGATAAAGATTCAATTGCTGCTTCATTTTTATTCTTCAGTCCGTTTAATGTGTTTACTGGTTCATTACACACAAAATCTTTCACGTGGTCAAATCGGGAGCAAATGCATTGAAGAGGCTGGGAGTCATTTTGAATATTTGTTATAAAATCATTTTGTTGTTATTAAGTGTTCCTTATTCTTATTCTTTTTATTATTATAACAAAAAAATATTATTTCGTTTAATAATAATTACAATTGTTTTAGTATATTAAAGTGTCCGCCATTTTACTTTTTAATAATGTAACATATGGATTATTTTACATGATTGTAAAGCAAATTTGATGCACTTTTCAAATTTGTAAAAAAAATATAGTATGTTCCATTTGAAATTTCAAAGTTGACATTAATTACTAATAAACCGGAAATGATATCATGAATGTACATCAGTCATTAACCCTCGAGCGGGCGCGCTATTAATCATAGCACGAACGGGCGCGCGGCGCATAGAGTGCTCGTCCGATGTTTTGTATTGTAATTGGTGTTTTAATAAAAGAAATTAATTTATTTTGATATATTTTATCCGACTAAAGTATAATCAACAATATAATAATAAAACTCCATAACTCTATAGAAAAAAATACACGTGTCAATAATTTTATCAAATGCTGACAGTTTCGATGTTCTTTTGCGACTAATTTTGGTCCAGGCAAAATTTTAACTAAATCATTTTTCTTAATTTTTGATTTTGCTGACATATTGAGCTTGTACCATTTTGTTGTTTTGTCTTTACCAAGAATCTAGTTTATCATCGTTAGCTTCAACTGCGGAAGTTTCATCGCTAGTGCATTCTTGCTCTGAATCAGTGTTATGGTCACACTATGAGTCACGACTTCCTCATTTTCAGATATGTCGTCACCTTCAGCTTCAATAGATTGTTCATTATCAGTCAAATCATCATGAAGAATTTTAAAAAATTAATCGTTCGTAAGATATTTTGTAGCCCTGAAGCAAATATGAATTTGTCAAAATGTACATGAATATTTAGCATATATTGAACAAGTTTTTTTATATTTTGTAAGTACTAAACTATTCAAATTAAATTAATTTCAAATATTTTCATAATAAAAAATTTATAAAAGCAATATATAACTAATACGTTGGAAAAATATACTTACATCAATGGACGCGCGGCGCCCTCAGTGCGCCAGTTGATACAGAATCGAAAGTAATTCCCAATAGCACACCCGCTTATAACAGGAAATTTCGCGTATGTATTGATGTCGAAGCACACAGGGGTGGCTTGGAGCTTCTAACGCCTAATACCATTTTGACAGTGAAATAAATCCAGTTGGCGCACTTAGTGCGCCAGCGCGCTCGCTGGAGGGTTAACTAGCTTACATGTTGCTGTATAAATCATGTTATATGAAAGAAATTGCTAAGTTGATAAATAAGCGAGATATTTGCTGGGTCTATTAAAATATAACACCCTGTATATATATATAATAATAATAATATAGAACAATGCACGTAACTATCTAATCTAACGCTGATATTGTGTAATGAACAAATTTAATTAATTTTGTTAGAAGATGGTAGCTCTTTTATTTAGTTATGAATTTATTATCAGCTCGTTGGTGTGATATTAGTATTAAATTTCTATTATTATTTTTTTTTTAATTTATATATCGGACCAACTACTCAGGTCATATGCCGAGATGTCCTTTGTATGGCCGCCACGGGCGGGACTCGAACCCACGACCTTATGATCGTGAGTTAGGCCCTCAACCCGCGCGGCCAACACGCGGGACATCTCTATTATAATTATTATAATAATTTATTGTACATTGCAGTAGTTTAAAAATGAATGCATTCAGCAATAATGAATTAGTGGATATACTACTTGTCTATGGAGAAGGGGGGCAAAATTCAAGATTAGCACAACAATTTTATGCAGAACGTTATCCCCAAAGGCAGCATCCGGATTATCGCTTGTTTATCAGAATCGTACAACGTTTTTGTATTCCCATACTTAAATCAGGCAAAAATCCCAATGACCCATCTCATACAGACCTATAGCATTAATACCGTGCATAATAAAAATAATGAATACAATCATTAAAAACAGAATAGAACATTATGTAGAAACACGCCATCTTCTACCGGAAACAATGTACGTATTTAGGAAAACAAAGAGCACAATAGGTATGATAACGTACACATACCAACATTAATCCAAATCTTGAGAGACACAAACATACCAGAAATGTACATCATGGATCAAAAATAATTTAATTCAACGAACTTATATAATAACTTCTAACGGTAAAACCATCAGGAGAAACTCTAGTATCGGCCTACCACAAGGTTCAATCCTATCCCCACTTCTATTCTCCTTATACATGCTAAACATAAATAAACGCATACCAAACCCAAACGAAATATCTATATTACAATACGCAGATGACATTGTGATATACAGCACAAGTAAAGATATTAACAAAAATATAAACAGCCTAACAATAACAGTTAATTTAATAAATAAATATCTAAAAAAAAATAAATTTTGAAGTAAATCCAGAAAAATGCATAACAGTTCATTATTCCAGAAAACATAAAAACAACCAGAATAACAGCGTAAAAATCTTAAACAACAATATAGCAACCAAAACAAACCACAAATTCCTAGGAATATAGCTAGACTCAAAACTTAATTTCAACAAACATATCGAAGAATTAAAAAAAAGATGTAACAAACACCTCAATATCATTAAAGCACTAACTGCGCGTAGGAACCAGGCAAAATTCTCTACTGCAAATCTATAGAACACTGATTAGTAAAGCCCGGATTATTAGGCAATTGCCTAGATTCAATTTTTAATATACTTCAGGCAATTTAGTTTTTCCATAGATAGGTAACATGTTTACGTGTAGTGGAAAGTAGTTTTTCGTGCCTTTTTCCTATATTTTGGTTTTTGTGCCTATTTTACCTTATACAGTCTTTTTTGCCTATTGTTGTTGCCTATTTCAACTTCTATAATCTATTTCGTTAACTAATTCAACATTCGGCAAAGTGTTTCAACCTAACCTATAATATTTAAAGTACTTACTTTGTCTTTAATCAAGTTTTTGTGTGAATTTAAAATGCCGAAAGGCAAAACCGTTTTAGTCAAAATTTTATGTGGCAATTCAATTGTGCCTTTGCCATTATAAGAACAAACGCCCCGGTCACATTTTGTGATGTCGAACGAAGTTTGTTTTGAGCTTACAAGCAAGTTCTGACTGACCGAAGACAGTCCCTTTCCGAAAATTGCATTGAGCAATTCCTCATAATGTTTTGTGAATCAAAGTATACTACATAGTTTGAATTTGTATAATAGTTAATTAAATCTGAACCCTAAATTATTATTTTATTATTATTTTTCAGATTGCGTTAATTTTTGTTTAAAATGTTTAGTTTTTTCTAATGAAGATTAGATACGAATACCAATATTAGAAAAAAACATTAGTTTATAATTTTTTTAAAGAAACTATTTATATATAGGCTGCCTAAAATTCCGCCTATTTTAGACTAATTACCAGCCTATATGCCTGCTTATTTAGGTGTTTTTAAGTGCCTAAATATCTGGGCTTTACTGATTAGATCTAAAATGGAATATGGACTAGTACCTTATGGATCACAATAGAATAAAAAAAATTACAAAAGTTAAATACAATCCAAAACGCAGCCATACACATATGCCCAATACACGTTATTCAGCGATGCAAACGAATTACCAATAGAAATACGCAGAGATTTCCTTACATCGAAACATCTTACAAAGATAGAGGCTCTAAATAAAATTAAATTTAAAACAGAACTAAATAAACCAATACATCAAGTTGAAATCTCATCTTACTGGATCCATAAAGGAACTTCAACAGATATTGACCTAGTAGGCAAATTAATAAATTATTTAAACAATATCCTAGAACCAGAAACCATGTTTATCAATTCTGAATACCTACCATTAACAACTGAACTAAAAATAAACTCCAACATACCTGACCAACACCCAAAAAAATCAGCCTTCCTTGCATCCTCAAACATCAAACACAGGAATTCATTACCGCCAATTATGTAAACTATATACAGCTATATACAGACGGATCAAAAACCGAAAAATACACCGCAGCAGCATGCTATAACAAAAAATATAATACAACAGCAAAAATAAAGCTCTCCACAGAGGCCACAATACCCACAGCCGAATTAAAGGGAATAGAATTAGCACTGCAATATATACGTGAAAATAAAGAAGATAAGAAATTTGTCATTCTATCCGACTCAAGGGCCGCACTACAAATATTACACAAACACCCTAAAACTGAAGAATCGCCTGGCTGACAATATCTACAGACAAGCAACAGAAGAAGTGAGAAAAGAAAAACAAATAATATTGCAATGCATACCTGCACATGTAAATATAGAAAGCCGACAGAGCGGCCAAACATGTAGTACAACCAATCACACAAATCAAACTTCCAAATACAGACATTATCACAATTAAAGCAAACACATACCACCAGTGGCAAGAAAAATTCAACAACGAAACGCAAAAGAAAGGAAAATAGTATCACCAATTGAAACCCACGCTAAGAAAAAGCCCATAGTACAAAAACGTAAAACTGAATAGAAGAGAAATACAAAATATCATTCACCTAAATGAATGAAAATTTTAAATTATTTAGTAGTAACGTATATTGTGTGCGTCGTAAAATTATATTGACGAGATATGAATTGAATAAATGGTGAATCACGTTTATCGTATAATTGAAATATGTGTACAGTTATGATGAAATATTAACTGAGGGTGAACAATTATACAAACTGAATATATAGTCAGGGCGTGTGATGATGATGTGGCGTGAACAAGAAGAAGGTGTTCACGCAGCGACAAGTGAGTTAGGTGACTCAGGTAAATTAATCAGCCGTCTCCTGTAAATAAAGGTGTGTTTGAGACAAAAAGCTCAGTGAGAGTGTTATCGTAGAGTCACGCACATCAATTTCCGCCATTGGGGCGCTGCAGGTTAATTAGACTGGATTATCAATGATATACCTCCTCCAGAGACAGGATAAAAATTCAGATTAAAAGATAGGCCGTTGAGTTCACCGACACAGTTAACTACCAACTATAGTGAACACCGATGCATTTTTCATAAAAGGGTTTCGGCATACACATACCCCCGCTCATCACCGCCGAACCGTCAGGGTAATGTACCACCGTTACTACCGGCCTTCCCCAGATACAGGAAGCTAACAGTGGTTTAACTCCTGTAGGGCGTCATCTATGATAGTACTTGTATCATAATGACGCACCGTTTCATAAGAGTTGGTTCCGCGTCGCCTGCGTGAATACAGTTGCCCACAGACGCAAGATAGCGAATTGAGTCGGCACAGGGCCCTCCAAGACTCTGGGCACCGGTGGCACCGAATTCTCTAGATAGTGTTTTAAACAGAGAACCAGTACATACACACAACACGCATGCTCAGCGTGACGCTACCTCAAGTGACGCTCCAATAACAATTCATGCATGATACGTAAAACTCATTGATTGACAAATTCATAGATGTATAGAAGCTCTCAGGTAATCCAGGATACTAGTTGATTAACCAGACACATAATCCCAAGTTTATATCAAAGATAACACTGCACTGACAAATGAACTGTACAAGACAAAGCCAAGCCTTCGAATGAGCCAAGGGTACTTTGGTGCATCTTTGCATAAACACATGTGTGCAGTTATCACTTGAATGTCTTTGTCACTCAGTCAAGTGGTTTTATGGCTAGAGTCAGATTTCAGACGCCTCGGCCCACAGAACTTCGTGGGAAAGTTTTATATTTGAAACGAAGTTAAATGATAAAAAAAAACTAGAAGATAATAATTAAATAAAATCATCTTGTAACAAACACTTAAACAATCAAGTTATTTTCACAAGTTTAAATTTTTTAAATTAAATATCTGTCTGTAGTAGCCCTTGTAGTGATAGATATGCTTCAAAATTATTATTATTTTTTTATATAAATATAAAAATAAATATGGATACACTGTATACTAAAAGGAAATGACTTATACTCAAGTAAACAAAAACAGCTACGCAAGAACGCGTGGATTAGTTTTCAATTAGGCGCATTTTTTAATTAGAAATATATTATGACAAGAATTCGAACAAAAATATAAAAGCGAACTTCTGAAATAACGAAGTTTGTTCTCTTTTACATGTGGTTTAAGATCATATTCTTGTTACGTAATTGGTTACAAAAGTATTTAAAATTCGTTTAAAATTAGATCTGCTTTATGCTCGGCCCTTGGTATGTTTATTTTACCTGCGACTTGCCATATGCATGGTTACGATTTGACACAAATGTATCAGAGTATTTATTTTATATTAAAACATAGATTGTTAATGTTTGTATTAATTAGTGTCGCATTGTTACCTGTACTTAAAGAACATATTCAAATATTTATTTTTATAACCGAACAGTGGAGAAATTTAAAAGAATTAAAAATTCAGATTCAGAATCTGTTTGGAAGTAATACAGCTGCCTAAATATATAATGTTATGAAAGAGTATTATAATTGATACGGCCATTGTTTGTCAATAAATGGAAGGATTTAAAAAAAATATTATAATTATTGTTTATTTATATTAGCATGAACAGCTATTCGGTGCGCAACATCAAATTTTTCTTTTGACATTTGCTTTTGCTGGTGTATTATCGTTTATATATTTTGCATGTTTTATTTGTTAGATTTCCTTGTTTGTTATAAACAATTTTATTGCTGATTAGTTCAAAAAGTGAAAAAATTATATTATTTTCAACAACTGAAAAGAGCGCTCAAAAAAGCTTTTACTGAAGATGACGCTTCGATCGAGCACTATAATAGTTTTACGTAAAAAGTCAGGAAAGCGTTCAATTACAGGATGAGTAGATAGTTTCATGCCGAGCGAAAGCAAGGCTTGAAACATCTTACGAATCTTATAAACAAATAATAAATATTTTAAATTAATTTAAATTAAAAGAAATGTGGCTAAGTAACTAGAAACTCACGTTTCTTTCATTACCTGCCTAGGCAGGCAATATGTTATTTTCCTGACTAGGAATGCAAAGCAAAGCTTTCCTGAGTCTTAAAGGTTAGGCAAATGTTTACTTTCCTGTCAGTTTCAGGTAAATTTATTTTATTTATATTTTTCATTGTTCAGCAACAAAAATTGTTTAATTAAACTAACAAATAAAAAAAGCACAACAAATAAAATAATATATACCGGAAAAAAATGTGAAAATAAAGATTTGACGTTGCACACTGAACAGTTGTTCATACTGTTGTCAATTTTAGTAGATTGCCTTCGTTACATGATTGTCCGCAACTTATTAAAATATTTTGCTGTTTTATTTTAAAATAAACGTTGATATATTGGCGCCAAATTCGTTATCATGAATATGACAAATTCCATATTTCACATTATAATAAATTCACAGTACCTATGACATGTGAATATATTTTTAAGTTATGAGTATATGCATTTTAGTACCTATTTATAACTGCCAAATCTTCTGGCAATCTAAATACTCTAGGTTTTGGATTTCCAGCCTGTGGTTCCGGAGTCACTGATCCCACTTCAACAAATCCGAAACCCATATCATGGAGGCCTACCACTGCTTCAGCTTGTTTATCAAAACCAGCTGCAATTCCTACTGGATTAGAGAATTGTTTGCCTAAAATATTAACCTTCTGAAAATAAATATACTTTCATAGATGAGATTAAACATAAATTCAATTTGTTATTACCAATAAAGAGGTATCAGTATAAGAACTCTTTGGGAAAAGATTATATTTAGTAGCAATTATTCCTATTTCATGAGTTAGTTCCGGGTCAAGTTTATGCACCACTGGCATAATAATGTTGTTGTAAAATTTTTCATTTCCTTTGTACACACTGACTCCTGCAAAAACACCGGTTCCACTAATAGTAACCACCACAAGTGATTTAAATTTTTGCTAAAGAAACATTTATTAGTTGTATATTGTTAACATCTTATATTAATAATCAGTTACCATCACATTCATGTTGAAATTTATACTACTTATAGCAATTATTTTAGTTTACAAAGTAAAATAAAAAATTGTAATAAATATAACCTAAATACGATATCACTGTTTACATATTCGGGCTAAATACATAAAAGTCAGATAAACTGAATTAATTGTCACGAATTGGCGTTTATAACCAAAACTCCCTAGATTTATCCCTAGATTAATCACCAGATTAATTGCCACGAATTGGCGTTTAAAACTCAATTCCCTAACTTTGACATATAAGTTACTAGATTAATGAGTGTTCCGAAGTAAGCCACAAATGTCAAAATTGCGATGAGCTAGGGCCACTATAGAAAATATCTGGATAGTTTGACATTTCAAAATCCATAACCTCCAAATATAAACATCTTATTTAGGGCTTTATTTATTTATTTTTTAGGTAACCCTTCCTCATTAGACCATAATAAAGTAATGAAAAGAATTGGATCAGGTAAAAAAGAAGCTTAGTTACAATAAAAGTATTTGTACTTATTATATTTTTCAGGTTTTTCACATTTGCTTCCGAGCAAGGAGAACAATTTCTGTATTATCTAAATACAATTGATATTTTACATAAGATGATGAACGATGTTTGTATAACTGTCGTGTCATGCTGCTCGTGTCCAGAGCTCAGGTTGAATGTAGCTCTTTGTTATAAACATTGATGCCATAATTCCATGAAATATCTTCTGCTGGGTCAATGATGATTCGTATGGCGGACACACGAATTCACAATTTGGAGGAATATTTACTGTCCCCTTCAATCAAACCAACCTATTTAACATCTTATAATCAAATTAATTTTTGTTAATAACACACTATTGCAGTCATTCATAAAAAAAGTACAACAACAAACATTTGAGAACATTCAGAATAAAAATTAGAACTATTGTAACTAAATGTTATACATTATTTAACTTACTGGTCACCGTACTATTTGTTCATGTTTTAAAATATTCATATTACAGTAAACAATATATTATATATTTAAATCCAATTTTATGTACTGATTATATATTATATAAACTATATAATATTATTAAAGTATTTCATTTAATGTAGTTTATTATAGATAATTCAATAAAGCAATAAACTTAATAATAGTTAGTCAACTTATGAAAAAATGCATAAACTTTTCATATAAATTTAAAGTTTATATATTTCTTTTATTAATAAAATAAATATAAGCATTTCTTTATTCATAAACATTGTATTTTCTTATAGTTCGGTAATAATATTAAGATTATACATTTTGTGAACGTGTATAAATTGTTCCTAAAGACGATGGAGGTTGAAATAAAATTGAAAATAATAAATTATCTCAAAATAACGTAGTGATGTATTGCAATTAGTTTGCCGATAGGATGAATTTCGAAGTCATGAGTTCATATTTCAAATATCAGTTTGTTTTGCATTTGAAATTTTATTTGCTTGCAGAAGATATTTCCATTGCTTGATTTGGATTTGGAAGTACAAAAATACATTCTTATTTAGTGTTTGATCTTAATATCATCATAAAATTGTAAGTACATATAAATTTCACTATACATTGAATTTTTTTTCAATTCTTTATAATGGATTCTACATGCAGTATTTGTAAAAAAGTATTTTGTCGACCAAATGTTGCAAAAATACATGAAAAGAAGTGCCGTATTGTATTACCTCAAAATAATTTATCTCTCGTTACAGATAAAACATGCTTTAATAACATAATATGTTTTGTAGGACAATGTTCACGTGATTTTTATCATATGAAATCGTTAATTCATCACTTGCAAATAGATCATAATTGTGATATTAAAATTTCCCAGCATCATTTTCACGTGCAAGAAGAATTTGAAACGTGTAAGACAGATGAAATGACTAGGACATTCTCTTATTTTTATAGGCAAACTCATATTAAAAGTTATGGGAATTATGTACATTATATTTGCCAGTTTGATGATCGCTTAAAAAAACTAAAAAATAAAACTGATCGCGTCATTAAGAAAGGGTATGTAAAGACAGGAATTCGATGTCCAGCTCGTATATCTTGCAAATGGTGTTGAAGTCACTTATATTCAAACTCATTCCCATGAATTAAGCTTTGAGAATACAAAATTTCATAGAATTGCAAAGTCAACAAAATCAGATATTAAATCATTATTAGAAATGGACGTACCGACCTGAAAAATTCGTATAATAATTACGAAAGAAGCACTTAGTAGAGACGATCGCGATAAATTTGAGTTTAGGAAGGAAATGTTGTATCCAAAAAGGAATATCTCGGCATTGAAACGAAATATGTTAAATAAATCATATCTTAAAATTAAGAAAAGAAAAGTTTAATCCGATATTAATATATAAACCATGTAATGAAGTCATTCAAATTGGTCCTATCAACGCGGATATTAATAACAATAGAAGCTTATTTTTATTAAGTATTCAAACAGAGTATCAAATGAATCTGATGCAGGAAGGTGTTGATAGAATTTTATGTATTGATACAACACATAAAACAAGCCAGTACGATTATCATTTAGTTAATTTCGTGATCCCTGATAGTACTGGTCGCGGCCATCCAGTTGCTCATTTTATTACACCTTGTTTAAATACTAATACATTAACATATCTATTTTCATAATTAAAATCCCGTTTTCCAAATTTAAACATAAATGCGGTTGTTAAAGCGGTAACAAATAATTTCGGGAATACAAAACATTTGTTATGTCAATGGCATATTCAACGGGAGTGACGCAAAATTTTGATATTAGTAAAAAGTATGACTACAAAGAGAAACATGTATATTTCCCTGATGGCTATTTTATATGAAAGAAACAGCAATACATTAGATAATTTAATCAGCTAATTTTTTTCGATATTTAAAAATGAAGTATTATTTCTAGAATATTTTCAAACAAATTACATGCATCGTATTAAACTATGGGCTACTGCATTTAGAAATTTTCTTCACGGTCATGTAAATACCAATGCTCTTGTAGAAAGTTTTCATAATAAGTTAAAAACTTCATACTTTAATCGAGAATTTAATAAACGAATTGACAACTTATTATCAGTATTATTAAATATTGAAAAAGGTGATTTTATTTACACGAAACGTAAAGAACTATACAAATTAGGTAACGCAGAATTCAATGAAGGTAGACATAAAAAAGGAAATAATATTTCGGATGGCGATATTAATATTCTGAATGACCGTAGTTTTGAAGTTATTTCTCAAACAGATGCTTCTATTACATATACTGTTGCACGGATAAATGAAATATGCGAAGTTGATTTTTGTTTGTTTGTTTTTATAAATGCATAAATATGAAATGCAAAAATTTATGTTCACATTTATATACTTGTAGTTGTGAAGATAGAGCTTCACTCTGTAAACATGTACATAAAGTTCACATGCTACAATTGCGGAAAACCTGTCATGGACACATTAGCGACAGCGAGGTACATGAAAAGTTAATTACTGAACCAAATAAACTAGCGTCAACAAATTCAGAAGTTAATGTACGGAAAATTCAAAATATTGAAGCAAACTACGGAATATTGCGTGAATACATAAACAATCCGTCTGTTGATCTTTTTTATTAGATCATATCGAATATACATTAAATTCTTTAGTTCATCAGTGTCGTGCGGTTGCAACTACTCTATCCGAATGTTCAACTATGGAACCCGCGGATAAATTGGCACCTAACAAAAATAAGACAAACAAGTCGATCCAATGTTCAAGTATAAAAACAATCGTTAAAATAATACTGCATTTAGCAAAATATCTGCAGATGATATACAGAAATTTAAAAGTAAATCTGACAGTGATAATCATATTTTTATTGTTAACATGTACAATTATGCATCATTAAAGCTAGTAATTTTAAAGTTGAATAATAATAGAATTCATTTAAAAGTAAATAGCATTCATTTCAATCCTACGGGGTTCAATAAAATTGCTATGTGGCTAAAGAGTATCCTGGAATAAGTTAAATCCTGGCACACCATTTTATTTTCTTCCTTTTCTCTTCCATTTTATTATTCCGTCCTCGTGATGTATTGAGTCTTTATATATTTTCAATTCGGCTCTTCTCAGAGCCACCAATAATTAAAGGAGAAGAATTTTAATTCTATATCACACTTGTTGAGAAATTAGTTGTTATTTCTATGACTAAACTCCGAATAAATGAATAATATTACATCTAAATCATAGCTCAAATATTTTACATATAATAGAAAAGCGGATAAAAAACAAACACTAAATAAAATATAAACTAATATTTATGCTTTAGTGAAAAATATACAGGTTCATATTACAAATTTGTCCTTATCAATTCTCAAATCCGTAAACAAATTTTATTTCATTAATAATTTATATATTTTTTTATTTGAAGAATAACTTATCATGGCTCCAATATCTGTAATTTAATAATAAACTTTATTATCACACAACTTAAATTTTGTGTAACCAACACCTACCAAAACAAATTTTTAGGTTAAGTATATTCGATCTTACGTCAAAACACAAGAAAATCAGAACGTCTATGTTCAGTGTTATTATTATTTCAATCCATACAACTCACAATCGTGGTTCTAGCTTCAATCTAGGGAGTTTAGTTTCTTATTAACGCCAATTCATGACACTCAAACAGGGAATCTGACTTATATGATTCACCCCATATTCGGCTTGAAATGTCATACACATTCAATATACATCTATGTGAAATCAACAACATTTTTTCCCAGCAATACATTAACCTACCTTAACTATAGTCCTACCGTTCAAATGTATTGCTGGCTGCCAGTGACAGTTCCCAGCAATAGTTTCATTATTTCCTTAACTATTAAAGTTCATCACGAGAAATTTAGCATATTTATAAACAATAATGATTTACTACAATAAACAAATAACTGAAAATTGATACATTGATTCAAAATAAGTATAAGATGTTTATACCCTGCAATAGATTTAAAGGTGCACTGCGAAATCAATATGTACGTCATGTGAGACTTGTGCCGTCTCCAGGAATAGATTTGATTTTTCATCCCTGTTAAACTCTCAGCTATAAAATTTCGTACACATATAAACAAATACATATACTGCAATAAGATATCAACAAAAAAGTGAAATATTACGGTAAATGTGGCATTTATGCCTAACAATAGATTTCGATAAATCCACCCCTATTTAATTCTCAACTATGAAAGTTCGTATACATATAAACAATTACGTGTACCTCAATAAACAATCAAGAAAAAAGTAAAATCTCGATTAAAATGAGGCGTTATAGATTTATACCTAGCAATAGATTCCAATAAAACCACCCCTATTTAATTCTCAGCAATGAAACTTCGTATACATATAAACAATGATGTGCTTTTCAATAAACTATCAATAAAAAGTAAAATCTAGGTTAAATGAGGCGTTATGGCCATATTTATACCTAGTAATAGATTCCAATAAAACCAACCCAATTTAATCCTCGGTTATGAAACTTCGTACACATATAAACAAAGAAAAACTCGGTTTATATACAAAAGCCCAGAACATTAAAAGTTTGAAAAGTAAAGAAGTGAAATAAATATAACGGCTACAATATCAGAAGTAAATGTTGAGAATACAATTAGTGCTGTCCACTGATCCCGGTCTTTTAACCGGTCTGTAATCGGTCATTTGGTTTATAAAAAACCTAATAGATCGGTCTTTAACCGGTGTTTTGGGTAGGTATTCATCTCTCTAATATTCAAACACTGCTTAGCGAGCACATAGCTTTATGCAGATGCATAATCATGAAACACCATAAAATTAAAATACCTAAAATGGCGGATTTAGCAAAGATCCGAACCAAAATATAGTGGTTACATATTCAAACTATTACCCAATAGATGGCGATTTAGTGGAATATTCATATTTTTAAAATTGTTTATTAGTAGGAAAATTTATATACCGCATTATTCAACACTCTAAAGCGCAACTGCTGCCTTTTTAAAACATTGCTTTATGATTACCCTGTTTTATTAAATATCCTAAAATGGCGATATTCACGTCAAGTGACGTCATTGACATATTTTTTATCTCACACAAATGCAAATCAACTGTTGAGCTGTCACATTGCTATTTAAAAATGTTTTTTTTTTACAGAACAACAAACAGATTCAGACATGTGTAATTACTGTAATGTTCCGTAATAACAATTTAAGATTATAATGAAAAAAATAATGTTTAGAGTGTCAAAATAAATTATCAGGTTAATTTTCATAACAATATTTTTTTAGAATGTTTAATATTATATTTAAATTAATCAACAGACATAAACCTGCTAAATTAATAAATTTTCTTCCGATATGACCACTTGATTTTTGTATGGAGCTACGTGAAAGATTTTGTTTGTAATGAACCAGTAAACACATTAAACGGACTGAATAATAAAATTGAAGCAGCAATTGAATCTTTATCTGCTGACCAAAGAGAAAAGACTACTTATTCTGTTTCAAAACGTTGTGCAAAATGTATTGAAGAGGCTGGGAGTAATTTTGAATATTTGTTATAAAATCATTTTGTTGTTATTAAGTGTTCTTTATTCTTATTTTCGTTATTATTATGACAAAAAAATATTATTTCGTTTAATAATAATAATTACAATTGTTTTAGTTAATTGTTTTATTTCAAGCCACAGTCATGGCTCACTATTCTCTTTACGATTTGGTGTATAATAAAGTGCCCGCCATTTTACTTTTTAATAATGTAATATAAGATTATTTTACATGATTGTAAAGCAAATTTGATGCACTTTTCAAATTTGTAAAAAAATATAGAATGTTCCATTTGAAATTTCAAAGTTGATAATAATTACTAATAAACCGGAAATGATATCATGAATGTACATACGTCATCAACTAGCTTACATGTTGCTGTATAAATCATATTATATGAAAGAAATTGCTAAGTTGATAAATAAGCGAAATATTTGCTGGGTCTATTAAAATATAACACCCTGTATATATATATATATATATAAATTAATTTAAATAATAGAATATTACTTTTAAAAAGAGCTATGAACTTTTGAAATAAGTTAAAGGTACTTATTTTTTCATTAAATACCTATTTGTTATAAAGTGAAATAATATGATTTAATGTACATAATATTTAGTTAACTATTATTTTACGATTCACATATAGTTATTTGTGTATTAAGAGCGTAAAGTGATTCTTTGTTACTCGAACACGGTATTTGCAGCGCGAGCCGAAGGCGAGAGCTGCAATAGTGTAAGAGGAACAAAGACACTTTACGCTCGTGATACACACATAATTTTTTCCACGATTGCATCTTCAAATGATTAAAAAACGTATGCGTACTTATAATAAATTCGTTCTGTCGACTGGCAATATGACAAGTTTCTATTTTGTTTGTATCCCTAGTAACTATTGAAATAAGCGCACATTTAATATCTTTTTCACACGTTGTCATTGGAGAGGCGCAAAAAAGATATTTTTCGAATGCTCCACAGAAAACGACAACTTTACGATGACAAATGAGAGCGTAGTTGTCAACTTTTCATAGCAATCGTAGAAAAAATTATTTTTCAATGTAAGAAAATATAGTTTAGGCAATTAAAACGTGCCTTTTCAGCGCAGTTATAGTAACTAAAAATAAAGATTTTAGTAATTATATTTCTAATTATATACCCACCTATAGTGAACTAATTTAAATTTTTACTAACACTATTGTGAAAATCAAATTAAATTAGAATAAAATTTATTAATTTAGCAGGTTTATGTCTGTTAATTAATTCAAATATAATATTAAACATTCTAAACAAATATTGTTACGAAAATTAACCTGATAATATATTTTGAAACTAGAAACATTATTTTTTTCATCATAAACCTGAATTGTTATTACGGAACATTACATTAATTACACATGTCTGAATCTGTTTGTTGTTCTGTAAACAAAAACATTATTAAATGTCAATGTGAGAGCTCAACAATTGATTTGCATTTGTGTGAGATACAAAATTTGTCAATGACATCACTTGACGTGATTTCGTCATTTTAGGATATTTAATAAAACAGGGTAATCATAAAGCAATGTTTTAAAAAGGCAGCAGTTGCGCTTTAGAGTGTTGAATAATGCGGTATATAAATTTTCCTACTAATATACAATTTTAAAAATATGAATATTCCACTAAATCGCCATCTATTGAGTAATAGATTGAATTTGTAACCACTATATTTTGGTTCGGATCTTTGCTAAATCCGCCATTTTAGGTATTTTAATTTTATGGTGTTTCATGATTATGCGTCTGCATAAAGCTATGTGCTCGCTTAGCAGTGTTTGAATATTAGAGAGATGCGTGCGTTCCCGACGTGTCGACTGTTCCAGAGGGACCAGGGCCGTACTCAATTAATTTTCGCCAAACATTCCTATCCTGACACACCACTTTTGCTTGAACCAAATTCATAATTCCTTTCATACAAGCTCATTTATTCTTCTCGCTCGGAATCTTTCAATCATATTTATCCATTTCTTCCTAGGTCGTCCACGCAAACATTTACCCTCGATTTCACCAGCATACACCTGTTTCACCAATCTGTCATTCGACATACGTTCCACATGACCAAACCATCTCAACTGACTTATTCCCACTCTTCTTACAACATTCTTCCCAATCTCACATTTATCATACATTAATGTATTCCGGACACGATCTCTTCTAGTATATGCACACACACCCCGCAAGTACCTCATTTCTACAGCAGTTATACGCCGTTCATGTTTCTTCATCCATACCCAACATGCACTACCATACATTAACGTAGGCACTAACACACCATTATAAACACTCAATCGAGCATCTCTGGATACATTCACGTTCCGAGTAAAGGTTCCCAGAGCACCCAATATCTTGCATCCAACAAATACTCTTCTTCAATCTCTCGATCAATACGTCCATCCCTCGAAAACGCACTCCCCAGGTATACAAACTCAATTACTTGAACCAATCTCACACCATTCACCGAAACATTGCAGTCACCAAATCACTCTTCTCAAACATTAATACTTTACATTTATCAACATTCAGTAATAGATTTAAATTGTTTACATGTATACGAAGTTTCCTTGCTGAGAATTAAATAAGGATGGTTTTATTGGAATCTATAGCTAGGTATAAATATACCTATAACGCCTCATTTTAATCGAGACTTTCCTTTTTTGTTGATTGTTTATTGAGGTGTACACGTAATTGTTTATATGTATACGAACTTTCATAGTTGAGAATTAAATAGGGGTGGATTTATCGAAATCTATTGTTAGGCATAAATGCCACATTTAACGTAATATTTCACTTTTTTGTTGATTTCTTATAGCAGTATATGTATTTGTTTATATGTGTACGAAATTTTATAGCTGAGAGTTTAACAGGGATGAAAAATCTAATCTATTCCTGGAGACGGCACAAGTCTCACATGACGTACATATTGATGACGTCACTTCGCAGTGCTCCTTTAAATATATTGCTGGGTATAAACGTCTTGTACTTATTTTGGATCAATGTATCAATTTTCAGTTATTTGTTTATTGTAGTAAATCATTATTGTTTATAAATATACTAAATTTCTCGTGATGAACTTTAATAGTTAAGGAAATAATGAAACTATTGCTGGCTAATGTATTGCTGGGAACTGTCACTGACAGCCAGCAATACATTTGAACGGTAGGACTATAGTTAAGGTAGGTTAATGTATTGCTGATTTCACATAGATACAATATACTAGGTTTTTTGTACTTAGTATATGATTGAAAGAAATAATTTCAATGAGATACATAAATTTATAATATATTGAAAACATGGTATATGCACTTAATATTCAATTTTAAATATTAAATAATTAAATATTATTTGTAATATTAATTTTCCTTTACATAATATAGTAAAATAAAATAACGTACTTAGTTTTCACTTCAAGGGTGAATCATATAAGTCAGATTCCCTGTTTGAGTGTCATGAATTGGCGTTAATAAGAAACTAAACTCCCTAGATTGAAGCTAGAACCACGATTGTGAGTTGTATGGATTGAAATAATAATAACACTGAACATAGACGTTCTGATTTTCTTGTGTTTTGACGTAAGATCGAATATACTTAACCTAAAAATTTGTTTTGGTAGGTGTTGGTTACACAAAATTTAAGTTGTGTGATAATAAAGTTTATTATTAAATTACAGATATTGGAGCCATGATAAGTTATTCTTCAAATAAAAAAATATATAAATTATTAATGAAATAAAATTTGTTTACGGATTTGAGAATTGATAAGGACAAATTTGTAATATGAACCTGTATATTTTTCACTAAAGCATAAATATTAGTTTGTATTTTATTTAGTTTTTGTTTTTTATCCGCTTTTCTATTATATGTAAAATATTTGAGCTATGATTTAGATGTAATATTATTCATTTATTCGGAGTTTAGTCATAGAAATAACAACTAATTTCTCAACAAGTGTGATATAGAATTAAAATTCTTCTCCTTTAATTATTGGTGGCTCTGAGAAGAGCCGAATTGAAAATATATAAAGACTCAATACATCACGAGGACGGAATAATAAAATGGAAGAGAAAAGGAAGAAAATAAAATGGTGTGCCAGGATTTAACTTATTCCAGGATACTCTTTAGCCACATTGCAATTTTATTAAACCCCGTAGGATTGAAATGAATGCTATTTACTTTTAAATGAATTCTATTATTATTCAACTTTAAAATTACTAGCTTTAATGATGCATAATTGTACATGTTAACAATAAAAATATGATTATCACTGTCAGATTTACTTTTAAATTTCTGTATATCATCTGCAGATATTTTGCTAAATGCAGTATTATTTTAACGATTGTTTTTATACTTGAACATTGGATCGACTTGTTTGTCTTATTTTTGTTAGGTGCCAATTTATCCGCGGGTTCCATAGTTGAACATTCGGATAGAGTAGTTGCAACCGCACGACACTGATGAACTAAAGAATTTAATGTATATTCGATATGATCTAATAAAAAAGATCAACAGACGGATTGTTTATGTATTCACGCAATATTCCGTAGTTTGCTTCAATATTTTGAATTTTCCGTACATTAACTTCTGAATTTGTTGACGCTGGTTTATTTGGTTCAGTAATTAACTTTTCATGTACCTCGCTGTCGCTAATGTTTCCATGACAGGTTTTCCGCAATTGTAGCATGTGAACTTTATGTACATGTTTACAGAGTGAAGCTCTATCTTCACAACTACAAGTATATAAATGTGAACATCAATTTTTGCATTTCATATTTATGCATTTATAAAAACAAACAAACAAAAATCAACTTCGCATATTTCATTTATCCGTGCAACAGTATATGTAATAGAAGCATCTGTTTGAGAAATAACTTCAAAACTACGGTCATTCAGAATATTAATATCGCCATCCGAAATATTATTTCCTTTTTTATGTCTACCTTCATTGAATTCTGCGTTACCTAATTTGTATAGTTCTTTACGTTTCGTGTAAATAAAATCATCTTTTTCAATATTTAATAATACTGATAATAAGTTGTCAATTCGTTTATTAAATTCTCGATTAAAGTATAAAGTTTTTAACTTATTATGAAAACTTTCTACAAGAGCATTGGTATTTACATGACCGTGAGGAAAATTTCTAAATGCAGTAGCCCATAGTTTAATACGATGCATGTAATTTGTTTGAAAATATTCTAGAAATAATACTTCATTTTTAAATATCGAAAAAAATTAGCTGATTAAATTATCTAATGTATTGCTGTTTCTTTCATATAAAATAGCCATCAGGGAAATATACATGTTTCTCTTTGTAGTCATACTTTTTACTAATATCAAAATTTTGCGTCACTCCCGTTGAATATGCCATTGACATAACAAATGTTTTGTATTCCCGAAATTATTTGTTACCGCTTTAACAACCGCATTTATGTTTAAATTTGGAAAACGGGATTTTAATTATGAAAACAGATATGTTAATGTATTAGTATTTAAACAAGGTGTAATAAAATGAGCAACTGGATGGCCGCGACCAGTACTATCAGGGATCACGAAATTAACTAAATGATAATCGTACTGGCTTGTTTTATGTGTTGTATCAATACATAAAATTCTATCAACACCATCCTGCATCAGATTCATTTGATACTCTGTTTGAATACTTAATAAAAATAAGCTTCTATTGTTATTAATATCCGCGTTGATAGGACCAATTTGAATGACTTCATTACATGGTTTATATATTAATATCGGATTAAACTTTTCTTTCCTTAATTTTAAGATATGATTTATTTAACATATTTCGTTTCAATGCCGAGATATTCCTTTTTGGATACATTTCCTTCCTAAACTCAAGTTTATCGCGATCGTCTCTACTAAGTGCTTCTTTCGTAATTATTGTATGAATTTTTCTGGTCGGTACGTCCATTTCTAATAATGATTTAATATCTGATTTTGTTGACTTTGCTATTCTATGAAATTTTGTATTCTCAAAGCTTAATTCATGGGAATGAGTTTGAATATAAGTGACTTCAACACCATTTGCAAGATATACGAGCTGGACATCGAATTCCTGTCTTTACATACCCTTTCTTAATGACGCGATCAGTTTTATTTTTTAGTTTTTTTTAAGCGATCATCAAACTGGCAAATATAATGTACATAATTCCCATAACTTTTAATATGAGTTTGCCTATAAAAATAAGAGAATGTCCTAGTCATTTCATCTGTCTTACACGTTTCAAATTCTTCTTGCACGTGAAAATGATGCTGGGAAATTTTAATATCACAATTATGATCTATTTGCAAGTGATGAATTAACGATTTCATATGATAAAAATCACGTGAACATTGTCCTACAAAACATATTATGTTATTAAAGCATGTTTTATCTGTAACGAGAGATAAATTATTTTGAGGTAATACAATACGGCACTTCTTTTCATGTATTTTTGCAACATTTGGTCGACAAAATACTTTTTTACAAATACTGCATGTAGAATCCATTATAAAGAATTGAAAAAAAATTCAATGTATGGTGAAATTTATATGTACTTTCAATTTTATGATGATATTAAGATCAAACACTAAATAAGAATGTATTTTTGTACTTCCAAATCCAAATCAAGCAATGGAAATATCTTCTGCAAGCAAATAAAATTTCAAATGCAAAACAAACTGGTATTTGAAATATGAACTCATGACTTCGAAATTCATCCTATCGGCAAACTAATTGCAATACATCACTACGTTATTTTGAGATAATTTATTATTTTCAATTTTATTTCAACCTCCATCGTCTTTAGGAACAATTTATACACGTTCACAAAATGTATAATCTTAATATTATTACCGAACTATAAGAAAATACAATGTTTATGAATAAAGAAAAGCTTATATTTATTTTATTAATAAAAGAAATATATAAACTTTAAATTTATATGAAAAGTTTATGCATTTTTTCATAAGTTGACTAACTACTATTAAGTTTATTGCTTTATTGAATTATCTATAATAAACTACATTAAATGAAATACTTTAATAATATTATATAGTTTATATAATATATAACCAGTACATAAAATTGGATTTAAATATATAATATATTGTTTACTGTAATATGAATATTTTAAAACATGAACAAATAGTACGGTGACCAGTAAGTTAAATAATGTATAACATTTAGTTACAATAGTTCTAATTTTTATTCTGAATGTTCTCAAATGTTTGTTGTTGTATTTTTTTTATGAATGACTGCAATAGTGTGTTATTAACAAAAATTAATTTAATTATAAGATGTTAAATAGGTTGGTTTGATTGAAGGGGACAGTAAATATTCCTCCAAATTGTGAATTCGTGTGTCCGCCATACGAATCATCATTGACCCAGCAGAAGATATTTCATGGAATTATGGCATCAATGTTTATAACAAAGAGCTACATTCAACCTGAGCTCTGGACACGAGCAGCATGACACGACAGTTATACAAACATCGTTCATCATCTTATGTAAAATATCAATTGTATTTAGATAATACAGAAATTGTTCTCCTTGCTCGGAAGCAAATGTGAAAAACCTGAAAAATATAATAAGTACAAATACTTTTACTGTAAATAAGCTTCTTTTTTACCTGATCCAATTCTTTTCATTACTTTATTATGGTCTAATGAGGAAGGGTTACCTAAAAAATAAATAAATAAAGCCCTAAATAAGATGTTTATATTTGGAGGTTATGGATTTTGAAATGTCAAACTATCCAGATATTTTCTATAGTGGCCCTAGCTCATCGCAATTTTGACATTTGTGGCTTACTTCGGAACACTCATTAATCTAGTAACTTATATGTCAAAGTTAGGGAATTGAGTTTTAAACGCCAATTCGTGGCAATTAATCTGGTGATTAATCTAGGGATAAATCTAGGGAGTTTTGGTTATTTACGCCAATTCGTGACAATTAATTCAGTTTATCTGACTTTTATGTATTTAGCTCACTTCAACATTATCTGTCAGGTGTGCGTAGTGCACGTCGTGTTAAAATTCTGTCACATATTTTATACCTTATTTTTGTATATAATTTATAAAGGGTATTAAAAAATATGTCAAAGAAAAGGGCAAGTAAAAAGAATCAAGATTTTGGTGATGAAATTGGAGAAACTCCAAAATTGATTGCGAATGAAAATGATAAAAGCCAAATAACCTCAAAAAATGCAAAGGGAAAAACGTCCAAAAAAGGCAAAGGTAAAGGGAAAAAAGGTGATGATTGGAGCGATAATGATGAGAAATTTAATATAGTGAAAAAAGATATAGATGATTCGGACGAAGAGGTTCCAAAACTTTCCGCAAAAAAATCTCAAAAAAAATGTAAGTTTACATTTTGTTAATACTATATATAATCTCTAATATTCATTGTTAATAATTTTTAGCAAAAACTAAAAAAAAAGCTATTTCTGAATCAGAAGATGAACTAAGTGATGATTCTAATACTAAGTCTAATACTAGTAGTCTAGTTTCCAAAATTCAACCAACACAAATGAAGAAAAGTACTGGCAAGAAAGGGAAATTAAAAGGAAAGAAAAATGAAGATTGGTCTGATAAAGATAGTGATAAAGAATTAAAAATTGAATCTGATGAAGAATTAATACAGCCAATTTCTAAGAAAGAAAAGAAGAAAACTAAAAAGAAAATTGAAAGTGATGACGAAGATGAATTATCTGAAAAGGAAATAGTTCCATCAGTTGTAACGACAGAAAAGGAAATAAATGGTACAGTTGAAGAAACGACTAATGATAATGCTGAAAAAGGAAGTAATATTAAAAACATTATAAACGATGTTAAAAATGAAGAATGTAAAAATAATATTATAAAAGATAAGGAAGAACAATTAAACGAAAAACTGGATGAGTTATACATAAGTGATGCTGAACCCAGTAATAAGCCGGAAAAGATGGAGGAAATTCAGGAAAAGAAATTAACCCATAAAGAAAAGAAAAAATTAAAGAAGCAGCAAGAATATGAGAAACAGATGGAAACATTGATGAAAAAGGGAGGTCAAGGCCACTCGGACTTGGACAGCAATTTCACTGTATCACAATCACAAAAGTCTGCAGGACAAATGGCTGCGTTGGAGAATGCGGTTGACATTAAGATTGAAAATTTTAGCATAGCAGCGAAGGGTAATGATCTGTTTGTGAATGCCAGTTTACTAATCGCGCACGGACGGCGATATGGCTTGGTGGGACCCAACGGGTAAACATTTTTATTAATTCTTTAAGTTTTGTGATACGGATATATATATATATTTAATTTTTGTTTTTTTGTTTTAGGCATGGTAAGACTACTTTACTGCGGCATATACAGCAGCGGGCATTTGCAATTCCTCCGAACATCGATATTTTGCATTGCGAGCAGGAAGTTGTGGCTGATGACTTTACGGCCATCGAATCTGTTCTGAAAGCAGACGTAAAACGAACTGAACTATTATCAGAATGTCGCAAACTAGAGGATGCTTTAGGGAATGAGGTGAACACAGATGTACAGGAACGATTGATGGAAGTATATGCTGAGTTAAAGGCGATTGGTGCGGATTCGGCAGAACCTCGTGCTCGTCGTATCTTAGCTGGCCTGGGTTTTAGCCGTGAGATGCAAGATCGTGCCACTAAGAATTTCTCTGGTGGCTGGCGTATGCGTGTTTCATTGGCTCGTGCACTTTACATTGAGCCTACTTTGTTACTTCTAGATGAACCTACAAATCATCTTGATCTTAATGCTGTCATTTGGCTCGATAAGTCAGTATTAATTATAAATATAGCAATGATATAAAACTAATACTTATTTTCTTCAAATATTTTTACGTTGTAGTTATTTACAAAGCTGGAAAAAGACGCTGTTGATAGTATCACACGACCAATCGTTCTTAGATAACGTTTGTAACGAAATTATTCACTTAGATACTCAAAAGCTATATTATTATAAAGGAAACTATTCAATGTTTAAGAAGATGTATGTTCAAAAAAGAAAAGAGATGATTAAAGAATATGAGAAACAAGAGAAACGAATTAAAGAGTTGAAGGCACATGGATCTTCAAAGAAACAAGCGGTAAATTAATTATTTCAAACTAGGTAAAGATAATGTATAACATTTTATTAACTGTATAGGAAAGAAAACAGAAAGAAGTATTAACTAGAAAACAAGAGAAAAATCGTACTAAAATACAGAAACAAGACGATGATAATGGACCAACAGAGTTGCTGCAAAAGCCAAGAGAATATATTGTCAAGTTTTCCTTCCCGGATCCGCCGCCCTTGCAGCCACCAATCCTAGGCTTGCATAGTGAGTTTCATACATTATAAAGATTGTAGAATATCAATACATTCACTGTTTTTATCTTCGCAGATGTTACTTTTGCTTATCCAAAACAGAAGCCTTTATTTGTAAATACTGATTTTGGAATAGATTTAAGCAGCCGAATTGCAATAGTAGGACCAAACGGTGTAGGAAAGTCAACATTTTTGAAATTGTTAACTAATGACTTGGAACCTCAGCAAGGTGATACCAGAAAAAATTATCGTTTGGTAAGATGTATATACAGGCTGTCCAAGTTAACGTGCTCACCAATAAGACCTCAAGAACGATAAGAGATACTATATCGGTTCAATTAGACAAAAGTTGCCCCATTAGTAGAACAACTTAGTGACGTTAATTTTTCTTGAAAATAAGCATGCCACTAGATATCGATGAAGATGAAAATTTTGTATATTTTTACTTTGTTCATAACTTTTACAAATGAATTGATACAGGATTTTAGTTTGCACCTTCTTAGGTATTTTTTAGTGAAGAAATTCCAGGAGTACTCTAATATTTTCTATCATGTACTGTTTTCGATAAAGATGTACTATTATTTTCATATGAACTATGACACTGTTGAATAGATATTTTTTTTCGTTTTCCAATGCAAAGAATTGAGGAATTACTTTTTTCTTATTATTCACATTTTCAATTAAGTAGGCTAGAAAAACAAAAGAGCTCAAAAGAAATAATATATATATATATATATATATATATATATATATATATATATATAGATTCACGGGCCGACTCGAAAGTTTTGTTATTAGTAGTTTATTCTGTCATATTTATTTAATTGTTAAGCATTGTTATTTTACTGAAATATGGAAAAGAAATTAACCCATGAAAAAAAATATTTTGTTGAGCTGTTACATTCTTTGCCGGGGTAATTCGCGAGGTTCTGGGATAATGTACTTTACTTTTTATCGTGAGAGAATACAACCATACGTATCATTACTTCGAAGAATCGAAAGTAATTTAAGTATAAATGTAATACATCGTTGAATAGAAAAAATCATTATTTAACAGTGTCATAGTTTCATATGAAAAATAATAGTTAGTACATATTCGAAAACAGTACATGATAGAAAATTTTAGAGTATTTCTGGAAATATTTTAGAGTATTCCTGGAAATTATTCATTACAAAGTACCTAAGAAAGTGTAAACTAAAAGTCTGTATCGTTTCATTTGTAAAAGTCATGAATAAAATGAAAAATGGACAAAATTTACAACTTCATCGGTATCTGGTGACCTATACATTTTTTAAAGAAAAGTAAAATATCACTCAGGTATCCTACTAATGAAGCAACTTTTGTCTAATTTAACCGATATCCTATCGTTCCCGAGATCGACGAGCACGTAAATTTGTATATCCTTTATAAGGTAGTCAAATATCATTACAGTATTACTTATGGTCAGTTGCTCTACCAGAAATTTTTATTTATTTGTTTAAACATAGATTAAAATGACGGTCCAACATACATTTCTGATTAAATCAGAAAAATGTGTATAGTGTATCATTAGGCGTTATGTTGCTCAAAACTTTATTATACCAACTAAATTATTTTATTTTGCTCGCAATATTTTGATGTAGAATAATTAAATTAATGATCAATTAATTAGTTGCTTAATGAAATTATAAAATATAAAAGTTGCAAGGAAGGATCTACGAGGTGGGAGGCATGGTCAATTTGGGTTAGTTTTTTTTTTGTTGAGAATTTGTATAAGTTTCATTTGTTCCATTCGAATTAGGACGAAATAGAAGTCACATGTCTTGAAGTTCGTCTTGTAGGACTTGCTTTGAGGCATTTGCATCAGGACATTTCATTAAAGCCTGAAGTCATATTAGATAGATTCGCTAGGTCAAAAAACAGACGTTGTAATATAGTAATTTAACTTCCGATTGTATAGTGACAGAAGATACAGCGTTTATAAATATCTGTATATCCTGAACCTAAAAATCTAAAAATTGTCGGAACGAGAAAAGAGTAACAGTTCCCTTTCCCCGTTATACAATTTCCGGATCCGACCTTGAAAACTTGTGACTACCATACCGATCAATTACAGATATGATCAAGTTTTAAAATAGGAGGGTTAATTATAATTATATTTTATTATTAGTTAAAGATTAAAGTATTTGTTCTCAGAATATTATTATTCTTTATAATGTTTGTTTTTATTTGGACTTGTTATTTTTTACGTATCACTTACATTAATGGTCGGTTTTATAAAGGACAGTATATCAAATTTATGAATTTATTACAAATAATTTTTTCTCGATGTCTTTTTAAGGTTTGTATTCTAATATAATGGAGATATAATAGTCATTATTTTTATGATACTACAGTAATTAAATCTAAATTTAATGATCATCATAGCCTCCTGATATAGAATATATCTCGTAATGATAAATCAAGAAAACAAATATTTGCAACAAATGAATAACGTTAAAACTCATAAGTTTAGTCTAAAAGAGAATTAAAAAATGCAATTATAATGTATCTAAAAATCAGATATAAATAAAATAAATAAATAAATATATCATCACGCCTTTTACCCATTACTGGGTGTGGCACTCTGCCTAAGCAGATCTCGGTAAGTGATATATTTTGTCGCGTGAAGTGCGGTTACCAGCCGTCAAATCACGGCCCTCAAAGATATTAGTGGAGAGGGAGCCACAAGGATAGATTTTTAAATTGGTGAAAATTTGTTTGTCGGCTGTGGGGATCGAACCAGGGTTCTCAAGATCCACAGGCCGACTCGATACCACTGAGCCATCTACCCCATAAATCATAATCAGATATGTTGTATTTAAATTTACGAAGTTGATGTCACGTTCGGTTAAATCGAAAGTTTATTAAATTCTTAAATTTTCCATGCATTTTAATAAAAAAAATAGACTAATTAAATAAAACTGTCTAAGTTCGATCTTAGCGGTGTATAAAATAAATATAATAAATATATCATCACGCCTTTTACTCATTACTGGGTATGGCACTCTGCCGTAGCAGTTCTCGGTAAGTGATATATTTCTTCGCGAGAAGTGCGGTTACCAGCCGTCAAATCATGGTTCCCAAAAATGTTAGTGGAGGGGAAGCCACAGGGGTAGATTTAATTTGGAGAAAATTGTTTCTTGGCTGTGGGGATTGAATCAAGGTTCTCAAGATCCACAGGCCGACTCGATACCACTGAACCATCGACCCCATTGTATTATTGGTAAAATTTCATATAATTTGTAGAGTCTAGGATAGCATGAGAACTTTTCAAATGACCCTCGTACATACATTTTCATACACAACGTGAGATATGAATTTCATATCTCCCGACTTGTTACGTTGCTGGTATACTTATTTAGAATTGTTATATTGAAGTAGTGAAGTCTGGGCAAATTTATTAAAATAATAATTAATAAGGCAACAATATTGAAATTGTAAAAGTGTACAACTTGCATGAAATCTCCAGTTTTTGCTCGTACGAAATGAGTATAATTTCATGCTTGTTGTAGAATATACAATTTTCGTTTTACACATCATTATTTTACATTGTATGCTAACTGTTTGTCCTTTTTTTAAATTTTTTTTTGAATTTTTGGCTTACTCAAATAGCCATTGGTGTCAACTTCAACTGATTAGTTAGAATATGATACCAACTCGAAGCACAGTAGTAATTATAATATATTATATATTCGATAATAATTTCAGCGTATAGGACGTTTTGATCAGCATTCTGGAGAGCATTTAACTGCGGAGGAGACGCCATCCGAATATCTGATGCGGTTATTCGATTTACAATACGAAAAAGCACGAAAGCAACTTGGTACATTCGGCTTAGCCAGTCATGCACATACAATTAAAATGAAGGATTTGTCTGGTGGTCAAAAAGCACGTGTTGCTCTCGCAGAGTTGTGTCTTACTGCACCTGATGTTGTTATTCTGGTAAAATAAATACATCAGTTGCCTATAAATCAAGTTATTTAATATATTTTATATGTTTAGGATGAACCTACAAACAACTTGGATATTGAATCTATTGATGCGCTTGCTGACGCTATAAACGAGTATAATGGTGGTGTGATAATTGTGACCCACGACGAACGCTTGATTCGTGAGACGAATTGCTCACTGTACATTATTGAAGACCAGACCATCAACGAACTGGATGGTGATTTCGATGACTACCGCAAGGAGCTACTTGAAAGTCTTGGCGAAGTTATCAACAGTCCCAGTATTGCAGCTAATGCTGCCGTGGCGCAATAATATATATTTGTTGTAGATAAATATTTAATTATTGATTATTTTTATTTTATTCCTAATAAAAATGAATTATTATGAAAATATTATTTTATTTACATCAAGTACTTGTCTAAAATAGTAGTTATTGTAAGTTTGAAAATATAGCAAATGGGAGTTATATGTGACTTTACCGTGCAAAATTAGTTTGTCCTTGAAATTTGCTGCTTATATAATGAGCTCATCAAGCATAATTAATATATTGCAAATTTGTACCATAAATGTATACTTCTTAAAAATTACTATTAGTAAAAGAAAGATTATTAGAAGTTCATTTAAATTCTGTTCCAGCTAGGAATATAAATGGCATTTCAATCGAAATCTTATTTCATATGGGAAAAACAGTGAGTTAGAATGATATATGGATACAAGTACATACTGTAGATCTACGCAATTGAATATATGTATACCGGATGTCTGCTGTTTTATAGGACATAGAAAATACAAAGTTAAAATTTTCATTATACGATAGTACGTTTTCTATTAACTTTAAAACAAAACTAATAAAGAAAATTGTTCAGAATTAAAACCAGCATCAAATGAACCTAAATTTTATAGTACGTTCCTGTCATTAGATAGAAATTAAATATTTGAAGTTCGATTTTACGTTTTTAAAAAGAACTCCAAATATTGTGGATGAATAGTATACAACGTGTAGTACGTTTGCAAGCAAGAAGTGTGTCCTATCAACTAACATGTATAAAATTTCTTATCAAGTGGATAAAAACAGAGTCTGACGCAACATTAACGAAATTGGTGGAATACCTGCTAGTTAGATTACATAATTTAAACGTAAAATAAAATTTATAATTTAATTTGGCTCCAAAGATGCATGTTTTTTCAAGATTTCTTGCACATCATATACAAAAAAATATGGGATTTTATCAAAGAGCACTCGCCATAACTGACCTTATCTAAAAAAATTAATCGGACAAACCGTTTAGGATGTAGCAATTTACGAATGGGCTTGATGAATATATAGATACATACTGAAATAAAGCTTTAAATATATAGACTAGCAATTATGCTAGGCTCCGTGGACCACGAAGAAAAATATTTCTTTAAACCTGTTACTTTATACACGTCCTAGTATTGATATTGTAACGAGTACGGCCCTGTTCTCTCTGGAACAGTCCATATGACGTAATCTGCCGCGCGTTTAGCGCTGTCTCATTGTAATAAACGTTACAATTGGGGTCTGGTGTTAGGATTGTGTTTTGTGACTTAAAAGAGAAGTTTAAAGTGAAAATAAATATAAATGGGTTCGAAAATTGTAAATCTAAGTGATTTAAATGTGACTGATCTTAATAGAGAATTGTAAGAACGAGAACTGGACACTACAGGCAAGAAAAGTATACTTCAAGAGCGACTTCGTCAATTTTTGGTTGAAGCTGGTGAAATAACGGATACTTACGAATTTAAAATTCTGGGCGATTTGGACTCCATGTAGAAAAAAATTCCAGGAATACCGAGGAAAATTCTAGAAGCTAGGAAGCTAAATTAATTTGAAGAAAGTTTTCGAAGCTTGGATGCCAAAGTAGAGAAAAGTTCCAGAAATTTTGAAGAAAAATTGGAATAAAAATTTGAAAAGTTTGAAGAAAATTCTCGAACCTTGGAAACAAGTTTGGAAACTAAATTTGAAGAACATTCGAGAAATTTTGAATAAAATTTTGAAGAAAAGTTTGAAGAGAAATTTCAAAATAGAGGAAAAATTGAAGAAATCGATGCAAGATTGGCAGCATTGAATCACGAACAGCCAAATATCAAACAAATTAATGACTTGATTCCGAAAACTCCATCTAGTGACCAGTCATTAAATAACGGAAAAGTCGAAGATTTAGTAACGGAGCATAAAGAATCATTACGTAGATTCCACATGAAAAGGTGAAAATTTGGCTGGCGAAGATTTCGTCATCGATCTTCGGAAGAAGATGAACGACATCCATGAGCAAGTACGCTCCAATATCCAGAGCGCTAGTGACATGATGTAAGACCTATATGATGTCAAGGCTGAAAATGGTGGATATCAAGCCGGGAATCTGGTTTGGCTATACAACCCACAGCGTCGCCGTGGAATGCCCCCAAAACTACAGAACTCCTGGAAAGGTCTCGGCGAGGTACTGAAGCGAATAAATGACGTCATTTATCGAATCCGGAAAAGGATTGGAGGAAAACCAATAGTGATTCATTTCAATCGATTGGCTCCTTTCGCCGGTGACAACAACGATGGCAACGCCAATGAAGCTCGAGCTTGACGAATTAATCTGTAAGACCCGGAAACCACATTCGACGAGTTGATGGCCTCCTATTCTACGGGTCACAAAATACGAAATGGTGTGACCAAGGAACATCAGGTAGATCTATTCAAAGTGCCTACAGAATACTCATTGGCACATTATGTGGACAAGATCTACAAGATGATGTAGTTGTAATGGGTGAATCTGAAGAACAATTGAGAAGAATTATTCTAAGTATAAATGAAGTAGGAAAAGGTTTAACTCTATTACTGAATGTTGATAAATGTAAAGTGTTAGTATTTGAGAAGAGTGATTTGCTGACTGATTGCAATGTTTTGGTAAATGGTGTGAGATTGGGTCAAGTAAATGAGTTTGTATACTTGGGGAGGGATGGACGTATTTATCGAGAGATTGAAAGAAGAGTATCTGCTGGATGTAAGATATTGGGTGCTCTGGGAACCTCTACTCGGAACGTGAATGTATCCAGAGATGCTCGATTGAGTGTTTATAATGGTGTGTTAGTGCCTACGTTGATGTACGGTAGTGAATGTTGGATATGGATGAAGAAACATGAACGGCGTATAACTGCTGTGGAAATGAGGTATTTACGGGGGGTGTGTGGAATACATTGGTGTATGATGATGTGAGATTGGGAAGAATGTTGTAAGAAGAGTGGGGATAAGTCAGTTGAGATGGTTTGGTCATGTAGAACGTATGTCTAATGACAGAATGGCGAAACAGGTGTATGCTGATGAAATTGAGGGTGAAAGTTTGCGTGGACGACCTAGGAACAAATGGATAAATATGATTGAAGGGTTGTTGCGTGAGCGAAAGATTCCGAGTGTGAAGAATAAACGAGCTTGTATGAAAAGAATTATGAATGTGGTTGAAGCAAAAGTGGTGCATCAGGATAGGAATGTTTGGCGAAAATTAATTGCGAGATAAATATGATGAATAAGGACAAACGTATGATTCTTGATTTTAGATTCATTGGTTAGATTTTTCCTGCAATTGTGTGGAGTTCACCTTCAAAAACAAGCGCAGAAAGATGCTCCCTTCCTTTCTTATCTTTTTGATTCATTTTCTGTTTTTACTATAGAGTGTCCAACTGCAATTGTGTGGAATTCAGTTTCAAAAATAAGCGCAGGGAGATACTCCCTTCCTTCCTCATCTTTTTTTCTTAATTTTCAGTTTTTACTATACAGTGTCTAACTGCAATTGTGTGAAATGTATGTTTAAACAAGCGCAGGAGATGCTGCTTTCATTTCTTATAGATTCGTTGTTAGAGAAGTGGGCGTGAGTGAAGATTTACGAAATAGGTGTACAAAATCAAATGGATGAATGTTTGTTGCGTGATGATGGATTTTGGTTGTGAGAAAAGAAAGAGTTCGTATAGAAGAAGCGTTAATGTGGTTGAAACGAATATCGTGTGTCAGGATGAGAATGTTGACGGGTTCGTACAACCCCATTGAAGGGGATATAGCGTGATGTTATGTATGTATGTAAGATCTACACATGTCTCGAGAAATCGCCGTGGTTTTTAAGAAATAGTTCGGACAACTTGAAGAATTACGGCAACAACATCCATGTGTCGGCACAGTGCTACAGATAGCCGACAAACAGTCGAGCCGAAACAGAAGCATTTTTTACCTGGTGACCAAACATCTGTCCCACGAGAAACCAACTTATCGCGCCGTCTGGGACGCCCTGTGATCTACAAGGTGTGCTGCTCGATAAGGATATTCTAAAACTAACTGTACTAAAGCTAGGCTGTGGCCTTGATGAATTGTGCTGGAGAATTGTAAGAAACATGCTGGAAACTGTTTTCCAATATACCGGAATTGAGATCCTGGTGTGCAGCTATAATCCCCGTGGTTCAACAGTAGTGAAAAGAACTGTGGACTGTTATTTCCACCAAACGTCACAGTGCTCGCGGGGATCAACGTGCAGATATTGGCATGGCGCAGAAAAGTTTCGGGACGAAACATCCTTAAGGAGAGGGCAGTGTAACGAGTACGGCCCTGTTTTCACTGGAACAGTCGATACGACGCTGTCTCATACGCAATACTGTAACGTGTACGATCCTGTTCTCTATGCGTCATTAGCGATGTGTTGAAATACTCGTACAATGTACCCGTGATATGCTTCTATAATGTTCTAGAAGCTCTGGAATATTGTAGAAGAACTTGTTTTCAGTATATGTATAAGGGAGAGTTGGGCCGGCAAGAGGCATTCTGTATTTGAAGTGTGAACAGTGTAAGTCGTTGCCAGGGGCGGATCCAGGCTTCAAATTAGGGGGGGGGGGGTCATGGAGTGTATTTTGTCTCCTGAAGAAGCTCCCTACGATGGCGAGCGAAACGTCGAGCCTTCACTCGAATTTTGACACGGTCCAAACCCGGAACTCGTTTAATTTTAATAAATAAATAATTTACTCATTATATTAATATATCATAAATTTGCGTGTCATTGAATAAACAACAGACATATATCAAATCACTAGAGAACTCCAATCATTATATCAATATATTATCAATTTATGTGGCAACAGACATATGTTAAATCACTGTAGATCTCCGCATACGCTGCATCCAGATCTAGAAAGACAATGAGATAACTCACCTTTAATTATCTACTGTTAATCCAATATAGTGCCCAGGTAACAATGAATGTTTATATAAATATATATATATATATATATATATATAAGTAACGTAAACGTGATTTACGGTTACAATAAAAAATTATTTATTATTTGACAACGAAAGATTACATTAGATTTTTCATACAAGTTGATACTTCAATCTCTCAACAGTAACTGACTTACAAAATGTGAATACAGAGTACAGGTTGTGTTAAAAGTGCTTATGCACACATAGTATAATATAACATATTGTGGGGAAAGAGAGTGGTGACTGTGCCTGGAATGTGCAGCGGTCGGCGGTTCTCATGGGAACGGGTGCTCTAACTCCTCCCTCCTTAGAATGGAACATCGTCGGGGATGTTCAACTGATGATTTCGGGGTGAAGGCCCTGGCTGGAGTTCTATGGGTTGATCCTTGGCTGGTCGTTTCTTCTTCTGAAAGAACCTTCTTTTGGCAATAACTGCGAAAATAATTGTACTAGTAATTGAAACAATGACATATAGAGTTATAATGTCCTCGATGTCTTAATTTTCTTGGATGTTTTCGAATTTGTTTATAGATGACTTCAGATCTTGAATATTTTGGATGTTGATACTCATCGTTGGAATTATGGAATTTGGATTGGTTTTTAATTGATTTGGAAATCTTCTAAGATGATTGATTTGCCGAAAGTACGTCTCGAAATTTTTTAAATTTGGTTTTTAAATTTCAATTGGCATTGGTGGATGTTTCCTTTTGTACGTACGCCGTTCAGTGATTTAATATGATCATCAGAAGTTTTTAAGAGATAATTTTTATTTGGTATGGTGGTTACAAATTCAGTCTGGTATTTGGATGGGCTAGAAATAAGGTGAAATAATTTGGAAATCAGTTTCGTAGTTAATAGGGATTTCCAGAAAATATACAATTTTATTTGAATTTAGTTTGTAATTAACTGTTATTAATTTTTCAAATTCTAACATATTTTCGAATGTTGGCTCTAAAGGGAATTCATTATTATGATAGTTTTAATTTTTATTTAGTTCTTAATAGGAATCGTTTAATTTTATAATGCTAGGGTGCATTGTGTGTAATTTGCAAAAAGTCAATAATTTTACTGATTGTAAAGTACTAAAAATCATACTGAATACGTTGTTTAGTTGTAAATATCGTGAATGGCTAATTTATTTAATTGCTGAGTTCCATCAATAACTATGTGCATTAGCTATTTAATTTTTGACTTTAATTTTTTTTTTTTCATTATGCTTTATTGTTACAATGGTTTGATTAAATTCTCCTATTAACTGATGGTTAACGGAGTATAGATTTTTTAGTTGATCGATTAATTTGTGTTGGTTTGTTTTCAAGTGATTTAAAATTTTATCATATCGTTTCTCATCTTCCGCGTCTAAATTTCCTGTAATTACTTTTATAATGGATCCTAATCCATTTACTATTCCTCTTTTATATCTAGGTTTTTCGTAATTAACAATTAAGTGACTAAACTTATTATCTATTGATTCTATTATATAATTAATTATTTTATCGTGGTTAATAGAGTCTGCTAGGCTAACATTGTTTATGTAAATTGTGTGTTTGAGATTGTTGTGTTGTGTTTTTAAATTATTGTACTGATCGAGGATGGGTTGTAGGTCGTAAAGTGTAAGAAAGTGTGTGTTGATTTCTGTAACTTTGCCGTCCCTAAATTGAGTGGTAAGAGTCCAGTGTTTTGTGTAATGTTTTTTATTTCTAGTCCGTAGGTGTACGTGAGGTAGATGGACCTGGAAGATCGTAATTTGTATTAATATTCTTATTTATTTTTCTAGGTCTCTTAATATTTGACAAATGAATTTTGGGCTGTTTTTTATTGTCTGTAGGACTAGTATGAATTTTTGCAGTTTTTAGATTTTGATTAATTGTTTTGATTCTTTCTTTTTTGAATTTTGGCTGCTTTGTTTTGTTTACCTTCTGTTTATTGTGTACGTATATTGTTTCTGGGATTTCGGGTAGGTTTTCTCTAGTTTCGTTAAGTTTTTCAATTAAGTTAGTTTTATTATTTTGTAATTTTTCGTTAATGCTTTGGTATACTAATTTCGTTTTTTCGCGGTGATTTTGAATATAATCTTGCGTGATTCTTTTCTCTAATTCTATGTCTAAAGGTGAATCTGTATCAAAATGTCCGTTGATTACATCGATTGGTTTAAGATCCGTGGAACTATGGCAGGTATTATTGTAAGCTAATACTGCATAATTAACTTTATTTTCTATAATTTCATTTTTTTGGTTTTCTTGCAAATTAAAAAGTCGAATATGTTCAATTAATGTGGAGTGGAATCGTTCTATAAGACCGTTGGAGTTTGGGTGTTGTGAACTGGTGAAATGAATTTCGATTTTATGTAAAATGAATAATTCGCGTAAGATATTATTTTTAAATTCTGGGCCGTTGTCGGATACAACTAACTTGGGGATCCCGTGATGTGAGAAGAATCTTGTGAGTTTGTTACATATTTCAATTGCGTTAGTTGATGTGACTTGGTATGCTTGAGCGTATTTAGAAAAGGCGTCTATGATTGTAAGGAATTTACAGTTCTCTAAACTTAACGTGTCTACGTGAATTATGTCAAAGGGTTTATTAGGGGTTGGAGTGATGTTATATTTAGTTTTTATGGGATTGCGCTCATATTTGGATTTTAAGCAAATTTCGCACTGGTTTATATAATCGCTAATGTCTTTACATTGGTTAGGCCAATAATACTTTTTTCTAATTTGGTTATAAGTTTCGTGAATACCTCTGTGATTTGTTTTACCCTCGTGATAGTTTTTTTATCGTATCAGAGATGTCATTTTGATTTTCTAAATCTATTAATTTTATATTACATTTAACATAGTTTATTTCTGAGTTTTTGAAATATTTCTGTAAGATTACACTAAATTGCTCATAAATTGGTTGTTCGAAATATAAATAGTATTTTATTTTGGGTACCACGAATTCTTTGACAAAGTTTATTATATCTTTTTCGAAATTACTTTTTGAGATTTGTACTTGAAGTCTCATTTTATCAGTGTGTAATTTGATGAATTTAGGTCTAGCGGGTGAATGTAAAACTTCCGAAAATATAAGTTGATTTTTTCCTACATTAACGGGGCTTTCGATAATGGGAATACCGATGACAGGGTGTTTAGGGTTAGAGTGTATTGTTGCGTCAGAGTCGTCTAGTTCTTCGATATTATGTGATTTGTCGTCGTGTTCAACAATTAAGGATTCATTGTCATTCTCAAATTTTTTATTAAAATCTTCCATAAATTTAAAGAAAGCGTCATTATACGTGTCTTCCGTGTCGTTTGTATTAATTTCGAGATTAGGGGTGTCGTCTTGGGGCAATTTATAAACGGTAATAATTATATTAGTATTTTGAAAGATAAATTCTAACATTGGTTTTACATTTCTCCATTCTAGTAAATCATTGCCACACCCTATTTTAGGAATGTTTAAAATTTTGATATGATTTTTAATACAAAATGATCGTAAATTTAATAAGGTGTAAAACATATTTTCATACGTAGGTTTTTCGTAATGATTTTCCTTTGTAATTAAATAAATTATAAATTTATGACTGTCTCGTAAATATACTAAGTTGTGTAATTTAGGATTTTGTTTTTGCAAAACGTCTACATTTTGAAAAATTTCTCTAAAGTCTTTTGCTATGCCATCAGACATTTTTAAATCTTTACTGACACAATGTGCCAGGCTTTCTTCCTGTGGAGCGTCAAACAAATTCGCTTCTATTTCAAAAATTTTGTAATTGTTATTATTAATGTCTTTATTTTCTAAGTACGTCTGATAGTCGATCGAGTATGGTTTGTTAGTTGTATTTTGTGGTGGATTTTGAAAGGGATTTTCGATAGATGCCGGGGTACGGTTTAATTGAGATTTTGGAATAATTACTTCTGCGTTATTAATGCAGTTAGTATGAAGCTTTATTATTTTATCAGACTTAGGTGTTACTTGTACGTGGTGTGGACGCGGCTTTAGCTGATGATAGTGAATGTTTATCTCGCATCCCGGTGTTCTTATCTTATCGTTTACTAGGTCAATGGTTGCTTCTATTGTTTTAAGGTTGTCGAGTCCTAATAATATGTCAAATTGATCATGGAAGTCGAAAAGATGATATTTGAGCATAGTGTCTGATTTTTTAAATAATTTTGAACATGGCATAAATAAACTAAAATTTTCAGTGGATGTACCATGTGCGGTGGAAATTTTAAAAGAATCATTTTGAATTTTGTTGTTGAAAAAATTGTGTGCGATATTCGGTTTTATAAAAGAGCGTGTACTACCTGTATCAAGAAGGACTTTTAAATTTTGTTCAGGGTAAATAATGAATGGTAACTCGCTTTGATTGTTAGTTAAGTTCATTAATTCAAATTCTGTTCCGAGGCTATGAGTTCTAAAAAATTACTCGAGCTAGATTTTTGTTCAAGTTCTTGGCTATCGTTGTCTGATTCTGGTTCGTAGATAAGAGCGTTATTTTCATCGTAATATTGTTCGTCATTATATTCCGTAATTTCTGTGTTATACAGTTGTTCGTTTGGTCGTGGTTGTGTTTGGGGGTAATGTCGTGTGTATTGTTGCGGTCGAGCTTGATTGTTGTAGCCTGATGGGCTTGGTCTGGGTACGAATGATTGTCGAGTGCTGACACTCATTGGAGTAGGATTTGGGAATTGTCTATTGGGATTTGGATTAAAAACATTTTGTTTGGATGATTGAATTTGGTTAAATGGTTTATTTATTGAATTTTGAGGATATGGATTATGTTGGTATGTTAATTGTGGTGTTTGTGTAGGTGTGTATCTGAGTTGTGGTTGTTGATATCTGAGATGTGTGTTTGTGTGAATGAAATGTTTTGGTTTTTGTAGTGTGTGTGTTTTGTTTTGTGCGCGTAAACAACTTTCAATTTGAAAATCGTTGGTGAGCATGTTCAAAGGATTCTTTGTGCGCATGAGTGTACCTAGTTGTTCTTTTAAACCGCGAAGCAAAATTCGCAGTGCGTACTGCCTGAAATATTCGGCAAGTACTAAAGCTTCGTCACCTGAGTTATTTAAAGTGACGTAGGAAATTTGTAAGTTTAGTAAATCTTGTATTTTATGGTAAAAATCGAAAGGTGTTTCACTATTTTGTTTTAATTCTGTTAGTTCTATTCCGAGAGTATAGCAATCTCTTTTATCCGAATAGGAATTTACTAGGGCTGATTTTATACAAGACCATGAGCTAAAGTTGGAACTAGCTAAGTTTACGGCAGCATCGCCTTTAATTTTAGAAAGAATGGTCGACAACAGATATTCATTCTGAAAGTCTCCCGGTTCTACTGTATTAAAAAATTTAGTTAATAACTTTTCGCAGATTTCAATAAATCGCGGTAAGAGTTTAGGGTCCCCGTGAAATTCGGGAATCATATCTAAGTATTCTTTTTTCAATACTGGAGTAGCCATATTTATATTTAAATTATTAAATTCTTCTAATAAAGTTTCAATGTTATTTTCTATAGGATTATTATTAAGGGATGAATTACTGGAAGCAACTGAATTTGTATCCGTATCTGAATCTAAATTTAGTTGAATGATATCACTGATAGACATAAGCACTTACAGGATAAACATCAACTTGTCCATGGGCTCGGCCGTGACGATTCCGTGGACTGGTGTCGGCTTCCGGCGTTCTGCGTACAGCTGGGCGTCGGTCTCTTCTCGTACGATGTTCTCTCGTAGCGTGATAGAGCTGGATTTTTGGTGTACAGCAGGGCCTTCTGAAGATCTCTTCTTACACGATATTCACTCGCGATGTGACAGAGTCTTTGCGACGATTTTTCGTTGAAAATTTTAATACTCAGTTAATCGTTGAAACGAAACGTGATTTTTTGATATTTGTATTAATCAATAATCCGTCTGAGTATCCTACCGACTGCGCCAGTAACGTAAACGTGATTTACGGTTACAATAAAAAATATTTATTATTTGACAACGAAAGATTACATTAGATTTTTCATACAAGTTGATACTTCAATCTCTCAACAGTAACTGACTTACAAAATGTGAATACAGAGTACAGGTTAGATCACCCGTTCCCATGAGAACCGCCGACCGCTGCACATTCCAGGCAGTCACCACTCTCTTTCCCCACAATATTGTAGCGAGTACGGTCCTGTTCCGTCTGGAACAGTCGACGCGTCAAAGTGTGCAGCGCGTCCACTGCTGTCTCATACGCAATAGACAAGATCGAACCTGTTCGCTCTGCGTCATGATTCTACCGTGTTCCAGAGGCACTCGTATGTTCTGGAATATCTTGCTCCAGTATATAAGGGAGAGTTTCGGCCGGCAAGAGGCATTCTGTATTCGAAGTGTGAACAGTGCAAGTCGTTGCTAAATACTTTGTTGTGAATATAAATACGTGTTGAATATAAATATATGTCTTAGTAGTTGTACTACATTAGTTTCGTTTTAAATAAATATTTTGGTAGTGTTTTCATTACTCGTGTTTTATTTCATAATAAACTTCAGCGAACCCGAAATTGTAATAAACGTTACAATATGTTATATTATACTATGTGTGCATAAGCACTTTCAGCAGAACCTGTACTCTGTATTCACATTTGTAAGTCAGTTACAAACTAAATTCGACCAGTACAATAACTTAAGGTGAAGCATACGGCCTGAAGTTCGTTAATCAACAATTTGTTATCGTGTAAGTAGGGTTTCTTATGGTTTTGACAAAAATGTTGATCTGACCAATCATAAAAAACCAAGTATGAGTCTATGCTAAATAGTGGTAGGGGTATTGGCACGTAGTTTAAAATTATATAAACGTGAAGATTTTCAAGAAAATTATTTCAAATAACAGAAAATAATTCTAAATGATATGTTAACACAATAAACACTAAAATGTAACAACATATAGTATTTTATTTGATATTATGACATAAAAACGACATTACAGCAACTTGCATATTCTGACTTTAGAATCGCAGTTCGCATTTCTCATGTATTTTCTAATCATGTTTACGTACTGTAATCCTAAAATGTATTGAAAACTTGTAAACGTTTCAATTAAACAAAATACATGCACTCTCAGAGTTTTAGATGCTTTTTTATATATCCAAATATGAAAATAATTCCCAAGCATTTGTTTATAAATTTATGTACGTATTTTTAATTTTGCATGGACGAGGTATATTTGTTCTGTTTTATGTTATCATTCATCTTAAAATCTGTAAGCAATATAAATACATTCCTACTTACTTTTGTGCAATATTTAAGGTTAGAATATGAATTGTTGTCTATGAACGTTAAATTAAAAACTTTGATAAAAATATCGGATTTTAAAACAAATAATCCATTTCAATATTACTAACCATACTGTTCTATTAATCTGCTCTGCTAAAATTGATCAAATGTTTGCAGTAAAACCTGATGTATCGTACTAATAACTTCGAATATTAGTGTAATATAATACGAAAAATAATATAGATATATTATGTCAAACAACAAATTCTGAAATACTCATTCATAACATGTATACATATATCTACATTGTGAAATATATCATGAATGACAGCTGTCAATCTAGATGTTCATTTTTGCGCTGAGTGTACGGCAAAGCACACATCAAGTGTGTAAAATGAGTATTTCGCAAAGTTGCTGCAACAAATTCAAATTTCAAGAAAATATTTTATATACTTATTCTCATCTAAATGAAGGAACAAGTAGTGCAGAATAATCTCACAACATTCTACTTTTTGATATGTACAATATAAAGAATGTGGAATTTCTATAAAACAAACAAATTTGAATTGATATGCAGCAGGTCAAGATATCAAAATTTCGAGTCTGAATTTCTCAAAAATGGCGAGTACGTTTTTGTTTAAAAAATTCTGTATATTTAAGAATATGGTCCTCTATAACATATACAATTTTTATCCAATTTGAATTTGTAACTTTTGAAGAAAAAACAAAAATATCCGAAAAAGCCTGCTTTTGAGCGTTTTTTCGCATGTTTATTTTTTTTTCTCAAAAGTTACAAATTCAAATTGGATAAAAATTGTATATGTTATAGAGGACCATATTCTTAAATATACGAAAAAATTTAAAGAAAATCGTAGTCGGCATTTTTGAGAAATTCAAGTCCATTTTTTAACCGTTTTCTATCAATTATTTGTACATAAATTTAATAATATGTATATTATTACTACACCTTGAAGTATTGGCTTTAAGATTATGTATAATTCATCGTAAGTTTCATTCATAAAAACAAAGATATCTTATTTGAAAGAGATCAAGTCAGATCAAGAGTTCTGCAGCTAACTTAAGATTTAATTAAGCGGATGCTTCACCTTAAGAACACAACACAACAATCTCAAAACACACAATTTACATAAACAATGTTAGCCTAGCAGACTCTATTAACCACGATAAAATAATTAATTATACAGTAGAATCAATAGATGATAAGTTTAGTCACTTAATTGTTAATTACGAAAAACCTAGATATAAAAGGAATAATAAATAGATTAGGATCCATTATTTAAATTTAGATACGGAAGATGAAAAAAAAAGATATAATAAAATTTGGAATCACTTGAAAACAAACCAACACAAATTAATCGATCAACTAAAAAATCTATACTCCGTTAACTATCAGTTAATAGGAGAATTTAATCAAACCATTGCAATAATAAAGCATAATGAAAAAGATTTAAAGTCAAAAATTAAATAGCTAATGCACATAGTTATTGATGGAACTCAGCATTAAATAAATTAACCATTCACGATATTTACAATCAACTAAACACCGTATTCAGTATGATTTTTAGTACTTTACAATCAGTAAAATTATTGACTTTTTGCAAATTACACACAATGCACCCTAGCATTATAAAATTAAACGATTCCTATTTAGAACTAAATAAAAATTAAAACTATCATAATAATGAATTCCCTTTAGAGCCAACATTCGAAAATATGTTAGAATTTGAAAAATTAATAACAGTTAATTACAAACTAAATTCAAATAAAATTGTATATTTTCTGGAAATCCCTATTAACTACGAAACTGATTTCCAAATTATTTCACCTTATTTCTACCCCATCCAAATACCAGACTGAATTTGTAACCACCATACCAAATAAAAATTATCTCTTAAAAACTTCTGATGATCATATTAAATCACTGAACGGCGTACGTACAAAAGAAAACATCCACCAATGCCAATTGAAATTTAAAAACCAAATTTCAAAAATTTCGAGACGTACTTTCGGCAAATCAATCATCTTAGAAGATTTCCAAATCAATTAAAAACCAATCCAAATTCCATAATTCCAACGATGAGTATCAACATCCAAAATATTCAAGATCTGAAGTCACCTATAAACAAATTCGAAAACATCCAAGAAAATTAAGACATCAAGGACATTATAATTTCATATGCTATTATATCAATTATTGGTACAATTATTTTCGCAGTTTTTGCCAAAAGAAGGTTCTTTCAGAAGAAGAAACGACCATCCAGTGAAACTAGCGCTGTCTCAATTTAGATTCGTATTCTTTCTTCCTTGTCTTTTCGCTCTCACTCCTATTGTCTATCTATGTTTCTGGCTCAGGCAACCCTCTTGGCCGGGTTGTGTTTCAGGAAATTCGCGATGAGGCGTCATTTCTCACTCCTATTGTCTATCTATGTTTCTGGCTCAGGCAACCCTCTTGGCCGGGTTGTGTTTCAGGAAATTCGCGATGAGGCGTCATTTGCTAGGATCATGGATTGTCACTGCATTTAATTAGATCCAATTAAAACTCCCGATTAATAATTAATAATTAAGACAACACAATAAACAATACTCGTCCGTCAAATAAGGATTTAATTTTGGTTTTTGACTGGTTATTTTGAGTTGGATTAATATTTATTGATTGTCACCAGAATTTGTGCATATCCTTTTACTAAGATAAGTATGTTAGGTTTTTAAATACCCAAAAATTAAAACAACTTCTGATCAATTTGTAAACGTTTATTTCCAATGCATCTTACTGCTACTGCAGACCAAACATGAATGAATTGAATAATAATAAAATTATTTACAATAGTGTAGATTAAATCATTAGCGACAGATTATAAAACAATAGCTCCGATTCACAAACGGGTGACGAAAGCATCCATCTGGGGGGCTAGAGAGGACTCAGCGGGCCCAGCGTCATCCAGATAAAGCTGATGCTAACAAGTATTATCTTTGATTTTCAAAATAGTTTAATTATTTTTTTTTTGTCTTGTATATAGTATTTCATATCGTTAGTTGTTTATATTAGTTACGCTTAGATACGGTGAATTATGATTTGTTTTTAGGTGTGATTGACATTTGACAGGTGTGTGAATATAATTTATTTCCTTTCTTTTATAGTTAAGGATAAGCCTGGTAAGCTACCTTAACTTCTTCTTCTTTTATCGAGAGAACCCTATTTCTTTTATCTTTTGTTCTAATGAGGAATAAATGGGCGAAATTTGATGAATGTAAGTTTGGTACGTGGAATGTTAGGGGTATAAATGGAAAAGAAAATGAATTGGTGAATATAATGCGTGTATATAATGTAGATGTTTTGTGTGTGAGCGAGACAAAGAGGAAAGGCTGTAATGAAGAAGAGGTAGATGGATTGTTTTGCTTGTGGTCGGGTGTTGCAGAGAATGAACGGGCAAAACATGGTGTAGGAGTGCTTGTTCAGGGGCGTTTCAACCCAGGGTTCTTGGGGTTCCCAGAACGCGGGCGCCAGCATAAAAGGGCGGCAGACGGCAAAAAGTTAAAATAAATATGAGTATATTAAAAGAACACAAATACTGCGTCTTAATATTATTTGTAAAATAAATAAAGTAATTAAATGAATACCAAATGTAGTTACCTACTATCGTACTAAGGCCTATAATTACAAAAGATCGCGAAGTAATGTGATTAATGTTTGAAATATAAAGTTAACTGTCAAGATTTCTTAATATTCACAACAAATCTTGATGGTTATAGTGACAGCTTCTGTTTCTATGACAAAGCTGTCACAAAAAATCATAATTTGTAGGCGATTTTCTCGAACTATTTTTATTAATTTCTCTAATTTGTGGCATTAAAATGAAGTAATCTGTATGAAATAATGTGCGTGGATAGGTCTAGTATGGTCATGTGCAATATTATACCATAATTTTTTACCGGACACTTTTTATTTACAAAAACCTTTTTTCCCATGTTATTTCCCTATGCCAACCTTTACGTGGAACGCGCGGTATAGTTATGAGTATTTAAGTATTTACTATATAGTTTTAATTAGGTTTAGGTATATTAGAATGTACCTATGTAATGAACTAATTTCTTTTTGTTTTTTTTTGCATTTTTATTTAATTTTATGAGAAACTATATAATAAAATATTTATTTAAAAAATAGTTATTTTTCTAGACAAACAATGTTCTATTATTCTACGTTAAGGTGAATAACATATTATTTGTCATGAGTTTGCTTATTGCTCTAAATCTACACGCAAGTTTCGCATAGTACGGCGTGTCGGCTTACTGCCTTACTCTTTCTGTATCGTAGAACATAAAATTCCACGTATTTTGAGTACCATATCGCATTTTTGTGCTCCAAAATTTTCGCGTACGCCTCGGGGCACCACATTCTGCTTCAGAACCCAGGCGCCAAGTACCCCAGATACGCCCCTGTGCTTGTTAGTGAAAGGATGAAACCGTTTGTAAGAGATTATAGTTGTATTTCATCGCAAATTCTTTGGCTGAGACTTAAGGTAGGCTTCGTTGTGTCAGTTTATGGCCCAACTGAATCCGAAAGTGATCTTGAGAAAGATCAATTTTGGAATTTGTTAGATAGTGTGATTGATTCGTGTGATCCAGGTGAAAAAGTTATCGTATGTGGTGATTTGAATGGTTGGGTGGGAGTAAAGAGAAGCATGGCTGGGAATGTATTGGGTAAATATGGTGATGTGAGAGTGAATGAAAACGGTAGGAAAATAGTATCCTTCTGCTTAGAGCATGATCTTTTCGTTTCCAACTCTGTCTTTAAACATAAATTAGCTCACTTGTATACATGGGAGAATGTGAGGGAGAATAGGCGGAGTGTGATTGATTTTATTTTGTATGATGAACGACTAAGAAGTTTAGTTGTGAATACGCGTGTGAAGCGTGGGGCTGAATTGGGTACGAATGATCATTATTTGGTGGTGTCGCGTATACGGCTGGATAAATGTTGGCGAATGAGGGTAAAAGGCACCGAAAAAATGTTTCGTGTGAAATCTAGTGTACTACAGAATGAGGATATTAGAGATATGTTTGTTGAGAAAATAAATGAATCTTTGCCTGTATGTGAACCTAATTTTGAATGCAGCATAAATGATGTTTGGATGAAATTTAAGGATACAGTTCTTAAATGTGCAAAAGAAGTTTGTGGTGAATCCAGATTAGGCTCTTGTCCAAGGAATGCATGGTGGAATGATGAAGTGAAAGAAGCAATTGAAGAGAAAAAGGGAGCGTATTTGCGATTTCTACATGTAAAAGATGTGCCTGGAAGTTTACGTGATGAATGTTTGCTAGAATATAAAAGGTTAAATAAACATGTTAAGAGAGTAGTGAGAGAAAGTAAGGCGCGTTTTGATGATTTGATGAGTGAAAGAATGACGAATGATTTTACTATGAATAAAAGAATGTTTTGGTTGAGTGTGAAGAGATTGAGAGGTGGTAATGTAAGGGCGGTAAAAGCGATTAAGAGTGCGAATGGTGAGTTATTGTGGAATGAATTAGACGTTAGAAATAGATGGTGTGAGTATTTTAGAGGTTTATATGGTAGCGTAAATGGATCGAATTGTTGTAGTGAAAATTCAAGAGAAAATGTTAGAAGTGATGAATGGGATATAGATGAAAGTGATGTTAGTTTTGCATTGTTACGTTTTAAGAATGGTAAAGCTCCTGGTTTGGATGGTATAACGAATGAGATGTTGAAGTATGGTGGTGAGAGATTATTTGATTGGTTAGTTTATTTATTTAGATTTTGTTTGAACCTGTGTGTAGCTCCTGATGATTGGAAACGTGCTATCATTTGTTCTTTATTTAAGGGCAAGGGTAGTTCGAGTGATTGTACTAATTTCCGTGCAATAAGTTTGTTGAGTGTGGTAGGGAAGTTGTACGGGAAGATTCTTATTCACAAGGTACGAACCTTAACAATCTCCAAGTTGAGTAATATGCAAGGTGGATTTTTGCCTGAGAGAGGGTGTGTAGATCAATTGTTTTCTCTTCGTATGATAGTTGAGAAATCACTTGCTAAGAACAAGAAGGTGTTCTGTGGCTTTCTCGATCTTAAAAAAGCAATGATAGTGTTCATCGAGTTATTCTGTGGGATGTACTTCTAGAGTACGGTATAAATGGTAATTTGTTGGGAGCGATTCGTGCATTATACGAAGATAGCGAGGCTGCGGTGAGAGTTGATGGTAGATTGAGTGATTGGTTTTCTATAGATGTTGGCGTGAAACAAGGTTGTGGGATGTCCCCGTGGTTGTTTAATTTATATATGGATGTTGTTGAAACACAACACAGAAATTACTTTTAAATGATCGTAGTTGTATTTCTGACAAGTAAACGCCAATCTTTTATTAATTATTCTCTGTTTTTTATTATTAACGATATTTTTATTACAAAATTTCCTTCTTATTTTTTTATTAATTTTTACATGACATTTTTTTGTTACCTAGTTACCAACATACAAATTTTTGTTTTTTCGCGGTAACTCTACAAAATACAAAATTAAAAAGAAATACAAAGTTATAATTTTACATCCTCCCACCTAGAGTTGACGCGAAATCTACAAGTTAATATAATTTTTTTTTTTACAAAGTTTCAATTTATTAACATTACTAATCTAAATATCGCTTTGGTAAATTAATTTTTCTTCCTCTCCTTGTCACCGTTGTCGTAGATTCCTCTTCTTTTTTACTCGGATTGTGAGTAATGTAATAATCTGCACCGGGTGATTCGAAATCTGTAACCTCTTCCGTCGGTCGGTTGGTGTTATCGTTGTCCGCTGGGCTCGTACTCTGGACTACCGTTTGTTGATCAGGTCCGCTGTCACAAACCTCTAGTCGATACACTCTTTGTATCGGTCTCAACAATTGACCCTTTTCTGTTTGTAATTGGACTACACGACATACGTTGTCCTTTCCAGTTATCTTTTTCACAACCTTCGCCAATGGCCATTCTAACCGTTTCTGTACATCATTTCCCACTAATACTACTTCTCCAATCTTTAATTCTTCTGTCATCTTATGAGGTACGTTCCTTTGAATTAGTGAACCCAGATATTCGTTGCGAAACCGTTTTCTTAAGTCTTCTTTCAACTTCAACAAGTATCTCAATCTATTGTTTAAATGTTCTCGATCAACATGATCTAGATCTGCGGTTCCTATTTCTTTAATATCTTGCAGAAACATACTCGGTGATAACGGTGCGACAGTAGAATCCCCATCAGACATATAGGTTATGGGCCTACTATTAATTATCGCTTCGCATTCGTATATAATCGTGAGAAGTTCCTCATATGACACACAAGCTCTGCCTAATACTCGTTTTAGTAAATCTTTTATTATCCGTATGAGTCGTTCCCAAAAACCACCCCACCACGGTGCTGCTGGAGGGTTGAAGATCCACTTGATTTTTCTTACCGTAGAAAAAACTTCTACGTCTTTCCAATCTATAGCAGACATCATGTTTTCGGCGCCTATGAAATTCGTGCCATTATCGCTGTAGATTTTCATAGGACGTCCTCTTCTCGCTATGAAGCGTCGCAAGGACTGTATGAAAGCTGTGGTTGATAGACTCGTTACTACTTCCAAGTGTATCGCTCTGTACACGGCGCAGGTAAATAGGCAAATCCACGCTTTACTATTTCCTTTCAGGTGTAATGGTCCTGCGTAATCCAAACCAACAATTTCAAATGTTCTAGCGTCTCTGACTCTATCTATCGGTAGTGGACATGGCACCGCTTCTACATTCTTTTCTGCGAATCTTTTACATTTTACACATTTCTTTATTACATTATTAACAGCTCTTCTGCCCTTAGTAATCCAATATTCTTCTCTTAAGTCATTTAGTAACAACTGCACTCCAGCATGATTTAATCTTTCGTGTCTATCTCTTATCAACATTTTCACTACTGGATGTCGATCGGGCAGTACTACCGGATATCTGAAACTTTCATTGTCTTTTCGCAATGTTATTTTTCTCTTATGATTCCATCTTGGTCGTGAAAAGTATTTAACGAGTTAATATGTTTCGAATCATTCTCGTACCATTCGGTTTGAATTAACTTCCAAAGAATCTTCTCTGCATTGTTCAGCTCTTCGACTGTCAAATTACCATTTGTTTTTTCTTTATTTTCCATCCTGGAATTGTTGAAAAAACGTATTATCCATTCTATCATTCTCATGGTCTTTTGAAAATTGGAAAAATATCGATAGTACCATCCTGTTTCGTTTTTGTTTTGGTTTACTATCATTTCTGAAGAGTCGAAGACTTTTGTTTCAAAAATTGATTTCGGCCATTTCTGTGGAGGTTTGTATAACCAGAGAGGACCCTCCCACCATCTTTGTTCGCTTACTCGTTTTGGAGTTCCACCTCTGGAGAGGAGATCCGCTGGATTTACTTCTCCTGGTATATGTTTCCAGTCTTCTAAGTTCGTTAACTCATGAATTTCTTTTACTCTATTTTTTACGAAGACTTCTTGCTTTCCGTTTCCTCGGATCCAATTTAAAACAGTAGTTGAATCACTCCAATAAGTAACGGGTATTTTCTGAGTGCCTTTTAGACTTTTCTGAACTTCCATCGTAAGACGAACTCCCACCGTGGCCGCCATTAATTCTAGACGGGGAATCGTCATCTTCTTCAATGGAGCGATCCTTGCTTTTGCCTGTACCAGTTGAACACACACTGTGTTATCATTTTCTGAACGAATAAATACGGCTGCCGCGTAAGCAATTTTACTAGCGTCACAAAATGTATGTAGTTCATACCTTTCATTAGTGGTTTCTCTAAGTAACATACATCTGGGTATTTTTATTTGTGAAATGGCGTGTAGTTCTTTATACCAATCCATAAACTTCCGTTGAATGTCTTCGCTTACTTCACTATCCCAATTTACATTATTGACCCATAAATCTTGTAGTAATAATTTGGGATGTATCATTATTGGACATAATACACCGATGGGATCAAACATTTTGTGTGAAATTGACAAAATAAATCTCTTGGTTATGCATGTTATCTCTACGTGTTTCAAAAAATCCATTTTAAATTCAATAGTATCACTCTGCTTGTTCCATTTTAGACCGAGAACTACAGTCGTTTCATTTATCTGATCATCTTGCGAATATTCCCATCCTCGCAATTCAAATAGTCCACTATTCATTACTTGAGTAGCTTCTTTTATAAATCGATTTAATTCGGTCTCATCACTAACACTAGTGACACAATTGTCTACATAGAAACATTCTTTTAATCTCAACACGGTGTCTTCAATATAATCTAGTTTCGGATAAGTGTTCACCGCCTTCAAATTTCTTAATATTTTATCTAGATGGTAATTCATGACAGCGCTTAATAGGAATGTACTGCTCGAGATACCAAAGACTACACGACAATGTCTGTAGATTATAATTTCGTTGTTTTCATTCCACCATAAAAATTTTAAAAATTTACGATCTTCTACATTTATGCTTATTTGCAAAAATGCTCGTTTTATATCCGAAACCACGCCTACTTTGTTCATTCGAAATCTCAATAATACGGCATTTATTAATTCCATTAAATTCGGTCCGGTTTCTAGGCAATCGTTTAAAGATGATTTGTTTTTCATTTTTGCGGACGCATCAAATACTGGTCGAACAGGTGTCGTGCTATTTTCTTTTACGACATGTCGATGTGGCATGAAATGTCCAGTTTCGACATCATTCTTATCTACTTCTTCAATAATTCCGTCCTGCAACCACGATTTGAATACTTGGTCGTAAACTTCATAAAAATCATCACCTCTCAACCTTTTTGTGAGTGAGTATAATCTTTTCTTGGCGATATCATAGTTGGTTTCCAATATACCTCTACTGCCACGCCAAGGTAGTTCAACTTCATATCTTCCTTGTTTATTTACACGTACCGTCTCGAGAAATTTCAATTTAACTTCTTCATCTTTTTCTTGTTTTTTCTTAACTTCAACGGGATCTTTAATACCTATGATCTCTAAGTCCCATAATTCGCTCATTTTCCTATCGTTGACTAGCATGGATATGACATTCATCGCATCACACGTACTTTCTCGGCTGTCTGACACCTCACCCATGATTGTCCATCCTAATGTGGTTTCCATCGCTACTAGTCCACATTTTAACTCTTGTTTGTTGCCTGTGTACAACTTTCCTGCGATATCAGCGCCGATCAATATTTGTACATCTTCTCCATCTGTACCAACGTCTGTCAAGTCGATATTTTTCTCTTTCAATTCCCGAATCCACTTAGTATCTTTTACGCATTTTATTCCATCTACTATTACGTTCTGACTTAAAACTTTAATAAAACACGAATGTTTTCTATTAAGCGATACAATATTTATGATATATCGTTCGTGTTTTATTCGATTGGATTTTACCCCTCCAAATAGCGTATGGTTCAAATATTCACTTGTTATTACTGGTAAATTAATAGATTCTGCGAACTCTTTCAATATATATGACCTCTGCGATCCTGTATCAATAATTGCTCGTGCTCTCTTTATTGTCCCATTGTTTTGTACATAAACGATTAAGGTTTGTAGAAAAACTACCGGACTGGTGGTAAAATTGGCCAGATTCTTATCTTCTATTACGTTTTTACTGTTGTCTCTTGGTTCTTTGCTATCTTCTTGTGCTGTCGACAATTTTGGACACATGGTTATTACGTGTCTGCCTTCGCAAACAGCACATTTTATAAAAGTTTTACAATTTTTTGCGAAGTGGTTCGGTCGTAAACAATAAAAACAGCATTTCTTTTCATTAATGACTTTTTTCTTAGCTTCTAGTGTCATTTTCTTTGCGCTGAAGCAATCTATACTTTTATGATTTTTCGCACAGAATATACAATTGTTATTATACTTTCTTTCTTTAACATTTATCAGACTTGCAGCGGTTGCGATAGTCATATCTCCGTTTTGAACAGGAATCTTCTTCTTTTTAGTTTTTTGTTCGTTACTGATTGAGAAGCCTGCTGTAGCTAAATTGATCCGTTCATCGTTTTCTACTTCATTTCTTAGAAATATCATTAACTTTGTTAGTCTATTCTTCGTGTTAAAGGATACTACTGATCCAGTTTCAGCTGTTGCAATAGTGTCATTGGTTTCATCAGGGATAAAATGCATTCGCTGCCACGCTCTTAAAAGATCTTCCGGAAGGCAAGATTCTACTAGTGGGTATAACATAGCCGCGTACTTTTCTGTTGTTACCCCCAACGCCTCCAATGCTCTTAGCCTTGTTTCTAACTTGTCATAGAGTGAACAGAGTGACAACTCATTTTTGTTTACAACCTTATTTAGAACTAGAGAAAGTAATTCTCTTACATAAACTTCTACTTGTATGTCGTCTCTTCCGAAACGATTTTTTACGCCTCGATCGCCTTTTGATAATTGTCGCCGGTCGGAGGGAAGCTGTTCACCAAATCTCTAGCCCGACTTCCTTCAATAGTGGCTTGTATAAGATACTGGAACTTATCTTCCGGTGCCAGTTCCTCATCTTCATCAATTTTCCGAAACTGACTCCAGAATTGTAACCATTCCTTGATTTCACCTCCATATTTCATCAATTCTATTTTTGGAAGTCTGTATTTCCGACTAGCGCCATGGACGGTATTATTTTGGGATCGTACACTGGCATTATCTACAACTTGGAAACGTTTTGCGAATTTTATTCGTAGACTAACAAATTTGGTCTGGTACTCATCTGATATTGTAGTGTCGTTTTCGATTTCAGAGAAGTCCTTTGAATCGTCCTCCAATAAATATTCTACAATATTTTTATCGGCTGTCAAAAGTTCATTGGCCTTCTTCTCAAGTATCGTCATCCCTGCTTCTAGTAATATTGCGTCTACCGTTTCTAATTTTATATCAGCTTCAATTTTATTGTACAATTTGGTAAACGAACTTCTTATAGCAGTTCTAGCCTTCTTTTCCTTTTCCATGTCTTTGTTCATTTCTTGCTCACTTGTCAAAACCTTAAATTGTCAACTACGACCTTTGAAACTTAGTCCTGTCACGGTCGCCACTTATGTTGAAACACAACACAGAAATTACTTTTAAATGATCGTAGTTTTATTTCTGACAAGTAAACGCCAACCTTTTATTAATTATTCTCTGTTTTTTATTATTAACGATATTTTTATTACAAAATTTCCTTCTTATTTTTTTATTAATTTTTACATGACATTTTTTTGTTACCTAGTTACCAACATACAAATTTTTGTTTTTTCGCGGTAACTCTACAAAATACAAAATTAAAAAGAAATACAAAGTTATAATTTTACAGATGTGTTGTTATGAAAGTCGCTGAATGGGGCGGATGGTGTACGTATTGGTGGCAGTGTAGTGACTGCGTTAGCTTATGCGGATGATGTAGTTGTAATGGGTGAATCTGAAGAACAATTGAGAAGAATGATTCTAAGTATAAATGAAGTAGGAAAAGGTTTAAATCTATTACTGAATGTTGATAAATGTAAAGTGTTAGTGTTTGAGAAGAGTGATTTGGTGACTGATTGCAATGTTTCGGTGAATGGTGTGAGATTGTGTCAAGTAAATGAGTTTGTATACTTGGGGAGTGTGTTTTCGAGGGATGGACGTATTGATCGAGAGATTGAAAGAAGAGTATCTGCTGGATGTAAGATATTGGGTGCTCTGGGAACCTTTACTCGGAATGTGAATGTATCCAGAGATGCTCGATTGAGTGTTTATAATGGTGTGTTAGTGCCTACGTTGATGTATGGTAGTGAATGTTGGGTATGGATGAAGAAACATGAACGGCGTATAACTACTGTGGAAATGAGATATTTGCGGGGTGTGTGTGGATATACTAGAAGAGATCGTGTCCGGAATACATTGGTGTATGATGAATGTGAGATTGGGAAGAATGTTGTAAGAAGAGTGGGAATAAGTCAGTTGAGATGGTTTGGTCATGTAGAACGTATGTCGAATGACAGATTTGTGAAACAGGTGTATGTTGGTGAAATTGAGGGTGAAAGTTTGCGTGGACGGCCTAGGAACAAGTGGATGAATATCATTGAAGGGTTGTTGCGTGAGCGAAAGATTCTGAGCGTGAAGAATAAACGAGCTTGTATGAAAAGAATTATGAATGTGGTTGAAGCAAAAGTGGTGTGTCAGGATAGGAATGTTTGGAGAAAATTAATTGCGGGATAAATATGATGAATGAAGACAAGCGTATGATTCTTGATTTTAGATTAATTGGTTAGATGTTTCGAGTGTTTACCTGCAATTGTTAGGGTTGCCACCTCTCTGGGTTTGACCCGGAGTCTCCGGGTTTCAGACGAAATCTCCGGGCTCCGGGTCAGCGTTGAATTCTCCGGGTTAACTACCGATTTGCCCGCGTCCTTTGTGTCAATGAATTAAACTTTTCTTTGGCTTAAGCATATATTTACACGTATGATACATAGAAACGCGCCGTACTTAGATCGGTATTTGTGCCAAACTTCGTTGGCACATCTATGGAAAGTGGCGACATCTATGTATGTAAGCCTTAAGACTCTGACTCTTCCTATTTTGTATTTCGCGCCATTAACGCTTGTAACTTCAAAATACATATGTCTCTATAATTATTTCTACGTGGTTATTTCTAAGTTTGATTCTCAGAAACTGCCGTCGTATTTGCATTCGAACAGGTAAGCAGTTTAATCATTTGTTTCTCAGGCATTGTCACGCAGTTACAAATATGTTATGGCAGAATGATATTACTGAAGAGTTGTGATGTACCGATAGCGCTTATAGAATTATAATATTGTTGTTTATGTTCATTGATGAGATTTAATTTGAGTTTTGCAGAATTCACTCCCCCCCCCCCCGGCGTCGACAATCTCCGAGTCAGTACTTGGAGGAAGGTGGCAACCCTAGCAATTGTGTGGAGACCATCTTCAGAAACAAGCGCAGTGTACACTAGCGAATGGATGAATGTTTGTTGTGTGTTGATGGATTTTGGTTGTGAGAAAAGAAAGAGTTTGTATGGAGGAAGTGTTAATGTGGTCGAATCGAGTATCGTGTGTCAGGATGAGAATGTTGACGGATTCGTGCTACCCCATTTAATGGGATATAGCGTGATGTTATGTATGTATGTATGTATGAATAATAATGCGCGAACTTACTTGCTATTGCTGATTCTAACGGATTCTTAATTTTTAACGCGTTTTTATTTTTCATTCTAACGAAGATTGAGATTTAGATTTGATGTCGGAAAAGTGTGCTACTTTAAATATTTTTGCGAATTGCGTTTTGTGAATACCATTAGTGGGATTTAAGAAAGTAGCACTATTACTATAAATATATTTTATTTATTCATCGGATTGTTCCGGATTAAAAATTCCGCTACAGATTTCAATATTTCTCTTTGAACTAAAAGCCGCACAAGAACTCAGGTAAAACATTTTTCGTTAACTGTTAAGATAAAATCTGCCCCTTTTCTATCCAGTAACATTAGCTATTTGTTCAGTTTTGGTAACTTCCCCTTTTTTTAATTCAGTGTCGTCCCACCCTCACACGTGGCCCTAATCGCAAACCTTTCTTTTCAGGCTTTTCCTTTTTTATTTTTTTCTCTCATTCCTTTTTCTTGGCCTCATTGCCAAGGATTCAGGCTTGTGGCTCTGTCCTGTTTGCCACTCCATCGTTGATTGGTTGTCCGGACGTGGATCGTAAGGAGAGATGTATAACTTTAGGAACGATACGTGAGGTCGCGATTCCACGTGGGACGGTCTTCCATATTGGAAAAAAAAGTTGGTAAACCGAGCCTACCCCGCTGCTACCACATCCCGCCAGCGCCTGGACGCCCAACACAGCTAAGCCAGATTTACTTATCTTTTTATGTTCTATTTTGATTACTCTGATTTATATATATTTTTGTTAACTTTAATTTACACATCTGCGATTACCAGATATTGTCATTTAAGTGCTGTACAGATAGCTCTTAACTCATTCAGATGTACTTGTAAAAATATCCGGTCAAGAATATTTAGTGTAGTCATTTATAGTGACGTTGTTGTCACCCTCAAGGTGTGTCGCTCGTGAACGTGTTAGTCATTAGGGCCTGCGACTTGGTAGTCATGTTTAGTCTGTCGCGTCGCGTAGCGCGTACCGTTGGCCAGCGAGACGTCATACGTCGGTTTACGCCATTTAATTCTAGCACCAGTTTAGGTGTTGACTGTGCCGCAGTCCTAGTCGCTATTGTGGGACACAGCACCCCACCTTTTGTTTATTTCAGCACTGTTTTTTTTATCCTTTTCTTGATTGGGTTTCTAGTAGTTTTATCTGTTATTAAGCTATCAGTTTACTGTAATCTCCACTTAATTCGCCGAATATATCTGTTTATTTGCTTCACTCGTAGACTATTAATTCGATGCCCTTTTCGTATCCCCTTCCTGGGAAGTATCCCGATTTCTGTCGGCCGTTATACTCTCGTTGAACCGGTCGCGGCTCAGGCCGGCTGGCTCCCATAATTTTTGTGATTTATCACCCTCCTCCGACTCACCCTTTTCTCCTCTGAGTCCTAGCCGTGGTTCAACCATTTCACCCGGGTTCTCCCCCAGGGAACGTGGTAGCAGGTGTGACCGGTACGAGGTGGTCCAGTTGCATATATATATATATATATATATATATATACAGACTGCGGCAAAAGTCCTCGAACGGTCAAATATCTCGAGAAATACTCATCAGTTCGAAAAATAATACGTGTTCAATATTTTTTAAAAAGCTATTTAATGATACCACTCTCGACCCTCTATCCCTGAAGGGTTGGGAGGGAGGTCAACTTTTAAATCTTAAATAGGAACCCTCATTTTTTTATTACAGATTCGGATTCTCTATACAAAAATTAGTTTTTTCTGAAATATTTTTACGGATTGGTGATAGATAGGGTTGTAATCGAAAACAATACGATTTTTCATACTTCGTGTTCATTAATCTAAAAAAAGGACAACCAACGGTACTAAATTATAAGTCTTCTCGTTCCTGGGATCTAGAGTGGGGTGGTGGGGGCGGAATATTGAACTTTCAAATGAGAATATCGTTTCAAATAAGAAAAAATAAATGAGTTTCCATCAAAAAATTGTTTTCGATTCTCGACAGATGGTAGTGTAATAGTAAAAAACAATAATTTTGTAAACATTTCACAAAATGCAGAAAGGCATGTTGAATTTACTAAAAAAAAAATTACTATGGAGTTCATAAATGTATTATCAATGGAAAATTTTTGTATGTAGGTCAGGGGAAAAAGTAAACAATTTTGGGTCGTTTTTATTATAATATGCGAACGTTTCAGTTGTGTTACATAGTCCTTCATCAGTCAAGTCAATTGTTGCGTAAAAAACGACAAAAGTGCGCTATTATTTACCAGTATTTTTATTGATAGTTTTTAGCAGACTTTAGTTTGTTTTTACTTTATGAACTCAACTTTTGTCGTTTGTTTACGCAATAATTGTTTTGACATTTTACGGCGGTTACGATGAATCATTCGGCCTAAAGTCAGATTCATAACAAAATGTTATTGTGTATGTAGGATGGTCACAAAAATCACAGAAAATCTTTAAAATTCCGTATATAATAGGGGAATGTTTATTGATGCGCGTTTCAAAACTATACATAGATAAAGGTTTTCAAGAAAATTATATTAAATTACAGAAAATATTTCTATATGATATATCAACACAACAAATAATAAAATTTGATAAAACATAATAATTTATTTGCTATCGTCATTTAAAAATTTAAAAAATATTCAATTCAATTTTGTAAAAAAAATACTTTAGTTTGGGTAAGTGTATGAAAAACTAATCTTTGCAGTGAAGTTTGGTTACAAGCAGGGTTGGCAAAAAAATGTTTTTTTTAAATTTTAAACAAAAAAAAACAGTTTTTTTCGTTTAAAACAGTTTATTTTGTTTTAAACATGTTTTCTTAACAACAACAAAAAACATATTTAAAACAAAACATATTGGTGTAAATACTAGAGTATAATTTTAGCTCTTTAATAAAGTGTTTACCATTTGTGTTATACTTATTTTCAAATATAGAAGCGTAGAAGACCAGTGCGCAACATTGGAGACCTTGTAACACAACATGACGCGCAGCTACGCAACGCAGTATACGTGTATATATATTCATGAAACGCCTGTTCTATGCAGGCACATTGTGTTCCAAATGCCGGAACACGATCTGCCGTGACTTAGATCTCGAAGGTTCATGAAATGACGGCAATACCAGGCAGATCGTGTTCCAAATGCCGGTACACGATCTGCCGTGATTTAGATCTTGACGTTTCATGGGTCAACCTTGCGATGTGCTACACCACCTCCGATTTTGATGAAACTTTGTTAAAAGTTTCCTCTCAGCTAGCAGAATATAGAAAAAATACTAACTATTGGCGGTCGGAATCGTATGACCTTGAAATCAATGTTTATGAAATCGAAAAAAAACACCAATAACCATGCCTAACCTAGTACAGAACTCATTTTTATGTGAAAAAAAAACACCACACACACACACACACACGCGCATCCACCTACACACGCAAACACACACTACATTGAATAATACGTATAAAAACAAACAACCCCAGATTTCAAGGTCAAATAATTTCGACCGCCAATTGTTAGTATTTTTTCTATATTCTGCTCGCTGAGAGGAAACTTTTAACAAAGTTTCATTAAAATCGGAGGTGGTGTAGTAGCACATCGCAAGGTTGACCCATGAAACGTAAAGATCTAAGTGATGGCAGATCGTGTACCGGCATTTGGAACACGATCTGCCTGGTATTGCCGTCATTTCATGAACCTTCGAGATCTAAGTCACGGCAGATCGTGTTCCGGCATTTGGAAAACAATGTGCCTGCATAGAACAGGCGTTTCATGAATAGCCTGGGCATATTGTGTAATAAAATGATTTTACATAATATGCCAGCAGTTCATGAAATGCCTAAGCTCTTCATGAAAAGACGTATTTCACAATGAGACTACGACATATACATACGTACCAGCCAGCTGCTGCATGTCTCACGGATTTTGTTTTACGCATTAGTAAAATAAATAATATAATATAAAAATTAATAATTATGACTGGCAGAAACCAGATTCTGTCTTGCAATATTATATGAAAGTCTCAGCGTCAAATACAAATAAGTGTGTTAGTGCAAAATGTAAGATATGTAGTAAGGAAATGGCCGGTTTAGTAGCTCGCTTAAAATCACATATTAGAAAATGTGGAAATACAAGGCAACGTGAATCGAATAAAGAAACTGATACGGATGATGTAACACAATTAGTTGAACCTACTCATGATCAGGGTAAGTAATATTTATTGGTTATTTCATCAAACAATATTTCTGATTTTAATTTCTTTTTTTGTTTCTCATTTGTAGTACTTTCACAAACAAGTTAAACTGATACTGATACTGAAACCGATCCCGGTGCTCGTATTAACACCACATTCAAAAACTCATTTTCCACAGTTTCTCAGTCTATATTGTCTGAAAAGCGTCAATTAACTTCTGCCTCACAGAACAATTCATTTCAAAAAACACCTGTAAATTTCTAATCCTACGTCATACCAACTTCTTTAGCAGAAAAGAAGAAATTAGATCTTCAAATAGCGAAGTTCATATTTGCGACAAACTCGGAATTTCGTCATATGGAATACAAAGAATTCAAAGAAATGATACATTTATTGCGTTCAGGATATAATCCCCCTAGTCGTCGCCAGCTGAGTGATAATTTATTGGAGGAAGTACATGCAAACATAGATACTGACATAAAGAAAATTTTCAAAGGCAAAATAGTTTGCATGTCTCAAAATGGATGGAGTAATTGTCACAACGAATCTATTATATGTGTATCTGTAACTGATGTATTGGAAGATATTGTTCTTTTTGTGCAAACTATTGATACAGAAGACAACAGTCATACTTCCGAATAATTATTAAATATATCAGTTAATTACATCAAAGTCTGGTCAACAATTTGGTTGCATAGTTCGTAGTTTTGTAACTGATAACGCCAGTAATATGACCAAAATGCGTAAGGAACTGTCCCAGATTAACAACATTGGCATGCCAGATATAATTACCTATGGGTGTTCAGCCCACATATTTAATTTATTTGCCCATGATATCGAAGTTCCTAATATCAAAGGAAGAGTAAAATTTTTTTTTTTTTTTTATTAACATGTATTTTAGGAGCATTTCGGCATCTGTGGCCTCTAATACTCCGGTACAGTAATTTACATTGTGTTGTTTACGTTTTTACATAGTATTGATATCTATATTTTTTTAAAAAGGTCGATTTCTTTGAGGAAGTTTACAATATTTGTTATTTTGTTTGTGTTATTTGACAGTGCTTGTTGTAGTGTTGGTGGGATATTATGTTGGTGACTTTGTGCAGTGTATTTGTTACAGTCTATAAGAATGTGTTTAACTGTTATGGGTGTATTACATTATTGTTTTTAAATACTTTAGAAATAATCATTTTGCTGCTGCCAAATATCGACAGTCAGGTAGAAATTTATTAATACTACCACAAGATGTGAGATGGAATACGCTCGTTGATTGCTTAGAATCTTATTCTACTAACTGGCATATTCTTTCACAAATATGTAGATATCATCGAGTTCCTATTGACCCTGACATCAATAATTAAAGATATTGATTTAAAATTAAATGTTCAAGAATATTTACGAAAATTAAAAAAGTAGCAGTTACTTTAGACAGGGTACAGAAAAATTCATGTACAATTTCGGAGGCTACTGAAATTTGAATAAAAAATTGTAAATATGAATAGAATTTTGTTTATTTTAATTATTTATGCTTTAATAATATTATTTCATATATTATAGTTTGTTTATTTTTATTGTACTTACCTTTGTTTAATTTTCATTAAATAATTACATAAGCTATACTTGCAACTTTTTTATTTATTTTTTTTTTTCAGGAGATAAATTTAACTATCTATATAAAAATATGATTAAAACACTATCATATAATACTTGTTTTAATCACATGTTTAAAACGTAAATGTTTTAAACACCAGTTCGGTTTTAAACAAGTTTTAAACATTTGTTTAAAACAAAACGTTTTAAACATGCCAACCCTGGTTACAAGGTGATGTTTTTTAACGATCCGTAATAGTTATTTACGTAACAAGACCTGACTTACTAGGTGAGCAAGCATATTCCAGAGCGAGTCGTACGCGAGCTTTGCAAGCTTGAGAGTCCATTAGATACTTTCAGAGTTTGTTGCTATATTTTTTTGCGATCAACAGTGATAAATTAATCATGGTTTGACACATGAATGAAAAATATGTATCCAAAATTTAATAAGAAAGGATTTGATTTGCGACCTTTGACCACAAGTTAACATTTAATGAACATTCGTATATTATGGTTAAAAAAGCTTAAAAAATGTTAGGCTTCATTATTAGATTATCCCAACCTTTTCAGAGATCACTAGTTAGACCTCATTTAGAATATCTAAGCATTATATGGAATCCCATGTATAATAAAAATATTAAGCTGATTGAATCGGTCCATATGAAATTCATGTCACTTGTTAAATATAAATTAAATATTAAGAACATGTCTTATTCAGATGGTTTGCGTTAGTTCAATATTACTTCTCTTGAACTCAAAAGATCTCACGCTGAAATATTATTTTTGTATAAAGTATTTAACAATTTAATGACTCGCCTAATTTTATCTATGATATTACATTACAAGTTCCTACTGTAACAAGATCTAATGATTTATTTAATGTACGTAATTATAATACAAATAACCACAAAAATTCACCTGTAAATCGTTTTATGCAGTCTTATAACAGAAATTATCAACATTTAGATTTATTTTCTTTATCATTGTCTAGATCAGTGTTTCCCAATCTTTTTTTTGCCATGCCCCACCTAAGCCTTTCTAAAATTCTTATGCCCCCCTATGTAACATATACATAATTTTTAATATTAAAAAATTGAATTGTTCACTTAAGAAACTTAAAGGTTTTAGGAAGAAATCACTAGGAAATTGTTAACGTAACACAGTAAGTAAATTTTCAAAATATATAATGAAAAACTAATACTAAAGTATATGTTAAAATTAATTTAATGTGACAGAGTAAACGTATACTAAAAATGCATATTTATTTAAATGTATATAACACATTTGCCACACCGCCACAGCAAAATAACATATTTTTTTCATTTGACAAATTTTTCTGGAAAATTATGCTTCTAAAATTAAAATAAATAAAAATAAAATCAAATATTTACCAATTATACAATGAATATATATTTTTTAAATCAAGGAAACTTTTACAACAGTTTTTACGGACGCTTATTTTAAATTAACATCAACTGAATGCTGCGAAACATTACAGAAGTTGCGACGGGCCATTCAGATGCGAACAACTGCGTTGCAGGGAGGTTAACTTGACGACGCCAAAACCCCAGTTGATATTTTCAAACGAATTTATAATATTTATTGGCCGAAATTATTTTCGAATTGCCCCCCCCCCCCCCCTCTTGGAGTAAAGAATAAATGGAGAGAGTATAACCAACGCTTATGGGTATGTTGCGTGAAGCCATGAACCGGAAGGGGGGATTAAGCAGTGGCCATATTACGACGGTCAAACCTAGTATAGCTAGTATTATGAAATACATTTGATAACTTAGTTTAAACATGTCAGATGCGAACAGTATTAAAATAATGCTCATAATTAAATCGTAGGGCAACAAAGTAAAGAAAAGTTTGTTATTACTTTAACATATTTATTTTATTAAAAAATCACCATTAAGTGTAGAGGTGCATAATAAAAAATGATATTAATGACCAGAAAACAGTACAAATTTGTTAAACCGTTGTCTATCACTTTCGCACATCAACAAACATTGTTAATAAATAATATTAAATACATAAGTGAATATATTAAAATTTATTCATAATATGGATTAAAAATATTTAATTATGGTTTATAGTAGTACATTATATAAAAATACAACGAAGAATATTAAATATAATAAGAAAGTTAAGTTTCCCTCAAATATTTTATAGCTAGTGGTATTGGATATATTGGGTATTGCTCATTTTAGACTTTTATCTGAAATATACCTTTTGTAAATACAAATGATTTAAATATCCTAGGTATCGCAGTGTCTCGAAGTCTTATACACGACAACGATGTTCTATCGAAGCACTCGGCTGCAAAGTGTTCAGAACACACAACACTTGTATCTGTAGGTGTCCATCCAACTCTTCTGGTGGCTTTAAGCCAAACATTTCGCCTTTCTGGATTTTTCGGAAATCTAAATAAAATTTAAAAATATATGTAAATAACAATCACTTATGGCCAAGTTTCATCAACAAAACTTAAATTTTAAACTTGGTTTAATTAAATAATAGCAAATCGAATATTTGACAGCAATGTAAATTATTCCATATGATACCTAACTTTGATTTGCTTTTATTTATTCAAGCCAAGAAATGAAATTTTCGTTTTCTGTTCTTCTACAAGCTGTTTTTTTTTTGATTTAGTTGAAGTTTTGTTGTCACATCCAAATGCACAACAAGCTGTCATTTTTAAAACACTAAAAAGAAAAAAAGACCACATAAATATAGTACATACAATATATAAATAAATATAATTTTACCTTGTTTCCTTCTTCAGTACTTATAATAAATTGTTAAAATTCTTATTTTAAATCTTCGTACGAAAATATATAAACATTAAATAACTACTTAATTACTATATAAACAAATAACAACGAACAAAATACAAAACCATAAAAAAAAACGTATATATTACAATAAACGGCAAAATACTATTGACCGGCGTAAGATGGCTGCCGAAAGTAAACGTTAAATGACGTTTGGCTTCAAGCTTGAGAACTACATCTCCCCCTGTGTGCCCCCCTTAACAATCAAATTGCCCCCTGTGGGGCGTGGGCCCCACGTTGGGAAACACCGGTCTAGATTTAAGAACGCCTTGCAGCACACATTAATATAATCTTATTTCCACTTGTATTGTATTGTAAAGTTGTAACTGTATTTGGAGGAGACCTGTCATTGGGTAACTGTTGGTCTCTCTTGTTGAACAAAAATAAATAAATAAAAATAAAAAAATGACTGATCATCATCAAAATATTCATTTTATAATCTAAACTTTTACCGATTCCTCTGGTCGTACTAAATTATCATGTTGTATAAAAATATATAACTACAGCAACTAGATTATTCTGATACTAGAAACGTAGTTCTCATGTATTTTCTAATCATGTTTACGTATCAAATTCTTTTTCTCAAAAGTTACAAGTGTAAGACATACATTTTAATAATACAATCCACTGATTTGGAAGGGCTGGTGGTCATATATCTGTCAACGAAAAATATGACGATGCAGCCTGAGGCGGCTGCCAGCGCTGAGACGCTCAGTCTATGTTTCACGGGTGTGACGAACAATTCGGGGTGGAAGTGAATACGTGAAGTGAAGGACTAATACATTCATTATTACCTGGACATCGTATTGGATTAGCAGTAATTAAAGGTGAGTTATCTCACTGTCTTTCTAGGTCTAGATTGAACGTATGCGGAGAACTGCAGTGATTTAACATTTATCTGTTGTTTATTAAATGTCACATTAATTGATGATATATTGATTGGAGATTTGTACTGACTTGATACGTGTCTGTTGTTTATTGAATGACACGTAAATTGATGATATAATGAGTACATTATGTTTATGTTTTGGTGTGGTAGTTGTTTGGGGATATATGTGATTAATCAGATGTTACATTCTATATTATTATGTGCTATTCTGTGTATTCACACTTTGCCTTCCTTAAGAACTCAGTAATGAAGTCCCTCCGCCAGGTTGCGGCATTTAAGAGCATACTACAATTGCTAATCAGGTGGTGGTGACATACAGGGCCGTATTGAGGGCTCTCCGCGCTGGGTCTGCGAATCCAGCTGCGCATTCGTCAATGGCTACATAATGACCACAGAGTGAAATTTACCTGTGTCTATAATTGGAGTCCCTCCTCTTTTGTGTTTAGCGGTCTGGGACATCCACGGTCGCATCAATCGGGTCTAAATACCTGCAACGATCGGGTCTAAATACCCGCACCAATGAGGTCTGGGACCTCGTGTGGATTGGATCCACACGGATGTCTGGGACATCCACGGTCGCATCAATCGGGTCTAAATACCTGCAACGATCGGGTCTAAATACCCGCACCGATGAGGTCTGGGACCTCGTGTGGATTGGATCCACACGGATGTCTGGGACATCCACGGCCGCATCAATCGGGTCTAAATACCTGCAACGATCGGGTCTAAATACCCGCACCGATGAGGTCTGGGACCTCGTGTGGATTGGATCCACACGGATGTCTGGGACATCCTAATTCGTACCTGTAACCTTATTCCTATAGCACTACCTAAAATGTAAATGTCAGTGACCGCTGATTGGGACTGGAATGACATGTTATATTTTGTCATGCAGGTGTGACCGGTATGAGGTGGTCCAGTTGCGGAATCATTCAACGGGGCCGTGTGACCGATGACGTCATGAACACCACCCGTTTACTCATATATATATATATATATCTTCTTCTGATGGCACTACAGCAAAAATCGGGCCTGGGCCTGCCGGGCACACCGAGCCGCAGTTTTTACACTGCCGTACTGCCGGTTTTCGTAGTCAAATGCTACATTGTTTAAGGCGTATAAGTGACTAGCTTATAGCGCCTGAGTGTGATAAATACATGTAGCTGTATTTTATATTTTACGACAAATCACACATTGTCGACAGGCGGATTCGAACTGACGAACCTTGGCTCGGGTGACGTCACAGTATGTTAAGAGATGTGCCTTAACACGCTCGGCCACCGCACCTGTGTATATATATATATATATATTATCCTGAACTCTGTATGTAAAATGTATATTATATTCCCGTTAATACATGCAATGAGTTAACAAGGTTTGAAATCAATTTTATATTACATTTTCCTTGTTACCAAGTCTTTTAGTATGCCTTTTACAAGTTCAAATTAAATAAATTTAATTTATGTGGAACTTATTTTAAATATACAGAATTTTAAAATTAAAATCGTACCTGGCATTTTTAAAAAATTCAAGTCAATTTTTGAGCCGGTTTCTTTTAAACATTTGTACTTAAATTTAATAATATGTAGTTTATTATTAGAGATCGGATTTATAGAAAATATGCTTATACTTAATATTTGAGGCATGAAAAATCTATTTAAAAATCTGTACGAATCAAATAAAAAGTAATAAGATAAGACCAAGTTTTTTATGCCTTTTTGCTTTTTTTCAATTTTCATGCCTATTATTATTTTTATGCGTATTTTGAGCCTTTTTTACTTTTGAAGTGATTTTTTTCAAAATTTATTAAATAGAAATTTTTTTTTGCGCTACGCCACTGCACACGTTAATGGATTTGTACTTTGTAATTCCCCGTCGTACCGTCTAACAGGGGAGTCCCCGTTTTTATTTGCGTCGAGTCTTAAACTCACTCACTCCGTTGTGCTGAAGTTGTTCGTGTGACAGTGTAAAGTGCGTTCGTAGTACAATGCCAAAACAAAAATCTACCGTAGAGGCAGGGCCGTCTTAAGCATATTCTGCGCCGAGGTGCCGGGTGGACAGCCTGCGCCCCAGCTCTAGTCAACCAAAAAAACGCAATGTAATGTTTAATGTTTCATTTATTTATTTCTCAAAATTCGTATAATATACAAATAAAACAATAACTTATATAAATTAAAAATCAACTCTTTTTTTCAATATAAAAGCCCGGAAAAATACATCAGTAATGTTTTACTTTATATTATTATTTAATAGGTACCAATTTATTCTGATTATTATTATTTATAATATATATTAAAAAAAGGATTCAATTATATAATATATTAAATAAAGAAAAGGCTTCAGAATCCAATGTTTTTATAAAATATTTATTTGTGGACGTCTCGAGCAAAAATATTAGCTCATCATCAGCATCAACGTCCCCGAAAAGGACATTTTAATTACGAGACTACAGATGAGCCCATTTTAGACCCAATGAAAAAATTTAAAATAAATTTTTATTTTATTTACTTAAAACGGCTATCTCGAAATTAATTGAGAGATTCGAGTTACTAATGGATCAGAATAATAATAATAATAATCTATTAAATAAAGAAAAGGCTTCAGAATCCAATGTTTTTATAAAATATTTATTTGTGGACGTTTCGAGCAAAAATATTAGATCATCATCAGCACCTTCTAATATAAATACAATAATTCTAATATATAACTAGCAAATTATTCAAAATGTCAAATCTTTAAAAAACGTAAAAATATAAAACAATATTTGTAAAATGTGAATAATAACAAAAAAGAAAAGGATACATATGAAAAATAAAAAAAGAAAAACAAAAAATAATAAATAATTAAAATAAAATATATAAAAATTAAATTGTTAAATTCCCGAAACAAAATTGAACATAATAAATTATTTTACGCATCAGTTTGATAATGGTGTAAATTTATATGTAACGTTTCTAGATTAAGTCTATGCTCTTTATTTTCCATAACATCAATAATTTTGGCTTCAGAAAAATAGAAAAGTTATATATATATCCCTATATCATTTTGGCATCCTTCAATTGATCATTTTGTATCATTTCGGCATCCACTTGTAATTTGGCGTCCGGTATACGGACGTCACTTTACTTAGCAGTTTAAATCAACTTTTCATGCATGCCGTGACATCTACTGTCAATATACAAAAATTCGTAATGTCGCCAAAATGATGAAAAATTGAAAAAGAAATGTATAATTTAGTTCAGTCAGATTCCGTTAAGCGCGCTTGTAGAGTTAAGCGTATATTTCAACTATATCTTTTCCGTACATATACGAGTGGATTTGGAATCCGAAAAACTGGCAACGTTGTCTCCCAATTTTTCACATTGAAGTTCGCAGTTTCGTATTTAGTTTTATGTTGTCGATATGATCAAAAGTGAAAGCAATGATTAAAAACAGCAGAAGTTCAAAAATGTTGGCTATTGTAGATAAGTTTTTATTTACGTACAGGAAATAAAAGTGTATTTATTGGGAGTATTTAACAATTTGTTCTGTATTACAAAACATGATTTGGTTATCACAGCGACTGTATTGAATTATATAATTGGTTATTATGAATACGATAACAAATAGTATTATGCATTTATTTATTATGTTTATTTTTCTACGATTGCTATGAAAAGTTGACAATTACGCTCTCATTTGTCATCGTAAAGTTCACGTTATCTGTGGAACAATCGAAAAATATCTTTTTTGCGCGTCTCCAATGGCAACGCGCGAAAAAGACGTTAAATGCGCGCGTTTCCAATGGCAACGTGCGAAAAAGATAATAAATGCGCGCTTATTTCAAAAGTTACCAGGGATACAAACAAAACAGAAACTTGTTATATTGTCAGTTAACAGAATGAATTTATTTTTAATACGTATACGTTTTTAAATAATTTTAAGATGTAATCGTAGAAAAAATTATGTGTGTATCACGAGCGTAAAATGTCTTTGTTCCTTTTACCGTGCTCGAGTAACAAAGAATCACTTTACGCTCTTAATACACAAATAACTATTTTTTTTATTTTGTTCAAATAAATAATAATAGAGCACTTGCATCTAGGTTATGTGTAAAGAGCGGGAACATGTTACCGGTCTACCACCAAAATATTAACATGGCTTTTGATATGCAATTTTCTTAAAAATTAAATAAAGTTTCTTCAAAGCAATTTTAATAAAATCTATATAAATAAATAATAAAATCTGATACGAATATAATTAAAAAAGGAAACGTTAATATACGTTTTGACAGTGTGAAATAATAAGAAATATGGACAAAATTTAAGTTTTAATATCTAATAAATAAATCTTGATCAATATTTTTGCAATATATATTTAGTATTTAATAACTGTATACAATACTAAATATCATCATATCATCATTTCGTTATAGTATATTACACATTAAATATTGAGTAATGTTTTGATAAAACAAATATTATTTTATTAAAAGTTTAAATAATAAAATTTGAAAATTTATGTTCAAATTAAAGTTATTTGGGGCTCTGAGGCTCTGAAAACAATCGGATAAAAATACATTTCTATCATTTTGTATAAGTAGAGCGCCATATTGTTTTGTTTTATTCAAATTAGACTATACGCTTTTTTTTTGAGGATTTAATAGTGATTTTTTTTACTTCCCCAACCTATATAATAAGGGAAGTATTATGAACGTGATTTTTATCGATCTCGAGATTTTGATGAATCTTTACGTTTTAGACCCTACTGAACCTAAAAAATATAGTCGTAGAAAAAGTCGGTCCGTCGGTCTGTTAGCCTGTCGCCGTTATCTTGAAAGCACGATAACCTAAGAACGCGTTAAAGTTTTGGATTGAAATTGTATATTTACGATTAAGAGCCAAAAACCTAAGTAAAGTTTAATAATGAACAGTATACAAGAAATGGTACTACAACTTTACTGATAGGTCTTTTTACGGTTTTGTGTATATTTCGTGAACGGTTGTGTGTATTACAAAATGTGTAATGATAAAAATTAATTCTAATCAAATTTGTATCAACTTTTATTTTAAATATTATTTCATACCAGTGACATCACAAATTTATTGATTGATTTTATATAAACAATTTTCAACTAGTTTTTAATACAAATTATTGAAAAGATATCGATTTTGGTATAAAATTATTCAAAATGTCTAATAATCGGCATTTGTTTTTTTTACAAAAAATTTATCTATCAAGTAAATCATCCATAAAAATGCGTGAAGGATTTGATTTATAAGGTGAGTTATGTTGAAGAAGTACTGTGGGGGCCAAAGCAGATTTTTTTCTATTTAAGACATTTAAAGAAAAGTACTTACATATGTCTGAAAATTTCGTGCTTCGGTTCTAATAAAACAAAACATTATTGTAATGAGATAATATTTTTATATAGTTGAAAACAGAAAAATAATCGCTATTAAAAATATACATAAGATCACATCATTTACGCATTTCTGAGTGTGGCATTCTTTTTATAAGCAGATTTTAGCAGATATGGTATTTTCGCTTACTACTTTCGTCCACTCACTAATTTTATGAGTAATGTTTTCTTTTCAAAAGTTCAGTGGCAGGATTGAACAAAACTCTATACAGCACTCATGAGAAACTAATTCACCCACTTGTGTGTCTTCCACAGTCGGCTTCGCCTCGTGTGTAAATGAATTTCACGCGTGGGTAAAACTTTTAGTTTCTACACTCGTACTGTGTAATATGCTATTCTTTCAAAATATTTTTTTATCTTCATTGGCTTAGTAAACATTAAACTGATGTGGTAAATATAAACACATTCATTTCAAATATATGACTTTTTCAGAAACATCCAAAAATTATTTGTTTTTCAGAATAAACAAGTGTAATTTGATGGTCTAGTGCAGAGAATATCAAACTTATTCCTTTTACCGCCCCCTTTGAAGATCAATTATTTTTCAGCGCCCCCTATTTTTTATACACTCCTAAAACTTAAAAGCCACAATTTCATTACTTTAATTAATTTAGTTATAGTGTGCTATATTAGTCGGTTCTGGTGTTTAAACTTACATTCTGAACTAGATATTTTTACCAGTGAGAGCAATTAAAACGCAACTTTATAATATTAAGAATATATTTTAATCAAATTAAAAGAAACAATATAGATAGGTAATCAATTTTAGTTTTAAAACTAATCTAATGAGATGGATGAATTTGCTGATTTTTAACAAGTTTGTCAGTTCTATAAGTTCTTCTTCCAGTTGGGGTGATACTGCTATGTTGACATTTGAAAAAGGATCAAACACACAGTCTGGTATTTCCAAATTCAAAATGTCCTGGAATCTTTCAATGAAATCACTGTGGAGATTTTCCAAATGTTTGTGTAAGAGCAGCTTAGATACGAAATCAGCGACGACATTTTTTGTTTTTATTAAGTTCAAGGGATCGCCTTGAATTTGGAGATTCATATCATTAAGCAATTTATAAAGGTCTGTCAGGTATGCGATATTATTCTTTGATGTGATGAAGTTCTCGCTCAATTATGTGTCTTTGTTTTCCAAGAACTCTACGACTGAGTCAAATAGATTGTAAAATCGAGTCAGACATCATACAGGGCAGAAATTTAAACTAATTATTCGATATTGAGTAGTAGGTAGGTTTTAATTTTAGTGACTTTTAAAATATAAAGTAAATGAAATTGCAAATCAACCATCGCCCCCCTAAACCACGCCAACGCCCCCCCATTTTTTTCTGGACGTCTTAACGCCCCCCTCTAGGTCTCCAACGCCCACTTTGAGAAAGACTGCTATAGATGGACGCCAAAATGATTAACGGATGTATATATATATATGTATATATATATATATATATATATATATATATATATATATATATATATATATATATATATATATATATATATATATATATATAATCGACTGTTCGGGACCAATCCAAAATTTCAGTACGTTCATATTCTTCATAAATTACTGTACCTACATATAATTTCAAATTTGCAATGAAATATTACATAGAAGTATTTAAAAACCTGTTTTTCCATTGTCTCTGACAGTACACAATACGGTGGTGTGGATAGCGATACGAAATTCGATTCCGGAGATCCCGAGTTCGAATTGCACTCAAGCTAAAAATTATATAAAAAACTACCACACTGCGGCTCGGTGAGTGCGTACACTGTACTGTAATTGGGATTAAATTCCTGTTGTACAGCGTAACATAAATAAATAAATAAATAACACATTGTCCCGCGGGTTGAGGGCCTGACTCACAACCATAAGGTCGTGGGTTCGGGTCCCGCCCGTGGCGACCATGCAAAGGACATATCGGCATATGACCTTAGTAGTTGGTCCGATATATAAATTTAAAAAAAAACACACATAAAGGCTACTGTTTGGGGACATCTCGAAGTCGGTAATTTAGAGACCGTTATTAATGGTATAAAATATTAATAATTTTAAAACATTGGTAAAAATAATTATATTTTGTTATTTTCATATACTACAGGACCCATGTAATGATGCAATATGTTTATATATATATTTATTTATAATTATTATTTGTACATAAATTAGAACAAGTAGCTTGTATTAGACAAGGTAACATTAGTATTTGTACAGTGATTAAATTTAATAAATCCTCCTTAAATAAAACTTCTTGAAATTAGTATTTCTCATTACTTTTACATAAACAGATTGTTTCGTTGTTGTAATAATGCTTGTCTTCATATTTTCTACTCGAAAGTAATTCATCATTTATTGTTAGTACATTGAATTCATTGTTCCGTTTAATCATATATTTAATATTAAAAAAGAAAAACAGCTGACAATGATGTTCACGGCGATCGTGTCCCATGGCTTGGTGAATTGTTGAATTCGAGTCGTGGTAAGAGCGTTATAGTGACACTGGCCCTTATGCAATCCTTTCTGCCAGGTCTGAGGGGCTTCCCCCCCCGGGGTGCGCTACTTTGACGTAGTGGGGGGGCTTGAGCGGTTCTCGTCCTAGACGAGAACCTGACTAAAAGCGCACCAAGGAAGGCGCCATGCGGCTGTCACCAGTGGTGCGGCATGGCAACAGCGTCTGTTTCCCTAGTTGGGACGGCTGTAGGAGGAAACCTGGCAGAAGGTATAAAATGCAAAACGTCAGAAAAGACGAAAAAATCGTAATGGAAGGTTTGAAAAACAAACATTCCCACGCGGGTACCAATCCCGCCGTTGGTTCCGATCGGGTGGAAGCCCCGGTGACCGACGCCGACCCCATGGGATGTGGGAGGGGTCAACAAACCTCTGGAGGCGGTAGTTCCCAGGCCGCGATTGAACAAACTGGACCATTCAGGAGGAGTTCTGTGATGAGCAGGACACCTCCCGAGATTAAAAGGGCTGTCATCCCCTTAGAAAAGCTACCGACACTTAGAGATAGGTCAGGATCGGTAGGTAGTCTATCGACGGGTCGCGAGAGACCCGCCGGAGACTACAAACGGAAAAGAAAGGAGACGGGAGCCTCTAACGAAGAGGCTTCCTTAGATAAAATGGTCGGCTGCGTGCAGAACCTGCTGCAAGAGATCAGCGACCTGACGTTAACACTGGGTTCCGCGACTAACATCAGAAATGATGTTAAAAACGGAATCCACAAGGTAGCCATCGTGGCCACGAAACTCCAAAACGGAGGCTTCGAGGCCATGTTAGAAGAGCTACTGGAGGAAAGGGCGGCCAAAAACTTCAAAAGGTCGCCCCAAAAAACAGCAGGTAAACCGGCCACATGCGAGGCAAGCACGCAGTGGCCGGAGCCAGGCATGGTGTGGGGAAAACCGGTTAAACCTGTGAAACCGAAGTTTACCCACACAAAAATCGTCGAAGGGAGTCCCCTCGTCCTAAGTTCGGACTGGGACCTTGCGGTCATTAGATCAAAGGCCGACCCCAAAATGGAGAGAGGGATCCAGCATCTCTTCAAGAACAGGTTTGAAGGGATTGCTGACCCCGAAGGAGACGTGGCCAACGTGCAGACGGCCACATGGGTCTCTGGGAAAGAGCCGATCAAGAGATCCATCTACCGGATCGACGACGGTGATGCAAAAGAGCTCCGCAAAAGAGCGGAAGAGGTTCTCAGCAATGTAGCTGAGAACAACAGAAAGAAGCTAGCCCTACCCTGGGACGAACAACTGTCCGGGAAGCTAGCGGACCTTCGGGTAATACTGGAGGAGACAGCGGCCAAACACATGGTCGAGGTATCCATCCATGTAAAGCCCGGAGGCAAAGAAAAGAGGAAGGTGGAGACGAAGAAGGCGGGCACGGACGCCATCGTCGTCAGAAAGGCCGAGGGTGCTACGTACGCTAGCACCCTCAAGGCAGTGAAGGAGGAATTGGCAACAAAGGGCCTCGGAAGCACGATTCGCGGTGTACGCGAATCCAAATCCGGAGACCTGGTCCTTACCATGACCAAAGGAAACGGAGGGGAGGCGGACCCTATCCATAAAGCCTTGCAGCACAAGCTAGGCAAGGATAAGGTTAAGGCCCCCAGACAAAAGCCGGAGGCAACCGTGCATATTAAGGACATGGAGGTCTTGACCTCCATGGAGGACGTAAGAAAGGCGGTTGAGGGAGTGCTGGGTCAGGAGGGGACCGGCAGGATCCACGTTGCCTCTCTGCGTAAAGGGTTTGCAGGAACCCAAAACGCAACTGTCCACTTACCTAAAGAGGACATGGAGAGGCTGGTCAAACTTAAGACCATAAGAATTGGCTTGCCTGCATGTAGGGTCATTCCTGACAAGAAGCTAACAACATGCTTCAGGTGCTGGAATGTGGGGCACACAGCTCCTAAATGCACGGGACCAGACAGGTCGAAGTGCTGTAGGAACTGCGGCCAGGAAGGGCACATCCGCAAGGATTGTAAGATGGAAAGCGCTTGTGCCATCTGTAACACCAAGGGGCACCCGGCAAACACCACCAGATGCCCGGCGTTCAGGAAAGCCCTGGCACTCCCGGCCAAAAAGGCTAAAACCCCTGAGGCTACGGGGAAAGGGGAAGAACCCAAAACCAGCAATGTCAAGACGACCTAAGACGTCCGGTATGCAGGTGCTAGATAGAGCACTGGCAAAGGCCGAAGCAAAAGAACGTAACAACAGCAAAGCCTCTCAAGAACCGTTGAGGCAAATCAGGTTCGTGCACGGCGGAACCCTGCACGGAGAACCAGGGACCCTGGGCCTCCGGGCTTCCGCCGGTACAAACATAACAGGGAGCGACAACAACGGCTCAGTTATAGCACAAGCACCTAAGGTGAGGGGATGCGAGATCCCTTGGGATTATACTCGCATCAACCAGATGCAACTAGAAGGACATCTGGCGAATGCTTCGGTCTTCGATATGACCAGGCTCTATCTGGCATACCTGTGCAAGAACAGAAGCGGCCACTATCAAGGACAGACATTCGTGTCAGTCAAGGTGAAGCTGAGAGCAATGGGCTTCCCTGAGGATGTGGAGAAGGTCAGGGAAGTGTACCTGAGGTACTGCTGCTCACAAGGAGTAACCGGAGAGGAGGCGGAGGAAGACCTCCGAGTCCTCGAAGGTTACATCAAAGAAAAGAGACTGACGTATATCCAGACGACGGAAAGGCAGCGAAAGGAAGCAGCCGAGCGAAGCTACCTTGGTAGCCCAGCAAGCTGCGACCCGGAGTGTGTCATACTCTGATGACCAGTAACACCACGAGGTCAAATTCCGCAATCAAATGCCTGCAAATAAACACGGGCAGGATGCGGGATTCACAGGATATCGTCATGTCATCTGCGATGGAAAGGGGAGTTGACGTATTAATTATAAGCGAACCAAATAAGTCCCTAGCCAAACAACACCTCTGGCTCACAGACAAGGACATGGACACCGCTGTAATTATGCTCAACAAAGGCATCCCCATTAAAGATCAAGGAAGTGGGAAGGGCTTCACATGGGTTGAGGTAGATGTATACAGGATATACAGTTGCTACATCTCACCTAATGTGGACGTTAACACCTTCGAATCCTTCCTAGAAGAGCTGGGCAGTAGTATCAGACAGGTACGAAGAAAAGTCATACTCGGAGGGGATTTCAACGCGAAATCCTACATCTGGGGTGATAAACAAGATGGAAGAGGAGAAACCTTGGCTGACTGGATGTCACAACACCAGTTGGTAGTGGTCAACATAGGTACAACACCTACCTTTGTTAGAAGGACCCAGGAGTCAGTACTGGACCTTACTATGACCAAGGACATAAATGTGATACAGCGATGGGAAACCCTGGAAGAGGAGACCCTGAGCTTTCACAAGATGATCAAGTTTGACTTGCAAGTAGCGATAAACCCCAACCAGGGATCAAACTTTAAGCCTACCGGTTGGAAAGTCTCCGAAGATCTTATGCCAAGCTTCAAACACGAACTGGCAGAAATCCAGGAGACTGACCAAAGAACACCAAGTGCAGCCGCCTTTACGAACAACGTAGTAAAGGCGTGCGAAAGAAGCTTCCCACGGAGGAGAGCTCCAAAAGGCAATAGAACTCAGGCCTACTGGTGGAATACGGAAGTTGGCAACCTCCGCAAGGAATGCCTCAAGGCCCGTAGGAGTTCCACAAATACCAACAAGAGAGCCTCCTCCACAGACGAGGAAAAGCAGAGAAAGTGGGAAGAGTATAAGACAACAAGAAGAACTTTAAGAAAGGCTATCCTAGACGCAAAACGAAACTCCTGGAATAAGGTCCTACAGGACCTTGACCAGGATGTCTTCGGTCTAGGATATAGGATCGTGGTTGGGAAAATCAAAACACAAGGCAAACTTGATGTTGACCAACAACTAGAGATAGCAAGGGGACTGTTTCCTCAAGTAGCGCCGGTGGACTGGGGACCAATGGTAGAACACCTTCCATCCCCCCCACCCCCATTTGGGGAAGCAGAACTCTTGCATGCAGTCTCTAGGCTCAAGAACGGGAAAGCGGCTGGCCCTGATCAAATTCCACCTGAGATCGCTAAAGTTGCCGTATCAGAACACAAGGAGACCTTCCTGGAGATTATGGACAACATAATCTCGACAGGAGAGTTTCCGTCTGACTGGAAACAGACCAGACTAGTTCTGATAGAAAAGCCAAAAAAGGATACGACAGCCCTGCCCTCATACCGGCCCATTTGCCTACTTAACACGCTAGGCAAAATTGGTGAGCAGTTGATTTGTGACAGAATCAACCAAGAGCTCGAAGCCAAGGGGGGTCTGTCAAAGCAGCAGTTCGGCTTTAGAAAAGGACTGTGCACCACGGATGCAATGAAAGAGGTGATAACCTGCCTCCAAAAGGGAACTAGATCTCGAAACACAAGAGGTTTCTGTGTTCTCGTGACACTCGACATTAGAAATGCCTTCAACAGCGCAAGCTGGATATACATTATAGAGGCAATGATAGGCAAAAACATCAGCCCCTATCTAGTCAAGGTCACGAGAAGTTACCTTGAGAACAGAAAGATCTCAATCGGGGACAAAACCCTACCGATGAAGTGCGGCGTACCACAAGGCTCCAAGCTCGGGCCTCTCTTATGGAACATCATGTATGATGGGATATTCGAGATAGAACTGCCCGACGGAGCAACCGCAATAGGTTTCGCGGACGACATCGGCATCGTGGTCACAGCATGGACCGAAGCCGAACTGGAACTAAAGATCAGAGTAGCGGTAGAGACCATCATTACATGGCTCGAAAATAAGGGTTTGCAAGTGGCACCAGAGAAGACGGAGGCAGTAATACTGGCTGGCAGAAGGACACTTCTGGAAATGGACATCACAGTCCAGGACCAAGTGATCCAGACGTCATCCAGTATTAAATATCTCGGTGTTCATTGGGATAAAGACCAAAAAATGCGGGAACACGTAATCCGCACTGCCAAAAAAGCAGGAGAAGCGGTACGAAACCTCTCTCGGCTCATGCCGAATATAGGAGGACCAGCCGCAACAAAGAGACGGATACTGGGTGCAGTAGTTAACTCCATACTACTGTACGCAGCCCCGATTTGGAGTAAGACCATGCTACTCGCGAAATATAGAACCATATATGAGCGAGTACAGCGGCAAATGGCATTAAGGATTTGCAGTGCATATAGGACTGTATCGACAGCGGCAGCTCAAGTCCTGTCGGGACAGATCCCTATAGACCTGTTGGTCCAAGAGAGAGAGACAACGTACCGCAAGACAAAAGAAGAGACTAAAACCATCAAGGAAGCCACGATGAGTGCCTGGCAAACCAGGTGGAATCCAGGAGCCACGGGAGAGTGGACGAGGAGACTCATCCCGGAAATAAAAGGGTGGAAGGATAGGAAGCATGGTGAGCTAGACTTCCACCTCACACAGCTACTTAGTGGTCACGGTTCCTTTGAAGCCTATCTCAAAAAGATAGGAAGAAGGGACTCGGCAACCTGCCCCTACTGCCATCTAGGGGAGGATTCTGCCGAGCACACCTTCTTCTACTGCCCTGAATGGACAACTGAAAGGACAGTAGCGGAGGAGGAACTCAATACTAGCATAAACCCTGACAACATAGTACATTTGATGTTGCAGGGGGAGGAAAACTGGTCCGCCATAAAACGGCTTGCTAACGCAGTAATGCGGAAGAAAGAGCAAGCCGAAAAGGACCGAGAACAAGAACAGCGACATAACCGGATTTGACGACGACCTCAGCGGAACACCCAAGCTGAGTAGAAGAGGGGGCAGCCTGGAAAGTAATGCCGAGAGGTAGTTCTACGGGCTGCATACACCCCATGTATATTGGTGGTTAGGTTTTAGTGGGTATGGTCAAACGACAGGCGAGTCCCACACAAACGTGCGTAACAGCATTTCCCCCACCAAGAAAAAAAAAAAAAAAAAAAAAAAAAAAAAAAAAAAAAAAAAAAAAAAGGTCTGAGGGGCTTGGCACGTGGATCTTGTGCTTGTTCGAAATTCTCGGAAATCTACTCTGTAATATAATGCAATCCATATAAAATGTTTCTTCAGCCCATAGTTTATGAACAAATTACTATTAAAATATTTCATCAATAATTCTATAGATGTTTTAAGACAAATTGGAGATGATAATATATTTCCCGTTAAGAAATTCATATAAAATGTTTTACTTGCCACTCACTTGTAAACGTCATTTATCACAACTCCTTAGTAACCTAGACACATACTAATAACAAGCTACTTGCTTGTACAAAACCTGTAAAACTTTTACATGCTGGCTATGAATTTACTTGCGAGTAGTTTTTTTGTTCTTGAAGATTGTGTTTTATTACTTTTTATTGTCATACATATTAAAAATGATTGAACAATTATGGTTTCCGCAGATATTGAGTTTTTCAGACGAATTCAAGTCACTTGCGTTTGAAGAATTAACTGCAGATTCTAACGAAGTAGAATGCACGACATTTGTTGACTCACATGCAGGAAACATTTTTCTGGACATCTCAATTTTTGTATTAATAGAATCATCCACATATTCTTTCGCCACCAAAAATTGTTATAACCTTAAAAAGCAACCAATGATCTTCAGAAGCTTCTACAAGAAATATTTTAACTTACTCTCTAGTTAAAACCGTAGCCTTTTTGGGAACATAACGCTCATGCTTTCTCTTCAGAAACGCAATTACCTTATAAAATCTGTAAATGACAAATAAAAATGATTTTTTTTCGGTATTTAACCTCAAAATCAAAAAACAAACCTTCTATAGTTTCAATATTTCCTTTAACTTCCAGGCAGATTTTTAATATAGACTATTTCGACCACAAGGAATTAGAACTGAATTTTGAACACTGTTTTATTCTTGCCAATTTTTTTAATCGACGAAAACTCGCACGGACCTTGCCGCAGTCTTTTCTGGATATAAACTTGAAGCCAAGCTCGTGGCTTCTTTGTATTTATTAAGATAATAAAATATAATTACCTTACTTGTTATATTTCTTCTAATTAATATTCGTCTTTCAATTGTAGTACATATCTGTTTAAACAATAATTTAGGTTATGCTGAACATTAGGTAGTAATTATTTCCTGGAATAAAACAATCCATAATGTATAAACTTGATTGTACTTATTAAGATAATAATCTTATCTGCAATTTTGTTGTGTTATTTGCCAAACTAACAATTTTACATTGATACATGATATTTCACATTGTGAGAGGTTACAATGACAGTTGTCTTTGTCTCTTATCTCTGCTTTGAACTTAACCAAGATATCTACGTCAGATCCGTACTTAGCCCAAATGTTTTAATGAAAATCTATTGATAATTTTTTGGTATAATTTCCGATGTAGATAAATTAAATTTTGACCGACTCATTATCATATTTTGTCTATTCACTTTTCATTCAGAACGTATTGTGCAAAATCAATTAATCGTTTAGTTAGTATAATTTAAAATGTATTATTATCGGCACGTGGGTCATTTGTATTTTTTTTAAGTTAGAATAAATTTTCAGAACCCATCTAAAATATAGTTACATACGTGTTCTGTGTTACTATAGCGATAAAAGAAAATTTGGAAAATTCGCACGTAAGGAACGAAAAGGAATGTGATACAATACTAAGCAGTACCTTATTAAATAAATTAAATTTTGAATACAAATTAAAATTTGACTATGCTGATTGGTTAAGAACTTTGAAACTGAACTTCAAGTCTACTACAAACTGATTTATACAGATATTAAAACATAAATGGTACTAGCTTTAAATTTAACTAGCAACAGACTACCGTCTGCTGTTTGGTGGTAAATATCTAAATCTTCTTTCCCGATTGAAGCGGAGACCCGGCGGTGAAAAGCGTTGTGGCAGTAGGAAGAAAGGTTATAAGTTAAGAAGCTCTGGATCCAGGAAGTTGTATCTTTCTTGTTTCTTATCATAAACTTATCCTCCCGCATGCATTGCCGTCATGGTGTCTGTCAGTCCATACAGAGGCCAATTCTCCCATGAAATAGTTTGCTCTAGGAAACTTAAAACCCAGCCAGCACAAAAAACAACTAAACAACAAATTAAAAAAATCTGGTGTGGGCACCATATGACTTTCTTATACACTAATTCAACATTTATGTTTGAAACATATGAAAATTAATTTTTCTGGTTTTATACAGGCTGTTAATACTAAGTTGTAACACCCGAAAACGGAAATTAGAACTCATTGAAACAAACAACTTTTTTTAGTTCAAATTTTTGATTTGAAGTCTCAGTTCATAGTTATTGGCGTTTTTTTGTTTTTCTAAAAATCGTCATTACTCCCTTATTTTAAGTAATATTTAAAATATATAAAAACTTTCAGCATTTGGTTTTCTAAAACATTTGTATTTACAATTATTTTTTATTCCAACTCGTAAAGTAAGGGTTTTATGCCGGTATGACATATGACACATGGAAAAATAACAGTAGTATAGCTTATACTCCACGTTTTGTTTGGAAATCTCAGCTTAATGTTAAGTGTTTCTGTTATAAATTAATACCCACTCGATGATAACCCAGAAATTACAAATGAAGCAAATGCATCAGATCAAAACGAACATTCTTTTTTAGACGAAATATCCTCAGATCAAATTTAAGAAATAACTAAAGCAAACTACCATTTATTGTAATTCCAGAAAATAATTTAAAAATTTTAATAGACACTGGTAGCACGAAATCATTTGTAAATCCCGACATTGCATTCAAACACTACAAACACGCTATCAGTAAAGACTCGTTTCAAATTACAACTGCACACGGTTCATCTACCGAGAAATACAGTACACAAATTCCTATCTCAAAAATGTTTAATCTCAAAGACAATCCAAAACCAGCGTTAAAATATTATCTTTTTAAATTTCATAATCAATTTGATTTACTACTTGGCATGGAAAATATGAAAAAACTAAAAATTTCAATAATAAAACAAATAATTTAACAGCAAATAAAAAAATTCGTAATAATGGCATAATAGAATCGACGTCTGAAAAAATCATTAAAATAAAAGTTAACAAAAAAAAAGATAATATTCTAGTTCTATTTCTGATTGTGCTACTGTAGCAAAAAAATATGAAGCTATGTGTACAATTATTAACTTTTTAGAGAGCGAAGTTAAATATCAGTTTAAAATTAGAATTATAGTGGAAGCGTTAGACAATTACGAAATTTATACAATGAATGCAGACTCAAATTTAAACGTCACACAAACAGAAAAAATACAAGTATGCAAAAAAAGGTCGGAAAAAGAAAAAAAAATTATAATTGACTGATTATCAATTGTTTTCCCTAAACGTCATTAAAAATCTATTGTGTTTGGTATGAAACTAAAGGGTTTAATGAGAGCTTTCGAACAAAATTATTAAAAATTATTCAAAGCCGACCCGATCGCTAGTAAGATACTAAACCTAAGCTTACCCAGAATTGCTTACGAACGCCACCAGTTAAACTGGAACGATGTTAAATCAATGCTCGAATACATTTTCGATAAAACGAACATTCTAATTACAATCTTAACCTTACCAGATAGAACACTCCCACGCATAGAAATTAATACAAATGATTCAGATGAAAACATTAACCAATTTCAGATATTCATGCATAATTTTAATAAAGAATGAAGTAATAATATATATTCTAATAATCAAGATGATAATCAATCTTTAGTTGTCGAAATGGGAGATGATATTTAAATTGTAGATGTAAACAACGACCAACACTATGATAACAATAGTGACGTCACAGTTCAATGTAATCAAGGGAACCCAGTATTCGGCATACCTATTGCTGAATATCTTGTTAATTTGGGTAAAAATCAGATAATCATATCTGAAGTAGAATTCAGCCGTAATTCCCCAAAAATGCTGAAACTTTTTGAGAATACAAAGCAAAGAATGCTGGTACAAGTTTCGAAATCAAATTACGAAAAAGAAATTATTCAATTCCTTAAAGAGTATATCGTACCAAAAGTTAAATGTTATTTATATTTTGAAAACGAATTATATGAAAAATTATCTCTAGTTCGCAACATTCACAAATTATAAATGCACACAATATCTTACAGACGTTACTCAAGAGGAAGAAATACTAGAAATCATAAATAACTACCACACGGCAAAAACAAACCACAGAGGTATTGACGATACAGAGGCACGCATTAAACAGAGGTTTTACTGGCCAAAATTAAGAAAAACGGTTCAAACGTTTATTAATAACTGTGAAATATGTCAGCTTACGAAATATGACAGAAAACCCTTAAATTTAAAATTTAATATAACACCGACAGCAACAAAGCCTTCTAAAATTGTACACGTAGATACGATATCACTAGAAAGTTCTAAAATTTTAACGGTAGTTGACTCATTTTCCAAATTCGCACAGGCATATAAACTTAATTCCGAACAAGGTATCAAAGTAGCTAATAACTTGATAAAACATTTCACGCACCATGAAATACCAGAGCAAATAATTTCTGATAACGGACTAGAATTTAGAAATTCAGTAGTTAAAGAACTTTTAGACATACGCAAAATTCACACCCACTTCATTAGTTCACAAAATCCTCAACCTAACGAAATAATAGATTGTGTCCACTCGACTCTCATGAATACATTAGATTGTTCAACAATCTGACATAATTTTCTAAAGAAACAATTGAAGCTAAAGTAAACTATGCTCTTTTAACATATATTAATACAATTCACTCTGTTACGAAAAGAAAACCATCAGAAATCATATCCGGTCACCTGGATATAAATTCCCCCCTTCAATATAGATATTGATAAACAGCTTGTTAATAATTACATGGAAAATCATAGAAATAAAACAAAAATTTAATATCAAACTATTAATAACAAAATTCTGCAAAATAAAGAAAAAATAATTAATATACGTAATGAAACCAGAGAAGAATTACCAAAAATGCCTAAAGAAATATACGTAAAAAATAAACAAAACGACAGAAAACAAAAATTAAATTTTAATCCGAAAAATTAAAACCAATTAATAAAAATTTAAAAACTGCAAAATTAGAAACTAAACACGGGAACAATATGGAAAAATCCATCTCTTTAATATAAAACGTCCTAGATAAAAGACTTATCAATTTAATACTCTTCCAGGCTGTTCACATTTGGACAAGGATCGATCATCAAAAACATAACCGAAAATATTGGATTACCACCTGTTACACTGGGTCCGGCTAAACTAGAAAAAGCAACACATACACTCATCCACTACTACAACCTCAAACCCCTCTTCGAACAATACGACAACTAGAGATGAAAAACTATCGGCAATTTCAACTATCGATTGTTCGATAGTGCTATCAGTAAAGTATCGATATATCGATAGTACTATCGATAGTCAATTTAAATACTATACGATAGATTTAGTTACTAAATGATAGTTAGTAAACGATAGTTACTAAACAATAATTCCTCAACCTAAATAGTTTAGACTTGAAATTGACCTAAATACAGGTCGAAATATCGTCTGTTTTTTTTAAAATTAAATAAAACTAAGCCATGTTTATCTCACCTTCAGAGTGTTAGAACAATATTCACTACAGCACAAACTTCAATGAACATCAGAGAACAACTGAATGTAAATTATCTCGTACCTGTCACCCTGTAATAAATTTCTTAGAAATCTCACTTTGTCTTCATAACTTTAAAATCTTCCGACATCCAATCAATTTACAGCTAACATTTGTGTACAGTTACTGTAAAATAACGATATTGAATATAATTTGAATTATATCATTTAAATGTAGATGAAATCTTTATAAGTCATACTTAACACGTTACCTACCACATGGTCCGTAAATAACCCACGTATTTGAATTGCTCCGGGACCATAAGGTTACTAAACGATAATTACTAAATGATAGTTACTAATTGATAATTACTAAACGATAGTTACTAAACGATACTAACGATAGTTTTTTTTCTTTCAATTACTTATCGATAGTAGTTTTTTTTTAAACTGTCGATGTATCGGTAGTTTTTCACCTCTAACGACAACCTGAACAACCAATATAATGACCTAAAGACAACGATATCCAATAAATCTAAATATTTACATGAACTTAACAACTATGTCAAAGTAGTAGAATTCATTCGTACAAATATTAATAACAAAATTGATAATATTGAATTTCATACAAATTAAAATAGAAACAAAAGAGGCTTAATAGATGGATTGGGATCCGTTTTCAAAGTCGTTACTGGCAACTTAGATGCAGAAGACGGTAAAAGATATGACAAAATATTAAACTATATTCAAAAGAATGAACACAATTTGGAAAACCAATTAAAATTAGCATACTCGGTAAACCACCAAATTAAAACAAATTTTAATAATACCATTTTAAACATACAACATAATGAATCTATTCTGAAATCAAAAATATTACAACTCAGTTAAATAATAAATAACATGCATATTCAAAATATTCTTTTTGCAAAAACTATTTATGATCAATTAATAATCCTATACAACTCGATCCTATATATCCTACAATATATCGTAAACGTACAAAAGATCTCTAAACATTATAAATCGCAATTACCTTTTGAACCAAAATCAGAGAATATTTTAGAATTTGAATCATTACTAAAAGTAAACTGTAAAGTTGATTTATCCAAATAATTTACTTAATATTAAGTCCCATTAACTTTGAAAAGGACTTGGAACTGTTTTACTTGTACCCTATACCAAGAATATACGATTCAGAATTTGTAACGATTATCCCACGTGCAAGATATTTCCTAAAATCTAATACTTAAATAATGCCTCTAAAAGACATATCTACTACAACCAAGGTTTTTCAATGCCCCAATAAATTCTACAACCACCATCAATCATCATGTGAACAAGAAATTTTACAACAGTCCTCTACCCAGAGTCACTATTCTAAAATTAACATAAAAGAAAACCATATCGAAGTAATTCCGGAAATCAATAAGTATTTATTAATATTCCTCCACGAAGATAATATAACGTTTAAGTGTTTAGACGATGTAAATATCAAAGCTTTGCGCGGAATCTATTTAATAAACAATGATAGAAATTGTGAAAAATATACAACCAACAAAAATTAATATTTTTTTAATAAAGAACAAGGACAACCTATAATTCTACCAAATTTTCGCACTTAAAACTTCGACATTAACAAATTTTTCAAAGCTAAACTCTGTGAAACTAAAAGATATTTCATTAAATCCTGTAGTAGCTATTAAAGAAGAACCCATTAACATCCATGTGCCAAGTATATGGATTGTTTTATTATATTTGTTAATAATAATAATTGATCTGTACTTTCTAATAAAATGGATAAAAACCATCAATATCATTCACTGAAAACCGGAAGAAGAACAAATTGAGCTGTACGTGTGTCTGTGTATAGTGTTTCAAAATGTATGTATTATGTGCAAAATGAAGCATAAATTATGTGCTACCAGGAGGTGCTCCTTTCTGATAAGGGAGGAGTTAAAGAGTGGAATAGTGCTGACATAGACAGTTAATACTTAAGAACGTGACTTCATGTAGAATTATCATATTACATTATACGTAGTTTTAGTTTAGCCATGGAATATTATTTGTATGTTTTAAGTTAGTGTTGGCTCAGAATCTGTACAAGTAGAAACTTGTAAAGTAAAATAAAACCTTTTTAAACACAAAGTTAATTTGTTTAACGAAATAATTATATATATATATATGTTTGATTTATAGATTTACAATAAATGTTTAAAAAAATATATATTTTGAGTGTTTTAGATAATTTTAGTTTTAGGAGTCAAAAGTTTAGTTACAGATCTGTTACAAGTATGTGTTTATCGTACTGGAGTGAGAATGTGACTGAGTTTGGTCTTACACATGATTCTAAGATATGATATGTCATTATTCTGGAATCGTATTGCTTGAGAGTCAGCGGTTTCTGTGGGAACACCATGTCCTAACTCCTCCTTGGCTAGAATTAAGCTTAATCGGATAGCTGGTGGACCGTTGTAGGGGTTGAAGTTCTCGGTTGAAGTTCAATATCTTCTCTGGACTTCGGTTTTGTCTGCGAACGTCTGTGGAATTTTCTCTTTAAAAAGATTACAAGCAGGATGATAGCACCTGTAATCAGAATTATATAGAGTACTAGGGTTGAATAATTGGTAATATTATTGACATCATGCTGGTCGAAGAAGTAGTCGTCAATGGATTCTTCGAGTTTGTTCATTAGTTTCAGCTCGTGGATGGTGAGTTCAATTGACATTTTTGGATTTTGTGACTTGTTGAATTCAAAGTTGTAGTTTTCAATTACGACTGGTTTGCCAAAGGTTTCGTGTTTAAATAATAAATTGTCTTCTTTTACCAGGAATATTCCTTGGAGCGTTTTTATAGTGTCGCCTTGTTTACATTTAACTTTAATTTCTTCGTAGTCGGGGAATATTATTAAATGTTGATTTATGTCAGGCAAATATTCAATATGATTTTGTCTGATGTTCAATTTCAGAGATTGACAATTTTCAATATTGTTTCATGAAATCAAGTTCTTCTCGCAAGAGTTTTCGTTCAGTTCATTTATCATTTTGGGATACTGGTATGTATTTTCCTTACTGTAGGTACATACGTTATATAGAGATTTAATTTATCCATCATTTGATCTTAAGAAGTATTCTTGATTAGGGATAACAGTTACATATTCAGTATTGTGTTTAGTAAGGATTGGGATTAGGTGAATTAATTCAAATTGCGTCTCGTAATTTATAGGAATTTCAATCAAATACGTAATTTTGCAATTTACAAATGGCATTGTCTCTAGTTCTAGAATATTTTCTGAATTTATATTAATTAACTGATTATTATAAAATTTAGACATTTTATTCAATTCTGTGAGAGGTTCGTGTGATGTATGGAGTGTAATTTATAAAACTTCAAAGAATTTTCGACATCCTGAAGAATATTAAAAGTTAAAGTACATAAAGTGTTTAATTGATGAAAAATATCTTTTATAAAGAGCTTATCTTGATCTCTAGTTCCATCGACAACAATGTGGAATAGTTGTTAAATTTTTGATTTTAATAATGTTTTGTTTTCTCTGATTATGTCAACAGTTTTATTAAAATACTCTATCAATTGTTGGTTATCGGAATATTGGTATTTGATTTGGTGATTTAAATTGTTTTGATTCCCCCTTAATTGATTCAAAATTTGTGTATAACGTTTATCATCGTCTGCATCTAAATTTCCTGTTATTGATTTGATAATTGATCCGTGGCCGTAGATTAAGTCTCTTTTAACTCGTTGATTATCTGTTTGTTTTATTAAGTGATTAATTTTTTCGTTTATGTTATTACGAATATAATCAATTATGTTATTATTATTGTCAAATTCAGGATAGATTGTCTTGTTAATTATTAAGGATTCATATTGTTTGTCTAAATTTTTATTTTGTATCCAAAGTGGTTGTAAGTCGTAATAGTGTGTGGATTTTTGGAATTTTGCGGTCCCGAGATTTATTGTCAGTAGTCCTGTATTATGTGTTATGTCTTTCATACTTAGTCCGTGGGAGTATGAGAGGTAGAGGAACCTGGAATATCTGGAAGTTTTGTTAGACAGTCTTCTTATATTGGAAAGGTGTATTTTAGGTTGCTTTTTGTCATTGGGATTAGTTTCTATTTCCGCTGTTTTCAGCTGTTTATTTAACTTTTTTATCTTTTCTTTCTTAAATTAAGGCAGTTTTGTTTTATTTACTTTTTGTTTGTTTTGAATATAAACTGTCTCTGGGATATCCGGGAGTTATTCTCTTGTTTCATTAATTGTAGTTATTAATTTAGATTTTTCATCTTGCAATTTTTGATTAATATAACGATACATTGGTTTAGTTTTATCTTTGTGTTTTTATATATAATCTTGGGTAACTTGTTCATCAAGTTCGATATCGAGAGGGAAGTTTACTTCTAAGTGACCGTTAATAATTTCAATCGGTTTTAAATTTGTCGAACTATGATTTGTATTATTATATGCTAAAATTGCATAATATGATTATTTATCTTTTATCGTCTCATTCTTGAAGTTGTCTTACATATTAAATAAACGAATATGTTCTATTAAAGTTGAGTGAAAACATTCAACTAAACCAATCGAGTTTGAATTTTGTGAGCAAGTAAATGAATTTCAATTTGATGCAAGGATAATAGTTCTTTAACAACTGTATTTTTAAATTCGAATCCGTTATCGGATATAATTAATTTTGGTATACCATGATGCGAAAAGAATTTAGTTAGTTTATTTGTTATTTCTATAGCGTTGATTGACGTTACTTTATTGGCTTGCGCGTATTTTGAAAATGCATCAATAATTGTTAGAAACTTGGAATTTTTGAGACTTAATGTGTCTACGTGTATAATATCTAATGGCTTGTTGGGGATCGGAGTTATATTTAATTTAGGTTTTACAGGATTTCTTTCGTATTTGGCTACTAAACATATCTCGCATTGATTAATATAATCTGTTATGGTTTTGTTAGTTAGGCCAGTAATATATCTTTTTTATTTGATTATAAACTTCATTAATGCCACGGTGATTTTATTTGCTTTTGTGATTATTTTTTATTATTTGTAAAAAAATTTCTGGGTCGTTTACATCTATTGATTTAGTGTTACACTTAATAAATTTAATTTCAGAGTTTTTTAAATACTTTTGCTATACGTTGCTAAATTGTTCGTAGAAGGGTTGCTCGAAATATAGGTAATATTTTACTTTAGGCACAACAAATTCTTTAATAAATTTTACAGTGACTTTTTCAAAATTTGTTTCTGATAATTACACTAAAATTATCATTTTGTAAGAATGAAATTTTTGCACTTTTGGTGTACGTGGAGAGTGTTTAACTTGAAATATAAATATTTGATTTTTGCCATAGTTTACGGCAGATTCTGTTATCGTAATGTCTATGATAGAATTTTCTGGATTTGAATGTATAGTTTGGACTGTGTAAGAATCATTTGGGGCATCATCGTCAGGTTCAACTATCATGGGTTGTGTGCCATTGTTGGAATCAAAAGTATCGTTAAATGTTTCTACATATTCAAAGAGATTTTTCATACCAGGGTCTACAGTGTTGACGTTGACGTCAACGTTTTTGTTTAATGTTCCTTTTTTATGAATAACTTCGTAATCGTACTCTACTAATTTGAGCCTCCATCGCTTAAAAATTTGGTTCTTCTTATTAATGTAAACATTATAATGGTTTATGATCAGTAATGATTTTAAATTTTCTGCCAAACAAGTATGGTCTAAAGTATTTTGTATCCCACATAACAGCAAGTAATTCTTTTTCAATTGTGCTGTAGTTTTATTCGAAGTTATTTAGAGTTCGACTTGCTTAGGCGATGGGAAGATCGGAACCAATATTATCTTGGGACAGGATAGCGCCTATAGCGTAATTGCTAGCGTCTGTGGTTAATTTGAAAATCTGGATATTGGAGTATAGAATCGTTAATTAGAATATTTTTGCAAGTATTGAAACAGTTAACATATTCTGGATCGTTATGTTTATTTTCTGCGTCTTTCTTTAGACATTTAGTTAGGGGTTTTGTTAGTTGGGCAAAATTTTTAATGAATTTTCGGTAAAAACCTAGTAGGTCTAGAAATGCTTTAATTTGTTTCGGTATTTTCGGCAGAGGGTAGTTTTTGATCGCGTGAATTTTATTCGGGTTCGGTTTAACTCCGCTAGGGGTCACGATATGCCAGAGATACGCTACCTCTACGTGAAAATTCCGACTTGTTGAACTGTATTTTTAAGTTCGCTTTCTTTAGACGGTTAAAAACTGTTCTTAAATTTTGAATATGCTCTTGGAGGCTTGTGCTGAAAATTATGACGTCATCTAAGTATACTAAACAAATTTCGTTTACCTACTAAATTTCTAAGTACGTTATCCATGACGCGTTGGAAAATTACCGGGGCATTTTTCAAGCCAAATGGCATTCTCATGAATTCGTAAAGCCCATTTTCGGTATTGAAAGCAGTTTTTTGAATATCTGCTTTGTTCATCTCAATCTGATGGAATCCGGACGCGAGATCTAAGGTCGAAAAATAATTACATCCACCAAGTTTATCTAATAAAGGGTTTATATTTGGTATCGTGTTTAACTTTCTATAATTTATGACTATTATCCATTTTTTTGCTAGACGCGTCAATTTTCTTTGGCACGGTCCACACTGGGGATGTGAGGAACGGATTATTTTTTGATCAAGTATTTTTGAGATTTGGTTTTCTACTTCTTTCCTATGCACTTCAGGATATCTATAGTTTTTTGAGTATACGGGAATTTCGTGTTTAGTTCGGATAAAATGTTTAACTTCATTCGTAAATGTTAGTGATTTATTATCGCCGTGTAAAATAGTAAAGAATTCTTTTAATAATTACATAATTTCGGATTTTTCTTCTTGATTCATATGATCTATTCTTATTTTAATCAAGTCTAAATTATTTACAGTACAGGATTTGTCAAAGTTGAAATTGTTAATTTCAAAATGATTTAGTGTTTTTAGTTTTACGCAATTTACAATGTCTAAAATTAGTTCATTGTCGGTTGAGTTAATGCAGGATGGAATATTTCGTAATTTTTTATTTTATTTCGGGAATAATTATATTATTTATTTTAATATCTGGTATGAATGCTTCTCCGGTCTCTATGGTAACAAATATATATGATGAGATTTTGGAAGTATCTTATGCAAATTAATTTTTATCATTATTTGAGGGAAACTTCTTTGTTGGAATAGTTTGTTATTCTGTGTGGGAAGGTTTTGTTTGGGTTTGAACGCATTTTTGTGTTGTTTATTGACTGAGTCAATTTGGAAGTTGTTTGTGATCATGTTCAGGGCGGTGGTCAGGTCTTTTGGGTCTTTGGTTCTCATTAATGTGGCTCTCTAAGTCCTCTCAACATGACTCTTAACGCAAAATGTCTAAAATAGCCAATTAGAATTGGTTGTTCTTCCACTTTTATATGTAGAGTTATATAGGAGGTTGATACATTTAATAAGTGTTTAACTCTGTTGTAATAATCAAATGGGGATTCATTTTGATTTTGCTTTAATTCGCATAATTCGAAATTTAACGTGTTAATATCGCGTTTATCCGCGTTGGTATTTAATAGGGCTGTTTCTAAATCTAGCCATTTAGTGATTGTGACACTCGTAATGTTGACGGCAGCTTCTCTATTTATTTTTGTCAAAATACTGCTCATTAAGTACTCGTTTTGGAAATTATTTGTGTCTGTTGTATCATAAAAATTTACGATTTTTTCGCTAATTTCAATCAATCTGGGAAAAACCTTTCAGAATTCATATATATATATAAATAAAAGGGGCTTCTGGTTTAATTCTGTATATATTTAAAATTCAAAAACTCGACGTTTCGGTACTTTAAACAAATACCTTCATCAGGACAGAAATAAAAATAAAATAACACATAAATGACATAAAAATAAACAAATGACATAAATAAAAATGACAAGTAAAAAGACAAAAATATGTAATTTAAAAATTATAAATTGTGAATTATTTAATTCCAAACCATCACAATTGTTAATATTATTTTCCTCCTTACAAATTTCAATGGCTTCTCTTAAGTCTTCCGGTGAAACTTGTAGGTCTTGCTAAAATTTTGGTTTCTTGAAAGTTAATTTTATGTAAAAATTCTAATGCATGATGAGCAATTGAAGATTTATTTTGATAATTTAGACGAATGGCCCTCTTGTGTTCTAATAATCTTGTATGAACAGTTCTACCTGTTTGACCAATGTATGCTCTGCCACATTCGCATGGAATTTTGTAAATACCAGACGATTGTAACGGGATTATATCTTTAACAGAATTCAGTAAATTTTTTAATTTCATATGCGGATAAAAAGAAACTTTAATATTATTCTTAGTGAGAATTCTTCCTATTTTATGTGTTACATTTTTTACAAAAGGTAAAGAAGAATAATTTTTTTTCTCAAGATCAGGTAAGATATTTTCAGTAACTTTTTCTTTTTTAGGACGTAAAACTTTCTTGATTAAAAATTTATTATAACCATTCATTTCAAAAATATTTACAAGCAATTTATATTCCTCTTGAAGTTTATCAGAATAACAAATGATGTTTGCTCTATTGAAGAGACATTTAATAGTACTAAATTTCTGTGCAGGATGGTGGTGTGAAGAAAAATTAATATACAAATTTGTATGGGTAGGTTTTCTATATACAGAATGGAGAATAGTTCCATCAATCTTCCTTTCCAATAAAACATCTAGAAAAGGTAATTTACCATTGATTTCAATTTCCATAGTAAACTGAATATTTTTATGAATATTATTCAAATGTAGTAAAAAATTATTTAAATTGTCTTGTCCATGGGGCCAAACAGCAAATACATCATCCACATAACGAAGCCAAAGAGACGGTTTCAAAGTAGAGGAAGACAAAGCACATTCTTCAAAATACTCCATGTAATAGTTCGCAATTGATGGAGATATAGGAGAACCTATTGCTACACCATCAACTTGTTTATAATAAACATTATTGAAAATAAAGAAACTAGAAGTTAAACAATGTTTGAATAATTTAATAATATCAGGAAGAAAATGACGTTTTAAAAGTTTGACAGTATCTTGAATAGGAACTTTGGTAAATAAAGAAGAAACATCAAAACTAACAAGAATATCAGTAGAAGATAAATGTAGATTTTTTAATATTTCAACAAAATGTAGAGAGTTCTTGATAAAAGAAGGAGAGTCACCAATATAGGAGCGGAGTTGAGAATCAAGATTACCTACATTATAGTCTACGTGTAAATTATTAAGTAGTCTACATGAGGTAGACTGCATGAGCATCCTTGATTTACACCATGATATCTCTATTAATTATCTAACTGATGCTTACAATAATTTAGAATATGTAAAATATTTTGTAGTTAATTTTTTTTTATATTTTTTGTTTGTCAGTTTTTATTTTTTATGTCTATCTTTTTACTTCCTTGTACGAAGTAAAGGAAGTATTGTAATCGCGAAAATTTTCGGTTCTCAGATTTCAACGGAAATACGCATTTTGGCCCTCCCTGAGTCCATTTTGACTAATTTCGTCGTGACGTATGTATGTATGTATGTATCTCGCATAACTCAAAAACCGTAAGCCGTAGAAAATTGAAATTTTATATTTAGGACTGTTATAACATCTAGTTGTGCACCTCTCTTTTTGATTATTATACAACTACCGGAAGTGGTACTTTACTTGAAGCCTATAATAGATTTTCATGAAAAACTATATTCAAATATAATTTAAAACTTTCCAAATTTGGTATATAAGACTACTATATCAATGGAAATAACATAATAGATTTTGGTTAAAATAGACTAACCGGAAGTGACACATTACATGAAGCTGCTAACAGTTTTCCATGAAAAAAATGGTATTATTTTAATTTTAGAAATAAATGCTGCAAATAAAAGTTTTAGAGAATTAAATTCTGCGTCTAGTATATTAAGAATTTTTAAATTAGCCTTTTGCATAAGCGAGATATCTAAATTTAAATATTATATATTTTTTGTTTTTTTTTTCAATTAAGTTTGCTATGGATTAGAACAAAAAATAAAAGATTTAATGTCAAATATGTGCAATTAAAAAAATATCTATAGTTTAATACGCGTACAAGGAAGTCATGTGGTGTCCACATCAGATTTTTTGTTATTAGCTATTGACATTTTACAAATATATGTTTTATAAGTTCCGTTTTTTAAGGTTTGTTTGACATTTTGATTAATTTAGTAGTTTTATATTATAATTATTTTATTGTATATTGCTGATGATGAGCTAATATTTTAGTTTGAAACATTACAAATATTTTTTTTTTTTAAATATATTGAATTCTGAAGCCTATTAATTATTTAATATCAATATTTAATAGTAGTTCAACAATTTTTTTAAAATAATGAAATAACTTATCAACCTTGTTCTTTCTATGATATATGACTTTATCATACTTTATTTACTTAGGCAAAGAAAAATGTTTATAGGCTATTTGATTAACATTTAATAATTTATCATTTGTTTAAGATGTTAATTAATTTAAGCAAATTATGCATCATTACAAAGAGAGAAAATAAATATATATAAATAAATATATCATCACGCTTTTTATCTATTACTGGGTGTGGCAGTCTGCCTAAGCAGATCTCGGTAAGTGATATATTTCTTCGCGTGAAGTGCGGTTACCGGCCGTCAAATCACGGTCCCCAAAGATATTAAGGTGGGGGGGGGGGGGGGGCACAGGAGTAGATTTAAATTGGTGAAAATTGTTTGTCGGCTGTGGGGTTCGAACAGGCTGACTCGATACCACTGAGCCAAATACAAGTATATGTTGTGTTCAATTGTTCATTCCATTAAAAAATGGTGTCTACAAAATTTGTTCTCCAATGTAAACAGAAGTTCAGTATTATAACGGTATGTGTCTATATCAAATTTAGATATTTTATTGATTAATGTTATACATCGATCTGGTCAGAACTAGAATTTGTGTCATTATAACAATATGTAAGAATGTATAAATTTTATATCTTGCATATTTTATAGTATACCATTCAATCATAGCGCTGTACAAACGTGTATTGTACGTGATGTAGGGGTACATTTAAGGTTCAAATTTGTAGTTTACTAGTTTCGCGGTTGTATTTTCTGAAATATTTGTTGAGAACCGCTGTAAAGTGATAAATACTTACGACTACTCAAGGCCAGCCACATACGCAGTTACAAGCAGAAAACGTGTACATTGTTTGTGACCATGACACATAAGTTTCATTATCATGTTATAAGTTAAATAAATCATACACCTACAGAGAGAATTCATACATATTATAAGTTCAGTGTTGTTTCACAAAATATATTTTACTTTAAACTTCAATCATGTCTGGAGGTAAGCCATTTCATAATCATATTAGAATATAACCTTGCTTTTTTATTTATTTAAGACTTTATTTATGCATACATATAGTCTGTAGATTTACATTACTATAGCATAAAATTAGATTAAAGAAATAACAATACATAATTTTTTAAACCTGACCGTGTTTTAAAGGCGTGGTCCCCATAGTTTTACTCAGTAGCGTTACATAACATGTTTTTTAAAGGGAAAGTAAAGTAATAAATTTAAAACAAAGCCTAATGATAGGTAATAATAAAAAAAATAACTTCAAATATTAAGTTATTTATGAGCAATTTAAAAATAAACAGAAGTAATTTTATGTAAACCTTGTAACGTAAAGTATTTTAATTGTTTGTTTTTCCCAATAAAACGTTTTGAAATTATTTTAGAGATTTATGGGTTAAATGGATGAACGGCTAAAATAAAAATAAGAATATAGAATTTCGAAACGAAATACAAAGCGCCTTTAGTGATACGAAAGTTGAATCATAGAACTTGGACAAAACAGTTTTATGCTAATCATAATTCTTGTTTAATACTAAAATAATAAAATACAATTACATTTGTTTTAAAAACACATTAGTACGTGATATTTAGAGTCTGAATTTCAGGGAAAATGCCTATTGCTTGTGTTAGAAGGCATCTAAATTTTAATTGAATAGAAATTTGTTTCACAAGTTTTGAAACATTTTGACAGATAGTTTATTTTGCCTAATATGAGATTCCTATTTAACTGTTTTTTTTGTTGTTGTCTATTTTCGGCCCATTCTTGCAATAAAGTCTAATTTAAACTTGTTTTCGATTTTTTATTATTTTATCAATTTATTTATTTCAAACAAAAACTATTACGGACTGCAGAGCGCTCTAGCGACGGTAATGGTATTTAATAATGCTTATAACTGTAATTCTACTTAAGGTGAAGCATACGGCCTGAAGTTCGTTAACCATCAATTTGTTATCGTGTAAGTAAGGTTTCTTGTGCTTTTAACAAAAATGTTGATCTGACCAATCATAAAAAACCAAGTATAAGTCTATGCTAAATAGTGGTAGGGGTATTGGCACGTAGTTTAAAATTATACAAACGTGCAGATTTTCAAGAAAATTATTTCAAATAACAGAAAATAATTCTAAATGATATGTTAACACATAAACACTAAAATGTAATAACATATAGCTTTTTTATTTGATATTATGACATAAAAACGACATTACAGCAACTTGAATATTCTGACTTTAGAAGCGCAGTTCTCATTTCTCATGTATTTTCTAATCATGTTTACATACTGTAATCCTAAAATGTATTGAAAACATGTAAACGTTTCAATTAAACAAAATACATGCACTATCAGAGTTGTAGATGCTTTTTTTATATATCCAAATATGAAAACAATTTTTTCCACAAGCATTTGTTTATTGTTTATAAATTTATGTACGTATTTTTACTTCCTTGTACGAAGTAAAGGAAGTATTGTAATCGCGAAAATTTTCGGTTCTCAGATTTCAACGGAAATAGGTGTTTTGGCCCTCCCTGAATCCATTTTGACTAATTTCGTCATGCCGTCTGTACGTACGTATGTACGTACGTACGTATCTCGCATAACTCAAAAACGGTAAACCGTAGAAAATTGAAACTTTATATTTAGGACTGTTATAACATCTAGTTGTGCACCTCCCTTTTTGGTCATTATACAACTACCGGAAGTGGTACTTTACTTGAAGCCTATAATAGATTTTCATGAAAAACTATATTCAAATATAATTTAAAATTTTCCAAATTTGGTATATAAGACTACTATATCAATGGAAATAACATAATAGATTTTGGTTAAAATAGACTAACCGGAAGTGGCACATTACATGAAGCTGCTAACAGTTTTCCTTGAAAAAAATGATATTATTTAAATTTTATAAATAAATGATGCAAATAAAAGTTTTAGAGAATTAAATTCTGCGTCTAGCACATTAAGAATTATTAAATTAGCCTTTTGTATACGCGAGATATCTAAATTTAAAAATTATATATTTATTTTAAAAAAAAATTAAGTTTGCTATGGATTAGAACAAAAAATAAGAAAAAAATAAAAAATTAAATGTCAATGTCATTGCATTAGCAACATTTAGTTGTACACCTTTCGTTGTATTCATTGAATAATTAAAGGATGGGAAAGAAACAATCAAACAGGCAAAAGAAGGGTAGAATGAAGAAATACATTTCTGAAAAACGACAAGCAGATGAATAAAAAGCTAGAAAATTTTAACAACAAAAAGAGAATAAAAATTCTTAGAGAGAAAGATGAATATAAAGAGGGAGAAAATGTTAAGACGAAGGAAAGAATAAAAAAAATTAAGAGAAGTTGCACGAAGTAAAGGAAGTATTGTAATCGCGAAAATTTTCGGTTCTCAGATTTCAGCGGAAATACGCATTTTGGCCATCCCTGAATCCATTTTGACTAATTTCGTCGTGCCGTCTGTACGTACGTAATGTATCTCGCATAACTCAAAAACGGTAAGCCGTAAAAAGTTAAAATTTTATAATTATGACTGTTATAACATCTAGTTGTGCACCTCCTTTTTTGGTCATTATATAACTTCCGGAAAGTAAAGTACCATACTTGGAGCCTATAATATATTGAAAAACTATATCAAAATATAATCCAAAACTTTCCAAATTTGGTATATAAGACTACCATATCAATGGAAATAACATAATAGATTTTGGTTAAAATAGACTAACCGGAAGTGGCACATTACATGAAGCTGCTAACAGATTTCCTTGAAAAAAATGGTATTATTTTAATTTTAGAAATGAATGCTGCAAATAAAAGTTTTAGAGAATTAAATTCTGCGTCTAGCACATTAAGAATTTTTAAATTACCTTTTTGCATAAACGAGATATCTAAAGTTAAATATTATATATTTTTTGATTTTTTTAAAAATTAAGTTTGCTATGGATTAGAACAAAAAATAAAAGATTTAATGTCAAATATGTGCAATTAAAAAAATATCTATAGTTTAATACGTGTACAAGGAAGTCATGTGGTGTCCACATCAGATTTTTAATTTTTGCATCGACGAGGTATATTTGTTCTGTTTTATGTTATCATTCATTATAACCTGTAAGCAATATAAATAAATTCCTACTTCCTTTTGTGCAATATTTAAGGTTAGAATAAGAATTGTTGTCTATAAACGTTAAATTAAAAACTTTGTTAAAAATATCTGTTTTTAAAACCAATAATCCATTTCAATATTACTAACCATACTGTTCTACTCATCTGCTCTGCTAAAATTGATCAAATGTTTGCAGTAAAACCTGATGTATCGTACTAATAACTTCGAATATTAGTGTAATATAATACGAAAAATTAAATAGATATATGTCAAACCACAAATTCTGAAATACTCATTCATAACATGTATATATCTACATCGTGAAATATATCATTATGAATGACAGCTGTCAATCTAGATGTTCATTTTAGCGCTGAGTGTACGACAAAGCACACATCAAGTGTGTAAAATGAGTATTTCGCAAAGTTGCTGCAACAACTTCAAATTTCAAAAAAATATTTTATATACTTATTGTCATCTAAATGAAGGAACAAGTAGTGCAGAATAATCTCACAACATTCTACTATTTGATATGTACAATATGAAGAATGTGAAATATTTATAAAACAAACAAATTTGAATTGAAATGCAGCAGGTCAAGATATCAAAATTTCGAGTCTGAATTTCTCAAAAATTCTGAGTACGATTTTGTTTAAAAAATTCTGTATATTTAAGAATATGGTCCTCTATAACATATACAATTTTTATCCAATTTGAATTTGTAACTTTTGAAAAAAAAAAACAAAAATATCCGAAAAAGTCTGCTTTTGAGCGTTTTTTCGCATGTTTATTTTTTTTTCTCAAAAGTTACAAATTTAAATTGGATGAAAATTGTATATGTTATAGAGGACCATATTCTAAAATATACAAAAAAAATTAAAGAAAATCGTACTCGGCATTTTTGAGAAATTCAAGTCCATTTTTGAACCGTTTTCTATCAACTAATTGTACATAAATTTAATAATATGTATATTATTACTACACCTTGAAGTATTGGCTTTAAAATTATGTACAATTCATCGTAAGTTTCATTCATAAAAACAAAGATATCTTATTTGAAAGAGATCCAGTCAGATCAAGTGTTCTGCAGCTAACTTAAGATTTAATTAAGCGGATGCTTCACCTTAAGGTGAAGCATACGGCCTGAAGTTCGTTAACCAACAATTTGTTATCGTGTAAGTAGGGTTTCTTGTGGTTTTAACAAAAATGTTGTTCTGACCAATCATAAAAAAACAAATATGAGTCTATGCTAAATAGTGGTAGGGGTATTGACACGTAGTTTAAAATTATACAAACGTGAAGATTTTCAAGAAAATTATTTCAAATAACAGAAAATAAGTCTAAATGATATGTTAACACAATAAACACTAAAATGTAATAACATATAGTATTTTATTTGATATTATGACATAAAAACGACATTACAGCAACTTGAATATTCTGACTCGCAGTTCTCATTTCTCATGTATTTTTTAATCATGTTTACGTACTGTAATCCTAAAATGTATTGAAAACATGTAAACGCTTCAATTAAACAAAATAGATGCACTATCAGAGTTGTAGATGCTTTTTTTATATATCCAAATATGAAAATATTTTTTTCCACAAGCATTTGTTTATAAATCCAAATATGAAAATAATTTTTTCCACAAGCATTTGTTTATAAATTTATGTACGTATTTTTAATTTTGCATCGACGAGGTATATTTGTTCTGTTTTATGTTATCATTCTTCTTATAATCTGTAAGCAATATAAATTAATTCCTACTACATTTTGTGAAATATTTAAGGTTAGAATAAGAATTGTTGTCAAATTAAATAATTTGTTAAAAATATCGGTTTTTAAAACCAACAATCCATTTCAATATTACTAACCAACCTATTCTACTAATCTGCACTGCTAAAATTGATCAAATGTTTGCAGTAAAACCTGATGTATCGTACTAATAAACTTCGAATATTAGTGTAATATAATACGAAAAATAAAATAGATATATGTCAAACCACAAATTCTGAAATACTCATTCATAACATGTATACATATATCTACATTGTGAAATATATCATGAATGACAGCTGTCAATCTAGATGTTCATTTTTGCGCTGAGTGTACGACAAAGCACACATCAAGTGTGTAAAATGAGTATTTCGCAAAGTTGCTGCAATAAATTCAAATTTCAAAAAAATATTTTATATACTTATTCTCATCTAAATGAAGGAACCAGTAGTGCAGAATAATCTCACAACATTCTACTTTTTGATATGTACAATATAAAGAATGTGAAATGTCTATAAAACAAACAAATTTGAATAGTTATGCAGCAGGTCAAGATATCAAAATTTCGAGGCTGAATTTCTCAAAAATGCCGAGTACGATTTTGTTTAAAAAAATCTGTATATTTAAGAACATAGTTTTCTATAACACATAATTTTTTTATCCAATTTGAATTTGTAACTTTTGAAAAAAAACTAAAATATCAAAAAAAGCCTGCTTTTGAGCGTTTTTTTGCATGTTTATTTTTTTTCTCAAAAGTTACAAATTCAAATTGGATAAAAATTGTATATGTTATAGAGGGCTGTATTCTTAAATATACAAAAAAATTTAAAGAAAATCGTACTCGGCATTTTTGAGAAATTCAAGTCCATTTTTGAACCGTTTTCTATCAATTAATTGTACATAAATTTAATAATATGTATATTATTACTACACCTTGAAGTATTGGCTTTAAAATTATGTACAATTCATCGTAAGTTTCATTTATAAAAACAAAGATATCTTATTCGAAAGAGATCAAGTCAGAGCAAGTGTTCTGCAGCTAACTTAAGATTTAATTAAGCGGATGCTTCACCAACATGAGTCCGCACGTTTATTCCTTAACATATTGAATAGATAAAATAGTTAAACCAATATTTATTTATTTATAGGAAAGCGCTATGTGCGTATTTATTTATTTGTGCAATAAACTTATTTCAATTTGTATCTGATAATGTTAATTTTATTAACTTAGTTATATAAATAAATAACATTTATAATTTAAATATGCCGTTTTCATGTCAATATGTACCTAAATAAATTTTTCCAATTTATATAGCTTATTTCGAACAAACCGTATTAAATTTAAATGCCTGATTTGACTTATTACCTACTTTCACTTTTTAATGTATATTTGAATTTATTAAAGCCTATTGTAATCTTTTTTTTTGCTTATGTGCCTACCTATTTATCGAACTTTCTGGTTCCTAAAATACTGTTGAATCACAACCGATATTTCTCAACAATTTTTTCGAGTGGTAACAGTCTTTCCTCATAAACGGAAGATCGTCAGTTTGACTTTTTATTTTATTGTTATAAAAAATATATACTAAAATCAACATTATTACCGTAATATTTGATAATCATATTCTGGACATAGTGTTCCTTTTATGAAAATTATATATATATATATATACAAAATATACAAAAATTTGAAAATTTCGTATTATTTATAGAACTTCAACCTCTTGTATTTTGGTAACTAGAAGGAATAGAACCTATGTTCATATGACATTTTTGGCCCAAAATGACCTCAGGAATAAGCTGTTAAAGTTTGTTACACTAGTTCTGAAACACCCTGTATATATATATATATATATATGTCCAGAATATGATTATCAAATATATATATATATATATATATATATATATATATATATATATATATATATATATATATATATATACAGGGTGTTTCAGAACTAGTGTAACAAACTTTAACAGCTTATTCCTGAGGTCATTTTGGGCCAAAAATGTCATATGAACATAGGTTCTATTCCTTCTAGTTACCAAAATACAAGAGGTTGAAGTTCTATAAATAATACGAAATTTTCAAATTTTTGTAATCAAGATACTTTCGGAAAGCAAGAGTTTTATTGAAAAGTCATACCTTATTTGTCTTAATTAATTTTATTTATTAATATTAACGAATACGATTTAGAGAACAAAACATAAAATGACACAATTAAATAGACACAGAACAACATAACCAAACATGGAATAGGTTAACACAATATGAAATAAAATAACAAATTTAAAAAAAATTACAACAAGTGTTCAAAATGAGCGCCTTGAACTCGTATGCATGTTAATATTAATAAATAAAATTAATTAAGACAAATAAGGTATGACTTTTCAATAAAACTCAACCTCTTCAACCTCTTGTATTTTGGTAACTAGAAGGTATAGGACCTATGTTCATATGACATTTTTGGCTCAAAATGACCTTAGGAATAAGCTGTTAAAGTTTGTTACACTAGTCCTGAAACACCCTGTATATATATATATATGTATATATATATATATATATATATATATATATATATATATATATATATATATATATATATATATATTCTGTCTTGAATCATACAGGCGCCCTGTATTCAAAATATTAGGATTTTATTCAATAATCATATTTTGGATATTGGTTTTGTTTTTATTTTAAAATAAATAGAATTTAAAGCATTTGGTTAAGAATCAAACTGGCGGACTACTTACATGCGATCGCGTTATTGACAGATATAAAAAATAAGTAAATATATCATCACACCTTTTACTCAGTACTGGGTCTGATACTCTGCTGTAGCAGATCTCGGTAATTGATATATGTTAGTGGAGGGGGAGCCATAGACGTAGTTGTAAGTGGTAAATATTGTATAGAATAGTAATGAGTAAAAGGCGTGATGATATATTTATTTATATATATATATATATATATATATATATATATATATATATATATATATATATATATATATATATATTTTGTAACTCACAATCTTGTTAAGGGGAACATCAGTAGTTGTCAAGATACAGCACAAAGTTATATTTTTCAAATAGAACGCCATATTGAAATTAGTGTACCATCCGATATTGTTTTTTTTAATGAAGTCATTGAAATTGAAGAAATTTATATTTATAAATTATTTTCTAATAGGCCATGGATGAAAAGCAAACCAACAAAATACTGCCAAGTAGTATTGTCGTATTAATTGAGAATTGTGATTTTTTAATTCTTTGGCGATTATTTTTGTGTAAATATGGAAGATAATAATTATACAAACGAAGATTTTTTCATTGATTAATAATTTATGTTTAAAGTCGTAAAAATGCAATTCCGGTTTGCAATATTTTTACTACGATAAATCAAGATAAACCGCGTTCCATGGAAAAATATTGTTATGGCACCGCACCATGACCCCTATTTTATTTCATTGTTATTATTAGGTGGCTCAGTGAGATCGAGTCGGCCTGTGAATAAATAAGCCACCCTCTTACATCGTCATTTCATTTTCCTATATTTCTTGTAAGTCATTCCATAATAGGGACATTCAACAAAATCGTTTCATTAAACTCGACACTTGACTTTCAAATTAACATAGTCACATAGTCGATAACAAAAATCACGAAATCTCTAAGTAAATCAGATAAAGATAACATTCTTTAAATCGAAGTCATATGTATAAAGTGTATCTTAACATGTAAATATATATTATAAATAACAAACTTTATTCAAATTTCACCAAATAAACAATTAAAAGTGTGAAATTCGCAAGACGTGTAGCAGGAACAAATGTGATTTATCCATCATAACAAATAAAATCTGAGGAATCTGAATCTGCAATTAAAAATAGGGGTTCCCATTTTACAAAAATGAGCTGGCCTTTTTGTAGCCACCTGTGACAAAACCAATATTACAGAATTATGACCCCCTTCTGTTCGATTATTGTTCACTCAGGTTATTTCTGCGTAATATTTTGTTTTCGAAGTATTTGCGAAAAACACTAAAAGGACAACTGTTCTTATATTCTTGGAATTAATTCAATTAAATTGAATTTGAAATTATGAAAACACTCAAGATCAATATAAAATATTTCATACAATTTTTAAAGATTTTTCTGTTTTTTTCTCTGTTTGACCTTTGGTTAATTCTGTTGACGGTTGTTTTGTTTTTGTTGCTCCTTAGTTGCGAACACGACAGATGTCTTGTTTAACCAGTTAGTGCTGCCACCTGTAGGTTATTCATTTTGAAAATGTTTGAAAACTCTTTAACATTTTAAATTGTAAGTTTTTAGTCGTTTCTTGACTTTAAAAAGTGATATATCATTTTCTTATTATTTTAACTATGTTGACCAATCTAACCTTTGATCATTAATATATATATATATATATATATATATATATATATATATATATATATATATATATATATATCTTCTTGATTTTTATCAAGGTATGTGTAATTGTTAATATTGGTCTTTATATTGCTAATTTAAAACTTGTAATAATTGTTATTGTAGCTTTTAAGAATGGCCCAGCTCCGGGCCGAATTGTCAACCATGTTAAAATAAACATTTTTTATTAAGCCCAGATATTCGGTATTCATATCTACTAATACATTATGCAAGCTTTTAAATAGAAAAATATTTTATTTTATACTTACACTAAAACTAACAAGAATAAACATAAAATACGAGTAAAAAATATATACCGGGTGTCTACTTTTATTGTTATATAAGGAATATTAAGGTAAAATTTTCAATTCGCAATTGTTTTTCCCTATAAATTTTATTTAAAAAGTGTAAATACAACAGATGTTCAGAATGAAAAACTGCATTAAATGAGTCCAAATTTAACGTATGCAAAAAGTTTACAGAACTTCAAATTTAATCATTAAAACAGTTTTCGATTTAAATTCCATCAATTTATTTATTTCGAAGTTTCGGTACACTTAACGTGTACTTACTTCAGGAAAGAAAAAATAATAATAAAACGTAACTATAAACAAGTAACCTAGAAACATGTAAACAAGCAATTATAATTTCTTGATTAGCGGAAGCCAACGTTTATTCAATTCACAGCCATCACACGTGTTTATGTTGTTCTTTATCTTACACATTTCTAACTTCTCTGATGAATCGACCATTCATATATTCAGGCATGGCAACGATTTCTGTGTCTTCAAATTTAATTTTGTTTAGAAATTATGTTGCATGCTGAGCAATCGAAGATTTATCAGGGTAATTCAGTCGAATGTAGCGCTTATGTTTACTATGTCTTGTTGAAATTGTTCAATGTAAACTTTACCGCATTCGCAAGGAGTACTATATGTATATTCCTGAAGACTGAAAAGGGATAGTACCTTTTGTATTGTTCAATACTTATTTAAGTTTCATCTGAGGTAAAAAACAAACTTTGATGTTCTTCCTTCATAAAATTCGGCCCATTTTTTCTTTAATATTTTCTACAAAAAGCAAGGACGTCATGTCTATTCTTTTCTTTTTGAAGTGGCAAATGGTCACTACTCTATTAAATAATCATATCATTGTTCCAAATTTCTGAACAGGTTGATGATGTGATGAAGCATTAATATACTGGTTGGCGTTCTGTATACAGAATAACGAAGGTTAGTATCGTTTTTCCTTTCTAAGAGAATATCTATTAAAGTCATGACTCCATTTTTCGCCACTTTCATTGTTAATTGAATATTCTTATTAATGCCATTAAGATGATCCAAGAATGCAATCAATTTATTTTATGGAGCCAAACAGCAAAAACATCATCCTCATAATGTAATCACAAAGAAGGTTTTAATGCAGAAGTTTCAAGTGCTTTATCTTAACAAAAATCCATATAATAACTTGCAATTTACAGTGAAATAAGAGAACCATCTATTTCCTTGTAATATTTATAATTGAAATAAAAATATAAGAAGTCAAGCAGTTGTGAAAAAGTTTAAAAATGTCTAAAAAATAAATTTAAAAATTATTGCCTCATTTATAATAATAATAATAATATATCATCATGCCTTTTACTCATTACTGAGTATGGCACTCTGCCGAAGCAGATCTTGGTAAGTGATATATTTCTTCGCGTGAAGTGCGGTTACCAGCCGTCAAATTACGGCCCTCAAAGATGTTAGTAGTGGAGGAGCCACAGGGGTAGATTTAAATTGGTGAAAATTGTTTGTCGGCTGTGGGGATCGAACCAGGGTTCTCAAGATCCACAGGCCGACTCGATACCACTGAGCTACCTACTTCATTAAAGTAGTCTGACTTATTCAAGCAAGCCCTTGTCAGATTGTAGAATATCAATATTATTATTTTGTCGTATTTCCTTCAAGGCAATGTGTTCCTTCAAAGACATTTTGATATTGGGTGGTTTCGCATTTTCCAAAATTAGTACATTTCATCGTATTGCCTCGCTTCTTCCTGTGGAAGCTTCTGCACTGCAGACTCTACAACTATTACAATCTCTTCTATTGGTACACGTCGAGGTAAAATGCCAAAGTTTAAACCTTTGTACAAAACAGAAAGAGCAGAATCCGAAAGTGGGGAATTGCTTAACTTTATTACCAGTTTATCTATTTCTAAAGTATTTGGAGGGAATGTAGGATGTTTTATTTTATAAAATTTATCAAATTGACTTTTTGACTGTTACTCATCGAATAATAATGGTTATCGACTATAACCAAAATAGTTGTATCCAGTGAAGACCAGTGTTCTACGTCCAGAAGGTTGCTTAGTGAACATAAACGCTGCATTAGACTAAACTACCCTGATAAATCTTCGATTGTTCAGCATACAATATAATATCTACACAAAATTCAATTTGAAGACACAAAAATTATTGCCATGCCTAAATATATATATTTTTGTTTTATTCATAATTTACATGTTAAAACTGGTCTGTCAGACCAACCATCAACTTATCTCTATTATATCTTAAAGCTAAGTACATATACACTAAATTTAGTCCAGTGACGACCTTTAGTTAGTTCGGTTGCTTCGCTGACATTATCACCCACGCACTATGCTCTGCTTTTAACACACACACGTTACACAAGTTCAAATGGCTTGGTTCTCTTCAATCTTCGGAGCAGTTGTTGATTGTCCAGCAGCTGAAGGATTTCTGCATTTTCGTGTAGGTGAAGCCTTCTTTTGTGCTTCTTCGCAAACCTTTTAATTTCTTCTTTAATCGTTGGAATGCCAAGATCTCTGTGAATATCATAATTTCTTACATACCATGGTGCATTCACCATAGCACGCAGGACTTTGTTTTGAAATGTTTGAATGATTTTGATATTATTATCCTTCGCACATCCCCAGAGTTGTATCCCGTAAAGCCAAGTAGGTTTAATTATCTGATTATAGATGAGAGTTTTATTATATAAGGACATGCAGGAATGTCTTCCTATTAGCCATGCATACTGTCGGTATTTTATGTTCAGTTCTTTTTTCATTTTAATATGCTCCTTCCATCTTAATTTAGTGTCCAATGTCATGCCTAGGTATTTGGCTTTGTTTTCGTAAGGAACTACCGTCCCGTTTATGATCAGTGACGGAGGGTTTTTTCAGTCTTTTATTTGTGTAATTGATGTGTACTGATTTATCTTCGTTGAGTTTGATTTTCCACTTTTTTGTCCAGTCGTATATGATATTGCTAGCTTTTTGTAGTGCTCGAATGGAGGTAGCCTCATCTTTGTCTGTTATTATTAAAGCTGTGTCATCAGCGAAGATTGCTAATTTTCCTTGTTCTATGTCTGGTATGTCACTGGTATATAATAAATACAGGATAGGCCCGAGCACACTACCCTGAGGAACTCCTGCACGTATGGTTTTTAGTTCCGAATAAGCTTCCTCTTGCTTTACTCTAAACAGTCTTTCAGATATATATGAAGTAAGGATTTCAGCATAATGTTTAGGTAGCATTTTATTTAATTTATGTATTAGCCCTTCATGCCAAACCTTATCGAAGGCCTGGGCGACATCTAGAAATAGTGCAGAGGCGATTAATTTCTCTTCTAGGGCTTTTTCAATTATATCTGTTATTCGGTGCACTTGGTCTATTGTTGAGTGTTTTTTCCTGAAGCCAAATTGATGGTCAGGAATCAGTTTGGCATTCTGCATAATCGGTTTTAATCTTTTGAGAAGAAGTTTTTCAAATACTTTTGAAATTACAGGCAGTAACGAAATTGGTCTATACGATTTTACTTCATGAGGCGGTTTCCCTGGTTTGGGGATCATACTAACTTCAGCTACCTTCCAGCTGTCAGGTACATGTTTCAGTCTAAATGTTGCATTGAAGAGGTATGTTAACATGACTATCCCTTTTCTTGGTAATTGCTTCATAATTTGACCAGTAATCAAGTCGAAGCCTGGTGCCTTCTTTGAGCTCAGGTTTGTTTTGATCTCATTTTTCACTTCTGTTGGAGTGACTGGAGTAATTTCCTCTGTTTTAGTGTTATTGACTTCTTCGAGTTTCTCATGATTATACTGCAATTCGTTTGGTTTAAAAACTTCCGCTAAGTGTTCCGCGAATAGATCAGCTTTTTGTTTATTCTCTTTCGCCCAGTTACCTTGACTTTTTCTTATAGGAGGAATTGGCATGATCGGCCTTTTTATTTGCTTTGTAGCTTTCCACAGAGAGTAATCAGTTTCTTCGTCAACTGTTAGATTTGTTATGAATAATTTCATACTTTGATCTTTTAATTTGCGGATTTCTCTTTTTAATTTTTGTGTTTTATTGTTTAGGATAGTTTTATCGGCTGGGTGTCGCGTTTGTTACCAATTCCTTCTCGCTTTTCTTTTCTCTTTGACCAGCATTCGTATCTCAACTGGGTAATTGATTCCTTTTGTGATATGTGTTATCTCTTTGGTATTGTTAAATACTGCCGTTTGTAATAGTCTGACGTATTTTCCAGTTTCTATATCCAGTTGTTCTGTTGTCTTTAGATTAACGTTCAGATTGATTTCTTTTTGTAGGTCCATTCTGAAATTTACCCAATCAGTAGTTTTATTAGCAAGTGTTGGTCTAGCTTCTTTTTTAATTATTCTTTCACTCAGTGTTAAAATAACAGCTGAATGATCAGAATTTAAATCAAAGTTTTCCTCTGTATTGATAAAGTTTGGTGAAATTTTCCTCGAAATAAAGAAATCCAGTAAGTCTGGTATTTTGCCTCTGTCAGTAGGCCAGTACGTTGGCTTTCCTGTTGAGTGGAAATTACATCCTATTTCTCTGATAGCGTTTTTTAGTTCCCTTCCTTTAGTTGTGTTAAGTCTTGCTCCCCAGTCAGTGTGTTTTGCGTTAATGTCTCCTCCCATTATAAACCTTTCTCCCATATGCTGCAAAACTCTTTTGTAGTGATCAATTTTTAAATTGTGTCTTGGCGGACAGTAAATTGCACCAATTTTAAAGTCTTGTTTGGTAGATTTGATCATTATCGTCGTAAGCTGTACTTCTTTAATTTGTATTGGATCCTCTTCGTAATGATTTATTGTATCTTTAATGATGATCGCACTCCCTCCCTTGGCGTCATTGTCGGGATGCACAGTGTGATATATCTTATAGCCTTTTAGTTTGATATATGATTCTTTGGTAAGATGGGTTTCTGAGATCAGGCCCACATCTATATGATTAGTGTTGAGGAATACTTCTAATTCATGTTTTTTGTTCAGAATACCGTTGGCATTCCATGTTACTATTCTTATATCTTTTTTTTTATTATTCATAATTTTTCTTGTGGGACTGTACGCGTCGCTCTGTCTTCCAGACGATCTAGTCTTTCACCAAATTTTTTCATCATTTGTATCATTTGTTGCATCATCTGATGTATGGTTGTGTCTTCATTTGGTTTAGTTTGTTGAGGTAGGTTATTTTGTGGCCTGTTATTCTCTTGTGCCGCGAGGGCATAAAAGGTTTGTTCAGTTGTCGGTCTGGAATTGAATGTATTTGGTTTGGTTGTTTCTCTTTTTTGCTTCTGCTGTTCTCTTCTGCTCTGTAGTTCTTTGGCAACAACGCATCCCCTATAATTTGCTGGATGCGCTTCAGCACAATTTGAACATTTTGCTGGAGTATTTCTTGGTTTTACACACGTTGTTGTCAGGTGATTTCCTGCACATTTTACGCATGTTGGATTTCGCTGACAAAATTTCTGCGTATGACCGTAGCTTTGGCATCTTTTACATTGAGGGATTTGGTTTCCGGTTCTGTACATTTCTATACTGACTTTCATTTTAGCCAGGTATTGTATCCCGTGGATTTTCTTTATGTCTTCGGACTTATCAAATGTCAACATAAATAACGGCAGCTTAATATATTTATATTGGTTGTTTTCTTTGATTCTTTTTAATTTATTTTCTACTGATACTATTTTGAAACCTTCTTGTTTAAGTTCGGCTTTAATTTCTTCCGTATCACACGTTGGATGAAGATTTTTGGCCATTATTCTTATTGGTCTTCCCTGTTTGTTTTCGTAAGTGTGCCATTCTTGTTTGGTTTCATTCATAACTTTTGTTAATTCACGATAATCTGTTTCACTATTTACATTTATTTTTAGTTGATTATTATTCATAAGTGTGGCTTTATAAGTTAATTTTTTTCCCTGGAATTTGTTTTTCATCTCTTGATAGTTATTTGCATTGCTTATAATTACCGGTGGTGGTTTTTGTACTTTTGAAATATTGGTTTTGTTTTGTTCTGTGTTTTGTATTGGGCTTTGTTCAGGAGATGACGTAGCCTTTCTTTTTTTCGATGGATTTTTCCTTTATACCTGGGTAATATCCAGGCTGTTTCCCGGTTGGCTAACTCCTCTTCTTCATCCGAGTTGGCTGGACTATATGATTGTTTTGTCTTTGCCTAAATATATGAATGGTCGATTGATCAGAGTAGCTATTGAAGTTTACAAGAACAGAAACTGTGATGTCTGTGAATTGAATAAAACTTGGCTTTCCGCTGATCAAGACATTATAATTACTTGTTTACTTAGTACTTACTTATTTGTTTATAATTACGTTTTGTTATTTATTATTTTCTTTCCTGACGAAGAAACGGCCCAAAACGTCGAAATAAATAAATAGAAAGACCATACACCAAAAACTGTTTTAATGAACCTAAATTTGTTGATGTAATACTTTCCTGTTATTTTATTTTTATTTTTTATTTTATAAATATTTGGAAAGTCAACAGTTGCCCAATAATAGACTCCCACGGTTTACAAACCTAAAAAATACAATTATATTACAAACATTAAAATTAACTTAATAAAAGGTAGGTAAACATGAAATAAGAAATATTAAACAGAAGAATGATGCTGAAGTGCATTTCTAAATTGACTTAGACTTAAGTTGAAGATGTCTAAATGCTGATATTTTAGATTGTAAGTTCGCATTAATCTGTTGTTGTTATCTGTTGTTATAAAATAAACGTAAAATAAAATTTCCAACTTCAAACTGTTTACAGAATGCCATGAGAAATAAGACAAATAATTGTATTGTTTGATTTTGATATTGTTCATTTAAATGTTATCTTGATTGTACTTTAATAAAAATAATTAATAGACTTACTACAAATGAAATTTTTTAGTGCGTTTCTTGTAAAAATAATAATTAAATAAGAAATCTATTATAATTAACGAATGCAAAGTTACAAGCATTATTAAGTTTTCGTTCTACATATCAGCCACGTAAATGTCTAATTTTTATATTCCAAGCATAGGTCTTAGAATTTCTTAAAGTTGAAAATTTTTCATATTCTTCTATTAATTTTAGACTTAATTTGTGGTTTATTTTATTTTTAAACTGATTTGTTATCAAAACTAAGATTGTTTACTGAATTACTATAGATTTTCGTACACACTGAATACTATGTGCGCATAAATCATTTAATCTTTTACTAAGACAGACAGTATTGCACGAAATTACTCTCGCATTGTGTCTTGCAACAAAAACACGAGAATAAGAGCGATATTAGAACAGAAAATTTAAAACGAGATTGATATAACATTGTGAAACCAAAAATCCCGGGCGAGATCTCATGGGAGTCTTAAATTTTTATAGGAAAATATAAAAAATATTATACTAATTTTATTTGTATTGCAAGAAAATAGTGTTTACAATTAATAATATTATTTTCATTTACAAGAGGTTATTTACGGTAGAAGAAAATAAAAACCCTAAAAACAAATTTATTCATAAATGAGAATTATATTGGATATTATACTTATATCCGTAATACACGGAAGTTCTCGAGAAGAGTAAGAGATATGTAATCGGTTAAATTAGATAAAGGTAATTAGATATTAACAAGAATGTGAAATATTTTTTTGTGAAAAATTCACAGCAGTACTCAAATTTTTTGTATCTTGCAGCCCGTCACGAGAAAAATTATACTAACTCTTAATATAGGTATGGATCTCGATTTAATCTATAAAACGGATGAACAAAGCTTTTTTCTATTTTCAACGATATAAAACATTAAAATAGTTACAAATTTATGCAATTATTGATTCTTTAAGTGTTTTTATTTTATTGTTAAAGACGGTTATGAAGAGAAATAATTTAAATTATTAATGGAAAAATGTGTCAAGACAGTTTGTAACATACATCTGAATCACAGATTGTTGAAGGTCTTAAATATCTTGACATATGTCTTTATAAATAATTTAAATAATTATTCTTCATAGCCTTATTAAGTGAAAATATAAAAAAAAACACACACATACACTTAAAGAATTAATAATTGCCTAATTTTTTAACTTGTTTTATTTTTAAGGCATTGCAATTTAAATCGTTGAAAACATAAAAAGCTTTATTCAACTATCTTACAAATTAATTTGAAGTCTATAATATTATTGAAAGTTAATATAATTTTCTCGTGAAGGGTACAAGATACTAGAATACTGCTATGATTCCTCACAAAAAAGTGTCTCTCTAAATAAAAAAATAAATTAATATGAGTTCAAATAAGTTGTAAGCAAAAATGTAATTGACAATTTTCGAAGGATTTTTCTGAAGAACAAAAACATTGTTAAATAGTTTCTTTTGTCTAATTTAACCGACCTCGTATCTTTTATCATTCTCGAGACTCCCATGAATTACATGCTTAAGTGGCAAATCATGTACACATATATTCCATTAGTTATAATTTTAGTGAGACACGAGAACGAGGCGAGATATCATGCGAAAGCAAGAGTGAGATCAATATACAAAATCTGAAACTAGATTGATATAGGCATGTCAAGTTTATGACAAAAATTTGGATGACGCCTGGATTAAAACTAGGTATCTTCTGCTTGCTGGGCAGAGATGCTATCTCATATGGTAAATAATTACTTCGTGATATGATTCTCTTTAAATCAGAAGATGTGTCGTTGCAGACGAAACCTATTATCAATATCTATCGTATATAGAAGTGTTGGGATCGATGCTGCTTTAGACACTATGACAAAAGAATACAATTCGTACCTAGATGTCGTTGTGTAGCAGTTAACATCTCTAGACGACAAGCAGAAGGTCCCTGGTTCGAATCCAGGCTTTTCCCGTTTTTTTAATTTTTTTTTCATAAATTTAATTTTAAATTTATCATCGTCACTGACTTTCAGTCCTGTCATATGACCAAAAAATCACTTCAATTTATAGGTTTCTGACATTAACATATTTTATACGTATTTCAGGACCACCCCATAATAACCATTATGGATTTACAACAGGACCTCCGTATTATCCTGGTTCTGTGCCAGCGTCTGTCCCAGGAGCTCCGTCTACTCATTATCCAAGTGCGCCCTATCCAGGCGTACCACTGCCACACACACAGCATCCTGGAGCTCCACCTACTTATTTTCATCCTCCGCAGCATTTTCCTCTCACAAGTTCTGTGTCAAATTACTATCCCACTGGAGAAACACACTTTACTACTTCTTTTGTACCTCAATCAAATGCACAAAACTTATCTCAGGGTGAATAATAATAATTTATAATTTATATGAATTTTATTAAAAGATTATATAACACAACAGGTCCAAGATGGGTAAATTGGCAAAAAGGTAATATGTTACCTACTCATGCAGTTGAAGCCGGGTATGATGTTGACAAAACGAAAATTTTTATGGGAAGATTGCACTATAAGGGAGATTTACTCCCTGCTAAAGTTATTCCCCAAAAAAATGTAGCATATGTATCGCATAATGGAAATGAAATACCATTTCATAGCTGTGAGGTAAGAATAGTTTAAATGTACTTATAATATCTAACCTTTAGTTTATAAGTTTAGGCGTTCAAAACAAAAAAAATACTTCTAAAATAATAGCTGTATATTATAACACTGTAATAACAAGACTGATTTACTTGGTTTTACAAATTTAAACCTACCTATTACCAGTATAAATTTTTTGACAAAATTGGCATGTATTTTAGTATTTTATTTATGCATACTTACATACGTAATAAAAAATGGGACATCACGAATCCTTAAAATATTCATAGAAAATGCACTCCTCAGTCTCATCAAATAATTAAACTACGTCAAATATTCCCATCACACACCAGCCGCACATAAATAAAAATAAATAAAAGACAAGAGATAATAATAATACAAACTGTAAGTGTACGGAGCTGGTTTGTCCTCTGCTCTGAGATGTACATTGATTCTAAAATACAAAATAGATCTGTGCGTCGCCACCGCCGTCGAACGATTAATAAATAATATGTGTCATTTTTAATTATTTCACATTATTACTAAATGTTACATATTAAATTTATTATTATCATTTTTTAAATAAGGTATATTGCCTTTGGTGCGACATTGCTGCCGGTAAATCAACGAACGCGCCACTGCTGACAAGAATATTGGAATACATGTCGGCATTTACTTCACTTTTGTAATTGTTAGAGTAGCAATGCTTTTGTTTTCCATGGATATCTTTGCTATTGTATTCTGTTTCATTTTATGTTTTAGAATCATTACAATAATTAGTGAAATAATGATTTTAAGCTTATTTTTTAGTGATATTGATTCGTTATCATGTGCCATACGTGATTCATAAACAAAAGCAGCAAAATTATGTATATATGTACAAAGAAATTAGATAATAAATTTTTCTACTAAAAATAATATGAAGTATTAATTATTTAAGAAATAAAATATCGCCCAATATAAGTATTTTGTCTTATCTGGTGACCTATGAGAATTTTTGAAAGAAACAGGACTTGTTGCTGTGGACCCCCAAAGGAATATATTTTAAATACCCGATTTTCAAAATTTTTAATAAATTTTTATGCATATGCTGTTTTTAATATTAAATAAAAAACCAAATAAATAAAATTATATATTTATATTAAAATATAATATTAGCGACAATTTGTTGAAAAATTACTAAAAATTGTTTTACAAATTCTTTAAAACTTATATATATATATATATATATATATATATATATATATATATATATATATATTAATTATAGTAAAAAATAAAATAAAATTTATATCCGAACAAAACTTAATATCAATAAAAAACACAATTAGTATATTAATTGTAAGGCATAAAAACAATTAATTTTTTTAAGGTCTACTAAAAAGCATGACCAACTTTATTCCCAATTACAGTACAGGGTCCGCACTCACCGAGCCGCAGTGTGGTAGTTTTATATAATTTTTTGCTTGAGTGCGATTCGAACTTGGGAATTTGCGAATTTTTATTTCAATCTATGAAAAAATATATTAGCGACATTGTCAGAAGTATACCATCAACTTATGAAAGGAACCTTAATATTTTTGCATGAAGTAATGAATTTTATTTATATTATTTCTTTCAAATGATTTAAACAAAAAGAAATAAATCCGTCAACTTACACCCGGACATAGCTTACCTGTGTATTATTTATTACCAGTTAATAAATAATATCAACCCAACGTGACTTTGTTGAAGAAAGTTTACTTCTACCAGACATAAACAAACACGCATGAAGCATAAATTCATCCTACTTTTTACGATTATCGTAGATGTTAGTACTAAAAATCGTGGCAACATTCTGACGTATATACTACTGTTGTCGTGAATGTTATAATCGTCAGTTATTTGGGCCACTTCGACAGCTGGCGAGCAGCGACGACGCACATATTCAATCGCTCGAACGTTTTGTATTGATTGTATTTTCGACACCTCGAAAAGCAAATTAAATAAAAAAGTTCAACAACTAAATTATTGTCTCTACTGATTGCATAGCGAAATAGATTTGTAGATATTTTATGTTTTCTATCAAATAAAATATTCGTTTGATGAAAAAATTTGCACTAGCACTTTTTAAAACAGACGCTGTTCTGTTACTAAATACTCGCATTTGGAGAGCAAGATGAGCTGACATTTTTGGAAAATTATTTAAAAATCTGTAAAGTACTTCTTCCCATGTTCGATTGTTTATCAAAGATATAAGTTTGATATCATTCCATAAAACTAACATTCTTTCAAGTGAAAAACTACTATCTATAAATCTATTCCTAACACTTTTAAACAAATGTACAACATCAAATAAAAAGTTTTTTTTATAATCTTTGGTTTATAGTTCCTTGGTCACACACAATACTATTCACCCGAAATTCACATTGATTAACTATATTAATACCTCAAAGCAAAGTTTTCAATACATTAACTTTCACGGAAATGAGATAAAAAATAGGCAAACGAAAGTTTATAATTGGCTCTTATAACCCACGTACGTACAAATATTCGGATGTATACCAAATTCTCCGAGATCTTCGTATCAGTCTATTATGTCCAAATATGGCCATATTGCAAATTTTTTTAAAGACATCTCGATTAAAATTATAACATATAATTTATCTTCTTCTGAAAGAAACTGTGCTTTATATTATAGTGTTTTAACAATGTTTGACTATGATGTATATTTTTTGGTTAAACTTTTTATTATTTTTCTAATATTTATATCCATCTGTGGATTTATAATAAAAATCTATTGACAGTCTTTGTTCTGCAGGAAAGCACTGAGTACCTGTTTTATGCATAAGCTGCATCATTTTACGTAATGAAGTTTTTTATTTAAGCTTCTCCTTTAATTTTTTAATCTGTAATTTTTTCCTACGTATATTTTGTTTATGGACTTTCATTTGTAAACACTTTTGTAATAAGTATTGCCTTTCTTTTAAATTTTGGATGAAATATTATTTTGAAATAATTGTCTTCGTGCTGAAGGTTCATGTGTTGATGAAGACATGAAAGGAAAAAGGTCATCCTGATTTGCTGGGTGAAATATTTAGATTCTACAAATTGGGTTTTGCAGATGAGCAAATAATGTTTACCGTAATATTTAAATTATTGCATATGGGCTGGTAAATTTTGGTTGGAGTAAACACTTTTCAGTTTTCTGGTATTTATTTAGCGTTAACAGGGATATTATCATTGTTTTTGTTTGAATTAATTATTGTCGGAATTTCACTTTTTATTCATTTTTATTTAATGTCACATTTCAACATATACCTATTGTCATTGAAATGTAATTCATATATCACTTTATTTCTACACTTTTGATAGCTAAGGCCAACAAGTTCAAAGTTACCACAATATCCATTTTTCCTGTTGCTTATTGCTTTTTTGGAAAATTTTATAAAGACAGAAGAACTTGCTAGAATAATATTCTCAAGTTATCACACTGTTTGAAATTTCAGTATGTTATCATTAAAGCCCGGATTTTTAGGCAATTGCCTAGATTCAAATTTTAATATACTTCATGCAATTTCGTTTTTCTATACATAGGTAATATGTTTACGTGTAATGGAAGGTTTTTTTTTTCGTGCCTTAGAGCCTATTGTTTCTATATTTTGGTTATTGTGCCTATTTTACCTTATACAGCCTATTTTGCCTATTTTTGTTGCCTATTCTAACTTTTATTGAGCAGACAAGGTTTGTCATCTACTTCGTTGACTAATTCAGCACTCGACAAAGTGTTTCAACATAACCTATAATATTTAAAGTATTTACTTTAATCAAGTTTTTGTGTGTGAATTTAAAATGCCAAAAGAAAAAACGTTTTATAGGCAAAATTTTACGTGGCAATTCAATTGTGTCTTTGCCATTAATCAATGGAGCTGAGGTAACTTTAGACGATGTGGCTAAATATAAGAACGCTCCTGTCATATTTTGTGATGTCGAACGAAGTTTTCAGCTTACAAGCAAGTTCTGACTGACCGAAGACAGTCCCTTTCCGAAAATTTCATAGAGCAATTGCTCGTAATATTTTGTGAATTAAAGTATACTACATAATTTGAATTTGTATAATAGTTAATAAAATGAGAACTCTCCATTATTATTTTATTAATATTTTTCAGATTGCGTTAATTTTTGTTTAAAATTATTATTTTTTCTAACGAAGAGTAGATACGAGTACCAATATTAGAAAAATGATTCGTTTATTTTCTTTAAAACAAATTATTTACATTTAGGCTGCCTAAAATCCCGCCTATTTTAGAGTAATTACCGGCCTATATGCCTGCTTATTTGGGTGTTTTTAAGAGCCTAAATATCCGGGCTTTAGTTATCATATTCGTTTTGCATTTACATTAACAGTGACTTAGAACATAGCAAGCTAGTTTTGGACAGTATTGAAGCTATTGATTTTGGTATTTTAGGAGTACATGTTTTATTTGTTTTACTCTAGTTTATCGTTGTAAATTATGTATAATTTGTTTTCATATGGTGCACCATAAATTATTTTCTAAATGTAATATTATTGTTAATTCCAATAGATATTATGCCAAGTGTACGTGAACTGGGTAAGAAATTCTAGAGGACGTGTACCGCCGGGCGCGATTGACGTCGGACGTACATCTTCTGGAGAAACTTTATATGCTGCCAGAGTTCATCACAAAGGCTCCCTTACAGTGGGCAAGGTAATTTATACCCATATAACCTTTTTTATTATTATAATTTTACATATGCTTATATAAAATGGTCCAAATTATTTATTGAACATTTTTGAAAGTTGTGAGTTCAATCATCTTTTTATAAAAAGTATGCTACATTTTAAACAAAATAAATTTTATAATCATATGCACACTTATGAAACGAATGCATCGTAAAAGAAACTGAAACTCAGAAGATATTGAGAAGGTAAAAATATTCGTGTATTTCTACCTACTTTCATTGTACAAAGATAAATTTTATATTAAGAGTGAATTGTCGAAACTAATATTGATTAGAAAACTTATGTCATAGTTACAAAGATATTAGTGAAAGTAAAATAATTAAATATATCATCACGCCTTATATCCATTACTGGGTACGGCACTCTATATAGAAGATCTCGGTAAGTGATATATTTATGCGCGTAAAGTGCGGTTATCAATTGTTAAAACACGACTCAAAGATATTAGAGGAGCCAAAGGAGTAGTACATTTAATGTGGTTTAAATTGTTTGCCGGTCGTGAGAATCGAATCCGGTTCTCAAATACTCACCGAAAATCACAGTAAATTTTTATATTGTTTATGTGTGAAAAATTAAAATTGCATTATTTTCTTTTCAATGGCTAATTTTTAATAAAAAAGAATATTAGTTTTTGTTTTTCTTTTAAATAAAACAAATGTTATATTGAGAGTGTGAAAATATTCTAAATTAAGAAATAAAATACAAAACTAGTAGGTATATCATAATATGTTTCCAATTGTTTTTTGTTTCAGGTTCACCCTAGTCATGGTGTTTGTTACATACCATTTGGTGGTAAAGAAGTTTCACATCATGAATATGAAGTATTAACAGCATAATTTCTTATTACAATTAATAATTAATAACTTTCTGTGTCGATAATAATTATTTTTCTTGCGTCCATACGTATTGATTGTTAAAATTAATTCTAAAAAAGACTAAGTGGAACATGAAAAAGAATATATACAGATTAATAAAATATGTACCACATATCACTTTTACACCTAAATATATTATTATATTGTTTAAATAACAACCTTACAATGCAGATTATACAGACAATGCGTATGAAAATATTAGCCGTACTAGTGAGGCAAGTGGTGACTGTATGCAAAACATGCAATGTTCTATTGTATTATGTGGCATTTTTCTTGTGTTTGTATTAAATAAACACTATCAAGTGTGACACTATAAGTTCAGTAGAATAGATTAGTTTATTGCTTTGCTGATAAAATATTTGCAATTATATGAATAATTTTAAAGATCTCAGTAGAGTTGGTCAAAACTAATTATGGGAAAATTTTTGTAATATATTATATTAAAGAGAGGCCACATAATTTTTTATTAATCTTTACTATCACTAAACCACAGTTTAAAATAGGATTATTTTCTTACGGTTTACATTATTCTTTAAAAAAATATTTGCATCAGTAAGACTTGAATTTAAATTTATAACTCGATTTATACATTGAATGTTTACTTTTTTATGGTATTTGAGAATACAATGCTAAATTTTTCATTAAATGATATATCTTTTTCTATGAATTTTAAAACAACTGTGTAAATTAAAATAAATGTACAAAAGATTTGTAATACATTTTTTGAAAAGGTTAACGTATTCATGATTGTTGATAAAACAAATTAATCAAGCCAATAATTATTATCATTTATAACCAGTAGGATATGTTAAACAAAAATAACACAAATCTTTTAATATTTATTTTATTTTTCGAAGCATATAAAAGTTAACTAACAATTATTAATTTTATCGTGGCTCTTTCTCGCGAAAGATATCTGCTATAAGCTCAATACTTAAAGTTTTTAATTCTAAACATTTTTGTATTTACGAGTAACTAAAAATTTAATAATAATATCTTTTATATAATTTATTTTTTTGTGTCTATTTGCTTATATTATTATTATTATACTTTCAAATATAACGCATAACATTTTTTCTTTGTTATTAATTTTATATTTTTAGTCAATTTAAATATGTTTTTAAAACATTGACGTATATGATATATATAAATAAATTAAGTTTTTGATATCGTAATTTGTTAAAAAAATTAAAATTTAAGTTTCAATATTTATTTGTTACAAGTTACAGGCTAGCGTAATTCCACAATCTACTTTACATGTGTCTTTACTCATATTTATTACATTTTTATCTTATATTCTAAGAACACGAATGACGTTGTTTCTGGTGTCGAATAACGAAACTGCAGCGTTTCGAGATTCATAATTCCTCCCCATCAAGAAACAATGTTATTTTACTGGGTTTAATTTTAAGTTCTTATTGTTTTGTTCAACGATCCTATTTTGTTTATATTTAACAATAAGAGTTTATATTTTATTATTAAATAATATTAAAACAATAATGATTATCATAATAAAGAAAATTATATAGAATGTAGATATATGGTGATCGCTAATTTGTTTAATAGAATAAATTTGTTTTAAATGTGTAACATTAAATTTTAATTCATTTACTTTAGTAATTTGGGGTGTTTTCTTTAATTCCATATTATTTATGTTATCGAAAATATATTCACGTTTCTTGATCATTAACAAAAATACCCAGCAATTGTTTATATTCATAATGCTTTCCACAGTTAAACTCTAATTTTTGCAGGTTTGGTGAGGAAATTATTACTTTATTTGTGAATGGTATTTGGGAAATAAAATTCTTTATTGTAATTTCCTCACTTAAACAATCATCATATACTTGCTTATTTAATATATTATTAATACAACTATTTATAGGATTATAGTTTGAAATACAATATTTATTATTTATAAACTTACGAATAAATACATACTTATTACTATGTGTAATATACATGGTATTATCTTCTAATATTTGTTTATACGAGGAGTCATAGTATGGTGTGGGTGTGAATTGTTGTATTTTGCGTAGACCATTTGTGTAGTTTGGGACAGCTAAAAGGATATGTATTTTGTTGTCTTGTAGTGTACATGTGTCATATATTGTTTCAATCATTTGAGGATATTCGGATTTTGTGTAATGTTTAAAAGGCGTCGGTGTCTATAATTGTAATATCTAGTTGATTTAATGAGCAGAATTCTAACTATTTTATATATTTCGTTTGTTAAATAATTATATTACGTTTATTTCTAACTCGCTGAACATACAATTTACAATTTTCCCGTTTTCGGTTAGGAACGTTTCATTTGTTAATTGTGTAACAGTCACGGGTTCAAATTACTAGATCTTCATGAGTTTACATTATTACCGTGACTGTTGAAATCGCTGACAATGAGCTGGTGGTCTTCTGCTACGAACATGTAAAATGCAGCCGAATATTATCAGGCATATTTTGCTGACGTCGTCCACCTGATTCGATGCAAGTTTAGTGTCTTTTGCGAAAACGAGGAGCATTCTCAATTCGGTTACTCAAAAGACCAGAACACGCGGTTCGGCTAGTGCTTGTAGTTTAGATAATTTTCTGTATTCTGGTTCATTAATTTTGTTATCTTCAATTTTGTTACTTTTTTATTTTTATTCAATTTTTCAATAAATTATTATACTATTATCAACGTTTGTGTGCGTGATTCGAGGCTACCTTCCTATCTTACAGCGACATCGAGGAACGACGCTGTGACGCAGGTATGCATTAACTTATTTAGTCATCCTGTATAATTCGGTACGTCGACTGGGGTTGTGCTTCACTGCAACACCCACTGTTGCAATTGTTTTATTTCCTTATTAACAATCTGTTTTAATTTTAAATATTCTTCATATATGGAGCTTATATCGTTATGTCCGTCAGTACGGTGGTGTGGATAGCGAAACGGAATTCGAATCCGGAGATCCCGAGTTCGAATCGCACTCAAGCTAAAAATTATATAAACTACCACACTGCGGCTCGGTGAGTGCGGACTCTGTACTGTAATTGGGATTAAATTCCTGTTGTACAGCGTAACATAAATAAATAAATAAATAAAAATAATGTAGTTGTTTGCTTTCTTTTAGGTAGCACTCCCCAATGGTATGTAATAAGAATCCGGGATTACTTGTAATATTTTTTCATCCGCGAATCTATGAGGGATTTTGAAACAATTAAATTTTAATTCTATAAATTTTTACTTTTCACTCTCTTAATTTATCTTTAGCATTTATTGTTTTATATTTATTATTATCATTTTTAATCTTTGTTTTTATATATAATGGTTTCTTAAATTTTGTTATTAACCGAGGCTTCTGTTTTAAATAAGCATCCATAAGATTTTTTAATTTATTAATTTTATTATTTTCTTTAGGATCTTTATAAAGTTTTTGTTTTTCTATTGATTTTGTTTGTTCTATTTCTTTTTGTCGTTTTCCTACGTAATTTTCTAATTTATTTTGTATGTTTCCTCTCGGTCTTAAGTTTGTATAATCTTTACCATAAAGTATTTCGTTTAGTGTCATATTGGTAGTAGATTGGATCGAGTTATTGTATGCGAAGATGCAGTCATTAATTAGTTCTTCTAGGGGTTTCAGATTACAATTTCATGTTTTAAGTCGATTAATGTCGAATGAAATCTTTCAATGGCATTCGATTTAGGGTTTTGGGCTGATGTTATGTGTAGCTTTATCTGGTTATTATGACAAAATGTTCATAGGGATACGTTATTAAATTCACAACCTTGATCACATATTAATTTATGTGGTTTTAGGTTAAAACAATTTACAATAAGTCGATTACAATTTTTGGCTTCTATATCTTCTCCTAAGTTCAAATTTGATACCAAATACGATATGTTTCTAACGACTTTAGATATAAACAATTGACAATCAGTTGACATAATTTTTTTTGTCTGTCTTTAATATGTCTGTTCGAAAGCTCTCTTTAATCCTTTTAGTTTGATACCAAGCGCGATAGATTTTTAAAACTTTTAGAAAAAACAATTGACAATCAGTCGATTATAATTTGTAATTATTCTGCTCGAAATCTCTTTCAAAACATTTAATTTGATACCAAACACGATATATTTCTTATGAAAAACAATTGACAATCAGTTGATTACAATTTTAATAATTCTGTTTAAAAACTCTCTTCAAATCCTTTAGTTTGATACCAAACACGTTGCATTTCTAAATAGTATTAGAAAAAACAATTGACAATTATTCGATTATAATTTTTTATTATTCTGCTCGAAATCCCTCTTTAAAACATTTAATTTGATAACAAACACGATAAGTTTTTATTTACTTTTAGAAAAGAAAAACAATTGACAATCAGTGAATCACAATCTTTATTAATTTTGTTTAAAGCTTTCTTCAAACCATTTAGTTTGATACCAAACACGATACATTTCTACTGACTTTCAGAAAAAACAATTGACAATCAGTTGATTACAATTTTAATAATTCTGTTTAAAAACTCTCTTCAAATCCTTTAGTTTGATACCAAACACGATGCATTTCTAAATAATATTAGAAAAAACAATTGACAATCATTCGATTATAATTTTGTATTATTCTGCTTGAAATCCCTCTTTAAAACAGTTAATTTGATACCAAACACAATACGTTTTTATTTACATTTAGAAAAGAAAAACAATTGACAATCAGTGAATCACAATTTTTAATAATTCTGTTTAAAGCTCTCTTCAAACTATTTAGTTTGATACCAAACACGATACATTTCTATTGACTTTCAGAAAAAACAATAGACAATCACTCGAATATATTGATAATAGTTGATGAATAATTTTAATTCTAGCGACTATCAAGTCTGTTAAAATATTTCATTATGAAACTTGATTCTATTTAAAAAAAATACAGCCAAGCTGATAGTGTAAAACCTCGTTCTGTCAATATTTGGCAACTTCATGGTGCACTGTCAAGTCAAAAAATATATTTTTTAAATAAACATTTAAAAAATCTATAATTATAATAAAAACGTCCCCTCATTCCTATAATATGCGTAAAATATATCAAAAGTAGTCTAAAAATTTGTCTATTGAAGTAATTTATAATTAAAAATACGATATGGCCACTGAGAAATGTCAAATCGACGATAGATGATCTTCTTAAAAAATCCAAAACTACCTTGCTCTAAGTTGATTTTGCGCCAGAATCGCATGTTTTTCCAAAATATCTTGCACATCATGTGTACGAAAAATTTGAAACTATCAAAAGGCACCCCCAGACTTGCCCTCTATCAAATAAAAATTATTTCAAATTTTTCGGATAATCCGTGTAGGCTGTAGAAATGGGCAACTGACCGTGATGAATCCAAATATATATATAGTTATATATAAATATACCTTTTTTCTCTTTTAGTATATGGACTGGCGATCAGGTCGGCTTCGCCGACCCTCAGCTAGGCTTCGCAGCCCTTGAAGAAAATTATTTTTTAAACTTGTTACTTTATATACCATATAGTCGAGTATTAATATTGTAAAAAATTACAGTTTACAAATTTTTCGAAAATGATTTGCTATCAACTCTTTGCTGCTTTATTTTTACTTTATTTCTGAGATCTTTCATTAGAACTGAAATAAGTACAGTTTCAATAACATTTATGTCAAAACAATTGACACTCAGTCGATTACAATTTTTGGCTTCTATATTTTCTCATAACTACAAATTTGATACCAAACACGATATGTTTCTAACAACTTTAGAAATAAACAATTGACAATCAGCTGACTTAATTTTTTTTAATATTTCTGTTCGAAAGCTCTTTTTAAACCTTTTAGTTTGATACCAAACTCGATAGATTTTTAAAGACTTTTAGGAAAAACAATTGACAATCAGTCGATTACAATTTTTAATTATTCTGCTCGAAATCTCTTTTCAAAACATTTAATTTGATACCAAACACGATAGATTTCTAATGACTTTTATGAAAAACAATTGACAATCAGTTGATTACAATTTTAATAATTCTGTTTAAAAACTCTCTTCAAATCCTTTAGTTTGATACCAAACACGATGCATTTCTAAATAATATTAGAAAAAACAATTGACAATCATTCGATTATAATTTTTTATTATGCTGCTCGAAATCCCTCTTTCAAACATTTAATTTGTTACCAAACACGATCCGTTTTTAATTACTTTTAGAAAAGAAAAACAATCAGGGGCGTTCCAACCCAGGGTTCTTGGGGTTCCCAGAACCCGGGCGCCAGCATAAAAGGGCGGCAGACGGCAAAAAGTTAAATAAATATGAGTATATTAGAAGAACACAAATACTGCGTCTTAATATTATTTGTAAAATAAATAAAGTAATTAAATGAATACCAAATGTAGGTACCTACTATCGTACTAAGGCCTTTAATTACAAAAGTTCGCGAAGTAATGTGATTAATGTTTGAAATATAAAGTTAACTGTCAAGATTTCTTAATATTCACAACAAATCTTGACGGTTATAGTGACAGCTTCTGTTTCCATGACAAAGCTGTCACAAAAAATCATAATTAGTAGGCGATTTTCTCGAACTATTTTCATTAATTTCTCTAATTTGTGGCATTAAAATGAAGTAATCTGTATGAAATAATATGTGCGGATAGGTCTAGTATGGTCATGTGCAATATTATACCATAATTTTTTACCGGACACTTTTTATTTACAAAAATCTTTTTTCCTATGTTATTTCCCTACGCCAACCTTTACGTGGAACGCGCGGTATAGTTATGACTCATAACTTATGAGTATTTAAGTATTTTTATTGTAAATTGAATTTACATGTATTGATACGTTATTTTGTTATTTGTATAATTGTTTGTGCTATTATGTGCAATTGTAAAATGTAAACTATATATAGTTTTAATTAGGTTTAGGTATATTGGAATGTACCTATGTAGTGAACTAATTTCTTTTTGTTATTTTTTTTGTATTTTTAATTAATTTTATGAGAAACTATATAATAAAATATTTATTTAAAAAATAGTTATTTTTCTAGACAAACAATGTTCTATTATTCTACGCTTAGGTGAATAACATATTATTTGTCATGAGTTTGCTTATTGCTCTAAATACACACGCAAGTTTCGCATAGTACGGCGTGTCGGCGTACTGCCTTACTCTTTCTGTATCGTAGAGCATAAAATTTCACGTATTTTGAGTACCATATCGCATTTTTGTGCTCCAAAATTTTCGCGTACGCCTCGGGGCGCCACATTCTGCTTCAGAACCCAGGCGCCAAGTACCCCAGATACGCCCCTGAAAACAATTGACAATCAGTGAATCACAATTTTTAATAATTCAGTTTAAACCTCTCTTCAAACTGTTTAGTTTGATACCAAACACGATACATTTCTATTGACTTTCAGGAAAAACAATAGATAATCACTCGAATATATTGATAATAGTTGATTAATAATTTTAATTCTAGCGACTATCAAGTCTGTTAAAATATTTCAATATGAAACTTGATTTTATTAAAAAAAAAAACGCAGCCAAGCTGATAGTGTAAAACTAGTTATGTCAATACTTGGCAACTTCATGGTGCACTGTCATGTCAAAAAATTTATTTTTTAAATAAACATTTCAAAAATCTGTAATTATAATAAAAACGTCCCCTCATTCCTATAATATGCGTAAAATATTCAAAAGTAATCTAAACATTTTTCTATGCAAGTAATTCATAATTAAAAATACGACATGACCACTGAGAAATGTCAAATCGACGATAGATGTTCTTTTTTAAAAATCCAAAGCTACCTTGCTCTAAGTTGATTTTGCGCCAAAAACGTATGTTTTTCCAAAATATCTCGCACATCATGTGCACAAAAAATTTGAAACTATCAAAAGGCACTCCCCAGATTTGCCCTCTATCAAATAAAAATTGTTTCAAATTTTTCGGATAATCCGTGTAGGCTGTAGAAATGGCAACTGACCGTGATGAATATATATATATATATATATATATATATATAGTTATATATAAATATACCTTTTTTCTCTTTTAGTATATGGACTAGCGATCAGGTCGGCTCCGCAGCCCTTGAAGAAAATTATTTTTTAAACTTGTTACTTTATATACCATATAGTCGAGTATTGATATTGTAAAAATTACAAATTAAAAATTTTTTCGAAAATGGTTTGCTATCAACTCGTTGCTGATTTATTTTCACATTTTCTCTCAGATCTTTCATTAGAATTGAAATAAGTACAGTTTCAATAACTTTTAGGTCAAAACAATTGACAATCAGTCGATTACAATTTTTGGCTTCTATATCGCCTCATAACTTCATATGTTTCTAACAACTTTAGAAATAAACAATTGACAATCAATTGACCTAATTTTTTTTTTATATTTCTGTTCGAAAGCTCTCTTTAAACCTTATTGTTTGATACCAAACTCGATAAATTTTTAAAGACTTTTAGCAAAAACAATTGACAATCAGTCGATTATAATTTGTAATTATTCTGCTCGAAATCTCTTTTCAAAACATTTAATTTGATACCAAACACGATAGCTTTCTATTGACTTTTATGAAAAACAATTGACAATCAGTTGATTACAATTTTAATAATTATGTTTAAAAAATCTCTTCAAATTCTTTAGTTTGATACCAAACACGATGCATTTCTAAATAATATTAGAAAAAATAATTGACAATCATTCGATTATAATTTTTTATTATTCTGCTCGAAATCCCTCTTTAAAACATTGAATTTGATACCAAACACGATACGTTTTTAATTACTTTTAGAAAAGAAAAACAATTGACAATCAGTCGATTATAATTTGTAATTAATCTGCTAGAAATCTCTTTTCAAAACATTTAATTTGATACCAAACACGATAGATTTGTAATGCCTTTTATGAAAAACAGTTGACAATCAGTTGATTACAATTTTAATAATTATGTTTAAAAGCTCTCTTCAAATCCTTTAGTTTGATACCAAACACGATGCATTTCTAAATAGTATTAGAAAAACAATTGACAATCATTCGATTATAATTTTTTTATTATTCTGTTCAAAATCCCTCTTTAAAACATTGAATTTGATACCAAACACGATACGTTTTTAATTACTTTTAGAAAAGAAAAACAATTGACAATCAGTCGATTATAATTTGTAATTATTCTGCTCGAAATCTCTTTCAAAACATTTAATTTGATACCAAACACGATATATTTCTTATGAAAAACAATTGACAATCAGTTGATTACAATTTTAATAATTCTGTTTAAAAACTCTCTTCAAATCCTTTAGTTTGATACCAAACACGATGCATTTCTAAATAGTATTAGAAAAAACAATTGACAATCATTCGATTATAATTTTTTTATTATTCTGTTCAAAATCCCTCTTTAAAACATTTAATTTGATACCAAACACGATACGTTTTTATTTACTTTCAGGAAAGAAAAACAATTGGCAATCAGTGAATCACAATTTTTAATAATTCTGTTTAAAGCTCTCTTCAAACCATGTAGTTTGATACCAAACACGATTCATTTCTATTGACTTTCAGAAAAAACAATAGACAATCACTCGAATATATTGATAATAGTTAATTACTAATTTTAATTCTAACGACTATCAAGCCTGTTAAAATATTTCATTGTGATACTTGATTTTATTGAGAAAATACGCAGTAAAGCTGATAGTGTAAAACCTCGTTCTGTCAATACCTGGCAACTTCATGGTGCACTGTCATGCCAAAAAATTTATTTTTACTTCCTTGTACGAAGTAAAGGAAGTATTGTAATCGCGTAAATTTTCGGTGCTCAGATTTCAAATAGGTATTTTGGCCCTCCCTGAATCCATTTTGACTAATTTCGACATGCCGTCTGTACGTACATACGTATGTATCTCGCATAACTCAAAAACGGTAAGCCGTAGAAAATTGAAACTTTATATTTAGGACTGTTATAATATCTAGTTGTGTACCTCCCGTTTTGGTTATTATACAACTACCGGAAGTGGTACTTTACTTGAAGCCTATAATAGATTTTCATGAAAAACTATATTCAAATATAATTTAAAACTTTCCAAATTTGGTATATAAGACTACTATATCAATGGAAATAACATAATAGATTTTGGTTAAAATAGACTAACCGGAAGTGGAACATTACATGAAGCTGCTAACAGTTTTCCTTGAAAAAAATGGTATTATTTTAATTTTAGAAATGAATGCTGCAAATAAAAGTTTTAAAGAATTAAATTCTGCGTCTAGCACATTAAGAATTTTTAAATTAGCTTTTTGTATAAACGAGATATCTAAATTTAAATATAAAATATTTTTTTATTTAAAAAAAAAATAAGTTTGCTATGGATTAATACAAAAAATAAAAGATTTAATGTCAAATATGTGAAATTATAAAAATATCTATAGTTTCATATGCGTACAAGGAAGTCATGTGGTGTCAACATCAGATCTGTAATTATCATAAAAACGTCCCCTCATTCATATAATATAAGGTTAGAATAAGAATTGTTGTCTATAAACGTTAAATTAAATCCTTTGTTAAAAATATCGGTTTCTAAAACAAATAATACATTTCAATATTACTAACCATACTGTTCTACTAATCTGCTCTGCTAAAATTGATCAAATGTTTGCAGTAAAACCTGATGTATCGTACCAATAACTTCGAATAAAATGTGAAAAAAACATCAATAACCACATGGCTGATCTAGTACAGAACGCATTTTTATGGTAAAAAGTATTAACCGTAAAGTAACAGAGATAAACTGTGAAAAAAAAACACCCCTAACCATGCCTAACCTAGTACAGACCGCATTTTTATGCTAAAAAGTATTAAACGGAAAGTAAAAGAGATAAACTGTGAAAAAAAAAACACCCCTAACCATGCCTAACCTAGTACAGACCGCATTTTTATGCTAAAAAGTATTAAACGTAAAGTAAAAGAGATAAACTGTGAAAAAAAAAACACCCCTAACCATGCCTAACCTAGTACAGACCGCATTTTTATGCTAAAAAGTATTAAACGTAAAGTAAAAGAGATAAACTGTGAAAAAAAAACACCCCTAACCATGCCTAACCTAGTACAGACCGCATTTTTATGCTAAAAAGTATTAAACGTAGAGTAAAAGAGATAAACTGTGAAAAAAAAAACACCCCTAACCATGCCTAACCTAGTACAGACCGCATTTTTATGCTAAAAAGTATTAAACGTAAAGTAAAAGAGATAAAACTGTGGAAAAAAAAACACCCCTAACCATGCCTAACCTAGTACAGACCGCATTTTTATGCTAAAAAGTATTAAACGTAAAGTAAAAGAGATAAACTGTGAAAAAAAACACCCCTAACCATGCCTAACCTAGTACAGACCGCATTTTTATGATGAAAAGTAATAAACGTAAAGTAAAAGAGATAAAACTGTGGAAAAAAAACACCCCTAACCATGCCTAACCTAGTACAGACCGCATTTTTATGCTAAAAAGTATTAAACGTAAAGTAAAAGAGATAAACTGTGAAAAAAAACACCCCTAACCATGCCTAACCTAGTACAGACCGCATTTTTATGATGAAAAGTAATAAACGTAAAGTAAGAGATAAACTGTGAAAACCCACCCCTAACCATGCCTAACCTAGTACAGACCGCATTTTTATGTAAAAAAGTATTAAATGTAAAGTAAAAGAGATAAATTGTGGAAAAAAAAACACCCCTAACCATGCCTAACCTAGTATAGAATGCATTTTTATGATGAAAAGTAATAAACGTAAAGTAAGAGATAAACTGTGAAAACCCACCCCTAACCATGCCTAACCTAGTACAGACCGTATTTTTATGATAAAAAGTATTAACCGTAAAGTAACAGAGATAAACTGTGAAAAAAAAAACACCGCTAACCATGCCTATTCTAGTACAGACCGCATTTTTATGCTAAAAAGTATTAAACGTAAAGTAAAAGAGATAAACTGTGAAAAAAAAACACCCCTAACCATGCCTAACCTAGTATAAAAATAAAATAGATATATGTCAAACCACAAATTCTGAAATACTCATTCTAAAACATGTGAAATATATCATTATGAATGACAGCTGTCAATCTAGATGTTCATTTTTGCGCTGAGTGTACGACAAAGCACACATCAAGTGTGTAAAATGAGTATTTCGTAAAGTTGCTGCAACAAATTCAAATTTAAAAAAAAAATGTATATACTTATTCTCATCTAAATGAAGGAACAAATAGTGCAGAATAATCTCACAACATTTTACTTTTTGATATGTACAAAAGAATGTGAAATTTCTATAAATCAAACAAATTTGAATTGAAATTCAGCAGGTCAAGATATCAAAATTTCGAGTCTTAATTTCTCAAAAATGCCGAGTACGATTTTGTATAAAAAATTCTGTATATTTATGAACATAGTTTTCTAATTACCATATTATAATATTAAAAATAAACTTCATGTCATATCAAAAAATTTAATTTTTAAATAAATATTTGTAAAAATTTGTAAATATATATTTATTTTATTAGATTTATTATTGGTCTTTTTTTAAACAATTCTATATAAAATGAATTTTTTTAGAATAAAAAAATAATAATTTTAATTGAACTAAACTCTATATTGATTTTAATGTACTATCTTCAATATTTCCACTTGCTTTTTAAATTTATTGTACCTAGTACAGTTTGAAATCCATGGTAATAAATCTAGTTGTAAAACTGATAGTGTAAAACCTCGTTCTGTCAATACCTGGCAACTTCATGGTGCACTGTCATGCCAAAAAATTTATTTTTACTTCCTTGTACGAAGTAAAGGAAGTATTGTAATCGCGTAAATTTTCGGTGCTCAGATTTCAAATAGGTATTTTGGCCCTCCCTGAATCCATTTTGACTAATTTCGACATGCCGTCTGTACGTACATACGTATGTATCTCGCATAACTCAAAAACGGTAAGCCGTAGAAAATTGAAACTTTATATTTAGGACTGTTATAATATCTAGTTGTGTACCTCCCGTTTTGGTTATTATACAACTACCGGAAGTGGTACTTTACTTGAAGCCTATAATAGATTTTCATGAAAAACTATATTCAAATATAATTTAAAACTTTCCAAATTTGGTATATAAGACTACTATATCAATGGAAATAACATAATAGATTTTGGTTAAAATAGACTAACCGGAAGTGGAACATTACATGAAGCTGCTAACAGTTTTCCTTGAAAAAAATGGTATTATTTTAATTTTAGAAATGAATGCTGCAAATAAAAGTTTTAAAGAATTAAATTCTGCGTCTAGCACATTAAGAATTTTTAAATTAGCTTTTTGTATAAACGAGATATCTAAATTTAAATATAAAATATTTTTTTATTTAAAAAAAAAATAAGTTTGCTATGGATTAATACAAAAAATAAAAGATTTAATGTCAAATATGTGAAATTATAAAAATATCTATAGTTTCATATGCGTACAAGGAAGTCATGTGGTGTCAACATCAGATCTGTAATTATCATAAAAACGTCCCCTCATTCATATAATATAAGGTTAGAATAAGAATTGTTGTCTATAAACGTTAAATTAAATCCTTTGTTAAAAATATCGGTTTCTAAAACAAATAATACATTTCAATATTACTAACCATACTGTTCTACTAATCTGCTCTGCTAAAATTGATCAAATGTTTGCAGTAAAACCTGATGTATCGTACCAATAACTTCGAATAAAATGTGAAAAAAACATCAATAACCACATGGCTGATCTAGTACAGAACGCATTTTTATGGTAAAAAGTATTAACCGTAAAGTAACAGAGATAAACTGTGAAAAAAAAACACCCCTAACCATGCCTAACCTAGTACAGACCGCATTTTTATGCTAAAAAGTATTAAACGGAAAGTAAAAGAGATAAACTGTGAAAAAAAAAACACCCCTAACCATGCCTAACCTAGTACAGACCGCATTTTTATGCTAAAAAGTATTAAACGTAAAGTAAAAGAGATAAACTGTGAAAAAAAAAACACCCCTAACCATGCCTAACCTAGTACAGACCGCATTTTTATGCTAAAAAGTATTAAACGTAAAGTAAAAGAGATAAACTGTGAAAAAAAAACACCCCTAACCATGCCTAACCTAGTACAGACCGCATTTTTATGCTAAAAAGTATTAAACGTAAAGTAAAAGAGATAAACTGTGAAAAAAAAACACCCCTAACCATGCCTAACCTAGTACAGACCGCATTTTTATGCTAAAAAGTATTAAACGTAGAGTAAAAGAGATAAACTGTGAAAAAAAAAACACCCCTAACCATGCCTAACCTAGTACAGACCGCATTTTTATGCTAAAAAGTATTAAACGTAAAGTAAAAGAGATAAAACTGTGGAAAAAAAACACCCCTAACCATGCCTAACCTAGTACAGACCGCATTTTTATGCTAAAAAGTATTAAACGTAAAGTAAAAGAGATAAACTGTGAAAAAAAACACCCCTAACCATGCCTAACCTAGTACAGACCGCATTTTTATGATGAAAAGTAATAAACGTAAAGTAAGAGATAAACTGTGAAAACCCACCCCTAACCATGCCTAACCTAGTACAGACCGCATTTTTATGTAAAAAAGTATTAAATGTAAAGTAAAAGAGATAAATTGTGGAAAAAAAAACACCCCTAACCATGCCTAACCTAGTATAGAATGCATTTTTATGATGAAAAGTAATAAACGTAAAGTAAGAGATAAACTGTGAAAACCCACCCCTAACCATGCCTAACCTAGTACAGACCGTATTTTTATGATAAAAAGTATTAACCGTAAAGTAACAGAGATAAACTGTGAAAAAAAAACACCCCTAACCATGCCTATTCTAGTACAGACCGCATTTTTATGCTAAAAAGTATTAAACGTAAAGTAAAAGAGATAAACTGTGAAAACCCACCCCTAACCATGCCTAACCTAGTACAGACCGTATTTTTATGATAAAAAGTATTAACCGTAAAGTAACAGAGATAAACTGTGAAAAAAAAAACACCCCTAACCATGCCTAACCTAGTACAGACCGCATTTTTATGCTAAAAAGTATTAAACGTAAAGTAAAAGAGATAAACTGTGAAAAAAAAAACACCCCTAACCATGCCTAACCTAGTACAGACCGCATTTTTATGCTAAAAAGTATTAAACGTAGAGTAAAAGAGATAAACTGTGAAAAAAAAAACACCCCTAACCATGCCTAACCTAGTACAGACCGCATTTTTATGCTAAAAAGTATTAAACGTAAAGTAAAAGAGATAAACTGTGAAAAAAAACACCCCTAACCATGCCTAACCTAGTACAGACCGCATTTTTATGCTAAAAAGTATTAAACGTAAAGTAAAAGAGATAAACTGTGAAAAAAAACACCCCTAACCATGCCTAACCTAGTACAGACCGCATTTTTATGATGAAAAGTAATAAACGTAAAGTAAGAGATAAACTGTGAAAACCCACCCCTAACCATGCCTAACCTAGTACAGACCGCATTTTTATGTAAAAAAGTATTAAACGTAAAGTAAAAGAGATAAATTGTGGAAAAAAAAACACCCCTAACCATGCCTAACCTAGTATAGAACGCATTTTTATGATGAAAAGTAATAAACGTAAAGTAAGAGATAAACTGTGAAAACCCACCCCTAACCATGCCTAACCTAGTACAGACCGTATTTTTATGATAAAAAGTATTAACCGTAAAGTAACAGAGATAAACTGTGAAAAAAAACACCCCTAACCATGCCTATTCTAGTACAGACCGCATTTTTATGCTAAAAAGTATTAAACGTAAAGTAAAAGAGATAAACTGTGAAAACCCACCCCTAACCATGCCTAACCTAGTACAGACCGTATTTTTATGATAAAAAGTATTAACCGTAAAGTAACAGAGATAAACTGTGAAAAAAAAAACACCGCTAACCATGCCTATTCTAGTACAGACCGCATTTTTATGCTAAAAAGTATTAAACGTAAAGTAAAAGAGATAAACTGTGAAAAAAAAACACCCCTAACCATGCCTAACCTAGTATAAAAATAAAATAGATATATGTCAAACCACAAATTCTGAAATACTCATTCTAAAACATGTGAAATATATCATTATGAATGACAGCTGTCAATCTAGATGTTCATTTTTGCGCTGAGTGTACGACAAAGCACACATCAAGTGTGTAAAATGAGTATTTCGTAAAGTTGCTGCAACAAATTCAAATTTCAAAAAAAAAATGTATATACTTATTCTCATCTAAATGAAGGAACAAATAGTGCAGAATAATCTCACAACATTTTACTTTTTGATATGTACAAAAGAATGTGAAATTTCTATAAATCAAACAAATTTGAATTGAAATTCAGCAGGTCAAGATATCAAAATTTCGAGTCTTAATTTCTCAAAAATGCCGAGTACGATTTTGTATAAAAAATTCTGTATATTTATGAACATAGTTTTCTAATTACCATATTATAATATTAAAAATAAACTTTGTAACTCTTCTATCGCAACAATAAATATATCACTTATTGATATCTGCTACGGTATAGTTTCATACTTAGTAATGGATAAAAGACCTAATAATAAAATTAGTTTTAATTTTTATTTGAATTAGTATACTCATTATAAATAACATGCACTAGGTACAATAATATTACTAAAGAACTAATAGATCTTTTAGGAATAACAGTACAGAGTAATATAATTCATTGTTGTAATCTGCTTCAACAATGTAGTTTTTAAGGTACTTAGATCAAAGTACATACAATATAGTGAAGTTTCATTAAAATCAAATTATTTAGATTTTATTACAACAATGAGAGTTTATGATTTTAACAGTCATGTAGAGTGTATGCGTTTAAAGAAAGGATAACAAATAAAAAAAATGACAAATCGAGCTATAGGCGGTAAATATGGAAAATCATAAATAAATCTATGCTTTTTACGTACTTAACATTGATATAAATATTTTATTACAATCGTAATTTCTTACAAACTTTCACTGTTTTATATGCAAAAAGTTCGCAAATTTAAAATTTTTTAATGCGTAACCTATAGAGTCGTGTGCCGGTATTAGAATGGATTATAATGCGAACATTGAATAATTTGTTAAAATACATATTTAACAACTATTAACCTGATGTTTTATTCAAGTTATCTTTTCTTCATATTTTACTTGGTTTTACTGTATGGTACTATCACCGAGGACATATTTTTATTTGGTTAAAAATATTTGAGCAAATGTAGACAACTTCATTTTTTACTGTTATGTTAAAACATTTATTTTTTAAATAAACATTTAAAAAATATATAATTATAATAAAAACGTCGTCTCATATCTATAGTTCCTATAATATGTACTATCTTTTAATATTTCCATTTGGTTTTTAAGTAATTGTAAGTTTAAAATTATGTTTAGCCTGAATAGTATAGCTAACTTCATTGTGTCGTGTCAAAAAATTTCTTTTTTAAATAAACATTTAAAAAAATCTATAATTATAATAAAAAGGTTCCCTCATTCATATAATATGCGTAAAATATTTCGAAAATATATTATTTGATATATATGTACATAATCTGTAGACAACTTCATGTCATATCAAATAATTTAATTTTTAAATAAATATTTGTAAAAATTTGTAAATATATATTTATTTTATTAGATTTATTATTGGTCTTTTTTTAAACAATTCTATATAAAATGAATTTTTTTAGAATAAAAAAATAATAATTTTAATTGAACTAAACTCTATATTGATTTTAATGTACTATCTTCAATATTTCCACTTGCTTTTTAAATTTATTGTACCTAGTACAGTTTGAAATCCATGGTAATAAATCTAGTTGTAAAACTGTGTTTGGATACTATGTATGTATGAATGCCCGGAATCGAAACCAGTCGTTTGCCGGTATCAGAATAGAATGTGTGTTGTGTGCGGCTAGGGACATTGAATATAATTGGTTTTACTGTATATTATTATTACCGAGGACATATTTTTATTAGGTTCTATTATATATACACATTTTCTCATAAAACGTTTAAAACAACTTGAAATCAATTTGTAACAGTTTTAAATATGTATGCTCATTCCACTAATACCTAAATCAATTTACAAAATTTCTCTCACTTGTCTAGAAATTTAAATTGAAACCAAAAATTATTTAGATTTTTAAATATTAGATCTGAAAACGTTTTCCTATTAATGAACTTAACTTATCATATAAACAACAATAAAACCTTTTTAATGTAAATTATCAATATATTAATTAATTATAATATTATTATATTTATAACAACAAATTATATAATAAAATTATGAATTTAAATCAGTATCAATAAATTTATTTACATGAAAACTAATACAATCTGGTACAATGCTAAAATAATTTCCAGTATATTTTCTTATTTAGAATAAACTTAGGTACAATAATATTACTAAAGAACTAATAGATCTTTTAGGACTAACAATATAGAGTAATACAATGCTTTGTTGTAATCTGCTTCAATTATGTAGATTTGATTACAACAATGAAAATTTGTGCAGAGATTAAATTTCTTCTGGAAGAGTCCAACTCGTGAAAGTAGGGGTGTTACGATAGATAGATAGACAGGGTAGATAGAAATATAATAGCGTATAGGTTAAATTTGACGGTTTAAATGTAGGGAAATATTTATTTCATTATGTCCTTCATGCATCTTGGTTTCTCCTTTTCATCAACCGAAATTTTGATTGTTAATCTATCTAAAAAAATTAGAGCAATCTAAAAATCAGAAAAACTTAATAAATGAGAAATTATTGGACAGATTAGTATTTTACCTTCATCATCAGAAATCCTATCTAGAATAAAAATGTAATTTCTTTTTGTTTGTACTGTTTTTGTCATTCAGATTTGGTCAGGATCTGTTTTGATATATTTTTCTCCATTTATTTCATTTGCTTGTCATTTTCGTCACATTTTTTTTGGATTTATTTGTGTTTAGTGACTTTTCAAATTTACTATATCTTACAAACCTTAAAATTGACTACTACATTTTTCCCAACGATTCTTTCAGATTTTATCTAAAAATATACAAATTACAATTAATAATGAATCATTTTGCAAAAAAGAGAAATAGAAAACATGTATAATTTTTGTTTCTTATTACCTTGTCAAAAGTTTTCGTATTTATTTTTTATTTAGCATTATCAATCAAATGCATGGTTCAGCCATGTTTCAAATGGAACGATATTTATTGTAGAATTTTATTTTTACCAATCGCCAGAATATTTTATTGTTGTTGTCATGATAACATGTCAACTGAGAAATGTCAAATCGACGATAGATGTTCTTCTTAAAAAATCCAAAGCTACCTTGCTCTAAGTTGATTTTGCGCCAAAAACGCATGTTTTTTCAAGATTACTCGCACATCATGTGTACGAAAAATTTTAAACTATCAAAAGGCACTCCCCACGATTGACCTTTATCAAATAAAAAATATTTCAAATTTTTCGGATAATCCGTCTAGGCTGTAGAAATGGGCAACTGACCGTGATGAATCCAGATATATACATATAGTCGGATTCTCTTTTAGTATATAGGATAATATAATTTTTTTATAAATTCTCGAAGTTGATTTTCTGCTTTACTCTCTTCAATAGTGGCTGTTAATCGTTGTTTTTTGTTACTAAAAAGACGTGTAATTTTTACGTCATACATTTGATCGGAAGAAAATATAATTAGGTTATCCGAAATGTTTATTCTAAAATCAGCGAATGTGAATGGTGGGTTTGTAATTAATTCTTTCGTTTTCATAAAACTTTCTTTATATTCACCATTATGAATATCTATTATTGAGCGTTTGCGAAGACAATTTGTAAAAGGTTTAGTTAAAAAAATAATAATTTTTATTTTTTTACTTTAACGGAGGCCAAGTATTATAAGTTTTCTTTGTTTCTTTTCAGTCTCTCGTATTTTCCGTCTCAATATTATAACATGGGTAAACCCGGGGATATACCGGGAGGTAGCAGTGCGTCGGACCGACCCACAATACAAACGGCGATTAAAACAGAACTAGAGACATTATAGGTTTCAGTACACTGTGGCGGCGAACGTATTAGATAACTTTAAGGGCAAAATCCTTCAGAATATTTCGCCAAACTTCAAATCCGGGCGGAAATTGAAAAATGGTCGGACACGAACACAGTAGACTTGGTAAGACTAAAACTGACAGACAACGCATTTGACTTTTACATGTTGACTCCAGAATTACACAGTAAAACGATAGCATTAAAACAATTCAGTAAAATTGACGGAGCGATTCTCGGAAAAGCGACAACAGGCCAGATCTATCGCGACTTAACGAATTGCGAACAGAAGATCGGTGAAAACGTCCAAAATAGGGCTACGTCAAGAAATTCGTAGGTAGGTACATCAGAACCATCATGGACTTCCAAGATGACCTCACATTCGAGCAAGCGGTAACGATGGCTGAACGAGAAGAAATGGAAATCGCACGAGTAAAAATGTAAAATGTAGAAATCGGAGCTGTAGACAGATGAACAACTAAAGTCAAGGAAGCGACAAAATGCTATAATTGCGGAGCTACATATCATTTTAAAAGAGACTGCAAACAAATAGAAACGTGTAAATATTGTGGAAAGCAAGACCCCAGACCACAACATTGCTGAATGTAGGAAAAGAACGAACAGGAACAATTACAAAAGAAGCTACAACAATACGCATAGATATCGAGATCCACCACCAGAAAGAAGCAATAGATATTATACTAACAACAAATATCAAGATTCCCAACCGGAAAAACACAATAGATATAACTGTAACAATGGATATCGAGGAGGAGAAAACAAAAACATGTACACAGAGAGTTCACGCTATCAGTCTAATACGTCACATTTAAACGGGCAATCCCTCTCGCATGTGCTCCGTCGCGGGAGGTATTAGTAAATTCAGGTCAAAACAATAAACAAACAGTAATTACGCAAATTAGTCCAAAATAAGATTCCAAATTAAAAGATATTCCACATTTTGTGTTAGCATTAGTAAACGATAAAATTTTAATACTTTTAGTAGACACAGGTTCAGCTGTTTCATTAATTAAAAGAAAATTCATAAAGGGGCAAATAGAAGCGGAGTATGTGGGACCGTTAACATCAATATCAGGTTTCGAGTTAGTGTATTACGGAACAACAAATGTAAATTTCTGTTTTGAAAATTCAAATATTGCATTTAATTGTGTGATTTGTTCAGATAGTTAGAAGATTACGGCACGGATGAAAGCACGTTAGGTAATACGCGTATAAAACTGTTAGCGGACAGCTCGAACCAAGAAGTGCTGACAGCAGCAAAAGTGGAAACAATGCACGATAACGTCACGGAGCCAAGTAACTACTAACATCAGCATCAATGAAATTTCGGGTGATGCATGTTTACCACAACTTACCGTATACCGTACACCAAGGATACGAAAAAACAAACAAACAATCAAACAAACGAATAAAAGAAAAATTATTCTGGAAACACATGAGCAAAGATATTGAAGAATTCTGCAGTAAATGCCATTCATGCAATGAAAGAAAAACGTCACCACATCACAAACCAGCACCGCTACAAAATTTTCAAGAGGGTACAGCGCCATTACAAAAAGTATCTATGGATGTTGTCGGACCACTAACAACTAGTACAAAGGATAACAAATATATTCTGACGTTCCAGGATCACTTCACAAAATACCCTGAAGCATTTGCGATATCAGACCAGAAAGCGAGCACAATTACAAAAATCTTAGCTCAAGAAATCATCACCAGACATGGAGTGCTAAGGCTGCTACTAACAGATCTGGGTGTAAACTTCACTGCGCAAATATTTAAACACATGTGTAAAATTTTTGAAATTGAAAAAATTCAAACAACTGGTCACAGGTCGCAAACGAACGAAGTGATAGAGCGAAGCCACCGAGTTTTCCAGACCTTGGACAGGACCGTACTTTATTACAGAATCAATGGGGCCTCTAAATTATAAAATGAAATATAGGAAAACGGGAAAAATTTTGAATTTACATGCAAATCGGTTAAAACTATTTAGAGCTGACATAGAAGCAGACAAGGAAAACGAACCAGCAAATTAGACTGAGACAGACAAGAGTAATGAAGATACCGGTACGAACACACAACAAAAAGACAATAATGTTCAAAATTACCAATTAGTTTTGCAGGACTTGGCAAGCAGACAAATCGCGCAATAAATAGCTCCACAAACACCCACCACACCATATCACACGCGAAGTAGAGGGCCAGTTCAAGACCACCCCTGGATCTTAACACCAGAAAGACAGTAGCATATTATTTACATATTACAGATCAAGATAGCTCTACTTTTGGCAGCAGTAGGCGTGGCGATTAACGCATCTCTCGCGTTAATCGCATTTGACTGCAGAGGGCCGAACACAAACATCACCACCGTGACTTTAAAAAACATGGCGCAGTAGTATTAGTAGTATTTAAAAAAAAAGTTGGGAATCAAATATTTGACCCCAAGAATATAAATTTATTAGCATATTTAAACACCAAATTTTTATAACACTATACCACTAGCACCAAATGCAGTAAGCACCTTCATTAAAACTAAGTTAGGGTACGTAGGCGAGTCATGGGTGAAGTCATTCATATCATGCAATGCACGCCAAGGGTAATCAAAATTAGAAGATTGGAGGAATGTTATAATGAATTACCCGTGCTTGCAGATAAGGAAGAGTTATTCATTACTCCGTTGACACATATATTGCAGGAAAAAGCAGAGCAGTCACCTTGCGAAGGCTCTGTATTACGTAGAATACAAATTACTAGGTTACAGTCCGGAATTAACACAAGGCATCGAACCGGAAGTTTTGGAGGTGCAGCAGGAGCTGCAGTTTAAATTCAAGCCATCGCCAACATCATAACAAAAAGAGTGGTCTGTAGAGACGCAGCAGACCAAGGCTTGTCTATTCTCGACTTGTTTACGAAAGGAGAGTTACAGATTCTGGCCATGTCTACTGTAAAGCAAATGTGGGGTTGGCTCCATGTCAGGATTCATCGGGGTCTACACGATTTAATTTTTTTTTATTTACATTAGACTCACTGTTAAATGAATATCATTTGTATAGTACGATAGGATGTACGTGTGGATTAGCAGCTTGCTTGTGGAATGCACTGACGCATGTGGTGCTACACAACCACCACAGGAGGGCGTGATCGGCGGATCATAATTAAGAACTGGAACAATAGTTGTAAACCGTGATGAGGAGCAGGAAATATCCGGGGTTGTAATACCTAGTGCGCCCCCTGAAGAACCGAGCCCGAAAAAAATATGTGGCAACGTTATAGATAGAATCCATATAAGTTTATACAAGTTTTTGGGTTAAGTTATAAGGAGAGACCACTCTTCACCACAGTAGGTATTGAGGAAACCAACAGCTGACAGCCAAACAAGAGATGATGTCGCCGAGAACCAAGGACAGCAGAAGGGCATGCAGGGCAGGGCAGAAAAAAGGCTAACGAACCAAAGTGCATGTCGCAGCCAAAATGTGCAGTCCACGACTCGGTAACGAAGTGGCATCATTCAAGGGAGGAGGCAGACTCATCCCGAGGAGATGAACCACGCATCCAAAAAGGCGCAGCTGAGTACAGTGTTTCAAAAATATATGTGTATGTGTCAACAGAGACACTAAGTTTTTAGATTTAAGGAAATTGTGCCCCTATACGGAAGCAAATTTAAAAGAAGGGAGGAATGTAACAAGTCTAAGTCATCACAATTAAGACTTACCTACATATTAAGTAAATTCAATAACTAGGACATGGTGTGACATTTAATATCTTAATATTATAGTAAAGTGTAATACTTATTTTGCTGACTTAACATTGTTCCAATATACATATATAAGGAGTGAATATTATAATCAGGGGATAGACAGTGAGAGGGCTGACCGATGGGGCAGCAGTAAAGAGTGTAATAGAGTAGAGTCGCACATCAAGAGTGTATAAAGTAGTGCTGTGGTATAAACGTATGTAACAACTTATTTATTTAAAAATATTTATATTTTTATACTTTAATACTTGCGTTCTTCAATCAGTATCAGTATTGCCAACATGTATTACTATAAAATAATGTGCGTCGAATACCTGCGCGTTATTTTAGTTTAGTTCATTGAATTCTTCAAATTACGAAAGTGAGGAAAAAATCAAGTAAATCAACTAACTCTACAAAAGATTTATTTAAAAAATATTTATTAAACATGTTCCTAACACAACCAATAATTATCGTATTCCATTTTGATTTGACAAATGGTAAATAATTCAATGAGAACGAGTTTGATTCCCACAACTTTCACCATATTAAAATTACCCAGCCTCTGGTTCCCCTCTATTAATATCTTGAAGGTCGTCATTTGACAGTTAGTAGCGGCATTTCACGCTCTAAATATATCACTTACCGAAATTTACGCATTTCACGCTCTAAATATATCACTTACCGAAATTTGCTATGGGAAAGTGTCACACCCAGCATGATGATATATGTATTTATTATATTTTTATTTGCATTAATAAATAAGACAATTTACTCTTATATATTTATTGCATAATATATTTATTTTTACACTAAATATAATTATTCTTCCTATGGCTGAGACCATACAACGAATTCAATCCAATCAAGATACCCAGGAACATTGGTGTAGATACCCGGCGCAAGAATACAGAAAGATAATCCTGCTGAGTTAATGCCAGCTATGTTATATGTGCACTCCACGTCTTTGTTGTGGTACTGTAGAGGGGCCCCACTTTTTATCTGCAAGAACAAATATCCTTCAGATTTATACAATTTATTTAAAAATTAACTGATAATGTTGAACTACAGATGAACAAAATACAATTTATCAGACAGTACGGTGATATGGTTATCATTACGGCATTAGAATCTCATTCAAACTAAAACTACATAAACTACCACACTACGGTTCGGCGAGTCCGGACCCTGTACTATAATTGCAATTAAGTTCATGTTGTATAGACCTGCATAAATAAATAAATAAATATCTGTATTTGTCCTCGGCTACTTTTGATGTCATCATTATAATCAAAATATATTTCTTCCAGAGAAGTTTTTCAGATTTTCCAAATAGTAAGTCTGATTGACAGTTTACGCAGGGAGCAGAGGACAATTTTTTGAACGATATTGATGACATCAAAACACGATGGTTGCTCTAACAGGGACTTAGGAACTGCTGTATCAGCTGTATCAATAATCAAGGCCCTCAAGCTAAGGGAGCCCAAATCCGCCAACCGAAATAAAAATTATATTATTTATAATTGTCTTGAAAATTTATTTCCTAATTTTTAGATTACTAAGTAATTAAAAAAATAAATAACTTGTTCATAATACATTATTGTTCAGCAGTACGATGATGTGGTTAGCGTTACGGCATTCGAATCCGGAGATTCCTGGTTCAAATCATATCAAACTAAAAGTACTGTACTGTTATTGTTATTGGGATTAAGTTCATGTTATACAGAGTACGATGAATAAATATTGAAAAGAAAAAGTATATTAATATTAAATAAATGTTTTAAGATTCACAAGAGAATGTGTGTTTAACCAAACCATTGGAGTTTATTATTTGATTATATGGAACTTCATTGCACTCAGAATTACTGAGTGGAAAATTTCAAAGTAGCAATCTTAAACAAAAATTCGTGAAATATTATACAAATCATTATTCGACTTATGCCCCAAATTCAAAATGTAAATCAGAATAAAAAATAATAACTTAAATTGCGAACTTTTTACTTGATTCTACTAATTGACATGTTGTAAGTTTGTCTGATTAGATTGTGGTAGTTACCAGTACATTTAATGTTGCAAATATTATCATTTCAAATGTAAGTAGTGCAAGATGGTTTGAATATGTTATTTGTGGTAAAGCTGGTGAGCAGAGATGTGCATCTACGTGTAATCTTTAATTGTCTACATCTACACGTAGACAATACGTCGACAATTCTAGCGACGTAGACAATGTAAGCAATGTAGATAATGCATCTGACAGTTGTAAAATTCAACATAACCTAAATTTATTCCTTTGTAACTATTACATGTATTCGTATTCGTGAGCTCGGGTCATTATCAGCCTTTATATAATAAAACTAATAAAGCAAGTGCTCGTACATTACTAGACGAATGTCTGTATGGGTCTTGGGCGAACTGTCATATTTTTAAAATCGATCAACGCGCCATCTCACCAGACGGAGTTTTCTTTGGCGCTATTTTTAACAGTAACAAGTTGACAAATTTTTAACGTTTTGCCCTGCACAACTAATTTTTTTTCATGTAATACCTAGAATAAAAATAAAAATCTCTACCAACATTTAAAATTCCGTAGTTCTAGGGACAAAATTTTAATATGACTTAAGTGAACACAGGTGTTTTCATTGTCTACATAGTCTACATTGTATACATGAAAAATGAAGACGTAGACTACATGATTGTTTACACGTAGAGAATTGCGTAGATTACTTGCAGTAGACTACACGCACATCCCTGCTGGTGAGTAAGTTTGTCTACTAAATTCTTGCAAAGATAATATGAAATTAGATATATGATAACGTCTAAATACAATTGATTAATATTACTTTTAATTAATATGTGTATTTTGAAGGCAATTTATTGCATCAGTATAATATATTTGAAAATTATCAATAACTCAAAATTAGAAATTAAATTTTCATTTGTACATGCATGAATTGTCAATATGATATAGTACTAAACTATGATAATTGTATTACCGAGATCTGCTACGGCAGAGTGCCACTTACAGTGTGGGTACATGGCTTGATGATATATTTATTTTAGTTACGTATATTACAATAGTGTCAAGTGAGCAGATTTATATATTTAGAGTTAAATACGTAAAGAAGGTTGTTCAATTCCAGCATATATATATATATATATATATATATATATATACTAGTAATATATTGCTGACAGGCGCGGTGGCCGAGCGTGTTAAGGCACATCTCTTAACATACTGTGACGTCATCCGAGCCAAGGTTCGTCAGTTCGAAACCGCCTGTCGACAATGTGTGATTTGTCGTAAAATATAAAATACAGCTACATGTATTTATCGCACTCGGGCGCTATAAGCTACTCACTTATACGCCTTAAATAATGTAGCATTCGACTACGAAAACCGGCAGTACGGCAGTGTAAAAACTGCGGCTCGGTGTGTCCGGTAGGCCCAGGCCCGATTTGGGCTGTAGCGCCACAGATGAATGAATATATTGCTGATGCCCTATACCAGCAATGTTATCTAAACGAAAAAGGAAAGAGAGTGAGATATATGCTATCTTACCTTTGTCCATACTTGCTTTAAAATGCGCATGCCCGTAATACTGGAATACTATTGGCTAATAACGAAGTGGGAGAGACATTGCAAATATGGCGAGCTCTCTTTGTCACCACTTGTATGATTTTGAATTAGTCTGTTTGCTACATTTGTTTGTGTAAAGACTATCTTCTTCGTTATTATTATGCCAGTCAGTTGTTATTTGTGTTTTTCAAAATCTCCTCAAGTTAGTTTAGATGGTTAAATGATTTCATAATCGGAATGTAAAATATTTTTATTTACATGTGAATGATTTTGTTCACAGTTCTCCTAAAAACAAGGCAATATGTAACTTATGGAAAAAATATGAATCAATAATTTAATATGTACTGCTATATTAGTCGATATGACCTTCAATTGATAAAATATATAATTTTCAATAAATTTAAAATATGGCGCTAGATTTTAACATGCTAGAAATTGCCGTCAGCCAATCGTACTCCAGTATTACGGGCATGCGCATTTTGAAGCAAGTATAGAAAAAAAGATAAAATAGCATGCATCTCACTCTCTTTCCCTTTTCGCTTTTGGACCCAGTGTCAGCAATATATTACTAATAGATATATGAATTCCAGTATGCCGCCATTGCAATCTCGAAAACTATAAGAGGTTGGTTAGCAAAGAAATGCCATTTTGCAAGTATATTACAAAACTGTTATTACAATTTTTTTTCAACAAGTGGTTCTACAAATATATTTTTTTTTCCAAAACTGTCATATAAAGTTAAAATTTGCATGACTATCAACACGTGAAATGAATGTTTTTTGTCTACATAACACAATAGTTATTTGTGTATTAAGAGCGTAAAGTGATCTTTTGTTACTTGAACACGGTAATTGCAGCGCGAGCCGAAGGCGAGAGCTGCAATAGTGTAAGAGAAACAAAGACACTTTACGCTCGTGATACACACATTATATTTTCTACGATTGCATCTTAAAATTATTAAAAACGTATGCGTACTGAAAATAAAATCGTTCTGTCAACTGTCAATATGACAAGTTTCTGTTTTGTTTGCATTTCTGGTAACTATTGAAATAAGCGCGCATTTAATATTTTTTCGCGCGTTGCCATTGGAGACATGCAAAAAAGTTATTTTTCGATTGTTCCACAGAAAACGTCAACTTTACGATGACAAATGAGAGCGTAATTGTCAAATTTTCATAGCAATCGTAGAAAAAAGACTTGCATACAGGATGCAAAAGTTTTTTGCATCCTACAATTTAATAAAATTTGTCATTTTATTTTTTTGCTTAAAAACAATACTTCTATTCTTTAACAAAATTTATATTTAATGTTCCAATTGAGCAATTATTTATATTTATCCCCCTTGAGGAAGCTAACTGGTGTACTGGAATAGTTTCTTGAGAAATGCAATGCGAATCCCAATAAATCGTAGAAAATAATTAGAATGTTTGTTTGATTTCTATTGCCAACCAGCTGTCAATTGCTGGTCAGAGAATACCAGATTTGATAGCAATTATATTACATACATTGTTGTCATGGAGACATTAGATGTCACATTAATTAATCCTAAACGTCAAAATTTTCTCATTATATTATTACTAATTTAAATTGACATTAATTTAATTTAAATCGCACAAAATTCAGCGTGCTGTAAAGAAACAAGTGCACAAATAATAACATTTTTATTTGTTTGATTAAATATCAAATTCCAATATGATTATTTTGTCAAGAAATTCGTTGAATTGGTAAAGAATTATATATAATGAAGCTGGTAAAAAAATTCTATTCATTTCTTTCTTTTATAACACGCCATTGCTATCTCGAAAACTATAAGAGATGCAAGATTGGTTACAGTAGCAAAATAAATACTGTAACGAACGCAACGGACAAGTGTGTACTGATCGGTCTGCGTCATTTCCAGAGAAAGTAATAGCTGTCAAAGAATGGCCAGTTCCAAAAGATAAACATGACATCAGAAGTTTCCTTGGTCTATGTACGTACTACAGAATATATGTAATGGATTTTGCAAACATTGAAAGATTTGACTGGGTGAACAACAAAGAAGATAGAAAATATTGATGCCAAAAATACACCATATGTGCCACAAATAATGGACCACACAGAAGAAGAAAGGCTCCTATGCGTCAGTATAACGTATGAAGTCCTTTCGTATGAATAGCAATCTACGTGGCTGCACCATTTCTTGTAACAGACGATAGAAACAAGTACATTCTGGTAGCTATGAAGTACTTCAATAAATGGGTCGAGCCTTATCCACTTCCAAATCAAGAAGCAACTACAGTTGCGGAGGTGCTAGTTAAAGAACACATTAGCCGATTTGGAGTACCCAACTGCATTCCGACCAAGGACGTAACTTCGATGCCACTATACTTCAAAATGTCTGCACACTGCTTGGCATTCGGAAACCTAGAACAACTGCATTAGATCCGCAGTCGGACGGAATGGTAGAAAGAATAAATATAACGGTGGAAAAATACTTATCAAAGGTTATCTTTAACCATTAGAGAGACTGGGACCAATACATTCACCTGTTCTTGTTGACAACAGTACAAGAAACAACCGGATATACGCCTGCTAGTGTCGTCTTTGGAAGAGAATTCAGCTTACTGTGTGATAATATGAATAACATTCACGAACAAGTTCGTTCGTACATCTAAGACGCTAGCAACCCTATGAAAGAACACTACGACATCAAGGCGGAAGAAGGGGGATAGTATAACTTTTCAATCCATAACGTCGCCAAGGCTACTCAACAAAACCTCTAAAATACTAGGATGGAATTGTAAAAAGTATTAACGACCTTATTTATCGTATAAGGATGACTTCCACTGAGAAGCCAAATGTAGTACACTTCAATCGTGTGGCTCCATATTCCGGAAAACCCCAGAAGAGGACGTTTGTGTATGTAATGCAGAAAACAGAGAAACAATAGCAGAAACCATCCTATGAAGCTCTGTGGAACTGCCTTAACTGACTTTGGGATGAACTGCTTTGACAGGTTATAAAGAAACTAGGCATGCCAAAGCTAGGTTGTGGCCTTGATGAACTTAATTTGAGGTCGTGTGTAGTATGATCAAAGTGATATACAGGCATCTGCATTCTAATATACTGTTACAATCCTCGAAAACTGGAGGAACCGTGGAAGACGATGGATTGTTATTTCTACTTGACCTCTACATGTAATAAAGAGGCACACTGCAAATACCTCCACAATCTCGATAAAGCAGTAGGAAAGTTTCGGGACGAAACAGACCTAAGGAAGGGGCAGTGTAACAAACGCTACGGATAAGTCTGGTTTGGTTGATCTGCGTCATCTCACGAGTTCGCAATCGAGAAAATGGTAGAAGTATCTGGTAACAGGAGATAAAAAAACAGCGCTTTTTGGAAAGGGCAGTCCGTTCGTCCGAAGCTACCATACAGTGATGTTGAAAATAAATTGATCGTCGTAAATAAATATCGCTCGGCTAGTTTATATAAATAATAGTGTATATTTCGAGAATTGTTTAATGTAATGATGAGTGTTGGTGTGTAAGATTTTGTATCAGTTAATTCAGTTACAAACAGAGTTTAATCTTTTATTTTTATTATTACAATCAATATTATTTGTTGTTATTAATATTTTTGGTTTAAATAAAACGTGTTGAAATTCACAAACGGTACAATACCATTTTGCAAGTATATTACAAAACTGTTAATAGAAATTTTTCGACCAGTGGTTCTCCAAATATGTTACATTTACTTATTTTAAATAAGAATATATTTTTAATATTTTTTTGTCGGGAATTAAATTCACATTTATTTAATTCAAATCACATGGGAATCCGCGTGCTATGATGGAACCAAATAAATAAATCATAATATTTTCGTTTGCTTAATTATTAAATGTCAATACAACTATTTGTGTAATTTGAGAATTTTATTTAATTAAACTGATAAATAAACTTTTATATTCATTGGTTTCATCTACAGTTATTCTATGTGATTTGAATTAAATGAATGTAGATTTAATATACATTTTTCTCAAAAAAAAATAAATTATTGAGAGGGTGCTGAACTTTGCATTCATTAAATTTAGAATTAAATTCCTTTCCATACAAAAAAATAAAAAATATGTTCTCATAAAAATAAGACAGACGTGTCCCATATTTGGAGAACCACTTGTTGAAAAATAAGTTGTGTTAATAGTTTTGTAATAGACTTGCATGCTATTTCTTTGCTAATTTAACCAACCTTTTAGTTCTTATAATAACCGAGATAGCAATGGTGGCATACTTAAATTAAACACTCTGCATAATAGTATTAGATAAAATGTTGCATATCAAACGTAACTGAAATGTTATTATATGCTCATGAGAATTATTACACCCACGTGTAATGACTTGTTTCTCTCACTTAAGTATTATTCTATTATAAAACTGTTGAAAAATATCAATTGTTTCTTATACAGGATGATTCTGGGAAGACGAACCCCCACTTAACTTTTTTATTATAAGAAATAGAAAAATTTTCTTCATATGGAAGTTTTAGTATAATAAATATACTATTTTATAACACATATAGAAATTGTTTATAAAGTCAGGTTTACATAATACGACTATCAACTTTTATTTTTCAAATAGGAACCTAAAATTATTTTATTAAAATAAAAACCGCCATTTTTTTATCTTTTCAACGATGTATTACTTATCATAAATGTATATGAAAAAAAATCGAGATAAATAATATAATTGAGAAATGTCAGAATTTATTTTTATTCAGCTATTCTAGATGGCAATGCGAAATTAAACAAAATGTAACCATGTAAAACAAAACACGTGAAACAAGTAACAAATAAATATCTGCATTGTTGTCATTAATTTTACCTTGTTACATTTTGTTTAATTTCGCTTAGCCACCTAGAATAGTTGAATAAAAATAAATTCTGACATTTCTCAATTATCTTATTTATCTCGATTTTTTTCATATACATTTATGACAAGTAATACATCGTTGAAAAGAGAAAAAAATGGCGGTTTTTATTTTAATAAAATAATTTTAGGTTCCCATTTGAAAAATAAAAGTTTATAGTCGTATCATGTAAACCTGACTTTATAAAAATTTCTATATGTGTCATAAAATAGTATATTATTTAATATACTAAAACTTCCATATGAAGACATTTTTTCTATTTCTTATAATAAAAAAGTTAGAGGAGGTTCGTCTTTCCAGAATCATCCTGTATAACTGTAAAAAAATATAAGTTTGGGAGAACTAGTTATTTTTTCATGTGGAATCGTACACAATGAAAAATTAACCTATTTTAAACATTGATATTAATAAAAAAAAAGCTAACACGTTTGGACAATTGTACGAAAATAAATAATTATTAAACTGGGCCATCTACACTCACTATTCCTTACTCTAACTACTTTTCTTTGAGGGAGGAGGTCTCATGGAACTGTTTGATACAAGACTCAGCAAACGGAAGCTAGTTCATTACAAACAATTTGCGTTTATTTCAAGATATATGAAATATTACCTGCTGCAACCCTTGCAGCATTGTGGCTTTTAATTAGATTACGAGTTTAACAGAACAGGGTTGTAATGAAATATTTATATATCCAATACGAAATAGTTGCTTGCAAAATCATGCTTACTTAAAGTTGGGGAACACATAACAAAAAATATTAAATAAAAAGGCATTACGGCTAATTAAGTCAACAAATTACATTCGAATTATGCTATAGAAAATGTTCACTAATTACACATACAAGTAGGTATATTAATTACAGGAATATTGATAATGTACCGCTACATATTTTTTATAATTTCTGGTATAATCCTTCCCAAATTAGAAAGTACACAAAACCCGTGCTGTGTTCTGGTATAATGCATCATCACGCAGTTTGTGAAAATTTCATATATTTTGAAATAACCTGTATCAAGCAAGAGTTTGCGTGTTCAAATAACTTTAACAAACTTTATTGTGAGCTACTGTAATATAAAAATCAGAAAACTAATTCGAAGAAGAGCATAGTTCGTGAACTTAGGTCTCAGACTTACTTGACAAGCGTCCGTTTGTGGTGAAGTTCCACACAGCTGCGTATAATTATTTACTCCTTCAGCTAACCTCCTCGATCCAACTATATTTTCAAACGATTTATTACACTCTTCATTCGTGACTTTCATAATACTCTTGTCTTGCTTTAAATGTATGTGAGCCATTCCTTGTTTTTCACCCCATCCTGACACAATGAACTTTTCATTTGCATCAACTTCTTGCTGGTCACGCGGTAGACATGCTGGACGAATGTACTCACTGAATACTACAGAACGGTCAAGTTTTAGAAGAGCAATGTCGTTGTAAATGCTGGGGCGTTTGAATTCAGGATGAATGATGATTTCGGAAATATTGTAGTCTTGAACTTGAGCGTCATCGATTGTTGAGGTTAGGTCAAGTTCGCCAAGACGAATCCATTTTGGTCTTCCTCTAGAATTATCAAAAAGAAATTAATTAAACTTCAATTCACATAGAATTGCAGTAATATTAAATGTGTTATAGAAGTATATGTATCGGTTAAATAACCTGGCATATAATTCTATTAAAATTAACATTTTAATATTTTAACTAACTATTAAATCCCTAAAATGATGACAAGTATCTACAATTTTGTAAATTTAAATAAGGTTTCTATCACAATGTTTACTAAAGAGGGTAACAAAGTTATTTTTAATAATTTCAAATTGTTCTCAAAGGATTACTATTTATTTACGATTTAATAACTAATTTAGAAATTTCCCGCCACAAATTGACTTGGGGTAGTCGATGCACCGATATAGTTTCATTCTTAATTTGTTGGGGTCGTTGACATCTTTTACGCTTGACAGCTAAAATATAACCTCTAAATAGTGATCACAGAAATAATGGTGTCTGGGCTAGAAAATTTAAATTTGCAATAGTATGTTATGCATCAAGGGGCAATCGCGCCCTCCCGGGATGCATATTATACTTTTCATAACAAGTGCACAAAAATTACCGTCTTATCGGGAAAAATGTCAAATATGGGTTGCGTAACTAGTTACCTAGGAAACGCCGCAAACAGCTAATAATCGTAGTCTCTAGGGAAAGAAACATGCTACCTAGGAAGAAAAGCAGTGTTTCTCTCTCTAAAATTAGGGAATAAGAACGTGTTTTTTGTGCATGTGCTACGAAAATAGAATTTAATTAGCAAAATATTTTAGTGATTCGTTGTCATGGAATTGGTTCGGCTCTGAAAAATAATATTTTGGAAAGAAAGAAATAATAAAAGAAATATCACTGAATGAACACTTAAGTTTATTTTTGAACACATGGATTATTTGTTATCAACAAAGGATCTGACAATATTTATCAGTCTTTATCAGCAACGCAAGACATCATTTTTCTTCATGAAAATCTAATTTAGGTTTGTCTCTTTCTGTGCGAGCGTGTTAACGTGGCAGTGGCAGTAAAAACTCTTTCGAGAAGGTACACACTACGGTTCAGCCAAAAGATCTCTTAGAGCCAGCATGTAATCCAAAGTGGAGCAGCACACGTCAAAGATGAGCTATTGAGTTTTGTGAAATGTCAATAGTAGCTAGCAAACTCCTTGTAGGAGGCACTGTTCATTCAAAAGAATTCTGACAGCTGTAATCCAAAGTAGACCAGCACATAACAGGGATTTAAGAATGAGTAAATGTTTTGTGTTGAGGGAAATTTTCTAAAGGAAACACACTCATCGTTTATTAATTTAATCCGAAGCATCCCATAGCGTCTAAAACCACAGCGTCGACAACCCATAGTGTCGACAAGTCCATAACCTCGACAACCCATAGCGTCGACAACACCTCCCACTCCAATGTTCATAGCGTATAAATCGTATTCGTGTAAGTTTGCTTTGCGTTGCCATTCTCGCTGCCAAATAGTATAGAAAACGTGTAATAGATGGCGCTGATTATTACAATGAACCAAATGAATCGACAACAAATTTCAAGATTTTTTAATGCTATATATTCATATATCCTTTTAATTGTAATTGCTACGTGAAAGTAAATATGATTAAAAAATTTACAAATACTATATGAAAACAAATGCAATAAATTTTATTATTTATTGCTTTTACATTTACATTATATCAAAGCTAATATTATATTTTACCAATTTTATATACAATTAAAAGAGTGTAAATTATGATTTATTTTATAATTCTAATTTAGTTATTATCTATATAAATTAAGTGAAATATTCTTGATATTTTATAAATAAAAATACAATTGCATTTAACAGGTTTACTTTAATAGTTGTTTCCAAATTTGAAATATACAGAAATTAAATAAAACTAAAATAGAAGCATATAGTGATAAGTGGTAATCAGTCAATTTTAAAATATTTTTCTAGAAAAAAATAAAATCATTTATAATTTGAGCAGCAACAATATTGTTAAAATAATAAACAAGTGATGGTACAAACAAATATAGTTTCCATACATCATTTAAAAACAAATATAAATCTATCTCATTTTGATATTCCAGGCTACTGTTTTCTCGTAAAAATGTATTTAGCAGATTTATAACGTAAATAACTATTACTACCAAAAATAAACTGATCTTTACAGCTTTCGAGTATATTCAATTAATTATTTCTTCAAAGATGTGTCGCCCAAATTATTGTGGACAAAAATCATTTAAATAGATACAAGTTTGTAGAGAATAAAATTCTATTTCTAAATCGGTCAACCTTTCTTATTGTACTTGTTTAATTACTGTAAGAATTGAATTTAAAATTGCCTAAAATTAGCTATTTTATTTTTAAAAACTACTAACCGTGGAAGAAAACTAAATTCATGTAAATATCATAATTATTAAATTATATATTTCAATAGTACACATCATAATTGACATTTGATTAAAATAATAAATATTTAGTCTTCTAAATATTTGGTAACTTTTTAATCATAATTAAAATGTTTTACAAAATTATGTAGATCTGGTGAATATAGTGGCTGAAAAATGAATTCGATCCGCAATTCGTAAATTTTGGCCATGACGACTGTCAACGTGTTGTCTTGGTGGAAAAGCATTTTCTTCTTCTTTAAATATTGCAACAGTTTTTGCCTTCAGGTTGCTAAATAATACTGCGTATATTGTTTGGCACAATATATTACATTCATTTTTACAAAAACGCTATCATCTACTGACACAATCGTCAGTCAAACAATAGCCAAGTGTCAAAAACAGCTGAAATTTTCAGAGATATCTTTGAAAACATGTACAATTGTAGTACTAGAATAGTTTTAACGAATGACTACACTTACATATATTGAGGTTCAAAAGTTTTTAGACAATTCTCGTATATAAATCCCAACGCTAAAACAAAAACGATTTCCAGTAATTGTCGCAAATGCTCCAATATTATAATATATGTATTCACAAAGTAATTGTAGTGTATAACCAGTTCTTCGTACTCATACTAATTTGATATTTGACAGTAGTATTGCATCGTTTTAATCATCTTAAATAAATGGAATATAGTCTTACAGTAGTTCATTCTATTATATTACCTGATTTTAAACAATAATACATTTATTTATTGGATATTAAGAAAGATATGATTTTAATTACAACAATTACGCGCCAAATATGAATCTGCAAATAAAATTGGTTGTGTATGTTTAGGATATAAAAATTCGTTTCCACCCCTAATAATTGATGTGCCTCAATTATTTTTTACATGTTGCAATATTTAAAGAAGAAGAAAATGCTTTTCCACCAAGACAACACGTTGACAGTCGTCATGGCCAAAATTTACGAATTGCGGATCGAATTCATTTTTCAGCCACTATATTCACCAGATCTACATAATTTTGTAAAACATTTTAATTATGATTAAAAAGTTACCAAATATTTAGAAGACTAAATATTTATTATTTTAATCAAATGTCAATTATGATGTGTACTATTGAAATATATAATTTAATAATTATGATATTTACATGAATTTAGTTTTCTTCCACGGTTAGTAGTATTTAAAAATAAAATAGCTAATTTTAGGCAATTTTAAATTCAATTCTTACAGTAATTAAACAAGTACAATAAGAAAGGTTGACCGATTTAGAAATAGAATTTTATTCTCTACAAACTTGTATCTATTTAAATGATTTTTGTCCACAATAATTTGGGCGACACATCTTTGAAGAAATAATTAATTGAATATACTCGAAAGCTGTAAAGATCAGTTTATTTTTGGTAGTAATAGTTATTTACGTTATAAATCTGCTAAATACATTTTTACGAGAAAACAGTAGCCTGGAATATCAAAATGAGATAGATTTATATTTGTTTTTAAATGATGTATGGAAACTATATTTGTTTGTACCATCACTTGTATATTATTTTAACAATATTGTTGCTGCTCAAATTATAAATGATTTTATTTTTTTCTAGAAAAATATTTTAAAATTGACTGATTACCACTTATCACTATATGCTTCTATTTTAGTTTTATTTAATTTCTGTATATTTCAAATTTGGAAACAACTATTAAAGTAAACCTGTTAAATGCAATTGTATTTTTATTTATAAAATATCAAGAATATTTCACTTAATTTATATAGATAATAACTAAATTAGAATTATAAAATAAATCATAATTTACATTCTTTTAATTGTATATAAAATTGGTAAAATATAATATTAGCTTTGATATAATGTAAATGTAAAAGCAATAAATAATAAAATTTATTGCATTTGTTTTCATATAGTATTTGTAAATTTTTTAATCATATTTACTTTCACGTAGCTATTACAATTAAAAGGATATATGAATATATAGCATTAAAAAATCTTGAAATTTGTTGTCGATTCATTTGGTTCATTGTAATAATCAGCGCCATCTATTACACGTTTTCTATACTATTTGACAGCGAGAATGGCAACGCAAAGCAAACTTACACGAATACGATTTATACGCTATGAACATTGGAGTGGGAGGTGTTGTCGACGCTATGGGTTGTCGGGGTTATAGACTTGTCGACACTATGGGTTGTCGACGCTGTGGTTTTAGACGCTATGATACGTACTCATTTAATCGTAGCAGAAATTCCACAAAGGAAATAAAATTCTGATAGGCAGCAGACAATTCTCAGAGAAAATCACACACATCAGACAGTCGTAAATGAGTATCGTTTCGTACATCGCGGCCCGGCATTTATATTGACATTATGTACACAAATTTCAAGAAAATTATTTCAACTGCCTATCCCGTAATTGGCTAGTGCCATTAGCCACAAATGTTTTACACAATGCTTTCCATTGGTGGAATCGTGCCAGTGTCATAATTAACTATACATCTAATTACATCCCGAAAGTGAATACACCACACATAATTCTGGGTATTTTTGACAGTTGACACAATTTACATATTTTAATCAAAATTATTAATTATTTGGATTCATTTACAGATTCAATGCTTTTGGTTTGAACTAGGAACCGAGGGTACGATATTTGAAATACAACTTAATCCGAAATATTTAAATATATCAAATAAAAGAAGATAAAATTAATATTCTAATCAACTACAGATATGGCAAAAATGACTTAAAATATTGCTTATTTATTCTTAACTACATTTTCAGGTACAGCTCGTTAAAAAATTATGAAATAGTATCGTTTAAGATACAATTACTGACAAATATAACCCGATACAATAAGTATTTTCATTTCTAAAAACAATTCTAGCCTAACTTTAGTAACATCTTTAATGTTTATAGCAAGAGAAGAGAGAAACTTATGTTATGAAAAATATAAAAAAATTACTTTATCACAAGAGGTAGTTTCGTAAGTAAATACCTCTCTACTTTGCCGCGATCCTGGTGACAGGATCCCGGGCAAATTAGGTTGAACCACGGCAAGCTCGTGAGACAGTGGGTCGCAGTCAAAAGCAGTATGATGTGAGTGTGCGTGAAGTAAAATGAAAAACCGGAACTTGACATGAATTAGATATATGTAAATGAACAGTACTACAAAAAAGATAGTTTAAATAAATGTTAAAGTATAATTATAGTGGCAAGTAAAGATAATAAAGTCAAATTGCACTTTACAAAACTATCAAATACTGATTTAAATCAGCAACTACAGAATCGTACAAGAATCGAATCAATTTTTAATATTTAGTTTAATCTTGATCAAATAATTACTGAGCCAACTCGTATAATGCCTAACCCGAAGATATTAATAGATTTGTTGATTACATCCTGTAAAGAGATTTGTACTGGTGTATGTGTTATACGTATGGGGGTATGTATTATACGGTAATGAACTAAAAAAAGGCCTATAGCAGGTCGTTTGCAAATATGCGTCGAAGATTACCGAGGGTAAATTACAATGTTCCACAAGGACGCTGTTGATCCATCAACGTTGTTTGTGAATGTGTATGCGTGACAACCGTAACATCGTCAGCCCTACTCGCCTAAACGAAATACGCACCAACTATGGTACCACGAGCGTAGCAGCACTAGATAATTGAAACAACAACAAAATTTGATGCGATTATACAGGCAAATGTTAAATTTGGCGGATATTAAATTCTTTCCGAAGACTACAAAATACTAATTAGAGATGAAAAACTATCGGTAATTTCAACTATCGATTGTTCGATAGTGCTATCAGTAAACTATCGATATATCGATAGTACTATCGATAGTCAATTAAATTACTAAACGATAGTTTTAGTTACTAAACGATATTTTTAATTACTAAACGATAGTTACTAAACGATAGTTACTAAACGATAATTACTAAACGATACTATCGATAGTTTTTTTCTTTTAATTATTTATCGATAGTATTTTTTTTACAAAAGTATAAATAATTTTTTTTTCAAATTAAAAAATCTTTGCCTATACAGAGTTTAAAATCATTTATTAAATTTGTTCCATTTTTGAGAGAGGTAAAATAAAATTTATAATTTTTTAAATGTTACCCTCATCCCGTAAAATTTAAAACTGTTGATATTGCTCTATATTAAGGGATGTGTGCTACATAATTTCTGTGAATATGGTTTTGTTACAGTTAATATTAGCCGCTCTAAGGTATGTAAAATGGGAGAAATAGAAAATAAGGAAATATACAATAAATGTCAAAAATTTATTTCTTTAAAATTTAGGCTTAATAACAAGATTTTAGAAGTTACAAATGTGAAAAATAAAAATCAAGTATGTACTTCTATCCTTAGGTATATATCATTTCTTACATTAATTTATATATTTGTCGAGATCAAGATATTAGAAAAACTAATTGCAATTCTAAACACCTTTTATATTAATTTAGATCAAATAAAAAAGAAATGTGGTGTTGTGATAGTATTTTTGGAGTTGTGATGCATACTGGATGAGTGGTAAGCGGAGACTGTCCTGGTTAGAAGGAAAAAATTGTGGATTTTGGGGTGAACAAAGAAGTTTGGAATGTAGGCAGAGATGTGCATCTACGTGTAATCTTTAATTGTCTACATCTACACGTAGACAATACGTCGACAATTCTAGCGACGTAGACAATGTAAACAATGTAGATAATGCATCTGACAGTTGTAAAATTCAACATAACCTAAATTTATTCTTTTGTAACTATTACATGTATTCGTATTCGTAAGCTAGGGTCATTATCGGTCTTTATATAATAAAACTAATAAAGCAAGTGCTGGTACATTACTAGACGAATGTCTGTCTTGGGTCTTGGGCTAACTGTCATATTTTTAAAATCGATCAACGCGCCATCTCACCAGACGGAGTTTTTTTTGGTGCTTTTTTAAACAGTAACCAGTTGACAAATTTTGAACGTTTTGCCCTGCACAACTAATTTTTTTTCATGTAATCCCTAGAATAAAAATAAAAATCTCTAACAACATTTAAAATTCCCTAGTTCTAGGGATAAAATTTCTAATCTGACTTAAGTGAACACAGGTGTTTTCATTGTCTACATAGTCTACATTGTTTACATGAAAAATGAAGACGTAGACTACATCATTGTTTACACGTAGAAAATGGCGTAGATTACTTCCAGTAGACTACACGCACATCCCTGAATGTAGGTACTTGAGAAACAGATGTTGTTAGGTTCGGAGAAAGCGGGCGAAGTTACAATAGCAGGTAGTGGAGAAACATGAAAATTGTACAGATATGTTGCTTAGAAACTACAGAAAATGAACGAATATATACAGAGTGTTTTGCTAAGACTATTACAGAGTATATACAAGGTGTGTGATTATTTGTGTATGTGTGGTGATGTATTAGCCGCCACATGACACAATAATATTCACTACAGCACAAACTACAATGAACATCAGAGAACAATTGAATTTAAATTATCTCGTACCTGTTACCCTATAATAAATTTCTTAGAAATCTCACTTTGTCTTTCATCCCTTTAAAGTCTTCCGACAACCAATCGATTTACAGCTAACATTTGTGTACAGTTACTGTACAATAACGATATTGAATATAATTTGAATTATATCATTTAAATGTAGATGAAATCTTGACAAGTCATACTTGACACATAAGCTACCACGTGGTCCGCAAATAACACACGTATTCGAATTGATCCGGGAACATAAGGTAATTTGCTTGTCATTACTCACAGCTCAGCTCGTGTTATTTATTATTTATTTATTTTTATTTTTAAATTATTTTATTTGAAAGATAGTTACTAAACGATAGTTATTAAACGATAGTTATTACATGATAATTACTAAACGATAGTTACTAAACGATAGTTACTAAACGATAGTTACTAAACGATAGTTACTAAGCGATAGTTACTAAACGATAGTTACTAAACGATAGTTACTAAACGATAGTTACTAAACGATAATTACGAAACGATACTATCGATAGTTTTTTTTTATTAATTACTTATCGATAGTACTTTATTTTTTAAAACTATCGATGTATCGATAGTACTATCGATAGTTTTTTCATCTCTAATACTAATAGTAAATATAATTTGGATTAATTTAAAACAAACTACACGATCTGTATATGACTAAATAGTGCAAATGAATCAATTAAAGCATAAATAAAATAAATTCGTGTTAGCAGGAGCGAAATTCTGCGCAACCTGGATATCGCTCGATGGTGTTAGCAGAAGTCATTTATTTGAATTCGGTTGTGGCCGGAACGTTCCGAAGTTTGAAGTGCCAGAAGTTTCGAAATAATCGAACAGTTGCGTTAGATGACGGAATTCGTGCAGCCAAAGAAAATGTCCACCACGGGGATATAGAAAAAAAAATATATGTGGCAAGTCACACATAGCCAAACTACGTGGATCGAATTCGATCAATTACCACAAACGGGAAAAATAAAGCCTAAAAGTTCAAGTACGCCACTGAAGTAGCTAATTAATTCGTGATCAAGGATGAAATCAAATTAATCGTGAATCATTCAGAAAAAATTTAATCAATCTTTAAGCACAACTTTATTCAGTTCAAAATTTTAATTGTGAATTAGCTAATGCAGTTTCATTATCTTGAGGTATTGAGCAGGCTTTAAGTGAATGTATTAAAACTGGGGTGGATCTTTTATATCCGACACGGTCGACAAATAAAATAATATTTAACGAAAGCACCAATTTTCTAATTGACAATGTAGTAAATTCCTTCCCAGAAAATTATTTGTTGCACAAAAGATTACATGCGTGCGGCCACACCAACAATAAAAATTGCAATGCCGATCTGTTTTTCTCAAAACGAAGTTATTTCTTTACAAAAAGGAAATCGAAAAATTCATTAATTGTAAAATTAATTAAAATGCTTTTAAGTCAACAACTTAACCTTCGCAAAAATAAATCGAACCGCGCTATTTCGAAAATTATCTATGCACTCCCGATATAGGAGTTGCCTAATACTAGGCGAATAATTTTGGGAAATAATTAAGAGAATTAGAAATGTAGGAAAAGTACTTTGGGTGCCAGGGTGGTGACTCGCTCAGCCGGTCATAGGACTTTAACATGGGAAATCAGTTTTAGGCAATTTCCTGCTTCCCTAATTATTTTACGCAAAAACGCGTCAAATAAAAGTTTTAGGGCATCAAATTCTGCATCTAAATTAGTGAACAGAATTACTTTTACGTGCTTTGAACGACAATTACGTTAAAAATATTGATAGCAATGGAATTGAACAAAAAAATAAATAAATGCTTGACGTTTTATCTGTCAAAACATCAACATTTGACGTTGACAGATAAAATGGCCAGCTCGATCACCGGATTTGTCACCTAATGAGGAATTCAGGAATATATTACAGTCCGGCAGCTATTAAATATACGCCGTAATTTTTACGAAAGACTTGGGCTCTAGACTAGAATATGTATTTATTATGTCTATTATAGTTTAATTTTTTTGTTATTAATACATTTTTATTCTGATATTAAAATTAAATAAATAAACTGTTTACTTGCCTACTTAATTATGCATGTTTTATAAAATATAAATATTTCCTCCTGCAGGTACACGTTAAACGTTGACATTTTATGTCACAAACGTTGATGTTTTGACATAAAACGTCAAGCATTTATTTATTTTTTTGTTCAATTCCATGGCTATCAATATTTTCAACGTAATTTTCGCCATTTTCATATTTAATTTCTGTCGTTACAAAGCACGTAAAAGTAATTCTGTTCACTGATTTAGATGCAGAATTTGATGCCCTAAAATTTTTATTTGACGCGTTTTTGCGTAAAATAATTAGGGAAGCAGGAAATTGCCTAAAACTGATTTCCCATGTTAAAGTCCTATGACCGGCTGAGCGAGTCACCACCCTGTATATATATATATATACAGGCTGTGTCTGGGAAGACGCCCCCCCCCCTAACTTTTTTATTATGAGTAATAGAAAAAAATGGTTCATATGGAAGTTTTATTATTTTAAATATACTATTTGATGGCAGATGTAGATATTTTTTATAAAGTCAGGTTTACAAGATACGACTATCAACTTTTATTTTTTAAATAGCAACCAATAATTATTTTACTAAAATAAAAACCACCATTTTTTTCTCTTTTCAACGGTGTATTAGTTTTTATTAATGTATCTGAAAAAATTCGAGAAAAATAAGAAAATTGAGAAATACTAGAAATAATTTTTATACAAATATTATAGGTGGCTATGTGAAAATAAACAAAATGTAACAGTGTTATACAACTTAACAAACTAAAGCAACAAATTCAGTAACAAAAACAACTTAAAACAAATGTTCAAAATTACGACCATGTTCTGTAATACAAAAATTTAAGCGTTGAACGTGATGTGTTCGAACATCTACCAGCTTGTTTCGCGAAATATTTTGGAAAGCATTTCGAATACGCTCTTTCATGTCTTCTGCATCTGTAGGTATCTTCTGGTAGACAAGATCCTTGACGTATCCCCAAAGAAAAAAGTCCATAGGCGTAAGGTCAGGAGATCTTGCTGGCCATGAAATATGTCCACCTCGTCCTATCCATTGTCCCCTCCAGTGATTATTTAAATAATTCCGAACATTACCGGCATAATGTGGTGGCGCTCCGTCATGTTGGAATATCAAATTTTGGCGGACATTTAATGGAATATCTTCCAATAATTCCGGGAGGATCATTATTAAAAAATTTAAATAACCGTCTCCATTCAATGGACCTTCAAAAAAATGTGGACCAACAACAAAATCTCCTATTATGCCACCCCAAACATTCAAGGACCATACCCTCTGGCTGTCGACGTTCCGCATCCAGTGAGGATTTTCAGTTGCATAATAATGCATAATATGCCTATTTACGCAACCATTACTTTTAAAAGTAGCCTCATCCGTAAATAAAATATTAGATAATAGCAGCGGATTTCGTCTAATATTTTCCATCGCCCAATTGCAAAATCGAATTCTATTATTAAAATCTTCAACGTGCAATTCTTGTGTAAGGTTAATATGGTAAGGATGAAATTTATGTTTTCTTAAAATTCTAGACGCAGAACTTTGGCTAATGTCAATTAAATTTGATAAATTCCTCGTACTGACATGAGGATTTTCGTAAACAGAAGCCAAAACCATAATTTCGGTTTCTTCATTTACTATAATATTAGATGTATTTCGTTTTGGTTTTTCTACTGAACCTGTTTCTCGAAATCGGGTAAAAATCCTCCTCAGTGATCTTAAACTCGGTTGCCGACGTCTAGGAAACCGCTCCCGGTAAATTCTTTTTGCCCTTCTCATGATTCCAGTCGATTCACCAATTATTAGAATCATATCTATTAATTCTTCTTTCGTAAACATTTGAAAACGTTTTTTTTATTGTTTGCAAAATAAGTTAAATAAAGTAACCAGCAAATGTATACTTTTTTGACATTAATTTAACACTGTTACATTTTGTTTATTTTCACATAGCCACCTATAATATTTGTATAAAAATTATTTCTAGTATTTCTCAATTTTCTTATTTTTATCGAATTTTTTCAGATACATTAATAAAAACTAATACACCGTTGAAAAGAGAAAAAAATGGCGGTTTTTATTTTAGTAAAATAATTATAGGTTGTTATTTAAAAAATAAAAGTTGATAGTCGTATCTTGTAAACCTGACTTTATAAAAAATATCTACATCTGCCATCAAATAGTATATTTAAAATAATAAAACTTTCATATGAACCATTTTTTTCTATTACTCATAATAAAAAAGTTAAAGGGGGGGGCGTCTTCCCAGACTCACCCTGTATATATATGTATATATATATATATATATATATATATATATATATATATATATATATATATATATATATATATATATGTGGGAAGCGTGGAAGGGTAGTGGGGAAAAGAGAGGAGCTTCGAGTGTGTAACAGTCGGGAGTGCGAGAGGAGAGTGAGTGTGACGGTTGACGAGTGAAGACGTAAGAACAAAAAGAAAGACGAAAGAACTGACGAAGGTTAAGACGTTTAGATATATTAAAATAGATTATTGTTATTTTATTAGTTAGTGTATTATTCAATAGAATATTGTTTATTTTACTTGTAATAAATCAACTTAGTTCGAGAAATAAATTAAGACAAAGATAAAGTTGTGTTGTGAACAAGAGAGAAAACCTACATATATATATATATATCAACAAAGACCAAATTAATTGTCATCCAACACCAATGAAACAAGGTTTAATAAAAATGTAAAGTAAACACTTGGTTTCACAAAATTCAGCCTTTCCAGAATTTTGTGAAACATAGCCAAGTGTTTACTTTCTGTCTTTTATGAATGTGATTCTTACCAGTAGCGATGTCATGATCAATCGGCTGGCAATCATCATAGTATTTGTCGCAGTATTAGAAAAAGTTCCTAGGTCTTTGTTTCCGAAATTGACGGTGGAAGAAATTCTTATCATCAGTTATTTCTGGGTTAAAAAATATCCCTAAATATTTGATTCTTGTTCCACATTTTCTCAATTCCTTTGTCATTCAGATTTGGGCAGGTTCTGTTTTTATATTAAAATATTCTTAACATTTTTCCATTTCTTTCATTTGCGTGTCATTTTCGTTACTTGTCATTTATATTTTTAAATACATTTTACTATCCACTGGTTTATTTATTTTAAGTAATTTTGCAAATTTACTATATCTTGCTAACTTTAAAATTAATAAGTATACTATTCTGCATTTTTCTCATCATAGATGACCTTTCTTCAAATTGTGCTTTAAATGTAAAAGTAAGCTTAAATCATAAAATAATACATAAAAAATATTAAGTCGTTTCTATTTGGGTCTTGTAGGACGATTTCTGTACAAGCTTATTCTGGTATGAAATTATCAGAACAAGAGAAAAAATAATTTTAAACATTGTCGGTCATGTAGGGTCCCAGCTATAGATGGTTTAGAACCCGCGCTCGACAGACACATTGTCATGGAGCTGGGAATGAGGAACTATTACAATTGATTTCATGTTTACTTAAGAATTTTAAAACAAAACATGAATTTGACGAAAGGTATGTAATAGTTATTTACGTAACCAGTTATGAAAAGGTTGATATTATTGTTTGACGAACATAATATTTGCCAAGATGAGCGGAACGAGTTTTGCAAATTATGTGAATCAAACAATATTACGTTTTCATAACGTATTACGTACAACATTTTATCTAATTCCACTAAAATAATTTTTAAAATACATAAAATTCTACAATTATGACAGCTCAGTATATTTCAAAATTAATAAATCAATTTACCAAATCGTTGCCGTGAAAATAAATGAATAATATTTTTCAAATTAAAGCTCATCTCATCATTGAAAATGGGTTCTGAATCCAAGACAAACCTTCCTTCTGATATCGAAGTATCTGATCATTTGGCCGTGAACTGTTTAATACCGGAAATATTATTAAATGTATATAAATCCTAACAATATTATCAAATAGTTTTTTATGTTATTTGCTAATATTTTTGAGAAAGTTCAAACTGTCAACATTTATTACGTAATTAGTTATGTAAAGAATTCTTTACAACCAAGAAGCTCTGCCTTTTTATCTCTCCTCACTTGTTACTGGAACCTTCTACTGACTTCTTATTGCGAATACGTAAGACAACGTAGACCGGCCAGAGCAGACTTGTCCGTTCCGTTCGTTACACTACCCTGCCTTAGGTCTGTTTCGTCTTGAGACTATCTTACTGCTTTATCGGAATTGTGGAGGTATTTGCAGTATGCCCCTTTATCACTTGTAGAGGTCAAGTAAAAATTACATTTTACCGTTTTCAACATTCCGCCAGTTTTCGAGGGTTGTAACAGCATATCAGAATGCGGATGATCACTTCGATCATACTACGCACAACCCTCTAATTGAGTTCGTCAATACCACACAGCCTATCTTCGGCATACTTAATTTCTTCACGTTCTGCGAAAGCAGCTCATCTCGAAGATAGATATGGCATTTCCACAGAGCTTCATAGGAAGGCTTCTGATGTGAAGCCTCTTTCGTCACCAAGTAGTTGATAACACCCCTTGGTAATTTAACTGCAAGACTTTTCTCACAGCCGGTTGTTTTTTCCGATGCTCTTCTACTCTGCCAAACTTCTCTCGAAAGACAACCGTAATTCCATTAGAAATTCTTAGGTCCTCTGCTACGCAATGTTTTTCAACTGCCATTGGTCATGTGTAGCAGTTGTCCATAAAAGTCCACATTTTTCTTCTATATGACTACAGTGACTGCATTCTAACGGACAATGTGTTGGCATTACGATGACTGGTTACAACTTGATGTTTAATTTCAAAATCGTATTCCTGTGGTCTTTCAATTCATGTGGACACCTGCCTTCTGGATTCTTAAACTGCAGAAGCCATTTCAATGCGGCATGGTCAAGATACTTGTAGTAATGTTTGATGGATTTGACTAATGAATACAGCCAGCAACTCTCTTCTAGTGACACAGTTATTTCGTCCAAGTTTAATCTGAGATTGTTGAGCGGGTACGATTGTCCAACATATTGAATGACGGTGCTAATGATCGCGTCCAGGTCTGACCTGAGATTGTTGAGCAAGGACACCTAATCATTTTGACTATAAGTTGTGATATTGGAAACTTGATCATTGCAATATTAAAATTTAACTAATTCATTATTGCGAGTTTGTTGGTGACGCTGAAGCTATTTCTAATTCAGTTATCCGTAATATTAAAATGCAACTAATTCATTATTGCGAGTTCGTTGGTGACACGGAAGCTATTTCTGACTGACGTCAGAATTGTATTATTATAGCCAAAGTGTTGTCATTGAGAACTTCGGTTCTCCGTAATATTAAAATCCAACTAATTCATTATTGCGAGTTCGTTGGTGACACGGAGTTATTTCTGATTAACATCGGAATTGTATTATTATAGCCAAAGTATTGTCATTGAGAACTTCGGTTCTTTGTAATATTAAAAACCAACTAATTCATTATCACGAATTTGTTGGTAACCCACATAAATTATATCTGTCTCGCGCTGGAAAATTGTAATATAATTGTTAAAGAGGGAAATAAGCATTGACTCGTGTAAGCGGAACGACAACACCTGTGGTATTGTATCGTTCTTTTTTTATTTATATTAAACATTGTACTAAAACGGCCTCTTTCGGCCAATACATGTGATTGCAGAACATTGTGACAGACGACACCGTCTGAGACGGGTCCCAGTACCTGGACTTGTCGCCTCTGATCAATGCACCTTCCGAGAACCCCTGGGGAACCATAAACTTTTTTGTTCCATATTTTGTGACCTAGCTACCGAATATTGTAATGTATATTTCTTGATTATTTACTATTGTTTAATGCTGGTTTGATTCTTGCGTGGCGTTGGTTGTGGGACACGAGTGTTGTGTTCGCGGTTTACTAGAGGGTCGTGACAGTGTATTACGCTAAATTTCTGCATTTCTATACCCTAGCTATCTATGTGGGGAAGTGGACGTAGCGATATAGCCCCAACCTAACACTATTAATTTAATCTCGTTCGGCACCGAGGATCCGGAGTAATCAAATAGTCCCGCTCGGCTGAGGCTCCGGAGCAGCTAAACAGTCCCGCTCAGAGTCTTAAGGCTGTTCGACCCTAAAATAAAATTTCATTTCTTCAATTCGAAATATTCGTCTTGCACTTATACAACCAGCCCAGCATAGCATTTTGTATTTGAGTTCTTCACAAAAGGGTCATTTCATAAATAATAAAATTTACAACTTAATCCCTGCGAGTAAAACTAATACTTTCAATGCTTTCCAACACGGTAGTTTTTCAGTATGACTTATGTTTATAAACCCTGATTTTAAAGTGGTCAAAACAATAATCTCAGAACAACATTGAATATTAGTAGAAATAAAAATTAATAATCAAAATACTATATTAGCAGTTGTATACATTTCGCCGAGTTACGAATATACGATATTACTTGAATTTTTTGCACGTACCAACCAAAATATTACAGAGGACTTTCCAAATCATTCGATAATTATTGGCGGTGATTTTAATGCCAGAGTAGGTACTCTAAACCAAACAGACTACAATTTATTTTGCAACAAAAGTCTGAATTCTAGCAGAACAACCAGAGGCAATATTTTAAACAAAATATCTGATGTGGACACCACATGACTTCCTTGTACACGTATTAAACTATAGATATTTTTTTAATTGCACATATTTGACATTAAATCTTTTATTTTTTGTTCTAATTCATAGCAAACTTAATTTTTTTAAAAATCAAAAAATTTATAATATTTAAATTTAGATATCTCGTTTATGCAAAAAGCTAATTTAAAAATTCTTAATGTGCTAGACGCAGAATTTAATTCTCTAAAACTTTTATTTGCAGCATTTATTTCTAAAATTAAAATAATACCATTTTTTTCAAGGAAAACTGTTAGCAGCTTCATGTAATGTGTCACTTCCGGTTAGTCTATTTTAACCAAAATCTATTAAGTTATTTCCATTGATATAGTTGTCTTATATACCAAATTTGGAAAGTTTTAAATTATATTTGAATATAGTTTTTCATGAAAATCTATTATAGGCTTCAAGTAAAGTACCACTTCCGGTAGTTGTATAATGACCAAAAAGGGAGGTGCACAATTAGATGTTATAACAGTCCTAAATATAAAGTTTCAATTTTCTACGGCTTACCGTTTTTGAGTTATGCGAGATACGTACGTACAGGCGGCATGACGAAATTGGTCAAAATGGATTCAGGGAGGGCCAAAACACCTATTTCCGTTGAAATCTGAGAACCGAAAATTTTCGCGATTACAATACTTCCTTTACTTCGTACAAGGAAGTAAAAAAGGAAAGACCTAATTGAAGTCAAGCAGAAAATCTGTATATTGTGAATGGTAAATCACTAAGTGACTCACCAGCTAATTTTACATTAATAGATAAAAACGGAAAAAGCGTAATTGATCATATATTGATCTAAACACTATTAATAGTTTCGTGGATTTTAATATTATTACAGAAATAAACCTATCTGATCATATGATCTGCTCTCTAACATTAACATGCATGATTCCAGGTAAAAATAGAGCGGCAGGAGCAAAGGGCACATATGCTTACATGACAAAAAATGAATGGGATACTGACAAAATTGCACTATATAATTCTGAGTTGGAATCTTGCTTCACAGATACAAACTCAGACGTAAGCACTGCAAATATGTATAATAAATTCAAAAAAACTATACACAAAGTAATTAATGCGATGAAAACTATTAATATTATGATGACAACAAATAAATCCGGTAACAAGCCTTGGTTCAATGAATATCTCTGTTTTAAAAAAGGATACAAGAAAATGCCTTTGTGATTGTAAAGTGAATAACTTCAGTCATGATAGCGTACAATGTTACTTGTACACTAAGAAAAGGTATAAAGAAAGAATTAACGAAGAAAAAAGAAAGCACAAACAGAACCTAATAAATAAGCTAGAGAATATAAAAGAACAGAATGCATTTTGGAAAACAATTAAATCACTGCACAGAACAAACTATGAACCAAACCCAATCAGTATTGAAGAGTGGCAGCGTTTTTATGAAGATTGGTTTAATAGAAACAAATCTCCATGCTCTTTAAAATATATAAATGCCCGCCACCCTTATCTTGACAGTGAAATTACATCATCTGAACTAACCTATGCAATTAATAATCTGAAATTAGCGAAATCGCCCGGTTGTGATGGTGTCACAAATGAACAACTAAAATATCTGCCAGCAGTTTGCAAATTATATTTACAAAATTTACTAAATAAATTCTTAGAAGAGGCAAATGTACCCAATGATTTAAAGAGAGTAAAGTTAACATTACTTCATAAAAAGGGTGACAAGACAGATATGCATAATTACAGAGGCATAGCATTAGTGAACACCATAACTAAACTATTAACATACATCTTAAACAACAGATTACAAATATGGGTCGAATGTTATAACATTCTTCCCGAGTAATAATCAGGTTTCAGGAAAAGAAGTTCCTGCATTGATAATTTATTTGTTGTGGACACAATTATAAGAAGCAGATTACTTGAGGGCAAAAAAGGTACCTACGCGATATTTGTGGATTTCAAAAAAGCTTTTGATTCTGTTGTACATTACAAACTCTGGAATAGAATGTATAATATTGGTGTTAGTGGAAAAATGATACAATTATTGCAAAATATATATAATGAGGCAACACTCCAAGTAATTGTCAACAATAATCTCACAAACCAAATACCAATCACCAAGGGTGTTCTCCATGGAGAATGCACAAGCCCTCTTTTATTCTCCTTTACATATCCGACCTAGAAGAATTTCTTCGAAGTCAGAATCTGGATGGAATATATTTCAATACAAATACTGACATAATGACGTTACAGTATGCAGATGCCATTGTCATTTTCGCTCGCTCCCCAGTGGACATCCAAAGAAAGTTGCCAGCTTTATAAATGTATTGCGACACAATTGACCTAGAAATCAGTGCTGAAAAAACTCAGATAATACATTTTCACAACAGTAGATCTCCAAGAAAAAATAAAGTTTACATATGTCAGGGAAATGAAATTAAATTCGCCTCTACTAATAACTACCTCGGTGTTATACTATCTACATCTAGACTATACAACATACATATAAAAGAAAAAACCTCTAAGACAAATAACATAACGGGGACTATAAGAAGCACACTTGCGAAAAATAGAATACATTGCTGGAATACCTACATCCAAATGTTTAACTCTATATTAGTACCATGCATACTGTACGCCGCCGAAATATGGGGAATCAATTATGCCGACACCATTGAAAGAAGTCAAACACAATATTTTAAAGCTATATTTTGTTGGTTAAAAACTACTCCCAATTACCTTGTGAGACGTGAAACAGATCAAATAAAACTCGAAATATTAATACTAAAACGAACATTGAATTGGTGGCACAAACTACTGCTTATGCCCGAATCAAGGTATACAAAAATCTGCTACAATAAATTAATTTCCCTAAACAACAATACACATATCGAAATGTATCAACAAAATAAGTACAACTGGGTTAGATATCTGCAAACAATCCTTGACAAAACAAATTTTAGCAGGATATGGGAAAACCAAGACCCAATGGAATTAAAAAAATAAATTAACAACATAACTATTGCATATTCTGAGGTTCTGTATGTGCTTGACTCTGAAGGAATTGAATCTTCAAACTATAATTCTGATTACAAACTATATGTAACACAACAATCTTACCTATCATATAACACTCCTCTAAAAATTCTTAGATTAATTAGCCAATTACGCTTAGCCCGAAACAGCAATACGCAAATATATCATGATGGACAGGTATATAAATTTCTATCAGAAGATTACTGCACTCTATGTAATTTGGTTAAAACCGATACCATGAACCATCTTTTATTCGAATGTCCTATATTTGGTCCGTTTAGAATTCATTTCTTATCAAACTATATAGATTTTAATCAAGAAAATAACAATAAGAATTTGCTAGCTGACTTTACTCTGGATAAAGTATACGCCATTTATAATTTTACTTCTGCGTCGCTAAAATTAAAATGCTTTTTTGAAAATTATTAAACTAAAAATATCAAATACTATAGTAAATATCAAGTGCCTTACGTCAAATGTGCGCGGATGGCTTGTTATATCGCAATATAGTGGTGATTCAAGTGTTCAGTGTATTTTCACTACCAAGGTGGAAGACGACACTTAACAAAACAAAAAAGTCTCATCGGCGTGTTTGTTATTGGGATATTTTACTTCGTGTATTTATTATTTATTTTTACCATATTCAATTATTAGTATATCCTTACTATGCCTTTACCTTTGTAAGTATTGCATCACACATGTTATCATGTTCATATTTAAGTATTGCTACGCTAGCATATTAATGGTTCATCCAGTTATATTTATATATACTTGCATTAAGCTGTTAATTAATTATATCTTTTAATTTCTAAATGATTAGTGTTTAAGTTAATTTTTTACTACATTTATCTTATTTTATCATTATATGCCTGTTATTACAATTTGAAAATTGTCATATATTAAATTTAATTCTTCACACAATATATTTGTATGTGAAATCACTATCGCTAGTCGTCAATTTCCGGGATAGTGGTTACCTGATTGTATTGCTATTCGCGAATATCAGGACTTTATTTTAAAATGTACTTTCTTATTTGTAACTGTGGCGATTATTTAATCTTGTCATTATGCTTTTTTAACTACTGTTGTATTTTGTTACATTTGGTTATATTTTTTACAGTGATAGCATGTTAAATTAGAGTTAGATAATCACATGTACCTACCCTCTTTGTAATAAGCACTGCTTGATTTACAAATAAAGATATTATTATTATTATTTTATTTTTTTTTGTGGCTTCTTGGCGGACCAACTACTTAGGTCATATGCCGCCATTACGCCCTGATCCGCGTTTTAGGTCTTCTGTCAACAGCAACGCGGGTTTCTCTGGACGGTCACCCATCCAAATACTCCCCGCGCGCAACGTTGCTTAACTCGCGTTATCGCTTGGATCAGTATCAACCAGGGGCGCCGAGAGCAAAAGCGGGCCCCGGGAAAAAAATTTTTGGGGCCCCTTTAACTTTGAATATTTATTAATTAAATATAAGATACAAAAAAATATATTTATAAATATATGTATGACAACAATAAGAATTATTAATATCTAAATAAAGTTATAGCAATATAAATAAAATTAAATACAAAATTCTGAGTTAATTGGTGCAGCGATGTGTATTGTATACTCACTGTATGACTATCTAATATCTAGTTGCATATTCGATAAATGCAGGGGATACCAAAACAGCACTACGCACAAATGTATAGAGCCTTTGCCTATGTGTGTTGTATACAATGTAGTAAGAAACAAAAATGCAACAATGTAATAATGTACTTTTGAATAGTGTATAAATTTATTTAAAATTTGCAACTGGGGCCCTTGATCAAGCATTTCGTCATTTAGTACTTTATACAATGTAATAAATTGTTGAAAACGTGTATCAGACATTTCGTTATACATGTTTTAGTAAAGAATATAAAAAATTGGTGAAATAGTAGAAAATTAAAAGCAATTTATAAAATAGCATCACATCCGGGCCCTTTGAATTCCACGGGCCCTGGGTATTTTACCCCCCCTACCCCCCCGTCTCGTCGGGCCTGGTATCAACGAGTTGTGCCATGGCCGTTGACAAATTATTATTATTATTGTTATTATTTAGGCTATATAGTAACTCCCGAAGGCATCAGGCCTAACCCTGATAAAATTAAAGCAATAAAAAAATATCCATTACTAAAAACCTCAACACAAATAAAATGATTTTTAGAATTGTTAGGATAATATCGTAAATGTATTAAGAGCTTCGCTAAACTTACTAAACTATTAATTAAATGCCTCAAGAAAGGTGTAGAGATCAAAATTAATGACCCTGAATATGTTAAATGTTTGAATACTAAAAATTTACTCGTAAACGAACCAATCGTTCAATACCCGGATTTTACTAAACCTATTAATCTTACAACCGATGCTAGCAACCATGTAATCGGTGCCATTTTATTCTAAGAAAATTTTGGCTCAGATTTACTCATCTCATATGCTAGCAGAACTCTAAACGAAACGGAACAATCTACGATCGAAAAATAATTACTCACCATAGTTTGGCAGTAAAATACTTTCGACCTTATCTTTTCGGTAGAAAATTTAAAATTAAAACGGGCCATAAACCATTACAATAGTTAATAATAGCAAAGACCTATAAATGGAATAGCAAAAGACTTCGCACAAAAATTTCAATGTATAGATAAATTAAGAAATCAAAACCCTAAATTATATAATTTAGTTTACCTAAAAGATCAAAATAATAGATTTAATATTTACCTAATAACGAAAAACTATTATAAAAATATCTTATGTGGACACCACCTGACTTCCTTGTACGCGTATTAAACTAGACGCAGAATTTAATTCTCTAAAACTTTTATTTTAAGCATTTATTTTTAAAATTAAAATAATACCATTTTCGTAATGAAGGACTCCATGTCAGTTTGTAATAATTATATTATAGGAAGGTTAATTGTAATAAGGACAAACTGAATTTATAATGTTTAATATTATATTCTATGTGCGATCGATTTCGAGACTATGCTCATCTTCGGGCAAACAGCTGAAAAATACATTGATAAATGATTCGAAAATAATGTACAAAATAGTTAATTAGTTACACATATAAAATAAATACAATTTTATAAATACATAAATAAATAAGTTAAATTATAATTTGTCTAGTTAATAAAATTTGAGTCAAGTAATAAAATAAAATGTGATAATATAAAATAAATATAAGTAGAAAATATGTGTATATGAAAAACAAATATAAGCGTAGTCATTGTTATTGAAGTTGTTATAAATATAAAAAGCAAAATTAAGGAGTGTGTAAAACAAAATGAACTAAATTACAACGTGCTCATAAATTTAGGTTATAAATTTAAATCTTAAGTAATCACACTGATCATAACATGGAATATGTTGAAAAATTTAGGACTTACCGTCAAAAAAGTACAGTTGAAAAGTTAGCAAAAATATTGTAAATACATTGATAAGTAAAGTAATATTATTAAATATAATTGTGGAGAAAAACTGTCAAGTGATGTAGTTGGAACAAGTGTCAGGAGAAGAATGACGGGAATGGCGGGAAGTTATATTTGACAAAAGTTAATTATTGAAAAGGCGGTAAATTTTTGAAAATATGATATTCTGGAAAATTAGTTTGATCGTTTAATAATTGGTAATGTTCTTTTTTGTGTTTTAGAATTTCGTATTTTTCCAATAAAATTAATTTATGAAAGTTACTTTCTGAGTGTAGTAAAGATATATTATCGGTGCTAGATGAGTGGTTATTGTTAATAAGGTGGGAGCCGAAGGCAGAGTAAGGGTTATTTCTGACGTGTTCTTTAAATCTAGTTTTTAAGTTGCGTGAAGTAAGACCGATATAGATGTGTTCACAGTTGTTGTGTTTAAAGAACACGTCAGAAATAACCCTTACTCTGCCTTCGGCTCCCACCTTATTAACAATAACCACTCATCTAGCACCGATAATATATCTTTACTACACTCAGAAAGTAACTTTCATAAATTAATTTTATTGGAAAAATACGAAATTCTAAAACACAAAAAAGAACATTACCAATTATTAAACGATCAAACTAATTTTCCAGAATATCATATTTTCAAAAATTTACCGCCTTTTCAATAATTAACTTTTGTCAAATATAACTTCCCGCCATTCCCGTCATTCTTCTCCTGACACTTGTTCCCATGCCGTGCGCACTCCATGCGCATGCGAAGGATTTTCATAATAGTTCTTTGTACACTCACTTGTCGCTACTATCGCATATGGTCATGCGCAAAGTACCCCTACCCTCATACGAAAGTAACCCCCCCACATTGTTTTGAAAATGACAGCCAGCAAAATAACGAAAATGTTGCTTGCAAAATATTTATTCCTGTTTTTACTGTCAATGTTTAAACATTGTTTAGAAATTCAGTGCGCTTTTTCGTGTTTATATTGTGTTGTGTTCTTGTGGGTGATTTATTTCGTCTTTAATATTTCTTTATTTTTCCTAACCCATTTTATCTTTCATTCCTATATTTTTCCATACATTTTTATCATGCCTTCCAAAAATCGTTGTTGTGTTCCCTTCTGTGATCGACTGGAGCCAGTAGTTCACAGATTTCCAATATATTATGAAGACGTGTACAACACTTGGTTGGAGCGTATCGAAGAAGAGAATCTTCAAACTATGGATCCAAGACAAGTTTATAAGTCTCGCTTTGTATGTGACAAACATTTCTCAGAGAATTGTAAGATTGCAGGCTCCAAGAAATTGAAAATATATTCAATTCCTACATTGTGTTTGCCAGGTTTGTTATTTCATATTTTCATTCATGTATTTTATATTAGCTTAAATTATGTTTATTATTTCAGGTGGACCATATAATCAGTGTTTTTTGTTTCCGTCAATCTCAGTTCCAACAAATAAAGCTGATTACTCATCATTGCCAGGTACATGATTATTTTTTTCTATTTTCTTTCTATATTATACTTAATTTATTATATAAAATAATTCGACTATTTTGGTTAAAGGTGGTTCAGACCAAGGCAGTTCAACCGTGAACCTTGATCACGATTATGTGCAAGTCCAAATGGATATTTCTCCTGTGAATACACAAGAGAATTTGTCAAAAGTATTTGCTTCTGGTTAGTTATTATTTACAATTTTACAGAATTATATAGCACAAATTGCTGTTATTTTCAACCTGTCTAACTAAAATTATTTTAATTTCAGGTGATTCGGTGCAGAGCAGTTCAGTTGTGCTGCATGATCATAGTTACACAGATGTCCAAATGGAAATTTCCCCTGTACGAACAAAAACTGGTCTCTGTTATTCCGGTGAGTTTCAACATATTTATATTTCGTTTTCAACAAAAATTCATTTCGAATGTTGAATTGAATAGAATTTGTACATTTCATAATTACATACAGAAAAATATGTTGATTTGAGTAGTTATTTTGCACTCATAATTAAACCATTCAGTTTCATTTATTTTTTTCTCTACATATGTTGTTGTATATTAATAATATTATTTATTAATTTCTTGTTGCAGAATGGACAACACCATCCAGAAAAAGACAGCGTCGACTTTCCAACAAAGAGAGCACTGGTAATTATTTATATTTTTTTTTTATAAACAGTTTTATGCAATACTTTTACAAGTTTTTGACTGTGAGACTTCGGCCCCAACAAATATTAATAATTTGTTTGTTTGTCTGCATTGTATCATTATTTAGAAAGAAAATAATAATACATAACAAATACATATACGAAGAATACAGAGCGCGGTAATAGAAATTTTGTTCTAGACTCATATTTCTTTCTAAATATAGACAAGCTTATTTTCTCCGCAGTTCCTCGTAAAACAACTGTTACTTCAAATTGTTAGGGATATCCATTATACGAGAGGTACGTTTTGTACAATAATTTTGGGAATTATCTGGTGGTAGTAGGTACTCAAGTAGTTAGAAAGGATTATTGTATATCTGTTTGACCTGATAAGTATCTTTATAAGTTATTTGTTTTACCCGTAAGGTATAATCCTCTCGCTATGGTGCCGGTGAAACAAAATTTTCTGTAATCCTTTCTATGTAATTTATTTTACCCATTAGATATAGTCCTCTCGCTATGGTGCCGGTGAAACAAAATTTTCTGTAATCCTTTCTATGTAATTTATTTTACCCGTTAGATATAATCTTCTCGCTATGGTGCCGGTAAAACAGAATTTTCGTTAATCCTTTGTCCATATTAAAGGCTAATCCTTGGTGTCATGGGGAACTTCTTACATATAAGCCGTTAATACCTCAAATTCTGTAACAATATCTGTATTCAAATGCAGATACAATGTAGGACTGATAAATGTTCGAACTTTACTTATTTTCTTGCTTTTTAACAGGTACTCGTGCAAAGAATTTGTTAAAGGACATCAACATACACAAACGAGTGGAATTAACTCCAAGAAAGGAATACTTATATAAGACAGCGGTTCAGCTGCGACAATCACATAAAAAATTGCAAAAGCGGTGCTTATCTTTTAAGGAACGATTAAATGCAGCTGAATCATTTTCCGACTCAGGTTTTTTTAAAAATCTGATTGATAAATTAGACAAAACAACATATAATTTCGTGATGTGTCAAATACGCAATAAAAAATTAAAACCAAAAGGTCGTCGCTTCACGGTAGACGATAAAATCATGGCGTTATCACTATACAAGCAGAGTGGAAAGGGATATCGTTTATTGGCAAAAATGTTTGCACTACCTTCAAGGAAGACAATGATGTCTTTACTGACACAAATACCTTTTAACACTGGAGTTAATTCTAAAATATTGCATAATTTAAAGAAAACAGTTCAAAAAATGAAAGCACGAGATAGGAATTGCGTCCTATTATTCGACGAAGTAGCAATTGCGGCTAATTTGCAATATAACAAATACAGAGATGAAGTGGACGGATTTGAAGATCAGGGTAGCGGTATACGCAAGAGCAATTTTGCTAATCACGCTCTTGTATTCATGATACGTGGCATAACAAAAAAATATAAGCAACCAGTTGCGTATTTTTTTACAACGTCGCAATTGAAAAGTGTTTGCCTTGTGCGGCTAATAAAACAGATTATACGTGCTGTACAAAAGACTGGATTAAATGTTGTGGCAACTATTTGCGATCAAGCACAAACCAACCAAAGTGCTATAAATACTTTAAAAAAAGATACCCAAGCTTCGTACCTACGGAAGGGCGAAGAATGTCGAAGTTTGGGTTATGAAATTGACGGAAAGGAGATAATCCATTTATATGATGCACCACATCTGCTAAAAGGTGTGCGTAATAACATGTTAAATAAAAATGTACAATTTTTTGAGAACGGGAAAGAAAAGTTAGCCAAATGGGACCATGTTGAACAGTTATATAACTTGGATAAAACCAGTTTGGACAGCGATTTTAAATTATGTCCTAAATTGACCGAGCACCATGTAAATAAAGGGAAAATTAGGAAGATGAAAGTAAGCTATGCAGCTCAGGTAATGAGCCAACGAGTATCAGCGATCATGAGGAAATTAGCAGAATTGTCAGGTAAGATTTTAAAATATATTCTAATTTTGTATTATTATTATTTTATTTTTTTTAAAGATCAACACAATACTGAGATGATGGACCCTGCTGCAACAGACACTGCGGATTTCTTGATGTTCGTTGATAAACTTTTTGACAGTGTGAACGGCGCATCCATTTTTCCTAGGAACGGTAAGCTACTACGGTGTGCGGTGACACAAAATTCAAAACACGTAGATTTTTGGAATGAGGCTCTGAAACTTTTAACATCAATTAAATTTGTCTGTCCGGTTACGAAAAAACTTAAAGTTGTACCTACTATACAAAATTGGATACAAAATTTAAATTCTTTAAAATATCTGTGTACTAAATTATTTAAATTGGGAATTAAATTTATTTGTTTACGCAATTTCAACCAAGATCCACTGGAAAATTATTTTGGTCAGATACGAAGCCACGGTGCTAGGAATATAAATCCTAGTGCAGCAAGTTTCAGAGCCTCTTTTAAATCTCTATTGCTAAGCAATTTTGTGTCATCACATTCCGTGGGAGCAAATTGCGAGGAGGAGGAATCGGATGGTGCCTTGAGCACTTTAAAAACATTTATCAACGACGTCGTGCCGGCAACATCAGAAGAGCAGAAGAGCAAAGAAGACTTTGCATTTATACCTACTACTGGAATATTAGATGAGACAAATAATCAATTGGCTGACGATACTTGTCATTATGTTTCCGGCTACATTGCGAAACAAATAATGAAAGGTTTTTCTTGTGCAACATGTCGTGATGACATTATAAGTAAAAATAATACTAGTGCTTTAACATTGTGTCGGGAATATAAAAAAGGTTTATTAAATAATCCAAGTGAAAAATTTTGCAAAGTTATTAAAGATATTAATAAAATATTTCATTTTTATATCAGTGACGTGTGTCACAATCAAAATGTTACACTAATTTTGAACAGAATTATTGTCAAGTATATTGACGAAACAGTATTTCTTTGCGACAAACATAATTTAATTCATATGGTTATAAATTACACATCGACATTTTTATTGTATCAATATGTAAAAGACATAAATAGAATTTTGACAGGCAGATTACAAATTGAAACCACAGATAAATTGAAGGCTTGTGCTGTTTTATTTTATAAAAAAAAATCAAATTATATATAGGATATTTTTATAATAAATAGAATAAATATTTATTTCTTGTTATTTATTTCTAATCTATTTATATATTTACATGTTAGTTTGAAAAAATCATTTCAGTACTTAAATGTTTAGTGTTAGCACTAAACATATAAGATTGAATGATTTTTTCAAATTAAGCATGTTTGACATTCAGTAATTTATCAATTCTGGGTAATTTATATTACCCGCCAAAACGAAATTTAGTTCCGCGTACAAACACCTAAGCACTACTGTCGACAGATTAATAAGTCACAAGTTTGCCAAAGAGAGCGCGTTCTATTCTACCTCTCTTTTCTATGCTTGTTCCAACTACATCACTTGACAGTTTTTCTCCACAATTATATTTAATAATATTACTTTACTTATCAATGTATTTACAATATTTTTGCTAACTTTTCAACTGTACTTTTTTGACGGTAAGTCCTAAATTTTTCAACATATTCCATGTTATGATCAGTGTGATTACTTAAGATTTAAATTTATAACCTAAATTTATGAGCACGTTGTAATTTAGTTCATTTTGTTTTACACACTCCTTAATTTTGCTTTTTATATTTATAACAACTTCAATAACAATGACTACGCTTATATTTGTTTTTCATATACACATATTTTCTACTTATATTTATTTTATATTATCACATTTTATTTTATTACTTGACTCAAATTTTATTAACTAGACAAATTATAATTTAACTTATTTATTTATGTATTTATAAAATTGTATTTATTTTATATGTGTAACTAATTAACTATTTTGTACATTATTTTCGAATCATTTATCAATGTATTTTTCAGCTGTTTGCCCGAAGATGAGCATAGTCTCGAAATCGATCGCACATAGAATATAATATTAAACATTATAAATTCAGTTTGTCCTTATTACAATTAACCTTCCTATAATATAATTATTACAAACTGACATGGAGTCCTTCATTACGAAAATAGAATCCAAGGAGATATCCTTTGCACTCTTCCAGTTGAAGACATTAATAAATAAACGACATATAGTACATCAACATTTAAATTTCTTATACACAGCCAAACTTTATAAATGCATACCAAAATTTCTAAGATCAAAACTTAGGAACAAGTGTCAGGAAAAGGAAACAAACTTCAGAGCACTAAAAAAGGAGTTAAAAGTTCAACAAAGAAACAGTTGCTTCATAGACACGAAACTTAAATTCTTACATAGACACCTGTTAAAAACACTTCACACACTAGAATATGAAACCATAACTCAACAACTTGAAGAACATACCTACTACATAAATTGCAACAGAGACCAAAAAAGAAGAAATAAACTTAACAATTTAATAAAATCAAAACAACTACAGGACCAGATACATATACAACAAGAATAACAAACCATAAACAACATAATAGAAGAATCATCAATCCACAATTTTCCTCCAAGGACTACAAACCTTTCATCCACAACTTTCACACCATCCGAAGAAAAAACTTTAAACCTAGGATACAAATATGCTCCACCACCGAAGAACATCAACCTGTCAAAAATCGCCATTGAATTAGAAACCCAAATATATAACCATCCCAACAAAACACAACTGAAGAATGAAATTGAACAACAGCTACTACAAATTCATAAAAACGTAAGTAATCACACTGATCATAACAATTATAATAAAAATTTATCCAGATCTAATAGAGAAATCAATAATACTTTGAAATCATTAAAACAAAAAATCTCAAACAATAATTTAACTGTAACCAAAGCCGACAAAAATGCTGGAATGGTAATTTTAGATACAGCTGACTATATTAGCAAAACTCATAAATTTTTTGTTGATAATAATATAAAATTAATTAAATCCAACCCCATCAATTCATATAACTTAAAGATAAGAAAAACTATCAATAATTGCACATCCACCCTTTCCAAATTTAATATTAATAAATATAACATTTTACAAAAAAATCCCTCCACTCCTATCCTATATAGTCTAATCAAATTACACAAACCTGATAAATCCATAAGACCAATTACCTCTTCCGTATCATCTCCAGCTCAATTACTTGCTAAATCCTTAAATGACATTCTCATAAATAAACTTCAATATAATTCTGATCTATCTGTAAAAAATTCTAACCACCTAATAACAGAAATAAATCAATCTTTAGAAACAAATCATAAAAATTTTATTATGATTTCATTTGATATTGTCAACTTATACACTAATATTCCTGTTATTGAATCTTTAAAACTTTTAAAAAATTTAATAAACACCGATATAAATTTCAAACAAAAATACAATCTAGAACAAATAGATTTAGACAATATTCTAGAACTCTTTAAAATCACAACAGAACAAAACTTCTTCAAATTTAACAACGATACATATAAATTAGAAGACGGTTTACCTATGGGTAGTCCAATTAGTGGACTCTTGGCGAATATTTTTATAGATAATTTAGAATTATCTATCATGAAGGAACCACTAAGTGAAAATATATTTTTCTGGAAACGTTATGTAGACGACATTCTGGTGTTCTGGACCGGTACTACTCAAGAATTGGATATTTTTCATAATAAAATTAATACTCTATCTAAAATTAAATTTACTATCGAATTAGAATCAAATAACAAAATTAATTTTTTAGACCTCACTTTACACCGTAATAATAATAAAATAGACTTTAACATTTATAGAAAATCCACTTCCACTGACATTATTATCCCAAAACACTCATATCACAACCCGAAAATAAAATCACTTTCTTTCAACTTCCTATTTCACCGATTATTAAACACTCCCTTATCAAAAGAAAATTTTGATAAAGAATATAATACCATCTTAAACATTGGCTTAAACAATAAATTTCCACTTCCTTACATAATTAGTTTTTTCAAACACATGAAATTTAATCATTTAATTTTTAACAAAGTATATAAACATTTTTCTACAAAACAACATTACATATCAATTCCTTTTTTCAATACCGTCCACTCCAAATTAAAACATATCACTAATAACCATAATATAATCCTCACTTCCAAATCTCAACCGAACTTTAATAATATTCTAAACAACAGCAAACCACCCTTCAATAAATTAGAAAAAAGCGGTATATATAAACTTAAATGCAACAACTGTGAACACATCTATATCGGTCTTACTTCACGCAACTTAAAAACTAGATTTAAAGAACACGTCAGAAATAACCCTTACTCTGCCTTCGGCTCCCACCTTATTAACAATAACCACTCATCTAGCACCGATAATATATCTTTACTACACTCAGAAAGTAACTTTCATAAATTAATTTTATTGGAAAAATACGAAATTCTAAAACACAAAAAAGAACATTACCAATTATTAAACGATCAAACTAATTTTCCAGAATATCATATTTTCAAAAATTTACCGCCTTTTCAATAATTAACTTTTGTCAAATATAACTTCCCGCCATTCCCGTCATTCTTCTCCTGACACTTGTTCCAACTACATCACTTGACAGTTTTTCTCCACAATTATATTTAATAATATTACTTTACTTATCAATGTATTTACAATATTTTTGCTATCTTTTCAACTGTACTTTTTTGACGGTAAGTCCTAAATTTTTCAACATATTCCATGTTATGATCAGTGTGATTACTTAAGATTTAAATTTATAACCTAAATTTATGAGCACGTTGTAATTTAGTTCATTTTGTTTTACACACTCCTTAATTTTGCTTTTTATATTTATAACAACTTCAATAACAATGACTACGCTTATATTTGTTTTTCATATACACATATTTTCTACTTATATTTATTTTATATTATCACATTTTATTTTATTACTTGACTCAAATTTTATTAACTAGACAAATTATAATTTAACTTATTTATTTATGTATTTATAAAATTGTATTTATTTTATATGTGTAACTAATTAACTATTTTGTACATTATTTTCGAATCATTTATCAATGTATTTTTCAGCTGTTTGCCCGAAGATGAGCATAGTCTCGAAATCGATCGCACATAGAATATAATATTAAACATTATAAATTCAGTTTGTCCTTATTACAATTAACCTTCCTATAATATAATACCATTTTATTCAAGGAAAACTGTTAGCAGCTTCATGTAATGTGTCACTTCCGGTTAGTGTGTTTTAAGCAAAATCTATTATGTTATTTCCATTGATATAGTAGTTTTATATACCAAATTTGGAAAGTTTTAAATTATATTTGAATATAGTTTTTCATGAAAATCTATTATAGGCTTCAAGTAAAGTACCACATCCGGAAGTTATATAATGACCAAAAAGGGAGGTGCACAACTAGATGTTATAACAGTTCTAAATATAAAATTTCAATTTTCTACGGCTTACCGTTTTTGAGTTATGCGAGATACATACGTACGTACAGACGTCACGACGAAATTAGTCAAAATGGACTCAGGGAGGGCCAAAATGCGTATTTCCACTGAAATCTGAGAACCGAAAATTTTCGCGATTACAATACTTCCTTTACTTCGTACAAGGAAGTAAAAACCTATGGTAGAATTTATTTTCAGAAATAGTAGTATAGTAATAACAGTGTATAATAAACCAATTGATAAAATACCGCCGTTTGAATTTAACGTTAATGAAACTAAGGATAATTACGATTTCTTTAATTATATGGACAAATTTAATAAACAATTACAACAGAATAAAACCAACGAACACGATAACGAATTCTTAATTGTAGAAGTGAGCGCTAGAACTCAAATTTCAAACGAAAAGTCCGATGATAGTGACATTACCGTGCATTCTAACCCCGAAAATCCTATAGTTGGAATACCGATCAGTGAATTACCAGTAAATGTAGGTAAAAATCAATTGATTATTTACTCACCATCTAAACAAAAATTTAAAAAGTTATACTTGGATAAAATGAGAGTGAATGTGCAATTATCCCAACACAACTTTGAAAATTTTATTGAAAATTTTGTGAAAAATTATGTAGTTCCAAATGTTGCGTATAATTTATATTTCAAACATGAAAAACTTAGTACGATTTTACAGAAACACTAATAATTCTGGTATTAAATTTATAAAATGCAATAATAAATTAATAGATATAGAAAAGGAAGATGAAGTCACTGATACTATCCGAAATTACCACAAAGGTAAAACTAACCATCGCGGAAATAACGTACCGATAATAAGATAAAAAAAATAATTATTGGCCAAACAAAATTAAAACTATTACAGACATTATTAATCAATGTGAAATTAGTTTAAAATCAAAGTACCTACGAACGTAATCCCTTAAAACTTAAATTTAATATTAAACCTATCCCGAATAAACCTTTTGATATCATACACATTGACTCCTTAAGTTTAGAAAACACAAGTTTTTCACAATAATCGATGTGGTCTCTAAATACGCCCAAGCGTATGTCAGTTCAACTAACGCAATCGAGATAAGTAATAAATTCACAATAATCTTTTCACGCCAAGGTATCCTTAAGACGATTATATCAGATAATGGTCTAGAATTCAAAAATACTGTTCTACGCGAATTGCAAAGGTTATACAAAATAAATATCCATTTCACTAGTTCCCAACTCGATTTAAATGGCCTTATAGAACGATTTCATTCTAAATTGATAGAACATATTCGCTTATTTAATTTGCAAGACCATTTCAAAAACTAAATGATAGAAAATAAAGTCCACTTTATTAGCATATAATAACACTCATAAAACTTCCATTGGTTTAAAACCAATAGAAAATATTAACGAGCACTTTGAAACTAATTCACCCCTTGAAGTATAAATAGAGAAACAAATAACACAAGATTATGTTCAAAAGCATAAAGAAAAAACAAAATTAGCCTATCAAAATATTAATGAGCGAATGCAAAATAAAAACCAAATCTAATTAATAAACTAAATGAAAATCGCCTACATAAACAGCCTATATACAAAATAAACAAAAAGTGAACGAAATATGTCAACCGATATTAAAAAATAAATTATTAAAGCAATAAATAAAAATTTAGAAACGGCAGAAATGAAAGAAGATACGAAAGACAATAGAAAAACAGATAAAACTGTATCTGTCTAATATTAAAAGACCAAGGAAACTTTATAAAACTATTAGAACCCACTTTATAATATATACCTGAAATTGAGAAATTAATTACAGTAAATTGTAAGGTAGATTTAAATAAGATTATTTATCTTTTAGAACTTGTAACCCGGGCTGGATTTCGACTTGATAAGGCTCGAAGCTATTTGAGTTTAAAGTTCAGATATTCTATGTCAGTACCAAATTTGCCACTTGTTCACTCGGACAAATTTTTGGGGGGCCTAAACTATAGCTTGTGTAGCTTATACGTAAATACTGCACTGCTTCCTATAAATTACGAAACTAGTTTGAATTATTTCACCTTATACCTATTCCTAGTAAACTTGAAACGGAATTTATGACTGTTATTTTAAATAAAGAATACGTTTGCAATCTTTTGATGCACTAATTCGATTTACCTAATTTATATATACGAGTATACCGGGTGGAACATCATACCTGTGTACATAGGCGATTAACATGAAAAAACAGTTTTTCCGTGCGCATTGCTCCCCAAATTATTTTAGCCAAAAATGCTTCAAATAAATGTTGTCGAGCATAAAATTCTGCATCTAAATCAATAAACAGAATTACATTTACATGCGTTATAACGACAGAAATTAAATAAAAAAATATTAAAAATTACGTTGAAAATATCAAATAGCCATGGAAGTGAAACAAAAATAGATAAATGCTTGACGTTTTTCTGTCTATTTGATATTTTACCCTCGAAAAATTAATCATTCAATAAAATTCATACAAAAAACCCCATACCTATGATTACAATTTAATAATAAATAAACAATTGTACATTTCAATGAAACGTTTATTTCTTATAGGGTTGACCATGTAAAAATTATAACCTATCTATTATAATTCAAATATCAAACAATAATTCTCTCAATAAAATAATCACTACAATTTATTATTACAATAAATATTAAAATAAACCTCCATTTTCAGCCAAGCAATAACCAAGTCTATTGTAGAAGGAATGTCGTACATTTGCGAGCTGCCTATTTGTGATTAAGGCGCACTTATCCACGATAGCTTCTCTCAAAGAATTAATATTTGGGTGGCGTTGCTTATAAATTTTACATTTAAGATGACCCCATAAAAAAAATCGCTAGGTGTTAAATCAGGAGATCTGTCAAACGTCAAGCATCTATCTATTTTTGTTTCACTTCCATGGCTATTTGATATTTTCAACGTAATTTTTAATATTTTTTTATTTAATTTCTGTCGTTATAACGCATGTAAATGTAATTCTGGTTATTGATTTAGATGCAGAATTTTATGCTCTACAACATTTATTTGAAGCATTTTTGGCTAAAATAATTTGGGGAGCAATGCGCACAGAAAAACTGTTTTTTCATGTTAATCGCCTATGTACACAGGTATAATGTTCCACCCGGTATATAATGGTATTCGTAAAAAAATTTATTGATAATAATAATCAGTTTAGTTTCTCTGTAAAACAAAAGCTGTAAAACAAAAGGAACAACAATTAAAGTTTATTATTATCTCTCTTTGCTTCACTTCATTAGCAGTCCTAAAATCTATTTATTGATTTCATTGGCTATTGTTTATTCTGGTATTAATTTTGTTATGTGGAATAGTCCTGTTTCTTCATTTATTTTCCCTGTTTGGATTTTAAATATGGTATTTGATATTTTCTCCGTTATTTTGAAAGGCCCAATCCTGAGTTCATCCAATTTTTTTCTGTTCACTTTATTTCCATTTTCAATGTATACGAAGTCGCCTGTATTGAATTCATTTTCTTTTCTGTTTTTGTCAAATAGTTTTTTATTATATTCGTGTGATTTTCTAGTGTTATCTAGAGCTATTTTTCTATCTTTTTTCCAATCTTCTGCATTTTTATGTTCTTTTAGTTCTTCAGGTAGCATATTTGTATTAGTCCCATCTAGTAAATATTTTGGTGTGAAACCTGTTACTGAGTGTTCTGTCATGTTATATTTATCAACACACTCTCTTGCTATTGTTGTCCAAGCTTTCTTTTTTTTTTGATTCGTTGATTCTGCATCTTATTTTATTGACTATTGTTTGGTTTACTCTTTCATTTAGGCCATTTGAGAAAGGTGCATTTAGGGCTGTGTAGATAAGTCTGATATTTTGTTCTTCCAAAAATTTTTTGAATTCACGAGAATTGAGTCCTGGGTATTGCTCTGTTAATATTGTATCTATCTTGTTTATTTCTAGTGTGTTTTGAACTATCTTTATAAAATCGTTTGCAGCTTGGGTTTTTGAAGTATGTATGAATGCGTATCTTGTATAGTGATCAACTAAAAGATGGAGGTATCTTTTCGTTGATCTTTGACCACCAAAACCACCGATCGTATCAATCGACATTATCTCAAATGGCTTTGTTGCTGGTCCTAATTGTGACATCAATCCATATTTTGCTTGACCTCTAGATTTATTTCTTTTACAAATATCGCATATTTTGCATATCTTTTTTATGTTCTCTATTAATCTTTTCGAAGTGTAATATGGACATATTTTGTTCATCAGTTGATTTATGCCAATATGACACCAGTCTATATGTGTATTTCTTATTAATTTAATACTCAATTTCTCTGATAATACTATCTTCTTTCTATTCTTACTTTGTTTATAGATTATACCGTGTTCATCTATTGTTTTTTTCTTAAGTTCTTTTAATTCAATGTTCTCACCTTGATCTTTTTTTATTTCTTGGATTTTGATTGTATTTACTATCTTCAATGCTTCTTCAGTATTATCTATTGGTTCCAATACCGGGTTCCTGCTAAGACAGTCTGCTTCAGTGTTGAGTTTCCCTGGTATGTATCTAATATTGAAATCGAATTGGGATAGGTAATATGTTAAATTACCTAGCTCTTCGTCTGTTCTTGCTTTTATGTTGAGGTTCTCTAAAGGTTTATGGTCTGAATACACTTCAAATTTCCTTCCAATCAACCAGTGTTCCCAATATTTTATTGCTTCTTTTACTGCTAAGCACTCTAAATATATAGCTTTTTTTTCTTTTTTGCGTCTCATTTAATTTCTTTGAGAAAAAGGCTACTGGTTTTTCCTTTCCATTTCGTTGCGTTTGTTTCAGTACTGCACCTATACCTTCGATTGAAGCATCTGTAAATATCTTAATCAGCAAATCTTTATCAAATATTTCTAGTACCGGCTGAGAGCACAATAATTTTTTTATTTCTGTAAATGATTTTTCACAATTCACAGACCAGTTAAATTTCACATCTTTTCTCAACAGTCTATGTAATGGATCTAGTATTATTGAGATTTTCGGTATGTATTCGTGATAAAAGTTTATTTTACCTAGAAATTGTCTGATATTCTTCTGTGTTTTTGGGGTAGGAAAATTCTGTATTGATACTAAGTTGTCTTTAATTGGTCGTACTGTATTATTTTCTATTATGTGTCCGAGATATTTGATTGACTTGGATGCGAACGTGCATTTTTTTAATTTCAATCTAAAGCCTTCTTTTATAATGGCTTCTAAAACTTTTTTTATATGTATGATGTGATCTTGAAAAGTTTCTGAAAATATTAATATATCGTCTATATAGTTTTCCGTGAAGCTCTTAAGATTATTTCTTCTTAGTATACTTGATAAAATTCTTTGTAAGATAGCTGGTGCCGTTTTTAAACCGAATGGTAAGCAAGTCCATTGGTAGTGTCCTTCTTGAGTTATAAAGCCTGTTTTATTTCTATCTTCTATCCTTAGTGGTATTGCCCAAAATGCTGAATTGATGTCCAGTGATGTAAAGTATTTACAATTTCTAGCTTTAATTATTAGGTCATCAATTAGCGGAAAAGGTTGAGCTTGAGGTGTCACAATTTTATTTAAATCTCTAAAATCAATGCATAATCTAGTCTTCCCTTCACCTTTTTTTAATGCTAGAGTCACTGGTGCAGCAAATGGACTATATGACTCTTCAATTAAATTTTTTTCTAATAGTTTTGCCACTTGTTGTTCTATTTCTTGCCTGTCTTCGATTGTGCATCTATACGGTCTTTTACTACAAAATTTATCCACTAAGAGATCTATTCTTGCTTCATAGTCTTTTATAGTTCCTACGTCATATTTGTCTTTGGCAAATATTACTCTATATTCTTCTATCAACTGTTCTATTTTGATTTTTTCCTTATCATCTAAATGATTTAAATCTATTTCAAAATCTTTTTCTTTAATGTGTTCATTGAAATTTATTTCTATCATATCTTCTCTTTGCGGTTGTTTTTGACTTATATATAGATTTTCATCTTGCTTTAATTTAAATTCTTTTATTATATCTAGGCCTATTAAAAAATCATGATAGTCTTCATTTTCTACAATAAACACGTCTACTTCTTTTTCAATATTGAAAATTTTTAATTTCATCCTTGTTAACCCTTTTGTGAGTGTCACACCACTAATTGTTTTTAATTGTACTTTGTTCTTATATTTGTTATTATTTATAATTTTTATTAATTTTGCATTAATTAATGAAACTTGGGATCCTGAGTCATAGATCCCTTCTATTTTTATTTTGTCTTCCAGTACGATGTTTAATTTAATTAGTGGTGTGTTTATTCGTTTTTTGTTTCATCATAAATTTCTACATCTAGGATAGAATTGTTATTTACCTTTTTTATTGTAGTGTTGTTTCCTCTATTTGCATCATTTCTCTGAAACCAACATTTTTCATTAGGGTGATATCTCACACCTTTACCTAAATCTTCGCATGTCTTACAAGGTTTCTTTTCTTCATATTTTTTTTTTTTGAGAGTCTAAAGTGAATTTTTTTTGAAAATTTTTTTTGTTCACTAGACATTCGAGTTGTCTCAATTCATTAAATAAGTCTGCTGTTTCTTTTAATTCTGACTTATAAATTTTGTTCAATATAGATTCTGGTAATCCTACTGCTATTAATGCTATGAGTGATGTAATATCCATATCTTTATTAAAATCTATTAAAAGTTTCTCTTTTTTCATAGCATAATCAGTTAGAGAACCTTCTCGATATTTAAATGATAGTGCGTAAGTAAGATTATTCCATCCATTATCTGTGAAGCATTCTAAAAATCTTTTTTTCCATTCTGGCCAACCAGCATTTACTGTTAATCTTATGGGTGTAGAAGAGTGCCAATCTAAACTGGGTTTATCCAAAAATAATTTCAGTAACTCAATTTTATCCTCATTTTTGTCTATTTGAAATCTAGAGACCTCTTTTTCAAAGCTTTCCATCCACTGTTTAGCATTAGTATTTCTGCTTGAGAATTTTTCTATTAAAAGTTTTTCTGATATTTGTTTTAAGTTTTTCTCTTTATCTTTATTTTGTGTTGTTTCTATCAATTTTTCTAATATCTCTTTTAGATTATGATCTTGTATTCTGTTTGAATTCTCTTCATTTATTTCTTCTAAATATTGATCTTTGAATTGTACATTTCCATCTTCATCTATGTATGTTTCCTCTAATTCTTTTGTCATCGTAATCCACACTTTTCTTACCTGATTTCTTCTCTTTAATGAATTAACTGTTTTTGTGTAATTATTTGTTTTTCTCAATTCTACATGATCTGCCACATATTTATGTTCTTCTGGTAATATATATTTTTTCCATCCTCTGTACAAATTGAGGTTATAGCGATTACATTTGATTTAGTATCCTTTGGTGAAGTCACTACCGTAAATTCAAACTGTAATTTCGACATCATAAACAAAATTGTTGTTTTATAATTGTATTCGTAAAAAATTTTATTGACTCGTAATAATCAGTTTAGTTTCTCTGTAAAACAAAAGAAACAACAATTAAAGTTTATTATTATCTCTCTTTGCTTCACTTCATTAGCAGTCCTAAAATCTATTTATTGATTGTATTTCTTTCTTAATTATTCTCGCTACTCTTTTTCTTTTAACGTCTTATTCTCCAATCTTCAAAATCTGCTCATCATCTTGTTTATTGTTCCATCTGGCGGGTTAATTAGAAGGCGCGCGTAATATATGAAGCGCGGCAAATTTAAATGAAGAAAGTACTTTCTTTCTTTACATATATATATATATATATATAAACCAAATTAAATCTGTCCCCTGTAAAACTAAGCAAATATAAGCCACTGCAATGCATATTTGAGGATATAGAGATAACTCGAATTGAAATAATTTCGGCATTCTTAATTGTTCTATTAACAATTGTTTTATAGAAAGTGCTTTAAAACATATTTTGGAATCAAACGAAAAATCTATTGAAGGGCTTACGTGCAATATAGATTTTTTTCTCTCAAGCGGTAATTGTTTTATTGAAAGTATTTCAAAATCTGTCGTTTAGTATTAGATAAAAGGACTCGTATGCGGCAATAGAATATTTTCTATCAGTAAACTTTTTTGTAAAAGTACTCTATCGTGTTTGGTATCTTTGGGAAGAGGTCTTATATAGAATTTAGTTTTTTTCGATCGACAATTGTATTATTGAATGTGCATCAATACCTACCGTGTTATTGGAAGGGCTCGCGTTTAGAGTTAATTAATTAATCAAATTAAAGGTTTCAATAGTGATTTCGAATATAACTATAAACAATTGTGATCGACTGATTCTCAACTGTTTTTCTTAAAAGTCATATGAAATTTATCGTGTTTCGTATCAAACATACCGTGTTTAGTAACAAATGAAAAGTTTTGAATAGATATTTCGAACAGAATGATCAAACTTAGTGACCGACTGATTGCCAATTATTTTTCCTAGAAGTCATTAGAAACATATCGTGTTTTCTTTGAAACTAAAGTTTTAATTTTATTATTAAAAATTATGATCAACTGATTGTAAATAGTTTTTCTTTTTCTCAATATCTTTGGAAACATATCGTGTTTGGTATCAAATTAAATGTTTTGAAAAGAGATTTCGAGCAGAATAATTAAAAATTATACTCGACTGATTGTCAATTATTTTTCCTAAATGTCATGACAAATCTGTCATGTCCCGCGTGATGGCCGCGCGGGTTGAGGGCATGACTCACGACCATAAGGTCGTGGGTTTGGGTCCCGCCCGTGGCGGCCATACAAAAAACATACCGGCATATGACCTGAGTAGTTGGTCCGATATATACATTTCTTTAAAAATCTGTCGTGTTTGGTGTTAAATAAGAGGTTTTAAAAGAGATTTCGAGTAAACTAATTAAAAGAAATAATCGATTGATCCTCAATTGTTTTCCCTAAAATTCTTTGTAAATATATTGTGTTTGGTATCATATGAAAGATTTTAAAGATAGAATTCTAGAAGAATAGACAAAAATTGTAACCGACTGATTGTCAATTGTTTTCCCAAAAGTCAATAGATACTTATCGTATTTGATATCAAATTTAAGTTTTTGAAAAGAGACTTTGAGCTGTATAATTAAAAATTATGACCGAGTGATTGCCAATTGTTTTACCAAAAGTCATTATAAACCTATCGTGTTTGGTATCGAATTAAATGTATTAAAAATAGATGTAGAGTAGAATGATCTAAAATTATAATCGAATGATTGATAGGCAATTGTTTTGTAAAAATTAGAAAAGAATAATTTTTACAATGTGACTACTCGACTACGTGGTTTTTAAAGTAATAAGCTTTAGGCTTTGCGAACCCGACTGGTAGTTGCTGACTAAAACTAATTTATAAATAATAAATAACTTACTTGACAGGAACAGAAGTTACACAATGAGCTGCTGATAAAATGTATTGATCACTTATTAATGATCCGCTGCAGATCCATTCGATATCATCTTCAGTTCCATGGCCAATCAAAGCCTAGGTTCAATAAATCAGCTATAATAATTTCTGTTTCAAAATAATTATTGTTTGTTATGTCTTATTTCTAATATATTTAAAGAAACACACTGCACAATTATGTTCCACATAAATATTATTTTAAACAATTATTCCACATTAATATTAGTTTTTAGCATTTATTAAATTATATGATATTTAATTTTAAAAGTTCTAACATATTAAGTAACGCTGTACAATCGACAATAATTAAAATTTTATTTGATTGCTAGTTTCTAGTATTCTAGATATAGATTTTCTTAATTTTCAAAATATGTCACAATCTTAAAACATAAACTAGATATGTACTAACCATGTGAGGAAATTCCTTTGGTACTGCCAATTCACTTTCGTTTTCATTTCCATTTACGCAAGGATTTTTCACATTTTGTCCGTATTCTTTACATTCTAAAAATTAATGAAAACCTGTTTAAAACATGTTTATTTATTTTAACAAGATAAACAAATATATATCATCAAGCCTTTTATCCATCACTGGGTTTGATATTCTGTCTCAGTAAGTCCTCAAAATTTGTAGTGCAAGAATCAAATTCAGGTTTTCAAATCTACAGTCTAGCGCATTGCCACTGAACTATCTACCACATTTAAATAGAATAAAATAATAATTCTATTAATATTTAATCAAGGAGTGGCTGTATGGTATCGAGTCGGCCTGTGGATTTAATTCCCACAGCCACCAAACAATTTTTGCCACATTAAAATTACCTCTATAATTTTCACATTACTTTGAGGCTGTGATTGGATCGCTGGTAACCGCAATTCAAAAATGCACTCTAAAATGTTAAACATTTTGCTAAAAAGGCATTAGGTTAAACAAAAAAAATAGATAAAAATACAGCCACAATTAGAAATTAAAAAAAAAATTAAATATACTTTTTATTAAATATATATTTAAATATAATGCATCTAATCAATAAAAAAATCTGATAATTATTCTCCAAGAGAAATTAGATATTTAAATTTCGTACTTCAATTCACAGATGATATTAGGCATATAGCGGATAAAGAAAATGTTGTAAATGTTTTATCCAGAATAAAAATTGACTCATTAGATAAAAAACTAAGCAAAGATTATCAATCCATTGCAATTGCACAAAAATTGTATATACAAGTAGATTTTATAATTTAAAAAACTCAAAAATTTGTAATTAAAAATTGGTTGAAGTTGTTTTATCCATACAGAATGATATCTCTCTTCTTAATAATAATAAATACCAGAAAACAATGCACTAAATTTTTCAATTAGGTAGCGGTAACTTTTACCACCCATGCCATAACATTGTATTAAAAATATTCTTTGTTCTAACGTTAACATTTCTTTCTATTATAAACAATACCTTGTTATTTTATGATAAGAATAACTTTTCACATTTAATGATTTGTCAATATATCAAAGCTAACTAAAATAATGTTCGATTCATTGTAATTGAATTTATTTGAACAAAATACGAAAAAAAAAGTTATAATAAAAATCTTTAAAATATAAATATAACTGAAACATGTTTTAAATCAAGAAAAAAATGTCATCCCTTGCCGATATTTCGTGCAATAAAAGAAAAAGAATTTGTTTCCTCTTGTAAACACAATCTAAGGATATATATAACGATTATAGATTTTTTTTGACAAAAATTATAGTATTTCATTCCCACCGAACATTTTTTATATATATAATTAATATCTGTATTCATATTTTTTAATAAACGCGGCGATTTTGTTGTAATTCATAATTAGAAAATTTATTAACATGACTGATATTCACCTACTTTCGATATTAGATTATCATAGACCAGATATAATTTTTTTTTAAATTTCTAGGATTACAAATATTATACAAATTGGCATAAAGATCACTACAAAGCATGTAGAAATATATGACAAATAATTTGTTTGTGTAATTCGTATAAAATTTGTAAAAAAACATACATTTGTTTTAAATATTGGATGTAAGCAAAAAAGCTTAAAATTTGCTCTCTATATAATATAATAGATCTGCTACGGCAGAATGCCACGCCCAGTAAGCAATAAAAGCGAGATGATATATTTATTTTATTTAAAATAATATTATTTATTTGTTCATTTAAATTTATTAAGTTGCAAAAGTTTAAGAATATTTGTCAAAGATTATTTTAGGATGAATCTGTCTAAAGGAATTAAAGTTCTGTGACTGTTTTATGGTTTCGTGCTATTCCACTGGATGGTATATTGCGTAATATATATGTATGTTAAATTTGCTAGTTACTTACTTTGTACAGAAATTCTCTGTATTGTGTCCTGTGCACAAACACAAACAACAACAACAACAATACCAACCAAAATCGCTTGCATGATGAAGTCGACCTCTATACTAAACCTTATACAACAGCTTCACTTCTTTATATATATATTTCCATATTTTTTCTTTGTCTCCCACTTATTACTAATAACACACTAATGTAATACTTATATGGTTTGGTATTTCCATACAAGGAAAACTGGATTTTTAAAATAATTAGGTATTTAAATTATTAATATAATCACAATTTAAAATAGAATTCAAAATGAATCTTTGTGAATTATATATCATGTAACCTCATTAAGTATTATTTTAACAAGTTATTATTTAAAATGATAGAAAACTAGTTTCTTGTTTTGAAATTATATTTATTTGACTACAATACCACAATTAACAATAATAAATGTTACACATTACAGAGTGCATATGTACGAGTATTTCTAAATTTAACTAAGTACATGTTTATCGATAATTACATCTGTATGACTTGGGGCCAAACGATGCTTTCGATCCAGTCAACATACGCAGACACTCGGGTATGAACAACTGACTGTGATGCGCAAATACCCCGGCTAAAAGACGTAATTCCAACAATGTCGTACATGCAGTACACATCATTGTTGTGAGTCTGAAGTGCTGCTCCACTTGAAATCTGCGTCAAATAAAAAATAAATAAATTAGACTACTTTGTAATTACGACGTTGTAGCATCAAGGAAGAGAGATTCGGGCACAGACTCCACTCCATAATGATTTTAAAATAAAAAAAAATTAGTAAAGAAATTTCACTTGTACCTATATATTAACATTTCAAAAATAAAATAGTTGTATCGTTAGGCCACAAACTGTACGTTTTCGAATGAAGCATATTTTGACAAGCCGAGCCAAAGGCAAGACTTGCAAATGTCGACTACTGGTAAAACAGTATCTGGACGTGTGATAGACAATATTTTTCCAGTCGATTTAAATTAAGTTAGTCAAATATTAAATGGATTTTATATGTTGACAACAGAAGAACATTTGTAAACAAGATTACGCGAGTAAAATAAATACAAACAATTCATTTGTTTTCTTATACAAAATTTGGGACTTTTTGAGTTGAAATTTTATTGTGTCTACTCCAGCACATTAAAGAAGTTTCCGAGAATGTTATTAATAATTTCAATAAATTATTGCCAGAAAAATCCGCTACTCATATACATATTTTTTATTGGTTGTGCACAGACTGCAAATTCAATTATATTCACTTACATTTGAATGTACAATGAACAATTTAGCTCTAAAATTGGCAAAAATAACGAACCGCCAAGCACTAAACATATAAAACTGACACTGACAGCCAGTTAATGGCGATGCTAACTTTACCACAGTCCCTAATTTTCGCCAGCATAGGCCGAAAACAGGTTCTTTCTGGACGATTTTGAGTTATACAAAACTAGTGATTCTGGATGCAGGCACAAAATATATTGTTGCAATAAAATTTACATTTGATGCTAGGATTTGTAAGTATTTAATATTAAGTTTTACAATTCATCGATCGCAACGTAATTTTATCATCGTATAGTCGCAATTTATCATAATGATATATTTTTGGCATGATTTGCAATAATAGCGAAAGTATTGGGATGTTTGTATGTTTATTTTCAATCAGGGAAACGAACTATAATGAAACCGTAAACACATATCGCACCGATATTAATCTTTTTTGAAACCGTAGCCGAAACCCATATTTATGTTTTGAAGTACGGAAACCGAAAACCGAAACGAAAATTTAATTGATTCTGTAACCGAAGACGTAACCGAACCGATATTATTTCGGTTCCAAAACTGTAAATGTGAACAGTGATAAATAACATACTAAACCAAAAATAGTACGATTACGAAGAAGAATATAAGTTATTAGTTCTTATAAAGTTGCAGTCTTGACTGGCAACACTGGATACGAATGGTACTGTGAAAGCAAGATCGACACTATGGCATACGTACAAATATTTTTTTAAGATTGTAGAAAACAGAAATACAAATAATTCTTGAAATTTGTGAATTATTTACTTAAAAAATATGCTGTAGTTATACAGTGCGCATAAATACATTAGATTTTTGTAAAGTCATTTTGAACTGAAACTATAAAAAACATAACAAAAAATACCGAAACCGTGACGAAATCGAAATTTATAATTCTAAAAAACCGAAACCAGAAACTATAAAATATTTTGTAAAAAACCGTATCCGTTAAACGAAACCGCAATTTTATTGATATAAAAAACGTTAACCGTAACCGAACCCCAAAATGTTTCGGTTCGAGTCCCTGTTTTTAATTAGTAACTAATTGACTCTCCTCTCAAATGTCATTTATTATTTCATTACTTTTGTATTCAAATGTTCTCTAATCTCTTCAAAACACAAAAAAAAAACACATTTACGTACCCTCCGTACCAGCTCATTTATTCCTGACACTCGGAATCACGCAACAATCCTCCAATCACATCCATTCATTAGCTTCTAAGCATCTGTTTCACTAATCTTTCACTTACACCCTATTCTCTAATAACGAATCTAAAAATGTGAAAAAGAAAGCGTCGCCTGTGCTTGTTTTTGACAGTAACTTTCACACATGAACAGTTATATACTCTATAATAAGATACTAAAATGAATTAAAAAGTTAAGGAAGGAAGGGAGTGTCGTCCCTGCACATGTTTATGAAAGTGAATTTCGCACAAATGCAGTTAGACACTCTATTGTAAGAACAGTACACAAATTACACAACAAAGACGCAGCTAAAGAGGATATTATCGAACATTTAACGCTCTATAATCTGTGATAGGGTAGGTGGCTCAGTGATATCGAATTGGCCTGTGGCTTTGAGAACCCGGGTTCGATTCCCACAATCGAATGTGTCAAAAAGTCAAACACAATGACGACCATAACTCTTTCAAACTTAGTGTGCTCCACGGTAAACTCTCTGGTTATTAAAATTCTGAGATGAAAAGATTATCGTACGGAGATATTGGTTTTTAGGCAAGAAATTCTCGAATTAGCAGAATCCTCGAAGCCTGTCTGTTGCTATTGCCAAAATATTCGCAGCCCGAACAAGTTAAGTGAATTTTATTTTTCCGTGGTAAATTGTGACTTTGACATTATCTGTTTATTGGAAACTTGGTTATAAACAGAAACTTTCAACTCTGAACTGTTTCCGACTGAATACTACTCTGTGCTTCGGAAAGACAGACTTTGCAGCTCTCAGTAACGCGTGTTGTGGGAAAATTCTACTGGCCTTCAGAAGAGTGTTTAAATTATAATCCATTGATACATGAGAAGATCGAGCAGCTCTACCGTCAATTAATCTTGTTTTTCTCCAATAATATATAATTGTAATTACCACACCGAATTTAATAAATTGGATATATTGACTTCGTTTATTGAACATAAGTGCATTTTACGAGAAACATGTACTTATTATGACTAACTTTAATATTTTGAATTACTGTGCAGCTACTAAACATGGCATTCTACGTGTTCATCTCGATAAATTTGTTTATATCACTCAGCATTGTTAATTAATTTGTATCTTTCTAATGATTTTGTTAAAAACCTCACTTATAATAGTTACTTGAAGAGTTATATCTTTAAAAAATCTAACCTTCATCATTTGTATGATTTACTTTTGAATTGTGATTGGTCCTTTGTCTCTAGGTTTGATAATGTTAATAAAGTCTGTAATATATTTTCGTATGATCGTGTTTTTAACGTACTTACAGACGTTGTTTGTATACCATGTAAGTTGAATATACAGCACTGCGATAAGTTGCTATAGAAACGAGCAAAATAACAGTGCTGTTAGAAGTTATAACCTAACTAGTGCAGTAAGTAATAACACAATAAAACTAAACATAAAACATTCTTTATTAATTCATGAAAAAATATAAAGTACAATTTGTACTGCTATTCAAGGTAATGGGACAAATTTTACCTTTATTCTCTAAATTAAATGATAAGTAGAAATTTCAATATTGTTATTAGAATAAGATATTTCTGGGAGAACAGTAGCAGATGAAGTTGAAGGAACATTGTTTGTACTACTGTCATTTAAAATTATGTTCGCAAATTTAATTTGTTGGTAAGGGAATCTTCTACATATTTCTCTGCTACAGAAGAAGATTTCCAACCTCCATGTCTCTTTAATCCCATAATGTCAACACCCTTATCTGCAAATAAAGTCGCAGATGTCCTTCTAAAGACATGTCCGGTATATAAACGCGGATTTTCTAGTTTTAAATATTCAGTAATTTTAAAAGGTACCTGCCCCATACTATTTATAGCCACATCTTGGTTAACGTATTTTCCATTACGAATTGCATAAAAGAATCTACGAGAACTGGTATTTTCAGATCTCATCTGTACATATTTTCTTAAAATTGATTTCATTTCCGGATTTATGAACAATTGTAAACACACGACGAATATTTGTCTCTGTATTGGGTAAATTAACAATCTCGAATGAACCTTTCTGTTCAATATCTTCAATTGTTAAATTTGAAAGTTCATTACGCCTACAAGCCCCAGCGATGCAAATTATTATAACTACCTATTTATAATTTTAATATCTCACTCAATCAAAAAGTAATTAATAAATACTATCTTCATCATAAGATAATCTTCATCGGGCGTATCAATTAAAAATTTATTTAATTCTTCTCTGCTAAAAATCTTAGATATTTTCGAATGATGTCCAATATTTTTCTTTTTTAAAAATGCTATTAATTTCGTATATTTAGAAATATCAATATTGTTATTTAAATTTATAAATTTATGGTCGTTTTCAGCATTGAATATTCTGCCCATAAACTGCCTGCAGATTTTAGTGTTTCATTTCTCCAAACGAAATAAGCTAACATGGTTTTTTCATCCACCTCAAGTTTCTTTTCATTTAACCATTTAAAAAGGTGTATATTTTTTAATACCTTTTCTTGGATTTCGCAGGTATTAAAGCATTACAACCAATCTTCTAATCTTCTTCTATTTCACAGTCCATAATACTGTCTCTGATTATATTTAATTTACTATAAATGTCACTTTTCTAATAAAAGCAGTTTAATTATTATCAAAATTTAATTCCTTAGCAACGACATGCAATTATGATGTTTATTGTGATTTAATGAAAAATTTTATTTTGATATTTGTTAAAATAAATTAAAAAACACGATCATACGAAAAATAGTATGCAATAAGCGGTTGTTAAGTGCTAATAACCGAATCTCGGAAAGTGAAAACGCTCGCCTTCATCGCGCATTTTCAAACTTTACCTCGATTCTGTTATATTGTATTTACCAACCAATATACTATTATAAACTATTGTATTCTACATTTTATCAATGTGTACTCGTTCTCATAATACGTAAGAAATCTTATCCGCCTTGGTTTATTCAGGGAATAATTATTAATATTAAATTAAAATTTAAATTGTACCATAAATGCAAAACATATAAATCCGTTAAATATCCAAATGAATATAAGAAAATTAAAGCAGACACTAAGAATCTCAAGAATTCATTATATGTCCTGCATGTTTCTAATATTGAGAATAACATCAACCAAAAAAATTTTTGGTCTTTTATTCAAAACAAAAATATGCAACTGGCACCCAGGTAATATTATTAAACTCGGTGACAAAACTGGTCATAACCCACACGATATTCTAAATATTTAGTGAGCATTTTGCCAGTGTTTATACAGACAATCCATCTGCAAATGCAAACAGTCATATTGCTTCCAATTGTAGCTCAAGTTTATCATACTGTGTTGATATTCGCATCTCTGAAGGTTATCTATATAAAATCGCGCGTAAATTGAAGAACTCAACGACAGCAGGATTAAATCAAATTCTGAGTTTCTTGTTGAAAGACTACATCAGGGTTTTGGCAAATTCTTTATTATTATATATTTAATAAATGTATTCTATCTGGTACATTTCCATCTACTTGGAAACGTATAAAAGTTTATTCTGTGTTGAATTCAGGTGATCCTTCATTAACCGTAAATTATAGACCGATCTCCATTATTTCTAATTTTGCAAAATTCTTGGAAATTATTTTATATAATCAATTGTTCCCACAAATTCATTTCTGATCACCAGCGTGGTTTCCTAAAAGATCTATAATAATAATAATAATAGCTTTTTTTAACAAGTATTATACATAAATCCACAAATAAACATATAATATAAAAATATGTATTCTTGAACTGAGGTAAATAGAATGAGACTTTTGCTGTGCTGTTATTATATAGATTTTGTATAAGTCTAATATATTTTTCATGAATTCCGAATGTTTCTAAGGTTTTGAATACTTACTTATGTTTTATTGAGTCAAATGCCTTTGTATAGTCAATAAATAAATAAATAAATAAATAAATAAATATATATATATATATATATATATATATATATATATATATATATATATATATATATATATATATATATATATATATATATGGGGTAGGTGGCTCAGTGGTATCGAGTCGGCTTGTGGATCTTGAGAACCCTGGTTCGATCCCCACAGCCGACAAACAATTTTCACCAATTTAAAATCTACCCCTGTGGCTGTAACTATCGTTTAGTAATTAAAACTATCGTTTAGTAATTAAATTGACTATCGATAGTACTATCGATATATCGACAGTTTACTGATAGCACTATCGAACAATCGATAGTTGAAATTACCGATAGTTTTTCATCTCTAATATATATATATATATATATATATATATATATATATATATATATATATATATATATATATATATATATATATATATGTTGCTTTTTAAATTTCCGCGAGTATTATTGTTATAGTTATAGTAATAAGAAAAAAAAAACAAATAAACAACACAATATTTACATTTTCAAAAAAGAACATCTCTATAAAATACTAAAAATAATAAATTAACAAAATAAATTGCACATCACGAGGCACATAAATTATTTGTCTATAATGTAATTTAGAAATAAGAAAAAACAATTATATATGTAACTTGAATTCTTCCGGGTATCTTCTCGCGTTGGTCTGGTTTGGTTCTGAGAAGAACCGTTGTTTAGACGACGTTTCGGCAAGGTCTCACTTGCCATCTTCAGGTCTTGGATTGATTCCGTGTTCTCGATCTGGTGTTAGGTCTTGAACTGACGTTTGTTGGTGATGCAGCAGGCTTATATTTAGTGGTCATAGTTGGATGCTTCACTGAGTTGTTCCGGGTTGTTGGTTCTGGTTGCTTGGTTTGGTCTTTCTGCGTCATTGATTCCGTTGCTGGTGTAGGATTCGGTGTATGCTTTTTTACCTTTTGTGCCAATTTGTTAAGTGCTGGTTTCCATGTGGGTGGTAATCTTCGTGTGTCGTCCCTTGTATTCAGGTTATTTGGTCGTTTTTCGATTTCTATGGCTTCTCTGATGATTCTTTTAGTTGTGTGTCCGATGCTAGCTATCATCCTTGTGTTCTTGAAATCGATCGTGTGTGATGTAGTTTTCACGTGCTGAGCCAGAGCTGAGGTTTTCTCGTCTTTTTTCACAGAGTTTTGATGTTCGTTTCTTCTGATGTTGATTCTTCTGTTAGTTTGACCGATGTAGGTATTGTCACAGTCTTGACAAGGAATTTCGTACACTCCTTGGCTCTCCAGGTTGATCTTGGTCTTCGGATTTGGCAGAATCGTATTAATTTTCCTATCTGTGGTGAAGATGGTCTTGATTTCGTTTTTCTTCAGTACTCTGCTTATTTTGTCGGTAGTGCCTTTAACGTATGGAAGGTAGGCGTAAGTAGGTAGTTTTTCTTCATGAGTTTCTCTTTTTGTTTTTTGTGGTCTAAGAGCCAATTTTATGTTTCTCTGGTTGTAACCGTTTTGAAGTAGTGCGGCCTTGATAGTTTCCATTTCTTTTTGTCGGTTTTCGTTGTCCGTTAATCGTTGTGATCTTGTGATGAGTGTTTTCACTACTGACTGTAGCTGGGCTGGATGGTGATGAGAGTCAGCATTTAGATAGCGATTAGTATGTGTTGCTTTTCTGTAAACTGTGTGGTTCAGGCTTCCGTCTGCTGTTTTCTTTACAAGTACATCTAGGAACGGAAGTTGGTTCGCACAAATATTCAGCTCCTGAAATGGCATCTACTACTAAACAACAAACTACACCCGACGTTGTGGACAAAGCTTGACCAATTAATGGAATATCGCTGCGAGACCGAAACCAACCTGACGAAGAATAAACACATACAAAAATTCGATAAACTTCTGCAAAAACAAAAACCAGAGGAAAAGAACCGCCAGCTGGATCCCAAAAAAGTGGTGTACAACCTCTCAAGAGTGCAACTGGATGAAGCATCACTAAACGTTTTATCCAAGGGTTTCAACTTCGCAGTAGCACCAACCCATATTCCAGTGGAAGAGATAATATGTGGCGTGGAATCCTCCATATTTCACCTGGAGAAAAATAAAGCAGAAGAGATCCGTCAAGATGTCTCACGCATACTAAGAACAGCCCGCCCACCTAAGAAGAACCTATCAACTAAAGAACAGCAGGCACTACGATCGCTGCGACAAAATTCGGATATCATCATTCTACCAGCGGACAAAGGCAACGCATCCGTTGTGATGAACAAAGAGGACTACGACCGTAAAATACAAGAACTTCTGGACGATCCAGCATATGAAAGCATTTCCTCCGATCCAATAACATACCTGGAGAAGACCACAAGGATGAAGATCAAAGCCAGTCCAATTGATAACGACACACAAGTTCAACTAATTCCAAGAGAGAAATCATCTAAATGTCCCAAATTCTACGGATTACCTAAAATCCACAAAGAAGGAACTCCACTGAGACCGATAGTTAGCTGCATAGGATCTCCGTCACAACAACTGGCAAAATATTTGGCTAAAAAACTTCAACCATACGCCGAAGAAGCGGAATCTAACGTCAAGAATGCTAGCCACTTCATCGAGCTACTGAAGAAAGAAGTTGTCCAACCAGAAGATCTCTTAGTCAGTTTTGACATAGTATCACTCTTCACAAACATACCAGTGGAAGAAACATTGAATATTATAAAGGAAAAGCACAAACCCGCAGAACACATCCTGGAACTAACGAGACACTGCCTGAAGAACACCTACTTCATATACAAAGACCAGCGATATAAACAAGTGGCAGGCGCTCCCATGGGTTCTCCACTCTCACCAGTACTGGCAAACTTATTCATGGAAGACTTCGAAACTAGAGCCGTTCAATTCGCTAACCAGAAACCAAAGTTATGGTTACGATACGTCGATGATACCTTCGTAATCTGGAACCACGAAAGGGAGCAGCTGGAATTATTTCTGGGCCATCTCAACGGAATTCATCCCAACATCAAGTTTACCATGGAAGTAGAAGAAGAAAACCAACTTCCGTTCCTAGATGTACTTGTAAAGAAAACAGCAGACGGAAGCCTGAACCACACAGTTTACAGAAAAGCAACACATACTAATCGCTATCTAAATGCTGACTCTCATCACCATCCAGCCCAGCTACAGTCAGTAGTGAAAACACTCATCACAAGATCACAACGATTAACGGACAACGAAAACCGACAAAAAGAAATGGAAACTATCAAGGCCGCACTACTTCAAAACGGTTACAACCAGAGAAACATAAAATTGGCTCTTAGGCCACAAAAAACAAAAAGAGAAACTCATGAAGAAAAACTACCTACTTACGCCTACCTTCCATACGTTAAAGGCACTACCGACAAAATATGCAGAGTACTGAAGAAAAACGAAATCAAGACCATCTTCACCACAGATAGGAAAATTAATACGATTCTGCCAAATCCGAAGACCAAGATCAACCTGGAGAGCCAAGGAGTGTACGAAATTCCTTGTCAAGACTGTGACAATACCTACATCGGTCAAACTAACAGAAGAATCAACATCAGAAGAAACGAACATCAAAACTCTGTGAAAAAAGACGAGAAAACCTCAGCTCTGGCTCAGCACGTGAAAACTACATCACACACGATCGATTTCAAGAACACAAGGATGATAGCTAGCATCGGACACACAACTAAAAGAATCATCAGAGAAGCCATAGAAATCGAAAAACGACCAAATAACCTGAATACAAGGGACGACACACGAAGATTACCACCCACATGGAAACCAGCACTTAACAAATTGGCACAAAAGGTAAAAAAGCATACACCGAATCCTACACCAGCAACGGAATCAATGACGCAGAAATACCAAACCAAGCAACCAGAACCAACAACCCGGAACAACTCAGTGAAGCATCCAACTATGACCACTAAATATAAGCCTGCTGCATCACCAACAAACGTCAGTTCAAGACCTAACACCAGATCGAGAACACGGAATCAATCCAAGACCTGAAGATGGCAAGTGAGACCTTGCCGAAACGTCGTCTAAACAACGGTTCTTCTCAGAACCAAACCAGACCAACGCGAGAAGATACCCGGAAGAATTCAAGTTACATATATAATTGTTTTTTCTTATTTCTAAATTACATTATAGACAAATAATTTATGTGCCTCGTGATGTGCAATTTATTTTGTTAATTTATTATTTTTAGTATTTTATAGAGATGTTCTTTTTTGAAAATGTAAATATTGTGTTGTTTATTTGTTTTTTTTTCTTATTACTATAACTATAACAATAATACATTATAAACAAGTAATTTATGTGCTTTGTAATATGAAATTTATTTTATATATATATATATATATATATATATATATATATATATATATCATCTGTGACGCTACAGCCCAAATCGGGCCTGGGCCTACCGGACACACCGAGCCGCAGTTTTTACACTGCCGTACTGCCGGTTTTCGTAGTCAAATGCTACATTATTTAAGGCGTATAAGTGACTAGCTTATAGCGCCCGAGTGTGAGAAATACATGTAACTGTATTTTATATTTTACGACAAATCACACATTGTATACAGGCGTATTCGAACTGACGAACCATGGCTCAGTTGACGTCACAGTATGTTAAGAGATGTGCCTTAACACGCTCGGCCACCGCGCCTGCATATATATATATATATATATATATATATATATATATATATATAATAATTTCTGCATCGCTCAAATTTATTATATTGACAAATTGTTCAATATTTGAATTTTTATTATCCTGTTTTTCTTCTTTCTATCTATCTATTTAGGCAGTAGCAAATATACTCTACCACTGCTCGACACTCGACTGCAGACTGCACTCTGTACTGCACTCCCTGACCAAACTCGTAAGTGCAACATGAAAGGCGCCACGCGGCCATGCCAACAGTGTTGCAGTTCTACAGACATTACATTGTAAATCATTTTTTCGGAATTTATTTTGAAATAATTTTTTGCAATACATTTTAAATAAAGTAAAACTATTTTCATAAAAAAAAATAAAAGTGAGCGTAAGCTAAAAGTTAGAATCCGGGCCCCAAAATTTTTGGGCCCTAGGCTATTGCCTCTTTAGCCTAGGCCGAAGTCCGCCCCTGATTCATCGTCTCTAACATTTTTTCTTATAATTTTACTACAATCATTGAGCCATTTATGATATCATATAAACCTCTAAAGTACTCACACCATTTATTTATAACATCCATTTCACAATAACTCACCATCCGCACTCCGCCCTTACATTACATTATTTTTAAAATATAAATGCATGAATACCTATGATACAAGATTCTTACTGCCAAACACATAAATAATGTAAAAAGAACACTTGACTATCCTTACAAGATAGCTAGAGCTAGAAGGGAACCACAAAGGTACCGTGTAGGCGGAGCTCTACAATCTCGCGTTTAAAAATGACGATGAAAAGATTTGTACTTGAATCATTTAATCATACGATCGTTAGAGAGTACGAGTATATCAATTTGCAATTTTTAAAATGTTAACAAATATATTATTTACAGCCTTATATTTTGTTATTTATGCGTATATTATATATTAGGTATATAATTGACAAATGCGTGAAACAAGTTTAGTAAAATAGTAGCAATAGCGCTGACTTTTTTTATGAAAAATATGAAAGATTAACGTTTATAAAAAAATCATGGCTATTACTACTATATTACTAAAATTATGAAATTTATTTTTAATATTGTGGCTAAACCAAAAACTTAAAAAAACATAAAAATTATATATGAATGGTTGCTAGATCAGGAAAGCTATTGAAATTTACAAGAACATTAACAACATAAACAACTGTGATGGTTAAAAATTGCATAAAACTTGGCTTCCGTTGTTCAAGATATTATTATAGTTGTTTACTTACTTGATTATAGTTTGGTTTTAATTATTTATTATTTATTCCTAACGAAGGTATACGTTGAATGTACCGAAACGTCGAAATGAAAAAAATCACAAAACAAACCAAAAACTGCTTTATTGATTAGGAGTTCAGAAAACTTTTTAAAACTTCGTATAACAGTTTTGTATACATCTTTTAATTCAGAATAATTTTGTACAGTTATTTCCGTAAAGTGTACAGGAGAGCAGGAAATTGCATAAAACTAATTTTACTTGTTGTATCCCTATGTTAGTACCTACCGAGCACCACACGATATACAGTATGTCCATCCAAAACCTGAACATAGGCTTATAACATGTGATATCAGTTTTATGCATTGCTTCCCAATTAAATGTAGAGGAAAATACTTTAAAAAAAATTGTAAATTTTAAAATAACTGATTTTTAAAATATAAAACACATTTTATTTGTGTGTTTAATCAGAGCGCTAAAATTAATTACACATTTGTAATATTCGTAAAAATAATTGCTGCTATGAAAAAATTAAAAGATATTAGATTAAAGGTATTCTACAGTAACCTTTAAATGTATATTTCCTTGTTGATCGAATTTCTTAGTTTATATTTGAAACAATAAATTACAACGACGTTTCAAATCTAAATTTGGTTCATTATCAAGTCTAAAATAGAAATCAATGTCGTAAACATTTTTATCAAATTAACAATGTGTACGATCCAACAGAAAAAATTAAACAAATTTTTTGAGAAAGCTAATCGAATATTTTAACAAATTAAAAATTTAAGTAGTGACATCTCCAATGGTCGAAAACTGAATACTGACTTATAAATTACAATATAAGTGTAATAAAATTTTGATAACTAAATTCAGGAGAACATCAAGGAAAACACAATTATTAAAAGTTGAAAAGAAATTTAAATAAAAATTGTCCGAAAGAAAATTATTTAAGTAAATATAAAATATTTTCATATTGATTTTCTCTTTTAACATTTACAGCATTTGAATCTAAATTAATGTAGCAGCTTTCATAATATAACCTTTTATATTTATTTCATTCTAATCACATATGTTTTTCTACGATTGTTATGAAAAGTTGACAATTACGCTCTCATTTGTCATCGTAAAGTTGACGTTTTCTGTGGAACAATCGAAAAATAATTTTTAAAAGATGTTAAGTGCGCGCTTATTTCAATAGTTACCAGGGATACAAACAAAACAGAAACTTGTCATATTGACAGTTGACAGAACGAATTTATTTTCAATACGTATACGTTTTTTAATAATCTAAGATGCAATCGTAGAAAAAATTATGTGTGTATCACAAGCGTAAAATTTCTTTGTTCCTCATACACTATTGCAGCTGTCGCCTTCGGTTCGCGCTGCAAGTACCGTGTTCAAGTAACAAATAATCACTTTACGCTCTTAATACATAAATAACCATTTTTTAAATTGTTACAATTATTTAAATATTTACTTTTTTTGTTGCTTCGTGCACATTGTTAATTTGATGAAAATATTTATTGCATTGATTTCTATTTTAGATTCGATAATCCGAACTGATTTTTTTCCTATATAATGCCTATGGCACACTGGTCGAAGAGCGTCGAAGAGCATCGATGAGCTCTTCGATGAAACAACAGAACGCACCCGTCATCGACGACAAATAGAAGCTCCTCTATTTCCATCGAAGAGCTCATCGATGAAACGAATGTATCTCATTTCACTCGTATCTTTTGTGTCTCATTTCACGTTACCATATTTTTGAAATTTAGTTTTTCTTTCTCAACGTTAGAAGATTTTATTGTTTGTCAATGAAGGGTGCGTTCTGTTGTTTCATCGAAAAGCACATCGATGCTCTTCGATACTCTTAGACCAGTGTGCCATAGGCATAACATATTTTTATAGAATAAAAAATACTGAACTTAACCTATACCTATAGCAGATACACCAGTTTATTAAAAATCTTTAATTATTATTTATTATACAATATTTTTAGCTATGTATTTATGCTGATCTATCTAAGATCTATAGCACTAATATACAACATAAAAGCTCAACCAATGAAAAAAGAACGTTGCGTTATTTTGTTTTTGTTTTTTATACGTGATTCAATATTAACGTCAATATTCTTGACCTTTACCTTTACTATTACGAATATCTTAATAAATAAAATGTGTTTTATATTTAAAAAATCTGTATTTCTATTCTCCATGTAAAGTATTTTCCTTTAAAATTAATTGGGAAGCAATGAGCGCCAAACAATTTATATTACATGTTATAAACCTAAAAAATACCATTTAATAATTATTAGGTATATTTCCAATAACTGTTGTGTTAATTATAATTTTTAATTATTCTGCTCAAAATCTCGCTTCAAAACCTTTTATTTGATTTTTAGAAAAACAATTGACAAATATTTGATCACAATTTGTAATATATCTGTTCGAAATCTCTTTTCACACCCTCTGGTTTGATCCCAAACACGATAGAATTCTAACAACTTCTAGGAAAAACAATTGACAATCAGTCGATTATAATTTTTAATTATTATTCTGCTCAAAATTTATTTAAAACCTTTTATTGTCTAATTATAGTTTGAATTATTCTGCCTCTAATCTCTCTTTAAACCCTTTCATCTAATCCCAAACACGAAAGATTTCTAATGAGTTTTAAGAAAAACAATTGATAATCAGTCGATTATAATTTTTAATTACTTATTCTGCTCGAAATCTCTCTTGAAAACCTTTAGTTTGATACTAAACATGAAGGGCTTCAAAGTTCTTCCATATGATATGATTCAGAACATATTTTCAGTCGAAAAAATTGCTAATCGTAAACTTAAATATTTTTTATGTCATTTGAAAGCTCTTCTTAAGCACTTTCATATGACATCAATCAAGATATGATTCGGAATAATTTATGTTTAAAGAATTGACAGTCGGAAAAAAAACTAATTATGAAATGTTTGGAACATTTGTAACTTAACATTTTATTTCATAATTAATGTGTTTTAATTCTGAAAACTTTTTGCAAAACCATTAAAAATCGCTTGGATATCATTTCTGACAATATTCAAATTTTGACAATCAAGAATGCCTTGATAAAATTTTTCTTTTTTAACTATATATTATTACCGAGGATACATTTTGCTTAGTTTTACTTTACAAACCTTTCGTTAAATTTACGTTTTGTATTAAAACTTAAATATGAATTTGAAATCAATTAGCACAGATTAACACGTATATGCTAAATTCTCTAATAAGTAAATCAATTTACAAAATTTCTGTAACTTATCTGGAAATTGAAATATTTGTATAATTTTTTTTATTCATAACGTCAAAACTGATAGCTGTCATCGTTATTCACCTTAAAAGTGCCAATTTAAAATTAATAGCAACGCATACAAACTGCGATCCCTGATTTTTAATTAATTCATTCTTTAAATCTTTGGACAAAAATGAGAAAAATCGTTGAAACAGTATAAACTGTAGGTGAATGCGAAATTTGGTTGTCATCCAGATAAATCTATAGTGAATTGAGCCGTTTAGTAAATACGAGGTGCCTCACGCTAGGCTCCGTGGAAACTGAAGTACAATTATGTTTAAACATTTGACGATCGTAAATAATTAATTTTTCGTTCTTTAATACGACACCAAACACGGTATGATTCAGAATACTTTATGTTTGAAACAATTGCCAATCGTAAAACTTAATTTTTTTTATATCTTATCAGAAAAGTCTTTCTAAGTCGTTTTATATGACACCATATACGCTATGACTCGGCAAACTTTATATTTGAAATAATTGGCAATCGTCAATTTTCAATATTTTTATTTTCACCTGACAATTCAACTACAGCCCTTTCACATGATAGAAAATACGGTATGATTCGGAATACTTTATGTTTTAAAAAATTGACGATTGTAAAATTTTATCTGAACGATCTTTTTATAACTATTTATATGACGCTAGACACGACATAATTCGGAGTACTCTATGTTTGAAACATTTGCCGGTCGGATATTTAATTATTTTTTTTTATTTCATCTAAAAGTTCATTTGAAGCCCTTTCATATGACAGCAAAAACGATATATTTTGTTTATAACAATTGGCGATCGTAAAATTTCAACTTTTTAAAAATGTTTGTGTGCCAAATCAGCTCAAATGTTAAATTTTTCTAACATTTATGTAAATATACATGCTTTATAACGCCAGAAATTAAATTGAAAATTAGCTTAAAAAAGGGATAGCCTTAGATTATGAAACAAAAGTAATGAAATTGTTCACGTTTTATCTGTTAGCAGAAAAATTTTCCTTGTTTTATTAATTTATTGCTAGTAGTTATTTATTAGTCTTTAATTTAAGTGAATTATAAGAAAAAATTATGGATAATTTCTCAATTAGTGAAAGAAATGAATTTCTTAAGTTTTATTAAAGTAGTAATAGCCAGAAATAGTCAATTCCTTCAATACACACAATTCCAAGAGTTATTAATACTCAAAGAAAATATGAGTAAGTATTCCATCCATGTCACAGTTGGAGATTTATTTCAGCACTTAATTTAAGATAATCCTGAGTTTATTCTGTATTAAATTGAAAATACAATAAAAATATTTCATGTTATTAATAACAACAAAAAAGAACGGTCCTTTTCAGGACCATCAACACTTTTACAAAAAGAGTATTTCTTTTACTGCAAGTTATCATAAAAATTTATAATTCAAAATTATTTTTTCTTCTGACAACTTTGTTTCATTTCCAAGACTATCCCTATTTTTAAACTAATTGAAATATTTTCAATTTAATTTCTGCCGTTATAAAGCATATAAAATTAATTCTGTATTGATTTTAATTTAAATTATTTGTTAAAAATAAAAATATAAAGTAAACACTTGGCTATGTTTCACAAAATTCAGCCTCCAAGTCACCTTATGAGGGCATCGTCAGAGGCTGGCCAGCACAGTTCAGTTAGTAACCATAGACGCGTTTCGCTCTTATTAGAGCTCATCAGTATGGTATAACTCACTTCTTCACCTAGAACAAAGTTAAAGAATATTCTCTGCTGGCACAGTTCTTCGTCACCAGCTTCTTCACATGAACTTTGTTCTAGGTGAAGAAGTGAGTTATACCATACTGATGAGCTCTAATAAGAGCGAAACGCGTCTATGGTTACTAACTGAACTGTGCTGGCCAGCCTCTGACGACGCCCTCATAAGGTGACTTGGAGGCTGAATTTTGTGAAACATAGCCAAGTGTTTACTTTATATTTTTATGAAACCATGTTTCACCAAGTGTTGGATGACAAATAATTTTGTATTTGTTGTTATTTAAATTATTTGTTATAATTTTTATCCCAAAATCATGAAACAAGATGACAACGAAAAGAAAAACTGTTCTACGTATTATAATGAAATTTAGAATGTTATTCTACGGTTTTAGGGTTTAAAATACACCCATACCTCGCTATACGGCATTTCGCTATAACGGCCCTTTCAATTAAGGCACGTTTTCGATTTACGGCCTAAAATGTTTTGCTATAACGGCAAAAAAAAACTTTTTTCCCCATTGAATTTGTATGAATTTGTATTGATTCTTTATACGGCTTTTCGCTTTGCGGCCAAGTTTCGTGGAACGTATCTAGGCCTTAAAGCGAGGTATGGGTGTATATAAAGACAAACCAATTTCTAAACATAATTAATACTTCCTAAATGATAAGACTTTTTTGTCATTCTATTTGACAGAATTCACTTACTTTGCTTCCACAGTTAGATTTACTGCTTCAAGCTTAACTTACAGGAATCTACATTCCTAGGTCAATTAGTTCATTTCAGTGAGTCACATGGTTGATCAAAATTGATGTAAGTGAGTCAAGTACCAAATGGCAAATAGAAACTAATAATAAAAAACAAATATAATTTCTTACTCGACAAGCATCATTCTTGGCCTCTTCAGTACAAATCATCATTTCTTCCACAATACCATTCTTTAGTTTCCTTCCAATTAAATTCTTATATGCCTCGTTACACTTTCCATTTTCCACCTTCTTCAGTTGCTTGTACTGCCGGAGATGACCTCGATTCTCCTCCTCCAGGAGTGCCCAGCCAGCGATGACGAACTTGTCTAGCATGTTATCATCTCCTATGTGCAAACACGCGGGCCGAATGTATTCGGAGAAGGACACGCGGCGATCCAACTCTAGAAGAGCGATATCATTATAGAGCACTGGAGAGCGGTACTGGGGATGACGGAAGATTTGAATAACGGAGAAGTCAAAAAAAAGAGAGTCGTCGTTTGAAGAGTCGAAGTCTAGGTCGCCGAGACGGATCCATTTGACTTCACCTCTGAAAGAATTGGAGATTTAAGAAATATATAATATATTAGATATTGATGTATTTATAACTTATAAATCATGTATCTAACTATGTAAAGTAAAATATTAATTGAAGACAGAAAACATGAAAAGTAGAATGTTTAAGACTTTTTAAAGACATCTTAAAAACCAATTTATTTAAATATATATATATATATATACAGGGTGTAGAATTGAAATGTGGCGTATAGGGATTTCAATGTTATTTTTTAAATATTGATGTATTTCTTTACCTATTCAGTTTAGAGCAAAAGCGTAAATGCAAAAATTGTTTAGAAATTAAAAACGCTTCCTATAAAGTAAATTTCATTACATAAATGTGAATAGTTTACGAGATATTAATTAAATGAAATTCAAAATTTATTCAAATTTTTTGTAGATTGCGTTGGAAAATTAAACAAATGAACTGAATATTTGACATATTGTAAAAGAGTTTGACATTTGTTTCTTACAGTGTTGTAATATTTGTTGAACAAGTTTTTGAAGAATATTGTAAGGAAATAGTGAATAAATTTCAAGTGCACAAAATGTTCGACGTATTTATTATAAAATAAGAAAAATACATTATATTGCTACTATAATTTTAACAAATTATTTATTTATAAATTTACAAGAAATGTTCGAATAAGTTTCCATTTACTGCTAAGCAATACCCTAACCGATCATAAAATGCTTGGCGCACATTACTTAATTGTCTTTGTGTGATTGCTTCACATTCTCTTATAATTGTATTTTTTTAAATATCAATGTTTGCACTATTGGATTTATAAATTTTTTCTTTTACATCTCTTGCAAAATGTGCTGGGCAGCCGTCATGCTGGTACCAAATAATTTGATTTTCCCTGGATCTTACTTCCAATTCAGGTCCAATATCGTTTTGAAGAAGATTCAAATACTTTACTCCATCTAAAGCTCCATCAATAAAAAACGGTCCAATAATGTGCGATCGAAAAATACCTGCCCACACATTAACTTTTTGGCGATACTGGGTATGAGTTTGAAGAACCAAACGAGGATTCTCTTTACTCCAATATCGATGGTTTGCACATTAGGCTCGCCGTTCAAAGTAAAAGACGTTTCATCCGGGAAACAAATGTTATTTAAGAATTGTCTATCTAAATTCGCTTTGTTCATCATTGTTTCACAAAAATCAGTTCTTGCCACTTCATCAGCTTCAAAGATTTCTTGATGTGTAGCGTATTTATAAGACTTGTAATTTTCTGATTTTAATATTTTATGAACTGTTGAAAAATGTATGTTTAGTTCAGAAGATATTTGACGCACGCTACAATTTGGATTTTCGGTTACGGCTAACATTACATTAAGTTTATTATCATTGTAATCGTCATTATTCACAAGTTGTTGATTTCGCCCTTCATATTTCCTACATAATGGTAAAACACTTCCAGTCGTTCTAAATTTATGAATTATTCTACGGATTGTAGTAAGGGATGGAATTGGCCGATCCACATACAAAGCGCTAAAAAGATCTCGCGCTTGCGCAGCAGATTTTCTCGCAAAATACCACTCAATACATTGAATTTTTTCTTGCGTGCTAAGATTATTCATTATTTCTTTACAATATTCTTCAAAAAGTTGTTCAATAAATATTACAACACTGTAATAAACAAATGTCAAACTCTTTTACAATATGTCAATAATCAGTTCATTTGTTTAATTTTCCAACGCAATCTACAAAAAAATTGAATACATTTTGAATTTCATTTAATTAATATCTCGTGAACTATTCACATTTATGTAATGAAATTTACTTTATAGGAAGCGTTTAATTTCTGAACAATTTTTGTATTTACGCTTTTACTCTAAAGTGATACAGCAATATTTAAAAAATAACATTGAAATCCCTATACGCCACATTTCAATTCTACAGCCTGTATATATATACAGGCTGGTGACTCGCTCAGCCGGTCATAGGGATTTAACATGGAAAATCAGTTTTTTGCAATTTCCTGCTTCCCTAATTATTTTAAGCAAAAACGCGTCAAATTCTGCATCTAAATCAGTAAACAGAATTACGTTTACGTGCTTAGTATCGACAGAAATTAAATATGAAAATGTCGAAAATTACGTTAAAAATATTGATAGCCATGGAATTGAACAAAAAATAAATAAATGCTTGACGTTTTATCTGTCAAAACATCAACGTTTGCCGTTGTGACAGATAAAATGTCAAAGTTTGACGTTTCAGAAAACATTTATATTTTATAAAACATTCATAATTAAGTAGGTAAGTAAACAGTTTATTTATTTAATTTTAATATCAGAAGAAAAATTTATTTATAACAAAATTAAACTATAATGGACTTAATAAATACATATTCTAGTCTAGAGCCCAAGTCTTTCGTAAAAATTACGGCGCATATTTTGCTGCCGGGCTGTACTATTCCTGCATTCTTCTGCAATTCTTTGTTTTAGAGAATCCACATTTGGGTGCCTACTTTTGTAAATTTTATTTTTTAAACGACCCCACAGAAAAAAGTCATTAGGTGACAAATCTGGTGATCGAGCTGGCCATTTTATCTGTCACAACGTCAAACGTTGATGTTTTGACAGATAAAACGTCAAGCATTTATTTATTTTTATGTTCAATTCCATGGCTATCAATATTTTCAAAGTAATTTTCGACAGTTTCATATTTAATTTCTGTCGTTACAAAGCACGTAAAAGTAATTCTGTTTATTCATTTAGATGCAGAATTTGATGCCCTAAAACTTTTATTTGAAGCGTTTTTGCTTAAAATAATTAGGAAAGCAGGAAATTGCAAAAAACTTATTTCCCATGTTAAATCCCTATGACGAGTCACCACCCTATATATATATATATACAGGGTGAGTCTGGGAAGACGCCCCTCCCCTTTAACTTTTTTATTATGAGTAATAGAAAAAAATGGTTCATATGAAAGTTTTATTATTTTAAATATACTATTTGATGACAGATGTAGATATTTTTTATAAAGTCAGGTTTACAAGATACGACTATCAACTTTTTTTTTTAAATAGCAACCTATAATTATTTTACTAAAATAAAAACCGCCATTTTTTTCTCTTTTCAACGGTGTATTAGTTTTTATTAATGTATCTGAAAAAATTCGAGAAAAATAAGAAAATTGAGAAATACCATAATTTCGGTTTCTTCATTTACTATAATATTAGATGTATTTCGTTTTGGTTTTTCTACTGAACCTGTTTCTCGAAATCGGGTAAAAATCCTCCTCAGTGATCTTAAACTCGGTTGCCGACGTCTAGGAAACCGCTCCCGGTAAATTCTTTTTGCCCTTCTCATGATTCCAGTCGATTCACCAATTATTAGAATCATATCTATTAATTCTTCTTTCGTAAACATTTGAAAACGTTTTTTTTATTGTTTGCAAAATAAGTTAAATAAAGTAACCAGCAAATGTATACTTTTTTGACATTAATTTAACACTGTTACATTTTGTTTATTTTCACATAGCCACCTATAATATTTGTATAAAAATTATTTCTAGTATTTCTCAATTTTCTTATTTTTCTCGAAATTTTTCAGATACATTAATAAAAACTAGTACACCGTTGAAAAGAGAAAAAAAATGGCGGTTTTTATTTTAGTAAAATTATTATAGGTTGCTATTTAAAAAATAAAAGTTGATAGTCGTATCTTGTAAACCTGACTTTATAAAAAATATCTACATCTGCCATCAAATAGTATATTTAAAATAATAAAACTTTCATATGAACCATTTTTTTCTATTACTCATAATAAAAAAGTTAAGGGGGGGGGCGTCTTCCCAGACTCACCCTGTATATATATATATATATATATATATATATATATATAACCTACTCTGTACTATAGGAACTTAATCCCATTTGCAGTATAGAGTTCAGAATCAGCGAGCCGCAGTGTGGTAGTTTCTTTATTTTCATAAATATGTAAATTTGGAATTTTAATATAAATAATTATTTTACCTATTTGTGACTTTTATGCAGGACAACAGGATATGACTCTCATTTGAAGTATAGCTTATGGTGGATTACGAATCACTTAGATGAAATTGTATTTTTAGTTATAAGCTACAGTTAACGAGGTTTGATAATTAAATTTTTTGAAAAAATGATCATTTGCAATTTAGATAATTATCGCATTTAAAATCATTTGCCGAAATATAAATGCAAGGACAATGAAGTCGCTTATACGACTTCGACAGGATTAGATTTTTTAATAATAATTTTCCTTGATCTGTTTTCAACTAAACATAAGGAAATCATTCGAAAATTGAACAAATAAGCACGGTTTTAAATTGATAAAATCCAGTTATACTAGGGTAAAATCCTGCTACTAAACTGAAATCCCGTCACATAGTAAATGTGTTTATATGTATACTGTCAGTTGGACACAATATTATTTTACTCTAGCAAACTGACATTAGGTAAAATTCTTCGTCTTACGGACTTGGGGTTTTATCATGCATTTTACTTTCGTGCTAGTTGTTAAGCAAAAAAAAGAATCGTGCAAAACAAAAATTTATCGATAAAATCTAACACGCAGATTCATAAAGCTTCTCGATTGCGAACACGTTAATTGACGCAGACCGGCCAGTACAGACTTGTTCGTTACGTTCGATACACAATTTTTTTTGTTACAATATTTTTCAATTCACGAAACAAGTTTATTTTAACCGTTAAAAATAGTATTAATTAGCATCAAATTTCGTACATTCATAAATCTGTTTTAATTTAAATCAGAGTTAAAAATAATATTAAAAGTGGTATTAGTGCTAATCCGCTTTACGAATCTGCCTGTAAAGGTCTATTGCTATTACTTGTGATAATAAAAGAAGAAGTACTTACGAAAATCGAGTTATTGTACAATGTGCAACAGTTAGCACGAATTTCTCGCTAATAAGTGATCCAGAACAAACCCATTGCTTCTTATTTGTTGGTCCAACTCCAACTAAAGCCTATGGAATATAATTAGAAAAATGAGTAGGATTTAAATAATTGTATATTGAAAAAAGTAGGCTTAAGGAATCCTGCTTGTATCTTCAATATATGTAATAAGGACGTCTCGAGGTCTAAACATGTCTTATCAAGTTTTTAGTACGAAAAGTGTTATGGATAAGACAAGTCAAAATATCATAAAAACATAAAGTTAAAATAATCAATGTATGTCAAGAGAATGTAAGCCAAGACAATCGAAGGCTAAAGCTCAGAAAGTAAATGTAAAGTAACATTTTCAGCGATTCAAATAAACCTGTAGTACTTGTATCAAAAAGTAACAGGTAGAACCGAAGCTGTTTATATTTGTCTATAAAAAGGCGCACGAATTTCAAATTACCAAAGGCGTCTGTTTGGTAGTTAATATTTCTGTGTGAATGCAGGTTGATGTGGAAGGTGTCATGAAGCAATCTCTGCGACTTGTTTGGAATTGACGAACTAAGTCTACGATAGAAATGTCTGCGAAACGAAATAATGTCCACTTTCTTGATGATGCTTAGTAGCATGGTAAGAGCACTGTGTTGTGGATTTAGTAATACACAATGGTATTGCTACTAATAAAGTAGCTTCTTTAAGGGTTATGACGTTTCTCCTACATAGAATTTATGGCAAGCGCCACATCCAATTTTAAAAATAATATTCGTTATTTGTTCCTTGTCAACTGGGTCTTTTAATTTGGAATAAAGGTTATTAATGGTGTTATTATTAGTGTAATGTTGCTCTTTTTTAATATTTTAGAGACACCTTGGCTGTTATTTGGATCCTCCCATTTTTACGAATTAGGTATGCCGTGGACGGCAAAAATTCACACAGATATCGTATTCCCTTCACAAGATGTCTACTTTTTATTAACTCAAGCTAAAGATTCGTGGACCAGTCTTTCGTTGCTGATATACGACACTAAAATTTCTTAAAAATGCAAAAACTGAGAACTGCATAAAATTCATACAAAAATGCAGCAAATTAAACTTGATTCCTAAATACTTCAAGAGCTTCGTCCAACCTAACCAGACACACATGACCTGTCGCATCCTTAACAAATGGTCCAAATTCGATGTTACTGTTAAGGCTAAATTATTAAGACTTGAAATATATGTGGCACATGATACATTGCGCGAACTCAAGAAGAATAAAACTGCTTTCATTGTTCACCTACTAGACACATTTACCTATTGACTTGTAATATTACGAGTATATTATTTATAATACCAATAAATATTACCACTCTGAGAAACGTCGACACGCCGTTATATTGCACAAGTTGAAGAGTGATGCGCTGAAGAATAGCATGAGTTGTATATTGAAAAGAGACAAAACCACCACGGCTGGATCTGCAACCTTAGAAACCTCGTGATTGACGACGGCGTTCTTACCATTCTTTCTCTTGGGCCGAAATTTTGCTACAAATCCAAGAACAAGATTTTACTAAGAGTCACAATATTTGACACCTACGTCAACTTATCTCTGTTCATTGACAAAAGCAATGTTAATGACAACTTACGAACAAATTAAACCTTTTGACTGTTTAACTAACAAATTAGGGAGAAAAACTGACATATGTAGAATTTGAAATTGTATAAACAAAACCAAATTTTGTCAAACAACACAGAGATCACATCATTAGCACTAAGGCTGACAAGGGTTTGAAGAGTATTTATCGAAAACATACGACATTCTGAATGACAACACCACATATAAGAAACTCAAGAAAAATCATATCAACAACATGGATACCAAGTCTAGAAAGTTCTTGATCAGACAAGAGCCCCACGATTGGTAAGATGTATATGCTACCGTAAATCCATAAAGGGGACGCCCCCTAAGACAAATTGCAGAAACAATGGAGACTCCAATACATAACCTAGCCAAGTTTATTAATGACGTCATTAAAAAACTGACAATACTACTGAACCTCTAAAAATACCCTCGCGTCAATCTGAAACCAAAAACTTACGGAACGCATCATCTAGCCCCTAAAAATACCTTTACATCAACCTGGAATCAAAAACCTACGATGCGCACGATCTAGAGCACCAAAAATACCATTTCGTGCAATATCCGCAAAATTTAATTTTTACGGTTACAACGCCATCTATCACAAATTCAAAAAATATTTCAGACTAAACCTACGTATTTCGGGATGTTGAATTCGAATCTGCAATAAAAAATGGGGGTTCTCATTTAAGCTTTCAAAGATACCCCTCGTTCCCCTCGAAAGGGTGGTGGAGATGGTCAATTTTATAATATAGAAACCAATTGTCGGCACGTAGACAAGAACTTGCCATAGTATCATTGCAATCGGCTGAACGGTATAGGAACGTATGTATAAGAAACACACAGGCCTGGATTTTTATTAATAAAAAAGATAAAGTTTAATAAAAGGATATAAATTTTTAATTGGATTGCAGTCAATATTATTTTTTCTCTTGACTTAACGTTTCGGCTGACACTTCAGCCTTCTTCAAGACTCTATTAATAATACAATAAATTAACAATAATAAATAATAACTATAAAATATAAAATACTTACAAATAATATTAATTAAAAATTAAATAACATAAATAAATATTTAGTAAATTATGAATAAATGAATATATTTTTAAACGTTGAGTAAATAAAAAATAATATTGACTGAAATCCAAAAAAACCTGTTTTCATAATAATAAATAATTTAATGTCAAATATGCGCAATTAAAAAAATATCTATAGTTTAATACGCGTACAAGGCAGTCATGTGGTGTCCAGAGATGTGCATCTACGTGTAATCTTTAATTGTCTACATCTACACGTAGACAATACGTCGACAATTCTAGCGACGTTGTAAACAATGTAGATAATGTATCTGACAGTTGTAAAATTCAACATAACCTAAATTTATTCCTTTGTAACTATTACATGTATTCGTGAACTCGGGCCATTATCGGTCTTTATATAATAAAACTGAAAAATCAAGTGCTCGTACATTACTAGACGAATGTCTGTCTTGGGTCTTTGGCGAACTGTCATATTTTTAAAATCGATCAACGCGCCATCTCACCAGACGGAGTTTTCGTTGGCGCTATTTTTAAAAGTAACCAGTTGACAAATTTTGAACGTTTTGCCCTGCACAACTAGTTTTTTTTTTCATGTAATCCCTAGATTAAAAATAAAATCTCTAACAACATTTAAAATTCCCTAGTTCTAGGGATAAAATTTCTAATCTGACTTAAGTGAACACAACAGATGTTTTCTCTGTCTACATAGTTTACATGAAAAATGAAGACGTAGACTACATGATTGTTTACACGTAGAGAATGGCGTAGATTACTTGCAGTAGACTACGCGCACATCCCTGGTGGTGTCCACATCAGATTTTTTTAATTAAGTTGGCTATAGATTAGAACAAAATATAAGAAAAAAAATAAAAATTTAATGTCAGTTATGTGCAATTAAAAAAATATCTATAGTTTAATACGCGTACGATGTCATGGGGTGTCCACATCAGATTTTATATTATATGCGATTTCTTAATTTGCAATATCAAAAAAAGATCTGAATCTTACGAAGATGTTTCAAAACAGTTTAATCCAATTATAAACAGTAATAGCGGTACTGTATAATTTGAAAATTGGAAAGATTCTATTTTAATGACAAATAAAATTAAAAAATGTATTTGAACAATTTGAAATATGTATGATCGGCGAAAATTTTTTTAACATCAGAATTAATGCATATATTTTATTCAACAAAATAATATCGCAACATACCCAAATTTATTTGCCATTTTAAGAATATATACTTACTTTACTTTAGGACAACAGAAATTAAATTGTTTATCTATGTTGTGTATTGAAAATGATGCTTTAAACTAGTTTTTAAGTTATGAAGATTAAATTACTGTATTGAATGTACAAAAACAAAAAATTGTAAATTAATTAAATAAATATATCATCACGCCTTTTACCCATTACTGGGTGTGGCACTCTGCCGGGGCAGATCTCGGTAAGTGATATATTTATTCGCGTGAAGTGCGGTTACCAGCCGTCAAATTACGGCCCCCAAAGATGTTTGTGAAGGGGGAGCCACAGGGGTAGATTTAATTTGGTGAAAATTGTTTGGCGTCTGTGGGGATCGAACCAAGATTCTAAAAATATTGTAATTTATAGTATTATTTATATCGTAATAATTTTTTTTTTATGTAGTATATTTTGTAACTTATGTTGTAATGTTATGTACAGGCTGTATTTTATTTTTCGATTATTTGTTATCTTTTTAAATTTGTATGTGCATTATAATAAAATATAAATTTCAATATTCTATTTATTTACATTTATAACTTAGTAAGTAACGTGAACCCTTTTCCTAGGGCCCATATTTCTCTATTTTGGCACTGAGTACCACCAAGAAAATGGACATTTTTTTTCGTTTTGCAGACACCTTCATTATGGGGTCAGTTCCAAAGAAGTCGCAGAGATTGCTTCATATATATACGAGGGCAGTGCAATAAGTAATGCAACACATTTTTTTCAAAACACACACACACACACTATGCTCTATGGCCCATGCAGGGCCTTGGCTTCTTCAATAACACCCCTCCACTTCTTTCTGTCTCTTGCTTTTTGTGTCCAGTCTCGTATTTTTAGTTCTCTTAAGTCTTCTATTATGTGTGATTGTAGTGCCCAAGTACTTGAATTCGTTGACCCGTTCTATATTTTTATTCCACGTTCCTATGTTCAAATCCTTGGGACATCGCTTGGGTCGTTTCCTATTAGAGAGTTCGTCGTTTTTCAAAACAGGGGTTGTTTTATTCAGCATTCAAATACACCATGTTATTCCCCAATATTTTAGCTACACAACACTATTTTTCAACGTAATCTCCATTCAATGCTACGTCTTTGCGGCACCTTAAAATGAGGGCCTGTATGTCTGCACGGTACCATTCCACTGGTTGATGTCGGAGCCAACGTCGTAATAATTTCTTCATCATCCGCGTAGTGCGTCCAATGGATTGCGTCCTTCATTGGGTCAAACATATGCAAATCCGACGGTGCGAAATCGGAATTTTTTCAATTTTCGAAGAATACTACAATACACTTCAGAGTTGATCGATTGACCATGGGGAAGGACATCTACTAGAATAATCCCTTCAGCGTCCCAGAAAAGTGTAGCCATGTCTTTACTGGCTGAGGGTGTGACTTTCAACTTTTTCTTGGCAGGTTAGTGGGTGTGGCGCCACTCCATTGATTGCCGTTTTATTTCGGGTTCGAAATGATGAACCCATGTTTCACGCCTGTAACAATGTTTGACAAGAAATTGTCACCCTCAACCTCATGACGAGCACGAAATTCCGCACAGATGGTTCTCCTTTGCTCTTTATGGTCTTCGGTTAAACATGGAGGGACCCAGCGGGAACAAAGCTTTGAATATTCCAACTGGTGAACAATTGTGACAGCACTACCAACAGAGATGTCAAGTTGAGCACTGAGTTGTTTGATGGTGATCCGTCGATCATCTCGAATGAGAGTGTTCGCATGCTCCGACATTGCAAGAGTCACAGTTGTGCACGGCCGGCCAGCACGCGGGTGATCAGACAGTATTGCTTGACCCAGGGGCGGACTTTGGCCTAGGCTAAAGAGGCAATAGCTTAGGGTCCAAAAATTGTGGGGCCCGGATTCTAACTTTTAGTTTACGCTCATTTTTTTATGAAAATAGTTTTACTTTATTTAAAATGTATTACAAAAAATAATTTCATAATAAATTCCGAAAAAATGATTTACAATGTAATGTCTGTAGAACTGCAACACTGTTGGCATGGCCGCGTGGCGCCTTTCATGTTGCACTTACGAGTTTGGTCAGGGAGTGCAGTGCAGAGTGCAGTCTGCAGTGAGCAGTCGAGTGTCGAGCAGTGGTAGAGTATATTTGCTACTGCCTAAATAGATAGATAGAAAGAAGAAAAACAGGATAATAAAAATTCAAATATTGAACAATTTGTCAATATAATAAATATGAGCGATGCAGATATTATTTTATATATATATATATACAGGGTGTTTCAGGACTAGTGTAACAAACTTTAACATCTTATTCCTGAGGTCATTTTGAGCCAAAAATGTCATATGAACATAGGTCCTATTCCTTTTAGTTACTAAAATACAAGAGGTTGAAGTTCTATAAATACATAACACGAAATTTTCAAATTTTTGTAATCAAGATACTTTCGGAAAACAAGAGTTTTATTGAAAAGTCATACCTTATTTGTCTTAATTAATTTTATTTATTAATATTAACATGCATAAGAGTTTAAGGCGCTTATTTTGAACACTTGCTGTATTATTTTTTTTTGGTATCTTATTTCATATTGTGTTAACCTATTCCATGTTTGGTTATGTTGTTCTGTGTCTATTTAATTGTGTCATTTTATGTTTTGCTCTCTAAATCGTATTCGTTAATATTAATAAATAAAATTAATTAAGACAAATAGGTTATGACTTTTCAATAAAACTCTTGTTTTCCGAAAGTATCTTGATTACAAAAATTTGAAAATTTCGAGTTATTCTTTAACCTCTTGTATTTTGGTAACTAGAAGGAATAGGACCTATATTCTTATGACATTTTTGGCTCAAAATGACCTCAGCAATAAGCTGTTAAAGTTTGTTACACTAGTCCTGAAAAACCCTGTATATATAATAAATTTCATATTACAAAGCACATAAATTACTTGTTTATAATGTATTATTGTTATAGTTATAGTAATAAGAAAAAAAAACAAATAAACATCACAATATTTACATTTTCAAAAAAGAACATCTCTATAAAATACTAAAAATAATAAATTAACAAAATAAATTGCACATCACGAAGCAAATAAATTATTTGTCTATAATGTAATTTAGAAATAAGAAAAAACAATATATATATTATGAAGGGGCCCGAAATAAAGATTTTGCCTACAGCCCAAAAGAGTTTAAATCCGCCCCTGGCTTGACCTTGCGTCGATGATGACACACGCTTTGCCCAACGACTCACCGTGCTTTTGTCCACTGTCAGATCACCAAAAACATTCTGCAAGCGCCTATGAATATTTGAGATGCCAAAAGAAACTCAATCACTGCCCGTTGTTTGGAACGCAAGACGGTGTAACAATGTGGTATCGCAGCTGATACATTTCGTCATGCACATTCATAATTGTTTTTAGCTGATGAGTTGTAGACTAAATTATTATTGTTGATTTAGAATGAACATATTTGTAGCTTCAATTACTTGGAATTAATTGTTATTTTAATTGATAATTTCCTCAGTTATAAACAATATAGATTGACTTTTGCTTATTCAGCGTCTGCGATATGTCTTTGATATGCCGACAAGATGATGCAAATTATATTCCTTCTGGAAGGAACTGACGCGTAATCCTTGATAAAGATACCTAATACATCTCCCCGTAAGTTCTCAGCACCCTTCTGGTTGCTCCGAGCTTAGTTAGTTCTCGCTAGCTCTTCGGATGAGCTGGTGCCTGTTTAGTAAGTTTATTGTTAAAGTTCTCTCCAGCTCTTTGGATGAGTTTGTCATTCGTTGACACTCAGATGACTTCGAGACCCACCAGCCGCCGATGACTCCTAAATAGCCTGCCATCATCTACAGCTATTAAGGTTGGTTGAAGTTAAAGTACATTTTCCCTTGTTGTTAATATCCGATATCCCTTCGTCTGTCATCTTCGAGATTGTTCGTTAAAACGTTAGAATTATTATTGGGAGTGTTCCCTCTAATATTAGTTAGGCTCCGCGCGAATTAAGGCCGTTGTGCCTTGTTTTTCGCGTGTTACTGCCAAAGTGGCTTTTGTACAGCCACATACATTGGCCACTATTACAATTGGCACAGTCGGGTAGGATTGGCCACTATTACAACGACGTGGGAATGTTTGAAAATGTTCCACAAGAAATGTCCGGTATTTTATTTATTTATTTAAAAAAGTTCCGGGACGGTGAAATATCTCGATAAATACACATCCAATCAAGAAACAAAAAAACACGTGTTTAATATTTTGCAAAAACCTATCTAAGCACACCAAACACAAACCCCAACTCCCGAAAAAAAATAAGTTCATTTTATCTGAAACTTTTTTTTTAATTCAGAATGGATGGCGTTCTAATCGCAAGGGGACTCACCGAAAATAAGTCACCCCAAAAAACTATAAAGGAATAAAATAACGTTTATTATATAAATCTGCCTTACACCGAAAGGTAGAAAGGCAAAGGATTAAGTAAAAAAGTAAGTTATTATATAAAATCGTTTTGCAAATTTATTTCAAGCATTTAGTCGGTGAAAGGCTTGTGGGTACTTGTGATTATGTTGATTTTTTTATTTGATTCAATGTTTATTTCTTGTGATATTAAACTGTTTTTTACTTTTCTTTCTGAATCATGTTAAAACTTATTTTTGCGATTATATAAGTTATAGTGCCACATTTTTATGATATAAACATTATATTATATTCTCACGTTAATTGCTGACTACTAAATGTCACGTAACATAGTCTTGCATAGATAGAAATGTTAAGATTAAGTTTTGTCTAGATTCAGAACTCATTCTGTAATGACATAAATAATTGTTTATTGTAATAAATAAATTTTTAAAAAGCGACTTGTTACTAATTGAAAGTTAATTGGCGCAGTCTAGGTAGGATTAGCTAAAACGGATTAACGAATACAATCCGATTCACTTTAGTGATTTATTTGACTATACGAACATTATTTCGTGGTAAAACAGTGTCAGAAAAATAAACACTACGTGAACCACACAACTACAAAAACGTACAAGTTCACCAACGAAGTCGTCTTTTGGAGCAGAGCTGAACGTACATCAGCATCCAGCCTTCTTCGTAAGAAAATTCGCAGTCAGCATCAACTTCAGGGCAAATGAAGCGTGTGCTGTTATTTCTACTGTGAGTACCATTTATGTATATAAGAACAATTTCACATTTTAACTCAGATTCGAGTACAAATTCTGAATCCGACTCCGATCTCGAAGATCGTAACCAAATTCAAAATCAAAACTTGGAACGACTTAAAAACAGCTTTAGTAAGCACATACGCGGACAAACGCAATAGTAGTAGAAAGCGAGTCTATATTTGAATATTATAATAAATTACAACACTTCCTAAACTTACAAATATCATACATTCAAACAAACTCTGCGGCTGGCGAAGCAGAAGTTTTAACTACATACTTTCAAAATTATGCTTTAAGAATATTGTTAAGAGGGTTGAAAGAACCAATAGCACAATTAATGCGTGCTAAAAATCCCAGGAATTTAAACAAAGCATTGTGTATGCTTACAAACGATTTTCAATTTAATGATACGTTAAAAAATGCAAGTACATTTAATAATATGAATAAACAGTAAAAATTCAATAAAAAACCTAACCCACAAAATTTAACACCCAGATACATGTTACCTCAATCAAGTAGACCGTATAATATGCAACAAAACTCTTATCCATTTAATAGAAACTCAAATTTTAATCCAAATATGCAAAGATTTAATTCCGGAAACCAATTTAGGAATCAAACTTTAATCACACTAAACCTACTCCAATGAGTAGTTCTACTCAAAACACTTCTCGAAATATCGCGCAGAAACGATCAAGAATAGGATTCGAAATGCGATCTCAAAATTATCTACAAAGACCGAAATTCAGTTCTGAAGAACTGTATAATATAGATGACACCGAATCAAGCGTACATACAGAAAATTTTGCTTATCTGAGGAACAAGCCTCGGTTCAAGATCAAATTTCACAACTCACTTTGAATTATTGAACTGCACAATAAACCAAAGTAAACTTCCGTTTATTCTATTCCCCGAAAATAACTTTAAAGTACTAATAGATACGGGTAGTACTAAATCATTTATAAAACCTAATATTGCATTCAAATTTTATAAAAACTCTATCACTCGAGACCCATTTCAAATTACAACAGCGCATGGCACATCCACAGAGTTGTATAGAACACATGTTCCCATTTAAAAAATATTTAATCAGAAAAACGAAACTATCCCAAAATAAAAATATCATTTATTTAATTTTCACGACCAATTTGACATGTTACTCGGCATGGATAATTTTAAAAAGCTAAAAATCTTGATTGACACCTAAAATGATTTAATTATTTCTCTTAATTCAAAAATAAAAATACATTATCTTGATAATAACAATAAAAAAAAAACAAGAACTTAATTCTAATAATTACGTAAAAGGTAGAGAAGAAACAATAGAACCACAATCAGAACAAGTGATAAAAATTAAAGTAAATGTTGACTACGTTACTCTACCAGTTCCACATATCATGTTTCAAAATTTATCTATTCCCGAATGCGTGACTGAAGCATATCACTACCACTGTCTATGTACAATCAGAAACCCAAAAAAAAATTAAAATGCCAGAATTAATTAACGTCCAAAAAATCGAAGACTATATAATATTTTCTAGTCCAAATTTTAATTTTATTCAAATACACAATAAAAACAAAACATTTAACTCTTCCAAAATTCGCACTGACCATATGAACATAGAAGAAAAACTGAAATTTTAAACTTAATAAAAAAATATTCGGACATATTTCATTTCGATGAACAAAATTTAAGCTTTACAAATCAAGTCAAACACAATATAAAAACAACAGACGAAGTACCAGTATATACCAATTCATACAAATACCCTCAAATACACAAAGACGAAGTACGTACACAAATAGAAAAAATGTTAAATCAGAACATTATTCGTCCATCTAACTCGCCATGGTCAAGCCCCATCTGGGTTGTCCCCTAGAAGCTCGATGCTTCTGGTAAAAAAAAGGCGAAATGTAATAGACTACCGGAAACTGAATGCTAAGACAGTAGGAGACAAATACCCATTACCGAATATAACGGACGTTTTAGACAAATTAGGACGATGTCAATACTTTACGACACTTGATCTCGCATCTGGTTTTCATCAGATCGAGATGAACGAAAGTGACATACAAAAAAACAGCCTTCAATACTGACGATGGACATTATGAATTTTTACGTATACCATTTGGACTAGAAAACGCGCCCGCAACATTTCAGAGAGTCATGGATAACATTTTATGTGGTTTAACTCATAAAATCTGCTTAGTTTATTTAGACGATATTATAATATTTAGCACAAGTTTACAAAAACATCTCAATAATTTAAAACTAGTATTCGATAGACTCAGACAATCCAATTTCAAAATTCAGTTAGATAAATTGGAATTAACAAAAAATTAGCTGTCTCGGACATATCGTAACTCCGGACGGTGTTCGTCCCAACCCAGATAAAATAATTGCTATTCAAAATTACCCCATACCAAAAACTACTAACAGATTAAAGGATTTTTAGGACTTTTGGGCTATTACAGAAAATTTATCAAAGATTTTCCAAAAGTAACTAAACCTCTGACCAAATTTTTGTAAAAAGACGCGACTATAGACATCAACAACCCTGACTACATACAGTGTTTTAACACATGTAAACATTTATTAATTAATCAACCGCTTTTACAATACCCCGATTTCTCTAAAGGATTTAATCTAACATGTGATGCTAGCAACGTTGCAATCGCAGCTGTGTTATCTCAAGGCGACATAGGTAATGACCTTCCAGTAGCGTATGCAAGTAGAACATTGAACGATTCTGAAATAAACTATTTCACAATAGAAAAGGAACTTTTGGCAATTGTTTGGGCAACTCAGTATTTCAGACCATACATTTTCGGCCGTAAATTCAAAATTTATACGGACCACAGACCGTTACAATGGCTTTTTTCCTTAAAACAATGCAGTCAAAAACTTATACGATGGCGACTAAAATTAGAGGAATTTGATTACGAAATTATATATAAGAAAGGTAAATTAAATTCAAATGCAGATGCATTAAGTCGCATCCCTTTAAAAAAATAATAAGAAATTCAAAATTCATTAAAGCAACCAGAATCACAATCCCCATTAGCACAATATCAACAATACTTGGAAACTAAACTGACTAATACATCTACAAATGACAATATACTAGAAATAGAAGGTAACTTATTTGACGCCCACAGACTAACAATCTAGCTCACTGCGTGAGTAGAGATTTACATATGGCAGACGGAATTGCAAAACAATTTAAAATTAAATTTGACAATGTAGAAAAATTTAAAAAAACAAAGCCCACAATTTTACTCTTTAGCCTATCTCAAAACTAAATTTAGATATATTATTTATTTAATTACTAAAGAACACTATTATAACAAACCCAAGAATCAAGATGTATTTTACACTCTCTTGAACTTAAAATCATTCTGTATTAAAAATAAGATTAAAAATTTCTATACCAAAAATCAGTTGTGGGTTAGAAGAATTGAAATGGACAGAAGTAAAAACAATGCTTCAGTACATTTTTAACAACACCGACATTCTTATCACAGTGTTTAACTTGTGCCAAACTTGCAAAAACTCGAACTAAATGTAAACGACTCTGATAATGAAATACAATTTATAAAACAGTTTAATAAAGAATTTGATACCAAAAACTTTGAACAAACAGACAATCAGTCCTTAATTGTACAAACAGGCGATAAAAGTAACATCAACGACGAAGCGTCTAACGACAGTGATAACACAATCCATTCGAATAAAGAAAATCCCATAGTAGGCATTCCGATAATAGAATGTCCAGTCAATTATGGCAAAAATCAAATAATTATAAAAGAAACAGAACATAGTCCTAAACCACCCATAATTTTAAAATTACATCAAAATACAAAACAACGATTTGTGATCGAGATCTCGAAAAATAATTCCGAAAAAGAAATATTTAATTTTATTAAAGAATACATAGCACCCAGAGTAAAATATCACGTTTATTTTGAATGTGACTTATATGAAAAATTTAGTTTAGTTCTGCAAAATCACTTCAAAAACTCAAAAATAAATTTAGGAAAATGTACACAATTTCTCACTGACGTAACAGACGAGGATGAAATAATAGAAATTATTCGTACCAATCACGAAGGCAAAACAAACCATCGCGGTACCGACGAAACGGAAGCACGTATTAAAAGAAATTATTACTGGCCTAAACTACGTGAGTCAATACAAACATTTATTAATTCATGCGAATTATGTCTAGTAACTAAATACGACAGAAAACCACTTAAACTAAAATTAAATATTACACCAACCGCCTCTAAACTTTTTGAAATATTACACGTCGACACCATTACTTTAGAAAATCTCAAATTCCTCACTATAATCGACTCCTTTTCAAAATATGCACAGGCATATAAGCTAAATTCAAGTCAAGGTTTTGAAATTACTAATAAATTAGTTCAATATTTCACTCATCATGGAATTCTCGATCAAATTATATCCGATAATGGATTAGAACTTAAAAATTCAATCGTCACAGAATTGCTAGCTGTTCATTAAATTCATATACATTTTATCAGTTCACAACATTCCGAATCGAATGGAATGATTGAACGATTCCATTCCACGCTAATTGAGCATGTCAGATTATTTAATAATCAAGAAATTTATAAAAAAGAACCTATTAAAATAAATATAAACTATGCTCTTCTAGCATATAATAACACAATACTTTCCGTAACAAAACTAAAACCCTCCGAAATTATATCCGGACACCTTGATACAAAATCTCCTTTTAATATAGACATTGAAAAACAATTAATAAATAATTACATTGATAATCACAAAAGTAAAACAAAATTGTTATATGAGTCAATAAAAGATAAAATCAACCAAAATAAAGAAAAAAATTATCGGAAAGTTTAATGAAACTAGAGAAGAATTACCGGAAATTCCCCACAAAATTCACGTCAAAAACAAACAAAAACAGGCTAAAACAGAAAACAAATATAAACCAGAATTACTAAAAACAGTAGACAAAAACTTAAAAAACGCGAAACTAAAACCAACACACGGTAATACAACACAAAAAATTCATTTGACCAATGTAAAACGCCCTAGGAAAAAAACTTACCAATTCAAAATTCTTCCAGGTTGCTCGCGATCGGCAACGGATCAACTATCCAAAATATAACTGAAAACTGGGGAATACTCCCTATTAAATTGGACCCAGCAAAACTCGAGAAAACAACTCACACCTTCGTCCATTATTACAACTTGAAGCCGCTCTTCCAGCAGTATAATAATTTAAACGAACAATATAGTCACCTTAAAATAATTATTTCAAATAATTCTCATTACGTTAACGAATCTCGGAATTATGTAAAAATCATAGATTTTACTAAAAATTCTATTAATAATAAAATCATAAACATTGGGTTTCACTCAACTGCCTTAACAAAAAGAAATAAATGAGGCCTTATAGACGGATTAGGAAGTGTTTTCAAATTCATTTCTGGAAATTTAGATGGTAAACGATATAATAAAATTTTAACAGACTTGGAACAAAATCAATATAAACTAGAAAACCAACTAAAATTATCGTACTCTGTAAATAATCAAGTTATATGTAGAAAACTTTAATAGTACTCTGAAAGATATACTACATAATGATAATCTGTTAATAACTAAAATGATGCAATTATCCGAAATTATAAATAAATTGCTTGTTGAAGACTTTCTATACGCAAAGGGTATTTTCCATCAATTAATCATACTCTACAATTCTATTCTGAACATGTTACAAGATATAGCAAACTCGGTAACGTTTTGTAAACTTAAAACTCTGCATCCAAGTATAATCCAACCAGATAAATTATTATTAGAAATTCAGAAAATATCAAACCATTATAAAATGCAATTACCTTTTGAACCTAAATTAGAAAATATTTTAGAATACGAGGAATTGTTAAAAGTGAATTGTAAAATTGAATCCTCACAAATAATCTACTTTATTTCCATTCCTATTAACTTTGAAATTAATTTCGATCTTAATCATTTAATCTCAACTCCAACTAAATACGGATCAGAATTTGTTACAATTATCCCAGATTATGTTTTAAAAACAAATAAAGATATTATTCCTCTAAGCGACATGTGTATTCAGAGTAGAATATATCAGTGCCCCAACAACCCTACATGCGAAAACGAAATATTGGATAAACAACACACAAGCCAGTGTCACTACACGAAACTAGACATAAAAGAAAACCACTTCGAATTGCTGCCTGAAATAAACCAGTATCTAGCTATTCTTCCTAAAGCAGAAAAAATCCCCACAATTTGTCCCGAAGAAACCAGCATAAAATCATTAGCCGGCATTTACTTAATAAAAGGTGATAATAATTGTGACGTGATATTTAAAAATCAAAAATTAATATTTCACCTCTGCTTGAAAATAATAAAATTTCAAACTTTTCAATAAACTTATCGTCTCTGAAATTCGACAAAATCAGGGTGAACCAAATAATACCGACCCAAATGATCAATACCGATATTTACATCCCTAGTATTTGGACAATACTTCTATATATACATACATACATAACCCGTCAACATTCTCATCCTGACACACGATACTCGATTCAACCACATTAACACTTCCTCCATACAAACTCTTTCTTTTCTCACAACCAAAATCCATCAACACACAACAAACATTCATCCATTCGCTAGTGTACACTGCGCTTGTTTCTGAAGATGGTCTCCACACAATTGCAGGTAAACACTCGAAAGATCTAACCAATTAATCTAAAATCAAGAATCATACGCTGGCCTTCATTCATCATATTTATCCCGCAATTAATTTTCTCCAAACATTCCTATCCTGACACACCACTTTTGCTTCAACCACATTCATAATTCTTTTCATACAAGCTCGTTTATTCTTCACGCTCAGAATCTTTCGCTCACGCAACAACCCTTCAATCATATTCATCCACTTGTTCCTAGGCCGTCCACGCAAACTTTCACCCTCAATTTCACCAACATACACCTGTATCACCAATCTGTCATTCGACATACGTTCTACATGACCAAACCATCTCAACTGACTTATTCCCACTCTTCTTACAACATTCTTCCCAATCTCACATTCATCATACACCAATATATTCCGGACACGATCTCTTCTAGTATATCCACACACACCCCGAAAATATCTCATTTCCACAGCAGTTATACGCTGTTCATGTTTCTTCATCCATACCCAACATTCACTACCATACATCAACGTAGGCACTAACACACCATTATAAACACTCAATCGAGCATCTCTGGATACATTCACGTTCCGAGTAAAGGTTCCCAGAGCACCCAATATCTTACATCCAGCAGATACTCTTCTTTCAATCTCTCGATCAATACGTCCATCCCTCGAAAACACACTCCCCAAGTATACAAACTCATTTACTTGACCCAATCTCACACCATTCACCGAAACATTGCAATCAGTCACCAAATCACTCTTCTCAAACACTAACACTTTACATTTATCAACATTCAGTAATAGATTTAAACCTTTTCCTACTTCATTTATACTTAGAATCATTCTTCTCAATTGTTCTTTAGATTCACCTATTACAACTACATCATCCGCATAAGCTAACGCAGGCACTACACTGCCACCAATACGTACACCATCCGCCCCATTTAGAGACTTTCGTAACAACACATCCATATATAAATTAAACAACCACGGGGACATCCCACAACCTTGTTTCACGCCAACTATATATCGCAGTAGTAATTATTATATTCTATATAATACTGCAAAGACTACGAATAAAAATAATCAACCGGAATTCAACGAAGAAAACTGAAGACACCGAGGTCCAACTTCCAGGGGGTGCCTTCTTCTAAGAGTGGAGGAGTTATAGTGCCACATTTTGATGACATAAACATTATATTACATTCTCACGTTCATTGCTGACTACTAAATGACATAAATAATTGTTTATTGTAATAAATAACTTTTTAAAAAGCGACTTGATACTATTTTATATTCAATGATAGTAAGTATCTATCTAACTGTCACTTTTACATGAAACTGTGCTTTACTGTTACATTGTGAAATATGTATTTATTTATTGTTAAATTCTCGAAAAGGTTATTATAATATTATTGAATAATCTTACATAGTACAGTTTTGTTTATTTTAGGGTTATAATTGCATTTTTATATAAGAAATGGAAAACATGAATAGTATTATTGCTGCAGAACCCGTGTTTAATGAAATTTGACTATTTCGTCTATTTCATGAAGTTCCCACGGGCATATTAAGTTGCATTTAGAATTTCTGGCATCATTGGTTGAGGTTATGACGTTTTAGAGATAATGTCGCCCACATTTTCGGCCAAAATGATAGCGAAAGTACTTCGCAATGAATACCCAATGTAAGTTTCTGAGTTATCTAAATTTAAAAATGTTGGAACTATATTTGGATATCTTGCTTATTGTTTGATGTCGTAGGTTTGCCATGTCGGAAACTAATTAATACTTTTGCCATGTCAGGAGTGGGCCTCTTATTTAGATATTTTTTAACTATTTCAACCCAAAAAGAATCTACCAAGACAAATTTTCTCGAGGATCCAAATATTTTTTAAAAAACAATGCTAAAAACAAAAGAATTTCATTTCTGCCTTCTTGGTTTTTGTAGATATTAACAAGTATTCATATCACATTACTTATATTATGATTATTACAAAAAGTAAGTAAAATATAAAGATGAAATGTATATTGTCAAAAATATAAAAGAAAAATGTTGTGTTTGATTGAGATTCAATATTACTATTTCTATCACTTACCACATGTGGAAATTCCCGTTCTTTCGCGTAAATACTTTCCTCTATCAATGGATTAACGGTACTAGCACATTTGCTTACATTTATCTTCCGTAATCCTTCCATCGAGAACAGTGGAGAAGTTTGATATACACTTCTTCCATATTCGACACATTCTAAAAGAAAATATAATTATATTAAATATAAATTTATATTGTAAAACATTTTTTTTAATTCGTTTTACTTTGTTTGCTGATACGATTCGGGTTACTCGGTTTCTTTTGTAATTTTTGTATTCTTATTTCAACTTTTGGAGCCGAACTATCAGGACAGCATACAATTGCTTCTAAGTCACGGTAACCACAAATATAAGGAAATATGTGCTTTCGTAGATCTGCTACTGCTTGGGAACAGTCTTTTAGTATTACACATTTTCCTTTGCGATTACGTGAAGATTTTATTGATGGTAGTTCACAATTATCTCCTAAAAGAATTTTATTATATAATTACATTATAGAGGATCTAAGTGTGTAATGGAATTTCAGCTACTTAGATATAGTTATATTTTAAAATATAAGTTGAAATCACATTGTTTTGAATTATCGAATTCTTACTTGTGAAACAATAACAATATACAGTTCTTTTTTTATAAACCATTCAGTTACTAATATCGAAGTGCTATAGTAAGTGTGAAACGAGTTGGACTACAGTGCTAGACATCACAATAAGTAGGTTCCATATGGATAAATATTTAATATAAAAAACAGTTATAAAAAAAGTAAATAGAAAAAATAAGAACTATCTTTGTTCTCCTCGTGTGTTTTTATCATACAGGGAGCTATAATAGTATCTGGGGAGAGGAATGCATCGCCCTTTGGCTCAACAACATTGAGGGACAAAATAGCATTCTCTTCTAAGTTCCTTTTTTCATGATCTAAGTAAGAGTAAAAACGAAAAAAATTATATTAAAATATAGTTTATTCATATTTTTTGACATTTAATAATTTTAATTTTTTTGACAACAGCAAAAATGTAAGTAAACAAGTTTGTTTATGTCAAATTATATTATATTTCTAAATTGGAATACAGTGAAGAACCCTTGGAAGAATCCGAGAAATAGATGATGCTGCTTCTGCAGCTATTTGTCCAAAAAACCGCGTATTTACATAAATAGTGAATATACAGCAATGTTATAACTAAATTGTTTAGTGTTGCGCTGCTGCCATTATAAAAACATTTTTTTAAGTTTTATTCATGGTTTAAGTTTAGAGGGTTATTCTTGGGTCAGAATGTATTTTCCCAGAATCTTTTTTCGTCGCGTAAGCAGTTTAGATACTGATTTAAGGCGTCAAACGAACACAACAATAATGATAAATGCAAGTAGATAAAAAACACAATCCTTAATGTATGAATTATCAAACCTAGAACTTTAAAACGGTAATGAATTGAACGCAAAACGCTCGCTTTGTGGTTAGTGGCCTAACTACCGATGGTCACTATAGTAAACTTCGCGGTTCCGCTTGGTGAACCGCGGCCATTATAGTGTTCTCTACTTCGTATCTATTTCTTTGCGACTACAGTTTACTTGGTTCATGAGTGGAGGTATATGTGTGTCGTATCTGCGGTCTATAGTGAGTGCATTACAACACTCACAGTCACTATAGTAGCTAATGGTCGTTGTTTAGAGTTCATCTATTAGGAAGTGCACAACCTAGTTTCATATTATAATATTGTGTAATATACAATCAATAATCTCTTTTATCACATTCATGGTTTTTATAAATTAGAAGAAGAATGGATACATCTCCGATTACGAGGTAAGATAAACATTGCATTCAATAAAAGGATATAAATTTTAGTTCGATTGTTATATTAAGTAAATATGAAACAACCAAATATAATAATTACAAAATACATTCAAATAAAATGAAGCAAAATATAACATTCTTTTAAAAATTATTTTGAAAAAGATTAATGATAAAAAAATTTGGTAAATTATAATTAAAGTAAAATATTTTAAAAATGAAAATGACAAAAAAATTGTATCAATAATAAAAAACAGTTATTTAAAAAATGAAGTAAGATGACTTAAAAAATATAAATAAAATTAATTTTTAAGGACAATAGCGTGACCTAAGAATATTAATTAATTAATTTTTTACAAAAAATGTTTATTATATACTTATTTAAAGAATTCTGAAATATAAGTGTTATTGATATTATTTCTATCATTTTCAAAAATAAACGTTTTTTTAAAACTTTTCTATCTAATCTATTAAATAGTGTCAGCGATTATGCACTGTAAGGTATTAAATAACTAAAAAATATAAAGTAAACACTTGGATATGTTTCACAAAATTCAGCCTCCAAGTCACCTTATCGTCAGAGGCTGGCCAGCCTCCACCAGCCACTAAGTGTTGGATGAAAATTAATTTTGTCTTTGTTGTTATTAAATAACTATTTTAGTGTAGCGAGTACGGCCCTGTTCCGTCTGGAACAGTCGACACGTCTGCTGCACGATTCACCGCTGTCTCAGACGCAATAGACAGGTCCGTACCTGTTCGCTCTGCGTCATGCTTCTACCGTGTGCCAGAAGCTCTCGAATATTCTCGAATACATTGTTGCAGCATATAAAGGAGAGTTTCGGACGGGAAGAGGCATTCTGTATTCGAAGTGTGAACAGTGCAAGTCGTTGCTAAATACTTTGTTGTGAATATAAATACGTGTTGAATATAAATATATGTCTTAGTAGTTGTACTACATTAGTTTCGTTTTAAATAAATATTTTGTTAGTGTTTTCATTACTCGTGTTTTATTTAATAATAAACTTCACCGAACCCGAAATTGTAATAAACGTTACATTATTATTAATTTTGACTAGATTAATTAGGCTTAGATCATCACCAGCAGACGGTTATGTAGTCTTTAATTTACGTTAGGTGTAATTCATTTTTCAGTTTATTCTTAGCCGTTGTTTTGAACAGTTGTATTTAGATTTGTGGTATTGTGTAGTGAACTACATTGCAGGCGATTACGGTGAGTTTCACTGAGCGTGTAAGCCTGTGAGTGTGTAAGAGTGTGAGCGTGTGAGCGCAATTGTTGAGTATGTTGATATGATATAATATCCTAACACTAAATCCCTATTTCTTTATGGCGACGCCGACCTGTTAACTTGCTGTGTGCGGGGGGTAGGCAGCCGAGTTCGCCCAACGACGCGCCAGTTACCGGCCTGGTGCCAACGGTGCCCTGCTTGAGGTCAGGAGCCCAGCTTTCGCTTGCATCTTGAGTGGTGAGGTGGTGTTTAGAGTTTCAGCTCGGCTTTCAACTTTTTCACCTAAAGCCTTGTGTTAAGCCGCTCGTGTAAGATGGCAAGTTCTCGATGTACTGTGTGTTATCGAGGTTCGCGTAATCATGCTGTGTGCGTGAAGCGATGTTCTGAGGCCCGTGATGTACTGTGTGTTATCCGGTGCCTGTGCCACCCGGTTGTTAATCGTGGTGTGCGGCTCTCGTACTCCAAGCTGTGTGCGCGGAGCGAGAGGTTCTCTGTTCGTCCTGGTATGATCCTAATATGCTGTGTGCATATGGACGAATAAATGAGAGTTGTGTGTGGTAGCGAGGCCGCGTGGAATGCTTGAGCTCATGGTAGTTTCTTTCTTTTCAGGGCACTCCAGCCGGACCAACAGGAAACTAGATTTAAGCGTGTGACTGTAATACTATTCGGGGTAATTATATTTGTTTTGTTAACCTATTTTTTACAGATTTCTTTTAGCACCCTGACATCATATTTACGTTCTACCTTCATCTCTTTAACAATAGTATACATATTGAAATTTATTAAATACTAATTTCTAAAAATTTATACAATTTATTAAAAATATCACTATAGAACCGAACTACGTTAGAATTTCTATATACATACATACATATATATATACATATATATATATATATGTCATCACGCCTTTTACCCATTACTGGGTGTGGCACTCTGCCGGAGCAGATCTCGGTAAGTGATATATTTTTACGCTTGAAGTGCGGTTACCAGCCGTCAAATCACGGGCCCCAAAGTGGAGGGGGAGCCACAGGAGTTGATATTAAATTGGTGAAAGCCAGTTTGTCGTTTGCGGGAATCGAACTCGGGTCCTCAAGAACCGCAAGTCGACTGCATACCCACTAGACCATCAACTCTTGATGTAAAATCATTATTTACAAATATAGATACCTTTCAATTTAATTTTTGAATCTATTGACAATAATTGGTATATTATTAAACCACGTACTAGCATTCCAAAAGTAAACTTACTAAAAATAATAGAGTTTTGTTATAAAGAAGGTTATTTTATTTAATAAAAAAAATATAAACAAAAAATTGGTGTAGCAATGGGATCCAGTTTTCCGTCGTCTGTAGCAAATTTAGTCATAAATCAGTTATTAAAAACAATTATTCCTATTTTACCTTTGAATATTCAATTCATTAAAAAATATGTTGATATAATTTGTCCCATACTTTCCACTGAAACTAGTATTATTTTACAATATTTTAATAATTATAATAAAAATTTACAATTTACGATTGGATTAGAAACAAATAATGAAATTCCTTTTTTAGATGTTTTTCTAGTTTACAATAATGATACCACTTTGAATTATAAATGGTTTAGGAACCTATCATTATAAATAAAATAAAATAAATATATCATCACGCCTCTTACCCATTACTGGGTGTGGTATTCCACCGTAGCAGATGTCGGTAAGTGATATATTTCTTAGCGTGAAGTGCGGTTACCAGCCATAAAATCACGGCCCCCAAAAATGTTAGTGGAGGGGAAGCCACAGGGGTAGATTTAGTTTGCTGAAATTGTCGGCTGTGGGGATTGAACCAGGGTTCTCAAGAGAAACAGGCCAATTCGGTACCACTGAACCACCTACCCCATACCATCAATATCATTATCAACAAGGTATGTTAATTATAGATCACAACACCCAAAATAATTGTAATTGTGCTTTAGCACAACATTCTATTGTTAATAACTATATTTTTTTTTATAGTGTAGGTGGCTCAGTGGTATCTAGTCGGCCTGTGGATTTGAGAACCTTGGTTCGATTCCCAGAGCCGATAAATAATTTTCACCACGTTAAAACTACACCTGTGGCTGTCCCTCCACTAACATCTTTGAGGGCCGTGATTTTACGGCTAGTAACCGTACTTCACGTGAAGAAATATATCACTTACCGAAATCTGCCACACCAAATAATGGATAAAAGCGTGATATGTTAATTTTATTTTCATTTATTTATGAAAATTTAAAATTCTTGATATAGGATTTTTTTTTTTATATAATAGAAATAATATTAATAACAGATCCGATATTCAAGATTTAATTGCAATATACACTTACATTTCAGATTTGTACAAAATTCATTCATATTCTTAGATCACGCTATTGTCCTTTAAAATTAATTTTATTTATATTTTCTAAGTCATCTTACTTCATTTTTTAAAGAACTGATTTTTTATTATTGATACAATTTTTTTTTCATTTTCATTTAAAAAATATTTTTCTTTAATTATATTTGATCAAGTTTTTTATGATTATTAATCTTTTTCAAAATAATTTTAAAAATAATGTTATATTTTGTTAATTGCATTTGTAAGCAGGCCCGGTGAGAGGGGGGGGTAGGGGGGTAAAATACCCAGGGCCCGTGGAATTCAAAGGGCCCGGATGTGATGCTATTTTATAAATTGCTTTTAATTTTCTACTATTTCACCAATTTGTTATATTCTTTACTAAAACATGTATAACGAAATGTCTGATACAAGTTTTCAACAATTTATTAAGTATAATATAATTGTATAAAGTACAAAATGACGAAATGCTTGATCAAGGACCCCAGTTGTAAATTTTAAATAAATTTATACACTATTAAAAAGTACATTATTACATTGTTGCATTTTTGTTTGTTATATTACTACATTGTATACAACACACATAGGCAAAGGCTCTATACATTTGTGCGTAGTGCTATTTTGGTATCCCCTGCATTTATCGAATATGCAACTAGATATTAGATAGTCATACAGTGAGTATACAATACACATCGCTGCACCAATTAACTCAGAATTTTGTATTTAATTTTATTTATATTGTTATAACTTTATTTAGATATTAATAATTCTTATTGTTGTCATACATATATTTATAAATATATTTTTTTTGTATCTAATATTTCATTAATAAATATTCAAAGTTAAAGGGGGCCCGAATTTTTTTCCCGGGCCCGCTTTTCCTCTCGGCGCCCCTGTTTGTAAGTCAAAGGAAGGCTAAAGTGTTGGCCGACACATGGACAAAATAAGAAGTAAAATTTGACTGAAATCTGAAGAAACCTGTTCTAATATTCACGAAGCCGCATAAATAGTACAGCTCTTGAAATAATTAAAAAATTTCAAAAAGTTCAGGAGATCATTAATCTGGTAGTGAGCATTCGCTAAAATGTTTGAGAAAATATTAATCTTATAATTTAGCAACTTTCATTAAAAAGACGCAGTTAAGATATATATCTCAAAACAATGACATTAAGTTTAATTTATTTATATTTTATATTTCGTTATTCAAATTTTATAAGAATTAGACTATACACATATTTCAAAATTCTTACTAAAAAACTACTTTTGTGATATTTGATAATATATCTTAAAACATTATAAAAATAATATATCTTTATTTATTTATCAGTTCACGCACTAAATTAAAATGCCGATAATTAAAAATAACTTACCAATTTCTTGAGATAGAACTGAAGGTAATATTAAAAACAGAAGACTAAAATATTTCATTGTACAAATTATGCTACTCTACCAAAGGCAAGAAATTAATAAACTATGATATAATATTACATTTTACTTTGATAATTATTTTTTTATGTGGTTACAGAATTTCCAGTAGCTTCACCACATTTTTCTAAAGATAAATTTATCTCATATCTGTACATACATACTCTACGTAACATAACATTTATTTAAAGTAAATATATATATATATATATATATATATATATATATATATATATATATATATATATATATATATATATATATATATGTAACTTGAATTCTTCCGGGTATCTTCTCGCGTTGGTCTGGTTTGGTTCTGAGAAGAACCGTTGTTTAGACGACGTTTCGGCAAGGTCTCACTTGCCATCTTCAGGTCTTGGATTGATTTCGTGTTCTCGATCTAGTGTTAGGTCTTGGACTGATGTGTATGTGTGTGTTGACGGGTTCGATTCCCACAATTTTCAAACCAGATTAAAACTACCTTTGTGGTTCACAGACATCTTTGAAGGCCGCGATTTAACAGCTGGTAATCGCACCTCACACAAAGAAATATATCACTTACCTAGAAATTCGAGAAAAATAAGAAAATTGAGAAATACTAGAAATAATTTTTATACAAATATTATAGGTGGCTATGTGAAAATAAAAATAAAAATAAATTTTGAACATTTGTTTTAAGTTGTTTTTGTTACCGAATTTGTTGCTTTAGTTTGTTAAGTTGTATAACACTGTTACATTTTGTTTATTTTCACATAGCCACCTATAATATTTGTATAAAAATTATTTCTAGTATTTCTCAATTTTTCTTATTTTTCTCGAATTTTTTCAGATACATTAATAAAAACTAATACACCGTTGAAAAGAGAAAAAATGGCGGTTTTTATTTTAGTAAAATAATTATAGGTTGCTATTTAAAAAATAAAAGTTGATAGTCGTATCTTGTAAACCTGACTTTATAAAAAATATCTACATCTACCATCAAATAGTATATTTAAAATAATAAAACTTTTATATGAACCATTTTTTTCTATTACTCATAATAAAAAAGTTAAAGGGGGGGGGGGGCGTATTCCCAGACTCAACCTGTATATATATATATATATATATATATATATATATATATATATATATATATATATCCTGTCTTACCGTCTCGTACTCTTCTGTGGCAGACATATTTAGGACCTCGTGTGCAATCACCGAATCGATCACTTCGAAGCCGCAGCTATGGTGCTATATCTTTTATTTTCTAATTTTATATAATATAATATAATTTTCATTTGTGGTTTTTGGCTTGTAATTTTTATTTATAGTACTAGGCAATTAAAAGTATTATTAATTATAATAGCCCCATCTATTTTAAGTTTCAAACATGAAACCGCTATTACATATTGTATAGTTACTAAATAGTTATTTACATACCAAGTGCGGGAACCTAGTTCACGCAAGAGGTTTGTACAATATTTTTTGTACGAAAAGTGTAAAACTATATAATTATAAGTTATTTTTGTACAAATAATTTTATTTAATAAGACAATATATCATAACATTACACAAATACACTGTTTTGTAGCTAATATCAGAGTAATGTGTCATAAATTTCACTTGTTTTATTGTTTATTTTTATTTAATGAAAATGAATAGTATTAATCCTACAAATATGAGTGATACAGAATATAGTTCTACGCCTCCCGAAGTACGCGAAGTTGCTAAGGAAGCATCGGATAATTTACTTCCTAAAATATCTAAAGAGCGGTACGAATCAGCTTATTTAAAATTTATTAATTGGAGTAAAATGAAAAAAGTAACACGCTATTCTGAGAATGTGTTATTGGCGTATTTTCAAGAATTCTCACATAAAAAATCATTGTGGTCAACATATTCAATGTTAAAATCTTGTTTACTTATACATAATAATATAAATATGGCAAGATATTCAAAACTTATCGCTTTTCTGAAACGCGAAACAGCAGACCAAAAGCCTAAAAAATCTCGAGTTTTAGATGATAATCAGATAAATCAATTTATAAATGAAGCACCAGATGATACTTTTCTTTTAATGAAGGTAAATGTACTTGTATATACACAATATGCATGTGTAAATACACTTAATTTTTCCATATTTATTACAAACTTGACTTTTAGGCTGTTTTAATAATTGGTGTATCTGGAGCTTGTCGCCGTGAAGAACTCTGCAAAATGTTGATAAATCATCTAGAATTTAAGAACACATAGTGGCAGTTGCAATACCTGACAGCAAAACTAATATTTCCCGTAGTTTTGTAATAATTCAATCTAATTGGATTAATTTGCTAAAAAAATATATAGATATAAGAGCTAGAGTTCTACCAAAAAAATTACAGATTATTTTATGCTTACCGCAATAGTAAATGTATAAATTCACCAGTTGGTCTTAATACAATTGGCAAAGTACCATCTCAAATTGCTATATATCTTAAGCTAGATAGTCCAAATGAGTTTACTGGCCACTGCTTTCGCAGAACATCAGCAACATATACCCATAACACTGCTTTGTAACAATTTTGTCAAATTTCAATTGATTTAATCTTTATTTCAATGTAATGAAAATAAAGAGTTTATACTATTTGCTAATTTTATTTGTAGTACACAGTAAATTTAATAAACTTGTTTAATTTCATATCTATGTTGTTATAATTTACCTTACGTTTGAAGGTTATGTGTTTCCACTGCTGTCGAGTGGTTATTTCGTTGCCAACATTGTGAACTAAATACACTAAATTTATCATTTTAAAAAAAATTTCATTTAATATTCCATCATTTTCTTTTATTATTATTACGCAAAAGGGTGTTTGAGATACTATACTTTTTTATTATAAATATAGATTTTTATTAAGTGCTTTAGAAATTGGAGTGTTTTTTCCAAAATTTCCCGAACGAGTGCGGGAAATTGACGTTTCGGTCGTTGCGTAGGCAACGCGAAACAACACATTTTAATGTATGAGTACAAAAATATCATTTTACTTATCAACAGAAAACTTTTCCTATAGTACAAAGAATAAAATGCCGCCTATTTTGATAACGTCGGCCAAGCCCATTTTTTTAAAAGTCTCGTAAAGTCCCTCCCCGTAACAATTTGGATACATCTAAGTAACTTTTATAGTTATTTGACTCCGATTTAGTATTGCAGCTTACTAGCTAAATTTATATTTATCACATCTTCGGAGCGAATCTCAATTACTCATTTCCCTCACACCGTTAGTGTGAGCCAGAGTTGTAGATTAACGCACTGACCTTAGCTCTTGTCGAATGTGGAATAGCGATTGCGTTATATACTGATAAAGAAACATTTTAATTAATTTTTTTATTTTATTTTTGTTGAAAAAATACTTAAAATAGCAAGAATAATAAATTTTAATTCCTTTTAAAATAGAATTTCAAATTTAATAATAATATTTTTTTTTTTTTTGGTGGCTTCTTGGCGGACCAACTACTTAGGTCATATGCCGCCATTACGCCCTGATCCGCGTTTTAGGTCTTTTTAAAATAATATATTATTAAAAGAAATATTTAAGAACAATAATATAATAGATATAACAACAAATGTTATTGTATATTTAATGTAACAAGAACGTAAAACAAAACAAAAATCTGCACTGGTAGGTTATATTAAAATAATACTGGATCAAAAATATTAAACGTAACCTACCGTGCCGCGCGTTGAAACGCATGGAGAATAAAAAATTTTCAATGAACAAATTATACATTTAAGCAGTATAAATATGCACTTATTTTTAAATATTAATTAAGAAATTGTTAAGTATTTTTTATTTTAAGTCTAAATTTTAAAAATTCATGCAAAACAATGAAAATATGAAGTAAAATATAATTCAAATCCAAATAACTCAAAATCTGTTCCTTTTATTTTTTTATATTTTATACACATTTATATTCCCCACACATACGTGTACAAAAATCAAAATTTGAACTTGTAAAAAAAGTAGAAAAAATATTTCAAAAATTAAAAAAAATTTTTTTTTTCACGTTTTATATTTTTATAATTGATATACAATAAAAATAAATAAATAAATATATCATCACACCTTTTACCCATCACTGGGTATGGCACTCTGCCTAAGCAGATCTCGGTAAGTGATATATTTTTTCGCGTGAAGTGCGGTTACCAGCCGTCAAATCACGGCCTCCAAAGATATTAGTGGAGGAGGAGCCACAGGGGTAGATTTTTTAAATTGGTGAAAATTGTTTGTCGGCTGTGGGGATCGAACCAGGGTTCTCAAGATCCACAGGCCGACTCGATACCACTGAGCCACCTACCCCATAAATATTTCATTGGCGTAAAAATATTATGATAAAATATTCATAGTTGAGTATTTTCAATACAAGAAAACAGAATATTTATACATATATTTTAAACAAAATTGTAAGTAATTATAATTGAATTAGCAATGTAAAATCCAAATAAAATATGTTGATTTTTTAGGTTATAATACTGAAATGACAAGTCGTGAAATAGACAAAGAAATGAATTATGTTTTATGTTTATTAAATAAAGTGTACAGTGTAATTAAACTTATTGAAGATGTAAATTGATGAACAATAAATAATTAATTAAAATTAAAAGTACAGTTCTGACAATTAAACATATATCTATCTTACCTTTATTAATACCGTGCTTCAAAATGCGCATGCCCGTAATACTGGAGTACGATTGGCTGACGTCAATTTCTAGCATGTTCAAATCTAGCGCCAAAACAAATGTAGCAAACAGACTAATTCAAATTCACACAAGCGATGAGGAAGAGAGCTCGCCATATTTGCAATGTCTCTCCCACTTCGTTATTAGCCAATCGTACTCCAGTATTACGGGCATGCGCATTTTGAAGCACGGTAATAATAAAGGTAAGATAGCATATATCTCACTCTCTTTCCTTTTTCGTTTTGTTAACATTGCTTGTATAGGGCATCAGCAATATATTACTAGTATATATATGCAATTAAATGATACCAACATAAAAAAAAATCCCTGATATTTAGAATGTGAGTAATAAATTAAACTTTTTTATTAAATTTTCAGAAACTATTTTGCGAGTGTTCGTATTTAAAAGCCTCGCCTGCGGCTCGTCCTTTCAAAATATACTTGCACTCGCAAAATAGCAGTTTCTGGACTAGTGGTACAAATAACTATTGGAGGATCATCAGTTACATTATCTACGATAGTAGTTTGAACCGGCCTTGTAAATTTCGTATTTCTTATGGAATTTAAAAGTTTAGCTATATACTGTTCTAGGAAAATTTGTATAACACATCATGTTAATAAGTAGAACATTTTCTAATGAATGTATTAATATATCTGTTATAAGACGATTTTATTTAATTATTATTTTCTAGTTTTTAGATTTGTAGCCATTTAGCTTCGTCTCAAATGTAATACTTTCCCACAAAATTATGTGGGCCGAGGCGTCTGAAATCTAACACTACACATAAAACCACTTGACTTAGGGACATAGAAATGCATATTCCAGTGGTATTATGTATTTATGTAAACATTTCTGAGAGTTCTTCGATGAAACAACAGAACGCATCCGTCATCGACGAAAAATAGAGGCTCCTCTATTTTCATCGATGAAACGAACGTATCTCATTTCACTCGTATATTTTGTGTCTCATTTCACGTTAGCATATTTTTGAAATTTAGTTTTTCTTTCTCAACTTGAGAAGCTTTTATTTTTCGCCAGGGCCGTCTTTACCCGGGGGTTCAAGGGGTGTAGGTGCACCCGCGCGCAGAATCCTAGGGGGCGCACACAAGTCGAGCGCTAGAAATTTCGATATATCATTAAACCCTAAGTCATTCAATAACAACGTCATTGCATCGTTTCGTACACTTTGCTAAGTCAAATACATGCAAAAAATAAAAATATAGGCACCAATAATAAATTATTTTATTAAACACACCTCATACCGCTTTCGGCACTTGTTATACCGCTCACAATGTACAAGTTAAAATAGCTCTTATTACTACACACCTAACAATTACCGAAACTGCTCGTCCACGGGTCCACGTCCCCGAAAAAGTCATTTTAATTACGAGGCTACAGATGAGTCTATTTTAGACCCAATGAAAAAATTTAAAATAAATTTTTATTTTATTTACTTTATTTATTACTTATTTACGGCTATTCGAAATTAAATGAGAGATTCGAGTTGCTAATGGATCAGAATAATAATAATCTATTAAATAAAGAAAAGGCTTCAGAATCCAATGTTTTTATAAAATATTTATTTTTGGACGTTTCGAGAAAAAATATTAGCTCATCATCAGCACCTTAAAATATAAATACAATAATTTTAATATAAAACTAGCAAATTAATCAAAATGGCAAACCTTTAAAAAACGTATAAATATAAATCAATATTTGTAAAATGTCAATAATAACAAAAAAGAAAAAAAGATACATATGAAAAATGAAAATAGAAAAAACTAAAAATAATAACTAATTAAAATAAAATATATAAAATTTAAATTGTTAAATTCCCTAAAAAAATTTGAGCATATTTGAAATTATTATACGCATCAGTTTGATAATTAATCGCGGTATCATGGTGTAAATTTATATGTAACGTTTCTAAAATAAGTCTACGCTTTTTATTTTCCATAACATCAATAATTTTGGCTTCAGAAAAATTAAAAATATGTCCAGCCTCCAGGTTTGAATTTTACAGTTGAGCATGAATTTAATAATTCTATTAATTTTCTGGATGTCGCGTTATTTAAATCCAATAATAAAATTTATACAAATTGGTTTAGAAAAAATACTGCATCTGGTAGATATCTCAATTTTCATTCTTATATTGATATACGATACAAGAAGAGTGTTGTAATTGCTTTAGTTGACCGTTGTTTTAAGCTATCTGAACCATGTTATCACAATTCAAATTTACAATTTATTCATAACATCTTAATTCGTAATGGTTACCCTCCATCTTTTATAAAAAAAAACATACAAAGACTATATAAATTGGTTCATGGAAATAATAATGATAATAATAATTTTCAAGTTAATTTACCAAATAATGAAGATAAATTTGTTGTAGCTATTATTCCTTTTGATAACAAATTAATATCTGGAATTAGAAAAACTATTGGTAATTGCAATATTAAAATTATAACTACTAACTTCACTAATATTAATTAGCTTTATACACAAACAAAGGACAAAATTGAAAAATCTAAATATAAAAATGTTCTATACAAAATTCTTGTGGAAAATGTTACATTGGAGAGACTTCACAACCGTTAGAAAAAAGAATATATCAACATAATTATTATTGCAAGCTTCTTGACCCAAATCATAGTGCTTTAACTCGTCACCATCAGGAGACTGGACATATTTTTAATTTTTCTGAAACCAAAATTATTGATGTTATGGAAAATAAAAAGCATAGACTTATTTTAGAAATGTTTCATATAAATTTACACCATGATACCTCGATTAATTATCAAACTGATGCGTATAATAATTTAAAATATGCTCAAATTTTTGTAGGGAATTTAACAATTTTTTTATATATTTTATTTTAATTTTTTTTTTTAATTTTTATTTTTAATACGTATCTTTTTTGTTTTGTTATTATTGACATTTTACAAATATTGTTTAATATTTTACGTTTTTTAAAGGTTTGACATTTTAATTAATTTGCTAGTTTTATATTATAATTATTGTATTTATATTTTAAGGTGCTGATGATGAGCTAATATTTTGCTCGAAACGTCCACACATAAATATTTTATAAAAACATTGAATTCGGAAGCCTTTTCTTTATTTAATATTGTATTATATAATTGAATCTTTTTTTAAATATATATATTATAAATAATAAAAGGATATATTTTTTTTTATTTCGACTGTTTTTAAATTATGAAATGATTGACTTTTTTGGAATTCAGTCAGTTTTTTTTATTTTTTTTTATTAAGTCGCCGTTTCGGTCAACTCTTTAGCCTTCTTTAGGACTCTATTATAAATTAATCAATTAATTTTTTCAAAGTCGTCTTCTTCATTTTTTAAATATTGTTTTTTAATAAAAATAAATAAATAAATATATCATCACGCCTTTTACCCATCACTGGGTGTGGCCCTCTGCCTAAGCAGATCTCGGTAAGTGATATATTTTTTCGCGTGAAGTGCGGTTACCAGCCGTCAAATCACGGCCTCCAAAGATATTAGTGGAGGAGGAGCCACAGGGGTAGATTTTTTAAAATTGGTGAAAATTGTTTGTCGGCTGTGGGGATCGAACCAAGGTTCTCAAGATCCACAGGCCGACTCGATACCACTGAGCCACCTACCCTATAATTAATAATTAATAATTAATTAATTTTTTAATACTATTTACAAATATAATTTTTTGACGTTTTAAAATATATATATATATATATGTAATCATAATATTATAAAAATATTTCTATCATTATTTATAATTTTTGGATGAATGTTATTTTTTAAATATTATTATTGTAAGTATTTTATATTTTATATTAATTATTTTTATTATTGTTAATTAATTTATAATAGAGTCCTGAAGAAGGCTAAAGAGTTGGCCGAAACGTCGACTTAATAATAAAAAATAAAAAAACTGACTGAATTCCAAAAAGTCTATCATTTCATATTATAAATAAGAATAATCAGAATAAATTGGTACCTATTAAATAATAATATAAAATAAAACATTACTGATGTATTTTTTCCGGGCTTTTCTCAATACGCTATTCTGCGACTGTGGGCAACGGTGTTCACGCGGGCGACGCGGAACCAACCCTTACAAGTCCAACGATGCATCATTATGATACTGCGAGTATCATAGGTGACGCTCTACGAAAGTTAAAACACTGCTAGCTTCCTGTAACTGGGAAGGCTGTTGGCAATGGTGCTACATTATCCTGTCGGTTCGGCGGTGGTGAGCGGGGGTATGTGTATGTCGATACCCTTTGAAGGGCAATGCATCGGTATTCTCTACAGTTGGTAGTTAGCTGTATCGGTGAACCCAATAGCCTATCATTTAGCCTGAATTCCTATCCTGCCACTGGAAGAGGTATATTTCATTGATAATACAGTCTAATTAAATAACAAACATAAAGTAATCAATAATTATTTATAATAATTATTTATTTATTAGCATAAAGCTAGATATTAAATCAATAACTTTATTTGCAATAGTCATTAGTGCTATAGCATTTAATTTAGAAATGAGCATTAATGATTAAAATTAATATTTTATTTAAAGCTATTTTTGAAAACGCACATATTTGATACTACAATTCGTAATTAATAAACCTAAATATATCCGCTAAGCAGTATCAACATTAGAAAAAAAATATTTTTAATTATTTATTGAATAACTTATTAAAATAAATAGTAAGTACTATTCTGTCGATAATCTGGCTCTGCGGTTAAGCACCACATCATTATTTTTTAAATTATTTTTAAATACTACCTTAAAAGTAAACGTTTGTATAAATAAATATTCCATAAATCATTATTAAATATTTTTAAGATACTTGTAATTGTAATTGAAGTTTTTTTAACATTGTTAAACACTCTGATTGTAATGACGTAATATACGATACCAAGCGGGATGCTATAACAGCCTATGCGAATCGGCGCGGCGCATAGCCAGTGTTACCAGGGCAATTGGTATCGTGTAAGAATTATTTTTTAATTATTAAGTTACTTCTAATTAATAATAATACTACATATAATTTTTTATATCTATATTTTTTTGTATCATATGTACACTTATAATTATTCATTATTATTAAATATATATTAAGGATATTTTAAACTTTTTTAAGGGCATCACACAAGAGACCATGAATTTTGTATTGTAGTTCAATCTTTATATCCTCGTCCTTAATTTTCTGAAACTGCAATGCAACAAATTCTCCGAACACTTGATCTGAGATTTTTTACTCTGCAGTTGTCTGCTGCATCATTTCAGCCACTCCTAAAATTTTGGATAATTCAGTTAGAATCATTTGAAATGTACTCAGTATTAATATTATTATTAAGATCAGATTAAACTAGCTTGATTGGCTCTCTAATGATATTTATTACCGTGTCAGGATCTATTGTTTCACTTTACTAGGCCCTGCTACTGGTTAAAGTGGTCTGCTTGACGTATCGCCTTCTGATGTGGGTGACAATAATCCATCCTCCATGACTTCAAAATCATCGTCAAGCTTTAACACAAAATATAGAAATATTATATTCTTAAGTAAAAAATAGTTATGTTTTACTTATCACAATATCAGCTGACGCTTCTACCAGTTGCTGCATTTCATCCTGCTGCGATTCTTCCATTTCCTCTGGAGATTAAATGTTCATTTTGAAATGACATTTTATGATAATACCAGATGTGTGCTTGTATGTCTATAACACAGAAAAAGCAAATGTGAAATAAAAATTTTCAGTAATACAATTCTATATATTTACCTGTCTTCTCCTATTCCGCTACGAATGAAAGTCAACACTTTCTTTCTTTCATTTGAATATGTTGTTCGTAGCCCTAGAATTTTTGATGATGATGATGATGGAAACGTTAATTGTAAGAACAACATATGCTGAATATTTGCCAAATAAATATATATATATATATATATATATATATATATATATATATATATATATATATATATATATATATATACATAATTTTTTCTACGATTCTACGATTGCATCTTAAATTATTAAAAAACGTGTACGTACTGCAAATAAATTCGTTCTATCAACTGTTAATATGACAAGTTTGTTTTGTTTGTATCCCTGATAACTATAATAGTTAGCTTAGAAACAAAACCGGCCAAGTAACAATTTTACAAAAATTGAGATATTGTCATCACTGAAATTGTAATTTCAAGATCTATATACGTATAATAAATTTAACTTTCAAATCCGACCAAATCCTATATAAAATTGAATTCAAAATATCAGTTTCGTTTCATAACCGGCCAAATGCATAAGAAGTTACTATCAAAACCGGTCAAATTAGAAACAACCAATCAGAATGTCTTATTTTGACGTTTCTGTAAAGATGGCGAATCTGTGAGTAGTGCTGCACAGACGCTATAAATGAATAACTAGCTATAATAAATTAAATCAACAGACCTTTGTAAATATTTTTACTTTAAAATAGAAGATCCGCCAAGTAGTAATATTTTTTTACTAGAAACATCTCCGGCGCAATCAACAAAACGGTCTGTGCAATCACTAAAGATAAAATTCGAAGGTATGTTGATTTAGATATTTATGTATAAAAAAATGGATGTAGTTCAGATAGATTATTTTAGTTTGTAAAATTTTATGTTTAAGACATTCCTCAAGAGGCCTACCTGTATATCCGAAATGTTCGCACAACAAAAAGGCTGTATATAAGTGCAATTATCTTACAATGAAAGATGTGAAACAGTTTCATTCATCTTTTTATAAAGAATCAAATAAACTTATCAAGACCTATTTATTGCAAGATTTTGTACAACACAGCAGATTCGCAGAAGATGCGTAAAAAATATTAACAATTTAAAATCTGCCACTATTACTTATAATGTACAAAAAGATAATAAATTACAAGTTCGGGTATGCAGAGATGCATTTCTTGGAATATTAAATTTGACAAAACATCGGGTAACAGGTGTAATGAATCGATATCTATCAACAGCAACTGTAAGAGATAATCGAGGAGGTGATCGAAAGAGTGTTTACTCTTAATTAATTTATTTGCATATTGTTTAATATGCAAATAAATTAATTGCAATAAAATCATTTCTAAAGAAGATAAAAGCAGATCAGTCTCATTATTGTCGCAATAAATCTTCTAAACAGTATCTCACCGCTGATTTGAATATAAGAAAGTTGTGGAATATGTACGAAACTCAGGCAGAAGTTAGCTTAAGAGTAAAAGAGAGCTATTTTCGGAAAGTATTCCAAACACATTTTAATGTTGGTTTTGGTTCTCCCAAGACTGATGTTCATTCTAAATGCCTAGAGCTGCAAGAACGGATAGTAATAGAAAAAGATGTGAGGAAAAAGACAGAGTTAATAATAAATAAACGAATTCATAATTTAAGAGCAAAGGCATTTTTGGAACATCTAAAGGAAATTCGCGAAGGATTATTAACATTTTCTTTCGTCCGTGAGAAAAATTTGACGTTACCTAAAGTTCCGGACCAAAGTGCGTACTATAGTCGTCAACTGTACTGCTATAATTTCGCAATTGTAAAAGGATCCTCAAAGTCTCCAATGTACCGAAATAACGTGTTCCTGTATACTTGGCTTGAAAGTGATAGATTGAAGGGGTCGAATGAAATAGCATCGGCAGTCTACAATTGCTTAAAACTGAATGAAACTGATATGGCAGCTATTAATACAGTGCGATTGATCTCTGATGGATGTGCAGGGCAGAACAAGAACACAGTGTTACTTGGAATGTGTTGCAAATGGTTGATTGAAGCTCCAATCAACATCAAGAATTTTAAATTAATATTTCCGGTAACTGGCCACTCCTATATGCCACCGGACAGAGTGTTTGGAAATATAGAAAAGAAACTACGAAAAATGGATACGATTGTAACACCAGAAGAATACTATAAAATTTTTGAAGAACATGGAACTGTATTAAAGTACAACAAAGACTGGACTGAAAAAGTATTGAAATCCCCCTCATCGCTACACTTTAAAATTTCTTTAATTAAACGAATTCTAATTAGGCGAACCGCAAAAAATAATATTGCAGTTTCAGGAGAATTAAACTATAAATAAAATATTGGACCTGAAATGCGCATAAAAAACGTAACAAAAATCTGTCTGATATAATACCAAAAGAATTTCAACCTGGTGTAGCAGTAAAACCCGCTAAATTAAAAGACGTAAAATCTCTATTAGTTAAGCATTATGGTGAGGACTGGGAAAATCTAGAAAGATTACAATTTTATAAAAATATATTTATTGAACAATCTTAGCTACAGCTCTCAAAAGGATCTTCCGATTCGGAATGCTGTGAAGATGTCATTGAACCTGGTTTTATTTAGTTAAAATATTTGTATATTATAGAAATATATATTTTTGTTTTATATTTATGTTAAAATATGTACTTACGTGTTGGAAATAAAAAAAATATTGATACTTAGAATTTTAATTTTCAAAATCGGACAAATTCAAGCTTTTGAATTTCAAAACCGGCCAAGCTATGTTTTTTGTTACAAAACCGGACAAGTTGGTATTTTCATGTAAGTTTACGTTAAGCATGATGAATATAAATTGAAATAACCTCATTATTTTCTATTATTGATCCAATATCTCCTTAAAAACGTATTCACATACGCAAAATATCTCTTAAAATAGCAATTATAGTTTTTTCACTTTTTTGCCAAACCAACTTCATGTTACTTGGCCGGTTTTGTTTCTAAGTGCCTCTATTGAAGTATGCGCGCTGCGTGTTGCCATTCGAGAGATATTTGCGTTTGTTCTACAGAAAATGTCAACTTTACAATGACAAATAAGAGTATAAAATGACAGATATTAATTTAATCATTTATTCCTTTATAGAAAGTGATTCATGTGAAATTTGCACTACCTTATTACTATTTTTAAGCATTCCTGTCATTGTGGCTACAGCAGAAATATCCTTCAGTAAATTAAAAATAATTAAATCATATCTGAGAAGCAGCAAGAATCAAGATGGATTAAGAAATGTCGGTCTTTTGGCAATAGAACATCATGCAGCAGAAAATTTGAATTTAAAAACTTTTATAACGGATTTTGCAAATAAAAAAGCCCGAAGAACTGATATTTAATTTATTTAATATTAAGTATGTGATTTATTATATATTTTTGTTATTTTTTTACCTTTAAGAACTATAAAGAATATTCACTTATTACTTTTTTCCTTGTACCTAAATCATTGAATTTTCAAAAGATTATCGGGGTCTACATCTAGTTTTGCGGGGGAGCCACCAAATCCTAGTTACGCCACTGATTAGAATAGTTTTACATTAATCTAAATTCTAACACCGTTAACCATCAAACAGATTTTAAAGAATGCTCCCAATCTTATCGACATTTACTGCTTGAAATTAATTCCACATGATGGCGTTAGTGATTTGTTGTCATTTTAGTAACTTTTGGATGTTTTGTAATTTAATGATTAAAATATTAATTTTAATTAGTTACTGAGACACTTTATTGTGGTTAGGTTCCCTCGCTTGATCATGTAGTCTTGTTCTTAATATTAACCTTTGATCTTGATTTTATTGATTGACCATTGTACACCTCAAGCATGTATTTTAATTGATTGAACTTTTTTTGCTACGACTTTATAGATTTATTTATATCAACATGAAATTTTAAAAAAAATTTGTACCTTTTTGCTTGATAACGGTAAAAAACAATGGCCGTAACTTCGCTGTTTAAATGACAAAATCAGGTTTTTGATAGTTTTTATTTTAGTCTGAAATCCAACTAATAATACTACTTAAAAAAGGGAAAATATATTAGGTTGGGATTTAATGAGTAGAATAAAAAGGTGTTTTCGTACAAAAATAAAGTTTTTTACAAAAGGACAGATAGACATTTATACATAATTATTAATTTGTACAAAAGTAAGATGTTATGCAGGGTTTGTCCTGTACTAGGATGGAATTTCGAGAATCAAACAAATTACTGTTGAAAACAGAAAAAAAGGGTAAGAATAAAATGCCGAACAGTGCTGATCGCAAAAACGCTGACCGACGTTAAAGAGCGCTGAAACCCGCTAACCCATGGTAAATATCCGCTGACCAATACTAAATAATAACAAATAGAGCGGTACAAGTAATATTTAGTATATTTTATCCCGGCATCGCGACGCCGACCGACGCTGACCGGCATTAATACACGCTGGCCCTGATAAAAAATTATACATATTCGCTGACCAATACTAAGTGATATCAAACAGAGCCTTACAAGTAATATTTACTATATTTCATTCCGGCATCGCGACGCCGACCGACGCTGATCGACATTAATACACGCTGGTCCTGATAAAAAATGATAAATATACGCTGACCAATATTAAATAATATCAAATAGAGTCATACAAGTAATATTTGGTATATTTTATTCCGGCATCGCTACGCCGACCAGCGCTGACCGGCATTAATACACGCTGACCCAGCTAAAAAAATCATAAATATTCGTTGACCAATACTAAATGATATCAAACAGAGACTTGCAAGTAATATTTAGTATATTTTATTCCGGCATCGCGACGCCGACCGACGCTGACCGGCATTAATACACGCTGACCCCGCTTAAAAATCATAAATATTCGCTGACCATTACTAAGTGATATCAAACAGAGACTTGCAAGTAATATTTAGTATATTTCATTCCGGCATCGCGACGCCGACCGACGCTGATCGGCATTAATACACGCTGGTCCTGATAAAAATGGTAAATATTCGCTGACCAATACTAAGTGATATCAAACAGAGACTTGCAAGTAATATTTAGTATATTTCATTCCGGCATCGCGACGCCGACCGACGCTGATCGACATTAATACACGCTGGTCCTGATAAAAAATGATAAATATACGCTGACCAATATTAAATAATATCAAATAGAGTCATACAAGTAATATTTGGTATATTTTATTCCGGCATCGCTACGCCGACCAGCGCTGACCGGCATTAATACACGCTGACCCAGCTAAAAAAATCATAAATATTCGCTGACCAATACTAAATGATATCAAACAGAGACTTGCAAGTAATATTTAGTATATTTTATTCCGGCATCGCGACGCCGACCGACGCTGACCTGCATTAATACACGCTGGCCCTGATAAAAAATTATAAATATTCGCTGACCAATATTAAATGATATCAAACAGAGACTTGCAAGTAATATTTAGTATATTTTATTCCGGCATCGCGACGCCGACCGACGCTGACCTGCATTAATACACGCTGGCCCTGATAAAAAATTATAAATATTCGCTGACCAATACTAAATGATATCAAACAGAGACTTGCAAGTAATATTTGGTATATTTTATTCCGGCATCGCGACGCCGACCGACGCTGACCTGCATTAATACACGCTGGCCCTGATAAAAAATTATAAATATTCGCTGACCAATATTAAATGATATCAAACAGAGACTTGCAAGTAATATTTAGTATATTTTATTCCGGCATCGCGACGCCGACCGACGCTGACCGGCATTAATACACGCTGACCCCGCTAAAAAATCATAAATATTCGCTGACCATTACTAAGTGATATCAAACAGAGACTTGCAAGTAATATTTAGTATATTTTATTTTGGCATCGCGACGCCGACCGACGCTGACCGGCATTAATACACGCTGACCCCGCTAAAAAATCATAAATATTCGCTGACCATTACTAAGTGATATTAAACAGAGACTTACAAGTAATATTTAGTATATTTTATTCCGGCATCGCGACGCCGACCGACGCTGACCGGCATCAATACACGCTGACCCCGTTAAAAAATCATAAATATTCGCTGACCATTACTAAGTGATATCAAACAGAGACTTACAAGTAATATTTAGTATATTTTATTCCGGCATCGCGACGCCGACCAACGCTGACCGACATTAATACACGCTGACCCCGTTAAAAAATCATAAATATTCGCTGACCAATACTAAATGATATCAAACAGAGACTTGCAAGTAATATTTAGTATATTTTATTTTGGCATCGCGACGCCGACCGACGCTGACCGGCATTAATACACGCTGACCCCGCTAAAAAATCATAAATATTCGCTGACCATTACTAAGTGATATTAAACAGAGACTTACAAGTAATATTTAGTATATTTTATTCCGGCATCGCGACGCCGACCGACGCTGACCGGCATCAATACACGCTGACCCCGTTAAAAAATCATAAATATTCGCTGACCATTACTAAGTGATATCAAACAGAGACTTACAAGTAATATTTAGTATATTTTATTCCGGCATCGCGACGCCGACCAACGCTGACCGACATTAATACACGCTGACCCCGTTAAAAAATCATAAATATTCGCTGACCAATACTAAATGATATCAAACAGAGACTTACAAGTAATATTTAGTATATTTTATTCCGGCATCGCGACGCCGACCAACGCTGACCGACATTAATACACGCTGACCCCGTTAAAAAATCATAAATATTCGCTGACCAATACTAAATGATATCAAACAGAGACTTGCAAGTAATATTTAGTATATTTTATTTTGGCATCGCGACGCCGACCGACGCTGACCGGCATTAATACACGCTGACCCCGCTAAAAAATCATAAATATTCGTTGACCAATACTAAATGATATCAAACAGAGACTTGCAAGTAATATTTAGTATATTTTATTCCGGCATCGCGACGCCGACCGACGCTGACCGGCATTAATACACGCTGACCCCGCTTAAAAATCATAAATATTCGCTGACCATTACTAAGTGATATCAAACAGAGACTTGCAAGTAATATTTAGTATATTTCATTCCGGCATCGCGACGCCGACCGACGCTGATCGGCATTAATACACGCTGGTCCTGATAAAAATGGTAAATATTCGCTGACCAATACTAAGTGATATCAAACAGAGACTTGCAAGTAATATTTAGTATATTTCATTCCGGCATCGCGACGCCGACCGACGCTGATCGACATTAATACACGCTGGTCCTGATAAAAAATGATAAATATACGCTGACCAATATTAAATAATATCAAATAGAGTCATACAAGTAATATTTGGTATATTTTATTCCGGCATCGCTACGCCGACCAGCGCTGACCGGCATTAATACACGCTGACCCAGCTAAAAAAATCATAAATATTCGCTGACCAATACTAAATGATATCAAACAGAGACTTGCAAGTAATATTTAGTATATTTTATTCCGGCATCGCGACGCCGACCGACGCTGACCTGCATTAATACACGCTGGCCCTGATAAAAAATTATAAATATTCGCTGACCAATATTAAATGATATCAAACAGAGACTTGCAAGTAATATTTAGTATATTTTATTCCGGCATCGCGACGCCGACCGACGCTGACCTGCATTAATACACGCTGGCCCTGATAAAAAATTATAAATATTCGCTGACCAATACTAAATGATATCAAACAGAGACTTGCAAGTAATATTTGGTATATTTTATTCCGGCATCGCGACGCCGACCGACGCTGACCTGCATTAATACACGCTGGCCCTGATAAAAAATTATAAATATTCGCTGACCAATATTAAATGATATCAAACAGAGACTTGCAAGTAATATTTAGTATATTTTATTCCGGCATCGCGACGCCGACCGACGCTGACCGGCATTAATACACGCTGACCCCGCTAAAAAATCATAAATATTCGCTGACCATTACTAAGTGATATCAAACAGAGACTTGCAAGTAATATTTAGTATATTTTATTTTGGCATCGCGACGCCGACCGACGCTGACCGGCATTAATACACGCTGACCCCGCTAAAAAATCATAAATATTCGCTGACCATTACTAAGTGATATTAAACAGAGACTTACAAGTAATATTTAGTATATTTTATTCCGGCATCGCGACGCCGACCGACGCTGACCGGCATCAATACACGCTGACCCCGTTAAAAAATCATAAATATTCGCTGACCATTACTAAGTGATATCAAACAGAGACTTACAAGTAATATTTAGTATATTTTATTCCGGCATCGCGACGCCGACCAACGCTGACCGACATTAATACACGCTGACCCCGTTAAAAAATCATAAATATTCGCTGACCAATACTAAATGATATCAAACAGAGACTTGCAAGTAATATTTAGTATATTTTATTTTGGCATCGCGACGCCGACCGACGCTGACCGGCATTAATACACGCTGACCCCGCTAAAAAATCATAAATATTCGCTGACCATTACTAAGTGATATTAAACAGAGACTTACAAGTAATATTTAGTATATTTTATTCCGGCATCGCGACGCCGACCGACGCTGACCGGCATCAATACACGCTGACCCCGTTAAAAAATCATAAATATTCGCTGACCATTACTAAGTGATATCAAACAGAGACTTACAAGTAATATTTAGTATATTTTATTCCGGCATCGCGACGCCGACCAACGCTGACCGACATTAATACACGCTGACCCCGTTAAAAAATCATAAATATTCGCTGACCAATACTAAATGATATCAAACAGAGACTTGCAAGTAATATTTAGTATATTTTATTTTGGCATCGCGACGCCGACCGACGCTGACCGGCATTAATACACGCTGACCCAGCTAAAGAATCATAAATATTCGCTGACCATTACTAAGTGATATCAAACAGAGACTTACAAGTAATATTTAGTATATTTTATTCCGGCATCGCGACGCCGACCGACGCTGACCGGCATTAATACACACACATAAATAGAAACACAAGTTTTCATAATATTTTGAAATATAAGGAAAATACTAACCTGCTTAAATATAATTATTATCCATACACAACAGGTGACAACGGTCTTGTGAACTGAAAATATTGTTTGACAGTTCAAATCAATTACGTAGTACCAGGAAGTTGCTTAAAATTAAGAAGCTAAGAATACATCTATTACACTATTGTAATGCCAAAATAAAACGATAACGTCAATCACCACTGTAGGCACATATTAAATAATACTAAATGAAATCAATAATATTACAGAATAATATTTATTTATTTTTATTATACATAATTTTTTAAAAATACTGAGTTTATAAAGGTTTATAGTTTATTGAAAAAATTAAATATGTAGGTAACACAAAAGTAAATTACATTTATTTAAAATTAACAAAAATTATTAATTTACATATAAAACTAAACAGAGAAATAGAACTCAGTAATACATTAAGAAATCTATAAAGCAGTAATATATACATATAATCAATGCCTTTATTTGCAGTGTGTACAAAAATAATATGTTATTTGAGATGTATTTAATTCGTGACTATGGTACCACTTTCTACATCTAACGCATAACACTTGCTTTATGAATAAAGTACATAAATTCCAATCAGTATTGAAACCGGAATTAAAAGACGATAATTTTTATTCGGTTTCTATACTTACATAGCAAATATTCATCGGTAACTCTGGTACGAACGAGTATAGGTAATCTTCAGTGTAATCAAAAAAGTACGATTGATTTACTCCTTGTAACCCAGATTTTAAAATTAAATATAACCATTTTCGACCAACACTGCTTCGAACAATGTTAGAGGTTGTTTTTCTTAATATTGCATAAATATACAAACCGCAATCGTAAGTATTGTTCTGTTGTGGACAATCTGAACTATAAAAACATTGCCATTTTGTATTTTCATTTTGTTGGCATTTTGCGCTATAATAAGCCATTTGTACAAAAGTTAATAAAGTCTTGAAATGGTCGGTATATATTGTATTGCTGCTAGTTGTATTTGAATCTAATATATATATATTTCTTGAAAATTAAATATTATTATACCTAATATCCAATGATTATTTTGGTGGTGAATTAATGCAATTAAAATATCTCTATTTAATGCTTCATTGTAATGCATGAAAGATGTTCCTCTTGAGTATTGCTTTAAGAAAACTTGCTGGTATAATGATTCTAAGTATAAATGAAGTAGGAAAAGGTTTAAATCTATTACTGAATGTTGATAAATGTAAAGTGTTAGTGTTTGAGAAGAGTGATTTGGTGACTGATTGCAATGTTTCGGTGAATGGTGTGAGATTGGGTCAAGTAAATGAGTTTGTATACTTGGGGAGTGTGTTTTCGAGGGATGGACGTATTGATCGAGAGATTGAAAGAAGAGTATCTGCTGGATGTAAGATATTGGGTGCTCTGGGAACCTTTACTCGGAACGTGAATGTATCCAGAGATGCTCGATTGAGTGTTTATAATGGTGTGTTAGTGCCTACGTTGATGTATGGTAGTGAATGTTGGGTATGGATGAAGAAACATGAACGGCGTATAACTGCTGTGGAAATGAGATATTTGCGGGGTGTGTGTGGATATACTAGAAGAGATCGTGTCCGGAATACATTGGTGTATGATGAATGTGAGATTGGGAAGAATGTTATAAGAAGAGTGGGAATAAGTCAGTTGAGATGGTTTGGTCATGTAGAACGTATGTCGAATGACAGATTGGTGATACAGGTGTATGTTGGTGAAATAGAGGGTGAAAGTTTGCGTGGACGGCCTAGGAACAAGTGGATGAATATGATTGAAGGGTTGTTGCGTGAGCGAAAGATTCTGAGCGTGAAGAATAAACGAGCTTGTATGAAAAGAATTATGAATGTGGTTGAAGCAAAAGTGGTGTGTCAGGATAGGAATGTTTGGAGAAAATTAATTGCGGGATAAATATGATGAATGAAGGCCAGCGTATGATTCTTGATTTTAGATTAATTGGTTAGATGTTTCGAGTGTTTACCTGCAATTGTGTGGAGACCATCTTCAGAAACAAGCGCAGTGTACACTAGCGAATGGATGAATGTTTGTTGTGTGTTGATGGATTTTGGTTGTGAGAAAAGAAATAGTTTGTATGGAGGAAGTGTTAATGTGGTCGAATCGAGTATCGTGTGTCAGGATGAGAATGTTGACGGGTTCGTGCTACCCCATTTAATGGGATATAGCGTGATGTTATGTATGTATGTATGTATAAATAATATTCGGTCTTCAGATTGATATACTCTCATTAATATATTTATAACGTCTGTAATTATAAAATTGTCGAGCCAGGCGCGTTTTTTTAGATTTGAATAATATAAAGGTTCATATGCATTATCGGGTAAATTATATGTAGCAGCCAATTCTAAGTCACAACAATTTTTTGTATTCGAGTTAATATCGATATCAGGATTGTTAATTTTGATTTCGAAATTGTCAATATTATCTGTGTTTAATGTTTTATCATTGTTGTCATTATCTGTGTGTAATGTATCGTCATCTTGTATTACAAAACGTCTCGGTGAATGTGATCTCTGAAAATGGGTGGTTGGTGTGGAAAGTAAATCATGCATGCCTATCAAAAATGAATCAGGTGCAGCTTGTAATGTGTAATCAAAGTCATGTTTACGTGGTGGTTTCCGTCCACTTTTGCCTTCACCTGGATGCTTTCTGCTTAATTTTGATAATTTATACTTTTTTTTTTGGTATGATCCCTTGCATGAGTTCCACAGCAATTGAATGGTAACAATTGTGAATATTGCAACTACAAGAATTTTTTTTGTTTCTTAAGTTTACAATATGAAATTCTTCTTTAAACGGATTCCGAACAATAAATACTTGCAATTCACCGTTAAACGAAATAAATTTATGCTTCACACAAAGTTGAGCAATATGTTTCTGTGACATTCTGTATCCAGTTTTTTTAAAATATTTTTGTTTGTGGAAATCTAAATTAGATTCTTTAATTGCATTGACTATGTCTTTTAAATTTTTTATTCTAATTCCCTCCAGCTCTATTTTTAAATTTTTAGTATGAAATTCCAGTTTTGTCTCATAATTACCCATGCCGTTATAGGCTCTATTAAACTCATTTAGAAAATATTGTTGCATTTTGTACATGGCTAATATTAAACCGTCTATTTTTAATTATTTCCAATCCGTCTCTTGTTTCACCATTTTATTGAGACTTTCACTGATATTGTTGGTCGCGTAGCAATCTCCAAATGCAGCAAATTTATTTGTGAATGAGATTTAAATTTGATATATAAATCAATTAGTGCTTCCTCAGTTTCACTTTCAAACAAATCATAAAAATTTTCTCTAATTGCAGGCCATTCTTTCTTAGCATTTCTTAAACTATTTTTTGCTGTGGAAATACAAGATAAAATTGCTTTTACTATACCTTCCTCTCTGTCTGTTACTATGGGAATATATTTAAAATTTCTTTCTAATTTCAGTAAAGGTAAGGCATGATATTTAAAAAATATTTCATGGTGTATTTTAAATTTTCTTTCATATAACATAAAAAGTACTGGAAAAATAGAGTCGTTTGATAATTCTGTATTTCGTACAGCTAATGTAGATAAATAAAAATCACCCATATTAAATGTGGTACCATAACTTAATGTTTGTTTTAGATGTTTATGTTTTTTCGAATGTTTTAAAATTCGATTGGTAAGCGAAATAATTTGTGGATCACCAAAGACTACTAGTATATTTGGAAATATTTCAATTCTTAAAACGTAATTATGTAACTGTTTCGCCAATTCATATAAACGATATATTTCATCATTTGTAATTTTTGTAGCTACTGTTTGATTTTTTTAATATTTTTAAATTGTATAGTGTTTCGCGGTGCTGCAGCTTTCTCCACATCTTGATAACATGAATTCGGTGCACTAAGACTATCTATTTCCTTTTGCACATAACATTGAATTTCTTCATACACTTTCATTGATTTAATTTCAGATAAACTTTTTTTCTTTAATTAAGGATAGCGTACTTGGCGGTGTGCGCACAAATTCTTTATTTTTATTTGAATTACCATGTGGAAATGGGACGTATATTGTATTATCACCAATGTAGTGCACAACAGCAGGAAAAACGTTCTCGTGTAAATTAATTATTGGTACGTACACATGCCTGGTGAATTTTGTGTTATAATTATTGTCACCAATTTGAATGGCGTAGTAAGTTTTATAAACATTTAATTCATGGAATTTCTTCGAACCATAAAATATCCGTCGGTAATGATCTGCCAAATAGTCTTTACAATGCTTTTTATCTAATTTATAAACTAATGCAGATTCGCTTTTCGGCAATTTTTGAGCAATTTGCAGTATTTCACCCTTGTATGTACCTCGTTGAATTTCTTCAAGAATTTTGGTAATTCTTTCAATATTTTTTTTCATATTGATTCTAAACAATATTCATATAAGATATAAAATTAATAATTATTTAAAATAATTTCCATTTACCTGAAATTATTCTCGTAACACAAAATTTTTATAAACTTTAAAGTTTATAATTACTGAACACCATTAATATAAATATATTTTTTTAATATTACTTTCTTCTTATAAAATTAAGGATATCACTCACTTATCGCTGCTACACTACTCCCAAACTTATCGTATTTACAAATAAACATCCAACAAAGGGAAGTCCCGGTCTCGCAAATTATGCCTTCATTGTTACCATATTATTTTAAAGTTAAATGTCGCATATTGTGTCTATTATGTTGCTATACCAATATTGCATCAGGCATCACCAATGTTGCCAACGTCCCGATAATTATACATTTAAACTAATATATTAGATATAACTTATTTGGCTGACTATGTTGTTTAATGCCGGTCAGCGTCGGTCGGTGTCGCGATGCCTGGATAAAATATACTCTCTCTCTCTGTTTGATATCACTTAGTAATGGTCAGCGAATATTTATGATTTTTTAGCGGAGTCAGCGTGTATTAATGTCGGTCAGCGTCGGTCGGCGTCGCGATGCTGGAATGAAATATACTAAATATTACTTGCAAGTCTCTGTTTGATATCACTTAGTATTGGTCAGCGAATATTTACCATTTTTTATCAGGACCAGCGTGTATTAATGCCGATCAGCGTCGGTCGGCGTCGCGATGCCGTCATAAAATATACTAAATAAAACTTGTAAGTCTCTGTTTGATATCATTTATTATTGGTCAGCGAATATATATCATTTTTTATCAGGGCCAGCGTGTATTAATGCCGGTCAGCGTCGGTCGGCGTCGCGATACCGGAATAAAATATACTAAATATTACTTGTATGACTCTATTTGATATTATTTAATATTGGTCAGCGATTATTTATCATTTTTTAGTGGGGTCAGCGTGTATTAATGCCGGTCAGCGTCGGTCGGCGTCGCGATGCCGGAATAAAATATACTAAATATTACTTGTACGTCTCTGTTTGATATTATTTAATATTGGTCAGCGATTATTTATCATTTTTTAGCTGGGCCAGCGTGTATTAATGCCGGTCAGCGCCGGTTGGCGTAGCGATGCCGGAATAAAATATACCAAATATTACTTGTATGACTCTATTTGATATTATTTAATATTGGTCAGCGTATATTTATCATTTTTTATCAAGACCAACGTGTATTAATGCCGATCAGCGTCGGTCGGCGTCGCGATGCCGGAATGAAATATAGTAAATATTACTTGTAAGGCTCTGTTTGATATCACTTAGTATTGGTCAGCGAATATTTATAATTTTTTATCAGGACCAGCGTGTATTAATGCCGATCAGCGTTCAGCATTTTATTCTTACCCAGAAAAAAATCTATTTAAATAATATACAAATTCAATATCAAAATATGACATTCAATTTTATTTTTTTATTCAATTTTGCCTTATAAACACATGTTTAATTACTTGAATACAGACCATTAAAGTTGTTGTTTTATAAACAGCCATTTGAAAATTTTATTCCGCTAGCGGTTTAAAATGTTTATTTCACTACCGGTTTAAAAATGTCAAATATATGTCAATTAAAATAAATCAAAAATGTATTATATAGTTATACATACGAAACATTACAGGTACAAGAACAAGTTTAACTAAGCATTTCATTTTCTCATTTTTCTCATTAACGAAGTTAGGTCTTGCAATGGTTCGCTTATGAAAAAAATGTTGCAGTTTTGAAGACTGCCACTTTCAAAGTTTACACTTCTCGTAGCACTAAGTAATTAGTTGTTCACGACTTTATACAACTATTTATTCAATTTTGCCTTAATATCTTGAAATCTCACTAGTCGCTGATTGTGAGTTTTGTTGTTGTTGCCATGGGTTGAATTGTTTACAAGGAAAGAAAATTGGATCAACCCATGGCAACGTAACAACAAAACTCACAATCAGCGATTAGTGACATTTCAAGATTTTGACTTCATATAAAAAAATCCTACACTCAAATTGGAGAAGTTTATTAAGGCAAAATTGAATAAATAGTTATATTACACTCGAGGTTAAAATGTATGTTCAACTCGTGGTATTAACGCGCTTGCGGCTTCGCCGCTCGCGCGCTTAAACTTACCGTTCATTAAACATACATTTATACCGCTTGTATAATAAATAACTATTAAATGGAACCCATTTTTAATAATACTGTAGTAAAATTGCTTATTACCTTTTAACCCGTACCAAACATAAATATAATAGTTTATTGTATACACATAGAGAAAATAAACAAAAATTATTTTTTAAATATTAATTAACAAAACCGTTTATTTGAAAATCATATTATTTATTAGAACAAGTTATTAATTATATTACACAATTAATTAAACTACAATTTATCGAGTCGGCCTGTGGATCTTGAGAACCCTGGTTCGATCCCCATAGCCGACAAACAATTTTCACCAATTTAAATCTACCCCTGTGGCTCCCCCTTCACTAACATCTTTGGAGACCGTGATTTGACTGCTGGTAACCGCACTTCACGCGAAAAAATATATCAGTTATATTGGCGTAGCTCTCCTAGAATAATGTTTACTAGTATAACACTTGTCTATAAGAATCACGTTCATGCCTTGTGTCTTGTAAGAAATTGTAAGTTAGTTTAGAGTCAAGCTTGTATCAAGTATCATCGTTGCTAATATTTGAATAATATCCTTTAAAAAATCAACTTACGTAGATCAAACTATTATTTATATTTAAAGTCCATTATGATAATTATAAATATGGAATAGGTTAATAATTTTTTAAGATCAGCTTTAATTATAAATATAGGAAGAGTATTATTTTTACATAGGAAAATTTTGTAACTTCGAACCTATTCATATTGTAGTCGATTATAGATCTTTCCATTTTTAGCACTAGCAACAAAATTGTCTCTCTTTCAACGCGAGACAATCCTGCGTGTTGTTTTTAGGACTAGATGCATCATGAATCACAGGAGGAACACGATGCAGAGCATCAATATCATCTCCATTATTTGGATAGTCTATTTTCTGGCTTATGTTTGAAATTACATTAATTAAGTTTTCGTTTGTATTTTACGGAATACCTCACATTTCAGCGCTATTTAATTTAAATCATTACTCTAAATCTCACATTTTTCATTTTAAATTATTATGCTCAGCTTTAATATTATATATTAGTGCCATTTTCTCAATAATTTAAACTCAAAATCGTAATTTTAATAAAGTTTTCAAATCCAACAATGTCTGCTTAACTTCATTTAGAGTATACTTAGACGAACTAGGCCTTCTTACAAGTATCGCATAACCAATTTATATTAGAAGTAAGTTTGAGTAAGATTCATTTGTCATCCGAATTATGTGAGTGCAAGAAAAATGGTAATTTTTTTACACAATTTATTACATGTTAATCCGGAATTATTTCTTGATTCCGTATTAATGACAATATTACAAACGTGGCAAAAGAATGAAGTCGTTAAAATTGTAATATATATATATATATATATATATATATATATATATATATATATATATATATATATATATATATATATATATATGTCTCAGCCCAGTAATGATATTATAGTCCTGGGCCTTACGCAAGGATGAATAGTCAATTGCTAATTAAATCAGTATAAAACAGTATTTAATCAGTTGCCGATCTTCATATTTAAAAACATACTACTTGTATTACAAATTGTATAATAACAATTTATATTTAAGTGATGAATTATTGAGCACTAACTACATATCTCACTCATGTATTTTGTCAATAAAATACTTATTCAGAATTACACGTCTGCTAACCACAACAAAATTAGAAAAAGTGTCTGGCAGTAATTGATGCAAACGTATCATTGGCAGTGTCTCTCAATTTTGCTTCAATATTAAATTAGTTCATATAAACCATATCCTTCAAAAAGCTCCATAAGAAAAAGTAGTGTTAGATCCAATGACAGTAGAGGCCAACGAATCAGATCATTGGTTTCAATTCACCTTCCACCATATCTTGATTCAAACATTTCGTAACCATACGAGAATTATGTGATTGTGCCATAAATTGTTAACCAATATAGTGGAATATTTTGAAATAAGTAATCAATTTCATCTCTTAGAAAATTTTCATATTAGTCATCATTTAATTCATCAACAATTAATCTACCGACAAACAGTTTCCGCTAAAAACTACCCCTGTGGATAACATCTTTAGGGATCGTAATTTGACGGCTGGTAATGGCAATTCACGCGAAGAAATATTTCATTTACCGAGATAAACTACGGTAGAGTGCCATACCCAGTAATAGGTAAATTTCGTGATGATATATTTATTTATTTATTATTAGTAAATTTTCTTTAATCAGAAAACCGTAAGTGATATATAAAAATTGTATTGTATTGCTGGTAATTTAAAATTTGTCTGGAAAATATTTCTGGAATGATATTGTCATTCAGTTGAATAGCTTGACGAAGTGGTTTGTATGAATAACATAATTAATTTTTTTAATGGTGTCCTACTGTATTATTTGAGATTCAACTGTTATCTAAAATTTCTCTTACCGATATTGTAGGATTTACATTGATTGCGGCTAAAATATTAGTATCCACGCTTGGTAATTTTTCATACTTTTGGCAGGGTTTGTTTTAAATTTTGGTCCAAACTAGTGAATTTTTTTTCGTTTAGTTGTTGTTCAGGGTACAGATTAAAATATTGTTGTCAATTTTTTAAAATATTTAATGTACATATTATACGAGTACATAGCTGTCTTTTCTTCATTCGGAAAATCAATTTTCAATTAAACAGGGAATTAGATCGCAATAATACTTTTTGCAACTATTTAGTAACAACAATATTTGAAATGTCAAAAATACAGAATAATGACATTGTGTCTTCTACAATTTTTTGTTATTCTAAAGCAACATACAAACATACAGTGATTTTTGAAAACCTAATATTTGTAAAATAATGATAATTATTTTCTTAGTTCAATTACTTTCGTAATTAACCATTTGTTCTATCGACTAATATGATTTTCAAATAATTAATAAACGATTTTATTAATTATTATTTTTTTATTGATTATTTTAGTTCTAGTACTTCTCCCAAACCCTTCCTTCCGTTTTCACAATACTTTGCGTTCTTTTGTCGCGTCATTGTGGTGATATCTGTGTTACTGTTTATTGTGTTCCGCGATGAGCGATTTGAAAGAGCATAACATTTCCATCAAATTTTGTTTCAAGCTCGAGAAAACTGCAACCGAAACTCGCCAAATACTTCTATGGAAAAAACCCAAGCCTTCAATGGTTTAAGAAGTTCAAGAATGGAAGGACGAGTGTGGAAGACGATGAGCGCTCTGGACGTCCTTCAACCAAAACATTCAAATTGTGCGTGAAACAATTCTCCGAGACCGTCGACAATCAATTCCTGACATCTGTAATAAAGTTAGAATGTCATATAGCACAGTCCAAAGAATTTTAGTGGACGAACTTTGATTGCGCATAATTGCTGCCAAATTTGTTCCCCGTTTGTTGACACACGATCAAAAGCAAAATCGTGTTATCATTTACCAGGAACTGAAAACATGGGCCGAAAATGATGAAAACTTCTTTCTTTTTTCCTAAAATGTAAACTAAGCTGAAAGGTAAGAGATTTGAGACTGCTGAGCAGATTCAAACTATATCACAGGAGGTCCTAAGCGTTATTGAAAAAAATTACTAAAAAAATATTCTGAACAGTGGAAGGATTGGGATAAGTATTTAACTGTAAGCGGGGATTATTTTGAAGGGGCTATTTTGTTGGTTTAAAGTTTTAATAAATACACTTCGTTTAAAAATACAATTAAAGATTGCCCAAATTTAATTTCTAAACAACTAAAATATAGTATAACAATTCATAAACCCGGTAATTCAATACAACCTATAATTTCGGGAATTAATTTACCTACTTATTTACTTTCAAAATGGCTATTTAACCAATATAGAAATTTATTTAACCAATATAGAAATATGTATAATCCTAAACATACGATTGAACGCCTTCGAAATTCGGGACTTTGCCAAATTTCATGTAATGATTGTAAAGTTTCCATCGGACAAACTAAAAGGCAAGTAACAACAAGATTTAAAGAACATATAAACTACGTTAAATACGGTAATCCGAAAAAATCGAGAGTGGCAGAACATATTTTTCATAATAATCATAATATTAACTCCGATAATTTAAAATTACTAAAGACGGTTTGAGAGTATAAACATATTTAAACATAAACATCGGTTGATTAATTCTGACCTGGATCCCATACCTAACAGTAAATTATTTGATTTCTTAGGTAATTAGTTTTTAGTTGACTTAAGCGTTATGCTTATTAATTTCTTGGATACGGCTCTTTGCTTCGTTTTAGTATAAATAGGTATGTTCCCTTTTGGTCAAATTGGATTCAATCTTGACCACTGATTTGGTTCAGTCCTGTAATCTTGTTTTTTTCCTTTTTCTACTACGGATGAGAACTTGATTCTTTTATTAAGGCTTAGGGGTTAAAGTCTTTGTTAGTTACATCTAATGAACTATCTATTTTAAAATCGATTCTACATGTTTACCTGTTAACCTGGATCTCGTGGGGCTTTCATTGCAGTTCATGAATTAGGTGTGTTCATAACTATATGTCGAATCAAATCTGACGAACATTTTCATCGCAAGTGTGCGTAAATTTTTTAAATTTAAATTCCCAAAAAACTGCTATTGATTTCTTCACGAAAAAATCCTAGAAAATTTTTTGTTACTCTGCACAACGTGTGTTCAATTGAAAGTAAACAATCAAATCTACTATAAAAATCATTTAATAATGATCTTAAATTACTAATGTAGCAGTCACAAAAACAACCTTAAAATATTTGAACATTAAAGTAAAATAGCCTTAAAAAATTGAAGTTTGAGATAAAATGGAAAACATTTAACGGAATTGAGTATGTCTACCTACATGTAATATTATTAGGTTAGATTTTTTGTTTGTTATATGACATGACTGAAAGTACAGTGACGATGATAAATTTTAATCCAAATTTACGACAGAAAAATTCGGGGGACGCTTGGATATGAAGCAGAATCTTTCTGCTTGCCGGGCAGAGATGCTAACCGCTACAACACATCACCTAGGTACGAAATATAGCGGCAACCGAATTCTTCTATCATAGTGTCTAAAGCAGCATCGATTCCAAGACTTCTATATGATAGGTATAGACAACGGGTTTCGTCTGCAACGATACATCTTTTGATTTTAAAGGAAATCATACCACGAAGTATTTTTTTGTCATATGACATGACTAAAAGTACAGTGACGATAAATTTAAAGCTAAATTTATGATAGAAAAATGTTCGAATCCAGGCGTCATCCGAATTTTTCTGTCAGTTATTTATGTATAAAGTATTTGTATACTTCCGGACGAGACGCTGCCGAGACTGTAACATGGAATGAGGCAGCTAACATAAATCTATTTTGTGAAGTGTTCCACACAATTTTTTTACTTCAAACTCTGCAGATACTCAAAATTTAAGAAAAGAAATTCACGGTGCTACTGTTTGATAGTTGATTGTTCTTATAACAACCAACAATAATTGATTGATTGGTTTATAAACAAAGTAAAACTGATAATGGGGTAGGTGGCTCAGTGGTATTGAATCGGCCCGTGGATTTGAAAGCCCGGGATCGATTCCCGCAGCCGACAATTTATCATCAATTAATCTACCGACAAACCGTTTTCATTACATTAAAACTATTTCTCTGGTTCCCTCAACGCTATCATCTTTGGGAGCCGTGATTTGACACCTGGTAACCGCACTTCGCACGAAGAAATATTTTACTTACATACCTAGATTTGCTACGACAGAGCACCACACTCATTAATGAAGGAAGGAAGTAATGATATATTTATTTATTTCTCAATCCTAATGACAGTTTGGGTAAAAGTGGTACAAGATAAGTGAAGTTCAAGATTAGTTAGATTAGAAAAATATTGCATTAAATTTACTCCTAACGAAATTTCAACTACAACATGGGAAAGAGTGAAATGAGAAAAACGTAACAATTCTAAACAAAGATGTGATGCTGATCTATCTACATGAAAAGTTAAGAAATTTGAAAGCATCGTCACTTTGATTAAAATAATTTATTCCCTAAACAATGTGAATATAGAAAAGTGATCTGCTGAAAATTATGTTAACATCATTATGGCAGCGCATCGACTACGAGAAATTAATTTTGAAGTTAGTGAAGCATTGTTACTAGCTGGTTTGTCTGACGAGTATCGATCAGTTATTATGAGCATGAAAATTTTTTGAGCAGAAGCTGCTACGACACCTGCATACATCATTAATTGATCACCATGTCGCATGTTGGGTGGGAGGACACCAGAAGAAATGTGGACAGGATTCAAACCAGATTTGAGTTTAATTCGTGTTATTTGGTTGCAAGATCGAAGTTCACATTCCGAAACAGAAGCGATATAAATTAAATCCGAAATCAGAAGAGTATATTTTTAGGATACAGCGAAGAAGTTAAACCGTATGGAGTTTACAAGACAGTAACGGGAAAAATTCACATTGTCACGATGTAGATCAGGCAAGTTAAAAGCCTGAAACTATTTTGTATGTATTCCCAGAATTATCTGATCTAATAAGGTTGAGTCCTATAAAGGAATAGAAATAGTTCAGAATAAATCAGCGTCGTCGTTTGTTGACCGTTTACAAAATTGTATTTATTCTTCCGAAAGTGCAGATTACATTGTTCTGCTGCCTGACAATCAGACAGAACCCTGTACAAATTGTAGATATTCAAATCAACCTGAAGGCTAAGATAATGTTGCTTCGTTATTTGACAATCAGAGTACAGTTCGAAAATCTTCCAAATAACCGAAACCTATATAACACGACGATTGCTATAACGACTAATGATCCAGTTTCGATAAAAGAAGTTGTCAGTCGCTCTGACAAGCAGTATTGATTAGAAGAAATGGAAAATAAATATGGGTCACATATCGAAAATATAACTTCAAAACAAAAAGAGACCCATCTGGTAAAATTATACGCTACAAGGCAAAATTACTAATCAAAGAAAGGGATTAATTATACTAAAAATATCTATTCGATTTTTAATGGCAATGGTTGTTAAATTTGATCAATTATTAAAGTGAAAATATTTCGAAACCTATCATACTTGTTATTACCTATAATGGTGAATCCTATTAAGTATCTGGTGGTGTTATACCGGGTGAAACATCATACCTGTGTACATAGGCGATTAACATGAAAAAACAGTTTTTCTGGGCGCATTGCTCCCCAAATTATTTTAGCCAAAAATAAATGTTGTAGAGCATAAAATTCTGCATCTAAATCGATAAACAGAATTATATTTACATGCGTTATAACGACAGAAATTAAATAAAAAAATATTAAAAATTACGTTGAAAATATCAAATAACCATGGAAGTGAAACAAAAATAGATAGATGCTTGACGTTTGACAGATCTCCTGATTTAACACCTAGCGATTTTTTTTATGGGGTCATCTTAAATGTAAAATTTATAAGCAACGCCACCCAAATATTAATTCTTTGAAAGAAGCTATCGTGGATAAGTGCGCCTTAATCACAAATAGGCAGCTCGCTAATGTACGACATTCCTTCTACAATAGACTTGGTTATTGCTTGGCTGAAAATGGAGGTTTATTTGAATATTTATTGTAATAATAAATTGTAGTGATTATTTTATTGAGAGAATTATTGTTTGATATTTGAATTATAATAGATAGGTTATAATTTTTACATGACCAACCCTATAAGAAATAAACGTTTCATTGAAATGTACAATTGTTTATTTATTATTAAATTGTAATAATACGTATGGAGTTTTTTGTATGAATTTTATTGAATGATTAATTTGTCGAGGGTAAAATATCAAATAGACAGAAAAACGTCAAGCATTTCTCTATTTTTGTTTCACTTCCATGGCTATTTGATATTTTCAACGTAATTTTTAATCTTTTTTTATTTAATTTCTGTCGTTACAACGCATGTAAATGTAATTCTGTTTATTTATTTAGATGCAGAATTTTATGCTCTACAATATTTATTTGAAGCATTTTTGGCTAAAATAATTTGGGGAGCAATGCGCACGGAAAAATTGTTTTTTCATGTTAATCGCCTATGTACACAGGTATGATGTTCCACCCGGTATATATATATATATATATATATATATATATATACAGGGTGAGTCTGGGAAGACGCCCCCCCCCCTTTAACTTTTTTATTATGAGTAATAGAAAAAAATGGTTCATATGAAAGTTTTATTTTAAATATACTATTTGATGGCAGATGTAGATATTTTTTATAAAGTCAGGTTTACAAGATACGATTATCAACTTTTATTTTTTAAATAGCAACCTATAATTATTTTACTAAAATAAAAACCGCCATTTTTTTCTCTTTTCAACGGTGTATTAGTTTTTATTAATGTATCTGAAAAATAAGAAAATTGAGAAATACTAGAAATAATTTTTATACAAATATTATAGGTGGCTATGTGAAAATAAACAAAATGTAACAGTGTTAAATTAATGTCAAAAAAGTATACATTTGCTGGTTACTTTATTTAACTTATTTTGCAAACAATAAAAAAAAGTTTTCAAATGTTTACGAAAGAAGAATTAATAGATATGATTCTAATAATTGGTGAATCGACTGGAACTGGACTTTTTTCTTTGGGGATACCTCAAGGATCTTGTCTACCAGAAGATACCTACAGATGCAGAAGACATGAAAGAGCGTATTCGAAATGCTTTCCAAAATATTTCGCGAAATATGCTGGCAGATGTTCGAACACATCACGTTCAACGCTTAAATTTTTGTATTACAGAACATGGTCGTAACTTTGAACATTTGTTTTAAGTTGTTTTTGTTACTGAATTTGTTGCTTTAGTTTGTTAAGTTGTATAACACTGTTACATTTTGTTTATTTTCACATAGCCACCTATAATATTTGTATAAAAATTATTTATAGTATTTCTCAATTTTCTTATTTTTCTCGAATTTTTTCAGATACATTAATAAAAACTAATACACCGTTGAAAAGAGAAAAAAATGGCGGTTTTTATTTTAGTAAAATAATTATAGGTTGCTATTTAAAAAATAAAAGTTGATTGTCGTATCTCGTAAACCTGACTTTATAAAAAATATCTACATCTGCCATCAAATAGTATATTTAAAATAATAAAACTTTCATATGAACCATTTTTTTCTATTACTCATAATAAAAAAGTTAAAGGGGGGGGGCGTCTTCCCAGACTCACCCTGTATATATATATATATATATATATATATTTCAGTCATGTCATATAACAAAAAAAAAATCTAACCTAATAATATTAAATGTAGGTAGACATACTCAATTCCGTTTTCCATTTTATCTCAAACTTCAATTTTTTAAGGCTATTTTACTTTAATGTTCAAATATTTTAAGGTTGTTTTTGTGACTGCTACATTAGTAATTTAAGATCATTATTAAATGATTTTTATAGTAGATTTGATTGTTTACTTTCAATTGAACACACGTTGTGCAGAGTAACACAAAATTTTCTAGGATTTTTTCGTGAAGAAATCAATAGCAGTTTTTTGGGAATTTAAATTTTAAAAAGTTACGCACACTTGCAATGAAAATGTTCGTCATATTTGATTCGACACATAGTTATGAACACACCTAATTCATGAACTGCAATGAATGATATATATATATATATATATATATATATATATATATATATATATATATATATATATATATATATATATATATATACTTCTATCCGGTATCAATCGAGCACGTATCAATTGAGGCCCTTTAAAGTTATTACATAAACGTAAAATAGAAACATGGCAGTTTATAATACAGCAAGTCCCGCTTTGAAAAACCTTATAATAGCTGAGATATTCAAGTTTAAAGTTTTAGCAAAATGTTAAAGGTTTGAGGTTAGATTCGGTCGGTAATGTAGAAAATATTTACCTTTAAGTGTGAATCTATGCTAGACTGTGTATGTGTTAGTGTATATGGGAAAATAACTTACAAAATGTTTGAACATTAATAAAAGAAAAATTAAATAGCTTTTAATAAAAATTATGACATATATAATAACTAGAGTCAATATACAAATGAGAATTTATGATAAGTACATGAAATTATTTATAATAAATTATTTACAAACAAAATTAATCAAATAGATGCTATGTATTTACATAGATAAGAAATTACAATCATAATGATAATTATAATAATTAGTACATGTATACATATTTACTAGATTAAGGATGTAAACTGTTTTCGAGTTAATAATGTTACAAAACAGACGGATCTATAAAAAAATTAAAATCGATAATTCTCGAAAACGTTTAATCCTACATCGTTTATCTTAACATTTAATGCTATATTTAATCCTGAAGGCGTTTCCATTATATTATTGATACAAAAACTGGTTCATAAAAAAATCATTATATCGAAAATATATGAATACAAAAACAGTGATTCTAACATTATTAATTATCCTTCTATTGATCAAACCCCTCAGGTATGTGATTTTCTAGTGATTAAACTGTAGAAATTGAGACTGCAGTTATCTGAAGCCGCTCTTCTCGTCGTTGGAATCTGTAAAAATAATTTAACTTAGTATTGATTTTAAAATGGAATCTATTTATAAACATATAAAAGTTACTGTAATTTGTTATTTAATAATTGATAAAATTATCGTTACATCATGATTGAAAAATATTCCTTGATGACTTGAACGAGAAAATTTAAATTTTGAAATATTATCTCTTAAAACCAATTAATTAAAAATAAAACATACCTGAACAAAATAAAATTTTAGTGAAAAAGGTCAAACTATAAAAAAATTAAATAAATCAGTACATAAAGCGAAAACGTATAAATATCATACTTAACTGATAAAAAACTGCACAAGGCTAGCCGCTATTGACATCAAATTTGTACTGCAAAATGACTCCCAAAAAACCACAATTTGATTGACCTGAAATATAGTAATGAATGTTTATTAAATGCAGAAAACTGATGCGTCTGCACCTACCTGCGTACGACTTTATCAGTGAATACTAGGATTTTTGTCAATGGCCAGCCATAAAAGGATATCGAAAAATCCAATAATACAAGAAACTGATTTATTTCAACACAGGCACAGAGAAAGACATGAATTTGTCTGTAACTCCACCTTCACAGGAACGAAAACACGGACATCAAATATCTTAGCTCAATTTACGACGGTGTATAGAAGGGGTTATCGAACATTCATAATTTCGAACGATTCCCCAAAAAAATAGGTTATGTAACTTTCTCTATTTTGTATCACTATTTTTTTTACAAATGTTACGAGCTTAATTATCGATCTCTTCTCGCTTGGTGTGAATTTAGTAATCTGAAAATTTGGTAACATTAAAATAAGTTATACACTGACAAATTATGATTTGTTTGCAGAAAGTAATAAATATGTCAAATAAAAATTACGGATAATTTTTAGATATTATCATATTTTAGTTAATGAACCGATTAAAATATGAAAATTCCAAATAAATAATAAAAACATGACAGCATAATATATCAATTATTTTAGATATTTTTTACTCAATAATTTATCGCTTAAGTAAAATCACTCATAATTGCTTTGAACACACTACACACGTCTCATATATGTAATTATATGTAAAAAGGGCCAAACAAAACACTAACTGAAAATTAGATACAGTTGAAATGTTTGTTTGTTCTTGATAATTTCTCTTACGACCAAGAAGTTCCATCATTTGAGTGTGTATTGGAGAAATTTATTTTAATATACAGTATTATTTTATTGTCATCATCGCATTACCTGTAAATTAATGCATATTATTATAAAAATTTTACATTTCACTTAAAGGTTATGTTAAATGCATTATTATCCATTTATACGAAAAAAATACATGAATAATTACATGAAAATATAATTTCCGTAAACTTTTAAAAATTGTTTCAAATACTTACTTATCTATTGACAATCTTGAACCGGCTTCAAGTGACCTGTCCAACTGTCACTTCTTGTTAATCGTTGTCATTTATAAATTTATACTGTAAATGAATAATATTAAACAAATTGACAGTTGTGCATCATGCTTTAATTAGCCTGTTCCATCTTATGTCACAATATTCTATATCTCTGCTTTAACTTTGACTATTTACGTGACCTAAATTCCTTCTAACCTCATACAATATGAGTACATCAGTGGTGCCAACTGACTCGTAATAAAACGCGCTTTTATTTAGGCAACTATCATGATATTTTTACTTAAAACTAAAAATATTTGAGATAATAACTAGTTAATAACATGAATATAATATGTTTTGGTAACCTCATACAATATGAGTACATCAGTGGTACCAACTGACTCGTAATAAAACGCGCTTTTATTTAGGCAACCATCATGATATTTTTACTGAAAACTAAAAATATTTGAGATAATAACTAGTTAATAACATGAATATAATATGTTTTAGTATTTTTATAATATATTTATATTATATTCACAATAAAATAATTATTTTCTTAATTTAACAATAAATAATTTGTAGTAAATTGAACACGCAAAATACTCGATCAGAGCAGGTGAAATAGTATGTTGTAATGAGCATAATATTCTATACACAAACGGACGAACATTTCATAATGATAACATTTTAGCATAATATAAAATAAAGGAATTGCTTAATTAATTAGCTAATATATAAATCTCATTTTAAATATTTTTGGGATTATTTAACAATGAAAATAAATTGAATACTAACATATACTCCCTTTATAGAATAGGAGTAAGGTATTAAATATTTAATATATTACTGTACTGGGATTAAATTTCAGTTGTACAGAGAAGCATAAATAAATAAATAACTTTAAAATATGTTTTTTATAAATCGTTTAACAAATTTGTATATTTTGATATGTTGTTACGGATTGCGCTGATAAATTGATTATATTACTATTTTAACAACAATAAAATAATACGAGTATAACATTGTTAATATTTTATTTATTACGACATCATATCAACCACTTTCGCACACAATATTGTACATCAGTACATAGTTCTACGCTAGCAAGCGCGAATTTGGTTCTAAATGTCCGTAGTTCAAATCCGTAAATAAATATTTTACATTTTTATTTTATATGTTAATATCAATTATATTGTTAGAGACTTGCAAATCACGAATTGATAAACAATTGTTGCAGAAGTCATTATTTTTAGCAAAAAACTTAAATGGATCGTGCTGAAATAGATTTGATTTTATGGCATAATTTAAATACGCAAATCAAAATGTGTGCTTAATAAAATTAAAACAGAAAATGTCCTTTTGGCCTATTTTATTTATTTATTTATGTTACGCTGTACAACAGGAATTTAATTCCAATTACAGTACAGGGTCCGCACTCACCGAGCAGCAGTGTGGTAGTTTATATAATTTTCACGAGCGATGTGCCCAAATTAAACCTTCCTCTCTATGGTTTGAATACGCTATGATAAAAACTTTGCGTGGTTAAAAATTTTAACCACTCGTTGCTGGGCAACCCGTGATTAATGAAATCTTGTGATTAAACAATCGTTTTACAAACTGAAAACAGCCTCAAAAATTCAATTTTTCGCACGGTCGTAGATAAAATCAGTAAAATGCAACAGATTTTTATTTTAAATTTCCTGCAATAAAACTAACCAAAAAAATAGGATTTTTAATAATTATTATGTTATTAGTTGTAAAATGGCGGATACTTCAAGGTAATTATATTAAATCTGTACATAATTTTTAAATTTGGTTTAAAACAAACCAAACATTTTTCAACGCAATTTTTTGACTCATAGGTATCCAGTGATATGGAGTTTCCTCTTAAGTAGGTGGGTAGATATTGACGTCGTAAAACTTTTATGAAAATAACATTGCATTTACACTTGTTTGCGGGATTTTTAATAAATAAAAATAAATCTCTGCCTTAGTGCTTAATGAGTTCCATTTTTCTTTAGAAACATATTTACATTCAATTTTTTTTAATTGTTACGGTTATTTTCATACCATAATCAACAAAAATTGTTGAGATTAATTATGATACCTATCAAAAATATTACAATTTATCCATTATTAATGTACTTAGAGAAATTCCGATAATGACCGAGGATTCCAGAAAAAAACATAACATAACATATGAAATGTAATTTGTTCATTTCCCATGTCATGTTGTGTAAATGAACTATAAAGTGGTATATGGGCTTGTATATATTTATATTTTCATTATGTTATGAAATCTATGCTATGTAAACTATAAATCCAGCTTTATGCTGGATTTATAGTTTACATAGCGTAGCATAGTTAATAATGAAAATGAAATAAAAATATTCGTAACAAAAAATAATTACATATATAAACTTAATTACTCATAAAAATTATTTGAAAATTATATTCATCAAAGTACCTATAAACATCTTATTTTTTATGAGATACAATTATTTTTAAGACAATTATTTTTAGATACGCATTCTATTGCGTTAAATTTTGCATGAAGTCATTTTTACATTAAATATTAAAACGGCTTGACATAGGTGTTAATGCGATATAACTAGTAACTAACTAGTATTTAATGCTATATTTAATTTTATTATCAAAATATCATTTACCTATTTCGTACAAAGAGTTAAAAATTTTGAAATATTCCTAATGCGAACTATGGGGACCCATAGGAGTAATGTTAAAAAAAGATATTCTCCTCAATTCGGCACTGATTATACTGCACCATTATCATTCTAGCGTATCGCAAGAGAGACGTTTCATAGCCTGTAGAGCTTTATTTACTCACCGGACTATGGTTTGAGACCCCTAGACTCAGGAGCGCACTGGCCCATTAGATCTTGTTTAAATATTTTTGTTTAAATGCGGTGAATATTGCTTTAGAAGGTAGTATTTTAACATAATTATCGTACACATTCGATAGCTAGAATATAGAATTATATTAATGTTACAAGGGTTCGATATTTGGAAATATTCTTAGTGCAAACTATGTGTAGGTAATGTTATCACTCGCATCATGGGATTAATACCAATTGGTAATTGGCTAGCAAGTTAGTGGTTGTATAGCACTGAACATTCATTTTATTAAACTTCCTTTAGCATTAATTATATTTGCCCGCTGTTAGTTGCCAGATTCACCCTGTTGTGGGATCATGCAGAGTAGAATTATATTTCTATATTTGCAAACTTGCAGAATTTTTATCCCTACTAATCATTACAGTTAATTCAGTTTATGGCCGCGCCAAAGTATTGCATTTTAATTGATACCTGTGCATAGAATTATTCAGATAATCTTAAAATAGGTTTACAATATACGTAGAATTATTGATTAGATAGTGGCATATGTTAATTATTTATAATTATGAAGAAAATACAGGTCAAAGTGGAGCGTTATTCTTAGAGTATTTATTTATTTATTTATTTATTTAAATCACTACCCAACAGGTAAAACCTAATAATAGGGTTGAAAAAACTTATATTATATTTATGTATGTAGGGGAACATTAACTTGTAATTCATTTTAATTGATACCTGGGCATAGAATTACTCAGAAAATCTCAAAATAGGTTTACAATATATGTAAAATTATTTATTAGATATTGGCATATGTCAATTATTTATAATTATTTAGAAAATACAGTTCAAAGTGGAGCGTTATTCTTAGAGTATTTATGTATGTAGGGGAACATTAACTTGTAATTCATTTTAATTGATACCTATCCATAGAATTACTCAGAAAATCTCAAAATAGGTTTACAATATATGTAAAATTATTGATTAGATATTGGCATATGTCAATTATTTATAATTATTTAGAAAATACAGTTCAAAGTGGAGCGTTATTCTTAGAGTATTTATGTATGTAGGGGAACATTAACTTGTAATTCATTATAATTGATACCTATCCATAGAATTACTCAGAAAATCTCAAAATAGGTTTACAATATATGTAAAATTATTGATTAGATATTGGCATATGTCAATTATTTATAATTATTTAGAAAATACAGTTCAAAGTGTAGCGTTATTCTTAGAGTATTTATGTATGTAGGGGAACATTAACTTGTAATTCATTTTAATTGATACCTATCCATAGAATTACTCAGAAAATCTCAAAATAGGTTTGCAATATATGTAAAATTATTGATTAGATATTGGCATATGTCAATTATTTATAATTATTTAGAAAATACAGTTCAAAGTGGAGCGTTATTCTTAGAGTATTTATGTATGTAGGGGAACATTAACTTGTAATTCATTTTAATTGATACCTGTGCATAGAATTACTCAGAAAATCTCAAAATAGGTTTACAATATATGTAAAATTATTGATTAGATATTGGCTTATGTCAATTATTTATAATTATTTAGAAAATACAGTTCAAAGTGGAGCGTTATTCTTAGAGTATTTATGTATGTAGGGGAACATTAACTTGTAATTCATTTTAATTGATACCTATCCATAGAATTACTCAGAAAATCTCAAAATAGGTTTACAATATATGTAAAATTATTGATTAGATATTGGCATATGTCAATTATTTATAATTATGAAGAAAATACAGTTATACTAGTAAAATTTATAAGTATATAATCAATTATATAAATGATATTTTGTTAGATTTGTTTTAATTTTAAATTTTATTTTACGGTAGTGGTTTTTTATGTACTTTGTAATTGTTTTTAGTAAGTAAAATCTGTAATTATTTATATGTGATTAAAATGTTTAAATGCATAACAATCATAAACAACTAACAATGCATACAAATGCAACAGCTTGGCAACAGTGATATTTCACTTAATTGCTATCTTATCCATTCAATTTTGTTTGAACCGTTTTCTAACTTTATTATAGAAAACCATTACTTTCAGATAAAACGTTGTACATCACAAGTAACTAAAATGCATACCGTGACTTTATTTTAACGTGAAACAGGATTTTCCATATCCATGGTTACAAATTTGACACCAATGAACTATTTTTAAATGAAACATAGGTTATTAAGTTGATAGTTTTATTTATTACTGTCGTATTGTTATTAACGATTTGCTATCTGTAAACAATATAATAACAGTTTCATAGTTGAAGAAAATGATCACATATTTATATTTTTTTATCAAACAATGGAGAAATAAAATGATCTGCTAGGTCTCGTCATCTAACACCACCGAAATCTTTACTGGGATTTAAAAAAACTATAGTATATATACACTAGGAATATTTTATTTAAATTTAGAAGAATTCAAAATTCAAATTCAAAACGTATCTGGAAGCATTTGAGCTGCCTAAATATTTATGTTATGAATGAATGTTATAAGCAACTAGGCCAATGCTTGGCAGTAAATAAAGGGATTTTGGATAATTTAGTATAATTATTATTTATTTGTATATCTTATAATCGTTCAAAATAAACGCTCGTAAGAATTATTACATTCAGGTTTACGCGCTCGTGCAATAATCATCTCACGCCCGTATAATTTTACTCTTATATTTATAATGTGTGACGAAGTCATATGAATTGCCCTCGCACAAGTATTTTTATATATTCGAAGCGTAGTTCAGTGGTAGTGAGCGCGCATTTGGTGCGAGAGATCCACGGTTCGAATCTACTTTTCGACTTTATTTTTTATATTTTTGTTTTAAACGTTAATGGTCATTAATGTGGTTGATACTCGCATAGCACTAATTGACAAACGACCGTTGAAGAAATAATTAAATTTACTATTTTTGGTTTTGGTCTGTCGCTAAATTTGAGTATAAAAAGGCGATTTCGATAGCATTTAAACAGTTCCGAATGAGCCGTTCAGTGCGACATCATCTGATCTTCCGTCTCCGCTTCGAGTTTACCTGGTAAACAATTTTCGATTGTTATTTGTTCAGTGTTAGCGTTTTACCTAACACTGATTGTTGTTTGTTTAGTGATAGCGTTTTACCTAACACTGATTGTTGTTTGTTCAGTGATAGCGTTTTACCTAACATTGGTTAGTTGCGTACGGTGATAGAGTTTAACCTAATACCGAGCGTTTTATTTTGTATTTCCTGCGATTGTGATTTACCTGACGCAATACCCCTCCGCTCCCGCTAACCGTAGTTGCGCTTTACCTGATACGGTTCCGTCCTTTCTATCTGTGACTGAGCTATACCAGACATAGATGCTCCCCGACTTTGTTTTTCTATAGGTACAGAAATCGCCGGACCCGCCGAGACACGGCTCTCAAGATTCAAATACTTATATGTTTATTTTGTATTTTTGTGTTGTGAAAATAAAATAACTATTTACACGTCGATCTTTTATTCACGAATCCCTGGAAATTTACATCTCCACTGATCAGCTATCACAAATGTACGAGTACTATTAAAATACATTGTAAATTAATATTTTTCATCCAGTATAATTTTAATATAAGCTACCAATGCAGATTTTTTTTTTGTTTAACGATTTTTTATAGTAAATATAAAATAACATTATTTATGTTATATTAATTATACTCGTATTATTGCTTTTAAACATTTCTTTTGATATTATTTCATTATTATATTTAAAATTATACTTTAAGAGGAACTAAAATTTATTACTCTCGCTATTTTACGTAATTTTTCAACATGTTTGCTAAGAATAAAAGAAGTTTTAAATTTGTTGAGTTTAAAAAAATTTATATTACTTTATTACAGATCCCAACTAATGTGTATACACCTAAAGCCGGCATATCATTGTTCTGTAGTCAATAAAAAAATACCTTATTACAATGTAATATTAGGGGTCCGTTTTAAAAAAAATCATGACCGTCGCGGTCCGGAAGGTAATAAACTGAACTATTTAAATAATATGTTTAGATACTGTATCAATGGACAAATAAAACGAATGGGTTCCGTTGCATTATTTTATTAAATAATAAATAAATGTTTTGAATAAAAAGAAGTAAGTACCAAGGATTTTTACAATATTAATGTGAAAAATTACATTTTTTGCCTTGGATTATCCGTCCGAAGTTTGGAGTAAAGTTTGTGCAGGCTATTGTCATTAAATCTTGGAGATGTTCATCGGCGAGTCTGTTCCGGAATTTATTTTTAATGAAGTTCATCTTAGAAAATGCTGCTTCACAAACATATGTTGACCCAAACAAAGTGAGAAGTTTCAAGGCTAATTTTTTAATTTTGGGTATTTATTAGCACAAACAAATTTTATCCAAAACTCTTGACAAGAAACTTCCTGTTTTCGGTGTTTAAAAACTGTATTTTCTTGGAAATCGATTATTTCCATCTGGAGAGCAGCTTTATTACTCCCAAAAATATTTACAGCTTCATTACTCCATTCATCCCCAGGATTCAGAGAGTAAATGTTACAGAGAATAAAGAAGAAATATTTTCAATTCACGATGTTTCAGTGCTGATTTTGCCCGAATAAAATGTATTATTTTCATCACTTCTTGCATCATTCTCTCGAGATTAAGATTAAGTTTGCAGCATAGCTCAGTTTGATGAATGATACAATGGTTAGAAATAAAAAATTTATTACATTTTGCACTGGTTCTCAATAGGTGAACTAGTCCTTTTTTTAGCCCCAACAATCGCTGGTGCACCGTCGGTAGTTACTGATAAAAGCTTTTTTAAGTCTAACTCATTGTTAATGAAATAATCCATCACCGCGTCCATCATGTCTTTTCCTCGGGTTCTTCCTATTAACGGCAAAATAATTAATAGCTCCTCAACAAAAGTTTGTCTCATTTTATCCAAGAAACATACAAAACCAATTGTGCTTTATCAGTGATGTCACATGATTCATCCATAGTCAAAGCGTAATAGTCGGCATTATTTAACTGCCGTTTCACATCACAATGATTTTCTTCTGCCAAAACGTGTGTGTTTCTTGTGTTAGTACTCGCAAATAACGGAATCCGTCGAATAGTTTCAACAACATCTTTTTTGTTCTCAAACAAAACATTGCCTGCATCGAGCATGCATTCAGCATCGGTGAATGGTTTTATATGCTTAGCAAGAGTCCAAGAAATACATAAAGAAGCTTCACCATATTTCTCCTGCTCAGTCATTGAACGACTCATGATTTCAGTCGACGATGCGTAGCTTGACAAAAAATTTGCAATTTTAGATTTACGCAGATTACTACCAAGTGGAAAATTGTCTGCAAGTGGTTTGTGTTTGGTCTCATAATGTCGTTTTATATTCGAGCTTTTAATTAACGCAACGATTTGTTGACAAATCAAGCTCATCGGTACTGCTCTAGCACGATTTGGCAGCGTGAAACAATACAAATCGGTCCATTCTGTCAAAAACTGTCTATTTTCGAGTTCCACCTCTCTTTTTTTCGGTTCCATTATAAAAAAAAACTTGCAAATTTAGGCAGGTACCTTAACTCGTAGCGTAATCATATTTAGCGCACTACGTATTGGCGTCCGTCACTCAACTTAATAATAAAACAAGGACGGCGCGGGCGGCGGACGGCGTGACCCACACGAGCGAGCGCGTACCCCTTCCCCCGCCTACACACCGCGCCGCTCCCGTTCCCAATCGTGACGTTTGAAAAACTAACAATCTTGCGCTCCACGCTCATCCGTTGGCAAATCGACGCCAGCAAAGACAAACAACAAAATTATCAAATTACGTACCTACTCTAGTTACATAATGTAAAATATTTTGTATTGTTAACAGGGCCGCAACTACACATTTTTTCAGGAGGGGCAAGACCTAATTTTGCTGCTCCCTATTGCCCCACACAACTCCAGTAATTTGCAAATCACTTTTACTCCTATTTAAAAATATTTGGGATGTTATATACCATTATGATGGAATTGAAGTTAATAAGGACGGTTTATTTGTAAATGAGAACAAAAAAATTCATGTAAAAAAAAATTATTATACCACAGGAAAATATTATACATAAAACTATTATATAAATTTGACTTTTCTTGATTTTTTGGCTGCAAAAGTCTTGATTAATTCGTCAAATGAGATTGATGACGCTCCTTGATGTTCAATTGATATGAGACTTAAATTGGCGAATCTCTGTTGTGTCATTGTGCTTCTTAAATATTTTTTTATTAATTTTAGTTTGCTGAAGCTCCTTTCACTTGAAGCAACAGAGACTGGAAGAGTAAGGAATAATTTCAGAGCTGTTGTTATATTTGGGTAGCCCTCTTGCAGGTGTTGCTCATAAATAATTTTTAAATTAAATTTAAAATTCAATTGCATTTTTGTCGATTTTTTTTTAATATATGAGTATAAATTTTTTACATAGTTAAATTCAGAAAAAAATATAATATCGAATAGCCTTATAATATGTATCATGATATTTAAGAAAATAGAATTTTGTGCCATAACTTGAAAACTATTTGTTTAAAAAAATATTTTACTACATAGTCTACCCCTCAGATATGAACATACTTCCCAAATAACATGTTTTAATATGTCTAATAATAAATAAAATAATCGCGATGTCCCATAAAAAAACAACCTGTATATTAATTGTTAAACGTTTAATGTTTAATGATAAATGATATTCTTAATTTGTCGTTTAAGGTTATATTTTGTTTTCTGTTTTAATTGCGTTTATAGTTTTTTACTGCAAATGCAGTTTCTTACCCTGTTTCCCTAAACTACTACGATTTTCCCTATACCTACGGAAATTTCCCTAGCTCTTGCAAGTTGCCAGTGGCAACCCTGTAGGTTATAAAATTGCCGAGCGCAGTGTCAGTGCATAGTGCATACTAGACTATCTATGGTCTAGTGATGCGGAGAAGTGAAGGCGGTCATAGGGACAGAAGACAGACTACGCGTATACAGTAAACTGTACTGCCCACAGATAGTCTACTATGCAAATTTTTTTAAAGTGTGTGCATAATTTTGCCGCCTCCAAAATTTTGCCGCCCGGGGCAGAAGACCCTCCCTGCCCCCCCTGGCTGCGGCCCTGATTGTTAACACAAGGTCCGCATAAAATAGGTCTACGGTCCGGATTCGGACCGCGGTTTGCCATTTGATGACCCCTGATCTACAACATTGGCTCACACTAGTGGTGTGAGGGAAATGAGTAAATTAAGATTCGAACCGAAGATGTGATAAATATAAATTTAGCAAATGAGCTGCAATACTAAATCGGACTCAAAAAGCTATACAAATTACTATTAGATATGTCCAATCATACGCTATTCTGGTGGTGGTTCCGAAAAATTGTTATGGGGAGGGATATTTACAAGGATTTTTTCAAAAGTAGGCGTGGTTTACATTATTAACCAAGATGACTATCAAAATACGCGGAATTTTATTCTTTGTACTATAGGAAAATTTTATGTTAACAAGTAAAAGGATATTTTAGTAAACAACAGAAAAGTAACTATACACTATGTAAAAGCGGTTTTAAGTTGAAAAATTAAAATGAAGGGACTATTATAAATAATTATAATAATTCTCATTTTAAATACTTTTAATTAACTAGTATTACAAATAAAAATCACAAGTCACAAATCACAAATAAAAATCATGTTAAATTATAAAAAATTATAAAATACAAAATATATGTACCATAGCATAACTTATTTTTACATTATTTTGCAGTCAGAACTTATGATTAAAGTAATACAAGAAAAAGGTGATTATAATAATTTTCATGTACCTATCATCAAACGAAAATACAATATTAACGTTAAATGTTCAACTGCTATTATATATGTATAAGAAAATTTATAACACAATACCGTCAGGGAGGGAGCATGCCCCTCTCCCAGAATTCGCCACTGTACTATTCAAATATTGCTCAACTAAAACATTACTATCAGCATTGTAACAAATTATGGCGGACTCGCCTACGAAATGTTGGCGTATGATGGATGATGTATTTATTAACTCACTACAAATGTGTTATTGATATTGGCATGGTGCAAGATAGCCACGGCACGAGTCGGGACGTATAAACATCGGGTTTTTAGAATAACGACGCCGAGGTGACCTCGGTTGGGTCGTCGTTATGTGTCAAAACGTATAGGGATGGTCGGAGCGGATTGTCGATGGTTGTACGGGCGTGATGTCGGATTTCGATGAACCGGGTGCCGAAAGTGACGCATGGTGTGTCTGGAACCACGACCAGATATACTGCGGAAATCAGTGAGCACGTAGAAGGCGATTTCGCGACTTTTTGGAAAAACGACGCCGGGCGTTGGGACGCCGAGGTGACTCAGGCTGGGTCTTCGTCGCGTGCCAAAGCGTACGGGGATGGTCGAAACAAGTTGTCAACGGTTGTACGAATATGACGCCGGTTCTCGAGAAACTTGGATGCCGAAAATGGCGGATGGTGTGTCCGGATGACGGCCACACCTACAGCGAAGGTTAGTGAGTACGTAAAAAGTGATTCTGCGACTTTTCGGAAAAACGACGCCAGGCGTCGCGACGGTGGTTTCTCCGAAATAGTGGCTGATGTGCACATGAATGATCGCATAAAATAGTTTTTAAATTTTTATGAAAAACACAACACTGGGCGTCGCGCCGGCGGGGATCCTGAAACGACGGCTGGTGCCGAAAATGACGGATGGTGTGTCCGGATGACGGCCAAACCTACAGCGAAGGTTAGGAGTACGTAAAAAGTGATTCTGCGACTTTTCGGTAAAACGACGCTAGGCGTCGCGACGGTGGTTTCTCCGAAATAGTGGCTGGTGGGCACATGAATGATCGCATGGAATGGTTTTTAATTTTTTATGAAAAACACAACACTGGGCGTCGCGCCGGCGGGGATCCTGAAACGACGGCTGGTGCCGAAAATGACGGATGGTGTGTCCGGATGACGGCCAAACCTACAGCGAAGGTTAGGAGTACGTAAAAAGTGATTCTGCGACTTTTCGGTAAAACGACGCCAGGCGTCGCGACAGTGGTGTCTTCGAAATAGCGGCTGGTGTGCACAGGAATGATCGCATGGAATGGTTTTTAAATTTTTATGAAAAACACAACACTGGGCGTCGCGACGGCGGGGTTCCTGAAACGACGGCTGGTGCCGAAAATGACGGATGGTGTGTCCGGATGACGGCCAAACCTACAGCGAAGGTTAGTGAGTACGTAAAAAGTGATTCCGCGATTTTTCGGTAAAACGACGCAGGCGTCTCGACGGTGGTGTCTCCGAAATAGCGGCTGGTGTGCACATGAATGATCGCATGGGGTGGTTATTCAACTTTTACGAAAAACGACACCGGGCGTCGCGACGGCGGGGTTTCCAAAACTGCGGCTGGTGCCGGAAATGACGGATGGTGTATCCGGATGACGGTCAAACCTACAGCGAAGGTTTGTGAGTGCGTAAAAGGCGATTCCGCGACATTTCGGAAAAACGACGCAAAGGCGTCGCGACGGTGGTGTCTCCGAAATAGCGGCTGGTGTGCACATGAATGATCGCATGGGGTGGTTATTCAACTTTTACGAAAAACGACACCGGGCGTCGCGACGGCGGGGTTTCCAAAACTGCGGCTGGTGCCGGAAATGACGGATGGTGTATCCGGATGACGGTCAAACCTACAGCGAAGGTTTGTGAGTGCGTAAAAGGCGATTCCGCGACATTTCGGAAAAACGACGCAAAGGCGTCGCGACGGTGGTGTCTCCGAAATAGCGGCTGGTGTGCTATGAATAATCGCAAGGAGTGGTTATTCAACTTTTACGAAAAACGACACTTGTCGTCGCGACGGCGGGGTTCCCGAAACGGCGACTAGTGTATCACAAATGAATTTGGGGTTTGTTTCGCAAATTTCCGCGCGTTGACTCTAGCTTAGCACGCAAAAGTCACTACTGCGAATGCCTCGGATTACTCCCGTCGGTGATCGCACACGAGACACAAATTATATATTTTGTTTTCCATATATGTGAATCTGTGCTACCGCACACATCACATCATCTATTAGACTATTTTGTAACTACGTCTCCTAACTTGTTTAGTTCCACAAATATACGTCTGAGGGCTTTTACACAAAGATGGATTTGTGGACTCAAATAATACATTATTACTTATACTTAACAAAAATCTTTTTTTCTTGTATGTCTTGTTTATTAAAAGCAAAAATCTTTCGTCATCAGTTGACATATGAATTTATATATAAGTATAAACAAAAATTTGTGCAAACTTCCTCAAAAGAACCAAGAAAAATGACAAATTACATTGTATCATTTAGAGCCATGGCACACTTAAAAATGTGACCTCAATTGCTTACCAAATTACTTGTATATGGACTTGAACGATACCAAGTACAAGTATATATATATAGGTATATATGTAAAGCATTTAAATTTAGATGTATATATAAGGCTTTACTTTATTTAAATAAATAACAATAATAATATTGAATGTAGAAATGAAATATAAATATATGATATGGAAGATGTGTACACTTTTAAGTTTGAAAGAAGAATGAAAATAAATAAATAGTTGACAGAAAAGTAAACATAAACAACAGAGTAATCATAAGAAGTAACTTGGAGACGAAATAATGTAACGTCGCCAAACTACTTGATAGCGACGCTACATTACTCCCCCCTCAAGAAAAGAATAGAGAGGGAAAAGAAAGGACAATAAAAATGTTGTGCTCAACATCTAAAATGTCGCTATCAAGTAGTTTGGCGACGTTACATTATTTCGTCTCCAAGTTACTTCTTATGATTACTCTGTTGTTTATGTTTACTTTTCTGTCAATTATTTATTTATTTTCATTCTTCTTTCAAACTTAAAAGTGTACACATCTTCCATATCATATATTTATATTTTATTTCTACATTCAATATTATTATTGTTATTTATTTAAATAAAGTAAAGCCTTATATATACATCTAAATTTAAATGCTTTACATTGGTGACCCCGACAAAAAAAAAGAAAAAAATAATCGTAACTCAGTGCCGCGAATGTCATAGTACTTAACAAAGTGCCCAACGTTTGCTGATTTTCTTCAAGTCTACCCCCTTCTACCAGTCTCTCCACTTCTACCAGTCTCTCCAATTCTACCAGTCTTCCCGATTCTACCAGTCTTTCCAACTCTGTCAGTCTACCCATCTTTCAAGAAATATGAACATTTTAATTTATATTATTTTGTTAAGTGTCTAATGTAACTATAACTATTTTTCTATTTCTTTTCTTTCAACACGTAACACATTCATTTATTCACTTACACGTACGCTAACACAATCAACTAATCAGACTTACTTGATTATAGAATTTTATTATTACTATTATTGCAACACATTTTCAACATCACCAAACACTACATTACATTATGTGTTACGTGCTTTTTCTTACTATTTCCTTTCCATTTTCATCAATATCAATGTTGTGTTGTGTGACATTTAGTTTAAAGCCAATCTACTAATACTTCTTAAATTCTTTCAGTAATGTTTTAATTAATTCTTGATAATTTCATCCCTTCTCAATAACCCCTATCAGCAATTTTTACTGAACTTCTTTCCGTTGAAATTATCATTCTTTTGGTTTCTTCGTTTCTGAATGATATTTATCCAATGTATTGTTCACTATCTCTTTATTCTTATCTTTCAACATTCATTTCTTGAGGGGGGAGTAATGTAGCGTCGCTATCAAGTAGTTTGGTGACGTTACATTATTTCGTCTCCAAGTAACTTCTAATTATTACTCTATTGTTTATGTTTACTTTTCTGTCAACTATTTATTTATTTTCATTCTTCTTTCAAACTTAAAAGTGTACACATCTTCTATATTATATATTTCTACATTCAATATTATTATTGTTATTTATTTAAATAAAGTAAAGCCTTATATATACATCTAAATTAAATGCTTCACATATATATGGGGAAAAACAGCTAACAGTGTGGTGGCATTGAAATATTTAAGAAGAATATCGTCGGTCGACTGGACATACGTCATTAGACATGTCATATTTTTAATTATTAATTACTTAAATATTATAATTTTTAGTGTAGTTTTGAAAAAAATTACATATATTATAGGAATGATACAACGTTTTAATTAAAATTATACATTTTACAAATATGTGGGTCTAAAAAATAAACTTTACATATAACAGCGCACCATGAAGTTGTCTATACAGGGTATTTCTATACCTCTGTGAGAAACTTTAATAACGTGTGTAATTTTATATACTGATTATAGAACAAAAAGCTTCTTTTTTTTAATTGCAAAAGTTTTCATTTCATTCCTAGCGAACATTTTAGTGTCACTGGTTTAATAGTACATTTCATTATTTATAATTATGTTACTAATGAAATAAAAGTATAAACACAGTCTACAAATAATCATTTATTAATTAGTTATTATGTAGGTACCTGGTGTAATGCCTTATTTATTTTTTAATTAAATCATTAAAGTTTCCTGCAGAAGTACAGAAACAACCTGTATACAAATATTGACAAAATAGATGTTACTCCATCAGCTTAGCTGCGTACGGGTATCTACCACAAAAACAAGTTTAAGTTCTTCGTAATACAAAATTATAAGACTGATAGTCATTGGAAACCAAACATGTTCGGTACCAACTTGAAATTTTGAGGAGAGATTTCGAGCAGAATAATTAAAAATTGTAATCGACTGATTGTGTTATTTGTTTTGCCTAAATGTCATTAGATATCTACCTTGTTTGATGTCAAATTAAATGTTTGGAGAACAGATTTCGAACAAAATAATTAAAATTTCTAATTGACTGATTGTTAATTGTATTTCCTAATTTTTTTTAAATCTACTATATTCAATATCAATTGAAAGATATTAAAGACAGATTTCGAGAAGAATGGTAAAAAATTGTGACTGACTGATTATCAATTGTTTTTTTCTTTAAAAGTCAATATAAATCTACTATGTTTGGAATCGAATAATACATTTTAATGAGAGATTTCGAGCAAAATGGTCATAAATTGTGATGAACAGTTTATCAATTGTTTTTTTTTCTAAAAGTCATTGGAGTGTAATGTTATCATGGTATGAAATTAAATTTTTGAAAAGAGATTTCGGGAGCAAAAATAAAAAAAAATATTATAGAAAAAAGGCGAATTGTCGTTGGACGCATCTGAACACATTGAAGCAGTCGCTTCTCTGTCTCACCTATTTACATGTCCCTGCCTATAACAATGGAATGTTTTGATCTTGTACTCAGAGTGATATTAAAAAAAGTGAAGCAAGAATGTAACGATTAGTGGTATAATTAATGCATGCAATGTCTCACACTCGAAGGGCGCGAGTATGAAGGCGGATGCGTCTGCAAGTAACTCCTGAAAGAATTGTAGGTATCCTAGAATAAAATTTTATATTTTTGTCCCTCAATTAAAATAAAATCGTCGTAATTTATGATTCATACAATAAAATTGATAAGTATATTTCAGTTTCTAACAACATACCTAAACCTAATGTCACATCTAATGTCCCCTCCGAAAAAATTGGCTGAATCTGCCCTGTTCAGCATGTGAGTCATGAGATCGAGGTTATGATAAAATAGAGAGGAAAATTTGGAATTATATTAGATTTGATTTAATGTAGCGAGCGTAGTTCAGTTGGTTTGGACAGAGCATATATGACCGAAGTTCATAGGTCCTGTATTCAAATCCTGAATTATTTTCATTATAATCCAATTAGAAATAAAGAAATTTTGTACTTTTATTTAAAATAATTTTGTAGATAAATTCGACTTTTCAGACATTTTGTACTTTTATACTTTTTACTCGACATATAACAAAAATATCTAGAAATCTCCTACTTCTAAGTAGTTGGGAAATGAAAATACGTTTATTGTTGGTTACAAATATTACACTATTTAAATCAGTGCGCAAGTCTGAGATTCCAAGTCAGAGTTAAACATCATCAAAGAACTGACTATGGTGGGAGATCGCAAATGTTAAAGTTAAATAAACATGATTCATTCGACAGTCGAGCTTAGGAACTCGAACAAATATGACATCACGTCCAATAATGTTCAAAGTCAACACAGTCATATGTTTTGTTGTGATTTGTGTCTGCATTGCCGAAATCTACGGTCAACAAAGCGAAGGTAAGATAAGAATAATAATATAAATTGAGATATTGACCTATTACCGAAATGTTTTTTTTTTTTTATATTGTTTATACAATTATAAATATTTCTTATCTTTGCTTGCGTCAAAAATATTGCTATCTTAAATTTCTTCGAAGTTTTATATGAAGAAGTTGTGTACAACATATGCAAACTAACCGTACAGTTCTGAAAACAAAAATAAACTGGTTTTTCAAGGTAAAGGTCATATTTAGCTTGAGGAGGAATAATAATAAATATGATGAGACTATAAAATAATCACTTTTATTTGGGATTTACCAGCACATTATTTCTCTTTTTCAAGATAATAAATAATGGATAACTGGCTTGACAAAACTATTTTATTAAACACTCTTCTCAATCAGTAAGTATTTCTGACATTTCAAGTGTACAAATTAGTCAAAAAACAAGTGTAACTTACAAAAATGTACAATAAATTTGTAATATAACTTACCTAACTAAATAGTTGTACAATGCTTATGATGGTAAATAAATTATATGATTTAAAATATACAAGTTGTTTAACACTGTAATTTCTCAAGAAATTTTTCATTTGTTTGGCGGTAACACTGCTGTTTGACAGTTGATGTTACGGATATAACCTAACAAATATTCTGTAATTGTTCTTATTATTATTTATGATAGTAGATAAAGTATAATACACAAAACACAACTCGAATTGTAACGCAATTACATTGCTCGTTAAATTACTGCACTCGCCAAGGCTCGTGCGCAACTTTTTCACTCCCAGATAATGTGCTCTTTACAATTCTCATTATGTTCACATTTTAAGCATTATGTACTATTTAAGTAAGTCTAATTATATATTCTAGTGTTAATTTTTGTAAATTATTTTATATTGTTTTTTTTAACTAATTTATAACATATCAATTATAAACTTGAAAATGGACAAAATTATAGTCAAAACGTCATCAACAACTAATTGAAGATTGTATTCAATAAAATACTTTTGTCAATCTTGTTTTCCTTTATTTGTTATTCTAACATCATTTTCGGCTTATTAAAACTACAAAAGTTCTCTTTGTCTTTTGACATTTTTAGTTCGAATTGTAAATGTCATGGCTGTATCGTAGTTTCTTTACTAATTTAATGAGTAGCCAGAATTATAATTACGTTAATCGTTGAATGAATGATGCATAACAATGTGTGAGTCTTTGGGAATACCTGGCTGTATGGAACTTTTCCGTATGGTAAACTAGTGACCTTAGTTATACGGTAATTTTTAAATGTAAATTCCGGTAAGAAGGTTTAAAATAATTTGAATTTTTTTTGGAAGCATTATAAGATATAAATTACAAAACGATTTCAAATATACGAATATATACGTTTCAAATAAAATTCTTCATTTATACATATTAGTCATGTGTCATTAGAGATCTAGGGCATTTATTCACTAAAATCATGTTTTGAAGTTAATATGGAAAGGCAAGATGGTGGAGAATCAGAATGAGAGGGGTTGACCAGACAAATTTTTTTCGGTCAATTGACCGACAATTAGACCGGTCAATTGACTCGTCAATTGACCAAGAAACATTTAATAAAAATCACAATTAAAATTGTAATTTATTTATATGGTACTGTTTACTACATCCAATATTACTGAAAATGAAAAACCAACAACAACTAATAAACAAAACCACATCAAATTCAAAATAAAGTGGAAAATAAAGTAAAAGACGTAATGAAATGAAATAATATGTATTTATTTTATTTGTAAAGTAAAGTAAGCAAATTCTCCAGAACCCAGAATACCAAACTAGATATATTCATGTAATAATAGTAAGTAGCTATTTCTATTGAACAACAGATGTCGTGGCGGTTCCAGTTAGATTATTTGACCGTATTATTTGGCCGTCAAATATTTTTGGTCAATTGACCACGGCACAACTCTAGTTATAACTATTATTTATAATGAGCTGTAATAATGACAACACTACATAATTTTAAGCTAATATAAAGTTGAATTAGTATCATTTATTTTCTCCTCTAACTCTAATTACATTTTGCTTTCTTCTAACATACTTCACAGAAGTTCTCAAAATGTTTCTTTTAGATTTCGATTCGTAATCCTTCAATAACGTATTCTAGTGTAAATTTAATTTATCCAAAGTAAAGACATTTGACAATTGAATTCACAATAGATAAATTACCCACGCTACACCTATACACAAACCAGTGAGGTTATTGACAGGTTTTCAATGAATGCACGTGTAATTCATTTAGATATGATACTTATCCTACTAACAGAAAACACAAAATCGTCTCACAGTACTTTTGAGAAGTCATTGTAAATCTCCAAATCACACTGTTAATCAGATGTTTGTATGATTGTTAGAGAATGCTAGTTATTTATAAAGAATCAATCTACGTACTTTTAGAATTCTTGATGCGTATTATACGAGTACTAAATCAATATTCGTAGGACACTTCAAAATAAGATACTTAGCAATAAAAATGTATAAAGATGATGGTGTACCTGTACTTCGGGAAAAAAATTAAAAGGTACATATTATAAGACGTACTAATCATGGAACTAAAAGATTATTTTTTTTAAATTCGCTAAATTAAGGATGATTTACTTGGAATGAACATTTTTAGGGCGACTGAATTAGCGTACTTTATTGCTTGACCTGCTGCATTTAATTAAATTAAATTATTAATTACACCACAGCAGACGGTTACTTGGTGTTGTGTAAACAATTCCTTGTAAGAAGATTGATATAAAATTATTAAAAATAGCTATCAACCAGTGGCTAACAAAATGTTGCCTTTAAATGATGCAAAACTTTTTACGAATTTATAAAAAATACCCTTCCAGATACTTTTGTTTGTGATTGTATATTTAATCAATATGTACCTACTGATTCACGGCATTTACAAAAGTAGCAACCGCTCAACAGATGTATGGAAATTTGATGGCGGTAACGACAAGAGTGGCATAACTCAAAATTCTATACCAATAACTCAGAGTATTATTTTATTAGCTGTTCAATTTGCCTTTCTTATATATACTGGATGTTAAAAAAGTTCAGGGACGGTGAAATACCGCGAGAAATACACATCGAATCAAGAAACCAAAAAACACGTGTTTCATATTTTGCAAAAACCTATCTAAGCACACCAAACACAAACCCCCACTCCCACCTCCAAGGGTGGGGCGGGGAGCAACTTTGAAACCTTAAATGAGAACCCCCATTTTTGCAGATTCGTATTCTGCGAAAAAAAAGTTAATTTTATCTGAAACTTTTTTTCCAATTCGGAATAAATGACGCTCTAATCGGTACATGAGGCACGTTACCTTTTCATATGACATCAAACATGATATGTATACATTTGACAATCGTAAATTTTCAATTGTTTTGTATTTCATCAGTTCTCCAAAAGCCTAGTCATATAATGATTCGGAATACTTTATGTTTGAAACAATTGACAATCATGTTTTCAATGTTTTTTAAATTGCAACAGAAAGTTCTTCAAAATCCTTTTCTTATACTACCAAACTCGGTATAATTTGACAAACATTTTTAGCAAAATTTTAAGTTGAAACAATTGCTCTATGGTAATGTGTCCTATTTCACACACAAATGTTAAATTTTGTCCAACATGTATGTAAATATATGTGTATGGGAAAAATGTGTATCAAAGAAATACTTATCTATTTATTAAGATGACAAATGTTCACTAAATCAGTGTTGGGCTCCATATTATACAATGAGACTTTGCCCCATATAAATGCATCTCACTTATCTAGAAATTGAAATATTCTTTCAAACGTCAAATGTAAACGTTTTAACTATATAGCAAAGCGAGCATTCCGTGCTACTATTAATCTTTAAAATTTTCCCAAATTTTTAACTAATCTCACGTGAACTATGCTTTTAAAACATCTGAGATACCCAAAAGGCACTGCTCCCAAACATTCTATAAATTTTGGAAAAATAATCACAACAATCGTACGGAGTTTGATTTCCATTTATGTTGAAACGATAAAGAATTAATCTTATGTGCTCTCTGTAATCGAGCTAACTGCTATTTTAATTTTTAGGCGACATATAAATTTGCATAAAAATAAACAGATTCGTTTATAGAAAGCCGCATGCAACTTTATAAATTTTAAGTTGGGTAATTTTTGGCGACTGCAGCAGACATTTTGTTATATATACACATTAGTATATGTAGTCGTATTATAGAGATATATTAGTTTTATTATTGTTACCTACTATTTGATGACTCGGATTTTTTAAAAGTTTTTATTTTTAACATTTTCAAGTCACAGCTTATTTTCAAGTAAGTAGTCTCGTTTTATGGTAAATTTATCTTTTGTTGACGCAACAATATTATATAAAAATATATAACTTCAGAATTATGTAGCTGTACAATAAATAACATACAAAATACTCGTATTTTCATCCCTGTAAAATCGTATAAAAGTACGGGGGCTCAATTTACCATTGCCATCTACTGCCCAACTGATTTATCATCATTTACTCCTCAAATTTTTTTCGTTTAAATAATTTATTGCAACATTTTTATGAACATATTATAATAGTCTTTTCTTATAAACCCAAATAATATTATGTTATTGTCATTCTTATCCTGCATAAAATTCTCAAAACAACATTAGTACTCAAACCAATGTATCAACAATGTTATCAAATAGACATTTAATGAGAAATCCTTCGTTTTTAAAATAAATATTTCCTTAATTACATCATTATGGTTTTTAGGTGACACTTGTGTCATTACGGAGAACAACACTCCTGGACAATGTAAGGTCCTAAGGGAGTGCCCTGAAGCCCTAGAGAGTATTCGGCAACAAAAATTTCCGCAAATTTGTGGATTTCAAGGCAATGTGCCCATCGTCTGCTGCGCTGGAAAGGTCGCGCCGGCCAGGAAACTAGGAGACATCAGTCTGCAAAGTAAAACACTTTCAGTAAACTATTTAAAAGATTGGATTTGGAATGTAAAGATTGGCAAGACTGGTGTATGTTAGTGAAATTGAGGATGAGAGATTACGTAGCTGATCTACAAATAAATGAATGACCATAATTGACATTTAATTCATGGGGAAAAGATTTCGAGTTCTAGGAGTAGACATGCTTGTATGAAAGAAATTATGAATGGAAATGATAAGAAAGTTATAGGAAAGTTTGGTGAAGATTAATTCGAATCAATGTTCAGTGAATATTTTTTGGGTTCGTGCTTCATAGGCTATACTATTTAATGGAACGTTGCGTGATGTTATGTGTGTGTCTTTTTTTTTGTAGAATGTAAAAAATATGGAGAATCAGTATTTGAAGAAATGTATCTTCCAACTTTCGGTCTTAACTCAAAGCCAATTAAAGAGACAACTTGTACTCATACTGTCACACCTTTAGTTATTGGTGGTGAAAACGCTACCGCCAAAGAGTTTCCACATATGGTAAGTTGAAAAAGCAAACATATTATTTACAAAATATAATACACTCTTTGATTTTGTATGTTTGGTAGGCACTACTGGGATATGGACCACAAAATAAGATAAAATGGCAGTGTGGAGGCGCTTTAATTAGTGAAAACTTCGTTTTAACTGCGGGCCACTGCTTGATATCTCCACAAGAGTAAGATGACTTAGAATTATGTTTTCATTATATCTACACCTATGCACAAAATTGGAAGTGGCATATTTTCTGTTATTCACATATGAACTATTTCGACTATTAAGTGTAGTTTTCTACTGTCAAATTACGGCATTGAGATATAAATGTACTAGGCAGATAAATTGAGTAAAAAGGAAAATTTTGGTATAAAATTTAAATTATACATAAAAGATAAGATAAAACCACGTAATGTGTGAGATATTTAAACCATAATATAATTCCGGTTGACTAATTTTAATCACATACTTATCTACTATGACAACGGTGTTAGTAGATGTCCTTCATATTATCATACTTCTTTTCTATTCTTATTTTAAGTTTTCAAATTTTTATAACCTGTTATACTAGTAACTAATAACAAATGCAATTCCAAAAATTAATTTATTTTATGACTATTTAGCGGTTGATTAGGTAATAAAAATAAAGAGCCACCATGATAGCTTTCCGACTATAAGTTTAAAAATCTGATGTGGACACCACATGACATCCTTGTACACGTATTAAACTATAGATATTTTTTTAATTGCACATATTTGACGTAATTTTCCATTGGCATTAAATTTTTTATTTTATTTTATTTTTTGTGCTAATCCATAGCAAACTTACAAAAATAAAAAAATATATAATTTTTAAATTTAGATATATCGTCTATACAAAAGACTAATTTAATAATTTTTAATGTGCTAAACGCAGAATTTAAGTCTCTAAAACTTTTATTTGCAGCATTTCTAAAATCAAAATAAACAATGTTTTTATAGAAAAACTGTTAGCAGCTTCTTGTAATGTATCACTTCCGGTAAGTTCATTTTAATCAAAATCTATTACGTTATTTCCACTACTATAATACCAAATTTGAACAGTTTTGGATTAAATTTTAATATAGTTTTTCATTAAAATCTATTATAGGCTTCAAGTAAAGTACCACTTCCGGGAGTTATTCAATGACCTAAAAGGGAGGAGATATATACAACATTTCAACTTTCTACGTCTTACCGTTTTTGAGTTATGTGTGATAAATACGTACATACGACGTACAGACGCCACGACGAAATTAGTCAAAATGGATTCAGAGATGGTCAAAATAGATTTTTTTGCTGAAATATGAAAACCTAAAATTTTCGCGATTACAATAAAATAATAAAAAACACTTGTCGATCGGTTAAATGTCATGTTTTATATTTGTATTAGAATGCTCTGCCCGAGAACTATATTTAAAAATAAAAAAAAACATCATCACCACTTTTATCCATTACTAAGTATGGCACACTGCTGTAGCATTTCTCTATGGATGATATATATTTTCGTGTAAAGAGCGGTTATCAAATAACGGCCCCAAAGATATTAGATAAAAACACATTGCTTTACAACATAACGATTTTCAAAATGAATTAAAAATTAACTCATCGTAATTTTGAAAAATGTTTCAAATAAAATTATGATAAATTTTAGTTATTAGGTTCATATTTTTTTATAAACACTATTGTTTACGAAATATACATAAAACTTTTTAAAATCCATGCCATAATTTTGGCATGTGCTTTTACCACATTTTTAAATTAGTCAAGACAGACCAACAGACACAGAGGTTGACTTTTTTGAGACTATGTTTCTTGGGTTTAGTGGAGTATAAAAGATGAAAATTCATTAAAATCTCGAGATTGATAAAAATCACTATCACAATACTTTCTCTATTACATACTCATACGTCGAGAAAGTAAAACTAAATCTTTACTAGCTATATCATATATAAAATCAATATTAAATTTAATTTGTGCAATGGGTTCTATAATTGTAAATGATTAATTGTTATTTACTTCCTCGTTCTTTTGCAGTGGCGAAGTACGTTGGATTCGTCTAGGCGATCTCAACATTGCCATCACTACAGACGATGCGCAACCTCTGGAGTTCAGTGTGCTGGAGCGCATTAAACACCCTGAGTACAAGCCTCCATCGCGCTACCACGACATCGCGCTGCTCAAAATGAACCGCGCCGCGCCCTTTACACAGTACATCCGTCCTGCGTGTCTCTACACCGGCGTCCCAGCGCTGCGAGATGATCAGAGGTAAGTCCCCTGCACTCAGAGAATGTGTTTATAATAGAATGTTAAATTAGGTAGCATGATTCTTCCAAACATTCGTCGTATGATATTCCTATAAATTATCCGTTACTTAATCTTCTCCAATCATTCCGGTTCTGGAACACCATAAACATTCTTAATTCCTTTTATACCAGCTCGTCTCACATTTCGATTAGGTAACAAAACTTCAATCATATCCATCCATGTTTCCTAGGTCGTTTATGCAATCTCTTACACTCAATTTCAATCTGTCTTACCAATTTTATATTCGAGATATGTTCTGCATGACCAAACTCAACTGACACACATCCATTCTTCTAGAAGCGACACCTAATTGATTGTTTACAGATTCATTGCGAGCGGCTGGGGTCTTGTACAAACCGGGGCTGAAAAAGGAGCGGATCACCTGCAGAAAGTAGTGCTGGAATTTTTTTCGCACAGTGAGTGTAACTCGTCTTATCAGAGCAACATCAATAGGAGGTTGAAGTATGGCATTTTACCGGACTCGCAAATGTGTGCTGGAGGAAAAACCGAAGAAAAAGATACTTGTCAGGTGAAATATGAAATTAAATTTAATATGACGTCTACTTTTACTATCCAGTGCTGAAGTACGAAAAATAAATATATCTCGTTGTACAGCAATAATTGATGGCTCAATGGTATCGAGCCGAACTGTGAATTTGAGAACCCGAGTTCGATTTTCACAGCGGAGAAACAGTTTTCACCACATTAAAATTACCTCTGTGGCTCCCGCTTCACTAACATCATTGAGGGTCGTGATTTGAAAACTGGTAACCGCACTTCAATTGCATAAAATATATCAATTACCGAGATTTGCTATGACAGAGTGTGCCACACCTTATATGGTATAAGTGTGATAATATATTTATTTATTTTTTATTCATTGTATTAACAAAGTAAAGTTACATAAAATGAAATCAAATATTTTATAAACTTAAATGAGATTCGATTACTGTGACTACTATCGGGTATTATTTATTAATAATTTAAACATTTCTAAATAAAATAAATATATCATCATTACTGGGTATGTTATAATAGAGTTCCGTAAGTGATATATTTATGCGCACAAAGGTGGCAATTGTTTGTCGGCCCATGTTCTTAATTGTCTAACTCGATACCACTGAGCTATTTCTATTTTATAATTGTTAGTAAATTATTTCAAGTCTAAAATAAATAAATATGTCGCCTTTGCATTAACAGATTTTAAAAATTTATATATTTACGCGTGTGATTTGCCAACCGTCAAATCAAGAACTCCGAAGATGTTTAAGTGGTGTAAAGTTTGTCGGCTGTGGGAATCAAACTCGAGTTCTCAACTCCACGGTTTAATGTGTTACCCTATACATTTTTTTAAAAATTTGTTAGTACAAAAATAACAACAATTTATAACAAATGTGAGTCAGTATTTCAGTAAATTAGAAAAATGGGCAATTTTACATTTTTATCTACGTGTAAAATCAATACAAATAATACAATTTTATTTTGGTTATAATTGAAAATCAAAATTATAAAAAAGTTGAAATTATTGATACCTGTTCATTTCATATTTGTGTGTTCATGTTTTTTTTTAAGAAGTTATTAAATTTTAAACCCGATAGTCTATAGATATTTTTCCCCGATAGTAGTGTAGAAACATCTTCATGAAAACTCTCCACTCCATTCTTATGAAAGACGTTGGGTAGATAAAATTTTAAATCAAAAATATTAAAAACTAATGCTGTTTGCTGCCAATATATTTAATTCGATTGCAATTTTATTTATTATTACCTATTACAATATGTTATTCTATGTTCTTTCAGGGTGATAGTGGCGGTCCTCTTCAGATCTACTCTGACGTGCACTGCATGTACGACATCGTAGGTGTGACTTCCTTTGGTAAATCATGCGCAATCGCCGGCATACCTGGCGTGTATTCCAGAGTGTTGCATTACCTCGACTGGATTGAGAAAATCGTCTGGCCCTAATTAGACATAGGCTCAACATAAACTCTATAATCTACGTGTCAACAATAACAAACATGCATGTTATTTATTATTTATTTATCAGGTGTTCAATGTGATTAATATATCACAATATTGCTGCCACCATTTTGTTATACAAAACATTTTGCGTAATAAAATATATTATAAATATTGAAATTTTGTCTAGTTTATTTTTTATTCTTTAACTTCTATTGTGAGCTGCTGTCTTGCATTCGGCAACATCAATATTTATTGATTTGTTATTCTGCACAATAGGAATTTACTCCCTAAACAGAGGGCCTACAGCTTATAGCACAATTCGAACCAATCAGCCACATCGGTGTTTTCTCTGAACATTTGCTAATTTGTAACACCCATTAAATTTTTTAACCAATGAAAAGAGACGGCACTGAATGAAAATTTCATTTGGACTATTTATTTTATAGATTTTATTAACAGCTGTATTATAGAATATGACCAACAGTCGAATTTAAGTTAAATCACTGATATTTAAACATGCGAACTCTTGCTTAATTGACGCAAATTGTATCCTTTAGGTAACGAATGTATGTAATTGCTAATATCAAGCGTACAATAGCATATGAGTCTAAACGCCAATTCCGCAATGTGAGCTACAAATCTACTTTGCCGCACGGAATAGTCACAGAGATAAGTATATACTAAGCCAAGGGTATTATTTTGACGAGTAGCACAGTTCGCAATTTTTATTTCTCCTATTGTTTGTTATCCGGGACGGACTGGGCCGTCGGGAAAGACCGGAGCTTGGGAATCCGGACAGCCTAGGGCCTATAGAAATTAAAAAATATAAGTATTTCTTTTATATTATTGGCTCATTTAAAATACTGACAAAACTGATAAAATATCTAAGCAACACACAAAGAGCATATAAAACGGTTATGCTTGATTCAGTCAGTCATGTTCCAAATGAATAATCATGTAAGTGCAGTATGAAAAGTAACATACTGAAATCTGTTCAGTAACAAGTATATTATTAGTGGCGCACACCGAGTCCGAACACCTCTCCCCCTTGAATAAATTAGCATTTTATAAAAATCGAAATAACTTCAAATGTAAAAAATACAATTTGAAGTATAAAAAAAGGAAATTTAATCATTTATACGAACTATAAAATGGTTTACTGCAGGTCACTGTAAATTAATTGTAATAATATTTAATTGGTTGGCAACATCGCCATTGAAGAAAAAAAAGGTAACGTGCAGTATCGGTATATTATGTTGCATATGTAAAGTTGGTGGTACGTCTGATACAATGTAATGTAACAATACTTATTTTTGATTCTAGATTGCGAAATGTTATTTTTGCATCAGAAATGTGTCTTCGAAATGTAAATTTATACCCAAAAGAACAAGTAAAAATATATTTCAATTCTCTAATTTGGTATCTACAATTTTTGTTCTCTTCATCTACCACTAATTAAGATTAATATGTAATGATCTACGATTTTTCAAGAAAAACAAAAAACATTGTTCAAATGACCTAGTATTTTTATTTTTATTATAAGGCCTTCCAAAATGTTGTTTGTATATCGTGGGTGAAATTCTTGGTTTTTAGCGCATTCGAACAACTTATTTGTTTAGACCGGTCGATCTCGAGTAAAATTGACATTCTCACGCGCAACAAAAAAAACACTTATTTAACGAATTTTATACAAAAATAAATACTTTATAGTGAATTTTACTTACTTGATACAAGTTGCCATGAATATATTATTCTGTCACAACTTTTACTTTGTATGTTGGTGTTACGATTTTCTTACTGAATCTGCTCTCATACATTAATGCATATCCGGGAATTTTTTTATCGTGCATTTCATCAACGTAATCTGAACTTGTGTTTCACTCGTGCTGATTAATATGTTGTTCTATAGTCAATGCTCTAGAGAAATTAGAAGTTTGTTTAACATATAGATTTTATTCCAAAATTTCAACCTTCCTTAGTTATTATCGGTGAAACTAATAATATTGATGGTTTTAGATCTTTTATAAGTATAGCATTGATCCAGAAAACTGATTTTACATAGACATATTGCTAGATATAAAAAATACTCGGCAAAATATTGCAAATTTTAATAATTTATTATGTTATTCAAAGAGGACACATTTTACCATACCAGAAATTATAATTTTTTTTAGATATTGATGACTATCTTTTTCCAGTCTTAGACGCCTAATGTTATACTTAAAAAGTACAATGGACCAGATTAGGGTGGATGCAGTTTTTAATGCACATCAAAACATGAAAGCTACATTAAATCTTGACGAGATTACTAACGAATTCATATCATTTTAAAATTTGTCCTTTTTTGGGTTTTCTGAATAATTACATTACAAAATAATTATCTGACATTGGAAATATTTTCAAATTGTTATAGAAAAACATTTTAAAATATTTGAAGTTATCATTTTGAAATGACATGTGGCAGCGTAATAGTGTCAATATTACAAAATTAAAACAGTTTAACAATAGTCTGTATTATTAAATTGTTTTCAGTATAATAATATGAATGAAAAGAAAAATAAATATTTGGAGTAGAGGTAAACAAATTTTGCGCAAAATGTAAAGTATATTTCTTGATGTGCAGCGAAGGATTACAATCACACCAAATGCTAACATGTAGTATTTATCGCGTGTATAATACAATATTATTTTATATAACCACTATTAAATATTTAAAAAAATAAGTGAAATAAAAAGGCAAAACATTTTCTAATGTTATAGCATTTGTCAACCGTTTGTGACAAAGGTGTCAAAACAATTATTTTATTTTATATTGGCAAATAATATTACATTTTTACAACTATTTATCATAAAAAAAATGAAACTTTCAAGTCCTAGGATTTTTGTGCAGTCTAAAAACTCATTTGAAAACTTCGCCACGAATTTATGTTTATCTTCCCTTGACGGTGTCGGGAATTTATTTGCTTCATAGCAACCGGTTCTCGTATTAAGAACGCCTTTAATTTATACAATTTTAAAACATTAATATCGTCCTTGACACGTGTTTACTTTAACATAGAAAGTTTGGACCATAAAGATGATGATATAAATTTTCTTGACTTTTCAGGAAAGTAAATTAAAACAATATCATTGAATAATTTATATTCTTTTTCATATTGAGTCGTCGACTTATTTGGCAATAAATTGTTCTTTATCTGAGCAGCTTCATTTAAAATATCTTCTGTAATTTTTAAACAAACTCTTATTACTATAAGAATTGTTATTTAAGCCTACTTGCATGAACTCATATTCAAAATTTCAATTAAAATTACTATAATTCCACTACTTTAGTAACCAATATGAAATAAAATTTTGTATGTAGGTACCTCGAAAGGTGAAGCTTTAAGATACTAGCAAGTTGTTTACGGCCAAGACGTCTGCTAACTATAACTATAAAATAACAATTCAGATAAACATTTGACGTTATTGACACATACATATATACAGGCTGTTATATTTTAAGAGACCCAGCAAATATCTCGCTTATTTATCAACTTAGCAATTTCTTTCATATAACATGATTTATACAGCAACATGTAAGCTAGTTGATGACGGATGTACATTCATGATCATCTTTGAAATTTCAAATGGAACATACTATATATTTTTACAAATTTGAAAAGTGCATCAAATTTGCTTTACAATCTTATCAAATAATCCATATGTTACATTATTAAAAAGTAAAATGGCGGGCACTTTAATATACACCTAATCGGAAAGAGAATAGTGAGCCATGACTGTGGCTTGAAATAAAAGTCACCAGCATAGAGGAAAGAAATAGCTCACAAAGTATTAGGAAATTGTAAATCGTCGATCACCGCGTTACACTTAATGTCAACTAATTTTAAACCATCAGAGACAATTTTTTATTGATAAATCTGATTAAATTTCCAATTTTATAGAAATTTTATGAAATTTGAACAAAACACCTTTAATAATTATAATTTTAATATTATTATTCCTAAGTCAAATACAAAAAATCTTATGTGGACACCACATGACTTCCTTGTACGCGTATTATACTATACCTAAATTTTTTTAATGCACATATTTGACGTAATTTGACATTGACATGAAATTTTTAAATTTATTCTTATTTTTGGTTCTAATCCATAGCAAACTTAATTACAAAATATCTGATGTGGACACCACATGACTTCCTTGTACACGTATTAAACTATAGATATTTTTTTAATTGCACATATTTGACATTAAATCTTTTATTTTTTGTTCTAATCCATAGCAAACTTAATTTTAAAAAAAATCAAAAAATATATAATATTTAAATTTAGATATCTCGTTTATCCAAAAAGCTAATTTAAACATTCTTAATGTGCTAGACGCAGAATTTAATTCTCTAAAACATTTATTTGCAGCATTCATTTCTAAAATTAAAATAATACCATTTTTTTCAAGGAAAACTGTTAGCAGCTTCATGTAATGTGCCACTTCCGGTTAGTCTATTTTAACCAAAATCTATTATGTTATGTCCATTGATATAGTAGTCTTATATACCAAATTTGGAGAGTTTTAAATTATATTTGAATATAGTTTTTCATGAAAATCTATTATAGGCTTCAAGTAAAGTACCACTTCCGGTAGTTGTATAATGACCAAAAAGGGAGGTGCACAACTAGATGTTATAACAGTCCTAAATATAAAGTTTCAATTTTCTACGGCTTACCGTTTTTGAGTTATGCGAGATACGTACGTACAGACGGCACGACGAAATTAGTCAAAATGGATTCAGGGAGGGCCAAAATACCTATTTCCGTTGAAATCTGAGAACCGAAAATTTTCGCGATTACAATACTTCCTTTACTTCGTACAAGGAAGTAAAAATGAATAGTTTACTTAATTAACTCTATTTGAAAGTAGTAATTAATTAATTATTTCATAGCAAGCTTAGCAACATTAAAAAAATGTAGTGAATAGCTATGTTATCTATTTAATCTCCGCAATATCCCGCATTCGTAGGGCGGGAGCATGAAAACGGATACACTTGCGAGCAACTCCTGAAGATCCTCCACTATATCACGAAATAATAAATTAGTCATTTATTCTAACACTAGACCCAAAAATTTCGGATGAGAGATAATCAAATTTTCAAAAATTAACTCTATAGGCAAAGCATTGTGATAATTCATTAAACACCTCTCTAGCATATCTAGTCTATTTTTCATGTGTTCTGTCTTCATTTAACTGACAGCTAGTTTGATGTAAGCTCATTGTTAGATACATAATTAATAGTATATTTTAAATACGTACCTGTTATAATATTGACTTCTTAATGAATGAACGTATTACTTAGGTAAAAATGCTTGTTAAATATTGCTTAGTTCAAAATTTATGTTATATGTACATGAATCAGTGAGAGGAAAGACATGCTGAATGGTTTATATTAGAAAATCGTACCAGTGGTAATCAAATCTTTGATTAAGATATCTTACATTTTATTTATTTTTCTTTTTGAAATAACTGATATCTTTTCACATTTTAAATAATTTTCTCGGAAAGATATTTATATTCCTTTTACATATTTTTCAAATGATAGAATAGATCATTTATGTGACTACAATTACACGCGAGCTCAATCATTTAAGTTCACATTTTCTTAATTCTGACGTCATAAAAATCATTTCGGCTTAATATACAACAATGAAGACAATAAAATTACACATTGATTTCAATTTAGATACAGTTTTATACAAAAAATTGTAACGTACCCCGTTGTAGGATTGTAGGATAATAGTTATTGGTGAAACTACAGTTCAAACTTTGTCTCACGAGCACAGCGAGTGAGTCATTCATACGAGAGTGGAAAAAGCGCCTTCTTCTTAGACACAACGACATGCATTAGAAAAGATTTATTCCAATATTATCAGGGTAAATCTAGTAGGTACAATAAAGATAATATTTAATTTATTTTAATTAAAATTAATAAAAAATAAATAAATTTCATATTTTTTTTTGTAAAATAACGTGCATGCAACACTACAATTTATTCCTCCCTAGAGAGTTTGAGTTTTTTGTGCATGCCGTGTTTATTATACTATCATTTTAATTTCTTGTTTTCCAATTAATATAGGATTATTGTAATTTATAACTCATAATTAAAATTGATATTTGCATTTCAATTTGTAACATATCCAAACCTAATGTCCTCTCCGAAATAATAGCTAGATCCGCCTCTGAACGATACAAATAATAATTAGCCATAAACTATACCTAAAACAGAATATATTCAAAGGAATTTCGCACGAATTTGCATTCACAATGACGCACGAATTTTGCAAAAAAAAAACAGAGTTCATTAAAAGTAATTAATTTTTTTCGGAATAAAATTCAGTGCATAAGGAAAGAATAAACGGATTTACGTATTTTTAAATTAATCATTTCTTATTAACTTGGGTTTTCCTTAAACAACTACGTAGGTAAAAATAATTAAATATATGATACGACTTAGGTAAATTTAAAATTATATCGTAAAAACAGTTTGAAAAAATTTAAAAAAAATAATAAACTGAAGATTTTCAATAAGATCTGGAGTCATGAATAATATTTTTTACACGACCAGTAGTATGTGAGCGTTTTTATGATACAAAAATCGGAAGAGAAGAAACATATTTTAACCCCAAGTAAATAATATCTACATTATTTGTCTAGGGAGTTTATATTATTTTGACAGTTTATTTGTGAAACAAATAAAAACCTAAGGACTTATTCATTTACATTCATAGTAAAGTATACAGAAATATAATTTGAAATTAATATTAGTCGAATAATTGTTTATGTTAATATTATTGTTGACTAGACGACATGATCATAACATGGAATTTATTTTATTTTTTGCAAACATTGCTCTAATTTTACCATTAATGAACTTCAATAAAAATAAATTAAGTTTTGGGTCGTAAAAAATTGTATATACACTTCGGAAGAAAATGCTATATTGGTGTTTTGTAGTCCTTGGGCTTTGCCCTTTAACTACAAATTACACCTAATGCAAAATCATGCATTTCCTTTTATAGATATATTATACTATTTTCGCGGGGATTCTTTAACGGTATGAATCATAACTATAATTAAAACATCAACAACATAATTCTCAAAAGAGTTTTAACTAATCCCGAACTTTGGATAAGTCAAATTAAGCTAAACCATATTCCAAAAAAAGTTTAAATGAACTCTAATATAATCTTATTACCATTTAGTTTTCTAGAATAAGAGTAGCTAATTCAAAATTCAGGATTAGCAAAAACTTATTTTGGAATTGAACGAAAAATTGATTAGTATTTTATGAATTTATTTTTCATATTACATTTAATTATTTTTAATCAATGAGTAATAGCATACTTTATTTTTTTAAATTTGTCTCTATTAAAATGTATATTTTTAAATCATCTTGAATATATAGCATCATATATTTTCCGATACCAAACGCTTCTCAATGATTTAAGAGAAAATTACATCCAAAAACAGAGGTAGAAGAGTGAACTGTAATTTAACGCTGACTGAAAATGAAAATGTAAGTACTCAAAAGCTAGTTGTTAAAGCTTATTATTATAAACGAGAATGTACAAAGAACTTTCGTATTTTAAATCTGGTTACATCTTCGATTGTTTTACAGTTTTCCGGTATAAAATTTATATTTTATTTTTATGGGGTAGGTGATTCAGTGATATCGAGTCGGTCTGTAGATTTGAGAACTCGACTCCGATTTCTACAGCCGACAAACAATTTTTACCACATTGAAATTACCCCTGTGGGCCATCCACTAACTTTTGTCCGTTTTTTGACGGCTGGTAACCCCATAAATATATCATCAACCAAGATCTACTACGGCAGTAACGGGTAAAAGTCGTGATGATAAATATTGTTATTTTTATATATTTACTTATATATATATATATATATATATAAGTATAACATTAATTTCTTTTATTTCTGTTTTAAAAATTAACAAGAAGTTGAAAAAAGAATAAAGTCATTTGTTAATAAATACACTGTTTACTTACAATATAATTACATATCAGGAAACTACATTTTATTTTAATTGAAATTAAATAATCTTAAACGATACATTTACAAAAATGAATGTTAGATCATAGTGTCAACAATAACTCCCGAGTTCCAATACCACAAAAGAATCATACTACGCTGGGAATTTTTTTGATTAGTAGTGGGGTAATTTCTACTTGACTTAAACTTATAAATATGATATCTCATAGGTTTTACGCAGACAGTCACGCGAGCATTCATTTGTATTGTCGAAGGTTACTTTGTGAAGATAGAAAATGATCATGGGAATATTCAGTGTGCCACATGTGATTGCATTTTGTCTTTGTGTTACGTTTGTTGAATCATTTGGTGAATTACAAAAAGGTAAAGGATATAAATCGTAGCTATTAATGAAATCACTGACGGTTGCACAATAGACTTTTGTTTGACAACCGAGAGATTTTGAGTTCCCACCTCGCTACCTTCAACTTATAGTCAAACAAAAAACTGCATCATAATGATTCGGGTTCTTCTATAAGCTATATGTAATCATTACTATTTGTTCAGTTATTTTATTTTCGTTTACTTTATTTTTTCAAAAACTTTGGCAACTATTAACTTTATGTGATTACATATTTAATCTATCAAATTTGCTTCCTATTGCACTTTTGCAATAGCTAAATAAGTAAATATTGAATGGTCGACAAACATTAAATTGCATATATTTGTAGACAGATTTTGGTAGATAACGCTTTTAAAAACAAGTACACAAACATTAGTTATGCTCTATTTATAAAACGATTCTTATGTAAATGTTTACTAACTGCAATATAAATTATATGTATTATTAATAGATAGATAATTATATCAGAAACATAAACATTGAATTAAAATTTGAGCATAAACTATTAAATCTTTTAATTTTAACTAGCATCGATTTGCTAGTTATTTCAAAGTTTGTGTTCATTATATCCCGTAAAAATTACCTGTTTTATAAAAATAAACCAAATGTAAAAGTATAAAATATTTGCAACAACCGATGAAGTTTTACTGTAAATGGTCTATTTGATATTAGTTTTGAAATATTTATGAATTTAATAAAATCCAGAAACAAGTTTATTATAAACAGACAATAAAAAAAGGGAAATATTTATGTACATTATTATATTATTTTCAAAGTAAATGCATGTAATAAATCTTACGATTCCAAGGTAAACATTTAATATGTATAAAGTGTTACGCATAAACCAGATTGTATTTTGATTTTTTAGAATTTCTTTCTAGGAATATTCCAAATAAAACAAAAGATGTCTTATTATATTATTATTTATAGAATAAATTACTTGTAAGAATAAAACTTAATGTACGAAATAATATTAATTTTATTCTAAGTGAGCTTATTTGAACTGAGAAACCTAGACCATTTAATTTAATTCAAAACAAGAACTGGTTTGACCAGATTCAAAATACGATTGTTAAAATAAATTCAAAAAGAAAACATAATTACATATTTCGCCAGTGAATACTAAACTTTTGTTTAGTTCTGATTTTAAACTGATTTTTAGGTGATAAGTGCCATCACGAAGTAAAGAACTTGCCAGGAATATGTACGTTGTTAAAATATTGTCCAGAAGCAAGAAAAGAAATCAGTGAGCAAAAGTTTTCAACATCACTAATTTGCGACTTTGAAGGGAATGTTCCAATTGTATGTTGTACAAAAGATACTCCGCTTACTGAAATTAATACTACGCCAACTGTAGTGAACACTCCACCAAATGAAGTAGTGCACAGAACTCCAGGAGAAATTAGCAAGAAAAGTAGTTCACTAATTTTAAATAAATAAATATAACAAACTAACCGAACATGATCCTTAAGCAAAAAATTAACTAATTTCAAAATTTATTATCCAACTGATAATATTTAAAATTAATCAACTGACAGTTAATTAACTCGAACAACTTAGTGAACATAAAATTATAACAGATGTATATATTTTATTAACTATGAAATTATGTGGATCATCCATCTTGACAATTATATAAATATATATATATATATATATATATATATATATATATATATATATATATATATATATATATATATATATATATATATATATATATATATATATACAGGCCGACTCAATACCACTGAGCCACCTACCACAAAAAACAAAAAAAACAACAAAGTAATGAAGAAAATGAAAATTATATATATATATATATATATATATATATATATATATATATATATATATATATATATATATATATATATATATGTATATATATATATATATACAATGTTTTATAAAATAAAATAAAACTATAATCTAAAAGTATATTTCCCTATCAGTATTGAAATATTTTCTAAAATATGGTCAATTAATATGTTAATGTCAATTAAACCGATCATTAGTTTCTAATTTACAGAAATCCTAAATTTATTTTGAAATTTTATTTTTTCAGAATGTTGGGAATATGGGCAGTTAGTTTACAAACTAGTAGAAATCCCATCATTAGGGATAGGAACTTACAAACCACAGTACGTCAACGAGTCTGAGTGTTATGTGAAACCTACTTTTGTTCATGGCGGTGTAAATGCTGGCCCCAAAGAGTTTCCTCATATGGTATAGTTACATTTTCTCTTGAAGTATTCCTAATTTTGATTGTGTATTTTGTCTTATAGGCCCTGCTCGGCTACGGAGGAAGAGGGCACGTCAAATGGGGTTGCGGTGGAACACTCATCAGCGACAAATATGTTCTCACTGCGGCTCACTGCATGGCTGCCCAAGGACTGTAAGTACTAAATACTATTTTATTTTAAGAAAACTGAATTATAGAGAGGAATATTGGAATATCGTTAACATTTGAACCTGGGATATATGAATGCCGGTATGCTTCTGTTTAATTTTATACCAGTTGTAGATTAAGTTTTTATATTTACTGTTGGTTTATTTAAATAGTGATATAACTTGTTTTGTAAAATAACAAAATGAAAAAGATTTATTATATAGTTACTTAAAACGACATATTATCATATATAATATAACACGTAGTATGAAAATTGCTGAAAATATTTTGACATAAATTATGAGTTGTTATGGAAATGGAAACATAACGAGTGCGAAGCACGAGTTGTGTTTCCTGTTTCCGTAACAACGAATGTATATTTATGTCAAAATATTATCTGTCAATTTTCATACTACGAGTTGTATTCGGCTTGAGAATTTACCAAACAAGAGTTAATTAACAAGAATAGTTAGGTATTTATTTGCACAATATTAATTAGGTATTACAGTGATGACAGATTTTTTCAATTGACGTTTATGAAACTATTGAAAATATCATTTATTTTATTCGTAACCAAGGATATTAATAACAGTGGTATTTCCGATGAAATTTCACTATGATGAATTTCCGACGAAATGTACATTTCATTGGTTCATTTTCAAACAAATTCATGATCCTATTGGTTGACAGTGACGTGTGGTGAATTCTCAATAATATATGTTTTCTACGGCCATTAAATTATTGATAGATAATGTAGTTCAATACTCACGGCAGTAAGTAATATATTATTGCTCTCGTTTTCTGGCCAGTTATATCGAGGTTGCTATAACAATGCAACAACGACCGTGATTAATAGTTATTTAAGCTACAAGGAATGTAAATTCATTATAACATTCGAGGAAGAATGAGCCACGGCAAACCTTGTGGAACCGAGGTTCATGTTACCGTAAGAGAATAGTTGTGGTACTTACATTCTGAGTCGCTTATTATATTTATCGCGCCACCTGAAACAATTAACGTCAAATAAAGTTAAAATCTTTGTAAAATGTGGGCCATTTTGCTCGTTGCTACATGGCAAAAAATAAGCTAGTTGTCAGAAAAAGTAAAACTTGTGAAAATACTTTATATTTTAATATAAAAAAATTAATGAAGACATTAATAATGCTGCAAATGTGGTTTATATTAATTTGCTTCCTGAAAAATCGAGAAAGAGGTATAAGGGAATATATAAAATTTTAAACAAGTAAACTTTTGTTAATAACATGTAAATTATAAAATTAAAATAAATGTACTGTAATTGGAATATAGTTCCTATTGTGCAGCGTAACATAAATAAATATAAATTATCACGCTTTTTACCCATTATTGGGAGTGGCACTATGGTGAAGCAGATCTCAGTAAGTGATATATTTATGCGCGTGAAGTGCTTCTACCAGCCGTTAAATCAAGGCCCCCAAAGATTTTAATAGAGAGTGAGCCACAGGGGTAATTTAATGTGCTTTGTTGGCTGGTGGAATATAATAAAGAATAATCAAAACTAACTGATAGTCACGTGACCTATCAAACTATCAATGTCAATTTACTTTAACTTGTTTTGTTATTAATGTTGGTGAATTAAATCAAATTTCTAAAATGAAAAATAATAATTCACACGCCCATAACTTGAATACCAAACTTTTTATCCTAGGAGTAAATAAATTGACATTGACCGTTTGACAGGTCACGTGACTACCAGTTGGTTTTGATCACTATGTATATTAAATTATGATTTTTCATAATTACTCTATTAGTGGGACTGTTAACACCATAATGGTAACCAAATAATAATTGTTATGAGGCATTTACGATTCAAGTTGCTATGGAAATAAGTAACACTTACGTATTCGATGGCGTGAAATAATATATATATATATATATATATATATATATATATATATATATATATATATATATATAACAAAAACCCATAGACGTTGCTTTTTAAAAACACTGCATACGCATTAGAGGTCGGCAAAAATATCCAGTTTTCGGATCTCATCGAATTCGAAATTGGATTTCGGAATAGTTCAGATAAAATCTTCGATCTAAAGTTCGGATAAAACATATAATCCGAAGATAGGATAATATATCCGATTCGAAATCAGAGTAAAATATCCGATCTGATGTTTAGATAAAATATTTGATCCAATGTTCGAATAAAATATCCGATCAGATGTTCGGATAAAATATCCGATACGACATTCAGATAAAATATTCGATCTGATATTCGGATAAAATATCCGATCCGATGTTCGGATAAAATATCCTAACTGACGTTCGGATAAAATTTTAGATTCAATGGTTAGATTAAATTTCTGATACGGAATTCAGATAAAATATTTTAACTGAAATTTTAGATCACATTCTCGTAAATTCCAATTCAAATTAATACCGTAAAATAAGACATAGTTTGTTGACAGTTTTAAATTTGACAACTATTAACTTTTTCTACATGATATTTTTAAAAAGTAATGATGGTCAAATACACCACGCAGACGGATTAATTTGGCTTGATATTATTAAAGTTTGAATTTTAGGCACTAAAACGTTCGATAAATAGATAGGCAAATAAGCAAAAAAAATGTTATAATAGGCATTAATAAACCAAATTAGGCATTAATCAGTCAAATTAGGTATTTAAATTTAATACGATTGTTCGAAATAAAATATATTTATTTTAAAAACTACACATAAAAATAGTATTCTAGGTATTTATAGTAAACAAGTATATTTAAATTATAAAACTTATTTATTTATATAAGTATTTTAATAAAATTAATTACAATATCAGAATAAACTTTTTGCACAATTAGAAATTTTGTCTTACTTAAAATAAGTTTACGGCACAAATAAATAAACACGCACCTAACAATTTCTTATAAATAAATAAATATCAATTTAACTATTTAGCTATTCAACAAAATACAAATACCGTATTACCTTTCAAACAAAAACGGATATACCGTCATCACGTTCGACATACCAGCAAAATAAAGAAGTTGAAATTTATATTAAATGTTCAATTATGCCAAACAATAACCTAATCTGCCATGAAAAGAACACCTAACATTTATATTTTTACCCTATTGAATAAATCCATTTCATAATGCATAAACGCATAGTGAAGCAATTTATGGACTATAACAATGTAGACACAATGATTACAACGATTAACATCAATAACACTGAATTGAACTATTAGAATGAGATTTTGTTTTATTTGTTTTTTTTTTCAAGGCCATCTGGTTTTTGTCAAAAATGTCATATTTTATTTTCTAAATATCTAGAGCTACGGAAATTTACTTGCATTAAATGATGACTTTTGAAAAATAGAATTAATTTTTTAACAAATTTTCATTCTTGTACTTTTGGTCTAAAATGTAGGAGAATTAATTTCAGTAAATTTTGAAAATTTCATTTTAAATTCCTATGTTCTGCGTTTCGTTGCACAACCTATACATAAATTTTAAAGAAATAAGTAAATAGTTAAGTGTATATAATTTTTTTTAATATATTGTTTAAATAAAAAAAATAACAATCTCCATTAAAAAGAATATAAACATGATATAAAAAGAAACAGCTAAAGATTTTCATAAAACAGACGACATTTTGATTCTATATTTTAGCATGGCTAGCAATTTTTTTAAATGATTTTTTCTTATAATTCGTAGAATTATTCCTATTTATTTTTCTTTATATATATTCTACTCCTCCAAATCATTCCAAGTTTCTCTTAAATTTGAACCACAATAATAAATTATGGGGTAGGTGGCTCAGTGGTATCGAGTCGGTCTGTGGATCTTGAGAACCCTGGTTCGATCCCCACAGCCGACAAACAATTTTCACCAATTTAAAAAAAAAATCTACCCCTGTGGCTCCTCCACCACTAATATCTTTGGGGGCCGTGATTTGACGGCTGGTAACCACATTTCACGCGAAAAAATATATCACTTACCGAGATCTGCTTAGGCAGAGTGCCACACCCAGTGATGGGTAAAAGGCGTGATAATATATTTATTTTATTTATTTATAATAAATTTGGCATCGGAATGGATGTTTAAAAAGCTACATTTCGATAGACTAACATGTTGAGCCATATTATATTAATGGTATTTATATATTCTTAACCATAATGAAAGCTGTGAACCTATTTTATATCTGATAATATATAACTCCAAAGGAATGTTATTGGTCTAGAAACACGGATTACATTTCATGAAAAATGGAAAACTAGACCGACTATTTACAACTACTCAACAGGATAATAAATATCCCAAATACTGAAGGTTGAAAAAGCAACAAATACAAATATTAAAGTATACGACACAAGTTTATACGTCATCATAGTATAATATGTTAGTAAATAACAAAAGTAAATTTCCAATATTTGAAAAATATTAGAGAACATTTATTTTTTTTTTTTAATTTATATATCGGACCAACTACTAAGGTCATATGCCGATATGTCCTTTGTATGGTCGCCACGGGCGGGACCCGAACCCACGACCTTATGGTTGCGAGTCAGGCCCTCAACCCGCGCGACCATCACGCGGGACACATTTATTTTTTAATATGTTAACGAATTATAATATACCTATGTCTATATTTAGGTGACACTCAATTTGATCATAGATGAAACATAGCCTTCTAATGGGAGTTTTCAGTATTAGGAACATAATTTTTATACATTATTTTTATGTCAGGTTTAATTTGTGACCTAACATTTTGAAAAAAGCGTAATATGCATCATCAGTTGATACAGTTTTCTATATTTATACTTCAGCTTAATACTTGAAATAATTTAAATTAAATTAGATATAGAAAAATTGGAATACCGCCCGGATTTAAACCTGGAACCTTATAAACTCCGGCTTTAACCAACTAAGCCACGGTCGCTTGTGATTCAAATCTGATATTATTACAAGTTTTCTGTCTATTTTTGTTATAACATATGACATAAGCAGCCTCGATCCCATAATTTAATTAGATATATATATATATATATTTAAAAGTATATATTTAAAAGTATATATTTAACGGGGTGGCAATTTGTGTCCGGCGCGACATAAAAGCTAGTGTGGGCGCTGCTGATACAGTGATTACTAGGCTCCTGAGTTTATTTGATAAATTTAATGCGCATGCGTCAACTATGTACAATGTGGATAAAGCGATATTCAAGCAGCTTTCTAACATGCTCTCAACTCTTGTTTGAACTAACGACAACACTGAACTATATTTTATATAATTAACAAATTAAAAAAACACTACTAATAAGCACAAAATAAAAGAAACAGAAGTAACAGTAATGGTAAGCTTATAGAATCCAACTGAAAGTGTACCTTTGTCTCAAGTTTAATACATCGTGATCAGCGTCATCTCTTAGTAGTTGAATATCCCAATAAAAAGAATATTTAAAAAATAAATTAATTGAACGCTTCTATGAACTGCACGCCACTGGTTACATGGAAAAATCAATGACGTCATAATGCTAATCACAGCACTGCATTCTGCATTTGTTGTATACCGACACGCAGAGGAGTGGGGCAAGCAAGGTGAGCCATGCTTGCATTGATGGTTGCAAACAATTTGCTTTACAATGTTATTTCTTGTAATGTTCAATAGATGTCACTTCTATAACAAAATAAGTATTAAAAAATAAAATAAATATAAATTTTCTCTGCGGTATTTACAAATGTACAAAAATTAAAAAATATAAATAAATGCAAATATCAGAATATAAAACAACTAGACAACAATGCAAGAAGATTTTAAACTAAGCATCCTGGTCCACAAACTTGGGTCACATCACTACCCTCCCTACATCCTCTGTCCACCATACTATTTGTACCAACATCAAAACAATCTGTAGACTGTAAGAAACCATTGCGAAAACATACATACCTTGTTATTGACCTGGAGTCAATGAAGATTGACTTATTGATTTTTTTAATATTCACTTCATTTCTCTTGCATGTGACGTTAGTTCTGTAAGTGTGAATTATAATATGATTGAACTTTTTCAGGGGTGTAGTGAAATGGGTGCGCCTTGGCGACCTAGACATCTCCTTGACAACCGACGATGCAGCCCCTCAAGAATTCGAAGTAAAAAATCGAATTCGTCACCCAGATTATAAACGGCCATCAACCTACCATGACATTGCTCTTCTAGAACTGGACCGTCCGGTCAACTTCACTGATTATGTGCGTCCTGCTTGTTTACACGTAACGTACGAGATGCAGAAACGCTTCCTGGTGTCCGGCTGGGGCCATCTCGAGCACGATGTCAAACAGCTCAGCAATATCTTACAAAAAGCTGATGTAGAGGTGTTTGCACACGACGAATGTAGTGTTAAATACGAATCGTGGACTGGATTTAATAGGTTGAAGGAAGGGGTCAAAGATGGCAGTCAGATATGTGCCGGCGGAAAAACAAATGATAAGGATACTTGTCCAGTAAGTGATTTTTAAATTTGATTAATTATTTATTTAGGTAGATACATAGGCACGTGTGCGGACAGTTGCAACCGAATAGTACGCTTGTTTTATAATGGGGCATTACTAACATTTGTAACTAGAAATTGAAACTAACTATAAACTAAAGGTTCTTCACATATCTGTGCAAATAAATATTTTGTTCAATGTTCCTTGTATCTGTTACTTTCATTTTTGTTATTCTGAGTTCTGCACAGTAAATCTCACTCAGTCTGCTTCTATTTCGATTCACGATTCATCATACTTTGTTGGTTCGATTTTTATTCTGGTTTAAAGTAATTAAATTTCGGAAAGGTTCATAAACTGCTCCATAAATTCATTCCGTTCAATTATTATTATTTTATAATATTAATTTTCGAATTTATATTTACAACTACATATTTATTCGAACCTCTACTTTTGTAAATATTTTTGTAAAAATTTAGAAAATACCTGTTTAAACCAGTTCACATGTTCTCTTTCATTCAATTATTCGATTCTGCGTGAACAGCTCGGTTAGAATTCTTGGTGTATTAAGAGCGTAAAGTGATTCTTTGTTACTCGAACAAGGTAATTACAGCGCGAGCCGAAGTCGAGAGCTGCAATAGTGTAAGATGAACAAAGACACTTTACGCTCGTGACACACACATAATTTTTTTACGATTGCATCTTAAAATTATTAAAAAACGTATGCGTACTGAAAATAAATTCTTTCTGTCAACTTTCAATATGACAAGTTTCTGTTTTGTTTGTATCCCTGGTAACTATTGAAATAAGCGCGCATTTAATATCTTTTTCGCACGTTGCCATTGGGAACGCGCGCATTTAACGTATTTTTCGCGCGTTGCCATTGGAGACGCGCAAAAAGATATTTTTCGATGATAAATGAGAGCGTAATTGTCAACTTTTTATAGAAATCGTAAAAAACGGATTTATTCGATTCGATAAAGTTCGGTTTGCAGCTCTGACTTTAACTGTTAATTTACTTATTATATTTCATTTATTTATTCCGCTTCAGATTATACTGGAATCCAAACAACTTAATTGTTAGTTTATCTTTCTGTGACACTAATTGAGATTTTGTAAAAGTATTTAAGTAGTATTCTTTAAGTAAATACTTAATGTAAATTATATATGATTTAAACAATTAAGCCACAATCGCATGTGATTCAAATATGATTTTATTCCAATTTTTTCCCTCTATTTTTTTCTGCCTGTAAAAGAAAAATTAAAGAGAAAATTGGAATAAAATCAAATTTGAATCACAGGCAACCATAATTTAGATGTTTAAAGTATATGACCGAAGTTCATAAGGTCCCAGATTTAAATCCTGACAATATCTCAATTTTTCTTTTTATATTTGTAAAAGTATGTTTTATGATACTAAAATGATGTTTGATTCTTCTTAAAGGGTGACAGCGGTGGTCCTCTGCAGATAAACCATCCAGAAGTGCACTGTATGTATAGTATAGTTGGTGTGACATCATTCGGCCAGCAGCGCTGCGGAGTCACCGGGATTCCCGCTATTTATACACGCGTCTCTAACTACATCAAGTGGATCGAGGACATTGTGTGGCCTTGATTTTCAACATTCTGTCAATTTTAATATCTAATTGTGTAGGATTACGTATTTATTGCTAATGTAGCAATTAGCTAATTTTTATTTATTTATCTTGTAACTTTACAAAAACAGTAAATATTTAAACTATTTTAAAATAATATTGCTTTATCTGTTTGTTCAATTTCTATGATTAATACACAGGTTTGAAATATTATTTTGTCTGATTCTTTTAAAATCCGAAATACGAGTATAATAGTTACCTATTTGTAAACCTACATAATGAAATTACTACTTATATTTGTCATATTGAAGAATGAGTTTGTCATTCGACGTAAATAACATTCTTTGTCTCAGTGTAAATTAGTATTGCCCTACATAAGAAATAAATTTTAACGACGGTGAGTGACTGATCGCCGTAGCGGTTTTACGGTGTAGCAAAAATACAGTGGTAATACAAGTGACATTCATTTGTATTTTACTGTTTTTGTCAATACAGTGTCAGTCAGTGCATGGTTCCCATAGGTTTACACAACTGTGTGATTATTGTGCTATTTCAAAAGTTTTAAAATTTTCTTATTATAATTTTTCGATGTGTAAAACGGCCTATTATGAAGTTATAATAAGACTATAATATCCTTATAATACAATTATGTAACCATGGAAACGATACACTTGGTTGAGATTTATCTCCAACAAATCTTTTAGCAGTTTAGCGGACGTTTCTAATAGTCGAGTCCGATAAAATATTATTTTTTTCTGATCACTTTTTAAACCGGAAAATACATCTTAAGTACAACTATCAATATCGGTCAAATTATGAATAATTTATTATTGATGGTTACCGAAAAATATTGTATGCAACACACTCTGAAAGTGTCTTTAGTAGGCTCTCAAAATACCCACTTTTTTCTTGACACCTCTCTTCTATTCTTTTATTTTATTATCAAATACAATAAGTTTCTAAAGACTTTTCGAATATAAACAATTGACAATCAGTCTTTCACTATTTTTAAATATTCTGCTTGAAATCTATCTTCAAAATTTTTAATAAGATATCAAACACGATAGGATTCAAGTGATTTTTATGAAAAACATTTGACACTCAATTGGTCAAAATTTTAAGTTGTTTTGCTCTAAATCTCCTTTCAAAATCTTGAATTTTATACCAAACATAATAGGTTTATAATGACTCTTATAAAAAACAATTGATATCAGTCAGTCACAATTAGTAATTACTTTTTGGAACAACAATTCAGTCAGTGGATCACAACTTTTTATGTTTCTAATCGACATCTCTCTTCAAGAGTGTAAGATTTTATATCAGTTATTTTAGTTATATTACTAGCGATCAGGTCGGCTTCGCCGACCCTCAGCTAGGCTCCGCAGCCCTTGAAAAAAAGTATTTTTTAAATATGTTACTTTACACACCACCTGGTCGAGTATTGATATTGAAAGAAATTATATTTGATAATTTTTTTTAAATTATTTGCTTTCAACTCGTTTTTGATTCATTTTTCATGTTCTCTTAGACCTTTCATGAAAACTGAAATAAGTATAGTATAATTTTTAGATCAAAACAATTGTCACTCAGTCGGTTACAATTTTTGGCCATCACTTACATCGGATATGCTTCCTCAAAACTTAAAATTTGATAGCAAACTCTATGTGGTTTTAAAAGACTTTTAGAAAAAACAATTGATAATCAACCGATTATAATTTTAGTCCATTCTATTCGACATTTCTTTTTAAAACCTGTAGTTTGATTCCAAACATGATACATTTCTAATGACTTTTAGGAAATACAATTGACAATCAATAAATTATAATTTTTAGTTATTTTTTTGACAAAGTGTCATCAATTTTGGAGCTAATTCAGCAAAAAAACACCCCTAACCATGCCTGACCTAGTAGAAAACGCATTTTTATAGTAAAATGTAATAAACGTAACGTAAAAGTGATAAACTGTGAAAAACAAAAACACCAATAACCATGCCTAACCTAGTACAGAACGCATTTTTATAGTAAAAAGTAATAAATGTAAAGTAAAAGTGACAAACTGTAAAAAAAAACACCCCTAACCATGCCTAATCTGGTACAGAACGCATTTTTATGGAAAAAATAAATAAACGTAACGTAAAAGTGATAAACTGTGAAAAACAAAAACACCAATAACCATGCCTAACCTAGTACAGAACGCATTTTTATAGTAAAAAGTAATAAATGTAAAGTAAAAGTGACAAACTGTAAAAAAAAACACCCCTAACCATGCCTAATCTGGTACAGAACGCATTTTTATGGAAAAAATAAATAAACGTAAAGTAAAAGTGATAAACTGTGAAAGAAAACACCCCTAACCATGCCTAACCTAGTACAGAACGCATTTTTATAATAAAAAGTAATAAATGAAAAGTGAAAGTGACAAACTGTGAAAAATAACACCCCTAACCATGTCTAACCTAGTACAGAACGCATGTTTATGATAATATGTAATAAACGTGAAGTAAAAGAGATTAAGTGTGAAAAAAAACAGCCCTAACCATGCCTAACCTAGTACAGAACGCATTTTTATGTTTATAAGTAATAAACGTAAAGTAAAAGTGTTAAACTGTGAAAAAAAAACACCTCTAACCATGCCTGACATAGTACAGAACGCATTTTTATGGTAAAAGGACACAAACTGTGATTTCAAGGTCTATCTCCACATGTCCCATATTTGACATATTGTTTAGTATTTTGTATTGGAAATGTTAAAACATGGTTAGACCGTATGTACGTATATATGTACATATGTGTATAAAATTATGCCTCTTTTCTGTTTTATAAAAACTGAAATAAGTATAGTATAATTTTTAGATCAAAACAATTGTCACTCAGTCGGTTACAATTTTTGGCCATCACTTACATCGGATATGCTTCCTCAAAACTTAAAATTTGATAGCAAACTCTATGTGGTTTTAAAAGACTTTTAGAAAAAACAATTGATAATCAACCGATTATAATTTTAGTCCATTCTATTCGACATTTCTTTTTAAAACCTGTAGTTTGATTCCAAACATGATACATTTCTAATGACTTTTAGGAAATACAATTGACAATCAATAAATTATAATTTTTAGTTATTTTTTTGACAAAGTGTCATCAATTTTGGAGCTAATTCAGCAAAAAAACACCCCTAACCATGCCTGACCTAGTAGAAAACGCATTTTTATAGTAAAATGTAATAAACGTAACGTAAAAGTGATAAACTGTGAAAAACAAAAACACCAATAACCATGCCTAACCTAGTACAGAACGCATTTTTATAGTAAAAAGTAATAAATGTAAAGTAAAAGTGACAAACTGTAAAAAAAAAACACCCCTAACCATGCCTAATCTGGTACAGAACGCATTTTTATGGAAAAAATAAATAAACGTAACGTAAAAGTGATAAACTGTGAAAAACAAAAACACCAATAACCATGCCTAACCTAGTACAGAACGCATTTTTATAGTAAAAAGTAATAAATGTAAAGTAAAAGTGACAAACTGTAAAAAAAAAACACCCCTAACCATGCCTAATCTGGTACAGAACGCATTTTTATGGAAAAAATAAATAAACGTAAAGTAAAAGTGATAAACTGTGAAAGAAAACACCCCTAACCATGCCTAACCTAGTACAGAACGCATTTTTATAATAAAAAGTAATAAATGAAAAGTGAAAGTGACAAACTGTGAAAAATAACACCCCTAACCATGTCTAACCTAGTACAGAACGCATGTTTATGATAATATGTAATAAACGTGAAGTAAAAGAGATTAAGTGTGAAAAAAACAGCCCTAACCATGCCTAACCTAGTACAGAACGCATTTTTATGTTTATAAGTAATAAACGTAAAGTAAAAGTGTTAAACTGTGAAAAAAAAACACCTCTAACCATGCCTGACATAGTACAGAACGCATTTTTATGGTAAAAGGACACAAACTGTGATTTCAAGGTCTATCTCCACATGTCCCATATTTGACATATTGTTTAGTATTTTGTATTGGAAATGTTAAAACATGGTTAGACCGTATGTACGTATATATGTACATATGTGTATAAAATTATGCCTCTTTTCTGTTTTATAAAAACGTTATGCAAAAGTCCGCAAATTTTTTAATTTTTAATGCGTAACCTATAGAGTCGTTTGCCGGTATTAGAATGGAATGTAATGCGGACTTTGAATAATTTGTTAAAATACATATTTAACAACTATTGATCTGATCTTTTATTCAAGTTTCCTTTTCATCATATTTTACTTGGTTTTACTGTATAGTACTATCACCGAGGACATATTTTTATTTGGTTAAAAATATTTGAGCAAATGTAGACATCTTCATGGTATACTGTCATGTTAAAACATTTATTTTTTAAATAAACATTTAAAAAATATATAATTATAATAAAAACGTCGTCTCATATCTATAGTTCCTATAATATTTACTATCTTTTAATATTTCCATTTGGTTTTTAAGTAATTGTATGTTTAAAATTTTATTGTACAGTTTGAAATCCGTGGTAATAATTGTAGTTGTAAAACCGTGTTTGGATACTATGTATGTTAGAATGCCCGGAACCTAAACCAGTCGTTTGCCGATATCAGAATAGAATGTGTGTTGTGTGCGGCTAGGGACATTGAATATAATTGGTTTTACTGTATATTATTATTATTAATTATTGAGGACATATTTATCTTTGGTTCTACTATATACACTTTTACAAACCTTCTGTCAAATTGACGTTTCTCTTAAAACATTTAAAACAAATTGAAATGAAAAGTCCACAAATAACTGTGTCATTAAGTTCAAAGAACAAACATTAACCTACTTAGCCATAACTGAAGGAAAACCTGTAATATTACCAAAATTAAATTTCCAACTACCAAAAACTAAATTATCTAACTTATCAATTAATTTTAAATAATTGAACTTTAAAGATACTCCTCTAATTTATGTTACTACAATAAATAACAATATAAGGACCAAGCATTTGGACCATTATAATATACTGTGTATTAATCATGATCGTAATTTATAGCTCTTGTAATTGGCTAAAAGGCAAATACTGCAGAAATAATACAACCACAGGAATTGAACTTCAGGACATCAACCTCCCAGGGGGAGCTTCCTTCTAAGGAGGGACGAGTTACATCATCGACACATACAGTGAGATGCACAGACGACATAACTCAACCGTTCCCAAGGCGCCACATGAGCCCTGCTGCTGACTTAGCTAATAAGAGAAACTGTAGAATTATATACTGTTTTGTAGTTAACTAGAAACTATCTCTTTACCGAGGAACACCTCTAACTGTCAATAATTTTGTTTTTTAAACTCGCATCCGACTTTTTGATTGATAATATATATATATATATATATATTTATATACAGGCGCGGTGGCCGAGCGTGTTAAGGCACATCTCTTAACATACTGTGACGTCACCCGAGCCAAGGTTCGTCAGTTCGAATCCGCCTGTTGATTTGTCGTAAAACATAAAAAATACAGTTACATGTATTTATCACACTCGGGCGCATTAAGCTAGTCACTTATACGCCTTAAATAATGTAGCATTTGACTACGAAAACCGGCAGTACGGCAATGTAAAAACTGCGGCTCGGTGTGTCCGGTAGGCCCATGCCCGATTTGGGCTGTAGCGCCACAGATGATGATGATGATGATATATACCGGGTGTAACACGAAAACATGGCAAATCAGTTTTTCCGTGCGCATTGCTTCTTTAATTATTTTAGGAAAAAAATGTTTCAAATAAATGTTGTAAAGCGTAAAATTCTACATCCAAATCAATAAACAAAATTCTGGTTTTGGTTTTTAAATTTTACTTGGCATTGATCTTGTTTTATTAGGAATATATATATATATATATATATATATATATATATATATATATATATATATATATATATATATATATATATATACCGGGTGTAACACGAAAAGTGAAACATAGGCGTTTAACATGGAAAATAAGTTTTTCCGTGCGCATTGCTTCCCTAATTATTTTAGGAAAAAATGTTTCAAATAAATGTTGTAAAGCATAAAATTCTACATCTACATTTTGACTACTTCATAACTGCAGAAATTAAATTTAAAAATTCACGTAATTTCAATTTAATAGTAATAGCCATGGAATTAAAACAAAGAGATGAACAAATGCGTAACGTTTTATACGTCAATGTCAGAATAAATTGTCAAAATAATAATAAACTCGATAAAATATTTAAGATAAGTTGTTATTTAACAAATTAATTAATGTAAAATAAATTTAATTCAATAAAAACATCAACAAACTAAATATTCATAAATTGTTAAATTAGATGTTCAAATAGTCCACCGTTTTGAGCTAAACAATAACCTAATCTGTTGTAAAGGCTTTCTCGAGTATTCTTTAATTGTCGATTATTTATTTTCTGGCATTCTTGTAATATAGCATTTTTAAGTTCTTCCCATAAAAAAAAATCGCACGGATTTAAATCTGGCGACCGTGCTGGCCAGTTAACTGGTCCATTTCGTCCTATCCAACTTTCAGGAAATACATGGTTTAGATATTCCACAACTTCTCTAGTGCTATGTGCAGGGCAGCCATCATGCTGAAACCACACATTTTCTTTGTTTGTTTCAACAATTTGTGGTCCAACAGCATTAATTAATAAATTCAAATATGATGCTGAATTCATTCGTTGGATGAAGAATGGGCCAATGATTTTATCACCAAAAATTCCTGCCCACACATTGACAGAATGACAATATTGTGTCCTCGATTCTACAATATTATGTGGATTATTTTGTGACCAGTACCGATAATTATGACAGTTTGGTTCGCCATTCATGGTAAATATGCATTCATCTGTGAATAAAATACTACTTAAAAATTCTCTATTACAATTTGATTTCTCCATCATTATTTCACAGAATGAGGCACGCAGTTCAAAATCTCGTTCCAAAATATTTTGGTGGTTTTGAAATTTAAAAGGAATGTATTTATGTTTTTTGGGAATTCTATGCACTGTCATAAAATTTATATTTAGTTCTCTGGAAATTTCCCGCACACACATTGTTGGCTCCAGTTCTATTAAAGCAAGAATATTTTAACTTATTTTTAAATTTATAAGATAATGATTCACTTTGAATTAAAACCAATTTATTTTGAACTTCCATTATCTTTATTAGTGAAAAAATACTTTTAACAATTTATAACACAACGTTTCGATAGCGCAATTCTGCTATCGTCATCAGGTGAACTCATACTACTGACTAATTCCTTAACATACGGGCCTTATATCTAGTGTCATGAGGGTGGTCAGGTAGAACGGTTAACGGTTGGTCGAGTATGACATGCGGTTGGTCGAGTGTAACATGTGGATGGTCAGGTATAATGGGTGGGTGGGGCGTTCTAGACGTCTGAGGGTCAATGCTTAGGCCGGGATCTGCTGCGATGTGCTTCCTCCACAAGGGTCGTATTTCCACACTCGGTTGACTGAAAACTGTTTTTTTGTTCTTCTGGATAATGGCGGCTTCTTTGAACTTCCTCTTATACCAATGTTCTTCCTTCTTGAGGATCCTCGCGCCCTCCCATTGAATTCGATGATGGTGCTCCCACGCGTGTTCAGCAAGTCCTGATTTTGATGTCTCTCCTCTCTCTGTATGACGTCTGTGTTCTTTAATTCTGGTATACAAAGGTCGTTTTGTTTCACCTATATAGGTTTTCCCACATTCACAGTCCACCTGGTAAATGCCTGCTTGTAGTTTTGGTGACTGCTCTGGTTTCGTAGTAGATACGATGTTCTTGATTGTCGTTGTTGTCCGAAACCTGGTTAATATTTTAAACTTGCTGGCGATCCTTTTTATTTTGTCCGAGACTCCCTTCACATACGGAATGTATAATTCATTTTTCTTTTCTTCGTCTCTGTTTGTTTGTTTCGATTTGTTACTTTGGCTCTTCTTTATTAGTTTCTTGATGACATTTCCCGCGTAGCCGTTTCGTTGGAGTGTATTTATGACATCCTTGACCTCTATCTCATATCCTTGTACTGTGTTGCAGTGTGTCTTAGCTCTATCAATTAGCGCATTTGCTACCCCAATCTTGGTTTTTTCGGAATGGTTGGATTCATAGCTCAAATAACGACCTGTGTGCGTCGGTTTACGGTAAACCGATGTTCGTATGACGTTGTTCACTCTCTCCACTAGGACATCTAAGAACGGAATTCTATTGTTTTCTTCTTTCTCCATGGTGAATTTGATTCTTGGTTTCTGAGAATTTATGTGGCAGAAAAATTCTTTTAAGTCCGCGTCACTGTGGTTCCAGATAATGAAAGTGTCATCCACGTACCTTATCCACTTCTTCGGCTGGATCAGGACTGAGTTTATGGCGGCATCTAAGCATTGACCCTCAGACGTCTAGAACGCCCCACCCACCCGTTATACCTGACCATCCACATGTTACACTCGACCAACCGCATGTCATACTCGACCAACCGTTAACCGTTCTACCTGACCACCCTCATGACACTAGATATAAGGCCCGTATGTTAAGGAATTAGTCAGTAGTATCAGTTCACCTGATGACGATAGCAGATTTTGCGCTATCGAAACGTTGTGTTATAAATTGTTAAAAGTATTTTTTCACTAATAAAGTTCAAAATAAATTGGTTTTAATTCAAGAATATTTTCTTCATTGTTATAAATTCTTTCATTTATTTCTTTCCTGAAATTTAGTGTTCCTGTCTTTTCAAACTTTACTATAAACCTCTGAATAGTTGCCGTACTAGAAATATCATGATGCTGCCAAATAGCGCTAATATAGTCACGAATTAGTCGTAAACTATGGCCAGAATAATGCCATTTAATTATTTGCAACTTTTCTTCATCTGAATAATTATTAATTTTTGATAATAATAAACCATAATATTGATTTAATATCACAGTTGGTCAAAATAAATACTAATAATTTGACGTATAAAACGTTACGCATTTGTACATCTCTTGTTTTTAATTCCATGGCTATTACTATTAAATTGAAATTACGTGAATTTTCAAATTTAATTTCTGCAGTTATGAAGTAGTCAAAATGTAGATGTAGAATTTTATGCTTTACAACATTTATTTGAAACATTTTTTCCTAAAATAATTAGGGAAGCAATGCGCACGGAAAAACTTATTTTCCATGTTAAACGCCTATGTTTCACTTTTCGTGTTACACCCGGTATATATATATATATATTCCTAATAAAACAAGATCAATGCCAAGTAAAATTTAAAAACCAAATTTTAAAATTTCGAGACGGTACTTTCGGCAAACCAATTATCTTTCCAAATTAAGCTAAACACAAGCCAAATTCCAACGATGAGTATCGACATCCAAAACATTCAAGATCTGAAGTCACCTATAAACAAGTTCGAACACATCAACGCAAATTACGACATCGAGGCAACAAATTACGCCCTTATAACTCTATATGTTATTGTTTCAATTACTAGTACAATTATTTTCGCAGTTATTGCCAAAAGAAGGTTCTTTCAGAAGAAGAAACGACCATCCAAGGATCAATCCATAGAACTGCAGCCAGGGCCTTTACCCCGAAATCGTCAGTTGAACATCCCGACGATATTCCACGGAGGGAGGAGTTAGAGCACCCGTTCCCATGACAACCGCCGACCGCTGCACATTCCAGGTACAGTCACCACTCTCTTTCCCAACAATATGTAAACCTATACTATGTGTGCATAAGCACTTTTAGCACAACCTGTACTCTGTATTCACATTTGTAAGTCAGTTACTGTTGAGAGATTGAAGTATCAACTTGTATGAAAAATCTATGTAATCTTTCGTTGTCAAATAATAAATAATTTTTTATTGTAACCGTAAATCACGTTTACGTTACTTATATATATATATATATATATATATATATATATATATATATATATATATATATATATATATATATATATATAAAATATATTGATTGATTGATTCAATATAATAAAAAATTTATTTATTATTTCAACACAAACAGTACAGCGTGTTTACAGTACAAGCTACTGACAGAATCTAACTTCTAACTACACATGTTCTTGATAATATGCAGAAATTACCTTACTCAGCAATGTCTCTCATGTTTCACCGTGAGAGACAAGTCTGATGCAATGAACTTGAAAGATTGTGAAATACAGGGCTGGACTCCTATATTACTCCTCCACCCTTAAGAAGAAAAGCTAACTCTGAGGGAGTGTTGCTTTTATGTAATTTGGTTTAATTCTATATCATTATGATTATTTGTGTTTTTGGAGAGATAAGTTCTGCATTTACAAAAGTTTCTTAAACTACAACATATAATAACAATAATAATTATTATTATAAAAGTGTACAATATTATATAATGAGTTTGATTATTAATATTATAAATTGAATCCAAACGAATTTCCTTTTGTTTTTCTATATTAAAATTTGAAATATTCTGAATTTTATTCTCTAAATGTTTTATTTGTAAGTTTGTTACATTTTGATTTAAATCAATTAAATTGCCAAAGTTATTGGATACTTCTATTTGATTATTTATTTCACACATTTCGGTGACATAAATTCCTTTAAGAGTTTTTATTTCAAAATTTTTATTACAAGTAAATTTAACCTGTTGTTCGTTTGGAAAGTATAAGTATTTAATTTTTGAGTTTTTTATATTTATTATTGAGTTTATTTGTGATAATTTTGAATATTGGCAGTGTTCGAATTCTTTATAACAGACAATATTTTCTAGACATTTACTATACTCATTATTTTCAACTATACAGTAATATTCCTTATCATCTAGTTTCGTACATTTATTAATGGATCTAACTCTACAATTATTTCTTGAATACAATCCATTTACAATATTTATAGTCTCATATGTGTTATGTAATTTTGTCGGGATAGGTGTGACTTGTATTAGGTTCTCTACTCGTGTGTTTGCAGGTATTTCAATAAGGATTGTTAGTTTTAAGTTATTATAAGTGCAATAGGTCTTTAGTATGTCGTTGTTCTGAATGTTGTTTAGTACAAGTGAACGTAGTTGTTTATTTTCGATTTTGTTTATTTCTCTGAGGAACAGTTCGTGGTTAATTACGCCAAAGTATAGAACGTTTAATTTACAGAATGTGAATGTCTCTTCAAGTTGGACTAAAGTAAAATAAATATCTTGTGCTACTTGTATAAATTCGTTAATAATATTCTGAAATTTTATTGTTGTTAGTTCGTCCCACATTACTATAACGTGTTCGTTTATTATTTGAATTTTTTCATTTAAAGCATTATTATTTTCATTAATCAATTTTATTTTGTCATTGAATTGGGCTGTGATATTATTATTTATTTGGATAAGTGTGTTAATTTTAACGGATGTGATTTTCTGATTATTCTCAACATTAGTAAGTATTTGATCGTAACGTTCCTTATCTGAATCGTCGAGATTGCCGGTTATACTTTTAATTATTGAGCCAAGACCGTTGATCAATCCACGTTTTTTGCGATGTAGGTTAAGTAGTTGAATTTTTTCATGAATGTGATTTAATAAGGAATTTAATATGTTACGGTTATTAATTACACTATTATCAATCTTATAGAGATCTAGTTTTGAATAAAATGCGTTGATGTTTCCTTCAAGTATTTCGGATTGTTTGAATAGTTCTTCTAGGGGAATTTTGACAATTATGGTTTGAGTGTTTACCTGTATGTGTGCAAGGCCGAGTTCGAGAATATTGATGCCAGGGTTTTGGTCATCTTTTGTTATTAATGTAATTCCGAAGGGAATTAATCTGAAACAGTAACACGGGGTTTCTTTAGTTGTGTTAACTTATGTTTTTTATTTTTATCATCGATTATTTGTACGCGTTCATGTACAACTGCTTTTACGTTAATTTTCTTAAATTTAGGTTTCTCAATCTTGCCTGTGTTTCGTTTGTGGATTTTTACGTGTACTTGTTCCGGGATATTAATTTGTTTATTTAGAGGTTGAGCGTATTTTAATTTAGCCTTATTAATATTTTGCTTAACTTGTTGATTTATTTCTTTTAGTATTTCGGAATGTTTAAGCACATAATCTTCAACAACAATTTCTTCGGGTTTTACGTTTAAATTTATTTCTATGCCGTATATAATTTCGATTGGGGTTCGTTTTGTAGTAGCATGAATACTGTTGTTGTACGCAATTAATGCGTAGTTTAAGCGTTCTTTAAGTTTGAGGGATTTTTTTATCGGATTTTGATTTATAATACGCATATGTTCAATTAGAGACGAGTGGAATCGCTCTACTATTCCATTGCTTTTCGGGTTGTCTACTGAAGTGTAATGAATTTTTATATTTCGTAATTCTAGGTAATTTTGGATCACTTTGTTATTGAACTCTAAACCGTTATCAGATATAATTTTTATTGGAATAGTGAAATGTGTAAAGTATTTTATTAATTTTCCTAAAATAGTGATCGCGTTTTTATCTTTTACAACGTAGGCCATGGCGAATTTTGAAAATGCGTCAACAATAGTAAGGATTTTGGTTTGTTCTAGAGAAAGCAAGTCTATGTGTAATATTTCGAAAGGCTTCTCCGCTGTTGGGGTTAGGATATTAGGGATCTGGATGGGATTCCGTTCATATTTATTCGCGAGACATATATCACATTTATTAATAAAATTTTGTACGTCTTTCGACATGTTCGGCCAGTAATATTGTAGTTTTAGTTTGTTGTAGGTTTCAGTGATACCACGGTGGTTAGTTTTACCCTCATGGTAATTTCGTATGATAAGTTGTTGTTCTTCTACGTTTTCTATATCTTTAACCATGTTTTTACAGCATATTAGTCTATAACTTCCTTTTTGAAAGTATACTTGTAATACGGAATTGAAATATTTTTTCAAATTTTCGGGTATCAGACAGTAGTACGTTATTCCGGATTGAAGATAATTTTTTATGAATTGTGTGATATTTGGGTTTGAGTTTTGTTTATTTAAATAAAAATAAATGCGTTGGATTTTATTTTCGAAAATTTTTTCTGTTTTAACATTATTTTTGCCATTGGTTTCTTTTACGACTACTTGGTTGCGACAAGTGTTAATACTTGAGTCTAAATAGGTTAGTCCGTTTACGGGGCTTTCTTCGTCTGAATGTATCGTTTCGTTTTCGGATTCCGATCCTACTTCGACTATTTCTGATTCATTATCAGTATTCAAATTTAATTCTAAATTTTCGGGCTTATCGTACACGTTAAAAATAATTGAGGTGTTAGCGAATAATTCTTGGATTAGATTTTCGATTTTTATCCAAGGTATTTTGTCATGTCCTGTACAAATACGTGGTAAGTCGAGTTGGTTGATGTCATTTTGGATACAATATTCTAGTAATTTATTCAGGCATTTCTTAACATCTAGCAGGGTTGGTTTCCTTTGATTATAAATTTCCTTCGTTATTAAATGTAAAATTGTTCGGGGTGCTTTTTGAATATAAATTTTGTTATCTACGTTAAATAATTTTGATACAGGGTAATTTTGTTTTACTTGCTTGGCGAATCCTTGTGACATATATAGATCTTTTGAAACACAGTGTACTAATGGGTTGTCTGATTTAAAGATGTCTGCGTTATTATATCGAATTTCGAATTTTGGTTTTATTCGCGAGAGGGTGTCGGCGACGTAATTTTGGCAACCTTTTTTATATTCGATTACATAATTGAATTCTTCTAATTTGAGGCGCCATCTAATAAGTTTTTGATTTGGTTCCTTTAGTGAATTTAGCCAAACGAGAGGGCGGTGATCGGTGATAATTTTGAATTTTCGACCTAAAAGGTATGGGCGGAATTGTTTGGTTGCCCAGACAATTGCTAGCAGTTCTTTTTCGATAACAGAATAGTTGATTTCGTGAGAATTAAGTGTCCGTGAGATGTAAGAGATGGGGAGATCTTTGTTGTTTCCGTCGCGTTGAGAAAGTACAGCGCCGATTGCGTAATTACTAGCGTCGGTCGTTAATATGAAATCTTTGTTGAAGTCAGGATATTGGAGGATGGGGTTGTTTGATAAAAGGGTTTTGCATTTCTCGAAACATTCCGTATAATTTTTATTAGTTATGTCTATTTTATTTCCTTTTTTCAAGCAATTTGTAAGCGGTTTTGTTATTTTAGAAAAGTTATCTATAAAACGACGGTAATAACCGAGTAGCCCAAGAAAGGATTTTATTTCTTTAGGTGATTTTGGTATCGAAAAATTTTTTATCGCTTGTATTTTCGCGGGGTTTGGTTTAATCCCTTCAGTAGTGATGATGTGGCCTAAATATGCTACTTCCTTACGTAGGAATTCGCATTTATCCAATTGAATTTTGAGATTTGCTTCGCGCAATTTTTTGAACACTTTTTCAATATTTATTAAATGTTCTTCGAAAGATGTACCAAGAATAATAATATCGTCGAGATATACGAAGCATATCTTATTTATCAGATCTTTTAAAACAAAATTCATCAAGCGCTGAAAAGTAGCGGGGGCGTTCTTTAGCCCAAACGGCATGCGCTTAAATTCGTAGTGTCCGCTGTTGATTGAGAAGGCGGTTTTAGGAATGTCTTCGGGATTGACTTCTATTTGGTGGAAGCCGGAAGTTAAGTCAATGGTTGTAAAATAATTAGATTTTCCGAGTTTGTCGAGGATGTCAGTTACGTCTGGGATAGGGAATTTGTCATCAATTGTTTTGTCGTTGAGTTTACGGTAGTCTATCACAACGCGAAATTTCTGTTTACCCGATGCGTCAAGTTTTTTGGGGACTACCCAGATGGGGGACGACCAGGGGGAGTAAGAATGTTGAATTATGTCGTCGTTCAACATTTTTTCAATTTGTGTGTGTACCTCTTGTTTGTAGATTTCTGGGTACTTGTATTGTTTTGCGTGAATGGGAATGTTGTCGGTTGTTTTTATGTCATGTTTTATTTTATTTGTGAACGAAAGTTTTTGATTATCATCTAAAATGAGATCTCTGTATTTATTTAATGTTACGAACAGTCCTTTTTGTTCCGACTCGTTTAAATGATCGGTTCTGATGGCTTGCTTATTTATTTCTATATTAAATGTTTTATTTTGTTTTTGGTTTAAATATTGAAATTGATATTTATATTTATTTAGAAACGTTACATCACCTTTTTCAAAATTAAATTTAGTTTTAAGTAATTCGATGCCGGGTATGCCCAATAAAATATCAAAATCTTTATGAAAATTGAAAATGTAGCTTTTAATGTTTAATTTCTTAAATTGAAAATAGGTAAATTCAGTTCCGGACGATTTACCGTTACAAGTATAAATTGTAAAATATTCACGAAATTTTGTTGTGTCGGATTTAATTAATTTTGGATGTATGTAATTTTGAGTTGAGCCTGTATCTAAAAGTATTTTAAAATTATTAATTTGAATAAATGGGAGTTTACTAAAATTATTCGTTAAAGATTCGATTCTTGTGAATCGAGTTGGGGAAAATTTTGAGTGTCGATTTGTTCGATATATTCATTTTCGTTTTCTGTATTATCATCAATTTGTTGTTTATCAGAATATTCTTCAATTTCGGGATTTTCGAATTCATTATTTTCGAGATTTTGATTAAATAGTTCCTCGAATACGAAGTTTTGTTGTGGCTGATTTTGTTGGAAATAATTTTGTGGACGGACTGGTCGAGTTTGTGTACTCATGGGGGTTGGATTCATGAATTGTGAGTTTCGGATATTTGCTCGTGGGGCGAATGGTTTAGGTTGGTACACTTGTTGTGTTCTTTGAGGTGTTGGAAATTTTTGCATCGGAGATTGATATTTTTGATATGTGGGTTGTGATTTTTGTTGAGCAGGAAGGTTAAAGTTATATGATGTGGGTTTATAAATTGGTTTCGATTTATTTAAATTTTGGTGTTGGGTTTCTTGTAAATATTGGAAGTCATTTGTAAGGAGGTTTTCAATTTCTTCTAGAGAAGAAGGATTGCGAGTAGCGAGGTTGTTTCTGTAAGGATCTTTACAATTTGAAATGAACGAGTGTACGGCTATGGATTGAATAAAAGCAATTATGCCTTCTTTTGCGTCAGGCACAAGATTGCACAAGTTAATTTTTGCTACTGCACGATCGTAATGTTTTTGAATTTCTTTCAAATATTCGAAAGTTGTAAGTTTTCCTTGTTGGAGTTTAACCATGTTACATGCGATAGTTGGAGCCTGCTGTTTATCATCGTATTTTGCAATAAGAAATTCGCGAAGCTCTTTCCATGTATCGAATTTATGATCGTTTATTAATTCTTCTGCTCGATCTGTTAGTTTCGCTTTAATTTGGAATAATATTAATTTTACTTGGATTGCGTTAGGATGCAAGCTATTAATTAGTTCAATTATTTCATCTGTTTGAGTTATGAAACGCGTAAGTGATTTAGGATTACCGTTATATTTAGGTATAGCGCTAACTAAATCGTTAATTGTTTGTTGGTTTTTTAGGGGTTCTGCGGCGATTTGTGCCGTGCGCTGACCCGGAAGTCCTGTTTCAGGCATTGTATCAATGTTGATATTTAAATTATTTAATACTTCGAGTAAAGAATCCAGGTTTGGATTGGAATTGTGTCAGTGAATTTGTGTGTACAGTGATTATGACAATTATATAAATAAACTTACAGTAATAGTATTACTTCTTTAATCATTGAGGTTGTTGTCTTCTTTCCGATGTTCGCTCGGCAGATTGGAAGACAGGGACGGATCCGCTCTACTGGGGAAGTTGATGCCGGTTCCTTCGTTGTTGAGAATTCTGGTTCACGCTGGAGAGTGGGATGATGCTCTGACTATGACGACGGCTTCAGGCCTCTCGGACTGCTTGTGTGATGAGATTTTTGATGTTGGAAATAATGTCTTTCGTGATAACTTATGGCACTAGCTTTGCTGGCACTTATGAAGTTAGTTTCTTCGGGAGACGATTATTTGATTATGTTCGGATCGCGAATTAACAGTAGAAACTGACTATCGATATTTTTTAACGAATTGAATTCTTGCAGAATTTTCGATATATTGATATTTCACGATCCTACCGACTGCGCCAAATATATTGATTGATTGATTCAATATAATAAAAAATTTATTTATTATTTCAACACAAACAGTACAGCGTGTTTACAGTACAAGCTACTGACAGAATCTAACTTCTAACTACACATGTTCTTGATAATATGCAGAAATTACCTTACTCAGCAATGTCTCTCATGTTTCACCGTGAGAGACAAGTCTGATGCAATGAACTTGAAAGATTGTGAAATACAGGGCTGGACTCCTATATTACTTATATATATATATATATATATATACATCCGTTAATCATTTTGGCGTCCATCTATAGTTTGTATGTTTTGACGTCTCCCTTTAATACTTGAGATATTGATGTTTCGTAAAAAGTATATTATTTTGTTTTATGTGTTCATATGTGCTCACGTTTCAAATTAAAAAAAAGAAGTTTTTTAAATATACATTTTGCTTTCAGCTAAAGGTCATTTTGAAATCCTTTTACTTTACGCGTAAAATTGCATCCAATGTATATATTTCAGTCTATTTCCGGTGAATCTGACGTCTGTTTCAATATACTAATTTTATAACTCCGTTAAAACGACATCCGGCCGTGTTGCCATGATTTAAAGTGGTAAGATAGATACTCAGTTGCTTCATTTACTTAGTATATCGAGTGTAATATGAAGTAATAAAATATCATAAAATTAATTTTTATAAACCACAGAGAAAAATATTTCATAATAACTTCCCATAAGATATAATTAAGGGAGGTAATGCTAAAAAGTCGATAAAAAGTATTCAATAAAAGAGAAAGTTTTAGAGCTTGTACAATACGATTATTATATTATATTTTTGGGTGTTCTTTATATATATATATATATGTATAATCAATATCTTTTGGTTAATAACAATTGACAATTAATTACCATTTTGCTCGAAATGTCTTTTTAAGATATTTCATTTGATACGAAATACGATATATTTCTATTGACTTTTGAAAAAACAATTAAAAATTAGTTAGACGCGATTTTTTAACTAAATAAAATAAAATAAATTATATCATCACGCCTTTTACCCATTACTGGGTGTGGCACTCTGCCTAAGCAGAGAGAGTCTAAGTGATATATTTTTTCGCGGTTACCAAGATATTAATGGGGTAGATTTAAATTGGTGAAAATTGTTTGCCGGCTGTGGGGATCGAACCAGGGTTCTCAAGATCCATAGGCCAACTCGATACCACTGAGCCACCTACCCCATTCTTCTCAAAATCTCTAAATCATTTCATTTAAAATTTAACACGACAGATTTCTAGTGATATTTAGGAAACACAATTGACAATTAGTGGTTTATAATTTTCACCAAATTAAATCTACCCCTGTGGCTCCTCTTCCTCTAACATCTGAAATTCAGTCGTTCACAATTTTTTATCATTACGATCGAAATCTCTCTTTAAACACTTTGATTTGATACCAAACACGACAGATTTCTAATGTCATTTAGGAAAAACAATTAACAATCAGTCAATCATACTTTTTTAATTATTCTGCTCGAAATCTCTTGTCAAAACATTTAATTTGATACGAAATATAATATGTTGCTAATGACTTTTAAGAAAAAAACAATTACCAAATGACCAATTTTTTTTTAATAATTCTACCCTTTCAGTTCGATACCAACATAACAGATTTCTAATGATTTTTAGGAAAAACAATTAACAACTGGTCGAACATAATAGTTGGTTACAGTTTTTAATTATTCTTCTAGAAATATTCATTTAAAAGTCTTGAATTTGATACCGAACACTATTGGTTACTAATGCTATCAGTCTGTTACAATTTTTTTATTTACATCTTCTATGTAAATGACACTTTATAAGTAATTATGGTATCTAAGTAAATGACAAATTACAACGCGTAGCCCAGATTGATAATCCGTATTTTAAATCCGTAGGAGGTATATATTCCAGGATTTATCATCGTCAGTTGCTCATTTTTGCAGTCTAGACGGATTATTCAATTGACTTTTTTTCTTACATAAAGGACAATCATGGAGAGTGCCTTTTGATAGATTTAGAGTTTGAATTTTTTTTGTAAAAAACGTGCGTTTTTTGAGCAAAATAAACTAAGAGTGTGATGGCTTTGAAACTTTGTCGTGTTTTAAATCAAATCAAAAGTTTTAAGTGAAATTTCGAACAAAATATTTAAAAAAATTAATCGACTGATTGTGTTTTCCTAGAAAACATTAAAAATCTATCGTATTTGGTATCAAAATAAAGGGTTTGAAGAGAGATTTCAAACAGAATTATTAAACATTGTGATCAACCCATTGTCAATAGTTTTTTTTTTTCTTAATGTCATTAGAAACATATCGTATATGATATTAAATAAAATGTTTTGAAAAGAGATTTCAAGCAAAATAATAAAAATTATGATCTACTTATTAACAATTTATTTTCCTAAATTACATTAGTAATCTGTTATAAAAGGTTATTATGCTTATCGCACACTGGTCGAAGAGCTATTTGATGAAACAACAGAAAGCACCCGTCATTGCCGAAAGATAGAGGCTCCTCTAATTCCATTGAAGAGCTCGTAGATTAAACGAACGTATCTCATTTCACTAATATCTTTTGAGTCTCATTTCACGTTAGCGTGGCTTTGCATTTTGGTTTTTCTTTGTCAACTTTAAAGAGTCTTTTTGTTTTCGTCTATGACGGGTGAGTTCTATAGTCTTATAGAAGAACTTTTCGATGCTCTCTGATGCTCTTCGACAAGTGTGCCATAGGCATTAGAAATTTGTCGTGTGTGCTATCAAATGGAAGGTTTTAAAGAGAAATTTCGAGTAGAATGGTCAAAAAATGTGACCGATTGATTTATTTTTTCCAAAGCTTAATGGAATTCAATTACTAAATGTATTGAAAAGATATGTCGAGTAGAATGGTCCAAGATTATAACCGAGTAATTGCTCTTGTTTCTCCTAAATTTTATTAGAAACCAATAGTGTTTGGTATCAAATTTGAAGAGAAGGCAGAGAAATTATAATCAAGTAATTGTCAATTTTATTTACTTAAAATTAATACAAAATCCTATTCTGTTTGGTATAAAATTAAAATTTTGATAATAGATGTCCAAGAGAATAGGCAAATATTATAATCGACTGATTGTGAAATAGTTTTTACTTAAAAGTCATTGGAAGTATACCTTTTTGTAGTCCTAATGAAAGGTTTCTGAGAGATAAAGTAAAAGTGAATCAGCCACGAATTGTCTGGCAATCGTTTTCTAATTACTAAACGGTAAGTTTTTACATTATTATTATTCGACTAGGTGGTTTATAAATTAATCAATCTAAAAAATAAATTTCGTCAGGTCCGCGGAGCCTAGCGTAATATACTATTAAATATTATCTAGTTATCCACATAAAAGTTAAAAAATTTAGCGTTATTTACAGGAGCGGCATTTTGAAGTTTTGCATATCCCAACTTTTCTCTTAAATCCGGCCCTGCTAAAAACACTAATATAATAACGATAGGTAAATATAGTTTTATAATTATAAATATTATACAAAAACAACTACAGATTCTGATACATTTTACTGTCGATAACAAACATCAAATATATTTTTGACTTCACGCTTATGTACGACCGATCTCTCGTGGCGTGCCAGAAAAACTATTTTATGCTGGGGAAGAATAAAACGCTGAACAGCGCTGATCGCAAAAACGCTGAACGACGTTAAAGAGCGCTGAAATCCGCTAACCAATGGTAAATATCCGCTGACCAATACTAAATAATATCAAATAGAGCCATACAAGTAATATTTAGTATATTTTATTCCGGCATCGCGACGCCGACCGACGCTGACCGGCATTAATACACGCTGACCCCGCTAAAAAATAATGATTTTTTAAGTTATGGAATATCATTTTTTATCAGGGCTAGCGTGTATTAATACCGGTAAGCGTCGGTCGGCGTCGCGATGCCGGAATAAAATATACTAAATATTACTTGTTTGGCTCTATTTGATATTATTTAGTATTGGTCAGCGGATATTTATCATTTTTTAGCGGGGTCAGCGTGTATTAATGCCGGTTAGCGTCGGTCGGCGTCGCGATGAAGGAATAATATATACTAAATAATATTTGTAAAGCTCTATTTGATACTCTTTAATATTGGTCAGCGGATATTTATCATTTTTTATCAGGGCCAGCGTGAATTAATGCCGGTCAGCGTCGGTCGGCGTCGCGATGCCGGGATAAAATATACTAAATATTACTTGTATGGCTCTATTTGATATTATTTAGTATTGGTCAGCGGATATTTACCATTGGTTAGTGTGTTTCAGCGCTCTTTAACGTCGTTCAGCGTTTTTGCGATCAGTACTGTTCAGCGTTTTATTCCTACCCATGCGCATTCGTCTAATGTCCAAGCATCTTCTCCCTCTGCTTTATTTTTCTGGTTTTACCTTGAAACACAACATATATTTCCATGCGTTGTATAAACATATAGTAAATAGGCACGAACTATAACAAGCGCAATATTCTAAAATTTATAAATGAAAAATATTCATATCTGTTTTAGTATTTAATGCATTATGTAAAAATCTGATGTGGACACCACATGACTTCCTTGTACGCGTATTAAACTATAGATATTTTTTTAATTGCACATATTTGACATTAAATCTTTTATTTTTTGTTCTAATCCATAGTAAACTTTTAAATATATAATATTTAAATTTAGATATCTCGTTTATGCAAAAAGCTAATTTAAAAATACTGAATCTGCTAGACGCAGAATTTAATTCTCTAAAACTTTTATTTGCAGCATTTATTTCTAAAATTAAAATAATACCATTTTTTTCAAGGAAAACTGTTAGCAGCTTCATGTAATGTGCCACTTCCACGTAGTGTATTTTAACCAAAATCTATTATGTTATTTCCATTGATATAGTAGTCTTATATACCAAATTTGGAAAGTTTTAAATTATATTTGAATATAGTTTTTCATGAAAATCTATTATAGTACCACTTCCGGTAGTTTTATAATGACCAAAAAGGGAGGTGCACAACTAGATGTTATAACAGTCCTAAATATAAAGTTTCAATTTTCTACGGCTTACCGTTTTTGAGTTATGCGAGATACGTACGTACGTACGTACAGACGGCACGACGAAATTAGTCAAAATGGATTCAGGGAGAGCCAAAATACCTATTTCCGTTAAAATCTGAGAACCGAAAATTTTCGCGATTACAATACTTCCTTTACTTCATACAAGGAAGTAAAAATACATACTGTCTTTCAAGAAAATAATTACTACCTACTCTAAAGTCGATATTCCAGACAGACACATTATTCCAGTAATCTTTTTTATAAAATCATGGTGGCCGTGTGTGTAGAAATACGCTACCAATTTTAAAATCGATATTCTAGCTTATCGTGATCTACCGTATCATGCACCAAGCTCTAAACTGCGTATACTTCTCCAAAGAGGTACTTTACTCAACTAAATTTTTATAAATACTTGCTGACGAGCTGTATAAAGATGCGCGACAGATATGTCTAGAGACGTACTTTAATTCCTCTAATACCCCAAGGAATTTACAAAATTTCTCTAACTTGTCTAGAAATTTAAATATTTGTATAAAATGTTTCTTTCATAACGTCAAAACTGACAGCTTTAAACCTTATTCACCTTTATTATTCAAATTTTCTTAGGATTTACATTATATTTATAGTATCAAATCTTTTGTCAACACTTTTGAATAGTCTTAAAAACTCTTGTAACAATTCAAAACATATGTCCTCAATTCTCTAATACTTATATCATTTTACAACATTTCTCTAACTTGTCTTAAAATTTAAATATTTGCATAAAACGTTTCTTTCATAACGTCAAAAGTGATAACTTTCAAAGTTTTTAATTAATTACATATCGACTATACTTTTTAAAAATCTGAAATACCTAAAAGGCACTGGTCCCAAACATTCTTTGAATCCTAGAAACAAATCAGAACAATAATTTAAACCGTGTAAGTTGTAGGTGAGAGCGAAATTTAGTTGCCATTCATATTGAATATATTGTCATAAATTGATAGCATTTTCGTGCGATTTCGCTCGTACTTCGGAGCGGCCTTAAACGACCATTATAATAGTCTAATACGATATAAAAAGTGTTTTTTCAATTACTGATTGACGATAATATATCAATATTTTCACTTGACAGATTGAAACCTACTTATGTATCTCCTACTAATTTATAATTTTAAAAACAAATTTTTGTTTACGCACGAGATAATAAAGTCATTGATCCTAAACATATTAACTAATTGTATCTTATTGTTTCTTATATGTAACTTTTTTGGGTTTTTGGGATTTAGTTGGTTGGGGATTACACTTTTTATTTATCAATCACTTAAAATATCAGGATTAGTTTCTGCCTTGGTGATACAAATATTCAATTTGTACATGTTGACGTTAAACTTATTGAAGATGTAAATTGATGAACAATAAATAATTAATTAAAATTAAAAGTACAGTCCTGACAATTAGATGATACCAACATAAAAAAATTCCCTGACATTTAGAATGTGAGTAATAACTTTTTTATTAAATTTACAAAAACGACGGCGCGAAAAATCTTGTGTATTACACGTCCAGAAACTATTTTGCGAGTGCGAGTATATTTTGAAATTACGAGCCGCAGGCGAGGCCTTTAAATACGAGCACTCGCAAAATAGCAGTTTCTGGACTAGTGATACAAATAACTATTATTTATTTATTTATGTTACTCTGTACAACAGGAACTTAATCCTGATTACAGTACAGGGATACAAAGTGAATTGACAAATTTTCACAAGATTTACCAAATAATACCGGATCAATACTGGAACGAAAAAAAAAAGATATTGTCAGCATTTACAGTACTATTTACATATTCATTTATCTGAAAAAATACTCTTAACATACATAAAATAAATAAATATATCATCACGCATTTTACACATTACTGGGTGTGGCACTCCACCGTAACAGATCTTGATAAGTGATTTTTTTCGCGTGAAGTGCGGTAACCAGCCGTCAAATCACACCTCCAAAGATGTTAGTGGTAGGGGAGCCACAGGGGTAATAATATTATGCGGCCATCAGGATATGCCACTTCGAGGACACAGAGACTCCGGAGACCTAAAAATAGATGATACTACTAGAAATTTTAAAGTTAATTATCTTCATTACTGTACGTTCAGTCGAAGTCATATGTTAAAAACTACTAGAAATAAGGGAAATTTGCGCGAAGTTTTAAAGTACAGAGCACGAGGAGATTTAAACTTACGGGAAATCTTGGAAACATCAAGCAAAAGAGAAAAATACATCAGCCCGATAATCCAGAATGTATAAATACTGTAATGCTAAATCAGATAGTATTAAAAATTAATCAGGCAGGGGCCTGTGTACTTGCTGATGAGACTACTGATATAACAACTGTTGAACAAATAACTCTATGTGTCAGATATATTAGTGAAAATAAAGTATATGAAGATTTTTTACAATTTGTTCCAGCTGAAAATTTAACAGGGGAGAACCTATCTAGAACAATTTTAAGTAGACAATAAAATTTTGGATTGGGTCTAAATAACTTATTCGGGCAAGGATACGATGTAGCCAGCAATATTTCTGGAAAATTTAATTGAGTTCAAGCAATAGTTCGCCGAAGATTTCCTAAGGCTATTTATGTCCACTGTGCGAGATTCAACAAAATTGGAGTTGGAATTATTGAAAGATTGTACAATTTTTTTTAATTCACCAAAACGTAAAAATGTTTTTTAAAGCTAATAGATGAATCAAATGAAAATACGTCCGTGAAAACTTTAAAAGATTATGCATGACACGATGGACTTCAAAATATGAAGCAGTTCGTGATATTTTAGATGTCTATAGTTACGTAGTTGTGAGTTTGAATGAAATATCTGCTTGGAAGGATTCTGTTATTTCTGGTGATTCCAAAATATTGAACAATAGTCTTGTTAATTCCGAATTTTTTATTGCACTTCAAGTTGTTAACCAAATATTTAGTTTTGCATACCACTTTTTTTTTACAAAAAGTTAACAGTGATTTGAAAGAAACTGTTACTCTAACAGAACATACCATTTTATATTTAAAGGAATTACGGCAAGATGCTGAAAAACAGTTTAATGTTCTTTTCAATAAAGCAAAAGAAGATGCTTCAAGCGTTGGCTGCGAAATTAAATTAAAAAGATTAACCCAGCAGAAAAATAGGGCAAATCCCATTAACCCGCCAGATTCAAAAGCAGCAATTGCCGATTATTTTAGAACTACCATATATTTACCGTTTATAGAATTAAAAGAAAGGTTCATGAGCCATAAAGACATTTTTAATGAATTTATAAGTTTGTTATCTGGCCAAAAACAGATGATAAAGATTATGACGAAATATTAGATTTGTATATGCCGATATACCTAAAAATATTGTCATCAATGAAATTAAATTGTGGCATAAACAATTAAATTATTGGCCAGATGTAATGAACCAACATCAGGTTTTATCGTCTTTAGAGGTTTGTAGATAAGAAGCGTACCCAAATGTGTACAAACTTCAAAAATATTTTGTACTTTGCCAGTTTCCACGGCAACACCAGAGAGGACATTTTGAACACTAAAAAGAATAAAAACATACCTCAGGAACACAACATCTCAAATAAGATTAAATAGGCTAGCAATACTATCAATCCATCGAACATAACCCATTTCACTGGATACTATTATAGATGAACTCGCCCGAAAACCAAGACGTTCAAATTTTGCTTTATTATTTGTTTTGCATCCTTTCCTTGTACAAATTATAATTATTATAGATTAAGTTGAATTTATGTTAGATTTTTTTTTTAAATAAACTTTTTGATGAATATAAAAATACTGTTTTTATTTTATATTTATTAGAGAAAAGTACCTACGAGTAAGTGGAAGAGATGCGTATTTTTACCTGAAACCTGAAATTCGACCAGACCCGTACCGACCCGCAGTCTGGTTTCGGGTCAGTTGTAAGTATTTGTATCGGGTGTCAAAAAAAAAAACCTTTTTGTCATTGTTTCTAAAGTATACTCGTATGTGCTATAGCACACTATAGGAATGCCGATAGTGAATAATATATTTATTTTAATAACTGACTTGGCCATATTTGCTCTAGTTTATCGTTGAAACTTTGTATCTGTTTGAAATCTTTAATAGCGTCTTACCTGCTAAAAACTTCTGGGTTGGCGCCAGGTAAAATTCTGATCATTGTGATTTCAACGAAAATATATTTACCTCAGTAATTATACTAGATTCAAATAAATTGTGTTTTTAATTATTTACAAAATATATTTTCTAAGAAAAACGCCCAACATCATTGCTGTTTAAGCGGTATATCTTTCGCAAGTCATTTAAGTCTGCTTTAGTTTATATGAAAATTTTGTAACTGTTTGAAAAGGTTCTTCTTTGTTAAGCACCATCGAACAGTGTCTTATATAAACACGAAGGATAGAATTTTCATCATTATACAGTTTGAACTTCTTCTCCTGTATAGCTCGTGCAGGTTTGTAGTATTTCCGAAGAAATCATGTCTCAGTACAGTGAAAATCTTATTCCGCCGTCGGGAGTTACGAGTGTTTCAAAAATAAAATTCGTATACTGGGTGTGAAGGTGGTGAGACCTACGTCGAATTTGTTGCCAATGATGGAAGTCATGGATGGCATCCGAGTCGAGACGCCCGCAAAATCGACATCAACGATAGAAGTTACTGCGGAGGTTCATCCCATATCGCCGGAGCCCCGGGTAACAGAAGAAGACATTAAAATTAATGGAGGATTTACTTTTGGCTAAGGAAGAACTTCCGCTATGCGACAACGACAACGACGACCGTGTGCAGCCAGTTCAGAGAAGGAAACACGTATTTCCACTGGGAAATCATCATGTCATCGTCGGAATTAGACAGCGAACCTTACGCACAGATGTTTAATTTTACGGAGAACGAGTCTGAGCTAGATCCTGCCCTGCCCTGTTCGTGGGAGAAGGGGCTGCGCGCCTATTTCTTGTCCTGGAGGCCGTGACGACCACAAGTTTTGCATTCCCTGTAATTATAGGGACAATAACGACAGACTCCCTGGACTCTAGGCGACGAACCTTCATGGCTATAGGAGTCGACCCCAACCCTATCCCGCACGTAACAGTGAGGCTTGTGGGGAATGTTATTAAAAAAAATTATATATATATATATAAATATATATATATTTTGCAGCAGGAGAGGATGGCTTGCAGAATAAAGCGTGGATCTACGGCACGGATGCTGTGGTATTAAAATTGAAGGATATATTCAATCAAGTCTGGCAAGGTAAAGGATTCCCAGAAAGATGGAAGAAGGGGGTAATCGCACCAATCTATAAGAAAGGTAACAAGCATATAGTGGAAAATTACAGAGGCGTCACCCTACTTGACACTAGCTACAAAATCTACGCTGATTCTCCAAGACAGATTAACACAACAAGTAGAAGAACTGAAAATATTACCGGACGTGCAAGCTGGTTTTAGGAAAGAGAGAAGTACAGTAGATAACATATATGTATTAAACTACGCAATAGAGCAAGAAATCGGCAAAGAAAAAGGGAAACTTTTTGTACAGTTCGCTGATCTAAAATCAGCTTTTGATAGAGTAAACCGCAATAAATTAGTGGATATTTTAAAACACGAAAGGATCAACAGACAACTCGTAAACAAGATTGCCGAAATATATGAGGAGACACAGAACACATTGAAAATACACGGCGAATCTTCGTCAGTTTTTTGGACTACGCAAGGAGTGAGACAAGGGTGCCCACTTAGTCCGCTGCTATTTGCAATATACATGGCAGACATAGAAAAGCACATGGCAAATGGACAGTTGGGAGGCATAGTGATTGGGCGAAGAAAGTTTTGGAGTCTATCCTATGCTGATGATTTGGCTTGTGTAGCAAAGACAGAAGCAGAGATGCATTCAGTTCTGAAAAGGCTGGCAACATATCTTAGAAAAAAAATAATATAATATATCATCACGCCTTTTACCCATCACTGGGTGTGGCACTCTGCCTAAGCAGATTTCGGTAAGTGATATAAGAAAAAAAGACATGATCCTAAATGTAATGAAAACTAAAATATTGAAATTCAGAAAAGGAGGTGGCAGGGAGAAGAAAACGAACTGGAAATGGGAAGACGGAGATGAAATCGAAGAGGTAAAATCATTTAAATATCTGGGATACAACTTCCAAAGGAACAACAGCAAACAACTACACATACAGGACATATCAAAAAGAGCCACAGCAGCTATGGCACAAATATGGGGCATAGGACAACGGAGGTTCAAAGAAAACATCAAACTAAGACTGCTATTGTTCGACTACACGGCGAAAAGTATACTGTTATACGGTAGCGAAGTCTGGGATTGGGGAGAGCAAGAGAAGACAGAAAAAGTACAAATAAAATACCTGAAATGGATATTAGGGCTTGACGCAAATACACCCACGTATATTGTACAGGAAGAAACAAAGAGAAATAAAATAAGAGCAGACGCTGGAAAAAGAGCAATGAAATATGAAGTAAAAATACGGCAAAATCAAAGCAAAGAAATATTGCAAGAATGCTGGAAAGAGATGAACAAAAAAGGGAGAACAGACTAAAAAACAAATGGGAGCAAGAACGGGAAAATTTCTATGAGAAAAGAGGTTTTACATCAATTGAAATAGAAAATAAACGAATAAGAGGACACAACATGGTAGAAGAAATTGTGGCACGAGATAGGGATGTGGAAATACAAGAGAGAAGAAATAATATATACAACTCAAGATACAATAGTACATACAAGAACATATGGACTCTGGGTATACCCAGATATTTAAGAAGAGACAGGAAACAACAGGGAACAGTCAAGCTCATAGCCAGATTCCGATGTGGAAATGAGGAAAAAGGAAACCATTACTGGAGAAAGGAAGAAGACAGGTTGTGTAGATTATGCGGAAAACAGGAAGAAACAATACAACACCTAGCCAGAGACTGCGACAGAGCATCAGATAATTTCGAAACCAGAATAGAGGAACTATTAGATGACCAAGGGACGGGAATAGAATGGATGAAGCATATAATGAACAAGAGAAAAGAATTAAATACTACTTAATTAAATGGGAATTATAAATTATACAACCTTATAGTATTTTTATGTACATAGATAATATAAATATTGGGAAAAATGAAATGTAAGATTCAAAAAGCCACAAGGCATTAAATAAATAAATATTTTACTATATATATATATATATATATATATATATATATATATATATATATATATATATATATATATATATATATATCTCATACATCATACATCATTCTTAACTAATCTTTGGACAGAAGGTGGATAGAAGTGACAACAGGCTACTAAAGCGTCTTAACCCATTAATACCCAAGGGGTCATTATCGACCCAACTTATTTTGTCATACTTATTAAGCTACATGTTGAAACTTGAGTGTTTTCGACTGCAACAACATTGTCGGTAGTGTCTGCTTAGTATGCAATAAAATACCGAAGATAGTGCTACTACTACTTTTGTGTATTTTGATGTAATATTTACATGTGCTCTTAAAGTGTGTGAACATGGCGAAATATATTGATCCGTAAGTATTATAAGAATTTGATATTTATTGTTTTATTTCACATTTAATATATACAATATATTAAGTTTCTCGATTTAATTTCGATCAACATTATATTTTGTCAATAAATGCATGATTTGTAGTGTTATATTTTAATGGGTCGGCAACGACCCTTTGAGCATACAAATAAATCTTATAAATAATATTTCTTTTATATTTTCAGAAAGAGACCTCTCACATCTGCTGAATTAATTGATATAATCGAAAATTTGGACGAAAATGAAATTGTTCCAGATGCTATTACAATATTACCTCCAGAAGACAATGGCGAAGAAACGGACATGGACTCTGGTGACGAAGAATCTAACGACCCCGACCATTTGAAGCGGAATCAGTTATCGGCAGAAGCAGAATTTGTCTACGATTCTGAACAAATTTTTGTAGAAGAAGAGGAACAAGCAGAAGAAGAAGCTATTCCGCATGTGGCCAAAAGATGCAAGTCTGTTGTTTCTAAATGTATCTGGCAAAAGGGAGACTTGCAAATTCAAAACCATCCGAATACTTGGACCGAATATTAGCCCCCTACTATGGTCACATAATATTGTTGAAGATTTAGTTAAAAATACTGTTATGTACGCTGCTCAGAAAAATACACAAGGATTTGAATTATCATCATCCAAAATGTATGTTTTAATTTTCATTGGAATATTGCTTTTGAGTGGTTACGTTCCTCTTCCTCGTCGCCGGATGTTATGGGAAGAAAATGAAGATGTGCATAATATTTTAGTGTTGCAATCCATGAGACGTAATAGGTTCGAAGAAATATCTCGTTATTTTCATGTATCAGATAATAGTAATTTACCTAAAAATGATAAAATGGGAAAAATCAGATCCCTAATTATAGCTCTAAATAAAAAGTTTATTGCTAATGCACCCATTCAGCCAAATGTTTCAATTGATGAGTCCATGATTTCATATTATGGAAGGCATGGGTGCAAACAGTTCATAAAGTCTAAACCAATTAGGTTTGTCTATAAAGTATGGGTATTAGCATTACGTTTAGGATATTGCGTTTAATTTGATATTTATCAAGGCAGATAAGTATCCGAAAACAAAGAAAAAGATACTAGGGGACTGGGTGAGTCTGCAATAATGAACTTTTCGGAAATTTTAAAAGAAAACTATTCGAATTTACGATTTTCTTCTTCACCTCGGCTAAACTTATGCGTTCAATACGTGAATTTGGATATGGTGGAACTGGGACCGAAAGAGAAAACAGAACAGATAAATGTATTTTGAAAGATGCTAAGAAAATGAAAAAGGACCCAAGAGGAGAAATTGATTATGCTGTTGATAAAGAACACCACATGAATGCAGTTAGATGGAGGGACAACAATATTGTGACCTTGTTGTCAAATGAGTACGGTGTATATCTCATACAAATATGTCAGAGATATTCAGCTAAAGATAAATCCAAAGTGACTATTTCTCAACCTAACTGTATTAGGGAATTTAATAAATACATGGGCGGAGTAGACCAATTAAATAATAATGTATCTAATTACCGCATATCAATGCGAGGAAAAAAGTGGTACATTCCTATGATTTACTGGCTATTTGATGTTTGCTTGGTTGCTGTTAAGTCGGGCTCATGGAAAAACTATCGATAATTTACAATATCGTAGAGAAGTTGTACAGTCTTCTTCTAAAGTACGGAAAGAAATCAAATATGCCTGGACCTAAACAACAGTCAGTTGTTAATCCGAAAATATCATCTGGAAGGCACATTATTATAACACAGCAACTGCGAAGAAGATGTGCACAGTGTAAGAACAAAACAATAAAAGCTTGAGAGTCGTGTAATGTTCCAATCCATGACAAATGTTTCGAAGAGTATCACAATAAATAAATAATCAATATTAATACCTTTGATAACTGCACTATATACTGCTATAAGAGTCCTGTTTACAATTCTTATTTTGTTAATGTATGTCTAATAGTTTGATTAATAAATATATTTTTAGTTTCGCTATTTACAATATGATTAATGTCTTGATGTGCTGAAGGGGTCGTAATTGACCCATGCCATAAATCCAAAACTCTGAATACAATATATTTTTTAATATTTTTCCTATATTACATAGCGCTTATGTCAACATAATTATGAATATTAAAAAATCCAGAGACAAAAAAGTTCTGGGCATTAATGGGTTAAAGCGATTTAAACGAAGCGTATCGAAATTTGAAAACCGAAGGTGAGAATATTTTTCCGACGGATTCTGATTCCCGTTATTAAAATTATGCATACTTTCTAACACCATCTGTTATTGTATTTGAGAAGTTACAAATCAATAGGTAAGACATTATGCTGTACCTTCCGAACATGTATTTACTTAACGCAGGTAGTCGTAGCAGAGAAGTTGCATATGGTTGCAAAAGAGCGCAAAAAACTTTTTCGCGCATACAACTATTTTCCTCGTATTCTAGAAAGTTTAAAGTATCTTTTAAGCAAAAAAAGATTTTTTTTTACATTTTAAGAACTACATAATAATGGGGTAGGTGGCTCAATGGTATCGAGTCGGCCTGTGGATCTTGAGAACCCTGGTTTGATCCACGCAGCCGACAAACAATTTTCTCCAAATAAAATCTACCCTTGTGGCTCCCCCTCCACTAATATATTTGATTGTCGTGATTTAAAGGTTGGTAACCGCACTTCACGCGAAGAAATATATCACTTACCGACATCTGCTACGCGAGAGTGCCATACCCAGTAATGGATAAAAGGCGTGATATATTTTATTTTACATCTCGACATAACTTTGATTGATTTTTTTTATATCTACGTAACATTAATTTCTTACTTTTTCATTTTGAAAAATTAACAAGAAGAAGAAAACAACAGTAAAAGTCATTTGTGAATAATTACACTGTTTAACTATACTTTAATTATATATCAGAAAACTGGTTTTTATTTTAATTAAAATTAAATAATTTTGAAGGATACATTCAAAAAATACTATGAATGCTAGATCATAGTGTCAACAATAAATCCTGAGTTGCAATACCACAAAAACATACTATTCTGGGATATCTATTTGTATTGTTGAAGGTTACTTTGAGAAAAGATATGGTCATGCGATTATTCAGTGTGCCACGTATGATTGCATTTTGTCTTTGTGTTAAGTTTATTCAATGATTTGGAGAATTACAAGAAGGTAAAGAATATAAATTGTAGCTATTAATCGAATCACTGATGGTTGCAACAGTAGACTGTTGCTTAACAAGCGAGAGATCTTGAGTTCCCACCTCGCTGCCTTCAATTTATAAACAAACAAAATAATTGCTAGAGGGCGAAGTCCGAAAACTACAAATTACACCTCATGATAAATTATGTATTTTTCTCTCTAAATGTATAATATACTATCAACCCTTAGGATTATAAATCATAAGATCTTTGTATTGTTCTTATCTGTAAGAGCTACAATAGTGACAACAAGAAATTAGGTTTTTCTGCTTATTTAAGTTTTTACCAGTTTGTGAACACTGCAAAAACAATGTACATTTAACTGAATTTTAGGCAGATAAATCGGATATTTACATCATTTGTGTATCTAGTTTGAATTTTGCAGATGCATGGTTCCAAATACCCTGTTAGGAAATATTAAACCATTGGATAGTTCCAACAATATTACATATTGTAACGTTTATAACAATTTCGGGTTCGGTGAAGTTTATTATTAAATAAAACACGACCAATGGAAACACTAACAAAATATTTATTTAAAACGAAAATTAGGTATTACAACTACGAACTCATATATTTATTTACAACACATTAAAGTACTAAGCATCGACTTGCACTGTTCACACTTCAATACAGACTGTCTCTTGCCGGCCCAAATTCTCCCTTTTATACTGAATCATGTTACTTTTACAATATACCAGAACTTGTAGAACATTGTAAAAGCATTTCATCATATCACGGGTATATTGTAGAATTATTTCAACGCATTACGGGGAGTCATCCCACTTCTGACGGGTGGAGTACTACGTCATATTGACTGTTCCAGAGAGAACAGGGCCGTACTCGTTACAATATAATAGTGGTATATATTATTTCAGATTTTTATGTCTCTATCCTATTTATGCACTGATTGTTGAATATTTAAATTATTTTGGGTACAGAATTAGAATTGCAGGCATCAACACTGAAACTGAAAATCGCTTCTTTTGGCAGTGTGGGCAGACAATGATTTTTTTATAGAAGTAACTTTAACCTTGTTGCAAAGTTTACACTTACATTATTTTTGGTACCTATATCAGTTATTCTTCAAACTTGTAACGTAACACGTTTTCTTTACAATATTTATATTTAATAATGAAAAGTTAGGGTTGTAAATCTTAAGTGATGTCAGTAGAACTGTAATCTATGAAAATATTTAAACACTTACATTCTAAACAGGCTGTTGATGAATTCTCAAATTGCCTGCTTATTACTCCGAAATAAATGCCACAGAAGTAGTATGGTCAGACAAAAAGGTACATTTCTTCCATACTACTTTTAAGGAAAATGATGTTAAAAAATTCGACCCGACTTACACGTATTCAATACGCTCAGACACGACCCGACTTACCCATATCCAACCCGCCCAGATTCGACCCGATTTACACGTATTGTACCCGATGCGACTTAACCGTATCCAACATGCGCAGGACATGACCTGACTTATTCGTTTTCAACCCAGACAGACACGATCCGACTTACCCATATCCAACCCGCCCAGATCCGACCCGATTTACACGTATCGAACCCGACCCGACTTAACCGTATCCAACCTGCGCAGGACATGACCTGACTTATCCGTATTCAACCCACTTAGACACGACCCGACTTATCCATATCCAACCCGACCCGACTCAAGGGCGGATCCAGACTTCGAATTAGGGGGGGGGGGGGGTCATGGAGTGAATTTTGTCTCGGGGGTGGAGGGTGTTTTTTTTTCACCTCAAAAATTTCTCGTAAGAACGCCAACACTTTTTAAATCATAAAGTTTCAATATCTAAACGGTTCTTCGATAGAATACAAAAATTATTGAATTAGAAGTTGATTTTCTAAGTGCAAATGTTGGCAGTCACATTCACTGCTCGACAAAAAAAACCGGACACTTACATTTTCAAAAATTGACTTTCCTCTCGTTTCTGTCGAGTAAAGTTTGATGTATTTTTGAATTTTTATATGTATTCAAATGTTTGTGTAGCAAAAAAAATCGAATTATATTATAATTGAGAATAATTTATTAGCAATGTAATAAATTAGGGAACAATGTGTTTTTTTACATGACCAATGCCAAGAAATACTCGATATAATTGTTATCCAATGATAAAAAATATCAACAGCAATATCGAGTATGTCTACCCCTAGCTCTAATAACTTCTCTCATTCGTTGTGGCATACTCCTTATAAGGCATGCAATGTCAGCTTGGTCCAATCTGCCTCATTCATCTTCTAGAACAGTAAGAAGTTCATCTAAGGTCTCTAAAGCGTTTCCCCGAACTCGAATACGACGTCCTAACATGTCCCATACATGCTCTATTGGATTGAGATCAGGACTGCGAGCTGGCCAATCCATTGTGTTAATATTTCATCCAAATATCTGTTGACAATATTTTCGATATGTGGCCTTGCATTATCATGCATAAGAATAAATTGATCCCCTATAAAAGGAGTATATGAAACAACGTGACAGTCTAGGCAGTCCGTTATGTAACTGTGTGCATTTATAATCCCATTATTCATGACGATAAGGGCCATACGTCCTTCCAAAGATATACCAGCCCATTCCATAATAGAGCGTCCATGAAACGTAGTTCTTGGTGATATTACAGTCCGCATATCGTTCTCCAGGTCTTCGCCAAACACGTTCACGGCCATCTGGTGATCGTAAACTAAACCGGGACTCATCTGTAAATAAAACTGAACGCCAATCATTGATATCCCAATTGGCATGATTTTGGGCAAATCGAAGGCGTGCTGTGCTGTTCGATGAGCTGGGAGCAATTCTGGCCCGGTAGCTGGCCCTCGAACGTCAGCTAATCGTCGAGAGACGGTACTAGCAGTTTCACGACGGTCACGGAGAATCATGGATACAATAAATCGGTTATCCCGTTCTGTAGTTACTTGGTTATGACTCGATCCTGGACTTCTTATATACTGTCCAGTTCCATGGTATCGCCTAATAGCGTCATTCACTGTACTTCGTGCCAAATTTAAAGTTGCAGCAATATATCGAACACTTCGTCCATCTTCAGTTAATATAACGGCTCTGGCAACATCTTCAGGTCTCATTTTAAAATTTGTGTATAAAATTATGCATAAAAGCATTTATAACAGACAGTTGAAACTTTTCAACTTTACCAAAACAAAAACAAATGAATTTTAAACAAATTTAACAAGACAAAGTTATTTCGATTTCTTCAATAAATAATTACAGTAACAAAATAATCAAATAAACCTTTCACAATTAGAAGATAATTTGAAATTTTTTCTACGTAAACATTTGAATATATATAATAATTCAAAAATACATAATAATTTATTCGACAGAAACGAGAGGAACGTAATATTTTCAAAAATGTAAGTGTCCGGTTTTGTTGTCGAGCAGTGTACTTGACTAGGTCTCAAATAGAATACCTCTCCCATCTGCGGGTCGAAATAATATCAACACAAAATATTGATTTTTGGCTATTTATTAGAGTAATACATCAAACAATAGTTCTTAATTATCTTAGAATTTGAAGATCTTAGATAATATTTTCTATTTAATTTGTTTAACAAATTGAGTTATCGTAAATAATGACATCATTATTATATATTAGGGCCAACATTTAAAAAAAAATCCATGCCTGGGGGGGTCATGACCCCCATGACCCCCTGGATCCGCCCCTGACCCGACTTATCTATATCCAACATGACACGACTTATCCGTATCCAACCCGACCTGACTTACCCGTATCCAACTCGACTCGAACCAGACCCAACATTAACAACTTACAACTGACCCGAAACCCGACTGCGGATCGAGTGGAGTTTGATTTCGCATAAAAACAAAACATTTCTTCGCACACACAACCATTTAATAAGTAAAATCTTACTTATTACTTATTAAATGCACACAGCATAATTACGCGAACCTCGATAATACACAGTACATCAAGAACTTGCCATTTTACACGAGCGGCTTAACACAAGATTTCAAGTGAAATAGTTAGAAGCCGAGCTGAAACTCGAAACATCACCTCACCACTCAGGATGCAATCGAAAGCTAGATTCCTGAACTCAAGTAGGGCAGCGTTGGCACCAGGCTGGAAACTGGCGCGTCGTTCTGCGTACTCAGCAGCCTTCCCCACACACAGCAAGTTTACAGGACTCCGGCGCCATAAAGAAATAAGGATTTCATGTTATATCATATCAATATACCCAACAATTGCGCTCACGCGTTCACACGCACAGTAAAACTCACCTCAAACCGTCTCCTACGTAGTTCCCTGCACAAAACCATTAATCTAAACAGAACTCTTCAGTAGCATGATTAAGGACAAATTAAAAAAGAATTACATATAACGTAAATTAAAGACTAACTAATCTCTATATACGCGTCTACTGGTAATGGTCAAAGAAGCCTAATTAATCTACTCAAAATTAATAATAATATAGTTCAATACCTTACAAAGCATAATCGCTTACATATATATAAGGTGGCTTAAAACCCCATGTGGGGTTGCGCCGCTTCGTTTGAAGCTCTCTGGATCTTTGCGTTTTGGAGTAGATCAGTCTCCTCTTCTCTTTCGTTTTGTCACATTGATTCTATTACCTTTCTCCATCTCTTCCTGTCTCTTGTTTTCTTCTCCCAGTTACTTATACCTGCTATTCTCAAATCTTCTTCTACTTCCCGTAACCATGTCGATTTAGGTCTTCCTCCTCCTGGGTTCCATTCTACTATTGCCCTTATTACACTTGTTTCTTCTGTTCTCCATATATGCCCCAGCCACCTTACTCTCTGTCGTTTTATCCTCTTCACTATATCTTCTCCACCCATCACTTGTTCTATTTCGTGGTTCATTCTTGTTCTGTATTCATTTTCTGCTGTTTTTATTGGTCCTAGTATTGTTCTAATAATCTTTCTTTCCATCACTCGCAAATTTTCTTGCTCCTTCTTCGTCATCGTCATTATTTCTGCAACATACAGTGTTATTGGTCTTATTATTGTATTATATATTTTTAGTTTTGTCTTATAGGATAGGATCTTACTATTTAGCAATTTTTTGTTAGCATAGAATGCTCTATTTGTAGCCATTATTTTATCTTTAATTTCCATCTCTCTTTCCCCTTTATTTGTTATTGTTATTCCCAGGTATTTGAATTTATCTACCTGTTCAAGCTTAAAGTTCCCTACCTCTATTTCTTTTCTCTCGATTTTTTGTCCTAATATCATTATTTTGGTCTTGGCTTCGTTTAGTTTTAGTCCTATTTTCTCTCCTTCCCCTACTATTTGTTATTACTGCAATGTCATCAGCGTAGGCGACTATTTGCCTTCCTCTTGTTCGTAACGTCCCTTCTTTATTTATTTCTCTCATTACATATTCTAAGGTCAGGTTGAATAATGTTGCTGATAATGCGTCTCCTTGTCTGATTCCTTTATTTACTTCAAACTCTTCTGTCTCACCTTTTTGTGTTTTTATCGTCATTTTTGTCTTATTCATTGTCATCCATATTAGTTTCCTTAATTTTCCTGTAATTCCTAGTTCTTTCAGCGCTATCATTAGTTTTCCTCTGTTAATGGAGTCTAAGGCTTGCTTGAAGTCTATAAACAGGATTTTGGTGTTTATATTATATTCGATGCTTTTTAACATAAATAACTATTATTTAATTTGCCTCTGAAGGGATAGTTATAAATCTTGTTATGAGTGCAAATACTATTAAATTATATAATTTGTATTCACACTAACCATATAAAAGTTTTGTAATATTTCGTCATTCTCAACAATTAAATCTTCTAGTTCTAATGCGAACTAATTTGCTTTCGATTTATCAAAGAAAAAAAAAATATATATATATATATATACAGCGTGGTGACTCGCTCAGCCGGTCATAGGGATATAACATGGGAAGTCAGTTTTTTGCAATTTTCTGCTTCCCTAATTATTTTAAATAGAAACGCGTCAAATAAAAGTTTTAGGGCATCAAATTCTGCATCTAAATCAGTAAATAGAATTACTTTTACATGTTTTGTAACGACAGAAATTAAATATGAAAATGTCGAAAATTACGTTCAAAATATTGATAGTCATGGAAATGAACAAAAAATTAAATAAATGCTTGACGTTTTATCTGTCAAAACATCAACGTTGATGTATATATATATAACCCGATTTTTGGGTACTTCGAGGATTTTTTCTTCGCCTTTAGGAAAGGGCAAACCCCAATGTCGGTTATATTGACTTATTCGGTATTGATCTGGGAATACCAGAAAAAAAATCAGCCAATTTGTAGCAAATTGAAAAAAGTTATTGGCCAGAATCTAAAAAAAGTGCAAAGAAAATGAATTGGTGAATATAATGCGTGTGTGTAAAGAAGATGTTTTGTGTGTGAGCGAGACAAAGCGGAAAGGCTGTAATGAAGAAGAGGTAGATGGATTGTTTTGCTTGTGGTCGGGTGTTGCAGAGAATGAACGGGCAAAACATGGTGTAGGAGTGCTTGTTAGTGAAAGGATGACACCGTTTGTAAGAGATTATAGTTGTATTTCATCGCGAATTCTTTGGCTGAGACTTAAGGTAGGCTTTCATAGAATCTTCGTTGTGTCAGTTTATGGCCCAACTGAATCCGAAAGTGATCTTGAGAAAGATCAATTTTGGAATTTGTTAGATAGTGTGATTGATTCTTGTGATCCAGGTGAAAAAGTTATCGTATGTGGTGATTTGAATGGTTGGGCGGGAGTAAAGAGAAGCATGTCTGGGAATGTATTGGGTAAATATGGTGATGTGAGAGTGAATGAAAACGGTAGGAAAATAGTATCCTTCTGCTTAGAGCGTGATCTTTTCGTTTCCAACTCTGTCTTTAAACATAAATTAGCTCACTTGTATACATGGGAGAATGTGAGGGAGAATAGGCGGAGTGTGATTGATTTTATTTTGTATGATGAACGACTAAGAAGTTTAGTTGTGGATACGCGTGTGAAGCGTGGGACTGAATTGGGTACGAATGATCATTATTTGGTGGTGTCGCGTATACGTCTGGATAAATGTTGGCGAATGAGGGTAAAAGGCACCGAAAAAATGTTTCGTGTGAAATCTTGTGTACTACAGAATGAGGATATTAGAGATATGTTTGTTGAGAAAATAAATGAATCTTTGCCTGTATGTGAGCCTAATTTTGAATGCAGCATAAATGATGTTTGGATGAAATTTAAGGATACAGTTCTTAAATGTGCAAAAGAAGTTTGTGGTGAATCCAGATTAGGCTCTTGTCCAAGGAATGCATGGTGGAATGATGAAGTGAAAGAAGCAATTGAAGAGAAAGAGAGAGCGTATTTGCGATTTCTACATGTAAAAGATGTGCCTGGAAGTTTACGTGATGAATGTTTGCTAGAATATAAAAGGTTAAATAAACATGTTAAGAGAGTAGTGAGAGAAAGTAAGGCGCGTTTTGATGATTTGATGAGTGAAAGAATGACGAATGATTTTACTATGAATAAAAGAATGTTTTGGTTGAGTGTGAAGAGATTGAGAGGTGGTAATGTAAGGGCGGTAAAAGCGATTAAGAGTGCGAATGGTGAGTTATTGTGGAATGAATTAGACGTTAGAAATAGATGGTGTGAGTATTTTATAGGCGTAAATGGATCGAATTGTTGTAGTGAAAATTCAAGAGAAAATGTTAGAAGTGATGAATGGGATATAGATAAAAGTGATGTTAGTTTTGCATTGTTACGTTTGAAGAATGGTAAAGCTCCTGCTTTGGATGGTATAACGAATGAGATATTGAAGTATGGTGGTGAGAGATTATTTGATTGGTTAGTTTATTTATTTAGATTTTATTTGAAACTGTGTGTAGCTCCTGATGATTGGAAACGTGCTATCATTTGTCCTTTATTTAAGGGCAAAGGTAGTTCGAGTGATTGTACTAATTTCCGTGCGATAAGTTTGTTGAGTGTGGTAGGGAAGTTGTACGGGAAGATTCTTATTCACAAGGTACGAACCTTAACAATCTCCAAGTTGAGTAATATGCAAGGTGGATTTTTGCCTGAGAAAGGGTGTGTAGATCAATTGTTTTCTCTTCGTATGATTGTTGAGAAATCACTTGGTGTTCTGTGGCTTTCTCGATCTAAAAAAAGCATATGATAGTGTTCATCGAGTTATTCTGTGGGATGTACTTCTAGAGTACGGTATAAATGGTAATTTGTTGGGAGCGATTCGTGCATTATACGAAGATAGCGAGGCTGCGGTGAGAGTTGATGGTAGATTGAGTGATTGGTTTCCTATAGATGTTGGCGTGAAACAAGGTTGTGGGATGTCCCCGTGGTTGTTTAATTTATATATGGATGTGTTGTTACGAAAGTCGCTGAATGGGGCGGATGGTGTACGTATTGGTGGCAGTGTAGTGCCTGCGTTAGCTTATGCGGATGATGTAGTTGTAATGGGTGAATCTGAAGAACAATTGAGAAGAATGATTCTAAGTATAAATGAAGTAGGAAAAGGTTTAAATCTATTACTGAATGTTGATAAATGTAAAGTGTTAGTGTTTGAGAAGAGTGATTTGGTGACTGATTGCAATGTTTCGGTGAATGGTGTGAGATTGGGTCAAGTAAATGAGTTTGTATACTTGGGGAGTGTGTTTTCGAGGGATGGACGTATTGATCGAGAGATTGAAAGAAGAGTATCTGCTGGATGTAAGATATTGGGTGCTCTGGGAACCTTTACTCGGAACGTGAATGTATACAGAGATGCTCGATTGAATGTTTATAATGGTGTGTTAGTGCCTACGTTGATGTATGGTAGTGAATGTTGGGTATGGATGAAGAAACATGAACGACGTATAATTGCTGTGGAAATGAGGTATTTGCGGGGTGTGTGTGGATATACCAGAAGAGATCGTGTCCGGAATACATTGGTGTATGATGAATGTGAGATTGGGAAGAATGTTGTAAGAAGAGTGGGAATAAGTCAGTTGAGATGGTTTGGTCATGTAGAACGTATGTCGAATGACAGATTGGTGAAACAGGTGTATGTTGGTGAAATTGAGGGTGAAAGTTTGCGTGGACGGCCTAGGAACAAGTGGATGAATATGATTGAAGGGTTGTTGCGTGAGCGAAAGATTCTGAGCGTGAAGAATAAACGAGCTTGTATGAAAAGAATTATGAATGTGGTTGAAGCAAAAGTGGTGTGTCAGGATAGGAATGTTTGGAGAAAATTAATTGCGGGATAAATATGATGAATGAAGACAAGCGTATGATTTTTGATTTTAGATTCATTGGTTAGATGTTTCGAGTGTTTACCTGCAATTGTGTGGAGATCACCTTCAGAAACAAGCGCAGTGTACAGGAGTGAATGGATGAATGTTTGTTGTGTGTTGATGGATTTTGGTTGTGAGAAAAGAAAGAGTTTGTATGGAGGAAGTGTTAATGTGGTCGAATCGAGTATCGTGTGTCAGGATGAGAATGTTGACGGGTTCGTGCTACCCCATTTAATGGGATATAGCGTGATGTTATGTATATATATATCAATATTTACAAATGAACAAACAGATGATAATAGTGACACATAGGTTATATTTATCTTCTCCATACTTTGAACATGCTGTAGTTTGTTTAAAAATGTTTGTCACAGTTACAAACGTATTCATAATTTAGTACTAAATTAATCATTTTCCTTTTTCTAATGGTAAGTTTTAAGTTTACAGTTTTAATATAAACTTGATTGATGAATCTATTCAAATACTTGCGACATAACATAAACAGATTGCAATAAAAGTATGTAATTGTAGCATACTTATTTTGGCAGTTTCTGTGCATTCTATTTTAAATTTACCAGTTAATTGAGTAAACGTATAACCAGTAGAAAATATGACTTGAAACGGAATGAAAATGTCCATAACATTTGTAAAAATATCCAATCTGATCTTCTTATTAACATAGTAAAATCAATCTATGCACAACAAAATTCATTAGAGTTTTGTTTCCTAATTTTCCAAATCACTAAAAATACAATTAATTAATCTTTGTTTAAAGAAAACTTCACATGATACGAGTAAAAACAAACATTTATTATTTTAAATTACACAATAATGTTGAATTTTCCTAGAGAAAATTTTCTTGTTAAGCGTATTAGTGCTGAATACAACATACAAAACAGATATCCAAGACATGACTGTAACACATTTGTTCACTTCAGCCCCGCGCACTTTACCCTTCAGTCAAACGTCGACCATAATCGCAAATTCTTACATATTCCTCTAAATCTTCAAATATCATACACCTGCCATTTCAAAGTAATTAAAAAAAATACAAAACTACTTGTATTTAAATCAAAACTAAACATACTTTTTATATGCAAATCAGGATTTTTTTCAAAAATTTGATTCAAAGTTATGAGAATCCTACAAAATACTTATCTTGCATTTTTTGGTAGAATGGAACTAATTTCTCAGTTCCAATAAAAATTTATTATAAATTTATTACAACTTGGTTATACTAATTTGTTTTATTTATAAATATTTAGAGAAGTATTTCGTAGGTGAAATAAAAAAAAATTGTGAAGGGTCTCTCATCCACGATTCGATTTATAATCAGATATCTGTTCAAATGAATTTTATTGAATGTGGTCAAATTTTGATATTATATCTAAATGAAATACAAAAAAAAATAATTTTTCTCTTCAGATACCCTCAAGTTTTGCAAAATATTAAACTACAAGAAGTCAGATTTGTTATATTGGCAATAAGATTTGCTCTTTCCAATTCAGAATTTATTTCACGATAATTATAATAATTTGTCTAATAAATGAATAAATATAGCATTAAATCACTTGCGCAGTGGTAAAAATAAAAATTATACTAAATTTTATATTATCAGACACAAACTCTTAAAATTCAGCAGTTATTTAGTACCTAATATTTAAAAGCATAATTTAATAACAAATTTCACCTATAGCAATTAAGATCACTGGTCATTATCTTATTGTCTCTTAACTCGTCAGAATATATTTGAAGAAATAACTGAGCGTAAATCTGCTGGTGGAAGATGATGATACCCTTAAAATAGACGGTGTCGCTGTCACAACGAGAAAGACCACTGAATGGAATGGATTTGTCCAGAACACATGTGTGACAAGAAAAACACGTTTAATGATGTCCATAATCATACAAGATACATAACTACACTCTTATAAAGAGTACACTGAAAATGTTCATTTTTCAGATTCTGACGAGCATGTGAAGACACAGAAACTCGGCAGATCTGCCCTAGAGTAAATAATCATTATATATTTATAGAAATATCTATCAACATCAGTAATACTATCAGATACAAAATGTGATGACCGATATCTGTTTTAAATCACAAATGCTGATCCAAGTGAACTTAACAACGGTCCTTTTAAAACTTAACCTATACATGGTCCGTGTTCTACTGTAAATGATTGAAACATTAGAACACGAGTTTCCCAGACCTACCAGAAGCGTGGGTGGGTGATAGAAACTCTATATAGCCTCCAGTATCTCATGACCCATTCAATGAAAGATTCAACATTTTACATATCATCAATTTTAAATACATGAAAATATAACATGTCAATAAAAAATAATTAATTTTAATTAAGTTCCATTTCATTACTGAACGTACTCTGTGAGATACCAAAGGATTGAAATGTATACAAGTGATATTTAAAATGTGCCCCATCGTAATCTTATGTTAGAAATAAATTTAAGATATGAGATACCGATGAGTCACAACAACTAAAAGTGCTCTGTTAGGTCTAGATCTTTATACAAATATTGAATAATGAGGTGAGAATATTCGAGCCCTGGCACTATTTTTTTATAATAGCACTCGCTTCATTCGTAAAAATTGTATCATTTCAAAATGTACAATCTTGACATTATTTTTTATTTAAGTGACAGTGCAACTTGCCAAATAAAACTGAATATCCAGTCATGTAAATATAGATAATTGTTAATAAATTTTAATTTAAAGTTTAAAATTTAATACATTGCAGCTAAGTTAGTTACAGAAAAGTAGTTCCGTGTCTGAAAAACGAACAATAAATTGATCATTTACTAACTTAGTTAAATTCAAAATACTTTCCACTTGCAAATAATTGAGGATTTTTTCATAAACAAATTGCAAATTTAGTTTTATTATTTAATTAAAACAGATGAAACAAAATAATACACTGTACAAATTGTAATCAACAGTAGTAGATAGTGAAAAGAAATTTGGATGTAACTATAAATAGTAATTATTATATTCTGACAATTTAGAACAAAAATAAAGCTTAACCTTCGAATTGCCATGAAAAGATAATGAAATCACCTGGTCTAAAACAAGTGTATTGATTGCACAGAAACAAAATTAATAAAACAATGCCAGATCTCGAAAGTGTGAATGAACTAACTCCTACGGCAGCCCTCCCATTCGGGGTCGTTGGGGTCTTCCTCGGCGAGCGCAGACTCGGTCGAGTCGGACTCCAGAGGTGAGGGCGGCGCTGGCGATGGTGGCAACGGCGATTCGGCGAGATCGGAATCTCGAGACTCGTGCTCAGGTAGCTTGTAGCCATGGCCCTCGGGCATGGCCTTCAGCATGTGCTCGAACTCAGCTTCAGCGATAGGAAAAGTACGCGCGTCATACGGCGCCACAATCTCCTGAGGCTCGGGAGTGGTGCAGCGCTGTGACACGGTTCTTCGCCTCAACTGTTGCTGTGTACACGATGAAGCGTCATCCTGCTGGTAGTTATGGTTGCTAAGGGGTGTGGCGGGTGGTGTCGTGAGCGGAGAGCCAAGCGACGTCGATGTCGGTGCTGGTGCAGGCTCGCTGTCACTGGGAGGCGGATGCGCAGCTGGTGACATCGGGTCTGGGGTATTCGCGCCACTCGACTCCGCACGACTGTCTGTTCGCCGGTTTGCTCGGCTACGGCCCACCGACAATGGAAACTTTATATAACTTAAGAATTTTTTCTTTTCATCGTGTTCGCATTTCTCATGGCGAATTACTATTGTATCTTCACTAATGTCTTCAATCTGAAATAAAAACTTTAATTTGTAGACGTTGAACATTGTATACTAACAGTAAATATAAACTTACATCACTGTCTTCACTGACTCTTCTCACGATGCCATTATTCTTCAGATCATATTTGGCGGGAAAATCGTTATCAATAACACGCCACCTGTGACAAAAACATATAAAAAATTTAATTAACTTGAAAAAGGTAGTTCGTTATATTATACATTTAGAAATGCATGTACGTACTTAGGCGTGAGTATCTCTTTATACTGGAGCTTCTCGACGCGGGTGGCGGCAGCAACGCTGTACGGAATTACGATGTTGTCGATATCGTAGGAGTCGACACGGTTGCGACGGTACGGCAGTGACAGCGGTGACGGCGTGAGGGATTCACCACTGCCGGACTTTGGAGCACCGGCGCCGGCCTCTAGTGCCTCTAGCTCGTCCGTGCTCTCCGAGGCAAGTGCATGCAGTTGCGCCATAGCCAAACTCGCCGTGCGTCGCTTCTTATGCACGCTCACGCTGCCACCGCGTGACATCCGCCGACCTCGAACCATTTTGCTCTTCAGTTCTACAACACAACCAACACCTTTAGTTACAGTTACACGTGCGAACAAACCAAAAAAAAAAATCAAGCTGAAATTTACCATTCTTTAATAGTCTATTGTACTTTTTACGGTGCTCAGATTTCTTAGGTCTGTTGTCCAAACCTGCTCCAATCTTCTCAACTCGTTCAACTTTTGCCAGACCTTTTAACGATTTCAAATTACACCTTAAAGATTTCTGCTGCCAGTCCGGTAGTTTCATTATGGCTTCTAGATGAATACTCTGACATATATCTGTAAAAAAAAAGATACCATTAATATTACAAACTATTAAATATGAATTACATTCAGATTGGTACACAATAATTAATAATGGCATATATTATAATATCATAGCGTATCAAAACCAATTATATAGAGGGAGTGAGTAAATAAGTGAATATTCAATTCCTTACCATCAGGAAATGAGAGAACCGGATGATAGCCGGGATCAAGGAGCGCGATGCGCTCGGGCACTGTAAGCTGGTCAGGCAAGTCGCGCGGGAACGTGGGGTCGGTGCGGCCGGTGCAGAGCGCGCACGGTACGAGCGGCGGCACGCAACCGCAGCGGATGTTGGCCGGGCGGCTGGCTTTCTTGGATACGGTGTGTAAGCCGGTAGTCTGCAACAGTTTGCGCTTGCGGAACGAGGAGCGGTGCAGGGGTCGTGTGCGTGCACTGCCGCTGCTACAGCCGCTACTCGAGCTCAAGGCGCCGTTGACCAGCGGTTCTTCCTTGCCAGGTACCAGAGAGCCCGGCAATTGCCCCCGGTAGCCATTCACCGCCGCGGTAGCAGGTGACGTGGTGGCGGAGCTGATGGACTCACCAAGCGTAACGGCGCCCTTGCAAGCCCGGATCTGTCGATGCAACTCGTTGTGCTGCCGAATGCGGTACTCCAGATCTGAGATCTGTGCTTGCAGCCAAGTCCACCGCGCCGCCACCGCTGCGCGCTCCGTCGCGTAACGCCACGCTGCTCGCTTGCTTCTGTAACAACAACAAGAACAGACCAACATTATCATTTTCATCCACTTTCACCAATTAAAAGCAAAATGTATAAAACAATTTATTTATCTAATAGTAACTCGAGAGTCATCAATATTATTTTATGAATAGTTCTAATTATCACATCTACTAATTTTTATCTCAACAAAATTAAATTCTCTTTATGAATCCATTTGAATAATGAACAGTTGCATCACCAATTAAATTTTAAATTTAGTCTGAAGCATATGATATATAACTTCGATTTGCATTTATTAATTGAAACAAGTTTAAAATTTAAGTTTGGTTGCTGCAAATGGCCATAAGTAATTTCAAAGCACTGTACACATTTATTTATTTTATTTTAGCTCAATGCGAGCCACACATAAACAATCGTATTTTTTGAACAGTTGAAATCAACGTGATTTTATCTATCTGTCTTATTGTTTGTGATACAAAGGGCGATGTAGCAGCGACCTACAAGAAATTTTGGGCCACATGACTATGACACTTTTCCATAATTATGTAAGACGCCACATTTACTTAAACATGGCTTTGACAGCCCATGCTAACGCAAATTACTAAATATATCAGAAATCCACGTTATACGTGGTAATTATTTGTACTTCTCTGAATCGTATTTGTTTAATATACGTGTAAGAAATAACAAGCTAACAAGTGTGTACGTTCCTATTTTTAGGAAAATTTAAAAAGGCATATATTTCCAAATTCCATATATAAATATATATATTTATATATATTTATTTATTTATATATATATATATATATATATATATATATTTATATATATTTATATATATTTATATATATTTATTTATATTTATTTAAATTTATTTATATATATATATATATATATATATATATATATATATATTTATTTATTCATATTTATTTATATTTATTTATATTTATTTATATTTATTTATATTTATTTATTTTTATATATATATATATATATATATATATATATATATATATATATAGATATATATATAATTTTGCACTTTGAAACGTTCTTAATTCTCAGAAATGTTTATCGTATGAATAATTCATAAAACCTTGTGACGAAGCACAAAATATTTTAAACTTACATGCTCATTGTTCCTGATCTATTGTAAAAAGTTGTTTTAAAATAGGATACATTTAAGAGCAAACAAAGTAGTACAGTGGCATAATTAGCATGCTATGCCTTCGTCAAAATAACATTATTTATAAGAACTATTTACGTGTATTGTGTAGCGATAAACATGCTATAATAGTATGCTATACGTCGCATGCAATTAAACCTACTTTATATTTGTGCCTGTGTTTGTAAATGCCACACGAAGAATTTTAACTTGAAACTAATTTTCGGATCTCCCATCAATTTTTAATTTCTCTTATTTAATTATATATTTGAATAAGAAAGGAAAAACAATATTTCAAATTATGATATAATTTCAGGATATTTACTAATGATCACAATTATACTATGCTAACGTTTTAAATTTCAATCCCATTATTCGTAAGCAAAAATACGGTCACAAAAAAATTAAAATAAACATATTTCAAACTTAAAACAATAGAACAAATTATAAAATGGTTTTAAAAAAAAAAGTATACATTACTACATAAAATAATTCTTTACAATCTACCACAGAGAATGCAATAGCAAACATTTTTTATCTAGAAGTTGAAACGTGAAACTGCAAAACTAGTGCATTTAGTTGCATAAATAAAAACTTTGAAATATAAAAACTCTTTACCATCGGCACACCACACTATAAAGAGACAAAAGTTCAAAGGTTATTGACCTCACAAAATATGAAATGTGTAACATAATCAACAACAATCATTTTACATATTCTATAATCCAAATTATATACCAAAGTTTAACAACCAACTATTTTACTTTCAAGGAATACAGAAATTACTATTGTTTGGAATTACTATACTGCAAGAAATATCTTTAAAAATGTAATATAATTTTAGGTTATTTTATTAGTACGAGACATTGTATTTACGAGTATTTTCCTCTTAATGTTTTCCTTATTTGTTGCCTGTATACTGACGTATAAAAAAATCATGTATAACTAACAGCTGATTACTGTACTGTAATAAGTCAAGGTTGCCAACTTTACGATAATTTAGCTAATATGCATAATGTAACGTCATAAAACCAACAATAACTTTCACACTTCAATTTTCAAAAGAAATTAGATTATATACATGAAATGAATTTTTTTTTTATAAACAAAAATAATTTAACAATACGCTATATCCCATCAAATGAGAATAAATTTATGAAAAATTTGCTTGTGTATATTTTTTTTACTCGATTATTTTAAATATTACCGAAATATTTTTCAAAGTTTATCTTAAATTAAAATACCCACATATCTGCAGTATAAGGTTTTCTACTAGGTGTTTAATTTTCGCACAATGATATGCTAATCTACATTTTAAAAATGGAACACCTATATACATAATTTATCATTATAGTCCTAAATGTTCAGTACAAAAATTAGTCATATTTTTATTAATAAATGATCACACACCGAAAGTATATCATGAATACAATTGTCTAAACAATAAGATTAGTTACTGCCAGACCTTTAATAATTATTACTTGCTTATCTCACTTAGTTTGTCAATTTTTCTTTATTATAATTTATTTAGTTTCTGTATGTAAAATTTAATTTTACACAAGACGAATTAGTTAATATGATACTTATTCTTGGTGCATAATCATACAGAAAATATGCAAGAATAAATACTATGTTAACAAATAAATTATAACAAAGAAAAATTTTAAAAATATATGAGAGATGCAAGTATTAAATATCTGACAGTAACTAAACTAATTGTTAAAACAAGTAAATTCATGGCATACTTTCTCTGTGTGATTATTTATTAATAAAAACATGAATAGTTTCTGTACTTATCATTTTATGACTATAATTAATAAGAATTGTTTTTTTTCAAATTTCGATAATATTTAAAATAGTCGATTAAAAAATACAGACCGATGAACCACCATCCTGTAGATGTTTTCATACATCTAGACACTTGCGCCAAGTACAACTTCTCGTCATAGAAATAGATGAAAAACGATGCAAAAATACACCACCCTCTGTTCTGCAGAACATTAGCTTACATTTCCGTTATTCTCATGTTGACGTTCTTAGTGTTTGCTTCGTGTTACGCTGAGAATTTCACTATTTATTTGTATTATTTGTTATTGAAGTATACACACAGTTCATTTATAAAGTGCACTGCCACTTTTATAAAACTAATAATTTTAAAACATCTATAAACATTTATTCATTACTTTCGTGCTGCAATTAATAATATCACAAGATATTCCTACGCTGGCACACTTCATCACTTTATGATTTGACAAATGTTCCAAATGATCAAACTACCAAAATCAATTTTTCGTCATTATCTAGTGATCTATGTGAATTTTTGGGAAAATAGAAACACCTCTGAGATGCCCCACAAAGGCGCAAAAAAAGAGTCCCATTTAATCAAAGTTACAGGTTCCTACATCCTAATAGTGAACCTCGAGATAGGTTATTAACAAGACTATTTATTAAAATATTGTAATAATATGTCCAAATTAAAAACAAAACTATATTAATCAAATAAACATGTTAAATTAGTTATACACCTGATATAAAATAAATATCAATATTTTAGTACACTACAATGACCAGTTGCATAAAGTGACTACATTTTCATTGAGACAAAGCGGGACAAATGGGATGAAATGAGAATTACAATTTAGTTATATATATTTTATTGTATACATTCATATACTTGTACAAAAATGTATTTATTATTAATTATTGGTAACTATAAAAATATTTGTAAAAAATAATAATTTGAACATCATGATATTTAATCAAATTAAATTTTTTATTTAAAAAAAAAATATGATTTTCTTTCACGGTCATAGTTTTGATCCGAGTGAATACTTTGCAATAGATTCGGATCATTTATTAAAATGTCGTGAAATATTTCACATAAATTGGTCAAATTATATTTTACACTTAATATAGATTTTAAAGTTTGAATGTTCAACTGCGTTTTTTCAGTTGTCCATATTTTATTGATACTAGAAAAAACACGTTCTGTTGCTGCATTTGTTCCTGGAAGGGAGAGCGCGAATTCTACAATTTTCAAAATATTTTGATAAGAAATATTATTCTGTTTAAAATGAAGGAGTAACTCCGGCCATTTTTTGTCTGTTTCCACATTTGCAGACAACCAAATAAGAAATGCAGATATTTTCTAAAAAGCGGGACATTTTTAAAAATCGGCGGGACGCGGGACATTCCACCAAAAAAGCGGGACTGTCCCGCCAAAATCGAGACGTGTGGTCACTTTACAGTTGCAGCAACCATCTTTTTCTATTAATTTACTTTACTACATGCACACAAAGCCCCTATTAAGTAAAGTAACCAAACTATTACTCTAAAAATAGCAGTCAGTAGCGAACAGCAAGTCATTCACCCCTTTACTCCGTTAGAACACGCTACGTTTTCTTATCAATATCCACTGCTCCTTTACGCAATTAAATAAACGAACGAACCTGATGCACAAACTACATTCACTATTCACAAAAGAGGTATGTACATCAATTGGCGAACTATGCTAATCGGATACACTGCAAGGTGGTAGAAAATGAAACTATAGATGATGTGATAAACTGGCCCAATTTATGTATTATGCAACTTTAAAAAAAATATATATTACAGATTTTGTCAGATTTCATATATTTGATATATTATTAATTTAATATATTTTAAATATATTACTGACCAATTGCACAGTCTTCACTTGATTTTGAAGGATCATTAACAAGAAAATATCGAAATGAATGATTCACAGTAATCTTAATATTTTGATTACTAAATATATTTGGTCTTCATTAAAATTTAAAATAACGCTGTTTAACTCGGCATAAAGATGAGTAATGTATATTGTTCTGTGCGTGGATGTAATTATACAGATTACATAGGCTATAAAGCACAGATTCAAAAGCAGACGCAATTCAAGAACATAGGATACATACAATTTATTGAATTATGCAAGAACTTTATGCTACATTACAAAAATAGTAGACTACCTTTAAGTAATTTTAAAAAATCAATTTAAATCAATTTTATTAAGATTAGTCCGTTAAAAAAAAGATTGAATTATTTGTATTATGAATAATATAATGACTTTAAAGCTGTAATTCGAACAAATTACTTTCGGAAAAAAACTTTAACTTTGCAATATGTAACAACAATTTTAAGATGAGGTGCCAAAAATTACTCCCATAATTTTTTTTTATAATTGTAGCAAAATTAAAACTAGTAATATCTACCGAATGATGCAAATAAATTGCGGTGAAATAATAAATCAGTATAGTAAATGACTGACATGCAGATTTGCTTAATCGCTTTTATAATATAAAATGAATTACAATATATATCATTACGCATTTTATCCAGTGCTAGGTATTGCACTCTGCCTTAGCAGATCTTTGTAAATTTATGTGCGTAAAGTACGGTTATCAGTCGTCAAATTACGCCCTCCAAAGATGTTACAATATAAGGGTTGAAATTCACGTATTCTACGGGATAGCAAGACAGCATCATAAAAGGATTGTTTGGGAAGAATATTTACATTTTTATAAAGATATTGATTTTGAAATTAGGGTTGAAATTCAAGTCTTCTACGGAGTAGCAAGCAGCATCATCATATAAGGGTTGTTAGGGGAAAGTATTGAGCACTTTAAAGATATTCAGGAACAAAAACTAATTAAATATTTGCATATTCGGACAAATAAAGGCGGTCATGAAAAATTCAAAATAATTTCGGCGGATAATGAAAAAACCTTGGAATACTTATTATAATTTTTATTACCTACTGATTTTTCGATAAAATAAATTTTTAGAAACTAAAATGAATTTCAGAATTTTTTTTAATAAGATTGAAATAATAATAACAATACTAATAAAATAATAAATAGTAAGTTTACTTTTAGCAAAGACGCAAATCCCTTGAGTGAAATCGTACATTTTTTAGGTGTTTTTCCTCTGTCCATGTTTCAATTTTATGACAGTAGACAATTGTTAAAATTTTTCATGACAGCCTTTATTTGTATGAATTTTATAAATAATTAAGTTTTAGCGCTCTGATTAAATACACAAATGAAATGTGTTTTATATCAACAAATCCGTAATTGACTAAAGTTTCGAACACAGGTGACGTGGTGTAGCGGTTAGCATCTCTGCCCGGTATGCAGAAGGTCCCTGGTTCGAATCCAGGCGTCATCAGAATTTTTCTGTCATAATATAAATTAACTTTAGTCAAAAACTACAGGTATGATTACCTTTAATAATCACACAACTTAATAATATTAGCTCTAAATCCGTAATTTTGTTTCTAGAACTTGTATTTGAAGTATTTTCCTGTAAAATTTATTGGGAAGCAATGCGAATCAAAAAACTGATATTATATGCTTATGTTCGTGTTTTCACCTAATTAAAATTCGGATTCGTCGTCTAAAACAGCGTTTCCTAAACTTATTCCATCGTGGAACATTTTACAAATCCTAATTTTTTTTCAGAGCACTCAAATTCACAAGTTGAACCCTTTGAGCCCTTATGGTACAATTTTGAAACCACACAGAAATAAAGTATGCTGCATATTGCTGGTATATGATTGAAATCATTTCATGCATGCGCAATATACCAACGTGTCTATGCAGGAGAAAATTTGCAGGACTTGATTTTACTTAGTCTCTGTTTGGTTGTGCAATGTGTTGTGTTTATAGGTTATGTTTGAAACTAAACTTTGTTCTTTTTTCTTTCTTACTTCTTATTGACTAATTACACAATAAATATAGCTGGTAAGTACGCATATATATTTAGTATTTACATTTTATAGAAAATTTGATCATATTTATTAAACGTTACATTACAAATTACTTTAATTTATGTGGTCTCATATGTAACCATCAGGATCATGACGCTTGTTTTTATATTTATAAATAAAATCTCTGTATTTTCTTATTTTATATAAATATATATTTTCTATGGTTATTTGTATAAAATGTTTCATGCATTTATTTATTTATTTATTTATGTTATGCTGTACAACAGGAACTTAATCCCAATTACAGTACAGGGTCCGCACTTACCGAGCCGCAGTGTTTTAGTTTATATAATTTTTAGCTTGAGTGCGACTCGAACTCGGGATCTCCAGATCTGAATTCCGTATCGCTATCCACACCACCGTACTGATGGTGACATTTTAATGTGTGCAGAAGAAAATTGTTATTTCGTGATCTTGAAAAAAATAATTTCGATGAATTTGAAACAATGATGGCCGAACTATCTTCAGATACAGAGTCCACCCAATCAGATTATGAAACTGACGGGGAAAATTTTGATGAACACCATCCAGAACATTTTGATATAGAAAATGGATAGGGGCTCATCTGATTGGAGAGTAACCCAAAATGGAATATTGATCGTGAAATGGATTGATTAAAAAAACGGTGAATTTTTGTAGTAATTTTCATAATCCTGAAAACCTCATAACTAAAAAAAAACAACAGGATGGAACATCCCAGGAAGTATTATCCCACACTTGTTACAATCGACATGTAGGGTACGTAGACAAAACAGATATGATGAAGTCTGTAAATCTACGATGTGGTATCTTCGACTCATTTAGTATTTCCTAGATAAAAGTGTTTATAATGCTTTTGTGATTTTTATGCAACAAACAAAAGGTATGTGAATGAATCTAAAAATTTCATTGCAAATGAAAATATAATAATTATATTTTTTATGTACTCCACTTTCCTACAGTTATTAAATTGAAACCATGCTGTACTGAAATTATTTATTAATAATAATTTATTTTCTTAATGCAATAATGTTTTTTATATGTTTTTAAACCTTTTCTAAATAAAATTAAAAAAACAGAAGAATTTGTATCTCCGGACTCAAAAAAAATTTTACACAACTTAGTACATGCTGAAGTACAGTACATGGGAGTTCCCCTACATATAATTTGTCTGTGAATGTACTAGCACCGCCGGGCTCACTACGTACGAAATATGAAAACATATTCTGTCCTAAAGGATAGCCTTGCCCTTTTTTTCCTTTTTTACTTCCTTGTACGAAGTAAAGAAAGTATTGTAATCGCGAAAATTTTCGGTTCTCAGATTTCAACGGAAATAGGTATTTTGGCCCTCCCTGAATCCATTTTGACTAATTTCGTCGTGCCGTCTGTACGTACGTATCTCGCATAACTCAAAAACGGTAAGCCGTAGAAAATTGAAACTTTATATTTAGGACTGTTATAACATCTAGTTGTGCACCTCCCTTTTTGGTCATTATACAACTACCGGAAGTGGTACTTTACTTGAAGCCTATAATAGATTTTCATGAAAAAATATATTCAAATATAATTTAAAACTTTCCAAATTTGGTATATAAGACTACTATATCAATGGAAATAACATAATAGATTTTGGTTAAAATAGACTAACCGGAAGTGGCACATTACATGAAGCTGCTAACAGTTTTCCTTCAAAAAAAATGGTATTATTTTAATTTTAGAAATAAATGCTGCAAATAAAAGTTTTAGAGAATTAAATTCTGCGTCTAGCACATTAAGAATTTTTAAATTAGCTTTTTGCATAAACGAGATATCTAAATTTAAATATTATATATTTTTTTGATGGGGTAGGTGGCTCAGTGGTATCGAGTCGGACTGTGGATCTTGAGAACCCTGGTTCGATCCCCACAGCCGACAAACAATTTTCACCAATTTAAACAAATCTACCCCTGTGGCTCCTCCTCCACTAATATCTTTGGAGGCCGTGATTTGACGGCTGGTAACCGCACTTCACGCGAAAAAAATATATCACTTACCGAGATCTGTTTAGGCAGAGTGCCACACCCAATGATGGGTAAAAGGCGTGATGATATATTTATTTATTTATTTATATTTTTTGATTTTTTTAAAATTAAGTTTGCTATGGATTAGAACAAAAAATAAAAGATTTAATGCCAAATATGTGCAATTAAAAAATATCTATAGTTTAATACGTGTACAAGGAAGTCATGTGGTGTCCACATCAGATATTTTTACTACAATTTACCAGAATTTTATTTTTTTGTTAAAAAAAAGCACTTACTAATCTTCTATGGAGCACCAGTGTTCCGCGGAACATAGTTTGAAAATTGCTGATCTAAAAATTCAGACACGGCTTTCTGATATAAAAAAAAAATCCGATGATACAAACACCGTCTGGCTAAAAATAACGAAATATTGAGAAAACTTAAGTTATATGACACTTTTATTTGTATGATTTGTTGTGAAACCATCATCATATCCTATTTGGCGCTACAATCTATTGAGGATTTGGGCCGACCGGACACACTGAACCACAGCTTTTTACACTGGCGTACTGCCGGTTCCCCTAGTCAAATGCTACATTATATAAGGCGTATAACCGACTAAATTACAATCCTAGAGTATGATATATTCATGTTAGTTCGAACTGACGAATCTTGATTCGGGTGCCGTTAAGATATGTGCATTAACACGCTCGACCACCATGCCTTCGTACCTAATAACCTACCACCGTTTTAAAACTCTACACAAAATAAAAATCTTTCATTTTTCTTCGATTCAGTTTTTCTATAAAATGTTTCTTTGCAAAATACAACTACCCTCAACAGTAAACCCGATTATTAGTAGGTCAGTCAGGTCAATATTGATTTCATTTCAAAAGACCCTATTAAAAAATATATATTGGGTTGGTAAAAATAAGTAGTAAATAATATTTAATTTCTCAACGTTTCAACCATACTTTGGTCATCTTAAGGAGAAAATTATCAAACAATAAGTATAAAAATATCAGCACTACCATAGTTAATAATAGATAAAGTTGTATTTTTATTATCAAAAATACGAAAATCTTAATTATTAGATGTTATACGATATTAATGTTAAACTTTAAATACGTTATAACATTTTCAATGTGTTTGTGAATAATAAATTATTCCGCATGGCCGTAAACAACCAATTGCATTATCTGTCACAAAATGCACATAAAAATAAGTCGAGGAATGCAATAGTATAAGAGGAACAAAGATACTTTATGCTCGTGATCAGGGTTCGTAAATATCATGATATTTATAATAAATATCAAAATATCTGATATATAGGATATATATCAGATAAATATCACTTTTTGGATATTTATTTTTTAATTTTAGTTTTTGTACACATTTATTATCACAATAGGAAATACAAAATAAATTATTACTCCTAAATACAAAATTAACATAGGTAATGAAAAAAAGTAAATATACATTGAATGGATACACAAATATTGTATAGTACTAAGAATAGTAAGAATATTTTAAAAATCCTATATTCTAGATAGGGGCAAATCATCATCTTCTGATGAACTTCCTGAACATAGCGTTGCAGATAGAGACTCACTTGGCCAAATCCAATCTAAATTAGTTTTTTTTTGTAGTTTCTTTTTGGTTTAAATATTTAAACATAAAAACTAATTTAGCGGCTTTGTCGTTACCGAGACGATTACGTAATTGAGATTGGACAATGCCAAAAGTGGAGAAATATTGTTCCAGCCCTGCTGTGGCTGCTACAGCAGTGTTCACATAGTTCAATAAATGTACTTTTATTTGGCCACTCTGACTCATTGATAGTTACACTTTTCCACCATATTAAAGGATTTGTATTTCTAAAATGAATACCAAATAAAAATTAGTCAAAAGCTAGTAAAATAACAATTATCTTTAGAATATAATTTTAACAGAATTAATGAAAGTAATAATGAGAGGTATACTGTATTTATTACACACTATTTGAAATTTTTATATAATGGATATATATCATTGCAAAAATATGACGATATATATCAAAATAAATACCATGATATATATCGATCGATATATATCTTCGAACCCTGCTAGTGATACACACATAATTTTTTCAACGATTGCATCTTAAATTATTTTTCGCGCCATCGAATACGTAGTGTTATAGAAAATAACACTACTACTTTTAGAGTAATTATGAAAATTATAATTTCATATACATATTATAGTCATCGAAACCAACTTATGGTCACGTGACCTGTAAATGTAAATTTAATTTCTAGCAAGATAAATATGATATCCAAGTTCATGGATTTGTTTTTGTATTTAAGTAATTTGATTAAATTCAACATGATATCAATTAATAACAAAACAAATTAAAATAAATTGACATTGGGAGTTTAACAGATCACGTGACTATCAGTTGGTTTTGATATTATATTCCCACACCGACAAACAATTTTCGCTACATTAAAATTAGCCCAGTGACTCCCCATCTGTAAACATCTTTGGGATCTGTATTTTGACGGCTGGAAACAGCACTTAACGCGTATAAATATATCATTTATCGAGATTTGCTTCCGCTGAGTGCCACGCCAAGTAATGGATAAAATGCGTGATGATATATTTTATTTTAATGTTTAAAACATTATGGCTGGTACCACGAGCTCTTTACTAAAACACGGTTTTTGGGTGTTTTAGTTAAAACCATGACGACATCTTAAAACACTCTTAAAATAATGTTTACCATGAGCGTTGTTTTAAGGTTGTTTTAGCTAGTACCGTGTAAACAAGAAAATATATATGACAACGTTGTAAAAGACGCAATACGCATGCGCGTTTCGTTTTGACAGTAGCAATTTGACAGATTGAACACTTCTACAATTCAACGTTAAAAATTCTTTTATAGAAATAAAATGTAAGTATTCATGATTTATTTCATATATTAATTTACACTTTTTGTGCACATATTTAGTTATATGTTTAAGTTTTTTACTATAGAATGATTATAATCGTGTATTACAAACCCTTTTTAATAAATAATTTGGTAAATAAAAAATATTTTTTAATGTATAGTCTATTTGTGGAAATAAATGGATCATCAGCACCTCAAAACTCTCAACCCTCCTTGCCTCCTCAATCCGAACCCAACAGTAATATAAATAAATTTGAATCAAAAAGAAAAATTACTCAATATGAAGAAGAACTGCTGGAACTTGAAAGAAAACGTACAAAGCTAGACATGGAACATAAAGAAGAAATTCATAAGGAAGTTATGTCTCAGTTAACTTTAGAAAGAAAAAGAAGCAGCCATTTTCAAGCGAAAGCGAGTAGAACTAGAATATTTAGCATTTAAGAAAAAAACGAGAATTGAGTAGAATACAATCGAAATAAAAATGTATTTTTTGTTATAAATTATATTTTATTAATAAAATAACTTTTTTAATATTAAAAACATCATTGTTAGAATTAATCAAAACTTATGAAGTAAATCGGCATAGAAAAAAAGGTAATTTTATTTAAGGGACGTAAGAATCCATTTATTTTGTTATCTGCCAAAGTTTTTAACGAAGATATCGTTTTTCGAAAGAAACAGCGAAGAATATTGTCAATAGAGTGAAAGATGTACTGGAAGTGGGAATCACTTTAAGTAAAGTGTCTTCTAATGAATTGTTGTCGGAATATGTTCCCCGAATCGTGTGCTGGGAGGTCCGGTTGTTGTTCTGGCATCGCATCTCCATCGCTGGACTCTTCATCAGAACTCTCCGAATTGGAATCTAAAAATGTAAATAGTTGATTAATTGGAAATATCAAACAGAACAAAAAATATACCTTCTTCGCACTGCTCTATATTGATTTTAATGTTGTGTAAAATAGCCATTGCGACTATTGCAGCTTTGGTTGTATCCAGCGAGAGAAGCATACCATTTTGAAGAGCTCTGAATCTTGCTTTCCATTGTCCAAAGCATCGTTCTATAGTGGATCTTGTTCGTATATGAGATGAATTGTAAGCATTCTCAGACCGAGTTGCAGGATTGAGGACTGGTGTTAGTAAATAATGGGTACATGGATACCCACTATCCCCCAAAATAATACCTCGAAGATGTCCTGCCTAAAATCATTATCATACGTAAATATTAAACAATTTAAATGAAACACTATTACTGAACTAGTTACCTCGAGTTTTTGCCTGAAGTTACAATCATCCCATATACGTGCGTCGTGAGTACTGCCACGCCAACGAGCAACAAGATCCACTATACGACACCGTGCATCGCAGACAACTTGAACATTTAGAGAATACCATCCTTTTCGGTTACAGTATAGCAGAGGTCTTTATTTGTCCGGGTTCTTGATTTTAATATGAGTACAATCAACACATCCGATTATTTATTTATTTATTTATTTATGTTACTCTGTACAGCAGGAATTTAATCCCAATTACAGTACAGGGTCCGCACTCACCGAGCCGTAGTGTAGTAGTTGATATAATTTTTAGCTTGAGTGAGATTCGAACTCGGGATCTCCGGATTCGAATACCATATTGCTATCCACACCACCGTACTGACGGAGAACCCTGCTATATTATAAAATTCTTGTTTGGTTTTCTCTAAATTGTCCAATTTTATAAATTCATGCAAATGCGATGCCAGAGCCACAGATACATTTCTAATTATTGTACTGACGCACTGTTGCGAAACGCCATGTAGATCACCTGAAAAAATCAAATATGTAATTCATACATATGTGTTTTTAACGTATTGTAAATTATTTCGCATTACAAAACACTGAATTGTGGTTATGTATTGTGTCATATGACAGCTGCGAGTAAATAGACGTACGCTTGCGCACATATACTGAATAACTGGCGCGTAAATTAAATTTGTACTTACTGTTATCTTCCTGGTACAATCCCTTGGCAAAGTATGGCAGTGTTATACAAACTTGCATTTCAACAGAAATTATATTCCGTCGTTCTTGCAATGGCTCCAATGCTTCTTTCACTATATTTACTATATTCTTCACTGTTTCTTTCGTTAAACGATATCTTCGTTTGAATTCTCTCGCACTTAACAAAATAAATGGATTTTTGCGTTCCTTAAATAAAATTACTCTTCTTCTATGCCTATTTACTTCAAGTACTGCGCGAGTCGTCCATATTTTTCTAAAAGCGTCAGCCATGTTTGTTTTAAAACACTGCTTAAAACAGCCATAAGCTGTTCTAAATCAAGATACTAAACAATTGCTTAAAACATGCTTAAAACAGTACGTATATTAAGAACACCCAAAAACAACGCTCTTAAAACACCCAAAAACAGAGCTCGTGGTACCTGCCAATATGTTTCCTCATATCTCTTGCACAATTTTTCAGAAAGCAAAATTCATACAAGCCCCATTTGCAACATTATTAACAGGGGCGTATCTGGGGTACTTGGCGCCTGGGTTCTGAAGCAGAATGTGGCGCCCCGAGGCGTGCGCCGCAGGCGAAAATTTTGGAGCACAAAAATGCGATACGGTACTCCAAATATGTGGAATTTTATGCTCTACGATACAGAAAAAGTAAGGCAGTAAGCCGACACGTCGTACTATGCGAAACTTGCGTGTAGATTTAGAGCAATAAGCAAACTCATGACAAATAATATGTTATTCACCTTAGCGTAGAATAATAGAACATTGTTTGTCTAGAAAAATAACTATTTTTTAAATAAATATTTTATTATATAGTTTATTATAAAATTAAATAAAGATACAAAAAAAACAAAAAGAAATTAGTTCACTACATAGGTACATTCTAATATACCTAAACCTAATTAAAACTATATAGTTTACATTTTACAATTGCACATAATAGCACAAACAATTATACAAATAACAAAATAACATATCAATACATGTAAATTAAATTTACAATAAAACTACTTTAATACCGCGCGTTCCACGTAGGCATAAGGAAATAACATGGGAAAAAAGGTTTTTGTAAATAAAAAGTGTCCGGTAAAAAATTATGGTATAATATTGCACATGACCATACTTGACCTATCCACACACATTATTTCATACAGATTACTTCATTTTAATGCCACAAATTAGAGAAATTAATGAAAATAGTTCGAGAAAATCGCCTACTAATTATGATTTTTTGTGACAGCTTTGTCATAGAAACAGAAGCTGTCACTATAACCGTCAAGATTTGTTGTGAATATTAAGAAATCTTGACAATTAACTTTATATTTCAAACATTAATCACATTACTTCGCGATCTTTTGTAATTAAAGGCCTTAGTACGATAGTAGGTACCTACATTTGGTATTCATTTAATTACTTTATTTATTTTACAAATATTTATTTTAACTTTTTGCCGTCTGCCGCCTTTTTATGCTGGCGCCCGGGTTCTGGGAACCCCAAGAACCCTGGGTTGGAACGCACCTGATTATTAATGTCTTCATCCATTTTTTTTTATGTAGAAATATGAAAAAATTTCCCAAATTTTCCTTTTTTGACAGCTTGTTTATTTTTATTTTTCAATTATTTTATCATCTAGCAACGAGCAAAATGAACTATAAAAAGTTGCAAATAAATACTTCTGAACTGTCATGTGGCCCACATTTTACAAAGATTTTAACTTTATTTGACATTAATTGCTTCCGATGGCGCGAAAAATATAATAAGCGACTCGAAATGTAAGTACTACAACTATTCTCTTACGGTAAGATGAACCTCCTCCATAGTTATAAATACTCCTAAAGAACTTGTAGCTTAAGTAACTAAAATAAATTTACGTATTGAAAATAAATTCGTTCTGTCAACTGTCAATATGATAAGTTTATGTTTTGCTTGTATCGCTGGTAACTATTGAAATAAACGAGCATTTAATGTCTTCTCTTTTTTTCCGGAGAAAACGTCAACTTTACGATGACAAATCAAGATAATTGTCAACTTTTCATAGCAATCGTTTGAAAAAATGCCACTGGTTATACTTTAACTCAGACGTATCTACGTTGAAATCAGAATAGTTAATTCGTTAATTGTGTTGTTATAGCAGAAAGTAGTTTATTTCCGCTCTCGCATGGAAATTATTCATTGAGGAGCAGCAAAACCACTTCAAAATTCGCTTGAAAACGTTGGAATGTATCCTTGTAATTGTCTACTTTTCATTATATGAAATAAATGCAGAAAAGCCTATTTTTTTTCAAGGTTGTACAAATAAATATGCATTTTCATATTTTATTTTATTACTAAGTATTGATTGCATTCATTTAAAAAGTTTTCTCGTTTAGTTTTGACATTTGAAGTTGACACCGAAACAATGTTTTACTTCTTAATTGTTTAACTATTAAAAATAAATAAAATAATGTAATTATTAAATAGCTTGAAATTGGCGGAAACGTAGATAGGAAATTTAAGTTTTTAAAATCTCCTCTATTAACACCTGAAATACAGTTGATGACTTCTTTTCGGCGTATTAAAAGAAGAATATAAAAAAATATCCCTTAGGTTCAATAAAAAAAGGGTTAAGTTTATGTTATATCTCGAAAACATGCTCCAGAATATTTATTTTTGTACATCTTTCTGGACGTTTTTAATTTTCATATTCATATTAGCTGAGAAACGTAAACAATTTCTAATTGTATATTTTGTGATAGTAGAAAAAAGTGTACAATTCATAGAAATAGTTATTTGTGTATTAAGAGCGTAAAGTGATTCTTTGTTACTTGAACAATAGTGTAAGAGGAACAAAGAAACTACGCTCGTGATACACACATAACTTTTTCTACGATTACATCTTAAAATTATTAAAAAACGTATACGTACTGAAAATAAATCCGTTATGTCAACTGTCAATATGACAAGTTTCTGTTTTGTTTGTATCCCTGGTAACTATCGAAATAAGCGCGTATTTAATATCTTTTTCTACTTCCGTTAGGAAATAGACGTCTTATTCACTTATTTGAGTTAGGTAATGAACTGCATTATTTAACTAGTGAAATAATAAGGTAACATAGCAACAGATATCTTGGTAGACGAATTCTGATGTGTTATTCTTTTATTTTATGAATTTATAACTGTCCTTAATATGTCAAAATTTCATAATTTCAAAAACGCTCTTTCGTATTTATTAGAACGGAAGTACAACAAATATTGTATGAAACTAGTAAGGAAAATAGGTTATTACCTTACTAGTTTCATAAATAGCTATTTTCACGCGTGGCCACTGGAAACGTGCGCATTTAACATCTTTTTCTTTGGTGACGCGCAAAAAAGATATTTTTCGATTGTTCCACAGAAAACGTCAACTTTACGATGACAAATGAGAGCGTAATTGTCAACTTTTCAAAGCAATCGTAGAAAAAATATATTTTTTTAATTGAATAAATAGTTCAAAATTTCATATTTAAAAAGGTAAAGCCGAATTCAGAGTTTACATAACATACGAGTATTACATCATAACATAAATTATCGTATACAACAAATGCAAGTTTCATAGTTCAAACTAATTCTGTTATGCTGTTTTTTATTGTGTGAATTCACAGCAATGGTGCAATATGATATCAAAGACACAAATGCATCCGTACATAGACGATTACATACCGTAACCGTATGAAAAGTGAAATTATCAACTTTTCATAGCAATCGTAGAAAAAAATATCTTTGGCAAACAAGGCATATTTTTAACATTGGCTTGCTTATTAAAAAAGAAAATTGGTATGCAACTTAATATACCTTAAAAATAATTCTTTTATTTGAAACATACTACTGTTTGATTATTTCCAAAAGAAAAACTAATTCTTCAGCAGTATCTAGTGACCTATTATTTTTTGTAAGAACAAGCATATGTCCTAAAAGTGCAAGATTTTGTTAAATGGTCGTGAAAAAAATATAGTACTTATCTCGCGTGTTATGGCAATTATAATAATATTTGCTATGATAATTCGTTTAATATACTATAAAAAAAAAACATAACAATAGTAATTTGAAGTATAAAATATCAATATATAAAATGTGCCCATTTTCAAGTTAATATAATATACAATAAACAATAATAACAAAATAAATACGTGTAATTTCATACTATTTTTAAAAATAAATAGTTACATGTCAGTTTCTAATTATTCCTTTAAATGCTAGAAAAATTGTTAAGTATAAAAATCAATTAAAATGATAATCCTTGGAAATAATTATAAACTATGAGAGTAGAACAAATTATAACAAACATATTTTATACCGCTGTACTATAAACTTAAATAGAAAAGCAGTCAAATACTGCTCAAAATACAAAAATAAAGCAGAACTATACACACACAATTGTCTAGTTTAAGAAAAGGAGTCAAATACTGCAATTTGTATTTGAATCTTTTCAGCTATCGTATTTATAAATTAAAATTATTTGAGAAAAATTGCTTTTTCCATGTGACATCTTTTATCTAATTTAACCAAAGTCGTAGCTCATACTTAGAGATCGTTAGTTCGTAATTGATCCGGTTCAGTACCGTGAATGAAGTGAACCGGATCGCCACATGAAAAAGATACGGCACGCAGGGCAGTTACTGATGCAGACCTGCGCATCGAGCCATTTCGATTACTAAATGCTCCAAGTGAGTTCGTACGCTGTAAAACTCGGCAAATTTCCGTTAATATACGAATGAATCCGATTTTACTAAAAAATACCACATAGTGATTGATTGACACTGTTAAAAGCTGCGTACAGACATGCAACAGAACATCGTAACGTAACACCGTCGCGTATCTTTGTTACGGTTAGTGTGGACGGCACTCCGTAACAGTGTAACACCGTAACATCGTAACAACACTGCGTTCCGTCCGTTGTCGGTTTTTCGACGCCGCATCAAAGGAATGTTACGCCGGTCTTGATACGCTTCTCTTTGCTTGTCTGGACGTGCACTTCGATTAAACAAAGTAACTACAGTACTGGAACGGCTAAATGTTCGCGGCGATGTTACGTTACGAAGTTCTGTACGATGTGGCAGTGAATGATCGTACTTCGAAGTGTACGCACATTTGTTACGCGAGGATGTAACGTTACTATGTTCTGTTTGCATGTCTGTACGCAGCTAAAGATTATCACAGATTGTAAACTATAGCAAAATAAATGAAATAAGTTTTGCAGAATTTTTAAATTTTCTATTTTGCAAGTAGTACACTGTAAAATGTTTTGTTTTAAAATGTCTAGCAAAGTTGATCCGTCTTTAACACTTAGAATTTGGAAACAGTAATCACATTTTGTCATCATATTGAGCTAATTATACTTGCAATAACAAATAAAATATTAACTAACGAATGTAATGTGCATTCTATCGTGAGTAATTCATTGGCTTTACGGTTCCGAAACGCTTCGGAAACCCGAAATCTCACGACAACGATTTCTCATAGGATCGAAAGCGAGGGTCTACAAGCTCGCTTCATTGTCTATCGGAAATTGACAAAACTAAAATGTATACTATTTATTTCAAGTAACAAATGAAAAATATAACCTAAACAAATACTGTACTATTGCCTATAATAATCCAAAAAAAACATGTTAGTAGCAGATATTGTTTCTATTGACATGGAACTAAAACGTACATATGTAAGAAACAATATGAAATTCTTTGCTATGGAAGAAGGACTATACGTCTAATAAAATGTGCTATACTTCAGATATGCTGATAAATTATGATCTAGTATTAGTGCCGTAAGATATATCTCTAAGCGCATTCTTTTCATCAACAATCTCATCTTAGTTGAAGCAATAGTAAAATGAAATATAAGTTAAACTGAAGTAAGATAAATGGCAAAAAGAACAGTTGTTTTGAAACGCTTGTAAGTTTAACTCAATTAAATCTCACTATTCTCAGCATTCTCACCTTTAGGTGACTTAAGTTGAAATGAGATTTGTGGTTAAAAGAATGTGCCTATTGCTTAATCACTTGAAACAATCACAGCTATATAAGCCATTGATATTCAATCAAAAATAAATACAAGACTTATGTAAAAGTAAAACTGTTACAAAAATAAATACGAAATTTTCACCGATTTAAATTCGCTATAAGTTCTGATAACTGTAATTAAAATACGAAATTCAGTTTTGTTTTGTAGCGTATAATAAAGTTAGCCTTACATCTCATTATTTTGATTTGATTGAAATCTTCAATTTCATTAATTTATGTAATCCATTCATACAATACGCGTATTTAGATTTTTTTGTTAAAGAAATCGCTTATAGTAATATTTTAAGTGTAGCTTATTGTATAAGCTGGAAATATTATTGTTATTAATAGTTTAATATTAACATTGAAGTAAAATTTATATGAAAAAAAATGCTCATTATTAGTTTTCATTAACGTTGATAACTGTTTTCCGAACATACTTTTTTATTGAAGCAGTATATTCTATTGATACCATATTCATCATCATCTGTGGCGCTACAGCCCAAATCGAGCCTAGGCCTACCGGACACACCGAGCCGCAGTTTTTACACTGCCGTACTGCCGGTTTTCGTAGTCGAATGCTACATTATTTAAGACGTATAAGTGACTAGCTTATAGCGACCGAGTGTGATAAATACATGTCACTGTATTTTATATTTTACGACAAATCACACATTGTCGACAGGCGGATTCGAACTGACGAACCTTGGCTCGGGTGACGTCACAGTATGTTAAGAGATGTGCCTTAACACGCTCGGTCACCGCGCCTGTTATTGATATCATATTAGTTACGTTTATACTATGTTCAAAGATACTCCGTTATGGCCCTCTCAGCGGGTCTATTGTTAGGGATTTAAACTTGATTTATAGGGGTGCAAGGACAGGTATGTATTCAGTATTTCCCAATTTAATTTTATTTTTATATATATTATAATAATGAAACAGAGAATTTTGTACAAATATTATTATTGATAATGAAGCAAAAAAATAATGTTACATGAAAGTATCATTGTATAAAAATTCGTCATTTAGTTAAATAATGCAAATAAACAGTAGTGTTATACATAACAATAAATACAAAATATTACACTTCTATACATATGTAATTATTCGACAATATCATTGTCACTATCACAATCCTTTTCACTATCGTCACTTGAGTCTTGAATATTTATAATAAAGTCTTTAGTAATGTTATTAATATCAATATATTGATTTTCTAAATCAATCACATGACGCACACTGTTAGCCCAATTTTCTGGTGTTATATTGTTCATTTCTCTTATTATTAATTCGATAACATCGTCACTTACAGTCGGTGATGTATTGTTCCGTCTTATATTGCATTTTAATTGCCCCCAAATTAATTCAATTGGATTAAAAATACAATAATAAGGAGGCAATCGAAGTACATCGTGTCCAAATTGTTTTGCTAAATTGTCACTGGTAAAACATCAGTATTGTCTTCTTCAAATGGTCGCCACATATTAAATACGTATATTGTTGACCTCAGTACGAAAGTTAGTATTACTACTGATTTTAAATTTTTGAAAACTCATTTATATATCTACTCAGTAAGTATGCCTTTGTTATCTTATTTTCCCTAATATGTAATAATACCTGTTTAATTTTGCGAATTCATTATTATTTCAAGTAAATCTGAAATACGTAATCCGCACAGAGATTAGAGATTTCCGAATTTAAATATTTTACAATCCTACCCTGAGCGCCAACAGGTAGAATCTCTTACTGTGTGCGGTTCAACACAGGCTTAGTAAGTTAAAGCCATAACGGAGTACCTTTGAACATTCTATATAATTATATCCATTCATGATCCTGGTTCTAGCAATTTCAACTGAATTGAGTTCATTCTAAATAACGTGTACTAACCATCTAAATTTATGACAATATAGTTTGTCCTGTCATAAATCCAAAGTGACCACCCAAAATAAGATGCTTACTAGCCGAGTGTAACTGTAATACTAACATTATATTACCCTTTGTCAAGTTAATAAACTTGTTAACGCTATTTCTTGATTGTAACTCTATTATAGAATTGTGCTAATATCATTTGTCAACATATCTTTGGATATGTAGATACTAGTTGAAATAAAATTTCAAACTATAAACCAAGATAATATTGTTTTTATTTATAAAAATTTAGTTACATAAACCATATTTTCAGTGATGACAGTTTACCTGAAACAAAATTGTTTATTGATTGTGTGTGCATCATACAATATTTAAAAATACATTTTAACTATCATAGAACTTCAGAAATGTAAATATCGATGATATTTTAAATAAAGTCACTGTTCTGAAATAATTATCTTTGGGTATGTATAGTTTCTTCAGTTATTTCTTTTGTTGGATGTTTGCTTGAAAAAATTGATCTGTAAAAATACAACTAAATATTTAGTATATAGTACCTATATCAAAGTTACCTATTTTCGCTAATCGTTCTAATATTTGAAATTATCTATATGTAATTTAATGAGAACTAGACGTTGTACAGAATGAGCAAAACATGCAGTTTTTTTTTGTGAAAATGGATTTAATTATTGCGTACAATATTTCCATGTAAATGGTAAATACAATTTTTCAAGTTTTTCTGACAGCACATGACGTTTCATTTGACATTGATGTACATTCGGAACAACAGTAAATTTTATTTATTTGTTTATTTACGTTACACTGTACAACAGTAATTTAATTCCAATTACAGTACAGGGTCCGCAATCACCGCGCCGCAGTGTAGTAGTTTTATATAATTTTTAGCTTGAATTCGATTCGAACTCGGGATCTCCGGATTAGAATTTCGTATCGCTATCCACACCACCATACTGACGGACAAATGAATGAATATTATGGTAAATTTATTATTAAAACAGGAATACAAACAGCAAATTAATAATCTAGAATTAAATTTGTACATAGATATTACACATTTCATTATTTAAACCTAAAGCAAAATTTAAATTTAAAAAAGTTATGTTCATCCATGGTACAAAATCGGAGGAAATATCTGTTAAAATTTAATTGGAATCGAAAACTTTATTTTCAAAATATTTTTTGTTCAAAAATGTGTTTACTGTTATTAAAATTGAAATAAAAAAAGTTATTATTAAAATCTATTTCTCATAAAATTTATGGATGTAAATATTATTTTTGAGTTTTGTAAAATTTAAAAACTGGTTCTTATTTTGTTCAGAAACGGTTTAAAAATGTAATTTATATTTATTTGTTAAGAATTATGATTTGTATGTACATGAAAATATCGGTGAACCGAGACAGTGAAACGGATCTTTTTTTGACCGAGATCCGCTGATCTGACTCAGTCAACAGGTCCGACATGCCCATCTTTAGCTCATACAGTTCTCGAGATTCCAATAGTAACCCGCATATAGAAAAGTATCCTGTATATGCTATAAAAAAATAATTCGAACTAAAAGGACTGATTTATACAATTAAGTTACAAAAAAGATTTATTAGTACAAAAAATCTAAAACTATCTAAATCCTGAGTTTACTTTACTCTTTAATTTAATCATGTTTCCATTTATTGATGTATACAAAATAATCAAAGTCAATATTTATTGTACATATAAGAACCAAAAAGCATCTCTTCTTGATAAAATCACCATGATTACAATTAATTACAAATATTTTGTTATTTGTAATAGCAAATTGATAATTAATACAATTTCTTTATTTTCCTTTAATCGCAGACAAAAAAGTTTCTCACCTTTGTGTCAACTATTTCTATAACTTTTATTTTAAATTTTTTTCTTCTGATAAACAGTATTAGACGAAAACTTATCTCGTAATAATCAACTATACTAAAAATCCTCAAAATTGTTGAATTCAAATGGAATAAAAATTTACTGACACATCTTAAAAAATATAAAGATTATTTTTTATCTTCCTCTCAACCATTTTAAAGAATTAAATAAAAAAATTAAATTAGTTTTCATCATTATTTTCATATTTTTTTTTAAATACATTACAATACTTTCGACTTTTGGTTCAAATTATAATATATTACATTCATAATAACAATTAGGTACATATTTAATCACTTAAATTAATAAAAATTATTAAATATTCTACATTTACATTATTCCTGATTTTCCACAATTATCAATAATACAAAATAATTTATATCCGTCCACCGTGCTTAAAATTTTACATATTAGAAAAATGAGTCCGTTCTGCAGAGTGAAACAGCTACACTGGAAGTTAATTTCGTAATTTCCCCAACTAGATGACTGGCGATGATGTGAACAAGCGGGATAACGCTGAACTACAGTTACAAAGAGGAAATCTTTTGTTCAATATATATCTTACAAACTAGACATTTGTTCATCAAAAGTAAAAATTATTTTGATTTCTAAAATATTGTAAATGTTAAAGTAAAAATATATTTCGTTAAATTTCAAATAAATATATATTTTTTATTGTATGAGTCTGTATATTTTTACATAATATAGTTATCGCCTTTAATTTTGTTTCTGTTTGCATTTACAAAATATGTATGAGTAATATGTTTGCCGTTATTATGTACGTAAACAGATAATGATAAAATAAACTGCAAAAGATGTCGCTACATGTAACCAAATGTAGTTTCAATATTAACAAAGAAAACTACGAACATACTTAATTTTATTTGGGTGCTAATAAAATGCTCAATATTGTATTAAACTTTACAACATAAATAATCAAAAATCAATTTTAAAAATATTTCAATTAACTTTTCATAATTTCCGCTATGGTATTCTTTAAACAGAAACCATTCAAGATCATGTTAGAATATATTTATAACATTATTTCTACTGGAAACATTTTGAAGAGCCAAAATAAAAATTGAATTATTATTATTATTATTAGAATTCACTATGGAAGTGCATAAATAGCTTGAATTTGATGACCTTGCCCACTTAATTGCACTCGACTCTCTATCGTCAACCACCTTTGAATTTTTAAAACTAATAAAAATTAATAAAGAAACGCTGTGAAGGTGGAAATGAAAGTTTGTACGCGGCACGCTTGCAATTAATCTTTACTAGGTTCCTTTGTCGTTCGCACGTAAAAATTAAATAATTATTACAACCATGGGAAGCATATCTTCGGAGTTCTCTATTATCGTTGGTCAACTTGTAATTCTTTTCATCTATAAAAATATGGAGTAGGTGGCCCAGTGGTATCGAGTGCCTGTGGATCTTGAGAACCCTGGTTCGATCCCCATATCGACAAACTATTTTCATCAATTTAAAATCTACCTCTGTGGCTCCCTCACCACTATCATCTTTGGGGTCCGTGATTTCACGGCTGGTAACCGCACTTTACGCGAAGAAATATATCACTTACCGAAATCTGCTACAGAAGAGTGCTACACCCAGTAATGGGTAAAAGGTGTGATGATATATTTATTTTATTTATTTATATTTATAAAATAGCATGTCAAAAGAATAATAATTCTGATAGATTCATAATAAATAAATATATCATTAATTTTTTTTAACTCTATTAATAAAGTTAATTAATTTATTAGTACATTCAAAGCGTACAATATAATTACTAACTGTTTATTAATTTCTTTGAGAGGACAAAAATATCAAAAACAGCATCAGTGTCAATATCGGAAAATCAGAATCATTAAAAAAAAACATATGAATGAAAAAAAATCAAGGGAGATGCAGTAAATTAGTTACCCCAAAGAAAAGAAGACAACAAAATAAAATTGTACAGATTGAATTAAGAGTTTTATAATGAGCAATTTACAAATCTTATATAAATAATCAAGAAGTTCTAATATGTAAAAATTTACTGGAAAACTGAAGGACAAAATACAGTTAAATGATAGCAGACAACCTACTAAAGTATTTGTTGTAATTAGAATTTCAATGCAAGAAATGTGTAGACCGAAGAAAAGTGTTTATTGTTTTTAATAGATTTGTTCGTTTCGCCATCTGGCGTATAGAATAAAGCACAAAAATTTAATTTCTCATTATTCAGGTTAAGGCAATAGATATAAAAAATAATTTGCTAGTGTAAAAATTATTGCCAAACTTGTATTTTCTGCTGACATAAAATGTTATTGTAAAATAAATGTAATGTTTAGGTGAGAATAGTAAGTATTCCTTATTTAGTATGCCGCCCAACAGAAAGTTAAAACCAATAGCACTACAGATAAAGAGCATTATAATGAACTTGTATAGCTACATCTTCAAACAAATTAATGGTGGAATTCTATGATAAATCTACAAATTTACAGAGATTCTATAAATAATGAGCAAAATCGCATTATTATTAGTTGATAAATAGAAAATATTTGATAAAGTCATAAGTTCCATTGCGAGTTTGTTCATAATTTACAAGATTTACAGATCCATAAATAAGTATCTACATGTTTCATTTGTACGCACAATTTAATCGGATGCTCACTAGTCACTACATTGCTATTACGCATTGTCTCGTTATTCTCGTTACTCACTAGAAAAGTGATGTGAAGGTCGCTAGCGTACAACGAGCACGAACTGTAGCGGGGTACACGAAGCAGGCGCGACAGTAATCAATGAATAACTCGTGCGCGGCGAGTTGCGGAGCCAGGGGTTGATCGACCAACCCGCACGACTCTACAATATAGCGAAGAAGCGGGGGGCGGAGCGCCGCCACGTCAGCAATGTTTATGTGTGTAAGTAGTGATGCAACGCATAGTAAATCTGCCGAATACCGAATATTAGGCGGAACCTTGTGCCGAATAGCCGAATATTCTGCACATTTTTGGCGTCAAATGATAAACCGGTGGGGATTGGCGGAGCGAAATTGCGCTCCTCCCCCTTCAGCAAATCCCTTGCAAATGACATGTTGTGTCTAGTTCGTTTGCACATCAGTGCAGTTCAAGCTTATTGTAAAATTAAATGTATATCACATTCTGATAATCCATATACATGGTGGGCAACCAATAAAAATCTATTCCCGCATTATCTAGCAAAATTTGCTAGAATTTATCTTTCTGGATTATAGTAAATAATGGTATCAATTTTAATCCGCAACAGCAGTCATACTAGCAATCATTATGATTTTATATATAAAATCGCATCACACTATATCTCATCAAATGGGATAGCACACAACCCCATGCAACATTCACTGAACATACAAACATACATACATACATACATAAAGTTTATGCAATTAATTTTCACCACACATTTATATCTTGACACCACTTTTGCTTCTTCCACATTCATACCGGATGTAACACGAAAAGCAAGTCATAAGCGTTTTACTTAGAAAAACAGTTTTTCCATGCCCATTGTTTCCTAAATTATTTTAGACAAAAATGCTTCAAATAAAAGTTTTATGCACTATATAAAGAAAATTTGGGATTAAGAGTGCTGTGAAAAAACAAAGAAGCAAAATAATTTTTATGCAATTGTTTAGCTGTGAGCAGAAACATTTGTGAATATTTATTATAAATAATTTTTTTCTTCAAAATATTTATCATTTTTTCATTATTATTATTAATTTATTGTTATTATTATTTTGAATGAAATATGGCAATACACGTTCAAGTATAATTTATTAATAATTTCTGTTAAGCAATTAAATTAATTTATTTAATGAACTTGTCAAATTAAAGCTACACAGAATGTTCATTTTATTTTGTATACTATTGCTATCTCGAGAATTATAAGACCTTCGAGGTCGGTTAAATGAGCAAACAATTTCTATTTTACAAGACTATTTTAATGAGCATAAATTTTTTTTCTCATCCAGTAGTTCACAAATGTGGATATCAATTTTGTTATTTTTATTTTCTATATTTTTTTATTTGTTTGTTCGATAGAGAATTTTATTCTGAATTCAGTGATATAATATTTGCATCTAAAAACAGCATAGAAAATGTTTTAAATAATATTGATAACCAGAAGTTAAGATCAGTAAGAAGTAATTTGTTTCCAAGAATACAATTATGTATTAACGAAAATGGGAGGACAATTTAAATAGTATTTATAAATTTATCTATTTGTTGTGTAATTGTTTATCATATTCATTTGTATCGTCCATGGTACACTTATTTCAGCCATTTGAAAATATAACTGATATAAATCTAAACAAGGGGTATCGAGTTGACTCTTGAAAACCCTGGTTCGATTCCCACAGCCGACAAACAATTTTCACCAAATTAAATCTTCCCCTGTGGCTCCTCCACCACTAACATCTTTGGGGCTGTGATTTTACGGATGGTAACCGCACTTCACGCGAAGAAATATATCACTTATCCGAGATCTGCTACGACAGCGTGCCACACCCAGGCGTGATGATATATTTATTTTATTTTATAAATCTAAACATGCATTTTTCTCATAAAAATTATTATCTAAGCGTATACAAATACTATATCAATGAATTCAGAATAAAATTCTGTATCGAACAAGCAAATAAAAAAAATATAGTTCCATTTAAAATAACAAAGTTGGTATCCAGAGTTTGTGAACCACTGATTGAAAAAAAGAATTTTGAAAGAAATTGTTTGCTAATTTAACCGATCTCGTAGGTCTTATAGTTCTCGAGATAGCAATAGTTGACAAAATAAAATGAACATCATGTACATATTTGTATATTTTATAAAAGCTTTTGCTTGTTACTCTTGAATAAAAAACAATTGAGCAACAAGTAGATATTCATTAGGTGCAGTTTTTAATACTTAATATTTTTTTGTATTTACACTTTTGGCCTAATTTAATTAGGGACGCAACAATTATCATATTAAAAAAATACCATTATATTTCCAATGTTACATATTTCAATTATATACCTCAAAACATCTGACAATTACACTTTACAAGGACAGTGTACTTTGACAGTACTGCTAAAAGTAGTTGAGCAGTTTAAACTGCAGATTAGGTAATCGATGCTTTAAAGTTAAACAAAGTTTAACCGTAGACTTGCTGTACATTCAAGTTTTAACGTCAGTTTTTGTAGTCCCCGATGTACAAGAACTGCCATGGTAGCGCAAATATATAAATATACATTTGACATTGACAAATGATTTCACACTATAAAAAAAGTTTCAAATTATTATAAATCGTTTATTATAATTTGTCGTAAATAATGGAAAAAAATATATATTCCTTTGTTAAATATTCCCAATATAAGTTATCATCACAGTAAAAGTAAGGTTAGCTACAATAGTTGTACAAGTCAGTCATTCAGAGATGAAATGTAAATATAAATGTAATTCGCAAATTACTTTACGTTATCTTTGATTTTTCAATGTCTTCTGCTGTAACGAATATAATACTCGTAATTTTATTATATTATATACATATCTAATTTATACCGGGTGGAACAACATACCTGTGTACATAGGCGATTAACATGAAAAATCAGTTTTTCCGTGCGCATTGCTCCCCAAATTATTTTAGGCAAAAATGCTTCAAATAAATGTTGTAGAGCATAAAATTCTGCATCTAAATCAATAAACAGAATTACATTTACATGCGTTGTAACGACAGAAATTAAATAAAAAAATATAAAAAATTACGTTGAAAATATCAAATAGCCATGGAATTGAAACAAAAATAAATAAATGCTTGACGTTTGACAGATGAATGATTAATTTGACGGGTAAAATATTAAAATGAATTCAGTTTATTCTAACGAAGAAAGAGTTTTTATCATACAAACTTTTTATAGTGGAAATTGCTTACGTAGAGTTAAACATTTATTCGCTGTGAAATTTCCAAATAGGCCAATTTCAAGCGTTACAACAATACACGCGTATGTTAAAAAATTTGAATCCACGGCAAGTGTTACGGCGGAAAATAGTACAGGTAAATTTAATTTTGAATATTAATAAAGAAATAGTCGCACTAATTTAGAAGTCGAACAAAGAATTTTTATCCTGAATTAAGTTCAAGAATAATAGCGCAGGAATGTGAGATTATTCATTCTACAGTATTGCGAATTCTTAAAAAACATAAATACCAACCTTATATAAGATGCAATGCCATCAAGACATTTCGCCCATTGACGAAGAAAGTAGGCGAGTGTTTTGTGAAGATATGCAAGAACGAGCAAATCGGGATCGTAATTTTCTCTCATTTATTTGCTTTACCAATGAGTGTACCTTTACACTTAACAATGAACCAAACGTTCAATATGATAGGCACTGGGCTCAAGAAAATTCAATATTAAATGTTACCACTAGAACGCAATATCCTCAAAAAATTAATATTTGGGCAGGCATTTTTAATAGCAATATTATTGGACCATTTGAGATCGTTGGCAACTTAAATTCTGAAACATACTTAGAACTCTTGATTAACGAGATTGGCCCTGCATTAGACGGCGTAGCGCGCGAAAATCAGGAGGTCTGGTTTCAGCAAGATGGCTGCCCAGCTCATTTTGGAGTAAATGTAAGAGCTTATTTAAACCCAGCATTTCCAAATCGCTGGATTGGTCGCGGTGGAACTTTAAATTGGCCGGCCAGATCTCCTGATTTAACACCTTGCGACTTTTTTCTATGGCGTCATCTTAAATGTAAAATTTATAAGCAACGCCACCAAAATATTAATTCTTTGAGGGAAGCTATCGTGGATGAGTGCGCCTTAATCACAAATAGGCAGCTCGCTAATGTAAGACCTTCCTTCTACAATAGACTTGGTTATTGATTGGCTGAAAACGGAGGTTTATTTGAACATTTATTATAATAATAAATTGTAGTGATTATTTTATTGAGAGAATTATTGTTTGATATTTGAATTGTAATAGAAAGGTTATAATTTTTGCATGGCAAACCCTATAAGAAATAAACGTTTCATTGAAATGTACAATTGTTTATTTATTATTAAATCGTAATAATACGTATTTAGCTTTTTGTTTGAATTTTATTGAATGATTAATTTGTCGGAGGTAAAATATCAAATAGACAGAAAAACGTAAGCATTTATCTATTTTTGTTTCAATTCCATGGCTATTTGATATTTTCAACGTAATTTTTTATATTTTTTTATTTAATTTCTGTCGTTACAACGCATGTAAATGTAATTCTGTTTATTGATTTAGATGCAGAATTTTATGCTCTACAACATTTATTTGAAGCATTTTTGGCTAAAATAATTTCGGGAGCAATGCGCACAGAAAAACTGTTTTTTCATGTTAATCGCCTATGTACATATGTATGATGTTCCACCCGGTAGTTAAATTCAGTTTAACCGGCCGATCATGAACGTTTAATAAAACAACAGGTTAAACTAAGTTTAAACGTTAAACCGTTTAGCAACTATGGTTTTGCAGTAAACTTAGATTAAAATAGGATTGTACAACCGACCCTTATTTTTAAGAAATGATTGGCAATTAATCCATTGCTGATCAATTTTTACATTATTACTTATTTTCAATAAGTTTTAGATAAAAAAACAATTGATAATCAGTCTATCACAATTTATAGCTTTTTCATTGGACAACTGTCCTCAAAACTTGTAATTTGATACCAAACATGATAAGGTTTCTAATAATAATAAAAAACAATTGACAATCTGTAGATGATAATTTTAGCTCATTCCACTCGATATCTCTTTTTAATACATTTAATTTGATACCAAACACGATAGATTTATATTAATTTTTGGGAAAAGCAATTGACAATCAGTCGGTCACAAGTTTTGATCATTTTGCTCGAAATGTCACTTTAAAATCTTTCATTTTATACTAAACAGGACAGAATTCTAAAAACTTTTAGAAAAAAACAATTGGCAATCAATCGATTATAACTTAAATTATTCTGCTCTAAATCTCTCTTCAAAACATTTAATTTGATACCAATCACGATATGCTTCAAATGGCTTTTAGAAAAAAAAATGACAATCAGTTGATAACAATTTTTAATAATTCTATGCGAAATTTCTTAAAATCATTTAAATTGATACGAAATACGATAAATTGTTAATAACATTTAGGAAAAATAATTGACAAACAGTAGTATATAATTTGTAATTATTCTGCTCATAATCTCCCTTCAAACATATAATTTGATACCAAATACAGTATGTGTCTAATGTTTATTAGGAAAAAAAAAACAATTGACAATTGACAATCAGTTGATCATAATTTTTAATAATTCTGTTCTGTTTAGGAAAACAATTGACAATCAGTCGTACATAACGATAATATTTAGTAACAATTTTTAATTATTTTTCTCGAATTCCCCGTTCAAAATCTTTTCTTTGATACGAAACCGGATTAATTTCTAATAACAATCAGTTTTTAAATTACTGCAATGTAGGAAAAATAGTGTGAAAAACAAGTGTTACAATGACTCTGGTTATTGCAACACTTCTATTTTAATATACTAAATTATTATTTAAATATATTAAATGTTAGCGAAATATGTATTTTTACACTTTCGAGACTAAAATGCTACCTTAGTCACTTTAGTGTAGCTAGTCGTTGATATCACGTGACAAATGTGATATGCGATGACAGTTATGGCTGTGCTACTTTTAAATTTCAGATTTCTTCTATTTGTTTTTAGACAGGAAAAAGTTTTCTGCAAAACTTATTTTTCTTTGTTATACAAACGAAAATCATATCTACAATCAAATCAAATATTAGACTTAATTAGAGACTTGACTTAACCTATTTATAATTTATATTAATATTGTTAAATAAACGATTATCACTTGGAGGTACATTTGCGTGGGAAGAAATTGATGTAGGGGGAGGCCGATACTTTATTTTTATGTCTAAAGTGTATATGCTAAGAATATCGTATGATAAATTTAAACAACATTGTTTATTGTTTATATTGTCAAAAAATTCAAAAATTATCTTCTTTTAAACTATTGTGCTTTGGTTTTGTAGGAAAGTGAAAAATAGCGTATATATGCTTCTAATCCCACGGGTCATTAATTTACCTCGCCTTCGCTCAAGAAATAAACTTCACACTCACTTTAGTCGCTTGGTGTAAAATAAAATATATCATTACGCCTTTTACCCATTACTGGATGTGGCAATCTACCGTAACAGATCTTGGTAAGTGATATATTTTTACGCGTTAAGTGTGGTTATCGGCCGTCAAATCACGGCTCTCAAAGGGGAAACCACAGGGATAGTATATAATATACTAATATACAACTTAGCAATAAAAGAAATATTTTTTCAAGAATTTGAAGTTTGATACACGAAGATAATTTAGTTGCATGCGTGCCTATAGATTAGTTAGAATTCTTGCTGTAACGGCTTGAGTTTGTGGAGCGTGGTTGGAGCTATTTCAGCGAGCAATATTTTATCGGCCGGTTTTTTATCGTATGGTAAACTTAAATAACGTTTCACACGAACGATACTTTATCGGACGGAAAGCTTTAATACAGTTTCATACGAGCGATATTTTTAGTATCTGGTTACGGTTTTACCACGGTTATGTCACAAACATTTTAGGAATTGCGTACCGAAATTTTAACGGTGAACTGAAAATTTGATCACCAGTAACCGTGGTCCGTTTTCGGAATACACTATTAATTATTCTCAAATTTGTAGTCGCTTAACTCAAAGGAAGATCGAAATTATACAAAATGGTCCACTGATTAGAGATGACTCTTTTTTTTTGTGTTGTGATAATGAACTACGACTAATTGCTTTTCTAACCTAACAATTTCAACAAATTGCCTGGCAGTACAATGGTATAGTTAGCGTTACGGTATTCGAATCAGAAGATTCCGTGTTTGAATCCTCTTCAAGCTAAGACATATATGAACCACACTGCGATTCGTTGAGTCCATATCCTCTGTACAATAATTGAGAATAAGTTTCTGTTGTGCAAAATAGCAAATAAATAAATAAATTAAAATTATTTAGTATTACACTATTTTACATTATTTAATAAATGAAAGCAAATTAAAGTAAAATATATGACGACAATTACAATGTTATCAGTTTAGGTTAAACTTAAAATTTAACTTTCATTGGTGCAGATGGGCACGATTGTTTTAACAAGATGTTAACAAAATGTGTATGAAAAAGAAAACGCACTATGCCACAGATTTATCGAAATATCAGTAACGTAGGCACAGATAAACTAAGTTTATCTGTGACGTAAGTATCATCATTTGCGAATGGCGGTACATCAATATCACGTAGGTAAGACTGGTAAAGCGTATTTGGCCGCATGGTTTAGTTGGCCAGTAAGGCAATAGATGGTGCCGTGTTTAAATTTTACCGTTATGATTTAAGTTTTTCATGAGAAGAATTGAATAAAACAGGATTTGTATCAAGTGCCAGCTTGTCATCTAACTAGAAACTATTCAACGTGTATTATACTGAAGTAAATAAAGACCCTGTTAATAATTACGAATAAATTACATATGTTGATAGAAATTTAAATTGTTATCCTGCCAATTATTTACATTGATATTATATTTTTAATTTTGTTTAAAATTTCTTGGGAGAAGTTTTGAAAAATATTTTGTTATGTCTATGATATGATATCGGCGACAATCCTATGAATCTAATCTACTTATATTATCTACTATTACATTTCAAAGGTACAATATACTTATTTGATTTAATTAGCGTCTTATTCTTTGATTTTCAATATATAAAAATAAAATCCAAATAAAATGATCTGAATATCGTAGTAACCTATGCATAAGTTTCAAATTAATGTTTCAGGACAACACCAGAGGCAGCACTGGGCGATGCTATTTTTTTAATATTACGTTGTACTTTTTTGTGATTAATACTAATTTTATTTTGTGAAAGATTCAAGATGACGGCTAATAACAAAAATCACTCTACATATTTTTCGTTTTTAGTAATTACATATAGGCTGAGATTTTAAACACCCCACCAACGACCTGACCAGTTAATCTAGACTAAGTTTTTGGCAACGTTACTTGATCTATCAATTCAGGTAAATAATTCCGCCATATTGTCTACGTCTTTTAAAATATTGAAGTGTTTTATAGACAAACAGAAGTAAATATTAAATTATTTGATGGCAACGGTTTGATAATAAATGTACAATGATTGGGTTTGTTTATCGAGTTTGTTATTAAGTCTATGTAAAGCACTTAAGGCCGACTACATAAAAGAAAGACGTACGCTAGTCGATCGAGTATTTTTGCCGAAATATTGTAACTAGATGATTTCCAATTTCTAGTATTGGCGAGCAACGATGTGCTGATGTGTAACGTATTTGAGAAAATAGTTACTAGTGTTAGTAAGATATATGTAATTTTAGAAGAAATAGACATGTACTGAAAATATATAAATTTATTTCATATTCATACTGAACTAGTAATTTCGTTCAAAAAAAGAATGCAAGGACAAGCATGATTCTTAATTTACAAACTTAGTAGTGGCAATTTTTAGATATTATCGAGTAAAAATTCACACCCTATCAGATTCTACTCTCGGAATTTTGGATATTTAATCGAGCACTACAAAAATAAAAATTATTTTCTTAAATGAGGTCAAATAATAAAATTAATTTGAATAGATTTTTTTTAATTATTCAAAGGTTGTCTACTATTTTTATAATGTAGCACAAAGTTCTTGCATTAACCAATAAACTGTATATATGTTCTTGAATTTCGTTTGCTTTTGAATCTGTGCTTTGTAGCCTATGTACACCTGTATGTGATGCATTAAGCATTATATTGGATATTAATTTCATTTCGCTAAAAATAAAATTCAAATTGCATCATTTAACTACCTAATACACATTCTGTATCTAACACACTACCAACTATTCTCCGAACAGTAAAACTGGACGTTTGATGATACTGCTTTGATTTCCTACAGATTCCAATTTATATTTTGACCGATGTAAAATTTTTAGGCTAACTCAGGAATTACATTAGTTCGCACTTCATTATTCTGCACCGTGTTCTCTACGTACTACTCACACAAGTATTAAAAAAAAACTAACATTGCTAAAACAAAAAAACGAAAATACAAACATGCGACGTCATCAATCTGACTATGACTCAAATATCAGTATTAAATGTGCGAGTTTCAATGTATATATATAGAATACAAGTATATGCGCGTATATTATCAAAAGTGACAAATGTTTATTCTGTGCATTGTATAATTTATGTGATTAAGTGAAACATTTTGAAGATTGTGTCGCAAAGTTTTACAATTGTATAAGTGTTTACATATTTCATAGATATAAAAAGTTTACTTCTTTGTATAAAGCTAAAGTAACCTGACATAGCATTCACTAGTTTGAATTTTATTGATTTTTTAACTGTTTAATTTAGGTGTAGGTGAATACGTGAATTTCAACCATTATGTTGTAACTCATTATATGGTATAAAGGCGATTAACTTAATTAGTATGTCAGTGCTTGATAACTCTTGATGGTTATAGTTATCAGTTACTACCCTATGGGTTGTTCTTTTACCCCAATGTATTGTTTTATTTAAAGTTTTTCCATTAAAAACTATTGGTTGTGACTTCATTTAACAGTACAATCATATGGATTCCTTGCTGAGCGATCCATCGTTAAATTTACAACGATTAAAACATATAATTTCTAATACTTATAATTATTTGTATCAAATCCACGATGTGCACGGTATTTATGATGCAAGTTTATCTGTGTAATTTTACACATTTAACTTCATTATTGTTTCATATAGCGATATGAACTATGTGTTAGCTAACAGCATATTAAAAATTAATAATGGCCAAAATGATTGACAGCACATTTTTCAAATTTTCTGATTTTTATATTACAATTAATTAATCATCATCATCATCATTGGTAAAACAATATCTGTAACAAATAATTATTAGTTTAATGCAAACTATAGAAATTATAACGTTTTAAAATTGTAATTATCAAAATTATTGACATATCTTACATGCGTTTTTTATTCTAATCCAATTTCTTTGCAAATTAATATTGTGATGATTTTATGCAAGCGGGCGTATGAAATTTAGATTAAACTAGTAAAGTTTGTCAATTGAATATAAAAAATAAAATAAATTATAGAAATCAAAATCAACATAATTCGACTCTGTATTTTCTTTCCTTCTCTCTAAACATACTTCGCGTATGTAGTGCACATATGATTATTTTTTATTCTATTGAATTACAATAAGTATTCAAATAACACAAACTAATTATTAACAAAATATCAGTATGAGAAGCAGGTTATTTTTTCATTGTTGACGTCTTCCATAAACATATTCTAGTAATACACATATCTAGTCGACATGTAATCAAATATAAATGAGTATCATTTTTAACTTTAAACTAAAAAGGCCTTTAAAAGAAGAAGATTTGAGATGATTCCTGAGATTGAGGCAAATACGACAAAAGAGCTGAAGAACATCACAAAATAAACATTCCAGAACTGTTTCCAAAAGTGGAAACACCGTTGGGATAAGTGTGTGCGTCGGAAAGGGGAATACTTTAATGTTGACCCAGACTTCTAAAATAAGATATATTTTGTTTTATGACGTGCATCTACGGATTTTTTAACAGACCTCGTATAGTATTTATAAAATCATTTCCGACGAAAATCAACGCAAAAACTAAAATGCAAATGGGCGTATGAAAGTTCACAAAGCAAATCTGATAAAATCATTTATGAAAAATTTCCATAGCTTCATATGTGAGATCAACATTAAAAACGAAGTTTGTTATCTTAGAGTTTAAATATTCCTTAAAAGATATCTGTTATGCAACCAGCTTTTCACGGTTTTTAAATAATACGTTGTTTAATAATATCGGCAGTCGTATTACAGCAAACACAACGTGTATTTTACCAAGCAAAAGTTAATGCGTTCAAATTTCTCTGACTTAAATATACTGTCAAAAAATACGATTGTTTATAAGTGGTTCGAATGTCACTATAAGCTTGACGGACCGCTGTACTATTGGGATTAAGTTCATATAAAGTATTAAGGTATAAAAATACCAAAATAAATAAATTTTCTGTCTGAAAAATATAACTGGTGAACTGAAAATATAATTGAGATTTCAAAATTATGACTCATATGTAGTAAAACAATAAAAGTATTAATAGTTCTTTCCATTTCTACTTGAGCATTCGTTTTGTAAACAATTTAAAAGCAACCATTTTAATTTTATGGTGTGTCATTTAAATAATTTACAGTTTAACAGAAGGTCAATATTTAGTAGCAAGAAATTAAAGATTGTTATTTTGTCAATAGTTAAACCTGTCTATTGTGTACCAGCAAATAAATAAGTACATCATCACATCTTTCACCTGTTGTTGATTAAATTCAATTTACTATGAAAGTAAATTTATGATGTCATTTATTTATTTATGTATGTTACTCTGTACAACAGAAACTTAATCCCAATTTACAGTACCAGGGACCAGACTCACCGAGCCGCAATGTGATCGAGTCCGCGCGTGTGTAAAAGGAAAAATGGTTGAGTAAAATTAACTGATAATAATATACGAGGGTCGTTCAATAATTCCTTAGAAAATCCAAGAGATGGTGCTCGTAGTATCGAAAATGAATTTTTTCCAGTAAGCAGCACTCCTAACTAGTCAACTGTTAGAGTTTTAGCTTTAGCCGTCACGTAGTTTCATTGTTGTTGTCAATTGTAGTAAAAAACTTTTGATTGTTTATAATAATGGATAAAAGTGAGTTTGGAGCGGTGATTAAACATCTGTATTTAAAAGGCTTAACGCCGAAAGAAATTAAAGCTGAGTTGGATGAAGTTCATGGCACATCTGCTCCTGTGTTTGCAACTGTTTACAATTGGGTGAATGAGTTTAAACGTGGCCGTACATCCACAAAAGATGAACATCGTTCCGGACGCCCTGTAGAAGTGTCTACCCCCGAAATGATTGACCAAATCCACGATATGGTTTTAAGTGACCGACGAATCAAAGTGCGCGAAATAGTTGAGGCTACAGGCATATCACAAGGCACAGTCGCTTTAATTTTGCACGAAAAATTAGGTGTGAAAAAAATCTCGGCAAGATGGGTGCCGCGGTTGCTCACAGTGGAGAATAAACGCAATCGTGTGGTGGACTCTGAGGCTGTTTTGGCGCTTTTCCGTCGTAATCCTGAAGATTTTCTGCGTCGATACATAACTGTGGATGAGACTTGGATACATTACTACACTCCAGAGACAAAAGAACAGTCAAAACAGTGGATTTTTAAAGGCGAACGGGCTCCGAAGAAGGCGAAGACGGAGAAATCGGCTAGCAAGGTTATGGCAACGGTCTTTTGGGATGCACGCGGAATCATCTTCATAGACTATTTGGAAAAGGGAAAAACGATAACAGGAGCGTATTATGCGTCGTTATTGGACCGGCTGAGCGAAGAAATAAAAGAAAAACGTCCTCATTTGAAACGCAAAAAGGTCCTTTTTCATCAAGACAATGCACGTGTGCACACCTGCGCAGTTGCGATGGCCAAAATTATGGAATTAAAGTTCCAATTATTGCAACATCCACCGTATTCACCAGATTTGGCCCCCAGTGACTTTTTCTTATTTCCAAACTTAAAGAAATGGCTTGGCGGACGAAGGTTTACGTCCAATGAGGAGGTCATCGCCCAACCGGAAGCCTATTTTGAGGAGCTTCCGAAATCCTACTTTTTGGACGGCTTAAAAAATTTGGGAAAACGATTAGAGAAGTGTATAGAGCTAAAAGGAGATTATGTAGAAAAATTTAAAAAAAAAATTACCCAAAAAGTGCTTTTTCTACTTTTTTCTAAGGACTTATTGAACAACCCTCGTATAAGATGTCTACAAAAAACATATGTCTAAAACATTTAACTATTAATTATCTATATAACTATCTGTTTTTACAAGTTGGAATCGTCTGGACGAAAATTTGTCTCTGTGCATTTCTCATCTCTAAACGCGCGGACTCTAGTTCACATATTTTTAGCTTGAGTGGGATCCGAACCCGGGACTTCAGAAGCGAATGCTGACACAATAATCACACCATCGTACTGGCGCACTGGGCAAAACTTCTTGGAAACTTAAATGTCTCGCACGACAAATACTAGTAGATAATATAATATCAAATCAAATTACACTTTCTCAACAAGATACTTTGTTCCATTTCTATCTTCTTGTACTAAAATTAAAATTTAGGTTAGGCAACTATCTGTTGCATCACTTATTTCAAATGTCTCTCTTTATTGTTAAACAAAGATTTATTATTTTCGTTTCGCAGTGACCGTTACTTTTCAGCTGCTATCTGGACACCTGAACCGTATTTATTGTTTTGGGAGATCCCTACCTTCCGAGAAAAACCAGTCACACAAGGAGTGAGGAACAGTCACCATAATTCCTGTTAAACAAAATATATTCATGCCGTCAGAGTTATGCAATTACGTAGTTTAATCGCTAATTTTTAAATATTTTAACAGAAAATATGAATAAATTGAAGGTATCAATGTTGTTGCATTTTAACTAAATTTCCACAATATTGAATATCTCGTACATTTTTGTGTGCATCTTTTAGAGCGTTTAAATTAAGAAGCGGAAACAGAAGACATCTGGTTTTCTTTGCGTAAAAGACATCGTAGGATAGGATGTAACTGGAGTATACTTGGCAAAAAATCCTAAATTTGGCAAAAAGTTATTAACAAAAAAAGAGCTTTTAATTCATTTTTATTAAGTATTTATATCGTTGTAAACCTAACGTTAGCGACGAAACCGTATGGTCATACGGTTTAATAAGTCACAGCTGATTTTTTAATGGAAAATCTGTAAATAACACAATAGCGTCATACTAGTTATTCAAAGCGGCTGTTAATTTACCAGTTAATAATAATATAGAGTATACAATCTAATTAGCTTGTAATGTAATGGAATTTGAATTTGTACTATTAAGGGTTGGAATTTAAGACTCCTATTGGATAGCGAACCACATCATCATACTACGGTTGTTTACTTGTAAAGATATTAATAAGACAATAATTAACAATTCTATCATATTTAAACGCACGTAACTGAACTTAGGAATTAGGATAGAAAATAAAACCCGATATTAAAGAAGGCAAGAAAAGTGAATGTAGAAAACAATGAAATTTCAAAAATGATTTTTAATATTCTATATACTTTCGAACAAGTCTTTTCTAGAAAGAAGATATACCTGAAACCATAGTGAGAGGAGTGCAAGGGGGTGCACGTCCACCCCCTGGCTTTTAGATTAAATGTCCAAATATACTACAAACTTTAGAGAATATGAGGGAGGACAAATCAGTAGTAAATAAAACAAAGAATTGATGTAATTTTTGTAATATAATAACTTTATTGTTTACATTATATTTTTTTTTGTTTATTTTAATTAAAAAACAATACTGTCACTATTAATGTGTGTAGTAATGTTATCTTCTTCCATTTTTGATCAAAAACCTAATTCATCTTGATAATTGTCCATATTCGTTGATAGACAATATTTCAGTGTGCTTGTTTCTTTTACTAAATGTTTACGTAAACGCGCACTATTACATAAACATTTATACTTAATTTTATCCTCTACCCCTCCCCTTTGTCCGAATTTTTTTGCACCGCCCTGAAAAACATGCTACCGGCGCCTATGCCTGAAACACTCAGTCATTTAAAAAATACATTCCTCTGGTGCAATGGCATCCCTCTCAAACAGCTTCATAATTCACCAAATTTTCCCCAAATTGTACTATGAAAATACAACAGTAATGGATGCTTAGAATTAGTCATATTCAAAATATTTTATGTTTGACGGATAGTACTTCCCATCGGATTATAAAAATGAAATACGATATATCACAATTTATCACACATAAACACTAATGATTAATTTATAATGCAGGCATTTTTTGTTTTATGTTTTATTTTAACTGACTTAACTGTCTGCGAAGTATTTGTATTTATCTTACAGAAAATAAAGTCCATTTCAAATGAATTGAATTTCTGTCCTCAGTTTAACATTGCAAATTTCATTATTCTTCCAAAAGAATAATTTATTTGTCCATACAATTTCTTTATAAAATAGTAAGTATCCCGTAGAAGTAAATACGATAAGTAAGTCTTGATTTTCAACTCTTAGTATAATGTAAATTATAATTTCATTTAAAAAAAAAACGCTAATTTACATTATCTAATCAATGTGTCTGTAATAGTTATTTACAATGCAAGACCGTTATACGGAAATTTACAGGCGAGCATAGAAAAGTAACGGGCGAGCGCTAGCGAGCCTGTTATCTGTGTGAGCCTGTAAATTTCAGTTAACGGTCGAGCATTGTACAATGTTTTATGTGCATTTGAATCGCAATATATGTATATTTAATAAAATTAATTGCAATAGTACAACGCAATAACTAAAATGTTCAATCAAGGTAGACTTTGAAAATCTGACAGATTTTGTTTAATCAAAAGATATTTAAGTGTCAAACGTTTAAAATTAGATATGTTGTCATGATAACCAATGTCAACAGCCCGTTATAAATTTAACACGGGCTAGCACGTTATAAGTCTCGTAACCCCTAGAGACAGAGTTAAGTAAACAGTTCATTACGATTCAAATGTACGTAAAATAGTAAATAAACATCCTCCTCGAATAGTCCTAGTATGATGTTGTCCGCTACCTCGTAAAAGATTTGAGTATCAACCCTAACTTTAATATTGCAAATTAAAATGTCATTATTTAAAAACAAAACTAATTTAGAGTGTCTACCTAATCTAATGTCTAAAATAATAATTAAACATTCCCCCTGAATAATCCTAGTCTGATGCTGTGGTCCGCTACCCCGTAAGAGGCTTGAATTTTAACCCTCAACATTGCAAATTAAAATTTCCTTTTTCTCAAAGACTAATTTAGATTGTCTACTGAATATTTTTATAAAAGTGTATGTAAACATCCTACCCGAATAATCCTAGTATGATGTTGCCTGGTACCCCCTGTAGGAGACTTGAATTTCAACCTTATGTTTAACAACAGTGCAAATTCCTTTAATCATTTGTTTAAGTGGCCAATTTAGATTGTACCTTTATGAAAGTTAAATTAAACACCCTCTCCAAACAACCGAAGTATGATGCTGTTGCCAGCTTTCTCGTAAAACACGTGAATTTCAACCCTAATGTTAATTATATGTTTATAAAGGCAATGAACCGTATGTCAATGTTTTACAATTCTAAACGATTATCATGTACATGACAATAATGAAAAAGACGAAGAATATTGTCAATAAAATGTGTTCAGATTATTTTAAGTCGCTGCTATTCCTACACTCACGGAATCAGATACTTGATTACAATGGTACAGTAGCCCCTACCAGACCGTACATAAAATTTTAATTATTTCATTTTTTCGGCATTTTATAATACTTCCTTACTATCTATATCATTGCCTTGTATATTTATAATAATTATTATTATTTATATCAAATCCACAATGTGGACGATGTTTATAATGTAAATTTATTTGTGTAATTGCAAACGTTTAACTTAATTATTAATCATTTAGAAATTTAGATTAAAGGGATAAAAGTTTTTCAGTTAAATATTCAAATATATATATATATATATATATATATATATATATATATATATATATATATATTAAAACGGAATAGTATAATACAAGTTTTATAAGACGACGTATTGAAACGAGTGTGACAATACGTCATATAAACTAAGTATAATATACTTTTTTGGATTTTTTTTGCAGTTTTTCAACTGTAACATTATAAAATAATTATCTGTCGTTGGAAATACTTTCAAATTGTTATACAAGAACATTTTAAAGTATTTGAGGTTATCATTTTGAAAGAATATTATTTAACGTATGGCAGCGTACCAATCTTATAAGAATAAAAAGTTACCAACAACAATTTAACAATATCATTGTTAAACTGTTGCAAAATATAATAAAAAAAACTTAATCCGAATCTGAATTTTCTTTCCTTGTTTTACAGGAAACATTTAGCAACAGTGTATCCGTATGTTCTTGTACTGCTAAAAGATGTGATTATCAGTATAGGTAAATAATGTATTGGAATATGTATTTAAATCATACATTAATAACTCTTTAAAACATTAGTTATTTGTCAACTAAAGAAGAAAGCGATGATTTTTTCCACTCCTATTCAAAGTTTGCCACACAAATGTTTTTTCCTATAACTTTCCCCACTCATTTGTGTGCGAACCGCAAATTCTTATTTTCTGCATTCAAGTGTCAACAATTATTGTTTGTGTGTCATAACAAAAGCCAGTGAGACAATGGAGTACGCCACAATTTTTCATATTATTTGGGAAAAGATCTAAAAATTAAATCATTTCTTGAATTGTAAAATGCTAAATTTTATAGGAAAAATAGTACGTAATATTCGTGTTGAAAGGCCATTAGAAAACTTGTGAGAATGGAACTCACTTGCGCTCGTATTTCAACTTATACCAATGATACGCTTTCAACACTTGTATCATAATACACTGTTTACAACATTCTTAAAAATAAAATGTATTAGAACTTTAAATACACTTAGGAAAAATCTAGTAGCTACAATAAAGATTATCAAAAACGTTTTAGCTAATCCTAAATTTTAAATTTTTAAGGATGTGGTCAATTAAATTTGATTAATGCAAAATTCAGAATGAGCTTTTCTCTTTTAAAAATGAGGTGACTGCTATTTTTATCTTCTATATTGAAGAAAATCTAATTTGTGTCCCTATATCGCGAGAAGAAAGTAGATTTTTCTGCGCATATAGTGAAAAAATAATAATAGTAATGATAACATTGCAGTTGAAATGTTTTCAAAATATTAATTAGCCATAGAAATATGAATGAAAATATTTAATTTCAATTACTTAAAATTTATATACACTTAAACTGAATACATTTAGTGACGATTAAAAAGCAAACAGAAAGTATATATCATTATCAGAAGTGTATACTGATAAAAAATTTGAGAGCAATTTTATTTATTAGTACAGATAACAGAACATTTACGCCCTACATTTTTACAGTGTTTGTTTAAACACGTTTAAACATGACGCTTCTTAAATCGAAAAAAAGATTTATAAACAAGAACGATTTATTGACGTATTTACGGCTAACAATAGCTGGTGCACATCAACTAAGGTTTACACATGCAAATAAATAATAAATGAGTAACTACAAACATGCATCACTAATATTTCATTTCGTCATTTATATATTTAGCTAATTAATTTACCGTATAAGGTAATAAATTAAATAAAAATGATATAAATTCTGTTCATTATTCAATAATAATAATGAATTTACCGCCTTTAAAAAAAAATCGAGATACACAATAAAACAGTAAATGCCAACTAGATTTTAGACTCGGAGATTCAGGTTTAGTAATTGTTTTATTGTTATTTTTTTCACTGCTATTTTAGACGTAACATCTAATTAACGATCGATACAATTGATACTGAATCTAATGGAACGAAATAGATAGAAATTAATACTATTTTCGACAAGAGGTAAGAGGCGGCATACAGAAAAAACATAGCGCGGTAGAAACGTTAGACAAAACAAAACAGTTTTCAATTAGTAAACATCCTTCGGTTATATTTTCATAGATGGCGGTTCTCACTCTTAAGAAGCAATAAAGGGTATTTGTTGCCAATAAAGGTATACTATCTATCTAATAAAAGGTATTCTGCCAATAGAATCTAAAAATAACTAAATACATTTTGAAATAAAAGTTTGTAGTTATTTTTCTAAAATTAATTAAAAAAACTTAAAGAACAAAAAACTTTTTTCCCTGACATGGAATGAAATTCCCTGACTTTTCCAGAAATATAAAATTCCCTGACTTTTCCCGGTTTTCCAGGTTAGTCGCCACCCTGCGCACTTTACGCACAAAAAAATTCCTTTACCGAGATCTGCTAAGGCAGTCTACCACACCTAGTAGTTGATATGAAACAAGATTGTGAAATGTCTCCGTGGCTGTGTATGGATGGGTGTGCATGAAGTTGTAATGAGGAGAATGATTTTATTATTTCGAGATCGTGTCCGGAAAGCATTAGTGTATGATATTGAGGAGAACTGTCATAACAAGTCGAGTTTGTATAAAAAAATAATTAATTTGAATTTGAGAATTTCAGTTATCGTTTTTTCTTGTTGGTAATTTAAAAGGAAAATTATTAGCAAAACAAAATGATGGTAAAGGATAATGAAACATCAAATAAGAAGGCTATCAAATCTAGGACAAGGTAAATTCATTCATCTGATAATTGATGTAAATTTGACTTCATATAAATACATTCAAATCAATAAATATTAAAAACAAATATTACCCATTACTAGGTGTGGCACTCTGCCCTGACAGATCTCGATAAGTGATATGTCTACGCGTAAAATGTGGTTACCGGCCGTCAAATCACGGTCCACAAAGATGTTAGAGTTGGGTGAGCCACAGAGATAATTTAGATGTGGTGAAAATTATCGAAGCAACCCATAGCGTCTAAAACCACAGCGTCGACAACTCATAGCGTCGACAAGTCCATAACGCCGACAACCCATAGTGTCGACAACACCTCCCACTCCAATGTTCATAGCGTATAAATCGTGTTCGTGTAAGTTGGCTTTGCGTTGCCATTCTCGCTGCCAAATAGTATAGAAAACATGTAATAGATGGCGCTGATTATTACAATGAACCAAATGAATCGGCAACAAATTTCAAGATTATTTAATGCAATATATAAACACAATATTCATATATCCTTTTAATTGTAATAGCTACGTGAAAGTAAATATGATTAAAAAATTTACAAATACTATATGAAAACAAATGAAATAAATTTTATTATTTACATTATATCAAAGCTAATATTATATTTTACCAATTTTATACTACTAACCGTGGAAGAAAACTAAATTCATGTAAATATCATATAATTATTAAATTATATATTTCAATAGTACACATCATAATTGACATTTGATTAAAATAATAAATATTTAGTCTTCTAAATATTTGGTAACTTTTTAATCATAATTAAAATGTTTTACAAAATTATGTAGATGTGGTGAATATAGTGGCTGATCAATGAATTCGATCCGCAATTCGTAAATTTTGGCCATGACGACTGTCAATGTGTTGTCTTGGTGGAAAAGCATTTTCTTCTTATTTAAATATTGCAACAGTTTTTGCCTTCAGGTTGTTAAATAATACTGCGTATATTGTTTTACCTTTTTTGACATGATCGATAAACACAATTCCGAGACAATCCTAAAAAAACAAAAACAGTCACGGCACAATATTATATTACATTCATTTTTACAAAAACGCTAACATCTATTGACACAATCGTCAGTCAAACAATAGCCAAGTGTCAAAAACAGCTGAAATTTTCAGAGATATCTTTCAAAACATGTACTAGAATAGTTTTAACGAATGACTACGCTTACATATATTGAGGTTCAAAACTTTTTAGACAATTCTCGTATATAAATCCCAACGCTAAAACAAAAACGATTTCCAGTAATTGTCGCAAATGCTCCAATATTATAATATATGTATTCACAAAGTAATTGTATTGTATGACCAGTTCTTCGTACTCATACTAATTGGATATTTGACAGTAGTATTGCATCGTTTTGTTTCATTAAAACAATCTGAAACTAGAAAAAATTAAATTGTATTCCTTTTATATATATATCTTATAGTGAAAAATAACATACTGATTCCTGATATATAAATATTTGTAAAGGTAAACTTAACTTCTAAAATTGTTAAAAGGTCCAGAAAATCCTGGCATCCAATACTAGCAGGCACTTTTGACGTATAGTACATTGTCAACAAACTACATAACACGTATAACCATGGTCAACTAGATGTTTTACACATTATTTATTATTAAAAATCATCTTAAATAAATGGAATATAATCTTATAGTAGTTCATTCTATTATATTACCTGATTTTAAACAATAATACGTTTATTTATTGGATATTAAGAAAGATATGATTTTAATTATAACAATTACGCGCCAAATATGAATCTACAAATAAAATTGGTTGTGTATGTTTAGGATATAAAAATTCGTTTCCACCCCTAATAATTGATGTGCCTCAATTATTTTTTACATGTAGTTACAAAACATCCCTATATATATATAAATATATATATATATATATATATATATATATATATATATATATATATATATATATATATTAATTTTTTTAATTAATAATATATCAATTTTATACATTTTCTTATTAGAAAATTCGTATCAACCCTAAATAGTTGATTTTTATATATGAAGACTATATTTGTTTGTACCATCACTTGTTTATTATTTTAAAAATATTGTTGCTGCTCAAGTTATAAATGATTTTATTTTTTTCTAGAAAAATATTTTAAAATTGACTGATTACCACTTATCACTGTATGCTTCTATTTTAGTTTTATTTAATTTCTGTATATTTCAAATTTGGAAACAACTATTAAAGTAAACCTGTTAAATGCAATTGTATTTTTATTTATAAAATAAAAGAATATTTCACTTAATTTATATAGATAATAACTAAATTAGAATGTTAAAATAAATCATAATTTACACTCTTTTAATTATATATAAAATTGGTAAAATATAATATTTGTTTTGATATAATGTAAATGTAAAAGCAATAAATAATAAAATTTATTGCATTTGTTTTCATATAGTATTTGTAAATTTTTTAATCATATTTACTTTCACGTAGCTATTACAATATAATATATGAATATTGCGTTTATATATTGCATTAAAAAATCTTGAAATTTGTTGTCGATTCATTTGGTTCATTGTAATAATCAGCGCCATCTAATACATGTTTTCTATACTATTTGGCAGCGAGAATGGCAACGCAAAGCCAACTTACACGAACACGATTTATACGCTATGAACATTGGAGTGGGAGGTGTTGTCGACACTATGGGTTGTCGACGCTGTGGTTTTAGACGCTATGACATGTACTCAAAATTATTTGTCGGTTGTGGGAATCGAACCCTAGTTCTTAAACACCTATCTCATAAGCAATAAATGATAAATAAAATTTTGCAAAGATACTTTTAATGTTTAATGTTTAATGTTTTATTATATTAAATAGCCTCGATACTAATCAAAACATTACTAACGTCTTGTGTGACTGTTCAAACGATAAAAGAATAAGCAAAGCCAGTTTTGTCAAAAAAATATTTTATTTTTCCGTTGTAACATACCTATTTTTCTTCAGTTTGTAATACTACTTTCGAAGTTATTAGAAAATAGTTTACGCCTACCAATTATAGTTCTAACAATTATAGTTCAGTTTAGTTTACCAATCGGTGTGCCATAAGATTTTTCAATATATACTAAAACTAAGGACTTCATTTTATTTATTTATGTTACGCTGTACAACAGGAATTTAATCCCAATTACAGTACAGGGCTCGCACTCACCGAGCCGCAGTGTGAGAGTTTATATAATTTTTAGCTTGAGTACGATTCGATCTTGGGATCTCCGGATTCGAATTCCGTAATGCTATCCACACCACCGTACTGACGGAGAGCTTGTAAATAATATTAATCATATTTCGCCCATCAATGCAATGTATTTTTATTTAACCAACTTGCTTCAAATGTATACATTGTATATTCATAATGTAGTTTTTTCATTCTAAACTTTTGACATGTGTGATGACATAATTTTATACTATCCATTAAAATTAAAAAGTAATAAAATATTTGGTACGACAGAAACTTAACCTTTGTTAACGTGCAAAATAAATATTTTTATGTAATAAGTGAAATTAGTATAATTGGGTAAAACTTTAATCTTAGAAATTGTGTAAGTATCATAATTGTGACACTTTTTACACTAGTTGGTCTAAAAAATGGTATATATTTTTGATGTGCAATAGAATTTCAGTAATTATTCATTTATGTGTGCCAAGATTGTTGACACCACATTTCACATATTTTCAGATTTTTTATTATATAATGAATATCAACATGACCATGCTTATTGTTAGTTAAATAACAATGGTAAAACAATATCTGTATTAGATCATTATTACTTTAATACATACTATAGAAATTATATCGTTTAAAAATATTGAATTGTCAAAAATTTAAGATTTGTTAGATGCCTTTTTTATTCCAATTCAATTTTTTCACGTAGTTTAACATCGTGATTAGCTGAAAACGTATGTTTTAAATATTTGTAACTAGAGAAAAAAATTACAAACATTCTTTACAAGAAAAAAAAATATGAAAAAGGAAACCTTATGTGCTATTTACATAAAGCTCATATTTAAGGTTTTTTCATTGTCTAATGACATCACTAGTAAATGTATTATAATCACAGCTATCATGTAAACATACAGGCGTGACAAAATAGTCAAGTTGCGTTTAAATTAAATATAATCTGTAAAAACAGTAAGTACATATTAACTCTCAATATTTAAAAAGAATAATGATATTATTCTAAATCATTATAATGAACAAAAAATAAGTAATATTAAATGTGTCAATAATTATAACTTTTATTTAACAGAATATTATAAATAACAACAATTTATAAAAACTAATTACTTACTTCAGCATATTTTTAATATATACCTGTTAAGTTAATATAAATAATCCGAAATGATTTAAATTTCAATATGCTATAATCATTTATGTAGTTTGTATAATGTGAAGATTAAAATTATTTACATAAAATTTGGCTCACTTGTATTATAAATAATAAAATAAATGTATAATATTTCCATAATCTGATTTTTGAAATTCTTGTGATCTATTACACTAACCAAAATGTTAAAAACCAAATAAACTAAATAATAAAATTAATTATAATTTTTTATTAAAAATGTTACATTTTTAGAAGAAACTAAATTTGGCTGTAATCGTTTATTTAATTTCGGAGATCTTATACTTCTACTTCTAAAAAGGATTTTTGCATTAATATAAATAAATAAATATATCATCATGCCTTTTACCCATTACTGGGTGTGGCACTCTGCCTAAGCAGATCTCGGTAAGTGATATATTTTTTCGCGTGAAGTGCGGTTACCAGCCGTCAAGTCACGGCCCCCAAAGATATTAGTGGTGGAGGAGCCACAGGGGTAGATTTAAATTGGTGAAAATTGTATAGTATAACATAACTTATTTTAAGTAAAAATGTCAAGTGTTCCTCTAGGTTACTAAAATACAACAGGTCAATTTTTTTATATAATACAAATTTGAAATTGTGTAATCAAGATACTTTTAAAAGTCAAAATGACAATAATAATATTAAACCTTGATTTATATTATTGCTATACCCTATTTATTACACAATGGATGAATTGTTAGTGCTGTGAAATATGTAATTTTTTTGTACATGGATTTTTAAATGACAAAATTTTATAAAGTTCCTTATCTCATATTGTGTGATCCTGTCTTTGTAATTTAATTAATTCTAATGTTTAATGGCCAGTTGCATCGCCAACATTTAAATTTTAAACTTGATTTAAATATATGAAAAACAAAGCAAAGTTGTATTTTCCATAATAAATAAGTTGCTGTTAAATATTTGACTTGAAAATTTAAAGTTTGGCGTTACAACCGGTCATTATTATGTTATTTTATGATTTGTTGCCCATATCTTGTTTTTGTTGTCCTAATTTGTTCAATTATAATATTATATTTATTTTCAAAATCGCTGTTTATAAAACTTTAAAGTCGTGTATTTTGGTAACCAAATGGAATGTCATATGACAATATTTTAAACTCAAAATGACCCCAGGAATAAGCTATGAAATTTTGTTACACTAATCCTGTACACTAAAATATAAATCAATTTAAAGTATTTACTAATAATTTATACGCTGCGAAAGTTTCGAAAAATATGCTAAAATATCTTATTACAAATTACTATTATTTATATGTTAATAGATATAAATTATTTGACCTCAAGACTGTATAATAAACATTTTCAAATTTTCGATACTGGTTTATTTAAAAAATTTGCGAATGACTATACTTTTCAATTCGATAGTATAAGTTAAGTGTAGTATATATAACTGATGTTTAAACGTTAAATCGAAAGTCAATGTCAAACATTACGTCATACCTAGTAATGTTGAGGGCGTTGTTCTTTCACAAACACACACGAGTACATCACGAGTGTGAACATTACATGAATACAAAATGATTATTCGTGACACCGTGACTTTACCAGGCAAAAAGCCCTTTTTAATCAAATTCGCCTTGAACAAAACAAAAATCCGTATTGAGCAAACAAATTAAAAATTAAATTATGAAGAGAAAAATTATGAATTCCGATCATATACTTTAACCAACTAAACCACCGTTGCTTGTGATTCAAATCTGATTTTATTCCAATTTTTCCTTTAATTATTGTTGTGTCATAGGTAGCCTCGATACCATGACTCTTTCATAAACTGAAAGACATATACAAGAGTCGTCTGCAGTGACACTGCTATTTAACGAAATAGTAGCCAATTGAAATATTTAATTAGTAATTAAATAAATTAAAAATAATTCAGATAAAAATTAAATATTAACTTTAAACAACAAACATTTGCAAATAAATTTGTTTATTGATTTAAAAGTTAGATAATTCGTTTAAATTTAGAAATTTTTTATTTCAATACAATAAAAAAAAAAATTTAAACAATTTAAGTTATTTTTTTATAATTATTAATAATTGACGACGTTTCGGCACAATATTGTGGACATATTCAAGTAATAATATGCATATAAAATAACTTTAAAGTTACATCGTACAATTATAATAAAAAAAAAAAGCTATTTTACGATTAAAAGAGAAAATTAAGTTGTTAATTATTTTTTTGTCGCTAAAGCCTAAAATCCATTTAACAATTATTAAAATTATATCATTCGGTTTATAAAAAAGAACACAAAAAATTATATACATATAAGATTTATTATTCTCAGAAATATATGTAGATATGTGTTAAATTTTCAGAAATGTTTCAAATAATATTTGGTCTATGCAAATAATACATCCGAAGAAATCAGTAAATACTAAGAATTATTTGTTCATATAAATAATATAATGTTATACATTTTTAACCTGCATCTGCAGATCTGGATAGAAGTTATATTTTGTAACAGAAAATGTCTACCAATAGTTAATTCAGACCCTCACAAATTTTAGTGGAAAGTGAGCAAAATATCATTATTTTTTTTTATTAATTTAAATGTTAAACGCAATACAAACTGAAAGCTACATATAATTAATAATTAATTTTATTTACAATTTACTAAAAACAGAACTTAAGCCCGTTATGTCACGCTTTATAATTCTTTACAGAATTAAGGGCATAATTATGGACAGAATTTTATGGACCGTTGCATACAGAAATTTGTATCAAGGTTACTTTTCTGTCTCGAAAATTACACCATATTCTATTTCACTAGACAGAATTTCATACAGAAATTGCGCAGATGGTATGCGCCGTGCATCTGACAGCTGAACATATTTAAAATACTTTTGCGTTCATTCCGTCGTAAATGCCACATTTAGCTCATATTTTTTTCGTATTTCTCTCATGTAACTTACGTAAAGCTGAAATAGTGATGGTGATAGTAATTATATCAGCAACTATAGCATACAATTGTTTATTATCCACTTTCAGTAATGTCACCTCACACAAAAATTTAACAATTGTGCAAGCGCATAACCAGAATTATGATTCAAATTACGTGTATAGTAGCATACAGAATATTTGTATACACAACATTCTATCCAGAAATGTATGTTCAGAATTCTGTGTAGCAATCATAATTATTACTTTGTAGGGAATGAATTTGTTATAAATAATTATACCGTACATATAAGAAAAAAATTATTTACATAATCAGTACTACAACAACTGTTAATATTAGATATAATCGAATATTTACTTAATAATCATTTTTCAAAATAATCGCCCTCCTATTTATGCACTGCAAAATGTACAATAAGGAACGTGACTTCTATTATATTTTACAGTGTAAATTAAATAAAAAATTTAAGTCAGCAAAAAAATGCAGTAGCAAAGTCAAACTCATGTGACCGTTCCTCATCTGTGAAGTGATTGCATCACTCCACAACACTGTACGCTGACAAGTTGTGCAATTACAATTTTAAACAAAGGAATAAATAACCGCAACAATTAAAGTTCTTACCTAGATTTAAGCATTTTTGCTTTATATTCAAAACAATAAATTCGTTAACTTGGGGCTATCATCTAAATTTTCTGCCGATTTTTTGGTCGTATGCCAGCTCTTCCGGCAAGTAGAGTATCATAAATAATATTTAGAGAAAATACAATTATAAATTTTTTTGTATTTATTTTTTTTTGTTTGACTTTAAACGAATTGAAAATTTCGTATTGGAGAGTACTTTAAAATTCATGTCTTGTTAATTATTTTTTGTAGTCATATTAATTTATATAAGAATAGTTATTTTCACAATAAAATTAATAATCTGATGACCACAATACAAATTTTACCCCACTATAAAATAAATACTGTCCTTGACCGTTAAGCAAAAATATAAAAGTGCCAAATTATATTATTCAATTCGTTTACTTCGCTAATTCACTTGGCTAGCTACTAAAACTAAAAGCTGAACGTGTTTTCGGAATATTTTACTACTACAACCTGTATTAAAATTTATACATAGAATATTTGCGGAAAAATATAATCAACTACCAACATTTGTGTGTTTTTTTTTACTTTACTTCAATTAAATTGAAAATATTTGATCTTGAATAACAAGATTACAGACATCATAAATATAATGTAAGTTTTATTGTATATCAAATTACCTATTGTCAAATGGATATAACGAACATTTTTTCAAGTTTGAGAAACCGATTGAGTCACATAGTTGTTATTCAACAATTTGAAACTTTAATTATCGATAAATATAAAAACGTATTTGGTACTCACATGGAAAGGAAGTTCTGATGCACGTTGTTGTAGGATTGCATTTCGTCGCAGCTTTCAGCGCCGGAGCTGGATGCGGTGGCATCCGAATCCACCTGCTGGTCAACTACGGCGAGCTCGGTATGTAGCGCGCCGGCAACACGCTCCAGTTCATCGCGAGTCCCAGGCGGTAGGCGCGGCACGCTCAGCGCTCCCGGAGCCGGACTGCGCGCTGCTGCCGCTTCCGCCGACCCTGAACCAAAGTATTTCGCCACGTGCTTCTGTCGCGACGATAGCGTCGATTGCTGGATCGCACTCAAATGTAACTTGCGCACTAAGCTGTTCACACTCCGCGTCCCGATCGGCTTAGGTGGAGGCGGTGGCGCGGCCACAGCCTCTTCGTCCAGCTCTGGCTCCTTCACTCGCCGCAAAGTCCTGTGGACGAACTCGTACAGACCGGCCACCTCACCACCCACATGTCCGCCCATCATGCGCGCCTGAATCTTGCGGATTCGTCGCAAAAGAAACTCCGAACGCCGCTCTAGTTTCAGCTGTTTCTTATGGAGCTCCTCGAGTATTTCTTTCGCTCGCAGCTCTTTAGCCACGGACGCAGATTGCGCCAGGTTCTCATCTTCGCACATGTTGATCATGTCCACCTCACCGAACAACTCTCGGTCGAACGGGATGGGAAAGATCGGCTCGGGTTCACTATCCACTGGTGCTCGGTCGCCGATGCCATCGCCTGCACCGGTTTCAATAGTTTTGAACGCCTGCATGAGGTCCTCTACGTTCTGTGGAGTGATATCGCCGGCGCCACCAATATCAGAAGTAAGGTTATTCAACAACTGTTCCACATCGTGTGGAATAGTTTTGTCTTTAAGAAGTGTAGCCATTGGATCCATTCCAGTTTTTTGTAGTCCCATTGTATCTTGCTGATCGCCCATATGAGTTGGGCAAGTACTCATTATAATATTTAGTTGCTGGTTAATGTCCGAGGCCACTTGTAACGTGCGTAAACTACTTGCCTTCTTCTTCGACACCGGACTCAAGTAGTTCGTGGTTACATTAATAATCGAATCACCTGGATATAAACATTTGATTTGCTTCAAATCATTTTTAGCTTCACCTTCGTGCGAAACATATTCACCGTTTTGAACACTATTTATGGGCGATGAGGGAGGAAGGGTGAAGGTCTGCGACTGTCCGGCTTCCGTCAAAGCTGGGGCCATGACCACAGCATTGGGATGCCTCACCGAGGCTGCACGCAATCCCATTCATCCAGTGGTTACTCATTGACGATGCACAGCACTTTCATAATAATAATTAACTGTTGTCTATGCACAGAAACAATTTTAATAAACACAGCACATCACTTTTACGATGAAATGCATTTTTTTCACTATATCCAGTGGGTTGCACTGTACTCCTGTTCAATCACCAGCCAGTTCCATCCTCAAACACAAGCCAAGCTGATTACCGCGCTGAACCGGGCAAGTTAACAAAGCAGCTTCCACTACAAACAAGAACATGTTAAAACACAAGTACGTGGTAATACATCGTGACACACCTCTAGTTCTAGCTCAAAATATGTATTTTACATCACTTATTATTGTTTTAATATCTCCCGCGGTTAATGATACTGAAAACAGAACACCCACGTGACGATACGAAACTTATGAAATAAGCCGAATCGAAGCTCCACCACGCATCACATAAACATTGCATCACTAATTATTCCTATTTCAACCAACTTTCATGAATCTTCTGTTAATTTTAACCTTCCTAGTGTAAAGTACTACTATATGAATGCAATCCAACAACTCAACTCTTTGTAGATTAATTATAGCGCGAATTTTTCCGCTCATATATTTACTCCAACAATGGCGGAATCACTACTACACTCACACACCGTAACTCAACTGCTCCAAGTCGCACAAACAAGCGAGATCGCCGATTCAACGCTTCCGACCAGGCCTACTACAACTACTTTAGTCAACTGTACAACCACTCTCATATTTTCTAAATGTACTAAAATCCATATAGTATTCTATACTAATACAATATTATTTTTATTAATTATTATATCGTATTCGATATTAATATTACGTAATATATATTTTAAAAAATTGTTCGTAACTCGATAAGCAACACACCCAACAAACGACGCAGTTCCTGACGCATTAGTCAGACCCCTCTAGGGACCAATTGCTAAACCGGAAAGTTAAAATTTTACCGCGGATTTTAAAATGTATGAAATATTAATTTGTTTAATTTTTTAATTTTCTATTTTTAAAATGACGCAAGAGTAATACCAAATTCTGAGCTAAAATGATAACAGTGCATATTATTAAGAAGTTCTTCTCAATATTAACTCATTTATATATTTACCTTTACTTAATATTTCTTTCCATTGAAAAATAATTTTAGATAACTCTTTTATCATATTTAAATATTTTCTTCTATGAAACATATTCAATGGTTGTAGGAACTCCAAGGTACCTAAAATGAAAGACATGCTGTAAACATGCCTACTTTAACTTAACCTAATATTGACAACTTATCTTGTCAATATAACAAATAACATTTAATTTCATCTAGTCTCGAAATATCTCCTTTAGGTTATAATTAGAAATAATTTTCTCTCTAAAATGCAACTAAAATCTTTAATTTTGCCATTTCTTTTTTAAATATACCAATTGTAAATTATCAAAATTCTTGACATTTCCTTCTTGAAACACTGAGTTACAAATTATTATTATATTACAATGAGATAACTATAAGTAATTAAATAATAGTTAACTATCTAAACTTACCAAATGTCAACAAACTGGAAATATTTAACATGATCTCCCGTGACACACCATTCAACTCTTAAGACATTACCAACTACGCGAAGGTAGTGCATTAAAAATATGGGTATATCTTTCAAATGTTATTCTTCAAATTGTTATAATTATTATTCTTGATTATCGAAAATTACTAAATGATCCCTAATCCACTCCAAAAATATTATAAAGAAAATTTCAAGATCTCTGATAAAATAAATTACAAAATGTACTCAAATTTTAAAAATATTTATGAAAAACTGAGGAACATTGAAGTAATATACGGATCTGTTTCTTAAAAAAAATATAAAATAAATGACTTACAAACAAGAAATAAATGAAAAAAATTGAATATTTCAGAAAAAAATAGATTCCTGATAAATTCTATAAAATGCGTCAACGGGAGAAGAAATATTTGAAAATTTCAAAATAATAGTTTTTTTTGTCATTGCAAGTACCTAATTCTAATCTTCCTTCGAAATACCTACTAATTATAAATTTATATTTTCATCAAATTATAAAAATTTTATAACTTTCAATTATTTTTTTTTAATCGTAATTTAATGAATGTATGTAATAACTTGAACAAATAATAACAACTATTCATGATTCTAAGTAAAATATATCGTTATTTTTCCTAAAAATACTTATACTGTCTTGTAAATAAAACTCACCTGTTTGCTACCTCAACACTTTGATTATGATCATATCGATATCAAAAAAATAGGTTATGTCGAAAACATAGGTTATGTATTGTACATATATTTTATATGTTTGCTAGCATGTGTACCATATAATTATTTACTTTAATTTATAAGAAATAAATTCCTATACTTCAATTACTTAGCAATGTCTCTAAAATTACCACCATTTCCAACAGAATTTCTTGAAATAACTTTTTTAGAAGAAACGACAGATGTAAGTATTTCGCTACTTTTCCAATTTATTTGATATTAAATTTTACAATATTTGTTAGATAAAAGAATATACCAAATTACAAAATGAACAAGTATTGCCATTTGCTGCTTCTGAAGTAATTAACGCTTCATTAATATGTGCCTCAAATCTTACTCAAGAAGACGATGTTAACAAAGTTATAGAAATATGTATGAACATAGAGGTAACATTAAATACATACTAATAAAAATATGCCAGACAATAGTATCTATGACATATTTTAGGAAAGCAATTTAACATACCAACCAGGAAATACTATTGGTATTTTACCGCAGAATTGCAGTACTGAAGTAAACAAAATAATTGACAGATTAAATTACAATAATTTTGCTGATAAATTGTATACTGTATCAGTAAAAGAACTTAACACTAAAAAGAAATACAAAATACCTGCACATGTTCCAGCTATAGGATCTATAAGAGATACACTTTCATTTAATTTAGATATTCGATGCATTCCAAAAAAGGTAAGCTTCCATGAACTACTATTTTTATAAATTATTCGAATATATGATTTTTAGACATTTCTTCGTGCACTTACTAAATACACAACAAATGAAAACGAAGTAAACAAATTAAATGAATTATGCAGTCAAGAAGGATCAACAAAGTACCTGCAATTCATTACATCAGAATATGTGCCATTATTGGAGATTTTAAAAATCTTTTCATCTTGTTTGCCACCATTTAATGTGCTTTTAGAACATTTACCCCGATTATTACCTAGACCATATTCTTTAACTTGTTCTCCCTTAAAATTTAATCCTCCAAATTCAGAATTACATTTTTTGTATTCTATTACACCTCTGCCAAATTCTTATGAAGGGATTTGTACTGGGTGGATGAACAAATTAATAGTAAATTTTTTAAAAACTAAAGATAAAAATATTACTATTCCAATATATTTAAGAAAACCAAACAATTTTGTTTTACCACATGATCCAAAAACAAATATAATCATGATTGGAACGGGAACTGGAATTGCACCGTTTATGAGTTTTCTACGTCATAAAGAATTAGAATCAAATGAGACAAATGGTTCAATTTGGTTGTTTTACGGTTGTAAATATTCTAATAGGGATTTTTTATACAAAAATGAAATAAATCAATTTGTTAATAAAGGAATCATAACAAGACTATATACAAGTTTTTCTAGAGATCCATTAGGAAATAAAGTTAAATATGTTCAAGATAATATTGTATTACATTCTCAAGATTTTGTAAAAATGTTAGAAAAAAATACTATTTTATATATTTGTGGAGGTAAAAATATGTCTAAAAGCGTATTTGAAATAATTGTTAAATGTGTACATGAACATAAAAATATTACGGCAGAAGAAGCACAAAAGTTTGTAACTGAATTAAGGAAAACCAATAAATATATTGAAGATATATGGGATTAATATTGAAATAAGTTATTTTAGTTAAATATATGTATATAATTTTATTTTGACTAATTAATAAAGTATATCGTTTTAAAAATATTTGTTCTGTATAAACATATAAAAATATGACATCCAACACCCGGAATGGACATGATTTTTCATAAGTAAGCAAATTGGTAAGAATAATACAATTCAATTTTCCCAATCACTTCAACAACTTGCAGTAAGTGACTCATAAATATTTAACAGTCTCACAAATGTAATATTTTGGCAGTTTGTATGTTGAAAACCACAATAAAGAAAATTATAATACAATGAAAATTTTAAAAAGAAACTTATATGTTATAGAGATCAACGAAATATATTTAAAATTACTCTAACAAGTGCACTGAAGTTTGAATAACCGATTGTGTTGTTCAACATTAGCTACCAATGCACAAACTTAATTTTACAAGAATTAAATTTTGAAATCAAACAAATTATTTAACAGGTTATTACTTATCGTAATAATAATTATTGCTTATTTTGTCCCTTACACAATTTTCTTTAAGTTGAATCACTTGATATTTAAAATATAGCACACATTTTGGTATAAAAATATATAGATATTTTGCTTTAAAATTAATACTTCATAGTACGGAAAAAGTTTAAAAAAATACGTATCAAGAAATTCGCTGATCTCTTTATGAAAATGACTTGAAATAAAATTTAAATTATACCTTTTAATAATACTTCATCATGCTTTATTTAAAATTTTTTTCGCAGCTTTTATCAAAGGTGTCAATGTACGAAGATCCATTCTTTGCTCAAGAAACTCATGTTGCAGCAGCTCTTCGGCAGAAGACCTTTTATCGACATCAACTTGCAGGCAACAATTTAAGAAATCTTGAAAAAGTGGCGAAAGTTTATCCCATTGTTGAATTTGAGGTCTTCCAACCGCTGCAATAAGATATAGCGCTCGTAAGGGTGTTTCTTTTAAATAAGGTGGCTCTCCATCAATCATCTCGATAGCCATGATTCCCAACGACCAAATATCAACTTTTTTCCCGTACTGCTTTCTAGTAACAACTTCTGGTGCCATCCAGTAAGGTGTTCCAACCATCGTTTGTCTTTTTTCATCGCCTACTATATTAGCGCAAAAACCAAAATCAGTAACTTTGACAGTTCCGTCCATGCTTAGAAGAATGTTATCAGATTTGATGTCACGATGAATTGTGCCTCTACAATGTAAATAATCAATTGCTTTTAAAACTTCGAAACAAACTGCAGCAATTTGACCTTCTTTCATGACAGTTTCGGTTACCACATCGGTTAAAGGACCACCTTCTAAAAGTTCCATTATGACCCACAAATGATCGTGAATTAAATAGGCGTCCAAGAAGTTTACTAAATTATTATGATTAAATTCTTTTAATATCAAAATTTCGTTTAGAATTAATTCTTTTCTACCTTGTTTTTGCATATCGATATCTTTAATGGCTACTTTTTGGCCGGTTTTCATATCGGTTGCGGTAAATACAGTACCCGATGCACCTGAACCTAATTCTGTGCTTCTTCTGAATCTGTCGTAAGGATTTCCTGGATTGCAGATGTCTCGGAGTTTTTCGTAAACTTCTTCATCAGTTAAAGCTTCAGTACTTCTTTCTTTCTTTCTAATGATGGTATTGTCGTCTTCAATTTCATCGATTAATGTTAAATCTTGGACTCCTTTGCCTAAAGCATTATTTACATTGTTACTACCTAAAGGATTTACACTTTTCTGGTTCTTCTTGGGCGGCAGAGCTGGTAATGTTTCAGTTCGTTTTGGCGGCTGTGGAGGACTAAGTTGTCTGGCTGGTCGGAGAGTTGACGCTTTCTCCACTTCTTTACTTTTAGTTTTAGGACATGGCATAAGATTTTCAATTTGCTTAGATTCTTCATCTATGACTTTTTCTGTTACAAAAGGCTTGAAAGGTTCTGAAATCTCTCCTCTCTTTGTCATAGAATAATTATAATATTTGACGGCCTGGATAACGGCACTTGGATTTTCACTCTGTTCATCTTTAGTGATTTGATTTAAGATTTGCCGTCTCCAAGCATCTGGAAGTCCTTCCAGTTGTCCAGTAACTTGATTTTTACTCACATGAATATCATGCATTACATTTGTTGGTAATCCGATTTCAGATGGGCCTTCATCTTTTGGTAGTGTTTTACGAAAAAATTTGCCCACTTTATTCATTGTTTTATGAACTTAAATGCATATTATTGAGAAAACAAATAATTACCACTAGGTAATAAATCTTTATCAAGTGGTTATTTTACTTATCTTACTTATCAGATGACACGAAGGAGTGGCCATATCACATCTTATTACTTTAATTAATTGAAACATAAAATATTTGAGCATATAATTACACACATTTTTCTTTTTATTTTATAAAAACTTTAATAAATTTCATTCGAAAGAGTAAAATATTTTAGGGAAGAAAACCGTTGTTATAACACGAAGAAGAGGTTATGTAAAGATAAATGATTCATTTACGCGCGAACTACAAATTATGTTTAAAGAAAATGTTGAACATCCTTTTCTAAAAGAACTCTTCATATTTACAAAAATAATGATTTTGAAATTATATAATTCCTGATATAATTATAATGAACTAATATGTATAATTTTTCGTTTAAAACAATAATAATTTGTATTAAAAACAGTATATTCAGTTTAAATACCACGTGGCAGAGGCTGTCGTTTATCCAGTGTAATATGTTTCTTTGTTTTATACAATATTACTCTTTCTAAAGTCAATTGTTATCGAATAATGAGTTATTAAAACCAAAATTAAAAGCAGAAAGAATTGTTTTGCTGAGAGGCATTGTAAATTAGAAAAGTATTTATTTACATTATTATAATATGTACAATGAAGGCAAAATGTCATTCGCCCAAATCACTTCAGTTAAAGTTAAAAGTAAAATAAGTGAATGAGATATTCTAAAACTGATGGAAATTATGATATGTATATATAAATTCTAAAATAAATTGAAAGATAATTTTCAAATTAAACGAGAAAATAAAATATATGTACTAGAAACAATTTGCTTGAATTTACAAATATTTCGAAAGTAATAAAATTTACCAGCTATATCCTTGAAACTAGTCAGAAAACTTTTGAACTCTTGAAATATTATAAATTTAAGAAATTCTTTCGTGTACGTTGTATATATAAAATGGAATTTAACAATATTAAAAGATGTACTTACACATCAACAGGATTATATAAATATTTGTACAAATCCTCATGTTGTTTACACACGTAACAATTTTCTGTAAAATTATTTTAACAATACAATTCTTTAAAAATGTTTTTGTTTAAAACAATTTTATTTTTTTTTATAAAATATAATTTGTGGTTATAGCTAATAATTCATTATACTTACAACATTCACTCAAGATGCGTAACGGTATGTACAATATTGTTTACTTAATACACAAGTGAAACATGTTTTCTTTTATGTTTATACACAACTTATAATAAATAAAATATGAAAAATTTAAATATAATTCTTTAATATACAATCAACATAAGAAATATATTGCAATTCGTAACTGATGACTTATTGCAAATATATTTACAGACACAACTAATAAGTGAACTCATCAGAACGTGATATCGGCTCTTCCGGTCAAATGTACACTAGTAAAAATTGAGAAGGTCTAGTCATCCAAAAGTTTAACACCCGTAACTAATTTTTTAAGTTTCGGCAGTGCATCAACACGATGTACTTACAGCAAGCAGTACGGTATACTGATGTGAATTCTTGTCTCTTCATTTTTCTAACGTCCGGTCGTTCATCGGTCTCAGGTCTCTATGTCTCTAGTTCTCGTAAACGCAACGCCACAACATGAGTGTGTTGTGCATGTCACTAGCCCAGTACGAAGATATCACTTCTGTGGAACGATATCTGGGATATCTCCTGGCAATTCCAGTCTGCACTCTGGCAACTCGCCAACCGCTGTTTATTTGGTCAATCGCTGTCCGATACCACCTTTTTACGCTTTTTCGCTTGTTTGGGTTTTACGATTTCTTCCTCCTATATATAAACCATGCTTTTATTAACATTGTACAGAAATCAATGTTGATTTCAATAATAACTGATATAAATAAATAAGTTTACATTCCAATACAAATATTATAATTTAAATTTAACAACAAACTGAATCAGTTTTAATGAGGGACTATTGATAACATAGTTAATGATAAATTATTGAACTTTTAGTTATTATAATTCTTATTAAATCAAATATGTTTAATTTTTCAAATTTTATGAAAGTTAATTAATTAGCTAACCTGAAGAAGTTTATATTTTTCATTAATTTATTTTGAATATTACATGATGTAATATTAATTAAATATGTACTGAAAAGTTTGAACTCTGACATTGACAGAAAATTATAGCTTAATCTCATAATCTGCATGAACTTTAATATTATTTGGAGAATAAGATATATTACCTCACTGCTGTCCTCGGAGCTTTCAGAGATCTCCCTGACAGTGGGTCGTTTGCTGGTCCCTTTCGTTGCGCCCGTCTTGCGAGTACCACGAGCACTGCGGGGCTTGCTGGGCTGCACCTCTTCCTCCTCGGCCATAGCGAACAGCTCGTTGTAATGCTTCTTCTGCGACTCGTTGCTGTTGCTCAGCGCCTGCTGTAGGGCGCGCTGCATAGAGTCCAATCCGAAGAGATTTAGGCAACCACTCTGCTTGTCACCATTCCGCCGCAAATGGTCCAAATGCCCCAACACCTGGTCTGTGCTCGGCACGGTCGCGTTTTGACTCTTGGTGCCCGTGCGTTTCCGCTTGTTGGGCGACGTGGCAGGGTGTCTCGTACTCAGAAGACTAGATATTAGTTCACCTAACTTGTCCATGTAATCTTGGCACCAGTATTTCAGAACCGTTGTTACAAACATATCACTACAGCACACTTCGCGGGAAAACAGATGTTTCATTAAATCCGCGGCTGGTTTTTCTTGTCTTATGAGCAGCAGGATTGAGGTTAAAGCTTCTGCGTGGTTCACAAAGTCGAGCTGTGGCAGAACTGGCAACACCACGTCCAGGGAGACATCATGTGCGAAAAGTAATTGCCAGAGAAAGAATTGTTCGAATGTGTCCCATTCCAGGCTGGTTTTAAGGACGGACTGAAGATTGTCACTCTTCAGCATCACTAGTTGACCCTGCATCACGTTACAAATAATTTCTTGCAACTGATTACCGTTTATCGAAGACATGATTATTCGTATGATTTGTGTATTGTTCACAGTTTGTTGTCGAAATTCTTTAAATATATCTGGCACGATCCACAGTAGTACTTGTACATCGTCTAAACGGCATTCGTTCAAGTCGTCGCACAAACAAGCGTCCACTTTTTTCTCCGCACCCTGGCAGAATTCTTTGTACACACTACCCTTTATCGTCACAAATTTGGGCTGCTCGCCTTCTCGTTTTGATTCTTCCCGGCCCCACACTTTAAGAAAATATAACAGTAAATAACCTATTTTTGGCAGAGTTTGGTACATTTCTGCTAGCAGCGTTATCAGAGGGTGTCTTCTTCTGTCCTCTTCTTTGCACAACTGGTACAAGTTCCTGAACATCACAAACAAAGGTGAACTTATGCTGTCCAACAAGGAGTCATCGTTCACTTCGTCGGGAAACACTCGATGTTCTTCTTCGAGATTCGACACTAACATGCTACATAAACACGTTGATAGTGCAGTTAGTGACTCGGATTCTAAATCAATATCAATTACATGCTGCACGATGGTTTCCATGATTTGACATCTAGCTTCTGTATCTTTTTCACTTTGTAATTGAAGCACATTGTTCTTTAAATCACCTTCTAAAACGTTTAGCACTTCTGAACTATCACTTTTGTCTATCTGTGTTTTCTCTTTGAGTCGCACTTTCGCTAACGGGATGTCATCATCATCTGTGTCGTCTTCCGGAGCATTTATTACTAGGGGTTGTTCATCTTCTTCGTCGCTGAAGGTTGGTTCATTTTCTGAAGAAGTGTGATTGTTAGCCATAATGTTGTTTATATGCATATCATGTTCTGTATCTTCATTCTTCATATTTTGAGGAGACGAAAAGTCATCCAATTTAGCTGATGAATCTGGTGTCGGTGTCATACAAAATTCTTTAAATGTTTCTCTAACCATTGTTCGTAGTTCTCTATCAAGTTTCGGATTATCGAATAAAGGTCCCAATGTTGGCAGAACGCGTTTTTCTAAAATTTGTCGTAAAGACGAAAAGATTCCCAAACGCACTTTTTCGGTTAATACTGGATAAAAATTCGGAATAATTCGACACAAGAAATCCAAAAGTGTGGCAGAAACTGCAGGATGTGACCGCATTGAATGGTGCATCACTAAAATAGCAGGTTCAATATTCATGATGTTGTCTTTGTCGGGTTCGAAGAATAACCAGTCATAGAACAACGCTAGTTTGGCATTGGAAACCGCTACTGTTGATGTGCAGGTCGTCAGCAGCCAACCGATGACAGCCCATCGAGGTATTATGTCTGAACACAGGAGTTCATTCGTGGGGTGGATGACACCCACAATAAAGCGTATCATATCACAACGGAGTGTTTGAGATTCAGGTGTTGCTAAATACTGTCGCTGAAACCAGTCTTGGTAGCGTTTGTGGTTGCCGAATCGAACTTGTGATGTAAGAAACACTAGCTTACGTTCCATCTCTGGAGTCAGCCGTGATTGTAAAAACCGACGCGATGTTCTTGTTTGTAGCAGTTGCAACACACCGGAAAATGTAGGGCACAATGACTTCGGTGATGTTAGCATTTCCTTCCATAATTGTTCGAATTCAGGTATTCTAGCCACGTTCTGCAGCAATCGAACTAAATCTCTGCCAATCACTATACAATCTGCAAATCGCTCTCGTAGTACTGTTATCATAAAAGACACTTCTTTTTGTCTTAAAGCAGCTAAAGATGGTGCACCATGATCTTCTATTAGTCGTAAATAAGTATACACAACCGAAGCTATAAGCACGGGAAACTTTTCTAACCATGATTTATATTCTTGGTAAATGTCTAATAACGATTCAATGAGGTTTATATTTCTGGGAGACACATCACCACCGGCAGCATGTCGCATAAGGTGCCAACACAATGTATCCACGTTCGTAACGGCATTACGTATCATTTCACGTACAAGCCACAAGAGCTGAGTTCGTGCCACATCATGAAATCGTAGAAATCGCTCTAAAATTAATTGCGTTAACTGTCCTAGCACCAATTGAAAACCATCACGAGTTATTAAAGTAAGATCTCGATAACTTTTCGTAGCATTCTGAGGTTCTGTCAATATTACAACTACAAGTCCCAATGACACTTCTTCATAGTTTTTGTCTTTGCACACAGCATTGTTTAAAGCGTCGTGTGCTTCTTTATCACTTAATCCATTTATTAAAGTATTTAAAAAACTATAACTTCGTTCAAGTTTCTGAAAAAGAAAAGAGAAAATGATTTTTAATCAGGTAAAAATTTAAATTTGGCGCTGAATGTATAACAACAGCGCCAATAACGGAGACGGCAGAAGAAATCAGGGCGATTCACTATGGCCGCTGATAGCACCACCGTTCGTGAATAATAACATTTCAATTTATATACCTCCTCTAAATCGTCTTTATTTTCCACAGCAGTTGTAACGAACAGTCTAGACGTTGCAATTTTCACCTGCTCCATGCTCTGATGCTAATGACTGCGCCCCACACTTTCAACTAAAGACAAATACAGGCTGTTCCCTGCATTGTTCCCGTCCTCGAGTAAAATGTTTAGTGTGAGTTGCAAGCGCGCATTGATATATACGGGCCTGGCTGTGCATGGGCCGACATCCGCGCCGAACCGCCGAACACACGAACGAATACTCGACTACTGCCGACTAACACATGTATCACTTGATACACTCACACCGTTTTCTGCTCGTTGCTCGTACTTGCAATGCGCCAATAATACCTAAATCTAAATGTTATTACTATCGTAAAAATATATTTTAATAAGTAAGCTTATTTCTGTTTTCATGTCAGTTTATATATTACATACGAAAAACATTTTTAATATGTAACTTAGTATTACAAATAATTAACTTAAAAAAATAATATTCATTATTTACATTAGTTATCTATTTAGTAACTAATTATATTTGAGTTGTAAATATATATTTTTTTTAATATAATTTTAACAAATTACAAATTTTTAAAATGTTCGTAATTTAATGAAACATTAATTATGAAACGAAAAATAAATATACTCTAATAATAAATGTACATAAGTACAATGAATTATAAAGTTTTTGAAAACTACGAAGTGAAAAATATACCTAATCATAATCATGCAAAATGAAAACAAAAATATTGACATTCCTTAAAAAAAAATGTTGCCATAGCAATACTTTTAAAAAATAGAAAAATCTATATCCGTACCATGATTTTAATATTGCAATAATTGGGCAATTAAGGCATAAAAGAACAAATTAGAGGAAAAATATAACTTACTAAAATACTACCTGAAACTTTTTTTTTCATTTAATATTTATTTACATTTTCTATAAATAAAAATAACAATAATAAAACAATTTCGGACTGACATATAAAATTGGGTATTAAATTCACATAATCAAGACATTAAATAATTAATATTATACTTTCTGCATAATGTTTAAATATAAAAATGGAATGCATTGTACAATCTGAAATGTATCAAAGTATGTACTTCACAAATACATAACTATTTATCAATTTTTTTATATACAGAGAAAAATGCAGAAAATTCATTATAATTGTTGTTACATAATTTAAAACATTAAAATATAATTAAAAATACACACAATGTAAAATTACACAATAAATCAATATTTTTCAAAGTTTTCCTTTTTTATATCTATATCTAGCTTGAGTCTTTGTATACTGATTTCTTTTGGGTTTATTTTCTTCCGTCGGTGTCTCAATTTCTTTATTTGATTCTTCTTTTACTAAAATTGAACTATATTAGAATATATATATTTTTTTAGTTAATACCTAAATACCTAAATCCAACGGAGCTTCAAGTAATGCGTTTCTTTGACATTTTACGTAATAGCGAAATGTTCGAGCCAAACCGTATCCCAACATTGCTACTGCTATTGTCAGGATTGCCATCAATATAGGATGCTAAAATGAAATGATTAAAACATAATTAATGGTGAAAATGAAATAATATTGAGAAACTAACATTTAATGTAGGTTTCACTGTGCAAACAAAATCGGCAATTACTATGATTACGCCAAGAACTATCCCTATGCCGGCTCCCAGCCATGGTATTTGGTCGTCAGCTACAAAAATCAATTTAATTGCATCTATTTACTAATTACATGAATAAAAACAAATAATTGTTGATGTAAAATATATACGCTAACTTCAGTAAAAACTGGATAAATAAATTTAAATTTTAATAAACGTAATTTAAAATATATTACGAAATACATTTCATTATTTTTTTTTTGGATATATACAATACCCTTTTGATCCTTCATCCAATCTTTTTGGGTTCTGTGAATAGCATTAACAATATCGCAATCCTCTGGTTTTCGTCTTAATGCTTCCTGATATGATAGTAATGCATCAGCAAAACGATATGTAGCATATTCGACTTCAGCTTTCCGAAAATGTCCCTGTAAACAAAAAAAATACTCAGCACAATCGACAATTGTTTACAATACGTCATACTTTTGGCCAATTCGGATTCAACTTTATTGTTTCCGTTGCATCTTCCATCGCAAAGTAATATTGCTGCGCTTTTAAGAAAGCATAAGATCGGTTGCTAAATAAAGAATAGTTGTTTGGATCCATTGTTATAGCTCGACTGTAGTGAAAAATAGCTTCTACATAGTTTCCTTCTTTCGTAGATTCATTTCCTTTTTGTTTCACAATATCGACTGACTCTTGATGCTAAAACAAGTAAACAAATGAATAAAACATTTCCAAATCTTACGAAAGTATTTTCATTTACCTCATCCATTCTTGCAGTAAATTAAAGATTAGTGATAAAATGCAAGTAATAGCCTTTATTTATAAAAAGTTGGGTTATAATTTAATATGATTTATTTACATGAATCAATTTAAATACTTTTTTGTAATATAATAATAGGCCACTATTATCAACAAAAAAAACATTCACATTTTCAGTATACAAATTAATATTTTCAGTCTATCTATTATCATTTGCTAGCATGTTGCCATACTAAATTTGCATTTTAGTACTAAAGTTGTACTTGAATGGTTTTGCTTCTAAACACTGAAATTAAATTCATAAAAAGAACAATATTTATATTTTAATATGTTCTACAGACCAGTATTCTCAATTTACACGTGCTATTTAATATTTATTTAACTGGGTTTGGTGAAAATCTGAAATAAAAATTAAAGAATAACGAAAATAAAATCTGATTTAAAATTGTTTGACTTAATTTGAGTTTTGATTTTTAATACTAACCATTTTATCAATTCTCAAATAAACTACAAAATTTTTATGAAGAATTTATCATTTAAAAAATTAAATGGGAAAAGTTATAATAATGAAATAAACATAAAATATATTTTCAGATTGCTGCATGCATAAGTATAGGATTTATTTTTGTCATTTTTTCATAATAACATTATTTTACAAGAGTTCCCATCAGTACGATCTTAATTACTTTACAACTGTGCTCACAACTTTTGTTCATAACAATATACAGGTCAATCCTAAATAATATAAAATTGTAACTTAAGTGATCTGTCAGGTTTGATATAGTCATCCCACACGAAGCTAAGTGGCATGATGATAAACTAAACCAATAATAATCAAATTCTGTACGTTATTACATGATACACGCATTAAATTGTGCAGGCTTTGTCAAACAGTTTTCAATCTAACAAATAATGCCTTTTATAGTTTTCACAGCCATAACATTTGTCACAATAACAAATAATGAAAAATGCTAGACTTGATATTTGCGCAGCCGACACAATTTTTATTTGTAATTAAAACAGAGCGAGACAAATTTATTGTAAAATTTGATGAAACTATAAAAATAAAACTGAATTAAATTTAAAATGTTGTGAATGAAATTTGTCGCACCCAGGATAAAAACATTCCACATTATAAATAAATAGTCGTTAAAAGTAAAACATTAATAATTAATATTAATTTACAATTAATATTAATACGGACAATACATGTTCGTATACATTCGTTTCTTATTCTGTTTTATCATTTAGTAATGATTAAATCAGAGTAAAATAATAATAAATAATACAAGATTCCGAGTGTGAGTGAAAATACATCCACAGCAACATAGGGATGTCCACATTGTTTTATTTCATATACCTGACGTACATTCACAACCAATTATATAACGTTAAATAATTAATGTACACTGTGCTACATTACAGACCGCCGTCTCAATAAATAAGGCACTTAATTCAAATAAAATACAAACATAATAATTAATTAATAACATAATATACAACACAATACATTTATGTACAATTTAAGATACATTATTTCATAGCTAGCAAGGCAGTATGAAATAATTGCTTTTTGTTTAACAAATAATATATAAAACCAATTAGAAACAAAAAAAGTATAACATCAGTTTCTTGTTACCACAATCGTGAATAGAACAGATTTGTTTCATCATATTACACATTTTGGACATATTACGTTACATTACAAAACTACATAAATATACACAATCATCTTTTTCAGATAGTCATTATATAAAATCAGGACAAGACGAAACAGCACGGCACGATTCAGATGTGAACAAGTAGTGAGAGACTGAAAAGTCTGCTGGCACAGTGCACAGTTGAGTGGGCGACGCATCATTTTATTGTTTTGTAGCCCCCAAGGAATTATTATTGGTCAATAACTTAACTTATCAAATCAAACCAAACCGACGAACCAAATCTTAACGTATTTAATCATTGTGTCATGACAAATTAAAATTCTCACGAAAATTTCACATGAAATTTAATAAAATTTATCTCAGTACGTATAGTAATTACACAACTCCAGACTAACAAAATTAATATTCCTTTCATAGAATACATACTTTATTTATTTATTTATTATTTATTTTTTTTTGGCTTTATTGTTTTGCAAGAATATTCAAAAAAATATAAGCGAGAAGACAGAAAATAGAGATAATTAAGCATATTATTTTTATAGTAAGTAATATTTTCAATATCTATGATATATAGATATACATAATAATGTATTTTTATAAAACACTATACATATATAACGGTGCTCATGCTAGGCGAGGTCGAGGTCAAGGTCAGGCCGGGTCGTCATCGTTTAATCTCAGCACACCACTCATCACTAACTTAACTACACCATCGAGTTCATGAGAGTCTGTACAACGTAACATAACACTTGTATACCATGAATCGAATCAATCAATCAATCAATCACGTGGAATCGTTCATCTGAGCTTCAGTTTCAGTTCAGCCGAAACCTCCGGGTTTGTTGCAGGGCGCGGGCGCGGGAATCACTACTACAGTTTACAGTACAAGAATATCAACATAAGATTACACTACGTTACTTCTAGAACTAGTTGTTTGTTTGTTTATTTGTATGTATGTATGGGTTTAGAACATGTACAATGGATGTTTGTTTACTGGCAGGCAACAGAGTTGGACCGTTCATGTGGCAGGCTTCACAACCTAACGGCAGGAACCAATGAGGACTTGCGCACGGTTTGCTTACACTGGTAGACGAAGACGTAGACGGACAACAAATCTAACACTAACGTTCATTAACGTAACATATCACTAGGAATTTATTTTACACATTATGTATATGAATCAATTTCATTTATAGAAACAGCGCTACAGCTGCGGAATGAGCGAGAGCAGTTTTATCATTATTATTTAAAAGTTTCGTTTTATATTCAATCACAGTCAAAAAATATATTTCTATATTTGCATGAATCATGCTTCATGAGTTTACCAAGTCGCACAATGTACATTACAGGGTACGGGTCAGGGAAATTATTACTTTCATTTCAATCATTAAAACAACTGTAACTTTATTACTTTACACAGAGCGGGTGTTACAATGTTCGTTCATTTCTAATCTGAATGAGTGATTTGATTTGACTGACTGAGCATTTTGATTTACCGTCGCGACGAGTAAAATCATGCTATGTATGTAAGGTTTTATTTTTATCGTTTTGGCACGGAATCTAATAAAATAATTTCGGAAGTAACCGACATAAAAATTTATGGAAGAACTAATGCCTTTGGATAGAAATGCTAACGAGTAGCTTACGGGTACGGTTCATCTATACAGCGTAACAATTAATTAAAAGAATAATAATTACACAAACGGAAAATAAAAGTTTGATACAAAAAGCGGAATTTGAAAACAAACAGCAACAGTAAATAATGGTAACTGTAAAAATGGCCATGAAAAACGAAAAAGTCAACAGACACACAGACTGCTGGCACAATAATAATTATCATAATAACCACTATTAACAAAACATAACACTAACAATTAATTCAACAAGATGCGGTCAAAACATTTCGAATACGAATACTTTATCTTTATGATATGGACTCACACAATATGCTCGAGTTTAGGTTCGCAGTTGAGTGTTTGGTCAAAACCAAGATATGTCGCTTTTGCTTATCGGAAACAAACAGAATAAAATTACTCTCGAGATATGACAATAATTAAGTATTGATTTCATTAATTTAGATATGTATTTAGAAATTTATTTTAAGTCTTGAATTAAGTAGGTTCTTCTTTTGCATTTATGTACGAGATTAAAAGTAAGTAACCAACTGTGAATTGACCGATTAAATAAATGTTTAAGAGTGTAAATAAGATCAGCGCCACGGTTCAGTTTATACGATATCATCAAATCCATCTGAATTGGCGACGATGATGCTGCTTCGACGCTGCCGAAAGCTGAAGGAATTTTTATGTGAAGACATCTTTAAAAACACAAAACAATATGTTAGTCTCTAGTTGTTATGTGGTGGATTATTTCGGTATTGTACCTTGCCCGTGGATCCCACTGGCCCGACTGAACGTTGGATTGGCGTATTCAGCCGGCGCCAGCGAGCGTCGTAGGTCCAGCGACGAGCGAGATCCCTGAGTCACTCTCACAGCACATCGGGAGCATCCTCGTGGCTTGGCTTGGCTGGTTGGTTGCGAATTACACTACACCGTCATCTGGTTCTGGTTCTCATTGCATTTGGTTCAGCGGACATATTTAATACGTTAGCATTATTGCACCACAATAAACACTAGATGATGAATTTGTTGCAACACTTTAAATTAACAATTATTAGCACTTCCACAATTATTTTAACATATTAATACACAAACAATTTAAAGCACTTTTTTAAAAAGAAATTTATAAACATTTTATTACAAAATTCAACTCCACCAACAAATGAAGTAATCACCACACGAGTGAGTTTGGAAGGAGTAGTTGTATTGTGTTTGTATCGCCGTGGATGGACGCAGTATGAGCGAAGGACGTCGTAATTACGTTGGTTGTGAATATCCACACAAATCTCCACATTCAGTCGCAGTCGAGGCTAGAGGCAGCGAAGTAGGGGCCAGGGGGCCGGCCCCCAGGGTCAGTATCGCGGCGTCTGAGAGCCCGCGTCGTACTCCAGCACCAGCCGCTTGATATGCGACAGCTTGTCGTGCAGATACTGGAATCGCCGCTTCGCCTTCTGGTACTCTACGTCTCGTTGGTTTTCTCTATAATCTCTAACAATTTGTTTCTTTATATCCTAGAACAAAAACAAAATTATAACATCACTTAGAGCCAATCACTCGAAACTACTTAGATGCAATCAAGTACTACCTTGTATGCTTGACTTGAGTCATCTTCCTGCTTTAACCTCTCTTCTAATTGAGCAAAGCGACGTGACACACGCTCGACGACTGCGTGGAGATCTCGGTATTCCGCGTAATCCGCGTTGAAGTCTGCTTTGTACCGCCGCCTCTGTTCTACGTTTTTGATGGTTGTGTACTCACTGTTGAACAAATAAACAAACATTAAACAACATTCACAATATATGAGAAATCAGTGTACACATACGTGAGATAGTCGGGGAACTCTGACTTGGACTCGATCTTGGGGGGAGGTCCCGAGTCGGCAGGCAAGATGCGATCCGCTTGACTGTCGGGGCTGACCCGCGTTACACTGCTACCGTTGTGCGTTGTGGATGACACTTTGTTCCACCGCGTACGCTCCTTGTCACGATCGCGATCCCGATCCCTGTCCCGCTCCCGCTCTCGCTCCCCTCGATCCCGCTCACGCTCCATCCGTTCTCCCCGTTCTTTCAACGGCTCCTTGCTAGGCGTTCGAGACTCTCTAGAATCGCGCGACTCGTCGGCCGGGGCCGCCTTGATCGGCGAGCTGCAAATACTGTTCTCCTTGAACGTCTTCTCCCTGGACACGTTGTAGCTTAGGCTATGACTATCACAAGCACGTTTACGGTTGTTGGCAGAGGCGGGGGGAACGTGTGCAGGTGGGAAGGGTACGGGTGTGGGGGTGATGGCGGTGATAGGGTCGACCTCATCGTCGCTATACTGACGCTGAGTGGCGCCGGTGGGCTGCGCGAGGTAGGGTGATAGTGGTGGTTCCCTGCTGCGCGGGTTCATGTTACTAGCGTCCCGTGAGTCCGTGATGGGACGGCGCTGCGGGTTTTCAACGGGTCGCGGTTCTGGCTTGCGGTAGTGCGAAATGCGCGGCTTCTTAGTGGGCAATCCATCCGCGCCGTCAAAATAGCCGGGCCGTTTGACGGATGACGTAACGGGTGGCGGTGGTGAGCCAGGGTGCGTGCTGGTGGGCGACTGGCCACTGCCCGAACTGCCACCGTCACTGCTGCCTGGCGGAGTTAAGTTTTGAGGTTTCCGTCTCTTCAGCAACTGCCGCTCCTGCTCCGTATAGTACGGCCAGTCATCGTGCACATCATTCCAAATGTGCTGGTGCAGATGGTATACGTTGTCACGCATGTAGGCGATCTGTTTCAGCACCGTGGTGAACGCGTTCTTTTCTCGTCCATCTACAACACAACACACATCCAGGTGAATGAGGACACATATACGCACCTTTCGGCGAGGGAAAGAGACAAACCTCTGTTTATCCGTTCTACCAACTCGGGCTTCTTGTATGGCCTCAGAGCGAGAAGATGGATCAAACGCTCTCTACAAATATTAAACTAATTATTATATGCGAATTGTAATACAACTTACTATTCACAATACTAAATACAAGGTGTGCAGATAACACTAATTAGTTTGGATGGGCATGAATGTAAGAAGAGGAATGCAGGCATGATTAAAACGTAGAATTTAGTTAGTTAACTATAACGGTTTGAATGATACATACTTGATGGGACGCCGCATGATGTCAGAGTCACGGTCGCGGGAAGAGGGTTTGTTGTTCTGGGGGCGCGAGCTAGTGACGTGGTTGCTGCCCAGCCCATTGCTACTGGAGATGAGAGACGGCGGCTTGGCAACGGGCGGCGCGTGTGTGGTGTGCGCGGGCTGTGGAGGCGTGGCGGCGGGTTTGGGCCTTGGCGGCGGGATGGTTCGGCCCGGCGCCTGCTTCACTTTCACCTTCCTGCCGATGTCGGTCTGGTTGGGCTTGATGACGCGTGTACACTTGTTTTTGTGATTCTCTTCAGCGACGGTCATGCGGTGACGCGTCGCTTCATACACGTCATCGTTGGCGTGGATGCGCAGCTTGTGGGGTAGCGCGCCCAGACCTGCGAGTGCTCCGCCCACCTGCTGCTGCACGCACTCGAAGCTGCCGCCTGGGCCTTCCATATCCGCCGTCGACGACATCGAGAAGTTGAACGACGCCAACCCATTGCTGCCGTGTTCTGATGGGAACGATAATTGCTATAAACACACAATACCACACAACGTTAGTGTATAAATATCTCCGAATAAAATTATTTACAACTTGAAATTTAGTAAATTTACAATCAACATTTTTCCACTTTATCTAGAGATCAGTTTTCAGGTTTTGCAATTCCCGCTTAATTAATTCACCATTACACTTTACCGTCTATTTTGATACATAAACATTTCTATAAACTTTTGTCATATTTAAAATTTCCTGTTTTTTTGCACTGAATGTTCGTCAAAAGCACACCTCAATCGCGAAAAATTAGTATTTTGCATAGAAGAAAAAATAAACTCAAATTTCTATTATATCTAACTTATCATATATTTATTCTCACTTAAATGAAGAAACAAGCAGTACTGCATAATCCCAACATTCTACTTTGTGAACTCGAAAAAAGTAGTTTACTACAACTATTAATTACTGTAGTTCAACTACAAACTACTTTTTAATTAACTATTTTTTATAATTATTTTCTTAACTATTCGATAATAATTTATCTTTATTATTAAACAATTTTATTTCATGTTATTGAATATAAATTTATACAAAATATAAGTAGGTACTTTTCTCTAGGTCATAGTAAAAATTAAATATAGGAAAGTATTTTACAGAAATTACATTTTATAATTACTAATTTCTGAAATAACTCATCTCAGAGAGCATGTATTTGTGATACATTTATACGCAAAATGCTTCTAATGGTAAATATGTACTAATTAATAAATAGTTCTTTTCAAACCATGTAGTCATCAAAAATTACATATTGACGATCAATTTTAAGATTGCAGCTCCAATGTGTTATTTCGTGGAAATGACGAAGATGTGATGAATGCCGTATGTTTGATACATAATGAAAATTTAAGTTTCTATTCCTTTTTCGCATATAATTACAATCAGACACGGAACAATACACATTATTCATCTTTATATTATATTATATTTCAATGAATAATATCAAGATCAAATATCACATTAGTAAGTTAGCAATAAGACTGCTGTGAAACATTCGATTCGATATGTCCTTTTTACAATTCTTCAAAATTAAGTGAAAACTGTACAACAAATATAATTAAAGTTTTAAAACAATCATATTATATATGAAACATACGGCATTTGTATCATTGGCGCTGCAATCTTAAAATTGATCGCCAATAATATAATAGCGTAGTTCAAAACACACTGCACAAATGAACTTATAGCGAACAGTTGCAATTCAGACCTGAAAACTAATGTTTATATTGAAATTATTGATTTACTTGAAAAAAGTAGTTGAAGTACAAAGAAGTAGGTAAAATATCAAAATGTCAAAATTATTTTATAAATTATTCCAATTACCAACAAAACTATTCTCAAAAAAAATAAGTAGACCTATTAAAAATTATGTATTACTAACAATAAGTTTCATTCATACTAATGATATTTTGTTTTAAAGAGATAATCAGAACAACTAATCTGCAGCTAACTTTAACCAATTAGGTGGATCAAGAGAATCTGCACCTTCGATTAGAACGGTTTATAAATTTTTGGAGTAACCATATGAGCATAAGTGAGGCTGAACATTCTAGACACCCTGTTGAGTCCACTACTCCAAAAATCATTAATAAAATCCATTATCTGGCGATGGGTGATAAAAGAGTGTAAGTGCGCGAGATTGCTAGTGCTGTGGGCATTTCGAATGAACAAATTTTGCATCAACATTTGAACGTGAGAAAACTGTCCGCAAGATGAGTGCCGCGGTTGCTCACAGTGGACCAAAATCGAAGTCGTGTGACATGTTCCAAGGATGCTTTGCAGCTGTCACTGTGGACGAAACATGGAAACAGCACTACGCCTGAGACCAAAGAACATTCCAAACAATGGGTTGCCAGTGGAGAGTCCGTATCAAAAAAAACAAAGACCGTTCCTTCAGGCGGTAAGATTATGGCAACGGTCTTTTAGGACGCACAAGGAATAATCTTCGTCAAATACTTGAAAAAGGATATTGTTATTGAACCGTTTGAAAGATAAAGGTCCACGATTGGCTCACAAAAAAGTCCTCTTCCATCACGACAACGCACCACCTCACCTCTGGAGTTGAGGTCACGAAATTGATGGAGTTAAGGTTTCAATTCGTTCCACATTCTCCAGATATGACTCTCTCGGACTATTACCTGTTGCCCAATTTGAAAAAATGGATATGGGGGAAGATATTTCATTCAACAAGGAAGGAAACAAATACCTATTTAGCGGAATTGAAGCATTCCTACTATTCAGAAAGGATCAACAAACTGGAACAGCGTTAAACGAAGTGTAGAAGCAAAAAATTACGTATTTTTAATTTTTTGTACAAACTTTTCACCCTCCTAGTGGTGATAATTTTAATTTTAATATTTATGTGTTTTGGTTTACAAATAAGTAACATTGGTCATAAACTGTTGTCAATCACTCTGTATACAGAATGTCTTCTGTACGAGGAGCATCACTGGGATCTACTGTTAAATTAGACAAATATTGTTATAGGCCTTTAGATATGAGTGAAAGTGTCGAAATGGCGAAATTTTTAAAAATAATTGTATTTCTTAAATAGTAGCAGATAGAGAGAAAAGGTTTAAATTAAAATTAAAAATACAATAAAAAATTATATTATTTGATTCAAATGCCCATTTTTGAGATATGACAAAGTTACAATTTTTTTTATATAGTGAAAATTTACATATTTAAATAATATATTTTTCTCTTTTATTTTTTTGCCAAGTTCCTTGATTTAATTAACATGATTAATAAACATAAATTATTAAACATGATTTAAGTAGCTTATGAATTCGATTTTTCTTTACTCAAGTAAATAAAGTATGACGAATTAATGTGTCATACAAACAATAAGGGTAATAAGTTAGTTAATTCATATTTATTAATATTTTTTAAATACTATTCTAGATATTTACTTATAAATTAAAAACAAAAATGTGGTATGGACACCACATGACTTCCTTGTACGCGTATTATACTATACCTACATATTTTTTTATTGCACATATTTAACGTAATTTAACATTGACATTAAATTTTTTATTTTATTTTAATTTTTTGTTCTAATCCATAGCAAACTTATAAATAATATATAATATAAAATAATACCATTTTTTTGCAAGAAAAACTGTTAGCAGCTTCATGTCATGTATCACTTCCGGTTAGTCCATTTTAACCGAAATCTATTATGTTATTTCTATTGATATAGTCTTACTCGTCAGAAATACTGGAAGAACTAGAAGGTGAAGATATCACCAGGAAAATTAAACAACAAAGAGGGAGATGGTTAGGGCATGTAATGAGAGCTGATGCAGAAACAACAATCTCTACAACACTAAAATGGGACCCAGGATATAGAAGAAGAGGGAGGCCACGGTCAACCTGGATTAAGGAAGTAGAAGAAGATCTGCACAAATTAGGAATTTGTAAATGGAAGGAAGAAACGAAGAACAGGAAAAAATGGAGTGAAATTTGCAAGAAAATATAAGAGTTTAAGGAAAAGGGCTGATACCCCTACAATTTGGATCTAGAGAGCCACCATATATATATATATATATATATATATACCAAATTTATGAACTACCACACTGCGACTCGGTGAATCTGGACCCTGTTCTGTAATTGGGATTAACTTCCTGTTGTAAAGCGTAACATAAATAAATAAATAAATAAATACAATTATTATGTGATCCGCACCCGGTCCGTATTAAAATTTTATAAAACTGTACGAATTCTTAAATTATTGGAGGATATTTGTAATTTATCGGTTCTGTAGGACTCTAATATACATGATAAAAATCACATTATACATTTATACAAAAGAATACTGTAAAAATTTATTAATTTATATTGACTTCCTTCGAAGACGAGAAGACCACTAGATAATTTCGTGTGTAAATTATATTCTGCAAGGAATAAATCAAAGAATACATTGAGGAATTAGTCTCCATGGTCTGAAACTGACTCTTTCTCATCTTGATGAAACGTAAATGTTACAAAAAGTGATAAATGTTCAAAGAAATGTTCATATTCAACATTCAGGATAAAAGTGTGCAAGGTGCAGTTTTTATACTATTGAGATATATATATATATATATATATATATATATATATATATATATATATATATAAATTATATGTACTTCCTATATGAACTATAAAGTGAAAATGTGTTTCGTTATTGTCCTTTATATTTGAAAATTTATACTTATCAATTAAATTTATTGTAACTAGTTTTGATGAGCTCGGTAAGAGGATGAGTGGCTACTTAAGATATATTTAACCGTTATATGAAGTGAGGAGAATGCCAGTCTACCTCGTGATTGAAAAGTTCATTTATGATTGAATATATGTATAATTTTATTTATTAGTATTAAAATATTGTAGTGAAGCACATCAAATTTTGTAAGGACTACGGAAGATTTGTAAATATTGTTGCTATGCTGTATAATAATTATTGCAAGATCAATCTGTGAAATTAAATCACAGCAAAATATTATTTCCATGTTATCATCTTTATTGGATGTTAACACAAAAGATTTGATGGTAAACATGTAGTAATTTGTATCATATTCAGAAAAAAGAAAATAAAGCATGTTTGATATCTAGCATAACGCAATAGCTAGGGGAAAGTACTCTCGTTTAGTAGATCCGGCACTAAGTATTCGAACCGTGACGTGGAATGTGTTAATAATCAACTCCGCAGTCGTTTTATGTGTCTGCGTTCGTTTGACGTTGATGTCGATGTTGTTCTTGCAACACTGACGAAGATATGACGACAAAATTGTTCATGTATTTCCACTTTGTCATAGAAAAGACATAACATTTATTCAAAGCCTGTTAATAAAATCTCAAACAAACTATATTTTGTTCCCTATCGCTGTTTAACAACATACTAATCCCAATTACAATACACGAAGCTTAGAGATAGAGTGGAATCCAAATCACTCGGATGTAGTTTTATTATTTATTTGCATAACTACTCGTATAGAACTTAATCCCAATTATAGTACAGGTGGCCTACAAGTTAATTGTAGACCCGAATCAACGAGACAGTTGTATTTTCTGGTTATAACTTAAGTCAGTAAGTATACTATCCATGAACTCTCGCTTATACAGCGATATCGCAGAAGTATAACTGCTTTTGAGAAACCTACTTTAAACGAACTCAGATGTTGCGAATACTTACAAGTGTTACCTGTCCATTCAAAATATAAATTTTACCGAGTATAATGAAAAAGCCAACGTTAATGTTGTAATTCATAATGTAAAACATTAGTTTGCTTGTATAATCGATTAAATAAACTGTTTTCAGAAGAGTATTTATTGTATTATTTATTGACAGCGCAACATAAAACTACACTCAAATGAAGTTGTAAATCTCAAGTTACAATTTTCTTAATTATTTTGAAGTAACACAAATAAATCAAAAGACTCTTATCATCGAATCTAGAACAATAAAAGTTATAGTAGTTGTAATAAGGTGATACCTAAAAAAATATGCAATGCAAACCATTAAACCATGTTAGCAATCTTTAAAAAACTAACTCCTTAACAAATCTGCTGTGAATTCGTTACAAGCTAAGACCGTCGTTGTCAGTTCTTGCTGTAAACGCGGAATTCGCTCGATAGGATGGAGTAGTTGAAAGTATTACGAGTGTATATTAAAGTGTAACCATCTCAGTGCAGTGAAAGTATTCCAAATGAGTACGCTAGCACGGCAAGGCAACAAACTATACCATGAGCACAAATTATAAACCGCTGGTGGAGCAAGAGCAGATGATTTAGTTTGTTTGGACTTGGAGCCTGGCACGGACAGTAACAACTTACTGTAATGTGCCATTGAACTAAATAATATAATCAAATGGAGGGTATTCGCTTGAGAAGAGATACTTATTACTTGGTTTTTCAAATATTTCAAAATAAATTATTATTAAATAAATAACGTTGCTATCCAAATTTTGGTTTGCTTTTATTTATTTACACTAAATTAAAAAAAAATTGCGGTACAAATGAGACCACATTAAATAAAATTTAATAACTTTTAGAAACAAATTCAATCATGTTTAATTCAATTTTAAACATAAACTATCTATAAATTGCCAGATTTACAACTGCATTCGATTCTAGAAAATTGTTCTTGGTTTTAACAAGAATAATTTAGTAATAAAATAGCTGAATGAAAAGCCAATCATTTATTTTAAACGTAGATAATTTTGAATACAGACAGTTATACCCTATATAAAACTAGCGTCCCCGAAATAAGAGTTCGATTGTTCAAATATCGCTGACTTCAACTTATGTAATCTATTTCTGAGTGTTTCGAATTCTACTATAAGCTGTGTGCTTCCTGTACTATAAATGAGATTACGTTCCTTTTAGACAGATTTACAAATAAACAAATTATACAACTGAATACTGACAAAGTTACGAAAATCAATTATTTATTTTCATAAAATTTCAATCTTGTTCCAATGTAAAACTAAACTAAAATAAATAAAAATGTTTCACCCGATTTATATCTAAATAAAAATAGTAATATCTATCAAAATAATTATAATTTGGCCATGATCAAATATAATTTTATGTGAAATGATATCATTCTAAAAATATAATTTAATCATTAGATGTTTGATGTCCATCCAATTGTCATAAGTCGTGTGGTTTTCTGTTTTTTTTTTTGTTTCGATTTTGGATATTTTAAGGTGTGCTCAAACGTCAAAAAATTTTTAATTAAACGGAAAATAGGCTAACTGTGTTGACAATTTTTGTAAGACTTCTGCATAAATTAACAATAAATATATATAGGCATTGATTAATCAATTATAGGAACCTATGGTTATTTTGCGTAGCGCGTATTGTATTTTGAAAATTTAATAATATAAACTTACTAAATGATAGCGGTAAAACTAAAACCTGGCGTTGTGTAATGTACAACTTCTTGAATGGATTGTGCGCACAATATAGGAAAATAGAACAGTAACATACAACACCAAAAATGTAAATAGAAATAAAATAATTTTTTTTTTCGAATAGTTGTGACGAAGTTTGCTCATCACAATAGTAAATAAATCAATAAAAAGATCGCGAAACACTTTAAATGCGAATATCTCGCGTCCACCGAATGCAACGCGGGGACTCCATCGTCGCGACGCCCAGTTTCATTTTTCTGAAACGTCACGAAATCACGTCGCGGACACACCATCCGTCACATTCAACATCCCGATTCTTCAAAATCCAACGTCGCATCCGTACAACCGTCGCCAAATCGTTCCGACCATCCCCGTATACGTTGGCACACAATGTAGACCCAACTTGGGTGACCTCGGCGTCTCGACACTCGGCGTCGTTGTCCTAAAAACCCGATTTTTATGTTCCCCGCCCGCCGTTCTGCACTTGCACCTGCACCTGCACCATCCCAATATCAACAATATATTTGTAGTGAGTTTAGCGTACAAATAAATATATCATCCATCAATTCACCGACGATCTTGTTTTATTTATTCAAACCCTTTAATCTCAACACCGCTATCCGACCTTTGGCGCCCGAGCAACATACGCCAACATCTTGGTAGGCGAATTCGCCAGAATTCGTGAATTTTATTAATTTCATTCAACTAATAAGAAAAAACAACGATCACCAGCGAAACAATATTTAAAATATTATAAATATATTTTTTACTAGCCTATCAACATGTCATTATTGACTTCGGTTTGAGTCGTGAAATTATTTTTCTCTACCGTGTCCTTAACAACGGTCAATAATGGATTATTATTGACCTAGGTAAATACTGAGAGCTGTCACTTTTCAAAGAAATTCAAGCTTTTGAACTTATTTAACTCGTTAAATGGAAGGAAAATATTAATTCTGAATTTAAAATTGGCGCCTAATTTCAAGTTTGCAATCCCAGGCAAATTTCAGTATGAATAGTAAGTATCTTTTAAACTGTCACATTTTACATGTGAGTGTGTTTTACTATTACTTTGTGGAATATGTATTTATTTATTGTTATATTTATTGTTAAATCCTCGAAAAGGTAAATGTTTATTGTAATATTATTGAATAATCATACATTGTACAGTTTTGTTTATTTTAGGATTATAATTGCATTTTTATATAAGAAATGGAAAACATGACTAGTATTTATTGCTACAGAACCCGTGTTTAATGAAATTTGAGTATTTCGTATATTTCATGAAGTTGCAGTAAGGTTACCCACGGGCATATTAAGTTGCATTTAGAATTTCTGGCATCATTGGTTGAGGTTATGACGTTTTCGAGATAATATGTCGCCCAAATTTTCTGCCAAAATGATAGCGAAAGTACTTCGCAATGAATAACCAATGTAAGTTTCTGAGTTATTGACTAAAGTTAATTTATATTATGACAGAAAAATTCTGATGACGCCTGGATTCGAACCAGGGACCTTCCGCATACCGGACAGAGATGCTAACCGCTACACCACGTCACCTGTGTCAATGCCTATATAGGAGTCTCTCGGAACGAAGCTACGTTTAGACACTGTGACAGAAAAATTCAGTTGATGCCATATTTCGAACACAGGTGACGTGGTGTAGCGGTTAGCATCTCTGCCCGGTATGCGGAAGGTCCCTGGTTCGAATCCAGGCGTCATCAGAATTTTTCTGTCATAATATAAATTAACTTTAGTCAAAAACTACAGGTATGATTACCTTTAATAATCACACAACTTAATAATATTAGCTCTTTCTGAGTTATCTCAATTTATAAATATGTATTTGGACATCTTGCTTATTGTATTATGTCGTATATTTTGTCTTGTAGGTAGGTATGAATACTTTTGCCATGTCAGGAGTGGGCCTCTTATTTAGATATTTTTTAACTACTTCAATCCTAAAAGAATCTACCGGGACAAATTTTTTCGAGAATCCAAATATTTAAAAAACAATGCTTAAAACAAAAGAATTTTATTTCTGCCTTCTCAGTTTTTGTAGATAGTAACAAGTATTCATATCAAATTGCTTATGTTATGATTATTAAAAAATTCGTTACATACGATTTAAGAGCTAGTAGTGAAAAAAATAGTATATAAACTACGGTTGAGAAGATCATTATTGACCATGCGCCTTGTACCCCTCGGTTGCATCTCGGGGTACAATCTTGGCGCTAGGTCAATAATGATTAACTTCTCAACCTTGGCTTATAATATACTATTATTACCTCGAAGTGAATTATCGTTAATTATTAAATGATTATTATGGATTCGATCCTATTTGAATAGATCCGATAAATTGACGGAATGATAATTAAATTAAATCTCATCGTTAAATACGGTAGAGGCAGTACAATATACGATATGTTAATACTAGGAAGGTTCCTATAAGTAATTAATCAGTGGTATAAGTAATAAGTGAAGTTATTTTAATTTGGTTATGGCATATAGAAGTGTGACTAAAATTAAGTATTGAGCTATAGTTTAGTATCATTAAACAATTTTTAAATGAAGATATATATCTTATTATTACCTAATATATATATATATATATATATATATACACAGATTTACAGTCATTTCAATTTAAGACCTTACTACAAACATTAAATTAATGTAGTTTAGGATAAGTTACAAGCTCCAAATATATTTTATTTGGCCTTATTGAAATTTAATCTTTACAAAGACATTATAAACATTTACTGCCCTGAGCAGGTTTCGAATTCACGGCGACAGTGGGCATTGTTAGGCATTGTGATAAACAGTTGCAGATCCAAACAACAGCCAACCAGTGTTGAAGTGGTATGAGGCCGCTCAACTCGAGACGTATCCGCATTCAGAATTAATTAAATTAGGTACACATTCACACCATACATACACTGTTTAATACTATACACATTGAGTGCTGCCCAAGTTTTATGCAACTAAAGCTGAAGCTTGAGTATCACTGTCTTCTACATGATAGCTTTACTCCTTTACTGTATTATCATGAAACATACGCTATGAAATAAATAAATTTAAAAAAAACATGAAACTATTCAAATGTCTACTTTTTCTAAACACAAGTATTTGCACTAAACATAATGGCTCGTACCACAAATTGATTCAGATTTTTTAAATTTTGCAAGTGCAACAAAAATACATTTTTACACACTTGTTAGCTTATTAGCTGTCATAAGTACATCAAATAAACACAATAGACACAATCACAAGTATATATTTCTTAAAATATACAGTTTACACTAGCGTAAACTTTCTAAGCTAACGCTCATTTGTAACAAGTGCCAGAACTCAAAATTTGGTATTTTTGAGTTATGCCCCTATTTTTCCAAAAATAATTGTGTAAATTTAGTAATTATTTCAATAGGTGTGAGTGATCTTATTCTTGAAGATTATGTTTAGTCTTTTATTTGAACTGAAAAATGCCAATTTTTGTTTGTGACGTTATTATTATATAATTTTGATAAAGTTCTTAGTCGTGTGCGCCAAAGTTGCTATAGTCCGCCGTGAGCATCTCCAATAAATTGCTGCATTGAGGTACTATTTTATCAAGTGAAGTGTCAAATTCAAACCTAATAAAATAATTATGTTAAACATATTCAATAACTTCAGTACATCGTCTATATAATCAGATATGTCAAATATGTTGAACTTTTTACACAGTAAATCAAAATAATGGAAATTAAAAAAATATACTCGTAGACGTATCTTTATAACTCAATTTTCTCATTGAAAAGCTGTTTAAAATAATTGGTCTGGAACTGAAAAAATGTGATTGTATAGGTCAAGTTAATTGGTCAAACAGCGAGATTAGAACTGATTGTAGTGAAACAGTTCGTTGGTTAATTTGTTCTGTTGCATTTATGTGCGTTATCGTATCGTTAGCGTGTTGGAGTGAACGTAGCGTAAATTTACCTCGTTTCACGTATTGTTAAGTTGTCGTATATGATACTTACACTAATTAGACTCTCATTAATTACTAGGTAAATCAACAAATGCTGTAGAGTTGTAGTTAGTTTTACAGTTTACTGTTATGATTATTTAGGTAAGTTTCATATGAGAATTGTGCAAAAAAACAGTCTCTCTTTTGTAATTTAACAATCGGGAGCGAAAACGATATTCAGTATGTTATAAAAAATATTGAATTCGTATTCATTCTCGATTTCTAGTTACAAAATAGAAATGGCCTGTTGACTATGACGGTTTATTGGTTTATTTTATTTATTTACTACTATAGGAAATGAATCTCAATACAGTACAAAGGAACTACAGCTTGTGACTTATAACGTGTAAATTATATTCAGGTAGGTTTGTTCGAACTTGTAAAGCAACCGTACTGCTATTGACCCACAACTGCCCATAATTATTGAATTGTCAGCATAATTAGATTAGGTTACTGCTACAAGTTAACAGCACTATAATTGCAATATTAATCCTGGTGTCTATAGTTTCTAAGTTAAACTATACGTTCTGCAAGTGTTGACATCTGTCATTTGAAACAAGATATAATACAGAAGAACCGTTGTTTAAGCAGGCGCGCTGTGCAGACGGCACACAGGCCCACTGGCATATTAAACATTGTTCATTCAATTCCACCTTACAAATTGATATAGCAAAATATGCTATATTTATTTAATCTTACTCTGTGCAACAGGACTTTAATCCCAATAATAGTACAGGGTCCGCACTCACCGAGCCGCAGTGTAGTAGTTCATATAATTTTTAGCTTGAGTGAGATTAGAACTCCGGATCTCCGGATTCGAATTCCATATTGCTATCCACACCACCGTACTGACGGACAGTATATATATATACAGGGTGTTTCACAACTTAGAGCCAAAAATTAAAGGGTATATTCTGTACGACGTGCTGATCATGAAACAAAAAGATTTTTTTTAAAATCTATTTAAAACTATTTTCCATGGTTCCCAGTCCACTGGGTGGATGATTATGTTAAAGTTATTAATTAAATAAAATTATATTATAAATAACTGCTAATAATTGAATTGTGTAATTATTCTTTCGTAGTTGATACCTACTTCATAGTTTGTGTTTAATAGGAAAGCGAATCCAGTGCAGTACTACAAAAAATGTTTTAGATTAACAACCCTTAATTTTTCGAATTTAAAAAAAATTCTTTTTGTTTCATGATCAGCACGTCGTACAGAATATACCCTTTAATTTTTTGCTCTAAGTTGTGAATTTAAAGAATCAGATTCTCTTGTTCAAGAAAAAAGTTTTTAAATGTGTAAGTTGGGAAACAAATTCTGTAAGTTTTTAAAGCTCGTAATAACATCTTTTAGAAATCTTATTGCTGTGTGAGTCAACGAAATACGATCAACGATGTCATATTATTTCTAATACGACAAGAAATACTTGTTGGCGAAAGAAATGCAAAGAGTGTTTGCTTCGGAATGTACCAGTCTCACACAGCATCAGTTAGTCTTCACACTATGCGAAATTCCTAAATATTGTTATACCTATTTATATTAAATATAAACAATATTATACATTTGAAAATGTTAATTTTTTTACCTTTTAATTAAATATATAAATATTCTGCAATAATAGCGCATCTAAAAGAATTTAAAAATAGTTTTAATTTCTATTTTCTAGAATTTAGGATCTAAAGTTTTGAGAAAAGTGATTATGTAGAATTGTCTATTCATACTTCATAAATTTCTTATTTTCCTAACATATTTATGTGGACAATATAAAGTTTTCAAAATAGTGAACGTAATTTGAAGATGGCCCAATGCTACTGAATTTATCAATTAACATTTAATACAACATTTTAGAAAATTTCTTCAGTTTTGTACCATTTTCAGAATTTTTACTCGATATACTTTTTTCATTCGAATATTTTAATAAATATATTTTATATTTTAATGAATATTTATATGTATTTTAACACGCTGAATTAAAAAAAGAGTTAGTTTGGTTTTTAAGATATATTAGGATAAATTTTGTATTGAGGATAATTTGACCAAAATATTTGAAAAAAAATATTAACAATATGTTTAAAAATCAATTAAAGCATAGGGGATAAAATACCGTTGAGATTCTTCGTATCTAGCAGATTTAAAAAAAGTTATCTTGAGAAAAGCTGTTATTTTTAAGTACATTTTTATCTCGTTTAAGATTTTATACAACAATAAATTTATTCTATTAATTTAAATAAGTCAATAAATACAGAAAATTATCCTAAAATAAATGATCAAATTGCTAAATTCTAACTATTGAGTTGTGTTTTAAACCTGTAAAATTTAACAGTTCTGTCATACCTCCACCTAACAATAATGTACGTAGAGGTCATGAGTGGTGAATTCACGAAGTTAATTGTCAGATCTCAATTAAATTATTGACGATATGATTAATTACTAAGTTCATTCTGGAATATTAAGTAGATTTGAATGTGAGTGAACAATTTATTTGTTGCCGGGTCTTCAACTGTGTTTTCTTTCGTCTTTATATGTAAGATATGTGGAATTCAATTAAAGCGAAATATTTAAACACATTCATGGAAACAAACAAATTTCGAAATGTTCGTAATCGTGTTATTTAGAAATGTAAAATACGGACAACGATTTATATAATATTTTAGTTATGGCTATATGAATTAATTATAACTATATACATATAATTAAAAAAGTTCGAAATTATCGCAAAATTTTAGTAGCATAGTATCAGTTTAACTGAAATGTTATACCTACAAATATAATACAAGATAGGTGATTAAAATTATAAATAGAATATATAATCTACCCTACGTACAAATTCTTGGAAATATGGTCGGTAACGTTTTAAAGATATTTATCGGAAATAATCAAAACATTTTGAATTGCTTGCTTCTTTCATTTTCATTTTGTGCATGAAAATGATTTATTATTAATTTTAAATGTATCAAGACTTTCAAGAATTTTATGTAAATAAACAAATAGAACAAAAAAAATTAGACGATGTTGAAATTAAACCCAGAACTTTAGCTCTCTATCATATCCAAAATAATTTGATTTTAACAACATATCGACCTGTGGATGTAAGAACCCAAGTTCGATTTCCACGGTCTTTTTGAGACCGAAATTTGATGGCTTGTAACCACATTTCAAGCACAAAATATATTACTTATCACGATCTGCTACAGCAGAGTACCACACTCAGTAATAGGTAAAAGACGTTAGTATATATTTATTTATAAAAATAAATATATCTCGCCATTTACTTTCATCGTTTGATTTAAATCTAGGTACACCAACTCAGAAATTGCAAATCTTGATATAATATTTTTAGGTATCTAACTATCAAATTATAAAACATTAACTACAAGAGTTAATTTTATTGCTCAAATTTGTTAGCCATACGCGTTGATGATCTATCCTGGATCTTGTAGAATGGTAAACCATTGCCTTAATGCGCTCAGTTATTTTTTTCTTACATACACAGTAGGAAATTCTTGTTGTAGTTGCAGCTTAACCAATTTGGCCGCAATTTTATTTTTATTTATTATGAAGTAGGCCATATTTTAAACTCAGGAACAGTTGCTACTAAATCGCGCGTGCTAAACCTTACCGATCAGTTACTAGACTATACAAATTTTCTTTTATAAATAATATATAAATGATATAGCAAAAAGTAAACGAACAAATTAATGTTGCTATCTGAAAACCGAGAAAATAATTCATTCCGAAGTTCGTCTTCGCAGACAAAAAAGTACTTAGTACTTATCGATCCGTACATAAAATATGTGAATAGTCAAACACCAAAATATATCACAACTTAATTGCGATTTGGTAAATTTAACATCAACTTGTGGTTTCTAACCTTGATATCGCTGTCAGTCCGTCTTATAAGACATTTGTCTGCGAATCGCAGTCATACTGCTGACGTCACGTAGAACATTCTGTGCCAAACCAATGCATCACAGTGTTGTCGTTTGATTTATACAAATTCCAGTGTTGCCAAGAATGGTGCAAATAAATTGTTTTGAAGTGGAATTCGTTAAGCTGAATTAAAATTAAACTTTGCAGTTTTGGATACATTCCACACAGAGAATTTGAATTTTAAATGATATGGTAATTTAGCCAGTCATGAAGTTGGGTAATATGATTCAAAATGTTTTGTAATGTCAATAATCAGAACATCATGATATTTTCACGGTTTATTTATTTATGTTACACTGTACAACATGAACTTAATCACAATTACAGTACAGGATCTGGATTCACCAAGCCGCAGTGTGGTAGTTTATATAATTATTTTTAGCTTGAGTGCGATTCGGACGCGGGATCTCCGGATTAGAAATCCGTATCGCTATCCACACCAACGTACTGCCTATATATTAAAAAGAATTCCTAATTTAAAATTTACAATTTTCTGTTTAATAGTACCCAGACTGATTGTAAAAATAAATACATTTATTTTATTTACTTGCTACCCCGTACAACAAGAAATTAATTCCAATGACTAGAGCTTCTAGTGAAATCTGGTCCACTCGTACACAGTTTCTCTCGCTTGTGAAGTTACCTCCATTCACCCAATCTGCACTTGCAGATCTAGGAAGCTGACCTTTTTTACTTAACTGTTTACAATGAGAGCCACACATACTACAAATGTTTTAATTTATTCCGAGATCTCTTTGGTATATGTCACCGTCTTCTAAAGCGCAAATAAAAAAGGTAAACAGCACGTCAACTTTATTATTATACATATAACGATATAGGTAACTATTAAAATGTCAATAATATATATAATGTATTTAAATTTGAAACGGCAAAATTGAAAAAGTTTATAGCAATTTTCTGAATGCTAATGAAAAACATGTTACTATAGCAACTGATGTGTTTGGCAATTATAAGAGTCAAGGTTATTTTTCAAGGTGCCAGCAGATTGAACAGGCCGAACTTCTAAATTTAAATTAACAAAATGTATAGTCAGAACATTCAGTATTCAGTAATTTAAAAAGTTTAATTTTCGCCCACGCTAAATTTTAAATTATCATTGATGAAAAAAAAATGTTTGTATTATGTACGCGAAATAAATATTTGTAATGCGTGCGAATGTTACTTTTCAATAAAATATAATTCTGAAATAAATTTAGATACCTTTTTTATTGTTTTATACTGAAATATATTGCATGGAAATTTGTTTTTCTATAACTGTTAAGAAATGTTTCATCATTTATATTACCATGACAACGCGTATTTTGAGCATTATTTTGCACCCTAGTGTGCAAAATGAGTATTTTGCGAACTGTTTCGTATTCTAGTGCGCAAAATGAGTATCTTGCGCACGCTCCCAAGTTATTTGTTGTCAGGTTTTATTAATTACAATAGTATCAAATTAATATTATTGTTGTTAGTTTTCCTTCAATTTACTTAAATAAATAAATAATTATTGTATTATTCTTTATTTACAGTTGTAGAAAAAAGTTTGTATTTCGTGGGCAAAATTCTTGTTTTTTGGCGCGTTCGAATGACTTTTATTGTCTCGACCTGCGGTCTCGACTAAAAGTAACATACTCACGCGCAATAAAAAAACACTTATTTTTCGCACTTAATACAAAAATAACTATTTCAAAACCGTGGAAAAGTGTTTTCCTAAACTGTGCGAAAAATGTATTACTGTTAAAAAATCATATTTCGCGAAAAATACTTAAAAAATGCCTTCTAATTTAACGATCGTAGAAAAAAGCAATTTTAATTTATGTGACTATAGTTATTTATTACACGAAGCTACAAAGTTTTTAAATAATAGAAATTATAAGTAATAAATATTAATAAAAATGTCTTGCTTCTTAGATACTAAAAATTTGATACTTAGTTGTTTTGTCCTCAATTATGAAACAAAATGACGCCGAGGCTTTTCTCAATAAAAATAAATCCCGTCTGGAATTTTATAATCCGTGTCTTTCAAGTCTCAAATCATTATGGAACATGATAACTATAAAAATTATTGATAACTAATTATTCTTGCAGTTCGCACATTTAAGGTGAATATCATTCTGCTAAATATAGCATCAGAATGATAATTTGACTTATCTCTTTAAAACTAAATATTATTGTTATTACGAATTAAATATGTTCTGTACATAAAGAAGACAAAACGACAAAATTTTGTAATAAATTTTATAACATATTTATTTACTTTTTATACTGTAACATTCTTTATTAGACAGACTTTATTACTTCTTATAAATAAAGTTTTTTTTATTATGTTAAAAAGAAATGTAAATACAAAAATAAAATATTATTTAGAATTGAGTTTGAGTTCTCAAAAATGCTAAGCGTGATTTTTTTAAAAGTATATTTAAAAATCTTCTATTCAATTTGAATTTGTAACTTTTTAGAAAAAAAAGCAAAGATTTTTTACAAATATTTACTTTCCTTTCAAAATAGACTCAGATTTAGACTACTACTTATTTCATCATTTAGATGACCGTTTCCCAAACTTTTCTACTTCAACCCCTGGACTATTTTTTTTAATATAATGCATAAATAGCGCCACGTATCAGATTGTAGTTGTAATATCAGGCGTAAAATTAGTTAATAATAATCGTAAATTACCGAGTTCTGCAATAATTAATCGATTTGTTTCTGTTTTAGTAATTTGTTAATGTTGAGGCGTTTTTTTTGCAATATATTGGTTTAATTATTTTTTTTAGTATTTTAAACTAGTGTATTTTCGTGATACAATGGTGACTTCACGAACAAAGTAAGTTTAAATAGTTTCGCATGTGTTTAAATGGTCCAGCTTGGTTAGTTTAAAACTGGTTCGTAATAGTGGGGGTGAAGAAACGTCAAGCATTACAGGTAATATTGTTTGAATAAAATTATCTTTATCGTGCCTTCATTGTATCATCTTTTGTAGTATTTGTTATAATGCAAATGTTCTTGAAAACAAGATTTTAAAATTAAAATCTATAATACAGAAATATTTTTATAGGAATAAATGAAATGTAAATTTTATCATCACATAACACACATTTGACACTGGATTCAACCATAATGTTTAAGCGATAATTATTTTCATGACGTCATTAATAACCAAATTTAAAAATATTATGAACCAGAGTGCATCGCGAAAAAACGTCTTAACTAAATTCTGCCTCAAATAAATAGGAAAAGTTAAAAATAATGGTTCAGTGATTGGGATAATTTGACGTATTTTTGCGAACATCTTTACAATAACAAAATTTTACATAACCACTTGTTTAAAAATTGATTTTATTTTCCAAATTTTCCTTTAATTCAATCAACTGTCCTTGTAGGGAAAAATCAATTTTGGTTGTGCGGTTTCAAATGGATTTATAATTCAACATTTCAAATATTTATAACGGATATTGATATCTTCTTTTAATTGTTTCAAGTGGTCTGTGTAGAATTGAATGTCATCAACATTAATATTATCTTTTTCAACAACAGAAAGTTACATCAAATATTAAAAACAGAAAAAATATATTCGATCCCCCAACAGACTCCTAGAATACTTTCGACCCTTTTAAAACATACATAGATGAATAAGAGAAGAAATTGTAGTTGGCAGTCACAACCCACAACAAATAAACAAAATAATCAGCGCCATCATCATGAGTAGTGGAATTCTTTAATTTGTAGAACGGTATTAAATATTACACTATCTCTAATTAAAGCATAAACATCCAACAATATCATATACAAATCCTGACTGATCATCTAGTCTAGAACAAGACATTCCAAATGAACTATGCTATCTCATATCTCGACAATGTATTTGGTAAAAATACTTTTATCTTTCAATTTATCTGTCGTTTTTCCCCTCACGAGTAAAAATAGAATAAAAAACCAACACAATGGTGCTGTACTAAATAGATCGCTGACTTAGTTCTGCCCGAGAGTGCGGAATATTTTCAATGACAATTACTTGTACTTTCTAGATTGCTGTTCGTAGACTCGACATTGAATTCGCAGTATCATACATCATACTTACTCAATTTACTATGTATTTATGGATTAGTAAATTATAGGTTATGCGAATGCAGAATGCATCATGTTCATATTAATGTAAGATAAGTAGATAAACTTGTTATTTGTTGCTATCAAATAAGTTGCAAATATAAGTGTAAGTTATTGAATTAATTTTAGTATACATTGTAATTTAGATAGATTATATTTTTAAGATGAATTAAAAAAAAAAACAGCAGTATAATTAATAATATGGTCATCTATAATAAACAAAATTATTTTAATATCCTTTCCAAAACATTAATTCCAATGTATTATACAACTTTTCTTTTAATTCTCCTATTAAAAAATTACAATATTTAAAGTTCAAATGTACTTTTCCATACACACAGCACAAACAGATATGGAGATTCAGAGTTTGACAGAAGCTGTTAAAAATAATACGAATGGAGAATTGGTTTCAATATATAGGCTATATCTAATAAAAAAGAGAACAAATAGGTATACGTTTAATAAAAATAAATTTGAGTTCAAACACAATAAATAAGGTTTTTATCTTGACTGTAATGAAATAAAAAATCACAGCAACGAAAAAGATAATTTGCGCCAGGAGCACATTTATTTAAAGAAGAAATTATATTATTTTATCTACAACTATTAAATTACGTATATCTCATATGTTTTGGTACAAATTTCAGAGGCCAGAAAATAACTAATTAAATAAAAGTTGCTAAGGAAACAAATATCTCTAACTTATTTTAAAAAAATGTATCCCATAGGAAAACCTCAAAATATACAGCCAACTAGCCAGAATTCCGATATGCTCAAAATTGACTTACAAGCCAAAACGTACCATTTGTTCCTCAAAACGACAACCATCCTAACGTTCCCCATATTCGTCTATACAAAATGTTTGAGCTCAAATTGAGAAAAAAACTGCTGCGCAGAATATAAAGAAAATAAAACGAGAAATCGATATAAACGCAGTCCAAATAGTTAATGCTAAGTTTCCGCAGAAAATTGAGTCTTATGGCAAACCATAGCCCTCTTTATTTAATTTAAGTTCATAATTTTATTGCTTTTTTGTCAACTAATCTGAATCTATTTTCGTGGTTACCCCTGGGTAACCAATGTTGAACGAGTAATATTTTGGAATTATTTAATCTCATTTATGGCATCCGGAAGAAAAAAAAACAAGGGTTCAATATTTTTTAGAGTTCTATTAGTGTGCCAAATTTTAAATCGGTGAGTGACAGTTTTTTAGTGTTACTTGTGAGTTAAATACCGCATATTACATTACATTACATTTATTTTATATATAATTAAAGATGACAATTCCAATGAAATATGTTCAAAAACTAGTTCACGTTTTTATAACTAGTTATTTATATGCCAACTTAGTAAAAAAGGAAACTTTGGATTATTTATTTATTTATGTTATTCTGCACAACAGGAACTTACTCCGAATCACAGTATATGGTCTGAACTCACCAAACCGCAGTGTGATAGTTCATATATTTTTAGTTTAGTGGGATTCGAACTTGGTATCTTCGGTTTTAGATGCCGTTATGATAACCATACCACTGTATTGACCGACAGAAATATTCATGCTACTGTTTCCCGTTTATTTAATAATTTTATAATTTTTTTTCTCTCACCTAAATATTTGTTGTCAATTAAATGTAAAACAATTACATAAATGTCACCAAAATAAACGTTATACATCATTGTCTAAAATATTTCGCGCAATTTGAATGTGCAAAAATTTGTTTCACAACAAATTTAACTTGTAAGTAAAATTCATAAAAAATTTCATCACATTTTCTGTGCAAAGATGTCCCAGAAACACAATTATATTACATCACTCGACCATACGATTTCTAATATTTTATTAATTTACTTTTACACATGCCATCATTCTAATTAGAAACCAAAAGTGATCACAATATTTCGAACAGTAGGTCGGGAAAATCGTACAAAACAAAAGAATTGATAAATTAAAATTAAAAGTTGTTTGTTTCAATTAATATTTATGCAGCGAAAGGAGAATGTATAGCTTATGAGCGCAAAAATATTTTCTAGAATGAGTGAATATTTTTGACCTTGAATTGATATTACATTTTTATCAAATCAGGCTTTAGTTAAAAATTGTTTTATATTCTTATCATGTTATCAATACTCTCAATATTAGATTTGTTAAATTTCTAAAATATATAATGAATACACTAAATAATATAAATGATGAAATATGTTCACGAGTGAACAGTTAAGAAGACAAGAAAAACTCTTTTATGTTATCTTCCAGAATTTGTTTAATTCGTCTTATTTCTTCGTCAGGACATTTGAAGCTTTGAAATTAAATAAACACTCATGAAAAAATTTATGACGTATCCGTAGATAATTTAATATTATTGAACAAATAATTTATTTTTAAACATATAATGCGTCATTACTAGTTTGTGAGTATATATCAATTACAAAAAGAACTAAACAAAAAATAAATAAGATATCAAAATGTATTTAAAGATAAATTACAAAAATAGAACTAAAAATACCTAAAGTTAAATATGTTTAATCAAAACTAAAATGCGTATAATTTTATACACATAAAAAAATTACAAAGGTCACTTCTTAAGCAATCCATCATCAGTTTGGTAAATTATTTTTATATATTTTTTGTTGTAACATATTAATAATTTTCATAAATTCGTATTTGTTTTTACATACTTAATTTGTTATTTCTTTGCACTTTGTAAATATGTCAATGAGCAGGATTCGTATGTATATATATATTTTGAGAATCCTGGTTCGATCCCCACAGCCGACAAAAAATTTTCACCAATTTCAAAAATCTACCCCTGTGGCTCCCTCTCCACTAATATCTTTGAGGGCCGTGATTTGACGGCTGGTAACCGCACTTCACACGACAAAATATATCACTTACCGAGATCTGCTTAGGCAGAGTGCCACACCCAGTAATGGGTAAAAGGCGTGATGATATATTTATTTATTTATTTATTTATTTATATATATATATATATATATATATATATATATATATATATATATATATATATATATATACAAATAATCTATAATAAATACCGCCAAAAATGATTACTTCATACTTTCATTAGTATTTGTTGAAATTATTTTATTTTAAAGAAATTCTTATTTACTATTAATTTGTACTTTCCCGAACTTTAAAATAGGGAAAGTATTGCGATGGTATTTGTTTTCAATCTCGATATTTTGGTGAATCTTCAGGTATAAGACCTTACTGAATTAAAAAAATACAGGGTGAGTCTGGGAAGACGCCCCCCCCCCCCTTTAACTTTTTTATTATGAGTAATAGAAAAAAATGGTTCATATGAAAGTTTTATTATTTTAAATATACTATTTGATGGCAGATGTAGATATTTTTTATAAAGTCAGGTTTACAAGATACGACTATCAACTTTTATTTTTTAAATAGCAACCTATAATTATTTTACTAACATAAAAACCGCCATTTTTTTCTCTTTTCAACGGTGTATTAGTTTTTATTAATGTATCTGAAAAAATTCGAGAAAAATAAGAAAATTGAGAAATACTAGAAATAATTTTTATACAAATATTATAGGTGGCTATGTGAAAATAAACAAAATGTAACAGTGTTATACAACTTAACAAACTAAAGCAACAAATTCAGTAACAACTTAAAACAAATTATTTTCACATAGTCACCTATAATATTTGTATAAAAATTATTTCTAGTATTTCTCAATTTTCTTATTTTTCTTGAATTTTTTCAGATACATTAATAAAAACTAATACACCGTTGAAAAGAGAAAAAAATGGCGGTTTTTATTTTAGTAAAATAATTATAGGTTGCTATTTAAAAAATAAAAGTTGATAGTCGTATCTTGTAAACCTGACTTTATAAAAAATATCTACATCTGCCATCAAATAGTATATTTAAAATAATAAAACTTTCATATGAACCATTTTTTTCTATTACTCATAATAAAAAAGTTAAAGGGGGGGGCGTCTTCCCAGACTCACCCTGTATATAAATTAATTTTATATTTGTGTCCATCTGTTGCTCGATAACTTAAACACGCGGAGAAATTTTACATTTAAACCATATTACGGCTTTTAAGTGAAAAACTAGCTTCATTAATGGACTATATACAACCAGTAAATAACTAAAATGAATTATAATTTGATTTAAAACAAATTTTGCTTAAAACTATCTTCGAAATTATTACCGGTTCATTTGTTATAAGTAGTAACATTTTAATATTTTTTTAAATCATTATACTGGTATATGTGAGGAACAAAAATTCCTCATGACTCATAACCATTAAGTGTCAAAAATGACATTAAAATGTTCGTCATTTGTTTTTATAAAAGTTATGCAAAATATACTGAATCTGGTATCAAATAAAAATCCTTACCAGTTCATTCGATAATAATATAAGAAATGACATTTCACCGATCGTCAATAGTTTTTTCAAAAGCTATATAAATTAAAACGAAAATACTGTAGTGGCCACTTTGTTTATTCTAACAATAATAATTAATTTTGTATTACCTATTATAATAAATAAAGGTAACAATTTTAGAAATAAAAAAATAATCAAAAAATGATATTTATTTTATATATATATATGTATATATATATATATATATATATATATATATATATATATATATGCCACAGTCATTAATATATAAAAGGCGTAATAGTTTTACATATTTATTTATTACACAATAATAGTTGAACGGAAAAGAAAAATCTTAAGGATAATTTTATATTTAGTCTTATTCACACTGTTTTATTATTTCGTTTATTTAAATCACATTACCGGTTTCGATCATTAGTATGATCATCATCTGGCGATACCGGCGCGGCAACAATAGTTGTTTATTATTATTACACAATTGCAGCTTTCGCATTTGACTCACGCTGCAATTACCGTGTTCGAGTAACAAAAAATCACTTCACGCTCTTAATACACACATATTTTTTTCTACGACAGTATATTAAATTATTAAAAAACGTATACATATGTACCGAAAATAAATTCGTTCTGGCAATATGTATTAAAGGGTATATTCTGTACGACGTGCTGATCATGAAACAAGATTTTTTTTTAAATTCGAAAAATTAAGGGTTGTTAATCTAAAACATTTTTTGTAGTACTGCACTGGATTCGCTTTCCTATTAAACACAAACAATGAAGTAGGTATCAACTACGAAAGAATAATTACACAATTCAATTATTAGCAGTTATTTATAATAGAATTTTATTTAATTAATAACTTTAACATAATCAATAATCATCCACCCAATGGCAGTGGCAACGAAAAATTTTGGACTGGGAAACATGGAAAATAGTTTTGCGATTTAAAAAAAAATCTTTTTGTTTCATGATCAGCCCGTCGTACAGAATATACCCTTTAATTTGTTGCTCTAAGTTGTGAAACACCCTATATATATATAATAATATATACGAACCTTATTAATAAGTCACGTTGGCATAATTATTGAACGAGCTAGGAATCAATGGATAAATATAATTGAAGGTTTGAAGAATAAAATAAGATTGTATGAAATAAGTAAGCGGAAATTGTGTACCGGGATAGAAATGTGTGAGGAAGATTAATTGCAGGATGAATCTAATGAATACTGAATTAAATGTTCACTGAATGTTTGAAAGGTTCGTGCTATTCCAATATACGGGTAGGACATAATGTGATGCCATGTATTTGTAAACGTGTATATCAGCAGATAACTCGAATTTTGAGCAATATTTATGGTGTTAATTATACACTTAAAAGTAAACTTCTAAAAATTGACGAAATTCCCGAATCAGTTGAACAACTAAAATATTGTTCACAATACGAAATTAGTAGTTAGCCATTAGTGGTTATGGTTTAGTTACTGGTTAAGTTTAAAGCCTTGAAAAATGTCGTCCATAATGCATCAAATTAACTCCGGCAACGTTTTCTGTCGGTAATGCAGTGTGCATTATTTAAAACTTCGGAGTTTAAAAAGATTTCCATAGATGTCAACAAATCTTGTGGCTTTTGTTGTTTTATTTGTTTTTACGTAACTAATTATGGATAAGGAAACGCTTCTGTCACTAATTGAAAGCATAAGGCTACTTTACAACAACTCTGATAAAGATTTTTAAATCGCAAAATTGGACGTACCCACCATCTCCGAATTTTATTCTTTTTTATCTGGAGATGTAATAATATTAATAATTTCCTTTTTAAAAACAGGCGATTTCGATTTATTTTTAATTTTCACTACTGACAAAATATCATGACTTCTATCTTTTTCTAGAATATTTCTATTTTATTCTACTCGGGCTGTGACTGGCTATTTTATTTACTTTACAGTAAGCAAACTCTTGCGCTAGCCGCGGTCAGCGCAGGTAGGCGCTACCAACGAGCATGTCAATTTTCTGCGTTAACAAAAACTAGTAACCAATAAATACTGATTTGGTACTGTGAACGAGGCTTAATTCTTCTAAAAAGTAGATATCTCTTTTTAAATACATTTAGAATTATGTATGTCAAGAAAACTATCCACTCAATAGGGGAGTAAATACTTTTAAAAGATATGGGTGCTCGTTGTAGCATATTTTGACCAATATGTATATAATTTATTTTATAGCACGTCAGTGAAGTTGCCACGTCATTGGAAATACTATTTAATTAATTTATATTATTGGTTAGTGCTTCTATTCTTTTTTAATGTAATTAAGTTGTTTATGAAATAATTATCTTTGATTGATGACATGTCAGTTTAGTACATCATTACAAACTTATTTATTATTTAATATATTTCCATTCGTCTAAAAATGTTTAGATTATAAAAAGAATCGTAGGATTAATTATTGGTAATGTAAATTTTCTTAAACATTATCGTTCTTACTGCATAAATTAGATATGATTTATTTATTTGTTACTGTGCACAACAGGAACTTAATACCAATACAATCCAGAGGGCCTTCAACTCAAACCACTCAGACATAATCGTAATCTTTGGATTTAAGTTTCAGTCAGCGAGACATGAATACACGGTCTCTTGCTTTACCTATGGGGATCGTGCTTTGACGGCTGCTAACCGCAGTTCACGCGAAGAAATATATCAAGTACTAAGATCTGCTAGGCGTGGAGATATATTTATTTATTTTATTTAAGTTTTTTACCTCGATTTTATTCAAGGGTTACAATCGCCAGTCAAATGCCACTATCTATATTAATTAATATAAATTCATCAAAACAAACATTTAAAAAGAATCAAAATATTCACAAGTACGTGGCACGACAAACACAGAAACCCTTTTCAAATAGCATCAATGGACTAAATAGCTTTCACTTTAAAATCAAACTTTTACTAAATCATTGCTTTTATTCAATTAATGAATTTTTAAACTTATACCTGTTTCATTTTATTATATTTTATTTTTATCATTTACTACAAATATACCTTTATTACATCATATGGTTAAGTAAAGATAGTATTATTTGTTAATGTTTTCTGATTTTATTATTATTAATTAACCAATATTTAATAATTTAATTATAAAAAACCAACTATATATTTGTAATCATATAAAATTATTATTGTTGTCCTCCCAACCTGCTATGAGAAATTAAATAAAAATTTGGAATTATTAATTTTTTCATTATTATTTGCATTTAATGTTTTCAAATTTATTCAATACTTTTAAATTAAATAAATAAATATATCATAACGCCTTTTACCTATTACTGGGTGTGGCACATATGTTAGTGGAGGGGAAGCCAAGAGTAGTTTTAATGTGGTGAAAATTGTTTATGTTCTATGGGAATCGAACCAAAGTTCTCAAATCCACATAAATACTTTTAAACTCTAGTTAAAAAACATAGAATACTATGTTTCATTTATAATAACAATACAAGTAATAATTGATTTTAAAACGATGATTGTTCAAATGCAACTATAAACGTAATTAAGTATAAATGATTCATTCTAAAATAAAATATCTGCTTAATTAGGGCAAAATTTGTCACCTGAGCATTTAACTGACTTCTATTTAAATAAAATATTAGTGTAATTAAATAAAAACATCATGATTTCATGGCTGATAGCAAAAGTTTCGTTCAAACCTTATTTTAACTAAACCCGAACAACGGAAATTTTGATGGTCAACCTGACAATCCTGTCCAAAATGACATTAATTATATACATTACGAATTCTGTACAAATCACCTGAATGTATTTGTGATTATATACAAAATAAGAACAGAACTTTTGCTATTATTGTACATATTTTTGAAATAAAGTAATTAAATTATCATTGTATCACATATATAATCAAGATATTAAAATCTGGTGATGAATCTTACCATCTGAAAAAAATAAATTAATTTTGTATTGAAATAAGCAAATAAATTGTATAATAAGAAGTTGTGATTTTAGCTGTCACCAAGTAAATTGGTGTTGAATTTTAAAATTAATATGGTTTGTACTTAAAATAATGTATCTGTCACCAAAAATACTAAAACGATTTCTTAAAAATTAATGTAAATTATCAGGATTTATTGTCAATGATCAAATAATGAGATTAGTATCTAAAATAATAGGTATAAGTGACCAAATTATTTAAAAACATTTATTGAAAAATAGTAAATACGTTACCCGAAAATTTAATTAATAAGTAAAAATTGATGCAGTAAACATAGTTTGATTTGAAATTGTGATTCTCAGATGAAACGAAAACTCGGTGCTGCTAGTTTGTATCCCATATTTCATAAGAAATAAATCGTATTAAAAAATATTACTAAATACTGGATAAATAATAATTTACTGGATTAGCAGTGATGGTTTTGATTAGAAAGGCGCTCCATTTTCCTTTTTTGCCCAACAGGTACATTTTTTGCTTCCACGGAGGGGTTCGCAAGCTTTAAGTGGTGATTCGATCCCACCACACGCCGACAGCCCGCACGCTGTGCGCGGATTGATCAAATTTCTCAGCACGCCATTTTGACTCCGTCTCTATTGAGCTTTTTTTCATTAAATTAGAAAATAAAACTATGAATTTAATTGGTAACGAATATTACTATTTTCATCACTATAAAAAATTAAAAAACACTCCTATATTAAAAGAACTTACATTCGAGTTCGGTAATTAATTTATTTGGTACTCTGAGACCGAAATCATTATTTAGAATTTCATTATTTTAGATTTCGAGAACGTAGCTTTTACTCAAGTGATAAATTATGATGCTCAAGCTTATATTATATATAGGGATAGATCAATTAATTTGAAGATGCGATTTGATGACAAACATGAACATAGGTGACAGACAATATTGTTCCATAATATAAGGAAATGTTAATTATTTCATGTATCATTTACTAAAACTGAGAAATAATAATTTGTTGATGTTCTTCATAACGTGCTTAAAGTTCACACGTAAATAATCAAAGTTTATTATTTGATAACAAATAATAGAAGTGCTTCCAAAGATATATCTCTCGAACCTAATATTACTATATTTGGAAAATTCCTAGAATTCGTTTTAATGTTTGGATTATCGCATTGTTAGTTATTAAATAAATATTGTTTAAATAACGGTTAAAGTTTGTTAAATTTATTAAAGTTATTTGCCGTTTCCGAGAATTTTAATCGACTAATTCTTGTATATTAAGCACGTTTTTAATTTGTTTGAGTTAAATTAAATGATTGACGCGAATTAAATATTTACTTAATAAAATGAATTATACAACTTTGTGTTTACATTTCATTTTCTGTTTGCGTGCCTACCTTTTGGTTGAAAAGCAATAAATCAATACATAATGGCGAATTTTACTTACTTCAAAAGAGATTTAAAAATCTGTTAAATAAGTTGACTTACCTGTAACAAAAGAAATAAAATTAGTAAAGATAAAAATAATCAAAATAATTATTTATATAAATTAAGAATATCTAAATAAATCCCGTTGAGTATAAATATTTCGATTTATATTTTGACATTTGCCAAAATAAAAAATCACGGATCTAAACCATCATTTCAAGTTAAGTATTGTGATGAAATATTTCTTTATTATTACAGTTACTCAGGTAGTTGCATTTATAAATATTATTATTTTACAAAAGAAATCATCATACAAAAAAAAATAAAAACTAGTAATTTCGTGACATAGAAACAACGAAAATCTTTGAGTGTATTAATAAGACTTTTTCTGGGTTACGACTATCAAATTAGCATTCTAAATACAGATTATACGCCACACATACTTACTGGAATGTGCGTTTTGGGAATACAAATAATCAATTACTAAAATATCGTTTCTCTACTATTTTACTAGAATTAGAGTTAATAATGATAAAAAAGATTTTTTATATTTGCTGAATTCATATTCAAAAAAATATGTGTAAATATATATGTTTAAAAGGCTTTCTGCATAGTAGCTGTATTGTTTTTGAGTACTCATAAATGTTGTCTTTGAATCTAGAACCAATATGAAGCTTAAACTTATAAAATCGTAACACACATAATTTTATTTAAAGCACTGTTTACAGCGGATATTTTACATGCTCTCCCGCAATGAAAATCTGAGATCATGATTTATCATAAATGAGTTGCCTCGCTGGTAAAAAGAAGAATAATCTCAAAAATCCTTGAAATAAAAGTTGTAGAAAATTCAATCACCCATACCTAATATGTTGGAAATACTTTTCTCTGCAAATATAGTTAACAATAGCAGCACAATGACGATAGTATATCTAGATTGAAATCTGTAACTCATCGGAGAGTTGCAATCTTTTAAAATGGAAAAAGCACTAACAATATATTAATACACTTTGATTTGTTGCTATGTGGACCTTTCTATTCCTTATCAGATGTTTCTGTATGCAAATGAATGACAGAAACTACATGAGTTCTGTTGTTATACAAACATGTAGTACCTACATCAATAAATATTTATCGATTAACACTTACAATGTTCTCAACTATAAATAGCATTATTAATTGTTGATGCATCTTGTAACCAAGTTAATGATAATTAATAGTAAACTACTAATCAACATATAATTATATAAATAGGAAAACAATTCTAAATTACTGATAAAATTCCTGTAAACATCATTACGATTAGGTCAATTAAATCATATGAATTCAGGATTAAATTACGCAGTCATACATTTTTTGTCAAGGCCCAGAAGTGTTCAGTAAATTTGGAGCCCATGAGGACATAATAAATTTTACCCAAAAATTTACTCAGTTAAAAATTACAAAACAAAGAACTACATATAAATTTCTTCAACGTATTCTCACGTATTGGTGCAGTCTGATTTATAACTGGAATAAATTTTAAATAATACCTTTAGTGTAACAGTGTTACGTGAAATAAGTTCTCTCATATACTGCAGACCCTATTCTATTTACTTCTATTTAATAACGCTAACTTTTTATTTTTTTTTATATATATATAACATATTTCAAAATGAATATTTATTTAGGAAAAAATGTACAACAGCAATTTACCACTCAACAAGCGAATACGGGTTACCGAATTTTTAATGTACTTCAAATAAAAGATATACAGCATATAATTAAATTTGCTATCACTAAAAACGTAATAAATGAAGTTTAAACTTTAAATAAAATTTCCTTGATTACGTTAATTGCGTGCGCATCATTCCCGGTGTAAATATTGAATGCTCATCACGGTCATTATTGATCAAAGTGCCGTTTTAATAAAAATGCATGAATTGAAAAATATAGTATTCATTATTTATTAATAAAAAATAATCGGACAAGTAACTTGTAAATATAAAAAAATCAACCAAAATTGAACTTTTCACGTTGGCAAATTTATCAATAATAGATTCATATCATAATCTAATGATTGAATTATATCCGTTTTTGAAAATATCACTAATAAATAATAGTTAACCGTCCGCTCAATTGGATCCAAATATAGATGGAAATGACTTGACTAAATCTCTTTGAAATAAAATATCAGTGTTATTATGAATAAAACTTGTTTATTATAGGAAAATTTAAAAAAAAATTCAGTGTAGTTACAAACTAGATAGCTTTATGTTTATAAACAAATAGTATAAGAACATAATGCTTAAAATTTTAATTAATTTTTTAAAAATTCTATGCACGTTTATAATAAAGAAATTCAATATAATTAAGAATATTGTCAACTATAATGTAAATTTTAATTTATTATTTTTGAAAATACGCTAAAAACATAGTTCTATTATATAAATGTGGTGAAAATTGTTTGTCGGCTGTGGGAATCGAATCTGGGTTCCACAGTCTGACATGATATCACTGAGCTATCTACTCCATATTCGTTTATGAATGATACGGATATTTTGCACCAGGCTACTTTTATCATTATATCAAAAGCATCGCATAAGCTGAATAAATATATAAATAATATATTATTAACAATACATACAGGCAGTCTATTTTCCAAGCACAATCATTAAGATTTCGAGAACCGTGAGAGATACGAAGTCGGTTCAATGATTAACCTCAAAAAATGAGCACCGTGTATAGTGTTTTGTTTAACATATTGGCATGTTGGAAAGTTCCAATAATTTTCATATAAAATATAAATACTCTTTACGTTTTCTAATTTGCTAGAAACTGGAAAATAAGTTGAAAAATTGAGAAAAACATTAAAATCCAGAAAAAGAATGAAAATAGCATTATTGAGACAGTTTGCAATTTCGAATTATAATACCCTTTTGGAAACCGATGTCAAACATTTTTTTTTGTTAATAAGGGAGTACTTAAATATTGTGTTGCAAGATAATCCACTTTTGTCTTTTTGTATTAATTATATTTTAAATATGATCTGTGGTAATGATCACTTTAAAATTTAAATAAGGATGATGAAATCAAAATGAATTATAAAGAAAAATAATGGGATAGCACCAGATTTTTAACCTGGATCTCTAGTCATATGCTTTAAACCTACTAAGCTAGGGTTGCCATGTGATTAAAATTTGTTTTTATTCCAATTTTTCTCTATATTTTGCTACGTCTCATAGGCGGTCTCGATCCCATATACTGAAAGACGAGAGTCACTTGCAGAGACACTGTTGTTTAAGGAGAATATTTACTAATTGAAATTTAATTAGTATTTTAAGTAAATACGTAACAGATGAAATCAAATTGAATTATAAAGAGAAAAATTTGTTTACATCAATTGTTAAGCATTTACTTAAAGTACTAATGCTCAGTTTTATAAATGAGAAAATGAATTTACTTTCTAAATAAATTTAAATTTGTCAAATGACGCGTCAATTTTTTTACAGGAATATTTTATGTTATAACATGCGTCAAATTGATGCAATCTTGTTGAAATTAAATAAATTTACCATGGAAGTAAATTTAACCTGCAGTTTATAAAACTGGGTATAATTTAATTAAAAATCAATAAATTTGTATTTATGTGATTTCATGTTATTTTTAACGATTTTAAAATTGAAGCGATATGAGTGCACAATAAGCGCAATTTTAGTAGCTCATTATTCATGTCCAATTTGTTTCTATTGTTTTATGCCTCTGTAGTTTTATATCTGTAATTTGAACATAGCTTTTGTTGTATTACCTGCTGATAAACGTTCCCAAAATATTGTACATAAAATATACTCATTTTCTCTAAAATAACGTAGGAACTTTTATCCGTAGCAAATATAAAAATATTTTTCATAATGAATGTGTGAATCAATTTCTGGTTGAAACAAGTGAGTAAAATGGATTCCCATTCCCATCCAATACGGAATATCCGTTGCATAGTTTCGTTGTTCTGAGCACTAAGCCCGAACAATACCGGTATAGTATACACGTGTGCGAAGTGTAACATGATGTCGTAGTTCGCAGCTTCGCGACACCGACCGTTAAGAGGAGGTCTCTGCTTATAGCAGCCAAGGTTACTTACTATACGTTGTCGTGTAGCCATAGGCACCGGTGATCCTACCACTGTTAGGTGGTATTAATAACATGGGATTCCTATTTTATTTTCACGTGCGGAGACACGGAGAAATAGACGTATACGTCCCCCGCTGAAATGAGATATAATTGAGCACGAATTATTCTGATTGTAAATAGGTTTTATTGAAGTCTTTTATGTCATTCGGGTAAGGCAAATAATTTCAGTGACTATCGCAAAAAAATTTAAATGTTATTTTATATAACATTACACTATGTTCCTACAATTGGAGTAGCTCGAATCCTTGAAAAATAACCATAAATTATTAGATTTATCTTGCAATTAATCTTCGCTAAACAAAGCTATCCCGATTCACCACTTTCCTTTCATGCACATTCAAAATAATTTTTTTATATGCATGTCTATTTTTCATGTACGGAATCTTACATTCATGAAATTTTTATGCCAATTTACCTATTACCTACTAGATGGGGTAGGTAGCTCAGTGGCATCGAGTCGGCCTGTGGAATTTGAGAACCCTGGTTCGATCCCCACAGCCGACAAACAATTTTCACTAAATTAAATCTACCCCTGTGGCTCCCCCTCCACTATCATCTTTGGGAGCCGTGATTTGACGGCTGATAACCTGCTTCGGGAAAGTGTCACACCCAGTAATGGGTAAAAGGGGTGATGATATATTTATTTATTTATGTGGTATTAGTTCTTGGTAAATGATATATTTTTATGCATTAAGGACGATTATCAGCCGTCAAGGATGAAGATGCTCAGTATTATTTTATAAGAAACTATAAAAAGAAGTAATTTCAATTTCATTTAAAATTTCTGCTATAAAATTATATCTTGTACATCATTTATAATGATTGAATTTGTACACTTTAATGATATAAAAGTTTCATAATAAATGGATTAAAAAATCAAAATGAAATAGATATATCATCACATTGTGGCGTAGCACTCTCCCGTAGCAGATCTTGGTAAGTTATATATTTATACGCGTTAAGTGTATGTACCAGCCGTCAAATAAAGGCGTTCAAAAATGCTAGTGCTGGGGGAGCTACAGAGAGAATTTTAATTTGATGAAAATTATATGTTGTCTGTGGGAATCGAACTTGATGAATTAAGAAAACAATTTTAAACAATTTTGAAATAACAACTTAACGCATAAGAGGCTCAATTTTACATTTCATGCAGAAATAAAATGAACATTTAAGAAGATGCCAGTGAACATTAACCACATATTATTTACACTGAGAATTCAGTATTCGGTATAGATCAAGTTCGAGACCTGTTCGAGGACTGTTACCAAACTACTGACGAGCTAGGTGTATACTAGAGATCGCGAGCAGCTCAAGTTCGGTTCGTGTATTCATCTGAAGTTCGTTATATGAGCGGTAAGATCAAAGGAATTGTTCGCACGAATATAGTATTTCTGGTGTGGACGTTTGAAATTTGATTTTGTGATGTTTTTTACTCATTTTCAAATAAGAACTTCTCTCAAACTATTCGGCAAATATGAGTACAGAATTCAAATATGTGGTGTGGATGTTGAGCTCGCTACTGATCTCAAACTGTTAGCATAATTTTTGAACTGCTCGCGAACATTTTATTTTGGTCTATATGTAGCTTTACTTGTTACTAAATCTGAATTATGGTATGTATTTAAGAAAATATCTGATGTGGACACCACATGACTTCCTTGTACACGTATTAAACTATAGATATTTTGTTAATTGCACATATTTGACATTAAATCTTTTATTTTTTGTTCAAATCCATAGCAAACTTAATTTAAAAAAAAATCAAAAAATATATAATATTTAAATTTAGATATCTCGTTTATGCAAAAAGCTAATTAAAAAATTCTTAATGTGCTAGACGCAGAATTTAATTCTCTAAAACTTTTATTTGCAGCATTCATTTCTAAAATAATACCATTTTTTTCAAGAAAAACTGTTAGCAGCTTCATGTAATGTGCCACTTCCGGTTAGTCTATTTTAACCAAAATCTATTATGTTATTTCCATTGATATAGTAGTCTTATATACCAAATTTGGAAAGTTTTAAATTATATTTGAATATAGTTTTTCATGAAAATCTATTATAGGCTTCAAGTAAAGTACCACTTCCGGTAGTTGTATAATGACCAAAAAGGGAGGTGCACAACTAGATGTTATAACAGTCCTAAATATAAAGTTTCAATTTTCTACGGCTTACCGTTTTTGAGTTATGCGAGATACGTACGTACGTACAGACGGCATGGCGAAATTAGTCAAAATGGATTCAGGGAGGGCCAAAACACCTATTTCCGTTGAAATCTGAGAACCGAAAATTTTCGCGATTACAATACTTCCTTTACTTCGTACAAGGAAGTAAAAAATTGTCATTATAATTAATTAATTACTTTTTGGTATTAGTTTTCCACATTCAAAAATATCTGATGTGGACACCACATGACTTCCTTGTACCCGTATTAAACTATAGATATGTTTTTAATTGCACATATTTGGCATTAAATCTTTTATTTTTTGTTCTAATCCACAGCAAACTTAATTTTTTTTTAAATCAAAAAATATATAATATTTAAATTTAGATATCTCGTTTATGCAAAAAGCTAATTTAAAAATTCTTAATGTGCTAGACGCAGAATTTAATTCTCTAAAACTTTTATTTGCAGCATTTATTTCTAAAATTAAAATAATACCATTTTTTTCAAGGAAAACTGTTAGCAGCTTCATGTAATGTGTCACTTCCGGTTAGTCTATTTTAACCAAAATCTATTATGTTATTTCCATTGATATAGTAGTCTTATATACCAAATTTGGAAAGTTTTAAATTATATTTGAATATAGTTTTTCATGAAAATCTATTATAGGCTTCAAGTAAAGTACCACTTCCGGTAGTTGTATAATGACCAAAAAGGGAGGTGCACAACTAGATGTTATAACAGTCCTAAATATAAAGTTTCAATTTTCTACGGCTTACCGTTTTTGAGTTATGCGAGATACGTACGTGCATACGTACGTACGTACGTACATACGTACGTACAGACGGCATGACGAAATTAGTCAAAATGGATTCAGGGAGGGCCAAAACACCTATTTCCGTTGAAATCTGAGAACCGAAAATTTTCGCGATTACAATACTTCCTTTACTTCGTACAAGGAAGTAAAAATATTGTGGATTTTAAATGATCAATTTTGTCTAAAATGTTACTTAAATATTCATTAAAGCATGTGTTAAAAATATACAAGAATTATTCCTAGTGCATTGTATGGTATGACATACTTTTATTAGTGTATCAATATTCAAATATACTAGTTCTACATCGACTTGACAATGACGTCATAGGCTATGTGCATATCTTTCTAGCTCTTAAATAGTTTTTTGTACTCGTTACCTTCAAAATGACACTTCCCGCACGCAACACTCAATCTGGAATAAGTGCTTCCCAATCGATTGTAAAAATTGCAAAAAAAAACACTAAAATCTAATTTATAAAATACAACTTTCCTGAATTTTCCTCTATTAAATGTTTGGGAAATAAGAGTAATTTGCTAAAATTCCTTCAATATTTGTCAGCATTAGTGTCATCTATTTGACAACCTCTTGAACTAAATACGTCATTGATACAACTTCTTGCAGATTGTAACACAAATCGCGACTAATACTATATAAATAATAAGAAAAAACACATATTGTGAAATATAATAACTTAGTTTAATGGAAAAGTAAAATTAAAACAACATAAAATGCTTAAATTAATTAATCTATTTTAGGTTAGATTTGATATTTGAACTAAAAAACAATATTTTCAGATTGGGAATTCATAGATTGTTTATAATTTGCAGATTCTGGTGTACTCACACAAGTTGAAATTAAAGATGATTTTTTTTTTAAATACCAGTACTCGAACAAAAAAGACATCGTCTTCCCGCACTTAGTTCGTAAATAACGATTAGAGAAAAATACTTCAATACCACTTTCATTAAAAACATTTTCTTTCTCCGATAGCGAGAAAGATACGAATATTATATTATGTCACAATCAAGTTTCTCTGAAAATAGTTATCTATTTTTAATTTATTGCAAGCGAATTAAGATGTAAGTACCTACATTTGTAGCTCAAGGGGCCTTGGGTTCTATACCACCATGACCAATATTATATTAAATTTTATTATGTGATAAACATGTTCGCTGCAGTCTATCTTTTCCTAATATCTGTAGGTATCGAGTTCCGACAGTTAGTAAATATAGCTTATACAAAAAATTGCAATTTACGACAAATTGCATTTTTTTTAATGAAACCCAGAAATTGATAAAATAAATAGTTTTTAAATATTCTACTTACTTTAATTTTTTAGATTTCGACGTCCGATTTTAAACAGAAGTAAAATTAATGTCGAAATAAACTTTCATAACTTTTATAATAACAAACAAATAATTGTTTAATTATTAGAAATAAAAAGCAATCAACTATTCAAGCAAACGATTGTTACTATTTAATTTCACTAAAACATGTATTTTGGTCATAAACGAAAATAATGAAGCATAAAGTATTAATAACCAGCATTGACGATAACGAACAAATGAATAACGCGGCAGTCACAACCGCCTAATTGGATTACATTCCGCATGAGAGCGCGCCGAGCGACACGTAAGCGTCGTGTGGGCGCTGCTACACGCGCAGGAGCAATGGCGGCGCCAGTGACGTAAACGTATCGCTTCGTGATTGTTTTGGTCGATATTGTTCATCCTGGTGAATTTTACAATACGGTGGATACTTTTTTTTAATGAAATTATGTGGTAGCTTTACTGTAATCCCAAAATTAAATATTTTATAATTTTATTTTATTACAGAAGGTTAAGCCAATTTTCACTTTTGAGGTTAGCTTGTTAATTATAATGTATTTCTTTTAATAATTGCATTTTAACAGAAACAGTGCATAAATTATTTGCTCCAAAATATTTTAAATGGCATAATAAAACAAGTAATGTAAGTTCTGCTGCACAATTAAATTCCATGACGTATCTATCTCACTTATGATTTGTCCATATGTCTGTTACAAAGATCAGTAATGCCTCGGAATTTTATTTCAAAGCAATATATAATAGATATATTAAAAATTTACAATGATTTCTGCTAATATGAACTATGAATTTAGATTTAAATATTCAAAACTATTATACTTTTCATGTATAGTTTTTAAAATATAGATTCCCGGTTTTAGAATTGTGACGTCACGTATTCGATTCTCACACAAAGACGTTACTTACACAACCATCTTGAATTTCAATGTTATATACCAAATGTCCACAGATTTTAAACTACAAGATGGGTAAATTTTATGAAAATAGCTGCCGTTGAATTTGAACGAAGAATCAATCATAGTTTATAAACACGAAAACCACGTGTGTGTTATCTGAAAATATGTAACTTATTTGTTTATTACAGTTTGTGGCGTTTACAATTATTATTTGAATTCGCAGACTATTTATGGCAATTTGTGTTTCAATTTCCTTTCTAAAAATATACTGTTTGGTAAAAATTTGGAAAAATGAAGGAAAAATACCAGAAATTATTTATCATAAGTAAGAAGTAAAACTATTTTCGATATAGTAATTATACTTCATTTAATTTATAGAATACCAAAGAAAAATGTAGCAGCATTGATTGCGTTGTTGTACGAGTATACAACAACAAGGAAAAAATCCATCTAAATGATATTGTGTATATTTGTTCCCTAAAATCTGTGATAAACGTCTATGTAACTTAGATAAGAAACGCAATAATATTTGAAATATAATTGGGTCTCAGAAGTAAAGAACTTGTTTGAAAACTTTAGTTACGGTGATTTCATGGCAACTAAAAATGCTATATTGCTTAAAAAATAGTATCGGTATTATAACAAGAGATCTGGAAGAATAATTAAGATGTCAAGATCTGCATAGAGTCGCGAATGGATAATTTTGTACAATGTATAAAAATTTCCTCGGTGAAGGGAGCACACAAAAGTATTTGTTAATGAACTTGAATGTAAAATTTGCTACAGTAATCACTCAGTTACGTACAGCTAGTAAATTGTCATAAACAATAAAACATATAAAAATATCTGATGTGGACACCACATGACTTCCTTGTACCCGTATTAAACTATAGATTTTTTTTAATTGCACATATTTGGCATTAAATCTTTTATTTTTTGTTCTAATCCACAGCAAACTTAATTTTTTTTAAAATCAAAAAATATATAATATTTAAATTTAGATATCTCGTTTATGCAAAAAGCTAATTTAAAAATTCTTAATGTGCTAGACGCAGAATTTAATTCTCTAAAACTTTTATTTGCAGCATTTATTACTTCCTTGTACGAAGTAAAGGAAGTATTGTTATCGCGAAAATTTTCGGTTCTCAGATTTCAGTGGAAATACGCATTTTGGCCCTCCCTGAGTCCATTTTGACTAATTTCGTCGTGACGTCTGTACGTACGTATGTACGTATGTACGTACGTACGTACGTACGTACGTATGTATCTCGCATAACTCAAAAACGGTAAGCCGTAGAAAATTGAAATTTTATATTTAGGACTGTTATAACATCTAGTTGTGCACCTCCCTTTTTGGTCATTATATAACTTCCGGAAGTGGTACTTTACTTGAAGCCTATAATAAATTTTCATGAAAAACTATATTCAAATATAATTTAAAACTTTCCAAATTTGGTATATAAGACTACTATATCAATGGAAATAATATAATAGATTTTGGTTAAAATACACTAACCGGAAGTGACACATTACATGAAGCTGCTAACAGTTTTCCTTGAAAAAAATGGTATTATTTTAATTTTAGAAATAAATGCTTCAAATAAAAGTTTTAGAGAATTAAATTCTGCGTCTAGCACATTAAGAATTTTTAAATTAGCCTTTTGCATAAGCGAGATATCTAAATTTAAATAGTATATATTTTGTGTTTTTTTTTAATTAAGTTTGCTTTGGATTAGAACAAAAAATAAAAAATAAAAGATTTTATGTGAAATATGTGCAATTAAAAAAATATCTATAGTTAATACGCGTACAAGGAAGTCATGTGGTGTCCACATCAGATTTTTTTTAAAATTAAAATAATACCATTTTTTTCAAGGAAAACTGTTAGCAGCTTCATGTAATGTGTCACTTCCGGTTAGTCTATTTTAACCAAAATCTATTATGTTATTTCCATTGATATAGTAGTCTTATATACCAAATTTGGAAAGTTTTAAATTATATTTGAATATAGTTTTTCATGAAAATCTATTATAGGCTTCAAGTAAAGTACCACTTCCGGTAGTTGTATAATGACCAAAAAGGGAGGTGCACAACTAGATGTTATAACAGTCCTAAATATAAAGTTTCAATTTTCTACGGCTTACCGTTTTTGAGTTATGCGAGATACGTACGTACATACGTACGTACAGACGGCATGACGAAATTAGTCAAAATGGATTCAGGGAGGGCCAAAACACCTATTTCCGTTGAAATCTGAGAACCGAAAATTTTCGCGATTACAATACTTCCTTTACTTCGTACAAGGAAGTAATTAACCCTAATGAGCTATGCAATCTAATAAGTACGAAATGGAAGACCTAAAATACATATTATGTACTTATCTAATTTATGCCCTGTTTTTTACACTTCAATATAGAAAATAAAAATCAGGCCCTAAATTTATACTATATTATAGCAAATGCATTAAAACTGGAATCATTTGTTCTACATGATGCTCTTATATAATATAATAATTAAATTGATGTTTACAACTATATGTATGTTGATTCACATGTTATATATTATATTGCAATACTATACAGAACAATTACGTTATCAGGACATGTCCTGGAAAACGTAATGAATTAATAATAATAATGATATTTGTAAAACAAGACAGAACAAAGAATGAAAAGAATGTTACATCGGATATTATGCAAAAAGTAACATATTTAAAGAAATAAAGTATAGTATTTATAAATTTGATAGATTTAACTGTCGGTTCTCGTTGAAACATTTTATAATAAAATTAAATTAAAAAACACTAGGTTAGTTTCAAATAATGTAAAGTTTATTTGAAACTAACCTAGTGTTTTTTAATTTAATTTTATAGTATTTATGATATGTCTGTATTAGAAGAAAATCATATTAACAGATTAGTTGGCCAAACAGTAATGTGTTGTTCGGAAATAAGACTTCATAGTATTGATAAAAAGCATGCTACAAAGGAACAGGGATATTTAACCAGAAAAACCTTGTCTAAGTTAGTACTTTTTAACAATAATATATATTATTTACAAATAAATTTCTACCGTTTTATTTTCCGCAATTAGCGAACTTTTAACAGCCCATGAAATCACATAGTTCATATACGTATAGCGTTATTCATCCTGTAGTTTAAAATATGTGCAACCATCAGGTTCAAAGCTGTAACAATCTAACCTAATATTATTTAGCTGTCATCTGCTAGAGTGAAGGTGAGGTACGTGCATAAACGCCAAGTAAATTCAGTATAGTATAATATTTGTCCGTCAGAGTAAAATATGTCGTTCTAATGAGTGATGTAGTCACTTGGATCCTGGATTTTAACTTAAAGCTTATTTAAAAAAAAAAATGATATCTTTTAAACTATATACATATAAGACGTGAAAACATACTTATAAAACAGTAGGACCGCTCTCAGAAAAAAATAGATCAGAAAATGTGGGAAGAATTCATTTTAATTAAAAACCCCGATGGGTTAAGCTAGAAAATATGAATAATTTCTTGAAAATTTCTAAGTGAATGATTTTAATTACGATCATAAGCACATTTAAAGAGGTAGAAATGGTAACACAAGGTGCGGTACCGATAAAATTGGGAAAGTTACACATACAATTTTTTTTTCTACGATTGCTATGAAAAGTTGACAATTACGCTCTCATTTGTCATCGTAAAGTTGACATTTTCTGTGGAACATTCTAAAAATATCTTTGTCGCGCGTCTCCAATGGCAACATGCGAAAAAGATGCTAAATGCGCGCATTTCCAATGATAACGTGCGAAAAAGATATTAAATTCGCGCTTATTTCAATAGTTACCACGGTTACAAACAAAACGGAAACTTGTCATATTTACAGTTGACAGAACGAATTTATTTTATATACGTATACGTGCAAGATGCAATCGTAGAAAAAATTATGTGAGATCACGAGCGTAAAGTGTCTTTGTTCCTCTTACACTATTGCAGCTCTCGCCTTCAGCTCGCGCTGCAATTACCGTGTTCCAGTAATAAATAATCACTTTACGCGCTTAATACACAAATAACTATTTTGAGTTCTTATCTCTAAAAAAATATTATACCAAGATTACTTTTATCTTCACGGCAGTTATTTTTTTATAGAATTACATGAACTAAAATTAAATTTAATGATAACTATATCATTGTAAACTTAATATCAAATTTCGTATTCTAGGCTACTTAAATGATTTCTTTATTATTCGATCTCAGCCCACACCAGAAAATTGTATCCTCTGTACCTCAACCACTACCAACAAATAATATATGTGACTCTAGCTTTTTTTTAATCTCATCTAGGAAAATCCTGAAAAAGTCTTTAAGATGAATGAAACTTACTATGTATTCTATATAATTTTAAAGCCAAAACTTCAAAGTATGATAATACACTAGATAACATGTATAAAAGAAAAAGATTAAAATATTGAACGTAAGTTCTTAAAAATGCTCGACATTATTTTAATAAAAGAAATTTAGTGTAACCAAGTATATGGTCCTCTATAACTAGAACCTTGGCAAGCTAACTTAGCGCTAGGTGTGGAAAATTTATAAGTTGTCCTTGGGTAGTGTTCTCTCATATCTACAATGCGAGACCTACAAAAAATATAACTTACCAGAAAAATTTCAAGAAATACTCTAATAGAAAACAAAATTATATGCGCATAGTACATTACTTGTGAAAAAAACTCCAACTCAAACAAAGTAAACAGGAAAATATGATCGTAAAACGCACAAAAATACTGATTTATTCTGTTCACACTAACTCTTCCTGAGTATGTAGCTGGTATTTAGCACATAACTGATACTCTGACAATAAAATTTAATTTTGTAAAACGACATAGCATCACTGGCGAATGCTAAATATTATTGTATGCGGGCATTCGGATCTATAGCTGATGTAGATTAGGGATGTATGTACGATTAAAATATGGAATGTCAAATTACCTACCTAGTCGGCAAATAATATGTATTTGTATTGAGTGGCCATCTAGCTAAATATGTTACGAAAAAAAATGTATCTACGAGGGAAATCTACGTCTAACTAAAAATATGAGGTTTATTAATCATCCTACATATTGTTAAGTATTAAGAAGGCGTCTGTTACGGAAGCATCACTCTCTATAATAAGTCTCTTTGGGTGTTTTAAATTTTTCTTCAAAGTGAGAAGTTACAATTTCTACATTATTAGGCGAGAAATGTACATCAAATTAATGCAGAAAAGAATACTTTCTCTCATTGTCGTATAATTATTTACATATCAAGGTTGTAAAAGTAAAAATGTTTAGATAAATTTTGAAATGCGCGCCAATATCCATTATGTTATATAAACTTTTCTTCATTTTTTTGTGATTGGTTAGATTTATATTATTATCAGGATTACGGAAAACTCTTACACGATATTTTGTTGTGAAACTGAGTTCAGGCCAAATTGTTTCACCTTAAAGGCGTTCTATTTTAAATGTTAAATTTGAGTAAAAGGGCGTCGACGTACTCATTGTAAGTTCGAGCGCGTTTTTCGAAGTTCGCTTTACATTATTTTTGTTCGAAAACAACGTGCAAACGCAAAAACAAATGGCATTCTAATGCAAATCTCCGCGTATGAAAGTGTGTTCGCTTGGCAGATATTTATTTACGGTACGTGAGACATACAGACAGGTCACGGACGTCGGAACCTTTTAAAAATACGAGAAAGCAATTTGATGTTTCAATACTTGCACTCACTCATAAGTCACAATGCAGAATATTTTATTAATGTCTCGGGTTATGCGATTTAATTGTTATTATTATTTCTTATTATTTCCTATATTATCTATGTTATGCTGTATAAAGGAAATTTAATTCCAATGGACTACTCGACTATAGTTATAAAATCATAAATTAGTCATTTATAGGCTCAAAAACTTCGTACCACAGATAATCAAAGTTTTAAGACATTTTAATGGCGTTAACATTGAGGTCAGGGCATTGCAAATCTCTCTCACACATTTAGTCTATTCCAAATTCTTTTTACTGTCCATGTCTTTGGTTTTCGCTAACATACACCAAATTTCGATGTTATTGTTTTTGTTTGCGTCACTAGATACAGAATTAATAAGTATCTAATATGTTACTACTTAGATAATAATATATTATTATACGAGTTTATAAGACCATGTATTATCGCACATATGGAATACGACGAGCGGAGCGAAGTGTGCTCCGAAGAATCGAGTGTGACAAGAACACGAGTATAAAATATTAGATTTTTTTTACTTTTCGATATTTATTTGATAGAAATTTTGCAAAAACAAATGGATTTATGCGACATGTGGTAACAATGCCGAATAAATTTTTACGTTTTTAACTATAAATTCAGAAGAATATATTTAAAAAATAAAACTATTTTTAATCGTGAAATTACTATGCTCGCGAAATTTTCGCAGCTTTTAGTTTATTTCACATGTGTATAAATGCTAATTTAATAATTTTCATGCAAATATGTAGTTATAATATAAGATCTGAAAGGAAAAATATTGATATTTTAAGTATTAAATTATAATATCGTCTTAAATTGATCTTCTTATTGAGATATCTTTATAATAACATATTAAATAATTATCTGAAGTTGAAAATATTTTCAGAACATTTAAAAATATTTGACGTTATCATTTTGTAATAAACATTTAACGTGTGGCTGAGTAGTAGTTACAATCTTACAAAATACAAAGTTACAAAAAAAGTTTAACAATACACTCTATTATTAAACTGTTTTCAATATAATAATGGACCGATTGTGAACGCAAAGTATAAAAACAGGTTTAGATTAAGTTGATACGAATCAGGAAAGGAAAAGACATGCTGAAATCAAACATTTGACTTTGACAATCTTACAGATTATTTACTATTCTTTTTAATATAACTGATATCGATGCAAAGTTTTAATTATTTGTCACGAAACGGTGTTAAAAAAGCATACATTGGTTCTTGAGGTGTACATTTTAATGCCACTTGCCGAAATGAAATTTTTATGTCCTAAGTTTATATAAGTGTAATGTATCAAAATTAATAACAAATTTTTGAGGTCAGTTTGAGTACAAAATGTTATGTGACCATGGGTTCCATTTCTTTTGATTACCAAAATATATAAGGTCAAAATTTTATAAATAACAGCAATTTTTAAAAATATTTAGGCTTCTGAATATTCTTTTAAGTAAAAATATATAGAGAAAAATTTAAATAAAATCAGATTTGAATCACAGGCGATTGTAATTTAGTTGCCAGAGTTCCAGATTCTCAGGTTCAAATCCTAGCGGTATCCCAATTTTTCTCTTTATAATTTTATTTGAGTAGCAATTTTAAAAATCAATATCAAGTTATAATTAGGGAAAACAAAATACGATACGGACAACAAAACATAATATAAAATATAAATGAAATATGTGTATATTAAATAATGCAACAATATACTTATAACAAGCGGTACCATTACACAATCAATATCTGCAGATTCCGCAGCACTAAATTCCTTTTTTGTAAAATAAATAAGGTTCAACAAGGTCAATTTAAATCAAGATTTAATTTTGTTATTGTATGTTTTGTTTTTAAAAGTATCTTGATTACAAAATTTAAACAAATTTTCTTTTATTTATAAAACTTTCACCGCTTGTATTTTGGTAACCAAAAGAAATAGGACTATGTTAATGACATTTTATTACTCAAAATTACTTATGCATTCAATTTTGTTACACTAGTACTGAAACAACCTGTATACTAGGTATAGTTCCTCCTTTATTCCCACAATACTCTTGAGGCATATATCTTCTCTAAGAATGGAAATATTTTTTACATTTAACACCATTTACAATATTTAAAACTTATGTTAGTCTATAATTATATATCAAATTAAATTTTAATAAATTTTTTGCACTTTTTTCCACGTCATGTACACAACTTTGGTCATGTACTTAATATCATTATTCCAGTAACGATCAAACACATGTATCATTCATTGAAAAAGTGACTTATCTCCGTCTAATTCCATTTTGGAATATTAAACTATGTTTTATTGTTTTATAATTTAAATTTTAAAGCTTATAGTAGGTTTCACAAATGAGTACCTATTTAAAGTCAAAGAGATACTTTTATATTCTAAAAATAAGGACATACACCCCTTTTATAATGAACGGAACATATATAAAATTGTATGTTTGATGAATATTAATTACAGGATGAATCTAATCAATGTTTCACGGGCTACCTCATTTCAAAGGACATAGCGTAATGTGATGTACTTGTAAATTTCTTCAATACGATGCTGGTAGCGGTGTGACGATATTATATCTGTATGAATATGATATGCAACAGTAATATTAGTAATAACTCTCGTTTTTTTTGTTTCAAAATAATTTAATGATTGATATTACTACTATTTATTTTGAATATGTTTCAACGAGAGCCAACACACACGTCCATAGAAATTATTAACAGTAATATTATGTTATGATAGTTGTCCATACACATCTGGATCTCCCTGTCGTTGTCACAATGTTATTGTTCTGATAGCTATAAAGGTTTGTCATCGTCCGCAAAATTGCAACGTAACGAAAATTACACATCGGGTATCACAAGTTGGAATCACGAATTACAAGTAATATCGATACTGCATGTAGTAAATCTAAAATGGAGATACACTAGTAAAATTTGAACACTACTGACCCAGTGGAGTAGGTGGCTCAGTGGTATTAAGTCACCCTGTGGATTCCCACAGCCGACAAACAGTTTTCACCACGTTAAAACTATCCCTGTGGCTCCCCCTCCACTAACATCTTTGGGAGTCGTGATTTGACGGCTGGTAACCGCAATTCACGCGAAACTAATATATCACTTACTGAGATCTGCTACGGCAGGGTACCACACCCAGTAATGAGTAAAAGGCGTGATGATATATTTATTTTACAACAGCAACGTGATCATAAAATGGGTATACTATGTGCATACGGATTTTATACAATCGATTCTCAATATCAACGTAGTACTGTATTGCAAAAAATGATAAACAAAGCCAATTTCACATTTCTATATCTAACCGCGTACTTCATGAATTTACCGCACTTATTACGCCACTGGTGCATTCTCCTATCGTAATACAATATAACATAGTTTTTTAAAAGATCTTAACACTTTCAGCATCGCATATTTACTCATTTTAAATTAATTGAGAAAAAACGCTTCAACAAATGATACGAAACACTAAATTCTACCGCTTTACTTAAAGCATTTTGTTTCTAAAATAAAAATAATAATAAATAATAAGTGATTGACCCCTGACAAGAAAGTTTCAAAAGCTTCGGAATATTCTGTACATATCATACTAAAATTCAATTCATATTTATTTTGAGCAATGGTACAAATTTCAGAAGGAAATATATTTTCATGAGAATTGATTCCTTTTCTAATTATAAAACAAATATCAAATAAAACTAGTATGTGATTAAATTCTGCATTTATGGGGTAGGTGGCTCAGTGGTATCGAGTCGGCCTGTGGATCTTGAGAACCCTGGTTCGATCGTCACAGCCGACAAACAATTTTCACCAATTTAAATCTACCCCTGTGGCTCCCCCTCCACTAATATGTTTGGAGGCTGTGATTTGACGACTGGTAATCGCACTTCACGCGAAAAAATATATCACTTACCGAGATCTGCTTAGGCAGAGTGCCACACCCAGTAATGGGTAAAAGGCGTGATATATTTATTTATTTAATACTATACATTTAATTTTTCTTGTCGTTACAGTACATGCAAATCCTGCAAATCTCGTTAAATAAGCATCACATCGGACACGACAGACTGTAGGTTGTAGAATCAGTGTCGCTTGGAAAGTGCTTTGCTGACATCTGAGATTCGCTACTAAATTCTGCCTCTGCGTGTCCTCTTGTCAATCAGAACGTCATGCAATACGCGAGACTCAGTGTTAGAATAAATATGTGCACAAATTTATATCGCTACGTATAATCGCACGCACTTAATAAAAATTAGTTTAAATATCTACACGCACTTTGTGACCTATGAGATAATTTCAAAATTATTTTGTAAATATACTGCGATCTACGACAATTTGAAGTTTTAAGAAAGTTGTTTAGATGTTTATATTTCGTAATTGTAATTGTTGTTGTTAATTACAGATCACGGCAATTTTATACGCAAATAAAATTGTAATTAAAAACAGAGTATTTTTGACAGTTCTTTCTAAATGATCCAACAAACTTACATAAACATGTAATTATACAATAACACACTCGCGACAAAAAATTTCCATAGTAAGAATATTCCACAGAATGTGACCTTTAACTTGGTTTAGCCTTTGCCCCACGCATTTACTGCTTTCTCTGCCGAAATTTACGTACAAAAATGTTTCCGAATATTCCTGACTATTATCTTATTTAACAGTTAGTCAAATACACATGTCCATGGCCGTATCAAGAAAAGATCGAGAGGTGGTTTTCTAAATATGAAATAATTATATAAACTATATGTTTTTTATATTTAAAATGCAAATAATATATTGAATATATGAAACATTTTATTCGTAAAACTACAAAATTTAAATCTATCCCTGTGGCTCCTCCTCCACTAATACCTTTGGAGGCCGTGATTTGACGACTGGTAACCGCACTTCACGCGAAAAAATATATCACTTACCGAGATCTGCTTAGGTAGAGTGCCACATCCAGTGATGGGTAAAAGGCGTGATGATATATTTATTTATTTATTTTTACAAAATTATAATATTATTAAAAATACATTATAAAATAAATCGTCGATTTTTATTAGAAAAATCAACCACAACATCTTCTTTAATTATTATATCTTTATGAGCAATATATTAAAAAAAAATTGGTGGAGGGGGTTAGATCACCCTCTCTAAATACAACCATGACACAGGTGCTCACTGTAATTAACAATAATTAAAATTAGAAGCAATTAAAATCAGGTTGAAATTAATTTTAGCAGTTTAATTACGGGATAGAGATTAAAAACACTATATATCTGATAAAGTATTATAGTTAAATACCACAAAATAAATAAATATAGGTATATGAACTACCACACTGCGGCTCGGTGAATCGGAACCATGTACTGTAATTGGGATAAGTTCCTGTTGTACAGAGCAGCATGAATAAATACATAAATCTCGTCATTTAGCCTCTACTAAGGCCGTAGTAGATCTCGGTAAATTATATATTTTAATGCGTGAAGTGCGGTTACCAGCTGTCACGTTACAGTCCTCAAAGATATTAATGGAGGAGTAGCTACAAGGAAAAATTTAATGTGGAGTAAAATTTGCCAGCTGTGTGAATAGAACTTGAATTCTCAAAGCAAGCATGAATTTTTTTCAAACAATTAATTACTTAATTAATTTGGTCAGTTTACACAAAGTTAATACTATTGAATTCATCTATCAACAATACTAGCAGTTAGATAAGATAAGATTCATTTTTCAGTGACATAATTACTGGTATACGCTTTTTACGTCATAATGCTATAATTGAAAATGTATTGACAATTTGTGGATTTGAGAACCAAAGTTTGATTACCACAGACGACATACTGATTTTCACCATATTCAAATTACCCCTGTAACTCACCCTCCACTGGCCGTGATTTGACATGCGCATAATATATCACTTAACCGAGATCTGCTACGGGATGTGCCACACGCAGTAATGGGTGAAAGGTGTGATGCTATCTACAAAACTTTTGTAATTTTCAATAGGATTTCGATTATGATTACTTTTCAGTAGTATATTAATTCTTAATAATAATAATAATAATATATCATCACTGGGTGATCCACAGGCCGACTCGATACCACTGAGCCACCTACCCCATATTAATTCTTAATGCTGTGTTAAATTCGATTGGGCCATTTTATTATCGTAAACTGTCCTAAATCCGAACTGAGGGTAATAATGTATAAACTAATTTGATATCAGCCCATGTGTATGTCACAAATTATTTCAGTGTTAAAAATCATCTTTGATCAATATATATATATATATATATATATATATATATATATATATATATATATATATATATATATATATATATATATATATATATATATTTTAAGGGTTTATAGAGATTTCGACTGCAGTGACCAATATTTGCGAAAGATTTTTCAAAAGAGATCTGCGATGCAGAACTTCCATCACCAAAAATTGGTTAGGGAGGGAGATGAATTATGACTACTCCATTGTTATTGTAGAACAGCGAATAATCAAATATTTATTATTATTAACAGGTAACGTTGTGATGATCTTAAAAAAAATACTATTCTTATTTTAAAAAATTATTACAAGAATCCAATTCAACTTCAACGTAGTTTTTTGCTTCACTTAAATAAAAATTTATAAACCAAGAACAACTAAATTAATCGATATTCCCTCATTAAGATTAACGATATACTAACACATTGCATAGCTATATGTCACTATTACTATTGCATACTTGTAGATAGTTATGAAATGGAAATCGTTAATCGTAAATGCATAGAACCATAGAATTTTATCGCATATACTGTGCAACCGAGATTATGCTGGGTGTTCTGCTATTGTAGCAGTGTAAGATGTGACAAATGTTGATCGTTGAAACACAGAGCAATGAGAGGTTATTGCCAAGTGCAACGAAAGCGAATTCACTTTAATCGTTAAAAGTTAAACGACGAGAAAATAATAAAATAACACACATTCATGCATTGTTTTTATTAATTCACACTACTCAAAACTGGTCCGTATTCATATAAATTTTAAAGGTTATTACGAACAACATTTCTTCATTCTTTTAAGGACCGATTTATCGAGATGCAGTGTTATAATATTAATGAAAAATATAACAATAAAAAAATACAGAAATAAGTTATATATGAATGAATAAAATTAACAAATAAAATTTAATTATTCTTAATTAAACCGATTTATAGGCAATATTTACAGTAAAGCTATCCATCCAGTGGCACGAAAATAAGAAATAAAAATATATTTTTCGATTTAAACATTTTTTTATCCATTATAAGTATATCAAATAATATATACCTATCCAAAGTTATAAAATACCCTATATTGTGATTTTCACGTGATAATTATCCTACAGATGACATATTTGTCACTTTATTCCATAGTTAAGCTGACTCTTCTTTACATTTTACTATTTAAAATAGTGCTTTACCACCTAATATATTATGTTGTATATTCAAAGGTTTTACCGGGATCTCTTTTATTTATTTGCTAGTCTGTAAACAAGAACTTCATCCCAATTATAGTGCAGAGGACCTATAACTTTAGAGGAAGTCAAAACACTTACGCCGTACTTATATTATTTACAATTGAATTGAAAAATATTTCTGCATTATATATTTTTTGTTATCCAGCGCATTTCTAAATTATTTTAGAGAAAAATGCTTCAAATAAAACTGGCAGAAAATTTATTTCTCCATATCAATACAGAATAAAAATACTAATATTAAGAACATTTTTAAAGCGGCATCTTTATATGTTATTCCTTCTTGAAAACATTTATACAGTGGTATAAATTGGAAGAAAAATAAGGGGGAAAACTGAATTTAGAAAAATATGATTATTTTATTCAGCACATAATTTACTCGTATGTTTATATATGAACAATTGAGAACAAAACAGTGATTTATAATTTCATCAAACATAAAAATCTAACCAAACAAAAACCAAGAAGTTAAGAATCCTTATGAATTAACACAAAACGGATGTATAAATTATAGAACAATAAATATATTCTTTAGGAAAAACTATGAATTTTCTCGTAAACGTAAAAACTAAACCTACATGGTTTTTAATGGCAAAATTAGCATGAATTAAAATACACAAGTGTGAGAACAAGATACCGATAGCAACAGCATAGTTACATGATTCTCTAGTTAACTGTAGCGAGATAACAGAATAAATGTCTTGAAACAATGATATCTAGTGAGATTAAAAGTTAACAATACTCACATATGTAATACATGAAGTTTTGACTCAGATATACTAATTTGACTTACCTAGAACAAAAAGAAAAAAACAAATTAGAATATGATATGACTTATAATAATAAGTTTAATTAATGAAGTTAACGATTAGGTAATGATTAATTAAGGCATATAAATCAATATTAGATGGTTTGAAACAGATATTGTAAGTAATTGAAGGTAAGAGACGACCTAGGAATAAACAGATGGATATTACTTAACTTTTATGTAAACGAAATGTAAGACGTAATTATATAAAAGAAATTATGAATGTGTATGGTGTGAAAGGATAGGAATATTTGTCTAAGATTAATTTCAGAATGAATCTTATATTCAGAGAATATCTCAGTTTATTCTATATATATAAATTAATTTTATATTTTATTTATTTATTTATGTTACTCGGTACAACAGGAATTTAATCCCAATTACAGTACAGGGTCCGTACTCACCGAACCGCAGTGTGGTAGTTCATATAATTTTTAGCTTGAGTGAGATTCGAGCTCGGGATCTCCGGATTCGAATTCCATATTGCTATCCACACCACCGTACTGACGGACATCGATTTAATAATACTTTTTCTTTGAAAACCATAAAATGTTTTAATTGATGTTAAGTTTGTAGGTACCTGCTACTACTACATTATTAATTTCCTCCCCGTTTAAGTAAAATTTAAATCTATACCGTTGTCCCATAATTCGCATTCTGTGTAATTTACCGGGCAACAATTCATAATTTGCCGCATATTTGAAGTGGCGTCCCTTGCAGCTCAGGTGTACACCGGAGCACACGGGCACTCGTGTCATACTTAACGGAACATATAGGTTACCGTAGTTAGATACGGTTTTCTAGACGCGACAAGTCGCGGCGGTCGGTCGCGCGACATCTTTGCTTATAGATAAATTATAAGAAGTGGTTTTTCCGGCGCGACCGCGACAATGCGGCAGATTGTCTGTCCCGGCGACAAATGAGCGATTGGTATAGTGGAAGTAATCTGCGACAGGATAACGAAATCAACATTTTTATTAGTAGATGATAAGAAATTAATAGAGAAATTTGATCGCTGCTGTTATTGGAAAATAGAAAATCAAACTGATTATCAATTGACGACAAAAAATGCGCGAAATTTGTTAATCCGTCAAATCACGTCCCCAAAGTTGTTAGTAGAGAGGGAGCCACAAGAATTTTATTTACTTTGCAATTTAATTAATTTGTTGTTTATAAACAATTTTTAATATCATTTTTAATTTTTATTCTAATTTATAGTGATGAATTATGGAAGACTGATCCGAGAATGATCCCAGCCAAGCTTATGTCTCTCATACTTAATTGAAGACAATCGTAACCCATTGAATATAAATTGCATGCACAAGAAAGAGTTTGTTTACGAATGTATTCCTGACTGATGCGAGTTCCCGTATACTATAATTAGGTTTAAGTTTTTGTTGTACAGAATAGCTAATAAATAAATAGACATTAGAATGTTTATAAACAAATAGTGTGTGTAGAAAATGCTTTACAATGCAAACTTTCATATCAATCAATAAAAATGGTAGAAAACAAAAATGAAAGAAAGCTTCAACAATAAAACAGATCTATTTCCAAATAATGATATACAATTATCAGCATTCTTTGATTGTCACTCGCATGATCTCATAATATAAAAATCCATCAACTACAATATACCATTAAGCACACAATAGATAGTTCAAGTGCAATTTGGCTGGTTAAAGTGGCTGCACAACGTGCTGGCAACAATCTCAATGCACGATAGCCTTTCTCCGCACGGCAGAACTCGCAGGTCACAATTTCACTTTCGAATGTGATTATATGTGACGTTCGTTACGTTAACGTTAGCTTTACGTTACGTACTGCAGACAAGGACATAAACATAACGAGCACAGTGTTGCGTTCACGCACAAGAAATTCAAAGACAGTTGATATACACGTAATTATTACGCACGTTTTGTGCAATTACTATCTCAGTATGTTTTTCAGAGAAATATTATTTGACCTTTAGAATTTTAGTGTGACGCTATTTTCACAAATGCCCGTTTCTAATAACGAACCTTAAATTCTAAATTTGACATAAACTAACAATATCGCATAAAATGTTTGATAACAAAGTTAATGTCATCATATGATATTTTACTTCGATTTGCTTTTATTTATTTAAGTCAGACATAAAATTTAAATAAAATAAAATTTAAGTTTCGAGATTATATCATGAAAAGATTGAATCAAACATAAGTAATATGAGTTTATTCTTCATTCAATATTCCGCTGTATTGAATTCATATTTCTAGTTATAAAATGCTGTGGCAGATCTCGATAAAGTAATATATTTTTCGCGTGAAGTGCGCCAAATCACAGCTCTCAAACATGTTAGCAGTGGGAGAACCACAAAAATAATTTTAGGTAATGTAAAGTAAAATTTGTCGGGTGTAGAAATCGAACTCGGGTTCTCAAATGCACAGACCGACGCATTTCTATCGGCAAACAGAACAATTACAAACTATTTTAATTGAAATTTAATTAGAATTTTTGAAATAAATATTCCATGAACTCAAGTTGAATTATAGAGAAAAATTAGGATACCGCCCTGATTTGAATCTGGGACCATTGAACTCCGGCACCATGTAATTCAAATCTGATTTTATTCCAATTTTTCTCTTTATTATAATAATAAATGTGATTAGAAAACAGATAACTACATTTCATGGTCAAACAAAAAATTATTATATAAAGATAATGAGAAATCTCTCCAATACAGTTGTTACATTCACGACTGGATAACACACGGCGTGATGATATATTTATTTTTTTATTATATATTTTTTAAAGAAATTAAGTAGCTCTCAGAGCAGTGAGGGTGCAGGTTGAAACAACTGCATTAGAGTCTACATTTAAGCCAGTATGTCACGAACTATAATTATAGACAGAATGTTATAGACTGTAGCATGTAGAAATTTTTAAAAAGGTTACTTTTCTGTTCATAAAATTAGTACCTACATGTTCTATTTTTCTGGACTGACATTAATACAGAACATGCGCAGATGGTATGCGCCGTGAATCTGACAGCCGAATGTACGAAGAACTCGTATTTGTAGGTTATTATTAAGATCCTCAACTACTAGTTCGTCGTGTAACATATTTAAAATAAATTAACCTTCATCCTGTCGTAAATGCCACTCATAACCGATATTTGTTTCTTAATTTTCTTTTATAACTTACGTAAAACTAAAATAGTGGTGGTGCTGATAATTATATCAGCAACCATAGCAAACAATTGTTTATTATTCCTAGTTAGTAATAACAGTAATAATCTCAACCGTCAGCTGTCATACAGAAATTTTACATTTGCGCAAGCGCATAACCAGAATTATGATTCAAATTACGTGTGTAGTAGCATACAGAATATTTGTATACACAACATTCTGTGCAGAAGTTTGTTCATACAAATTCTTTTCAGAATTCTGTCCAGAATTATAGATCGTGACATACGGGCTTTTTACATCAAATATTAATTTATCTACTCATATTTGCATGCTACAATTTTCTTTGCCAGGAAAACGAACACTGCAAAATTGATAATTGATACAGGTAAAATTTTCACTCACTATTTATTTATTTTTTAATCACTTCATTGAATTGCACATATAAAGCACTGTAGTTAAATAATAATATTTTAAATTAACACTGATATTATTACATATTTATTATTCGTACATATTAATACCATAAATGGTTAATAAGAGAAATAACTCTTTTTAAATGTATTTATAGTTAAAATAATAATACAATTAAACTTTGTTTTTTTTCAAAATTCAAACATATAAAAAAAACACACCTTGATTTGTAACAAGCATGACACATTTTATTATTAAATTAAATAGTAGTAGTTATTTATGTACTACGTGCGCGAATTGTCTAATTACCACATCGAGAGTAAAACTAAAACAATTGATTGAGGGCATTTCACGTACACGGTAAATATAATATTTTTATTTCAACTAATTACAATAAAAAAATCTTTCTAAAAAATATCAATAATAGGTGCTCTTAGCAGGGCGCTAAAGTATCTACTTCGCGCACAATCTAATGCAAGTTATCATGGAGATGTCAACTATGAAAAAATGACCTACATCACATGATATTAGTGAAATAAAAGTGAACATTCTTTAACAGTTGTATAAGAAAGATTTTATAAAAATAAATAAATATATTATCATCACGTCTTTTACCCATTACTGAGTGTGTCACTCCGCTGTAGCAGATCTCGATAAGTGATATATTTCTTCGCGTGAAGTGCGGTTACCAACCGTCGAATCATGGCCCAAAAATATGTTAGTGGAGGGGAAGCCACAGGGGTAGTTTTAATGTGGTGAAAATTGCTTGTCGGCTGTGGGAATCGAACCCGGGTTTTAAATCCACATGCCGACTCGAAACCACTGAGCCACCTATCCCATAAGAAAATTTTTATAGTAAACTAAAATAAGAATAAATAAATATATCGCCTTTCACCCATTACTGGGTATGGCACTCTGCCGAGTCACAAAGGTAATATTAATGTGGTGAAACACGGGACCTATAGCTTATTTATTATTTATGTAATATCAGATCTACAGGTCAATCATCCAATTACAGATCCATTATGAGAATATAAACATCCCGGTTCTCAAAAAGGTTTATAGCTAATCCTGAATTTTGATTAAGCCAAATTAAGCTAAATCTAATTCCCAAAAAAGATGAAATAAATCCTAATTTAATTATATTAGTAATTGGTTTTTGTATAGCATAGCATCGTTTTTAAGTAATAAAACACTGTATGTTCATTATATTGATCACAACTACATACAATGATTCATTTGTTGCATCATTTGTAGTGGGATCGCGCAATATGAAATTCTATAATAGAATGCAGGCAATAATTTTTGAATCGTCAAACTAGAACAAACAATAATCTAAATAAGTTTGCAGTAGAAATATAGTTTCCATAATTTGTTGATAATATCATAATTTTTATTTAACAGAATACAGCGATTCTATTGACGCAAATAGAATACTCTATAGCGCGATCTGTGAGTTGTGTTCCGCTGGCCTAAAACTTAGGAGCCTTATTAATTTTAATCGTCACAAATTGCATACTTAAACTTCTTCTAGGGAACGATTTAAAAATGTATTGCTCTGTGTCCGTCAACTCTGTTTATACTTGAAGGAAGACTTAAATAATATCAATAGAAGGTATAATACTAATAAACTCTTTCTAAATATAAACAAATATAAAATAGCTTCATCTTCCATTGCTCTTCCATACAGCATCCATAGCAATATTCTACAATGAACTTATATAGAAGAATCCGAGCTATTTAAACTGAGATTTGAACACGCGAACTTGTCCTTCTAAGTAAACATAAGTTATATTAACTGGACTATGATCGTTAGTAAGATTGTCAGTAAAATTTAAAATATATAACTAGTTAAGAATTTCTGAAGATTTTCTGCGAAAAACTAATCAACTTTTCAGCTTGAATTGACAAATAATCTGGGTCAAAGACAGACGCTAGAAAAACTCGAAGATTACGTCTACAGATAACGACATTTTACTCGCCTTCTCTTAAAAACCTTGTAATATTTTTAGTTGCTTGCAATTTTAGACAGCTAAATGACACTTTAATTGCAGTTAATTGATTTAAAATCGAAACAAAATGTGTATTAGGAGTTGAGAAAAATAATTTATTATTTTCATGTCCTTTGCCTCAGTGGTAGTGACGAATATTACTACATATATATCATCATGATTCAAACCCATTTGTTTACATCATAGGCAATGACATTCCAATGATAAATTTTATTTGGATTTGAACCCAGGATCTTTCGTGTGAAGCGAGCGCATTAACGCACTCGGCTATTTCAACACACAGTCAACGTCGCAGTATACGGCAAGCTGTTCTGTCGCTTACGGCTGGCGTTTCAAACAGGGCAATAGTATTTCTGCTCCAATGTAGAATATATAACGTGAAACAAGTAATTTTATTTTTTATATAAATTAGTATGAGAGCTTTAAGGCTATTTTTTAAAATTAATTAATTCTAATATATTAATAAATACATCAAATTTAAAATTAATAAAAAATACGGTTAATATAGAGCCTTAAGTTAGTTCAGTGTTGAAGGCGTTGTACGCGGTAATGTACCGCGCTCGTCTCTCACCCGCCCGACGGTCAAAGTACGAGTATATTGGTATCATTGTATCTATTTACTTTTGTGGGGCGTGATATTTTGTGCTGTTCTAACGCAAAGAGTTACGAGTTTGCTCACTTCAACTTACAAACAAAAATTAATCTGATTAAAATAAAAAACAAAGTTTAGTTAAATTTGGAAGAATACTAAATATATTAATATTTATTTATTTAATATATTAATGTGAGTCAATATATCTCTTACCTGAAATAATATATTAATTATTTAATTATTTTTGACCTTATACATAACTATGTTGAAGAATTTTATCTATGCTAATTTTACACATAAATTATAAATTGTTAATGAACCAGTTTTTGCCACAAATAGATTATATTCTTTTATAGAACTCTTAACTTAGTCACTGTTTTTATCTTTGTCGTTATTCAGTGGAATTTCAACATTTTCAGCTATGTTTTCATTTTATGTTTGTTCACATGCCTGTATAGACCAATTTAAAAAATATATAATACTTTTTAAAATATGAAATATTAGTAAACGGGAATAATTTGTTTGTATAGTTTACTATTATTTTTAGCTTTATAGTTGAATAAAGCCAAAACAAGATATTTTAGGGTAAAACAACGACAGAAGTCTGAAGTTTGCAAACTTTTATGTTTGTGTTTTATGCTTATGCTTAAGACAAATACTAAAACCGTTGCTAGTAATGGTCCGACGTTATTATGTATGTCAAATATTTCAAGGTTATAACAAACGACAAAATTAGTAAGAGCCGTGAAGAGCAAAACTACTGCATAAATTTACAAGTAACTAAGATTTTTTGAAAATGTTTGAAACAAATGACATGAAGAATAAAATTTTCAAGAAATATTTTTTATTTGTTTTCAAATATAATTTAAAACTGTTTAATTGCAGTTAATTTTTCGTAGTTCGAAACTACATCAAGGCAGGTCAGCCATCTAGCGACAAAACAGTCAACCAAAAAAAATGCAAATCTAGTTGGTCTTGGAAAACTTCGAAATACGTAAACTGGATAAACGTAGAAGAAACGCAGCAAGTGTAATTTTTTTGTTCTATTATGTTTTGTTTTTAATTTCGTTGAGCCGATTGGTTCGATTTAGTTTTTTGCTGTTCAAGCACCTTCGTGATAAAGGTTATGTCATGATACATAACAGAAACCAGTTTATGTGAAAGATTGAACGGCGCAGTAATATTTCGTATGAATTTGTTGTTGGCGAAATTTTCGCAGACGCGCAAAGGTCGGACTGGTATATATCAATAAGCTACGAGATCATTTTCAGGAGTAATTCTAGAACGAGATAGAGACGCTTTCATTTATACTCGATAAAATTTATTTTTGTCCGGGCTCGCTTCGGTCGTCTTTTCAGCAATTAAATGATGTTTATTCGTTAAGAGAATCGTGAATACAACTTGCGTCTTAAGCTAGAGATCGCGTGTTCACAGCAAGTTTAATCCAATAAATACGATCTGTGGATCGGATTCCATTAATTAATTATCTACTGTAAATGGGATTCAGTTTTTTTTGCCCAGACTAGCAAATAAATAAATAAATAATCAAATATAAATATTTGACAATTTGCGGTAATAAAATAATTATATGCAAAAAAGTATAATATTTTCTGCTTGATGAATAAAAAAAAACACCTGATTTTATATTTTTTACTTTCCGACCTATATAAAGGTAATGTGATGGTAATTTTATTAATCTCGATATTTTGATGAATTTTCACATTTTTGACTTTACTGAATCTAAAAACAGTCTCAAAAAAGTCAGTTTGTCGGTTTGTCTAGAAGCAGGATAACTTAAAAAAGTAGTTGAACAGAAATTTTATATTTAAGCTCTTTGACCGAAAACTGAGGTTAAGTTCGATAATGGACAACCAGAGGTACCACAAATTTAATGATGTTTTTTAAAAAAAATTCATGTGTATTTCATAAACGGTAGTGTTTATAACAAAATAAATAATAACTAAAATGGACCATAATTTGTTTTGAAATATTTTTTAAAATTATTATCGGTTCATGTGTTAAAAAAAGTAACATTTTGATAATTTTGTAAAATGTTATGTTAGTGTAAAACATGTGTAAACAAAAATTATTAAAATCATAATATAAAATTATAATCCTTATCACTCATAAGTTGTGTACCTATATCGAATTTGGTTTCAGATTCAAGCTCCCGGACATTGCTTTTCCATATGATCAAATAATCTTCTTACTTATCATGCAGATTTTCATTATAATACCACCAATTTGACCAATAGCAGCACATGATATACTGTTTCCATGGTTTGCATTAATTTTAATAATTTGGATATTGGATTTGGCCGTAGACAAGATAGTATATGCAACTCGCATATAATGGTTATCATTGATAACTTATACTCAAATGAATTAAGACACACGTCTACGGCTTGGCTCGAACCACAAACTTCTTCATTGATGTGTTAATAGCTACTATTACAATCTCGTTGCATGATATCAATTTAAAAAAGAAAATATAATATCTCGCCAGTAAAATTTAGATAACACTTAAGTAAATTTTAGGTAGTAAATATTTCAAAATAATCTGCAAATATTAACCCTTTTCACTCCAGCCTAAATACTTATAGAGGATACCAATATCTCCAACACTATATTAGTTACATACATACATAGTATACAAGTACATGCATGTAATGTAAAAATGTCGCAATTACGGCGACAACGAAGTGCAAAGGGTTGATATACATGAATGAAATATTAAAAAAAGACCTCACAGTTACTGCGTCAGATCATTATTTGTCTAATTTAATTTAATGTACTTATTAGGCTGAGAATTGTTACAAAAACCATATTTTTTATTTTGACTGAATCAGGAAACCTATTCTGCTCGAAGTCACTATCACGATGGTGACATAAATAATGAGCAAATTGCATGCAACCCCCACATCGTGTTATTTTTGAAGTGACATTCTAGGGATTTTGGTTTCACATGTTTTAGTTCTTAAAAATTTATGTTGGGGACTGTTTTTAGTTTTGAATTTGGTCAGTGATTTGATTGCGGTAAGTAATTTTTTTTATTATATGTAATATTTTGTTATTACATTTCTTTAATTTATAGCATAATGGAAGACGAAAATAAAAAGATGTCTCCATGAATTCTCAAACTCGTCTATTACCACCAACACTCCGTAAATAAACGCCATTGTTAATGCAATCAAATTTTCTGAAATGTGTTAAAAGTTATGAACAATACATTTCCGCTAAATAAACACAGATTTAATAGGTTCGAAAACATATATTTCAAAAAATTTATTTACTTTTCAATCTAATTAAATTTGAATTTGTAGAAATGTTTAAATTTTTCACGAAAATAATTATACGAATTCAAGCAATACCCGCGTTTCAACAATTTTGTCATCGTGACTTCTTCAAGTCACGACCAACGGAGGTAGTGACTTCTCAGCGCTTCTAAGTCACCTAATATGACGTCATACATTACTAGTTCGCATTGATGTCGCCAGACTGCGCTTCGAAATGTCACCATCGTGACTGCTAATCACTAGTGACTTGTGTACAGAATAGGTCTCCTGTGGTTTGTTGAACTGATTCAACCATCGAAAGTGCTTTAAACTACTATTATTTTATTATTTATTTTATGAAGTACATATTTGTATATGCATTGAAAAATATATGTCACAGTTCATGTTTTAACGAGCACTTGAATTTAATTAAATTTTTACTTAGATAAGTCAGTGGTAATGTTTCATCCTGTGGATTTGAGAACCCGAGTTCGCCAACCGCAGCTAACAAACTTTGCTGCATATTAAAATACTTCTGTGGTGTCATTACCAAATTACATTTATAGAAATTGTGTAGACTTTGCATGTCATCTACAAACTTATATTGCTTATTTAGCTATGATTAAGTGATGGTGTATAATTTTATATTTATAATTTGCGATATAAGCCGTGATTTGCCAGCTGGTATCTGCACTTCACGCGAAGAAATATATCACTTACCAAGATCTGCTAAACTAATTTAAACCAGTAGTTAAATCCATAGTAAAAGAAACCGAATAATGCTGACTATGCTGACTGTCAAATATTTTTGTTTGATGATGATGATATGTATTACAATTCCATTAAATAGAACTGTTTCGAGCACATAACAATATTAACATAAATTAATTAGTTGAATTAGGTACAGCGTAAAATTAACATGTTCATAGTCAGGCCGATTCAGTATGAGAATGTCCGATATCTAATTATGTCTAGCTGTGCGTATCGTGATATGTACGCAATTACACATGCAATCTACGGCGTATTATGTGAAATTATCATTCGATATTAAGATATTACCAGTAGTAATAGACGCAGGCGTTACATCAAAAGATTTACGGATTTCATTGTTGAAGTTTACATTATTTATTTCAAATTTACAATACTCAAATTTAAATTCTACAGAAATTCAGTTAGTATTTCGGAAAGTTTTCTAAACAAGTTATAGAATATTAAAAAAATAATAATAACAGACCTAAATTTATAATTTCCATATCTACATTTATTAAACAGAAAAGCCGCGTAAAAGAGAGTTATTAAGTAGATTAATTTCGAATAATACCCAGTAATCTCTTAAATAGAGGGATCTATTTCAATGGATGATAATTTTCTGTATCATCCCACTGTATAACTGTAGCAGTAAAGTATGGAACAAAATTATCATTTGCTTTGCAAGTGTGAAACACGTGTATATATTACCGTGACAACGGAGGACAACCTACGAATATGTTTATTTGTTTCGTGGCCTTTAAATGTGTTATATTCGAAAAATTGTCTTGTAACGGGATTTGCGGAAAATATTTGACAGTTATTTTCAGCCTTGTTGATGACTCATTCTATATTAATGGTCCGAATGTAGGAGGAAACTTTTTATGATTCTGTTATGTTATAATCGCGGTTATAATTAAATGTTATTATATAAACTGGACTTCTGAGGCTCCTGGTAACATTTCAGATACATCTTTATAATATTATTTATTAACTAGTATTTGAAGCACAGTCGTATTTTTTTATACAATTTGAAGTCAGCTAGGTATGAACGCCAGAACTCTTACTTGGTAGACGTAGATCCATACATATATTTCAAAGTAATTTCCAAGGATACACTTTTTTAATAAATTATCTGCTATCTACTGTTCATTGAGAAGACTGACTAGGTATCGGCAGTGCTCAAATTATTGTTACCATTACTTTCCTAAATGAAGTTTGATGTTAGAAACGAGTAAATAAAAGATGAACACATTATTTTCAAATGTACCCTCATGCCCAACAAATATCAGCAGTGTTAAACGTCAAGAAATAAATATAACTGTTCAAATAATAAACAAATTACATTTATAAGTTTAATAATAATTAAATCTTTCATAATTTTCCACAATTTTATTTTATGATTTACACATTCAAATTGGCAATGCAAATTTTAAAGTACCACTATTATATCTACCTATGTAGTACACTATGTAATACCTTCGTCAAATACTGTTAATATCAATGCGTGATACATTACATGTCTTGTTATATGAACAGCTATCTATCCTACATTTCCCCCACGGAGAATGGATTGAAACACCTACTTTGATAGACACACATCACAGAGAATTCCTTAATGATTTTAATCTTGAATCGAGGATTTTAAATTGTTTCCGGGGAAATTCACTTTAAAAAACAAGCGCATTCCCTCCTGTTCCTTTTGATTCGTTTTTTTTTTTATAGATAGACAATAAGAGTATCTAACTGCAACAAGCACATAAACCACTCCCTTTTTTCTTATCTTTTTGATTCGTTTTCAGTTGTTATGATAAAGTAAGTGGATTTTTCTTTCAATACAAGCGCAGACTGTCGTTTATTTCCTTTTTTATCGTTTTAGATTCATTGCTAAATTCGTTGTTGGAGGAGTAAGCGTTATTTCAGATGTTTTGAGCATATGAAACATGTATAGGATCGAATGGATAGATGGGATTGAAGGTTTGTTACGTGATGAATGATTCTGAGTGTAATGAATAAATGAGCTTGTATGGAGAGAACTAGATATGAATGTGGTTGAAGCTAAGTATGTCAGGATGAGAATGCTCGTCGAGGACTAATTATTTGATGAATCTGATGAATGAATGTCTCTAGGGTTAATGCTACCCTATTTGATGGGATATAGTATGATCTTATGTATGTATAAATGAGTGTTTTGGTTAGATTATATGGTTGGTGTTTATAAATTGGGTAAAATTAGTATACTGCTTTATTTATTTCTGTTTCTTTGTACAACACTAACTTAATCCCAATTACAATACAGGGTCCGGACTCAGCCAGCAGCATTGTGGTAGATCATATATTTTTAGTTTAAGTTCGAGTGGTGAATCTCCGGATTCGAATGCCGTAACACTATCCACACCACTGTACTGTATTACGTGATAGGAAAAATAATATATTTAACTTTGTTCAATAAGTCAAGAGTCAAAGTTATATAGTTACGTAAATAAGGGATTTAAATTATTGTTTAATAAAATGTAATAATATTTGTAAGTAATATTATTCTGTGAATTACTATAAATTAATACAAGGCATTTTTCAATTTTTCATAGTAACGTAATGGTCTATGAGAATTAGAACCCAAATTTGCACTTAGCTTATTTATCATAAATATTTTTGAGAGATTTTATTTCACGATTAAAAATTTAATTTCTCGTGTAAAACTATATCATATAGTTAATGTGTTTCGATTTTTGATGATTGAATAAATGCCAATTGTCGCTTCAGTTTAAAAATATGTTCCACCTAAAAACAGAATATTTTTGTCATGCAAAAATAATTCGTGTTTTATAAATGTGTACACCGTTTCGTAGAATAAGTCGTAGAGTTGTTACATATGAGTAAAGGTATATTTATACCTCGATAACTAAGAAACGAAGTAGATTACCTGTAAGTCAAATAAATTAACTCCTACGCTTCAGACATACTCAGTGTTTCAGTCTCGGTTTCAGCGACGAGTTACGAGCTATGCCAAAATGAAACAGAAAAATGTTATGTACTTGCAAACAAAGGCGCTGATGCACTGTAAAAATACTCGCGAACTGTGTAAGTATGAGTCTGTGAGTTGTAACGGGTGCCAGATAAAGCAAACCACTTCCTTTTCAAGCTGACCAGACCACCAAAAATATATTCATTACATTACAAATACAGAATGAAAGTTATAAATTGAATCTTTTCTAAAGTCACCTACAATAATTTAAAACACAATGTTTTACTTTGAAAAAAGGTAATAGATACTGATGCTACCGTCAATAATAAATGAACTTTATTTTTATTTATTTTTGTTTATCTTTTATTTAGTACTGAATTTCATTTAAATATTTCAGACTAGCAACTTTTAACCAACCCAAATAGAAATTATTTCCAATTGAATGCAGCAAAGATCTCTACATTTGTTTGCTCAGAAATAGTGCAGTTAGTTAATTTTCAACATGAATAGGACATATAGTATGTAGTAGACACAATAGCGGCTCTAGACATTTAGATAGATAGGGCAATTTTAATGTGATGGAAATTCTTTACCGGCAGCGGGAAAATTTTTGTCACGGACTTAAGGAAATATGGATTTCAAATAATGGGACTTGCTTATAATTTAAGTCACATAAATGACCTATTTGTTCATTTAGAAAAATATAGAACCGGAGTTTATATAACTATCAAAGCAAATAATTAAAAATATATAAGAATATCAGTTATATCAGAAAGGAAATAAACTAAAGTATAAGATTATTTTAGTTATAGGTTTGATTATCACTGGTACGATTTACTGATTTATACCATTCAACATCTCGTATCTTTCCCCTCACTGATTTCTGTAAACCTAACCAAAGTTTACGATAAATACATTTACTTCTAAAGTAAATAAAATGTATTCATTCAAATGACGATCGAACTTCTGATAGTACTCGTAATATGCCATAAAATTTGAAAACTTGATTCGAATTTGTAAATTAAATTATATTTACTACGGAAGTAAGTTTTTCTGTTCTTTATAACACTGGCTATAAGTAACATATTCTTTAGTTAATAAAAAAATAATATATTAGATATGTATTTAAAATAAATTTGTCAATTCTGTACATAACGACGTATGAAAATAATAACCTCAAAGAGAATTTAAAAAGATCGCAATAATGATTTAATAATGAAAGTACAGTGATAATGATAAATTTTAAAGTTAAATTTATGATGGAAAAATTCGTGTGACGCCTGGATTCGAACCAGGGACCTCCGCTTGCCGGGCAGAGACGCTAACCGATACAGCACGTCATTTGCGTATGGCGTCAACCGATTTTTTCTGCCCGGAAAGCGGAGGGCCCTTGGTTCGAATCCAGGCGTCACCCGAATTTTTCCGTCATAAATTTATCTTTCACATTTAAACTTAATGTCATAAAAAAACTCAAACATGCTGTGGCACCAAGTTTTGAGTCTGGCGTTAATATAAATGACTAATTTATTATTTTGTGATTACAATGGATGACCCTAATGTTGCTCGCAGACGCATCATGTACACGAGTATGAGACATTCATTACATGATTAAATGTATTGTAGATCGTTACATTCTTCCTTTAGTTTTTTTCATAATTCCATCCTGATATTTATAAAAGAGCAAAACGATCCTCATTGCCAAATTTATATTTAAAAACAAAATTCTCGAGAAGGGGGCCACCGCCCCTCGCTAGTTCCGCCAATGAGTAGACATCTATAAATTTCGTCATAGTATTTCTTGGTTAATAGTTGAAATCTGTCATATTTGAAGCAAATATACAAGCTACTATTATTCAGTCACAACTGCAGATCTCGTAGATATTTGTGAAGAGTGAGATATTGAACTCACAGCTTATACCTAGTACCAAAAAGAATGAATTTAAGCGCTATGTTTTTCATCTTTTATTCATTTTCCTAGTGTTGTATCTGCCATATATTTCAAGAAATATAATTTTCCACCATAATTATTGATTCAGTAGCTACACAATTCTAATTTTACTACAAGCAAATTAAATCCATGTTTTGGTTTCTCATGTATAACAAGTGGTTTGGTCACGTGACACACGTGCAGGACGCGCTCGAGGAGAGAAGCGCGTCAAGGCCGTGGATATTTTAGTATCTATAAATTATACAGAATATCTGCAAGCGGCACTATAATTCAACAAAGGCTGATTTTGATGCAGAATGGAGAGAAAATAGAAACGGATATTTGTTAGTGAAATAAGAGCGGGATAAATATATAAACATAAAACTGTATCACCACCAGGAAATTATTTATTCCGATAACAAATTTATACAATTATGTATTACAGATTAGTTACGATGATTATGTTTTACAGTTATATATTTATATTTTGGTGACGTCACATATATCAAATTTGAGAGAAAAAAAAACTTTTCGTAAGTTATATCTCAAAAACTAAACGAAATATGAAGCCATTGATTTTTGGTATGGTGAAGTATCACATATTCCAGTCAAATTTATACAACAATGTGCTTAAGCAATTTTCAGTACGAAAGAACATGTATTTAAGATTATCAATAATCCGGGAATACGGTGGATAGGTAGCATTACGGCATTTGAATCCGAATATTCATAGTTCGAAGCTCACTCAAGCTATAAATATATGAACTCTCACACTGTGGTTCATTAATTTCGAACCCGGTACTGTAATTGGGATTAAGTTCCTGTTGTGCAGATTAGTATAAATAAATCAATCGTGGCCCAGCCGGTAGACACCACGTTAAATTTATTATCTCTCCACTTTTATCCTGTATTACAGTTTAATTTAAAACAATACAAATATTCATACTTAAGCAGAAAACTAGCCGTAATTCAATGCTTGATTAGTATCTAGTTAAATTTTAACTTAAGGATGACTGCAAAGTTACATAATTAAATTATTAGTGGACAAATAAATATTCAACTCTATTATTATAAAATGTTCCACCAAAAGCCGACTACACAATCTCTGAATGTTAGTAAGGATTTTCAATAAATCCTGTTTTTCTGTTTAGTATGTCTATTTTATTATCTGTTGAGTCAGTCACCAGTCTTACCAAATGCAAATTTAAACAAGCCGGATTCATGCAGCCATTCTCATTTACATTAATTTTCATTTAATAGATAAATGTAAATATACACTGCGCATGTGCAGAGTAAATATCACATGCTTTGGAAGTTTGTTAATTGTCAATTTGTTAAAAAAGAAATGCACATAAAATACATTGTGACGATTGCAAAATAGTGAATTAGCTAGCGAGGCCTTATTCACTAATATACGATCAGACTTTAAAGTCAACAACTTAATTCTTAATATACGATTTAATTTCAAATTATAAAATTCCATTTATTTTATGTTTATATTGACTGTCTAAATGATAGATTTATAAAAAATAAATAAGAATTAAATGAAGAATTTAAAATTAAATGTATATGTGAATGGCTGCTGGAATCCACCCTTCACAAAATTAACAAATTCTAAGACAACCAACAAGTCACACACCTCAATGTTAATCACTGCAAACACATACAGATTCTCATCTCTCTTCAAGTCTATGAAACTTCGATGGTTAGAGACATCTCATCTCATTTTCCTCTGAATATGACCTTTATCATTATATTTGTTTCAGGTAAACAACATCTGCAACATCGAGCACTGTACATTGCTAGCGGCAAGAACAGAAACTAATCTACTACCAATCAACACTAACAACAAGGAGGAAAGCCTAAGCATTCAGTAAGAACTTTCAGGTTAAGCTAAATTATGTATGTTGTCGTTAGTGTGGCAGCAATGTGTCTGTGCTCGATGTAAAACCAACTAGTTTGAGGAGATGGATAAGAGGTAAGGAGATCGGGATTTGATCACGTAGGGCGATTTTACGTGTAAAAGTGCAGTGGAATCTATAGAAAGAATAATCAGAACTGTAGCGGGGGGGCAGTTGTCCGGGCTGAGCCCTAGTACAAATATTCAAACTTAAATAATAAAAAATATATTGAGATTATACCATCGATTTTGTCAAATAAAAAAGTTACTGTAGGTATTAGTGAAAAAATATGGTTTGTTTACAAAAAAAAAATTAAATAAAACTCTAGGCAAAGTCTTACAAAATTCAGCCTCCGAGTCACCTTATGAGGGCATCGTCAGAGGCCGGCCAGCACAGTTAGTAACCATGGACGCGTTTCGCTCTTGTTAGAGCTCATCAGCATGGTATAACTCACTTCTTCACCTAGAACAAAGTTCATGTGAAGAAGCTGGTGACGAAGAACTGTGCCAGCAGAGAATAAGATCTCTAACAAACGGTAAGATGACATGAGAAGTTCTGTCGAACCAGTAATGCCATCTACCGAAAAAATGAAAAGCTACGCAATAGCAATTTAAATAACAACAAAGACAAAATTAATTGTCATTCATGCACTTGGTGAAACTAGGTATAATAAAAAATATTAAATAAAACTCTAGGCAGTCTCACAAAATTCAGCCTCCGAGTCACCTTATGAGGGCATCGTCAGAGGCCGGCCAGCACAGTTAGTAACCATGGACGCGTTTCGCTCTTGTTGACGATGCCCTCATAAGGTGACTCGGAGGCTGAATTTTGTGGGACTTTGCCTAGAGTTTTATTTAATATTTTTTATTATACCTAGTTTCACCAAGTGCATGAATGACAATTAATTTTGTCTTTGTTGGTTTGTTTACATTTGGTCAGTCACCACTGATGAATTTTGTCTCTTGTATTCGTACAGATTATTATAAGCAATCTCGCACAATCTCTATCAATCGTGCCGTCGTTTCTCGTTGCTTCGGTTGCTCTGATTGGCTGATTACGTGTTTTTTTCTCTCTCTGGCGCGACTTGATTCGATTAGATACTGCATATTACTAGTGTTGCTTGTTGTTATTACGCATCAAGTTTCAAATATTTAGTTTATTGAATTTTCAAAATTCAGTGCACTGTTATTTAACTTCGTTTGAAATTATTTTTGAAAAAATTTCACAATAAAGAGAAAAAAACAGAGTAAAAAGAGCCTTTTAATTTTTTCGTTGTATTTGTATTTTATAATTATTATTTTAAATAGTAGAGTACGTTTTTGTTACCAAAGACCAAAGATATGTTTTTCATGATTGTATTTATTTATCTTATGTTACTTGTGTTTTCCATTTGTTAATAAAAAAAAAAAAAACCAGATAACCAGTGTTTATAAATTTATATGCTATATCTACTTTAGATATGTATTATTTTAAAAAAGAATTTAAAAAATAAATGTTAGCTCTGGTAAAAAAAATGAGCCCTACCTAATATTTACTTTTGGCAATGGCTCTGGAGGAAGATAAAATCGGTGTAGTATTCGTGAAAAGAGATTTTAATAGATCTTGATAACTTAAAACGCATTGACTGTTAACGGGTTAAAAACTTTTAACACTCTTTCGCATTTTTTATGACAATATAATTCTTAAGAAAATTTGCCAACCACGGTTAAAAATGCAGTACTAATACTTGAATATAGCACATAGTCCATGATAGTGTTGTATTTTCGCTATAATATAGTACGTTGCCAACAGAAAGTCAAATATGAATTCAATATTTTGAGAAAATTGTTCAAATTAGCTAATTAACCATACTGTCGTTTATAGTAACCCCAAAAACACGAATTAGTATATTGAAACAATTTAGTGAGTTTATTCAAATATAATAAAGGTATATTATATTCTCTTCCCGAGTTCGAATTAATAGCTGATAACCATACTTCACTCGCTTAAATATATTACTTACCGAGATCTGCTTCGGGAGAGTACCACACCCAGTAATGGGTAGAAGGCATAATGATATATTTATTTATTTTCTAAATATAATTCATGATTCGTTAAAAAGTCGATAGTATTTTGAAAATACCACTCTTGTTAATCGGCTTTGTTATAAACATTCGTGACATTTTGAAAATATTATTGATAATAAGCTCACCATTTGTTAATTTATAATATATTAATTACCACACTGCGGGTCGGTGATTCTAGATCCTTTACTCTAATTAGGATTAAGTTACTGTTAAATAAATAAATAAATATATCATCACGCCTTTTACCCATTACTGGGTGTGGCACTCTGCCTAGCAGATATCGGTAAGTGATATATTTCTTCGCGTGAAGTGTGGTTACCAGCCGTCCAATCACGACTCCCAAAGATGTTAGTGGAGGGGGAGCCAGAGAGGTAGATTTAATTTGGTGAAAATTGTTTGTCGGCTGTGGGAATCGAACCGGGATTCTCAAAATCCACAGGCCGAATGGATACCACTGAGTCACCTACCCCATTTAAGTTACTGTTGTATAGCGTAAATGAATGAATGAATAAATAAATAAATTAGCCTTAAAAGTACATTCTAATAAATTAATATCAGTCTAACAAAACTGAATACAACGAAATGTTTGTTGAAATATTTAGAATCAATGCTAAATCTAACTCCCGCAGAATTTCCCCTGCGTCGCACGTAGGCGCCAGTTAGTCGGCCCTTGTTTGCGTCGTGTAACTTTTTATAAACAACTCTACGCCTGTATTCTGCCATCCGTCACCCGGAGTTTGACTCCGGTGTGTCGGGCGCCAAGTGAAGAAAATGCCTGGCGCCAGCTCCGGAACCGACCGACTATGGGCTCCAGTGAATGATAGAGGGTGCAAGATCTGAAGAATTAATTGCTTTATTTACAAGGTGTCAACCTAACCGGAATGAAGCCCTGTGACATGCGTAGGCATAGAGGGAAAGGGAAAATTAATCATGTGGAAAAGAATGGAGATTGGGATGGAAAATTTAGGCTTAAGCTTAATTTATTTAAATTATTATTGGGAAATATAATTTATATAAAAGATTTCAGGACACATTTTAAAACTATTATTTAATAGTACATTATGTAACAACTTTTATAAACGCGCATCTTAAGGGTTTAAAACATACATACTATACTTTTTACATACTATACTTTTTCTATCACAAATTTAGAAAAAAATATGTAAATTTTACGTGAATAAAATGTTATTTAACGCCATATAAACCAGTACGTTAAATAACATTTTTTAATAATGGGAGTAGAAAAAGTATTATAAAGTAAAACGCTTCAAACCAAATAATTGCTTCTACAGCTATGTATAAACAGAAATTATTATTTTAGAAGATCTTATATATATGGCAATATTTATGTTAATATTTATCATTTAAGTTGTTATTGTTCAAATTATGTCTATGTTTGATTAGTCTTAACTAATTTATAGTTATTGGTTTAGGAAAATTGAAATATTGTGAGAATGATATATTAGGATTGTGTTTATATTTGTAAATCAATACATTTTAGTCAAGCGACTGACGCCAAATGTGAGATTACGTTGGATGAGCGAGGGCTGAGGACACGTGAGTGAATAGTTAAGGGTGCATATGACTTTGTAGATAGTTATGAGAGTAATGTGTATGCGGCGAAAGACGAGAAAGGTTCAGAATAATTAATTGTAATAAAATAAAATAAAATATAAATATATCATCACGCCTTTTACCCATCACTGGGTGTGGCACTCTGCCTAAGCAGATCTCGGTAAGTGATATATTTTTCGCGTGAAGTGCGGTTACCAGCCGTCAAATCACGGCCTCCAAAGATATTAGTGGAGGAGGAGCCACAGGGGTAGATTTTTTAAATTGGTGAAAATTGTTTGTCGGCTGTGGGGATCGAACCAAGGTTCTCAAGATCCACAGGCCGACTCGATACCACTGAGCCACCTACCCCATAATTAATTGTAATTATATATTTAAATAAAGCTGACAAATATTTGAATAGAAAAGTGAAGAAAGAGCAGCAGCATTCATCCTGTGAAAAGTTTTAAGATCATAATTGGTCACAATTATCAGAAGTGGGGTTATTGTTGCTTACATATAAAGTTAAAAGGCTTGATAAGATATTTCTTCGAACTAAAATACAATAAATAATAATTTTACTTTATTATTATGTTTAATAAACCTATAGCTTTTGATTTATATATTTTATATTATTATGCTACTTATATTTGTTTGATGTATACCGCTGCAACTAGAAACAATCAATAAAAGCAACAGGAGCAAGTAAGCAATAAGATTGTTTGAAAACAAATATCGCATGACATAAATGTTGATTTATATAAATCGCATTTATTATTAGTTATGTTCCTGTTCACTGTTTATGTTAGGTTCTTAAAACAAATGCATATCACATTATCAGCCTTATTCTTGTGACCATTGTATTCAATATAATATCATAAACTTTACAATTACGATTACAAGGTACTTTAAGACATTGTAATAATTTGGTATTCTCGTGACCACCTTGTAAACAACAAAATAAGATATTGTATGAATTACGATATTGTAATCTATACAAGTATGAAAGCAATAATAATTGTTACCAACATAAAATGCAATTGTTTTGATGGATGAAAAACTGTTTGAAATTATTTTAAAGTGATATTAAATAATTGAATTGTTGTATATTTACACTTAATGCTTTAAAATTAAAAGAACATTTAATAAAAATGTGATATTGTAGAAAATAAAAATTATTTTTCATTTACGTGTGTTGGTATCCCATATTGGAACTTTGACGTTTGATAGTTATTTTTAACCTCACAAACTAAACAAAATCATGGCAACAAAGAAGAAAGTTAGTAAAACCCAGCAGGAAATATATTTAGAGTATAAACCACCATACTGTTTTACGAACTGGAAAATTAAATCCTAATATGACACCAGAGTCAGTAAAAAAGTTGTGGTTAGAACTCAAGCTAAAAATTATATGAACTACCACATTGCGGCTTGGGGAGTGCGGACCCTGTACTGTAATTGGGATTAAATTCCTGTTGTACAGCGTAACATAAATAAATAAATAATCTAAAATAAATTGTTGAATATTTAAAAGAAACCTAACCATTTAAATCTTTACAGTAAGCAACAATTGATAGCAATAATACCTTTAAATTTTTCGGAATACTTATTTCATCTCTTTGTGAATCTTTTAAATATGGTGCTATTTCCAAAATAATATCATGTGCTACTTGTCGCGAGAGCCTATAATTTCCTTTAAAAATGTTTTCGGGCAGTGTTAGTGGATCACTAGTATCCCTTAATTGTCTTCTTGAAACCCTTAAGTTTTGTCTTTTAAAAGACCACAAAAATATATAAATAAATAAATATATCATCACGCCTTTTACCCATTACTGGGTGTGGCACTCTGCCTAAGCTGATCTCGGTAAGTGATATATTGTATCGCGTAAAGTGTGGTTACCAGCCGTCAAATCACGCCCCCCAAAGATATTAGTGGAGGAGGAGCCACAGGGGTAGATTTAAATTGGTGAAAATCAACCACAAAAATAAGGTTAATTATACATATATATTATTATTGTTATTATTATTATTATTACCTTCATTTTCAGTAATACATACCTATTTTCCTCATTTTGTAGAATGTCAATTAGTAGTAGAAATCCATCATTTGCCATGTTCCACTAATATTTCACTACTATAGTTAATATTTTTCAACAAACAATTTGCCTAGCAAGTCGTCGAAGTAGTTGCTGAGATTACAATAAGTTTATGCAATTATCTTATTCAATGCAATTGTCAGTTTTATAAAATTGGTCACTAGAATACCACACTCGACTATTTCTTGTAATGTATAAGATATTGCATTCTATGCAAGATCGTATTCAATGCAATGGTCACGTGAATACGAATTTTCATAATTATTGTAAAGTTTACAATAATCGTATTTTATAAGATATTGTATCGAATACAATGGTCACGAGAATAAGGCTGTTTGACATTTTAAGCATTAAGTCGGCCTGTGGATCTTGAGAACCCCGGTTCGATGCCCACAGTCGACAAATAATTATCACCAATTTAAATCTACCCCTGTGACTCCCCCTCCACTAACATCATTGGGGGCCGTGTTTTGACGGCTGGTAACCGCACTTCACGCAAAGAAATATATCACTTACCGAGATCTGCTACACCAGTGTGTCACACCTAGTAATGGATAAAAGGCGTGATGATATATTTATTTTTAGTTTTACAAAGTATTAAATTAATTCGCTTTTATGATGTAATTCGTGTTATCATAATAATTTTTAAGTGCTTGGAATTATATTACGATTATTCACAATTAAAATGTTGGTTTAAATAAGTAGATCTATTTGGCAATCGATCATGTCATCTATCAAGATATGCAATTCTGAAGTTTTAAATAGTTGTGAATGTGTCGTTAATATCAACTTAAGAAATGGTCTCCATAAACTAGATTTTTAAATATTTGTTTGAAAAAACAAACTTCATTCATTAGAATAAATATTTTATTGACTTTTTAGCTTTCCCCAGCGATTTTTATTGTTTAACCCCATTTAGCATAATTTATCTTGTTGCCTTGAACTCTGCTCTACATAATTGTTCTGCAAATAAATTATAGCACAACTTAAATGAAATAATAATATTTCTAGCAGATGACTACATATTCTCATTATATATACCGGGTGTAGAATTGAAATATGTAACATAGGATATACAATGGTATTTTTGTAATATGGTGATTGTTGCTTCCATTATAAAATTAGACCAAAAGTGTAAATACAAAAAATGTTAAGTATTAAAAACTGCATCTAATGAGTGTCTACTTGTTGCTCAATTGTTTTTTATTTAAGATTGAGAGTTTTGAAAGTTACTGAAATATCAACGTCAAATGGTTGAAAAATAACACTGAAAACTTTAGTTAACGTAATAATTGATGTGAACTGCTTTAAACATGGAATCATAAAATTTTATTTATAAAATGGTATTATATGGGAAATTAATAACAATAAATTATTTTGTTTCATTGTTTTCCACAGCACTCTCAATCCCAAATTTTCTTTATAAAAGCCATTTTCGTATGCTTCTTACTCTTGCAGTTTTTCATACTTAACATTTTTTGTATGTACACTTTTGGTCTAATTTAATTAGGGAAGCAACAATCATCATATTACAAAAATGCCATTGTATTTCCTATGTTACATATTTGAATTCTACACCTGGTATTATCTAAACGATATAATTCTTCCAACAGGATGTTTGATAATTCGTCCAATAATAAGAATAGCTAATTTAAATTTATGAATAATGTATGTACAAATATTATTACTAATTCTTTTCAATGTCATCTGTACTTTTTTTGGTGTTTTTGAGGTACGCCGAAAGAAAAAACATCATATTAATATTATTTCTGTTCGTTAATTTCTAAATCAATATATTAATATCTAATTCTTGATTAATATGAATTATTAAGGATTTAGATTAGTTAATCTTGCTTGAACTAATAAATACCTTTTTATTCATTCCTGAATGTGGCTATGCATTTATAGATCCCGGTAGATAATAATAAATTTATTTTACTATTCAGGGCAAACCTAGACCCTAATGATAATTTTTATGCATATGTTTGTATATGTGTTTTTGAGTAAGTAAATTGATAAAATATATATTTATAAACATAATACTAATATGTGCGTATGTTTTTAAACAAAAATAATTGATATGATATTTAATGTAAACAAGTATAGTTCGGCTGATATCGTATTGACAAGTGACATTTTTCTGCTGTTGTCACACGAGGAAGATTTGAAATTAGGTGTCAACTTTTATATATTCGTATTAAACAGTTTTTTAAGAGAAAACATACATATATTAAGAACATTATTCAATCTTTCAGAGAAAAATAAAGCAGAAAATGTAGGATGGCCCCATTCATTTATTATATTTATTTATAAGAATAAAGAACGTAGCCATTTGATGTAGTTTCACAAAAATATTTATTAACAAAGTTGATCGATTTCGGCTTATTAGGCCATCTTCAGAACGTTCTGAATAATTTTGTGAAACTACATCAAGTGTCTACGTTCTTTATTCTTATTCATAATGTTTCACCAAGTGCCAACGGCTCATACTTTTGATATTATTTATTTATGCTACGCTGTACAACAGGAACTTAAACCTAATTACAGTACAGTGTGGTAGTTCATATAATTTTTAGCTTGAGTGAGATTCGAACTCGGGATCTCAGAATTCGAATTGATAAAGCACATGTTTAATTATTTTCTGCACAGATATAGTTCGTATGTGAAAACTTATTCCATCATCATCAACGCAATCTAAAAGCAATTCTTACAGCAATGGCTCAGTCTAATATAATTTATAAATTTGCTTATCTCACCTATGCGATGTGCATTCTAAAGTTATATGAATATTATACATCCTCGTATTCCTGTATGCGTATGCATATCTGCACTATTGTTAATTCAGCAGAAATAATGAACCAAATAAATTGAAGCTTGTCCTTGTGTACAGCAAAGTTCAAAAGGTCACATCTAGTGAAGAATTATGACCCGCGGATGTAAAATTATGCAGCGCAAGATGTAAATTTGCAACTTTGCGACAATGCATAATTAAATTTATTTCACAAACACTTGGTATCATAACTTAGAACTAGACTGAAATATTGTTTCACATTATATCCTCCTACACCACACTAATTTCGTGATTTGGGCTTTACAAACTTTAGTTGGTATTTCATTTTCAGTGATTAGTTTACAAGAGTTTCTCAACCTAAATGGTACTTATGTTTTTGGGAATTTGACTAGCTGTTCATTAAATTCAATAGAAATAGAAAAATATATACGTCAAACTATTATTATTATTAAACTTTGAATTTTAATTTTTAAGTAATTTGAACCAAAATTTACAGTTCTAGAGATTCCAATGCAAGCCAGGGTAAAAAACAAATACATTCTGAATGCTATGAGTACAGCGCAACGAACAGAAAGTGGACAAATAAAAATATGTAATGTAACATAAAGAGTAATTTTCTCTTAATTTCTACAAAATATGAACAATTTAATCAAGTATGTAGCGTAGGAAACAGCAAAATGTATTAAGATTTTGATTCTAGTTACTTTCATTTAAATTGTAAAATAGTTATTTTTGTATTAAGTGCGCAAAATGAGTGTTTTTTTTTTGTTGCGCGTGAGAATGTTACTTTTAGTTGAGACCTGACAACAAATAATTTGGGAGCGTGCACGAGATACTCATTTTGCGCACTAGAATACGAAACAGTGCGCAAAATGAGTATGTGCACTAAGGTGCAAAATAATGCGCAAAATACGCGTTGTCATGGTAATGTAAATGATGAAAAAATCACGTCGTGTATTGATATTAGTGAAAAAAAAATTAACATTTTTTTGACAGTTGTAGAAAAACGTGTTTTTTATTAATTTTAAATCGATTATAGACAGATAAGAAAGATCTAAATATGTTAAGCTGTTTCTTCATGTTGATATCTTTTAGAGCCGAACCCTTATCAACCAATGTACCCCTTGACCTCACTAAAAAACGATAATATAAAATTTGGTTTAAATTAATAAAGCGAATTATGATTTACAAATTTAAAAAACACGAATATTATGAAAAATATTTTATGTAGCCTTTCTAGATAATCATGTATCCTATGTACCCCTTGGAAGTCCATGGACCCCTTGTTCAGAACCCCTCTTTTAAAGGTTTTCTTATATTTGAATATTAATGTACGTACAAACATAATGCAAGTTCCATTCTATCGAAGCGCCCGTGAGTGCACTTACTGTCAGTTTATCTGTACAGTATAATTAAAATGCTGGTGTTTTTATGAAACCTGAATTTATCTTCATTATTTAAGTATATAAAATAAAGAATCAAAAGATCAAACCAGATTTCGATATCATTAATGCCTGTAAACTTGACTATATTCCTTTTATTTACACGTATTTCGGAAGTCGGCAATCCTATAATACCACAATCAAAATCAATACTATACCAAGTGAGACGCCACTATCCACCTCCCAGATAACAGACTGAGACAGCTAGAGAGAGAAAGAGTGAGCCGGCAACACAAAGGTTACGCGCTTTCACATGAACCCGGCGCACGGTGTGCAGTGTAACGACAGGCCAGCACACCGCACCACATCAACGTAGACCGTGGCCGGAGAAACTGGCGAAAACATACATATTGCGTTGATGATAAGAACAAGATGTTGAAATGGTTTTTTTTATTGCTCTCTTTAGTTTAGTGAAATTGGATTTGAAATTTTCTCAAATTGTTTTAAATATCATTCCCATTGAATTCAGGATAGTAAAAAATATAATACGGAGTAAAAATTGAGGAAAAAATATGTTCTAGGGCTATAACTAAACTAAATAACAAGATTCTCTCAAAATCAATAAATATCCCATGTCTAAATTAACTTATAAAGACATTTTTAGCAAATTATTGATATAATAATAATAATAAAGTATGATGTATTTTAATAGAAAGTAAATAAAAATAGAAAGATAGTATAAATTTTTACTTGATTTAAATTAAAAACTTTTAACTTAACATCAATTACAGTATTGAAATGGCGTTAATGATGCAAAACCGAAAACTGACACGTATTCTCTGAAGATCTGCGCTATTCCGGGGGCTCTATACCAAAAATGTGTCAGAGCGTGGGCAATATGTCAAAAAAAGAGATACGGACTTGGGAATTCAACGAAATATGTATAATAATTTTGTTTTGACCCAAAGGTTTGAAATTGACTTAAAATGCTTATAAAAAGAATAAGAATTTAAAAAAATACAAATGTTTAATTATTTTGTAAATAATTAACATACGAGAGATTCAATGCCGTCGAGGTCATCTTCATATCCCGATTAGTTTTTGAGTTATGATAATGCAAAAGCTGAATTTCTTAAATTTGGTTTTGTTTACATAAGGATTCAGTTTTAATTTTGTTTTTACTTTTCTCATAACATCTTTATATTATGCAGTCTGACGTTTTGTTGCTAATTTTTGGTACTAAGACCTGCTAAAAATCGTGCTATATTTTGTTTTTCTTATATTGTAAAAATTAGTGCCTTTATGATATATATTAAAGTAAAAACTTATGTTGTAATATATAAATTATTTTAGATAAATAGAGAACATTATATCGTTACTCTATTTTACTCGTAGTTGTATTAGTAATTCTTAAATATAAAAAGTAGAATTAAACGAAAGTTTGAACTTGTGAGTTAAAACTAAAACAATAATAATTTATAAATTGTTACATAAGGTAACTAAGTAATAAAAGGAAAATCAAAACAAAAACTAAAGAAATATAATTAAAAATTACATTATTCGCAAGTTGTAATAATGGTCTCAACGCTAAAATATTTTTTTTTGTTGAATTGATTTTATTTAAATTATATTATATATAAATTTATTTTTTGAATTCCATATTTGTTATCTAGAAAATAATAATGATGAAAACATGTACATATTTTTTAAAAATGAGGAAGAAAAGTACAAACGTCAATCACTTTTTATCTGATTGCCAATACATGAAAAATACGGATGTCAAACAACAATTTATCAATCTAACAATTTATAATTTATGACTTTCCTTTTATATCTTATAAATTCCACAAGGTTGATAGTGACACAAAAACAAAAGCAACACGATCTGGCAAGGACAATTTTATGTTTGACAAAATTAGTAACGCGACGTTTTCACTAACGGGTTCTCGGAAATTTAATTATTACACTGGCTTTTCAAGCTTTCTAACGTTAAATATTAAACTGTCATCTCAACATGCTAGTGGCGATTTTGGTCCGAAGGGTTAATTCATTATTTTGTAATTTTAAATGGAACTGAATGGAATTTTGTTATGAAAGTTAAATGTGGGGAAAACAGTTCAGAAATTATAAATTGGGATTGTTTTTTATTTGTGAAAATTAGGCAACTATGTTTCAGTGCAGATACTCGTATTTGAATATTCAAACGGAAAGCGGAACTGACGAAGTGAAGCGGTAAATTGAACGGTTTATCCGGATATCCGATTTCAAATGAAAGTTCAATGTCATTTAAGAGCCGCGTACAAAGATTGAATGGATTACGTTATTAATATGAATGAACTTTATTAACGGACTCAGAATTCAGCGTTACATTTTTAAGTATAACATAGCATAATCTGCATGTAGGACAGTAGAATAATACTGTATAATAATACATAATTATTTCTGTCCGACATTTCGTTTTGACAATCAAATTTTCTTCAGTGACTTAAAATAAAACTGAAAAATACTACAAAACACAATAAATAGATGAAACAAAATTACCACAAATTACGGCAAAAGTTAAAACGAAAAGCACATCTTAGAATGGCGGTAAACAGGAAATAGTTACAGAAGTCAAAAACAATAGCTAACAAAATCAGTTACAAATGATTCAAAAGAGGTTTTATAACATCTGCAATACCATCCAAATTAGTTTTGTTATATAATTTTTTTTGTATTATTATTTTTAGGTTGAAAATTGGTATAGATTCTAAAATAAGATGTTTTTGTAGGTTGGATTCCTGATGACAGATTTAGTGTCATGAAATTCGAATTTGTGACCTAATTAACGTAATGTGATTTTCATCAAACAATTTACAATGATATTCGTGTTGATAAATTCTCTTGTGAAGAGGTTGTCTGGACTCATCAACATATCGTAGATAACTACATAAATTGTATGCTTTTTATCCTCAGTTAATTGAATTAAGCCTTAATTCTCGATTTTTAATTTTAGTGAAATTCATTGCTGTTGCATTAAGTACTGAATTGGCGATTCTAATAAAAATTAGAATTACTACTATGATTATTAAATGAATTAATTTTTATATTAATTGTAATTTATATTTCGAAATAGGTTAAGATTTACGTTTGTTTGCACCAACCAAATTTAAATTTTATGTCTGACTTAAATAAATAAACATATAAAGACATTTACATTATTGTGAAACATTTGATGTTATATTATCAATTTATGTCAAACAAGTTTCATTTGTACAAATATGTAGGTATTGATGACTTAAATTAAAGTGCAATACATAATCTATACAGACTCTAATCTAAACCAGTTAAATATAGATGCGTTTTTTGTTTAATTTTGTTATTAGCAATATTTGCATGCGTTAACGAGTGTGTTTACTATTAATGACAACTGTAAGAAATGACTGAATAAACCGGAGTAATTTGAACTGAAATGTATTGATATAAATTGCTCTAAAATATTATTTTTCTTCAAGCATACAACAATATTCATATTATGCTACTACACACACTATGTAGAACGAAGTCATTATGTTATTAGTACAATAATGAAATTCATTAATGTACTAATACAATAATGTTAGTTATAAAATATACCACAGGCAGCAGCACTTGCTAGGGCAGCCCGGCTACTGGCTCAACGTTACCAATCGTACGATAATTATCATACATGTAGGATAATTAGGGGAATTGTACGATGTACGATAGTAAGTGTCTATCGTACAGCGTACTTAAAATGACAAAATATATATAAAAAAAAATATCGTGAACATAATTAGGAGTCACAACCCATAATTTTGAGTGTTCCGTACGACAATTTCAATATCTTATGTTGGCAACTGAAGTGAAGTGAGGTTAACTGAACTGACAGCCAGTAGTGGTAAATATCGTTATTTGTTTCACAAAAAATGCCTCAAGAAGTGGATGAAATGCAATTTACACCTCCAGCAATAGCAGAAATCGCATATTCAGTCATTCAAACATTGATTACTGAAAAATCACGTAGGTTTATGATTTCGCTTATGAGAGATTTGTAAATTGGACTAGAGAACAAAATGTGAATAATTTCTCAGAGAATGTTATGCTAGCTTACTTTTCTCATTTGGCACATAAATTATAGAGCTCATCGCTGGGCACAATACTCAATGATTAAGGCTGAATTAAATATCAAGCATAACGTAAACATATGTAAATACACTAAACTAATAGCATTTTTGAAACGACAAGGTGAAAATTACAAACCTAAAAAATCAAAACTGTTAACCAAAGAACAATTTGATGTTTTTTTTACATAATGCTCCAAACATCATATATTTAGCAACAAAGGTAAATAAATAGGTACTTTAATGGAAAAAAATTAAATAATTTATATTTTATTCTTGAAATTTACGTTAGAATGCTTGAAGAAAAAATAGTATATGCTACTCGGAGTAGAATGCTCTTTTTCATTTCGCTCAGTTTGCATCGCCTCGACTGGCCGCAAATATCTGAGCTCAATAAAAAAGATTTTCTACTCCTAGTACTGTAGATAACTGTTTCTTATTTCGACTAAAATTAAATAATGATTAAAAAACATGCATAATATCAAAAACAATAAAAGGAGAATTATTCCGAAAAAATCTAAATCAGTTCCAAAAAAAAAGATCATTAAGTAATATTATGCAAATATGAACTACATCAATATCAAATAAATCAAAATTATAATTATTATGTAGCCATGAATAAAAATGTCAAAATAAATAAATCATAATAATAATTAAATAAATTTTATGCTTATTTTTAAAGATCAAGAACAAAGTTTGTAATACTGTAGAAGTGTTTCTTCTAAGAGTGTAATCATGTTCTCAGTATATTCTCGGTGATCAATGATCAACTATTCTTTAGATATTCTTAAAATTTGATCCGAGAGCAAAATTTAGTTTTATTGTTTAAATGGTTTAAATACAGCAGAGCAGCTTTGCTCTGTGATCGACTCTGAACGTGGTCAGAACCGGATTTGCGCGAAGCGCAAAAACCCAAATAATTGCTTGAATTTTTTAATTATCTTAAATACGTACATAGGTACTTTAACAAAATAGACTTGATTGTTTATTTCGATTGAAGACATAAGTCCAAGCCTGTGAATTTTTGGACCTGACTTGAATATTATCAAGCAGCTTGAATTATCAATCCTAAACGTTTATACCGGGGATTAGAAATGAATTTAAACTCAAATGGCTTCAAACGTCGAGATAAACGTAGGCAATAACAGTTATGAGAGAATAAATAATTAACACAAATTACAGAGGGACAATGACTAATTGATACTAATTAATTGTTTCCGATTAACATAGCATATACATAAAAATATCTACTGTATAAATAAATAAATAACCTAATGAAGAGCATCGCAGACTTCAACATTAGTAAAACGTGACCAAATTTTAGAGTTGTTTTAATTATACTTTCCGTAAAAAATATGTTATTTACATGCAACCGAAATATTTAAATACAGATGTGTAGAGTTGGATTGGAAATATTGTATGATATTTGAGCCTGGATGCATGATTCATAGCATGGCATTACCGGAGGATTATTCCATTTTTCTCAGCTACTTCGAGAACAGAGATGGATTAAGCCATTTTTATGCTAGGAACTCGAGTAAAATCAATTTCTTCAATTTTGATTGTTTAAAAAATTAACTATCAATGAATGTGTTATCTTATTACTAAATATAAATAGAATAAAGATAATTCGATACAAATCGGGATATCCCTTTAATACTCACAAATAAATATATTAAATTACATTGCAATGGACCTATGGAACTTGTGCAATCAATCAAAAATTGATATAACAATCAAAAGCAGGAAATGGAAATGGATTGGCCACTATCTGAGAAGTGAATTCAATATAGCTAAAGAAGCGCTAGAATGGAATCCACAAGGCAAGCGCAAGCAAGGTAGACCCAAGATAACATGGAGACGCACGATCCAGAAAGAGTTGAGGGAAAATTAAAAAAACATGGATGAAGCCAAACAGGAAGCTACTGACAGAAACGGATGGAAAACTTTTGTGAAGGCCCTATGTTCCACTGAGGAATGACAGGACAAAGAAGAAGAAGAACATTGCAATGCAATGACACCTCTGTCTGCGGCAAGTAAAAGCCACTAATTACGGAGTCATCCAATACATCGAGAAATGGCAAAGAAACAAATTTATCTTTATTTGTTTTGAGTGTCATTATTCATAAACAAGAGAATACATGAATCAATAAAAAATCATTTCAATATCTACATTACATTACAGTTATTATTTGCAAAGTAGTGTTAAATCTGCTTCTGAGTGTCTGTGACTATATCTGCCACAAGTGAAAGGAACTGCTGAAGGTTTCCTGCTAACGCAAGCATCAAGCAACGATCTATAATCAGTCAATATCGAGTGTTCTGTACCAGACGAGGCACCATGTAATACCATACACCGCTAACAAACCGTCTACTCGTCTACCAAATTTTAACAATTTCACGAATCGGACTAGTATTACCATAATTTCACGAACTGGAATAATATTTACCACAATTTCTGGAACCAGAACGCTATTCTGGTTTATTCCAATACATGTTGAGCTCTGGTTCAGGCGGCCTGCACTTATAGATTATATAATGGCATCCAAAAATACAGACGCAGTCGAATTAAAAAAAAAATAAATAAGCGAATTTTAAACACGCAACATCTTACTTGATAAACACAATTACAATTTCATTACAAGAAAGCTAGAGGTTACAGTGAAATTGTAACTAATTGAATGCAATGTAGTATTTTGCTTATATTTGAATGAATTAACTATATTTTATTTTGAAAAAATTAACTTGTTAAAAATGTCGAAACTTGGCAAAACTTTGCTTAAAAAATTAATATTTAAATACTTGGTAAATATCCAAAACGGTATTAAAACTGATAAACAATTGATAAAACAAAAGATGTTAATTCTTGTAATTACAAAGCCATTATTGTTATTTGCCAAATTGTCTAATAAATAGCAATGTCAATTTTATTTCATAGACTTTTATTTTAATTTTAGGTATGAATGAGTCCCATCATTCCGTTTCGGAACATAGGGGCCGGGCACACCGAGCCGCAGTTTTTACACTGCCGTACTGCCGGTTTCTTTAGTCAGATTATTTAAGGCGTATAAGTGAATAGCTTATAGCGTCCGAGTGTGATAAATACATGTAACTGTATTTTTATATTTTACGACAAATCACACATCTTACAAGGAACATAAGTACAGCTATTTAAATAAAATATGAATGAAGAACTAAATTCTCATAATTCATGGCCATACATGATCATTTACTAAGTTTACATGAAAATTAAAAAATGGTTTTAGTTTTCAGTCAACAAAACATGAAATTTTCAAAACAGGTTTACCGATTGGTTTTAAAATAGAGTTTAGAAGCATGCGCATTTGATTGATTAAATGCCTGATCTCAACATAAATGAGATATTTTATAATTTTATTTATTTAAGCCGATAGTGATATTTGATAGGATTACTGGCTTTCTATTGATGTTCCAGTATTCCTATCAAATAAATGAGATAACTTCATATTATTCATTGTTGATAAATCTTTAGATTTGATTAAAAATGTATTTTAATACATCCACAAGTTATTTTATTATACATCAAGGATGTAACTATCAGCTTATTTGTAGGTTAGTAACTTCATAGCGGCGACACAAAACGTTTGCAAAGTCACACGCCCTATCTGTAAGCTGATATTTACATGTTTATATGATTAGCCGACAAACAAATTTTCACCAATTTAAAAAATCTACCCCTGTGGCTCCTCCACCACTAATATCTTTGGAGGCCGTGATTTGACGGCTGGTAACCGCACTTCACGCGAAAAAATATATCACTTACCGAGATCTGCTTAGGCAGAGTGCCACACCCAGTGATGGGTAAAAGGCGTGATGATATATTTATTTATTTATTATATTATATGATTAACTTTAAAACTTGTTTTTAAGTCAAATCTGATTCAAGTCAACTCAAAACCGTTTTGGCACTGTATACTCGTATATGACATTTTCAAAACGGTTTCAAAACTGCATGTAAACTAAGTTTATTACTGAATTAGATATATTGTTTTGTAATCGCTGGTTTGGTAAATTGCGTTATAAATAAAATAGTGCATCTGGTTTTACTAATTAAATACTAAATGAAATTAATGTAATAAATATGTACATAACTGAATTTCATTACTAGGTTTAAAAATTAATAATTACGAAGCCGCATTCGATTAAAATTTTGATTCATATTCGTAATTTTCCAACTGTGTGTAATTGAATTATAATTTATGATTTTAGTGAAGTTACTCATTTGGTAATCTATCAATTATTGGATAGATTTATGTAAAACAATATTTACTTTTATAAAAAGCATTTAATCCTTATTTATGACTTACGTATCAGTAGTATGAAGTCGATATTAATGGATCAAGCCGACTTACCTAGAACAAATAAAAAATAATAATTAACACAAATTAATTTACAAATATTGTTCACTAATTAAATTGATTGCATAAACAAAAGATGAATACATATTTTGAAAAGATTATGACTTCAAAAGTGTTCTTATATTTTCCGTTGTCAAACATTCATCAATTGCCTTGAAGAAATATATTTTCAATAAAATTGATAGAAAATTTAATTTTCTATACTTTAATTTTTCTATTTGAAACATTTTTTTATATAAGAGTATGTTGCATATGTGATAACAATTTTCGTAAAATGTATCTTTTATAATTCAAGACTTTGAGAACATGTTTGATGCCAAATGTGTAAAAATCTTTTAAAAACATTTTCAATAATTTTTTTACGACAAATATTACTAAATGAATGATCGATGACGTTTTTCGTTTAATTGAAATATATGTAGTTTGATATGCAGAGATAGAATAATTTATGATTTGTAATGATTATGAACCCAGATGACGAAAAGTTAAATGAAGGTAAACGGATAAACAAACTGAATACATAATCAGGGCGTGTGATGATGATACGGCGTCAACAAGATGAAAGTGTATACGCGCAGTGTCAGATGAGTCAGGTGACTCAGGTAAATTAATCAACCGTCTTCCGTAAATAAAGATGAATTTGAGACATAAAGCTCAGTGAGAATGTCATCGTAGAATCATGCACATCAATCCCCACCATTGTGCGCTGCAGGTTAACCAGATTGGATTATCAATGATTTATCTCCTTCAGAGACAGGAAAGGAATTCAGGCTAAAAGATAAGCCGTTAGGTTCACCGACACAGCTAACTATCAACTGTAATGGACACCGATGCATTGTCCTACAAAGGGTTTCAGCATACACGTATCCCCGCTCATCACCGCAGAACCGACAGGATAATGTAGCACCGTTGCCACCAGTCTTCCCCAGGTACAGGAAGCTAGCAGTGTTTTAACTCCCGTAGAGCGTCACCTATGATACTCGTAGTACTATAACGACGTATTGCTGCTCTCGTAAGGGTTGGTTCCATGTCACCCGCGTGAACACCGTTGCTCACAGACACAAAATAGCGAACTGAGTCGACATAGGCCCCTTCAAGGCGCTGTGCACCAGTGCACCGAATTCTCTTAGCAATGCTTCAAATAGAGAACCAGTACTAGGTACACACATTCAACGCTACACCACCTCAAATGACGCTCACATCACAATTCAAGCATAATAGGTAAAACTCAATAATTGACAAACTCATCGGTGGATAGAAGCTCTCAGATAATTCAAGTTACACTAGTTGATTAATAAAACACATAATTACAAGTTTATATCAAAGATAACAGTGCACTGCACAAATGTACTGTACAAGACAAAGCCAAGCTTTTGAATGAGCCAAGGGTAGGTTTGGCGCGTCTTTACAGCCCTCAGATTACATGAACACATATGTGCAGTTATCGCTTGAATTGCATTTGAATGTCCGTAAGTCGAATGGTTTTATGACTAGGGTCAGATTTCAGACTCCACGGCTCACACAACTTTGTGGCAAAGTTTTACACTTAAGAAAAAACTAAAAACTAGAAGAAAACAATTAAATAAAATCGCCTCGTAACACAAATCAGAAAAAAATATGACTACAAAGTTTCAGATTAAATAACTACTACTATATGATGTGGTTAAACTTGTCCAACTAAAAAAGAATATGTGTATTATTGAGCAGTATCAACACACCGAGCAACTTTTTATAGAAATCGGCTAAACATAAATGTCACGATATTACGTAATCGATATCTCAATGTTTGAAATGACGCCGGGCAAGTAAACAGGGCAGGTGAATAGCTAGATAGAGCTCTCAATTGGGTTAACTTTCAAATCAGAATGAAAAGATTTTAGGGATGAAAAAAATAATATAGGAACTCGTAACTATGTAGATTTAACTTGCATGTATCAAGTAAGAGTGCGTGTAATCAAATTTTGCCAACTTCAACTAGTATGAATACAGGGAGTTCACCGAAAAGCGAGTCATATGCATTTATCATGAGAAATAAGTATACACAGTCGTTAAAATTATAGAAAAATATTATAAGAACTAAATTTCAAGTTGAGTGAAATAGCTATTTTTTAAAAAGTAGTTATCCTTGAAACATGAAACAAAATGCGAACAAATGTATCTGTCAAATAAATATTTTTCATTTCAAATGTTCATCATAATTAGTAATAGATTTAATTCGTAACATTTCATTCATAGTTTCATTATTTTTCGATATTTTTCAAATAAAATATATATTTGACAACTAAAACATGAAACATTTCCGTGAATTTAATTTCATTTCTACGGTTACTCTTTATAAAAACCGTGTTTCTAATATTAATTAAAGACCTAATGAAATGAGTAAAATAAAATTTAGATATAGAATTCAAATCTTTACTACTTTTATTTGAAATATTTTTCTCTAAAATTAATTGGCAGATTATGGCTGCGTAAAAACTGATTTCTCATGTTAAATGCCTATGACACGCTTCTCGATTAACATCCTGTGTAATAAAATATGATTACATATGAGTGGTTCAGATTCCATAAAAAGCTGAAGTTAGAAACCGAATAGGAATTAAATCGCTGTTCTGTAGGTTTAAAAAAAAAATAAATACAAAATTTAAATATTCAGTTCTTAATATGTTCTGCTTTCAAATATTTCAAAATTCTTTTGGAGAAAACTGAGGTTACAAATCGAATCGGAACTTGATCCGAAACCGACTTGAATCGCCTTTTTTTCTTCAACGAAGATCTGGTTACAAGTAAGCTCGTTTAAACTTGTTCGAATTAATAGTATTGTGCATGTGTACTGACTAGGTCCTTTTTCAAAGACAAATGGATTTTCTGTTTATTATTAAATATTTATAATATTAAGTATTTACAGAACGTAAGACGTATGAATATGTATTTGTAAATTTAAATTGAAACATCAAAATCATCAACTACCAATAACATCGTATAAAACAATTAATAAAAATAATTGAACCGAACCGATCGCCGGTTCATAAATCGTTTCAAAATTCAATTATTGTAAACCGAATCGATAAAAGATGATAGACCGCGGACCGATACCGAAGCGATTTGCGGTATATAAAAAAAATATGAAGGATATATATGTTCAAGGTAAAAAATGTAAAATCTTTTGAACGTCCCATACAATCGAGCCTATAAAGACTCTTACCAGATGCCATCCCCTCTAACGAGAAATTTTGTGACAGTTATAGCATTTTTTCGCAAAGTCGTGGTTATTTTTAAAGCCTCGTGTTTTTATTTTCTGAACGTCATCCTACTATTTCACAAGACTGATTCTTATTTGATTTGCTTGGTATCTCAACTGAATCGGGTGATGTCTGATCTTGGAATATTATAAAAGAATTTGCTGTAGGTAATTATAATTTTATGCTTTGACTGCTTGCTTCATTATGGTTAAAGACACGAAATAATGTTAAGGACAGTATTCGAATAATGAAGTATCATTAGCAATATTCAAAATAGAATTCTTGGAATGATATATTTTTCCTAGAAAAGAAACATTTGTTTTATAATTCTTTTCTATTATTAAATAAACGAATAAAGGTAATTTAAAAATACTCTTCAATGGAACATTATGAATACATGACTTTCACCATTTATAATTACGCCATTATTATACCATTTTTTTTAAACACAAAAGATGTCATTACATTATAAATATAATTATTTATGAGTGCCTAAAATATTTACATCAAATTAGAAAATTTTCTTTCATAAGGCCTTAAACTTTTAAATCCTCATAATTTGAGCAAATTTTGAGAAAAAATATTGTCAATAGCTTATATATTTTTTTACACTTGTATTAGAATTATTATCCCGAGAACTGTAATTAAATACCAGTCTCGGAATATTTTAAATAACTTTTGTTTTTACACAAGCAATATTTTATCGAAAGCTTGTTTACCTGCGGGCGATATTTTATTGTACGATAATTTTACCGAACGGTCCCCATACGAAACATGCTATTGCATTCAATACATTTAAACTTATTTATTAATTATTACTCTGCATAACAGGAATTTAACTCCAATTACTGTAGAGGGGGCTACGGCTTATAGTGGAATTCAAGTCGAGACAATAAAAGTCATTCGAACGCACCAAAAACCAAAAATATTGCCCACGAAATACAAACAACATTTTTTCTACAACTGTAAATAATGAATAATACAATAATTATTGATTTATTTAATTAAATTGTAGGCAAAACAATCAACAATAATATTAATTTAATACTATTGATCTGTTGTAACTAATGAAACCTGACAACAAATAATTTGGGAGCATCCGCGAAATATTCATTTTGCGCACTAAAATTCAAAACAGTGCATAAAAAACTCATTGCAAAATTATGCACAAATTACGCATTGTCATGGTAATGTAAATGAAAAAATCACGTACTTCGCGGATTGATATTAGTTAAAAAATGAACATTTTTTGACAGTTGTAGGAAAACGTGTTTTTTATGTAAGTAGAAGTCAGCGAGATTTGAAGGTGGAACTCTTGTCTGTTAATTAATAAATCCGTTTTATCTTGATTTTATTTACTGGGTTGTGATTACCTTGTTATGCGAGAAAAAATCGTCCGATAAAATATCGTTCGTGTGTAACGGCTCTATAACCTGAAGATTTATCCAATCTCGAGTTCGAAAAAAATAACCACCACAATACTTTCTCTATTATATGTATAGAACGGGAAAGTAATATATATATATATATATATATACCGGGTGTAACATGAAAACCTGGCCATAGGCGTTTAACATGGGAAATCAGTTTTTCCTTGCGCAAAAGTGGCCAATTGATTTTAGACAAAAATGCATCAAATAAAAGTTGTAGTGCTTGAAATTATGGATCTAAAACAGTTTTCAGATTTTATTTTGCTCGTTTTGGAAGCGAAATAATCGTATTAATATTTTATAAGAATTTCTACTTTATAGTGATAGCCATGGAATTGAGACAAAATGATAAACAAATGTGTGACGTTTTAACTGTCAGAAAAGTTTAGTTTGAACTTGGAATGTTATGGTGCGGCCAAATAATACTGATTAAATCACGTATTCTTCGAAAACTTTCACCAGAATAATTCCACTTAATAATTTGTAACTTTTCTTCATGTGAATAGTTATCCATTTTCAATAATGATATAACAACAATCACCTGTATTGTAACTTAAATAAATCACAAATCCATTTCAAACTAAACTTTTCTGACAGTTAAAACGTCACACATTTGTTTATCATTTTGTGTCAATTCCATGGCTATCACTATAAAGTAGAAATTCTTATAAAATATTAATACGATTATTTCGCTTCCAAAACGTGCAAAATAAAATCTGAAAACTGTTTTAGATCCATAATTTCAAGCACTACAACTTTTATTTGATGCATTTTTGTCTAAAATCAATTGGCCACTTTTGCGCAAGGAAAAACTGATTTCCCATGTTAAACGCCTATGGCCAGGTTTTCATGTTACACCCGGTATATATATATGATTGCCTATTTTTCCAATTAATAGATGGTAGTACTTACACTTCCAAGGTCGCATTAATCTAATCATAATAATTTGTATTGGTGTATGCAGAATGATGAGGTTGATATTGAGAATAATTTAAAAAATTGGGTATGTCTGTGTATGTGAAATAGATGATTGTAGGTAAAAGCGTAAATGACGGGCCAAATAAAAATGTTTGGAGAAGATTAATTGCAAGATGAGTGTGATGTTATGTATGTATGTAAATTTATAAATTGTTATACTCAATAATATTTAAACTTCGTCAAATATATTTTTATTATTGTCTTTACCCTTTCTTACTCTTTTTTTATAACAACCAACAATAACAGCAACATCAACATTCATTATAAATTATATTGTGGCTGTGTATTTTCTCATTTTTTTTTCGTTTCTTTTTCATTTTCAGGTTAGATGGTTCAATAGTATCGTGTCGAACTGTGGACTTGAGAACTGGGTTCAATTCCCACAGCCGACAAATAATTTTCACCACATTAAAATTACCTCTGTGAACCTCCAACCCAAACATCTTTGAGGAGCAGAATTTGACGGCTGATAGTCGCATGGTGTGATGATATGTTTTTTTTTATTATTTTTTTTAAGTTATTCAACGAATTCATATCGACACTCAACTATCATAACATGTCACTCATTTAATTCAAGAAACATATTTTATATTTAATCAAATAATAACAGTCAATTAATGGTGGATGCTTGATTACGACTTATCGCTTTTATTTATTTTCTTTAACATTTTAAAATTGTCTTTCTCTTGATGAAAGCATTATTAAATTTATATAAATTCTTCCATCAAATAAATATAAATAAATATGCTATGTTTATATGCATCTATTGATACAACAAAATTCCTGCTATAAATCCAAATTACTTGAGTTTTATGCCTCCGAGAAAATGATGAAATAGTACGGTATATTTTCTGCTCGATATATCAGACACTAGCTAGCGAACTTTCAGTGAAGTTTTTTTTTAGAAACAAAAGGATAATTTATAAGAGAAATATTGTGAAGAAAAATAATACCTATAAATCTTTCGCTCAGGACACGAAAACGTATTTCAGCCGTTATTTCAAATTGAAAACACCAATTCGTGCAAAAATATGTCATCACGCCTTTTACCCATTGCTGGGTGAGGTACTCTGCCGAAACAGATATCAGTAAGTGATTTATTTTACCGCGTGAAGTGCGGTTACCAGCCGTTAAATCACGGCCCCCAAAGATGTTAGTGGAGGGCAGCCACAGGGGTAGTTTTAATGTGGTGAAAATTGTTTGTTGGCTGTGGAAATCGATCCCGGGTTCTCAAATCTACAGACCGCCGCGATACCACTGAGTCATCTACCCTATATCAAAGTTGAATATTATTAAAATGATCATAGTTGTAAAATTACAGAATAGGTAAATTAAAGTGCATTTTCAGCGCTTTGATCTAATGCTTTTTCATATAAGAAAAATATCTGATAAAGAAATAGTATAATATAAAATTTAGTATTCTCTTTTTCTGTTTGTATTTGATTTAAAGGAAAGAAGAGATTTTTTTTTCAATTCAAATGACAATTTGTAGAAACAAAATCTGTCAATCTGTTTGCTAGTTTGTCGATACCTAAGTTATTGATTATCACTGGTTAATGAAACTTAATCCAAATTACAGTACAGGGTTTGAACTTAATGAGATGCAGTGTAGTAGTTCATATAATTTTAATTTGAGTGAGATTTAAACTCGGAATCTTCGGATTCAAATGCCGTAACGTTTACCACTCCACCATACTGCCGGAGATTAAACTTTAGTTCGCATGCTTCCTGTTGTTCACTTCCCGTCCGTTGGACAATATGCGGTAACCCATTAAACTTAATAACAAAACTTTTATGTCCAAACATAAAACATTTTTGAAAATAAAATCGCTTAAGAAATTAATTCCGTAAATTCGTTCAACTTTTATGATCACATTTTTATTCACTCTAGATGCTCTGGTTGTTATATTTCACAAATATATATTAAAAGGTTACCAAAACACAAAATAAAATCGTCATAAATTTCCTATTTATATTTCATGTTTCTGAATTTCAGGTTAGAATCTTTTGGTACATGACGCGGAAATGAAATAGAGGTTACGTGGGTGTGTGTATTATGTCTAATGACGTCACAACACGACGCGGTAGCTCTGTCTCTGTCGAGCTAATGTCTAGAATTGTACCGTAGTGACGTAGTGTGCCTGTGTGTCACTGATAACTGATATAGTGTGTTTTTGTTAGAAATTGCAGATGATTTATTGTTTTCTAAGTAAATATGGATATGTTTATCTATTTATTTATTTATTTTTCAAGCAAAAATGCTGGCGTTCAAACTTCAAACATCGTTCACTTCAACTTTAATATATATAACTTGTTTTCCTGGGCACCTTGGATTCAACTATAACTGTAAATCTCCAGTATTACAACATAACATTTGTATAAAAGAGCAATGTTCTTATTGTTATTTTCTTAAATGAAAAGGGGTAATTTTTATTGGAATGGGTGGTCTGAAATTGTCCCTTTTCAACAATGTAACATGTTCCTATACCTAAAGTTCAAATTAAAGTCACAAAGTTACAATAAATTATTAACATCTTTAATATGGAAAATAAAACTTCAGGTAGGCTGTGAAGCATAAGAAGTTATTGTTTATTGATACTCTTGTCAACAATGGCTTTGCATTGACAAAAATTAACAAATACAGATTATTTTAATGTTAGTGTTTTGTATGGCGAGTGTAGAAGAAATCTATCTCCTACTATACGAAATTTTTTGCAATGTATGCCCAGAAGATACGTCCAATTCGCCAGTTCTTAAGAACAAGAACAAAATGCAGAAACTATTTCATAAGCCTACAAGACACCGTTTTTGTAGAGTGACTTATGATGAAGATAATGAAGTAGCAATATTAGCAGTTTTTATTGCTAATCCCAAAGCTTCAATAAGGGAAACAACAACTCAGTACCAGATCAGTCAGAAATCAGTTTGCAAATTTAAAAACAAAACCATCCATATATATACACTTTAACACAATACACAATGTCTTCACGAAGATGAGGAGTTTAGAAGAATTCAATTTTGTGAATGGTTATTGATTAAATTACAAGAAGATGCTACATTTACCAACAAAAATACTTTGTCAGATGAAAGCAAATTTATAAAAAATGGATTATTTAATAGCAGCAACGAGCATTATTGAGTGAAGTAAACTGATATCCGGCATTGGGAACGAAATTTTCTAATGTCCTGGTTGTTTAATGTAGGTGCGGGATTAAAGATAATGAAATTATTGGTCGAGAGAAAATCTTACTGAAGAGATTTGTGTAATAATCACTGAAACTTTTTTAACAGAATACATGGAAAATTTGCCAATAGAGAATACATAGATACTTATTTTCAACAAGATAGAACTCCAGCGTATAATGCGTGAATCGAACATTCTACAATATTTTTGATGACAGGTGAATACGTAATAATGGTCCCATTCTTTGGCCAGTTAGATCCCCTGACTTAGTGCCACTAGACATTTTTCTTTGAAGGCACGTAAAGAATAAAGTCTTCATCGTTTCTACAACTACTGAGGAATACTGTTATTCGCGATTTAGATTATGAAGAAATCAGATTTGCTACTTCAATATGTTTTTGAACATACTTTGTAATAAAAATAAATCGAATTTTAGTGTATAAATAATTGAATTTATATAATTAATTTTCCATATTAAAGATGTTAATGTTTTTTAAACTTTGTGACACAAATTTTAATTTTACGAGTATATATAGGAACATGTTACATCGTATATTTCGGGCAATCCATTCCAACAGAAAAAAGTACTCCTTTCCTTTAATAATATTATTTTATCAATCATAAAAATATGTCCTCGTTCTTGCTGTGTATTTATTTTTTCTCTAAAGTTATGAGTTAGCTAGTACAACTGATTGGTTGTTTTAAAAAAACTCACCCTGTACATTTCAACCCTAGTACATGATTTATATACAGAAATCTTTCCATACAAGTTCATCTCATCTTTTCTTCATGCAACAAACCTTCAACAATGGCGATCGATTTATTCCTAAGTCATTCACGCAAAACTGTCTGCTCAATTTCACCAATCTCTCATTCGACGTACGTTCCACACACACAAACTATCTCAACAGCCACACACTTAGGTGTGTGTAATATTGGGATGGAATGCAGTGTAGCCAATCTGCTAAGAAGCTACATGCTACGTGCAATATGTGATTCTTTTCTACGATCTTTTCGCACTGATTCCAGAGTGGGTTGTTTTGTTCTGTCTGGTGTTTATGCTCTTGTAAACAGACATAAAGGAATGTTCTTTCTATTTCAACACCAACACAAGTGGACTTGTATGGAAGCTTCAAATCTAAACTTATTCCACCAGACTGACAGAACAACTATAGGAAATTCGATTAACTTGAGACGTAAGTACGAATTTCTCAGAAAATTGTTTATACATAGGCAGTTTCCCTGTTGGATTGTTGGTATTGATAAACGCATATAGAATTGATTTGATAATATTTATAAAAAGTATAAGATATAGTTACCGCAAGTGCAGGATGTTGATATGTAGCTATGATAATAAATATTGTCACTGTACAGTAGTTTTATGCTCAATATTGTAAAGTACAGATAACATTCTCTTCCATAGTACGTCAAGTTAATTTAATCAGCAAATTTGAATTCAAATTGAACATTATTTGTTGTTTATTGCTATGATATGAAGTATTTAAACAGGTCCAAAATTACCGGGACAATATATGCAGGCATTTATAACGCCCGCTCCGTACACGTAATGACACAGTTGATTAATATTCTTATACGCATTACTACAATCATAATTATTTTAAATTAAAACTAATTCTACATATTACAGTGAAAAATAAAATCTTGTATGCACCACAGATGTTTCTAGATTATAATGTCGTCGGGCTGGATACCGTCGCCCTCTATGATTTATCATCTGCATAAAACGCTTTGCGCATAAATTATTTTATTTTTCACTTGAACATCATTTGTATTGTATTGCTATAATATAACGAATATAAACAGCCCGTGTGATCCTCCATAACGTCCGCTCATAATGCCCTCTCCATTCGCGCAACTCTGCAGTTGATCAGTATTCTTATACGTATTACTAAAATTATAATTATTATAAATTAAAAATAATTTTATGTATTCTAGTGTAAAATAAAATCTTGTTTGCATCATCCACATCGCCCTTGGTGCATAAATAACTAGTATGGCATATATATACCGGGTGTTAAAAAAAGGGTAAATAAATTTCAAGATATATTCATTTCAATGTGCTGATTCACAATCAAAAAGATTTTTTTCAAAATTCGCAAAGTTATGGACATGCTTCTAGATGAGTACATTTCTAGTGCCACTGGTCGACACGTAATTTTTAACAAAAATAATAATGGATTTTGTAACCACGTAACTGATGTTGAATAACAAATTAATTAATTAAAAATTACGTGTCGACCAGTGGCACTAGAAATGTACTCTTCTAGAAGCATGTCCATAATTTTGCGAATTTAAAAACAATTATTTTTAATTGTGAATCAGCACATCAAAATGTATATGCCTTGAAATTGTTTTACCCTTTTTTAACACCCTATATATATATATATATATATATATATATATATATATATATATATATATATATATATATATATATATATATATATATATATATATATATATATATATATATATAAACATACCTTTAAACCCATTACTGGGTGTGGCACTCTATGGTAGCAGATCTCGGTAAGTAATATGTTTATGCACGTGTCAAATATGTTAGTGGAGGGATAGTAAACTTAAATTTTTTTATTATAAAACAGAAAAGTAATTTAAAAAAAAATGGTTGTAACAAATGCACGTAAATGTACGTATGTCAATTAAGATGGGTCGATCATGTGGAACGTATGTCGAATATATGATTGGTAAAACAGATATATGTTGATGAAATCCAAGGTGAGAAACATAAGAATAAATGGATGGATGGATATGAAAGAAATTATTAATAATTGCGAATGAAGCAAATGTGGAGTGTTATAATAGGTTAGGAATGTTTGGCGAAGATTGATTGCAACAAAAGAAGGTTCTGTGTAACAATAATATTTATACTAATAATGCTCATTTATCTAAATTCAAATAATACTAAACATTAATTAAAATAGAGAACAAATATAAATTCAAGCGTTACTTTAATATATATTTGATATCGATAATCTAAATAGTAGCAAACAATGTCATTAAATATAGTGCACTACAAAGTATTGATTTTTTACTCAAATACAACATGAAGCGTCGGCAGTTGTAAATTAATGCCAAAAGTCAATATTGTTATTTAATCCAGGAGTCAGTGGTTCTATAAAGGACAGTGTATATTATTCGAATAACATAGAACACTTTATGTTTAAGATGTAGGTCAAATCGAAAGTAAAATTTTAATTACGATTAATAATTATTGTTAGTAGTAACATGTTACACACCATTTGTCTCAATTTCAATTCGCGATTCGTTGATTTAAATGAACGGATGGTAAATTTGCCGTATGGTAATAACAGCGATCGGAGAATAGAGTACGCATTAAGTTTAGAGTAGAGTAGAAAGTATGGGCTGATGTAAATCTGATATCAAATTGACTTATGTAAACAGTGGCGTACTAGGATTTTTCCTACGAAAAGATGAAAATAATCACTCTCAATTCGTACAAATGGTGTAGTATGAACTCTTGAGACATTCTCTGAACATTTATTTATTTTGTTAATTTGCACAATAGTATTTACAATTAGAATGTATCAGATTCATTCTGCAAATAATCTTTATCAAACAATCCTATCCTGGCCGAATTTAAAAAAAAAATTGATACATATTTCAATAACAAATGTGTGCATATTTTTCGCTGGAAATATTATTAAATTATTTAAAATAAAAGATGCGAGTAAGAAGAATCACATTTGTTTCAAGTATTTTTATAATAAATATATCATCACGCCTTTTACCCATTACTGGGTGTGGCACTCTGCCGTAACAGATCTCGGTAAGTGATATATGTCTTCGCGTGAAGTGCGGTTAAAAACCGTCAAATATGGTGAAAATTTCAGAAACGTTGAACTGCGAAAATAAAATCCTGTATCTATTTATGTTTAATATTTAAATAACAAAAATAAGTATTTAAAGAATAAATTCATATCCTACGTTTATGTAGAAAACCTTAGACATATAATTTAACATGTTGCGAATTTCAAATGACGAAGAGCGATGATTTATTAGAAGGAAACAGCAAACAGAGTAAAGCGAACCTCTTGCTGATGTTGATGTTGATGCACTCACTATACAACTCGGCGGTACAATAAAGTAGGTAACCTTTTGCACCACTTAACCTGAATGTCTTCTGGAACTTGAGGAATTTTTATTGGCACTAATTACAGGTCTTCCTCTGTTCTGTTCGGTCGCTTTTACCCGCCACTAATTTTGTGCGTTGATAATTGTGGGCCATCAAATCAATTATTTGTTTGTGAATTGTTGCTCCAAAAAAAGAAGATTTTACTCAAATATATAATAACTTTATTGCAAGAAGTGTAAATTAATAAATAAGGAAAATAAGTAGAGAATATTGATTACTAGTTTCTTCATATTATGTAAATAATATTTGTAAAAATTGCTGGAAAATATGTTCATGCTTTCACTGTAGGTATTTATATCCACGTGAAAATAACATAAAAAAATATTTGCTTATTTGTTATTCTGTACAACAAACACTTATTTCAAATTACAATTTAAAGGATTTAGAGCTTACAATTGAAAGTGGAATGCGTATTTTTGGATTCCGCGGGATCTGAACACACAAACTCTTGCTTGGTAGACGCAAATTTTATTAGTTGAACCCATTTTTTAAATTTAAACAGGATTGATTAAAATATTTTTAAAAATAAATATTTAATAGTATTTTTGCCCACGAAATTGAAGCAACATTTTTTCTACAACTGTAAATAAAAAATAATAGAATAATTATTGAAGGAAAACAATCTACAATAATATTAATTTGATACTATTGATGTGTTGTAACCAATGGAACCTGACAACAAATAATTTAAGAGTGTGCGCGAGATACCAATTTTGCGCACTAGGATGTGAAACAGTGCGCAAAATACTTATTTAACACTCTAGGGTGCAAAATATACGTTGTCATGGTAATGTAAATGATGAAAAAATCACGGACTTCGCGTATTGATTGATATCAATACTAACGTAAAAAAATGAGCATTTTTGAGAGTTGTTGAAAAAAACAATTTTTATATGTATTACCATGGTAACCACACTTAATATAATGTTTCTATTGGCTTATATTAGTGCACGGGTCCTGGGTAGATGTCGCGTTTGCCTATGCGTGTGGTATATTTTTTGTTTAAACAGACTATAAAATAATGTTCCGCAAATATGAATATGTTAGTGATGGGTGAGCTATAAAAATAATTTTATATTTTTTCATTTTCGTATAGTCCGATGCGTAATTATGCAGCTATCAACTACTATATCACAACATTTGTCAATAAATTGTTAATAGTCCCATTTTAAATTTCTTCTGTTCCTCAATTTCAAATTAGTAAACATCATAAAAATAAAACAAATAAATCCAACAAAATCCTAGTAAAGCAACAGTCACATAACACAACTTATCTGCTGAATGTATAATTAATGAGGCCTAATGCAAATATGCGCAAATAACGCTATAGTGTAGAACATTCTAACATGTCCACGCTGTGACTGTGTGCATGTGAGTGTATTTGTTTCGATGAAGAAGGTTTATTTAGAACAATGCCACATTTCATCTAATAAATTCTTCCGTGAACAATACAATGGAACACTAGGCACAGCACTCCCTCTTTTGAGAGGTGAATCTGCATGATTTATACAACACAAGGATAGCGAGGATGTTGGGCGCCACTTCGCTGTATCTATCTGTCTCTCTCTAGAGTTGCTCTCACTCTCAATTGGTCTGTTGGTAAACGTCAACTGAATGTTGACAAGGATATTAAATGTGAATCTGCGTGTGTGCACAGAATGCAAAATATTTCAAGAATTCTCTGACTTATTCAATACATACTACAATATAGAGCAGCGGTGGCTAAACTTTTTCTCTACATGGCCAATTTGTGTAAAATCATTATAACAACATACCGTCTCGAATTCAAAATGCAGAATAACCACAATCGTACTAAAAAAATATTACCATTCATCATTTGCAATTTTTTTATTTTTTTTTTGTAGTCGCAGCAATGAACAAAGTTGAGTATAGAAGCCATGCGCGTAGTAAGAAAGAAGAACATCAAAATGACATTCGGGGAAGAAAAATATCGTTATAGGACTGCAAAGTAATCGCTGATTTTGTTATTAAAGATCATAAAAAATAAATTTAGTAATATTTATTTTATGATGGGATTACATATATGTTTATTTATTCAATTTAATCACGAAGGGTCCAGTGCAGGATTTACGTATAAGCTACATAAGCTATAACTTAGAGCCCCCACTTTCCTGGGGGTTCCCAAAAAAAATTGTCCAAGTGAGCAAGTGGCATATTTGGCATTGACATAGAATATCTGGACTTATAAACAGATCCATATCTCAAATAGCTTAAGGGCTTATCAAGTCTAAATCCGGCCCTAGAAGGGCCCCATGGTAATATTCCAAGGGCCACGGTCTGCCTACGCTTGATATAGAGTTTTTATAAGAACTTGACAACAGCGTCATAAAAATACAGATTTAGTTACGGGTCTGGCTACTTCAACATTGAATTCCGGATAGTTTTCTGTGTACGAGTAAGTATAAGTAAATAATTTATTAACTTAAAATTAACGAATAGATTTCTAATTGAAAGAGGATAATTGTTCGACTAGTAGCATCAAGAGGAAAGATGATTTTTTTATAGTACCTTTACTAGCAATCGGGGGTTTTAACAATTGCTGTACGGCATTAAATTTCACTTGCTGTAATTGACTTATAAACATATTTTGTATTTTTATTTTTCTAATAAAAAAATTTAAAATGAAATTGAAACGTGAGGATGCCTTAAAGCGTACCGTTATTTTTCAAATAGGTATAGTATAAGAGAGTAAAGAAAGCATTTATTTGAAATTTGTTTCCGTTTTCTTTTAGCTAAACTGTTAACCTGTGAATTAAAAACTATACTAGACACGGACCTTGCTTCTTCACCATTGTGTTTAGAATAATTTTAATTAAATTAAATTTGCGGATAAATGTATGATTTAAAATATTGCCAATAAGGGAAAAGTGAGGTCTTAAATTTTCTGATGAATTCTAAGAATTTTGAATTAAATAATAGATGACGTTATTGCATTATTTTACTCACTGTACCAAGTAGCTTGGAGTTTCCCACATAAAATAAATCACTTCAGTGACCTTCAAAAGGTTTTAGACATACTTAAATACAATTATTTATATTTTATTAATCTGCGACTGCGAAATAGTAATTATTCCCTAGACATGTACAGTTTATAATGAATTGAGTCAACTTGGACACTTTTATCTTATTTTATAAGTTTGAAAACAACGTAAAACATTTAATATGTATCCCTCTGTCTTTACGAAAATGAGACAATGAAGACTTTATTCAGGTTGTGTTTATTGAAATTGGAAAATTACCCTGAATGGCATTGCGCGATCTAAAGCAATTGTTGAATGACTTAATACCGATGTGAAATATTTTATAAGTTTGAATAATAACTAAACTAACTTGTGTGTCCTTTTCAGGTTTACTGTCACAATGATTAAGAAAGTGAAGCACGGCGTTAAGAAATATTCCGTCGGTACAACTGTGACATACCGATGAATCATCGTTTTTTTTTTATTGTGTGGGAAAATATACTACACAATCTATAAATTTTTAATTTGTTCTATCCATTTCAAATTTTAATGGCTAACAATTCAATTAAAATTTAAAATAATATCTTTATACAAACTAGTGACATTGAAATAAATTTAATGTATCCTGTGCCCATGTGAATTTTGTTTACAAATATATTTGAAAACTTGTTTGCAATTTATAAAGTGTCAGTGAAACTTGCTAACTGATACTGTCATTTATAATCTAGATACATATAATATAACGCAATTGTATTTCAACACTACATAAATATTATAAATATTTTGAATGCAAAAATAGATTTACACACTAATATTACAGTTTACAAATATTAGATCATGGTTATTGCATGTTTCTCATGAAATGAAACATGCAACTAAAAATGAAACTAATGTTATTTTAACTTTCTGAAAAACCTTTTTCACTTTTGGTTGAAAGTTCTAGTTTTGGTGACATTAAGGAAAACTGATATTAAATTAATCTACTAGAAAACTAGCCCTATTTAACCTCACTGTTATTAACTGCTCTGCGTATACATACATAACACCCAACAACCAAACACGCTCAGTGAAACAATCCAAGGTCAGCTGAGGTTAAACCACTTGCCAAATTCATAATGACCTTCGTATACTAAACTGTATACTCAGTAACTTTGCAACTAGCATTGTCTGATATTTAGCTACTTAAACAGCTTTTATTTTCACACTTCTTCTAATACGATATAATATTGTAGTTCTCTATTTTCTATGTTTATAGTAACAATATAACCCTATTTATTTTATTGCTGCGCTGCACAATTGAAAATTAGTCACAGTCACAGTACAGCAAATCTACAACTCATAATGTAATCTTGTATTTTTTGTAAAAGTTGAAGTATATAATTATTATTATTCTCAGTGAATTTGAGACCCCGAGTTGGATTTCCACAGCTAACACACTAATATTATTTCCATCGCTCTCATTACAGTAACATATTTGGGGTAATCGTACTTCACTGGAAAAATATATCACCTATCGATATCTGTTACGGGAGATTACCATACCCAGAATGGGTAAAACGCATGATGAGATAATTATTTATTATATACTTGTAATTAGAAATAAGTAAATAGTTTCTCTGATACTCTTTTTGAAAAACTAATTTTAATGTAAAATTTATTTGTAATTAATGTATTTACATTTTAAATATAAATAATAATAGTAAAAATGAAAATTTTACATGAAAACTGGCTCATTAGCGTTCAACATTTTTCCTGCTACAAGTAATTTTAGAGAAAAATGCTTTAAATATAAGTTATAAAGATTTAAACTCTGAATCCGAGTCAGCAAATAAATTTAATTTTACTTATTTAATAATTGCTAAGAACATTAAAAAATTTAACTTTCACTTTTAATAAATATTTTATTTTAAAATAGTAACATTTTACTGGTATCTATCGTATCAGATAATTCCCGTTATAAATACAATATCGCTAAAACAATGACGTCAGGTGTTAATAAATTTACATGACCATTAGAATTATCTTCCAAATCATTACAAAATATTATCTCATTAATACAATTCAGTAGTACTAAGCAGCCTCTATTATTTTTTCAGTTTTAAAAAGCTAATAAATGAAAATAACCCAAACGGAACCCATTTTACTGCGGTTTCCGATCTCTGATTAACACGCTTCTTGAAAACTGTGAATCACGCGTAATTTTAATGTACGATGTAATTAGAAGAGTTTGAAAGAATTCACTTGTAATGAGAATGATTCATATAAAAACATTGTAGGCACACGAATCTTATGTAAACAAGAATATAATTTATTATAAAAGGTATAATATAATTTCGTTATGTCATAAAATTGTATACTTAGGGTAAAAATTTAACTAATTTTGTTGATTGAAATTGGAGTACCTTAAATTGATTGTGTCTCAAATTGTAACATACCTACTAATCATAATTTGCTGCTTATATTTGAAACGATCACTTTCACAGCAAATAATCAATGAAATTGTTATATTAACTTCAAATTGTTGAACTGAACATGTATTTACTTATTTTAAGTTACAAAAAATTGTGATACTAGACTACAAAATTTGAAATAAATTTAATTTTATTTCAAGAACCGTAAGTATGATAAGAATAAGTAAAATATAAAATACACAAACAAAATTTAATTTTTCTGATATTAAACAATTTGAAATTACTGTGAACTGTGAATTTGAGAACCCGAGTTCGATTTCCACAGCAGGTAAACTATTTTAAAAATAAATAAATAAATATATCATCACGCCTTTTACCCATCACTGGGTGTGGCACTCTGCTTAAGCAGATCTCGGTAAGTGATATATTTTTTCGCGTGAAGTGCGGTTACCAGCCGTCAAATCACGGCCTCCAAAGATATTAGTGGAGGAGGAGCCACAGGGGTAGATTTTCTAAATTGGTGAAAATTGTTTGTCGGCTGTGGGGATCGAACCAAGGTTCTCAAGATCCACAGGCCGACTCGATACCACTGAGCCATCTACTATTTTCACCACATTAATATTACCTTGTAGTTCCCAAGCCACTATCATCTTTGGGGCCTTGGTTTGACAGCTAGTAACCGCATTACACGAACATAAAATAACACTTACCGAGTGCCACACCAAATAATGGGTAAAAGGAATGATGATATTTATATTTTATGTATTTTTTCTTTATAATTTAGAAACTTTTGACAATGAAAAATATACAACGTCAAATATGCAACGTAATTTGAAAATACAATACAAGGAAAAATGTTATCGTTAAGAATTTTGCAACCGGCGCATTAGCACAGTAATCAGAAAATCTATAATTGTGAAGAAACCAAGCAGTTATTATTATTGTACTTTGTGGAAAAACAGTCCACAATCAATCAGTCAATTAAACATTTTTATAGAGTTGTAATCGAATCTAACACTTCAAAGAGCACAATCCATTGTTTGTTCACACTCTACTATCCAATAAATAAATATCAAGAAACAAATGATTATTATTATATTTTGATTTGTGAGTAAACATACGTTTGGTATGTCTTACAAGTGTTCATCGTTCCTTGGCATTTTCAAATCACGACTTTGAGGAATCAAGTCGTGATCTAACTTATAGTTTAACTCATAATTGGCTGGAACGCTTCACTACAAAGTTATTTGTAGCAAATACTTTATTACGATTAAAAATTTTTGATTATTGCGTTTTCAATAAATTTCTTCTTGCGAAACGATAGATGTTATTACTAATTTTACACCACTGTTAATAATTGTAGTTAATGACGAAAATAATCAGCTTCAATGTTTACTGTTTTAGAAAATGACATCTCTACATTTTACAATAATTTCTATGAAATTTGTATCTATAACAGAGAGGAAACGGAAAACAAGTGTTTTGCTATTATTATTTCTTGTTTATGAGGTTGGTGCCTCAATGGTATTCAGTCGGCCTGTGGTTTTAAAAACCCGCATTCGATTCCCACAGCTGACAAACAATTTTCACCAAATTAATTCTATCCCTGTAGTTTCCTCTCGACTAATGTCTTTGGAGGCCGTGATTTGACGGTTGATAACCGCACTTCACCCGAAGATATGTATCACTTACCGAGATCTGCTATTACAAAGTGTCACACCCAGTAATGAGTAAGAGGCGTGATGATATATTTATTTTTTATATTATCTCAGGTTTATTATCATAATCTATATGAAATCTATTCAATTATCTTTTTTAATTTGAGTTTTTAACCAGTGCTTCTCAAACTTTTCACCGCCCCCAGATTGTTGCTCATACGAGGAAATATTAAGACTTCTTTTTAGTTCATCAATCAGGGTTTGAGATAAAAATTTCAGGAATCGAAACGCCAATTCAAAAGTATGGCGCAACCTGTACTTTTCAAACAAAAACATTATATTTTTCTTTTTTGAATGATTTTTATCATAATTCCATGAATCGAAACAATATTTACCACAATTTCACGAACCGTAGCAGTTGCTCCGGTACATTTCGAGGCCTGTCAACAATATAAAGTGAAGCCAAATAATTGAAATAAATGTTTACCTCACAAGTGTAAATGCGGCTCGGCATGCATGTGCATGTGTATGTGCAGGTACATTATATAAAAAACCTATTTATTTCAATTTATGGTATATTCACAAACAAGTTACAGCTACTAATTACACAAATTAAGTCATAAGTCAATATGCCATCGTATTAGTAGTAACTTAATATTTTAAAACTTAGTTCGACACCGGTTTGTCGCCATGTTCATGCTTAACATCCTCTTGTTGCCCATCTTCGTCTAGCTTGTATAATTCAAACGTCCTCCATAAACATAAACATTTTTGAAATAGTAATGAAATAAAAACGATAGGAAACTTATTTCTCTTGATCTCTAAATTGCAGTGCTTTTCTTTAAATTATCGTACTACTAAAAATAATATGTCAACTACTATTGCCCATTTATCAATTTTGAGATAAAATGACAAAATATAATTTATGCAATGGGAGATACTGGATAGTATTTTAACACCCTTATCTTGCAAGGTGTCATACGTATATTATATAAATGATACACATAACTACAACAATTCACAAGTATAAACAGTGCTATCGTTAGCTGTAAAAAGCTATGTCAAGTAGACGTGGATTATTACATAATTTTGGAAAAGTGACTTAATCGAGTGGCACCAAAAGCTGCTGTAGGTAACCGCTAGCACTTACTTTATCTCAATAATGATAAAACAGGTCTTAACCCATTACTGCTTTACAAACCATCTGGGCAGTTTATAAAATATCCAAGTAGTTACTGTAAGCTCAAGGAGCTGTAACTTCAGTGGCATATTTAATTTATTCTTTTTTTATATATTACTATTTGTAATCAGTAATTATAGCTACCATAAAATTATAAATACCCTTTAATTGTAAATACAATTTTACGACTATTTAAAACCACAAAATAATAAATCAAATATAAATTTGCAATCAAGTGAATATAATTAAAAAGCAACTCACGACATGACACGTTCATATTCAGTATATTATTAAAAGCCTGATTAAAATTCAACATGAGTTCATGGCAGTACCTAATTTAATTGCATTTTATAGAATTACTCATGACATGCTAACTTGCCTATGATTACTATTCCCACTCGGAATTAGGGAATCCCCAGGCAATAACAACATTACAAATAAATAATAATAAACACATTTATGAATAGCTTATTTAACTAAGAGAAAATATATTTAAGTCATTTCATAATTTGAAAAGCTGTAAGATTGGTTTATACTCCGTTGTGCACTAAAACATACATTCTTCATTTCGCTTGTCATTTACATTACTAATACGAGTAAATACCGAACATTTCTAAAATAAATAAGATAGTTTCAAGAGGATTCAAAATTCATCAAAGTAGAAGGTATGCCAATGTAATTATTACTTGTAACTTATCGTATTGGACCAAAATGTTAATTTACAAAACAATTATTTACTCGCATTTTGTATATTGTCAGACTAATTTCATAAGATGTAACTCTGCGGATAAGGAAAGCTTGCAAAAATTACAGAATAAAATAATGAGAATTATATTGAATTGTAATGTTTATACTTCTGTAAACAACATGTTGAAATAGTGCAATGGTTTCCAATTGAAATAGAAATAAGGCAGTCTGTTTTAATATTTATATATAAAGTCAAATCTAGTCTCACACCAACATATCTAGAGGATTTTATTGAAATTATAATGAACCTAACTAATTATAGATTGCGAAATAGATTGGATTTCAATATAAATAAATACAATAAAAGTATAACGTGCAAATCAGTTTTTTACGACGGCCTCAGTATGTATAATTCATTACCAACATGTTTAAAAGAATGTAAAAATCTATATACTTTTTAAAAGTGTTTAAATTCATACCTCTCCACACAGAAACAGTTATGTTAATATATGTATATGTTTTTTGTTTTTGTTTTTATCAATAATATGTTTTCTAACGTAGCATCTTTTGCTAAATAAATAAATGTTATTACTATTATTAACAACAGGTATAGATGTCTTAAAGAATCAATGACGTTGCGTGGCATAATACGTCATGAATTATTATGACGTTTCATCTACAACGATTATAGTTGATATCAAAATATGAAAATACAAAGCAGGAATAAAGCAATTTACTATTTCTAACGCTGTATAGAAAGTGAAAATCAGTATTACCACACATTAAAAATGCTTTAAAATATATAGTTCAATTTTAGATAATTATATGGGGTAGGTGGCTCAGTGGTATCGAGTCGGTTTGTGGATCTTGAGAACCCTGGTTCGATCCCCACAGTCGACAAACAATTTTCACCAATTTAAATCTACCCCTGTGACTCCCCCTCTACTAACATTTTTTGGGGCTGTGATTTGGCAACTGGTAACTGCACTTCATGCGAAGAAATATATCACTTACCGAGATCTGCTTCGGCAGAGTACCACACCCAGTAATGGGTAAAAGGCATGATGATATATTTATATTTATTTATTTTTATATATTCCAACAAATTTTGGAAAAACTATTGACAATGGTTTTGTTATCATTTTTGACACTGTTTGATACCAAACTCGACATATTTTGAATAACCCTTGAAAAAACAATTGACGAATACTTAAATGACAGTAATTTTATATTAGGATTTTAATAAATTTGTTCCTTTCGTGTTTTACAACAACGTTCTTTTTTAAATTATCAAAATTTTATCACTTATAAGATATTAATCGATAATAATTTCGAAATATGTGTCAAACAAATTGGGATATATGGCGAAGTTATAACTTCACTACTAAAAAAAATTACCATTTGATGTTCTGTTGTAATGCCTAACAGTTTTCTTATTATAGTTTGCGGAAGTAAGAAAAAAACTATTTTAAATTTGGATTCAGCTTGTTTACAATGTCTGAAACTATTATCTGTTGTATAAATTTTCCTTTGCTCTGTATCGACACCAGATATGTATAAATTATACTAAACATATGTTAAAACATTACGTCATGCGAGTCACCTAAGCTGTAACGATATGTAAATATTGAGGCTGTAGATCACAGCTTGTTGCTATAGTTTACAGATCGCATTACCTATAAACACACAGGCCGACCAGGAACAGTCGAGAGTTCTTGTTCAGATTGTAATCAAGAATCAAGTGAAGTACGGAGATTTCGAAGTCTGAGGCTATGCTTGGACAGTAGTTCATTAATTTTAAAGGTCAGTGCCACCAGGTGCAAATTAAATGCTTTATACAGTCATCGTCATTAATAATTCATCAATGCGAATTTACTTAAAAATACCTGTTTGATTTTATTCCGCACAAAAATATCAGTTCTTTAGAGAAGCAAGAAGTTTCATTTATAGTAAGGTGGGTGCGACAAATAAAGCCCAGGTGGTAATAAAGCCCATTTTCAAATTCTCCGCTTTATTGAATTTTTTTTTAAAGTTTACTGCAATACCCACTTAGGTAAAGCAGTATACAATAATGTAACAGATGGAGTCACCGGAAACTTTGTTTCTGTAACAAGTGAGGACGGTTTCAAATTGGCATGCTACTTGAAGAGACGATAATATAACCTCAACGCTTGGAATTATTTACAATTTTAAGGTATATTAGATTGTAATTTATTTGTATCCTATGTTATTAAATATATTAGAACCTTAGTAACCTGAATATAATTGTGTTTTGTTGCAAATTGTTTGGAGTATGTTGAAATTTATTCTAATCTATTTCAATACAAGTGCAGTAATAAAGCCCGCCGAAAAAATACGTCTTTTCACGAATTGATGATTACCCCGGAAACATTCATTCCCACTGTGAAAACACCTAGACGAAAAGCAATCAACTACAAGGCCCAAAAAATTACAAAAAATTTATTTATGGAAAATATTCACTTCAAAACATCAAAACAAACAAACCAAGAATCGCAACCAGGTACTTCTAAACAAATTGATAGTTCATGGTACTGTCCAGTGTGTAATACATGCGCAGAATACTCAATGCGAATGTGTATTATATGTCGCACATGGATGCACGAACACTGCATTGGTTACACATCATCTGACGATGAAGAATATGAGTGTAATGCATGTAGTAAATAGCGGGCCTTAATTATTGTCCTATAAGAAATAAAGCCCAAAAACATACTTTTTTAAAAAATATTTTTTTATAATAATTATTTTTTATTTAGCTTATAGAATAATTCTATTTAATTGTACAAAGAGTGAAGTTTATATTTGTATATTTGTTGTTAATAAAAACCGTTCTAATTAAATAATAAAAATTATTTACTGTTAGGTGGGCTTTATTTGTCGCACCCACCTTAGTTAATTGTTCGTTATTAACTTTATTTATTTATTTAATGAGGACAGAAAATGAATTTAAATTATAGTATCGGCAAACTACCATTATAACAATGGAATCCTGGCCACTTAGGCATAGACATATTTTAACTTTTAATTATACTATTAAGACTCTTCACTATTATTTTTATATTATACGAGTATAATATCAATATCGATTTAATTAATGTTCAACAAAACTATTCTTACACATAACCACACAATAAACAATATATTTAATTTATGTGAATATATAACATGATTGAATTAAATTAGATATTAACCAAATAATTATAATAAATGTAAAAAATCTAAGACTAAGAACTAACTAACAAAGAATTTAAGTCTAAGCCTTGATTTGATTATTTGATTACGGCTTATGGGTTAAATTCTTTTTTACTCAAATAATTTATATTTTAGAAAATTGTTATAGAAAATAAATAAAAACGATAAGCCGTAATCAAGCACCCACCATTAATTGACTTTTTTTATTGTTTGATTAAATATAAAATATGTGTCTTGTTGAAATACTTTTTTTTTAAATCATATCATCATGCCTTTTAACCATTACTGACTGTGGCACTCTGGTCATAGCAGATCTAGGTAAATGATATATTTCTTCGCGTGAATTTTGATTACTGGCCGTAAAATCACGACCCCAAAGATGTTATTGGAGGGAAAGCCAGAGATAATTTAACGTGGCGAAAATTGTTTGTCGACTGTGGAAATCGAACCCGGATTCTCAAATCCACAGGCCGACTCGATACCACTAAACCACCTACCTCATAATTTAGCAGACCAATAAGAAAATTTGAATTTAAAACTTGAGATTCTGAATTTAGGCACATGCAATTGATTTAATGTTTTGCGAAGGTAAACATGGAGGCTGCACCACAAACGTTCTCCCACTTTAATCCTTAAGCCTGGTTTATGTCACTTTTCATAACACATAAGAATAAAACAGTGGTAAACATAAGACATAGTAATAACTTTAATTTATGTACCTTTTATAAAACATAACATTCAATCAATGACAGGAAAAAAATATATATAACGAGATCATAGCAATCTGAGATTCGAATATTGAGAAAATATGTTACAGTAAAATACAATTTGACATTTGCTTGTGTTTGCTTTTTTTGTTTGAATTCGAATAATTTTCATTACGTATGTTGTATAATGTTAGGTTAGTAAAGCCGCTGAAATAGTGATATTTAGTTCGTGAACGATCCTTTCAATTTCGTATCTTATTGTGTAAAATGAGTATTTTGTGCAAACTCCCAAATTATTTTTTGTCAGGTTCCATTAATTACGACACATCAATAGTAACAAATTCATATTATTGTTGATTGTTTTCCTTCAATTTAGTTAAATAAGTCAATAATTATTATATTATTCTTTATTTACAGTTGTAGAAAAAATATTGTTTTTTTTTTCATGGGCAAAATTCTTGCGTTTTGGCGCGTTCGAATGATTTTTAAATAAAGCCAGCATGCATATTATTTTTTTTTACTAAGATGATAAGGGGGCTCCCTTTTTCTTGTTATATCTTCCGAAAAGTACGGTAATTCGAATTTTCCAAATTACGGTGCCATCTATCACGAATCGAAAAAATTGGGGGTACTCATTTAAGATTTTAAGATGTCCACCACCCCACCGCCTGGGAGTGGGGATCGGGTTAGGCATCATTGAATGTGACACCCCCCCCCCCAGTGTTTTGTTAAATTAAAAATATTTATTAATTTCTGATAGGTATTCAAAGAATTGATTTATAAAGTGCCTAATTATCTTGTATTGTAATTGCAATAACTTTTTTGTATTATGCAGAGTAATAAAAATAAATAAATGCATTTCTTATCAATTATGCATTTCAAATAGAGATTAATTAATATTCTATAAACCGGAAAAAGAATCTCAGTCTCATTTTTAATCCTTCCATCCTTTTCTAGATCCTCCAAGACCAAAGATTCCATCACATAAAACTTGTATTTCTTTATCTGTCAATCAGTACAATAGTTGATGAATGTCACACATCTTGCGTCTGTTTCTTGGTGCCCGGGCGGTCCACCAATCCTCTACTAACCGTTTCAAGGTTCCAACTTCCACCAGCAAACAGCTGACAAGTGACGGATGACGAACTATTGTCTGCCTACAGACAATATACAACCATCATGCGTCATGCTGGAGATAACAACTAACAAACAGTGACACCGCTAACTGATTTCACGATTTCTGTGATTTTTTGCTGGACAGGAGTTGTATTTGTGTAGGACGAAGGGCTGACGTACGATAAGGTACTTAATTGAAATGAAGAAGTGGTACAATGTGAGATGTAGGATGTAAGTGTAGGTGGGAGATAATGAAGAGTGATTCAGTTTGCTGGTGGTATTGTTAGACTAGCAGTAAAATTTGACCGGAAATATAATTCGTGAATTGGTAGACGGTTACGAATAGTCAGTGGAATGAATTGGATGTTCATATCCGGCCGGTTTTGATTACGAATATTTTTAAATATGATAGTATGTCTGGTTTATAAGCTTCTGTCGCTGTTGCTCCATCTACAAATGACTAAATTAATAGGTTTTTTTTGCAAGAAATGTTTTGACAAGGAAAGTTTTGATGCTGAATATGATTTTTTTATATATTTTTCTATTCTGAAGAACAGGAACTTAATTCCAAATACAGTACAGACGCTCCGCAGTATATAATGGAATACGAACCGTTCAGACGCAAAATTTGAGAACACAACTATAAAATTCAAGTATTACTTTGATTGTTTCTGTTATTTTCATTTACTTCAAGCAAACAGGATATTTTCGTTTTGTCCTTCCGTTGTCATGTTCAAATTAATACATAACAATGTTCTAAATGTGCCGCGGGTATACTTAATTACATTATTGTTTACTACTCTAAACTCTAAATTAAATTAGCATCATATCCTGTTAATAGATTACAATCAACTAATGAATGAGTGAGAAGTAAATGTGTATTTAAACTTATCCTTTCAAAGCTTTGCTTGAACTGTATTATTTACTTCTATTTATTGACTGAAGCACTTTAATTACTCAAACAACTTATGACTAGATAGATACTCTCAATTCTATTTCAAACCGTCTTAATTAATACTGCATATTGAACACATCAAGTACTTAAAACCCTCTAATCTAATCCTCTGATTCATTCTGATAATCACAACAATAATAATAAGTAGCAAGTGACCAGCGCTATAATCAGTATTGTGTACACGTGACACGTGTCACGCCGAATAGATGAGCCACGTGAATACTGTGGCGTGACTGTGGCTGCGGATTGCCAGCTATGCGACCGCCAGGGCCGGGCCCACAATACTCTGTCCCGTTACAAGCTCTAACTACAACATCAAGGCATACGACAATCAATTCACGAAACTAAATGGGAAATCGTACATTTTTTTATCGTGTCTGCGGTTGATTTCTTCTTATACACTCGCGAACTCTTGCTGGTTAGAGGATAGTTGACATTGACTACGATATCAGTTAAGAATGAATTGTTTAAAATGACAAAAACATATTTCAGGAAGACAATTATTCTGATTTTTAACAATACAATATTATTTCCGATCTGATCAGCTGTAGCGGACTAATATCAATTAAATCATTAATTAACAAAATCTATAATTGCCAAGCTGTTCAACGACTTAAAATTATATTAAAAATGTGATTTAATTACTAAACTGTACAAAAGATTCTTAATTTTAATGACAGTTTATAATGGAATTTGAACTTGTATAGTTCAGATACAGTTATATTTTTTGTTTTTAATTGAAGCCAGATAGGTTTGAATTAAAACTTTGTTGTACACTGAAGCTCGTACTTTTGTAAAAATAAATATATTGGAATGTATTCGCCAGCACACGAATCCGCTTGCCTTATTATTAATGTTTTTGGACAGTTAGTATAGCGGTGTTAATAAACTGTAGTGAGAAAGATATCTGAAATGCATTACTGTTCAAGCAGCACAATAAAACAATTCCAAGCTAATTGGATAAATGCGCAGATAAAATGTACATCAAATTCAGTTCAGATTGCTTGCTCGAATAAAGCTATTATAGTTACGACGAAAAGACTTGAAAAGAAATGAACCTGTTGATAAGGAATCTGATCTCATGAGATGATCTCGCATCTTGGTGTTAGTGGTAGGAATAGCACAGCTGAGACGCGATTGCTGATTGGTTCAGTACAGTAGGAATGTATTGTATGGTCTGATCTGGGCTTGCCGCAATTCACCGCAAATATCATGTCAAAACAAAATATGATATTTGCGACACCACGCCCACTACAGTCATTTGCAACTAAATTATAGCGTACTACAATACACCAGTGTTTCTCAAACAAACTGTCTGCACGTAAATTAATTTTAAAGGAATATGAAATGTTGTAGGTGGCTCAGTGGTATCGAGTCGGCCTGTAGATCTTGAGAACCCTCGTTCGATCCTCACAGTCGACGACCAATTTTCACCAAAACTAAATCTACCACTGTGCCCCCCTTACTATCTTTGGGGGCCGTGATTTGACGGCTGATAACCGCATTTCAAGCGAAGAAATATATCACTTACTGAAATCTGCTACGGCAGAGTGCCACACCCAGTAATGGGTAAAAGGCGTGATTATATATATATATATATATATATATATATATATATATATATATATATATATATATATATATATATATATATTTATTTTTATAAAACATGTACCATAATTGTACTCAAACATTCTTGAATTATTTTAGACAAAACGGTTTCTAATAAAAATAACAAGAAAACAGGCAGAACTAATTTTCTAGCACTCTTATTTAAGACACTTTTCTCTCAAATAACATCAAAAGTATTATTTTTCTTTTTAAATTTGTTCTTATTGTATTTATTCTTAAATTTCTAACATGATTACAAATATAAAATATGGGTATTCGTAAGGCAGAGAATGAATGGCATCGATTGACGGTTGGATCACTTTTACTTCGACATTTCATATTTAAATTCCCTCACGAAACGAATCATTGAAATGTAAGATACAGAAATGCGATAAACTAGTAATGATAGGAGAGAGAACAATGAATTATTAGTACAATAAGTTCGTTGGTTATATGATTTAAGTAAATTAAAATTAGAATGAGTAATTGTCTGGCTGACTCACCCCTTCATTTCCTAGGAACTGTATCGTTGGACTCTGGCTGAATTTGTTCTGAAACAAAAAAAATACATGTTGAAATAATTTGTTCATAAATGCATTGGTAAAATGACTCACATTGCATACAATCTAATCTGTTCGATAATTTAAATAACTAAATTGATCATTATTTCTTTTTGGATAAGGAAGTAAATGCAATTTCTTGTGGAAAATACATATTGTTCATTGTCGAAATATTGTACGACGATATCTCACATTAAAGAATTTTAATTAGTAGTTTGAAACAATTTTTGACGGCTGGTAACCGCACTTCACTCGAATAAATATATCATTTACTGAGATCTGCTACGGCAGAGTGCCACACCCAGTAATGGGTAAAAGGCGTGATGATATATTTATTTATTCATTATTTAAACAAGTTTCTATTATAATTTGACGATTATTATAAAATGCAAAATTAGACGTTCAGCTAGATCCATCATATGTCAAAAATTAGCATTTTACTAAAACAAATATACCTGTACAGCTTACAGTGAAAACCAAACAAGTCAGACAAAACTGTATTTTTTTATAAAAGTTAATTCAATACTTATGCCGGCAAATGCTATATAATATATTTAATGAGTATTTTTTAAAGTAAATATTTCGTTCATGTAAATTAAATAATATTATAACAAGAGACATTGGGATACCACCAGGATTTGAACCTGAGACCTTATGAACTCCGGGCATATGCTTCAACCAACTAAGCCACGATTGCATGTGATTCAAATCTGTTTTTGTTCCAATTTTTTCCTTAAAAGTACTAATTAAATGTTTTAATTGGTTACTATGTTATTCTCCTTAAATAACAGTGTCAGTCTATGAAAGAGTTATAGGATCGAGACTGCTTGTAACACACAAACAATAGAGGAAAAAATTGGATAAAATAATATTTGAATCACAGGCGACCGTTGTTTAGTTGATTAAAGCATATGACCGGAGTTCATAAGGTCCCAGGTTCAAATCCTGGCTGTATATCAATTTTTCTCTTTATAATTTAATTTGAACTACGTATTATATTCACCTCGAATCAACAATAATTTTCAAAAAATTTGCTCTTCATATGAAGTTTACATTTTTAGTGCCGTTGGTTTCCGAATTATTTCTAAGAAATTAATAAATTATAATTGTAAATATTACAAATAGTCATATATCTAATGCTATATAATGAATAAATTGACTATTGTAGTACTTATAATGTTAATAATAAAACAATATATTAGAAATAACACTTAATTTTGCGAATTTTTAAAAAAAAATTTTGATCAGAGAATAGTATGCCATTTAATTTTTTGCTGGGCTACGACTGCTATAAATAAATGCTCATAATTAAATTCTAATTGTTGATATCTAGAGGGAATTTTCATCTCTCAATCAAAACTACCTTTAGACTATTTATTCATGGTGTCCCCCAGTTTTCAAATATAAAATTCCCGTTGATAGCAGGATTTCAAAGCATTTATTATAAAAAAATCCAGGCAGTTTCATAGCAAAGTTGCATCATTTCACCAATATTATTTTAGTGAAAAATGCTTCAAGTATAATTTGTAAAGATTAAAATGTTGCAATCTAAATATATTCAACTTTATTTGATAATTACTGTAAAACCTGGATTAAAATTAACTAAATTAAATCTTTTGTTGTATGAAGTAGGTGGTTCAGTGGTATCGAGTTGGTCTGTGAATTTGAGAACCCGGGTTCAACATCGATAAACAATTTTCACCACATTAAACACAACCCCTATGGTTCCCCCTCCATTAGCATATTTGGGGGCCGTAATTTTTCACGCGAAGAAATATATCACTCACCGAGACCTGGAACTGCTACGGCAGAGTGCCACACCCAGTAATATGATATATTAATTTATTAATATTTTTTTCCATATTTTATAAACAAATTTAATACATTTCAAGTTAGATCTTTCAATTCCAGGAAATATCCAGAAATTTCAGGCTGGTAACCATCATGTTATTTATAATTATATATCAAACTGAACATTACAAAGAAATTCCAGCTCTAACCAAGTATCATTTTTAGTTTTCACCCCATTACTCAGTTACTCTACAATAAAATATAAAATAAGTAAATCCTGATCTTCGTCGCAATGGTTATGAGATAAGAAAACCCACATGAAACCTCTCCATAGTAAAATGTTGTGGTCAGTAGCAGAGAATGGAGGTGTGCCACAGTGGACCAGTGGACGAGATACGCGATGACCACTGGTTCACTGGTAGACAGAGACGATGAAAGACCTTGATACCCGGTGAAGGAGGTGAGGGAGATGTGGGCGGTAGCATGTGACTGCACCGTGTACTGTAGCTATTATCTATTGAATACAATAGCATATGTATTTGTCAATGTATTTTAATAAAAGATTCAAGAGAAAAAATACTATTAAATGTAAGATAGACCGAGTAATTTATTTGCTACGCTGCACAACAGGAAATTAATCTCTATTAACAACAGTACTGGGTACCTACAGCTTGCTTATACCTAAAAGGATTTGAATCATTTGGGCGAAACTGTATTTTTGCTTTACTACCATTTTATAAGGTAGCGGCAACCGTTGGTCTGAGAACCTACAGAGAAACAACAATAAATTCATTTCATTCTAATAACAATGTCCAGTAATGAATAAAACAGCTTGATAGATAATTTATTGTAATTGTATTCCTTAATATTATTATTTTATGAAACTAATTTTTTGGATGTTTTAGTTACATTTGCGATGTATGTACAATATTACCAAACATTTATTTTCATTTTTACGAAATATTTATCCGAACTGACTTTTGAAAACTTGTATACATAAACAAACTAAATATGGATCCTGATTTGTGACTGCAAGTTAATACAATATTAAATCAAACATTTCTGAATTTATCTCACAAGTAACACTACCCAACTGTCACTCACTGATTTAAATAAAACTTGGCACACTAATAGAACCCCAATTTTTTTTCCAGCGAAAGTTGCTTTTTAGGGGCACAAACCACGCTTGAAAAGTAGTGAAAGCAAGAATCGCCATAAATGAAATTAAATAATACCAAAACATTATGCGTTCAACAGTGGTTACCTAGGGGTTTTTGAAATCGTCAAAATATATTTTCGGGGTCATTTTGATCATATGCACTATTTTAAGAGGTTAAAAAGGGGATGGGGATGAAATTACGATATCCAACTGAAATAGTTTTAGGTTCAAAACTAGTTACTCGGGGGTTTTTTGGGTCGTTGAATCTATTTTCAAGGTTACCCCTGGGTAACGAATGTTGAACGCGTAATATTTTGGTATTATTTAATTTCATTTATGGCGATTCTTACTTTTATCACCTTTCAGAGGTGGTTTGTACCCATAAAAAGCAATATTTTTAAAAGTTCTATTAATGTATCAAGTTTCATTTAAATCGGTGACTGGTAGCGTTACTTGTCAGTCAAATTTCGTAACAATAACTACAAATGAATGTTGTGTATTACAGTAACATATTTTAATTGTTTTGCAGATACACATTCTTTTCTAATAAAACTTGCTCATTTTTCTAATATTTCACGTACATATATAATCTATATTTTGTATTTCATATATAATTTATATTTTTTATTTCATATTCTTCATATTAGAAAGAGTCCTCTGGATTTACAAGATTGGGACTCGCTGCTATAGGGGAAAGTATTGTGTTGATGATTTTCAACCATTTTGAGATTTTAGTGAATTTTACGTTTTAAACGTACTGACCCAAAAACCATAATCTTTAAAATGTCGGTTTCTCTGTATGCACGATGTCTCAAGCATGCGCTGGAATTTTTCAATAAAATTTTGTATTCAAGCTTATGACTGAAAAAACTAGGATAAGATCAACAATGTGCCACATTAACAAATTTACTAATTGATGGGTTATTTTTAATTTGTACCTTTATTTAGTAAACAATAGGGATTAAAACATAATCGAAATACATCTAGAATGATCCATAATTTAATTCAAAACAAGTTTCACTTGAAATATTTTTCAAAATGATTTTAACTTCATATGATCATAGCTTAGGGATAACTTTTCATTTCAATAGAGCGCGTTGGATTTCACAAAAGTTCGGGGATTCATACTTCGCTGTTTTTAACTAGATTCAGGCAGCTCATCTGTATTCTAATTAGGATTAATTTCCTGTTGTGGAGCATAGTAAATAAAGCATTTTACAAAAAAATTTATGAGACTTACACTATTTAAAACCAGTTTTACTGTCTAGAGTAGATAACATCTTAAAGAGAAACCACATAAAATATATTAACTCAACATTAAAATAATAATTACACCTGAAGTACTTTACATTTATACCATCTACATCTACAAGAACAAGTGAACAACAGTACAATGCTACCAGTATGCAGATAGCACTAAAACAAAACACAAACAAACAAAAACAACGCGCGCTCAAGGTAACGAAGGAACATTATAGTACATTTTTAACCATATCGATAAATTTCACTTTTAAAAACAGGTTTCAAGTGAATTGCACTGTCCACTCGGTTTGCCGCCTACTATAAATTGTGGATCTTTTACACAAAGCGCACACTCTTCAAAAACATTAACACACAGAAAGACCAATGAAAATTAAATTAATTGTTTGAAATACAACACTGACATGATTTTTAAATGTAGACAATCACTGCATTTTATAATTTTTTCAGAAATATATTTGAATAGAATACATACGATCTTTGGAAATATTAATTGAACATTTATTAACTAGATTTATCATATAATTAATCTCCGTCAAACATTCCTATCCTGGAAACCACTTTCGCTTTGTCCACCCCACCAGCTTAATTCCCGTCATTTATTGTTCCCACTCAAAATCGTTCGTTCACGAAACAAATCTTCAATCACATCCATCCATTTATATTTGCCAATATGTCACCCTTCATTTCATCAACATACTTCTGATTTACCAGTGTTTCATTCGACATACGTTCTACATGTCCAAACCATGTCATATGACCCATATAGATCCACGATAATATTAATTGTTGTGTGGCCAGTTGCACGAACAAAACTTAAATTTTAATAAATAATAGCAAATGCTTTTATTTAATCACGTCTTTTACCCATTAGTGGGTGTGCCACTCTGCCGTAGCAGATCTCGGTAAGTAGTATATTTTTTCAGGTGAAGTGTGGTTACCAGCCATCAAATCAGAGCTCCCAAAGATGTAAGTGATGGTAGAGCCACAAGGTTAATTGTTATTGTGGTGAAAATAGTTAGACGGCTTCGGGAATCGAATCCGGGTTCTCAGTCAACAAGCCGGTTCGATATCAATGAGTCACCTACGAAGTTTGCAATTTAAGTTTTATTACTGACCATAAATCACTTAATCTAAATAATTATTGAGAAAAATAGGGAGACACGGCGCAGGGGAAAGTTATATATTTTTCAAATGAGAAGGAGAACCAGAAATTAATAGTCCTATATATTCCGAATTCAACGATATATCATTTATATTTATATTAAAAATAAAACTTGGGGTAGGGAATGAAATTAAATTATTAAGACAAAAGAAGATATTGTTTATTTCATTATTAATAAACAAATCAGTATTATCTCAATCTTACAGTATCAAAGAGTAATTTACCAAGTTTTATAAAACAGAAAATAAAATCTATTGATTAAAAAATAAATTCATTTCCGGCTATATAATTGAGAAATTATAGATTTAAGAAACTAAAAATAAAACTATTATATAATTCTCCACTAGGCACTCAATGATAACAAACACATCTTATTTGTGGAGTAAACCAGTAGAAAATACAATGAATAGAACTCTTTCAGCAGACTGTGTTGCCATAGCAACAGGTTAACAGCTTCACTAGCGCTCTAGTGTAGGTGTGTTTATGTTTGCCTTGGAATCAACGTTTAACGTTTTATTTTCGAAATTACGTCCAGTTAATGGAAAACGTTAAAATGTTGGCAATCAACTAGTCGGCAGCGTATCTTTATTACCAGATTCGTAATTAGTGAATTTCGCCTTTAATGGAATTTTCAGAGCGTTTATGGTAAGAACATTGAGAATAAGTGAAATAAAGAAAAATAACTCAAAATATTTTCATTAATTTTGATCTCTCTACAACAAAGAGTTCAATAGTTTAAGCCAAAACGACACCTTAGTTGCCAAGATTTTATTATTATTATTTATTTAATTCATGCTTTGTAGCTTAGAATTTTTACAGAATTAAACATTTTATTTTATTTTGTTGAGTACAAATCATTTTGTTATATTTTAATTTCATTTCTTTTCTCTTCTATAGCTCTTTGAACCGGACTCGTATATAAGGCGAACTTTGCTGTTTTCAATTCTGTGTTATTCTTATTTTGTTTCTATTCGTTTCTTCAAGTACGATATAATCTTGCGTGTTCCTGTCCAGTCCAAGTGTCAACTTTAGATATTTAACTTGCTCTTGTCGAACTTTCTCTGCTCTTCCCAATCTCAAATCTCTGCGCTGTACATAATTATGCTTTTTATAATGTAATCGAATAACATTATTCTTATTTTTAATTATTGGTGAATTTGCGCTTCGCAATGCTCCGTACTTCTCTCATTACGTAATTGTCTTTTTTCTTACTTGTTCACCTTTATTAAATTTCATTACTTTGGATTTGTCAGCATTTAGGAGCATTTTCTTTTTTGGTAGTTAAGTGTCAAATTTTTTAAACATCGATTTCAGTTTCTTGTCATTCTTTGCCAAAAATATCAAATCTTCTACGCTTCAGTAGATATTCCATCGTCACCTTGTACCTTATTCTTCTATTTTCTTGTTTTATAACAAGGTTCTATCTGTGTCTATATCTATTTCAAGAAATCTTCTAATGTATTAGGGGCATTTTATTATCATTATTAATTATATTCCTCCTTTTAATCGTATTTAATAAAAAAAAAAATACGCTAGACTAATCACAGACAAAAACAGGAGATAGAACTATGCCCAAACTTTTCATGCTTTTTTGTAACAAAATAAATAAAAGTTTGTCACCTTACTTATCAAGTAAGCAATTGTTTACGCTAGTAAAATAAGATTCTACGTACTACATTATACTATGTTATGGCCACTTGTAGAGCTAAAAGTTAAATTTTAAACATAATTTAAATCAATAAAAACAGTTACATACAGTAGAGCCCCGATTATCCGAACCTCAGTTATCCGAACCCTCAATTATCCGAACGATGAATCCATTTATCCGAACACTCGGTTATCCGAATTTGGCCGCTCAAAAACGTGTAGCCACCGTTCGCCAATTGAAGATAGACAGTTTTATGCAACCGAAGCCATAAAATAAATTATGCGGAATACTTTTGATAAATGTTTCATCCTTATTATATTTGGTTTTGAGAATATATTTCGATTTTTACGACATATTTTTTTGTGCAATAATTTTTTTTCTTTGAAACCACGAAAAATATTGCATTTCGGTTATCCGAACTAGATCCGGTCCCAATTAGTTCGGATAATCGGGGCTCTACTGTACATGCAAATAAATGACATTGCTGCTAAACATACGATTTGCTTTTTCTAAATATAAGTTCAAGTCAAATGTGATCTACTAAAACTCATAGTTAAGATCGGTGATCCATTTACACAGTAAAAAAATTATAAAGAAATTCTCAAAACATGTGAAAACGAAGTATTCATAGACAGTGAACTAACAAACAGAAAAATACAAATGAATGTCACTTGTCGTAGTTAATACTGTACTTTTTTGTTACATTATAAATCGCCTACGGCAATCAGCTAATCACCGAAGTGGAAATTTAATCCCTATGCTGTGCAACGCTATGAAATTATGGTAGCGAGAGAATAGATTCTGTCAAATTGAATTATTTTAAAATATAATGTTCCCAAATAAATACCTATTGTCTAAAAATAATATTCAAGCTTTTGAAAATCCTCGTACTAAAATAATTTATGAGATAATCATAGATCTTTGGATAAAGCATTTTATGAAAATAATCAGAAGTTGTCAAAAGTAAAATGACGTCCTTGGTGTCTATAAAGGATATTATTACGGAAGAAATGAATTAATGTTAAAATTATATATTTAAGTAAGTTTAGTATTAAATATGAAAACTGATCTGACAATACGTGTTACTGTCTTTATTTCCTTGACATTTAAAGATACAAAAAGTGTACCAAGGTTGTTCAAATACCTCAGTAATACCTGCATATGAACACATTCAATCAATTCGCTAGAAGTCATCTGATTCGATACTCTCAATGACAAAATGAAATACTGCTATTCTTGCTAATTTATGACTATTATACGATATCATAACCAAACATTATTATTGAAACAATTGGATGAGGACATAAATAAATAAATAAACTAGGCTATAGTCTAGTGGTAGAGATTGTTAGGGGGCGCCGAGCATATTTATTTAGATGTAAATATAAAAAGTGTAGTATATCCAGCGATATCCAATTACAGTACAGGGTTCGCATTCACCGAGCCGCAGTGTGATAGTTCATATAATTTTTAGCTTGAGTGCGATTCGAATTCCGTATCGCTATCCACACCACTGTACTGACAGACAAATCTTAGTATAATATGTAAAACCGGCTTTAAAGTCTAGATGGAAAAACTCTACGCTAGAATTAAAATCAAATCCTGGTGTCGGTTGAATTTTTTAAAATTAATAATTACATTTTCTACTATTTTCTTTAAAGTTTTAGTCAGCCAGGTTTGAATTCGCGATCGATGGATTTTGAGGCGAGTAAAAAACTAACATCTTTATTGAATTTAACCTTTTTACTTCCTTGTACAAAGTAAAGGTATAGTTTCTCCTGAAAAAAAATATTATTTTGATTATAGAAATAAATGCTACAAATAAAAGTTTTGGAGAATTAAATTCTGCGTCTAGCACATCGACAATTATTCAATTAGCCTTTTGTATAAGCAAGATATGTAAATTTAAAAATTATATATTTATGGTTTTTTTTTAAATTTGTTTGCTATGGATTAAGATAAAAAATAATAATGTCAAATATGTGCAATTAAAAAAATCTATAGTTTAATATGCGTACAAGGTAGTTATGTGATTTTTTTATATCAGAATATTAATAATTATTAGAAACTTCAATATTCCTTAGTATTTATATAAATTTTAATTGCAGTATATCAAACAGTTTGACTAGTGAAACAAATATAAATAAATCAAATATCATAACTGGTTCGAATCCAGGCGTCACCCGAATTTTTCTGTCATAAATTTAACTTAAAATTTATCATAACTGTGTTATAAATTTATTATTCCAATCATTTGAACAGGTTAATTACACTTAATCTCGATCAAATCAATAATCCGTCAAGTATCAGCCCACACGGTCAAACCCATGTTACACTATCAAAATCAGCGTTGTGGAAAACTCGATATAGTCTGCGTTATCAATGTGCACAAATCTGCTCTATATTATAATGAATGCAAATTGTCACTAGCTGGTTGGCGTGCACGCTAGTGCTGCGAGGGCACGTGAACTAAGTGCGTGTAGTGTGTGTGCGTATAGGTGCAATGCATGCGTTGCGTAATATAGATAATTTTACAATATAGGTGTTGAGAATTGTGCGATTTAAATAAGAGCATAGTAAATGACGATTTAGTGTGCGGTGAGCATGATTGTTTTTTATAATATAATGATTTATGTAGTTACGATATAAAGATCAAATTAGCAGAATTTAATCACAGATCCATGCTCGTAACATGTGCTGAATATGTCAATTTTTTTAAAAAATGAAAAGATCTATTATCTGTACAGTAATTTTTAGCTGTTAAACGCTTGTAAATTATTAAGACAAGAATGCTTCTGATTAATGAGGGACACCTGTCTGAGGGTTTCAAAAAATAGATTTTTTTTGCATTTTCGGCATCCTTATACCTTCTAGAATGTTGTGTCAAAATGCCAATTTGATACAGTGTCGGAATAGTAGAATGAAAATAAGTCGCTGTAAGTCTTGTGTTTAACGCACTTAAATATAATTTAAATCTTTACAAGCGTTTGTCTCGAAACCACATTTTTTTACCTTGCGAGACAGGGATCTCTAATACTTTTCGATCAATTTTGCGGATTCTTTCGGTTTGCGATGTAAAAATGAATGATCTAAAACGTAGCATAGGATTTTTCGGATATTCCAACTTTTCGAATTTTTTTGAGCATTTTACTACCGATTTTTTTTAACGAAATATCGAACTATTTTTTTCAAGCACTGCCATTTTGGTAATTTTTCGAATTTCGGAAAAAAATTATGCTACCTTTTAGATAATTTAATTAGGAACCCGAAACACTAATTCATTTTTCTCTCTGATGTTTCTGTATTGACCACGCTGTCCCGCAAGAGACCAATACAACGTCTGTAGCTGTCTGTTCGCAGGGCTGCCAATAGTGGAGAAACTAATATTTTGTGCTGGAAATTTTTGAAAATAAAGCTCAAATATTACTCAATAACATATTGAAAACTCGAAGTGATTACATTTATTCCCATGTTTAAAAAAAAATTACAAAAGAACTTTTTTTTGGAAGTCTCAGACATGTGTCCTTAAAGTTGAACTAAATTCTGTATAGCTTTAATTATAATCATTTTTCTCTAACGTAACATAAAACAATTAACACCAGAAAATATACGATAATAATATTAATAATAATTTTATTGAATAAGAAAACAGCACACAGTGACAATTGACAAGTCAAAATGATACTAAACATTTTTTTAAAGTTCAGTTTCATCACATAACATATAACGTTATTAAATATAAATATATTAAACATTCTTACAAAGATCATAAAATTCATTTAGGTCATAAAAACATTCCTGTAGTAACGTGACTTTTACTTAATTTTTAAATCTATTTGTGTCATTTATACATTTAATTACATCTGGAAGGCTGTTGTACTAAGCCAACACTGTCCAGTTTCTGATTAATTTAAATTATAAAGAAAAATTTATTGTTTATATGTATGAAATAAATAATACGCTTCTACAGTAACTAAAATTAGTACAAACATAAATAATATGTATAATTATGACTATCCATCAAAATATATATATATATATATTGTAAATATTCCAATCAAAAGATATAAGCAAGTACTTATAAAGAATAAAAGCGTTTTCATTGGCTAGAACAAATTTCCACGCTGGGAATGAGAAACATGATACGTAAGAATGTCAAACTGTTGTCGGATGTAAATATTGTACAACTATTAAAATAATTTAGTTTCCTTTTACTGTACTTTTTACTACTATCATGAAATATGATTATCAACATAATAAAATTATTTCCTAATAACAAATAACTATATTATAAGTATATATTGAAGATATTTATGACGTTGCAAACTAAATATAGAACTCTGAAAAATCATATTTATTTATTTTACTTTGTAGTACATTAGATCATATATTCTAGCCCGCGTGGAATTCGAACTCGAGATCTTTGGAATTGAATGCTTTAAAGTTAACCCTACCACCGTACATACATGTCAAATGGAATCAATGACATTGCTACCAAACATTCGATTTGCTTTTATTTACTTAAATCAAGTAAAAAAATTTAACTTTTGACGGTGAAACAGGCTAATAATTTCATCATTTATTACTTTTATCTTTCTGAATTAGTTATGCCATCTTTAAAATTTCCCTTCTGAGTTAGTTGAGTTAATAGGCTATTTTTTACATTACTTCATAAAAAGCAATTTGATGTTCTGTAAGAATAAACAATATATTTCACTTCTTTTAGAAACAAAATTATAGGTTATAAAATCTGAACATTTACCCACTATTGATAATTTCTTCAAAAATTTCTTATTATTTAGTTTTACGCAAACTAAACAACACATTAAGCTTATAATAAAATTCAATTAAATGTCCAATGTAAAAGTATAAAGTTCTATCTACATAATAGCAGGGCATGCAACCGAAAAAAAATACTTGGGAACGGTTAACCGATATCAACAACGATATAATAATCGGTTCTTAAAACCGGTTAGTTTATTGGTTTTTTTTATTATTATTATTTTTCACAACTAAAAAATATAACAAATAAAAAAAAGTACAATTCTATGAATGAATTTTTATTATTTAAAATTGGTGTGTAGAAGTAACGTCATATAAGTAAATTTTATTCAAGACAATAATTAAATAAGCTGTCTCTTTCCTACTCATTTTACTCGTATAGATATGTACGCACACCATATGTCATAAGGGGCGTGACAAAAACGCTAATGTCCCTGTAATTCCATTCTCTGCTTTATTTCATGTATGATTTATTTTATTTTCTGTGTATATCAGCGTCTCTCTGCTGCTGCCAACTACCATGGAATCGTACAGAGAAATTCTGAATGTGAACATAGACCTCCCACTTCAAAAAAAGAATAAAATTCGTCTAGTATTGAATATATATTTTAGTTTTCATTTAAACCAATTTATAACAAATAATCCAAATACAAATTAATGAATCTTTATAGTGAGCGCCTTGGTGAAGTGAAAGTTTTTGCGACGGAAACAATTCGGTGCACCATTTATAAAATGAGGGAAAAGTATTTGCACATCATAATGAATACATTATACGACACGTTGATAGAGAGGGAAATATTCAGAAACTAGCTTATTTAGATTAATAATAATTGAGGGTTTCAGATTCCAAGTAGAAGATGAATCGGAAATATTTATGTGAAAGAGCGGATGTGTACTAAAAACGATAAGTTTTTTAAGAAGTTAGAAGAAATATAAGGCTGAAGGGTTCTTTAAATAAAAATTGTTTTAAATGAAACTTAGATATTTGGGGTGAGATCTCAGCGTCGTTATGTATTATAATAAATCAATAAATATACATACGAGGGTTGTTCAATAAGTCCTTAGAAAAAAGTAGAAAAAACACTTTTTTTGGGTAGATTTTTTTTTTATTTTTCTACATAATCTCCTTTTAGCTATATACACTTCTCTAATCGTTTTCCCAAATTTTTTAAGCCGTCCAAAAAGTAGGTTTTCGGAAGCTCCTCAAAATAGGCTTCCGTTTGGGCGATGACCTCCTCATTGGACGTAAACCTTCGTCCGCCAAGCCATTTCTTTAAGTTTGGAAAAAGTCACTGGGGGCCAAATCTGGTGAATAGGGTGGATGTTGCAATAATTGGAACTTTAATTCCATAATTTTGACCATCGCAACTGCGCAGGTGTGCACACGTGCATTGTCTTGATGAAAAAGGACCTTTTTGCGTTTCAAATGAGGACGTTTTTCTTTTATTTCTTCGCTCAGCCGGTCCAATAACGACGCATAATACGCTCCTGTTATCGTTTTTCCCTTTTCCAAATAGTCGATGAAGATGATTCCGCGTGCATCCCAAAAGACCGTTGCCATAACCTTGCTAGCCGATTTCTCCGTCTTCGCCTTCTTCGGAGCCCGTTCGCCTTTAAAAATCCACTGTTTTGACTGTTCTTTTATCTCTGGAGTGTAGTAATGTATCCAAGTCTCATCCACAGTTATGTATCGACGCAGAAAATCTTCAGGATTACGACGGAAAAGCGCCAAAACAGCCTCATAGTCCACCACACGATTGCGTTTATTCTCCACTGTGAGCAACCGCGGCACCCATCTTACCGAGATTTTTTTCACACCTAATTTTTCGTGCAAAATTAAAGCGACTGTGCCTTGTGATATGCCTGTAGCCTCAACTATTTCGCGCACTTTGATTCGTCGGTCACTTAAAACCATATCGTGGATTTGGTCAATCATTTCGGGGGTAGACACTTCTACAGGGCGTCCAGAACGATGTTCATCTTTTGTGGATGTACGGCCATGTTTAAACTCATTCACCCAATTGTAAACAGTTGCAAACACAGGAGCAGATGTGCCATGAACTTCATCCAACTCAGCTTTAATTTCTTTCGGCGTTAAGCCTTTTAAATACAGATGTTTAATCACCGCTCGAAACTCACTTTTATCTATTATTATAAACAATCAAAAGTTTTTTACTACAATTGACAACAACAATGAAACTACGTGACGGCTAAAGCTAAAACTCTAACAGTTGACTAGTTAGGAGTGCTGCTTACTGGAAAAATTTTTCGATACTACGAGCACCATCTCTTGGATTTTCTAAGGACTTATTGAACGACCCTCGTATATTGATAAACTAGCTTTATTTACATGAAAAATGCTGTATTTTTATTTTGCAATGCATTAATGTTAAAATAATGATTAATTTGAAAATAGAAATAGCATCTATTGGTTTAAAATTGTTGTACTATGATCAAATATTGATTCATATGAATAATTTATTTGTTTTTTATAATGTCACTCCGATATGGATTGGGACCAAGTTTATCTATAAATATAGAACATCAGAAAAATATAAAATATTTTCAACAAAACAAAAAAGAAAATCTATCAGTTTTATACTTACATAAAGAAAAAAAATCACATTATGGAAAGATGTTAATGCTGGAGCACCCACAGGATTAATTTTAATATGGAACAAATTTGTCGGTTGCGAGAACCGAACTCAGGTTCTTAAATTCAGTCCGATTTGATCCCACTAACATCTTTCGGTAGGAGGGTGAAGGGGGGTTTACTTCAGACGAATAATATGGAGAATATTCAACTGTTATGGAAAATGACTATTATTTCGTAGTGGAATCGTAAATCCAACCAGTAAAGACGATTATATAGACAAAAAGTGGTAAGAATTGTAAAAAAAAATCTCAAATTAAAATATTGCTCTTAAGTGATTCTAGTATAGAAGTAATTCTCAATGTCCTTGTAAATTATTTATTAAATAGGTTGCTAATGGTTTTCTTAAACGATAATCATTTATAAAATGTGCATTGGGTATATCGAAAGGGTTTTGTTGATCTCCAAGCAATCTCCTTTCTATTCGTATGTAATTTCAATTATATAAAAATGTAGGTAATTATATTATTTTAAAATGCAACATCATTACTAATTAACTTATCTTCTGAAATCAGTTTGCGTTAATAAATGTTATATATAGGCATTAGATTGATTATTTCCATTCATATTTATTAAGTGAGAGCAAAGTTATCATAATTAATATAACAAGTGACATGATAATTACCGATAATATTTTGACATGAGTTATGAGTTCTGTAACAACGAATTTAAATTCATGTCAAAATATTATCTGACAATTATTATATTACGAATTATATTTTGCGTAAGAATGTAACAAACAAAAATTACTTCTGTAGAAGCAGTTCCCCATCGAGAATTTGCCATTAATTTTTTTTTAATTGACATTTATGAAAATAGCATTTTATTAGATTGGTAATCAGATTTAATTAAAGTAAAATAAAAACCATTTATTGGCATACATTTTATAACTTGCCAAGGTACTTACAACGCGTATAGAGGCATAGAATATAGCATCATAATCTAAATTACAGTAGAGAGGGCCTGCAGCTTATAGAAGAGAAAGTGGAATCTGAATCACTCAAGACACAATCGTATTTTTTTTATATAAGTTTAACAGCGAGATTTGAACAGAAGAATTCTTGCTTCGTGGAATACAAGTTATATCAACTGGGCTACGACTGCCATATTATTAAACAAATATATCTTCTTACAATTTCTTCATTTCTGACTTTCTGAATGTGGCATTTTGCTATACCAGAACACGCTTTCCGCTTAAACGCACGAACTTTTGCTACTTTAGTCATTACAATAATCTTGTTTCCAATTGATAATACATTTTTATCTAAAGCCATTTATATTTTACTAATTTCAGTTCACATTTGATAGTACATGAAGAAATTTTTTTACAAAAAACTGAATGTAAATTTGCCAGTAATTGTATGTAATAACCATGTATGGTTACGATAAGTAGTTTATAATAGTGATGATAAGTCGGCGGGCATTAATAAATGACCTATTAGAAATTATATATGTAGATAATTTAACCACGATTTATTGCTGTATTATGTACACATTCCTTAATTTAAAAATATGTCATTCATTTTAAGAAAAGAAAAAAATAATTTAAAAACACATATTTATTTATTTATTTATTTGGGTGTACCAAAATAAAAAGAACGCACGTTCATTCAATGTCATTTTCTTCAACTTATACCTAAAAAACTGAAAACTCTGAATGATTATATAATAAGAGGGTGGTTGTCCTTTTTCAAAAATAATTTTAATTAGATGATTATGCAAATTTATTCTTAGTAAATTTTACAGTCAATAACCGAAATAACATATATATACTCAGGACTAGTTTTGAAAATGTCCAAATCCGAAATCTCCTATTTCAACGGGATTTGTAAATTAGAAATGAACATAATTACAACTAAATATCGTTCAATCTACAAAACTAGTATCAATCATCTTTTAATGTTCAGTAACCGTATAACCGTATTAGACATAAAAAATTAAAATACAAAAACACCCTTGATGTAGTATTATTATAAAAATTATATAAAAGGAAGTAACACTAGTTGTTTAAATATAAGTATTTCATCATACAACTAGGATAAACCAAAATTGAATTTAGGATGAAATCGGTTATTTAATGAAGCATATTAATTTATTTATTCAACAACGAACTGGAATGATGGTACTTCGAATTGCACAATATATTTTATTCTTTCTGAAAAAACTTGCTTTTTATTGCCATATGTATGATACCCTGCGTTGAACCAGACTCGTCTGATGAAGCAGCTCGAATTGATATTCTCTAATAGGAGTACCATTAAAAGAATCGTCGTTTATCATTATTATTTGCTAAATGATATCCACGTCTACATAACAGTAATTCGGTCACTTCACGATCAAAATGATGTCGCATTTTCACTTTAGCTGTAATTTTATTGAGATAAATATTAGCTTGCACAGCAAATACATAAAGTCCTGAAATATATAACACATATAAATTTAACCTCATTTTGTCTCGTCGGGTATTGAATTGAATTTTGTACATTGAAAGAAATTGTTCAAATGTGTTTAAACAATATTCGTTGTAATGAGAGATATCGGATTTGGACATCATGGTTCAAATGTTCAGAGTGAGTTATATCCAAGCAAATATTTCGATTTGTGTAATATATGTTCAATATATGCTTCAACATTTTAATTCGGTCTGTTGGAACATTGGTAAATATTTTGGTTTGGTTTCCCAGTATTTTTGCATGTGGGCTTTAGGTGTTAAGCAGTATTGTATTTAAAAAAATTATTGTATATAAAATTTATTGATATCAATAACAATGTTGAGAAACTTCAATAATTTTAATGAATTTGCAAACATTTCTAGTATATATAATCACGACTTACCATTAGCGGGTGTGGAATTCTACCACCAAACATAAAAATGTGAATACCAACTACGTTTTTAAAAGGAACAAATTTTATATAAATATATAATCTCAAAATATGTAGTAATCGTTTCAATTACAATATATAGTGCATCTTCCGATATTACTAATAATGTAGAGGATAATTAACTATAGTATAGAAATAATGCTTTAATTTAAAATTCAATGATCTCGTAACTAGATATTTTGAGTTGGTGGACATATACTTAATAGACGATTTGTTGCATTGATTTTACGCAAAACCATAAATAAATAATACAGATACAGTTTTTACTTGCTGGGAGGCGCGACACTGTATGCGCCATGATATCAGATTCTGTGTTAAATCATGTGATTTCTTTTTAAACATGCATGTTTTCAATAAATAATGTATAAATATGTAACACTGTTTAGTAAATACAAAAATATAGTAACTGTGCAAAGTAAAAAATACATAAATAAATTACAGAACCAGGGATCTATGTTTAATAATTTATATCAGTGAGTCTACACGGTTCTACCATGATACTTCAACTACATGTAAAAAATGTTACTTCAGACACAACTTTATTTTAAACACACATATTTATACAAAAATATTTGTTAGTGCAATGTCACATCAAGCTGTCACAATGGCTGGTAGCACAAGCTCTGTCTTTGCTTGTTTTAAGAGCAGTGTTTTTGGGTGTTTTAGCTTTTAGCTATCTCTAATATGTTAAAACCGTGCTCTTAGAACACCCAAAAACAGAGCTTGTGCTACCAGCAAATATATCTACATTTTTTTTAATTCTTTCACGTGAAAATCAATAGACATCCCCAGTAATTGTTCTATTTTCGATTCCCGAATGTCTCAAATGGTACGGTCTAAATATGCAAGACATGTTTGACCTACTTCCTGTTCCTGTGTTCCAGCTATTTCCAGGATTATCTGGTCACAGTTCCAGTCATCCAGGCAACGATGTCAACCCAACGTCACAGCCATGTAAATTTTCCAATTTAGTAAATTTTCTTTTTTATTTCACACTTGACTGAGCACAGACTTTCAGTTATAATTAATGGAATAGGAATTTGTTTTTTGACACATTGGTTAAACATAATTTGATCTAGTATAGACAGGTTATAAGTACGTCATCACTGGTCAATTTTCAAATATGACAAGCTTTTTTTTTTAATATTGAATAATGTTAATTAATAAATACTATGTAACTGAGTAACATTGGCACATTTAGTACCAATCTATAATATTCTAATTAATTACTAAAATTCTATTAGTTTCTTTGTTATTTTCTTTTTGATTAAATGAAGAATAGATATTGAAATTCTTTTTATAATTTAAATGTGAACGTCTGTCGCTAGGTAACTCGTAACTAAAATGATTTCACTTGACCACAAGGTGAGATTTCTAAAAATTCTTCAGACTTGAATGTTGATAGTGAAAACTGTTTATTACTAATGACACTGACCTTCATTATTATTCTTTCAATTATTTTAAAATCTTCTGGATGACAATTTTACATGTATTTTACCCTTGTATTTAATATATAATGTGTTTATATATTTTGAGAAAAATGGCACAAAATTCTACATAATATTTTCACTATGCACGTAGACATTTTACTGAAAGTACGTTCAAGGCCAGAGTAATATGTATGTACTTTATTATTAATGTTATTTTCTTCTATAATACATGTAAATATTCCCCACAGAAATCAAAATTATAAGTAGGCCGATGATTAGGTATTCCAATAATTATCACAATGCAATTATTTAGAACACGCAATTGTGACATCATGGCGCATGCGTATAATTAACAAGAGCTGCGCATTTCATTGTTTCTGACCAAGTTTCAACATTTCTTGCGGTGTAATCGGTCTAAATGGTTGAATAATAATTATCAAATGTATACGTAGATTTGGAAAGATAAAATTGTAATTGTTCTCAAGGCTTAAATCAATCCTGTAATTGAGTGAATTACAGGTTAATTGTAAGTACCTAGCTATTATGCGTAATAAAAATGAGAAACTTATGGTGGAATATTTTCTACAGATCTATAAACTTATAGATTTATCACAGAATTCTACCAGTAGACAAAAGAGAATATTAATAAATCTATTATTTTTCCAAATAATATTAAACATATGGTATAGTATATTTTTCGCTGTTAAACGTTTCTAACAGGGTTCACATAAATATCGTTCGATATATCATATATCGTCATATTGATATAAAACTTTCTAATAATCTGTAGTACATGACATATACGTCTCAATTATTACATTACGTTCAATAATGTTTGTTAAAATTATTTTATTCTAAAAATAATTCTTACTTACTCAGGAATAATCATTTATTGTAATAAATAAATATAATGCTTTAAATACAAAAATAAAAATTGAAAAATAACTATCGAAAAAGTAATATTTATCGGATATATAATCAATATATAATGTATTTCATATGTTTGATAAACATATAGTCCTGTGTAATTTTGTTTTGAAGCATATTTTTATTAGTAGGGGCAATATAAGTTGATATTCCACATTCGTTAAAATAGGGTTATATTTATTTATGTTACGTTGTACAATACAGGGTCCGCACTCACCCAGCCGCAGTGTGATAGTTTATATAATTTTTAGCTGGAGTGCGATTCTAACTCGGGATCTCCGGATTCGAATTCCGTAATGCTATCCACACCACCGTACTGACGGACGGGTATATAAAATGATCTTGTTAGAAGTGAAAATTCTGCATCACATGTTTTCTGTCATCCTTGATGTTAACTATCTTTACAATATTTTAATGTTTTCTACTGTTTTCACATAGATTTCCTCGCATTTCTTTTTTCAGTGTAATAATTTATAATTTGCAACTTATAAAACTAATGTAGAAGTTGTGCAGTACAATGTTTTTCACTCAGACATTACAACTCAATATTTTCAGGTCGAGTAAGTCCAGTTCGCGCATATTAATTCTCATCTTATTTGCACCTACTCTAAATAATTTAATAACATTTGACAGTGAAAAACCTTAATAAACTATTCTTATACAGAATTCTTCTTATGAAATTAATGACGTATTGCGCAGGAAGAGCTACTTGTTTTGTTTTAGATATATATGAATTGTAAATATCATCATTATCATTTACATATTTGTTTATTTGTATATTTTCTACTACAAAAGACTTTTAATTATAGTGTGGTGAATGTTTAAATGTTAAGTCTCTTCTGCTAATGTTTATATGAAATTTACATAAGTGAGAGTGCATGTTATGTATTAAAATCAAAGAATATTCATTTAATATAGTCACAGAATAATTGTATGACTCAGAAATTGTTAAGTCACTGACATTTAACTCGTAAAATATTGAAAATATTGCATTTTATATGCAGGGTTAAACATTAGTAAGTTGTATAACTAGCGAATCGTACTACAGTTTAATTATGACAACAATATTAACAACATACTTGCATTTATAGCAACCATTACAGTTAATTCTGCATAACTTTGTCAAAATATATTGTCATATAAATGTTTAGTAATACTGGAAAATTCTAGATAAATATTTATAAAGTAATTCAGTAAAAGTAGAGCAAGTGTAAATGGAGTGAGATATGTACAAATAAAATATATAATATTTATTGTTACACTGATAATTTATATACTTAAAGTAATTAAGATTAATTTGTGTAATTATTTATTTTAAAATATCTGTGTTTCATGTTAAATAAACCCTATTGTTTCCATTAAAGTTAATAAATATAATCATAAGATTATTGTTGTCTTATCGTTGAAATGGAATATAATATTAGCAAATAAATATCAGATCATCAGTTTATCAGATTTCGATAAATGAGATACGCGCTACACAATATTAGTGGAGACAAAACCACAGAGATAATTTTGGATGCTGTCAGTGATTTGTTATCGGCTGTGGAAATCAAACTCGGGTCTATCATTTATCTGAAAGGTCACTATTGCGAGCAAGTCGCAATAAAATGACCGTACTGTTCAAGATAAATTTATTTTTTCACTACTAGCCTAGCAACATGCCACTATTGACTTCGTTTTGAGTCGTGAAATTGTATTTCTCTACCGCGTCCTTAACAACGGTCAATAATGGATTATTATTGACCTGGGTAAATAATGAGAACTGTCACTTTTCAAAGAAATTCAAGTTACTGAACTTTCGTTAAATGCAAGGATAATATTAATTCTGAATTTAAAATTGGCGCCTAATTTCAAGTCAAATTTCAATTTGAATAGTAAGTATCTTTCTAACTGTCATATTTTACAAGTGAGTGTGCTTTACTGTTACATTGAGAAATATGTATTTATGTATTTATTTATTGTTAAATTCTCAAAAAGGTAAATGTTAATTATAATATTATTTAATAATCTCACATTGTACAGTTTTGTTCATTTTAACATGACTAGTATTTATTGCTGCAGAACCCGTGTTTAATGAAATTTGAGTACTTCGTATATTTCATGAAGTTGCAGTAAGGTTACCCACGGGCATATTAAGTTGCATTTAGAATTTCTGGTATCATTGGTTGAGGTATGGGGTTTGAACCCACTATGACGTTTTAGAGATAATATGTCGCCCCCATTTTCTGCCAAAATGATAGCGAAAGTACTTTGCAATGAATACCCAATGTAAGTTACTGAGTTATCTAAATTTAAAAATGTTGGAACTATATTTGGACATCTTGTTTATTGTAATTATGTCGTATATTTTGTCTTGTAGGTTTGCCATGTCGGAAACTAATGAATACTTTTGCCATGTCAGGAATGGGCCTCTTATTTAGATATTCTAAACTATTTCAACCCAAAAAGATTCTAGCAGGACACATTTTCTCGAGGATCCAAATATTAAAAAAACAAAAGATTTTAATTTTTGCCTGCTCGGTTTTTAAAGATATTAACAAGTATTCATATCAAATTGCTTATGTTATAATTAATAAAAAATTCGTTAAATATCATTTAAGAGGTAATAATGAAATAAACCACGGTTGAGAAGATCATTATTGATCATGCGCCTTGTAACCCTTGGTTGCACCTCAGGGAACAATCTTGGCGCTAGGTCTATAATGATCATCTTCTCAACCTTGGCCTATAATATACTATTATTTAGCTAATTTGTAGAACAGGAACAATCCCAATTACAATCTTATAATTACATCCAAACTACTCCGACACAGTCGTATTTTTTAAGGAAGTTAAAGTCAACGAGATTGTCTGTTGCTTGGTAGACGTATGTTGTACATATATACATTAACTGCGCTATCACTACATTTACAGTTTTCGAAATTTCAATAAGGTATCATATACGAAATTAGGACACTCTCCATTATTATTAGCTGTCACAAAACTATTATCCAAATCTCAGAAACAAATATACCGGCGTATTTACTGACATATTTCTCATAATTCACTCATAACATATTCTTGATTTGATCTGAATTCATACATAATTAAAATACTAAAATATGCATGGTAAACAACTGTACACATTATTATTAAACAATTATCAGCTTCAATGCTAAATTTGATTTACCCGACGATTATCTCCAATAACATACTACCAAATTTAACATAACAAGAACTCAGATTTTTATCTTAATCATGTTCTTGCCAAATTGCAACATTCAGAGTGACAAGAAATTTACTGAGACGATTCGGGCTCGCTTGTTAATTATTTACTTGCATTTTTCGGGACAAAATGTACGCGATGAACGGCGTGGTTTTAAATATACAATTAATTACAAGACAATTCCAGTAATTAGCAATAAGTACATTATGTTTTTTTTTATTTGTTACTCTGTCCATTAGAAACTTAATCTCAAGACAGTACAGAGTGTGCTTAAATGCCTCAGGTATTGCGAATTTTAACTGCATACAAACTTGCCGGCCGGTAGACTCGAACTTGGGACTGCACGAGTCTCTTACGTCACAACAAACAGTGGTCTACGCTCTAACGCGTTCGACAATAGGATATTGCAGAACTGGTGCTAATTTATACAAATTAATTTCGTAAATATATAATTTTTATCTTATAATAAATATTTGTTTAATATTTTTTATACTATAATAAAAATGAAACAATAAATCAAAGGATTGAGTGCTAATCACAATGAAAAGCTAATAAAAGATTTACTATTAGTATGTTGAGTTAATCAATAACAACAATTGTAATTTTAGCATAACCATATGCAGATTATTTGTTGATACTCGTAAATTTATCTTGATATTCAGAGCTAATAACTTTAAATCACTTAGCCGCAATCAGTTCACAAAGATAATTATTTATCAATTTCCTGCCATTAGATCATGGATATTATCGATAAGAAATGAAAATTATTATTATATGGTACATTAAACAAAATTAGATGTAATTGATTTTACTAGAATGACGTCATCACAACTTTCATAAGGGTTAGACAATAGATTAAATTCAATAAGTATTTTTCAGTAAGTTGTATTCTATCAAATATTGAAATCCTAGTTCACCATTTTTGCTTTATCCACATTTTTAATTCCTTTCATATAAAAAAATATAATTTGGAATTAATAATCTAAAGAATAAAATGGTGCATAAAGAAATAATCAACGCAACATAATCTAGAATTACAGAATAATATTCGATATATAATTGACATTTTTTTTAAAAATAATAATTGATTTTAAAAGTGGAATAACCTATCAATAATTTTGGAAACTAATCGAACTCCTTTCTAATTTGTGTTTCCGTATAATTAAAACTCACGAATTGAAGCAGTTTTTATTTCGGTGAAAAATTCGATAGTTCCAGTAGTTGTTCTTTACTTCGTTTATTCGTCCATTGTTTTCAACTGTTGACCCGAATATTGCACTTTCAGAACGATGATTGTACAATATTTATCGGTTTTTATTGTCATGCAGATTTTTGCAAACGTTGTTTTTCACAGATTAATTATAGAATACATTTTTTATTTGTTATTAATTTTGATATACCGTTGAAATTTAGTTCTCAATTATCTAACATCTAAACCTGAAATAATTTGAATAAAATTTTAAAGTAACACATTTTATCATTTTTATTTACGTAACAGAAAATTAATCTCAATTACAATTTATTGTAGAGCCTAAACTTGGCCATAGTTGAAAGTTTAATTATAATATACATTTAATCTTTGCCTAACATTTGGTACATCAGTTCCACTTCATCCACATTCATAATTACTTTCACAAATAAGCACAATATTCATTACATAATCATTTTGCCAGTATTTTTTTGCCAGCACAATTATTTCGAAAATCAGAAAAGTAGGTTCTGGTACGAAAATAATGTCGTTCAAACTAAAATAAAATTAACAGATGACTTATGAATTCCTTGAGATCGCTTTACAGACCTCCGGTTAAGAATAACCATATTCTTAAATAAACTAATATTTAAAAATTAAATTAATCCTAGTATTATAAAGATTAAGAAGTAGAAGTATATTTTTTTCTATTTAAATAAGATAAGTATTTGAAATTAAAATTTGTTATAACTATTTTATGTGAGTGAATTGTGCCTAGAAGAACAAACATGGAGATTCAGAATTTGACAAAAGCTGTTAGAATACCTGAATAATAATATTCCAGTTTTCTGTGATTGGTCAAATTTACAAAGACTAGAAACTCCAATCATCTACACGAAAACAAATTAATGTGAAACTTGAGGCTGAAAATTTATTTCAATTAATGTACTTAATATTAATAATAGAGTACATAGTACTATAATACGACAAATTTTCCAATGAACATCATTTACTCCCCATAATTTCTGTAGTGACTTCGTTACCAACAATTAATTTTAATGAACCCGGGTAAACTAACCTATAAACGTAATAAATCGCGGATTAAAAGCGACCAGAGTTTTATTACATCAATTATTTCCCTCGTAAAATGTTCGGAGTAAACACTGAATTACACTAGGCGCTGACACTGGCTCTCATAAGCCGCAGTTATCAGCACAAACTTCTGTTTATCCATAATTTGTATCTTGTTTAGTTCTTCGAGTACATTTTAGTTATGAACTAAATCGTAAAAGGGGTTAAAAAATTAAAATTTATAACAATGATGGAACCATGACAATTGAAATCGTTTAAATATCTTTACTACTAACTGCTTCGTGTAATTGTGAAGAGAAGGACACAAATCTTTATCATTATTATATACCTGAAAATATTCAATTAATAACTTTGTTACTTGAAACACAAGTACATATGAATATTGAGTAGATAATTTACTTCCTACTAATTGGGATAATACAGGTCTATTTCCAACGAATCAATTTTATTAAACTGTCCTATTTTGATTTTATTTATAATTCCATTCATATATCCACATCTATTTATTCCTCATACTTGAAATCTGTCGCTCATCTGAATATAAAACCTAATTTTATTATATCTTTAACTTGTAAGTCAAAATATAAATAAATAAATAAAATAAATATATCATCACGCCTTTTACCCATCACTGGGTGTGGCACTCTGCCTAAACAGATCTCGGTAAGTGATATATTTTTTCGCGTGAAGTGCGGTTACCAGCCGTCAAATCACGGCCTCCAAACATATTAGTGGAGGAGGAGCTACAGGGGTAGATTTTTTAAATTGGTGAAAATTGTTTGTCGGCTGTGGGGATCGAACCAGGGTTCTCAAGATCCACAGGCCGACTCGATACCACTGAGCCACCTACCCGTTTTATTTTGAATCTTAAGATATTTTATAATCATAATGTCACAATACTTTCGTTTTGTATACTTTAAAACCGCAGCCGTTTAATAATAAACAGAATTGAATATTCGCATCAGAACCGCGACCGCAAATGCCAATCTGATCAACTTCCCAATATTGTACATACATATCTGGTCATCATCTATTTATTTCATATTAAACTGTGAAATAGAAAAAATAAATATTAAAATGACCAAAATAAGACGTGTTTCTTAATGCCAAAGATAGAAAAAGATAAACAAATTTAGGATTTAATTTCTGAAATAATAACCATAGCAAGATGTTGGTGATAAGTTAAATTCCTTGATTCAAAGAACAGGCCAACTTAAACTTTGCGAAATAGGAATGAACAATATTCTCAAACCTTCAAATTGAAACTTCCCGAACGTAACACTCAATCTGGAACAAGTGCTTCCCGATCGACTGGACTGTAAAACTTGCAAAAAACACTGGCCCTTTGGAACATTCTAAAATAAATCTGTCTTGATAATAATAAAATCTAATTTATAAAATACAACTTCCCTGAATTTTCCTCTATTAAATGTTTGGGAAATAAGAGTAATTTGTTAAAATTCTTTCAACATTTGTCAGCATCAGTGCCATCTATTTGACAACCTCTGAACTAAAGACTTCATTGATACAACTTCTTGCAGATTGTAATCAAACAAAAATCGCGACTAATACTATATAAATATAAATAAAATAAATATATCATCACGCCTTTTACCCATTACTGGGTGTGGCACTCTGTCTAAGCAGATCTCGGTAAGTGATATATTTTGTCGCGTGAAATGCGGTTACCAGCCGTCAAATCACGGCCCTCAAAGATATTAGTGGAGAGGGAGCCACAGGGGTAGATTTTTAAATTGGTGAAAATTGTTTGTCGTCTGTGGGGATCGAACCAGGGTTCTCAAGATCCACAGGCCGACTCTATACCACTGAGCCACCTACCCCATCAAAAAACACATATTGTGGAATATAACAACTTAGTTTAATGGAAAAGTAAGATTATAACAACATAAAATGCTTAAATTAATTAATCTATTTTAGGTTTGATATTTGAACTAAAAAACAATATTTTTAGATTGGGAAGAGCCACAATTGTTACAAGTGTTATTATAAACATTTATAGTAAAATTTTAACAATTAGAAATCGAAGTTCCTGGAGCAGCTTGGTTTGAAATTGATAAAGATTGTGTATTATTTGCAGATTCTGGTGTACTCACACAAGTTCAAATTATAGATGTATTTTTTTTAAATACCAGTACTCGAAAAAAAAAATTATACACACTACGTGCGTGAAGACGTCTTTCGCTCATTCGCGCTATTAAAAACACCCGATACTTGCAGTCGCTCGTGCTTTAAAAATGCGCTCATGCGGGAACATCGTCTTCACGCAATTAGTTCGTAAATAACTATTTCAATAGAATATATAAAAATGTACTCTTTTTAAATATTGAAATTTATCCGTGATTATTCCAAATTAAATTATCATGTGATCCACATACGAACCGTATCCGCTAGGACATAATCCGTTTACGAATCGTATCTACATAAAACTTTATCCATTATCAGAATCTGTATAATTGCGGATATCTGTAGTTTATCGATATTCCCAGTTCTGTTGGGTTCTATTTATAAGAAAATGTGGCATAATTGCAATTATAAATGACAGATTGACAAATTAAATCGTATTTACATACATTTTTCAATTTTAAATCTATTTTTAGGAAGTAATAGATATTCTATAGGAATCTACATGTAAAAAATTTATAACTATTGAACTTGAATTATCAATCAAAAATATATATCTAGGTTCATATTCCAATTCCATATTTGAAGTATAAAAATAAAAATATTATTTCACTTCGTTTTTCATTTCCTACAGAATGAAATCAATCACCTTGAGACGTATATAATGTTTTATACATTTCTTCTTTTGCGCTTTTATTAAATCAGTTCAAGTCAATCAATTTTATATTCAATTGTTTCTAGTTCTTCAATAAAAATAAAATAAATAAATTTATCATTCCGCCTTTTAACCATTGCTGGGTGTGGCATTTTTCAGAAGCATCAACTTTCAGCCCCCAAAGATGTTAGTGGAGAAAGATTCAAAGCAGTAATTTTAATATGGTGACAATTGTTTGTAGCCTGTGGGAATCGAACTCGGATTCGTAAATTCACAGGATTTTTTAAATATATGTTAAAAGAAAACGTATGGTAAGGTTATATGCATAGAATGCAATGGCAAGTTTTACATAACGCCCGTGCGGTAAAATTATCGATTTTACAAAATTGCATAAGCAATCCGGATGATAATTTTATCGTACGATAACCATTATATTATGCATACGTTTATATGGTGTAGCATTCTGCCTTAGCAGATCTCTGTAAATAATAAATTTTGTCGGTGAGATGCAATAACCTGCCGTCAAATCAAGGTCCTTAATGATATTAATAGAGAAGGGATAATTTGAATATGAAGAAAAATTGTCGGCTGCGGAATCCGAACCCGGGTTCTCAAAACCACAGACCGACATGCTTCCACTCAACTATTTATCCTACATAAATTATAAATTTATCTAACTCAATTTTTTAATTTTATATATAGGTTACTAATATTTTATTAGTATTTTTTAAGTAACAATTGATTAAATAAAATTTTAATTTAGAGAAAAAAATTCGGACATTTACACCTTCTTCTACATCCCGAGTCGATAGCGAGGGATATAAAGCACCTGTGGGAAGGGTATAACACTTTCTTCAAGAGATATAACGTAGTTATACAATTTTTCGCTGTCGTACAAACTAAAATTTTCAGTAATAAATTAGAAATTTGGAATAAGATATATGATCCTCTTGACAGATGTCACCTGGATGCCACTAATGTTAAATCATTACTGTTGTTTTCCAGTTGCCATGGATATAGTTCTTTTTCTTTCCTAGAGAAGAAAAATTTAGTTTCTTCCTTAGAGTTCATTCACATATCATCCGTTTTTGTTCTAACAACATTGTAGACATGTGATCTCATGCCGTTATTCACATAATCAGTATTTAGTTTAGGTTTTAATATCAAAATTTGCAAATTCCAAACTTATGTTTTATTTTTATGTATTATGCTTAGAAATCGATAAATAGGAATAAGCTTAGAATGATGTCGCGATATATAGTTATCCTTGTTTACAATTGTCAAATGTTAGTTTTGATGGAATAATTTGTAGTTAGAATATGAAATTGTTAACTGTAGTTTTTTTAATATAATTATACAATGACAAGAAAAAGAAAAATAGAAGATGGTGGATACACCCAAAAGAATAAAATACGAGAACAAGGAAACGGATAATTTCCTTCAAGAGACGAAATGATGCAGAGGTGTTTTTTAAATTTATCCGATTGAATATTGATAAATTACTATCAAACTGTCTACTTACATCTCCTATGTCAATAGGTATCATAATTAACTAAAACATGAATGGTGAATGATGTTCCAAAATGATATAAAATGTAAAACATAAAACTAACAATAATTTCGATTTGTGAATGAACTTTTGCAGACGAGAAGTATCACTTTCTGCTCTCAATTAAAGGAACAAAATTATACTTTCTGGCAGAGTCGAGAAAAAAGATACATCGGAATTATAATAATTTATTTTGTTTACTGTTTGTGTGCGGAAAAACCTACTTTTTTAACGGTTGTCAAAAAAACAATTTAGATTTACTTATTATACTGCACGGCAGTAAGCAATAGACTACATATAACTGTCCATACCGGGTGGAACATCATACCTGTGTACATAGGCGATTAACATGAAAAAAACAGTTTTTCTGTGCGCATTGCTCCCCAAATTATTTTAGCCAAAAATGCTTCAAATAAATGTTGTAGAGCATAAAATTTTGCATCTAAATCAATAAACAGAATTACATTTACATACATTATAACGACAGAAATTAAATAAAAAAAATATTAAAAATTACGTTGAAAATATCAAATAGCCATTGGAAGTGAAACAAAAATAGATAGATGCTTGACGTTTGACAGATCTCCTGATTTAACACCTAGCGATTTTTTTTTATGGGTTCATCTTAAATATAAAATTTAAAAGCAACGCCCCCCAAATATTAATTCTTTGAGAGAAGCTATCGTGGATAACTGCGCCTTAATCATAAATAGGCAGCTCGCTAATGTACGACATTCCTTCTACAATAGACTTGGTTATTGCTTGGCTGAAAATGGAGGTTTATTTGAATATTTATTGTAGTAATAAATTGTAGTGATAATTTTATTGAGAGAATTATTGTTTGATATTTGAATTATAATAGATAGGTTATAATTTTTACATGGTCAACCCTATAAGAAATAAACGTTTCATTGAAATGTACAATTGTTTATTTATTATTAAATTGTAATCATAGGTATGGAGTTTTTTGTATGAATTTTATTGAATGATTAATTTGTCGGAGGTAAAATATCAAATAGACAGAAAAACGTCAAGCATTTATCTATTTTTGTTCCACTTCCATGGCTATTTGATATTTTGAACGTAATTTTTAATATTTTTTTATTTAATTTCTGTCGTTACAACACATGTAAATGTAATTCTGATTTAGATGCAGAATTTTATGCTCTACAACATTTATTTGAAGTATTTTTGGCTAAAATAATTTGGGGAGCAATGCGCACAGAAAAACTGTTTTTTCATGTTAATCGCCTATGTACACAGGTATGATGTTCCACCCGGTATATATATTTGTATACGAAATGATTCAATTTGTTAGCATATTTATCAATAATAAGATTGGTAATAATGTATTAAATTATTATCCTGTATATTTTCCCTCAACATCAAAGCATTCTATGAGTTTTATTTCCCTTAACAGCAACATTCCCAACCCTTAGTTAAACATTCTACATTTGCTCTCCCCTGTTTCCAACAACTTTACAAACTACAAACGATTGTCCTTGTTGTTGGGTCCACTTTAGGGCTACGCAAGGCGTTAGGGCGCTCTGGTTGACAAGTTCCCGACAATGGCTTCGGACCTGAACCAGAGCAAGCGAAATCAGTGCCGTAGTATGTATTGCCAAATAGAAGATACAGGGGTGAATACAAAGGATGAAGTAATTTGCAGGATTGTACTGGATAATTGTTAGGGGATGATGGTCAGTGGACATGAACACTAACTGAAAGAGGAGGTTTGGCAATTAAGAATTGTAAATTTGAAGTTCGGTTATGAGATATACTTTACCCAAAGAAATTAAGAAAGATGTAATAGTTACTATGGGGTAGATGGCTCAGTGGTATCGAGTCGGCCTGTAGATCTTGAGAATCCCGGTTCGATCCCCACAGCAGATAAACAATTTTCACCTAATTATATCTACCTCAGTGGTTCCCCCTCCACTAACATCTTTGAGGACCGTGATTCACGCGAATAAATATATCATTTACCGAGATCTGCTACTGCAGAGTGCCACACTCAGTAATGGGTAAAAGGCGTGATGATATATTTATTTTATTTGAAATAGTTACTAGGCTGATCTTATCCAAATATTGTACAGTCTAAATTTCACTCCTTTACCATAATATTTAATAATTTAATTTTTTTTTTTTAATTTAATGACAGCTGACATTTATAGAAAGGAATCAAATAGAATTTGTTGAGCAATTATTTTCAGAGTACAAAAAAAAAGAAAGTATAACGAAAGACCGCGGTCATAAAAATTTGAAAGACATTAAAAATGAATAAATACTAGAACTACATGTGATGGAAATTAAATATAAAAATATTTTATTGTACTAGTCCAATAAAGAGCTAGGTATAAAAAGTGTCATAAATCAAGTAGATGTAAAATGTAAAATAATTTATAAACGTTTGCAACTGGTACGATGCTAAATATTAAAGGAAATTAGAAAATTTTTGAATTGTGCAGTAATCTCATCGTCAATAATTTTCTTTTACCTATGACCATAACCGAAAGTAGACGATTTCCTCCCAGAAGAGGAAATATAATTTCCTTCCTAGCGTCAGCACAACTTTAGATATTTATTTGTTCATATATTTATCATAAGTGTTTATTACATTTTTATTTAAATAACATGAAAGGACGATTGCAGACAAAATTATACTTCCTCTCACGTTCCAATAGTTGTTAGACGGTCATTAAACTAAATATAACAAGTATCTTCTAACGCAAATACGTTCTTGTTCTTATCTAACTAAATTTTAATTGAAGATATTTTAATTGAGTCATTCTCTGTGATAAAATTACGATGGCAATTTGAGTGATCCACATTACAAAATCCAGTATCAGAGCATTGCTGCGTGCTCGCCACAGAGTCCGCTGTTCTTGCGTTTACCTCGCACCGGTCATCAATGAAGGAATAGTTCATTGAATTTTCTGGACACGAAGAGAAAGTTGGTCGAGCTTGGTTGCGACGTTTCAGACTTCTGATATACGCAGTGGCTGTGGCAGTTCTTGAATGTACTTCACACTGCTATTATTCACTGGTATTCAGTGTTCATATTACCCGAATGTAATTACTGACTGCTGAGAGCCGCAGCCGACGACCAATTATCTAGGAAAATCTTACTTTTTTTCACACAAGTAATTAACGGCATAAATAAATATTCTTTCGTTTCTTTTCAGTTCACACATCAATAAAGATATTACAAATAAATAAATATTCATTACTGTTATTATTCAAACAAATCAAATAATTTTACGTTGCAGTACATGAAATTAACCCTAAATACAGTACAGGAAACTTGTAATTTACTGTAGTTTTAAAAACTAAAATCCATTAAGACCCGATTGATTTTTAGTAAGTTCAAATCAGCATAAGGATATGATTCAATATTGTCAATAATTCCACATGTAAAATGTCTAATTCAAATATGTAAAAGAAAAATGTTCTGATCAAAGTGTAAAATCGTGTACGAAATTCAACTGTTTGCAAATGTGATGCTGGGAATGGTGTAACATGGTTATATCAGCATTTCTATATAAGAGTTTAGTATTTGCATTAATGCTATAGCGTGAGTATGGCTGTATGGTATACTAAAGCACGACAAAAACGGCATATTAAATGGAGATATATTTATTTATATTCCGCGCGAATATGAATAACATTTGAATAAATTTTACTGGATGTGTACTTGAATAGATTCTCATTCTCCAGAAGTGGACCGCGACTTTTCTAAACAAATGCAACTAAAATATAACATAAATAAACAAATATAATTTAGAGGGTTTGAATATTAAGGTGCATTTTCTAAAAGTACATCTAGGTTCCAACATGTTATTAAATTATTTAGATGCACATGATTCTGCTGCAGATGCAAGCGTAAAATATTACATAAATATTTTAGAAATAAAATTTGATGATCTTTTTATGAGATTCTATTCCATACTTTTGTAGATGTAAGTCGAATGATACCTATCTATAAATGTATGTTCCAATATTCGATTTTAAGTTAGGTTCACGACAATATAAGTTTCCAACCATACTGTAGGAGCAGCAGGTGACAACTATAACTTGAAAGGCAGATAAAGCATGCAAAAACGAAACTCCCAGAATAAGCAGGTACAAAAAAAGTGAATAGTGTGATCGGCGTTTGGTCGCCCACGCGTTTCTTTGTAACCGGAGATTATAAATAGCGCACACCTGGATACCTACCTGCGTGTCAAGCAACACACAACATTATCTTTTAGCTCTAGTCCTAGTTGTACTGAAGATATATTCAAATATGTAACTAAAATAGTGAAGAAAATAAACTGCACATGTTGTATAAAGTACTACTAATAGATTAATTTCCTGTTGTGCAGCGTAGTAAATAAATAATTTGTGAATTTACTACTTATGTGAAACAACAAAGGAAGTAAAAGTAAAGATATAATTCGGAGAATAGATTCCAAAGCAATTTTAACAACAAAAAAACAGAAATTCCGGTGTTTTGGAAAATCCTACTTTATATAACTAAAGTGACTCTCTCATTTATCTCTGTCAGATATTTGTTACTTAGTAAATAATGTTTGCATCTTTGTCGAAACAATTAAATGTTAGTCGCCAGTGTGTTTACTAATAACATATTATGTTTACATGTCATGGCGCTATTTTCGCGTATCTTGTTGTTCTGTTGTACTGTTACGGTTAATTTATCTGTGACAACAGAGTATCACTTGTCGATGATACAGAGTATGTCACTAGATCATATTAACGATGTGTAACAAATGTCAACAAGTATTGTTCAATGTTATTGTTGAACTGAATGTTAAATGATTGTTAAATAGATAGTTGTACGTTTATAAAGAAGTGTAATAATAGATCAATGGTATTATGTGTTAATTGTATAGTTTACATGTTACTTGAGATCAGATGGTTTCAATTACGGGATAATTATCAATATACAATTACCACATTACTATTTTCAAGTTATGTTTGCTAGTGAGATTTGAGATTGATAACTACTTAAATTTCATAAACTAGCATAGTAATACTGTCAGTTATGTTTCAATAATATACATATAGGAGTCTCGTTGAATCAGTGAAATTGCGTCATATCATATGTCATGACTTTTTATGACGTTTTATCTCCAACGCTAATATCAGAATGTTAACACAAAGTAGAAGTGGAGCAATTTACAATCATCAACAGTACAAATCAGTGCTGTCACGGAAGTCAAATTAAAAATACTTTTAAAATAGTTTAATTTTAGATTATTTTAATATTTACATGCAATTTTAGCTGTATTTATTATATATTTCATAACTTATAAGAAATTACATTGTTAAGTTTGTCAATTTGACGAAATATATATCTTTTTATAATTCAAATATTGGTTTAGCGATTAATGTCGCAATTTGATTGATTCAGCGAAGCACTTATATATATTTTTAAAAAAATTGTATATTCTATTTACGTCTAATTTAGATAGAAACAGTTTTTGGCATGTTCATAAGTCATTTATTTATTTGTTATTCTATACAACGGAAACGTAATCACAATTATAGCTGAAGTTAGCGATATTTGAACATGCGAATTCTTGCTTGCTAAATGCAAGTTATACCCATTCAGTAGAGTACAACTGTCTGAGAATACTGTCATTAAAAATTTGCACATCTTTCACACAGTCAGATATTTTAGAATATTTTCTAAGAAAAATACTTCAAATAAAAGATACAAAAACATTTTCTACAACTTCTACTTAAATCATTTTTGTATAAAAATTATTTTAAAATTTTTGACTTTAAAGCAATTAGGTCAAAAATAATGAAATAAGTCGTATCTTCAGCGGAGGCTTCACACAGCATGGCATGGACCCATTAATTTGTGATTTTTTCCTGTGTAGCGGACAAACACACAGAAACACGTCACACTAACACAAGGCTGATGATCCGTTAGTAAGATGCGAGACGCGCCTACTTCAAGCATTGATCGCACAGTGAGACTGAAGAGAGAAAGAAAGATAGAGTGATAAAGAGAGTCCTGGAGAGAGCAGAGAGAATATGGGAAGCTGTGAAGCAGAGCTGGAACAGCTTCCTGTGGGAGTAGTAGTGAGAGAATGATTTTTGACTTTCGTTATCAGAATAGTAATTCCGGCGTTGAGACTCTGTCGAGAGTTGTATTTACATTAGTAGGGACCCGAACCATCAAAATATGCAATTAGATTGCGGTTCAACTTATGTTTTAGGTTCGATTTCTTGTTTCGCTTCGATAGTTTTCATTGGTTTAGTTCGTGAACCAGTTCCATTTAGATTCAATTAACGATGATTTAAAAAAATCAAATTAGCAATTTATTATAGATTTTTTTGAAAATACGAAGTAATATTACTTATACAACAAAAATAAAATAAAATATATAATTATTTACACAAAAACATACACATCGAGTGGCAAAACAACTGCATACTACATCTATCAACTTGTTATAAATACACCCTAATCTTCTACGTTGTGTCTCTCCGAGATAAGACCACACCGAACAAATTTTAAAACCGGTTCATTGAACCGGTTTAATATTTACGGTTCAGTTAAGGTTCTTGCTCTCAAATATTATAAGGAAAATTTCATGTTCCGGTTCAGATTTCTTAAAAATATGTTGGTTCAATTCGTTTTCAGTTTATGTTCCAGTTCGATTTATGTCTCTAGACTACATTTTCAGATAATACGTCGTTAAACTTCTAATTAATACCTAACATACAGTGTATTTCCTTTAAAACAAACAGTGCTTTATTGGACTAATTAATTTAATTCAGAGAAAATGCACTATACATTAAATAATCAAGAATAAGGGGCCAATTTACAAGTAATAACAAATCAGTGATCCTCAAACAGTAGAACTAAATTTTATCATTTAAAATTGTTACCGAGATCTGCTACAGGAAAGTACCACACCCAGTAATTGGTAAAAGACGTGATAATATATTTATTTATTTAAAAATTGCAAGGCCAAAAAAGTAAACGACAGGTAATCATACTCCCAGTGGATATAATCACGAAAGAAAGAATGCGAGCAAATATCATTGACTTCTGCTTATTTAAAAAAAAAAAACAAATAACGACTGTGTATAAGTGGTTCAGATTCCATTATAAGCTGTATGCTCCTTTAACATTGGGATTAATTTCCTGTTTTGTAGAGAAGCAAAGAAATAATGAAGCCCATATATAATAAAATTTGGTAGCCGTACAGTATCTACAAATGTAGCACAAGGGAGTTTCATATAGATTTTACTAAAAAAAAATCTCATTATTAACAAATAGTCAATTTTTATTACTGTTTGGCATTATTTCCAGGTAATTACATAACAGCTTTCAATTCCTTCAAAATACAGTTATGAGAAAGGGCATTTATTATCCAATTATTATCAGTTTACTGGCAAAACTTCAAACCGAAACCGAGATTCCAGTCAAATTATATTTATCATTCAATTATAAATGAGATAATAAAACAACCGTTCAACTATAATACAATAAATGTATTCCGCAGAGCTTTACTTGATTTTACTACTATTGTCCAAAACAAAATACTAGCGCAGCCACAGCACTCTTCCTACAGACAGTTTTCTTAAATAGCGCAAGGTAAATCGATTCTTATTGGAAGTAATTAACTTCATTACTTCGATAATGAAACATTAAAGTTCAATTGAACATTTAATCAGTGATTTCATTAAGACGAACAATTTTCATACGATCTAATTGTAATTTGATCATCAATATTGATTTCGTAAACACATCTTCATTTAAATTTTAAATTATGTTGAATTATTCAAGAATCAAATAAATGATATTAAAAACGTTACTGAAAAATGTACCTAAATAATGCTTGGCATTATAATTATATTTTCTAAATACCAGGAAATACTTCATTTGGAATTGCGCCATAGAATAAAAAAGATGAATACATTCCCATAGCTGATCAATTGCGAAATTGTTATTAATAAAGAATTAAACGTTACATACACCATTAGATGTATAAAGTTAGCGCATTCTCTTTCTTTTGACATCATGAAATTATCGGGATTCTTAAAAGACGATAATTACGTTAATTGCTGTTTGAAAATGAACGATCATTCTGTGATATACATTATTTCACAATGAATAGAACATCTTGTACTCGTAACATATTCAAAAGGACAAGGATAGTGTTTTATCAATTAGTTTTACGTATACATTTATAAAGATATTCCAGAGATTTGTTTTATCATAATTTTATCAGAAGCAAATTAAAAATGTTCACTATTTAAGTAAATTTATTTATTTGTTACTCTACAAAAGAGGAACTTAATTCTAATTACAATACAGCTTATATTGGAATTCAATAGAGCTTATATTGGAATTCGAATAGATAAATCAGATCCTAACTCATGTTAAAATTTTAACTCTAACATAATATGTGCGTGCATATAATAAATGAAATATAATTATGATCAACATACGTTCCTGCTCTATTACAGATTGTAGTACAGCCGTATTTTTAAATTAGGGAATATGAAACAAAACAAAAACTCTGTTCGTAAACAATAAATTTCAAAATGAAATAATTTCTATAGGTATACCATCAGATAATATAAGTTAGCATCGAAAATGAACACAAATATAAACTTAACTTTTCCAAAATATCGCATATAAAATCATCCATCAAGCAAGGCATGAAATAACAAAAAAAATATCTGAAGAGATTCTCAAACTGAAACAATAGACGTCGTAAACTGTCAAAACACCAACCGCAAGATACAATAGGGGAACAAAGTAAAATGTTATGTAAAGGGATGAATTTATTAAACGGGGGAAGCAAAACAGAAGAAAATAAAAATGAAAACAAGGGTGGATGTTAATAACATTCACCGTTCATATAAATGAGAAATTATCCGATAGTAAAAAAGTTTAACATTCTTGAGAATTTCGCGGAAGTGAATAATGGTTTTATGAGTTTGTTTCTTAGAAATTAAAAGATAAATAAGATAATGATGATAACAATTGTGTCACGAAAATTACTGTTGGGCACAGATTTTTTTATTATACCATAAAAATAAAAAATTGTCTATTTTAACAGTAAGAATTACTGCAAATAAATTTAGACAAAATTGTATTATATTACCTTCATATAAAAATCAGCAATTTAACTTGATATAAACTATTTATTTGTATGTATTAATAAATATTTCTTGGTAAAAAGAAAATATGTGCATTTGTATTTTTATACAAAGGAAATTAAGATTAAAAATGAAAATATTTAAAAACAAGCAGCTTATATTTCAACATTTCAGTACTGAATAAAAAATAAGATTTATAAACAAATTACTCACTCATACAGACCACATTGTGCTTTAATCTGGACTTAATTACCTGAAAAGAAAAGAAAAACAATTAGTTTATTCACTATTTAATTTGTTATTTGTAGTACGCAAAGTAAGAATTTATCGCATGCATAAGGAAATTTTAAAACGAGACTTGAAGGTCGAAGTTTTCACGAGGATAGTTAAAAATGAACAATATTTTCTACAAACGTAAAATTTTAAATTTTTATGATCTATTATCTATTATTAAGAATTATAATTTTATTTTGATAAGAGATAATTTTATTTTGCGTACGGTGCTATGAGCAAGGTAGTATTGTTATGGAAACGTAAATAGTTATTTGTACAACTAGTAAAGCAATGCTTTTTTCCACGAATATGAAGTTTGATGTACGGCGACAAAACCGGAATGCATCAATCATACGAGTGTAATAAAGATGCTTTCATTACGTTTTGTACATGTATTTTTTTGGTTATTGATATTAGATTGTTTTACAGACAAAAGAAATATTTTGACAGATGTCAAAATTTCGATAGCATGCCGTTAAATTTTTAATGATGGAGATAAATAAAAATAGTGAAAACGTTGAATTAAACCCATGAGAATATAGGTACTATTTACTTTTTTTCACAATTTTAATAATAAATTTGAGTAAAAAAGACGACTTTTATACTCAATATGTAAAAAAAATTACACTTGTTATAAAAACAAAAAAGTATTTAAATATTTGTTCTCTCAAGGTTTTATTATAAATTATGAAAACTGGAAAATACGTCCACTAATATACATACTTAATTAGATTTTAATTTATCCCTAATTATATTTCATGGAAAAAAATTACGTTTATAATAATTATTGATATTAATTGATTATTCGATAATTGTAACGAAATTATTCTTTTCATTATTGTGTTTATCCATAAGCGCATCTCAGTAATTAATGCAAATTATATGCATGGTAATTAAAATAATCATTGTAAAGCTTACTACATTTGCTACTAAATATATATAAATAAATATATCACGCCTTTTACCCATTACTGGATGTGGTACTCTACCGTAGCAGATTTCGGTTAGGTGATATATTTTTTTGAGTGAAGTGCGGTTACCCGTCGTCAAATCACGGCCCCCAAAGATGTTAGTAGGGAAGCCCACAGGGGTAGATATAATTTGGGGAATATTGTTAGTCTGCTGTGGGGACCGAACAAGGGTTTTTAAATCCACATGCCGACTCGATACTTTTGATGGTAAGTAATGTATTTATATACTCAAAATGTATTTATTAAACGTTTTTTTACTTAATTTTTGTTGATTTGGCTTTGTGGCGTCTTTTATCTTTATTCTTATAAGTACTATTTTGCAACCTGAATTTTAATTTAATGAAACATGTATTTGTACATTTCTAAACATTTTGACACGTGGGTGGCACTAGTGTTGTTCAACCGATATTACAAGCACTAAATGTTTTAGTACCGTTTAAGGCGGCAAGAAAAGTTCAGCCAATGAGAAGCGTCATTTCAAAATATATATAGATGGCGTTACAACATTCAATAATTCAGTACTAAATGAACTTTAAATAATTTATTTTAATATTATTTTTTTCATAAATAGTTCATGTTTTTATATAAATTTACCATATATTGATTATGGTTAATAAGCTCATTCCAGTTAACAGTAAAAAAAAACACATAGGCCATAATACAGCGGTTCCTAATCTATTATTTTTTGGTTTCGGACTACCAAGGCGAAACTCAAGATTTCATGATATAGTTATTTAAAGTTTGTTATAAAGGGCTTTCATGTAGTGAAAGAAGGGAAATATAAGTTTAATGAACACACTATTATAATAAGGTTATTGGAATTATTCTATATATACACAAATTTAAAATAATATTGAATAAAATTACAAAAATTTCTGAATTTCTAAGAACGTATTTTTTAAAAACTTAACCGGTTTGATGCTTTATCTAAATCACCTTCAGAAACTGAAGTAAAATATAAAATACATACAATTACATTATATCAAATAAATTGACAAAAGAATTTTTAAAATTTTTATTCCATAATGTTATTTGTGTCAACGATGAGGCCCCCAGGGATCCGCGGACCACAGGTTAAAAACCGTTGCTATAGTAGAATCCGAACCACTTGAATGTAGTTGCATTTTTTATTATAAGTTGAAGCCAGCTAAGACTGAACCAATAAACTCGAGTATATAATTTTTATAAGAACGTTAAAAATGTGAATGTGCATAAGTTTCTGGCTTTTAAACATTGTTAAATTATTAGCGAGAGCATTACTGCCCATTCTTCATGAAAGCTATGCAAAAAACAACTTCGTCCGGTTATCGCAATTTTATTTGTTATTTCAAAACATCAATAACAACTGCATCCGATGTCGACGTCATCATCTCCATCTGATTGTTACTTATCAAACGACAAACGGTAACCGGTAATTAAGACAAAATGATCGTGAGAACCACGCAGTGCAGCGGTAACGGTAGTGTGAACGGATATAACGTGTGTCGAGTGACTGTCGTGCGCCCGAACCGAATACGTTTCCTACAAACGAATTTCGGTGATTAATCGAGAGCACTATGCTAATTTTATGATAATTTGTTTCCTGTGCTATGCATGAAGTAGATCAACACTAGTCTATGTTATGTTACAGTTGTGTTGTGACGCAATACTTACTTGCAATCATGTTTACAGTGCTCTCATTTCAATTAAATTATTGGATATGTTAGGTTTCCCATTTTACTAATATGATATGATATATCAATTTAATTACAATATATTATATGACAACAATAATACTGATATATGATATTGTAATTATATTTACCTGAAACTGGCAGGAAAATAAACATTTGCCTGACCTTTAAGACTCAGGAAAGCTTTGTTTTGTATGTCTAGTCAGGAAAATAACATATTGTCTGCCTAGCCAGGCAATGAACGAAACATGTGTCTAGTTAGTTAGCAACATAAAATACTGACTGAATATGTAAGTCAAATATTTATTTTAATTTTAATTAATTTAAAATATTTATTATTTGTTTTTAAGTTTCAGGTAAAATGTTATACATAACACGTCAGTAAAGCTATCTACTCATCCTGTAATTGAATACTTTTTTAACTTTTTACGTAAATAACTATTATTTTATACTGTATCGTATTTTCATGTTTACAGTCGTAATTTCATTCCGGAAAGGGAAACTTTATAGTACTAATACTGCAATAAATTATCATGAAGTTACTAGGAAACAAATAGTTCTTGACATTTAATTAAAATTATTTTAAGAAATTATTTTCAAGGTTAGGATATGAAAATAATGTTTGATAATTAAATTGGGATACATAATAAAACATCGTACGTCATACATCCATTAATAACTTTTTATTCGCATTTCGTTTGCAACTCCTAGATAGCAGAACGCATTAAATGGAAGCGAAGCGAGCACTACTAAAATGCGTTACACACCAAATTTTAGATCACAGCTACAGTATTCAGTATAAAAAATTTATTTCAGTGTTAAGATACATCCGAGATGTATATTGCAATTTTTTAAATTACAGTTTAGGGTCCGGATTCACAGAGCTGCAGTGTACTAGTTAATATATTTATAGACTAAATGGGATGTGAATTCGTGATCTTTGGATCCAAATACAGTAACACTAACTGTTGCAATATTTTCATATTGAGAGAGAGAGAGTAATAATTCTAAAGAATGTTCTGTCAATAAATTTTTATTTCAATTGCAATATGACTTGAACATGCATGTCACGAATACCATACTTCGAATAGTGGGCGTAACAGGTAGGCATATGTGAAGGGTGTTATACAGAGGAGCCAGTCCGGCTCTGGCACAGGATTTTCCTCATTAAGTCCAATTAAGACAGGAAACGTTCCCGCACTGCACGTGTTGCACGCCGCATGCCACCATTCATGCGCACGCGCATTCCGCATTCATTTAACCAAACACTAATCCCACATTCATACGAAAATAATAAATGAAATTTGTTCTTCTTTGTCTTTGGTTATCTAAAATAGACGAGCATTTTTCTATGCTTAGCTACACAATGTGAAGCAGCCAACACTAGAAGTAGTGGGGCTTTCATTTTTTTGTGATATAATAGTGTAAAATTGTTTTTATCTATAATGTGTTATGAAAATATTTTTAAATATATTGTAATAAATAATACATATGTTGTATATTTTTATATCGTTAGAAATTTTCATTTATAATAGTCACGTAAATAAATTTAAAATATTAGTATAAAACAAACTCACATTAAGAAAGTTCTGATTTTATTTATAAATAAAATAATATGACCCAACTTCGACTTCAAATTATGTTGTTTCGTCGTTTTTATGACAGAAGCTCGTTGCTTTGTTTTAATATTTTTGTATTTGAAAGAGTATCATTATTTCATGCCAATTATTTTCGTTAATGTGGTGCGAGTTGTCAGTACACATGAGACCGTCAACGTAAAAGTAGCTTAACCCTAATAAATGCATTTTTATAATTAAGGGTTTAAATTTTTAATTCTTAAAATTTCAGTCATAAAAGATTAAGTACATGTATAGAATTTATTTAAGACAAAGTAATTTTTCATATTTATATGTTGGTTAGGCCACTTCTGTATTAAAACACTTTGAAGCTCTTTTATAAAATTAAACAAATTTTAAGCCATATGAACAATAATTTATTTAATTAATTTAATAATTTATACATTAACACTGTGATTTAGCTTGCCAATAATATGCAGTTGACTCAAAATCATTCAAATGAGTAACATTTGGTGGTTTCCATGTGAACTTTAAATATCATCATCATCATCATGCCTTTTACCCATTACTGGGTGTGGCACTCTGCCGTAGCAGATCTCGGTAAGTGATATATTCAAATCACGGCCACCAAAGATGTTAGTGGAGAGGGAGCCAATTTTCATCAATTTAAAATCTACTTTGAATAACGAATTGTTTTAATCTTTATGTACATTTATAAAATGCAGTTTCAACCAAAAATGTGTGACAATTTCGAATCTTGTAATAAACATTTTGTTACTTCCAAAATTGTTCTATTTGCGTGTTCTGCAATTTCATTTTCTTGAGAACATTCGAAAATTATACAATATTACAAGCAAATTATAAAGACATATTAACTTATTAAAAGGAATATTAAATTTAAGATATAAATAGAATCTAAGAATAGAACATGAAAGGTAATATTTATTGGATTATGTTAGGGTGTTATTTTGAATAACTATCTTAGGTCATTATTGAATTGAACGTAAATGTATATTTTGGTAATTGGGAAACTATTATGCTCTGATATTTATGATCACAATATGAAATTACGTTTATACATTTGAGAATATACACCTTTATATTAGATCAGGGTGGCGATTCAAGTAACATTAATAAATTCCCTGACTTTTCCCTGACTAAAAAAATTCCCTGACTTCTAGAATATTGACTTATTTATGAATTTATGGTTACATTATATATTATATCATATATTATATTATAATAATTTAAAAACTTGAATGTTTATCATTATATATTATATATTATGGACAGTTTTGATGTCAAAAGTAAATTTATTGTAATTATTACTATTTTAAATTGTTTATAATTTAATATAAATTAATTATTACTAATAATAATTGTATGATAACAATTAAAAAAAAAATATGACAAGAAATCTATTTTATTTTTTTATTTTTGACAATTAAATATTTTTAATTAATTGATAATTGGAAACATTACTTCCGCATTTATTCTAAAAATTACACCAAAAGTTTAAGACTAAGAAAAAAAACTAAATATAACCTAAAAATGTAAGACTGAATAAAGGTTTTCATAAAACTTACAATGGATTTCTATTTAAATCTAAAACGTAAAGCCACATAAAATATGAAATGCTAAGAGCGCTTAGAGCAAAATCAATTTGTCTTTCTAAACAGGCAAAGACACAACCTTAAATATTGCATACAGAAAAAACATAGCGCGGTAGAAACGTTAGACAAAACAAAACAGTTTTCAATTAGTAAACATCCTTCGGTTATATTTTCATAGATGGCGGTTCTTACTCTTAAGAAGCAATAAAGGGTATTTGTTGCCAATAAAGGTATACTATCTATCTAATAAAGGGTATTCTGCCAATAAAATCTAAAAATAACTACATACATTTTGAAATAAAAGTTTGTAGTTATTTTTCTAAAATTAAATTAAAAAATTTAAAGAATAAAAAACTTTTTTCCCTGACATGGAATAAAATTCCCTGACTTTTCCAGAAATATAAAATTCCCTGACTTTTCCCGGTTTTCCAGGTTAGTCGCCACCCTGTAGATATAAACGGTCGGTAATACCGAAAAATATTGGTCCGGCAACTTTTGGACTGACTGTTCGAAATAAGGGGCCTACAGTTTGTATATAGTGAACTAGTACCACACATAGACTCACAAGTATTTTGTGGCAATTGACCAATCAGATACAACTATTCTCGATTTACGACAGAAATATGTTATAATAATAATAATAATAAATAACGTTTACCTCCAAACACCATATATACAATAGTATAGCAAAAGTCAAAATTCAAAAGAGAAAACAAATACAATAATCAATTGAATATTTCTAAACAACTGCAACAGCTTACAATTTATTGTTAGAAATTCATCAACACTATAATATACTGTATCTATAAGATATCTCTAAATATTAATTGATTACGTTGCACAATTAATTCTCGGATCACGCAACAGAGGATGAAGCGTGTACTACTATTCTACAACTACTCGTTCTGAGAATAATTTATTAGAACATCATTGATTGAAAATCGAAATATTGATGCATAGTGAGTAGTAATCGAGGTTAACTCGATATCGATAGAGCGGTTTCATTACATCGCAAATGTCATACAACATGATTCCGTGTGCAAATCACACTGACAGCTATTTCATTACAACCACATACGCATACAAAAGTGTAACAACCTTTGTTATATAATCCTTGTAACCATTGTCTGATTTTCGCTAAAAAAAACTGCGTATCTACTGCAATGGCAGTCAGGTAGTTACAGTGGTTGTCTCGTGTCATGTGTGATGTGCAGGCACGCAACTGCGCCAGGCGCCGGATCAAGTGACCGGCCGTGCAACATCACAATAGATGCCTGGATGCGCTTTTACTTCATAAACTCCTTGACTTAGACATTAAATACAACTGCGATCACTATTCTAAATTCATTAAATAATCAAATATCTTCTGAAGTTCAACCATTAGCATTAATCTTAGGTTTCATAATTTGACACATGTTAGTTTAAAGTTTTAATTATTTTGTGTTTCGTTTGATACTAAAATAATAAAATATATAATGAAATTTACAGTGAAATTCAAACCAAAATGAGATTTGAATCCGTGAAATCTTATTTGTGAAGCGATAGCGTTGCTACGAAGTAAACGTAGTAAACAAGGTATTTAAAGAGAAATGACATTAGGTGGCTAAGTGATATCGAGTCGGCCTGGTTCGATTCCCACAGCTGACAAACAATTTTCACCAAATTAAATCTACCCCTGTGGCTCCCTCACCACTAACATCTCCGGGGGGCGTGATTTGACGGCGGGTAACCGCATTTCATGCGAATAAATATATCACTTACCGAGATCTGCTTCGGCAGAGTGCCACACCCAGTAATGGATAAAAGGCGTGATGATATATTTATTTTATTTTACAATAATCTGACTTATTTCCCAGCATTCCAAATGCATTCTACAACGCTACAAGAAATCTCAGATTCAAACACAAAATTTATTCTGTCCTCTACAATTAATAGAATCCCCTCAAAATACCATTCATTATTTCAATCAGAAACACATCATACGAATTCCGCTTCTCCTACAGAGAGAGCGCTAATTCTCTCCAAGATGAGGAGTAAGTCAATGAACCCCAAAAAGGAATCTGAAACCTTAATCCCACGGGACGAATGTGGAAGACGTGAGACACCGAAATACCACTAGTTTTACTATTCTCAGATTGTACAATATCATACTTCCGCTTTCTACATCGCATATAACATACATCCCCTGCATCCAGAATCCCAGGATATCTTCCATTGTCACTTCTCACAAATCGATTTCTCTGTTTCTCTGTCGCGTCGTCTTCGTCTCAAGTGTCTCGTATGCTCGCGTGATCATGCTCATGTTGTCATGTTTCGCCAGAGTGACGCTACAAGCTGGCTGTGAACGACAGAGCATTGCTTATTGGTTGCTTGACTACGTGTGTCTGTATGTGTGGAACGCAACGTACCTGAATGACCTTTATATTAATGCGCCGCCGCCCTCCGTAGCATACGCTCAAGGTTGTTTATTGCGATTTGAATATTCGAGACTTTTCATTTGATATATAATGTTATATTCTATTTTTTAAATTGGTCTCTGCGGATTTGCATGTACAATTAGTATTATACTGAAATTTGCTACATATAGGTTAAAAGATTCTTCCCGTCATGGTATTTTTCTATATTTTTTGGTTGGTTTAAATTCTGTGGGTGCAGTAGTATTAGCACTTCACGGTCAAAATATAACTAATACGTATTAATTAATTAATTACATGAACAAAATAATAATTAATCTGTAGCAGTCGAGTAACATGTGACAAATATCAAATTTTGTAAAACAAATTTAATGATACAAAGTAAAAGAACTTTCATATTAAATAAAGTAAAAGCATCTTGAAATACGTAAGAATATTCACAATTTTCTAGGAACTAAATTGACCATGAAATCAAATCATGAATGACAGCTGGCGCCGTGACGACTTGTTCGCTAATAAATACTAAGTAGAAAAGAAACAATTTCTGGGAAGTTTCACTTGTAAACGTACTAACTATACGCTTCTATTAGCAAAATGAAAAATCGTAAAAAATATTAATGACTTAAGCAAATTATCAAATACCTTACTCATGTTTCAAACAAGAAATAATAATTACCAAATTATGAAAAGTCGAGATGAGAGCATAGTCAGAGTTCATTTAGATAATCGAGACCAACTCGCGATCAAAATCTAGATACATGAGATCAAGTTAAAACCGAGACGAGACTGACTATAAAGGTAAGAACATACTATTATCACGACATGTGAACTCTTAATTTCACATGAAGCATCAAATTGTTGAAACCCATATTTCCCATTTATTTATATTGGTAGGAGACACTATTTTTCATTCCTGCATTCATGTTATATCACATAATATTACATATATAACACACGTGCTCACGAATTTGTTGAAATAGTGAAGTCATATGAGTTCACGTGACGTGATAGTAGTGTGTTCGTACCTCAAGTCTCATATCGTCTCATCATGTCATGGTAATACTAACATCTCAGTTTAGTCCGTGCCGTAAATTTCACCCTTACATATTACTCGACTTAATGTTTTTTTTTTTTGGATAGATATATAAAATATTGTTGAACAATAAAGTACATTTATATATTTGTTACTCTACATAACAAGAATATAGAGTAGCTTATATAGGGTTTAACTGGAAACATATTTAAAACTGAAAAATATGGATGGTGCCGGGCTAATTACAATGGCGTTCCCAAGATTTTAGTCTACTGTTCAGTATAACAATTTATAGCTTTGTGTCATGTCGTAAATGTCTCAGAAAAAAATTCTATTCTACTAGCTACTGTTTAAATCTTTTTTATTTACAAGTTTTTTTAAGAACAATAATTATTTATAAAAGAACAAAATGAAGCAAAATAATTTTTTGTCATAATTTAGACATTTAGTAATCTATAAAAATCAACTTTAAAATCATCTAAAGTATATTACTTTGGTAATTTAAAATATAACAGATTTTGTATCTCTTATGGTTCTGGATAATTCCAAAAGTGAAACAAAATAAAAATATATCTGTATAATCAATTGCTTTTTCTAATTGCATTATAATTTATTTTTTTATAATATAATATAATTTTTTTTATTTTTTTGGTATCGAGTCGGCCTGTGGATCTTGAGAACCCTGGCTCGATCCCCACAGCCGACAAACAATTTTCACCAATTTAAATCTACCCATGTGGCTCCACCACCACTAATAACTTTGGGGGGCGCGATTTGACGGCTGGTAACCGCACTTCACGCGAAGAAATATATCACTTACCGATGCTTACGGCAGAGTGCCACACCCAGTAATGGGTAAAAGGCGTGATAATATGTTTATTTATTTATATTTATTTTTTAAATATAAATAAAAAATAATTATATCATCACGCCTTTTGCCCATTACTAGCTACTAGGTATAGCAGTTTTCGGTAAGTGATATATTTATTCGCGTCAAGTGCGATTACCAGCCATTATTAAATCACAGCCCACAAAGATAATAGTGGAGGTTCAGCCACGAGTCGACTCGATACCACTGAGTCACCTACACCATTATATTTATTTATTTTTTAGGCTACCGGAATTTTCCACGCAAATCAAGACCGGTAACTAATACCACTGAAATCCGCTGCAGCGAAATCTCTCCGCCCGAAAAACCACGCCGCTCAAACTTCCTCCAAGTACTTTGACCATATCGTCAAAAACTTATTCTGTATAAATTTAACGGCAAGCATTGCTAAAACACTATCAATATTGAAAGACATGTATGAAACTTGGAATAATTTCGCGGTTTTCGGAACATCTTATTCAGAACGGTTTTATAGTTTCAGTGGATGGCATTAACTTGACACGATTGCCTGTAAACTTATCATTTTTCTCTAATTTTGACTTAAAGAGTTAAACTTAACATCAAATTTCATAAAATATAGATGTCTTAAGTACTAATTGTTGAATATATTTTTTACCAACCAGGCAAGTAAATAATGAAAACTAATTCATATATTAATTAAGCACCTTTAAATTTCTCTTTTTATTCCAATCACGCTACCATTGCTCCATTCAACTGTTCCAAAACTTATCATTCACATCATACTTCGATTGTATTTGAATAAGGCCAGCATATGTGTGTGTAGAGAAAATTGTTTTGGCTGGAAGCCATTTTAATTATTGCCGTAATAACACAACCTGCAACCACTGCTCACTTCCATCGAAAGATTTTTAAAGTAAAATCACGTGTGCTCTCGACAAGTATTACGTGATAATTGTTTATATTTCGTCATGGGTTGGACGACAAGTTGTTTATCGCAGTTATTTTGACTTTGGCTTAATCTGTTTTTAATTTTTTGATTACCGAGCCATTGTTTGGATGAGTTTAAGATGTTATCACTCAGGTTTAAGATATAATTGAGTTATTTTATGGAAATTTTCTGAATGGTAGCTAAGTATAGTAACAATATATTTACGAGTATAAGAACCTGAACTTAAAGAAACAAATACTTGATTTATTAAAAACGTCAAGTTACTGTCGGTTACAAAAATAAAATCTTCTGTTAGACGAACACATTTATGATATTTTTCTCAGAACTTTTATAAACAATAAACTTTAAATATCTGGAAAGCAATAAACCTAACCTGTATTTTATTTCTTTTTCTGATACACTATTTGCTATACTTTATGCAATTATGTGGTCTTAAATATTGATCTATTTCATTTCAATAATTTTATTTTGTTGATTTCCTAAAATAACATTTATTTTCGCTGAATTAAATGTGATACCTAAATGTAAACCGTAAAAATATTTAAACATTATTATTTAAATTTTTCTCGTTTGTAGTTATTAAAATCGCCAGTATTAGCATTGAAATTAGTTAGACAAAGACCATAGTTTAACCGGCAGTGCTTGTAGTTTTTTTTTCACACTAAAAATAAATAAAATATACATATATTATCACGCTTTCTACACATTACTGGAGTACACTTGTTGTAGCCGTAGCATAATCTCCAGTAAAGTATGATTACCAATCGTCAAATCACGGATCCTAAAGATGTTAGTTGAAGGGGAACCAGCAAAGGTGTAAAACTTGAAATTTATTTACAATTTTAAGTTAGACTCAAATTACGTATCTCAAAATTATAGCAAACAATTTTCACCAATTTAAATCTACCCCTGTGGCTCCCTCTCCACTAATATTTTTGGGGCCGTGATTTGATGGCTGGTAACCGCACTTCACGCACTTACCGAGATCTGTTTAGACAGAGTGCCACACCCAGTAATGGGTAAAAGGCGTGATGATACATTTATTTTATTTATTTATTTAAAATTATAGCATGAATACTTCCTAACTCCTTGTAGGAGAAAATTACAAATGATATAGTTATACCTGTGAAGACAGAAGACATCACAAGGTCACGTGATACTGTTCATTCTATAAACAACTTTCCTAGTTGGTATTGGTGGTGATCTGTCGACACGAGGCACAAGGGTAAATTCCAACTGTCGTCTCAGAGTAGCGTATGGGACGTAATCACCCTCAGTCTTCAGACGCAGACAGGGCATTCACCCTGTTGTGACTGTTTGGGGTGCCGACTGTCGGCTGCTGAATGCGGGTCAATATCGCAAACCGCTCCCGGAAATACAAGCAGGGAAGTATTGCTTTTTATGAGATAGAAATGTTCGCGCGTCATTGATACATACACACAACATTAGTTATTTTTATATTTAAATTATTATGAAATAACTAAATATATGTAGTTGTCTGCTGTAGTTTCACAACCGGGATTTCACGGGTTTAAACCTTGAAAATACTGAACAAGTTTTCCACAATATGTTTGTTCACATTTTATCGTTATATACAGTTAGTGATGTAAAATTCCCGGTAATTTATTTTTAGGAAATATTTCTGGGAATATTACCATATTGGAAATTTTCACAGAAAATTTAATTTTTCTTGCAGCTTGATTTTGTATAGCAACTATTATGAATTTTTAAGAAACAACATGAATGTTAATGTGCTTTAACCTTTTGGGTGACATTCACAATCTGATTTTAATTTATAAGTATTTCCACTACCACATTTTCTCACCATTTTTCTAAATTGAAAAGACTTGTGATAGTACAACTGCAACAATAAATGAATACTAAGAAATTGAAATTTATATCGTTACTGGCAATATTCATATAGATGTGTAAATTCCCTCTCAAGAAAATATTCTCATTTTACATCACCACACACAGTTCTTTATTGTAAATTTAAAATTAAATAAATCAATGACTGCGTCCGAATAAATTAAATTTTACTATAACCTATAATAATGTTGTCTAGTATAATTGAAATTATTTTGTTGTAGTGTACTAATACTTAACTAACATTAAAATGAATGAACTAAATAAATTTTTGTAACAAGCATAGCTCACTTTATCAAGAGTTCGTGAATTTAAACCTCGCTAAATTCAACTATAACAAATACAACTGCATCAATATGGTTCAAATAACATTCAGATCTGTAGATGAGTTGACATTTAAAAATTCACTGTATCCTCAAAACTAGAATAGGCATCATTTATTCATTTCAAAAGAGTATTTAAATTTAATTGGAATTAATTTACGATCAGCAACATGGTTGTGCGGTGGCCTCACAAGTACAAATCTCGCATACGAGTATATCTGCGTTCGAGTGTATCAGATTCCACTATCAGCTGTATTGTCATCAACCATAATCAACATATGGAAAATTTGTATTAAAAGTGTAAACTACATACTTAAAAATTAATATTAATAAAAGACAAATTATTCAAAGTTTAGTAATAAATTACGAGTAATAAGATTTAAAATGTTGTAACGTCATCTGTATATATTTTGAAATGAAACTTCTCATTAAGTGAACGTTTTCATGGCGCCTCGAGCGATACCAAAACATTTAGTGCTTGTGATATCGGTTGAGCAACACTAACGTCACTCAACTCTTAAAATGTTTAGAAACATACAAATAAATTTTTCTTAACTTTACTGAATATAAATATTGGAGTAGTGAGCTCAATGGTACTCGTATTAAGACGGACTGTGGATTACAGAATCCTGGTTCTATTCCCACAGCCGATAAACAGTTTTCACCACATTAAAATTACCCCTGTGGTACCCCAATCACTAACCATAATTTGATTGCTGGTAATGGTGATTTAGATGCAGAATTTTATGCTCTACAACATTTATTTGAAGTATTTTTGGCTAAAATAATTTCGGGAGCAATGTGCACGGAAAAACTGTTTTTTCATGTTAATCGCCTATGTACACAGGTATGATGTTCCACCCGGTATATATATATATATATATATATATATATATATATATATATATATATATATATATATATATATATATACCGGCTACTTTTTTTTGTTATATAGGAAATTCAATGGTAAAATTTTCATTACGCCAAAAAAAATTCCCTATTAATGGAAAGATTTACTACAAATGAAAATCTTTTCATTATTTTAATCGTAATGAAACCAAAGTAACAATTAAAAGAACACAAACTGTCAAACTCAATGAATACTAAACAATACTATTATTTGTTTTATTTTTCATGGCACTCTGTAAACAGCTTAAAGATGGAAATTTTAATTTACCTGTAGCTCGTGACAAGATCGTCGTATATCAATAAATAAGGGCTCGTTGGACGCAGTTTTTAATTCTGAACAACTTTTGTAATTACATTTTTGCTCTAAAATTAATAGGGAAAAATTTATGGCGTAATGAAAATTTTACCATTGAATTTCCTATATAACAAAAAAAAAAGTAGACACCCGGTATGTATCTTTTCTTTTGTCCTACTCTTAGATCAAATAACCATCGTTAATCGAATAAAATAAAAACAGAATTATTTCAAAACACAAGTAAAATATTCATATACGCTCTGATAATTACGTAATTACCGTTTATTTAAGGTAGAGTCATCTCACGAGGGTAGAATTCCACTGCGCTCCATCCATAGAGTTACAAGACAGATGTCTCGCTCCAATGCGAAACCAAAAGCAAAGAGAAGATTTCTCGCGACTCCGTCGTCGATGCTTTGAACTTTTTATCCCTTCAACTTCTCCGTTTCCGTCGCACCCCTCTGGCTTCTTACCTTCCCCTTTCCTCCATCACCGCCACAACGATCCGCATTTGTTACAGTTAAATAACTTCTGTGGAGATTTTTTCTCTTGGCGTTAAATGGAATCGGAAAGGAACTTGAAGAGAAAATACTGCCAGAGGAATTTATTTGTTTTCGGGGCTATAACTTACGATCCGGCAAATTTTATGTTAACTGAGAGACTTTGGACTTTTATCGCAAGCCTTCACATATAGTATAAAAAGCTGCTCTTATACTGTTACAAGCTACGAGATGCTACCATTAACAGGGCTATGTGAGTGTTGAAATAGAAAAACAAACAAATTTAACATTTATAATTTAATAAATATAATTACCGTATGCCGCTTCTTTAATCTCGAGTGGGGTTCATCCCATTTCATTGTAAATTTAATTAATATATACTAATTGATAACATTCACAGAAAGCAGAATGACATTTATGAAATTATAAACTTAATGTTTTACATAACAATCGCTTACCAAATGATGACTACGATAATATCAATAACATTAAAAATATTCAAAATAATCACAACATTAATATTAATTTTAACAATCAGCAAAAATGTTGTGTTCAACACAGCTGAAAAGCATATTTTCGGACTTGGATGGGCAGTAAATCTGCTACTTTTTTGAGAGCTGCGTATAGAAAATATAAATAAATAAATAAATATATCATCACGCCTTTTACCTATTACTAGGTGTTGCACTTTTTCCGGGGCAGATCTCGGTAAGTGATATATTTCTTCGAGTGAAGCCCGGTTATCAGCCGTCAAATCACGGCCCCCAAAGATGTTAGGGTAGGGGGAGTCACAATATTAGATTTAATTTGGTGAAAATTGTTTGTCGCGTGTGGGGATCGAACCAGGGTTCTCAAGATCCACAGGCCGACTCGATACCACTGAGCCACCTACCCCATATAGAAAATATAAATCAATCAATTCAATTATTCACATTTTCAATACGTACAGTGACTGAAAACCTATAATTATTTGTAATCTAATTACAATTATATTCTATAGTCGTATCGACTCGGCATGTGGATTTGAGAATCTGGGTTCGATACCTACAGCCAAAAAAACAGTTTTTACCACATTAAAGTTATGCCTGTGGCATCTCCTACGCTAACATCTTTGGGAGGCGTGATTTGACGGCTGGTAACTGCACTTGACGCGCATAAATATATAACTTACCGAATTCTGCTACGGAGGATTGCCACATCCAGTAATTGGTAAAAGACGTGATGATATATTTATTTTATATTTTTTAAATCACAATTCTATTCAGTTGGTGTTCCAAAATGAAACATTTTAATTAGATTAACTTTAGGTCTGACGCTATCCGGACGCTCTACGAATGTTAATCAATTGTTTTCTATTTCGGTAAACAACATTTTAGATTGTTTTTATCCTAGATTTAATATTGCTACCTCAAAACATGTTAGTATGTGGTTTTTTTAATCTAAGTTGCCATATCTCAAATGGAATAATCTATAAGAAATACAAATTTGTCTTTATGTGCATAACATTTTATAAGAAAGTAAACAAAATTTGTTTTTTTTATTGAAAATGTCGAAAGTAAGTTTTTATAATCAAGTCACGTTACAGATTGTGTACAGTTAAAAGCAATCTAGTTTAGATTCGATAAGCAAACGAAATTTGAAAAACTAAGTAAGATTCCATTACTATTCTCTTTACCTGTTACTACTTTCTCTTAACATTTGACAGCTTAATTTATTTTCTATTGTTCCACTGCTCCCAAAATCATACTTTACAAACAAAATATATCCTAGAATAAATTAATATGTATACTATAAATTACTAAGACAAAAAAAAATAGATATCAATTACTGTATTATTAAGAAAACCTGATAAAAATCAAATATGTTATAATTATTTTCAATTATACATCATTTTATAATTGACTGGTTACATTTTTGCAAAAAAAAGACGAGATAATTTTGGAAAATTTAAAAATAAATATATTATTTTCCTGTCATATTTGACTTGACATTCTGAAATAACTTCAAGTTTACGCTCTGTTTTCTTCGAAAATAATAAGTTGTTAAATAAAAATGTAACAGTTTACATATAAATACTATTTCAACTGTTTAGTAAAACTAGGTTATTAAATTCAAGATTAACCGAAATTAGGAGCTCAATTCATATCACATGGCTTGAGTCATCACTGAAATCCTGACAATGCAATTACAAATAAAATAATTCATGTATATCTTGTACTCGTACCACTAATAATTTATTTAATCAAATCATTTATCGAGCTCTGCATTAGCACATTGCCACACTCAGAAATATAGATAATGATGATAAATTTATTTACTTTGCATTCAGTTGATGACAAATATTCAACATATACTAATTACCAGTCATCAAAATTCATTTCATCCAACAATTAGCTTTCTCCACTCAACTGTAAACTACAATCATTGAAAACTATTGATTTTGTGGAATACAACGCTCTGAAAAATTAGGCACAGGATTTCTAAACTTACTGGCAAACTCGTTCAATTAAAATCCCATTGATTTTGAACTTTATTGTTGTTTATAGTTCTGTAATATTTTTTCTTACATCTTTGTGGGTTGTGATTTCATTGTGCAACATATATCACCTACCGATATCACAACAACAGTATCACAATCGGTGATAATATATTTATTTAAGAAATACTTATAAATAGAAATGTACTTAAAATTAATAACTATATATTGTTATACCATTTTATTTGCAGTTCTATATAAAAGAATGAAATCAAAATTAATTGGATACAGTTGTATTTTTTGTTTATAAATTCACATTACCGAGAAAAATTAGTCGCTTATGAGAGTGCATTTCAACCGGGATCTCTCGGACCATCAGCTATCACTTAGGCATGTCACAAATTTGCTTACAGATCTTAAAATAATAATAACGATAAAAATATAATTCATATAAGAATGTAAAATTATGTAGGTATCGATAATAATAAAAATAATTAAAAATTTATTTAAACTTGTTTTCATAACGGTTATTTGCAATTGTAAATTGCCTTGCAAATATAAATGAATTTTAAAATCATCTGAATCCAATTAACAGATAAAAATGAAATGGAGTGACGATATGAGCACACCTATTAAATCATAAATTATAAAAATGGAAGATGTTTATTACATTACGTGTCATTACGCATGGGCGCCGAATGGAATATTTTTTAGGTGGTATCTTGAACATTGCCCTTAATTACTTCCTTTAATTAATTATTCCATTTATAACGAATAAAATAACATGAAAACTAAAAGTAGAAAAATAGATCTTTATGTCATTGTTGCACAGCAGGTGCGGTTACTATCGTCTACGATGTTAAGAATATTATTTTCATTTGTTATTAGATTAATTTTTATTATAAACTCAATTAGACCGCTATTTATTATTTGATTACCCGCGCAGTTACGTAACTAATTAAATTATAAATTAATAAAGGTGGGTATATATGATTTCTTATTAAACAATGTAAATAGTAAATGTAAATTGCTTAGTATTACCGGAAGCTTATTAAAAATTAATCAGGTATAAAATGAATATATCCAAAAATAATATAGTAATCTATAATTCAATACAAAAATTTATTTTCTATTTGTAGACAAAATCAAAGTGATATCAATAATTTTTATACAACTTTATATTCATTACAGGTATATGATAGGTTTTGACATTTTAAAAACTATATTTGATGACCCATTGAAATCAAGTATTTTCAAGGCTTTCTTCAAAAGTAATCTTTTTGACATATTGCAGTATTTGACTATTTCGCATACAACAGGAAATTATTTCTAAAGAGATAACAATTAATTTATTAATTAATAAATTATTTTTCATGTCAATCTCAATTTAAGTAATATAAGTGGGTAGATGGCTCTCTCTCAGTGGTATCAAGTCGGCCTGTGGATTTGAGAACACGGGTTCCATTCCCACAGTCGACAAACAATTTTTACCACATTGAATCTACCCCTGTGGCCCCGCCCCATCCACTAACATTTTTGTGGACTACGATTTGACTATACAGTGTATAACTGCAATTGTGTTAAATGTATTTTTAAACAAGCGCAGGCGATGCTGCCTTCATTTCATTATAGATTCGTTGTTAGAGAAGTGGACGTAAGTGAAGATTTACGAAACAGGTGTACAGGAGCGAATGGATGGATGTGAATGAAGGTTTGTTGCGTGATGATGGATTTTGGTTGTGAAGGAGGAAAGAGCTCGCATGGAGGAAGTGTTAATGTGATTGAGACGAGTCTCGTGTGTCAGGATGAGAACGTTGACGTGAACTGATTTTTTTTTTAAATTAATCTTTTAGTGGATGTTCTGTGAATGTTTCAGGGGTTCGTGCTACCCCATTTAATGGGATATAGCATGATGTTATGTATGTATGTAATCTGCTACGGCAGAGTGCCACACACCTGTACCAGATCTCGGTAAGTGATATATATCTTCGCGTGAAGTGCGGTTACTAGCCATCAAATCACGGCCCCCAAGATGTTAGTGGAGGGAGAGCCACAGGGGTAGATTTAATTTGGTGAAAATTGTTTGTCGGCTGTGGGGATCAAACCAAGGTTCTCAAAATCCTCAGGCCGACTCGATACCACTGAGCCACCTACCACCATATAATATTTAAACGATGAAGGCAAATAATCTAAATTTATGGCCGGAAAAATAAATTCGGGCAGGTAATTGTCATTATTCGGTGAAAAATTCGAAGAATATGCATTGCATCCCTAATTTTAATTCGATATCTAGTATTTATTAACCGACCACATTACTACCTATTCATTTAGTTCCAACTGTTGTGTCATAAAAATATTAAAATGTATAAGAATAAAGAACGTAGACACTTGATGTAGTTTCACAAAATTATTTATTAACAAGTTGATCGATTTCGGCTTATTAGGCCACAGTGATTACTGTACTATATAAACTGTGTGTAACTTGTATTTTAATCAGTCAACGTTCTGAAGATGGCCTAATAAGCCGAAATCGATCAACTTGTTAATAAATAATTTTGTGAAACTACATCAAGTGTCTACGTTCTTTATTCTTATTCATAATGTTTCACCAAGTGCTAACGGCTCATACTTTTGATATTAATATTAAAATGTATATCAATCTTGACTTTAATTCAGGGATCGGAAACCGAACCGAACGTGAAGGAAAAACCGTTCCGATCTCATGTTTTTTTGTGAACCTGCAACCGACCCCGAACAGCTGTTAATTTTGCCGAACCGAAACTGAACTATTTTTAGGTTAAAAACGGGTTCACTGAGCCAACATTTTTATAATTAGGACTAAAATAATTATTCTGAACAAAACCTACATTATTATGTTTATTACATTTTTGCATAATCTATGTTTGGTAATATAATAAGTTTGGGCTTATTCATTAACACTAATTCAAGACATAAGTGTAGTGGGCTACCACTAGTTGAACATAGCACATCAATCTACGTCCATAGAACTTTATTGAATTAAGATAATATTTAAAACATATTTTCGAGTATTCGACTACAAACAAGGTAATAATATATAAGTAAATAGGGAATAAAATAAAAGTTCAATGTGAATAAAGCTTCAGGCTAATAATGATTACATAACTTCATTTAAAACAAAGTTACATAGTAAGATGTTAAATTCTACACTAGACATGTATTTTGTAGTTTATTATTCAATAAATATTACTTTGTAAATACTGACTGTAATATATAATACATCTCTATTTATTTACAATATGAGCTGGATAACTGATGACACATAATTTGTTTTTAAACCTGAATCGGAACTAAACCGCTAACGACTCCATCGAAACTTAAACCCAAGTTTCTGCGGTTTCCGATCTCTGTGTTTAATCAAAAGATTTTACTGACTTGAGAACTAGTTGGTAATGGAAATTCCAACAATTACACAAATGTCTAAAGCCCATATATATAATACAAATAAATAATAAAATGATTACTGGTTGTGCAGCCTAGTAGATAAATTAATACATCAACATTTTTTTATCTTATTTTTTTTAGATAAAACATTGTTAATCGAATAAAAAACAAAAACATAATTATTTCAAAAGACAAGTAAAATATTAATATATAAATTCTCATTAGATATAAACTTAGTTACAGTACTCGTATATAGAGCATTTGTCGCAAAATAATTATAATCAACAAATTATGTTATCAAGTTTGCACAAAGTAATTTCCTGTCTTGTGTTGCAATATCAAAGACCCGAATCATTTCAGTTTTACTTATTAAACCTAGGCGACGTTGACAATAATTAAATCCAATATTGTCAGTTCTCTCTCTTCCATCTCATATAACAATAGTACAGAGTTATTTTAATTAAAAATTGGATTTTCAGAAATTCAAATTTTTAGAGAAGAATAGCTTTATATAGTATTATTTCCAAAATAACTTGGAAAATTTGGTATGGTATATTTTCTGATGTCAAACATTTATGTCTTGTCTGTCTGACAACAATCTCGAAATGGACCCAAACGATTTTGATGACATTTGGTAGTCAAATGGTTTTTTACTTCCTTGTGCGAAGTAAAGGAAGCCGTAGAAAATTGAAACTTTATATTTAGGACTGTTATAACATCTAGTTGTGCACCTCCCTTTTTGGTCATTATACAACTACCGGAAGTGGTACTTTACTTACAGCCTATAATAGATTTTCATGAAAAATTTTCCAAATTTGGTATATATGACTACTATAACAATGGAAATAACATAATAGATTTTGGTTAAAATAGACTAACCGGAAGTGGCACATTTCCTTGAAAAAAATGGTATTATTTTAATTTTAGAATTAAATGCTGCAAATAAAAGTTTTAGAGAATTAAATTCTGCGCCTAGCACATTAAGAATTTTTAAATTAGCTTTTTGCATAAACGAGATATCTAAATTTAAATATTATATATTTTTTTATTTAAAAAAAAATTAAGTTTGCTATGGATTAGAACAAAAAATAAAAGATTTAATGTCAAATATGTGCAATTAAAAAAATATCTATAGTTTAATACGCGTACAAGGAAGTCATGTGGTGTCCACATCAGATTTTTATCTTGCCATCTCCCGTTTTTTCCTCTTCAGTTTATCCATTTTCAGGTGTGAAATTTGCAGATTTCAATAAATTATTATATTATTAAACATAAAATTCAGTTTTATGTTTACTGTACCTACCTATATTAATTTCATGTTCCGAATAAATTAAAACAAAACACACAAAAAAATCACATAAATTTCACACCAACTTTGATAAACAATAAAATAAATATTAATCACCAATAACAATAACTGACAAAACAATTAACACGATAACATCTAAATAAATATATCATCACGCCTTTTACCTATTACTGGATGTGGCACTCTGCCTACGTAGATCTCGGTATGTGATATATTTTTGCGCGTGAATTGCGGTTACCAGCCGTCAAAACACGGCCCCCAAAGATTACATCTGATTTATTAAATTGTTATTTTTACTTCCTTGTACGAAGTAAAGGAAGTATTGTAATCGCGAAAATTTTCGGTTCTCAGATTTCAACGGAAATAGGTATTTTGGCCCTCCCTGAATCCATTTTGACTAATTTCGTCATGCCGTCTGTACGTACGTATGTATCTCGCATAACTCAAAAACGGTAAGCCATAGAAAATTGAAACTTTATATTTAAGACTGTTATAACATCTAGTTGTGCACCTCCCTTTTTGGTCATTATACAACTACCGGAAGTGGTACTTTACTTACAGCCTATAATAGATTTTCATGAAAAACTATATTCAAATATAATTTAAAACTTTCCAAATTTGGTATATAAGACTACTATATCAATGGAAATAACATAATAGATTTTGGAAGTGGCACATTACATGAAGCTGCTAACAGTTTTCCTTGAAAAAAATGGTATTATTTTAATTTTAGAAATAAATGCTGCAAATAAAAGTTTTAGATAATTAAATTCTGCGTCTAGCACATTAAGAATTTTTAAATTAGCTTTTTCCATAAACGAGATATCTAAATTTAAATATTATATATTATTTGATTTTTTTTTAAATTAAGTTTGCTATGGATTAGAACAAAAAATAAAAGATTTAATGTCAAATATGTGCAATTAAAAAAATATCTATAGTTTAATACGTGTACAAGGAAGTCATGTGGTGTCCACATCAGATATTTTTACAATCAATAACTGTTATACTTAGTTTAACCATACGGGATAAAATGAATCCATGACCAGGTTAAGGAATTCCGTAATCCTTGATCTTTTCTTAATTTTGGAGGGTGAGTAATAAATCAAAAGGGTATAAATATAGTACGTAAAAGGATTAAAATCTTTTAATAACTGTTTACAGATAAAAATAAGTAATCAAAAAGTTTTAACTGCTTTCAATTATTTTTACTTTCTTTCAGTTTCAGAATAAAAACACAATGAAAAAGTTGATTAATATGTATAAATTTTGTTGTGAATTAATAAAAAAAATGCCCAATGAAATTGACATGTATATTATTTTTTTGTTATTTTAGTCATACTTTTTTTTACATATTAAATTTTCTCTACAACAAAATTGCCTAAAATGATTTATGTTCAAAATAACCTGTCACTGATTATAAACAATACATGCAAGTGATAACATACATGATTGCTATTAATAACAAGTAAATGTCAAAATTCAATTATTTACAGTTAAACTTAATAATTTAAATTTAACGCGAACTATATCTCCCAGTGTAGGCAAATTTGAATAAACCAGATAAATAATAACTAAATAATTAAATTATTACAAAAATGAAATCTGTAATTTGGCAATTTTTAATCATTTCAATTGAAATTTTAATAAATCAGAATGTGCCTTGTAACCTCTGACAAGAACGGCCGTAGCACAATTTAATACATTATATTTTCATTCATCACTTACTAGAATACAATTTTGAAAGGTTACAAATTTTAAACATTTACAAAGCAAAATCCTAATTTTTTCTGTACATTACGTGGTGTAATTGTAAATATCATACACTTTTAATTAATTTTATTTGGGTCTTCAACTATATGGTTATTTTTGTTATATACATATTTTTTCTTTTATGGGGTAGGTGTCTCCGTACTATCGACTCGGTCTGTGGATTATGGAACCAGGGTTCGATTTCCAAAGCTGACAAACAATTTTCATTACAATAAAAACTACCTCTGTGGTTCCCCCATCACTAACATCTCTGGAGGCCGTGCTTTGACGACTGGTAACCGCACTTCACGCGAAAAAATATATCACTTATCGAAATCTGCTACGGCAGAGTGCCGCACCCAGTAATGGGTAAAAAGAATGATGATATTATTTATTTATTTATTTTTCTTTTGTTTAATCTGCTAAAAGATTTATTTCGTGTTAACTAAAACATGTTGACAACGTGCTAATATCAAAATTTATTCTATTCATCATTATTTTCATTTTTCTGCATTAAAGAAAAGACTTTTCTCGTATTTCTTGTTATTAGAATTTGTGAGAGAAACGTGAGAACTTTTGTTTCGGTAATTTATTTCTCAATGAATTTAATATTGTAAATCACCTAATTCCGTTCAATATAAATATTTTGATAACTTCTTTTAGGAAAACACGTAAAATGAATTATAATTATTATAATCACCCTTATCCCAAACATGATTTAAACTTTTTAAATATAAAAATACGTTCTGAAATCAAGCTATGACACAAAATGATTACAACTATAAGGAGTATCAAAACGACATACTTAATGTCAACTAAAATATTTTCCACTTAGCGAAACCCGTTTCATTTACACTTCAAATGTCGAGTTGAACACAAATATTTTTACATATCTCAGCACAACACACAGATAGCAGTAACATAGCAACTGGATACCTTACTATTGTAAACAATTGAAAATCTACATTTCTGTGGCCACATTGATTCTACAATGGTGCTAACGAACAATCCTTATTTTAAAATTACAAATTTCAATTTATGTTTAAATTTTGACACTAATTATATTATAAATTTATTTTATCTCTTACGTCAAATAAACTTATGCAATTGTTGTTTTTATAAAATATGCGATGTTCACTTTTTCACAGATTGGTACAGGAAGTTTTTGGTTTATTACAAAAACTGTTTATACAAACATTGCTTGACAATTTATTTAGAATGTAATTAAATTGTTCTGTAATAAACAACTATGGAAATGTTTTGACGTTTATAAGTTTTTATGTGGCTTCCAAGTACGAAGAATTCGTGCCTCGTGAAAAAAATTACACTAGCAGAGAATAAAAGTTTCGATGAGATCAATTATATGAGAAACTTTGTGCAGCAAGGCACAATGTTAAAACGAGAACTATCACTTTCTGATCGTCCTATGAACAACAAGCACTGCCATGTTAGGTAAGCATGTTGTGCTGACCTAAAGGCGACCTAATACAAGTGTATGGTGAAGGATTTTGTAAAATTCATATTTTTACCAAGCTTAACACACTGTCACCAATCGAGAGAATTCAGTTTTAGGATAAATTTCACTCATTTTAACGCATATTTCGCGACCAAATGTAGACGTGGCCAGAATATTCTTCCAAAACTATGCTGGTTGCGCGAAGTATATTTGAATGAAAACTTTTTACTTAAGCACACGCAAGTTTTAGTTCATCGTAGCGAAAGAAACACACATCTTGAATTGATTATAATAGGTTAATAAGTCATCTCTAAACGCAGACTTATCTAACTGAACGACTTTCAATCTGCTTTTAGTAGTTGCAAATGTCTTAAGCAATATATCAGCGTATTGAAAAATTACAGGATTAAAATTTATGACTCACCTGATTTCTGAAGTATTCCTCAATCGCTCGATAGGCAGAATCCGTTAATTTCACAAATATTAAGTCTTTATTTTCACCAAAATTTCCCTGCGATGACAAACCATACTGAACACCTGGACAGAGCGCCGCCATTTCTGTCTACTCAGTCGCACTTTGCCTTTGCACCAGCTGACGTCGGTTAGTCAAATCAGTAACTAACTTCATGCACTTGTTGAAAAATTATATCTGTAACAAATAATTTAATTATCATATTTACAGTGTAATAAAATTTAAATTTTCACGAATAATATTTATTAATAATATAAATTTAAATAAAACGAATAAGTGCTCAAAATTTCAACTTGCATTTGACTTCAGCATAGCAGATTAATATTGAGCAATACTACTGCTGACATCTGTTTCATTGTGGCGTTACTAAATAAAGAGCGGTTTTTTAAAACAATTTAGTATAATACATTTTAGCTTAAAATTATTGTAAAAGTAAAGATTATTACTAAAATTTGCTCGATTGACCAGGAAAGTCCTCTCAATCTTTATTTATTAAGCTGAAAACAAAACTACTTTAGTAATAGAAGACCCGATAGTATTTCTACATTTTGTAAAGCGCTAAATCAATTATATAAACCTTTTCAAAATAATAAGATTAGTGTAATATACAGAATGGTCTATCGGTCTATAATTTTTTTACTAGATTAATTTAAATATTACCGTAATTTTTTTAAAACAAAGTTTATTTTACATTAAAATGTCCACATATCTGCAATACAAGTTTTTCTACAGGTGTTACATTTTCGCACAATGATATGCAACTTTATATTATTTAAGGAACATCCTATATATTTTTACAAAATTTTAAAGATTTTTTTTGTTTCTCTTCAAAACAGTTCATATTTATTATAATTCTAAAATGATCAGTGCAGAAATTATTCATGGTTTTATTAATAAATAATCACACAGAAAGTATGCTATGAATTCACTTGTTTAAACAATTAGATTAGTTACTACTAGATTTCTAATCATTATTGTTTGCTTTTCTCACTTAATTTATTGAATTTTTTGTTTTAAAGAGACACAAAAAACTTTAAAATCTTGGGAAAATATATAGGCTGTACCATTAAATAACATACATCCTGTAGAAAAACTTATATTGCAGATATGTGGGCATATTAATGTAAAATAAACTTTGTTTGAAAAAAATATGATAACATTTAAAATAAAGGAGTAAAAAAAAATAAAGACCGACGGATCACCTATATATATATATTATATTCTCTGGTCTACAGGTATTGGAGTAAAGGGAATCCACATTTGATGGTCGCAACTAACACACAGTATATCCAGAAAAAATATTTGGATTTACTACAAAATTTTATTGGTCTAGAGTTGGAATACAATGCTGGTGAAAATGATACTGTCTGATTCCAGCAAGATTGTTGTCTCGCACACAGTAGTATTGATGTAAACTATTATTTGAACCAATGCTTTCCTGATTCTTAGATAGGTCGAGGTGGAGCAGTAAATTGGCCAGCAAGATCTCCTGATTTGGCATCAAACGATTTTTTTAAGATCCTATTTAAAAGAGAAAATTTATAATCAAAATCATGCAGACACAAATTATTTAAAAAAAATGCAATAAGACAAGAATGTGAAAAAATAACAGCGCGACAATTAGCGGCAGTTCGCCAGGATTTTTTTTTACATATTAGGCCATTGTTCTGTGTAAATGGAAATATTTTTGAACATTTACTATAATCAATATTTTGTGTTTCCAAAATTATTCATGTACGTATTATTATTATAATTATTATTATTATCATATTATCGTGCGTGTCTTGTGGTATAATTTCAACATCCGATGTTGACAACACTGGAATTTCATGTGCGCATGTGTGGATTCCAATGTTTTATTAAATAATTTTTATAAAATAATCAAATACGAGATAAAGTGGTTATTTTTCCCATACAATTTTATTTATTTAGTTTAATATTGAATTTAATATGGAGACTGCTAATAATTATTTTAAAAATAAAAAATGCCGAGGAAGATATAACCCTAAATCTATACCAGAAAAATGTAAACTGAAATAGTATCAATACAGATTATTTATGGATTGGTATGAAACAAAACATGTTACAAAAAATTATATTGACATGTATGTCAAAGTTAGCTCAGAATCATCTACATTATGGTCTGTTTATTTTATCCGAAAAAATATTAGACTAAAAAAAAGCTAAAATTCAAAAACCTCTAAATCGAAATAAAATTAATAAATTCATATTGGAGGCTCCAGATTGATTTCTGATGAGAAAGGTAACAGATAAATACTTTAATAAAATAGTTTTATATAATTTTTAGGTAATACTAATCATCGGAATTGCAGGCGTTGTGGACAAAGCTGTTATTTTGATAAACATATCAGACACCAAAACGAACACTTACTATCTGCAATACCAGAAATGAAAATACTATTGACATGTTCTTGCTTTAAATTACGACCTAAGAATACAAATTCTTGACGTTTGTTTTTAAAGTATAGTGGCGGTAAATATGCGGCCCAAAATGTAGGAAAACAAAATTGGTGCTCTGTTATCAACATTAATCTCTAAATATCTGAATCTACTCAATCCAGAGGAATACATTGTTTTAGAAGGTCCGCTGCAACATTACTTGCCGACCGATTAATGTTACTGAAGGCTATATCGATAATTCGATTTAAAATGAAATTTTAGTAGCTGAAAAAATACTTGTTGATAAGAAAACTGCTGAGTTTATTTTAGCACTGCCGGAAGAAGCAGCTCAAAGACCCACTACAGACAAGAGCAATCAAATAAACACGATGGAGTTGCCCACTAGAGATGACCAGTCCAATACTTTACAAATCAGTTTATGAAATTTTATAAATCTCCAGCCAAGGAATATCTATACAAATTGTACAATTAATTTGCAAATATGTAAATAAAATTAGTTTAAAATATGTATGATCGCTTTTATTTCGCTGTTTTGTTTTCTATGTATGATTGTGGTTTCCACACCAAACGTTCACTATGTGCAGCACTGCAAACTGAAATTGTTAGGGAAGTTCAAAGTTTTGTAAACTGCTGGTATAAGATACAAAAAATTGTGTTCTACACGGCAGTCAAGTGCTTTTTCTGGTCCTCAAGAAGTAGACAGTCTCGGCTGTTTATTTCGTATTTTGGTCCAGAAAAGAGCTACTTTACTGCCTAGCAGCACAAATAGCTATTTTATGATAAGTAAGAAAAACAAAATAGAAAATTCGAGAAGGTATGAAGTAATTATTTTATTTTATAACTATTATTCATTAACTATTAAGAAAGCTATTTGTTTTTTGGACTTTGTTTGAATAGAGATTGTTGTCCATACATTATGTGCAAAATGAAATATATATATATATACCGGGTGTAACACGAAAAGTGAAACATAGGCGTTTAACATGGCAAATCAGTTTTTCCGTGCGCATTGCTTCCCTAATTATTTTAGGAAAAAATGTTTAAAATAAATAAAATTCTACATCCGAATCAATAAACAAAATTCATTTTGACTACCTACTTCATAACTGCAGAAATTAAATTTAAAAATTCACGTAATTTCAATTTAATAGTAATAGCCATGGAATTAAAAACAAGAGATGAACAAATGCGTAACGTTTTATACGTCAAATTATTAGTATTTATTTTGACAAACTGTGATATTAAATCAATATTAGGGTTTATTATTATCAAAAATGAATAATTATTCAGATGAAGAAAAATTGCAAATAATTAAATGGTATTATTCTGGCCATAGTTTACGACTAATTCGTGACTATATTAGCGCTATTTGGCAGCATCATGATATTCCTAGTACGGCAACTATTCAGAGGTTTATAGTAAAGTTTGAAAAGACAGGAACACTAAATTTCAAGAAAGAAATAAATGAAAGAATTTGTAACAATGAAGAAAATATTCTTGCTTTAATAGAACTGGAGCCAACAATGAGTGTGCGGGAAATTTCCAGAGAACTAAATATAAATTTTATGACAGTGCATAGAGTTCTCAAAAAACATAAATACATTCTTTAAATTTCAAAACCACCAAAATATTTTGGAACAAATTTTGAACTGCGTGCCTCATTCTGTGAAATAATGATGGCGAAATCAAATTGTAATAGAGAATTTTTAAGTAGTATTTTATTCACAGATGAATGCACATTTACCATGAATGACGAACCAAACTGTCATAATTATCGGTACTGGTCACAAAATAATCCACATAATATTGTAGAATCGAGGACACAATATCGTCATTCTGTCCGTGTGTGGGCAGGAATTTTTGGTGATAAAATCATTGGCCCATTCTTCATCCAACGAATAAATTCAGCATCATATTTGAATTTATTAATTAATGCTATTAGACCACAAATTGTTGTAACAAACAAAGAAAATGTGTGGTTCCAGCATGATGGCTGCCCTGCACATAGCACTAGAGAAGTTGTGGAATATCTAAACCATGTATTTCCTGAAAGCTGGATAGGACGAAATGGACCAGTTAACTGGCCAGCACGGTCGCCAGATTTAAATCCGTGCGATTTTTTTATGGGGCCATTTAAAATCTTATGTTTATAAAAAAAGATTTAGAAGAACTTAAAAATGCTATATTACAAGAATGCCAGAAAATAAATAATCGACAATTAAGGAATGCTCGAGAAAGCTTCTACAACAGATTAGGTTATTGTTTAGCTCAAAACGGTGGACTATTTGAACATCTAATTTAACAATTTAAGAATATTTAGTTTGTTGATGTTTTTATTGAATTTAATTTATGTTACATTAATTAATTTGTTAAATAACAACCTACCTTAAATATTTTATCGAGTTTATTATTTTATTATTCTTAAATAATAAATCTAAAAAATATTTTGCCTTATTATTATTAAATTTTTATTTAGAAAATAAATATTTAGTACGTAAAAATGATTTTGACAATTTATTCTGACATTGACGTATAAAACGTTACGCATTTGTTCATCTCTTGTTTTTAATTCCATGGCTATTACTATTAAATTGAAATTACGCGAATTTTTAAATTTAATTTCTGCAGTTATGAAGTAGTCAAAATGAATTTTGTTTATTGATTCGGATGTAGAATTTTATGCTTTACAACATTTATTTGAAACATTTTTTCCTAAAACAATTAGGGAAGCAATGCGCACGGAAAAACTGATTTGCCATGTTAAACGCCTATGTTTCACTTTTCGTGTTACACCCGGTATATATATATATATATATATATATATATATATATATATATATATATATATATATATATATATATATATACAGGCTGTAGAATTGAAATGTGGCGTATAGGGATTTCAATGTTATTTTTAAAATATTGCTGTATCTCTTTACCTATTCACTTTAGAGCAAAAGCGTAAATACAAAAATTGTTCAGAAATTAAAAACGCTTCCTATAAAGTAAATTTCATTACATAAATGTGAATAGTTCACGAGATATTAATTAAATGAAATTCAAAATTTATTCAAATTTTTTGTAGATTGCGTTTAAACAAATGAACTGAATATTTGACATATTGTAAAAGAGTTTGACATTTGTTTGTTACAGTGTTGTAATATTTGTTGAACAAGTTTTTGAAGAATATTGTAAGGAAATAGTGAATAAATTTCAAGTGCACAAAATGTTTGACGTATTTATTATAAAATAAGAAAAATACATTATATTGCTACTATAATTTTAACAAATTATTTATTTATAAATTTACAAGAAATGTTCGAATAAGTTTCCATTTACTGCTAAGCAATGCCCTAACCGATCATTCTATTCTTTGTAATTCTGATAACGGAGTATACTCAGTGATTTTGGGTACATATATTTAAAATTAGTAGTAATTCCTGTCGAGGGGAAACATTTTTCTTGATTTGTGAATTTTATATGTTAACTATAACTTGTGTAGCCCGAATATGTTATTTGTACGTTACGAAGCCCGTTTATATAGAATTCGCTATCTTACGTTCATTGTTCAGCCCGACGATGTTGCCAGTTTTTATCCAAATACGGCATCGCCTTTGTTATTGAAGTATGATTCAATAATTTTTATGCGTATGTTAAAATCTGTGTCCATTGGTTTGCATGTGTGAAGAAGGAAATTTAACTTTTAAGCATATGATAGAAATCAAATACGATATTAAATTTAAAAGTATAAAAATGCAATGCCTTATTTATTAGCTCTTCCGCCACTACCAAATTTGGGGGTGAGTTGACGGCTGGTAACCTCATTTTACGCGAAAAAATATATCACTAACTGAGATCTGCTATAGCAGAATGTTACTCAAAGTGATAGATAAAAGGCGTAATGATTATATTTATTTATTTTTTTGCAAAAAGTATGCATAGAAAAGTAGATTTTCTGTTTTAAGACAAATATAAATAGTAATATTATATTTTTATTTTATGTATATTTACATGTTAAAATAAATGTAAAAATCTAAAGCTATGACCTAACTAACAAAGAATTTAACCCCTAAACCTTAATAAAAAAAAATCAAATCTATAAACATATTTCGAGAACTAAGCTTTCACCCTCAGTAGAAAAGGGAAAATATCAAGATATAACAAGTGCCGAAAGCAGTATGAGGTGTGTTTAATTAAATAATGTATTATTGGTGCCTATATTTTTATTTTGTGCATGCATTTGACTTAACAAAGTGTACGAAACGGTGCAATGATGTTGTTATTGAATGACTTAGGGTTTAATGAAATATCGAAATTTATAGCGCTCGGCCCGTGTGCGGGAGGACTCTGCGCCCGGGTACGCCCACACCCCTTGAACTCCCGGGTAAAGACGGCTCTGACTTTAACCATCACTGGCAACATAAAACATCAGCACTTAATTTTCTAGTTAATTGGTTAATAAACTTTCCTTTAAATAAAACAAGATTTAACAAAGAATTAAAATATATTAAACAAATTGCCATTTATAACGGTTTTTCGGATAAATTAATTGATAAACGTGTCTCTAAATTCAAACATAAAAAATAAATTTAAAAAAATAGCACATTAGTTCGAATAAAAATAATAAAATTATTTCTTTACCCTATGACTCAGTCTCTCGAAGTTTAAATAAAGTTTTTAATGATTTCGATATAAAAATCACTTACAAATCTAATAATACCCTTAAAACATTATTAGGTAATCCTAAAGATAAAATTGAACTCCTTCAAAATTCGGGAATTTACCAAATTTCGTGTAATGATAGTGATAAAGTTTACATCGGGCAAACTCAAAGGCAATTAATAACAAAATTTAAAGACCATATAAACTACGTTAAATACGGTAATCCGGAAAAATCGAGTGTAGCAGAACACATATTTTATAATAATCATAATATTAACTCCGATAATTTAAAATTACTAAAGGCGGTAAATAGTATTAAACAGTTAGACGCGTTTGAGAGTATAAACATATTTAAAAATATACATCGGTTGATTAATTCTGACTTGGGTCCCATACCTAAAGTAAAATGTTCGATTTCTTAGGTAATTAGGTTTAGTTGACTTAAGCGTTATGCTTATTAATTTCATGGCCAGGTTTTCATGTAAAAGCTTCAAATAAAAGTTTTAGAGCATACATTTCTGCATCTAAATCAATAAACATAATTTCTATTACATGCTTTGTAACGACAGAAATTAAATATTAAAATGTCGAAAGTTGTGTTAATACAGACAGCCATGGAATTGAACAAAAAATAAATAAATGCTCGGCGTTTTAACGACAACGATTGACAGATAAAATGGCCAACGTTGTCGTTTTGACAGATAAAACGCCAAGCATTTATTTATTTTTTGTCAGAAAAGTTTAGTTTGATATGGATTTGTGATTTATTTAAGTGACAAAGGTGATTGTTGTTATATCATTATTGAAAATGGATAACTATTCACATGAAGAAAAGTTACAAATTATTAAGTGGAATTATTCTAGTGAAAGTTTTCGAAGAATACGTAATTTAATCAGTATTATTTGGCCGCACCATAACATTCCAAGTAAAACAACAATTCAGAACTTTATTACCAAATTTGAGAAGACCGGTACATTTAATAATCAAGTGGAACAGGAACGGGGACGTGTGCATGGAGATAGAAATAATAATAACGAAGACAATGTACTAGCATTAATAGAAATGGAACCAAATCTCGGTGTACGAGAAATTTCAAAAGAACTAAATATTAGTTTCAAATACAAATACTATTCTTATAAAGTACAAAACCACCAAGATATTTTTGGACACGATTGCGAACGACGCGCAACATTTTGCGAAATAATTATGGAAAAGCCCAACAATGATAGGAGGTTTTTAAAAAACATATTATTTACAGATGAGTGTACATTTACGCTGAATGGCGAAGTAAATAAAAATAATTTTCGACACTGGTCTCAGAGAAATCCGCACATTGTTATTGAATCCAGAACACAATATCGACAATCAGTAAATGTATGGGCAGGAATTTTAGGCAATAAAATTATTGGTCCTTTTTTTATTAATCGATCAAATGGAAACAATTATTTAGAATTGTTACGAGAAATAGTGGGACCGGAAATAGCCCACGCAAATAATGAGTATGTATGGTTCCAGCACGACGGCTGTCCTGCCCATAATACAAGAGAAGTTGTAAATTATCTGAATGATACGTTTCCAGAAAGTTGGATAGGGCTTGGAGGGCCAGTAAACTGGCCAGCACGGTCTCCAGATTTAAATCCCTGTGACTTTTTTTATGGGGACACTTAAAGTCTTGCGTTTATAAAAAAAGATACAATGCCATCCAAGAACTTAAAAACGCTGTTGTAGGCGAATGCAACAAAATAAATATTAGACAGTTGTGCAATGTTAAAAATGTTTCTACAATAGATTAGGCTACTGCTTAGCACAAAACGGAGGACTTTTCGAACATCTTTTGCAATTTAATATTATTTCTAAATAAATAAAATCATTATTTGCGTAAAAATTCTATTATTTATTATAATAAATATTAAAAAATAAAATTATCCATTTTCAAAAATGATATAACAACAATCACCTTTGTTACTTAAATAAATCACAAATCCATTTAAAACTAAACTTTTCTGACAGTTAAAACGTCGTACATTTGTTTATCATTTTGTCTCAATTCCATGGCTATCACTATAAAGTAGAAATTCTTATAAAATATTAATGCGATTATTTCTCTTACAAAACGTGCAAAATAAAATCTGAAAACTGATTTAGATCCATAATTTCAAGCTCTACAACTTTTATTTGAAGCATTTTTGTCTAAAATGAATTGGCCACTTTAGCGCAAGGAAAAACTGATTTCCCATGTTAAACGCCTATGGCCAGGTTTTCATGTTACACCCGGTATATATATATATATATATATATATATATATATATATATATATATATATATACAGAGGGTGTTTCAGACCACCCGTACTCCCCGAATATCACGCGAAAAACAAAACGAATTGAGAAATGAAAAAAATACGTCCAAAATATTTCTATCGTTCTATCGAATGGAACCAAATGAAAGTTCCTCTCTCAACCCCTCAACCTCCAGTTTTTATTGTTGATTCGGATTCAGTGATATAAAAATGAAGGTTTTGTCAGAAAAAAAAATTCAATTCGCGAAAGATGGCGCTATAATCGCGAAAAAAAACCTGACGTTTAAAAAGGTCTGATTCGAAAAATAAAGTAAAGGCGTGTTAACGACCCTTACTCGGAGGTGAAAGAAAGAATCAATTTCGGATTTACCAAAATAATGTAGATAATTAATTTAGGATGATTCAATTTAAGAATTTAAATAATTTAAATTTAACTGTGATAGGCATTTAAATAATTTAAAAATTAAAAAAATTCTTTCACCTCCGAGTTCGAATCTGCAATAAAAATTGGAGGTTACTATTTAAGATTACGAAGTGGGGAACTCTCATTTGGTGCCATTTGATAGAACTTTTTAAAATATTTTGGACGTATTTTTTGGTTTCTTAATCCGTTTTGTTTTTCGCGAGATATTGGAAGGGTATGGGTGGTTTGAAACACCCTATATATATATATATATATATATATACAGAGGGTGTTTCAGACCACCCGTACTCCCAGAATATATATATATATATATATATATACAGGGTGTTTCAGACCACCCGTACTCCCAGAATATCACGCGAAAACAAAACGAATTGAGAAATGAAAAAAATACGTCCAAAATATTTTTATCGTTCTATCGAATGGCACCAAATGAAAGTTCCTCTCTCAACCCTTCAACCTCCAGTTTTTATTGTTGATTCGGATTCAGTGATATAAAAAATAAAGGTTTTGTCAGAAAAAAAAATTCAATTCGTGAAAGATGGCGCAATAATCGCGAAAAACATTTTTTTTTTCAAAATCTAACGATTTTAAAAGGTCTGATTCGAAAAATAAAATAAAGGCGTGTTGACGACCCTTACTCGGAGGTGAAAGAAAGAATCAATTTCGGATTTACCAAAATAATGTAGATAATTAATTTAGGATGATTCAATTGAATAATTTAAATAATTTAAATTTAACTGTGTTAGGTATTTAAATAATTAAAAAATTAAAAAAATTCTTTCACCTCCGAGTTCGAATCTGCAATACAAATTGGAGGTTACTATTTAAGATTACGAAGTGGGGAACTCTCATTTGGTGCCATTTGATAGAACTTTTTAAAATAGTTTGGACGTATTTTTTGGTTTCTTAATCCGTTTTGTTTTTCGCGAGATATTGGAGGGGTATGGGTGGTTTGAAACATATATATATATATATATATATATATATATATATATATATATATATATATATATATATATATATATATATATATATATATATATATATAATCATCTAAATGAGGAAACAAGTACTACTGTATAATCTACCATTCTACTGTTTGCTATGTTGATGATAAAAAGACTAGGTTGTTAAAAATATCTTCTATAAGAGAGTATTTTTTTGGCGAATTTAAATGATTAATTTGTGAGCAAAAACAAAAACAAAAATATGCGCGTTTCTTTGCATATTTTATCTAGATTTTTTATAAAATATAATCGTTTCAATTGGATACAAATTCATTATGTTATAAAAAAAATCATATTCTTAAATACATAAAATATTTTAATTAAAATTGTACCTATAATTTTTTATAAATTATACTCAATATTTGAACGTAATTTTTTAAATTATTTGTGTACGAACCTAATTGTATTTAGTTTATTACTATACATTGAGGCTTTGGCTTCTAACTTATGTATGATATACATAATAAATTTCATTCATAATAAGAATAATATTTTGTTTCAAAGAGATCAAGTCAGACCATCGTTCTGATTCTAACTTCAGGTCTCATGATTCATGAAGGGTGCGTTTTGAGTATAGATGGCAGCAGTAATTAATCTACTTCGGAATACATTCATTAATGGTAATGCTGAGTAGATATATTTTTGCACCTATGCAAAACTATAAGTGAAATCTAGGCAATTCATATATTTTCATAAACAAAAAGTTTCAACAATTGTTAAAAATATTCAAATACTTTAAAAATATTATACTTTACACTATTCAAAAGTAATGTATTGACTAGACAATTTTAAATACTTTTAGTACAAAATGAAAAAATCCAAAGGAACAGTCCTGAAACACCCTGTATCTTCGTATATTCATATACATAATTTCATCAGCTGAACCAGAGCATACTCAACGGTAATTAAAAGTTTATTCTTGTCTGGATTCTATTAAAAATTTTGTTTATTTTGGTATAACTTTGCTTTTTTGTAAAATTAATTATTAACATCTGTGTATCATACAAAGGTCATTGTTATTATGTTTACATGCGGTCAAATTAATGTAAGGTCGCTTAATTCTTGTTTTTCAAAATTTAAAGACTTTGTATATGAGAACAATTTTGATCTATTGGCGGTGACTGAGACATGGATATGTAACTCCTCCCCCGCACATTTATTTCATATGGAAGTTATTCAGTCATCAAAGATCTCAAAGGCGTGGCGGAGGGGCCGCCTTTTATGTATGCAGTACCATCCCATTTAAAATTGTAGATACGTCATTTGTAACGAATAATAGCATTGAGCATCTTTGGATTCAATTTACTGTTCAAAATTATAAGATAATTATCGGGGTTATTTACAATCCACATTCTGATTTGCATAGGGAACTTAGTATTTTGGATCCAATATTTGCAGAATTTTCACCGCAAGCGGACTGTTTGATTTGTACTGGCGATATAAATGTAAACTTATTATTAATTGATGCGCGTTCTGCATCATTTATAAATTTACTATCAGCATATGGGATGCATCAGTTAATTAAGAGTCAAACAAGACCTGTTTCTGGAACGCTCTTGGATATAATTGCAATATCGGATATATCTCTGTGTTTAGATGCTGGTACTATTGATTGCTCACATTTTTTCGATCATAGCTGTGCGTATTGTGTGTTACAATTACAGAAAGCTTCTATTCAGAACAAGATTTTCACGTTTAGAGATTTCAATCACTTTATTTCTGAAATGTTCTTTGTTGATTGTGAGCTTGTCAACTGGAATCATATTTTAACATTTAGTAATATTAATGACAAATTGGACTATTTAAATATAGTATGTTATGCATCAAGGGAGGGAAACAAAGGAAAATCGCGACCTCCCGTGAAGCATATTATACTTTTCGTAACAAGTGCACAAAAATTACTGTCTTATCGGAAGAAATGTCAAATATGGATTGCGTAACTAGTTACCTAGGACACGCCGCAAACAGCTAATAATCGTAGTCCCTAAGGAGAGAAACATGTCCCTAGGGAGAGAAACATGCTACCTAGGAAGAAAAACATAATGTTTCTTTCCCTGGAGGAGAAAAGCAGTGTGTCTCTCTCTCAAATTAGGGAATAAGAACGTGTTTCTTGTGCATGTGTTACGAAAAAAACATTATAGATTTATTTGATAAGCACGCTCCTGTGAAAACAATAAAGTCTTATAAGAATTACTGCCGTTGGATTACTCGTGATCAAAATTATGCAGAATAAGAGAGACAAAGCGTTAGTGGATACAAAAAATATAAATCAGCTTCCAAATACGATTACTATAAGCAACTACGAAATTTAAAAACGGCAGCTATTCGGAGAGAGAAATAGGCGTTTTAGAGTGTGAAATTAATAATAGTCTACATAATTCTACAAAATTAAGGAATAATTTAAAACGGATAGGTGTTAAAAATGAAATAACGAAATATATCCCTGAATCTTTATGTCAGCCTGATAATTATTTCTCGAAGGCATTTGATATGGCAAACCATGGTATGCTGCTTGCCAAGTTTAAGTATTACAATTTGTCTTCTAGTGCTATACAGTGGTGTTTGAGTTATTTAGCAAATAGACGCTTCAGGGTTAGTATGTCATCAAATGCTGATACTAAGTTTTCATCGATTTTCCCCCTTCAGTGTGGTTTGCTTCAAGGATCGATTTTAGGACCCTTATTTTTTCTTATTTATGTAGCCGATATGCCATCGTTCTACAGTATTGTTCAGCTCACTCTTACGCCGATGATACACACATTCTCGCATCTGTGAATCCCTCTAATGCTGTTGAAGAGTGCGCTGTCATTAATAAAGAACTGCAACAATTAGTGTTTTGGATTAATAACAATGGCCTTAAAATTAATGCTAGTAAATCTACACTTCTAGTATTCGGCACTGATAATTTTCCTAATATTGTTCTGGATGGTACCATTCTGAAGCGAAGTGCTTTTACGAAAATTTTAGGGCTTTATATCGATGAAAATTTGAAGTTTAGAGAGCATTTGAACAATAAACTTATATCTGCAAGATTAGTACTTCGCAATCTGTATCAATTTCGTCATGAACTTCATTCTGATATTAAACTGCGTTTGATAAACATCTTAATTTTGCCAATATTTGATTACTGCGCTAACCAGCACTCCAATTTATTTAGCTGACAAATTATTATTTAAAAATTATAATTACAGTCTCCGTATTAATGATTTATATATTGTTCCTACTTTTAATAACTCAAAATTTAAAGGTTCTTTCTCCTATTTAGCGCCCACTTTGTACAACAGTATTACTTCATCTTTGAAATCTCAACCGTTGAATTCTTTTAAGAACATTCATGTTAATGTATTTATTTTTGTAAATTTTGTTGGTTATATTTTTGGCTTTGTAATATATGTAAGGTTAGGTGGAAGAGCAGCCTCTGGCTGAACCTCGCCTTTTACTTGGAATGTGAATAAAGAATATTATTATTATAATTATTATTTGATACCAAATACGATAAGTTTTGAGATACTTTCAATAACACAATTGTCGATAGAAAAATTAGGAGTGCTCAATTCCCATTCGTTATTTGTTTTAAAAAAATGTACATTGCCGAGACTAAAATTTGCTTGGTTTTACTTATTATTACTTTTCGGCTCGGTGAGTGCGGACCTTGTACAGTAGTGGGATTAAGTACCTGTTGTACAGCGTAACAAAAATAAATAAATATTTTTAGATTCATCACCATTAGTTGCCCATTTTTACAGCCTAGACGGATTATCCGATTAATTAGATTTTTTTATAGATAGAGATAATCATAGAGAGTGCCTATTAATACTTTTAGGTTTTTCGTGCACATGCTGTGCGAGAAATCTTGAAAAAACATACGTTTTTAGAGTAAAATCAGTTAAGAGTGTGATGATTTTGGAATTACTCGTATTAAGAACATTTATGATCGATTTGACATTTATTATGGACATGTCGCATTTTTATTATAAATAACTTGAATATTATATAAATATAAATTATAATCGGCTGATTGTCAGTTGTTGTTCCTAAAAGACTTTAGAAATCTATCATGTTTGGTATCAAACTAAAAGTTTGAAGAGATCTTCCGAACAGAATAATTAAAAATTATGATTAACTGATTGTAATTTTTTTCTAAAATTCATTAGAATATCATGTTTGGTATTAAGTTATAAGTTTTAACGAGAGATATCCAATAAAGAGCAAAAAAATGTAATCGACTGATTATCTTGGCCTATAAGTTATTGATCGCGAAAATCTATATTGTATCAAAAGTAATCTGAATTAAAAATGTCAGAAATGATATCCAAGCGATTTTGAGTAGTTTTCGTAAAAGTTTTGGAAATAAAACACCTAAAAATACTAAAAAATTACATTACCTTAATGAATAAGGGTTTTTATTTACCAATATGATACTACTATTTTCACTTTTTCAATAGTAAAAGAACGCTATTTCAGGAATAATATTTATTATTATGACATGACAGTAAAAATACTATTTTGAGTCTCGAAATATGGTTGAATAAAATATAAATCTAATATTTTTGTCTGTAACATGGCTCTCACTATGGAGCGAATCTTTCAAATTTCATGTTTTACATAACACAATAAACATTGTATAACACATTAAATGGTATGACATAGTACGATGACATAAGTACGAAATCTGAAATAAAGTATTCATATGATGAAAAAAATTTGCTGGACCTCATTGTGTCGAAACACATAATGTGTTTTTTTTATCGATAATTGTTTTTCTGTCACGTTATTCCGAAATATATCGTGTTTGGTATAATATGAAAGAACTTTGAAAGAGCTGGTGTGCAGAATAATTTTATTTTCGATTGATAAAAGATTTAATTTAATATGATCCAAAATATATAATGTTTAGTGATTTATAATAAGGTGATGTAATTTTCAATTATGTTTGGGAATCCAAAGCTCAATAAGATATAAAAGATTTTGTATGTGATAAGTAAAGCCCGGATTTTTAAGCAATTGCCTAGAATCAAATTTTAATATAATTCAGGCAATTTTGTTTTTCTATACATAGGTAATATGTTTATGTGTAATGGAAGGTTTTTTTTTCGTGCCTTAGAGCCTATTTTACCTATATTTTGGTTTTTGTGCCTATTTTACCTTATACAGCCTATTTTGCCTATTTTGCCTATTTTTGTTGCCTATTTCAACTTTTATTGAACAGACAAGTTGTATCAGCGCCATCATCTATTTCGTTGACTAATTAAGCACTCGACAAAGTGTTCCATCCTAACCTATCAGCGCTATCTATCATCTATCTATTGCGACGACTGATTCGGCAATTGGCAAAGTGTTTCAACCTAACCTATAATATTTAAAGTATCTACATTGTCTTTAATCAAGTTTTTGTGTGTAAATTTAAAATGCCGAAAGAAAAAACGCCTTTTAGTCAAAAGATGAAGACGTGGATATGCGACAGGCCCGGGTTTACAGCCAATATTGCAACCAAAAGGTTAGAATTTATTTTATAGTTAGATTTTTTTCTAGTATTTTTATATAAAATAAGGTATAGATAAAACTGTATGCCTATTTTACTTAAGGTAAATTGTTCAAAACAATGCCATATTGAACAACACGAAAGAACCAAAAATCATGTGAAAAGGTTAAGCAATTTGACCACAGCTCCACAACAAAGATTAATTACAGAAGGAATAGAAACGCATCAAAATCCTTTTTTTTACGATCTTTGTAATCTAATGGCGTCATGCATGATACCCTGGAATAAGGTTCAGAATCCTGTGTTTCGAAATTTTTTTGCTGAATATTGTAATAAACAAATTTCCTCAGAATCTACTTTAAGAAAGAACTACTTACCTCTAGTATACAAACAGGTTTAGTATTCTATTTTTTTAATGCAATTCCAATGATTTGAATTTAAATTTTTTTTAAAGAAAATTTTGGGTATTCGGAATGATATTTCGGACAATGACATATACTTAACTGTAGACGAAACAACGGATACTCGTGGCAGGTATATTTGTAATGTGATTGTTGGAAAATTTGTGGTAATTCACCAGGTGTCCCTCATATATTGGCTTGTAAAGTTTTATCCAAGTGCAATCATGCAACTATTTCCCGTTGCATTAATTCCTCTCTAAGTATCTATATTTACTCCATCTTTCATTTTCAAATCATTAAATAACATTTTTTGTAGAAATTTTGTGGCCTGACCATATTTTCCATGAGAGGGTAAAAATTATGTATTCTGACGCTGCGGCTTACATGATAAAATGTGCTACAACATTGAAAGTATTTTATCCTAACCTGCTTCACATTTCGTGTTTGGCACATGGGTTTAGTTTAGTTTGTGAAGTAGTAAGAAACCACTTCCCTAATGTCAATTCTTTAATTAAATATACAAAACAAGTATTTTTAAAAGCTCCCACAAGAATTCAGCATTACAAACATATGTTACCGGATGTTGTCTTGCCACCAGAACCCATATTAACTAGGTGCGGTATCTGGCTGCAGGCGGCATTTTTTTATGCCGAGCATTTTAATGAGATAAAAATGGCAACACAGTGTGTTTCCTCGATAAATACAAATATATTTAAATGTTAACGTTTTTAGGTTATACTTGGATTTGATGCTGAATCCGCTCAATCAATTAAAGAAGCGCAGAAATGTTTTCAAAATCAAAGTATTCTTCTTGAACTAACTTATATTAAGGCTCATTTCGCAATACTTACAAATGCAATAAAGGAATTAGAGACTCAAGGATTGCCATTGTCAAAAAGTTTGGAAATTTTACATAATGTTAAAGAATCTCTGTCAAACATACCTGGAAATGCCGGAAAAATTGCATTTGAAAAATTGAAAAATGTTCTAAACAAAAATCCAGATTTACATGTCCTTGAAGATATAAATAAAATTTATGTGGCAATTCAATTGTGCCATTGCCATTACTCAATGAAGTTGAGGTAACCTTAGACGATATGGCTAAATATAAGAACGCCCCTGTCACATCTTGAGATGTCGAACGAAGTTTTTCAGCTTACAAGCAAGTTCTGACAGACCGAAGACAGTCCCTTTCCGAAAATTCCATGGAGCAATTGCTCGTAATATTTTGTGAAGTATACTACATAATTTGAATTTGTGTAATAGTTAATAAAATGAGAACCCTAATTTGTATTTTATTTTTCAAATTGCGTTAATTTTTGTTTAAAATTATTATTTTTTCTAATGAAGAGTAGATACGAGTAACAATATTAGAAAAAAAATTAGTTTTGTAGCAGTTGGCCTCGTTAGAATATCGTCATGGATATTATTACAATTGTTATCGTTGTTATTTACACAGTTCTGACATATTTTCTCAATAAAACCATATTTTCATGTGACAAAGCTATTTTTACTTTCTTAAATAAAAGCATTCTCGACCTACTCCGACAAGTCTCGTAATAATTGGCGCCCAAACGTGTAGGGCCAGAGAACGCTAAATTCCTGGAAGTAAAATTGTATTTTCGTTATCCTACTCTGTACGTGTTTCACACAACTCGCTGCGTCTTCTGATAATCAGCATTCACTACAAATTTAGTGCAAGTGTTAAACATGCCTCCAAAGGTAGATAAATCGGAACCGGTAGCTTCAGTGCAAGCTCCAGCTTCAGTCACATTGACGAACGAACAATTTCAGGAACTGATGAAACAAATTAAATTAAATACTGATCAATTGAGCAGTGCTAGTCCAAGTTCAGTAAGTATGTGTAACACAGGAACTTTTGCCAAATGTTCAGCTCGATATGACGGTAGTCAAACTGCTGATGTTGACGCCTTCTTAGACGCCATCCTCACATACAAAGACTGTATGCAAGTGAATGATGCCAACGCACTTAAAGGATTGTCGATGTTATTGGAAGGTTTTGCTGCCACTTGGTGGAAAGGTGTTAAAGATAGCGTACAAAATTGGGACAGTGCTGTCAAAATTTTACGTGATACGTATTCCCGTAAGTTGTCGCCGTATTTATTGTTTCGTGAACTTTTTCGACGTGAACAGCGCGATAGTGAATCGACAGACATTTTCGTGTGTCATATTCGCGAACTAATTTCTCAGCTACCATATTCTGTACCGGAGAGAATGCAGTTAGACATGATTTACGGACTATTGCGGTACACTATTCGTAAAAGACTTAATCGCAGTGATTTTAACACGTTTGATAAATTACTTGCGCGCACGCGTGAAATCGAACTGTCACAACGTGATCTTGTTAGAAAATTGCATACTGACTTTACAAACACGACAACAGATGTTCATAAGAAACAACGACCCAAATGTTCATTCTGAAAGAACTTTGGCCATACTGACACCGATTGTAGGAAGTTGCAAAGAAAGAAGCAGGAAGACGTGTCATCCTCGAAGCCGACAAATAATGAATTTTCAGCAGGAGGGATAAAATCTAAAACATTATTAACATGCTTTGGCTGTGGTACCCCAGGATATATTCGGAGCAATTGTCCAAATTGTTCACGTCATAAAGAATCCGTTGATCCCTTTATTGCAGATTCATTTAGTTTCAGTTCACTAACAACTCCAAATTTATTTGAGAAATTGAGTCGTCCAATGATTTCCGTCCAGGTGGAAGGATTTAAAGGAGTCGGTTGTTTAGACACTGGTTCTAAAGGAAGCATTGCTGGTGCGCAACTCTACAAAATATTAACAAATCTAAATTGTTCATTTATTGAGAAGACAATGGAAATTCGATTAGCAGATGGAAAGCTCAGGCGAGTCCTTGCAAAAATCTTCACCATTGCCATAATTGTGTGTAAACGTGCAGTAAAAACTAATTTAGTAGCAATACCTGAGTTCACTGAATGTCATACGTTACTTGGCATTGATTTTATTCAGAAAGCGCGCATGGTTTTAAACTTTCCGAATAACGAGTGGTACTTTTCTGATAATGACAAACAGCGTTATAAGTTTTTGTCAGAAGATGTTACAATTGCTAGTTCCTACGCCATTGATGCAGCCTTACTCCAGGGGGAGTCAAATGATGAGCGTCCTGTAGAATATGCCAAGCGACGACAAGGACCGACGTACAAGGTTGGCGATAAAGTCCTAGTTGAAATTCATGCGCTGAGTAACGCTCAACAAGCGTATACGTCAAAATTTGCACCACGACGTGATGGCCCATACATAATTTACAAACAAGTGTCATCTACTTCGTATCAAATAGTTGCTCCTAACAACCCTAAGACTGTTTTAGGTGTATATCATGTATCCTCCTTAACTCCATTTGTTAAATGTTCCTGGGCATCAGATCCAGAACCTATTCGCCCTCTTCGACGAAGAGGACGCCCCAAGAAGAAGTCCTAAACCCGAGTATCTTCTTGTCTGGCACACGAGGTCGTATGTGCCATCCAAAGGGGGAGGATGTAGCAGTTGGCCTCGTTAGAATATCGTCATGGATATTATTACAATTGTTATCGTTGTTATTTACACAGTTCTGACATATTTTCTCAATAAAACCATATTTTCATGTGACAAAGCTATTTTTACTTTCTTAAATAAAAGCATTCTCGACCTACTCCGACAAGTCTCGTAATAGTTTATATTTTTATATTTATATATTTTTTAAAGAGACTATTTATATTTAGGCTACCTAAAATCCAGCCTATTTGAGAATAATTACCGGCCTATATGCCTGCTTATTTAGGTGTTTTAAGGGCCTAAAAATCCGGGCTTTAGTGATAAGGCTAAAAAAATATGCGTTTTTTCCGAAAACTTTTTCCAAAACTATTGAAAATCATTCGGATACCAATTATGACATCTTTTATTTGGTTTTCTTGTTTTAATAAAAATGTAGATTATAGGGGCAAATTTTTGTTGGTTTTACTTTTTGCAAAATTATTGAAAATTGCTTGATATCATTTCTGACGTTTTTTATTCAAGTTACCTGTTTTACATTGTTGATTGCCGCGTCAATTTTTTCCATATTTTACAAATATTCCTTGGCTATACTATATACTTTGTAAATCTTTTGTTACATTAATGTTTTATCTTAAAATATTTATATGAACTTGAAATAAATTGTCCTTAGTCCTCTAATATCTAAACCTTTGTAACTACATTTATATGTTATTCATCTTAAAAGTACCAATTTCAAATTCAAGATTTTAATTAATTTTTTGAGGACAATCTTATTCAAAATCTGAAATATCAAAAAATATTACACATTAATTTATCCGTTTAAGCTGTAGTAATGGCTAAAGTTTGGTTGCTATGCAGAAGAAAATATCTATTTATTCTAATTTAGTTGCTATTATTTTAATTTCTAGTTTTGTTTTCTTTTTGCAATTTTTTAATATGTATTTTCTTTTCTTCCTTTAATAAATTCCAGTCATGTTTCTGTATTTGTATGTTTCTTCATTAATAATTCCTTTTTTCTACGATTGCTATGAAAAGTTGACAATTACACTCTCATTTGTCATCGTAAAGTTGACGTTTTCTGTGGAACAATCGAAAAATATCTTTTTTGCGCGTCTCCAATGGCAACGCGCGAAAAAGACGTTAAATACGCGCGTTTCCAATGGCAACGCGCGAAAAAGATTATAAATGCGCGTTACCAGGGATACAAACAAAACAGAAACTTGTCATATTGACAGTTGACAGAACGAATTTATTTTCGGTACGTATACGTTTTTAAATAATTTTAAGATGCAATCGTAGAAAAAATTATGTGTGTATCACGAGCGTAAAGTGTCTTTGTTCCTCTTACACTATTGCAGCTCTCGCCTTCGGCTCGCGCTGCAATTACCGTGTTCGAGTAACAAAGAATCACTTTACGCTCTTAATACACAAATAACTATTATTTGTAAATTTTCATAGGTATTATATTTTCTTTTCTACCAATTTGCATCATCGTGTGAATTCTGTTATTTATATTTCTTTTTTTAATTCAATAAGAAAAGCAGAATTTTAAATAATTTCGTTACGGGTTTCAATTAAAATAAAAGACACAAAATAATAATAGAAAATATTAGTACCTTCACATTTATCTCAAGGTAAATAATTTGGTAAAATAAATATATCATAACGCCTTTTACCCATTACTGGGTGTGGCACTATGCCGTAGCAGAAGTCGGTAAGTCATATATTTCTTCGCGTGAAGTGTGGTTACCAGCTGTAAATTCATGACCCCTAAAGATGTTAGTGGAGGGAGAGTCACAGGGATAGATTTAATTTGGTGAAAATTGTTTGTCGGCTCTGGGGATCGAACCATGGTTCTCAAGATCCACTGGCCGATTCGATACCACTGAGCCACCTACCCTATAAATAATATTAAATAATTTGGTGACCTAGAATATTGTTTATTAAATTGCAGATTTCTGAACACTATTACATTATTTTGACACTCAATATAGGCTCATGTCGAAGGTTCAACTAAACTGAAATTCAAGCCGTCACCGAAAAGCTTTATATATATATATATATATATATATATACAGGGTGTTTCAGGACTAACTTTAACAGCTTATTCCTGAGGTCATTTTGAGCCAAAAATGTCGTATGAACATAGGTCCTATTCCTTCTAGTTACCAAAATACAAGAGCTTGAATTTCTATAAATAACACGAAATTTGCAAATTTTTGTAATCAAGATACTTTCAGGAAAACAAGAGTTTTATTGAAAAGTTATGCCTTATTTGTCTTAATTAATTTTATTTATTAATATTAACGAATACGATTTACAGAACAAAACATAAAATGACACAATTAAATAGATACAGAACAACATAACCAAACATGGAATAGGCTAACACAATATGAAATAAGATAACAAATTTAAAAAAAATTACAGCAAGTGCTCAAAATGCGTGCATTGAACTCGTATGCATGCTTGACATCGGCTTATCATAGAATCATATAGGTACACGATAAATTACATTTTGATCGTTACGAATGGAACAACTTCTATTAGTTCATGTAGTCTGTTTTCCAGAAAGTTTCTGTAGCCATCAGATGTTTATCGGTCAATTAAAACTTCAATTTTGTAGTAATCTAGTATTGATAATTCCTGCCCAGACATTACGCTAAATCTTTGCTGAAAACGGGACTGAACAATCGCAGTGGATTTTTAGTACTCCATAAATGGTAATTATAGAAATTGTTTACTCCATCTCTCATGAATTGGGCTTTATCAGACCATAACACTTTGGAAATAAAGTTAGGATCATTTAAATTTTGACGGAGAAACCTGCGACAAAATTCTAAACGAGGACCATAGTCTCCGGGTTGAGTGCTTGAACTCGTTGAAAGTGATAGGGATGTAATTCCTCACGGTTTAATATCCGCCAAACAGTGCTGTGAGACATGTGTAATTGAGCAGCGATGCGTCTTGTGCTGATTTCAGGATTATCGAGAACAGCATCAATTACATTTTCTTCATCTTCAACGTTGTTATTAACTCCAATGCCATCATTTTGTACACCTCCCCGTACAGTTGTACAACATTTTTTAATTAAGACAAATAAGGCATAACTTTTAAATAAATCTATTGTTTTCCGAAAGTATCTTGATTACAAAAATTTTAAAATTTCGTGTTATTTATAGGACTTCAACCTCTTGTATTTTGGTAACTAGAAGGAATAGGACCTATGTCCATATGACATTTTTAGCTCAAAATGACCTCAGCAATAAGCTGTTAAAGTTTGTTACACTAGCCCTGAAACACCCTGTATATATATATATATATATATATATATTATATACTTTTAAAAGATAATATAAATGATTGAGAAATCAGGCAAACACGGATTATCCAAGGATGTTTTTTAAAAAATCTTAGAAAAAGTGGATAAACAGTATTTTTTTTAAACTCTTACCATTCGGCTATTTAATACTTAATAATTAACAGACTCATAAGCAACAAAATTATGAACTTAAATTTATTAAAGAGGGCCGTGGTCTTCCACAAGATGCTACTTTTGGTTTTGGACGGCATTTACATTGATTCTCGAATTTTTCCATATATTCTGCATCGAAGTACTTTCTCATTCTTTTCAAAAATCTTCTATGGAAGGAGCCTAGGAACTTGAAGGTATTGTCGTTTCCTGGAATAAATGGAATTTTTTGAGCATATAAGGATTCTGATAAGTTAATTAGCTGTATATTTTGGAGCTTTTCTTAATTTTCTGTATTTCTGACCTTTCCATGATAGTGCCCAGGATATGGTGTTCTTAGATGTTCGATATTGGCATGCCAGTTTTCTTACTGATGTATCAAGTGTGTTATTATCAGTGCGTTGGCTCTTGCCCTGATAAAATTTCACTTTTTGGAAAGTTCATACAAGGAATACCTTGTGCATATTTAAGAATTGTCCGACAAATATTTTCAAAAATGCGTATTATTTCGGCTTTAGGGACTCTCTCAACTAAATTATAGATACTTTTTCGAGTTTCTAATGTGTAAGCCATATCGAAATAAATTACTTAAAAACTTAAGTTGTTAAAGTTAAATTAAAATGTGAAGCAAATTTTTGTTTCCATAGTAACTTGTCATTCTTTTCTTACTGCCGATTTTATAGCCTCTGAAATTTATGTCAAAATTTATAGGACATACGTTATATGGAGGTGGAGTACCCGTTCAGCAAATAAATGCTTTTACGAAACACATTTTAGTAATTTAAGGTTAATTAGGCATTATTTAGTAAAATGCTTAACTCGCGATTCAGTCATGGCTTACTTCATTGAATTGCGGTACGTTTATTATGGCCGTTTCATTCTATAGGTTGCCGTATAAATTGTCGTGAGTTTTTTGATACTTTAAGTAATACATTTAGTGATTTTTATTTCAATTAAATGAAAATGTCAAATTATAAAAACAACTTTTAATATATTTGAAAATTTAAGTTTATGTAATTAAACAAATTACATAATGGGATTGCGTATTTTATTTATATAAAATAAGATATTGATCCTCTAGAGTAATTAATTAAACGAGTATGACCAATAGTCAAAAATTCGTATATTTAAACGTTTCGGGAAATTATGTTGCTATCTTCAGCTACAAAAGAAGTAAAACTATCAAAAATCGACCAATCCTAAAGGATATAATACAATAAATAAATAAACTTAACGAAAACATTGCGAGTCAAAAATATTAGACAATACAAGTTCCTACTTGAAGATGTATCTAATTTCCTGGTGATTTCGGGTTTAACCGCTGTGTCCTGGGTCGAGAAGCTTGGAATAATACACGTGCTGCTGTATACGTTTCTTCAAGGGCTGCTTGGTTTCTCCAATATATTTCAAATCGCAACCTCCACATGCGACCTGGTAAACCACATTCTTTTTGCTCATGTGTTCTTCTTTGTCTTTGGTGTTACTAAATAGTGGACGAGTAATCAACATGTTCTTGTTTGCTAATTTTATGTCACGGTTCTTCAGGATGATTTTGAAACTATTATGTAATTGTTGTTGTTATTGTATTGTACAATAAATTTCAAGTGGTTTCGGATTAGAAACGACCGGTGATTTATTGTTGATCTTATATAATCTTTTACTGATATATTTGTTGACGAACAATGACAGGTATCCGTTTTGTTTAAGAGTTTCCCGTATTATTTTGATGTTTTTATGATCAAACGAACAATCGTATAGTAAGATGGCTCTATCCACAAGTGCAGTAATAACCCTAATTTTGTAATTTATATTCGTGTATGAAATGTAAATATCAACCTGATGCTGTACCCTTCCTATACCAATTAGTCTGTACTTTGTCACTTTGCTCTGATAATGGTACGTCAAGATAATTTAATTGGGTATTTTCCTCTATTTTGATCTCTACTTTAATCTGGGATGCAGGTTGTTGAAAGCGTTTAATATGTTCTCTAGCTAAGAACAGTAAGATTTTAATTGGAAATATAATTACGTTAAAAGGACTAGCGAAAGGCGAAATAATTACAGACGTAAATAAAAATATAAAAGAAACAGAAGTAGACAACATGCTAAACAGGAAAGAAAATTCACAGTCAACGAAGAAGTGTGGAGATTAATTATAATTTATAACAATAACATATTACAAGAAATTTTAAGAGAAACAGATGAGAATACTGAAAATACAGCCGATAATTTAATTATAGGATCTGAATGCTGGAATAGGTCAAGATGGTGGGATATGTAATGAGGAAATATAAAAATAAAAATAAATAAATATATCATCACGCCTTGTACCCATTACTGAGTGTGGCACTCTGCCTAAGCAGATCTCGGTACGTGATATATTTTTTCGCGTGAAGTGCGGTTACCAGCCGTCAAATCACGGCCTCCAAAGATATTAGTGGTGGAGGAGCCACAGGGGTAGATTTTTTCAAATTGGTGAAAATTGTTTGTCGGCTGTGGGGATCGAACCAGGGTTCTCAAGATCCACAGGCCGACTCGATACCACTGAGCCACCTACCCCATTATATTATTATATTATTATATTATATTATTATTATTATTATTATATTATATTATATTATTATTATTATTATTATATTATTATTATTATTATTATTATTATTATTATTATTATATTATTATATTATATTATTATATTTCTCCAGTGTCCTCATTACATCATGGGGGATGTAATGAGGACACTGGAGAAATATAAATACGGCACTCAATAGACAAAATAAAGAATAACGACGGTATAAAATAACTAAAGAAGAAAGAAGAAAATGGTCATAATGTTTTAAATTGGAATGCAACAGGAGAATATACGGTTTTTAGTAGACGAGGACAAGCGACAGTCATTGGCTACGGAATAGAAAATATTGAAGCATTACATAAGATAATAAAATTCGAGGTAAGTAGTGGTTAGCCCCACATCTCGCACCGGTCCCTTTAGTGAGGTGTGTCATATCCACGAAGAATAGCAGTTGCCTAACAACCAAGAGGGGACAACACTGGCGTCTCTCACAATAATAGATGGTCTCATAAAAATGTATCCGTATTTTTCTACTTCAAAATTTATTTCGTCAGGGAAAAGGTTAATAAGATATATCTCTGAATGCAAATTAAAAAAATTATTTTAAGAATCTTCGAGATAGAGCACAAATTGTGCACCTATCACAAGTTTTTCTAAAAAATATTAAAATTGTGCAGGAAGCGTATTCTAAACCTCATGGCTATTTAATTTTTGACTTAAATCAAAATATCCCAGACTGGCTATGTTTCCGTACATCACGTGACGGATTAACATATGTTTTTCTACCTATAACAAGTAACAGCAGTACAAATATGCCCGACACTATATCATAACAATGAGCGAGATTATATCTACCAATGTTGAATTATTGAGATCTCTACAAAAACTGATATCTAAATATAGGTTAGCATTATTTAAAAATACTGACTGTAATTCAGTTAGATGTATCTGTGAATGTGTTTATAATATTTAACACGGTAAGATTTGTCTTAGTATAACGAGCAGACTAAACTAATAAAACAAAACAGTTTTAACAAAATTTACGAAACGCGGTGAAAATTGGAAAAAAGGAACGTATATTATTCAATCCGGTGGAGCCTTTCTATCATTTTTACTAGCTCCACTTATAATAGCAAATTTAAGTGGTTTAATGTAAAAAAAATAAAGAAATGCAATATGTTAAAAAATTAGTGTCATAACACTTGAAAATTTAAATTGTTTACGTATTAAAATAAAGACATATAGAACTTCAAATATAAATGATGTTTTCTGGGAAGACCTGAATGACATGTGAAAGCTGTCATTACAATGATAACTACAAGAAAATTTTAATTGTGATTATTTAGTAGATTTTTTTGGAAAATAAGAAATGTACAACCAGTGGCGTACCTAGGGTATGTGCCGCTTGTGCACGAGAATAATTTTGTAACCCCACCCTCTCTTGTGATTAACTGAAATGTTTCTTAATTATTGATATAAACATATAGTAACAAAATATAAAGAAAATAAAGTACATGTACTGTAATACAATAATATAAAGCAAATTCATAAACTATATATATATATATATATATATATATATATATATATATATATATATATATATATATATATATATATATATATATATATATATAAAAAGTTTGTTTAAAGCGATCTCTGATATAATATCTGATACATCTATATTTTCAGAAGTTTCCTTTTCTATACTAATGATAAATAAGTCTGAAAGCCTTGCCATATTGTAGATCTTCAATAATTTTTGAATATTTTTAGTTTCGAAATACTTCTCTCTCCGCTAGCAACTGTCACAGGTAATGTTAAACTGTACACAAATGTTAGCTGTAAATCGATTGGTTGTCGGAAGACTTTAAAGGGATGAAAGACAAAGTGAGATTTCTAAGAAATTTATTATGAGATAATTTAAATTCAATTTTTCTCTGATGTTCATTGTAGTTTGTGCTGTAGTGAATATTATTGGGTCATGTGGCGGCCAATACATCACCACACATACACAAATAATCACACACCTTGTATATATTCTGTAATAGTCTTAGCAAAACACTCTGTATATATTCGTTCATTTTCTGTAGTTTCTAAGCAACATTCTGTACAATTTTCATGTTTCTCCACTACCTGCTATTGTAACTTCGCCTGCTTTCTCCGAACCTAACAACATCTGTTTTTCAAGTACCTACATTACAAACTTCTTTGTTCACCCCAAAATACTCCATTTTTTTCCTTCTAACCAGGACAGTCTCCGCTTACCACTCATCCAGTATGCATCACAACTCCAAAAATACTATCACAACACCACATTTCTTTTTTATTTGATCTAAATTAATATAAAAGGTGTTTAGAATTGCAATTAGTTTTTCTAGTATCTTGATCTCGACAAATATATAAATTAATGTAAGAAATGATATATACCTAGGGATAGAAGTATATACTTGCATTTGATTTTTATTTTTCACATTTGTAACTTCTGAAATCTTGTTATTAAGCCTAAATTTTAAAGAAATAAATTTTTGACATTTATTGTATATTTCCTTATTTTCTATTTCTCCCATTTTACATACCTTAGAGCGGGTAATATTAACTGTAACAAAACCATATTCACAGAAATTATTTAGCACACATCCCTTAATATAGAGCAACATCAACAGTTTTAAATTTTAAGGGATAAGGGTAACATTTAAAAAATTATAAATTTTATTTTACCTCTCTCTCAAAAATGGAACAAATTTAATAAATGATTTTAAAGTATGTATAGGCAAAGATTTTTTAATTTAAAAAAAATAATTATTTATACTTTTGTAAAAAAAATACTATCGATAAGTAATTAAAAGAAAAAAACTATCGATAGTATCGTTTAGTAATTATCGTTTAGTAACTATCGTTTAGTAACTATCATTTAGTAACTATCGTTTAGTAACTATCGTTTAGTAACTATCGTTTAGTAATTAAAACTATCGTTTAGTAACTAAAACTATCGTTTAGTAATTTAATTGACTATCGATAGTACTATCGATATATCGATAGTTTACTGATAGCACTATCGAACAATCGATAGTTGAAATTACCGATAGTTTTTCATCTCTATACTATACAGTGTACAATGTCAAAAAATAATTTATTTAATAATTGCATTTTAAAATATAGGTACCTATTAAAATATCGCATCTATTTTAATATTTAATCGAGCATAAATTATAAATGAAATGTATTATAAACTGTACTTACCTTCATTAATTTTTCAGTTGCGTAAACAATAATTACAAAATCGAACACAAAAATTAAAGACCAAAACATTATTTTTTAAAGTTGTTAACTTAAAATAATACATCATCCTGTCCGATGAATATTTATAAGATCTGACTTAAAAAGTCTCTTGGAAAATCTTGCGCGTATAGTTTGGCGACCACGGCACGAAGTCAACTTGTCGACAAAACTAAATCATATTTCCCAACAGGTTATGATGCGCGATGTTGCGTTGTTAAATTCCAGTAACCAGTGTAACAATATGAGCTATCACATTGTTGTTATGTTGCGTTTAGGTACGATTGGTTTCGTGTAATTTGACACTCGTGACCACATGTGCCATTAAGGCTGAGTGTGAGATCTTTTGGTTTTCGAATAAAGGGCATTAAATTATAAAAAGAGACAGTTATAGTTAATATTCTTAGAATTCCAACAAGATTCCATGTTTGCGTTATCTGCAGTGCCAGAGTGTTAGACTACATAACCAAAACACTCGAGACATCTGTGTCCACCCCGATGTGTGGGGGATGGATTCCAAATGTGGGTATCGTACCCAGGACAGCAAGTGTTTTGGTGGAAACCATCAGTCTCGTCCATCGACTCAACGGGTGAAGATGTAGATCTTCACATCACGCGGTGTTCGCGTTTTACTTAATTTTAAACTTGATTAGAGAATTAATTATTATAATTACATTTTTATGTAATTTAAATAGTAATTCTGTTTCCATCCTCATATTCAATTATAACGTTTTGTGTTACAATAAGTAAAAATAATTGATAGCAATGTGTTAATAAAATTTCAAGACTGCATCCATTCCTTTCGTATTACAATTGACAATTACAATTTTATATTAATTATTTTATTAGTAAATTAGTTTTGACAGTAGTTATTGTTGAAGTTGATGTCACTGAGCGATCCGAGCGTCCGTGGCCTTTGAATTGTTGTTCGATTATGTTGTTGTTTTTCCTGTAACTATGTTTTTTTTTTGTATTCGCAGTTGTCACAATATATTTTTACATGTTTGGTCAATAAACCGTTTTTTCATATACAGTACGCGTATTTTCATTCAATATAATTCCTACCGAATCCCAGATTCCAACAGGTTATGGGCCCAGGCGCGCGATAGTGAAAGTGAAACTCGCGGAAAGGAAAAAAGGTACCGTGACACGTGTAAAAGTGCGGTGAGTTAGGATCGGTGTATAACGCTGTGTTTTTTAGTTTTCGGACATTCAAACTAAAATTCGAGATGAGTTCGTCGACGGGAGTGCGTTTCGAAACACTCAGTAAAACGAACTACGACACGTGGAAAATCCAAATGCGGGCGCTCCTAATAAAGAACGACGCGTGGGGCTACGTGTGCGGGAAAATACAACGGCCGACGAACGACACATCGGCGGCGGAGCTATGGGACGACGCAGACCTGAAGGCGCAGTCCGACATAATCCTCGTCATGAGTTCTGCGGAGACGAAGCAGGTAAAGTCTTGCCAAACGTCCAACGAAATCTGGAAAAAGTTGGAAGACATTTACCAATCAAAAGCGCCTGCACGGAAGGTCGCTTTGATGAATAGATTGATGTCCTTGAAGATGGTCGAGCAGGACGACGTGCGGGAATATTGCCGACGTTTCGGAGACACCGTTGACAAGCTTGCAGAACTCGAGATTGAGATCAACGAGGATCTCTTGGCCGTGATGCTATTACGTAGTCTGCCGGAATCATTTGAAAATTTCAGGTGCGCTATGTCATCGCGCGATACGTTGCCCACGGTCGATACACTTTGTATAAAGATCGCGGAAGAGCAAGACGAGCGCGGCGGCTCGAGCCGAAGGACACAAAATGCGATGTTCGTAAAAAGGCCCGACAATAATAAACAAAGTGCGCGAAAAATAAACGCGTGCGGCGCCTCCAAGGGCGACGCAAAGATGAAATGTTTCAAGTGCGGTAGAATCGGGCATCGGGCTAGGAATTGCAAGTCTCCCGGGAAGGAGTCCAGTGCGAACACGGTATCAAACGACTGTTACGATGCGACTCATCACGCGTCGACTGAAATAACATTTCGTGCGGGAAGTGACGCGGGACGCGACACGTGGTGCTTCGACAGCGGGTGCACATCGCACATGTGCAAGGACATTGAAGCCTTCGTGGAAATAGACCAAAGTGGTAAGCACGGTCAACTAAACCTCGCGAACGCTACAAAAACGGACGTCCTAGGACGGGGTACGGCGTCGGCCGCGATAAGTGTAAACGGACGCGGCGAAACAATTAAATTTAGCGACGCGTTATATGTGCCCGATTTACGATCGAATCTAATCTCGGTCGCAAAGATTACGGACAAAGGCCACAAAGTCGTGTTCGACAACACGAAAGCGGAAGTCGTGGGCAACGACGGGCACGTGTTGATCACCGCGAACCGCGAAAACGGGCTATATTGTCTCCGTGGGAAAAAAGTCCGAGAGTGCAACCAAGTCCTGGAATCAGCAAAAACCAGATCAACCCCTGAGAAGAATTCTCTCGAAGACTGGCACGTGAAGATGGGGCACTTGAACGCGCGGTCGCTTCGCGAAGCCATTAAGTCGGGGCGAATTCAAGGCGCGAATGTGCTGGACATCGACGAGGAATTCGAGTGCGCTACGTGCATGCAGGGGAAGATGAGCCGCGCACCGTTCCCGAAGGCATCGGCGAGGAAGACCGAACCGGGGGAAATAATTCACTCCGACGTGTGCGGCCCGGCCCGATGCGAGTCGAGTCGAACGGCGGCAATAGATTTCTCGTCACCTTCATCGACGATTGCTCTGGATGGTGCGAGGTCAGGTTCGTCAGGAACAAAAACCAGGTGCTGGAAGAGTTCAAACGTTTCAGGACGTTCACCGAAACGCAGCACGGACGGCGGGTGAAACAGCTCCAGACGGACAACGGGCGAGAGTACGTCAATGGCGAGTTCGACAGGTACCTGGAGAAGCACGGAATCATGCGACGGCTGACGGCTCCATACAATCCGGAGCAAAACGGCGTCGCAGAGAGACGCAATCGGACGCTACTCGATATGTCTCGGTGCCTGCTCATCCAGTCAGGCCTGTCGTCAGGATTCTGGGCAGAGGCCGTGAATACGGCCAACTACATAAGAAATCGTGCGCCGACCAGCAAGCTGAATGGAGCAAAGCCGCACGAAAAGTGGTTCGGGAGGGTCCCGGACGTATCTGGCTTCGAGGCATTCGGCTGCGAGGCGTACGTCATGGACCGGTCGCCGAACAAGGGGAAGATGGAGCCACGATCCAGGAAAGCTGCCGGAAAGCAGGAAGATCGAAGTAACGAGGGACGTGAAGTTCCTCCGGAATTTCCCGAGTCCGTCGACCGAAAACCTCGACATTTTTTGTTCTCAGGGACAGCAGCCAGGGGAAGAAGAATTTCCAGGGGGCGAAGAAGCGCAGGGTCCAATCTCTGAAATCATCCTGGACCTGCATCGAGAGGCAACGGGCACCCGCAACCGAGACCACGACACGCACGGGGACGACATCATCGAAGTGTCTTCGGGGGACCCGGACGAGACGTGGCAGAACGCCTCCGATGAGACAATAGATGAGACGGAGAACAACGCGTCTCAGATACCAGCACGAGGACGCGGCCGGCCTCGGCTGATCCGGACGGGACAGCGCGGCAGACCACGCAAGGCAAATCCAGTTGCCAGCGCAGTCGCAGAGCAGCCAGAGGACTTTGCCTTCATCACCGAAGTTCCGGTCAATCAGGCGCTGAAAGGTTCGGAGCGAGACGAGTGGTTGTCGGCCATGGCAAGCGAGATGGCATCCATCCTGGAGAAGGACACCTGGGAGCTCGTCGAAAGATCCGAGGCGCCGAAGGTAATCGGAAGTCGTTTCGTGTCGCGAAACAAGTTCGGCACCGGAGGAGCCTTGGAGAAACGAAAGGCTCGGGTGGTGGCAAAAGGCTACGCTCAACGCTACGGCAGAGACTTCCACGAGACGTACGCACCTGTCGCCCGGCTGGGATCCATCAGAGCGGTCGTCGCTTTGGCAGCCAAGCTGGGAATGAAGATTCAACAGTACGACGTCGAGACGGCATACCTCAACGGCCGACTGGACGAGGAGGTGTACATGGAGCTGCCGTTGTGGACGAGGGAAGTGCTGCAATGCATCGTGGGCGACGGGAGAAGAGGTCAGCGGTCCATCGAGAAGGCGGCGGCGATGCTGAGACGTATGGTCACGGGCGACAAGGTGTGTCGTATGAAAAAGGCGCTGTACGGGCTGAAGCAGGCAGGCAGTGCGTGCCATTCAAGACTGGATGCCGAATTACGCGAAATGGGAGCGGCACCCACAAAAGCTGACCCATGCGTGTACACCAAAGGACGCGGGGACGACCTGCTGATCGTCGTCATCTACGTCGACGACATTCTCGTCACGTGCCGGGAGATGCAGAAGGTCCTGGATTTCGGGAAGCGTCTCGGACAGTCCTTCGACATCAAGGAGCTCGGCGACGTGAGGCGGTGCCTAGGGATGGATTTCTCCAGAGATGCAGAGGGGATCTTCATCAGCCAGAGGACGTACATCGCCGACATCCTACAACGATTCGGAATGCAAGACTGCAATCCCGTGGCGACTCCGATAGATCCGGGAACCAGGCTAGCGCGTGGAGATCCATGGTCGCAAGAGGACGGCGAAAAACCACCCTATCGAGAGCTCGTGGGGTGCCTACTGTATCTATCAGTAGCCACGCGACCGGACATAGCACACGCAACGAGTTTGCTGAGTCAGTTCAATGACTGCTTCAACAAGAGTCATTGGAATGCAGCGAAAAGAGTACTCAGGTATCTCAAAGGAGGGATCGACTGGGGACTGTTCTACAAAGCAGGAGACGAGCCGATGACGGGATACGTGGACGCCGACTGGGCCGGGTCGACGGACGACCGGAGATCGTTCACGGGGTACGCGTTCGTAGCAGCCGGGGGACCTATCTCGTGGGACTCGAGGAAGCAGCGGACCGTCGCCCTATCCACGGCCGAGGCGGAGTATATGGCTTTGACAGAGGCAGCGAAGGAGGCCATATACATGAGACGTTTCCTAGGCGAGTTGGAAATGACAGTGGACAGCGTGAGGCTGCTCAGCGACAACGTGAGTGCACAGAGGTTGGCGAAGAATCCGGTACATCACGCCAGGACGAAACACATCGACATTCGTCATCACTTCGTTCGTGAGGCCGTGCAGTCCGGTCAGGTGTCCGTGGAACACGTATCTTCCAAGGACATGGCGGCCGACGTTCTCACGAAACCGCTGCCGAGAGACAGCCACCGACGGTGTATGGAGTTGCTAGGGCTCATGAAAAGAGTCGGAGATCGGATCGAGGGGAAGTGTAGAAGTTGATGTCACTGAGCGATCCGAGCGTCCGTGGCCTTTGAATTGTTGTTCGATTATTTTGTTGTTTTTCCTGTAACTATGTTTTTTTTGTATTCGCAGTTGTCACAATATATTTTTACATGTTTGGTCAATAAACCGTTTTTTCATATACAGTACGCGTATTTTCATTCAATATAATTCCTACCGAATCCCAGATTCCAACAGTTATTTATAACGCTCTGAAAAAAACTAAACGTAGAGCGGACGGTTTGCACCCCGAGTCAAGAGTAACTGGAATGAAGAATTTTTTAATATTTGCGGTATTTAAAAAAGATGAAATAATAGAGGGCACTTTCTGTGAACATGAATTTCAAAATGCGCATGTACTAGCTGATAAAACTTACAATCCACTATCCAGTCCACGTGTTTACTTCTTTATGTTATTTTCCATGAAGAAAGATTTAATTTGCGGTTCTTAAACTTTTTGTCATCGCGGATTCCCAAATTTTCTAAATATTTTTTCAGTTTCTACTGAAATTACGATTATTATATTTATTTTGAAATAAGGATTGATATAATAAAGACCTCAAATATTAATGTTTAAATTGTTTGTTTTTAAAATATCTTTATTAAGGAGAAAATAAAAAAGTTCGTTTTTTACTTTGATACTGGTAAAATATGATTCTTGCATTATTTTAAAATTATAGCTTTGAATACGACTATATAATTTTTTTATATAACGAAAAGAATTACAAAAAAACCTATAATGTAACGTTTAAGGGTTTCATCACTTTTTATTTAAACCAACAAAATCTTAATAACAACAGATAATGATAATTATAATAATAAAAATTTACAGTCTCTTTACAACTAAAATAATTGATACAAAATCTTACGCACTAACACATATCTTGACATTAAACAATACTCGAACAATACACTATAATTTATTTAAATTAGCCGAGGGATATTTATCTACGACGATTAATTTATTTCCAACTGCACTGTATAGTAGCTACAGATGAACTGACTGCGCTGTCCAAGAAGCGCCGCCTTTTTATCTTTCCTTGTAAGATATTTGAAATTTGCCTTTACTGAAATTTTTTAAATTAAGAATTTTGTGTCTTATTTTTTATTTACTAAAATGTACCTAAATATTGTTCACTATACTTACTATTTATTTTATTTTGTAATAATTAAACTTTTTTATAATTCTAAGAATATGAACCTCATATATGTTATATTTTATTGTTTCCTGAACTTTGCCCGCTTTCTCTATGGGCGTCCATGACATTGTGTTAATTATCTTACAAGAGTGAATTCTACTTCAATGACCGCGTAGACCCACGAGGGTCGGCGAAGTCGTTGCGATCTCTAGTCACTTTATATAGGTTTAATTGACTATACTTTCATCGGGTTAGTACACAAAATGTCACGGACGTATAGCTAAAATGGTTGTCATATTTGACGCTATGAGAAAAAATCAACATTTCAAGGGTCACATATTGTACGCGTTGCTGTAATTGAAATTGGTACCTTTAAGGTGAATAATAAGTTGTTACTTTCGATGTTATGAAAATATTGTTTTATAAAATTATTTAAATTGTAAAGTAAAAAAGTAAAATCAAACTAAATTATATTCTTGGTAATAATTTGACTGCGGAAATCTAAATTCAGAAAAAAAAAAGGAATTCGAATAAAAGATGTCAAGTGGAACTTCAGAAATAATGTCCGAGCGATAGTTTTGCAAAAAGTTTTCGGAAATAAACACGTATTTTAGGAGTTTAAACAGGATAGAGTGAAATATTGTGAATCCATATCTCCATGAGTGTTGACCTCCAAAATATATACCTATCTCAAATTCCGAATTATATATTATTAGGGACTTTACAAAAGCTTGCATGCAGATATTTTGTTTTTAATTGAAAATAGTTTTTCTGTCAAATAATTTCATGTTATATCTGGTGTCCGAGTGATTTTTAAAAGCTTTCGGAACTAAATCACGTATTTTTTGGAGCCCTATAGTATACAAAATAGCGCGGAACGAAATTTAATGTATTAATAAGAATATTTTTCATTTATAAATTTGCTATACAGGTTGGAAAATAATAATACTGTATAGTATATTAAATGATATCGCAAGGTATAATAAATTAGAGTGTTAAAAATATGTTGGGCCTCATTGGAGTGATAGGTACACCCCATAATGAGATTTTATCGATCTACAATTATTTCTCGGTCATATATTCCGAAATATGTCGTGTTTGGCATTATATAAAAAGGCATTAGACAAGCTGCCAAACTAAATTAAAAAAAGTATAAATTAAAGATATACAATGATTTTTGAACTTTGTGACTTTAATTTTAATTTTAGGTACAGGAACATGTTACATTGTGGAAAAGGGAATATTTCGGACTATCCATTTCCATTTAAGTAAATGTATCTTTAATTCCCCCTAATAATATTATTTAACTAACCCTTCCTCCTTGCTGAATAAATTGAAATAACACGGCCGGTAATGGTTTCTACTAAAAAATTATTCTGAATCATATGGTCTTTGGTATCATGATAAAATTTTACGATCGGCAATTGTTATGACCAAAAATATAAGCCGAATCATGTTTGTTAAATATTAAATAAAAGTTTCTTGAAAAGCTTGCATGCAGAATTTAAAAATTTCAATCGGTTATTGTTTTCGTTAGGAAAATTAATTTATATGGTGTGAATCCCGCTACAGTTTCCGCGGAAGCTCTAAGTCGGGTCGACCGTTAGTTAATACACTAAAAAGAACATGATCAAATTGATTTGAAATGTCTAAAAATATTTTACTTCATAATGTAATTAAAATATATGCAGGATGTTCATTAAAAAAACGGGCCATAGGCGTTAACATGTAAAATCAGTTTTGTGTGAAAGTCTTTATATTATTTTAGGTAAAAATATTTCAAATAAATGTTGTAGAGTATTAATTATGCACTTAAATTGTTTAACAGATTTTGTTTTTAACATTTTATAATCGAGAAAATCAAGGTTACATTATTATGAAAATTGATTATTTATAACGATAGCCAAGGAATTCAAATAAAATTACAAACAATTGTATGGCATCAACTATCAAAAAGTTTTTAATAATATCACTTCAATAATAAATATTTTTATTACAATGGGACATTTTGCTTATGAAGCTACAAATTATAAATGGGTCTATTCTCGACAAAGCTCAAGTAAAAAATCGTTATTTAACCAGTATTTTTGGTCACATCGCTGAACTCCAAGTAAATCAATCAACAATAGAGAGATTGATGTAAAAATTCTAAAAGGCTGGTACGTTTAATTTTAAGAAACAAGAAAATAGAAATGTTTCCTACAATAATGAATAAATTGTCCTGGCTTTAATTGAAGCAAACTTTACTTTATGTTTAAGAGAAATCGCTTCAGAAATTGAAATTAGCCATGTTTCAGTTCACAACATTTTTAAGAAATATAAATATTTCCCATATACATTCCACTGCTATCAGAAACTTCACCAGATTATTTTGAAAATCGCGCCACCTATTGTAGAGAGGCAAATGCGGATAGAAATTTAATAATAAATATTTGTTTTACCTACGTATGTTCTTTTGCATTGAATAAAAAGTCTAATTTAAATAATTAATGTTATTGGACTTGGTTGTACAGTTCATTATACTACAGAAGTACAAGAGTATTTAGACAATACATTCGTCGAGGAGGAAGAATTAATAATTGGCCTGCGCGATCACCCGATTTAATCCCGTGCAACTTTTTTTTGTGGAGCCATTTGAAGAATATTATTAACAGGCAAAGATTTGAGAGTATTGAAGTACTGAAAGATGTAATATCAAATGATTACAGAAATATAAATAAAAATTATTTAACACGGTCTATAACAAAGCAAAAATTGAAAATGTATTCAGCAGATTTATGTTCTGTAGGTAAATTTTAAAATTTAGGACGACTGTCAGAAAATTTTTGGTTAATATTACGGAAAAAAAGAAATAATATTATAAGGAAAATTAGTTTAATTTTGCTTAGGAATTTATAGAATAATATAGAAGCAACAAAAATATAAGTAGACAAATTCGTTGCATTCAGATTATATTTTGAGAAAGTTTTTTTTAACAAATTTAATATAAGACACAAAATAACAAATGGCTTACCACAAACTGAGATTGTTCACAATAACCGTCGACATCCTGTTTTCATTTACAAATTTGTGACTTCATCACTTCCGTATCTATTAATTAAATTAAAGGGAAATATTAATATGATAAATAATAAATTAAAATTAATAAAACAAAATGTTTTAAAACAAAACATGATTTATTTATAATGATAATTCTAAATCATGCATTATAAACACTTTTTGTTAGTTAGCACTTGTGAAATCATTTGTTGACTTATTTAATGCAAATATGGAAAAGTTACTATTGAACGTAATTAATTATTTTAGTAAAATACAAAAGTGCGTAAGAGTTTTATGCTTGTGCTTTATGATTTAATATTATCTTATCAATAGTAAAAGTAATCAAGATATAATTATATATTTGGTATTGTACAATACTATATTTATTATTTGTTATAGAATAGGAATGTTTTTAAAATGTGCTATTATTTACATTTTGTATTCTTTATCATATAAATATAAAATAAACGTGAACAAACAGTTGGAAATTTTACACTCACACCAAAATGTCAAATACGAATTGTACGTAGTACAGAGTAACTGCATCATATATCATCAATGAATTATTGAACATGACATCGGTTAGTTTAGTTAGTAGTGTTCTAGAGTCTAGAGCAACGCAACGCAACGTAACGCAACCCACAACCAAGAATGGAATGGACGTGAGTCTTGTCGTGTTTAGTTTGTTTTCTTCACAGTTCACAGACAGATTTACATAAGATCGTTCATTTTACATTACCAGCCACTTAAGACTTGTGAAGCCTTAGTTTATTTAATGCAGGAACATGAAAAATATCTGTTATTAAAATATTTTTGGATTGTTCATATAACAATACGACATTTTAATGCCCATCAATAATTAATTACTTAATATAATACACAATATACATTTACAATTTATTGGGCTACAAATGTATATAATCTTATGGTCCATGAAAATTTATTACGTGAAAACGATCAATCAAAACCAGTACAATGTCATGAAATGAAATGAATATCTAGCAACATGTATTTACATAATCAACAATCACACTCCATCTTTTAACAATATTATTTATGCGTACGTTTATACAAATTTTTGATAATGCCTCTTCTAAGTATGAAGATGATGATGTCACAGACATATACATGGCCTATTTACGTTACGTACCCATGAAATGCGTTATACCTATATTTGTATTTTCAAGAGTTCTTACATACTTGGTCAGTTTTTGTATTATTTTAATCAATTATAACCTCAACGGAACTGTCAAAGTAATTTTGACCAGAGTCTTACTGAAATTTTGCCAGATAGGTCTACCAACATGAATTTCAAATGCACATATTTAGTTTACGGGATAGAATAGATTGTCCATTGCAGTTTTATATTTTCATAAATACTACGAACGTTTTGTCAACACACTACAGACCCATCCGAACATTCTAGGAGAATTGATTGCACACTTTATATTTACAGTGACGTTATTCAATCAAACACGTTATTTTTCAAACTAGATCCCGTAATTTTCATGGTAAACATCAAATTGAAACTTCCGGATTATCATTGAGAAATAACGTGTTTTCATTTCAGTTAGGTGAATATAAAGTAGAAGAAACTTGCAATAACCGATATTAGGAAGAATGTTTTTCAGTTAGGACTCGCTATAATAATCAAGAAACATTTAAAACACTGAAAACTTTGACAACTAGCAAACACGAATTATAAAATTAAGGGAGATCAACAACCACATTACATTGCTCAACAATTATTCAGATTTTTATGAAAAAAATTAAATTATTTTAAAGATTTAACAATGGTATCAATTTTTTATTGTTTTCTTCAATTTGATTTCAGTGCCGTGATGCACTATTGTGAAACGTGATATAGGTTATATTTATGATTATTAATTTGGGATTTAGTATCACTGATTTAAAATCAGAATGGTTTGTGGTGAAATAAAGTGATGAAAGAGCACCCCAACCAGATATGGTACAGTTCTAATTGCAAAGTATGGTTTCAAAGTATCATCACTGTTTGAAAGTATAACACAAAAATATATCTCATATAAAACAGTCTTTTATAAAAATCATATTGAATAAAGAGTAACGTATGTAACAGTGAATTCTATACCAAGAATGTGTTGTTTGAAACCCTACTTTCCGCAAGTCACAGATGCTTGAGATCGCAATGATCGCATACCGCAGTGGAAGAACACAGTAGATACAGCAGTATCTTAAACTACACCACTACTTGGCAAAATATTCTGATTAGATATGAAAACATGGTATTCCCATCGCACCGCAAAATGAATAGGTACAAAATTTAAATATTGTCAGTTACATTTTGCTTTCGTGAATGTGTACCAATGGAACAAAATGTGAACGAGTGAAAATGATCGTGATAGATAAGACTTGTCAGCAAATTACATATTATGTTAATTTATACAAGTTATTTTTCTGCGTATTCGACACATAGAGCACTACCACGAACGACACAAATACACACTATCATTGAATATCACAGTGAAAGAACGTAATGAAGAATTGTTGGATAAAACGACACATTTATTTAGAAGCAATAGTTTATGTGAAGAAAGCATTTAGTATAGGTTAAGTTAAGGCTTCGATTTATACTATCTAAAGTAATCATAGTTTGTTACCAGCACTGCAGGTATTAGTTTTAGTCTCGTACAGATTTCTCGCTCTTCTATCATCATATAGAATACGTATATTACACATTATACATAAAAACGTAGTTAGTGTTGCGAATGAAACATTCAACAGACAGCAAGTAAACGGTAGAACGGAATTGTAACATCACATTAAAACACTGATATATAACCTTTTTGCTTCTGCTTATGAGCGAGCTTCTCTCATGTGTAAAAAAATATCTATTATTACTTAACTTGCTTGAATCACATTCTTTAAGTACAGAACATGAGAGAATCATAAACCCAGGGCAAACCATAATCGTATAAAGTATAATGCATTATTGCATTTGCAGCTTCAGTCAGACTGATTTTTAATTCATCACAATAATTGTCTGTACAGTATTTCACATTTTATATGTACTTTTCTTTATAGGCACATTTTATCTCATAGGTGCGTCTTGATGGTAACTGGTTAAATCTAATCTTCGGACGGTCATATACGAAATTAATTTTATGTCAGTTTTTTTCTCTTTATTTATTTATTTTGTGAGTTCAGTCAGAATCATCCTCTTGTTTGATAGTTTACGGGTTCGGCAGAGGATTTTCTTGACGAATATCTGACTTTAGTTTGACGAACTCTTTAGCGACTTCGTCGTTCGTACGTTGCGAGAGAATTCGCAGAATTGTCCAACCAGTTTCGTCCATTTGAATTCGCTTGCCCAGCGATAACCAACAGGCACACGAACCCTGCAAAACCAAGAAACAATTAATTAAATAATGTCAAAGATATCCACCTTAAAGGTTCCAAGCTTGATATTATTCAGTTTAGCAATTCTTTGTTAATATCTGTTCTCAATTCACGGCCGATAACTGTACTTCATGATACAAGTTATTTATTGTGATCCATAATTTCTGAGTACCTAATAGTTCGTAGAAGGCGTTATTAAAAATTACAAAAAAATAAAACTAAAATAACTATGTACTTATGAACTGTAATTTTGTCAAAAATTAATTTTAGGTTGAAGAATTTGATATATACAGTGATTTAGAGTGTAAAGATATGTATGTGTATTGTTGATAAAAAATACCTGTCCAACAATGTCCTTCAACTGCATAACAGCGACACCAACAAGTCTATCATCTCTGGCGAAACAGTAGTCCTTCACACAAATATGTAATTCGAAGAAATCCAACTGTTCTTCGTTGCCAATAGTGCTGTAACAATATAAATAATAGTCAGTCAAAATAATCTACAAAATAATAAATATTAACATTCTTACAAGTGAAACGTTTCGTTATATTTTGGAGACCAGTTGTTTGATTTTGACTTAGTAGCGTGTTTACGTTTCCTGTCTGAAAGGTGAGGTCCGATTAAGTTTACTTCTACGAACGGTCGGAACATTCCAGACACTACGGCCCATTTCAGGTCGTTCGCAGCGACAACTGGAGACAAAATAAATAAATTATTATTCAATGTGTACTACAAAATGTTATTAAATAAAATATTACAAATTATAAGAAATAATTAAGAAGTATTATTAGAAGAGTGGGTATGTGTCAGTTGAGATAGTTTGGGCATGTGGAATGAGAGATAATGTGGACGACCTAGAATTAAAAGAATGTATATGATTGAAGTTTTGTTGCTCGAACGAAAGATTTCGATTTCGAGGAAGAAATAAATTTATCTTTTTCAAAGAATACAATAGTTCCGAATAAAAAAAGGCGTTAAAATGTTCGGTCCTTTTGAAATAGAAAAACACTAGAATAAAAATTTATTGAATAAATAAAAAATCTGAATATATAACAACGTACAAACATTTAAATAATAAATTAAAATATAAAAGAAAATAATAATAAATTTCAGTAGTTAATTCTTTAGTTCAAGTTTAATATATAAAATTTGTCGGGATTGAAGGAACTATTCACATATATGTATATATAAATAAATTCTGTTCTTAAAACAATTATACCGGGGTGAGGGGGGATAAGATATTTTTCAGGGAGGACCTACTGACTACACCCGTTCTTGCCGGATAATAAAAATGTATTAAATAAAGCGTAAATTTTATGAAAATAAACAGTATCTACTTTTTATCTATTTCCAAGGATCTCTGTCTGAGATATAACGTGATCTTATATACAACGTGTTAATGTAAATACAGGCCATGGGCGATGAGAAATCATTTTTTACATACGTAAAAGATCCCAAATTATTTTAGTCAAAAATACTTTATTTAAATATTGTAGAGAACTAAATACAGCATCTAAGTTAGTAATCAGAGTTCATTTTTAACATTCTACAACTGACACAATTAAAGTTTTTTGATAACAGAATTGAAATAAAATTACAACAATTGTATGACATTGTAACTTTCAAAAAAAGTATATTTCTATAACTTTGCCCAGAGCAGAACCATTTTATGACCAAATGGTTTTTTTTCATGAGAAAATTATTCTATACTTTAAAAATATTTGTTTGAACGAAAATCATAACACACATTTTTTTGTCAATTACTATCAAGGACTCAAACCGAAAAGTTTTGGAGTTTAGTTACGGTTAATAGTGTTTAAATCAGTAAAATTTCGGTTTAGTTTATCGGTTACGGTTTTTAAAAATTATAGTTTTCGATTTCGTTACGGTTTCAGTTCTAAATAAACATATTATTTAAAATTTCAAAATAAATATAATTGTATATTTGAAAAAATATAAATCTCAAAATAGGTACCTAGGTACTACATCCTATATCAAACAAATAATATATTACGCGCACGTACAATTACAGTATATTTTTAAGTGACTAATTCGCAAATTTTCTAAAATTATTTGTATTTCTGTTTTCGGTAATCTTCAAAAATAATTTCTACTTACGCCGTAGTGTCGATTTTGCTTTCACACTACCATTCATATCCAGTGTTGTTAGTCGTATTACGACTGTAAAGATTGCAACTTTATAAAAATATAAAACTAAGATATATTCTTCTTCGTATTCTTATTAGTTTCGGTTCAGTACAGTCTCCAACTAGTTTATAATGTGAATATTCGATGTTAAAATCAACAGTTTTTATAGAAGAAAATATTGACATATCCAAATATGGATAATATGGATTGTGACATGTGCGAGAACTACAGCATAGAAATTAAGATAGACACGGGAAGATATTTATCCAAATTTTGTAAATAACGTGACAAATTGTAATAACTACTATTAACATACATATAAATGAATAAAATATCAACAATAAATGTGTCTCTATTTTTTACCCTAGTAGTAATTGAAAAATTACATCCCGTCGTCAATCGCAACCAATATCTTAGTGAAATCAACTTACCTACCTAAAAACTAAGTAATAACAATCCTAAACAGTGTTGGGAGTGGAAAAAGGATATTTTCAAAAAACTTTAAACTTAATTTCTTTCAGTTATAAAATGTCAAAAATTATATCTGATTGTTAACTTAGATAAAGAATTTATGATTAATTCTAATGTAAAGTGGCTATGACCAGTTTTCTGGTTAAACCTCTTATGTATATACGAGAAAGGTTCAAAATTGATTTGTTTTTCATCGATATAAATTATGAATTAGTAAGTCATGATGAATATGCAACCTCTTTGTAATAGCACTTCAATTAGGTTAGGAAAATGCAGGTTAATTTTGAATTGCTCTCCTATATGATATGCCTCTGGAAACATTGATAAAGTAATTTTAGTTATCACGCATCCTAAAGATCATTGCCATATAGCGTGCAGTATTTCATTATTTGTTACGCATGAATTTTTGATTTAGGATATAAAGTGTTTTGTTTACCTTTTACAGTGACTTTGTGTTCTCCAGTTCCTGGATGAGTGAACAGATCAACCTGAATTGAAACTTCACCAACGCTTCCTTCTTCAGAACTCACGGTATCTGAAATAATTTAAGTGAAATATTAAATTTACAGCAAATAACTAAAATGAGTGGCGTAAAAGTTAATAATCATGCTAAACAGTCTATAGCAGCAATTTCCAGTTTGTAATTATAGAAATAGAAATATAGTTGTTAAAGAAAATAGAAGTAAATAAACTGGAAAAAGCTGCAAAATAAAAATATTTTAATGTTAAAATATTTACATTGCTAATTTACACGCTTTTGTTATTGATATTTTATGAATAAACAATATGAATATGATTTTAAAAACAGTTTTTATGTATGTTATCTGAAAAAATTAATTATTAAAATACCTAGGTTAATTAAAATATAGTGCGTGTAGGTGCATAAAAATTAATAAAGTATAATAAATAAAATTCTAAAATAGAATTTTTAAATGGAATACTGTTAGAGATTTTTATACATTTCATATTTATTTCATTTTGGTTAATTGAAAATAATTTGCATGCAATTATTAAATTATACTTAACTCTAAAAAATATTTGTCAACAATATTAAAAAGCAAAAATCAGTATTTTCTACTTAATACAATTCAACTAAAAATAAAATTGTGTTTCATGCAATATTGCTGAAATAAATCGAAAGTTAACTTATTAACATTTCGAAATATCTAATGTTATCATTCTCCTAATTTTTGTAGATATATTACATGTATTTTGTGCCTGTGCTCGTGAATTATAATTTGGGAAAAATTTTGTTAGATGTGTAGGTACACTACTTTAATACATGTAATATGTGTTAAAATTGCGATGTAACTGTAAAGTTATTTATGCCCAAATTCATAACGACAATCAATATCATTTCTTTACATTACTATCTTCATAATAACTTAAAACTTTAATACACATCCATAATTCAAACGACGCTAGTATTTGATTTCGTCAATTGACATAAGTAAAGTATTGTTGAGAACTATATGAATATACATTTTATTATATGTAATTACGGTAGACTCTTCATTCAAAATTGTTTAATTGAAAGAGTAACAGATAACAATATAAAAAGATTAACTTTATAAATAAATATAATCATAGACAAAAATATGTTTACATTCCAGCATTATACTTAAATAAAATATTATTAAAAAAAGAACAAATATATTTTTGGTAGTATGTTCCCGACATTTTTTAAATAGATAAATTATAATGCCTATTACTTAATTTTAGACTTGACAGCTTTTCGTTTGAAGTTCTGTATATTTCGTGCGGAGAGTATTTGGATGAATGGATCCAGTAAAAACGCAGGATTAGAAATTGCTTATTATAAATTTATGTATTATCCAGTGGCCTATTGCTTATAGTGGTTTTTGAATCAATTGAACACAGCAATATTTTTTCATATCTTAATTACCACAAAGGGGTTCGAGAAAATGTGTCTATCAGGTCAATTTATGTATAAGAGTATTATATATACTATACAGCGTTGGGTGAGTTAGTGCCTACGATTCTAGCTCTCCGATTGGTTTAAACGCGAACCAAGTTTACACAGCTAACTAATTGACGCGGAGTTACAGTCAACTGACAGAAACATAACCTTCAAATAAAAGTTTTTATAATTTGTTTGTTTGATTTTTTTTCTTTTCATTTAACATATTAATAAGTAGGAATGACACCAAAATTTGAATTTAGTACTTTATACATGTAAAAACGACTGCGGTCGAAGCGCCCTGTACGGTATAAATGGATCGACTATAGTGATTTACGTGATGTGGTAACAATGTCGAATAACTTTTAACTGTTTAACAATAGCCTTAATTGATAAATTGTTTTCGATATTAAAAATAAACCGATTGCGTACGAAAAATATTAAAAACATATATTTATTAGAAATTAAATATGAAATAAAAATATAAAACACTTTTTGTTCACGTTCAAGTTAGCAGCACGCGGTGCTGTCTAGTTGTTAGTTGGTCACATTCTATAAGAGTATAGAACAGTTTATTATTTATTAACCTATATTTTTGAGTTCTTTTGTATTTTATAATGGCTGTATCTAATAATTTTAATTTATTTTGCATTAAAATGTTTATTTTTAATTATTTACGAATTAATTTCTGTAAAAATACATAATATAAATATTTTTGATACAAATAATTTTTTTGAAATTCTAGCATCATACATCATATGTATTAAGAACGAATTTTGATGCACTTAGCGCTCTCGTGGTATCAAGGTGCATCACAACGACTGTACAACCCTAAATGTTGTAATACTCAAAATCACAATGTGGCAGTTAAAATGTTGAAAATAACGAAGTTTTAATTCGCGAACTCTTGATTGCGAGACGAAAGATGTATCCACGGGATATTTTTTTATACTAAAGTTAATTTTCTCTTAATGTCGTTATCTGTTTATAATTTTTTTGGTCGAGTAATTACGTATAATAAAGAACCTATACCCTGTTCCACGTAAGGATGTGGTAGAGAAGTATTTTAGAATATGTGTCTTCACTAATCACTGTGATGAAAACTCTCTTTAAATTTACAAAATAGTTTTGTAGACACTAATAATAATTATTAATATATGCATTCTAATGTGAAACGAGATATAAGTGAAATTTGAACAGTGTGAATTTGGACATATTTGATTGAGAAATGTAAAGCACTCCACTACTGCTGCTAATCTCTATGGTTCATTGCGCACTATCATGAACATGTTTCTATACAGCGCGGCATCGGCAGTGTTGTTGCATGTTGCACAGCGTTAGCTTCAAGTCCATTCAAACTTCCTCAGACAAAATCTGACTGAAGTGAGTTCGTGTGCTAACCTTGCCGGCTGTCCTTCCTCAGCCGGGCCTTCAATGGCTCTTCCAACCCTTCCAGGTCCTCAGAGTCTTCGCGATCAAGAGATATTGATCGCTGTTGCATTGTCTCTTTGTTGTTTAATGGCACTGTCATACCAACCAATCATGTGTTTCCAATTGCATTTTACACTTTATATTTAACTTAAAAACATTCATATAAATAAAATAATAATAACTGTGCAAGAGTAGAACAATGAAATGTTAAATATGATTAAAAAGATACTGTTGTGCGATAGATGTTGTTTGTTTGTTTTTCACTTACTTTCTCTTGAGTTTGCGTGGTATTAAATGTTTTAAAGAAATTGAATTTTTCGTAAAAATGTATTCGAATGATTAAAAGACAAAATAAAACATAGAAACATTTAGAGAGAAAGAGAAATACAGATATGATGAATATTTGGAAATTTATAGTAATAAAAGTTTTATTAAAACTTTAGGACAAGAAATTTAAATTAAAGTTTGGTTGTTTTTTATTCCGGGTGGAAACAATCTGAATTTATAAAAGCTAGGATCTAATGATTAGGTACAAATATTTTAGAGAATCAAGCATAAGGACCAAATTATAGATAAACCAAGTTATCCCAAACATGTAGGCACAAGTATTTAATCTAAATATAATCAAGGTACCGGAGATAATCAAAACAATAAGAAGTTTTAAAAATTGTTAGAAAAAGGCATTATTTTTTATCAGATTTCTTGCATGAATCCCTCTTGTTTTATTAGGCTATTCAATGTTGTATTGGACAAGAAGGGGATAAATCAATTATATCGATAGATAAAAGGGAACATCAATTAATTAATAAAACAGTCAGTGCTAAATTCAATAAAGAACCCAAAATAACAATAAAATAATCTTACCTTCGTTAACCTGAGAGGTGACAAACGTCTTGATCAACGTATCCGTGGTCTGCGTGTACAATGACAATGCATACCGAAGACTCTGAAGCTCGGAGCTTTTCTCCAGGAAGGTCTTCTTCAGACCGTTACCTCCTGCGTGGAAGTACTGCTTGATGGTGTCGAGCGCCACGTCCAGCACGGCGCACTGTTTGGGTGATAGGTTCTTTTCCACCTCCTTAGAGATATCCATAACACCCGAGAGAGCATTTTTTACGTCCTGTTTGCCTGTCATATGGTTCTTAAAAAGACGAGACATATCTTCAATCTTGGCGTTCGCAGCGAGATTCTTTGCGTTGTCTGTTATGTTCTTGAACATCATCTGTGAACGATATTTAAAATGGAGAATGGATTTTGGCATGCAAGATAATTATTTAATTAAAACAAAAAAATGACAACAGGAAACTATAAATTGCTACTAATAAGTAAAGCCCGGATATTTAGGCCCTTAAAAACACCCAAATAAGCAGGCAAATAGGCCGGTAATTACTCTAAAATAGGCGGGATTTTAGGCAGCCTAAATGTAAATAATTTGTTTTAAAAATTATAAACTAATTCTTTTTCTAATATTGGTACTCGTATCTACTCTTCATTAGAAAAAAAGAATCATTTTAAACAAAAATTAACGCAATCTAAAAAATAATAATGTAGGGTTCTTATTTTATTAACTATTATGCAAATTCAAATTATGTAGTATACTTTAATTGCTCTATGAAATTTTCGGAAAGGGACTGACTGTCTTCGGTCTGTCAGAACTTGCTTGTAAGTTGAAAACTTCGTTCGACATCACAAAATGTGACAGGAGCGTTCTTATATTTAGCCATATCGTCTAAAGTTACCTCAGCTCTATTGATTAATGGCAAAGACACAATTGAATTGCCACGTAAAATTTTGACTAAATCGTTTTTTCTTTCGGCATTTTAAATTCACACACAAAAACTTGATTAAAGTAAGTACTTTAAATATTATAGGTTAGGTTGAAACACTTTGTCGAGTGCTGAATTAGTCAACGAAGTAGATGATAAACCTTGTCTGCTCAATATAAGTTAGAATAGGCAACAAAAACAGGCAAAATAGGCTGTGTAAGGTAAAATAGGCACAATAACCAAAATATAGAAAAAATAGGCTCTAAGGCACGAAAAAAAAACCTTCCATTACACGTAAACATATTACCTATGTATAGAAAAACGAAATTGCCTGAAGTATATTAAAATTTAAATCTAGGCAATTGCCTAAAAATCCGGGCTTTACTAATAAGGTACTAAATAAATTGTGTTAGGTCTCTTGTCTAAACATTGGAAATTTCTACTTATTTAAAAAAATTATAAATTTGATTTAGAAGGTGGATTTTTAACTTTAACTTTAAAAATCTATTTGCATATTAGCATATTTTCTAACTAATCAAAATAAATATGGAAATTTCATTTTTGTTCACAAAAAAGAACATTAAAACTGTATTGAAAGTCAGTAAAACTATTGTTTTTAATTATTTTGTCATTTACAGAGTGTTTTTTTTTTATCCGGACCACCATTTGGATCTCGAGAACTTTGGTTAAATTAGATAAAAGTTGTCACATTAATAGGTCAATTTAAATATGTTTTAGTTTTCCCGAAAAAATGCATAGGCCACTAGATATTAGCAAAATTATAAAATTTGCGATTACAAAAAAAGTATATATTTATTCAAAATGTGAAAAAAGTTTCAAATCTAACTTTTAGTTAATAAAGCCCTTATTATATTTCATAGTTTTCCATATCAACTTTAACAAACTTTAAATTTAAAACTTAGTATCTTTACTGGATTATAGAACAGCTCTTTCGTTGATCGCCCGTAAAAATTAATTCACTACGCTGGCCACTTAAATAACTATTATTGTCATATTCATTTTAAATGTTCTAAAAAATAATTAATGAACAACTATCTACTGATGTAATAATTAAACCGACGAATTGACAAATTAAAATACTATTAAAAGATGAATAATCAAGTTTATAAACATTTTCATACTATTTAAGGATGTCTTGAAATAAAAATAATTTAATAATTATTATTCGGGAAACGTAAAACATAACTAAATTGGTCTACTAATGTGACAACTTTTGCCTAATTTAACCGAAGTCGTTGCTCTTACAGTTCTCGAGATCCCAACGGTTTGGGTTAAAAAATACTTTGTATATTTTCAATATTTCTTTTGGTTTGTAATGAGATTGTTTTATTGTTACGAGGGTCGTTCAATAAGTCCTTAGAAAATCCAAGAGATGGTGCTCGTAGTATCGAAAATGAATTTTTTCCAGTAAGCAGCACTCCTAACTAGTCAACTGTTAGAGTTTTAGCTTTAGCCGTCACGTAGTTTCATTGTTGTTGTCAATTGTAGTAAAAAACTTTTGATTGTTTATAATAATGGATAAAAGTGAGTTTCGAGCGGTGATTAAACATCTGTATTTAAAAGGCTTAACGCCGAAAGAAATTAAAGCTGAGTTGGATGAAGTTCATGGCACATCTGCTCCTGTGTTTGCAACTATTTACAATTGGGTGAATGAGTTTAAACGTGGCCGTACATCCACAAAAGATGAACATCGTTCCGGACGCCCTGTAGAAGTGTCTACCCCCGAAATGATTGACCAAATCCACGATATGGTTTTAAGTGACCGACGAATCAAAGTGCGCGAAATAGTTGAGGCTACAGGCATATCACAAGGCACAGTCGCTTTAATTTTGCACGAAAAATTAGGTGTGAAAAAAATCTCGGCAAGATGGGTGCCGCGGTTGCTCACAGTGGAGAATAAACGCAATCGTGTGGTGGACTCTGAGGCTGTTTTGGCGCTTTTCCGTCGTAATCCTGAAGATTTTCTGCGTCGATACATAACTGTGGATGAGACTTGGATACATTACTACACTCCAGAGACAAAAGAACAGTCAAAACAGTGGATTTTTAAAGGCGAACGGGCTCCGAAGAAGGCGAAGACGGAGAAATCGGCTAGCAAGGTTATGGCAACGGTCTTTTGGGATGCACGCGGAATCATCTTCATCGACTATTTGGAAAAGGGAAAAACGATAACAGGAGCGTATTATGCGTCGTTATTGGACCGGCTGAGCGAAGAAATAAAAGAAAAACGTCCTCATTTGAAACGCAAAAAGGTCCTTTTTCATCAAGACAATGCACGTGTGCACACCTGCGCAGTTGCGATGGCCAAAATTATGGAATTAAAGTTCCAATTATTGCAACATCCACCGTATTCACCAGATTTGGCCCCCAGTGACTTTTTCTTATTTCCAAACTTAAATAAATGGCTTGGCGGACGAAGGTTTACGTCCAATGAGGAGGTCATCGCCCAAACGGAAGCCTATTTTGAGGAGCTTCCGAAATCCTACTTTTTGGACGGCTTAAAAAATTTGGGAAAACGATTAGAGAAGTGTATAGAGCTAAAAGGAGATTATGTAGAAAAATAAAAAAAAATCTACCCAAAAAAAGTGTTTTTTCTACTTTTTTCTAAGGACTTATTGAACGACCCTCGTATTATAGAGATATCTTCTTGACAACGAATTTCTAAACTCACTGCATGCAATAAACACCTTTTATAATGAGTAAACAAATTTATCATTGACATGTTAAAATCACCTTTTTAGTACACTCAAAAATCGATCTAATAATTTCAGCCATTCTGAATATAATTATGTATATACATTAAAATTTGTCGGAGATTAATATATAAATATAAGCATTGTTAAAAAGCAATATTAATATTACGTTACCTCCATACCAAAATTGTGGGTATCTCGCATTCATAATCTTATGGTGTAGGTTACGATTACGGTTAACTTTACAAATACTACAACGATGTTAGGTTGGGTTAGCAAGCAAATTTTTCAAACTCCTCATTACCTTTAACCCGTTACTGTGTTTAAATGATGCAAGGATTACCGTTTTGTCTGTCATGGGTGGAAGCACAACTGTCTTCTCCAGGATACGCATCACGATTTTCCAAAGTTCTTTGAGCAGGCGCTTGAGCACGGTCTTCTCGCAGGATTGTGCGTAGAGCGAAAGCGATCCATCAAGCAGGTCCATGAGAGGTCGCAACACCTCGTCGGCTTCCACGGCCACGGCGTTGCGTTGTGCCGGCTGATTCAGGGTGCCTGGTTGACCACCGCCCTTAATAGAAAGGAGGAGGTCGCCGAGCTCGCGTACTGAGAGGGTTATGCGCGGCTCCAAACTGGACAGAAAAGAAGAAAATTAAATATTATGTAAAATAATCATACATATATCACGTTATGTGGCATCAATAATAAGAATCCTTAAAATATTCATAGAACATTTATTACATAAATTTACTTTGCAATTAAAAATTATTTGCTTGTTTTACAAATGATTTGCAAAACTTTTTGAGAAGATGATTATCTTATGTTGAATGTCTGACAAATACATAAAAGCAAATCGAAGTAAAATATCATATCACATTTACTTTGCTGTCAAATATTTGATGCAATATTGTCAGTTTATATAAAACTTAAAATTTAAGTTTACTTGGCGTAAACGGGCATAAACAGTTATTTGTATACCAAGCGTTGATCACGGAGTGAGATTGTAATCGAGCATAACGGGGGTTGCAACTTGTCAAGATCTGTGAAGACACTTGCAACCATAAGTATACATAACTTTTTTTATATTACAGTGGAGGTTTTTGATATACATACATTATACAATCATTTTCAATGACTAAAATCAGCAATTATTCATATGTGACTAAAATGTTTAAATCCATGACAACCATAAACAACTAACAATTTATTTGAGACCAGAGATATTTCACTTATTTGACAGCATCTTCTTATTTAGTTTTAATCTTTTTCTAACTTTATCGTATAAAAACTACAACTGTAAGATAAAACATTGTATAACATACTTGAGTAAAATGTTATATGCTCGTGAGAATTATCTAACTCACGTATAATTCCTTATTTTATTCACTTATATACTATACTATTTTTACGATAAAAATTGAGATTAATCGGTTTTTAATTAAAATTAATATACAATTTGAAAATACGTAATTGGTTCAACTGTACTGAGTCAGCCTGTAGATTTGAGAATCCGGATTCGATTCCCAAAGCCGACAAACAATTTTCACCACGTTAAAACTACCCCCGTGGCTTCTTCCCCACAAACATTTTGGGAGGCCTTGATTTGACGGCCGGTAATCGCACTTCACGAGATGAAATATATCACTTACCGAGATCAGCTACGGCGGAGTGCCATACCCAGTAATAGGTAAAAGGCGTGATTATTTATTTTATTTTAGGAAAACAATATAAACAAAAGAAAAAAGTTTGTGGTATCTCAAATACTTTGCAAAGAGCCTCTTAGTCTGTAATTGTTTACGTTCTGATCGAAAAGCCTACTTTTTGTTATTAGTCGTAGAAAAATATATTTGGATCACTTTTTGGCAACATGATTCTCTTTATATTGTATTTGTATTTGGACAATTTTCATCAAATTAAATCTACTCCTGAGGCACCCTCCCCCCACTAACATCTTTGGAGGCCATGATTTGCCGGCTGGTAACCGCACTTCACACGAAGAAATATATCATTTACCGAGATCTGCTACGACAGAGTGCCACACCCAGTAATGGGTAAAAAGGCGTGATGATATATTTATTTTATTTATTTATTTGTATTTGGACATTATTCCTTCTCGTATGTATAATTAATTACCTGATAGCGAATTGCGTAGCAAGGTCGTCTAACGCGCTGTTTAGATTCTGCTGCAGTTCTTTCAGAATGTTCGCCGCATCTTCCTCCAATTTCTCCCCTCCCATGGATTCAAACATCTTTTCCAGTTGAACCCTTAATTGTTGAATATTGTTCATAAGAATACACGCCTGGAAAAAATAAATCACTCAATCACAATTGTTCATTAAACAATTTTCATAAAACTTACAGTTCTTTCTTCAGTCATATGGTCAGGGAACTCTTTCTTCACTATATCAGCGTAGGCGATGAGTACCTTTACAATAGTTTTCGCAAAACGCTTCATGTATCGTTTCCAAATTTCTGGATCAGGACATTCCAGTTTGGAAACAACGTCGAAACATTGCGTCAGTTGTGTGAATACGTCCACCACGGAGTTGGAGAAAAGAGCGTGTTCACTGCTTTTTACAAACTGTTACAAAAATAAAGAAAATGGTAATATAAGAATAAAGTTAGATGGTTAGGTTAACTTACGCCGTCTTTCTTATCTCTGTTGAACGCTCCATGAAGGTATTCAAGTGAGACGTCGTCGTTCTCATTGAGCCACTGCATGACGAAGGGTTCAAACCAGGCTGGATATTCAGGAACAGCGCCTTTATAAGGTGGAACATCTTTCACGTAATTGGTGTACAGCCATTTGACTTTAAAGTGGAGGTTCATGTAAGCGGAAGATTTGCATAAGCGATGTTGTTCGTGCTCTTCTAATGTGTATTTCATATCTACAGCGAACAGGCTCCACATTGTTGCTGCTGATAACTACAAACAAGAGATTACATTTATTTATTTTATACTTTTATGGCTTCTTGTGTGTGGACTTCGAACTACTCAGACACAGTAGTATTTTTTTGATATAAGTTAGCAAGATTTGAATTCGAGAACTCTTGGTTGGTAGACATAAATTGTATCCATTGGTTAAAATTTATCGTTAATGAAATACATATATACCAACCATTTTGATTGAAAATGACGATTTAAAATATATTTTAAATAAACAAATGTAAACTACAAATTTAAGCAAAATTGAGCTTAAATGGAAAGATGCTAAACAGAAAAATATGAAGGATAATATTGTTACCTGTCCAATATTGAGTTCCTGGGGAAATTGGTTGAGGACAGGTCCGTAACTATTTTTGTCTTCTTCAATCACAGAAACAATAAGCGCGATTAATTTGTGCCAGAAATCAACTGAATCCAATCGGGGTCCATTATCTTCGGGATCTCTTTTAGGTTCATTGGGATCACTCTGGAACTCTCGGTTATAGAGCTCATAAGTGTTCTCAAATAGAAACTGATACGTGGAGCGCAAGCAAGCCTTGACGCAGTCCTTGACTACGGTGGAGGCTCTGGGCGGACTCGACAATTCCTGAACCTTCATGCGGAAGAAGGTGATGCTGGTGAGGAGGTCCACGGTGGATTTAAGGTCCATGAGCTTTTCGTGGCTCGACGCTGGAAAGTTGTTGCGATACATTGATAAATCTATTCGTAAGGAATTGTGCAGCTGGTCTAACAGCTTTACGAACTTTTCTTTCTGCAAAGTATAAGCAATAAATGTGTTATTAAGGGTAGGTGATCGAAATAGTGAGTTTACGTACGCCAAAGTTGGAAGCCGCGAATCGATCACTGGCGGACACAGCAGATGAAGCCGTGGTATGTGCGTAGTAAGCGTTGATGTTCGCTAGGAGCATGCTCATAACGGCTGGCACGCCCGGACACAGGTACTTAGTGGAAAGGCAGTGGAAGTGTCTGTAAATAACAACTCGATATTTATGACATAAGTATGTGGAATAGATAGAAGACATGAGTACAAAAATATCTCTCAAATTAACTTCTAGTGAACTTCGTAGAACATTATTTATACCAGAGACTAAAAACGATTTGTTTTTCGTTTCGTTTCTACTCGGAACCAAAACGAAATATTCGTTCATTTAAATAATCACTTTTATATTCAGAATGCCAATTTTTCAATTATATCCATTGGGTATTGAAGAACCGTAAGAGATACGAAGTTGGTTAAATTGGAGAAAAGTTATTGCATTAGTTGTTCACTTTAATGGTGTATTTGTTTTCTTTTTAAAATACATAGGTCAATAGATATAGGAAGAAAACTTATTTCGGTCGATTTTTTCGTTTTCAAAAGAAAAATATCTTTAAAAAAATAGATATTAATACTATTCAATAAATAGTAAAGAAAATTATTTTTTTCTGGGGCTCAATTATATACGACAAACTTATAAGTTTTTAAATGAAACCAATAGTAAAAAGCTTTTTTTAGAATTAAACCAGAGCTTGAAATGATATAAACGTCCACAAGATGACAGTTAAGTACTTGTATCTGAATATCTGAATGTCAAGAAGTTAAACAAAAACATAAGTAAATAAAATAACGGTTTAAACTAGCAATTGAAATTATTTATTCCGTTTTCAATCTTGAACAAAAAAAATTATATCGTTTTCATTTCCGTCTCTATTCTTACATAAATATGGGTAAATTTCATCATTATGGTTTTTTTCATATCGTTTTTAGTGCCTGATTTCTATAAAATTTAATGAAGATTAATCGTATTTATTGATTTGCTACTTTTTAAATAAAAGGTAAATAAGACAGTAAAGAAGGCTTTACAACTTATAGTAGAATCAGAAGCACCCAGATACAATCTTTGAGATGCCAATGAGCATGACGTGAAATGTTGAAAAGTTAAAAAGAATAACAAATTGCCTAACAGAATACCTATATAGTTTCTGAATTAAAATGCACTAAAATTGAAGTAGATGAACAAAATAAATAAAACGAATGAAATTCTTTAAAAATAATCCTCAACAATTTTATATTAAAAATCCTATTTCTTCTCTCACTTACGTCATAGCCTGATAGATGCTCTCAATTCCATATCTCATCGCGAATTCATCCACAATTTCCTCAGCCGCCTCGTCGAAATAAACCTTCCAGGCGTCGTCACCCTTGGCTTGCGGCAAGCTGACGATGCCGCTGTTGGCCTCGCACAAGTAGTGGAAAAGGTTCTCGTGCAAACACGTGTACTGCACATGATACGGAGCCACTTTCTCCTCGCCCTTGATTTCTACTGAGATGTGGAGACGGATGGCGCCGGAGACGGCGGACTTATCGGTACGTTTTTCCAGGTTGTACCAGACGTCCATCTCGCCGGAGAGAGTTCGGACCTAGGGAGAGTTTTACTTTATTTAATTTGCCGATAGGAGATTCATCCTTATGACAATATAGAAGATTTATTTATTTGCTATTATGTAAATAGAAAGTTTCTCAATTACGTGGAGGGTTTTATAACTTATATGAGTCGAAATCAGTTAGATTTAAATGCATGAACTCGTAATTGATAGATTAAATTTTACTCAAGTTAGAATCAATGAATTTTCGCTTGTGGAGCGACAGCATAATCATACTGGTATTAAATTGTGCTCCACAACAGGACATTAATTCAAATTACAAGGAATCTACAGTATATACTGGAATTCTAACCATTCAAGCACAGTTATTGGTTGAAATCAACGAGATTTTATTCTCGCTTGTGAAACGGCAATGCAACCATAGTTCAACGACTGTCCATTAAGTTGCGATAAAATTGATTGATTTTTTTATGTTGCACAACAGACAATTTTAATTACTAGTACTAATATAGATCTAAAGCTTATAGTGGAATTGGGCTAAAAGGGCTGAAGCAGTAGGCGCCAGGCGCCACCGTTCTACAATTTTAATTTATTTGATCTACACTTTAAAAATTCTTAATTTTTTTTCAAGATTAATTATGTGCATAAAAAATGTAAACCGATAAATAAAAAAATTTAAGTCAATACATTCCAATGTTTTGTTACCTAATATTTTAGAATCAATATATCTGAAATATTTTGTAACATTATCAGATCGAAAAACATGAAACATGGTTATGTTAATTTAATAATAATACAACAAAAAACTATTAAATATAAGATTTTATAAACCAAACTTTTTTTATAAATTGGTCGGATTTCATAAAAAAAAGTAGTGCTTGAATTCAACAGTAAAAATAAATAGAAGATTATTTTATTAAACAATTTTACTGCGGCAGATATCAGAAAATTCATAAGAATGCCTGGCTTTATTAGCCCAGGGCGCTTACCTAAATATCATAGGGAAGGGCCTGCAAACATAAGAGCTTTCGTAATAGCTACGGTTTCTGTATCAAAGGCAATAATTGAAAAATTTTATATAAAAATACTGGTTAGAAGACGAATTCGGTTATTTTCAGATGAATTCAGCTACTAGTTCACTGGGTTACCCGATCGCTCGTATCATTTTTGTCCTTCAACCTTTCCTGCATTTTTCAACCAATTTCAACTTTATTTACAAGATAAATTCGACCTGAATATCACCAAAATATGTATTTTTTTAAATATTACCAATTTTTGGCAATTCAATTCTGCAATACAAAGTTTTGTGTCATTTTGTCATTAATGTTTAAATTATTAATTCTTACTTACGATAAAAGAATACTAAATCATTGAATCACAAGTGACCAATCATAAATTAAGAGTAGACTTAAAAAAATATGTTAAAGTTGTAGCAGACTTGACAGAAATAAGGTATATAAGTTGTGAACTGTACTGCAAGATTCGAACTTGAGTTCTTTTGATATTTTCATTAATCACCATAGTTTGATACGAATTCCATAACGTGGAGCTATGCCGAATCATAGATTTGTCGGCTAATTATTAAATATGACATGTAGAAATATATCATTTACTAAAGTTTGCTACAGCAAATGTACCATATTCAAAATGATGATGATGATAAATATTTATTTTATTGCCAATTTAAATTTCAAGTTGGAAATAAATTGAAAGAATGTTAAAAGTACGGATTTCCGCTCTTACCTCAATGATAGTTTGCCCAAGGAAATCATCGGACTCCCTCGTTAATTTCTGACGTAATTTACTTTTCAGATCGTTATCTTCATCCCAAACTCTCACTTTAATACGATCAGATGAATTGTGACATTCGCTGCAGAGTAAATCTCATTAATTATCAGGTTTTTTTCAATTAAAATTTCGCATTCACTTACAAGTAGAACTTTTCGTCCCAAACAGGATTGAGTTCTTGCGGAAAGGTTCGCGTTCTTTTCTTCACTTTGCCGACTTGTACGGTGACGTACGGATCTGAAGTTCCGCTTTTGTCCTTTGCGATTAATCCTTGTGCGCATTTAACTAAAAATTGCCCATAGAAATAAGATTTCGCTCTTTATAATCTAATAAAATTGGGGAATAAAAAACTAAATCATTTAGAAGGTACTCTACTTTAAAAATAATTTATATTCATTACATTTAATAATGTTTTTAATCATTGTAAAAATAGAAAAAGTCTCAAAATATATTAACTATTGGAGGAAAAAAAAGAGGATAGCGATGTACTTCAAACTAACGATGGATTTTCATGCAAAAAGCAGTTAAATACAAATTTACAAACACTCTTTTGTTACATATCATTTTCAAATTGAACATTAGAAGAGCATAGCGGCAGCAGACTAAAAGAGCTTGTCACTTGTTTTGTTTGTCGTCATGGAAACAATGCTGCAAGGTAAAAGTTATTTACATATTCATAAAAGCAGATGAGGCAGCTGCCCAAGAAGTTTAATAAAGCAGATTTATGAAATAAGATATTTCATTTTTGCAAAAGATAATATTTTTGCATTAAGAGCCAGTAAAACAGATATTTAGAAGAAAAAGAAAGATAGCAGTAGATTACAATATTTAGCTTTATTCTTCAATTATTCAAAACAATTCATATTTAATTATAATTTTAAGGCACAAGGGATTTTAAATTTAATTAATTTAATTCTGCTTTCTGCATAAAGAATGAAGTCCCTAATTTCTAATTCCTTAAATGTTTTAGACGTATATACAATTATGAATATTACCATGCATTTATTAATAAAATGAATAACTCATATGCAGTCATTTTACGATAAGCAATGAATGTTCTACATGAAATCTACTTTTTAATTCAATATATGAGGAAGCATGTAAATTTGTTAGCATAATGTCAAAAACCGTCAGTTGGTCTGCAGGAAGTGGTACACTGTAAAGTAGTCGTGCTAGAAATAGTCCAAGAAGACAGAAAGAAATGAAAGTGTTGGCTGTTTGCTGTAAAGTGTACAAGTAGTTCTTTCTGTCAAATGTTGGTGTATATAGGTACAGTAAGTGTATAAAATGTGTGCATGTAACTTATAGATTGAAAATAGTATAGTGCAACAGGACTGTCACCTGCTTTGTGCGCAAATTCGTAGTATGAGCTGTTGCTGTAGCTATTGTATAAAATCGTGCAATATGTGGTGTAAGATATTTTAATACATTGATATAAATTTTATATTTTATTTTAAATTCTTGACTGTAAGATTTTGCTAATGAACATCTTGGTAGATATGACAAATTTGTGTATACGTAATGTACTATTACCAACATAAAAACCACAATCTTCTAAGATATTAGTAGAGAGAAAATTTTAAATAGAAATTATAGCTGCGGAAAACGTAAACTAATGTTTTTAGAAAAATAGTGAAAAATGTTTAGACAGAAAAAGTGAAATGGTAAAATGTAATAGCTTTGCTGATATTTTATAAGACCGGAAACAAGTATTTGTTGTGAAATATTTATATCTGAATTTTCATTCTTGATTTCCTAACAAATTTAAATAAATTATTTCACAAACAATTATTTAGAAAAAATAATCTTTTACGGTAGCATACATTACTTATCGATATACATATCAATGTATTAAGAAATCTTAGTGAATAGAATATGTATGGAGGTGTACAAAAACTGTAAAACTGTAATTGATAGAATTCGTGGGCCGATCGAAAAACCAACCAGGTAGTTGAGCGGGGAAAGGAACAAACTTACCTGCGTGCAAAACAACTACTTTGTTGGTTTTTAGTATAAATTTAAGCAGGTCTGTTAGCTACATTCTATGGGTAAGCGTTCAACTGCAGAAAGTTCCGGAGAACAACGAAAGTGAGCCATAATCACTTTTACTAACTTCAAATTTACTATTAAAGTCTAATTATTAACGAGTTCTTATAGAGTTATTTAGGCAATAAACTATAGTTTATACTTTGTTATTATTTAAAGAAACATCACTTTTTTTAAAAAAGAGAATAGATTCCATGCTTCAAAGAATGCTTAAGAAGTTTGAAGAGTCCTGAAGTGCTACTTCATAATGCCGTTCATTCCAAAAATATCGTGCTCTAAAATGGCCATGGTTATCTCACCAACGTATTATTATATTTTTAATTACCAAATATCACTCCTTTCTCACTTTTTATCCCTCTTATTTTCTCCAAAACAACTGCAGTCGTTTACAAACTTCAAACGAAAGACACAGTATCCATAAATTACTGATTTCACTTTTTTAAACCTTAAATTCATGAGCTTAGAAGTTATCTTAAACCGGATATTATAACGGCTTTCGGTAATTAATAATTCAAGATATGTTTGTTATACTTATACTATTACAGTTCAGTTAATTGATATTTTCTAACATTAAGAACTGTGCTGGTTATTAACTGTAATTGTTGATGAGAGCTCTTATGTTGTACAATAAGAAATTAATTCTAGTACAACAGGTGAATCACAGCTCACAGTGGTATCCGAACATAGTTATATTTTTGGTTCTTCTGCCTCCACAGGCAATATGCTCCTCGAAAATAATTTTTAAAAAGGTTTACCTTATATCAATACTATTTAACGATCATAGACTCTAATACATACACTTTACTTCCTGAAATTTATATACAATTATTTACATTTTTTCAATGGAAAAAGATTATTGTTATTTGATTTGCATTCCTAATGAGTTTCTTAGTTAGAGCCTAATATATCGAAAGTGATTTGTTTATACAAAATGTGGTATGAATCCAAAATTAATTTTAAGTATAATTTATTGGTGTATAATAACAAAAAGAGATTTTTTTTTGAATAATGTATAACGCATTACCAATTTCATTTGATTATGGTGTCTTATTTTGGAGCTGAAACAGCTGTTACATGTTAAGTTGAAATCAGTAAAATTTGCACTTGTGACATCGCAACCATTATGCTAAATATATCCAAAGGTTCGTAACCTGTTAATATAGGATTTGAACATTGTCATCTCTGAAATAAGTTTTTTTTTCATTATTAAAAGCCGATAGTTGCTAAATAAAAAAATTAACGTTCATAGTGGAATGAATATATAATTCATGGACATGTAGTATGTATGTACGTCTGATAATTCTGTAAATCATTGAAACAAATATATTGACCCGATTAATTAATTATTTAAAATTCCAGTTGAATAATTCTGATAATTACTAAATAAAATATACAAATATATGTTTGATCATGTAAATACAAATAAGTACATAGTTAAATATATCGACATATTTGCAATGCATAAAATTATTTACAAAATACAAAAAAGTTTCAGTATAAAATAGTAGTTGAAAGTAAAAAGTGATCAAAAGGTGCGAGATAACCACAACCAGATTACAGGTTTGTTCGTAAAATCAGTTAAATGTTAATTCTAAACTTCTGTAAAATCTGGAACACTTTGACAAGTCCGCATTCACTACTTCCAGTTTTCGATTGATTTCTCGAACAAACCAGTAGTTAAAGCAGCTAGAACGTTGAAGTTCCCATGCTGAGTGATGCAAAAGAGAATTAGACAGCGCGAGAGAGAGAGTAGAGTGAGAGAGAGACACAGAGACAACGACAAGAGCAACGCCGAGGGATGTCTCGTTCTTGTATCGGAACGGACCGTGAAGTAGAACTCGGAGAAGCAAGGATCGATTCCCAAGAAGATGCCAGAGAAGAGTGAATATAATATGAAGTACGAGTGTTTGCACATTCTATAGAAATTTCATGACGTGAATTTAGATCAGAAAGGTGCGAAAACTAAAATAAAATTTGATGGTGGGAGAATTTTGTTCTATACACTTTTCACCATGTAACCACAATAAAAACACAGCCAAATAGTTCTCAAATATTAAATACAGATAACAAAAAATAATTATTTTTAGGTGCTTCAAATTCAGCAATTTTGAAGGAGTAAACCATTTTGTAATTAAGAAAGAAAAAGTAATTTTCACAAAGTGGCGCATAGTGATATAAAATTTACTTTTTAATAATAACTTTCATTTTGATCGTTATACTGTAATTAATGTAACGACTTTTCGAATTGAGAATATTAAATTATTAAAATAACTAAATTTGACAGATATTCAATTAAGATTTGCTTTGAATAAAAGTAGTGAAACATGGTTCAGTACTGCAAAAAGAATCATTTTAGATAATTTTCAGGCAACTGTTATTCTACAACTCTGTGTTTCATAACGAGGTAATTAATATTATGTAATGAATTAATTAATGGCCAAATTTTCTGCCAGAAACCAGTTTAAATTTTGAATGCTATTGTACATTGTAGTAGTTAGTTTACTTGGCAGTTAAATAATTAATTTCAAAAGATAATGATGCCAACACAATAAGTCGAAAAATATGTAATATAATGAAAAAAAAATCTTATATTTTATAATAGATATGTCTCTAATTAAAATTATTCTAACATGAAAGTCTATATTTAAAAGTTATTTTCACAGTCCTATATTACATTAAATTTTGAAAACAATTTCTAGAACATAGCGAATGAAAATTTTGACGATTAATTACATGTATGTGAAAGAGTAGTCGAACAGGGCAATTGCATCATGTGAATCTGCTGTGACATGAGTGTCAGAAGACAGTACAACGTTGTACGTTCGTTTAGGCTCAACAACACTTGTTCCCGATAGAATGCAGCTTGCAATACCTGTGATCGCAATCTTGCATGACCACTTGGACGTGCCCTCTATATTGATATCCTCGGCCTGTTCTATTGAATCAATGTGTGTATCTGGGTCCACTGAAAATGTCGTTCTGCGCGTCGCGTCAGCCACCGGAAACAACAAGACACACCGAATACAACAAACACCACATCGACAGCAGAGCGGAATGGCTGGCCGAGGCCAGCGGCGGAGCTAGATACAGCGAGGGTGGAATACGTGAAGTGCGAGAGGTCGAGGAAGAGATCTGTCTCTGTCAAGCTATTATTTTCTCATTTTAAATAACTTATAGTTCTATAACTTTTCACGTCACTTCCAGATACTAACAATTATTCAATTAATGATTGTGTATACTTAACTTTTGGTTTTATTTATTTAAAATTAATATTGTATTTTTGAAAATTATTTTTTATTCTTCAATAAGCATATTAACAGACAGGGTTAACAGCTACAGTTTAGAATGGAATTTGCACTACTCAGATCCAATATAATTTTTGGATGTAAATAGAAGTCAGCAAGATTTGAATGCGTATCCATTCTGCTACGCTTACTTGTTTTTAGTAAAAGTCTAATTAAACAGATAGATACTGGTTGACAATGGGATGCGTTTGTTCCAGTTGACTCGGTAAGACCAATTTTGATACCGTATGCTGTTGTTAAATCATCGACAACGATAACCAACGAGTCATATAAAACTGGAAGTAGAGTCTACTTGATAAAAAGAAAATAGTTACTAGCATTAAGATCAAATTACTTACTGGTAATTTGTAATTAAATTATCGATAATAGTAATAATGTTTAGTTTATACATACATATTATCGTACAATATATTTAATTTTTAATAATAAGTTATTCAATATTTATATAGTAAGTAATTTAAATACATACACTTCAGCCTTTGAAAACATATACATATTGCGATTTTGGATATTTTTACTGTGGTTTACTTTATTGAATTTGTATTTAATAAAAAAAATACTTCCATTTAATTATTTATATATTAATATATGGAGAAAACTATCAAGGGCAACAAAAGAAATGTGACGTTACCGGTAATTTATCATTTTACTACTATAGAATGACTTAATAGTGTCTAGTTGGAGTTTAATCTTAAAAGAAGTAATTGTCTTTAAACAAGATTTTAAAGTGAAAAACTAGCTTTGTTACATCACCTATTCTTGGTTACATTAAATATTTTTCTCATAACTAAATTTATAGATATTGATGGAGATATTTGATAGTTAAATTGACAATTAATTAGAACTTAAATTTCAATTGTTTATGCTTGACTTTTCTGTATCGATAATACGATAATCATATCACATTACAACTCAAGTGTGTAATGGCCAATGTGAGTAATAACAATACTTTACTTAACGACGGAGACAGATAGCGTATGAGATTGTGTGAGATTGAACCGGACAAGGAAGTACAGCATCAGCGGCGGAAGGCGGAAACATCCAACATCCAGAGAGGAATCATGGCCATGTGTGTCTGAAGGAATATTAACAGTTAGTTGTTGCTACTGCGGACAGCATATTATACTATGCGAGGAGAACATCATCTCATCATTCGCTCACGATACGAGTGTGTACGCTATCTACGAGTAGATTTGTAAATGGGAGATGTTCGAACGCGATGTATCATTGTTTCTCATTACGATTTCAATACAATTATAAATTAATGTAGAAACTTTGCATTGCCTTTGTAATCTTGTAAGAAAATAATATATATATAATCTTTTTCTAAATTATATATAGCAAACTTAATCTTCCTTCACTTATGGAGAAATAATTAAATTACTATATGTAATTACAAGTAAAGACTCCAAACAATTTCATTGGCAGAAAATTAAAATAATCTTACTAGTAGTAGTTTATACATACCGGGTGTCTGTTTTAAAAGTGTACATAGGAGATTAACATGGGAAATCAGTTTTTTGCATGCTGTTGCTCGATGTTCTACCAGACAACAATAATTGTAGTATCACTCGAAAGATATCATTTTTCTGAATCAAACGATGTAAAATACATTTTACTTTACTAGTAATTTGGTCCCGTAAATTAACTTTTAAATTTTGTAAATTCACCGATTTATTCAATTTTTAATGTAAATAAATATAGTTACCTATGACTGTTTTGTTTTCTTGCGAGTGTTTTATTTGACGTTTCTGACGTTTTTACTTCACAATTTGCAAAATATGGTTATTTACACTAATGACGAGCGTGTTTTTATAATAAAAATGTACTATGGAGGAAATAGATACTTAAAAGTGCGAGATCTATTTTCTATTAAGTTTATGGATCGACCGATTCCATGTGCAACCACAATTGCTAAATTAGTGGCAAAATTTGAAAAGACGGCAGATGTATCTACGAAAATTACACGTGAGCGCGAAAATCGCAATTTGGCAAGAGCTGAAGAACAGGCGTTATTGGAAGAAAGGGTTCTAGGAATCATAAATGTAGATCCTTTGTGTAGCACTAGATTTAATGCAATCGGTGAATTTACAAAATTTAAAAGTTAATTTACGGGACCAAATTACTAGTAAAGTGAAATGTATTTTACATCGTTTGATTCAGAAAAATAATATCTTTCGAGTGATACTACAATTATTGTTGTCTGGTAGAACATCGAGCAACAGCATGCAAAAAACTGATTTCCCATGTTAATCTCCTATGTACACTTTTAAAACAGACACCCGGTATATCAAGGAAGTAAAGTTCGCCATTATTTGCCGAAAGACAAATAATGACACTTTACTCATATGATATATATGTATAATATTTTATATACAAACGGAAAAAATCGTTATTTAACAAAAAAGACTTGGCACTGTGAATCACTTTATTTCCCTAGGGAGTATTAATCATATTTATTTCTCTCGGTAAATAATAAAGCACATTAAGTAATAATTTTGATAAGAATAAAGTAAACATTATTCACCGGTTGTATGTCAAATATTTTATTTTGAATGTAATGCATGAGTACTGTTGGAAATGTTTTAAAATTGGTGTTAGTATTAAAAATTAGTTTTAAAATAAAATAATTTAGAAATAAGTTCAAATGATAATTTTCAAAAGAATAAATTTGACGATTTACCTATAATTTACATGGAATTCATAAATGTAGTTAAATATATATAAACAAAAATTCTATTGTGCTATAAAATCTACTATAAATTAAATTCTATTTAATATATAATAAATAAATTTTTAATATCAACACCTTAATTAATTTATTTAATAAAAATAAATGAAAGAAAAAAGAAACATTAATTTGTGCATTTATATTTATAATAAGCGATAATTATACTCACACTGAATTTGTGAATTTGTAAAATTTTGACATTCTTTATTTTTTATAATTTTAAATACTTTTCATTATTATCTATATTAAATACAGCTGTAAATTTCAAAGAAAATTGCAGTCTGCAATCAACATATTCATGAAATATTATAGAGTGGTTATTCGCATTATTATAATTTCTAAACACAGTGTGAGTACAATGATACATCGGACTATCAATTCGAACATCACCTGTAAACCATTTCAATACGAATGCGGTGCAATCGCTAATATAAGCATGTGTATGCCAGATATCCACAACAGCAAAGCTTTACTTACCACCTGCTTCCAAACTCAATACAGGAAAATAAGAAATATTTTGTTGAAATTAATTTATATAAACAGGGATATCCTCTGACACAAGTTCTTACTCATTTTTAGCAAAGGATATTATAGAATATTAAATTTTGTAAGCTGGTTACAAATTTGTATGATTTGTTCGATGTTTGATAATTGTCGTCGGGTCATGCAAAAAAATGGAACCGCCGGCGCCGCTATACCGACGAAATTATATCAAACAAGCATTTTTTTAAAAAAAATTGAGGCCATCTCAGGTGTTCATCTTTCTAAAAGAAAATCTAATAAACTTTTAAAATACAATCTTCTTTTAAAATTCCTCGAATCCCAAAAATATTGAAGTTTCTCCAATAAATATCTGACAGATACGATACGCAGTTATCTTTTAAAAAAATTCTTAAAGGCTGTCTGAGAAACCTATCCTTCCAAAAAATCCTAAATAATATTTGTTTTCTCAACAAATTTCCCGTATACTTTCCAGGGATCTAGTTACGGTACACATTCATCAAATAATGCACAGTCATACAAATGTGACAGAAACGTAATCAAAGACTTCATTAGAACACAAATATTGAATTTGAAGCACGAAAGATCACATTTTCCTGTTGATATTTGTGAAATGTGTGTGAGTTTGGGAGCAGGTTCGGTATAATCGTACTGAACTAACTATTGCCATTCCTTCGCACATGACATGTACCAGGATGGAGGTAAGTTGAACTCTAGAGAGCCGAACATCAAACATATTTGTACATGTATAGTTAAGTTAGAGGTAGGTACACATCAGCACAACCAGACCAGACATCAGATACCAGACGCAGACGTAGATGGCAGCAGAGTGGACAAACCTGTGATGGCAATCTTTGCCGACCACTTGGACGTTCCGTCCAGCACTGACTGCTTCACGGCTTTCATGTGCCCCGCGTGGCTCTTATCTTCCACCCCGAATACGGCCCTGTGTAGTGTCCACAATGTCTAATACCACTCGCTCGAGGACTTGTTTCATTATCAATAACAATACTCGTAGAAAACAAATAAACAATTTTAGCAACCAGTTAATTTTATTTTACATTCACTAAACCATATTTTTAAGTTATCTTATTGCATGTTTTCCGCTGATAAACGTTATAAAATTATTTTAAATAAAAATTACAAGAAATTATATTTTGTAGCAATGTTATGTAAAGCATTTTTATCCAAAAAAATGTAGAAATGTATAATTGGAGAAAATATATAATGCCAAATGTCTAAGATAATATGAAAATAGGAACTGTAGTAATTTTATTTTATTGATGAAGTACAACAGCTATTAGAGCATACTATAATTTATAATGAAAATTAATGTGAAACATAATGAGTTTGAATATTAATAGATTATTTCAGTTTACGAGTATAATGTGTAATAAGTTAATCGATATATTTAATATACTGTACGTAAATGTGTGAATTTCATAAAACTATTTTCATTGCACAATACACTTTCCGAAATATATAAAAATTTATGAATACTTCATCCAACTCTACAATGCTTAAAATAAAATTTAAATGAATTTATTAGTAAATAATATTTGCGGTATTTTATATTTTAATGATATCAAAAAGACTGACATTATATGAATATAAAATATTAATATTTCGCTTTTGCACTAAAATAAAATTGATATTTAAATTTAACAACGGAAGTTGATAATTTACATTGAAATACAGTATTAAAAATATAGATATATGAATATTTGAAATTGAAATTTATAATGTTTTAAATTTAACGACAAATGTATTCCAAGTTTAATATATTTGCAAGCAATTGTACGATTTATGCAAAAGTTAAAATTTGATAACAGAACGGAAAATAAAAATTATAATTATGTATTTAAATATTTTATGAGTAGTTAAGTAGTTCATAGAAACATGTATGTAAAATTAATCAACAATAAGACAGAGTAGAAATTTTATATTAAAAACGCGGCCTTCATCATTCTTAATAATTTTGAATGATGAAACTAACTGTTGATTATAATTATTTGTTAGAGTTTTATTTGCTATAAATGAACAATGTCACACTTTATTTTGTTGAAAGCGAGTAAAATTGTTTGTGATCAATTTCCAAAACGAATGAAACAAGTACCAGAGCGAGAAAGTTATAACCAAAATGATGAAAAAACCTTGAGCATAACCTGATATTTTCAATCAGCATAAAATCTGTAAACTGCTACACATATACATGAAGAAAACATGTACAACAAACAAATAAACAAATAAATAAACAGTTCCAACGTGCCTCGAATCTGCAAAAAAGGTTACATTAACTCGCCCATTATCGTCCAGGTCCATATCTCGTCAGTCGAACGCTGATTTGCTGGAAAAACTGTTGTCATTTGCAATTCAGATGGTAATATGCAAATGTGAATATAAACCTACGTGACGTTAATTAAAACTGGGAAAAAGTTGCTTAATAATCACCCGTGAAATGCGAAACAGCCCATGGATGAACAAAGTGATCCGTACGTGTGTTACGAGTATTTTAACAGTTTTAGAACCACTGCGATGACACGGTGAATTTTATTGACATGGCGAGAAATTGAATAAAAACACCATGATGTTCATAAAATTATAAAACAAAAATATATTCATTAAATAGATATGAACATTTTTTAATGCGAAATATGAAAAGAGATTAAGTTATTAAAAGGAAATCTTAAATTTAGTTTAATTCAAATGTAACAAAAGATTTCTACAACAAAATTAATTTACATTTTATTAGAAGAAATAGATAAATGTTCCATTAAATATAGAAGTTAAAAATTATAAACATACTTGAAAATTATGAAGTTTTTAGCAAAATTTGGACGCGATATATTAATTTTGTTTATGGCTGAATATTTAATGTTCCATGAATGAAAATATTCAATTTTATGAAATTATTCCTTATGTATAACATAGGTTTATTGTTCAAGTATCATACCTTACGTTATTATGTTTCACTATCAATATGAATGTCATTTAAAAAGAGAAAAAAATAATAAATTTTTTTACAATTAAAACATCACTTTTAAAACAATCATCCTATTAAGTTTCGTATTCATTTTTCGAAATTACTTTAATACTCGTATCAAAAATCAGTGATTAGTTTTACTTTGCTTGATCTGTTTCATTTGAAAGTTTTATACCCCATAGAGACAGAAATCGAATGATTTTAGAGAATAAATTAGTGGTAAAGAAGGAGTTTAGAAAGACTCGTTACCTGATGAGTTCGAAGATCTCTGGTTTCTCACGTTCACGTTGCTTCATTCGCTCCTTCATAGCTGTGATGATGCTGTTAGCTTTGTCTTCAGCCCCGTGCTTCGAGCTTTTCTCTGCGGCTCCTGGAGAGAACAAATAGAAATAAATTAGTTAAAGATTATATTTAAATTTTATTAATTATGTAATTAAAATTCGATGTCATTCTAATTTTAGGCACTTTAAATTTTATTATGTCAAAGACCGCCTTGATTCTATGACTTCTTCATATACTGAAAGAGTAGATTGGACGTCTGTAGTGACACTGTTATTTAAGGTGATTATTATCAATTGAAATTTAGTTAATTGATGAAATCAAATACTAATTACATTTCAATCTATAATAATCTCTTTAAAATACCGTTTTGTCAAGCTTTTCAGTATATAAAGGCGTCATAGGATTGAGACTGCATATTAGACACATTAGAAAATAGAGGATAGTTCAAAAATCCCAGATTCAAATTGTAATGGTATCTGTTTTATTCTCTATAAAAATATTGATATTATTAATCGTTATAGTATTTACTTAAAAATATTAATTAAAAAATTACATGTATTTATTTACTACTTTGTATAACATGAATTTAATCCCAATTAAAGTATACGAGTCCCACAGATCATAGTGAAATTCAAATTATTCAGACACAGTCCTATTGTTTAAATATATGTTGAGGTCAATGACGTTTGAATTTAAGAATTTTTGCTTGATATACGCAAGTTGTATAGACTGCCTGAATAACTTTCAGATAATAAAAAAATTATTGATAATTTGGTTTGAATTTGATGGAGATACAATTTTTACCTATGAATTGGAAATTGGAACTACTGCGATATGACGTGGAATATAAGATACTTTCTTATTTTGTAAATAATTAATATCTTTTAAGATACCTACGTTATTTCTTCCAAGTAATAAATGTTGAAATTTAGATACAAGAAAATTATAGTATTAATAAAAATACATCAATCTGAAAAAACTTTATTTCATTAAAAAAAAAAATGAATAAATTACTAAACTACTCATATCAAAGGATTGAGTGATGTTATGTATTTATATATTATTTTCAATTTAGATTAAAATCCAATTATCAATTCTTTCAGTAAGAAAATATTTTCATCTCCAAATGAGTATCCGTAATGACAATATTTGACCAACGCCTTTTGTAGAATCCAGCAATGGTTGTGCTAATAGTCTTTTACGTTGGCTACTAATTAAATTACCCTGGCTAATTCAATAACGGTCCTTCTTGCTGTCTCGTCTCCCCTTCAAAGCTAACCACACTCTGTACCCCCTACCATCGTTTCATCGCTGTCACAGACTACCAACACTGTGACACTAAACACCAACAGCGCCAAATGCGGATGATATTTACAGCGTTTTATAGGATATTATTTGTTTCAATTGGCGGAAGTGAAAAGCGGCGTGAAATGAATTTAACGACTCATTATTCGTTTTATGTTTTCGTTGCGGTTTCCGTGAACGCGCAGCAGTAATGCTCCTGCAATTGCAGTTAGTTCTTTTAAAAATTTAAATAAGAGATAAAACGCTACTTAAATAGATGATTTTTTTACTGAAGCTGATTTACATGAATAGTACCTTAATTCCTTAATAGATAATAATGGCTTCTTCGCGGTAAATTATTTTTAATTTCGTTAATGTCAGGACCGACTTTAGGTATAAATGCATTCGAAGCAATTTATACTGAATTGCTTTTGTAATCATTTTTTATTCAAAGCATAATGACTGGTACAATTTATTCAATAGATTCATCAAGTAAAAATAATATAAACTCATGTAACTCTCGCACAACAACCAACTTTCTTTATAACACATTTCAATAAATACAAATCAATACACAATATAAATATTATATGTAAACATTTCTTGGCATAACTCACAACTATCGTCATGTTATTAACGAAACCACTTGCGTTGTTGCGTTCTGGTTCTGGACATGGTGTCGCCAGCCAAATCCACTCATTTATTATTTACTGTGTACACGTCCGTGTGAATAACGTCGTTCCAACTGAGTTCCGGCGGTTAGTACAGTTCAGTCAGTCAGTCAAGTCAATATATCGATCGCTTCATGGGCTAGAGTACGCCATTCAAGTAAATGTTTATGTTTTTTTATTAACTTCTTCGATTGAGTATTTTTGGTGATTATGTTGGTGAGAAAAATATATTTTCTAAAGTTTAAATAGAGGTTAATAGTAATTCTTAGGGCAAAATGGAAGAATTACCGACATTTTCGTGATAAAACTATATTCTACTGAATATTTTTAAAAGGTTCATAAGAATTATTTTTGGAAAAACACGGTACTTATCCATATTTATTTAGCTGGCCAATAAGAAATTAATTCCAATTATAATATAGGCATCTACAGTTTATAGGGGAATTCGAGTTGAGCGAACGAATTTGTATTTTTGTTGAAATCAGTTAGGTCTATATCTGTGAATTCTAAATTATCAAACAACAGCACTAAGCATTAATCATCGAGCTACCACTATTCGTATATATAGTAAATATTGATATCTGGAAACAACTTGTCTGTCCAATATTTTCGTTCATATTCTCGAGAACAATTCGTAATATAGAGTTGATTTTGGTCTCAATCAATTTCTTGGGTTAAGTTATTAAACTGAATCTTCAAGAATTTTCTCCCCATTTTTCTTTAAAAATGATGTAATAAATAAATTTTCCGGAGCTGAATCCGAGATAGTTGTCCACGCAAATAGACAAGAATTACTTGTAATATGGTATAGTAATAAGCTGAGTTCAGTATGTTTATATTTTTAACAGTTAAAATCAAATCGTAATCCTCCAAAGGAAAATAAATTTAGCATTACAATAAAAAATTGCCGTTGACCACATGTTTACGTCACTTATATATTTCATAATATAATAATAACGAATAACAAACACAAATTTCACTTACTTTGTAAACAATCCGCATTGAGTAAATCTTTACATTTCTCGTGGCACTTGACCCCGCACTCTGTGCACCGCACTCCCTGACGAGCGATGCCCCACAGCAACCCTTCGCACTCGTAGCAGTACGTGGGGGACGTGGCCGTCCACAGCACAAAGTTGTGCGGTGTCGTGCTCGAGATGGGGTAGATCAGCGCCTGCAGCGTCTTCTTGTATACGTGCATCTTCTACGCTCGCACACACGCCAAATATATATTAGTGGGGGGAGAGACAAATTAATGTAAAGAGGATGCATCGAAATTGCGATAGGCGAGAAAAATAATAATGATTGCTATCTAAATGTTTTAAATTCTATTAATGATTTAAGATGTTATAAGTTTAGTACACAGCGACTGGATTCAAAAGTAATGCTTTCAATTATATTTTATCCTTTCCTGTGCAGCTTTATTTATGTACAACTCTGCACAACAGCAACTGATTCAAAATTATTGGAAGCCTATAGCTTCGAATCTCTCAAACACAGTTGCATGTTTTTATATAAATTGAAGTCAGCGAGATTTGAACGAACACACGAATCTTACTTGGCAGACTAAGTAGGCTAACACTGCTTGTAAGATTTTGATAAATTTGTAAAAATGTGAGTAAATGGCATAGTAATATAGAATTAATTTGTATGTTGTAAAAATTTATGTTGTCAAGTTGAGATTTTGATATTAGGTACTGTGGATCTATTATTATTATTATTTGAAACCTATATTACTTCATCTAAAGAAAGTAATGGTCACATGTTATTATTTGAAACTTCTCTCCTATGCATAACAAGTTTCCTCATTCAACAGTACATAGCAAGTCGTGGTAGGTGATTAAAATGGATTTTTGAAGAGCGGCAAAGTATATAGTATGTATTGATCAAGAACTATTACAAAATTTATTGCATTTAAGATTATCCAGAATATAATAAATAAAATTTTCAGAAATTCAGATAATTATTGTATATATACTAATTGTGTCTTTCAACGCAATTCAATTGAAAGATAGCTACAAAATTTACTATTTAGGAATATAACTTGCCAAGTGTATGAAGTATGAAAAAAGGTTTAATTTACAACATATATTATCATTAATACTCCCAATCTATAAATGAAGTAACATGAGGGCAAAAAAATGGTAGTCATTACTTTCGGATCTACTTTTGCACAATTAAATAATAATTAAATTCGTCGACTGAAAAGGAAATTTAATATGTTAGTTTAACTTACAAAATATTATTTTCATCTGCAAAACATTGTTAACAAAATTAATAAAATACAATGTATAGTATAGAGCATACGAACTTAGTAAATTGAATCACTCAATTTCTTGAACAACCAACACTTATGTAATCAAAAACTTTTCATATGGACTGTAGAACTGTAAAATTTTTAGTAAAATTTAGTTTCTACAACCAGTGGAAACATCAGGTTCGGTCTTGACAGAAGCTGTTTACCGCTTAACGCCGCCAATGTAATCAACATAGTGCCATTATTTTCAAGCTCAGGTTCAGACAACAGACCTTACGAGAAAATGAGAAGATGGATTTGATAAAAGAGAAGTTGGTATTTCGCGTTTTAAAACGAGAAAAATAATTGAAGTTCAAATTTCTACTTCAAGAAACTTTTCTATAAAAACAAGGGGTTATTATATAAAATAATGCTATTCTACATTGTCATATACAACTATTTATTCTAACATTTATTTAGAATCGCAATTTCGATGCAAAGTTTTATTATTGTCATCAATGGAAAAGACCCTTTGAATATTTTTGAATAATAACAGGAAAATCTGGTAGAAAGTAGAATATCTCATTCTACCTTTAAATGAGAAAATTCACAACATAAATACAACACATGCAGAAAATAGAAGCAGAAACTTCAATAATGAAACATGCAAAAACGAAGAACAATAACAGTAGAAAAACCTGTAAAGTAGTATCTACAAACCCAAAGGGATTTGAACCCAAAAGTTGATAGACTAATTGAGACACTAGATAAAAATGAAGATTATAATAAGTTAATTTTTATTATTACTCTATTTTTTTTATAATAAAAATAAAAAACAAAAACATATAATTTTTTTCTAAACTTTTTCTTTCTACAATTTTGTGGAAAGCATAGCTTATGCGCTCAAACGTGCTACCAATCAAAAGTATCACCAAAACTACACATTTTTGGCAAGGATCGCTTTATTCATAATTATTTTAATATCGAAATAGGTTTAATAGAAAAATGTTGCGAATAAATTTCATTGAGTTTTCAGGAATTTTGAATTAAATTAAATTAATTTTTACTTTAGATTTTCATAGTAATTAGATATTATTTTTTAGATTTTATTTATAATTTCATTTTGGTGACACTTTACTCAATAATTTAGTAATAGTTTTCAAACGATATGATTATTTTACACTCTACAATAATAAATTCCAATCTCCAACAATTTTGTCACACTTACTTATGTATATCAACACGATAGAAAAATATTTAGGTATTGCAGCTTTTGTAAGGGTTTTGCTTGATTAAAAAAAAAAAAATACAACCTTGAAAAACAAACATTGACCACAAAGTAAACAAAACACAAAGGACAAAGTTAGTTGACGGTCCATAATTTAAACAATTTGTACAAGGTTTTTATGCGCTGCTTAATTAAAAACTCATTAAAATACTCGCTGCTCGTAGTTCGCACCACCAGAACTACAAGCGGTACTCGCGAGAGAATAGAGGATATTGCGTGATTGTTTAGATAGGCGAAAATTGCTACATCGTTTTGCATTGTCAGTCAAACTACGGAGTTATTTGTTTTAGTTAAAGTAAAACTATGTAGAGTTGAAATTTTTAAATTTGATTAAAATGTAGCTGACAGATAATATACGAGTAATATTTTAATTTAATTTACAACTTGTATTTTAATTAAATTTAGTTTTTTTATGACTCATATTTTGTATATACAATTCAGATTGAAAAATATAACTTTCTAGTACTTCGTTTTTAGCTTGTTTCAAAAAACATTCTATTCCGTTCGTCAGGGAACATATGAATACGATACTGTCTACTGAATAAGTGTTGTTGTTACCGTTACATATTTCGGCAATAAGTATCGTAATATTTTCAAATTATTTAAAGAAAAATGATTCGAATAAAAGACATGCTGAATTAAATTTTCTACCAACTTTATTCTCTAAAATTCTTTTAAAATGCTTGAAACGGAAAATAAATGATACAAAATGTTCTGTGTGAATATTCTATGCATCTGTTGCTGATTACTTGAATAACATATTCTGTTTGAATAAGCCACGAAGTACTGGAAAGTTATTGGCTATCTAACACATATATTCTTTTTTTTTAAATTAAGTTGTAAAAACTGTTTATTAAAACTTTATTGATGCACGAAATTTGTCTATAAATTTTTATGAATTATCAAAATAATTTAATAAGCTTACAATTCCGTCAATAATTGCTAAATATTTATTTTAGGTTATTAGTAATCAAAAAATTCCTATTAAATATGCAAATCCGATAATGATAACATGTGTTGAAATGCTTCAGTCGATGTTCACCTACGACGCCACGCATCCATTATCATACCTAACGAACTTAAAATTACGTAAATTTATACATAATTTATCGAAGTTATGGGTTTTAAAGCACGCATAATTTGTACATAAATTAAAACATTTGCTCGAACACAGAATTTGTTGAACTACTAAATTTAATGTTGGGAATTTCAAATTAGCACTCATTGATATCATAGCCTGTTATTGTTATTAAAGTTTACTATAAAACTTTGATGCCTTCATCAATAATTTAATAAATACAGCAATTTTTTGTTATTTTCGTAAATAAACAGAATTAATTATAATATCCTAATAGAATATTGCAGAAATACAAATACAAACTAAAATTTTAATTAATAATTAATTTGTTCATAGCAAATCTAATAATACTTTTAACTGTTTTTATAATTATTATTTGAAATAAAATTTTACGATGCATGATGATAAAATCTATTGCAGTTATCATTTATTTTATTTATTAAACAGAAATTTTGTAAATTGTTTCAACTGCTTGTCTAAATATTAAAATTATTTTACGTTTATCTTATTTAGTTAATAAATATTGAACTTGTTTAAAGTTTGCATAATTGAATTGATTGAATTGATCAATTAGAAAATTTGTATAATTTCTTTTTTAATGTATATTTTAAAAAAATTAAGAGAATAAACATAAAATAATTTTAATTATCCCTCTAGAGGTACATGAAACAATTTAGGAGCCAATACGGAACCAGATTATTTCTTCAAATGGAATATGACACCGAAAGAACATATATTATTCTAAAATGTAAATAGTAGAAACTTAATCATACAGTATTTTCAATATTATTGAAAGTTTTAAAATGTTTCTAAATTATGTAAAATTACATTTTGTCTAAAATAATTTAGAAGCTTTGTTATCGGATATCTCAAGTCTTTTGAAAATATTTTAGTAACGCTTCTATTTTACTGTAGATAAAATACTCGACATGAAAATGAATCTTGATACATGGCAATAAGTTTATAATTGGTGACTTTCATTGCTATAGCTATCAACTAAATAGAACATCTAAAAATGGGTTCCGAATTGGCTCCGGATATATATAATATCGAGCTGAAAATATAATAATTATATACACACATTGGTCAAACATCTATCTATATTAGCAAAATAAAAGTCCTGCGTGGATGTTCTGCACTAGTCGTTCTCGCTCTCTTGACTGAAAGAATCCGTCTACACTACAGAAGCTAATTAACGGTGATGAAATAAACCACTAAATCAATCGGCAGCAAATAATAGTTATTCTAACATACTTACATCAATATTCCCATCTACTTCGCTGAAAGGGTGCTTTTAAAAAGAACAGAATCGAATCAAATTTAAAATGAAATAAATAACGTTCTAAGCAATTTTGTTCTAAGCGCGTTTAAAAACGGACTGCAAAAGTAGATGGAATAAAGATGCCCGAATGTGTGTAAAATACGGAAAATTAATCTGTTTGGGAGCGGTGTCAACCGGAATTTTACTTAACTCAAAAAAGGTCAAACACGAAATGAAATCGGCACTACTTCTGTTTTTGTTTCTGTTTCTGTACTGTGTCTTGTTAAAGTTAGAAAATAATAATTGTATTTATTCACTGTTCACTGTTAAGAAATAATAATTAAAACAATTATTTGGTATCAAGTTCTGTTTATTTAGAAGAAATATGATTCTATTCTGTTGTTACAAAATATTATTTGAAACAGGGATAAATAAATTTTACAATAAATTTAGTTTAAAATAAATAGAACTTAAATTCAAACAATTAAATTAATTATTGTGAATTATTGTTATGTAGGCTGGGTAATTGTTATTTATTCATTTCAAATTATGAAACAAGGTTAATAATTAATTATCTATAACATAATATATATATATATATATATATATATATATATATATATATACAACGGTTACAATGAATTTTGAGTAATAATTCTATTTATGCTGCTATCAAATGTTTGTACATTAGTTTGAGAAAAATACTTGAAATAATATTTAATTTCCTTCAACTATTATTTCAAGAAATAAGCTTAGAAATGCTTGAAATAAAAAAGTTTTTACTACTTTTGAGGCAACAATATATAGAATAATTTAGCATAAGAAATTGGTAAAAGAATTAATTTTTTTGGAAAATATCGATGATAGGTATTTACATCGAATTATTATTAATTAATGAAATATATATATATATATATATATATATATATATATATATATATATATATATATATGTCAATTAAATTTAGAATATACAAGACATTATACCATTGTTTTGTTTTTAAAGTCAAGCTTCATTTTAATTAATATTAAAGTTCAGTTTATTTTTCTTTGTTACATTTTCATTAATAAATTCTTTCACATTTTTTAGATAGTTAAATATTGTTCAAAGAATTTCATATTTATATTTAGAAATTTATTTTTGTACTTGATTGAGATTTTAAATTAATATTGTTTGGAAAGATAAACATGAGTAAACATAGTTTCGTTAACAGTGAATAAATAGTAATAAGTGTACTTGGATGTTAAATTGTTATTTGTTAAGTGGATTTATATTTCGTGTTCTCGCTTGAGTGAATAGGAAATTCAGCTGAAACGGAGTCTCCCTGTTGCTGTTTTGTATAAAAAATCCTTTTTCTGTTTGTGGCCCTGTTGATGTCCCTTGGTTGTCATTTGTGGGAAATAATCCATTAAACATCTAGTCAAAATATTAAAAAATGTCCAAAATAAATCAAATAACAAAACCCTTTCAAAAACGGTGAAATAAATATCAAAGATAATAAATATTTATCTTCATAGAAAAAATTAATTTCTTTGTTTGTTTAACATCAAATAAAATTCTCTTTGAAAATTATATGTCATATTGACTGCCAAATAATATTTACCTTCAATTTATCACATTACATTTTCATGAAAAATATTAAGTACTTTACTATAAAATTTTCAGAAGACTTTACATCGAAAATATGCATATTCGTATTTCGGTCGTTGTTAAATGCTTCTAAAATATTTTAGAGAAAAATGCTTCAAATAAAAGTGGTATAAACTTTTATTACAAGCATTTAGGCACGTTTAACAATGAAACTGAAACGCACATTTTTAATGATGTAATTGTTAAGTACCTATGAAAATGTTATAGATTTGTATTAATATAAAAATATATAAAATTTAGTTATTACAATTTGCCATTTTAGAATGACGTCATAGCGGAGGGCAACTTTATTTTATAATCTCACTATTAACAGATTATAGGAGAACAATACTTGAAATTTTAAATGATTATATATCGTTGAAATAATACAGATGAACAGCAGCCCTCCAAGAAATATCATTTAAATATATTTTTTGTATAAAACATTGAGAGTGAACAAAAAATAGAACAAGTTCAATATAAAATAAGAACATAACATACAAAAAGGTGTTGAGTAGGTATCACTGGAGAAACGAGAGTACAAACAAGTAGAGAAGTATGTATAACTAGAGAAAATGTAAAAAGTGTAAAAGTGTTGGCAGTATCAGAACAAAAAGAAGCAACATCTACGATCAAAACAGTAAATAGGAAAAAGAATAAAGCAATAAATCACATACGACAAAGTCAATCATAACAGATGAAAATACAAAAAAAAAACAATTCTTGAAGAGAAACGTCAAAATGGTACTCAAAGGTTGCATATGTCCATCTTACCAGTTCCTCATCATTGAGTGTGGCTCTCGGCACCGCTGATGTCAGGCCCGCATTCCTCTTGGTGGCAGCCATTGTCTGCGCAGAACAAATGCAAAGAAGTTAGTGATTTGATAGAGAATGTACGGTAATACTGATTGGTGCATGGTATAGTACAATGCCGATGCTAGTTTGTACAAAGCTGGTAGCAGTTCGCAAGCTAGATATTGCACTAGCCACTAGCTAGTGATAAGGATTGTATTAAGAACTATATCATTATTTAACTGTATATCTACAAACTTAAATGCTCATTAAAACCAATGATTTGTAACTTGAAAGAGATAGCGAATACGAATCCAATATAGAGAAATACTGTCTCTGAATATGCAACATTCATCGCCAAGATATACCAACAAGACTTAAATTTTAACTCTCGCTTTCTACTGACGCCAGATTATGGGCTAACTAATTTTTTTACTGGTAAACAATATGAAATCAAGGCTTCAAAAATTTTTGACGTCTTTAGAGCGTTTGATAATAGTAACATAATAGTAATTTATTTTATGTTTTGTTCAATTAATATTTTCAAGTGTCTGATGTATTTCGATTTATAATGTACAGTAAAAATAATGGTAAATTTCTTATTTGTTTGGCAATATATGGTTATTAAAATAACTAGACTAATAATTGCCGTATAAAAATATAAAAATAATTATATAATATATAGAGAGTAAATTTGAAAACTTTTTTGATGACAAACTACGGAAAAAGTTTAAGAAACAAGGTTTATCGATCGAATTTTAGTTCATACTTTAAGTTGAAAAACCACAACTAATGCACGAACTAAAGTTTCACACAACTGTTTGGTTGTCGAAAACAACGATCTATATGTAGCCTTTACTAGAGTAAGTACATTTCAGAAAATTATGAAATTAAATATTAAAGAAGATGTTTGAAAAGAAACAGTTTTCTATGAGTAAAATGTTTCAAAATAAAGCAATGGCACAAGAAATTATAAATTTCAAATGTTTTAAAGTAGTAATAATAGTAGGTAATTAATAAAGCCAGAAGAACGTTAGACGTTTCAAAACAAAACGGATGATTGTGAATAAAATCTGTCAAAATAAAATAAAGTTTTTGAAGTCCCTGAAAACATGAAAAATATTTGAAAGCAAGCAATCTTGCGCTTTACCCGAACTAATTATAATAATCTGAAAAAGAACGAAGAGAGTATAATTTGTAAAGCTTGCGAGCATGCGCAAAATCGCAGTTCTCCATGCTTTTCAAGAATAGCCCAAGCGACAAAATTAATTTAGTATAGATAATTAATTTCCAAAACACTCGGAAGATGAATTGAAGTTTCGATTTATTAAAACGTGTCATTAATTTTACCGCTCGGTATACTTCATTATTTGTAATTAATAGTCATTAGAATTTTTGAGAAGTATTTACAAATTGTGTTCAAGAAGACTAATTAATATTTGAAAAGATTAAGTAGAAGTTGAGTAATCATAGCATGATGATGGCAAACTTGTAAAAAGTTGTAATTAAGAAAAAATGAAATATAGGTCAACCAGGCACAAGTGAACCGACATGTTTGTACATATTGCGTGTATATTCAAAAGATCTTAACAAACTCAGTTTAAGAAAATAGTTTAGGAAAGTTCAGCAATAGAAAATATACGGACATGTGGAAACTGTTCAGATCACTTAAGAAATTCTCCCAGATCTGCCAACATTTTCCTGCTGACTGTACTGTGGAAAGCATTTAACTAGTTAATGTCATCCATATTTTAGTGCTGAACAATATATAAATTTAATTCACATTTTTGTCGAAATTCACTAATGCGTAGTTCAACAATGAACTATGTGAAAAAACATTCCATAACATTTTGACATGATTTTTAAGAGAATGCAACACTTTATAATTCTAAATCATAAAAATTCAGTCATCCAGATGTTTTATGATTTATAATACTGTTAAAACATTCACAATATTTTGTTATAAATACAAAACAATCAAGCGATCATGTAACTCCTTGTAATGCTAATCAAAATTGGTACCTACATATAAATGCAAAAACATATAGAGATAGTAAGCAAAATTGAAGAAAATACAGTAAATTTATACTAATATTTTATGCATAAACATTAATATTAGTTTATAATATTTACTATCATAGTTTATTGAATACTCGGGATTAATTCGGAATCTTTTATGTTAATAATTTGAATACTCACATCGAAAGAACAAACGAAATACGTTGTTGTTTTCTTAAAATAATATATTCAACATGAAAATTACCAAAATCAAATTGTAGTAACGTTTGTCTTACTAATGCAAATATATATAACATAAAGTGGTTCCAAATTGACCACGGGATTAACGAGTGAGAGTATTAAAAAAATAGGATGTAAAAAAGTAAGAATATAGCTCGTAACAATAGTTCATAAAATATTAATTAAAAAAAATTGAAAAGAATTAATAAACTTTTGTTTTGATTAACAGCCATAAATACTTCAACAAACTCTTAAAATTAGTTCCTTATATTTGTTAAATAACTCCGTCACAAAAAAGTTCAATTTGCTGATCAACTTTAAAAAGTTTTTGAAGTTTTTAATCCAACATATTGACATCATCGACAGCAACATGAAATGAATTTCAATCGTTTGAACTTTACATGATGATAATTTTCATTTCCATCCATGAGTCCATGGTAATCCACAAAAACAGTAATCGTAACAGTGTTTTGTAACCGGGTAATAACAAATAACAGTGACTGTTGTTTGTTTTTCCCACTGCTTAGTCCTTCGAGAATCGAGACAAACCTTTGTCAGTAGGATAGCAATTCCAACGAGCGTCCCATAGGAAACTAGTGGTCAGCTGCAGTTTTGTTGACATGCAGCTAGGACTCACTGTTAGATTCGTGATAATTACGTGTACAGCAAATATTAAATTTAATCCTAAAGGAAATTTTAACAATGGTATTATATGAATTGCAAGTTGTTTTAATGACAAAAATGTATTGTTTTAACTGCGCTACATAAACAGACAAATTTTAAATATAACGAAATCTTCTTAAATCACTGCAAATTTATACAGTACTGAATATCATATTTAAATAATTCTAATCAGCTAAATCTTTTCGTTGAATAAAGTGATGGATAGCTGTCTGATTCAGTATTAATTATTCTATACGCTCCCACTTTTTCATTATTATTTTTATTAGGTGGATCAGTGGTATCGAATCTGCCTGTGGATCTTGCGAACCCTGGTTCGATCCCCACAGCCGACAAACAATTTTCACCAATTTAAATCTACCCCTGTGGCTCCCCATCCACTAACATCTTTGAGGGCCGTAATTTGACGGCTGGTAAAATATATCACTTACCAAGATCTGCTTCGGCAGAGTGCCACACCCAGCAATGGGTAAAAGGCGTAATGATATATTTATTTATAAATTTATTCCAATTGTAGTAGAGTTTATAATGAAGTCCAATCCACTTGTACACAGTTATATTTTTTATATAAGTTGAAATAAGTACAATATGAATTCGCGAGCTCTCGCTTGTGAAGCATAGATGTAATCATAAAGAAAAAGACGCAAATATATTTTCATCTTTAATATTCTAAGGACATTGATAATATAAAATAATTTTGATACAGTCTAAAAGTACGTTTCTTAATAACCATCTGATTCCTCCACAGAATTTTGTTTTGCCATAACTCCTGTCGATTGAATGAACAATTTTAAAACAATTATAATGAAAAACTGTTTGTTCTCTAATAGTAAAAATGTCTGAGAAATCTTGTTTAGATTGGTTGAGTTCATACACGTGATTAGTAATGGACGTATTGAAATGAATCATTACACACATTAAAATTTTTCAGTAAATCTTATTTACGTATACGTAATTATAAATGGACGGATTTAATTGGATAGCTATTTAAATAAAACATTTCCTTAAAAATATGTATTCTTTTTTATTGCGAGCTTATAAGCTCTATAAATTAACTTAAAATTTATGGCTGCTAAAATATCGTTGAATATAATTTTGAGAAATATTCCTACAATACAAGCATTGACATCAACACTATCTTTGAACAACATCAACCACAACATGCAGAAGTGCAAAAACAGAACATCAGAACATGAGAACAAGCAAGTCGCAATTGGCGCGTGCAGAACAGACAGCTGACTGTGATATAACTTGACAACGGAAGGAAGTTATAGATCAGTACCTTGAGCACCTGATGGACGGAGAGGTGAAGCCGCGCGGATCAAACCATCAAACAGAGAACAAATAACACACACGAGTTAATAACACCTTGCAGATTATCACATGGATATATGGTGGAGCGATACCGGGTAAGAAGGAAGATTACCAACGTGGTAATGGTAGCTCAAACTTATACGTTTAATAATATTACTTTTAGATCTGTCTGGAGGTGGCCTTACGAATATTACAACCATAACCAGACTGCCCTAAATTTCCTTCTAGAGTATAAAATTAAGTGAAAAAAAGGTTAAAATTTCGATACTCTTATTTATTTATTATTTTATTTATATTACAAAATATTTTCTCGATCTTTATCTGTTACTGTTCAGTGTGTTAATGGCAACCCTTATTTTTCATGATAGATACTGCTACTTCGGCATTCTATTATCAAAATTATTTATTCCTGTATTTCAATTTTATTTTTATGCATTATAGAAAATATTTGTTTTTTAATTACACTTTTCACGAGGGTGTCAGTGAGTTGTTATTATATTAGTTTTCATTATAACAGATGCGTATATAAGTAAGCAAAAAGCAAAATATAACAAAAAAATACCCAGATAAATTATTTTGAAATTGTTGTAATCTATAGTGTAATCATAAAAATAAAAGTTATCATTAAATTGTCGATTATTAACAGATAATGATAAAGTTACAGAATATAGAGGCATATCTGGCATCAATATCCATCACAATATCTTCCCGAGCCTTCGGTAAATAGTTATTGATGAACCAATTGTAAGAAGGTTAAGGAAATTTAAATTTTATCGTAGTTGAAATTAAATATCGATACTAATTCAACTCCAGTTTCTACTTGGTTTATTTATTCCAGTTCAAATAAAACCATGTGGCTAACTGAAATAAACAAACTCACATTGATAAGATGAATTACTTGAAGCTAAACCTAATTCAGTAAATCTAGTAGTGGAGATAAAGTACGCAAATTATAGACAATCAAATAGAATAACAAATAAATACCTGTTTCAATAAACAATATTTCATTCAAATGATAAATGGAATACGTCTATTATAAAATTTGTCAAAAATATGAAAGAATTATATATAATTTGAAATAAATCATATTGCAAGATTTTCAATCATTATGAACATTACAGAAAAAATGAGTAGGAATATAATTAGATCCTTTGATAGTTTATAATCCTTTTCCAAACTTTTTATGGCTTGAGCTACCAATATCACTTGTAAATAGGAAAAGAAAAGTTCACACAAAACAAACACAAATAAATTCGAAATAAGTTTCATTATTCGTCCACCGAAGGAAAGGAAATATTCAGAAAACCTTTTTCCGAAACACAATCTAAAACTTATTGGATTCGTAACATCAATAAAAATATCTTCAAAGCTGTGCCAACCTTTCCACATATCAAAAATACGTTTAAAATAACAAATATACCAACATAATTCTACTCCACTCCTCCAATAAGTTTGAAATACGATTCAAAGGAAATAAAAGAAAAAAAATAGAAAATAATATCAGGATAACAATCACCGTTTACTGGGATACATGAAATTATTAATACGTACATCAAACAAATAACAGTAGGTATTTTTTTAGAGGATAACACATAAAAAAACATTGATTTAACAGAAACAATCACAGTTATTAGTTATAGGATACCACACCACAGTTTAAACACATGATATATCATCGTTAAAGAAGTTGTAGTAATGATTACAACAAAAACTTTGATGAGATGATAAGAATGAAGAATTTGTTTATGAGGAAAGTAAGCTATGAAGAATGATTATGAAGAAATATATACTTTGAAAGTATTTGAAGAGCAGGTTTGCAGGGCTGTATCTTGATATTTTTAAATACAGTTCTGTTAATTGAGTGCAGAGAAGGATTTTTATATTCTTTTCAGATTTAATGAAAAAGTTACCATTTGTTGACCTGAAAATTAATCATTATTAAATTTTTGTTCCACTGGGAAATGACATATTTTATTAAAAAATTCGATTTTCATATGAAATAATTTAAAAATTTGTTACACAGTTTTTATAGTACCAAGTATTTATCGTAACAAAAAAAATTTAAAAAATTGGATAGAATTATTTCTTTTCACTAGATACATTTAATTAGCATTTAAACAAATATATACTTAACAATTGATGATATCAAATTGAATTATAAAGAGAGAAATTCTGGCGATTTCCCAGTTCTTCTCTCTATTCTCTATAATATAATTAGATAAACTATTTATAATAATCCCTGACCAAAAGGTGAACTAATTTAATATTTCATATAATAATTTGATAACCGTCGTTATTTCATTGTAAAATTAATAAGTTTGTACTGAATTGATTGAATATACTATAACTTTTACATTTTGAACTTAAAATCTAATAATTCTGCAGTAAAAATAACCGAGAACGCACAGCAATACTCAAGGGACGTACCACTTGATTCTAATTAATCTGCTCAAAACTTGTTGTCACCAAGGTATTCTGAAGTCACACTTTAAAAAAATAATATACCTATATAATAATATTTTTTGAAAAGATAAATAAACTACTTCATTGTGATATTTAATATGAAATATTTAATTGACTTGGATGACTCCAATATGCTTGATTTCTATAACTTAATTTTGGAGTTAATATTCTTCGAAATTGGAGATATCATCTAAGTTGAATATACATTATCATAATAAAAAATACCAATGAACAATATAAGATAGAAGCCACTCATCTGAGTAGAAAATCAAACTGCACGCATTATATTCTTCTTTCTTTCAAATCAAATATTGAAAAAATCAGCATGTAACAAAAACCTCTATTAACAAAATCCTTGCGTCAATTATAGCTCACATCCGGTGACTCAAATCGTCCGAAACGCCTCGTAATCTGGCAAATGACCACGGAGCACCCGAGTACCTGTCTATCGCGGAGAACTTGACCGGTACCGGTTCGAGAGGAGAGGATGATCACTGTTCGCCCGATCCCGATGCCATTTCCCTGCGGACGCCGATCGCGTAATTGCCGGGATTAATCAAGGATACCTTCTAGAGCAGAACTTGATTACTAGGACAACGGAGGAAATATTGGTAAAGGGTTTGAAACTGGAAGGATTAGAGAAAGTATTTGTTTTGAAATTAAGAATTTGTAATAGGAATTTGGACTGTAGTAATTATTTTCTGTACAACAGGAACTTAATCCCAAATATAACAGTAGTTTATAGTGGAATTTGAACCACTTAAACACAGGCATATTTTTTATATACTCGTAATTTCAAATTAATTATATTAATTGTTACTTTTGCCAGGTATCTGTTGATCGTTTAGAACTTGTTTGTCAAAAAAAGTATACGAAGTATCGAACACACAAATATGTCGAAATACAATAAGAGACTTAATTGAGGGATTGAAATACAAATTCATTAAAAGTACATTCTCGAATTGAAATGCGTTTATTATTAGCAGTCTACTATATTTGAAAATAGTATTATTGATTCTAAGCTTTAATATTAACAACACAAATCTTTTTCTTGATACGAAAATAGGTCAAAAGGAAAACATATTGAGGATCAACCCCATCTACCAACATGTCAACTGAAAACCCCAGCAGTTTTCCAGGCTGTCTCCAACCGTCACTGCTCTACTCTATCTAGTGATGATCTCTACGACTTACCAGTTCGGACACCAGGGGGATGGACTTCCTGCGCGGCCGGATATCCGGCATGCTGTCGATGTTGCTGTAGAATGGGTTGTCGCTCGGGTGCCTGTAAAATACAACATAACCAGGTTATAGACGACGTGCTGTGGCAATGAAGCTCAATTAACTGTGGCCAACGTTCCACACGACGACAATTAGACCAGACGAACTTATTTCAGTAACAAATTCATTACTGATTGTGGTTGTTGGAACACTGCCATTGCTAGTGTTTGTTTAGGAAATAAAATTGTCTTATTTAGGGCTGATTATGAGGGACATTTTGATGATGTGACATATACGTGACCCGCTTTTAACTTTCCCGACCTATATAAACAGGAAACTATTTGTAATGGTGATTTTCATCGATCGCAAGATTTGGTGAATCTTCACGTTTTAGATACTACAGGAATATAAAAATATGGTTAAAAAAGTAATCGACATTGAAGTTTTGAAATGTTTAAGTTTATGATTTAAAACTGAGGTTAAATACAATAATAGGCCATATTCAGTCAATTGTAATATAATATTTTTAGTTTTACATTAATTTAGGGTTTTATCACAAAAATCGTAATAGCAAAAATAAACAATAATTTGATTTAAAATAAGTTTTACTTAAAATATATATAGAAATTATTAGATATTCATTTGTTATGTTATTTTAGTAAAATATTTTAAAAACGGATCATTATGTTTGATTCTTAGTGAATATATAATGTTTTTGTATTCCCATGTGGTATTAAATTAAATTTCTCATATTATTGTGGTTGGGAAATTGCTGTGTTGGCTACGTATGAGTTTACTTTTATAATATACTTTTCTGATGGGGTAGGTGGCTCAGTGGTATCGAGTCGGCCTGTGGATTTGAGAACCCGGGTTTGATTCTCACAGCCGACATACAATTTTCAGCACGTTAAAACTACCCCTGTGAGAGAGCCGTGTTTTGGCGGCTGGTAACCGCACTTTACGCGAAGAAATATATCACTTACCGAGATCTGCCACGGCAGAGTGCCATATCCAGTAATTCATAAAAAACGTGATGATATATTTATTTTTATTTATATAGTTTTCTGGAGAAATAGTATTTTAAAACCTAGTCTACCATTTAATTCAGAATAGTTTTCTACATAAATATGAGTACTTATTTTTATTGATTCAAATTTTATTTAAAATATTTGTACATAAAATATTTTAGACCAGAGATCAGAAAAAGGAAAAACACTCAAGGACAAAAATTAAAATTATCTGAATATTGGTAATAGATTAATTGAAGCAAGACAAATTAAATGTTATATAGCGCATCTTTATTTCTAATTTAGTTTTCGAGTTATGATCGCGAAAATAGTAATTTTTATTCTAAGTGCGCAAAATTAGTGTTTTTTTGTTGTGCGTGAGAATGTTACTTTTAGTCGAGACCGAAGGTCGAGATAAAAAAGTCATTCGAACGTACAAAAAAAAGAATTTTGTCCACGAAAAACAAATAATTTTTTTTCTAATACTGTAAATAAGCGTGCGCGAAATACTCATTTTGCGTACTAGAATGCAAAATACTCATTTTTCACACTACGGTGAAAAACAGTGCGCAAAATACGCGTTGTCACGGTATAATGTTAGTATTATAATGTAAATGATGAAAAAAATCACGTACTTCGCGAATTGATATTAGTGAAAAAAAAACAAACATTTTTTGACAGTGTAGAAAAAGTTGAATTTGTCACACATTTGAAAATTAGATTTTCTTCTTTTAACTACAGGCTCTAATTTGAGATAGTTTTTTTTAATAAATATGAATATTTTTGTGAAAAAGTAATAACCACACGGAATTTTTCAATTAAGAAGCTTAGTTATATTGAATATTTTTATAGATTTAAATTAGTGGATGAATTTATAATTGTACAAAATGTAATACCCGATAAAAATTAAGAAAACCATAATTTTTGCCGAAATTAATAATCAGATCCTGAGTAAGTTTATTAAAAAATGTTTTCCACAAAGTTTAAATATTTTATAACTTTTATCATTGAATTTATCAACTATACTTTTTTACTGTCTGAAATGTGCGTGAAATTAAATACGATAAAATTATATTGCACTTTTTCCTGCAAACATTAATTAAGTTCTATTTCTTTCCGGTACCTAGTATGATGGTGTAGATGGAGTTACGGAATTCAAATCCGGAGATCCCGAATTCGAATTCCACTCAAGCTAAAAATTATATGAACTATCACACTGCGGCTTGGTGTGTCTGAGATTAAGTTTCTGTTATACAACGTAACAAAATAAATAAATAAAGCTATTAACACCGACAGTCGTATATTTTGTTTCGTCGGTCAGTCGGAAAATCGTGCGCCTATAACATGATAGGTATCGGCAAACCCATCGTAAAAGAGACTAGCCTCGTTATAAGAATTCGGCTTGATACAGTCGCCATTTTGTCTCGTGTCAAGGACAATTGCAAATCGCTGAAGAAACGCGATGACCAGAATTTCAGATCGTTGGTTTTACATAAAATGCTTCTTATTTTTTTGTTGTGATCTGTTGATTTAATATTATGTTTTTATTTCCTGTTTTATTTTGCTTCCGTTTGGCTTTTTTTAGATGTTTATTGAAGAGAAAGTAGACCAAGGTTTCAGGAATAGTTTGATATGAATTTGTTGTTTATTTTGTTATACAATTGAATTTTGAATTTATTATGTACGCAGATGATTCGTAAAATATATTTTTATTGACATTTCAAATCCGTCAAATATGGAATTTATATAGACGCAAAATAAATCGAATTTTTAGCGTTAACATAGAAGAATTTGAAAACATACAGAAAATAGGCACTGCTCAAATCATATGCTGCCATGCAGTCATAGTTCTGTATTTTAGTTTTTTCTTTTGCAACTGAGGTTTTACTAGACGTCACCCATCCAAATACTAAATATTTATTGATTTACTACTCTGCACAACAGAAAATTCATGCTAATTGTAGTACAGGGAACATACAGCTTATGGTGAATTCAAACCATTGCAACGCAGTTGTATTTTTTGGCTATAAGTTGAAGTTAGCGAGAATTAAATTCGCGATCTTTCATTTCTGAATTATTCTTTATAATATAATTGGTTTACGTACAGTTGTAAAGATTTGTAAAAATATAACACTATAAAACATAAAGTTTAATATTTTTAAAGTAAATATTGATATAAATTTACAGTCATGTAATGCTAGTATGATGAATTGTTTAGTTCAGTAAACAGTTGATGTTCAGTTAAAAATATAACAAGCAGGTATCTTACTGTAAAAGGGCGTCGTAGTTATATTAATAACTATAATCGATCTTCTTGACACTTTGATGTGTCCTAAACGAATTATACATACCAGAAAAACTATTCAAAATATCACGTTTACTGCATACATACGTTACACTGTTTTATACTCAGCCACAGTTTTTCAAAGTTATTTCACATTATTGAACTTGCCTCGTATTTCGAATGAAATCTAGGTGAAACACGTGTATTTTGGTAAAATTGAGGGTGAGATATTGTGACCAGTTAGAAAATTAGAATTACACTTCAAATTTATATTTCTTTCAGAACAATTAAACCTCACCTTCACTGGCGTGTGCAGCGTAAAATTAGTGGGGAGACAACATTTTAGGGCCCCTAATATAAATCGGGCCCCAAAAAATAAATTATAGTTATAACTGATATATCATTTCCCGAAATATAACTTATATTCAACTATACATTCATAATCGAGTCTGTGGATCTTGAGAATCTTGTTTCGATCCCCACAGCGGACAAACCATTTTCACCAAATTAAATCTACCCCTGTGGCTCCTCCTCCACTAACATCTTTGAGGGCCGTGATTTGACGGCTGGTAATCGCACTTTACGCGATGAAATATATCACGTACCGAGATTTGCTTCGGCGGAGTGTCCACACCCAGTAATGGGTAAAAGGCTTGATGATATATTTATTTATTTAATATACTTTTTTTACATACAATTATATACTATTTTATAACATTCGCCGCTCGAATGTGACAAGAATTTTGAATTCATCGATGACTTCGTCAGCCGTTATTGATTTTCAAAAAAACTCTTGTCATAAAAGCGTTTTAGGGGACTCTTCCAAAAATTCTGAAGAGCCCCCCCCTCCCCCCCCGTGTACACATGCCAGTGCTCACCTTTCAAATTATCAACATTGACATCTGGTGTCATATTTCCAAATGTCATTACATTTCGTTAGTAAAAAGTATATTTTTAACGCTGCTCGTTAATGACGCAATAAACTCGCATTATTACTTTGGTAATAACAGGCTTCTGTGACCATTACTGTATTTTTTCCTGGCTCCGAAACTCAATGCGAAACAAGTCTCTTAACGTACCCGAGCCACATAAGACAGGAATAGTTTCCTTAGATTCATTGAGAGCTGCCGTTATTTGATACAATACAAGGTGTTGTCGCTGATAATAAATATAATTAGAGATAACAAGTGGAAAAAGTTTTCAGAACTCAAAATCAATAAAACAGTTTTTTAAATTATAGTTCTGTTAATTTTATTCATTCCGTCGTTTCGGTACACTCAGTGTGTACCTTCGTGAGAAAAAATAATCAATAATAAAACGTAACTATTTATAAGTAACAAGTAAACAAGCAATTATAATTTCTTGAAGAACGGAAGCAAAGTTTTATTCAATTTAGAACCATTACAATTGTTCATGTTGTTCTTGTTCTTGTAAATTTCAAAACCTCTGATTAACTGCCCATTTATTCATTTAGACCCGGCAACGATTTTTGTGTCTTGAAATTTAATTTTGTGTAGAAATTTTATTGTATGCTGAGCAATCGAAGATTTATTAGGGTAAATCAGTCAAATGGAACGCTTATTTTCACGTCTTGTTAAAATCGTTCTTCCTGTTTGTCCAATATATACTTTACCACATTCACAAAGAATACTATATATTCCAGAAGACTGAAGAGGGACAATATCTTTTGCATTCCTCAATACTTGTTGAAGTTTCATGTGAGGTGAAAAATAAACTTTGATGTTCTTGCTTGTTCATATTCGGCCTATTTTATCTATAATATTTGCTGTAAAAGGCCAGGACGCAAAGATGATATTATAATTGTCGACAACATTATTCTTTTCTTGAAACTTTCTAGCATACAATATTTTATTTCTCGTAGCCATTCATCATAAATATCTCTTTAAGTTTGTTTTTTTCTGCGTGGCAAATGGTCACTGCTCTATGAAATAAATATTTTATTGTTCCAAATTTCTGAGCAGGATGATGATGTGACGAAGCATGAATATACTGGTTTGTGTGTGTTCGCTTTTTGTACACATAATGTAGAAGGTTAGCGTCGTTTTTTCTTTCCAAGAGAACATCCAGGAAAGTTACGACACTATTTTTCTCCAAGTCCATTGCAAATTTAATATTCTTATTAAGATGATCAAGAAATGCAAACAAGTTATTCTGTCTATGGGGCCAAACAGCAAATACAAAATCTACATTTTTAGACATGCGTTAATGTGTCAACGTTCTTGTTCGATTTTTGCGGAAAACTTTACTGAAAGTTGAATGATGTATCTCTTTTGATTATAAAGTCATTATGGTTTACGTAATAATTTATTTATTTATTTATTTATTTTATTTATTTATACAAATAAGAGAAACCAACAGTATAAAAATACCAATAACAGGTTCTCACGGATTAATCAAAGAAAACTAAATTATAGTTTAATAATTAACAAACATTTTATAATAGATTAGATGCTAATACCATTTTAAAGAACTTGAATTGGATCAGTTGTACAGTAATATGTTAGTATATGATGATACTCGTAAGTATGAAATTGAGAATAATTTCTGCTAATGATCTGCTGCTTCAAATAAAAGTGGCAGAAAATTAAGTTTATGTATTAAAAGTGGTCTTTTATTGAGAATAAAAAGGTTGTAAAAATGTAGCTATAGAAAAATAAGAACATTGACATTTATGATTTAATGAAATCAATATAATTACAACCGCATGCCGGTTTTTAATCTCGAGTAAAATAACATGCCTTTTTATTTACCATTATATATTGTAAATTTAATTAATATATATACTGATGGACAAAATTCGCAAAAAGTACAAAAATATTTATGAAATTATAAATGTCAAATTTGCCTAATTGAACAAATAACTATTTCTCTGAAATAATATAGGACAGCGATAAAATACGATGTCAAATTGTTCACGTTAAATTCAGATACGGGGCTTAAGAACTGGCGTTGATCATGATATGTCAAACTTGAGACGAAGATAGGGTTGCTATCTTCTTCGAGTTAGTGACCCGGAGATTGTGGACCCGTGTGATAGAAAAGGAGATATACATAGCAAGTTTTTTCAAAACTAATAAAATGTTCTAAATATAATTGAGATAGTACAAGAAACTTTCGATTTTAAAAATAGTCCAGAAATAGTTTCACATAGACCTACTTCCGAGATGTACTAACATATTTTAAAATATTTAAAAACATTTCTGGAAGATTCATCGGTGTAAGTAAAAATATTTTAAGAATATTTTAGAAATATTTCTGATTATTAGGGTATTATTATAACTACATTATTATACAAATAATTGCTTCTCTTGACCGGGTACTTTGTACAAACAAATACGTAACTCGTATGTTTACAAAGCTCGAAACTTATTCACTGGAAAATAATAAGGTTTATTACCTTTCAGCCTATTACCAAAACAAAATCAATTATTAAAATATTTACATTTACTGTCGCATATGCGTAAACTTTAGATCTATACATTGTCCCACGACATAAGTTTCCCAGAATACCCTGCTGAAATGATTCTAGTGATACATGTGTTTGGAGCAAGGACTTTTTATCCTTAGACACCGCACGGCGTATACTGCTACATAGTTTGTTTTGAAGTAGATACTCCCACCGGCGAGGGGTCGGTGGGGAACGAGACGTATGCCCAAGTTGGTAATGCGTAATGCCTAGATTAGATGTTTACAGCTTTCATCGTTCTCTCACGTGTTTTTGTTTGTTTACGCTCTGTGACAAGTGACGAATGTGATGTTATTGAATTTTGTTTTGTTTTCAAAATTTGATATAATGGTTCATTGCTGTGTTATGTCGAAGTGCCAAGAATATTAGTCTTCAAAAAAATAAATATAAAATTTCATATGTAAGTTTTCCAGAAGAAATAATGATGGTAGATCAGTTAATAGGGCTACTAGCGAATTTCCATTACAAAAAAGATAACGCTCCAGTGATAGTTCCTCAGTCCTTATGAGGATAATGAAGTGTGGAAAACTGTATACTTCTATATTATCTTTTTACTTTAAATTGTTGAAATGTGCAATTTATATAGAATTACTTAGCTTTCAATATTTCAATTTAATCTTTTTAGTATTAGTAAAAGAGAACTTTTTTTTTGTAAATTATTATCAATAATGTTTTAAAATTTAATCAAATATAATGTAAGGATATATATTTATTGCATATTTTTTTTTTAATTGTATAATTATAAATTTTATTATGATATAATTAACACGTTGACTGCCACGGCAATTTTCAGAATTCCGGTCTAAAAAGCCAATTTCATTTAATCATTTTATATTATTAAAAACTCTAATTATATTACATAGTAATCATCAAAAAGCATAGAAAATGTATTTTTTTTTAAAAAAGGTCTTACGAATTATCTCGTATTTGTTTATTTATTAATAAAATTTCTGTTCATGTAGCCAGCATTGATTTTTTGTTCTCTTCCCAGAAGCCATCTATCCATATTAGCACTGATATGTTACGAGTAGCTGCGCGAAAATGGTAAGTAAACACAGTACGAGATAACTCGTAGTCGGCGTCCTAGCAAAGAACGCAATCTACGAGTTATCTCGTAGTTGGCAGTCAACGTGTTAAAGGTTATACTGTAATAATACCGCTGGAATCTAATTTCCACTATAATAACTGTTTTTTTTTCATTTTTGCTCTATATGGGTTAAAATTATAGCAGCTGCTTAGGTCATACCAGCAGCAGCTGTCACTTTATATTTGTAGTTTACGCAACCCGCACAACAAGCTTGGGCTTATCCCTCCTACCCCACTGCTTTAAGTTTCTGCTTCACAACAAACGCTCGCATGCTGGATTTAAGGATTATAGATCATTGGTTTGGAGGTTACAAATATTTATGGCGCGAAATACAAAATAGAAAATCTGAACGTCAAGAAGCGTACATAGATGTCATCATTTTCTATAATGAAGTTGGCACAAATATAGATCAGTTCAGTTCAATTACACATAATTCATGTAATAAATATATAAAAATACATTCGTTTCTTGAATTTATTTTAAGAAAGTTATTAAATCATAACCCGGAGATTTTTAACATTAACCCAGAGCTCACAGAGATACGGTCTGAAACACCTTAGACAAAGGTACACTTTCAGTTGGCCTCCATAAACTTACCATTGCTGTCACTTGCATTTCTTTGTTTTTTCTTTTATTTTGTGTGTACTGTAGTATTTCTTTTTAAATAAATTTATATAGCATTTAGATCTGTGTTGCAGTTAGTTGTAATTTTAGTATTAGCAGAGATCATATATATATATACAGGGTGTTATATTTTAATAGACCCAGCAAATATCTCGCTTATTTATCAACTTAGCAATTTCTTTCATATAATATGATTTATACAGCAACATGTAAGCTAGTTGATGACGGATGTACATTCATGATATCATTTCCGGTTTATTAGTAATTAATATCAACTTGGAAATTTCAAATGGAACATACTATATTTTTTTACAAATTTGAAAAGTGCATCAAATTTGCTTTACAATCATGTAAAATAATCCATATGTTACATTATTAAAAAGTAAAATGGTGGGCACTTTATTATACACCTAATCGGAAAGAGAATAGTGTGCCATGACTGAGGCTTGAAATAAAACAATTAACTAAAACAATTGTAATTATTATTATTGAACGAAATAATATTTTTTGTTATAATAATACAGAAAATAAGAATAAAGAACACTTAATAACAACAAAATGATTTTATAACAAATATTCAAAATGACTCCCAGCCTCTTCAATTCATTTTCTCCCGATATGTAATGAAGCAGTAAACACATTAAACGGACTGAAGAATAAAAATGAAGCAGCAATTGAATCTTTATCTGCTGACCAAATAGAAAGGGCTACTTATTCTGTTTCAAAACATTGTGCATAATGCATTGAAGAGACATTTTAAATATTATTTATAAAATCATTTTGTTGTTATTAAGTGTTCCTTATTCTTATTTTCTGTATTATTATGACAAAAAAATATTATTTCGTTTAATAATAATTACAATTGTTTTAGTTAATTGTTTTATTTCGAGTCTCAGTCATGACTCACTATTCTCTTTCCGATTAGTTGTATAATAAAGTGCCCGCCATTTTACTTTTTAATAATGTAACATGGATTATTTTACATGATTGTAAAGCAAATTTGATGCACTTTTCAAATTTGTAAAAAAATATAGAATGTACCATTTGAAATTTCAAAGTTGATATTAATTACTAATAAACCGGAAATGATATCATGAATGTACATCCGTCGTCAACTAGCTTACATGTTGCTGTATAAATCATGTTATATGAAAGAAATTGTTAAATTGATAAATAAGCGAGATATTTCCTGGGTCTATTAAAATATAACACCATGTATATATATATATATATATATATATATATTAGTATTAGTATTAGCAGAGATCATATATATGTAATATATTAATAATTAATTAGAAATATAAGATAAGCTTTTAACTAGTGATGCAACGAATAGTAAATCTGCCGAATACCGATTACCGAATATTAGGCGGAACCGTGTGCCGAATAGCCGAATATTCGGTGAATATTCTGCACATTTTTGGCGTCAAATGATAAACCGGTGGGGATTGGCGGAGCGAAATTGCGCTCCTCCCCCTTCGGCAAATCCCTTGCAAATGACATGTTGTGTCTAGTTCGTTTGCCTTTGCACATCAGTGCAGTTCAAGCTTATTGTAAAATTAAATGTATATCACATTCTGATAATCCATATACATGGTGGGCAACCAATAAAAATCTATTCCCGCATTATCTAGCAAAATTTGCTAGAATTTATCTTTCTTCCCCAGGGAGCAGTGTTTATTCAGAGAGAGTTTTCTCACTTTGCCACTTTTAAATTTTAATTATAATTAACCTTTCATTAGTTATTGATAATATTATTTATTATTATTATTAGTAATTGACATTATTTATTATATTCTTATTTTTTAGTTATTTACAGTATTTGTGATTTTATTTGTATTTCTATTATACTGATTGAATAAATATTTACATAATAAATAAAATATAAATGTGTTTTTTTTTATATATAAATTAATAAATTGAATGCAACCGCTGTTCATGTTTTAGATGTGTTATGTCAAACTATTCGGTATTCGGCCGAATAGGAAACTACTATTCGGTATTCGGCCGAATAGTGAAACAGCTGCCGAATAGGCAGAATACCGAATAGTTGCCTAATATTCGTTGCAACTCTACTTTTAACGTCTTTATTATTTTCACCAAAAACATGTAACCAACTAAAAATAAATAACTACCGTAACATAGAAATATAACAACTTAACAATTGTAGTTAATTATAAAAAAATAAATAAACATTTCATTTTAAAATAATCAAGTCACCACACTACTCCTCCCAAAACGGGACAGCACGGAAAAACAAAAAAATAAATATTTACTTAGTACAAAATATATATATATATATATATATATATATATATATATATATATATATATATATATATATATATATATATATATATTTTACTCGTACTCGTAGTTTTATTTGTTTAACTTTTAGGTACAAATTTAAGATTCTTTTAATAGTATAGATCTTTCTTAGTAAAATATGATTAAAATATAAAATATTAATTTTATTACCTCCTTACTTTATTTACTTAGGAATTAGGTTAGTAAAAAACTGTACCTTTGTCGGAGTTCCACTTATCGTCTGTATGAACGCAGTCTTATTTAAATATCTTAATAGAGGATAAATGATTGCTAGAACGTTCTAGAAATAGATTCATGAATAAGATTGATGGTTTGTTAGCCAAACATTATAAGTGTGAGGACTCGGCATGATTGTATTACAGGATTTGTGTTACCAAGTGATAAAAATACGAACTAATGTTTCAATTTCAAACCAGAATAAAATATAGTTAATAACAAACTGTAAATGCTTATAAAATAAACAAATGAAATATAAAGTACAAATAGTGCACAAAATTAATAATTTATGTTCAGTGATTCTATAGTAACATTGTGTTCAAATTGTCGATACCATCATCATTCACAAATTATTTTGTATTTAATTATGTACATTACTAAATAGTAAATATACCTATGCATTGTTTTACTGTACTAGGCCATATTTTCAGTGAATTGATGTCATATTTTATGCACAACCTATTGACGTTAATGTTAAATTATGCATGTAATGTCATTGTAAATAAACAAACAATTCAGAAACAATTTGACTTTTATTTGTTCTTTTATGGCTGAAAATATAGTAACAATCAATTTCACAAATTGATTTTTAAAATTATTTTTTTTTTTTTCCTTCTGGCTTCCTGGCGGACCAACTGCTAAGGTCATATGCCGCCATTACGCCCTGATCCTGCGTTTTAGATTTTAGAGTCAACAGCAACGCAGGTTTCTCGGGACGGTCACCCATCCAAATACTCCCCGCGCGCAACGTTGCTTAACACGCGTTATCGCGTTCCAATGAGTTGAAAAATTATTATTGAAAAGATATATATTTATTTGACACTTGATACATATAAGATACAAGTTTATTAGAAAATAACACAAAATAATAGATCTGTATAATATCATTATACATATATTTGTAATTTAATGCTAGAAAAAAGTAAATCAACCCTATATGATTTTATATGTATTCTATGTAGAAGCTTTTTTGTTTGTACATTCAGAGTAACATAAACATGTAAATTATTATTTATATAAACATTATGAGATAGAGTTTAGTATTTATTTTCGTTCCTTACAAAACATTTAAATGTAATAAAATACATGTTTTCAGGTTTCCACAATACACTGATAAAATTACACTGAATTTTTATAGGTAAAGTTACAATTAAATTTTAGTTGTAAAGTGTAATGTTAAATTAACGAGAATTATAAAACATGAAAATATGTTTTCGATTTCTTGAAAGATGACAGTTGCTAACAACCAATAGCGTAACAAGATCTGAACAGTATAGTCAACTCAAAAATGTAGTCATTTGCCATGACAATTTTTTTTTACACAAACGTAAAAGTTAGTTTCTATAGCATCAAACTCGTGATATAAATAATATATTTTAACCCACTGTGTCATTGCTTAGAGTTAAATAATTGGTACATTAAAAAGAAATATTAAAAGTTCAATATAAATCGTTGAATTACTGGCTTTTTTTGTCAACAATGGTTAAAATATGATAAAGTTTCAGCCTGAGATTTAGACCATTATCAAGCAAGAATTACATTATTGAAGTAATTAAAATAACTACAAGTATTGAATATTCTATTGTAGTGATCAGTATCACTGCAAGAGTCTGCATAAGACATATTAATTAATATATTATACACCAAGGAAGAGAAGTATATGTTTTTTCCGAGGTTTAAAATTAAAGCGAATGTTATTTTGTTTCTGATTATAATGAAATGATTTTAGGACGTCAATCTGTGATTCTTATTTATTGCTTATAATAGTAGTCGGCAGTAAAATTGTACTTTTATATGGAAATTGAGATTTACTCTCTCTTGCCTGTCGCAGACCTCGTTGCGCTTAGGCTGAGGACCATACTAAATAGAGTAAATCTTATTTACTTCCCTAATAATCTAATATAATTTCTCCCGTAATTATTAGCAACGGAAAAATCTAATATTAATCCCGGTGCTCTTACGAGTACCTAGCTACGACACAGCGAACTAAAATGTATTTTTTCTATCACGATTTTGAGATATTATAGAAACCAATATTCACTGCCGGTCGTGAAAATATTTGGTTTTTCTCCCGTTGTTAATAATGTTAGAAAAATGTTTATTTTAATCCTGTTGCTAAGAATATTTTACTCTAGTTGCCAAGGAAAGGAAAACTAAAGAAAAATTGTAATCATTCATTTATTTATTAAAAAATTTAATATTATTCAAAAAAACATATGTTTTAAATATAGAGGTCGTGTAAAAATCAGCATAAACATCTCATGAGAGAAGTATTGTAGCTTTGCCTTATACTTAAATTTTTTACGTACATAAATATGACATCACGCTACATCCCATTATAATGATGTGGTTAACATTACATTCGAATTTGAAAATCCCGCGCAAACTAAAAATATGTATATAAAGTAAATGGGATTAACTTACTGCTAGAGTAGTATAAATGCATAAAGAAGTAAAAGAAAAAAAAGTTAAATTACGTCATTGAGAATGTAGCATTTATTATTGCCCGATATTTAAAATAGTTGAAACATGTGTGAAATGTCTTGAAAGAATTAGAAAAAAAGCAAAGAGCATACGGGCTATGTAAAAGTGACTCTTTAATATAAACATAGTTCTGCATTATTGATATTGACTCGATCTCTTATTCAAAAGAGAGTTAAAAAAAAGAAATATGTTATAACATTGACGGAGATTATTTAAACATTAAAAATTTATTCAATATTCAACTCCAAGTTAAAAACCATGAATCAAAATTTATTTAATAATGTATTGCAGTAGAAATATATAACAATATTTTAAAATCCAAATTGCACAAGTGAAATTAGCGATACATTGGCCAGAATTTCATTTTCCTTTATTAAAGTTCTATCCCGGCTATCACTTGGAGACGCACAGTCTGGAAGGAAGCTTTGGAAGAAGGAAAAACGTGGAGAGAAATCAAGGCCCTAGCCTTGAACCGAACCCGATGGAAGAGTTTCGTTGAGGCCCTATGCTTCTCCTGAGGAGCGAAAGGAGCTTATTATTATTATTAAAGTTCTATCAATTTATTGTTTATGTAGTTTAAAATTTGTTTTCTTTTGGATGTGTTCTGTATTTGCTATTGTCAATTTTTAATGGTAATTAAATTTTTTACCAATGCAAACATACATAACAACTGAAATTTTCTTTTTTGTTTACTGTCGTTTACTGTTATTAGATAGAAAATGTAATAGGCGTTAAAATTAATGGAGTCAGAATAATATTAATTTTTTCTGTTGTTAAATATTTCTGTATTGAATTATTTCTATACTCAAAGTACAACAGGGTACAACTGTATATAGGGTAGGACATGATCACGTAACATCTATGTAAAGTTAGAGAATCAAAAACAAAGAAGATTAAGTATGCAGAGTCTAACCACTAAGCCTTTACGTTTAATTCCATCTATCGGGTCATTAAATTAATTGTTTATAGTTCAATATTTCATTCCTCCATTACTTTCAATCCCTTGGCCTACATCACTAACCCGGGGCTATTTGATTCACCCTCAGGGCTGGGATCTGACCCAATGCAAGCCACTGACCAGTCGATCGACTGAATCCGCTTGTAGATTCATCAACGTCTAGCCACTACGCGCAAGATATTTTCTATTGATTCCAACTTCTGAACAGGAGGAGGAGGGTGCCATGATGTCTGATCGGAGGATTGGTCGCTGACCGGATGGATCTAATGATGGGATGGGAATGAGTTATGAATGGATCACGAATGTTTGAATTAAGATGATTAAGATAGAATAAAAGAAGCAATTGAAAAATGAGTAATGTAAAATTTACATATTCTGTTGAATTGGAATGTAGAATGATCAGGTCAAAATATAAATATAAGCTGTTATCGCACCATAAGTTAAAATGTCGCTGACTTATTATAAAAAATACAACTGCATCCAATTAGTTTGCATTTGCTTATAAGAATTAGTTATTTTGGATCTCAGATTTACTTTTAAGTTTTGCTGGATCTGCAATTGCAGAACTGCTATGCTCAGAATAAGGTAAAATATCTAAGTGGTTCGGATTCCATTATTAGCTGCAGCTGTGCTTTATTGGTATTTTTTTAACGTAATTGAAATACGGATCAATGTTATTTTTAAATATATTATAAACATAAATAATAAAAACAAAATATTTTTTTCGAAACATTGTAATGAATTAATTGCGCCATGAGACGTGTTAAATGGTAAGAATAAAAATTAGAGATGAATTCCTTTTACTAGAATTCTTGGCTTTATTTTAAATTTAAAATTTATTTAATTTAATGACGAAGTTTCGGAACTATGATTGGTTATATTTTCAAGTCTAAATAGTCGTTATAATAATAGTTTCTACGATCATTAAAAAATGGCTTTTCAAACCTATTTGGCGACAGAAAGTGAACAATCGCAGACCAAGGCTCTTTGTAGGCCGTTGCTATTGCCATATTACTTAACGAAAAATCGTGTAGAAAGAACACAGTATAATAAACACGTATTATGATGACCATTAATGTAATACTTATTTTTCAATATACTATTGTGATTTTTTAGTTTTGTTTGTATTGTTTTTCAAGTTACCTGCATTTTTAATTTTTACTAATATCAGATAATAGAAAAAGAATGTTATGTACATCTCTGGTTCAAAGAATTTTTGCAGACTTCGACTAGTTGCAGTTCTCGTTACGCTTGTGCTAGTCTCTTGCTTCGATCCACAAACAAGTACTTTCAACTCTTTGTATAAAAATAACTATTGTATATGGAAAACAGTTATTTATAAACCCCACTGTCTCTTTTTGATAGCTCTTACATGAACATAACTACGAGTAAATACACTGTTAATATAAAAAAGACAATTTTTCATCTAGTTATCACTATAAAAATATTTTGCATCAATAAAGTAAAGATCCTTGAAACTTAATTCGTGTTTACATGTACTGAAGTTTTTTCTTTTCTTGTAGTTGTTGATTTGGGCGTTAGTTGGCAGGGTTGTTTGTAATGATCTCTGGTCAATCCTTGACTCTGATAGTGTACACTAGTTTTTTTTTAATTTAGTTTTTTTATATATTAGTTTTTGAAATGTTTAATAAGTTTTTTTTTATATACAAACATTAATAGTAACTATATTTTTAAATTATGTAGACTTAAAAATGGAATAAACCGTAGTTCCGAAACGTCGTCTTTAAAAATAAATTTTCAATTTAGTATGAAGTCAAGAATTCAAGCCAAAAACAATTTCCCATTCCTGTCATCAAAGAAACAAAATAAATAAGGTATGTTTTTAAAATTTACAAATCTATAATTGCAGATCAACTTCGACTAGAATTTGATAAAAGTGTTTTTTATCATACACTGTCGATACTATTCTATTATGATAAATTAATAAATTTTAAAAATAATCGAAAATATACAACTACATGAATACATAATATTTCAATCAATTTTTTCATTCAAATAAAATTACAAATTTATGAAAAATATTATAAAGTAATGTAGCGGAGCAGGTAACCGGAATGAAATTCAGAAAGCCTCGATCGCATATTTTGACACAAAAGCGGATTATATTCATAAAAGCCGCCAATGAATTCATAATAAGGTACAGCTCTGCGAAATCAATAGTCAAATTCGGTGCTCAAACACCAAATCACCTTTCAGCGTGAATATCAATGCATCAGACCAGTGTTACTCAATAAGCACGAAAAAGAACACAAAAAATAATTTAGTTTTTAGCGTATACAATTGCAACAGCAAATACGTAGGCTTAAACTCTCGAAATATAAAAACACGTTTTAAATAACTCCTCAGAAATAATCCTTATTTAGCATTTGGTACACATCTAAAAAATAATAAACATACTTCAACAATAGAAAATGTAATACATTTACATACAGAAACTAACTACCACAAATTACTATTAGTAAAAAAATACAAAATATTTAAACATTATAAAAGAAAACCAGCTCCTCCTTTCCGGAATTAAATATATTTAAAAATTGGCCGCCATTTAAACTTTAGTTCATGATGAATTTAAATACTTCTTTCTCCTTCGAATCATTTTTCTTATATTACAAACTACCTCCACCAATCCAGTACACCACCTTACCTGGCCAACATATTTCATCCTCTTGACATTCAAATACATTTTTATCCAGTTACAATTTACAATTTCTACTGTATCAATCATTTCCTGACAGATAGGATATATTTAATTATAATTAAATATTTACAACTTGTAAAAAAGATGTCGAAAATTAAAAAATATTTATATATATATATATATATATTTTAGTTATTGTCTGATGATGAATTCCCATAATTGGAAATCGATCGCACATAGTATTTATTATGTTATTAAAACTCAGCTTGTCTGTCTGGTATCATTTATCCCTTATATATCCAGTTTTAATTGTTGAATATATAAATAACATTTGCTATAACGGAGAAGTATTAAAAAGATAGTAGAGAACTTAGTAAAAAGTTTGAGATTGACTGGTCCACTGCATCCACTTTAAAATTACAATTTGACTTAAACAAGCTCATACACATTAACCCTAAAAGGTTTATTCGATGTTCGTAATGAAAAAATTCTTGGCAGGTTACAAAAACCGCTAAAGAGATTTCTCCCTTTTTTCTTTTCTCCGAAAAAAATAAATCGTGATGAAAAATTAAAGTAAGAAAAGAAAATTTTGATGGTTTGTAATTCAGTACGACACATTTATCTCTGAATATGATTTATGTTATGTAACTTCTTCATTTCGAACAAGGAGCTCTGCTCTCAACGAGGGATATTTTTTGACGATTATGCACTCGTAAGAAGATGTTATCCTTTTCATGTTTGAAAAAGTAATATAGTAAAACTGGGTTATTCTCTGTACTCTAATTTTTGGTAAGGCTTCTTTTATTCCGAATTAAATAAGGTTAATCTTCTTTAACCTTCTTTAGGGTACAAGCTTTACCCCAAAAATATATTTCATAAGATTACAAATAATTAGGTATAAGGTATAGGTATCTTGATGAATGGATATAGAGTCTTGGCAGAAATGAGAACTACTTCATTCATCCAAGTATTACTGTAGTTCGTATTTGTAGCATTATTGAATCATTCAATGATAGGCAGTTACTGAATCAGTTCATTTATTGTTTGACTGCCTTGTTTCGCTCATTTTATTGCCGCTATTAGAATTAGCTTGAAATAGTCCACCCTAATAAATGAATCAGTTTGTTTCGTTCACTCGAGTTTGTCATGTCTAATTTATCTAAACTGATTTAAGTGAATCAAGTAGCAAATGGAATTAAGCTGAAGTATAAATGTAAATGCTTATTTCTTGTTTCGTTTAAATTTGAATAAATTGAAATTTAAAAAACAATATTTTCAATTCCGATTATACAAGTGATACTAACGACGCATTAGCCAGAGATTTACTTTCGTCTCAGTCACGTTTACAAGGAGGAAATAGAGTTCAATTCACCAATTAAGAATAAACAATATAACTTTATTTACAAAATTATTATGCTTCATATAACTTTCGTTTCTAGTCTATGGACCATTTAAATTCCTATTGTATTTTGATGAACGAAGTTAGCAGCCCATTATTGCTAACTTTTTTTTATTTGAAAAGATAGACAGAGACGATTAAATTAAACTAATAAAATAATTCAGACATATTTACTGGTTAAAATGTTTGTTAAAGTTAATGTTAATCGAGATAAAAACCAATAGTAATTTTATCTATCTATGTCTACTATTCGTTTAAATGATAATGCATTTTATTTTAAATATAAATGTTAATATAGCGGCAGAGATAATGGAGAATTTATATTAAAAAATGAATTCGTATTTAAAAAGTGTAATTTTAAATGACTAGAGGATTTCGTTTGTTTTGAAATGAGCGTTATTTTATTGTGATATATTGAAAATATAAATTACAAAAGCAAAATGAAACATGTATGTTTTGTATCATAAATAAAATCAATGAAGTATTTATCCTTCAATCTGATACGGCCTATAGATAGGATATTTTTTATTTATTTACTAAATTAAAATTACCATTGGTCCTTACATATGTGAACTCTAAATTTTAATATTTCTTTAGCTCTTCAATAAACAAGCTTTCAATGGTGGTAGACAAGAGTAAAGAGATTGAGCGTTTATGTTTAAAAAATTCTAAATCTTCCCATTAGAAATTTCTAGCTACGTCATTGATTCCTTTGGCCAACTTTATTGATGCACAACAGGAAATTAATCATAATTACAGTTAAATTTATGGTGATAAATTGAAAGTCAATATCTTAAACTAGTGATACAATATTTCTAACAAAGGAGCCACAACCAACAGTAAATAGATGATAATAATTTATGAAAAGCATTTCTTTTTAGAACAGAAAATAAATCCTCCGTGCAAACTATCTCAAATGTGGCATATATCAAGCAAAAAATGTCAGTTTAAGCAGAGATATCTACACGATAACCCGTTTATGAGAGATGCTGACTAGGCAGTCTGCATTGATGTATTCCAATTGTTGTGCAATGGACGACGATCCCACTGAACGCGACCGTAAAGTGGGTTATCGGGCTGGCCTTCGACGCTCTATTTCTCAAAGAGCAGAGCAGTAGTCAGCAAAGATAAAAAGAAAATAGTAAACTGGACTCGAAGAAATATAATAATCTCTAAACCGAATATCGCGACAACTCAAAACTAGTAACTAAAATCAAAACATTGAATGACCTGAATTATTACAAGCAAATGTAATAGAATGAGTTAAATAAGCGAAGTAAAACAGTCAAATAAAATGACAAATAAGTTTTAGTAACTGTACGTTAAATCTGATTCAAATATCTAATTAAATAAGTTAAATAGATACTAGTGTCTCGGTCTTGTATCGTCTCTATACTTGAGGTCGAGACGAAACCAATATCGAATCTCACCCAAACTCTCTCGAATCTAGATTATTTACTGGTAATCACTTTTGTACCTTTTATTTGAATATTAATTATGACATGATCATTTCAATTCCGGTATGAAAATTTTGTATATCACACGATATAAATTTCAGCTTTTGTTTCCAATGAAATAGATGTAATAATTGAAATATGTTAAATTTTTAATTTTATAACATAAAAAATAAAAAAGATAATATAATACTGATCAGGTGATATAATTTCATTTGTAAATTAATACAAATGATGTCACATCATTAAATATAGTTTTTTTCAACTAATGAGTTAATTTTAAATATCTTTTTGTCTAATATCGTTCATTAAATATTTAATTTTTTTTTAATAGAAATATATTATAATTGTTACAATAATTTAATCTTGAAAGCCCGAGACTCGAAATCGAGACGGGACTTAGCTAGTTGAGACAAGCTTGAGGCGAAGCCAAAACCACGATATTCGTCACTAAGTCGAAACCGAAACTTAGAAAGTTAGATACGTAAAAAAGATTGATAATGTGAACTTTATTTTTATTTTAGGTTGAAATGTTTTATAGGTATAATTATTTACAAAGGAAAATAAGATTGTTCATAAGTATTAAATTATCATTAGTTTTTTAAACGTCATACTATCATATTAGTTAGTATTTTTCTCAACTTAATACAATGAGCAGTTATTTTTCTAAAAACGGTAAATGTTGCTAAAATAGTGGATGTGTGTGTTTGAAATTATTTAATCAGGTGGAACATATGAAAAATGGAAGACTGGTAAAACATGTTTATGTTGGTAAAATTAAGAATGAGAGATTACTTAAATGACCTAAAAATAAATGGATGGATATGAAATTAGGTTTGTTGTGTAAACAAGGGATTCCAAGTAGGTTGAATAAACAAGTTTGTATGAGAGCATTTATCAATGTGAATAAAACGAATATAATATGATAACTGCAGAATGAACTTAATGAATAAATATTCAGCGAATGTTTCAAAAGTTTGATGAGACATGGTGTGTATTATGTATGCAAAAATAGTGATATAATGGGAAAGATAAAATAATGCTTATATATTGAAATATAAACTGTTTAATCGGAATAAAAAATCAATATCGATATTACAAAATATGACTCGTCTTGGGACCGTGATAAATGTGTAAATATTATATCATGCTAAAATTTATGGATTGGTTGTACGATTTTTCAGTTTGTATTGCATATTTCATAAGTGGAACGTGTAAATAATGATTGCGTACCTATCTAAAGTACCCAGAGGATTTTGCGTAAATTATTGCTTTATACTAAACGTCGAATTTTATTACAAATACATAGAAATATCTATTCTGATTTTATGGCTAAGTGATCTTATACGAGAGCTGTTATTACATGGATTTCATGAAAGATCTACAATCGTATATTTTAAAGTGAATATTTTAAATGTCAAGTATAATTTAATAACGAATAAATTTGATTAAATTTTCTGCCATAAAATTCAACAATATAATAGTATTATTGATATTTGAAATATGTGTTAAAGATAAATTTAATATTATGAACAAGATTATATGGGCTTTTTAACTTTAATATCTACAATATATTCAAAATTTACTGAATATGACGTCATAAAAATGTGAGTATCCTTTCTGTTGTAGAATGTTATTATTTTTGAGAAAAATGTTTTTATGAAAAGTTCGAACAAATATGTATTTTACTACTTTTATTCGAAGTATTTTTATAAATAAAATAAATAAATATACCATTACGCCTTTTACCCATTACTGGGTGTTGCACTCTGCCGAAACAGATCTCGGTAAGTGATATAATTCTTCTCGTGAAGTGCGGTTACCAGTCGTCAAATCACGGCCCGCAAAGATATTAGTGGAAGAGGAGCCACAGGGATCGATTTAATTTGGTGAAAATTGTTTGTCGGCTATGGGGATCGAACCAGGGTTCTCAAGATCCACAGACCAAGTCGATACCAATTAGCCACCTACCCCATTATATTTTTGTATTTTTCTATAAAATTATTTAGGGATGTTTGACAGCGGGCACAACATAATGTAATAAATTCTGCATGTACGTAGTTTACTTGTAACAAAGATAAAAGTAAATGGATAAATTGGCGAAAGAAGTGACTTGTAACTATATAAGAACTGGGTGTGATCCTAATTTATCTCTATATCAAAAATTATTTCAGTAAACATTTTCGACAGCTAGTTTATGTCGAGGAAGCTTGATTTTACGATATTGTTTTTAAAGATATATAAATTTGACTCACCCGTTGGCTCTCCCAGCAGAATCTCCTCCCATACCGCCGCCATTCTGGAAAAAATAAACAAAAAAAACATAAATAGAAATCCAACAAATACGAGCCCAAAAGGGCTCGTCTCCAAACTAAAGACATAACAGTTTATATTTAAACCACAAACCATAATTAACAAAAAGTGATAACATGAATATACATAATTTTCGTACAATGTCTTATTATCCACTACTTAAAGCTGCTAACAGTAACAATACTGGGATGAATACAATGCAGTTCTAGACATGATATGAGCATCAATATTGAAATACTGTGACCGCTATTTGTTTATCAGATTTGAATATTCATTCTTAGCTTTACATTTGTGTGTAAGATATACAACCGTGTTTGGTGCATATTCAAATGTGATAATTCTTATGGTGTAGCAACACGGTTTCGAGCAGAACCGGCGTTAGTTTAGTTAGGCCTAATGTTTTCACTTTCAGGAGGCATGTTATTAGAGTAATATTTTGAGGTTGAAATCTATTAACTCATGTTTATTTATAGGAACTACACATAGCATAATATTATTATTAATTTAAATTTAACTTTGGTTATAATTATAAAGAGAACATTGATTTAAATCAGTTTACACTTAAATCTTTTCAATAGTATTTACATGTATAAGAACAATTTAATACTCGTTAAACTTTACTTTTATTGTAACGTGATTTTAAAGTATTATTTTACTTATGCTTTAGATTGTAAAAATAACGCGTTTTTATATTTCAATACATTTAATTATTGTTCAGATTTCAGATATTTGTGACAAATGACGGAATGATTATGATATGATTAATTGATTAAGAACAGTGTTTCCCAAGTATGCACTAAACATGGAATTCTTTTGCAATTTAAATTCTAAGCGGGTTTCAAAATGTTATTTTAGAAAATTAAAATTTATGAACTAATGCATATTTTTAAACTAGAGGGTCAAAGTATTATAATAAATTAGAAAACAATAAATTTATACGCAAATAAAATGAAATAATTTCCAAAATAATCATATTAAATTATTATTTACACCAAAATTTTTATTCTACTTAGCTAAAAAATGTATCAAGTTTAGTATATTTTTTTACAAATATGCTGTATTTTTTATTGACATAGTAATGATCCATTTTTGAGTAAATTTCAATTTGGAATAATAAATAATAAAAATTAGATTTTTAATATCTAATAAATTTAATATTTTATACACTTTGAAATTTATGAGTATAAAAATATGTATAATAAATAATATGTTTTATTTATTTATGTTGAACTTCCCGATTTATAAAAATTATATTGTATTTTTTTTAAATCAAGTGTATCCCTTTTAACAGGATATTTACATATTTCATGTGTCATTATTCCGCTTTAAGTCAGTTCTTTCACCTTCAGATAAAGTGTCAGATAACTATCTACCGGATAAGTGAAAAATATCGTGGTACAAATTTCATTTATCTAACAGATGAATTATCCATAATGTTATCTGGAGATGTAAAAACATTTACAATAAAAACGAGTAAATGTGTGTGTATGCATATTTAAATAGTAAGTTAGTATATAATTTTAATTTAATTTTTGAAAAATAATTGATGTCTGTTAAAACTCTAGTGCATGCCTATTACACTTTGGGAAACACTGAATTAGAGTAAAGATGATGATATGAAAATGCTGGTACAGATTTTTCGATAAATGTAACAATTTTTATATATTATAATATTATGTAAATATTTTTAGAAATTAAACTGGTACCTATTTATTATTTTTATTGCATATTTGTAAATAATGTTCTATGAACTGTACTGTGATATGATTCAAATGATGTGATATGATAATGCAACATGACAAATATTATTTGTTTTTGTCTTGCAGTTTATATTTTACAAAATATTTTAAATTTTACTTAGATATATCTCTCAGCAAAAGCAGAAGATTAATTTTAAAAATACAAAATTATTGCAACATTTTTTAGTGAAATAATGTTTTAACTTTAAGCTAAGTAGACTTATTTAAATAGCTGACTAACGCCGGTTCAAAAAACACATATAACGTGGTGAAAAATCGCACAATTTAAAATTGGAGTGGACGCAGTGACCTACTTACACTTTAAATATCTGCAGACTAATTGCTAAGATTAGGCGACTACTGTACCTTCTTCTTCACTTCATATTGACAAACGTAAAGCAAAATGACACATATGTTACATATACATATCCTATGAGGGGTTACAAGTAGATGTCACATAAAACAAGTGCAGTTGAGAGACGAGGTCAGGTCCGGATCCACAAAAATTCAAGAGGAGGCATAGATTTATTTTACTTGCAAAAAGTCAAAAGTTCAACTTAAATGTAATGAAATGTAATCCAGTTTGCGATCAGAAAATTATATTTGCCAATATGCAAAATTTGTAAATTAATTTGTTCAATTTTATGAAAATTTGATAGGTTTTATATGATTTAGATTTTTTCTTGAATTTAAATAAAACATACTTATACATCAAATTAAATTATAAAGTGAAAAATTGAGATACCGCCAGAATTTGAACCTGAAACCTAATGAACTCCGGTCATGTGTTTTACCCAAATACGCCACGTTTGTCTGTGATTCAAATTTGCTTTTATTCTAATGTTTCCCTCTATTTTTGTTGTGTCATAGGTAGCCTCGATCCCATGACACTTTTATAAACTGAAAGACAACACAAGAGTCGTCTGCAGTGTCACTATTATTTATGGAGAGTAGTAACCAATGAAATATTGAATTAGTAATTTTTTAAGTTCATAAGGTTCCAGGTTCAAATAAAATCTCAATTTTAATCTTTATAATTTAAATTATATAAATGAAGTATTTAGTTAAGAAATACTAATGAAATAAATTTATACATAATTCAAAAAAATTCAAAACAACCGATAAGAATGCATAATACTCATATTTGTAATTTTATATGATAATTAGTGTCAGACACACTCGTATATGGGTGAGTCTCTACCAATGTACGATATTTTAATGGGTTATATATTTTGATACACCTATTATAGAAAAATTGATTTATTTTCGCAAAAATAAGTGTCCTTTATTTGAAGTTTACATTTATACCAACTACCAATTTGATAGCAAGTTTAATTAAGAATCAATTATTTTAATAATATATATTAGAACAAAAATAATTTACATTACAAACCTACATTAAAAATGATTATATGTAAGTAGTGTTTATATTTTTATTTCATTACTAATATATCATTATCATCACGATTTTTACCTTTATTATTAGATGTGGCATTCTGCCAGAGCAGATCTCGGTTACCAGCCCATAACTTTTAGAAAAGGAACAACCACAAGAGTAATTTTAATTATTAATAAATAATTTACTATCAAGCCAGTGGTACTAAAAATGTATACTAAGTGCAAATATTAAAAATAATTCTTATTGTTTTATAATCAGTACAACAAATTACATGACCCATTAATGTATCGTGTATCGGTATAGAAACAATTTGTACATGACAACTAACTTGCCGAACAAAATTATGAATTGGTTTAAATCATCTCAAATCGCAAACTGTTCATTTATATACACGAATAATTTATATATATATATATATATATATATATATATATATATATATATATATATATATATATATATATATATATATATATCGCTAACATTATGCAATATTCATATTTAACTTCTGTCGTTACAAAACATATGAAATAAAATTAATTTATTGATTTAAATGCAGAATTTTAAGGTCTACAACTTTGATTTGAAGAAACTTTTTCTAAAATAATTTATGGAACAATGCGTACGGAGAAATTGTTTTTTCCCATTTTCGGTATATATTTAAGTTTTACAGGAATATATTTTGTTAAATTACATTGACTGGTTTAGTTACCGTCTAGAGGAAGCGTTCCGATCAGCCCTCCTCCTAGATCCGGGCCTGAATGAGGTACATTGTAGAATAACAGCACATGATATGAGAATTGAACTGGAATGTAGTAATATTTTAACATTGAAAGGGGTTATCGTATATCATTTAATTGACATTATATTACTATAAATGACGTTTAAATATATCATCTGTTTTAGCAAAGTAACAAATTACAAAACACATGTAAATTTTATTATAGGCTTGTGCAAGTAATACTCTGTGTCACGGTAAATATTATCTAGAGTTTGATTCTAAAACTAGTCAGTACATCAGTTAGGAGTGGTCTTGATTGAGTCTAACAGAGAAGCGTAATTGGGTATACAAAGTATTTAACTGCACTTCAATAATACATGTAGTTGGATTGGTATTGGTACAACTAGAGCTTAACATTATCAATAAAGATTCTTTTTTTTAATATTTTTGGATTATTTTAAGTAACATAGGCAATTATAAATACGGCCGGCAACAGTGCAGAGTCAACCACATCTATATTGACTGCAGGTGAAACTAATTGCTTAGCGATTGACGCTTAGGTTTTCACGTGAATTTCGTAAAACTTTTGCATCATTGACATCATGCTGCTACTACTTACTTTCTCTTTCTCTGTACTTGGAGCTGGTTCCTTCTCCTGGTTACTTTTTTCTTCTGCTTTCCTTTCTTTTAAAGCTTTTAATAACTTCCATTTGCTGCCAAGTGGCCCGCCAGGATCTTTCTCTAAATCCTTAGTGCCAGACGCACAACTACTATTGTCGATTTTGATTTTCGGTAAAGCTGGCAACGTTGCAGTGGTGCCTGTCTCTGTGGATCCGGAACGAATTGTAGCGGTTTCTTCACTATCCCACCTCTCGGAAACAGGTACGGAGACTTCACTTGATTGAACGCTGACAGATCCTTCTCTTCCGGAACTTCTTCTGGAACGTTCTTGTTCTTCCGCTGCTATTTCGGCTTCGTCGAATTCATCCATGCTTTGGTTTCCTGGACTATCTGGTCCGGAAGTCTCACCGGATGAACCACCATCCTCGCGAGGTTCACGAATTTCTCTTTCTAGTTTTATTGGAGGGGGAAGTTCTTCGGTAGGTGACATATCTCTCCAAGCTTGATATTCAGATATTTTTTCAAATATTATAGCTGGATCATTTTCATCTCGATAACGCATTTTTTCTCGGCGTTTTGCTGATGCAACAACATGTTTCTTGTTTTCTTCTTCACTTAATACACCTTCTACAGCTTTTGCCTTCATTCTTAGTTCTCTCAGAACGAAAGACATTCTCTCTTTAACATCTTCATCTGGTTCAAATCCTTGTTGTTCTTCTATTTCAGGTTCCTCTTCTAGAATTTCTTCTATTTCTGCCTCTAGTTGTGACTGTCTTTCCATTTCTTCTAATTTTCTTAATTCATAGCAGTACCATTCATCTTCACTGTCAATGCTATCTTCAGTACTCTGCCTCCGCGATGATACCCTTGAGCCACTTCGCCATGAATGTGTGCTTCTAACGTCATCATCATCTCTTCCGGGTATTTCTAGACTTTGCTGATGGCGTGGTAAAAATCTATTGACGTGCCCCTTCAAACTAGTTGTAGATGGACTTCCCTCAGATACTGGATGTTCTTCACTGTGGCTGTGAATAATTTTGTTGTTAAGTTCACTGGTGTGACCGTTTGAGATTACTGGTTGTTTCGGTTCCTCAATTATATTTTCTTTGGCTTCAACGACTTCATCATACTCAACAATATTGTCTGGCTTCTGCGCGATGTCTTCGAAGGCCGTCTGATCATCAGATACGGTTGAAGATTGGCGCTGGCGATACTTCCCTAACGCTCTTGACACAGCAAACTCCATGGAGGCTCCACCTAGAGCAACCGGAGGAAAGGTTCTGCTAGTTTCGCTTGTGGCTGAATCGTCACTTTTTTCTGACGGAGCCGAGTTACGTTTGATTTCTCCGACAGTAGCAAAGAGTGCGCTTGATGCGCTACCCGTACTTCTGCCAGAGACTTCTTCATCACCTGGCATATTGTCGGATAGGTCGGTGTCTTGTTCGGATTTTGAGCCGTTCTCGGAAACAGGAAGTAATTGACTTTGTTGTCCTGGAGACACGGACTGTTGCATCACTTGCTGAGGCGGTGGTGGAGGGAATTGAGTTGGCTGCGGTGGAAATTGCGGTGGTGGCGGCGGGTACTGTTGTGGTTGTAGTGGAAACTGTGGCGATTGCGGTGGATACTGCTGTTGTTGTGGTGGGTACTGTTGTGGTTGTTGTTGATACTGCTGTGGTTGTGGTGGATACTGCTGCGGTTGTGGAGGATATTGTTGCGATTGTGATGGATATTGTTGTGGTTGGGACGCATACTGCTGCTGCTGTTGGTATTCATACATTGCATGTTGGTTGTTTTCTTGTATACTCGCTTTTCTTGATTTTGGTTTACTTGATGTTACTTTAGCAAATAGATTATCTGGTGCAGTATCTGAGAAAACACTATCTTCGCTTCTATCATCCTCTGATAAAGGTGCACTGACTCTTCCACTGGTTGACCATTCATTTTCAGACTGTTCAGGATCTGAAAGTGATATTGTATGTTGATGATGTTGGCCACTTCTACGTTTAGCTTTTTGAATTATTCCAGAAACGGTAGATACTAGTGCATTTTTCTTCTTTTTTCGTAGTGCACCTACTGAGAATTTTCCTTTTGAACTGCCACTTCGGCTACTTGAACTATCATCCAAATCTTCTCTTTGAACCCCAGTAGGTAGAGAATGTGATCGATGACGTTTCGTTAAATGTAAATCAGGTAACCAGTGACTCATTGAGCTCATGGCGGATTTTAAAGTATTTCCTCGTTTCATTTTTTTGTTACCTTTTTCTTCTGGTTTTCCTTCTTTCAAATCTGATGAGATTGAAATGTAACCGGACTGAGAAACTATCACACCACTTGGATCATAAAACTGATCTGGTCGTTGTTGTTGTTGCTGTATAATATATTCAGGAACATTACGGTTTCGTAAATCGAGTTCTAAGTATGGAATATCTGGTCTTTGATTCCATGATCGGGACATTTGATCATCTCTGGGTGGACCTTCCACGTGTTGAAATGATTGTGAGTTTTGCATTTGCTGCATTTGTTGTATTTGCTGCATCTGAATCTGTTGCTGATTCTGGTAGATTGGTTGATTCTGATACTGTTTCTGCATTTCCTGTTGATGGTATCGCCGAGGATCTATGTACTGAGCTGGATTGTAACCGCCTTCTGCGCCTTCAACTTCTTGATATTTTGGTGCTTCTTGCGGACAGTTTAACCACGTGGCAGGATCATTGTAATCTCCTCGGGGAAGATTTGACACAGCCGATTCGTAGCGAGTCGATGTGGGGTAGTATGACAATGCATCTGTGATGTTCCCTGTTGGGAACATGGTTCTGTACATGGCTGTTTTATAGCCTTCGTGATTGGCGAGACCCTCGCTCGTGGTTGAGCTGGTGGATAAGGCCCTAGTGAGTGTCTTCTTCCCGCTGCTCTGCCCACCGCTGTTCGAAGGTAGTGTGCCGTGTATCGTTGTGTGCGCGTGGTACTCCGGCTCGGGCGGGTACCGTGGTGAGGGAGGTGCGTTGTGCATTTCGTTGTTTTCGTAAGGCTCTATCAAATCCGGGTAGTTTATTGTCTGCGGAATGTAGTCCGCAGAGTTGCTCGTGTATACCGACGTGTACGCTTCTTGACGGTTACTACCTGCCACCGAGTAAATCGCAGGTGGCTGCTCGTACCGATATGCATACTCTCTCGGCTGCTGCTGTTGTTGTTGTTGTTGCTGTAGCTGTTGTTGTTGTTGTTGTTGTTGCTGCTGCTGCTGTTGCTTGGGTTGCTCGTGTTGCTGTTTCGTCCGTCTTCTCGGGCTCACATTGATGTCCGACGCAGGCGCGGGAGCGGGAACAAAGTTACCGTACCCTTCAGAAGATTGCAGACTACAAGGGGACTTCACGGTAGTGAATGCAGAGAGGTGATGACCACCAGGAAGTATCGCATTACAAACAGGAACTTGCAAAGGACCACGGACGAATGAATCAACATCTGATTCAGTAAACGGTCTCGTGTCAATTGGAAACACAGGAGTAGGATGTACTTGCTGAGGAGGCATGGGAGAAATAGGCCTGCCGAGCATATGTTGCTGATTCTTCACTGCATGTATATCGTTCATATAGGCCGCCTGCTGAACTTTTTGATTCACCATGCCGTTCTTGGGAGAGCCCGGCGACTTCTCCAGACTTGACCAGCCACTCATCGACGACAGCCCCGAATCGGATTTGGCTGCTACGATGTTTGACGAGTTGGATTTGTGTTTGGGTGACGTTCGAGGCGATTTGGGAGAGTGAGGCGTCCTGGGACTCAACCTGCCATGCTGAGTTTGTTCTTGACTACTAATTGACGTTGAGTGTGGTGCGGGCGCACCGAGGAAGACTGGACTCGGACCCCTTTGAGGGCCCGGGATTATACTACTCTCAGGCATGAGGAAGGTCTCGCAGTGGTCCTGCGGCGCGGGTGGCGGTGGCGACGGTGACTGAGATGGACTGGAGCGCAATTCCATCATCTCGGACCCACTTGCGCCAATGTAGCCGTCCTTACGCGTCCGGACGCTGCACACGGACGGCGTGGGAGACTTTGCTGTCACCTCCACAGCGTACAAAGCAGGCGACGCACACGGCATTGTCTCGTACGATGCAGCCATTAATTGACTTAACTCCGCATTACTCGAATAATTGCCACTATACGAGTCCATTTCGAACGCATTTTTAGGAGTATGACTTTTCCCACTTTTATTCGCTGAAGATTCGTTTACCTCCGCATTCATAACTGCTGCACTATACGCCAGACGACCGGTAACGGTTGTGTAGGGCGCGCTGCACGTAGTAATTTCCGTGTGATGCCTACGCCTCGGTGAAGTTGGCGTGCGAAATCCTGTAGCCATCGTTTCAGCTACTTCTATGTCCGTCCCGGCACAACTGTCTGCTATCGACAAGCGAGAGTTTGATCGCTTGGAAAGTGTTGAATTGGACAGTGACGTCGGTACATTAACATTGGAGAGTAGAATTAGTTCCTCGAGTCCCCGAGGAGCACTTGAAAAGCTCCAGTTGTCGGGGTCGGCGTACATCTGTTTCAGCTGTTCATCAATTATGCTCGTGTCTTCTGCTAACGCTTTCGCTTCAATCTCACTAGAATTGTCTTGTAACCTGCTCTGTAATTCTTTTAAATTTAGCGAGTCTTGCTGAAGTTTAGATGTTAATCTATCTAATTCGTGTAATTTTTCTAACGCCATGTGATCAATAGAGCTGATGCGCGAGAGCTGCGCTAGATCCTGCTCGCTGACACACGGCGAGTTGCCGCGGTAATCTTTATAGTCCAGTGCGCTAAATACTTCCTGCGTCTCATCCGACATCGCTGCGGCTTCGAGCTCTTTGATTTCATCCTTTTTCATGCCGTTGTCGTCGCCATCTTCAGCTTCCTCCCAGATCATGCCGAGTTGGGATGGCGGTCGGGAGGACACCTCTCCGCAGACTAAATCCTCGCGATAGGCTTGATTCAGGCTTCTGTAGAACGCTTCGTCCGGTATGTGCATCTCGTCCATGCCCATCTCTAGTTGTAGGGTGGTGATCATGGACGCTGCAGCAGTCGCAGATCTCGTTACATCTATACCTTCCTCCAACCCTTCCTCAACCGTTCCATTACCTAGAATCTCCCGAATGACTTCCAGCTGCCCAAGCCGGTTGTCGATGGATGTACGCAAGCCATCCTCGGTGATGGAGAGCTCAGAGGCGACATCTCTCCCGCCAGAAGTGTAAAAGTCCAGGAGTTGGGAGATGACGCTTTGTTGCTCGTAGAGTAAACCTTCTAGTTTCTCCAGACGCTCCCACATCTTGATATACTCCTGCGAGAGAAGGTCGAGGGCGCGCCACGCGTACTTTAGCTCGGTTTCGAGGATGTTAAGGCGCGTTCCCAGGCGCTCCATATAGTCCTGGATTACGTAGTCCATGTTTGCATCGTAGTTCGGGGAGCTGGCCAGGCCCAGGCTCGGCGCCAGAGACGTCTGGCTGTTCTTCACTGGATCCATCTCGGTTCTGTTAACACTTACTCACACACAAGTCGCGCACATCACATTTTTCTGTTTAATAAACCTCTGAAAGCGTCAACAATAAATAAAACATTTTTCTCTGCGTCATGATATGTCACTTGTCTGTTAATGAAAGCACATTTAAAACGATATGTGTGAGATGGAAGAAAACAAAATGATGAACTACTTCGTTGCACGGAACCATGTTGTGAGGTGGACGTGGAGACGTAATGCGGGGACTAGTATGTGTCTCGGCTTGGGACGCTGACCCCCAGGGGCACAGGCGCTCGCGAGCGGCCTTCCCCAACCATCGCCTGGCTTCCTCGACACACAGGCATCACTCTGTCAGTTCATTACACAAACCATCATATTTTTTCCGGTCGCATATTTTCATCCTGAACACCTGTAAAGAACAAAACAGTTTTGTTCCGATTCTCACCTTGTGATTTTATTTACCACCAGTATGACATTTTGACTTGTAATTCTTAACAAAGTTTTCTTTGAATTACATACATTATATATATATAAATATAATATAATATAAATTCTCGTACATTAATAAATTAGATTAGTTTTAATCCAGTTAAACTATAAGTATTCTTGTAATGTGGATAATTAATAAAAATGTAGTAACGAATTCAATTTCACTTAAATAAAATTAATGTTCAACCTAAAGTACAAAATATTGTATATCTGGTATAAATATTTTACTTTTTTATAATTTGCTAATTAATTTATATTTATTATATCATAATTATGTTGTTTGCTTAAGCGTAAACTACCTTATAATTTACATAAATATTGTAGGATATTGTTCACAGTAGCGTATTTTTGTATTTCTCAACAAAAAAATAAATAAATTGCGTAATTTCTAATAATACTCGTAGAATTAAAGTTGAATTCAAGAAAGAAACTTATTCACATCGAACTCTTTGTTTTATAATAAATTTTTGTTAATTTACAATATAACAAATCCACTGAACGTGGAATTGAAATGTTTGTCAATTCAACAATGTAAAATTCTTCGTTCGTAATACTAACATACAGTTTTAATCGAATGATCTCATAAATCGTTCAGTTCTCGTCTAAGGCAAGCGGGCGCAGAGTTGTGGAAAGATGTTCACTACTTATTTTTAATGAAACCATTTATCAGTGAACAGGGAACGACGCTTCACTATGACTTCGTTTACTTAACTCGGGCGTCGTGGCGACGGTGTCGAGTCCATGATTTGCATACCCACCAGGTGGAGACGACAGTTTCCTTGTTTATTACTAAGAGAGAAAAAAAATCACCGAAACAATTTATACTCGTATTTAAGATTTTTTGTAATGTCTTTTGAAATTCCAAAATTATTTATGAACAAATTAATGCCCGTATTCATATAATTGTAAGGTCCATTCAAAACTGCGGCATGGTCACTTTTATTATAAATATTAGAAATCAAGAGACGTATATATATATATATATATATATATATAGTAGAGATGGGCGAATATCAAATTTCTCGAATTCGAATATCGAATACGATTATTAATCAGATCTCGAATATTCGAGGTACTCGAATATTCGAATACTCGTAAAAGTTAATTTATTTATTATTAATAATGATTTAATTATGTTCTTTCATGAAATTGTTAAGATAAAATAAAATTAAAACAAAAAGTACAAACAAAAAAGAAAAGAAAAAGACGAAAACTTCAAATTTAATGTGAAACGTACGGGCTGATGTTGGCGAGAAACAAATTTGAAATATGGTACGTCTTCATGGTTTTGAAACAAAATATCTTTGTTATTAATAATTTCAAAATATTGTAATAGCTTTAAGTTTATGTACAAATGATAAAGAAAAATATAGTCTAAAATTGAGGTCAACATATAGAGCGATATTCGAGGTATTCGCATGTTCGCTATACTCACGTTAATATTCGAAAATCTCGAATATCGAATTATGTCAATATTCGCGGCATTCGACTATTCGCGGATGATATTCGTCCATCTCTAATATATAGTATTCAAAGTGTCACTTTATTTCACGAAATGCAGCCCAAGTAGTAGGAGTAGTGTGATGACACATTTAACAGAAGTAGAATACACTATTTTTTTCAATGTTCGAGTAATGACTAATTGCACTAATCTTTTCAAATAACATTTTAAACGTCAAAAACATTTATTTTGTAGGTTACGTAGTCAAGAAGGTTGTTGCAGTTTTTATAAAAATACTTTTATTTAGAAGATTATGCAAATTTATTCACAGGAATACAGAAACTAATGTTTATACTTTTAAAAATATTGCACTAAAAATATCGTGCTGAAACAAACTCATGAATAAAACTACCTCCCAATCTTGTAATATTATTATTCAACATACAGCCACTGAAATATAAATATTAACAGGGAAGCTGACAAAACAAAAACTCAAGTATTCAGCATGAAATCTAAGTTCGCAATCATTGAAGACACTCGACAACAGTTAAAATAGTAAATTAACTTTGAAATTGAAAAAGGCCTAGAAAATTTGTAACATCCAGATTATAAATACACTTCAATATGGAGTTCCCTACTTTTGGTGTAGTGATTAAAACACATGTACAAGATTTTAATCGTTAGTAGGATAACATTTGTTCAAAATCATAGTATAGATTTTAATCGTTTGGAGGTACAGTATCTGAAATATGATGTAAAATGTTATATTTTAATTCACGTGATTTATTTGAAAATATAACATTTTTTATCATTTAATAATTTCTTATTTACAGGGATTTTCGATAAATAATATTTAATTAATCAAATACTAATATAATTACTCATATTATATATAATATTGCTTCATAAATATAACAATCTTGTGGCATTACAATAAGATAATCTAAATTATGTAAATAATGTGTACCGATGGATCTAATTTCAGCAACCACGAAATAAATCAATGACATAATGGGGTCTTCTATTATAATCAGAAAATGAAAAATTAGTCATTTGTATTAAGATTTCGTCCAAAAACATAGCAACACAAATGATAACAAAATTTAAAATGTTATTTAACCATTATGTCAGAGCATTTCGATATTGCGATCTGTTTTTGACCCTCTCCCTTATATATCTAGTATATTACATATTCCTGCTACTTTTCATGTCTTATGTTTTCGTCTAACAGACAGTTAATTTTAATATTATTGTCATTACATACTGAATCTAATTTATTATACATATTTTTTTAACTGATTATGTTACTTAGGTAAAAATGGTTAGATTGTTGCAAATCAGTGAAATGAAAATCATTCTGAATAACCTAATTTAGAAAATTGTGCCATTGGTAATCAAACCATTGACTAAGATACTTTTAGTTATAAATGCATTGGTGAATAAAAGGTGGGAGGGCTGATTGAGCGGCAAATAAATATACTAAAGATAACGTAGAATTTGCATAGATCATTTCGGTTTAAAATTAACTAAATCCTTAAAAGAATATTATAAAAGTATTTATTGAACAGGAATCAATAACTTTAATATTTTTATTTTATAATTTTTTAAGTTAGTTGTTATTATGATTTAATAAAACTAAAAACAAAAGTGAATAGGACGCTTGTAAAGTACCTAAGGATCATGTGTATCTAAAATAATCACATAAAATAGTTATTTGTGTATTAAGAGCGTAAAGTGATTCTTTGTTACTCGAACACGGTAATTGCAGCGCAAGCCGAAGGCGAGAGCTGCAATAGTGTAAGAGGAACAAAGACACTTTACGCTCGTGGTACACACATAATTTTTTCTACGATTGCATCTTAAAATTATTAAAAAACGTATGCGTACTGAAAATAAGTTCGTTCTGTCAACTGGCAATATGACAAGTTTCTGTTTTGTTTGTATCCCTGGTAACTATTGAAATAAGCGCGTGTTTAATATCTTTTTCGCGCGTTGCCATTGGAAACGCGCGCATTTAACGTCTTTTTCGCGCGTTGTCATTGGAGACGCGCAAAAAAGATATTTTTCGATTGTTTCACAGAAAACGTCAACTTTACTATGACAAATGAGATCGTAATTGTCAACTTTTCATAGCAATCGTAGAAAAAAGAGCTTTTGTTACAGAAAATGTGTAAACAAATAAAAAAAAATGGTTCTTAAATGTCTAAATTTTATGTTATTATGAAAAATCTTGACCACCACACGGCCGATATGCAAATAATGGCCTTGGCTGATTATTTCAGTCGCCTTAATGGACTAATATTAAAAGTCAGTTTTCTGGATTATGTTAGATTTGACGAAAAAGTCACGTTTTGGAGAAACATGAAATCCAACGCAGATGTCAGCAAAGGAAAACCGCGAACTTCTTGTAAAAAGTGTAACCTAACGTTATGCGAGTATATACCATGTTTTTTTTTAAATATCATTGTAAAATAATACTATAATTATTATTCACTACCTTTGTATGTGTAATTGTCCAACATCCTCAAATCAGAATACCTTTATTTTCAAAATCAGGCAAAAATTCATGTTAAGTTGTAAAAATTTACAAAATAAATAGACATTAATGGGAATTATTCTCCTTTACATTCGACTGACTATAATTATTTCTTAATTGTTACTTTTTGAATTATTTTATGTATCTATTTAATATCTTGTAAAAATGTATTTTTTATATTCCTGTGAATAAATTTGCATAATCTTCTAAATAAAAGTAATTTTACAATATATATATATATATATATATATATATATATATATATATATATATATATATATATATATATATATATATATATATATATACCGGGTGGTGCTCGGTGAATGCGAACATAGGAATTTAACATGGGATATTAGTTTTATGCAATTTCCTGCTCTCCTGTACATTTTACGGAAAAAACTGTAGAGGGAAGATTTGTTCAGAATTAAAAGTTACCCATGAAACTGTTTTTACATGTTTTATTAAGTTTTTGGTTTAGCCGTAACATTAAAAATAAATTTCGAAATTTCTGTTACTTTGTAGCAATAGCCATGACTTTTCTTTTATTTTTATGACAAATGCGTTAAATGTCAATTTTTGATGTTTATTAAAGTTAATCTTATAATTTAAATTAAATCTTTGTGTAAGCTATAAAATGAATGTTTATTCAAACGAAGAACGTGTCTTCATTATTAAAAATTATTATGGAGGAAATAGTTATAGGAGGGTGCGGGATTTATTTTCAATTAAATATGAAGATAAACCAATTCCAAGTGTATCAACAATTTCAAAACTGGTTACAAAATTTGAGAGTACAGCTAGTGTACCTGTGACCGATGGTAATGAAGGCAATAATAATAATAACAGAATACGTCATAACGAAGTGAATGAAGAATTGGTATTGGCTATGATATCTCAAAATTCAAGGTACAGCATAAGACATATTGCTTCTGAATGTGGTTTGCATCATTCAACAGTTCTGAGAATTTTAAAAACACATGGATATAAATCTTACAAATTTCAAACACATCAAGAACTTCTTTTGGCTGATTTTGAAACTAGAAGTACATTTTGTGAAATTATGCAAGAAAAGGCAAATCGGGACCAGCACTTTATTTCGTCGATTTGTTTTACAGATGAATGTACATTTACTTTAAATAATGAACCAAATGTTCAGAATACTCGTATGTGGACCACAGAAAATCATCATTTAACTGTGTGTACAGGTACCCAATATCCTGAGAAAATTAATATTTGGGTTGGAATTTTTAAGAACAGGATTATACCATTTGAAATTATGGGAAATTTAAATTCTGATATGTATTTAGAACTTCTGCAAAATCATATAGGTCCTGCATTGGATGAGGCAGCTGCAGTAGATGAGGATATTTGGTTCCAGCAGGATGGGTGCCCGGCTCATTATGGAATAAATGTGCGGGAATATTTAGATTTGGTTTTTCCTAATCGGTGGATTGGTCGTGGTGGTGGAATAAATTGGCCTGCAAGATCTCCGGACCTAGCTCCTTGCGATTTTTTTTTGTGGGGGCATCTTAAAAGTAAAATTTACTCTTAACACTACGAAAATTTAGATTTACTAAGACAAGCTATATTCGAAGAATGTGATAATATTACTGACAGGCAATTAGCCAATGTTAGAACTTCGTTTTACAATAGACTTGGTTATTGTCTTGCTGAAAATGGTGGCTTGTTTGGACATTTATTGTAATTTCTTTATTTTTTTATGTAGGTATATTAAATAATATTGTTACAATTATTACTTATTATTTCACATTAAATTATTGTAATTTAAAATTTTTAAAAAAATTGAAATTGTTGATAAACTTGAAACTGATTTATTATTAAATATGAAAATAAAACTTTGTTCAAAGAATAAAAAATGTGATTTTTTTTGATTTAATTTAAATTATAAGATTAACTTTAATAAACATCAAAAATTGACATTTAACGCATTTGTCATAAAAATAAAAGAAAAGTCATGGCTATTACTACAAAGTAACAGAAATTTCGAAATTTATTTTTAATGTTACGGCTAAACCAAAAACTTAATAAAACATGTAAAAACAGTTTCATGGGTAACTTTTAATTCTGAACAAATCTTCCCTCTACAGTTTTTTCCGTAAAATGTACAGGAGAGCAGGAAATTGCATAAAACTAATATCCCATGTTAAATTCCTATGTTCGCACTCACCGAGCACCACCCGGTATATATATTAGCAAAGGTGGATTGTAATCTCATTTCATATAGGGTATTCTATTTTTCTATTAGATACACAGGATGCTATTTGAAAAGTGAAAGTTTATCAAACAGGTATTCCTTTTACGGTCAAGGTTGCTGCCACCTATCACTGACTCCTTCACTGTAATATCCCTCCCTCCACTCTATTACCGGAGTTCGGAGTGTTAAGTGAGCATAATACAGAAACCGCCCCAAGGAGTATCGTTCGACGATGCGTGCCGAATATTTTAAACTTTAAATAGCCTTGTTGTTCTTATCACACTCACGAAACATTGAGCCATTCTATAGAAACGAAGATGTTCTCATTGACATGTTGATGATTACATTGTTAACACTCTTGTAAGCTCGTGTTGTTTAGCACTGAGAAAGAAATAAAATTGCAAGCGAAACAAACCACAGTTAAACTTTAAAATTGGGTTCTCAAACAGTCACAAAAATCGAAACACTTAAATACAGATGAATGGTGAACTAAAATCGAACTGTTATAAAATTCGAAAATAAATTATTGAAGTATTGTTATAATAACAAATAATTCTTTTCTACAACTGTCAAAAAATTTTTTTCACTAATATCAGTACGCGAAGTACGTAATTTTTCCATCATTTACATTATCATGACAACGCATATTTTGTGCATTATTTTGCACCCTAGAGTGCAAAATGAGTATTTCGCGCTCGCTCTCAGATATATTTTTTTCAGGTTACATTAGTTACAACACTACAATAGTTTCAAATTCATATTATTGTTGATTGTTTCCCTTCAATTTACTTAAATAAGTCAATAATGATTGTATTATTATTTATTTACAGTTGTAAATGTTGTTTGTATTTCATGGGCAAAATTTTTGTCTTTTGGCGCGTTCGAATGACTTTTTTGTCTCGACCTGCGGTCTCGCCTAAAAGTGACATTCTCACGAGAAACAAAAAAATACTCATGTTGCTACTATAGTTTCTCTTTACGGAGAATAAAAGGTCATTTTAGATCCAAGGGATGAAATATGAAGAAAAGGGACTAATATAGAAACAGTCACATATATATTGGTGTATGTTAGTTGACGTTTTTATAGTTAGTTGTTGATAATACGTAACCAATGTGATCAATAGACTGACAGTTTATAGACATTGTCAATTTAAATTCTAAATTACATGTGCTTGTTTTTAGATAGTAAAAAGTTGTCTGCAGTCCTTATATTTGTTTGTTATACGAAAATCAACAGCGAATACCATGGCAACAATCAAAATAAATGTAAAAAATAGATTTTATTGGAAACTTAATCTACTTATGATTTATTTATTTGTTTATGTTACGCTGTACAACAGGAACTTAATCCCAATTACTGTACAGGATCAGGATCACCGAGCCGTAGTGTAGGGGTTCATATACTCGTAAGTTTTAGTTTGAGTGCGATTCGAACTCAGGATCTCCGGCTTCTAATTCCGTATCGCTATCCACCGTACTGCATTGTTAACATTGATAAAAAATTATTATTATTTGGAGTTTTGTGTGTGAGGCAGATCATCATTTTCATATCTAACAAGTGTGTGTGAGTATATGACGAGGATGCTCCTGAGGATTTTATGGTTGGATTGTTTATGTAATTTGTTTTGTAAAAAATTATTTTCTTTTAGACTATTGTATTTTGGTATGCGAGGAATGTGGTAAAAATAGCGTATATATACTATGTTCAAAGATACTCCGTTATGGCCCAATCAGCGGGTCTATTGTTAGGGATTTAAGCTTGATTTATAGGGGTGCAAGGACAGGTATGTATTCAGTATTTCCCAATTTAATTTAATTTTTATATATATTATAATAATGAAACAGAGAATTTTATACAAATATTATTATTGATAATGAAGCAAAAAAAAAATGTTACATGAAAGTATCATTGTATAACAATTCGTCATTTAGTTAAATAATGCAAATAAACAATAGTGTCATACATAACAATAAATACAAATACAAATACAAAAAATACGTATATTGTTGACCTCAGTACGAAAAATTTTTTGAAAACTCATTTATATACCTACTCAGTAAGTATGCCTTTGTTATCTTATTTTCCCTAATATGTAATGATAACGGTTTAATTTTGCGAATTCATTATTATTTCAAGTAAATCTGAAATACGTAATCCGCACAGAGATTAGAGATTTCCGAATTTAAATATTTTGCAATCCTACCCTGAGAGCCAACAGGTAGAATCTCTTACTGTGTGCGGTTCAACACAGGCTTAGTAAGTTAAAGCCATAACGGAGTTTCTTTGAACATACTATACCATTGGACTAAAGTCGCCTAGGGCTCATGAAATATATTTAAATTAAAACAAATTTAATATAGAAACATACCATATAAATAAATGTTATTCTTATCCTATTCTATCTTAATATTCATTATAAAATTGTCTCATGTATAAAATAAATAAATATATCATCATGCCATTTACCCATTACAGGGTGTGGCGTTCTGCCGAAGCAGATCTCGGTAAGTGATATATTTCTTTGCGTAAAGTGCCAGCCGTCAAATTACGGCCCCCAAAGATGTTAGTGGAGGAGGAGCCACAGTGGTAGATTTAAATTATTTGTCGGCTGTGGGGATCGAACCAGGGTTCTCAAAATCCACAGGTCGACTCGATATCACTGAGCCACCTACCCCATAATTGTCTCATGTAAGCATCATAAACACTGCTTTCATCCCAACGTAGAGTGCGAAATGTTGCCAATATATATTATAAACGTTCAGTATACTGCAAGTATGGGTAATACATTCGAAGATCTGATTTTCGTACAACAGGATAAGCTCGTAAAAGTTCTTTGATTAGTGGTGCTGTAGACAACAACAAATCAATTTGTGTATGTCTGTTTACTTTTAAAATTTGATATACAAAAGTTCTAAATATATAAATAAATTAAAAGTTATAAAATATAGACATGCTTTACTTGTATGGAGACTACGTCAAATTCTGAAATGTCCTTTTATTAACTTTTACCTATTATATAATATTAAATTTTTGATGTTATATAATTGAACAAACAAATATTTATATTTGTATTTAAATGATATTTTTTATGATAATTTGTTTAGTTACATGTACTCTTATAGGGTAGGTGGCTCAGTGGTGGCTCAATGGTATCGAGTGATCCCCATAGCCGACAAACAATTTTCACCAAATTAAATCTACCCCTGTGGGCTCCTCTACTAACACCTTTGGAGGCCGTGATTTGACGGCTGGTAACCACACTTTACGCGAAGAAATATATCATTATCGAGATCTGCTACGACAGAGTGCCACAACCAGTAATTGGTAAAAGGCGTGATGATATATTTATTTAAGTACTCTTAATGTACAAAATTAATAATGTAAAAGTATACTATTATTTTTATTTTTATTTTACAAATATACGAGTATAAATAATTATTTGCTTATTGAAAAGAGAAAGTGTCCATAGAAAAAGGTTGGATACCACACCTATAAAGTAAACTATAGCAATTTGATATTAAATTAGAGAAAACTATACCTCTTAATGTATTATCTTGGATAAATTCAGAATTCTAGAATAATAATGCGAGTAAACAGTAAATATAACTTATAAATACATTTATGTAAATATAAAGAGAGCAGCGAATAAATGATCGAAAGTATGGATAAGTGTACCATTTGAAAATGTTTATTTGAGACAGAGAATGGAAAAGTTTTCAAATGTTCCATTATAAGTTATTTTCAGGCGACAAACACAAACTTCCTTTAGATTCATTATTTCTACAGAAATTTTGCACAGCGCGTTTGAGAAGTAATGAGCTTAAATACTTAGAAAAGTTTAACTAATTCAGCCGCATGCCATAAAGTATAAGTAGGCATGCGTGCGACGTTAGCAATGCCAGCATCAGCACCAGCGAGAAGAACGAAGAACTCTTGCTTCCCGGGCAAATTGCGGACACAGCTGGCTCGGGATGTCGGGATAGAACTGGAAGACTGAGAGAGTGCTCCGGAAATTATTGTCCCTTTAACTTTCTGCGTGTTAGGTAGAGTACAGAACGCGATTGTATTTTACTTGGCTACATTTGCGCGAAACCTCAACATGATATTATCATCTGTAACTTACGTTTGCTCTTATTGCTTTAAAAAGACAATTGTAACATACTACTAACTTCAACAATTATAATCTTAATGGCAATTCTTTCCATAGCCAAATAAAGTCTTATAATCATCTATATAGTAATTTTATTTATCTAACAGATAGTAGACAAAATTGTCAGTGTTTTTACTAGTAGTCAAATATAATTTAATCATTCGATAATATAAGTACATTGGATAGCAATGAGTATATAGGTAAAAATTTAACGTGTCTTTTAAACTAGGAATACCAAGGAAAAATATGGAAAACGAAAGTATCCAAAAAATAACCCTTGTGAGTTATATATAATTCTTTTTCTGAAGATTAAATTTTCAAGCAAGAAAATTTATCTCTATCTTTATCATTTTTACCTAACCTACAAAATACATGTTTTTGACATGTTTTTAGTGTAATTAGTTAATAGTCGCACATAGAAAAAATAGTGTATTCTATCTGTGACAAAAGTGTCACCACACACTACTCCTACTACTTGGGCTGCGAACTTCCCATTCGTGCAATAAAGTAACATATATATATATATATATATATATATATATATATATATATATATATATATATATATATATATATATATATATATATATATATATATATAATACTTATTTATATTATAAAAGCGGTAATTAAGATTATGCGATATGTGCAACATATTTCCGAACGAGGAGACGGAGGTGCCGCATCTGGAATTTACAGATGAGTACTGTAAAAATTATTAACGGACGTACGACGTACAAAGGTTTATTCCATATCTGTGTCTCATTTAATTATTAAATATAATATTCATAGCTTAACCTCGAAAATGACATCTTGCAATAATTGTAATTAAATGTCTAAAACTGTTTGTCATCTGGCACAGTAATAAAATATATATTACATACCGATGTGGAAAGAATTTCATTAGAACCGAAGGTTTAGCTGTAATCATGGTTTCCAGTTTTAGCCTGGAGCCTACGGTTTTTCATATCAAACTACAGGCTCTGGTTTTGTACGAAAAATAATTTTAAAGAAATTACTGTCGTAACACAGAATACTAGTAAATAATAAATTTAAAGTTTTAATCAAAGTCTAGTTTTTTTAAATATATTTTTGTCTTGTAATTTGAAAATTCCAACTTTATCTTTTTATTATAAGAGAAGCGGAATCTCTGCATTTAGTTTGTTCTTCGAAGACGTGAGTTTTTGCTTAGAATTATTACTAATTGTTTCTATTTACACAGAATTATATTTTTATTATTAATATATATATATATATATATATATATATATATATATATATATATATATATATATATATATATATATATATATATATATATATATATATATATAAACTACTAATAGTACACAGGCATCTTTTTTTTTTGATAATCAAAATCTCCGAGTCAATATTGTAATGAAACTTTCTCCCGAGGAAATACAGATATTTTGAAATGAATTTAATGAGAATATTCTGAGATACAGAATAAGTTCTCCTTTCTAGAATTCCATTTCATAGTACACTTAACAAAAACCGGAAAAGCCAAGTACACAATGTTCATCCGAGGATCAAGGCGATCAACGCGATATCCAGAATTTGCTTTGAGACATTTTTACGCAAATATAACGCTTGGCTATGATGATGTATGCCATGCGATAGAAGGCGAAATCGCACTCTTGTACTCCGTGGTGCCGTCGAATTGTTACGATTTTAAACGGCATACATATCGAAGATTTATGTAAATAAACGTGTCAAAGGTTTGGAAATTGAAACGCCACTCTAGGAGAAAGGAGCGGTGAGGACGAGAGCAGGAGATACGAGAGCAAGCAGACGTATTTCCGCATAAGTGGTGGTAGGGATGCTTCTCTTGAATTGGCAGGTTTATGTCACGGTAAATGGCTCGTGAGTTGTATCTGTTCTTGACATAAGAGTGGAACTGCCGAAGATAATTAATGGTATTATGAAACTAAGTAAAGTGTTTTAATGAAGTCTCTAATCACATCTACATATATAAGTTCTCTTTCATAACATACCAGTATCTACTGGATATAACATATCTATCAAACAGGGTCGGCACAAGGCGGTAAGTAAGGTAAGCAGACAAGCGCCACTGTCCAGGGTGCCGCGTGCAAAAAAAGCAATAAGATATGAATGCTAATAATAATTTGTAACAAAGTATGATTTTTTGTATGAATAACTACGAATTTTATTTTATTATTTCATTTTTTTATTCTAATGTTTATTATCTCATAAAATATATAGTTTCAAAAATCAGTCTTGATTTTGTTTCTCAAACAAGGGGTGGAAGGAGAGGCTTTTTAATAATTTGCAGAAGGGCGCAAGTAATCCAATTGACAAATAAGTGTTTGTATATTTAAATCTCGCTGACTTGAACTTGTACTTGTATAAAACAAACATGACTGTGTCTGAGTGGTTCGGATTCCATTATAAGCTGTAGTCCCTCTATACTATAATTAGAATTCATTTCTTGTTGTGAAGTTAAGAAAACATATAAAGTGCCTGGCAAGAAGAAAATTGATATGCAGAAGATTCAAATTAGGGATCACATTAAAAATTTATGCTAGTATGGATTAGAGATGAAAAAATATTATGCGTGAGCTGGTGTAATTTTTTTGGATAATAGTACATGAATAAACAGTTATTTGTATATCTAGGTTGTGAAATAATTGTTTGTATGAGTCGAATAAAAAGTTCAGCAGGCGAGACTGAAAGCCGAGACAAACAAATCATTTCACGGCCGAGAGTGCACACAAAATTTTGCAAGCATTTGCATTATTTATTTATTTATTTATTTATGTTACGCTGTACAACAGGAACTTAATCCCAATTACAGTACAGGGACCGGATTCACCGAACCGCATTGTGGTATTTCATATAATAATGTTTAGCTTGAGTACGATTCGAGCTCGGGAACTCCGGATGCGTATTTCGTAACGCTCTCCACACCATCGTATTGCACCCATTAAAAAACCTTGTTTGACAGTTGCGTGAAAAATAATTAAGAGTGCGGACGTGATCATGAACATAAATTTAATTACGCATCCAATTCTAGAGTAAATTCAAAAGTAATAACCATTGAGTTATTTTATATAGAGAAATACAATGTAATTCATAATAATCTTAACTATGCAGATGCTTTTGACAAAAAAGGATAGTTTCCTGAATATACAGGTGTATAAATGACTACGATATTGAGAAAAATACGCACCGCGTGAGTTAGTTAAGATGAATTGGTCATGTGGAATCAGGGCCAGATTTAAACTTGATAAGGCCCTAAGCTATTTGAGATATGGGGCCGTTTATAAGTCCAGATATTCTATGTCAAAATGCCAAAATGCCACTTGCTCACTCGGACAATTTTTGGAGAGCCCCTAGGAAAGTGGGAGCCCTAAACTATAGCTTGTGTAGGTTATACATAAATCCTGCACTGCGTGGAATATATGCTGAATAAAAGCTTGATGAAACAGGTATACGTTGGTAAAATTGAGCATGAGAGATAGAGTAGATGACCTAGGAATAAATGGTTGGATTTTATTAAAAGTTTGTTACGAATAATGTCGAGTATGAATGAAATAATTAATGGTAAATATTAATTCTAGGATGAATGTGTGAAGGGTTCATGCTACCTCATTTGATTACTTGACGGGATAGCAAATTGGTAGGATACCAGCTTCTGAATTGTTGTGGGTTCGAATCCGTGTCAGGATAGAAATTTGGGAATCAATTAACTTGGCATATTTTATTTATTTTATTTTAAGCTATTGGGCTAGTGTCTGCAATACGGGCAATAATACACATGACAATTAAGTAATGTTGGTTGCTCAGGCAACAGGTAATAAAATTGAAAATTGTGTCACTCTGGATAATGTATGTATAAATAATTATAGTTCTACTAATCTAATAAATAATTATATAAAATTACAACTAATACTAGTATATACCTCATTTTATATATATAAAAAATTGAGCTTGCAAAAAAAATTGAAATTACACGAGGGCGATAACAGCAAAACTTTTGTTTGTTCAACAAGGAAAAAATCTGTTTACCACAATTTACCATAGAGTTGAAGATAAATGCGACGGCGTTCTTTTTTATTCACGGCCCACTGGGAGCAGCCAGCCCTCAGCAAGTTCAAATATCGCATCTTGAAAAAGAGAAGGCGCTCTAAACAAACGAATAGCGAGGACGAGCCTTTAATTGCGAGTTTCATTAAATTTAACACGCAGTTTTAATTACTATTTAAAAATGTATAATTTTTACGATGCCAGTAGGCAGGCCGGTTAATTAAAACAAATAGAATTTTTATTGCGTTTGAATGGAGGAGAGTCTTGACTAACATTTAATTTCTGGTATTCATTTAAATAAATATACCACAACTGTTGAATGCACGCTGTACAAGTTTGAGGTTGCGAATTCAACCTAAGTTAATTTTCATAAATTTACTTATTTATTTGCTAGTAACAGAATTTTTATCCCAATTACAGTACCGGGGGCATATATTTTAAGTGGAAACCGAACTACACAGATACAGAATTAGGTTTTAGACATGTCAGTGCGAAATCACAGTTCGAAACTAGAACAAAGTTCCGGCTCGTTAAATTATGGTAAATATTGTTCCGGTTCGTGAAATTATGATAAATATAATTCCATTTCGTGAACTTATTAAAATTATTGTTTGAGTTCGTTTATAAATTTTATTTTATACTTTATATTTTTTTGTTTTTTACTTCCTTGTACGAAGTCAAGGAAGTATTGTAATCGCGAAAATGTTCGGTTTTCAGATTCAGCGGAAATATCCATTTTGACTATCCCTGAATCCATTTTGACTAATTTCGTCGTGACGTCTATCCGTACGTACGTACGTATGTACGTATGTACGTATGTATCTCGCATAACTCAAAAACGGTAAGTCGTAGAAAGTTGAAATTTTGTATTCAGGACTGTTATAACATTTAGTTGTGCATCTTCCTTTTTGGTCATTGAATAACTTTCGGATGCGGTACTTTACTTGAAGTCTATAATAGATTTTAATGAAAAACTATATTATAATATAATCCAAAACTTTTCAAATTTGATATATAAGACTACTATATCAATGGAAATAACATAATAGATTTTGGTTAAAATGGACTAACCGAAAGTGATACAGTACATGAAGCTGCTAACAGTCTTTCTTGAAAAAAAATGGTATTATCTTAATTTTAGAAATAAATGCTACAAATAAAAGTTTTAGAGAATTCCGGTCTAAAAAGCCAATTTCATTTAATCATTTTATATTATTAAAAACTCTAATTATATTACATAGTAATCATCAAAAAGCATAGAAAATGTATTTTTTTTTAAAAAAAAGGTCTTACGAATTATCTCGTATTTGTTTATTTATTAATACAATTTCTGTTCATGTAGCCAGCATTGATTTTTTGTTCTCTTCCCAGAAGCCATCTATCCATATTAGCACTGATATGTTACGAGTTTAATCGTAGCTGCGCGAAAATGGTAAGTAAACACAGTACGAGATAACTCGTAGTCGGCGTCCTAGCAAAGAACGCAATCTACGAGTTATCTCGTAGTTGGCAGTCAACTTGTTAAGAATGATTAAATTAGCCTTTTGTATAAGCGAGATAGTAAATTTAAACATTATATATTTTTTGTTTATGTAATTAAGTTTTAAAGTTAAATTTTTATGACAGAAAAATTTGGATGACGCCTGGATTCGAACCAGGGACCCTCCGCTTGCCGGGCAGAGATGCTAACCGCTACACCACGTCACCTGTGTCCGACGTATGGCATCAACCGAATTCTTCTGTCATAGTGTCTAACGTAGCATCGATCCCAAAGACTCCTATATCTATGATAGGCATTGACAACGGGTTTCGTCTACAGCGACACAGTTCTGAATTATAGGGAATCATTCCACGAACTAATTTTAATTAAGTTTGTTAGGATTAAAATAAAAATAAGAACAAAATAAAAAATTTAATGTCAATGTCAAGTTACGTCAAATATGTGCAATAAAAAAAATGTAAGTATAGTATAATAGGCGTACAAGGAAGTAATGTGGTGTCCGCATCAGATTTTTTATCCTAAGTAAATAGTTATCAAAAGAAACACGTGAACTGTTTTGTTTAATTTAAGAGAAAAGTTTTATATTAAAGTACTATAATATAACTATACAAAGGCTTGAAGTTTAAGCTTATAAAAACTGTCAACTTTGGCAATATAATAAACTCCATCTGTTGCTTATAAAAAAATAGGGCATGGCACAGCTGCGTACATTTTTCTGTCATTGACATTTCACAGGAAATTTTTGCTGTCGATTCTTATTGAAGAGAATTTTTTCTACAAAATGTTAAATAACGCTAAAGTTTTTTTTTTCAATGTTGGAATCAAGTAAGTCATATGTTAGATAAATTAAAAATATGATATAAATTGACTGTTAATATAATAATTTGTGTAGTTCATGCCATTGTTTGGATGCAATATAATTGACAGATGGGAATTGAACTCTAAATAAATTAAGATAAATAAGTATAATGATATTCATACTTCTGTTTGAAAGACGTATATAGATATATATTTTTTAATATCATCTACGGAATCGTTTGAAATATCGCTAATTATTTATGAGTAGAACAAGATAATATTTGCTCTACAGCTCTCAAAGTAAATATTTGGAATGGAATATTTAATATTCTCCTCTGCTTATTTACTCTGTCGAATATGAATCATTAAATAGCAAACATGATCCGGCTTGCGAACATGAAAATATTTCTGATGTGCTTATTACTACACTTGCAAACCTCTTCAACACAAGAATTTTATATTTTTTTTTAATGTGTGAACTACGAAATTAATTTTAAACTTAATTACCTATACATAAAGCGACCTTATGATTATTATTATAAGGATAGTCATTTATTTTAGAACTTTGCTCCGGATGAATGTTTCATATCTACGACAAAAATTGTTTTAAGGGGTAAAAATACAGGTTAATGTGGAATATGGAACCCGAGTTTGATTACTACAGCTAGCAATTAATATTCACCACATTAAAATTATGTCATTGGCTCTGCATCTACTACAATTTTGGGTAACTATGTAGTTTAGGCAAAAAAAAATTATATCTTGTATAAATATTGCCTATAGAAACAGATTAGGAAATGTTTGTACGAGTAACTAACGTAGCAAATTCAAGTTAATTAATTTACTTATAATTTTGTTCTTATAGAAATATTCTAAATGGTTTATAGATTTGATAGCACTTAAGTCATTACAAGTGCACTAGAATAGTCGAAATTGTTCGTGTAACAATTGTAACTTGTTTTTATGTCGTTGGAAAAAACTTGGAAATAACTTATTCCAGCAAACCTGTATTACCACAAAGTCTCAGTAACATGCATTGATACCTCCTCCTGCTCTAGTTCACGTTATAGCCGCTCGATGATTTAAAATGGTGTAGCTCTATTCTAAATTAAATAAATAGCTTATGTGAAAACTGTGTCAGTTTCTGATTTCTGCTCCAACAAAGCAATAATAACATCGAATATTATATAGTTTATGGAGTAGATAGTTTAGTGGAAATGCGTTGACTTGTGGATTTGAGTTCGATTTCCGCAGGCGAAAAACTTCACTCCACATTCTTTATACCCCTGTGGCTCCTCTACCACTAACAGCTTTGGGTCGCGATTTGACGTCTAACCGCACTTCACTCGCAAAATAAATCATTTATCAAGATCTGCTAAGGCAGAGTGCCACATCTACTAATGGGTAAAAGTCATAATGATATATTTATTTTTTTATTACAAAGTTGTATTAATAATGTACAGTACGGAAACTTTTTACGAATATTTCATTAAACATTTTCACGATACAAACATTATTTTTATTTATTAAATAAATTAAGAAATGATGTTCTTTTTTTGAAATAATAATATTATTCATTAATTATTTATTTACCAATTAATTTATCCACATGTCATCAATAAAATAGCAGGATAAAAGTAGCAGAATTATAATTATATTAAAAATTTGTTTAACAAAAGTAAATCAGTATATTATTATTTTACTAGCTATGGTAGTCGTATATAATATTACAAAAAAAAAAAAATAATAACTTAAGGCTTTCTGAAAGACGATACAATTTTCTTTTTTTTTTATTTTAGAAGCCGATGTTATTTATGATGCAAAAAATAGATAATATAATTGTCAAATTATTTTAATTTAGTATTTCGAGTTATTCTGACGTATTAACAAATACATATTTTTCCGTGAATTATAATTCTATTTTCAGTTGAGAACACATATAAACTGATATTTTTATGAAAAATAAATACCTGAGTACCTATATTAGTAGTACAAAGAAAACCACTAATTTATGTACAAAACAAGTCTTTGACAATGTAATGTATGTATCTTTGGGTCAATGCGGTAACATGCCATATTAACTAATTCCTTTTCCCTTTGGTTAAATCGTAATTTGGTTACCTTCATTTGTTGTAATCACCACAACATGCAATTGGACACAAAGTAATTAATTTTACTACTAGTATTATTGCTAAACAATAGTCACAGAACACACAACAAACAATAGTTATATTAACAATGTAAGTAGATATATCCCTAGTATCAAGCAATAGTTATATTAACAATGTAAATAGATATATCCCTAGTAACAAGGAAATAAATATAGAGTAGATAATAAATAAAATTTTTGGCGTTTCTGTTAAAAATAACCGAGAGTATATTTTTATTGTAAATGAGAGAAATTTCCTGTTGTTTATTATAAAATTATTTTTTTTCGTTGTCCAGAAACTATCAATTTATTACTCACTCTAGGTTTTCTTTAAATTCCAATAATATTTACTATTATTAAATCAGCAATAACAGTCATTACAAATAATCCAAGCGTAATATATTTCCTTCTGAATCGATTCCGAGATTGCGTCGCGATTCTCTCGTACTATGATTGCTTGGATACGAGTATATATTTAGTCTTCGTCTTCAGGTTTCGCAGTTCTGCTGTTCTCTCTCTTCAGCGTATAAATGGGAGGAATGCGAAGAATACAATGGCATGAAATTTAATTTTGTTAAGAAGAAGACAATGTTTTTCTTATTTGTTAATTTATTACAAGTTAGCGCATGCGAATACAAACTTTGCTGATATTAACTTCTGGCCAAAAATAAACTACTACAACGATACAGCAATAGACGTACACATTACAATGTCATTATGTCAAAGTCAAACTTTAAGATCATTATCACCATTATCCAGCCTTTCGTATAGTGTCTTACTTAATCAATTTCGATGAGAAACTTGTCTCAACTAAGTTCATCTCTTCAGCCAAAAATTATTCAAATTAAAATCGTGAATCGTGTACTCAAATAGTTTAACTCGGCAACAACAAACTTACTACAAGTTAATACATTATAAATCTACATCTTCATCTTGAATTCGCTACCAACATTTCGTCAAATATTCCATCAGCATTTCACAACAACGTAACGTAAGGGTTACTCTTGATCCTACAGGACTCGAAAAGAGGAAAGGAGTAAGAGGGTTCGACTGGAGTGTTCGAGATCCCAAGGGAACGAATCAGGTGTGTTCAATTTAAGAAATATTGGCGGGATTCTGTGTGGACCACTTGTACTCAGTAGAGACCGAGAGACCGGAAACGGAAGATGTGACTTTGGTCCTTCGTGAACGAATTCGAGGACGGAACATGGGTACTTGGTGTTGGGATAGGGGTTAGGGATGGTGTTTGAAACGCGATGTGAGTGTCAAGTCCCTTTGAACAGGAATGTATTTAGGACAGATTTAATAATATGAAAGTGGTGTTGCTTTATTTGAACTGATTTTATTTCGTTGCGTAATTTCACAAATGTTCTACAGATCTTGTCACATTTCAACTCAAATATTTTTTACTGTCACCGGTTTAAATTAAAAGAGTAGAAATTAAATTTTTCTGTATTTGAAGTATTTGACTCCAAACTAATTTAGGAAAGTTACACATAAAAAATATACGAACGTTATTGATGCTGGCTGTATTTTTTTAAAATACGTTAAAATAGTATAGCTGTTACTATACGTGTACTATTTTTCTACGATCATAACTTTAATTTTTTTAAATCGACAGATATCTGTCGTTCACAGTTGTATTTAACTTTAATTCAAATAAACAAAGTTGTTCTACAATGGTTGTGTTTTTGAATGTTTATATATTGAATATTTATTACATTCATCTAAATCTATATACATAAATCACATTATTTTACATAAAATGAAGTAGCATGAATTCTAAATACATTCATTCAGGAAATATTTATTCGACTTTGAAGAAAACTATAGGTTTAAGTACTTGCAGCTTTAATTTGTATAAACCGAAGTGAAAAGATTAATGTCAACCAATAATGAAGTATGTTATTTTTAAAAAATAATATGTACATTATTTGTTACTATTAATTTTATTGAACCTGATAATGGCTTCTATCATGGCAGAAGTTGTCACTTCAGAAAAAATAAATTAAGGTTGGAATTCAATAATTATCAATTGGTTTCATTCAATTTTACTTGAAATATTTGTTTTTTAAATGCATTCTGCAATTAATCTTTGCCAAAATATCATCCATATTCGTAATAACTTTAACACAAGTTTGTTCCTTTAATTGAGAATCTTTAGTATAAAATAAATATATAGGTGTTCCACGACTCACGGCACTTATTTTAAACCCATATAATCGCAGTACTCAATATCCAGATTATGAAACAGAATAAATTTTTCAAAATTCGCTAAATCAATAAATCAATTGCACTTTACATGAAGTGAACCATATATATATATATATATATATATATATATTTCAATCTCGGTTAACAGGGATAATTTTAATGTGAAGAAAAGTTAGTTGGCTGTGGAAATCGAATTTGAACTCTCAAATCCACATACCAAAGCGATAATACTGATCTACCTACCTCGTAATCATGAAGTAGAGAATTCATCCAAATGCAATAGAAATGTTAATTATATTAACACCTGCTGATTTTAAGCAACAGCATCAGCACTACAAAATTTCTTATTATCAAAATGATCCTTTCATTACCTAAATCCCTGCCTGTGATGTCAGAGGCCAACCGCAGAATAATCCTTTAGTATCGGGGTCACGAGTTTCCACGCTCCGGTTGTTCACAGTTTACCTCGCTCGCTGCAGCCCGGATTTTCCGCCAACGCCACAGGCATCGTCATAACTCCGGTCAGCGCATAGTATTGTGCGTCGTCGGCGGCTGTTGTTATCATAGCCCTGGCAAACCTGGCTACATTCCCAGCGTGAATGTGACGTGACAACATCTGTTGAATGGAACTGCGTGCGTGGAACTTTTATTAAAATTATTTTTGATGTTACGCGCGAGATTTGTTGCGAGTTGTGCCCGACGGGTTCACGCGACTTTAGGTAATTTGAAATTCAGTTTAATTATTTTTTCTGTTTTATTTCTTTGTTTGTGTTTTCACTGTTTATATTAAGGATAAAAAAATTAAGTAACAGGGAAAAATCCTCAAAAGTATAATAAGACAGACGGATAATATATCAGAAAGGAGGTTTATTATTATTCTAAAGAAAAAAATTAGGTGATTTTGATAATGAGAATGCACTTTTGGATACTCTTAGAATGAAATATAATAAAATATGTTTCTCTTAATAGCAACTGTTGGTATTTTTTTTGTAGATTATCGTAGTTTTTTGCACACATGTTTAAAATTAAATTTTGAATAATTTTTAATAAATAGTTATTTTTGTATTAAGTGCGCAAAAGAGTGTTTTTTTTTGTTGCGCGTGAGAATGTTACTTTTAGTCGAGACCGCAGGTAGTAATTCGAAAAACAAGAATTTTGCCCACGGAATACAAACAACATTTTTTCTACAACTGTAAATAAAGAATAATGCAATAATTATTGATTTATTTAAATAATTTGAAGGAAAACAATCAACAATAATATTAATTTGATACTATTGATGAAACCTGACAACAAATAATTTGGGAGCGTGCACGAGATTCTCATTTTGCGCACTAGAATGTACGAAACAGTGCGCCAGATACTCATTTTGTGCACTAGGGTGCAAAATAATGCGCAGAATACGTGTTGTCATGGTAATATAAATGATGAAAAAATCACGTATTTCGCGTATTGATATTAGTTTAAAAAAATTATCATTTTTTGACAGTTGTAGAAAAAAAAAATTCTAATATTTATAGTACTTTCCTTTTAAAATATTCAGCTCAATCTAATTTTATGAACATCTTGTATATATTTGACAATGCCAAAGTAATATTTACTAAAAAGCGGCAACTCTTTTGCTTTGAAGATTTACTGTAATATTACTAATAATAATAATAAATAATTACACATAGTTCCATTTTTTTAGAATATAGTGTGTAGCTACTACTCGTATAATTAAGAATAAGAATATCAAATAATAATGTACCTTATTTTTGTAATCGATTCTAGAATAAAAATAGTATTTTTTTGTATTTTAGTTCATTACTTATTGTTTATATTTCATTTGCCATTTGGCCCACTTCATCAGTTCAAGTAGAACATGACTAAATGAATTGAATAAATTGATTTACATATAAAGGTGGATTATTTAAAGCTGAATTTGAATTAATACATATTGTAGTGGGGGTAAAGTAAGCAAAGTAAGCCATCTTAATAGAATGATTAATAAGTGTAAGTTAGAACTGATCCAAATGATAAATGGAATTTTGGCCTGTCGCTGCAGCAATTGATTTCAGAGTTAATTCAACTACGATTAAATTGAAAATCTATAAATTCACAATACGGGTAAATTGCCGTTTATTTGTACGTACTATATGCGTGCAGATTATTTATATATTCGTAGATTTATGAACTACGAGCGAAAGTAATGAATGTAATATTTTATATTAATCTTCATTTCTCTGATATATAAATTATAACATGACATATTCTTCTAAGCAGAACATTCTTTTACGACTTCTATCCATTAAGTGTGGAAATTATCTTCATATATCATCCAAGTTGTAGAAATAAATCGTACAGCGTGAAAAAATTCCATCGCTGAAGAAAGCGAAAGTTGTGCCTTGTAGTAAATGAAGCATAGGGTCCATTTTCCTTTGTTCTCCGTGAAGGAAGTTCATAGTAAAATGACAAATGCTCGGACGCCTCACTAAGACCAAACAGGCGCAAAAACGGAAGATGTGTGTCACTGGGGACCGGATATGACAGAGGTGCTCTCGATGCTGACAATTCGCGCTGTTTCCGGTCGTTTGAAGGCTTCCGGAGGATCAAACGTGCGACGGTTCAAGATGTGAATAAATGACGTAAGATGATGAACACAAAGAACTTTGATTTTTATGATGTATATCTTCCCTCAAAGAAATCATTTGCTACTAATTCGAAATGAATTCCTTCAGAAAATGTAAATACAGCGAGAATACTCTTATTTAAACAAGGACCAATCTTTTCGAGTACGGTGAAATTAATGTTTCGAAAAGAAAGAATTTTATATTTCGAGAGTTTGCCCAGCGAGGCAGAAAATATCTTCAATTCCTGGTTATATCATAGTTTCACTTCATTGATTCACAGAAATTCATTTTATATTGTTATTGCCAATTAGGATTTTAAGTAGTTTATTAAAAGATTGATTCCAGTATAATCGTAGAATCGCAGTGAACTATGAATTTATTATTTTGTTATATTTTACATCTAACTAAAGATATATTCTGATTACATTATACGAAAAGGTTTTACATAAAAGTTGTAGAGGATTAAATAATATATTTAAATTAGTTTACAAATATCATGTACTTATTACAATTACTGTTAATATTGAGCATGTATGTTTGGAAAAAATTGTTATTTTTAGTGATGGAACTAACGTTTAAAAGTCAGAAAAACATTTTAACCTTAATATTGATAGTAATTCAGAACCTTGGTTCGAGCCCCACTGCCGACAAACAATTTTCACCAATTTCAAAATACCCCTGTGGCTCCCCCACCACTAACATATTTGGGGGCCGTCATTTAACGGCTGGTAACTGCACTGCACGCAAAGAAATATGTCACATACCGATATCTGCTACGGTGGAGTGCCTCACCCAGTAATGGATAAAAGGCGTGATATTTATTTATTTGTTTATTAAATAAGTAAAATGAAATTTGTAGATTGATTTGAAATGCAGAATTTAATTCTCCACAATGAAAATTTCTTCAATTTAATGAAGTAGTTTACAAGTATGCGTATCAGTTTATTAAATTGCAATTCTTAACACTGTTTGTCGGTGATTTAAACAACAGAAACGTTTTTTAATTAATCTCTGACAGAGGCAAACGCAGGCAAAATGTTGACTTTTCGAGTTGGCAAAGGGTAAATGTCCGAGACCCGAGGCTGATATCTACTTCAAAAGCGAAAAGCGAATCTCTGCCATGGCTACTGCGATGCTTTGAAGCTGATTGCTCGTTTGATTTTAGTTAGAGTTTGTCGGAGACGCTTTGATTCTTAATTGTTTTATTTTGGTAAGGTTAGCTGTTCTGTTATGTGTGATTTTTATATTATGTATTAATTTTTTTCAAACAATTTATATTTGCATTTAAACCAAATAATAATTTTACAAATATTAAAATATATACTCGTACTATGTGTGAATAGAAATATTTTTTGTTTCTATCCAAAAAAAATTATGGTACAAATTCCATATGACAATAGTAGCTCTATTTTCATGTTATTTAAACATAGACTATCTCGTTTTAATACGACAAACTAGAAAAATTTACTAAATTAATTATTTTAAATATCAAATTTTATTTATTTATTCCTTTATGCTACTCTGTGCAATAAGAACTGAGTCAAAATTACAGTACTGGATCCGTTCTCGTCGAGTCACAGTGTGGTAGTTCATATACTTTATCTTAAATGACTTGAAGTTGGTATCTTTGAGTTTGAATCTCGTAACGTTAACCATACGACCGCGTTGTCGGACATTTCTCAAATCTATGACAAAAAGTGACAGTTATATAATAGTGACAGTTACTGTTTCCATAGTGTAATTAAGTCGTAATCCATTTATTAGTAAACTCACTTAAATCAGTTAAAATAAATTAAACCATATACAGTGGCGTAACCAGGATTAAAATATAATTTTATTCCAATTTGCAGGCGTTCAGCAAAAAACTTACATAGTAGCAAAAATATATTATTGTTGATTGTTTTCCTTTAATTTACTTAAATAAATCAATAATTATTGTGTTATTCGTTATTTACAGTTGCAGAAAAAATGTTGTTTGTATTCCGTGGCCAAAATTATTATTTTTTGGCGCGTTTGAATGACTTTTATTGTCTCGCCTTGCGGTCTCGACTAAAAGTAACATTCACACAAGCAACAAAAAAACTCTCATTTTGCGCACTTCATATAAAAATAACTATTTTCTACAATTGTCAAAAAAGGTTAATTGTTTATCACTAATATCAATACGCGAAGCACGTGATTTTTTCATCATTTACATTACCATGACAACGCGTATTTTGCATCCTAGAAAGCAAAATGAGTAATTTGCACACTGATTTGAACCCTAGTGCGCAAAATGAGTATCTCGCGCACGTTCCCAAATATTTGCCGTTGTGAAAAGTAAAATTATTGTTTTTTGGCGCGTTCGAATGACTTTTTTGTCTCGGCCTGCGGTCTCGACTAAAAGTAATATTCTCACGCGCAACAAAAAAAAACACATTTTGTGCACTTAATGCAAAAATAACTATTAAGATTAAATGTCAAAACAAAACAAAAATGTATGTTTTATCAGAATCAAATAAAAGCGACATTTATTGATAAAATGTATACCTAACTGTGACATGACAGAGAAGAACGCTTTTAGTTTTATATTCCAAATTTTTACAGGCGCTCATTGGAATTTTAGGGGCACTCGAGCGCTTATAAAAAGAGTTCTAACAACGCCACTGACCATATGACTAATTGTACCAGAATTACCAGACGTCGCAATATGAGTGGGATTGTCTTACTGCGGATTTGTTTGATCCATGCCCTGATTAACCACGAAAATGTAATAGTGGTGTTCTGTCACAATCATTTTCGACTTATTGTCGTATTGTTTTAGTTGTAAGATCTTTTTTTAATTCAGTGAAAAAGTTGGTTAAGGCAGATATTAATAAAAGTCAGTATAAAATATATATATATATATATATATATATATATATATATATATATATATATATATATATATATCTTATGTCTAATATTCCATTCTTGAGAACCTGACTTCCTTATATTAAGAGAGACTCAAGTATAATATATAAGTATAGAGTATATTAAATTAAGCATTTTCATCCCATCGAAAATACAAGATTAGATACCATAATTTTCATACCATATTAATAAAAAGTATTCAAATCACATTTGGAAACCAAATAGTAACAAGTTTAATTAGGATTTATTCATACTTTTTTGGGAGTAAGGTATGTACATTATGCTGAGTTTGAAAGTAAATTTAATAGTAGGAAGTGAGTAAATTATTCCAGTCAAATAAAAGAATTTGCTTCAGTAAGTGAAACTTAGATCTGATTAAAAAGGGAAAATGGAATAAGCATGTTGTCACAAAAAAAATCATTTCATATTTGAAATAATTTGCATTTAAAATATATCTTTTCATATTGCCTTCCTTGGTATATATGCCTAATATTATGGATGAAGCAAAAGGGTTAACAACATGTCATTCTCTACGCAATATGTTGTAACTCCGTATAAAGGGGTAAAGTTTTGAATTCCTACCTTGGTTAGAAATTCTAAAACATTTTGTGTTCACAGTTCACATATTTGTAGGTACCTGTAGCGCATTCTGCCATAAGTGTTAATTTCATTCAGAATAACAACAAATAATAGGCAAACATTTACGTTGAAAATATATTTGAATGAGAATAACTTTTAAAGAATTATTACCACATTATATGTTTGAAATATTACTGGTAATAATAAATGTGTAATTTTGAGGAAAACTTAGCTACGAGTAGCTAAGTAGTCATTTTCGGCAGAATCTTGTAATACAGACTTTACAGAATGGTGTAAAATATTCTCTTTGATGCAACACAAAGTTTAGAAATGAACCTTTTTGGTACAAAGCAAACAGTATTTCCTAGTTCAAAAAGCATTGTCAAAACTCTTCAAAATACTAATATATTTCTTTTTGAAGTATTAGTTTGAAAACTCGTAAGAGTATTCTCATCTACAGATATTAATGAAAGACGCACTGAACATCTGACACTATATACTTTCGTTGTCAAAGGTTTGTTAATTATTTCAAAGAAAAATACTGCAAATAAAAGTGATAGATAATTATCTTCTCCGCATTTTTATACGAGTATCTTTTAAATGGTTTAGAAATGTTTTACAGTGGAAAATATACAATTTTAAATATTGAAAATGGTTTTGTGTTTTCTGTAAATCAACTACCTACCAACTGGGCTTCAAGTTTTCACTTATACAGGGTGAGTCTGGGAAGACGAACCTCATCTCACCCTTAACTTTTTTATTATAAGAAATAGAAAAATTTTCTTCATATGGAAGTTTTAATATATTAAATATGCACAAAATGTAACAAGGTAAAATTAATGACAAAGTACGTGAAACAAGTAACAAATAAATATCTGAATTGTTGTCATTAATTTTACTTTGTTACATTTTGTTTAATTTCGCATAGCCACCTAGAATAGTTGAATAAAAATAATTTCTGACATTTCTTAATTATCTTATTTATCTCGATTTTTTTCATATACATTTATGACAAGTAATAGATCGTTGAAAAGAGAAAAAATGGTTTTTATGTTAATAAAATAATTCTAGGTTCCCATTTGAAAAATTTAAGTTGATAGTCGTATCATGTAAACCTGACTTTATAAAAAAATTCTATATGTCATAAAATAGTATATTTAATATACTAAAACTTCCACATGAAGAAAATTTTTCTATTTCTTATAATAAAAAAGTTAAGAGGGGTTCGTCTTCCCAGACTCACCCTGTATGTAAACGAAAATCCCGGTAAAAATATGTCATTTAATAATTTGCTGCTTTGTACGCCAAGATCTAATTTCAATTATAATGGAATCTATTGTATCATATTGTATTGAATGTTAAGTTACTCAGTCGTTTCTCCGATAGTCTCAGTTTATTAACAAGTTATACCAGATTAATTGTTTTATAAATTTTTTTATTTGTTTTAAGTTGTGTATAAAGAAGTGCTTTTTCTAGTGGTGATACAGTTTCAGTGCTACTAATACTATTCTGAACGTAGTTTGCTACAAATGTGATTTGTAAGTACTGTCACTTAAGACGTTTTTTGCTTGTTTCACCGCTATTTAATTAAACACGTTCTTCAACGCGTCTTTTGTCACAAACACAAGACTTCACTACTTCGGGTGTCTCCGTCTATCACCGAATCATGTCCATTTGTTCAAACTGCAATAAATCTATCACCAAAGATGAAAAATCTACTTCCTGTGATGGTTGCCGTAATTTCTTGCATTTACCATGTGTTGACCTTACTTCTGACGATCTAAAACGTTTCACTAGATCCAGTAAAAAATCAGTTAAAATTTTTTGCTTGAAGTGTGTTAATGATGTTGATACAATTTCAAGCCTGAAAAAAATCATTCTACAACTCCAAACTGATCTACTTGAATTACAACAAAAATTTAATACCAGTCAGAGTGGTACGACCATCCAGCAACTTCAAACCAATCCTGTTTTAATTCATAATATTGCGGAAGAAATTAATCAGCGGCAGCTTCGGCAAAATAACGTTATTATATCGGGTGTTAGCGAAACTACTACTGAAACTATTACTGACTCGGTCACTGCAATAGTTACAAAAATTGTTCCTGATTTAAACTTAACAGACGTCAAATTTCAGAGATTAGGTGTAAAGCTGGATAACTCTCGACCACGCTTAATTAAAATCAGTTTCAAAAACTCTGATGACGCAAGAAAACTTTTGCGGTCCTCAAAAAAAGCTAGAAATTTCCCAGAACTAAAGAACATTTACATTAATAACGACCAAACGCCATTGCAACAGCAAAATTATAAAAAAATCAAAAATGAATTATTATCACGCAAATCTAAAGGAGAAGACAACTTAATAATATCTTACAAAAATGGCTTTCCTCAAATAACTAATAAAAAAAACTAAATACTTCACTATTCAACAATAAGCTCCAACTAAGTATTTTTTATCAAAACGTCCAAGGCCTCAACATGAAAGTAAACCAATTGTATTCTTCTCTTGCATCCCTTGATTACGATATCATCAGCTTCAGCGAAACTTGGTTGAATAATAGTGTATTCAACTCCGAACTTAGTGATGGTTCACATCTTGTATTTCGAACAGATCGTAATTTTGAACAGTGTGGTGTAACTCGTGGTGGTGGTGTACTCATGTTAATTAACAAAAATATTCGTGCTATGCAAGTCGATCTTCAAAATTACTTATATCTACTGCCAATAAATGTAGACATTGTATGTTGTAAAATTTTGTTGAATAATATGAATTTGTACATTTTTACTATTTATGTTCCACCAGGAATGAATACTACTTATTATAGTGATATATTTCACTTTCTAGAAAATTTACCATTTTTGTGTAAAAATAATTTTTTAATATTAGGTGATTTCAATATCCCTGAATTTAGTTCAGATTCTACTAACCGTAATGTTATTTTGTGCAATAATTTCCTATCTTTCACTGATGCAAAGCAATATAATAATGTATTTAATGCAAATAATAGATTGTTAGATCTTATTATTTCCAATACTACTTGTAAAGTTAAGAGCGAAAATTCTATATTTAACATCGAATATTTTCATCATCCCTCACTGCATATTGTTTTAAATGTTAATTTTACAGTGGATAATAATTTACATAAATGTGTACCTGAAACATACGATTTTAAAAAAGCAAACTTTCTTAAATTATATAGTTTAATTGCTCAATATGATTGGAATATACTTAAAGATTTTTGTGATGTAAATTTAGCGTGTGACTGTTTTTACTCTATCTTATATTCAATGTTTAATGAATGTATACCTATTAAAGCTAAACGCTTTATTTCTTCTCCACCTTGGTTTACAGCTCAAATTAGGTCTGACCTCAAAAATAAAGCTCACTATTTTAAAATGTCTAAAAAATATCCACATATTTCAACCTATTATGAAATGTATAGTCAACTTCGTTCCAAAATTAAAGTTGCAATAAAACAATCTTATGCTAATTATGTAAATAAATGTGAGTCTAATATTGCCACTGATCCTAAAAAATTTTGGAACTTTGTTAACTCCAAAAAGAAAAGGTCACCCTTTCCATCAAGTATGCAGTTCAACAATGGTGTATTCAATAGACCTAAGGATATTGCAGAAGCATTTGCATCCCATTTTCATAGTGTGTACACTCCGTCTTGTACGGATCCTTTATCTAATGGTTCCTGTTCTCTTCCTAACATGCCTAATTTATCTCGAGATGAAATTCAATTATCTATAAAAAATCTTAAAAACAATTTATCTTGTGGTCCGGATCTAGTACCGAATATGATAATTAAAGATTGTTCTTATCCTCTATCCCTTGCACTTTTTCATTTATATAACTTAGCTGTAAAAACTAATGATTTTCCTGATGTGTGGAAGTATGCGCGTGTTACACCAATTTACAAATCTGGTGAGTCTACAAATGTTAAAAACTATCGACCCATTTCTATTTTGTCGAACTTCAGTAAGATTTTTGAAAGTTTACTCCATAAAAATATATACAATCAAACTAAAAGTCAAATATCTATCAATCAACATGGTTTCATGCCAAAGAGGTCAACTTCAACAAATTTAAGTAATTTTACTCATTTTGTTTCCTCTGCTTTAGATAATAATTTGCAAGCTGACACTATATACACAGACTTCTCTAAAGCTTTTGATCCTATAGATCACAACGTTCTAATGCATAAATTACAATCTTACTCACTATCTCCTTCCACAATTTTGTTGTTGTCATCGTATCTTAAAAATCGGAAATTTTTTGTTCATTTTCTCGGCCATGATTCTTCCTATTTTAATGCTACTTCTGGCGTCCCTCAGGGCTCTAATCTAGGACCTCTTCTTTTCCTTCTCTTTATTAATGATATTTCCTCTATTTTTAAAAGTAATGTTCTATTATTTGCTGATGACTTGAAATTATTTACTTCTATATCTGATCCGAACGACTGTTTATTATTACAAAATGATCTTGACTTGCTAGTTAATTGGTGTCATCTTAATAAACTAGATCTAAATATTGACAAGTGTAAAATTGTGACGTATACTCGCAAAAAAATACAAATCAATTTCGATTACCAAATTAATGGCACAAGTTTAACTAAGTGTTCTTCAATACGAGATCTAGGCGTGATTTTTGACTCCAAATTGACCTTCATTAACCATATTCATAATGTATCATCATCATCATTTAAAATGTTAGGATTCATAATTCGTAATACACGCAATTTCCATAACATTCAGGCTATATTTTCCTTATATTACTCTCTTGTAAGATCTAAACTTGAATATTGCTCCATTATATGGAATCCAATCTATGACAGTCACAGCAAAGTTATCGATTCAGTTCAATCTAAGTTCTTGAAGTTTATTTATTATAAAATAATCGGTACATATCCTGATCATCGTGTTTCATATGAAATATTGCTGCATATATTTAGCTTTCATTCTCTCGCAGTCAGACGTAGCATTTCATCTGTTTTGTATCTTTATAAATTAATTAATTATTTTATAGATGATTCGAATTGCCTATATCTTTTAAACTTTCTTGTTCCTGTTATTTGTACTCGAAGTCAAAATATGTTTTACCTCCCACCTGCAAGAACAAATTTGCTTCTGCAATCTCCCATAGTTCGTATGTGTAGTTTATTTAATGGTTTGAATCTTGAGGTTGACCTCTTCTCAACTAATTACGCTTGTTTCTATAAGAATATTATAAATTATATGTCTCACAATTAATTGTACTTTTCTGTATAACTTGTATTAACTTTTATATTTGCTTCATTTTCTGTGTAACGTTACATAAGTTTTTTCAACCCTATTATTAGGTTTTACCTGTTGGGTAGTGATTTAAATAAATAAATAAATAAATAAATAAATAAATAAATAAACTACTCAAATTGCATGTTTGTACTTGAACTTTTTTTTATGAGACAAAAGTTGTGTTCAGTGAACTACAATCGAAAATGCTACTCGTATAATGTTTAGAAAGACAATCAAGTTTTACTAAAAGGGAATAGTTAAATGCTACTATTAAACACTGAAGTATGTCCAAATTAGGTCACCCAAATTTATTTCCTCTTAAAATTAAAACTCTTAAATAAATTCCAAGGCCCCTTTTCCTATAACAATCCTAATCACCCACTAAAAACCATCCTAAATGCTAATGATTCATCCGGTCAATTAGTCCAGAGACCGCGTTTTGTTTGCGTTTGCTGCACGTTCGACGGTCCGGTTACGGAGAAACTGCAAGCAGCGACAAGCAGAGACAAGCAAGTGTAGCGGATCTGTGAAGCTGGAACTCTCACAGTACACAGTCGAGGTTCGAGGTTCGAGGTTCGCCAAAGGCGCGATCAATACGCTGGAGTTCCGAGTCGGCTCAAAGGAATCCGGAAGCTGATGGGACGAAAGTGAACGTTCCATGAAGAAGAATTCCGAGGTGAAGGATATGAGATATAACAATGTTTACGGAGAGCTGGTAGAAACTATTTTGTGTTTTAGTACGTGTCATTAAAATGATTCTCAATATATGTGATATAGAGAGATCCAGAATTGATTGAGTCAATACAATAATACATGTCATAATATACCAAAATAGCTAGAAATAAAAGCGTACATGGAAAAATCTAATAAAATAAAAATGAAATATTAATTTATAAAATTTAATTCTATATTAATTTCAAAAATTTAATTCTATATTAATTTATTTTTATTATTGACGAATACATATGCATATCTATTAAAATAAACAAACGTAAATCAATAACAAATTACAGTAACTAAAATAATATAGCGCCTTCATGCGATGCGCACCTTCGCCACCCGTTTGATAACAGAAACCCTAACAATGCTACATTATCGATGTTCAAGGACTACGAACTAGGGTACTATAAAATAAGGTAATTATAATTCACAATTCACGATTCAAGTTAAAAAGAATTAATTTACTATTTAAAATAAAATGTCCTAATTTATCGTATATGAAATAATAATCGTTATTAGAGCTAAAATTCGGCCTAGTCCAGAATTACAAACGAGCTCGACAATTTGCACACACTCAATTAGACGCCTGTATATGCAACAATTAAAATACGTTGACGACGTAATTGTGTCAACACATTTGACCAGTGGGTATGTAACTATATATAATAATATAATGTGGGGTAGGTGGCACAGTGATATCGAGTCGTGCTGTGGATTTGAGAATCCGACTTCGATTCCCACAGCTGACAAACAATTTTCACCACATTAAAACAACCCATGTGGCTCCCCAACCACTAACATCTTTGGAGGCCGTGATTTGACAGCTGGTAACCGAACTTCACGGGAAGAAATATATCACTTACCTAGTTTTGCTACAGCAAAGTGCCACTTCCAGTGATGGGTAATGTGTTGATATAGTTATTTTTATTTTACATTTGACCTACTATGTAATAATACCAATGCAATTCGACTATAAGTTATTATGTCTCGTAGAATTGGAATCAGTAACAATAATTCTCTGTGTCCACATCCACATGTGGCACGAAAATCAGGCAATAAATTCCAGCTTGTGAAATCGTGGTTAGCCTGGACTGCTAGTGGTAACGACAGACAGCGACAGTCGAATGTTTTATTGCGTTACATTTCTATGGCACTGGGAGGTGAACAGTTTATCTCATTTGGCAATTGAAATTTTGTTATACGACAAAGATATCACGAACAAACTCGGCTTAAGTAAATATTTCCTACAATACTGTGAAATTTGCCTAGATCGGACAATTTGTTCATGGACTTAGTCTAGGATAAACTAATATTTACTGAGTATGCTATTCATAACTTGCGGATTAAATGTAGCACCATAAATTATAAAACATAAGTTCGATGCATTCATTTAGATATTATTATACGGAAAATGAATTTATGTTGTCGTCTATTTTCCGTTATTAAATATTACTAAACTGTATTACTGAAAAATTAAATAAATAAAATTCATAGGTTACAAGTACTTGGCAATAGATGCTAAAAATATCAAAAATAATTTAATAAAAATATATTAAAAAGCTACGATATTTGAACCTAGTTTCTCCATTGTCTTTATCACTTATGTATGTTCTCCATAAAACTTATAATTTTAGAGTTCACACTGTAAAACAACATTGTTCTAAACTTAACTTCTTATGAGAAACAATGCACCATAGAAAACGCAACTTTCTTTTAAATTGTGTTACAATATTACAATCTGTAAGAAAGTTCTAGTTCATGTTCTTCTATAATATTATCCTCAACGTCAAAGTATAGAGTAGAAAGTTCAACATAGACTAGAAACTAGAATGCAAATTCATGTATATGCATATTTAAAGTTTGTGCAATATAATAAAGTAAACAAAGAATTTTTGCACAAAGTTTAAGATGTTCCAGATAAGATAGATTGATGGATCATGGTTCCAGACCGCACAAGAAGCTTAACTTTAAACAACATTGATAATAAATCACTATCAATGCAATTATAACTTTCCTTGAATTAAACGGAAATTTCGACGGACACTTAGTAAATACGTAAATATATCATCAAGCTGCAGGTATATTAATTTAATAGTGGCAATGTCAATAGAAATATGTTGCCATCGAAATATTTTCTTAACTTTAAAATATGATTTAAGTTTTATAATGAAGAAGAGCTATTTCTGAAGAAAAATTCACTTGTTAAAAAGATAGATTAAGAAATTTTCTCAAAATTAGAGCATTTTATTTAGAAAGCATTGAAAGATCCAATAATGAACTCTAAAATATTCTTGAAATTTATCTTGATTACATTAAATTAGTTCAATTTAGGAAAAGTTTCAATGGCAAAGAGATGATTACAACTGCAACACGCAGAGAATAAATTCACTAAACCAATTTTATTAAAACGTGAACGAGAAAGAGGGTTATATGTTTGGCAGATTTATATTCTCTCTTTTAATTTATCCACTATGCAAATCTTCTCTGTCAGTAATTAAACGCTCGTACATTTTTATCGAGCTGGCCCCATTTAAAAAAATCTCCAATCCCTTCCACTCCAGTGTTATGGGGATGGTTTCCAATTAGCTCTGTAAATAATTAAATGTAGATTTAAATCACGAGAATTTAAACAATTTTTTCCTTGGTAGAACAATCAAAGAAAGAGAGTGCTTGAATTTTTTTTCTTGATAATTAATGCAAACGATACTTTCTTTTGTTCAATTGGACACATGTTTAAGTTGCAGAAATATTTATTCAAATTAATTATATTGCATTTTGCTTTGTTAAGAAAATTAAGCTGTCAAAAAATACATATTTCAACTATACTAAAAATAGTTCTATAATGTAATAACAGACGTAAATGGATAGATGTAATTGAAAGATTGTTGCGTGATGAAAGATTCCAAGTGTGAGGAATAAATTAGATTATTTGAAGGGAACGTGGTTAAACCGAGGATGGTGTGTCAGGACGATAATATTTGACGAAGGCTAATTCTATGATAAATCTGAAAAGTGGATATTCTGTGAATATTTCAGGGATTCGTTCAATCTCATTTGATGGAATATAGCGTCATGTTTTGTGTGCAGATTTCAATAAGTACATTATTAATATTATTATTAGAAGAATTTGATAATGACGTCACTGTTAAATGCTTCTTTCGTAGATTAATTAATTGATTTAATTGTGAAGGTTTACTACAAATTCTTAATTTTAATATTTCATTGTTTATAACGTATTAATTTGACATATGATGAGCAACAGCTGTATTAATTATTAAGCGATGTAGTCATTAAAACTACAAGCATTAAAACCGACTAAACATAATGTTCTTTTGGTATCAATTATTTCCCCTAAAGTAACACGCATCAATTCCCTTAACACGTACCCTCTAATGGTCAATCTTGACACTGACCAGCTTGTTATCACCCGAGCCATTACAGCCAACATCCACTCGCCTGATGGTCAGTTACAGTTACCGTGCTGGTATTAATGACCAATGTAGCTCTGTAGTGGTTCCGATCAGCGATCAGAGATGGGGTTGAGGGTTGGGGGATGTAAAGGGCGACATCCGGCGGATGGAGAATTAACTAGAGACAGTTGAGTTACGATGGAGCAGTACTAAACAGGTAGAAAGGGTGATTTAAAAGGACTTCAGAGTTATTTGTGATTGCTACTGTGTATTTGAATTGAAGAATTTTAATAAGAAAATAATTATTTACAATTACTTGTTATGCTAAAGAATAGGAACTAAATCTCAATTACAGAACAGTTTATTACGGAATACGAACCACTAACTACATATTATACTGCTGCACAATATTAAATTAGTTGCAATTAAAATAAAGGGTACTTAAAGGGAGTAGTACAATTCTAGTCAACTGGACACAGTCGTATTTTTGGTTATAAGTTTAATACCCACTTATCAATCGATTGTTCAGCAAATGTTAACTAGCAGCAATATAACTATATGTATTTTCCTATTTAACAGACATATAAGTATAACAGATACATAACAGTTGAATGAAAAACTGAACATAAGAGAGTTAAGTTCGAATTCTTGCTTGTTAAGTGATAGTTTTTATAATTTACTTCTAACATAAATATAGTGTATATTTTTGTATTTACTAGTTAGCACAATAGTAAGTTAAACCTATAATATTCTGAAACAATCGTATTTTTTTAAGTTAAGTTGAAGTCTGAAGAACATTAAAGGCGAATATTTTATTTACAGATCCACAACTTAACCGTATATATACTCGTACAACAACAAAAATAGGTGACTCAGTGGTATCGAGTCGGCCTGTGAATCTTCAGAACCCTGGTTCGATCCCCACAGCCGACAAACCAATTTTCACCAATTTAAAATCTACCCTTCTGGCTCTTCTTCCACTAATATCTTTGGGGGCCGGAATTTGACGGCTGGTAACCGCACTTCACGTGAAGAAATATATCACTTACCGAGATCTGCTAAGGCAGAGTGCCACACCCAGTGATAGGTAAATGCCTGATGATATATTTATATTTTATTTATAACAAAAATATATAATCCGATAAAGAACTGTCAAATAGTAGATTTAAACGTCAAAAGTGTGTTTGTAAAACATGTATTTGAAATAACTATCATTTTGAATTTAATTGTTACTTCGTATTGTAGTAGCATAATTGACATAAAGAAAAATATATTCTGGAATACGTTTTAAAATGGCTGACTTAAAAAACTTTATAAAAATTCGACAATCACATATAACTCATAAATACAGAAAACAAACAGAAAAAAAGTAGATAAAATGAATAATAAATGACACAGAAAATACAACCAAAAAGAAATATATTTTCTCTTCTATAAAGTTGTTGCATATCACAAATAAAATTTAAACATCAAAACTTTTCAGATATTATTTGCGTCTTGTATTTACAACAAAATGAAGAACTGCCACCGTATGAATCTGAAACTTCTGACCTGTAATTCGGTTTGTGGTTATCTGAAGCTGCAAATTTCCAGATACTAGGTAATAATGCTAATTGATTTAATTAGTAATTAAACCGCTAAATTGTCTGCATCTGATATCTAATCCTTGAATATGATATCCAGTGCACCCTGGGAGAGTAACAGCATATTGAACATTATATAATCGATTTATGGTTACATACACCATCATGTTCTATCTCAAAATTGCATTTCTCGTTTGGACATTATAGAAAGTAATTAAAAATTTAATGCAAGTTTACAATTTTATGAAAAAAAGCACTCTTCTGAGGATTATATACGAATAGAGACACATAGTTCGTGGGATCAGAACTCAATGACTTGAACTTATTATCATAAATAGAACTGTAGTATTAATTGTACTATAATACATGTATTGAAACTGGGGCTAATTTTCTGATGTGTAGCGTAGCAAATAAAGTAAATTTTAATAAATAAATAAATGTATAATCACGCCTTTTGCCCATTACTGGTTGTGGCACTCTGCCTAAGCAGATCTCGGTAAGTAATATATTTTTTTCGCGTGAAATGCGGTTACCATCCGTCAAATCACGGCCCTCAAAGATATTAGTGGAGAGGGAGCCACAGGGGTAGATTTAAATTGGTGTAAATTGTTTGTCAGCTGTGGGGATCGAAACAAGAACAGTTAAATGTCATGTTTTACATTTTTAATAGAATTCTGTTATCGAAAGCTTTAATTTGATACTGAACACGGTCTAATTTAAACAAATTTTTTAAAAAACTATTGATATTTGCTATAATTTCATTTTGACATATTTAGTCTGTCTAAGAGTTTTAAGCTGATTTTGAATAACTTTTGAAAAAACAATTGATAACCGTTTAAATGTCATTTTTTTACATTAACGAACTTAATTTCAGTTTGTCACTTAAAAGGTTCTATATAAAGTTTCAATTCAAAATTGCATCGCGTTTTTAAGTTTCAATCGACTAACAGATTGACGCACCGACTAGTTTAGGATCGTTTTATGGGTTCAGTAGAGTCGAAAACGTGAAGAAACTTTAAAATCTCGATATCACTGTAAATCATCATCACAATACTTTCTGTATTCAGGAATGTAATAATTAGTTTATTACCTGTGAGAATCGAATTAAGATTCTTAAATCCACAATCCGACTTATTGTAACCGAGCTATCTTCTCTATTATTTCAAATTGTATAAAAAAGTATAACTGAGTGGTTTGGGTTCCATTATAAGCTATAGATTCTCTGTATTCCAATTGGGATTAAGTGTCTGTTGAGCAGAATAGTACATAAAATAATGAATACTTCCAAATGAAATAATATGTTATAAAAATATTACAATATCACATTCCAGAAAAATGCTTATTATGAATCATAAAATCTCTCTTATCTGAATTAGTCCAGTTACTCTTAAGCTTCTATAAAATAAAGCAATTACACATTACATATTAAATGACTTTATCTCACGACTTTTCTCCCTACTCTAGATCTACCTTTCTACCACTACGATCCCTACAACGTTTCTAGTGGAGTGAGAACGTTAGCTTGTAGTCACATGACACGACTTGCGTGTTGGCCATTTCCGGTGTGGGTTCGTGCGTGGAATCCCGAAAGGAACCGAGCACACCCGGAAAGCGGAATATTGCTGCTCGTATGAAATAACGAGCTTTGTAAATAGACGCTACGCTAACAATTCATTGCCGGGTATAGAAGGATAGTTCAAATGTGGACAGGATATGTTTTTGTGTGTGTTTTTATAGCAAGGATGGTTCTGTTTATTGGATGTGGTATGAATTTCTTTTGTTAAATATGAACTATAGTATTTTTCAAAGAACTTTACAATAATGGGTCGAATACAAGAATAAAAAAACTTTTCTGAAAATAATAAAATATAAAGGTTAGATTGGAAGTATTAGTTTCAGATTCAGTGCAGTAATTTGTTTTTTATGCAAATAGAAATCAGAAAATATTTGTTATTTAAAATTCAGAAACTTGTACGTGTATTGTATTTTTTCTACTTTTCATAACAAAATTGAATTTGCACCATTTTATATTCAAATAAAAAATCAATTTATTTTCGTTTATAAATTATGGCCATAATAACAAATAATATTGTGCTTAATATAACTTCATGTTGTATAGGATACATTATCTTTCTCCAACTTAAAATCTTTCTAACCGGCTGGCAAAGAGCCAAGGAGAACGCGAAATAATAAACGAATTTTTCTTTTATTGAATTCTGCTTTTAGCCACAACAGCATTTAAAAAACATCTAAATTGATGGTGAAATATTATGAATAAAGCATTTTAATTCCACTACAAAAAATATGTAAAACATATTCAGAGTGTCGACTCTATTTTAACAGCTACATTTACTGGAAATAAAAAATTAACATTTTTGTGAAGAGTGACTGTGCATCTTAGAATTATTTAGAAATCTCAATTATACTTTGTAATTAACTTTAAGAAAAGATACATTTATTAATCAAGAAAACGCTTAATTTCTTTATCAAATTAATTTTTGATTACGCGAAAAGCTGTATTAAATTTTAAAATACTTTCAACTTTAAATTAAATGATTTACTAAATTTCCTGTCTTCAATTTTACTTTATTTGTAATTAAATTTTGTCTGAACTTTTAAAACAAAGAATAGATGGTCATAGATTTTTGGCTCTAAACCAGCTCAATGCCGTCTTATTAGGTCTACCCACTGTTTTTCGTAAGGAACTTTAACATACAGTACCTATATACTTCTAGAAATCGTAAAAGTATAGTGTTGTGTTAAAACTAAAAGTGCAGGTCTTTTTTAGAGCCACATTTTATGGAAAGTAATGAGTTACATTTCTCTAGTTCCACATATATCCTAAGAACTATACTTTAAAGTTGAAGACAGAGCGCAACACATGAACTAAATAGAAGTAGTTCTGCAACTACTAATCTTCTCGTTAAAGTATCTTCTTACCTTGGCACCTTACTTCTCACTTTCCGTCCTAGTAACGAATATTTACTACTTGGGCGTTATTTTGTTAATTAACTCTTGGAGAGTAAGATACAGAAGATGCAAGGGTAAGGGTGGGTATTCTAAAAGTCTGTTGAAAAGGAAATGTTGTTGTAGAGCTCCAGAAGTGAACATTTCGTATAACAATTTCTGCGAACGACTACGGAGCAATTAAAAGAGAAATTGCTTTTATATTTCTCATTTCGTGAAGTTTTCAACTTATTTTGTACACTAAATAGAGAATTGTCTCGTTGGGAAGTTTTACAGACAAATTTAAATGTTATTTTCTACTGCAAATAGTATTTATCAGGTTTTAATCTAAAACTTGATAAGACATCATATAGGCTGTTCCACGAAAACTTTACTATAGGCCATGGGAAGTAAGCTTCTTGTTACTTGGATAATTTAGAGAAAAAAAGTTAAAAGTTTTAGAAGATTAAATCTTGCATCTGAATTTTTATACACATTTCAGTTTTCTTACTTAGTTACTATTAAAATGAAATCAAGTAATAGCAAACATATTTCTCATGTCATTCGTTCATAGCGCCCATAGTTCCGGTAAAACATTCTACACACGCTAATATTTTAATCAGATAATTAATTCTTCTTGTAAAAGTTTGTACTAGTTGTCTACTAAATTTGGAAACAACTTTTCCTCTTCTTCCAGTATCCTTAGAACTGAATAAATTAGGATAGTAACTATAATTCAGTTGATATACTTAGTGTTAAAAATGTCCAAAAGAAAATAGAAGGAAGAAAAATTCATTCACAAATATTTTCTCATTCGGAGTCAAAAAGTAGGTCTCTAATCCCGATGAGAAAGCAATTCTGTCTCTACGTGATGTCTTAGACTTTCAGTATCCGCGCGTTAGTGTTAACGGCAATTAAGGTCATCCCATAGCGCGTTCGGAACTCCCACGCAGCTTACGAACTGTTATACCCCGTCTGTTTCGTTAGACCATCCCAGTTGAAATGTTATTTGTGCTCTACAAACTCTTCAATAAATTTACTCAAACTATTACGAAATTTAATTACAATTTCACATCATTATGAATACAGAATAATTGTGGTTATATTCTCTACAATTTATTACAATCAACGTACAGAGTTTGTTGAACAAATTTCGTTAGTGTATATCAGTGGCGGCTCGTGAATGATTTTTGTGGGTGGGCTGATAATAATTATAATAAAAAATCTCTACGAGTTAAAAATACCGAATTTTATTGACATGCATTTATTTAAACATATTAATCATCATAAATATTATACATATAGCATTAAAACACAAGTATATACAAGCTGAAATACGTAGTGCGGACTGCAATGTTTGCAGCTCACGATATACATATCATAATAACGTATATCACGGGTTACCCCCACCTGCTCAATACACTGACTATGCGGTGTGACTCCGTCTGCACTGACTGCAGTCCTGATGAGTACGCAATCGCACTGACTCATACAGTACACATACACAGAGCGCATATCGAGGTACCTAGTACCTAATTCAAAAATAAATATACTAGGAACGGAAAAAATATGTTTTTGTAAAATAATTGTATAGTAATTGAATAGCTATAATAATTTTAAAATGTTATCATTTTGGAGGGAGGGCCGCAGTCCTGCAGCCCTTATGGGCGAGCTGCCACTCGTGTATATTGTTTAATCAATTTTTTTGCAATATAAGGTATTTCATTTAAGTTCTTTCAATACGGAAAAATGACTACATGTGCAGTTCAACTAAATTATTACGATTCTCCATTTATGAACTCTATAAATGCTTGAGAAACGAAATGAAAGGAAAGAAAGAATATAAGAATATAATATACAGTAAGAGTTCGTTTCGGAACAAAGGCAATGAATCCTTCTTGTATTTTGTTATTGTTGTTGTTCTATTCGATAATATATCCTACGTATTTATATAAAATTTGTAACATTTATTATTTATAGAAGTTTATAGATAAAATATATCATATCGTATTTTCTTTAATTTAGGTATGGTACTAAATTCCGGTTACCAGCCGAGATATCACGGCCCCTAAAGATTAGCGATGGAGAAGCCACAGGAATAATTTTAATGAAGTGAAAATTATTTGTCACCTGTGGGAATCAAACCAGAGTTCCCAAATCAACAGTCCGACGCGGTACCAAGATTGTATCTACTCCATAAGTTTATAATAAATTAATTTTGTTTACTTTAGTTTATTTAATTAAGTTAAGTTAAGTTATTTTCAAGAATGTTATACAATTCTAAATTATTACAATACAAACGTATTATGCTTCATCAACATATATTTATGAGGACGTTTCGGTCACAAATTTAACAAAATTAATAAAAAGATTAAATTTTTATTTTATCAAAAACTACCAGAATGGTCAAATTTTTTAAAAAACTTTTACGTTATAAAACAAGTTAAAATAATGATAAATTGGGACTAAACAATTCCAGAGTCAAAAGTAGACTAAATTATTGTACGTAAAATCATTTGAAATAACCCGACGATCAAATACAGAACTAGTAAGCAAATGACAAGTGAAAGATACCTGAACAGGAACAATAAGCGAACAAAAAAAATTTAAAACTTTTTAAAATTGTGAGCTTGAAGAAAAATTATCAGTTTTGATATTAACAGCATATTTAAACAAATTAATGGAACAGCTCGCTAAAATTAATCTTTTATATTTATTCTGTACTGAATGTAAGATTTTATCGTTTTCAAAATTTATTTCATGAATACTGTTTATTGTATGTTCAATAATCGCACTATAATTCTTGTTTTTTAGGTAATAACCAAGTTATTGAATCCGTTTATGGATATATTGTTTGGTTTCACCTGTGTAAGTAGCATGGTAATCGTTAAAATCAACTTCGTAAATTAAATTGGATTTATTCTCATTTTTAATTGTAGATTTCAATTTACTGAATAACAAACTAATATTAGAAGAGGATTTGTTGGTAGGGTGAGATTAAAGAAGACAGTTATTTAATTGATAGATGTTTTTAATAGAGTAATGAGATGTATCTGGTTGTATTCAGGAATTGTTCATTCTGAATGGAACATATAGTGGAATTGAGGTTACAGTTGTTGAGTTTATTTAATCTGTTATTTTGCATAATATAAGATTCTAAATAGAATATAACAATTTCAGTTAAAATAGGGGAAAGCGAGTTTCTGATTGTCCAACTAAAAATCCGTCGGAAAACTTATTAATATAATGAAAGTAAGATGACTCTAAGTTGAAAATTAAACAACTCAGGAAATTATCAAGAGGTAAAATTGTATGGAGCTCTACTTTATTTCACCTGTCTCGTATCACATAGAGAATTAATTCATGAGGTATTATCGAAAAAAAAAAGATTGCACGTTAGGACATGGTTGGCAGAGTAAACGAACTGTCAAAGTTTTTATATGAAAATAACAGAGTTTGCAATAAAATAAGGCGATTTAAATTTAAGTAGTGATAGGGTATTTGCAAAAAACTTGAAAAATTGACTGGTGGGACAAATTATATTAGACACGATAGGACGAATAGGACATTTATCCTTGTGAACTTTTGAGACTAATTGAATTTAAAATCTGTTTCGTAAATAAATAAATAAATATATCATCACGCCTTTTATCCATCACTGGGTGTGGCACTCTGCCTACGCAGATCTCGGTAAGTGATATATTTTTTCGCGTAAAGTGCGGTTACCAGCCGTCAAATCACGGCCTCCAAAGATATTAGTGGTGGAGGAGCCACAGGGGTAGATTTTTTTAAATTGGTCTACCCCTATTTCGTGATGAGTCATTTTTTGTATAACTATCAAAATTTAAACACCGATTATTAATAATAAAAGTGAACAAACTCTGATTTACAAGCGATATAAATAGATTAGGCAATTTCACATCTATGTATGAATACTATTTATTTAACATAACTTCTATTAGAGAATATAATACTCCGATTATCGTGTATACCAGAAAATGAATCCCAGTAGAGAGCATTGTAAAAAAAGTCAAAGTCAGTACATTCTTAGCGTATACAAATAAGTAAATAGGATATATTGAAATCAGACAATCTATTTATAGTAATAATATGATTCTATTCACCAATTTTTGCTGATTTAGTACTTTTATAATGATAGTAGTGTTAGAACAGTTATAAGTTAGTCAAATTAGAAGAAGTGAATGAATAGTAATGAGTGAGTTACCGAGAAGTTAAAGTCGAGTAAAAAGTGAAGAAAGCTAGCGAGTTAATTAAAATGTGTATTACATTGCACAGTCAAGAAAATCGAGTTTTGTTTCAGCTTTTCTTTTTCTATTAAAAAATTGCCAACAAAACTAAAAAACAGTATTACACTCCCGAGAACCATAATAAAAAACTACTTGATAGCTCCAAAGGGAGAGATTGTTACTTCAACAGTTAATAATCCCAAGTCGATAATTGATGGACCTTCTCTCAAACTACTAACCTTATATCTCACAAATCGTCTAAAAAAACCATGTCATCTCTGTTGAAACCACGTAACCGTAACTTCACCTGCATGTGTACACGTGCCGCGCATTCAGATCGCTTTTTGTCCTGTGTGATACTGACTTTACCGGAGCAGAGACATGAAAATGTGATGGCGTAGTCGTCAGGAGATACAGGAGAATTTATATGGGTTGCGTTAACATTGCATGTGTCTCAGATACCAAATGGGGAATATTATGAAAGTTTTTACACGGTTACCAGGATTAAGTGTACGGACGTGGGGATAGTAATGGAAGGACCTGATTTATATTTTAAGTTGTGGGAGCAATTTTACAGAGGGAAGAGATGAAATTTAGAATGTTCAACAAGAAGAAATACGATTACATACATTATTTTTATATGGAGTAGGTATATAAATCAGGAGCAGTTATAATTGGACTCCATTTCATAAAAACTTTTACACTTGTAAATTATCACTGTAGAAATATAATACTAGTTATACAAAAAAAATTAAGCAGAAGAGAGACGTCATCAAAATTTGTAACTAGAATAATGACGTCAAAGACGGCTACGTTTATAGGATACACAAAAAATTAAATGCAATGATTGTTGCATAAATGTATAATAAATTTCCTAACATTTTAAATGCTTTAGGCATTATTTATAAAATATATAACACGCAAATCACAACTAAATTGATAAACGACATAGCAAAATGGAGTGCGAGTCGAATACAAAAGTAAACGTTCTCAAAACCAGTAGGTACCAACGCATGGTAAAGAAATGAACTTCAATTCTTTTAAATCAATTATTTAAAAAAAAAACAATGACTGGTAGCACAAGCTCTGTTTTTGGGTGTTTTAAGAGCACGGTTTTAACATGTTAGAGATAGCTAAAACACCCAAAAACACTACTCTTAAAACAGCCAAAAACAGAACTTGTGGTACCAGTCATTGGCTGATAGCACAAGCTCTGTTTTTGGTTGTTCTAAGAGCACGGTTTTGACATGTTAGAGATAGCTAAAACACAAACAAATACTACAAAAATAGAGCTTGTGCTACAGCCATTTTGTTTAATTATGTTTTAATTTTATATAATTGTAAATATCATTAATGTGTACTTTCCTTATTGTAATTTATTTTCTTTCACTTAACTACAAATATATTTATCATTCTATCAGTTTGGTGCAAGTAAGTTTTCATTTTTTAGAGTTTTATCTACGAACTACGACGTCTCTCTTCTGCTTAAGTTTCTTTGTATACTTATTTATAGCCATGGTATTGTAGTTCTACACTATTGATTAAAAGTACCAGGAATTCAGTTCCTACTGTCGATGTCTATGAGTATTTTTGCAACAGTTATTTTTAATGATGATATAAATATGTATGATTCAAATTTAATCCACATATTGTCATATATTTTAATCAATTTGTTGGCTGTATACAGGTTGCATCTAATTTTATATTATAGAATAAAAAGATTTGTTTTCAAAATTAGAAAACTTAAGTGCAGGTCACTCTATGTAATCATTTTTGCTACCACTGGTACAGTCTTTATTTCTAATATACTAACAATTAAATTATATTTGTAAACATTACAAATTCTCAGTTTATTCATTATACAACAGCAGACCTGTATTTATAATGTTTACAATTATAATTTAATTAATAATATTATTGGAACTAAACACACGACTGATAGCAAAAATATGTACTTCGAGAAAACTGCACTTAATTTTTTCGGATAAAAAAATATAAGAAATAATATTTAAATTTTAAATTTCAAGCGTAAATTTAGAAACATACTGTATTTTTAAATATTATTTGGTAAGTTCGGTATAATTTAATGTATATTTATTTTGGATTTTAGAAAGATAATTAATTATAAACAAATGAGAGATTACATGGACGACGTAGGGATAAGCGAAGATTTACTGCGTAAACGAATTATACTAAATGAGAGGAATTAACGAGCTGTATGAATTGAATTTTGAATATGGAAGAAATAAAAGTGATGTACTAGGATAGAAATATTAATTGCAGGATAAATTTAATGAATAAATTTGAGTGAATGTTTTAACGCTTCATGCTACCCTATTAGGAAAAATTTTGAGGTCCTCGTCTATTTTTATGTAAGTTTACAGTAATTTGAAGGTCCAAAAATAATAATACTAACTAAGGTATACCTTAACTATTACTACCCAATTAAAATTTTATCTGTAATAAAAATCCCTCTATTTTTTATAGAATAAATTCTACTAGGTGCAACCCGGAAATAATAATCTATAGAATGTTCAAATCGATCGAAAGATAGGTATCTGTTGTTGAACCTAAACCTATTTGTAATTTTTACAATTATAATTTAATTAGTAATATTATTAGAAATACCGAGCATATTCAAGTAAACTTCATTTACTTCTGGAAATTAAAAAAAAATAGAAATATGCTGTATTGAAAGATAATATAATTATAATCTTATTTAAGAGAATAATAAAAAAAAATTAATAATGTTTGTCACTCTAACTGAATTACTTTTTGTTTCATTCTAATTAATTACAAAATTTAATTCTGTCATTTCCTCAATAAAATATGAAGTCGCATTATTACAAGGCAATTAAATATTTCTGGAAAACAATTTCTTTGAGAAGCCTTCAGACGTTTCCAAATAATTCGTTGTGCGCTTGTGATGTGCAAAGCGGCATCGTTCACGCTAATTATAAATACCTGGCCGCTAGAACTGAAAAACAGATCGTGAATTAATTATCTTAACAGCGTGTTGTTTACACGCGAACAACGTGGAGCGAATAGTGAGCAGTGTAAGAAACGCTGAATACGGATTAGAGGTGTGAAAATGCTCATTCACAGTCTGGAAGACATGCGAATCCGATCACAGTGGAGATATCTCAGCACGCACTCATTAGATAATTAGAATGTTGCTATTTCAACCATTACAATATACTTAAACCTAATTATCAACTATGTACTTTTATTATATCTATTTTCATTTTATTTATTGATTATTTGAAAATTTGTTTCAAATGCGCCTCCGCCATATTTAATTTATTTTGATTATTTGGTTATTTATGTACTATAAGTGCTAAGCAAATTTCAAAGTTTTAAGTTCATTTTTTGGGACCCTCGGCCCAAACAAAACCATTAATATTACTAATCACTCTTGCTACATAAATATTTTTCACGATTCTGCTAGAAAGTAAATTTTTCTCCACTTAAGAAGAAACGGAAAAATATATTTATAGCAACTGAAAAACGATGGTATGATCTGACATTAGTGATATCCAGGTGATATCTGATAAGAAAATAATAAATCTTATCTATCTTATTCTGAAAAATTTAATATCTAATAGAGTTGTAAAAAAATATATCTATTTCTAGTGAAGAAAGGGTTATTATTTTTCCTCAGGTTCTTTATAAGCTGAGCCGAAATGTATCACTTTCTTCTCTTGATATATAAATAAATTATTTTTTCTACGATTGCTATGAAAAGTTGACAATTACTCTCGCATTTGTCATCGTAAAGTCGCAGGTCTCCAATGGCAACCAGCGAAAAAGATGTTAATGCGCGCGTTTCCAATGGCAATGCGCGAAAAAGATATTAATGCGCGCCTATTTCAATAGTTACCAGGGATACAAACAAAATCGAAACTTGTCATATTGACAATTGATAGAAAGTATTTATTTCAGTACATATACGTTTTTTAATAATTTTAAGATACAATCGTAGAAAAAATTATGTGTACATCACGAGTGTAAAGAGTCTTTGTTCCTCTTACACTATTGCAGCTCTCGTCTTCGGCTCGTGCTGCATTACCGTGTTCGAGTAACAAAGAATAACTTTGCGCTCTTAATACACAAATAACTATTATATTATCAACTCATTAACTAGTCATTTTTGCAACGTTCAAAGAATTTGTAGACCTGAAAAATAATGCAAAACATGCCAGTTCCTAGAACTGGGCAAGCTACTCAAAAAAAGTAGTGAAGCTAAAGCTACTGCTACTCTTTAAAAATGTTGTGAAGCTATAGCTATGAATTACATTTTCTGAAAAATAGTATAGCTACAACTGAAAATGAATGTTAAAGTAGCTATTAAATTTAGAAGCCACCTTTTTATGTTGCAGCCTGCTACAAATATTACGAGTATTTGGCGTGGGTCGAAATTGCGACAAAAAGTAGCAAGAAAAACTAGTTTCAACTATAAATTGTAGATTTAGGCTACAGAAAATACTCGTAGGCTTAAGCTATAAAAAGTAGCTTTAATCTTCAATTGTAGCTGAAGTAATTGTAGCTGCCAGTTATGATGTTTTGTCCTGAAAATATTTAATGCAAAACAAGCCCATTATTATTCATATCTGTCCTTATTTGTCTGCCATTTTAACATTTCAATATTATTTTCGTTTCATTTCTGTATTTTTTAATAATGACAAAATATTGTATACAATACTCGATCATTAAGGTTTTTACAACAAGACTCGAAAATAAAAAAATAATTTAATCCTACGGGTCTCATTCAAATACCTTTGTTTCATCCTATTATCAGGATTTAACCGATTTTGTTATTATTATTATAATATAGAATATATATTCTTTATTTAAACATTTATTTTGAAAATAATATGATGTCGATAAATGAAGTTAATCAGCTGCTAGTTAACCACTTTTAATTAGTTTCTTCAAATTTATAAAGATGTAGTGCAACTATGGTGTTATAACTGTCCGCAATAAAATTTACTTGTTTAATCTCAAAGAAGGATTTATTTAGAACAATTTACATTAAAACCGTTTCCATTTTGTAACAGAATGATTAAAGTCCTATTTCTTCTCGAACATTCGTTCCGCGTCTTGGAATAAACCGCGTGTAAACGTCTGGAATACATTTCATAAAATTCTTTCTTCGGAATGCTGTTATTTACGGATAAAAGAATTCCGTGTATTCTGCGTTAGCGTCAATGTTTTTTCCGTCGAGGCGGCGTGGTAACAAATTGACAAACTGTGAAATAATTTGATCGAACGCAAGCGAATGTCACATCAGTTTTATAATTGGACAAGTGAAATATTCATTTCCTTGATTACATTCTGCACACAGAGAGCGGCTAATTATTAAATTAATCTTTCATTACGGTCGGTTGCTGTTGATGCGCTGCCGCGGCCTACCCTTCATTTATGATTCATCAGTGTATGGAAACATCTTCGTATTGAAACCATTATCAAGTGAAATTGTTAATTATGCATGATATCAAATTTGTGACATATAATAGTTTGTCGGCATGCTTTTAGTAAATGATAAAAAAGTATCTAATAATTTAATATAATTACGATGATCCTAGTTGTAATACAAATACAGTTTGTGTATTACAACTTGCATATTAATACGTGTCTTGCATACTATTTTTCCTATCACGCATTAATTAATTTTTTATTTGAAAATTATTATTAAAAATCTGATGTGGACACCACATGACTTCCTTGTACGCGTATTAAACTATAGATATTTTTTATATTGCACATATTTGACATTTAATCTTTTATTTTTGTTCTAATCCATAGCAAACTTCATTATTTTTTTTAAATCTAAAAATATATAATATTTAAATTAAGATATCTCGTTTATACAAAAAGCTAATTTAAAAATGCTAATGTGATAGACGCAGAATTTAATTCTCTAAAACTTTTATTTGCAGCATTCATTTCTAAAATTAACTTCCGGTTTATCTATTTTAACCAAAATCTATTATGTTATTTCCATTGATATAATAGTCTTATATACCAAATTTGGAAAGTTTTAAATTATATTTGAATATAGTTTTTCATGAAAATCTATTATAGGCTTCAAGTAAAGTACCACTTCCGGTAGTTGTATAATGACCAAAAAGGGAGGTGCACAACTAGATGTTATAACAGTCCTAAATATAAAGTTTCAATTTTCTACGGCTTACCGTTTTTGAGTTATGCGAGATACATACGTACGTACAGACGGCATGACGAAATTAGTCTAAATGGATTCAGGGAGGGCCAAAATACCTATTTCCGTTGAAATCTGAGAACCGAAAATTTTCGCGATTACAATACTTCCTTTACTTCGTACAAGGAAGTAAAAAAGAAATAAACATTTTTAAAATTGTTAATATTGACAGATGAAAAACTTTTGAAGTTTAAATTATTTTCACATTTATAAGTTAGGTTAGAGTGTCATAATATAGTATTAGTATCATTCTAAAAATAAATATCTTTAATAAAATACTCGTATTTGAAAATGTTTGTAAAGTTTTAGAAAATTTCAACCTCTAAGTCGACTTATCAGGTCATCATCTCAGAGGCCGGCCACTACGGATAGTAACCATAGACGAGTTTCGCTCTTTTTGTAGAGTAGATGGTATTGTAGGTTCGATAGATTTTCTCGTGTCATTTCACCGGCTGTTAGAGATCTTACATCTCTGCTGGCACAGTTATCGTCACTCCTTCATGCGAACTTGTTAGCTGTGAAGGAGTTGGTTATACCATATTGATGAGCTCCAAAAAGAGCGAAAAGCGTCTATGGTTACTAAAATTTTGTGAAACTTGTTGTGAAAGTGTTTTTAAATATTTTATTCAACCTAGTTTGGCATCATTTTTGACAAAAACAGTGTCACAAAATTTGCAACGGAATGTATTATTTCAATTTAGGAAAAGTGTATTGAAGAATGAACTTCTAGACCGAAGTAATAAGCGACACTCACTGATTTAAATCTTCACTCACTTTACTTTCAGTAACTTGATGTGCTGATGCATATTCATATTTAAGTAATCCACCGCAATAGATGCAACAGTTTATTCAGTTCACTTCAGTTATTCATATGGTTTGATTTATCTGATCTGATTTAAAAGCGTCAAGTGTCAAATATAATATAATTAAAATGGTACAAGCAACATTAACAACAAGCTATTTATATTTCCGTACATAAATAACAATTAGAACAGTTACCCCAAAACCAAACAAAATTATAATAAATATTGTTATCGTTTGCAAACCATATATTTTCATTAATATCCTACACATGGTGGTTATTAACACAAATTCACGTACGAACCAAACGTGCGTATTTATGAATAATTCATAAAACAATTTAGAGGGTTTCAGTGCAAGCACATGCGCACTATGCAACCAGGGTCGTCATAGGGAGATTTCAGCAATGTAAACGGGAGGTTGATGTATTTTAAGCCGCGTGAACCCGGTTGCCAGACCATTGTAGGCACATTTGGTCTCATATATAATTCATCATCGTATTATCGACCCGTGACCGTACAGACTAAAATAGATTTCGAGTCAGCTTTTTGTACACAGGAGAAGACTTGCTTAATAAAATGGTACACTTAAGACTAGTTAAATATTTATATCATAATCAAGAAGAAAATTTATATACTCGTATTTGAACACACAATAAAGCTTCATTCACAACTCTGAACATAGTCACTGTTTTTGTTGTTTGTCAAACCTTGAAATGTATGACGTACGTAATACATAATAACGTCAGGCCATTTCTAGCTTCAGTTTTAGTATTTGTCTAAAGTATAAACATAAAAGTTTGCTAACGTCAAACTTTATTTTATATAATTTTGTTGACACAAAAACAATGTTTGTGTCAACAGCTAGAAACAGTTCAACTCCACATAACAAAAACAAAGGCAAAAAGATTAAAAGATGTGAAATAATTGTTAGTATTGAGATTTTAACTCTAGCCCGTATTAAAATTTACTTGTCATTTTAATAAGTGAGGAATTTATATCTTGTATCAAATAAAGAAATCATGTTTTGTGAACTTGCCCCAGACTTCCAAACATTCATCACTGTCACCCTTGCGCTGTAGTATTTTTTTTAGTAACTAGCCTTAGTGATAGATAAGAATTGCGAACAAAATGTGCAACGGATGTAACAATATAACAAGAGTAAGGATTATTTTATAATATCTCGAACTCTCGAATAATATTTAAGTAGATTACTTTTGTATTTACAAATTTTCACTGGCTGTTTTAAGTTACTAAATAACAAGATTTCATTAGTCACGGGTTGCCCGATAACGAGTGGTTAAAGTTACTTTCCGCACTGCATACGTAAAGCATCTTTAGTCATTCGCAGGTCTTAATACAGTAGTTTCGCTCGCGGTTTGACTCTGACTCGTTTGTGACTAAAGACTATTGTTACATAAATAACTATTTGATAACTATCTATCTGACATTTTTCAAATAAAACCTACAGTGATTATTGATTCTCAAGAATAATCACAATAGCTTTATTCTCACTAGAATAATGACAGGATTGGTTAATACACACACACGTGGCAAATGAATAAATCATTTCACTGGTTTCAAGAAACGTCAAAAAATAATCAAATCAATATTTTTTTATTATAAAAGTACCTAGTTAATATAAGTAAATATTTTTTTCTTCTCTGAAACATTCAAATAATAAGATTCTATTAATAATATCATTATTTTTATAATAAAATATTTATTAGGAAGATGAAACAACAAAAATATGCTTGAATTCAGTTTCCTTTCCTTGCTTAAATAACGACTATAAAACAAAATGGTGTATAATTAGGCTTCTTCATAGAATTCAAATTTTCACGATTTTTATATGAAACAAATTTTCTTCTCAAATAAATTGAGCAACAATGACTGCATACAAATTATTGTCTATGGTCAGTTTATCATATAGAATTATTATGATTATGAAAATTATTTAAAAACAAAAATATATTTACAATTTAAACGCAATAATTAGAAAGAAATTTTACGTAAGAAATATGATTCGTAAAAATTTTACACAAAAAAATAAAATTAATAAATTTACACATACTAGTACATATTCTTTTACATGTCTATTATTCTTTTGAGTGTCGACAAGGTCGGGTTCACTTAGCTGCAATCGCCTACTTGAGTCATTGGACGATCTCCCATACAAGTGCTAACTGTTGTAAAATAAATAAATAAATATATCATCACGCCTTTTACCCATCACTGGGTGTGGCACTCTGCCTAAGCAGATCTCGGTAAGTGATATATTTTTTCGCGTGAAGTGCGGTTACCAGCCGTCAAATCACGGCCTCCAAAGATATTAGTGGAGGAGGAGCCACAGGGGTAGATTTTTTAAAATTGGTGAAAATTGTTTGTCGGCTATGGGGATCGAACCAGGGTTCTCAAGATCCACAGGCCGACTCGATACCACTGAGCCACCTACCCCATAACTAACTGTTGTGAAGCGTGTTAATCACAACGTTGTCACGTGAACCACACTGCCGTGTCACCGACAATAAATATGTAATCACGCCTATTATTCATTACTGGGTATGTCATTCTACTGAAGAAGATCCCAGTAACAGTAAGTGATATTTGTATACGCGTGAAATATGATTACCAGCAATTAAGTCAGGGCTCCCAAAGTCGCTAATGGAACTACAGGAGTAATTTTTAATGTGGTGAAAATGTATTTGTCGAATTCGGGTTATCAAATTATCAACTTAACGCGTTGCTATTGAACTATCTAAGAAAAAATAATATTAAAGTGATTATTATAATAATTTACGGAATGCCTCAGAATTATGGCGCAGTCACTGCTCTAGTAACAATTGTTTTTGAAGCGAGAGTGCTAACCATTCAGCCCTCTTCGCAGAAAAGCGTAGGTTATGCTGATAATTATATTTTACCCAAAAACAAAGATAAAACCCGAAACTTCTAGGACTGGAAGCCATCGTTCAATAAACTTTATTTTATTTATTAACAATGCTTTTTTATCTGTTACTGATATGGCAATCTGCATATAATAAGTCTCGGTAAGAGATACACCAATTGTTAAATAACTGCTTCCAAAGATGTTAGTGGAAGGGTAAATATAAGAGTAATTTAATGTAGTGAAAATGACTTGACTGAACTGCAGATCCAAGTTATTTTGAAGTTATAAATACAATGCATTCATTCAACATTTTGAAAATAATTATCCTTAACAATACAATGCAGTATCAAATTTGTTTCAAAATTAAATTAAAAATCATTTAGCTACAGTTGATTACACTTGCCTTTTTCTGCTATTGTGTTATTTTCCATTATTCTTTCATTTCCATTTAAAAATCATTTACTTTGACAGTTCATTAAAAATACGCTGTTTCCTTTACTCTTGCTTTACCATCCAATTTCCAAAACATTTTCACTTAAAATTGTTGATTAGTAAAAGAAGAATTCAAAAATGTTAGTTACCTAATCTTTTCGAAATTCTATTTGTTCAAACGGAAATTAATTCAATCGCTGACATTATTAAAGGATTTTAATTCTGGAGTTAATTAAAAATTTATGTGTGAACTTAGAGGAAGGCAAGTTCTTCAATTTTATACTACATTTAACGTTAACTGGGCCGGATTATTTACCATAATATTTAGCTAACCGTAAACATCTCGAAAAGAGATATGCCTGAATAATTTGATTGATAAGAAAATTTCCACAACCAAAGTTTTAGTATGAAACAAATTTTCACTTCCAATATTGTGTAATTTAGAAAAATAAGTTTCATCCACGTATAAAGATGAGTAATAGCTGAATAGGCAAAGAAAAACTTTAAAGATATTTTTTTCACGAAGTTTTATTCACACTATTCCATAATTTTGTTTATTTAAATCACGCTTTCGATCATTATTAGATTACACCGGTAAAACAATATTAAATTATTATAAAACAAAATAAATTAATAAATCATTTACACTAAATAAAACCAGACAAAAATGATGTAGTTTCATTTAGTGTAAGTTATTTATTTATTTATTTTGTTTTATAACAATTTCATATCTTTTTTCTACGATTGCTATGAAAAGTTGACAAGTATGCTCTCATTTGTCATTGTAAAGTTGCTGTTTTCTGTGGAACAATGGAAAAAATAACTTTGTTGCGCGTTTCCAATGGCAATGCACTTCAATAGTAACCAGGGATACAATCAGTACGATACATATTGCCAGAACGAATTTATTTTCGATACATATGTATACGTTTTTTAATAATTTAATATACAATCGTAGAAAAAAATATGTGTGTATTAAGAGCGTGAAGTGATTTTTTGTTACTCGAACACGGTAATTGCAGCGTGAGCCAAATGCGAAAGCTGCAATTATGTAATAATAATAAACAACTATTGTTGGCGCGCCGGTATCGCCAGATGATGATCATACTAATGATCGAAACCGGTAATGTGATTTAAATAAACGAAATAATAAAACAGTGTGAATAAGACTAAATATAAAATTATCCTTAAGATTTTTCTTTTCCGTTCAACTATTATTGTGCAATAAATAAATATGTAAAACTATTACGCCTTTTATATATTAATGACTGTGGCATATATATATATATACATATATATATATATATATATATATATATATATATATATATATATATATATATATATATATATATATATATATTTCGCGTGTAGTGTAGATACTAGTCCAGAGGGATGTTAGTGGAGAGAAAGCCATAGCAATAATATCAATGTAGTAAAACTTGGTTTGTAGGTTTTGGAAATTGAAATCAGATTCTTAAATTCTGAAACGTTACTTGTGAGCTATCTAGACCAATGTATTTTATTATACGGCATTTGCAACACTCTGTTATCAATGTAATTTTTCACCACATGCATCCTTTCATACATTTTTCACTTATTACTGAATATTGATATATATATATATATATTTACTGAAGAAAATAGTCGCTTCTGACGTATGTAATAAAATTGTTTTTCTCGTATATCTATATAGCATTCCAATTCGAATAATTGAATTTTGAAATCAAATCCTGAGTAACAAGACCTAAAAAGAAGCAAATTAGGGAAAAGGTTGAAACGAATTCTCGAATTCACCATCTTACAGACAAATTCCACGCCTCTAAATTTGATTTCTCAGATGTCAAAACAACGCACAACAAAACAAAACTCCGCGGTTTGTGATGTTTGTTGTGTGCGTGTTTCACTGGTTCCCAAGATAAATTCCAACGGTTTGTGGAGCTTACCACACGCAATTTAAACAAAGAAACTTGCGGAGAATGTTCGTAATGTACCTGAGCACTGAAGCTCTGAAGCTGAAGACGAAGAGCCCAACAAGATTGTGGTTATGTATAGCGTTGCTTTGGAAAAAGATCTGAATATATTGTTTTACTTTTGAATAAGGATGAAATGAACAAAGATCCTGCATGTATAATATGGTAAGCTTGCTATATGTATTCGTTAAATACGAATATTATAGAAATTTTACAAATTTTACACTCCACTATTAACTAATTCTCCGTTGCACCACAGTTCCTTAATATCGTTTCTGAACTACTTCTTTAATTAATTAATTTTATTAAACTGAATACTTATTTTCTTTGTACCCAGTGAGTGGCTGATATATTTAAACGAAGCCTTCAAGTCTGCTTAATCAGTTTATCTTTTTAATAGTAGTTTCTTTCTCTTTTCATTATGCAACTAACAACATCGCAAGTCTATGGTTTTACAATTTCTAATCTATTTTACTATTTATGTAAATTATTCATAACATACATATTTACCATGCACATAAGGCACATAATTTTATAATAAAATCTTTTTCTTCAAATTGTAATAAATAATTAGAGAGATTCTAATTTCGCAGGAAAAATGGCGTTTGGCTGGTTCTTGGATACGATTATTCCTAAAAACAATAGCCACTCCAGTATATATCTTATTTTAAATCACTTGTTGTATTAGTATCTCTTTCTAAGTTAGTTTATTTTCTTGTAAATATTTTAAATTTTGTAATTAAAGAAAAGCAATTAATATTAGGCATTTTGTCAATTACAAACAAAATTAGTATGTCAATAAAAATGACAGTACAGGTTAGCATATGTACAATATTCCGTAATATTTAAGTCCATTATTCTTAATAACCAAAAAAATAACTTCATAATAATATTTCCAAATATAGTTAATTAAATTGTTAATTTAAAATTCATCTTAACAATAAAAGTACAATAAAATACCCTTAAAATAATATACATTTAAAAATAGAGAGCGACATTAAAACATCCCAAACCGATGACGTAAATTATTTGATTTATGGAATAAATTGTACGTTATAAGCAAAAATAAGAATCCTTGATACTTAATTATCTGTGGTGCAATCAAGTACAAAATATCGTTATAAAGTTATAGTTAAGATTTGACTTTATACGAGTATAACGTACAAAACTTAAATTATGTACTCATTCTGTTTCTATCAATTGCATCTTAAAAATATCTCAAGGCGAAAATTGTCTGTTGTACAATGTTAGAGTTTGAATAATAACATAATTGTTGTCCTTTATTTCTTTAGTAGATATAATTTAGGTTTGCTAAGTAAGAGTTCACGCGCTCAAATAAATAGAATTGTGCCTAAATAATTCGGCTTCCACTATAAGCCATTGTAATAGGAATGAAGTTGCTGTTGCACTAAAATAGCAAATAAATAAATAAATAAATTTAAAATTCTACAGCTTCACGTCGTATACAATTTACGACGGAAATCAGCAGGAGATCGTAAGAAAACTACCTTTTTAAACGCACTGCCTCTTTTAGACCGGTCACCCTCCTGCATAAAACATAACAAGGTCAAGTTTCCGGTTACACTTCAACGCATTATTGGCTAATACTTCGAAGCAGGTACTTCGGTTATCGGTTTTATATCGGTACCGTAACGCTAGCTAAACATCAAATATTAATGTCTCATGTTATATTGTGTACATGTTATATGCCACCCTATATTTCTGATATATTTCAACGGAGATGACATAGTAGATAAAATAGAAATATTGTATTGATTTAGCATTACATAATATATTTAATTATTAAACTCTGATATAGTTGTTTATATAAATATAAATCTTGGTTTTTGAAATCGAATAATAAAAATATGGAACTTGAATGAATATATTTTTTTTTCATTTTGAAACAAGAATAAGACATTATATATTTAAATTAATAAAAAGTATTTATCTTATATATTTTGATACCGTGGATTTCCCCCTGTCGAATATATATATATATATATATATATATATATATAAGAATTATTTTGTTATTTTATTATTGATTTATATTAAAACAAGTGGTTACCTTTCTTATTTATACGACTGTAGGTAGTTCATAATTTCATTGTACTTTTAAATTTGTACAAAATAGTTTAGGTCGAATTAGATGACGGCTTTCTGCAACAAACAATATGTGACTTGTGTACTATTTTTTAAAAACTGAACCAAAACTTGAAATATATTAATAAACTAAAAGCAAAAAAATCATAAACAAATACAAAACAGTACCAGAGTTCCAGAGTGAGCATTTTAGGCACCAAATAATTAATCGACTACTACTGAGGTAATAATAACTTTCTATAAGGAGAGGTTAAGCGGTGAAGGTGATGTCATGAGGAATTCTGGTACAGGTCTTCCTGGTTTGCGGACAAACTAAGAAGACCACGCAGCTTCGCAGCTCCGGAACCGGAACCGGACCTCACGTGAACAGCCCGGAAAACTCCGGTTCAGAGGTGAGGGCCTGAGCACCGCTACACTGCATCGCAAAAAGGAAATCACAAAGAAAAAGAGGAAAAAGAAGGTATAGAAGTTTCAAAGTATTTACATTTACCGCTGTCAAACATTTATAAATTATTTTAAAGAAAATGCTTTAAATAATAGGAGTAAATAAATTATATTCTCGTATTTTTTATTCAAAGAATTTTTCATTAAAGTAATGTTGACAAGGAAAAGATCGAAGGCAGCTGATATCGTATCTATTAAAAAAATTTCAATTATATTAAACAAAACTCTATGAAAAATCAAACAAAATTGTGACGTTTGTATGAGTACATAATCTCATATATATATATTTAGTATTTTACATACGTATATTTAGAATATGAGTTGCAAAGATTGACCTCGAACTATCGCTTGGTAGGTGATAAATGCAGACATATTACAGTTAACTCATATTTTGGAGGTGGTAGAACTAACTCCAGTTATGAAGTTAATTAAAGACTTTAAATAAAAAGAAATATTCTAGTGTTGCTTAGACAAAAACCCTGGGAACTATATTTGATGAAAACTGTTATTAAATTTTCATTAATATGTACAAATTAATTTTGAAAACAATTAAGGTTCTTAGAAAATAAATCTCTATGATTTTCAACTACAGGCGCGGTGGCCGAGCGTGTTAAGGCACATCTCTTAACATACTGTGACGTCACCCGAGCCAAGGTTCGTCAGTTCGAATCCGCCTGTCGACAATGTGTGATTTGTCGTAAAATATAAAAAATACAGCTACATGTATTTATCACACTCGGGCGCTATAAGCTAGTCACTTATACGCCTTAAATAATGTAGCATTCGACTACGAAAACGGCAGTACGGCAGTGTAAAAACTGCGGCTCGGTGTGTCCGGTAGGCCCAGGCCCGATTTGGGCTGTAGCGCCACAGATGATGATGTTTTTCAACTACAAATTGAGATGTAAATACAGACGCATAACTGATTACAAACTCAAATTTAAATAATTCTTATTTATTATTATTTATTAATGTTACGCTGTACAACAGGAATTTAATCCCAATAACAGTACACAATTCATCATATTTAATAGCTGTTTTGCAAATAATAGTAAACATGTTTGCATCTCAACATTAATACGGCACTATAAAAAAGTACCGTCAAACGGGACTTTATGGGGCAGTCGGGGTAATTTGAAACAGTACGACATATTTTTAAAAATCGCGCCATGCGCCAGAACTGTTTGATTCAACTTGAAAGCAAAAAATATCTCTGTGTTCAGTTGATGAGTGAACGTCCAGGCGTAGGTAGCTTTGTTAAAAAAGTAAGTAGTTATTTATAATTACATTGAAAATATGACTTAACATAATTCTAATAATTTATGCATCAAATAGTCTCCTCTGTACCGACAGTATGACGATATTTTTTCAGTATTCAAACTGTTAATTTGAAAGTACATAACCTCAACAACCTTTGGTGAAGAAATTCTGTTTTAATTATATAGCAACTTATTACAATAAAATTATTTATAAAAAATGGTATTTTAGAGGTTTTATGGGACATAATGCCCAGAATATACAAAAGAAAGTTAGGTGCTCGTTTGCGCCAAGATTATCCATCGGCGTCTATGGAAAAGGCGTTACAGGCGGCAGGTAACTCTGTTGCTCATGAAGATATTAAAGTTTTACTGGCCAAGTCTGCCATGTTAAGAGGAAGGCATTTTTTTTCAGAAAAATATTTAGAATAAGTCATTGTGCCTTGTATGTGATATTTACCAAACTAATTAATAATTTTATTATTTATTTTTATTACCTAGAAATAGAAAGAACCATATTTTTGTATGAAAAACAGTGTTTTATTCAACACAATATTTCGAATAAATCCTGTGTTATGTTGTATGTAGTAATCTATTTTATATCCTAACTTCCTTATTATCCAAAAAAAAATCCATTATTTTTTTATAATTCTCAGGTGTCCCATAAAGGTTATATACTACAAATATGGTCCATATCATTTCTAGCATAAGATATAGCCGTGTAAAACCAAGCGTCCCATATTACCCCAACATAAAGGTAATTTGGGATACCTAGTTTTTTTTAATAGTATTTACTACAAGTGTATCTTTTTTTAAGAGCTTATTTATATTCTTTGTACTCTCAATCAATTTTTACATTTTTCAAAACATAAATATACGAGAAGTTATTCGTAAAAATTAACAAAATTGTCCCATATTACCCTGTTTGACGGTAAAGTATAAAAGTATAGACTAAAAATAAGTTTTAACTAGCGGTACTTATTTATAGAGTTTTGCAATGAATTAAATCTTTTTCAATTAATAAAATAAAATAAAATAAATAAATATATCGTCACGCCTTTTACCCATTACTGGGTGTGGCACTCTGCCTAAGCAGATCTCGGTAAGTGATATATTTGGTCGCGTGAAGTGCGGTTACCAGCCGTCAAATCAATTAATTAACTGTACATGAAATGAGATAAGTTAAGATAAATGAACAAATAAAAGGTAAATAATGAATCAATAATAATCTCCGATGTTATTGATTGATTGATGTATCGATAGTATTATCTATAGTCGCTGGTATCACTTGTACAATCTGGATTTTTGTGTAAAGGAAAATCAAAGTAATATTCATCAAATTGATCTAAAAATTTTATTTTGAGTATTTACATTTTTTAGCAATATTGACTTGTATGTATTTTTATAAAGATGTATATTAATAAATGTATTGTTTGCTGTAGATTTGTAGTTTTCAAACAAATATTCTAAATTGCTAAAATAACATGTGAACAAGTTTAAAGGGGATATTTATAGTCATAATTTAATTTTAAAATTAATTGGCTAGTTGCACTAATAACACTTTGAACTTTATTTAAATAAATAAAAGTATATCGAATGTTTGACAGCAATAGCGATTATTCCATATGATATGTAACTTCGATTTGCGTTTATAAATATAAACCATTTTAAAAATTTAAGTGTTGATGGTGCATAAGAATTTTATAACTCTAATCAATAAATAAACTGAAGAACATATTATCTTCATTAATCACCATGAATTTTTATTTATTATTGAGATTAAATTATGACTAAGAATACCACCCTAAAACTGCCATCAACATACATAAGTTGCGGCAGCTACTTCTGACAGCGATGTAATTACAGCTTCTGAATAGTGTTGATAATGTGAAATTTTGTCCATTTAGAAAACGCTTGTCTAAATAGAGTTGATTGACACTTGGTATTATAGTATCACAATTACCTTTTGCCGCGATTAATAATTTACATCATGTTCAGGACCATTAAGACTATTATAAGTTTAGATATAACAGAATTGTTTATAATGCAGATACCTTGTGTTACTTATTCTATTTAAATATACATAATATTGAAAAGTCAAATTACATAATCAAATTAAGAATAAAAATCTTTACTGTAGATATTTAACTATTGCTTTTCTCTTGTTGACAGCAAATAATTTGATTCGGGAGATTTATAATGTAAGTAATGTCGATAACTGGTTAATATTTGAATAATTTGTAGATTATAAAATATTTACGTAATTTTAAATGTTTTTGTATGAGCCATGTCTGATTTAGTTTAATAAAACGTAGTTATTATTTTTGAAATGTATAAAGTACCTCTGATTGTAGACATATATTGAATTAATTTACATAATAAATTGAATTTATTACATTGTTTAGAATGGAATTATTATAATTGTATAAACTAGAATCATCTGAAGTTGAGAAACTAAGTTAACTAAAAACACGAAATGTACAGCTTCTAAATATGGCAGTCACGTCTATGAATAGGTATCGCAAGCACAAGCTGCAGTTCTAGCAAGTTAGAAAAGTGAAGTACTTCACTTTCATTTATTTTTATTTCCGGCGGAAATCTTATGGGAGCCACTAGTACGCACGTAATACACAAGCCAATTATCGCTCAGCGTTTATGTTTGTAATTATAACTGAATGGCGAAATACGTTTACTAGTACTTTGTGTTTATAAAAATAAGTTAAACAGTGGATTGTACAAAATCTAAACCGAATAGAACAATATCCTACATTTCCGGTGATATCAAGAACTAATTAAGATATAGAAATTCTCTTGACGTCATTGAATTTTTCGGGTTTTTATTGACTTACAAACATATTTTTATTCATTTTAATTTTCATATGGAGGTTTGTTAATATAATAAAATAACAAAATTATTGACATTGTAAAAATATTTACCTAAAACTAACAGGAAAATAAACATTTGCAGACCTTTAAGACTCAGGAAAGCTTTGCTGTGCATGCCTAGTCAGGAAAATAACATATTGCCTGCCTAGGCCGGTAATGAGAGAAACGTGTCTAGTTACTTAGCAACATAAAATACTGACGAATATGTAAGTCAAATAATTCTTTTAATTTAAATTAATTTAAAATATTTATTATTTGTTTATTAATTTCAGGTAAAATGTTATACGTAACACGTCAGTAAAGTGTCGTACAGAATTCGTAAGCTGTTTCAAGCCTCGCTATCGCCCGGTATGAAACTATCTGCTCATCCTGTAATTGAACGCTTTTCTGACTTTTTACGAAAATAACTGTAAATTAGCACCATGTTAAAAAAAGAGGAAAAATAGGTCGTAACATCATCAAGAAGAAGCAATCAATTCCTTCTATCCGATATCTAACTGGTATGTATATTATATTTTGTGATTTGTTACATATTTCAACATTATGTATTAATATGATTTAATACTGTTTTTTTTTACAGTATATTGAATCATTGTTTATTTTTGCAACTTTCTTCTTTGAGAATATTTAATATATAAACGAAACGTTAGAGAAATTAAATATTTTCTTTGATATCTTTCCTGGTCCAAATGTCAACTTTATTATTTATATCAATCAAGATATTATGAATTTATACATCGCTGGTGACTAGGAATAGATCTCCTGGAAACTTGAGTAGTTTTATTGATTTAAATTAGCGACTAAATTATTATTGTACAAAATTTAGAAACATAAAAATATATAAAACAGAATCATAATTTTTCTGGGGACTATATCACAAATACCGAATAAGATACGAAATTCCGTCAACGGCATTAAATTTCTCCGGTTCTAAATTGATTAATAAACAGTATTTTAGAACGATTTTTAAATATTTTAAAGCAAACTAGATGTGTACCAAATTAAAGGTCAATCTCATCTTTCAAATAGATTTTAAATTTAGAATTTTTATTTTATTCAACGAGTTCAACTACCACCTCGGTTGCTCGTAGTCGATGGTACGACAAAGGCACGTTGTGGTCAAAGGATAATAATAATAAAAGATTTATTTAGGTTAAGCTATACAATAACACCATAATAAAACGAAATTAATGTATTTTGCCCCTATATAGAGTTTTTGTGCGAAATATAAAACTTATTATGTTCATGAGTATCTTCAGTGTAATATTTATTTTTTCAAAGTATTCTGGCTGCAATCCAAATATTTTATGTATCAAAATTATAATTTGCATTAATTTTAAATCTTTAATATTTGCACAATTTAAATTCTTTTAACATTAGTTCTACACTAGTATATTTATTACATTATAAATTTATGCCTATTGCCTTGTTTTGAAGCAATGGTAAGTTATTTAAATCAGTTTGATTAGTCAGGTATAGTATAGAGCCTGTGAAGTAGAAATGTAGCAAAGCGAGCACCCATCCATTTTCAACCCGCGCAGTGTTTGAACTTGCGTTACCGAGTCAACCGGAACAAACGCAGCCTGCCATGGCTGTTGCCAATTTAGATTTAATGAAAGACTTGTTAAAAAGGTAATTCTATTCAAAAACGTTACAATTCTCCCCAATTCAGCTTACATTATACACTAATGATATTCAATTCATAATCATCCAACATCTAACCCTGGATTTCACATTCTCACTACACTGCAAACTGACATACATATATTGTGTTGGCTGCATTCCGAATGCAACACCAATTATTCTGAAGTTCCTCGTTCGCTGTAATTGTTCCACACTGGTGCTGACGCCTAGTGGTGAAGTCTTCCTGCATTCAGCTATTTTAAAAAGGTGCTTACTATTCAACATACGTGTTTCCATGACAGCTTCTAATCATACCTTGCGAATTCAAATAAATAGCAACGTAGTTCTGCACTTGACCACGGAGAGTAATTACTTCACTCAGGATTTTATTTTACGTTTATATATCCGTGAGTTGATGTAATATATGAGTTTATTACTTCGTTATATCAAGTAAAATATATTAAGTGTTTATGGGTAATTTTGGGATGCTGAATGTTATTTTTCGATACAATGTTTTTATCTACGGAGATGAAAAGGTGACTGAAATAACATTGGGCAAAATGCCCGGAAACTTTTCATGTATTATAACCTGTGGAACCAGGTTTAACGTTACCGATGTTTTTGAATTGAAAACAAAGTTCATCAGAACTTTAATGTTACTGGGTTAAGGTTGTAAAATTTTTTCTATCACTGTAATTTCCTTTTATTCATTTTAAATCATTATATATTTATCCCAAAATTAAGAAAAATTAGTTCTCTGTTAGCATTGCTCTCCTAATTACTATATAGGACATTGTTTTAAATAGAAATTACAGAGAAATAAATTTTGTAGACATGTATATAGTATATACTTACATATAGGTACGTTTTTCATTACTTTTAAAATCGAATTTCAATAGTACCCAAAAAATAGTTTAAATTATATAGTCCGCCATGGAATTGAAATAAATCCAAACAAATGTCTAACATTTAAATTATCCAGATAAAATATTTGTAGCTTATTTTACCAGAAATTAAATAAGTAAAATCAAGAAAAGGTGGTATTAAGTATTTATTTGAATTATTTAATAAGTAATATAATTGAATTTACTGATTTATCGGTGAATTTATGTTCTGCACATTTTTATTTTTCTTAGCTCTAAGCACGATAGCATATTGCATGGTACTTGTACGCAGGAGAAAAGCATTTTACCTAATGTCAGTTTGCTTGAGTGATTTTGCTACAAGCAAATAAATTCATTGCTTGATAATATCGTGTGAAATGGACAGTAAGAAAACAGATTTGTTTTGCTTGAGTGATTGTTATAAGCAAAAAATAAAATTTGTCTAGAGAAAATGTAATAGGTCGCGTGCTATTTGATAAGATAATTTTTCGTGAAAAAAAAATAATAAAATAATTTTGTGTTAAAAGTTTCCCTAGTAATATATATATATATATATATATATATATATATATATATATATATATATATATATTGCATTTTGAAGTGTTTTGCATTCTGGTTAGTTGAAAATACTTAAAAACTAAAGTTATTGGTGTAGCAGTGATAGAATAGAAATTTATTTATCATGTTTGTATGTGTGAAACAGTTTTCGTTGCACGATTATTAAATTTGTAAAAATAAAATAAATTACTCGTTTATATTACAATTATTTTGAATTATTGTTATGTTTTAAAGTAATTAAACTAAATCTGCATTTCTTAAAAATACAATCATGCACATCCTTGAAAATAAATATTCAATATTTAATTTAAGAACTTAAAAAAGTCTATATATTTCTCAATAATTATCGTATTGTTACAATGTAAACTTTAAAATTACTACAATAAAAGAATAAGTACAAAATAAAACCTTGTCTGCGTTCAAGCACAAAAACTAAAAACTACGCATCAACAAAAATAGCTAAAAACAAATACTTGCAGATGTAACAACAACAATACGAATGATACATATTTATCACAAAGCAACGCAAAAGTCCGCATATGCATCATTAATAGAACCGTGGATATTTTGCGCTTTTAAAAAGTTGTTCAATTCATCCATCTCGAGCTTTAGTACAATAATGTTTCGATACAAGAAATGATGTAGTAGACTTGTTATATTTCAGAAACTCGTTTTAAAGTCGTTTGTGCACATCTCCAGGCCCCATGAATACAAATCTCATCTTGCATCAAGAGAATATGAATGTCTACAAAAGTATAATAAAATGCAATAGTTTTCGATTTAAGCTTTTGTGGTAATGCTTTCGAGCAAAAGCTCAAACTGTACATAAAAATCAAATAGTATTTTTATACAATATACTCGTACAATGTTACAGTAACCGTATGACCTAATATTTGAGAGGTCTAGTTTAATAATGTACAATCCTCTCATTTTTACTTCCTTGTACGAAGTAAAGGAAGTATTGTAATCGCGAAAATTTTCGGTTCTCAGATTTCAACGGAAATAGGTGTTTTGGCCCTCCCTGAATCCATTTTGACTAATTTCGTCATGCCGTCTGTACGTACGTATCTCGCATAACTCAAAAACGGTAAGCCGTAGAAAATTGAAACTTTATATTTAGGACTGTTATAACATCTAGTTGTGCACCTCCCTTTTTGGTCATTATACAACTACCGGAAGTGGTACTTTACTTGAAGCCTATAATAGATTTTCATGAAAAACTATATTCAAAAACAGTTCAAATATGTGCAATTAAAAAAATATCTATAGTTTAATACGTGTACAAGGAAGTCATGTGGTGTCCACATCAGATATTTAAGAAAATGTGACAGTATATGATTCTTATTGGATATTTGAGTTAAATCTGAATAATGAATTGGTTTCTTTTAAACCGTTTAATTTTCCTTTGAAAATTTTATGTGAAATATTTTATTAGTACAATCTCCAGCTTCAATGACTATCTAGTGCAATCTTCAAAGTACCAATAAAATTAAAGAATGCAATCACGTGAAAAATGTAAATTTGATGATTTATTGATAGGAAATACAATATTATATTTTATTTGTTTCAGTTTAATAAATACATGTACCTAATTCCGTTATGAAAAGTCCTGTTTTACATCAATTTTTGAGGTTAAGAAAAATGTCAATTTTTTCATAATTATCATTCAAGAGTTATGTAAAGAATTCTTTACATAACTAGTTACGTAATAAATGTTGACAGTTTGAACTTTCTCAAAAATGTTTGCAAATAACGGAAAAAACTATTTATGAAAATTGTTAGCATTTATATACATTTAATTATTTTTCTGGTATTAAATATGTAGTTCACGGGCAAATTAGCAGATTCTTCGATATCAGAAGGAAGGTCTGTCTCAGATTCAGAACTCATTTTCAATGATGATATAAGCTTTAAATTTCAACATTTTATTTATTTATTTTCACGGCAACGCTTTGGTAAATTGATTTATTTATTTTGAAATATACTGAGCTGTCATAAATCTAGAATTTTATGTATTTTAAATATTATTTTAGCGGAATTAGAGAAAATTTTGTACGTAATACGTGATAAAAACGTGATATTGTTTGACTCACAATTTGCAAAACTCGCTTCACTCTTTTTGGCAAATATTATGTTTGTCAAATAATACCAACCTTTTCATAACTGGTTACGTAAATAACTATTGTCTACTCTCTACAAAAAATTCTAAAAATTTATTCGCATCATTCTGTTTTCAAAATGTACAATGTCCATTTAGTTGTTTTCAAAATATTAATGTCAAATTTGTTACTTTCAAAATGTACAATTTCTAAATGAATTTTAATTATTATTAATAACCAACGTCGAATTTTCATTCAGCTGATTCAACTGTATATAATTGTAGCAAAAGAAATGCTTTTACTGTTTTTACTGATTTACTAAAAGACACAAAAAAGTAGATTATGTACTTTGAAACTAATATAATAATTCATTTGATAGACAAATTAAAAGTATTGCATCGAGATCATAGTATATGTTGTACTAGCTATATTAACTGTTATTTATAGACTTATATGACGACATATATCGTGTGTTTTTTTAAAAGGCTAACATAAGAGATTACCATAGGAAATCAGTCTTTTGCCTACTGTTGCTTCCCATTTTATCGGTGTCAATCGAAATCCTATATTTTTCTTAATTGTCAAATACGTCTCAAATTTGAACTATTTTGGTCGCTTAAATTAATTATTAAATTTCTAAAACTCCATAGATTTAGTAATTTATATATAATTGGAAAATAAACTCAAAGTGGCAGAAACGTAAAAATGAATTACAATAATTCAAAACAAAATTTATTTTTGATAAGAAAATTATTATTAAATTATTTAAGCGACCGATGTATTTTCCATCATTTTGAAACCAAAATGATTGTAGTCCGATGAAACAGCGAGCAATAGTCGCCAAAAATTGATTTTAAATGTGAAGCTCCTATATCCGCGTTTTAAAAATACATACGGTATATCATATTATTCCTGCATTGATAAACCGATCACAAATGATTTACGATAAGTACTGGCTATAGACTATACAAGTTTAAGCTGGGCAGAGTAAAATAATAAATAAATAATCGTAGTCTACGCAATAGTAGTCTTTATTCGTCAGATTCATCCTGCAATTAATCTTCGCCAAGCGTTCTTATCCTAACACAATCAGTCTAATTCTATAAGTGAGTTGCTAGGAATAAGCAACTCACGTGTATGGTTAAGTGTCATGTGACTTGCTAAGTTAGACACTTTTACACTATTTGTATTCTATAAGTCTGAAGTGGTTAAAATTTTAGCAACAAGTGGTTAATAAGATTGCTTATTTGAGCAACACCTACATGAGTACTTGCTAAGCGTTAGCAATGTTATTTGTGGGTGTATATTAGACAGAAAACAAAGTCTAAAATGAATCCTGCGGGTATTTTGTTTGAGTTAAATATACTACATAATCTAGAAGAAGCAAGAGAACAGTGAGTATCATAAAGAAACTAAATAAACTAAGTTGTAACCTATAACATACTATTTTAAAATAGGAGAGATCTAAGACTTGAGTATTTGGTCATACGAGATACAAGTAATCTTTTTTCTGTAACTTAAACTATTTTAAAAAAATTATATCATTTACCAAAAAATTTTGTGTTAAATACTTTGATTCCTGAACTTGAGCCACATATCAGAGGAGAAGTACGCAATACATACATATCTGTTCATATAAAAGTAAGTATTTTGTTATGAAAGAATAAGAAAATAATTTAATATAAAATAACTTTTAAAGTACTTGTCGCACTAAATTTTTTAGCAGTAGGTTCATGTCCGTCAGTACGGTGGTGTGGATAGCGATACGGACTTCGAATCTGGAGATCCCGAGTTCGAATCGCACTCAAGCTAAAAATTATAAAAACTATCACACTGCGGCTCGGTGAGTGCGGACCCTGTACTGTAAATGGGATTAAAGTCCTGTTGTGCAGCGTAACATAAATAAATATCAAAATAATATCGGCAAAGATTTTCATTTAGCAGTATCACAACCAATGGTTAGCCGTATTTTAAAAGTTGTTACGGTTTTTACAAATCATTTACTTGCCAGATAAGTAAAATTTCTTACCACATCTGAAGAAATAAGACAAGTGAAAAATGGGTATTTATAACATTTTTACGCTAGAATAAATTGAAAAATACAAAATCTAATATTAAACTAATTATTTAGCTGACAACATTATTCTATGCTGTTGAAGGAAGATAGTAGAACTTCCATTTGTTCGCTTGCTGTTCTACTCGCCCTAGGAAGTTTTGTTTCTCAAGAATAAAAACTTTTCATATATAAAAAATAATCAAATCAATTTAGTTGTAATATAATGAATAATAAATACTTTTCAATGAATTTGTTATCCTTTAACCAAAATTTTGGTTATGTTATAAACGTCAAAACAACACACTGACCCTAACTTCATACTGATGAGTAAGCAACGTTGTTAATTTTTAGACAAATAAGCAAGGTTGCTAACGTTATAGTTACAGAATAACATTTTTCATCATGTTATTAAATAGGTTGCTAAAATTCTTATAAATAAGCAACGTTGTTAGTTAACAACAAGTTATCCACTTTGTTACAGAATTAGACTGATTACTTACGCTTCAACCACATTCAAAATTCCTTTCATACAAGCTCGTTTGTTTGCTCGGAATCTTTCATTCACACAACAATCCTTCAATCATATTTTAGCCACCTAACCTTTCATCCTCAATTTCACCAATCTTTCATTCGACATTATGTTCAACATGCCCAACTTATATCCACTCTTCTAACAACATTCTTCTCAATCTCACATTCATCATACACCAGTCTTTTTCAGACACGGTTTCTTTTTGTATATCCACACATACCACGTAAACGCAAGCATACACCCAACATTAACTACCATACATCAACGTCGGTAGTAACACACTATTATAAACACTCAATCGAACATCTCTGCATAGTGGATACATTCACGTGTCGAGCAAAGTTTACCACAGCACCTAATACCTTACATCCCACAGATACTATGTTTTCAATTTCTCAATCAATACGAGTATCTTTCGGTAACATACTAGCCAAGTACACAAACTCATTCTCTTGACTCAATCATCATGATTAATGTAATCAGGGTTTCTAGGAATCCATCCTATTTATTTGTTCGAACCCAACAACAACAATTTACTCTTTATCCACATACGCTTCATTTATTTGATTGAGTTGGAATTGCTGTCGTCATGTCGCTCAGATTGATAAATCATTTAACAGTTGCGAGGGCGGTGGCAGCACTGGTGGTGCACTAACGAAACCTACTATTATATACAGAGATAATGCGTGTGTAAACTGCGTATTACGAACCTAACACCATCATTTCAAGCGTTTTATCTGTATATCCACAACACATCAGCTTTATTGGTAACAATAAATTTGCATTTAGCTCTATTATCGTTAATGTGAAAGGAAAAGCTTAAGACCTATAGTCCTTTTAGCAAGAAATATATTCTATTGTTGAAAAAATGACTGACACATAGTGTCCGACCATTAAATTTTTTCTACCATTGATTGACAAGTATAGAAAATCGGTATATACTGTAAAATGTGTGGAAAGAAAGTGCCTCTCGCTGTATATCAGGAAGTTTTTCCGAAAGGGTACTTCATTGTTTTCATGAACACACAAAAACGGTTAATATCCGAACAAAAACAAAACTGTCAAAAATTATTTATAGGCTCAAGGCACACAAATAACTATTTTCTGATAAGTTTTCGTGGAATCCCAGATTATATAAAAAAAAAGAATAAACAAAAATTGTAGATAATTAAATTCTACATCTATAATATCAGTCTTCAAAATTCATTTGACTTATTAATTTAAAATTATGTTTATAAAATATGTATCCCGCAGTTAAATTCTATTTGCTAGCATTTATTTCCATGACTAAGTAATAATAACGTATTTGACAACTTTACATTGTGAACATTACTTAATTAATTTGATAAAGTGAGATTTGTTAAATAATTTCGATGAATAATCTACAATTTGTATGACACTTTTTGTGACAAAGTGATCAGGAAAGTGATAATAGCGGAAAAAAACATTTTCCCATGTTAATCGTCTATGACAAGTTTTATGAAGTTTTACAATTATTATGCAAAATAAAGTGGGCAAAAAAATTCTGAATCTATTTTAAAAACTGATGTCTCTGGAACTATCAAAGTTAGTTTATTTTCAATTACTATAATATAGTGGTTTTGCACATATATATATATATATATATATATATATATATACAGAGTGTTACTGTACGGGAAAAAAATGAAAGTACGTCTTATGGTACGTACTGATCATGAAACAAAAATAACGTTTTTAAATTCGCAAAAAAAAATAACGGCAACATTTTGTTAGCTACTGGTTGATAGCTATTTATAGAGGCATTCTAAAGATTATCTTAAAATTCTATAAATTTATAGATTTATAAGTTTATTGAAAATCTTTAACTGATAATCTTATACCTTTCGATTGAATGGTAACTTATGATAAGCATATGGCTGTCTATAAGTTTGTAGGAATCTGTAAGATATTAAAAAAAAACAACTATAAACTGTAGATTTGCTTAGAATAGCATTTGATTAAGATCAGTCAATAAATTGCTAAAAAGAGAAGTTATGGAGAGACTTTGAAAAGAAATTTATTTTAACTTAAATTTTGAACAAGTAATACAACATTAATACTACAGTTCAAATCAACCAGAAAAACAAATTGTAATCAGCCCCCGTCTCTCCATTTTTATTACACAATCATAAACCCCCTCCCCACTTCCATCAAACACGAGGATTATCGCAACATTTTCATTTGCAGGAGAAATAGTGCTTCGGTCTTGTGTCGTAAGAAGCGCGGTTTTTTGTTTACCTCCATTTCATTTTATTAGAGATGACACATAGCAACATTGTTGTGACTGGCTGCTGTCACCGCCTTCGCCAAGGATATTAAATTGCTGGAGACTGGAGCAGTGATGGCTGGATAATAACACTGGATATATTGACGCAATTAAAGCTATTCCAGAGGGTTTTTATGTACTGTGAAGAAGGGATTATAATGACCCTTGATGTATTATTACTGTAATAATAATAATTATTATCTAGATTCTTGAATAACGGCATACTCGTATTTCTTTAATTAAGATTGTAGAGTTTGATTATATTTTTTATATTTATGGCTATTTCCTATACATGTGGCATTTCATTATTTGCTATAACTTTTGAATAGGAATTTGTAAGACTTTTTAAATTAACCTGAAAAAAGTTTTGTAGGAAAAATTAAATAAATATTTTCCTGGATATTGGATTACATGCCTTTATTTTTAAAGAAATGACTAAAAATGACGATATTTCGGACTTAGTTTATTCCATCTTCAGGTCGACTGAAATATACTTATAATTAATATAACATCTAGTCTTTGAATTAGTTATTTTTGTATTAAGTGCGCAAAATGTGTTTTTTTGTTGCTTGTGAGAATGTTACTTCTAGTCGAAACCGCTTGTTGAGACAATAAAAGTCATTCGAACGAGCCAAAAAACCCACGAAATACAAACAACATTTTTTCTACAACTGTAAATAAAGAATAATACAATAATTATTGATTTATTTAAGTAAATTAAAGGAAAACAATCAACAATAATATTAATTTGATACAATTGATATGTTGTATCTAATGAAACCTGACAACAAATAATTTTTGACGCGTACGCGAGATACTCATTTTGCGCACTAGAGTACGAAACAAAATGAGCATTTTGCGCACTATATGGTGCAAAATAATAAGCAAAATACGCGTTATCGTGGTAATGTAAATGATGAAAATCACGTACTTCGCGTATTGATATTAGTGAAAAAATGAACATTTTTTGACAGTTTTAGAAAAAAATTATTTTAACAGTTTTGCCTTTATTTTTCCCTATAAAATTTTATATTTTTATTATAGTAAACATGATATGTTTACTCAAAATCTAGATTTTCAATTTTTTTCATTATTGTAAATTCTGTTTGGTGTTTACTTGGCGTAAAAATGAATATACACAAATCATAACTTAACCAATAATCCTCGTAAATATTATGTAGTATCTTTATAAGTTAATAAAATATTTTAAAGGTTTAAATTTAAATATATATATATATATATATATATATATATATATATTGCTTACTTATTGACTATTTATAATATTAAGCCCTTATAAAAAAAAATATTACAAGCGTATACAGAAGGTCTCATGTACGAGAGTCATTATTGAAATCTCAAAAAACTACAGGGTAAACTAGGCAAAAATTGTTATTGCTAATTGATGTTTTTGTTTTTCTAAAAATATGTATAGCTCTCTAGCTATGAGGGCAAATGTGGAAATAGAGAATTTTATCAAATAATTTTTATTCAAAAATAATAGTAAATAGAGAAAAAAGTAAATAAAATTTATAGGTTACTTGATTAAACATATAATAATTTATATTTTGTTGATCATGTTAATTAAATGCAGAAAATTTGACATTAAAAAGTATTATATTTACATCTCAAAAACAGGCGACTGGAAAAATTATTTTAGCTTTCCGTTGTAAACAGAACTTTATTATCTACAATTTTTTTTTGAAATATCTTCTGTCTACCTAGTTCTTTATCAGAATTAAAATTATTTGAAATAAATCGCTATTTCCACGTTTGCATTTATATTTTTAAACCTATGCATTTTTCTGGAAAAACAAAATCATAGTTAAATTGTCCCGCTAATATGACAACTATTGTCTGAATTAACCGAAGACGTAACTTCTGTAGTTTTCGAGATTACAATGGCGACCCTCGCACATGAGTTTCCCTTTGTAAGTATAGAACGTATGAAAGATTGTTGAAACATATTAAGCGTAATGCGTGAGAGATTACGGTGACAATTTAAAAATAAATGGATGGATATGATTCAATGTTTTTTGCGTAAATGAGTTTGTATGAAAGAAATTATGTATAGAGATAAGACGAAAGTGATGTGCAAGAAAATAATATTTGGTAAAATTAGCTGCAGGATGAAGTTAAAAAATTAATATTTTAAGAATTCGTATTATATACATTTGATTTTAAGTATGTATTTTTAATAATTTTATATGTCCGCTAATACTATTTTTAATTCCAATTTTAATTGTCTTTCCTAAAACTAATTGATAATTATTGCACCAAATATTAGGGTGACAAAACTATAACTACATATATTTACATATGAAGTACTAACTCCAAATTCGTGAATAATCTTAATTTGTTTTGTAAGTAGCTCTTATATCAATTATATCAATTTGGAATCTAATTAAATTAATTATCTTTACATAAAACCCTCTTTATGCATCTGCTTGATATAGTGTATTATTATTATCATATAATTCCAGCATTATTTTCTATTCTAAATTTACAAAGACAAAATAGCTTCTAAAATTAGAACAATAAAATTTTGTGTAGTATTAAACAAGAACAAAAATTATAATGGATAAATATCCAATACAGCTACGTATATTTATAATTAAATTCTTGTTTACTTTCCGGCTGGTGTAACAGAAATCCCAAGAGAAGACGAAACAATCCACGAGAGATCTCTTGGTACCCAGCAGCTGCACTAGAGATGAAAAACTATCGGTAATTTCAACTATCGATTGTTCGATAGTGCTATCAGTAAACTATCGATATATCGATAGTACTATCGATAGTCAATTAAATTACTAAACGATAGTTTTAGTTACTAAACGATAGTTTTAATTACTAAACGATAGTTACTAAACGATAGTTACTAAACGATAGTTACTAAACGATAGTTACTAAACAATAGTTACTAAACGATAGTTACTAAACGATAGTTACTAAACGATAGTTACTAAACAATAGTTACTAAACGATAGTTACTAAACGATAATTACTAAACGATACTATCGATAGTTTTTTTTCTTTTAATTACTTATCGATAGTATTTTTTTTACAAAAGTATAAATAACTTTTTTTTCAAAATTAAAAATTCTTTGCCTATACAGAGTTTAAAATCATTTACTAAGTTTGTTCCTTTTTTGAGAGACAGGTAAAATAAAATTTATAATTTATAATCCCCTAAAATTTAAAACTGTTGATGTTGCTCTATATTAAGGGATGTTTGCTAAATAATTTCTGTGAATATGGTTTTGTTACAGTTAATATTACCCGCTCTAAGGTATGTAAAATGGGAGAAATAAAAAATAAGGAAATATACAATAAATGTCAAAAATTTATTTCTTTAAAATTTAGGCTTAATAACAAGATTTCAAAAGTTACAAATGTGAAAAATAAAAATCAAATGCAAATATGTAGTTCTATCCCTAGGCATATATCATTTCGTACATTAATTTATATATTTGTCGAGATCAAGATATTAGAAAAACTAATTGCAATTCGAAACACCTTTTATATTAATTTAAATCAAATAAAAAAGAAATGTGGTGTTGAGATAGTATTTTTGGAGTTGTGATGCATACTGGATGAGTGATAAGCGGAGACTGTCCTGGTTAGAAGGAAAAAATGGTGGATTTTGGGGTGAACAAAGAAGTTTGGAATATAGGTACTTGAAAAACAGATGTTGTTAGGTTCGGAGAAAGCGGGCGAAGTTACAATAGCAGGTACTGGAGAAACATGAAAATTGTACATAATTGTTGCTTAGAAACTACAGAAAATGTACGAATATATACAGAGTGTTTTGCTAAGACTATTACAGAATATATACAAGGTGTGTGATTATTTGTGTATACATGTGTTTTGTGTTTTTACATATGTGTGTATGACTGTGTGAGCATGTGTGTATTACATGTGTATGTACTGGCCGCCACATGACCAATAATATTCACTACAGCATAAACTACAATGAACATCAGAGAACAATTGAATTTAAATTATCTCGTACCTGTTACCCTATAATAAATTTCTTAGAAATCTCACTTTGTCTTTCATCCCTTTAAAGTCTTCCGACAACCAATCGATTTGCAGCTAACATTTGTGTACAGTTACTGTACAATAACGATATTGAATATAATTTGAATTATATCATTTAAATGCAGATAAAATCTTTATAAGTCATACTTAACACGTGGTCCGCAAAAAACACACGTATTCGAATTGCTCCGGGAACATAAGGTAATTTGCTTGTCAGTACTCACAGCCCAGCCCGTGTTCTAAATTTATTATTTATTAATTTTTATTTTTAAATTATTTTATTTTAAAGATAGTTACTAAACGATAGTTACTAAATGATAATTACTAAACGATAGTTACTATACGATACTTACTATATGATAGTTACTAAACGATAGTTACTAAACGATAATTACTAAACGATAGTTACTAAACGATAGTTACTAAACGATAGTTACTAAACGATAGTTACTAAACGATAGTTACTAAACGATAGTTACTAAACGATAATTACTAAACGATAGTTACTAAACGATAGTTACTAAACGATAGTTACTAAACGATAGTTACTAAACGATAGTTACTAAACGATAGTTACTAAACGATACTATCGATAGTTTTTTTCTATTAATTACTTATCGATAGTACTTTATTTTTTTAAACTATCGATGTATCGATAGTACTATCGATAGTTTTTTCATCTCTAAGCTGCACAGCACACCGCAGCGCTAATACCGCTTCTGCTAGCGAGCATGAAAACAGGTTAGTGTTTACACGACATATTTTATTTTTTTGCCATGACAATGTAAGCCCAGAATGTGATATTCTCAATACCTCGACGGCAGTGTACGCAATCAATAACTGTTGAGCCACCATATGAACTAGACACCTGACGAGGTGAAGTAGTTCAACAAATAGGGACGGATCAACGGAAATGAAAATCGTGTCAGATGAGGAGACAGTTGCATTTTCCAACGGCTGGACGTGCAGTATTCATTGTCGCGCAGGGATGATAACCATCGGATTGAGGTTTGGTTATCGTAAACATTAAGTTTCGGTTTAGATTTTTGTACAACAATCGGTTTTGGTGAACTGTTTTATTAAAAAGTTTTCAGTCTTTTACTTTTTGACTCCAATATGTTACGGCAAACCTGTTTCATTTATACGGTTTCGATTTTCAAGTAATTTTCAAGTACTTTTTGTATTTTAATTTTTATTCTTTACATTCAGAATTCAAATAAATTTAGGACCGGTATTTCAATATCCTACAAAGTGCCTGAAAAATTTATTTGCCAAACAAACAAAAAATAGCGCATAAAAAAATAACATAATTTTTATAATTATATATAATAACTATGATTTTGATGCTATATTTGATGTTTATTTTGACAGGTACATTTATTAGAAACTTTGTTAGATTACAATATCGGTCCTTAAATAAGAAAATAAAATAAATAAAAACTAAATATAATTAAATTTACCAAATATACCAAATAATCTAAACGTAATGTACGTTTACAGTGACTTAACCTAACTAAAACATATCATTTAGTGTCTTATTATCCATGTTGAATCGTAACGGTGAAACTATAAATATTGTTACTACTTTAAAATTATTTTAAAAATACAAATTACCATTTAATTAACAAGAAAACCTTAATTGTAACCCGGCGAACCTATAAATAAAAAAGGATTTTGTTTTCGATTTGAATTATGTATCTGCTCCAACTTTTGCTACAGGTTTTGGTTCCGATTTTTTCATATTTTTTTCTGGCTATTAGTTTCGGTTACCATTTCAGCTTTTATATAGTTTTATACCATAACTAAATATTTCAGCTTAAGTAGTTCGTGCTAAATTTAGTTTTATTCCCGCAAGAGTTTTAAAATTTAAAACTTACTGTAAAAAGCACCCACGTAAAAATTTCTATTAATCTGAAAATCTTAAGCGCAAGTGCACTGTACCTACACTGTTTTATTATAGTAGAAAACATTTTAGTGTTTACTAGATTCTCCACAAAACGACAAGAACTACACATTAAAGTTTACTGGAGCTACTCGCAGTTTCAAAGAATTCTTCAGGGAGAAATAAACCGTAACAGCTCATGCAAAAAGACGAGATTTATTTCTTCTAATCTCACTAATTCTTCTTCAAATACTAAGAAACGAAATTCGATTTAAAAGATATTTATTTGTAAATAGGTAGTCCCTTGATGTAACAATGTATAAATTTGGAATAAGAATTATCTCTTACGCTACGTAACAGAAAATTAATTCTGGAATGTGAGCCCCGCACGCGCATTTTGAATTTTGGTTATAAATTTAAGTCAATAAAGTTTGACATCTCAGGAATTCTAGCTTCCGAAACAATAGTATGACAGAGCTATCACATTAACACAATGTCTCGCACAATATTTCAAATATTAACTAAATTGTTATTATTAAAATAAAGCATTTACAGAAATATTACTTACAACAAAATTTAAGCATATGCTATATTTTTATCGTAAAGTGTCATTACGTACTATAGAAATCTACTACTTTTATTCGATGCATTTGTCTGAAAAACTTACAAATGTAAAATAAAATCAAACAACTGCCAGATAGTCGCACTTAATGATAAAAAGCATAGAATTTTATCTATTAATTTATATTTTAATAATAAGTTTATTTCTATTTCACTAATCTAATAAGACAAAGTTAAAATAGTAACAACTTGTGAGATATCAAATTTATATTTCACGTTGCACCTATAAGAGATGAAAATGTGTGGCACAATGCACTATTTCCGTAGCAACGACAAGCATACAATTATAGATCAGAAAAATAGTTATTTACGTAAAAAGTCAGGAAAGTGTTCAATTACAGGATGAGTAGATAGTTTCATGCCGAGCGATAGCAACTGACATGTTACGTATAACAATTTACCTGAAGCTTATAAACAAATAATAAATATTTTTAAATAATTGAAATTAAAAAAAATGACTTACATATTCAGTCAGTATTTTATGTTGCTAAGTAACTAGACACTCACGTTTGTTTCATTACCTGCCTAGGCAGACAATATATTATTTTCCTGACTAGGCATGCAAAGCGAAGCTTTCCTGAGTCTTAAAGGTCAGGCAAATGTTTATTTTCCTGTCAGTTTCAGAAAAAATATATTTTCAGTTTACGAATAAGAAAATTGAGAATTTATTTTCCTAAATAATTTTTTTGCGAAAACTTGAGGGTTTAAATGGTCAAAGGTTAGATATCAGAATATAATTAGCGATATTGCATACCTATATAACAATTTAGCTCGTTATGTCCTCGTGAATTTCATTAGCATAGAAATGTTGTCAAAGTCACTATAACAACTAATAGCATTAAGTTTCTCTAATGTCTTTGGGACAAGGAGGAAGCTTCTAATATCAGTAATAATTTACATATTAACATCTGCTAACTTTGTCCACGTTAATGTTACTTAATAAAATATTAATTTTGACTTAGATATTAATAACTTTACTGTGAATTGAACTAACATATTCTCTTTAATAATGTGAAATAATTTTAATACATATTGACTCATAATTTATTAGTAATTTATCATTTTATGAAGGTAACTATATTTTGAAACATATTTGTTATTGACAATATGTCAAAATATAATAGCATTAAGTATGAAAAATTACATGTTATTGTTTTGCTAGCTATATAAGTTGTTTTTTTATTATTATTTTTGACACGCAACTATATTTTCCAGGCTTGCAGTACCTAATTGAGTAACAAAATTAATTACCTGTATTTCGTTGAAAACATAACAACAACAATAACATGCATTGTTTATTTATATTTGAACCTTCAAGGTTGTAAGAATTTTTGTTACCTTATGCTGAAGTAATACATAAGAACTATATGATTTGATTCATAATAATTATATAATTGTAAATCAAATGTAGAATCATGATCATTATGTAGCTTAGTGATTTGATTGTAAAACTTTCTTTCTAAGACCTTGTTGTAAGATATTTTATCGGCTTTTGATTAGCAACAATGGCGTCTAGTTTGTATTCAGATTTTTAAAATTTTATTTCTAGTACATGTACTGTTAACTAATTATTTTTTTAATTTTACGTTATTTTAAATAACACGTTAGAACTTCTAGCTTACAGTTTATATAGGCAGATAATTTGTAAAGTTTACATGTTTAATTCCATAGATGTCAAACTTTACTTAAAACTCATATTCAGAAATGCAACTACTACAACTGAATACGTATGTATACAGTGGTACGGTAACTGAAATTAATTTCCCGTTATGCACAGTGTTGCCAAAATTTTAAATAATTGTATTATATTAAATTTATAAAAATCTTCGGAAAAATCTCTTGTTTCCTCAAATAATTTCTTTTTCCCTATTTTGTTAAAAGAACCTAACAAAATTGGGATTTTTCTTTTTTAACTAGCAATACAGGCTGTAAAATAAATAAATATAAATATTTCATTACGCATTTTACCCATTACTGGGTGTGACACTTTGCCGTAGCAGATCTCAGTAAGTGATATATTTCTACGCATGAAGTTACCAGCCGTCAAATCACGGCTCTCAAAGATGTTAGTGGCAGGGGACCCACAGAAGTAGTTTTAATGTGATGAAAATTGTTTGTCAGCACCGGAATCGAACCCAGGTTCTTATATCCACAGACCGACTCTATACCACAGAGCCACCTATTTTATAAATACAGGTTATGCAGCGAAGTATGTAAATAAAAAGAAGTCTATCAGTGATCTACCTTAGCCAATAAATTATCCTCCTGCTGATGAAAAACGCATCTCGTTTGTTTTTAAATACGTACACTCGTTCCTACAGTATTAATCTCAGCGTAAGTTGCAACTTTAATCCGATTTGCGAGAGTAGCGAACCTGCATAAAATTTACATGCGTCTAGGGAGATGTAAGTGCATTCGTAGCCCTGAAACATGCAACATATCATGATGAAGTTGCAACCACCTCTGCGCCTTCAAGCGAACAGTAATGGAAGTAACGGGTTAATGGACAATGTTAATGTATGTCTTGCATCTCTGCAAGTAATTACATACTTAAATTTAATACAACTGGGATTTATTAAGTTGTCAAAAAGTAGTTATGAACACATCTCCTATAGAGTTATTTGAGGGCGGCTATTAAACCTGCGTTAAGCTTAGAACATTGTTACAGTTACAATTTCATCTTGATTGTATTGTGTAGTTCGACTGACATAATTAAGATGCCTGGGACATAGGACATTGATACTGACTGATATATTTATTATGTTTTAGGATTTAGCACATGCCCATTGTTTTCTGATACAAAATTATTTCATACAAAATCTACTTTTGCAAGTTCAATATTCGCCGTTAGTTGATTTAGAATTCATTTGTAGATGAAAGCCAAAACACATAGAATGTTTATTACAATAAATTAAAATTACCTCATCTCAACAAACCCATATTCTGTATTTATGTAAAGTTAATATCCGTGTAACTGAAACTCCATTTAAATAAACACTATGCTGTAGAATATGGCAGATTGGCGAGCCTCGAGCCTCGAGCCAAATCAAGGATATATATGTCATAAACAATCTTAACCACTAACTACCACTGTATACCAGTTGCTAGGCTGCAAATTGCAGCAGTTAAGTCAACATCTCATGCTAACAAATCACGTAAAGCGATTCATACGCGGAATATGCATATGCCGTTCCCGGAAACGGCGAGAGTTATTGATACATGGTAATACTGAATCTAATATCTCGTTATTTGTTAACTCTCACGAGCTTCAAAGCTTATCGAAGAGCATATGAGAACAGACACTAGATTATAGCATTTCGTAATTTTAAAAAACATATCTTCATAGTATTTCTAACAAAATTGATTTATTAATATAATTATTGTGTTCGAGTGTTTTGCATTTCACAGTAAGCTGCAGGTTTCAAATGAGATTAATTTCCTATTATGTAAAATAGTAAATAAATAATAATTACCTATTAATCTATCCCATATCTGTGGATATTTTTGTGGAATCATGTCGGTCTGTGAATTTGAAAACTCGAGTTCTGCAGCCGACAAACTTTTCTCCACATTATAATTTTTGTTGTGGTTCCCTTTCCACTTATATCTGTAGGGAACGTGATTTGGCGGCCGGTAACCGCACTTCACGTGCAAAATATATCACTTACCTAGATCTACTACGACAGAATACCATACTCAATAATGGGTAAAAGGCGTAATGATATACTCGTATATATTTTATAATAAAATAAAAATACTCGTATCATCTAGCCTTTTACCCATTTTTTGTTATAGCCCTCTACTAGAGCAACTTGGTAAGTGATATATTTTTTAGAATTGATGATAATCAATTTCACTAGACTATTTTTTTCCAGCAATACGTAGATATAAAAATTAATTCACAAATAAAAATGCAAATAAGCCCCCAATGAAATATCCTTGAAAAGGACACTTCAATTGAAACCGAATACGAACCAATGGAATTGGAAAACAAAGGAGAATATTAAGCTATCTGATAAAACAAATTTCCAATTCACCTCTGAAATTAGCATAATTCAATAAATGTCAAAAACAGCGCCAACTCATAATTTACGAATTTTGAGTCACTGCATAATTCACACATTCATCTTAGCAGTAAAACACACGCAAACCATATCTTTAAAACAGGAATTAATTATCACTGTAGTATAACAGTAATACCGGGAGCAGTAATGCAGCTGATAAATCGAAAATCATAGGCGTACGCAATTTATTTTCTTACATGCACAAAGCATGATTAAGTGGTACGAAATTAATAATGGCGTTATTAAAAATCAATGATGGTTCTTTATAAACATGAAAATATTAAATTTACCATATTGTCTTTTATTCAGTGGGCTCTGTAACTATAGTCTAATTTAAACAAATATATGATAAAATAAGTAAATTAAACATTGCATTGTCTTTTTTTATTATTTTCTCAATTAACCCTGTAGCTCCTTCTCCACTAACATCTTTGAGGACTGTGATTTGAAAATTGGTAAAAGCACTTCAAGCCCCACCCCGTAGTGAGTAATAGGCGTGATGATATATTTATTTTATTTATTTACATATTGGCTTATAATAATAATATAAACCTACAAGGCCTGTCGTGCTGATCTATATATATAAACTGTATATAATCTTCTAATTGTATTACATTGCGAATTAGAAATTAATTATGTATTTCCAGTTTCATCAGAGTAATTCAGTATAGTCACAGTTTGTTATTCTTTCTACTTAAGTTCATGTTCATCAATTTTAGTGGCGTCATATATCTCTTCTATTGATTTTTAATATTTTTATTCTCGTAAATTATAAGTAATTTGTCAATAAAAAATTATAACATAAATAAGTTTGTTTATTTTTCAATTACATGTTAGGTACTTTATTTAGGGAAAGTAATGGTAACATGACAATATGAGATCATGTATATATATATATATATATATATATATATATATATATATATATATATATATATATATATATATACACGGGGTGTAACATGAAAACCTGGCCATAGGCGTTTAACATGGGAAATCAGTTTTTCCTTGCGCAAAAGTGGCCAATTGATTTTAGACAAAAATGCTTGAAATTATGGATCTAAATCAGTTTTCAGATTTTATTTTGCACATTTTGTAAGCGAAATAATTGCATTAATATTTTATAAGAATTTCTACTTTATAGTGATAGCCATGGAATTGAGACAAAATGATAAACAAATGTATGACGTTTTAACTGTCAGAAAAGTTTAGTTTTAAATAGATTTGTGATTTATTTAAGTGTTGTTATATCATTATTGAAAATGGATAACTATTCACATAAAGAAAAATTATTAAGTGGAATTATTCTGGTGAAAGTTTTCGAAGAATACGTGATTTAATCAGTATTATTTGGCCGCACCATAACATTCCAAGTAAAACAACAATTCAGAACTTTATTACCAAATTTGAGAAGACCGGTACATTTAATAATCAAGTGGAACAGGAACAGGGACGTGTGCATGGAGATAGAAATAATAATAATGAAGAAAATGTACTAGCATTAATAGTAATGGAACCAAATCTCAGTGTCCGAGAAATTTCAAAAGAACTAAATCTTAGTTTCATGACGGTTTATAGAATATTAAAAAAATACAAATACTATTCTTATAAAATACAAAACCACCAAGAAATTTTTGACACGATTGCGAAAGACGCGCAACATTTTGCGAAATAATTATGGAAAAGGCCAACAATGATAGGATTTTTTTTAAAACATATTATTTACAGATGAGTGTGCATTTACGCTGAATGGTGCACCAAATAAAAATAATTTTCGACACTGGTCTCAGAGAAATCCGCACATTGTTATTGAATACAGAACAATATCGACAATCAGTAAATGTAATTTTAGGCAACAAAATTATTGGTCCTTTTTTTTATTAAACGACTAAATGGAAACACTTATTTAGAATTGTTACGAGAAATAGTGGGACCGGAAATAGCCCACGCAAATAATGAGTATGTGTGGTTCCAGCACGACGGCTGTCCTGCACATAATACAAGAGAACTTGTAAATTATCTGAATGATACGTTTCCAGAAAGTTGGATAGAGCGTGGAGGGCCAGTAAACTGGCCAGCACGGTCTCCAGATATAAATCCCTGTGACTTTTTTTTATGGGGACACTTAAAGTCTTGCGTTTATAAAAAAAGATACAATGCCATTTGGATGGCTTAAAAACGCTGTTGTAGGCGAATGCAACAAAATAAATAGATTAGGCTACTGCTTAGCACAAAACGGAGGACTTTTCGAACATCTTTTGTAATTTAATGTTATTTCTAAATAAATAAAATAATTGTTTGCGTAAAAGTTCTATTATTTATTATAATAAATATTTAAAAAAATATAAAATAAAATTATGCATTTTCAATAATGATATTACAACAATCATCTTTATTGTCAGTTAAATAAATCACAAATCTATTTAAAACTAAACTTTTCTGACAGTTAAAACGTTATACATTTATCACTATAAAGTAGAAATTCATAAAAAATATTAATGCAATTATTTCGCTTACAAAACGTGAAAAATAAAATCTGAAAACTGATTTAGATCCATAATTTAAAGCTCTACAACTTTTATTTGAAGCATTTTTGCCTAAAATCAATTGGCCACTTTTGCGCAAGGAAAAACTGATTTCCCATGTTAAACTCCTATGGCCAGGTTTTCATGTTACACCCGGTATATATATATATATATATATATATATATATATATATATATATATATGAATTTTAAGAAACATAATTTGTAAAGATTATTTAACTTTTCAAATATGCTGATCCTTACACAAAGGTATAATTCAAGTTTGAGATTGAGACATTTCAAATAAATACTTTTTTATTTGCATCTCACGATGTCTATGCTACTAAATAACAATTCATTAATCAAGAAGGCTTTGAAAAAATAATAAACAATAAATAATTCTGACAGTTTACAAATAATGGCTCGAGATAAGACGTTGTCCAAAGATTTACGTAAAATTATTATGAATTTATCAGAAACAGGCAAATCCGGCTGCAATATTGCAAAATGTTTAGGTTTATTCCGTTATACAGTTATTATTAAACTTCATAGAAAAATGTTCGATTGCCACCAAGACACATTACAAACCATGCTCTTCTATAACTGATGCCGAAATCAGAATTTTGAAGCGTTTGGATTAGAAAAATCACCGAGCTAATTCCAGTTTTAACTATTTTTTTTTTATTGAAACTATAAGCAAACATTATTCGAGATACTACTTTTATATATAAAACAGAAGAAAAATCGCGCAGCTTACGCCAAAAATACATAAAAAATAGTCGTTTAAAGAACGGGAGAGAATAATGTGGTAAGATGAATAACGTTTAGAAGTTTTGATCGGTGATAGTTGGAGCAGGGTAATCCGATAAAAATCTGAAGCTTACAGTATGGTTTATTTATGAAATGCAGTCAAGTTTCTTGCTTCTGTTGTGTTTGGGATGTATGTCTCTGGCGGCGTAGGTAGGCTCTACTGTATAAATGGTGTAATTAATGCCACAAAATATATTTAAATTCTGAAAGAGCATCTGCTTATAATTGCAAATTTGGAGTCTGACGACGAAAAATTTATTTTTCAACAAGATGATGTCCCGTGTCATACTATGAAACTAGTAAAAATCTAGATGACTGAAAAGTCAACAGAAACGTTACAGTTCCGACTTATCACCAATAGAAATATTGTGGAATAAAATGAAAAAAACACGTAAGAAAACACCGAGCTAAAACATTTGCGGAATTACAAAATAGGGTTAAAATAATATGGACCTCCTTTATTGCAACTGACTGCAAAGAACTTGTAGATGTCGGATTGAAGCAATTTTACAAAACAAAATCTGTATAACACAGTGGTAAAGCAGCTTCTGACGAAACCGGAAGTACAATTCCGGATCTTCTTACACCAAAACGTGGCACTTAAGTTAACTACGAGTATGTAATTTAAATTATAGATCTAAAATTAATAGTAAAGAAAATAATCATTTGTCCCTATTTTTTCAATCATCCTGTGTATTAGAAAACATAACAGAATTCTTCTTCTTCTTTCTCAGACTCCTTATGCCCTTGAGGGGGTCGGATACAATAGTATTAAGTAAAATTTTATTAAAATTTTAGTTTTTCATGAAAATGAAATAAATAAATATATTATCACGCCATTTACCCATCACTGTATGCGGAACTCTGCCGTAGTAAATCTCAGCATGTGATATATTTTACGTGTAAAGTGTAGTTACCTGCCGACAAATCACGGCCCCAAAAGATGTTAGTGGAGGGGAGTCACAGAGAAAATTTTAAAATGAAGAGAAATTTGTCGGCTATTCAAACTCAAGTTCTCAATCCACAGGTCACCATGCTTCCACTGAGTTATCTAACCTATGTTTAATCAATTTTACAATCTCTCAAAGGCGGTAAAAGCACGAATCGCCATAAATGAAATTAAATTATACCAAAATATTACGCGTTCATCATTGGTTACCCAGGGGAAACTCGAAAATAGATTAAAAACCCCCGAGTAACTAGTTTTGAACCTAAAGCTTTATTTCAGTTGAATGTCCCCTTTTTAACCCCTTAAAAAGTGCATATGATTAAAATGACCCCGAAAATATATTTTGGCGATCTCAAAAACCCCTGGGTAACCAATATTGAACGCGTAATATTTTGATATTATATAAGTTCATTTATGGCGATTCTTGCTTTTAAAACTTTTCAGGACTGGTTTGTACTTCTAAGAAGCAACTTCCGGAAGAAAAAAAATAGGGGTTCAATATTTTTTAGAGTTCTATTAGTGTGCCAAGTTTCATTTAAATCGATGAGTGACAGTTGGGTAGTGTTACTTGTAAGTGGTTTGTAGTCTACTATAAAGTATAGGTCTCGTATTGTAATTGAGATTAAATGTGTTTTATGGAGAGCAACAAATAATATTACAGAATTTTAATGGACGATAAGTAATACTAGTTATTTTAGTTGACAATTAATTTTAGGGATGATTTACCCCTTAAATTTCCGTCAGTGTGCGCTCCTGTGATGGCTAAGCGCCAAACCACAGATAAACATTTACCTCCTAGTGCATTAGCTCCCGCGTCATATATATTCATTAGTATTATGATGCACTAATTACAAATTCATAAATGTCTATGAGTAAGGTGTTCACGCTCTGCTTTACTAGCGCTGCATTCGACAACAGCAGCGCCTCGGCCACTAGTGATGCCGCACGTAACTAACTGCAAATGGCTGCTGCTTGAATTCTGTGCAGACCTTCTAAATATCTAATAAAGGGAATTGGGTATGGAGCGAAAGCGGACGAACACGAGGCACGCGGTCGAAGAATGGTTATATTCTGCGTTCTACTTTAGAATACTAAGGTATGACTTTGAGTTGTTTCATTAAAAATTTACTCTCAATTAATGTTGCTGTTAATTATTTAAGTGATGTGTGTTTTAGTAATTTGATGCACTATGTTGTTAGAGAAACGGTTAATTATTTTATTTAAAAAGGCATTTTCCTGTGTCCCATTAAATGAGGTAACACAAAACGTAAATAAATAAATATATATATCATCACGCCTTTTACCCATCACTGGATGTGGCACTCTGCCTAAGCAGATCTCGGTAAGTGATATATTTTTTCGCGTGAAGTGCGGTTACCAGCCGTCAAATCACGGCCTCCAAAGATATTAGTGGAGGAGGAGCCACAAAAGTAGATTTTTTAAATTGGTGAAAATTGTTTGTCGGCTGTGGGGATCGAACCAAGGTTCTCAAGATCCACAGGCCGACTCGATACCACTGAGCCACCTATCCCATTAAAAAACGTCGGCTATTTATACATACTGAAATAGTCTTTGTACATACATGAACCAACAGACAGCCTTTAAGCATCTGTCTTATTTTGTTCAGAAATAAGATATATTCAAACAACGAAATAAAATAGAAGCATAACTGGTTTCTATGGTGAATTTTTATAAATATAATAAATAAATATAAATATATCAGCACGAATTTTACCCATTACTGGGCGTTAAGTGGTATATTTCTTCGCGTGAAGTGTGGTTAACAGCCGTCAAATCACGGCCCCCAAAGATGTTAGTGGTGGAGGAGCTACAGGGGTAGATTTAAATTGGTGCAAATTGTTTGTCGGCTGTGGGGATCGAACCAGAGGTCTCAAGATCCACAGGTCGACTCGATACCACTAAGCCACCTATTCCATATTTATAATTTTTAGATCATTCATAATGAACACACGAACCCTTAATACCTACACTGAAATATTTTTCATTAGATTCATCCTGAAATTAATCTTCCCTAAACATTCCATTCATACAAGTTGGTCTCATTTTTCATTGAAGCAACAAACCTTCATTCATATACATTCCAAATCGTCTACGCAATCTCTCATCCTCATTTACAACATACACCTGCTTCACCAATCTTTCATTCGACATACGTTTCACATGTCCAATTCATACCATTCTAATACGTGTATACACATATGTATATTCACTCTTCTACCAACATTTATTTCAATCTTACACTCATTTATATCACGACATAAATCGGGATTTGTATTAATATACTCGTCGGTGCTCCTGTGTACATATATAACATGTTCATCAACTTGTATGAGGTATAAAGCATGGGGGAACATTTACACAAAAATTACTTGTAAAACATTTTGTCAATTTTTGTATACATTTACATTTCCTGTCATATTTGCTTCATATTTTGAAGCTTAATTTCCATATGTTTAATAAATACAAGCATATCGCTGGTATTTAATTTAAAAATAATTTTTTCTACAACTGTCAAAAAATTTTCATTTTTTTATCACTAATATCAATACGGGAAGTAAGTGATTTTTTCATCATTTACTTTACCATGACAACGCGTTTTGCGCATTATTTTGCTTCATAGTGCGCAAAATGAGCATTTTGTGCACTGTTTCGTATTCTAGTGCGCAAAATGGGTATATCGCGCACGCTCCCAAATTATTTGTTGTAAGGTTTTATTAGTTGCAACACATCTATAATAGTATCAAATTAATATTATTGTTGATTGTTTTCCTTTAATTTACTTTAATAAATCAATAATTATTGTATTATTCTTTATCTACAGTTGTAGAAAAAATGTTGTTTGTATTTCGTGAGAAAATTCTTGGTTTTGGGCGCGTTCGAATGACTTTTATTGTCTCGACCTGCGGTCTCGACTAAAAGTAATATTCTCACGCACAACAAAAAAAAAACACTCATTAATACAAAAATAACAATTTTCACGTCATGTTTGAAAGTACAATGAAATTAAATAAATCAAAAGTATCAGTTACTTTTTATCAAATTTATCAAAATGTATTAGCATTTGTATGTGGAACTTGTATATAATATAATTAGTTAATTATACAGCCGCGTATAGAGGGCATATATACGAGTACTCGTATTAAATTACTTTTTACAATAACGGGCATTTAACACTAACTTGCTTTGTTATTCGTAAATAAAGAAGTGTAGCAGTAAGTATTAGGTTAACTACAAATCATTTTTGCCTCTTATTTTTTATTTTATTCTATAGACTTTGCAAAATAATAATAAATGCACCAAGGGCGTTACGCAAATCATAATGCACAGGAGGTGACGATATCTAGCTCGAGGGCCATTATGAATTATAATGTCCGCACACAATGCCTTGCTCATTATATACATAGTTGTTTATATACTGCGTATCATATCAAAAAAACCATAAATAATGTGCAACTGGAAAATAAAATATAAGCATTAGGACCAATAAGTATATTTATACCGCTTTTGAATAATATTGGAGATTTTCAATACGTCTCAATACCCAAATAATATCCTTATGCGGGAAACTACACCACCACTCAAGTAATTATTTATAATTTAATTCTTGTCTTCCTAGACGCGTAAGTAAAAGTACTTGCATAAAATATTTTATAAAGCGTGACATTTAAATACGGTAGTAATTTTTAATTAAGCACATAAAAATTTAAGAAATAGCTCCACGTGGCAGATAAGTCTACACGTGGCAGTATCATACAGTTTTAACAGAGTGGACATTAAATTTAAACAAGTTTATATCACGCCTCCGACACTATTTTACTTAAATGTGATGATCAACAGAATGCGCCATAAAATTTTATCGAGTAAATGGAGAAATAAAAATTGTGGGGTATTTATTTCTTTTGTAGAAATAAATTGCTTCTTAGAATCGATTTGGGTGACAACTTTACTGACTGAAACATGTAGAAGGCGAAACATTAATAGATTTCTTTCATTCAGGACTGAAACGGTAAAGTGTGAAAGAACTCTGAAAAATATCACTTCATTTAAAATATTTTAGCCATTTGTAAAAAGAAAACAATAACATTTAGAAATACGTTATTTTTATTTTTTAAATAATTTACTTAACAGATACAAGTGAAATATACTCTGACATCGCAATCACAAACGAATTACATTCATTCTTACATTTATTGTACATGAGAACTTTTTTCAAAATTAATTTGAAAGTGTTTAACCCTGGGTTCTAAATCAGATGTCCATGGACGCCCTTCCTTAAGGGTACGTGATGCTGTTATAGGAGCTTACAGTTTTAGATTTTTTTTGTTTTTCAAATTAATAAATTATAATTTCATTAATTAATTTTAAGATAAATTTTCACCTTATCAATTGACAAGAAGTATATGATACTTTATAATGTAGTCAAGAGGTACATTGGTGGCAAAGGGTTCAGAAACACTGGTTTAACAAGAAAAATATTTTTTTGGTAATTTACATGTCTGTCTTATTTCCCTTTTCGCAAATATATTTATTTCGTAAAATGTATAATTTTTCCGAACTGAATTCGCCCACTATTTGAATTTAAGAAGAGAGACAAAAAAATCATTGCTCCTTTCACCCATTACTGGGTGTGACACTCTGTCGTAGCAGATCTTGGTAAGTGCGGTTAGTAGCAGTAAAACCACGGTCTTCAAAGATATTAGTGGAGGGAGAGACACAGCAGTTATTTTCAGTAGGTGAAAATTGTTGTCCGTCAGAACGGTGGTGTGGATAGCAATACGGAATTCGAATCCGGAGATCCCGAGTTCGAATCTCACTCAAGCTAAAAATTATATGAACTACCACACTACGGCTCGGTGAGTGCGGACCCTGTACTGTAATTGGGATTAAATTCCTGTTGTACAGCGTAACATAAATACATAAATAAATAAGAATCGAACTCAATTTCACAGTCTGACTCGGTACCACTGAGATTTGACATTTTGCCTAAAACCTTTTTTATTAAAGACGTCATCTGAACTTTATGAATTATGTGCAATGTGTAAACAACATTCTTCATTTTCTTAACTCCAATGAAGCGTAAGTAAACCCTGGTGAAGTATATTAATGTCGCTGAGTGCACGTTTTCTTTACGGAAACTTCGAAATCCGATAGTCGCAGGCTTCTTGTCATCTGCAGCTAATGGAAGTTAATTACTTTAATAAAAATAAAAAGTATCATTTAGTTCTAGACTAGAGGCAGATATTGTCGTTGGGTTGAGATATAGCTCCATCGATATTGTTGTTTTCTATTTGTTCATTAAAATAAATTGATGTGACTATTACATTGAAGTACCTAATATTAATCCTTTTTCTTTTAGTAATTAGAAATATGAGATGTTGTACCTGAAGTTGACATAATTGCTTTGAGAAAGAGAACAAACAATAATACTCTAAAGTTGTCACAGCGATCTAGTACGTTCAAAGTATACTATTCAACTTACACACGGATTATTATTGTAGTCCTTTTAACTGTGATTCTCTTTGAATCAAATAATTTTTTAGGCGTATTTCAAATTAGGTCTAAAGCATATTATGAAATGGTCTACTACAAAATCTACATTGTGGGCAAATTGATTACCTAAAATACTACTAGGATATACTGGAAAGGTATGTACAAAAGTATGTACAAAAGTCCTAGATCGTCGTGTTACATAAAAAAGTTAATAAGTGACAAATTGCAAAGTGATCAGTATTTTTTTTGTTATTAAATGGTACATTTATAAATCGAAAATATAGGCTTGTGGAAACGGAATAGTTTACAGTAATTTACTGTTTTATTTTTCTGAAACTTATTTTGAAGATATTGGTCGTCGTATGCTTCTTAACATAACATTCTCTTAAGATCTGTTTTTAAATATAAACGGGACGATAAAATAAATGTATAACAACCAGAGGAAACTAGTTCGAATGATAGGGCTTCAGTCCGCGAATATAATTGTCTCGCCTAATAAAATTTTATGTTTTTAAAACTTTGAAGTTTAAAGACAGTTGACAATAAAATTTATTTTTTACGTTTTCTACCCTTTCGTTTGTAGATAGCAAAAGGTTTTTGTAACAAAAATCAGGGTATAACATCTTTTGTAGAAGACCCTAAGTTTAGGAGACAAATAAAAATTTCAGAGATAAGTTTTACAGCCCCACACTTAAACTTCAAATTGATATGGTAATTACATTATTTCTGATAAGGAAAGTAACGGAGAAAACAACGACATACATGAGGAAAATACTAGAGCTGATATAGATACAAAGTATAAACAGTGTATTGATGTAGACAAACGTGACCTATAAAAAGCATTCAAGTAGTCACAGGAACATAACTTTTACTTGCCTGAAGATCCATTTAGTTTGATATTAGACAGATGCAATCACTGTTTCAATAGTTCTTTTTTTATTTATTTGTTTGCTCCTGTATATAACAGAAAATAAGTTTCAAGTATGATGTAGGAGGCGTGGAGCTAATGGAATTCTTTTATGTTTATGTGAAGTTAGTGAGATATATATATGCTAGTGAATTCTGATTGTAACGTTATTTCTGTCATCACAAAATAGATTGGCTGTAAATTCAAACAGATCGTTAATTGACGATTATAAAGCATTCAGTTTTGTACTAATATTTAGGGTTATCACAAGAAAATTAATTGATATATAAAATTTTTAACTAGTGCAGTACAGTGTTCCTTAAAAAATAGGTGTTATTATTAATTGCTAAGCTTAAGAAACATTGTTTAGGCAAAAAAAATAAATAAATATATATATATATATATAGCAGGCGTGCGTGTTAAGGCACATCTCTTAGCATACTGTGACGTCACCCGAACCAAGGTTCGTCAGTTCGAATCCGCCTGCCGACAATGTGAGATTTATCACACTAGGGAGCTATAAGCTAGTCACTTATACGCCTTAAAATAACTGGCAGTACGGCAGTGTAAAAACTGCGGATCGGTGTGCCCGGCCCCTATGTTCCGAAACAGAATGATGGGATATATATATATATATTGTTTTAGTTAATTGTTTTATTTCAAGCCACAGTCATGGCTCACTATTCTCTTTACGATTTGGTGTATAATAAAGGGCCCGCCATTTTACTTTTTAATAATGTAACATATGGATTATTTTACATGATTGTAAAGCAAATTTGATGCACTTTTCAAATTTGTAAAAAAATATAGTATGTTCCATTTGAATTTTCAAAATTGATATTAATTACTAATAAACCGGAAATGATATCATGAATGTACATCCGTCATCAACTAGCTTTCATGTTGCTGTATAAATTATGTTATATAAAAGAAATTGCTAAGTTGATAAATAAGCGAGATATTTGCTGGGTCTATTAAAATATAACAGCCTGTATATATCTGGCCTAAATTATCACCCGTTTGTCGATAAAAATTTTGTGTGAGACGACAATACTTAAACAGACGCAAGTATAGTTTGTCGGTTGAGAATCGAACCCGGGTTCTTAAATTCACAACCTGCCGCGATTCCACTGAGCTATTAACCTATATTAATTGTAATTGTATGTTTAAGTAAAGCCGTTGTACATAATCTCTGTACATCGTCTATTATTACTCTTCTGACAAATATATGAATTAGAGAAGAGAGACGAGCAGAAATTAATTCAGAAAATTATATATTATCCTCGTATGTTTACGATCATAGTACTTGGAAATAAAGATATTTTATTCTCATGGTTTGAATTAAATTATTATTAATGAGTATAAGAGTATTAGGTAGTTAATCAGGTTAAGTGCAATGTATATTCATAGATTCCCAACACAAATGTGCTCATATGTTCTGCCTTCTATTCATATTTATATTGTAAGTAATACAGATTATTATGTTTTTAATCAAAATACTATACCCATATTCATTTCTTTTATGTGCACAAAGAAAGCCTGTCAAAATTAATGAAATTAATTATTTGTTATGAGCATAATAAATAATATGTCTATATGTCAAAAATGAAACAAAGGCCTGACTATTGTTGTATTTCATTTGTTTTTATTTTAAAATACTTTGACACATATGCAACTGTTAATACATTATATTTTGTTTGGAAATTAATAGCTCAAGCTGCATAAACTTGAATAATAACAATATAAACGAGGTTAAGCTATTATTTTACACGGCAGCAATATTTTATTTTTAATTCTTCAAAGTTGAATAGTTGTATCTGTTTAGACAAGTTTAAAAACAATATCCATAAATGGAGTTTTACAGAAATGAAAAATGAACAGTGAATACATTTGGGAAAGATTTATGAAAAGGTTCAAGAATGCGAATAAAGCTAAGACAATATGTCACGAAAAAGTTGATGGACGGCGCTTGTCACTTTAGTTAAGTGGGACTGTGGGATTACAATATAGGACATGTGTGTTGAATTTATAACAATAAACTGTCAAATCTAAATTCCTCAAGATTTATGGATATATAATTTGTTAAAAGGTACCATAATTACAAGTTTAACTATCCTGATTGATCTTTCATTGACAGAAATTGATAAATAACTATTGTAATACCTAAATTTAGGTTAATAGATTAGAAAAATCAATTTTTGTTTGCATTATTATAGCTGCATATAATAAAACATGCAAATCATTTAGTAGAACAAATGAACAATAGAATGAAATATAATAAGAAGAAATGATGAAAAATATACAATGGTATTATCGTACCAAAAGAAAGTCGAAAATGTTTTTCCTTTAGTTATATTTCATTATTTAACTGACATTCATTGCCATCATTTGATTTCATTACTTGAAATGATCATCGAATATAAAAAGGGATGAAAAATAATCCTTTATCACAATGAGATGTCTGAAATATCGAGGTGAAACTTTGCAATCATCTCTCGAAACTCATCCCTAAGGCTCACCCTCCAACTCTTCCTCATCTTCTATCGGATATCTCTTTTGTATTACATAGGAAATACGGTAGAAAATTTCTCATTTGGTGTTAATTTCTCCCTGAATATAAAATTGTAAATACAAAATATTTTATTAATTTTGTTTACAACCATTTCAATAAAATTGATAATTTGTTAGTATTTTTATATTCCTACGAAAAATAAAAGAAATAATTTGATATAAATATTTGTCAAGAAAAAATTCAAATAATTTTAAAAATAATAATAATTGTTACGAGAGCTGCTTGCCTATCGCGTGGCATTGATAAAAAAATCACGAACTGTTAAGCGAGTGATTTCTGATCAATGTCACGAGATAAATTTGCAACAGGCTCGAGTAAAGCAATCGGAAAATTTTGCCAGGATACAATTTAACCACGAATGGTATTTCGATGACTATTTCAAAAATAAAACTATGTAAATCAACAAGAACAAACTTTATTTCTAAAACAAAACTAATTACAAAAATATATCAAATATTAAATGTGCAAATTATTATAATAATTTCCATTAGACGTATTTTGATCACTGCTAGTTACAGAAGTAGATGCACCAGATGCGGATAAGTGTCTTAAATCTTCAAATTGAATCCATATTGACGACCGGGTTTTTATTGTTTTCAGGTGTTATATTTAGTATCGTCTTTTCAATGTTTTGAACAAATTCATGCCCGAATCGACTCATTTTTAATATAAACTGAAAACACTGAAAACCCTTACTTTGACAGATATATAATAGTTATTTACGAACTAACTGCGGGAAGACGATGATCCGGCATGAGCGCATTTTTAAAGCACGAGCAACTGCAAGGCGCGAGTGTCTTTAATAGCGCAAATGAGCGGAAGACGTCTTCACGCACGTAGTTTGTATAATATTTTTTGTTCGAGTACTGGTATTTAATAAAATACATCTTTAATTTCAACTTGTGTGAGTACACCAGAATCTGCAAATTATACACAATCTTTATCAATTGCACACCAAGCTGCTCCAGGAACTTCGATTTCTAATTGTCAATATTTTGCTATAAATCTTTATAATGACATTTGTAACAATTGTGGCTCTTTCCAATCTAAAAATATTGTTTTTGAGTTCAAATATCGAACCTAATCTAAAATAGATTAATTAATTTAAGAATTTTATGTTATAATCTTACTCTTGCATTAAACTAAATTGTTATATTCCACAATATGTATTTTTTCTATTAGTAGCGATTTTTGTTTGATTACAATCTACAAGAAGTTGTATCAATGACGTATTTAGTTTAGATGTCAAATATGGCACTGATGCTAACAAATGTTGAAAGAATTTTAACAAATTACTCTTATTTCCCAAACTTTTAATAAAGGAAAATTCAGGGAAGTTGTATTTTATAAATAAGATTTTATTAGTATCAAGACAAATTTATTTTACAATGTTCCAAAGGGCCAGTGTTTTTTAAATTTTAACAGTCGATTCGATCGGGAAGCACTTGTTCCAGATTGAGTGTTGCTTGCGGAAACTGTCATTTTGAAGGTTACGAGTACAAAAATAATATTTTCTAGGCACTCTTAAAACGTTTAAAACGTCCAAAAATTTTCGCTTATCAAAACTCACTTACTTGCAAAAATACATTTTTATTAGGCTCAAAGGACGCGAAAATTTTTTTCACGGTATTTTGTCGAAATAAAACTTGATAACTAGATAGAATCATGAATTTTAATTGGTTTATAAATTTATGAGTGAAATAGTCTTTTATATTTCATACCAATGTGTAAAATAGCTACACATTCTTAATGTTATTTTGTATCTATTTCATAAATGACACATAAAATAAGCATATTAATATAGTTTTCTTTCTGAATACTTTCATATTTTTATTTTAAACTGATTGATTTTAAATTAAAGCCATATGAAAATACTATCATTCTATTTTCAAATAAAATAGACACTCGGTAATAGCATCCGCCGTCAAACATTTCTAAATTATTTTAGAAAATATGCTTGAAATAAAACTTATTGAAAATTTAGTACTTCATAACTTTTATTTGAAGTAAATTTTCATATATAATATAACAAGTAGTATGAAAATTGCTGAAAATATTTTGACATAAGTTATGAGTTGTGTTTCCTATTTCCGTAACAACGAATGTATATTAATGTCAAAATATTATCTGTCAATTTTCATAGTACGAGTTGTATTCGGCTTGAGAATTTATCAAACAGGAGTTAATTAACAAGAATAGTTAGGTATTTATTTGCACATTATTAATTAGGTATTACAGTGATGAAAATTTTGAATTTTAAATGTACACTGAAAAAATGTAGAATTGACGTTTATGAAAATATTGAAAATATCATTTATTTTATTCGTAACCAAGGATATTATTAACAGTGGTATTTCCGTTATCAATTGCACCAGCGATGAATTTACGACAAAATGTACATTTCATTGATTCATTTTCAAACAAATTCGTGATCCTATTGGTTGACAGTGACGTGTGGCGAATTCTCTCTAAAACACTCCAAAATTGGTTTATAGTGTCAAATTTGCAACATTATACATGCTTTGACCCAGTTTCTCCAAATATTCAGATCACTTCACTTGCTAGTATATAGTATTTAACAACTCTCTCGCCCTTAGATTCTCTCCCTTACAAGTTCCTCCAGCCAGCAACATCGCTCCACCGTGACAGATTTAACAAATTGGGCGTCATCTACGTCACGTACCCGGTGTGCGTGTACCGCTACTAGTTCCTGGTGCCATGTTCACATTACCGATTCACGATTCGGGTTTGGGTTGTTGTAAATGTTGTGCGTTATCGCGTTTTACGTTGGACGGCTGGGATTTAACGCCCGGAGTCGGTAAACAACCTCGAATGAAAAGACGTTGTTGAGAGGTTATTATCGTAATTTTTAAAAATAATGTAGAGGGAGCTGATGATGTAAAGAGATATCGTCTTTGTAGAAGGTATAAACGTCACTGTATTTTTAATTATACTTTTAAATATTTTTTGATCATTTTTCTAAGTCATTAACATATGTGTCGTATTCTATATGCTACTACATACAACTTCTATTAAACCAATTTACATAGAAAAGGGAATTACTTATAACTGCGTCTGAATCAGTAAATCTAATAGCGGAAAATGAGCGAAATACATTAAGTCACTTATTTATCTAACTGAATATATATTTAAGTATAATATGTTTTAGTAAGTGCAAGTTAAATCTGATTTAAGAGAAAATGAAATACGATCAACTGAAATATCAATTACTATTGCTTTCTTTACTTTACAAAAAATTCTGCTGTGTCTAATCAGTATTTTCCTGACCTCAAGTTTAGATAATTTAAACAAATTTGAGCAAAACAACTGACAATTGTTTACATATTATTTGTAACACTTTACTTTAATTCTCTGCATTCATTAGATATTAAACTTGGCAATAACTTTTGAAAAAAAGGACCAAAAATTGACGAATATTTAATAGTTATTTTTGTATTAAGTACTCAATATGAGTGTTTTTTAGTTGCGCGTGAGAACATTTAGTCATTCGAACGCGCCAAGAAACAAGAATTTTGCACACGAAATACAAACAACATTTTTTCTACAACTGTAAATGTAGAATAAAACAATAATTATTGATTTATTTAAATAAATTGAAGGAAAACAATTAACAATAATAATAATTTGATACTATTGATGTGTTGTAACTAATGAAACCTGACAACAAATAATTTGGCAGCGTGCGCGAGATACTCAATTTGCGCACTAGAATGGTAATGTAAATGATGAAAAAATCACGTATTTTGCGTATTGATATTAGTGAAAAAAATTTAAAAAAATTGACAGTTTTAGAAAAATACCATTTTAACATTCAATTATGAGGTCATGAGGCTTCTAGTATTAGAGATTATCATGTTTTTAATCATCTTTTATTCTTTACATATTTTACATGAACAACAATTTTCAAAATTATTACTTATAACAAATTAACCGACAATAATTTTGTTTTTTTTTAAACTAAAAGTTGTCAGGGTTCAATTTAATTTAAAGTTTTCTGATAAACACTACCATTTACGAAATCCACCAGTCAGGCTGATATTTTTTAGGGATTAAGGATTTTCTTTATTTCAGTAGAGTCTAAAATGTGAAGTTTCATCAAAATCTAGAGATCGATAAAAATCACAATCAATACTTTTCCTGTTATATGTGTAAGTCAGAAAAGTACAAAAGTTTCAAATAGGTTGTAGGTACAAAATTAAATTTAACATCTAAATAAGCTTACATATTAAGCCAGATTAATAGCTGCCTAATTCGTAATTAAAATGAACAATTATAATAAATTATTTGCATGTCAAATAATACTCGCATTCATATAGACAAAATTAAGACATTAATTTTAGTATTAAGGAAAATGTTTGTAAACTCCAAATAAACTTACATCGCTAGATATACGAGTATTATATAGTTTATATCTTCTGTCGTTATCTAGGATTTTTATTTCTTTTTGATCTGTCAACTAGAATTTTATAAAACTACAGTATTCAGAAAATAGTTAATGTAATTTCTTTTTTCTGTTGTTTATTTATGTTTTTTTTTCTCCCTAAAAATGTAATTTCTCACTAATTCATTTACGGTGCTTTTAACTGTAATTTGAATCGAAAGTTTCAAGACGTTTCCAGTAATTTATCATTGTAATTGCTAAACATACTTATTTCATTAAACCAAAATTAAATAGAAAAATGTATGTTTACTATATTTAAAAAATAACTAATGGTATAATTCTGTGATAAATCTATAAGTTTATGGATGCGCAAATCTGTAAATAATGAACAATATCACATCAATATTCATTAATAAGTAGAAAATTTATTTTTTATTTTTTATAAGTAATAATTTATAAATAATTTTGAAAATCGTTGGTAATGTAAAATGTGTAAAGAACAAAGATTATTAAAATCATAATAACCTCTAATACTAAAGTCCTCATGACTTTTTGATCATAATTTACAGATTTACGACTCTACAAAACTTATGGATTTACAAAGAATTCCACTATAAATAAGAAAAATTAAATGTGCAGTCAGATTTGAATGTAGAAGTATTCAATTCAATAATTATAATTTCTAAAGTAATTAGGAAAACAAATGTAGCAGCAAACTCATTGCCCTGCGGCGTTGTTTTCCTGGGACAGTCTCTGTCTAATTAACGTATATAACATTTACCTTTAGATTATCACATTTGTTACGTGACTTGTGATTTAATTTCAAAGTTAATTTAGATATCACATGTCATATAACACCTATTTAAGTCGGAATGAAATCTATCTTTTTGCAGAAATTTGTTACGCTTCATATAAATTACCCACTGACATTTCAAATGAGAGATAAATTGATAGAACTAATGACAGATCGCAGGTAGCGTTCACAAAACCCTACAATTGAAAATAATTTCCAGTGAAATAAGCGAAATCAAGTGGCAATGTCACATTACAACAGAAGTTATCGCGCGAATATTAATTTGATGTACAAGTTTATTGTTTCACCAGTAACGTCACCACATAGTATGAGGGAGGGTGCGCATATGTGTGCGTGTGTGTTTGATGAAGGCCAGCCTCGTTGACATTTATTTAACGCACGGGAATCTCCACATGCGCACTGGATTGCCCATGAACAATTGGAACATCGGGAAAACAATTGAACAAAAACAAAAGCGTCAACTATGAATGCTGTCCACGGGAGATTGAAATAGATTTGTCAATTGCGTGTTTTTGGAGTTTAAAATGTTTATCAGTTTGATGTTTTGAGTTCTGAATTTATGATTAATTTAGACGTAATTCAATTAATAATTTTCATCGAATTATTGATAATCAATAAATTATTTGCTCATTACTAAATGACCGGAAATAGTTTTTAATTTATATGGAAAAGGCACTTTAAACAGGATAAAAAGATCAGTTAATACAATGTTGTGAAATATTTATCTTCTAATTTTCACCTTTGTGTCTTTATTCTCTTTTAACCCTAAATATAACAAATATTAAAAAAAATTACATAGTTCAGAGATACGTTACTTATTTTATTTCTCTTATTTATATTTTTAATATATCCCAAGAAGATAACAAGGTATTTCGTTTGTTATTGCGTTGTAAATGTTTAAAAAATAACGTAGTTATACCTAATATTAAATAAATAAATATATCATCACACCTTTTACCCATTACTGGGTGTGGCATTCTGTGTTAGCAGATCTTGGTAGTGATATATTTTTTCGCGTGAAGTGCGGTTACCAGCCGTCAAATCACAGTCCCCAAAGATATTAGTGGAGGAGGAGTCACAGGGGTAAATTTAAATTGGTGAAAATTGTTTGTCGGCTGTGGGGATCGAACCAGGGTTCTCAAGATCTACCACTGAGCCACCTACCCCATAATATACCTAATATTACAGTGCATTATTTATTTATTTGTTACTTTGCACAACAGGAATTTAATCCCATTTACGGTACAGGAGGCCTACAGCTTATAGAGGAATCTGAACCACTTAGACACTATAGTATTTTTGGATATAAATTGAAGTCAATGAGATTTGAATACACGGCCTCTTGCTTGTTAATTAAGAAACACAAGTTCTATCTCGCTTTTATCCACTGGACTACGATTTTCTGTTATGTTGAAGTAACAATAATTATAATAGAAATTTCGAGTTTATGTGTAAGATTGAATTTAAAATGTTACTGTAAATTTGGCCTGTTGTTACTTGGCCCATTTGTGTTAATTCAGATAAAACCACGTGACTAATTTAAATTGATTGGCCAAATGGTACACGCTTATTATTTAACATGGCGCATATTTATTTTTTATGATAATATTTACATAATGTGCACGATATCTTTTGCGCCTTTTTTGTAACCATTTTCAGTCGCCATAAATATGTTATCTCCGAATTTGCAAATGTTATTTAGTGAGCTGCAATCCGACATTTAAATTGTACAAAACAATTCACCATGTCTGTTTAGTGAACTATTCAAAATCACACTGTTTTCATGTCATCGTTGTTTGGTAGCACTTACATTTCTGAGAAACTATTTTCGAGGATGAAGAATACAAAGAGTAAATTTAGAATCAAAACAAATTATTGAATATTTATTTATTTTATTACTTAGATATATACTTTTTGCTCGATAATTTTCAAAGACCCTCCGAACGGGGTAGTACATAATCCGAATGTTTATGCTTATCTGTGGTGGTTGATAAATATATATGGACCTTATTTTCGCTCATCAGTTATCATTTATATACGTGTATTTTATGTATGGATAAAGATAATTATTTTTCTTCCAATGTGGCCTAGGAAAGCCAAAAGCTTGGATATTTATCGAGATAAATTAGGAGTTTATGGTATTTTAAATTCTTTGTAGATTCAATATCATAGAAACAAAAACTCTATTTGAAAATCCTAAACCTGTCATCAAATTTCGGCATATGACGCTATGCTATAAATCATGATAACTCCCCTACAAAATAAATTGGACAGTCCATAATTCCAGTTCAACAATATCACTTGACAATGATATAAAACTCCACATACACAAAGCGCCTCTTTAAAAAAAAAGTAATAATAGCTTGTGTGACACAAAGCGTTATCCAGCCTCCACCCGGCTCGGCCCAGCGTTACACAAGGCTTGAGAACGACGTTCATCGCTTGCGCAACGTTCGAGAGGTAATATGTGAGATGACGTGTCAGCGACAAGGTCACAACTCGGATTGAAAGCGGACCACCGAATGAAAAGAACGACCTTTGGAGATTTGAATCACGTACCAGAAGATTTTTAACAATGTTTATCTCAATAACTTTTCGATCGGGGTGCGTACAATAGGTATTTGTCATGTATTATGGAATTTTATTTCCACTTTATTTTTATTTATCGTGCCAGTTCTGCAACCAGTCGCAGATCATACAAGATACTGTTTATTTTACACATAATGTGATATATTATTTTTACATTACTTTTACTTGTTACGATAGCTCTGCAATTGCAGAACACGCACACTACATCGCGTGCCCCAATTAAATAGAATTATAAGCGTTTAAAAACAAACCATTATGCTACCAAATAGCAATATTAAACCGATCCATTAGGGAATTCTACCCGGTTCTACCTGGCACCCGGGTATTTGAAGAATACGTTTACTATTCGATACCCAGGTGAATCGTATCGGCTAGCTGGATATTTTGTTAAATAAAATTAATACTGCCATAAAACATTAATATAAACGAACATTTGTTTTTTTTTATACTATTTCTGGTTTGTGTTCTGTACCAAAGGTTTTTTCCAAAAAAGGTTTATTTTATAATCTATCTGTTCAGATTAGGTACATATCCTATCGGAAAACGGGTCTATGACTTTCTTAGAACCATAATGAGGTATATGGCTCAGTGATATCGAGTGAAACTATAAATTGAGCTCAGTAGTAACTTATCGAGATTTGAGAATTCGAGATCGGATCCCAAAGCCTACAAACTTTTTTTACTACATTGACATTATCCCTATGGCTTTCTCTCTATTATCATTTTTGTGAACTAATAACCGAATTTTACGCGCAAAACATTTTATAAGGAAATATATTTTTAATCTGATAAAAACTTCTTTTCATCATACCAAATAATTGAAGAACCGGGTAGTAAAATACTCTGGGTAATTTAATCTCCTACTATACGGACACATTATTTTATATATCTTCATTAGTGTACAAATTATATAGATTTTATGATTTTCATATTATAAATTACAAGAATAAAAATCACAATCTCATTTGGTGTTTTTATTTTGTAGTTCTCACCATAACTTGAAATAATTTAAGAAAATCGCGTCCTTATTACAACTAATACAAAACAAGGACTATAATGCAAATAAAACAAAAACAATTGTGTGTAATATAAAATAGTCAATGTCAAAACTGAATTATTTAAAGTTAGAGTCAACTAGCTATAAACATGCGTCGTAAAGTTTTTCGTTGTTATGTTCAGAACAATTGCTGTTTTTCTATTCCTAATCTAGTAAAACATGCATGTGAAGGAAATAAAAGAAGCAAGAAGCACTAACAGTAAATAAAAGCAGAGATGAATTTCGGTACATGACGTACTAACACCGAAGTTACGGATTTATAGATTTGTAGAATAAAATTTTTATGTTAAATATCCGATTTCCTCTTCACGTTTCATTTGAACTAGGGAGCAAATGAAACGAAAAAATCTCTTCTTTATACGTTTATGTAGACATTTTACCAAAGTATTGATTTTCCCAGCGTAAATTCCAGAAATTTCGAAACTTTCGTTTAAGTTATTCATGAAATTTCTGGCTTGAAACTCTGGTAAAGTTTTGATTATTAGTTTTAGGCTCAAATAAAACTTAGTTTTTGTGACGGAAATATCACAAATTCGAATTTTAATGTGACAGATAAAATGTATCACAAGTTGAAGGATTCTACAGTACCATAAACTTTGAACATGTCAATAATTTAGAAATAATATTACTTACTTCCTACAATAGAACAGAAATTCAATTATCGTAGAATGCATTAAATCTTCGACAGTTGTCTATTCTCCTTCACAGGGAGGAAATTAACTATTTTCCTTTCTAGGGAGAAAACTGACTGTTTTCCTGCATTTTATATGATTGGTTTCATAGCAACCGTTAGCACCTCGGTCAGCACAATTTTAGATAGTTCTTTATTTTATATATATATACCTGGATTATAGTGTAAGTTCTTCTCTTATGTGATTATTGCCGGTAGGTTACGCCTCGGACATTAAACTTTACTTACTTGAGGAAATAATAGATAAACTTTCCTCGCGCGTTAAATAAATTTTTGAAGTACATGCTATACACAAGCATTAAAATTGTTGAGTTCTTGATGAATAAGTTACGAATTACTGAGTATTACATCATACACAATTACAACACACTGTAATGTGTGCAATTACATTGCAGCTCATAACAGTAATTAACTTAGTATAATTCATATTAGAGCTACAAGTTTCTCGCTATATATTATAAGTAGCAACACATCATTAGTAATAGTTGGGTAATGAATATTATCCGCCATTTTGCTTACAATGTATTATGTGTGGTGGGCGGATATGCAATCACAAGTTTGACATATCTATTACAGCTCCGTTAGCTAAGTTGGCCAGATGCCTGGGGCATCCATATCCCTTATCAAATATCTGTCAAAGTTTGTGGAACAGTATCTCATTCTAGAAATTTCATTATATGTCTTAAAACACATTTTAAAATTTTGACATAAACTGGCTGAAGGCGAAGCAATAGTTGGTTGTTGTTAGATATCTCTAAAGACTGTAGGTAGTACAGGAAATTTATGAGATGTGTTTGGTAACTAAACTACTAGTTTAATGTACTCGTACTACAAGCGCTTTCGAATTATTCCAGAATAACATTTACCTTTATGGGGTAGGTGGGTCAGTGGTATCAAGTCGGCCTGTGGATCTTGAGAACCCTAGTTCGATCCCCACAGCCGACAAACAATTTTCACAAAATTAAATCTATCTCTGTGGCTTCCCCTCCACTAACATCTTTTGGGGCCATGATTTGACGACTGGTAAGCGAACTTCACGCGAAGAAATATATCACTTACCGAAATCTGCTTCGATAGAGTGCCACACCCAGTAATGGGTAAAAGGCGTGATGATATATTTATTTTATTTAACATTTACCTTTGTAAATTATTTGCATTTAATTCGGCTTCGAGAGATGCTGATTAATTAAATATTATTGTAAGTATCTAAAAATGTCCTGAACAGAATTCTGTTTATCAAATTTATTAGTATATATGTTTGTAATAATATAAGTGATTCTTGATCATTAATTATCGAGTTTATGGTCTCTCCCTGAATTATCTCGCTTTGCTTAGAGAATATGTGTTGACATATCTTGATAAATTAGTAGCTGTGCATTGGTTTGGAATGAATTTAACATTTGTATTTCGTCCCGTACAAACCCCTGGGTTTTTAATTGTAAACTTATGCATAGAAACGGTTATCTCTGAACCAACGCAACCATATTATCCTTTTACCCATTGTCAACACGTCCCATGGAAAACAACAACATTTACTTACTAGTAGTTTGGCTTTGATCGAGACAAGTCGTCTTTTTGGTATGCAAGATCCAAGATGTAATCTTGCTATTTCAATTTGTAATTTAGTAACTCAGTAATTATATTTTGATCCATACGCTGTTATTTGTCATTTTTCATTATTCTGTTTAATAATTTTTAACATTACTTTATACATATTTTTGTACTTTTTAATACTTCATTCTGTTTTAATATATTTTATTTTACACGGAACATCGTTTAACCGACTATTCCGTTAATGATGTTACATTTAGCTTGTTGCGACGATATGCTTCATTTAGTGTAACTTCTTCTTCTTCAGCTCTCTAACCCCAGTTGGGTTTTGGCTTCCGGGCACACCGAGCCGCAGTTTTTACGCTGCCGTACTGCCGGTTTCTTTAGTCAGATTATTTAAGGCGTATAAGTGACTAGCTTATAGCGCCCGAGTGTGATAAATACATGAAACTGTATTTTTATATTTTACGACAAATCACACATTGTCGGCAGGCGGATTCGAACCGACGAACCTTGGTTCGGGTGACGTCACAGCATGCTAAGAGATGTGCCACGCTCGGCCACCGCGCCTGTCATTTAGTGTAACACAATATTAAAGTCATCATAAGCAAATCAGTATTTTGATGCATTTGAAGGATATCATTCATATTTATTCCCATGAAAACTGTGGTTAATTCTTGTGCTTGTCTGTTAATCGTATTTGCTTAAATTTGTTTCAGTTCAATGACTAGCTACGTAATAACGACAAATGCCACAACATTCAATCTTAATTTTGATAGTAATAAATATGGATAATGAAATTTGATGGCTTGACTTAAAAGTGGAATATAATTTTCTACAATATTTATTTAAACCCTTTCCTTATAACTTAATGAAAGAAGAAATGGCAGCAGATTGTAATTTTTGTGAAATACAATATCTATTGTCCGATCTCTATTCATCTATTTATCTAATTCATTTCAGGTTTTGCTTATAAGATGCATCATTCACAATTTGTTTGTTCAAGTCTGTAAGATTCAGATACATACTGATTACGTTCAGGCCCAGTGAGAGTTCAGTTTGTTCTTTGAATAAAACACTAATAGGAGCAGTTGGAAAACTTGTTAATATTATTATTTTACATAATAGTATCGGGCATTTAAAGTCTACAATATAATTAATAATCAATAAAGGTAAGTGTATTATTTTGGCATTAATATATTTATACGCGTGTATATCAGAAAGAAAATAAAAGGAAAACTTAATGGAATTAAAAGAAAGGAGGCTGCTAACCTAAAATCAGCCCTATGTACATATCACCGCATCTACTTTAAAAAATAATTGTTTACGCAAACATCCCTAACTAACCCCAATCAAGCACCATACTCAGTTAGCTAATAACCGGTGTTTTGACATTAGCTAGTAAACAAGCCAAGAGCATAAGCACAGGCATCTTCCAACGCGCCAATTAAAGGTGTCACGCCGAGGTATTGTCTTTCTACTCCTTCCCATAACCCAGTTACCAACGCAGCCGAAAAGGGTGGGAAAGATTGCTTCCGTTTATAGATCGAGGCCACGGAGGGAGACTGCGCGTTTGAATACAATTACTCCATGCAGAGAGGGGGAGAAACAAGAGAGAAGAACACAGAGAAGAGAGGAGAGATAGGGCCACATGCCATTGCAAGAAGCACCCGGGGGAAATTCATTCGATATAAATTTGATATCTTATCTGCAATCGGATGTGTAGTTTGTTATTCTTGCACGTCAAGAAACAGGAGTTCGCGCGACGAGGAACAGTTTGATAGTTTGGAATTGCGCAAGGAGGAATAGATGCTCAAGTAAGACAAGTTTGTAATTTGATTGTGGTTTAATACAGCTATTATGCAGTTGACTACCGCAATCTAATTTCCATTATTTAATGGTTCTTGAATAATTCTCAATTTGATTGTCAACCGTTCTTTTCTTGTGTAGTAAATATTTTTATTTGAATAGAGAAACAATTAATTACTTAGTTTTACATTACCTAAAATATTCACAGAAGTTTTTAACATTTAAGGTATTAAAAATGTTTGTCCCGCGTGGTGGCCGCGCGGGTTGAGGGCCTGACTGACGACCATAAGGTCGTGGGTTCGAGTCCCGCCCGTGGCAGCCATACAAAGGACATATCGGCATATGACCTAAGTAATAAAAAAAATGTTTCTAATGGCATGAGAAATATGTAATTTTTGCAACCCTGATAACGTTACAACAAACAAAATACTCTGATATTATCTTGCCTCACATTGAAAATGTAAATGGCAGAAATAAAATGCATGAGTTTTGCATCACAAGTAAATTCAATAACAAAATCAGACGCATTCCATTTATCACTGTAAGCTCTATAAAATCATTTCAGATAAATCAAACTAAAAATTTGAATAAAATGAACAAACTAATTCACATATAAATGTGCATTATTTCAAGTAGAATTTGAATCAGTAAATCTAGTAGTGGTCAGTGAGTAAAGAAAATCAGTTAAATAAATAAATGATTCAGTGCTTCATTAATTAAAGTTAGATCTGTTTGAAATGGCAATTGAAATACGACCACTGCCATCCTATTTCTAGATTTGAATCCGTTATGATCAACAAATTACAATACGAATAAAATATTAAAAGTTCTTGTACTGGAAAATTTCCGCACATAATCTACTTTCGTAGTTCGTCGATTGTATTATTTCTAGATCTCAAAAACATCATATATTTAGTCTGATGTCCATTCGTTTTTTAGAGCTTCCTGCTTCCTTGTATATGTGAAATATTGGTTCGATTTTCTCGAAAAAGATTAATGTAGAGATTTCCAGCAGATGTGAAGAGATTTGTCTTCTACTACTAAAGAATTCTATTAAACAGGGATACAGTCCTTTTGTTATTCTTACGTATAAAAACGTTATGTTATCATAAAGTATAATACATGTTATATATTGCGCTCATTAACTGTATACAACATACATAAATGACGTATATAAAAAATGTAAACAATTTAAGTAAAAAGTATTATTCGTCAAATTCATTTAGTATCAAATTATAACTTTTTATAAAATATATGATGTTATCTGCATTTATTTTTAAATAAAATTCTCAGTGGTTGAATGTTTTCATTTCGCTTCATGCAATACCAAAATGCTTAGTGCTTCTGATCAATTTTAGCTACACAAGCGTTACTCAAGTTTTACAATATTTGGAAATATATATTATATATAATTTCAGTGAATAATAAATGCCACTATCATTACTTCGTTAATTACGTTACAAGAAAAGGATTCAAATAAAAGCCTTAGAGAATAATGAAATAAGTAAAATGAAATAACTTGATTAATTTATTATTTCAAACTTTTTCCATGAAAAGTAATCAGGAAAGGAATGGTAGTGAGAAACTTATTTTCATGTTACACGCCTACGCCGCAGTTTTTGTTTGAGAATTGAATTAAAAAGCAGTAAATAAAAAGTTCATCAAAATCAACTGTTTGACTATCACTGCCTACTGCAATTGACGTCATAAATTAATATTGTTCTTTCAAAAATCATATATCCGTAATTTAGGAATTATGAATTCGGATTTTCATTTATTTCCATGTTTATGAAGTTTCGTAAAAAAAATACAAATGAGCCCATTTGGAGGGTTATATGGAACTAATGATTTAAATAATGTATAGGGTGTCTCTAGTACAAAGGTTATTGTGATCTCAAAAACTATAAAATTTAGGATTTCGATTAAATTAGTCGTCACTTTAGTAGCACTTTTTATAAAAATATAGACTTCCGTAAATATAAGTAAAAATAAAGTAGTGGATGCGGATGAGACGAGATTTTTCTCGTGTATCGATCCCGACTCAACAATAATGTAGCTTGATTTAAATCATCGCTACGTAACAAAAAGTACAGGATTTTATTCTGGGACCTTATGAAATCTGATTTTATTTCAATTTTTCCCTCTATTTTGTCATATGTCATAGGCGCCTACATCCCATTAATGAAATAGCTTTTCAGTTTTATTGTTTCTATGATATTATTATTATTATTTACTTCAGCATAGATAATTTTAATTCATGAGTAAATAGAGCAAAATATGTTTTTAAATAGATAATTTTCATCTATTCATTTAATTTGAAAAATGTAAGTTTATATCATATTTTAAAAATAGACATTTGAAAAAAAAATCTATATTCTCCATTTAAATAGAGCTTTCGAACTTTTTTCTCTATATACTACTACTTTTGAAATTAAGTTATTTGAGAAGAAAATTCGATTTTCACTTATATCTAGTGACATCTGCATTTTTTAACAAAAACATTTTTTGTCTAATGTAACCGAAATCATAGCTCTTGTAGTTTCCAATGGTGGGTGACTCTTGTATAGGAGATACCTGTATATTGATATATTTTTATACAATACTTCATAACTATAACATAATATGAAATGAATTTGATATTAAAATAATGTTTTCAAACTGGTTGATTGTGATAAACAGTTATCACAGTTGTTACAAATAAGTTACAGTTTTATTTATAGTGTTGACACAGTAACAGTTTTGTTACAAAAAGTACGTCCTCGAAACTCTCGTTTAAATCCAAAGCACATAGCTTGTAATTTTCAATTGTGGAATTGCAGAATTTGGACTGTTTAACTTTGTAATGTAGAAAATCACGGAAGGAAAAAATCCGATTTAAACTTTTCGTTAGAAAATTCCAAAGTTAAATCTCGTTACTATTTGAAAGTAGTTCCCGAAATCGATTCATTCTACCGTAAAACAACGTCAATGTGCATGTGTCTTTTTATTTAGATTGTTTCAAACTTATATCGAACACCAACTACAAAATGTCAGTTTATTTACGTAAATTATAATAGTTATTTACGAAGGGCATAATAGATGTTATTAATAGCGTAACAAGTGGATTCTAGACTATACACTTTGGTATTTATCAGTTACGTGTACTTGGCCTCATAAAATATGAATGGTACTTAAACTTTGTTGATAGATGTGTTAAAAGAAGGATATTAATCAGGGCAAATTGCTACTCATAATACTCACGCTAGAATGTATTTACTCCTGCGGGCTTATAATATGAAGTGTAATGGAATGTTATCATAGTTGTCATGTTTCCGGCAACATTAAAATTTGTTATTATTTATCTCATATTTTATATTAAATTTTCTAAATAATGACTGTACTTACTTCGACTTGTTTTACACAAATTCGTAAATATAAACTTGACATTATTTAGAACAACTGAGTACGAGATTTTGTTATAATCATTATTGTGATCAATATATCTGTGTAATTAGTATAATTATTATATTGTTATTTGTAATTAATATGTGACATAATTTCAATTCCTATAGTTACAATAGTTATTTGTATACCAAGGGTTAAAAGTACCCTTTTTGCAGATTGAGGATAGAGGTGAACTCAACATTTTTTCTATGATCGGAAAATAAGATTAATCTTTTTTTTTATTGTAACTAATACAAATTATGGATGTAGGTAATTATAAAAGCTATACAAATAAAAGGAACACGTAACAAAATTATATTTGCGGTCTGCAATGAGCCCCACTGCTAATATCGTTATGCAATTTCCGTCAGCACATGACGTTCGACAAACCAACTTCTTTAGCGATTATAGAAAATAGTTATTTGTATATAAAAAATTTAAATTAACCTTTTGCAGACTGAGAACAAGATTGTTCTGCGAAAATACCTTTAGCCAGATGTACAAATTAAAAAACTATTTTTTAAAGTATCACTGATATTTTTATAGAAAGTATCATATGAAATTTATTAAACATTTCAGTGAAAAAATCTTTAAAATTGTCAACGAAACTAAAATAAGTGAATATACATTAAAAATATGTAAATACGAGCAAAAAAAAAACCATTGTATTAATGTCATTGACATTATGAATCATTTTACTTGTTTGTAAACTGATACAAACAAACATTCATACAACCCATTTAAACTTAACTATAATTAATGGACAAGTTTTAGCGGGCAGTTATACTACGCAACTTGTATTTAATTGCTGCATATGTCCACGCTCCAGCGCAAATCTATTTCAGCACAGCGCATGCCAGTACAGATTTGAAATTAAATTTTAACATTGAAACTTTCAGACCAATCCTCTCGTAGCTTAGAGATGTACTTATATATATATTTCTAAATTCGAAAACGAAGAAAATAAATGTTGATTTGTAATTACTGTTGCTAATAATAACTGTCTGCAAACCGTTACCATTAACAATAAAGAACTTTGATCTGAAATTGTGCATTTTCTGTTTTCTGTCAACAAACGCCTACTTTTACCGATCGCAAAATATTACATTACTAATGCAAAAATTTCTTTTTATGTTTAACTGAAATAATGTTTAATCATAAAGATTAAGAAAAAAATTATCGGCTGTACATAAAAGAAATAAATTAATTCTGTGATAAAATTGCAAATTGGAATTCTCATATAACCATTTTCATTTAACTAAACAACACCAAAGTAGAACATTTTCAGTATTCATTGAACTTTGTACATACATTGTAGGTAATTTGTAATAAAATAATATTAACTGAAAACAAATTTTTACAAAAAAAAAAATCATTATAAGCAACACAAAATAAAAATATATAATTTAAAACGCAATAATTTTATAATTGGAGATCTCTGTAGATGACATGTTTTATGAAGCAGCGAGGTAACTACTTAGTAGAATCTAGTACCTACTAACAGATGTTAGTGGACACAGATAATAAAAATCATTTTTATCATTATCACTAATATTAAAATCGACATAAATCTTTCAAATTTAATACTTAAATTCCAGTAATTTTACAGGTAGTTGTCGCCTGACGAGATCTCATTTCTTCAAAGTTTGATTACCACTTATAATAATTAAAATTAATTTCCTTTTATACAGCTTATTACATAAAGGAAAAAAGACGGTTATTTAAGGACGCCGCAGCTCATAATATCTGGGTGGGCTAGGTCCTGGCTAAGAAATTTTAAATTGGGCTAATAATTAAAAAAAAACAAATATAGTTTTGTTATAAAACCCTAACAATTTTTTCTTATGACTTTTAGTTGTAAGATACTAGCTCCGATTTTCATTGAAAATTTGAACGCGGGTATAATTATCTTGAGTATATATTTTCTTTTTTTTTGTTATATAAGAAACACAGTGGAAAAATTTTTATTTGGCGATAGATTCCTCCCTATTAATCTTAAAACAAACGTATACATATTAAACATGTACATAATTAAAAATTGCATTCAATGAGTCCAAATTTAATGATATAATTTGTACGTTGAGATAGATATAACATAAAAGGTATAATTTGTTGCTATTTACATACTGCTATATAAAAAAAACAAATAAATGTAATCTTTGCATGGACAAATTTGTAAATAAACACTTTTTTAAAAGAACAAAGCGAAACAAATACAAGAAAAATTTCGTAATAATCCGAAAATGTGTAAAATGTGATGTCAGCCATCTTGACCATTATTAATTTTAATATGCAGTTAGCAATAAATATTGTTAACATCATTTTATCAAATTGGGCCTTGAAACAATACACATTCAATCAAAAATAAATTTACTTTCATTAGGTTTTGGAAATTTTGTGAAACTTTTTTGTTTTAATTTAATTTTGCTCACTCTTTCGCCTGTATTACATTCAAAACATATTTCATAAAGATGTCTATTAAATCTTTCAAAAGTTTAACTATTTATGACTGCTTTTTCTACTTGAGCTTTTTTAAGCACTTTTTACAAAAATCGGGGCTTATTTATGAGCTCTCTATTAATAATAGTAAAACTACAATGTATATAAAATCTAGAATAAAAATATTATTTAACTTAAATTAATATGGAAACTTCATGAATGTATAACGTTATATACGATTGCGACGTTACATCTTGATGCGAACGAATTTATTTAGGTGACAATCATAACTACTACAATTATTATGAAAATTATATTCATATGTTTAAATTGAGTAGGCCACCGTGTAGATAAAAAAATAGGGAGGGCCCAAGTTCATCTGTACTGCTGCGCTCACTAGAAACCCAAAGCACAATGTTCAATATTCATGTGTTGTCAAACCTACAAAATTTACGATTTGTTTACCAACATTATTTTACTACCATCACAAAAAAGAGTAGGAATAAAAATAAGTAGGTAGTTATTCCGGCCCTCCTTTTACAATCATTATCGTCCATATGAATGAACGGTACACGTATTTGTCAGTTAGCAATGAAATACGAGCATTTAACATGTCCAACGAACAACGAGGGTGAGATATCATGTCCCACTCTCGTAAGGTGTAAACCGCAAGCATTTTTGTTCTCAACTGGCTTCGTGCAGGAGAATAGTCCCTCGACACGTAACATACTCATTATGATAATTAGGGAAAAGGCGCTCACTAGAAATTAGTCACAGCGATTTAATTTTCCGGATCGCCTATTTTCCGCTTTCTGCACAATTATTTTAGTTGAAAAGAGCACTGTTTAGGATTTTTTCAGCCCAGGGAATGATTTAAGTTATAAAGTTGGCGAACCTGCCTTTAGTGGCTCAAAAAATACCAGAAAAAAATATTGCTCTTGAGTTTTTCTTTTGGAAAGTTTAATGTTGCTGTGTGATGGAAAACGCAAGCGTTTTTCTTGATAAATTACTTGTGAAGAGAAAAAAAAAATGAAATACAAAAGAAAATGAGAATTATTACTCATACAATAATGTACTTATTATGGTGACACTAGACGGAATGGAAAAGAGATTTGTAAGACTAAGGCAGCTACTGTAAAGAATTTCATTGTATTTATTAAATGGAAAATTTTCTATTGAATAGTATTTAATAGGACATATTCATACGTAACTCATTAATAAAGAAAATAAAAATCTAAAATATGTTTTGCTAAAATTTTAGATTTTTTAATTATTTCCACTAATATAATTTATTAAAAATAAATCATAACGTGAATTTATTTTAATATGAAACATGGGATTTGAGATTTAAAATTAAATGCAGAAAAGTAAAATATTCATTCACTGCAAACACTTCCCTAGTCGGTTATAAAACTAATTCATAACATTACCTATTTAAATTTGAATTAGATTTTTTTTATTCTTATAAGTTATATATTATTAACATATAAATATAGTGTATACTTTCGATCGGGAGATCATGTAAATAATTTTTTTTCTTCACTGTTTCGTTTATAAAAATATTTATTTGCACCTTTTCTTCTTTTGCATACTTTATTTAAAGGTAAGAAATCGTTAATAATAATGAGACAACTGTAAATTTGACAAATTATGTTTTAAGTTAAAAGGCTCTGATACGTTGCTGCTAAATTCGTAACCATGGATATGTTAAATCTCATATTTCACTTTAACATAAATTCACAATATATATTTTCTGTAAGAAAAAAAGAAATGTACGTGCTATTTTAATAGGTATCTGATTTAAAATAAATAACTTTTTATATTTATATTCGGTTAAAGATCGAGTTATTAATATATTTTTCAGGCTTTGAATTTGATTCCTACATCCAACAATTAACTTTCATCACAACTAAATTATTCTTGCGGTTTTTCTCCTTTAATACCTTTGAGAGCTACACTTTGACGGCTGGTAATAGCATTTCACGCGTAAAATTACATCATCTATCCAGATTGCTACAAATTTAATTACTCCGTATCATTCATATAATCACCTTCCTTTTAAAATAATTATTTTGTTTACTATTAAAACTAACAATTCTTCAGTCTCATTCTTATTCAATTCGCAATAAACCTTTCATAATAAATAATCTTCTGAAAGTTATAGCCTCTTACATCCAGCAGGCTGAGAATACGAATCAAAACGTTAGCAAATCTGAAACAAAGCGCTTTACGAATTGTCTCGCGTCCTTCACTTCTTCGCAGAACCAAAGCAACGGCCGAAGCGCTATGATATCTCACCCACTCTGCGACAATGTATTATGCTTTTACTTCTGTGCTTCTCAAAGATTTATTAAAAAAACAAATAAATATTTTAAATAAAATGAAACAGATTTCGTGATGTATGATCAGTGTGAAATTCAGAAGAATTAGAAAAGTATGTGTGAGTCAGTTGAAGTGGTTTGGTTATATGAAAAGTATATCAAATGAAATATTAGTGAAATAAGTGGTTTTTGGTAAAATTGGGAGTGAAAGATTGACTGAATAATTTATGTAAGAATAAATGGATGATAATATCAAAAGTATGAGCCGTTGGCACTTGGTGAAACATTATGAATAAGAATAAAGAACGTAGACACTTGATGTAGTTTCACAAAATTTTGTGAAACTACATCAAGTGTCTACGTTCTTTATTCTTAATAAATGGATGGATAGATTGTAGATTAGTGTTGCGTAAACGAAAAATTTCGAACTAATTTAATAAGTAAATGTTTCAAAGGTTCGTGATACTCTATTTGATGTAATATAGTATAGAAATGGTACACTGCTACATTGTAACTTGAAACATTTTTAGTTCTTGTTTCTTTTCGTAAGTGTAGTTTGACAAGTTGTCTACAATTGTCAATTACTCTTTTAAGATAGGTCAAGGTTTGTTAAAAAAAATTAATCGAAGAAACAGAACGTTTTTCAAAAATCATCAGAAATTTAGTAAATGAGATATCAAAGGTAGTAAGAAAAAACATGAAAGTGAGAAAGAGTCCAAATTAGAATGAAATTTTGAACTGTCCTAATAAATCAATATGGCGGGTAACAGCTATAATATATACACATTATAATACACTGGAATAAGGTAAACGGCTTCATTATCGTTTACATTAACATTCTAGCGTTTCTTTTCCTTCTGCGAAAGTTTCCAAACCCTGAAATAGTTCACTAATATAAAACGTTTGAGAAGCACTGCCCTACTTTATATTCGCGCAATTCCGGATCCACTTATAAGACGTCACAACCACGGCGGCGCCGGTTGATATAAAGCCACACTGGATTGGTTTCGTGTAGAAATATTCGGCAGTGTTAACTAGATTAGGAATGTTTTTTCAGTATTTCAGTGTTTTATTTACTTAGCCCGCGGGAATTTGATATTGTGGAATTTAATAAGAACGGTCGTTTGTTATTATTTGAGATGAAATAATGATCGCTCAATGATAAATGTTATTCTTTTTATCTTGTTTTCTGACATGATTATATTTTCCGGTCTTGTTATTTATTAGGGAATTTTGTTTGTACTTTCCTTTAATTAGACTCGCTCGTATATCAAATAATGATAACGACAATAAAGATTATTATGATATTTCTCGTAAAAAGAACAACTTTTAATGGTACTTTAAACAATACTATAACTGTTTGAAAATGAAAGCAGAGTTATATTATATATGTATTTGATTTATTTATCCTAATTACAGTACAGGACACCTACAGCTTAGAGTGAAATTGGAATCACGAAGATAAAATTGTATTTTTTATATAAGTTAAAGTCAGCGAGATTTGAATGCATAACCTTTATTTTGATAATTAATAAAGGCAAGTTTTATCTCGATTGTATTTACTAAAACTAAGATTGTATATTTATTTATTTTCCACACTCCACAATAGAAAATTAATCCCAATTACAGTAAGAGGAATCCACAGATCATAGTAATATCTCTAAACCACTCATGCAGTAATATTTTTGATAAATAACTACATTTTCATATTAAATTATTTGTATAAAGGGAAAGAGAAAGTCTTGAAAGACAGTGTCACTGCAGACGACTCTTGTGTCCATTGAATAAAGAGATCCACGAAGGAGCATATGCTCAAAACTGTTGTGTCTCAAAATGGCGGCCTCTAACTAAATATTTTAGTGAAGCTTGAATTTCTGATCAATTTCAACTATATTGAAAAACTGTTTTAAAGTTTAATTAACTTGTAACCAATAACTCTAAACAAACAAAGCTCAACTTTCACGATATATAGGTATGCTGTTCATCAACTGAAGCAGAAATGAAACCCCAACATAACAAGACAAGAGTTACACTGCTCAACGGTAGACACCAAATTTGACTCCAATTAATCAGGACGCGTAATTTTGGTATCTCAATATGGCTGACTTCCGTCGCACTGCTTGCAATGCTTATAGATACAATATGCTCCTTCCTGGGTCTTTTTATTCAATGCTTGTGTCAAATATTTCAGTACATGAAAATGTCATGGGATCGAGGCTGCCTATGATACATAACAAAATAGACAGAAAAATTAGAATCAAATCAGATTTTGATAGACATGGTGACCGTAGTTTATTTATTTTTAAGCATATGACCGGAGTTTAAAGGTTCCAGTTTCAAATCCTGGCAGTAACCCAATTTTTCTTTTTATCTCTCCGTCAATACGGTGGTGTGGATAGCGATACGGAATTCGAATCCGGAGATCCCGAGTTCGAATCTCACTCAAGCTAAAAATTATATAAACTACTACACTGCGGCTCGGTGAGTGCGGACCCTGTACTGTAATTGGGATTAAGTTCCTGTTGTACAGCGTAACATAAATAAATAAATAAAAAATTTCATTTAATTTCATCAATTGTTAAGTATTTACCTAAAAAATACTAATTAATTAAATTCTCAATTACAGTCTTTAATATTTTCAAATAATCTTCAACATTTACTGTTGTATATTAAAACTTTTTAAGTTACGAGTATTTTAAAGAATAATAATATAGCGAATTTAATTTTCTATTATTTTATTTAGGTAATTTGAAAATATTATATATAATAATATAAAAAAAATAAATATATCATCCCGCTTTTTACTTATTACTAAGTGTAGCATTTGAGAACCCGGGTTCTATTCGCACAACCGACAAACAATTTTCCCCAAATTAAAAACCGTCCCTGTGGCTCCCTCTCTACTGACATCTGCGAAAGTCGAGAGTTGAGAAATGGTATCCCCACTTCACGCGAAGAAATATATCACATATCGAGATCTGCTACAACACAGTACCACATCCTGTAATGGGTAAAAGGTGTGATGATATATTTATTTTTTTAATTATAATAAAAAAGGACTACTGTGTACTATTTACATTTATTCAAGTAGCTTCCCTTATTTCAAAAAGCATCATTATTTGAGTAACAAATATCAGAGTGGTAAACGACATAACAGCACACAATCTAATCAGATAAAAATTTCATAAATTATAGTGTTGTGCTACAATGAAACTGAACTACCCGCAATTATATCGTGACAAAATGCATGCAATATCTAACATTCGTGTTGTGTTGAACATATTTGAACTTTTTATAGCTGCAACTGAACCTACTTACATATTTAACTTCAAATTCATAAATATAATAATTCACGAAAGCGCACGAAAGCTATACATCGTATTGTATTATGACACTGATACGAGTACAGTAAATAAAAATATATCTCAAAGTTGATTTGGTCCTGAAGGGGTCAGTGAAACCTATTTTTCAGCTTTATCCATGAAATGTGTCACGTGTCGTGTGTTGAAATTCAGGATTGCTTTTAGGATTTCAGGATGCTGCAGGGCATGCAGGATGTTTAAATCGCACGTTTTCAAATATAAACGCAAGGTATTTCAGTGCAATAGATGCAATACAAAAATGCGTAGTGGAATATTAAAGAGCTTATCTGGCGATGGTTGGTAAAACTGATATGATTAAAAAACAAAAATCACCAAATTCATTATTTACAGGCAGTCGCAATCCAGTGGATATAAATTGTAAGCAAAAGTTCACAAGTTCAGTTCTCGTTGATTGAAATTTACATAAAAAATACTGTTTCAAGTGGTACCTCATAAATAAATGTAATATTTAACAAGTATTTTGTAAAATGCCATTATGTAAAATAATAAAATAAAAATAAATATTTAATTTTGTGATATTAACTTCAACGTTTTTATTCTTTAAATCAAATAAAAAACGTAATGATAGCTTCCTACAAATAAGTTAACTTAGAATACTTGTAGTTGACGATTCCTTTATTTTCGCAGTGTTATCGACTAGAAACAATGGCAGTTAACTTAATTTTATTTTATTGAATACTTAAATTTTATTACAACTAATTTTATTATATGCAAGTACTTACATTCTACTTATACTTACTCGTATATGTTTCGAATGTATACCAAGTAGATACTTAAAATTTACATATTAAATAAATTTATTTAATATAAAACTAGCTTAACTTTTTGGCAATTTTGTTATTCTACAATAAATAACCACAAGAGTTTCTTGCTAATGTAAATATTTCAAAGTTTGTTATTAAAAAAGTGGCAGTGAGTCAGATGAGCTGGTTGGATCAAGTCGAGTAAAAAATTTATGAAATACATGGAAATAAGATTTCTGGTGAGAAATCGCATAGAAATAAACGATTGGATATGATTGCAGCGGTAAGAGGTAACGAGCTTATACTCGTATAAAAGGACTACTTATGAATGCGAATGAAGTGCGGTGTGACAGCGTATGAATATATGGCGGAGACTAATTGCAAGATAAAGCTAATGAATAAATTTTCAGTGTATATTTCCAGGAATCGTGCTGCCCCAAAAAGAATGTCGACTTCGGTTTAATTAGACAGAAGTTGTCACAATAGGAGACCAATTTAATAATCTATTTGTTTTTCTTTTCTTTTCAAAAAAAGAAGCATAAGACACTAGATATGAGCAAAAATAGGAAAAAGAATAAACGTTTTCAAATAATTTTAATTACCTAATAGAAAAAAAAGTTGTATATATAAAAATTGTAGATACTAAAGCCCAACTTTCAATGGCAAATTTTATAATTTTTTCAGTCGTCCATTTTTGACATATGACATAAAGTTATATTTTTCTATAAGGAAAACAGTTGAAAATTGCTTGTTTAACTGTACAAGATATTCAAAAATGAGTTTTACATCTCGCCTTTTACCCACTACTGGGTGTAGCAATCTGTCGTAGAATATATCGGTAAGTAATATATTTATGCGCGTGAATAGCCGTCAAATCAGGACTCCCAAGAAAGTTAGTGGAGGGGAAGACACAAGAATAATTTTAATGTAAATTGTTTACATATTTAAAAAGCTTCTATTACATAATTAATGAATATAAATTATTATATGTTAATGTTAATAAATAGTCTACGAATTAGATTTTTCTTTGCTCAAGAAAATAAAATAGGATAAATTCATATATCACAGATTTAATATGGAAGATAATTAGACTACTACTACTATTAGACATTTTTATTCACTTTTAAAAATCATAAAAAGAAAACAGTGTTATACCGTTGAAATAAGGGAAAAAGACATTATTTAAATATGTATTATTTAAAAAATATATATATCTGAAAAATGAACGGCTGAAAAAATTATATTAATTCCATAGTGTAAAGCGGGCTTTGGTTAAACTTTTCTCTATTTACTACTATTAAAAAATCAAATTATTTGATAAATATCGCAGTCTCCTCATTTTTGCTCATATCTAGTGACCTATGTATTTTATTACTTTTTTTTTGTAAAAAGAAAATCATTATTGGTCTACTAAAGAGTTAACGTTTATCTAATTTAACCGAACATAGCTCTTATAGTTCTCGAGATTTTAATGGCAGCCCATGTACAGGAAATATGCTGTATGTTAATGTTAAATATGTATAAATTACTTTTATGATACTATTTGTACAGTGATCTGTAGACTACTATAAAATAGAGGTAATATCTAAATACATTTCTTTCAAGTCTTGTCCTCATTTTGGAAGCTCTTATTAATATTATCACAATTTCATAAACTGAATGTTGCATGTGTATTAATTCCTTATGTAATAACAAAAGTTCGACATTCAGATATTAATATTACATGTATTCTAGAAAGATTTGCAATAGAAGAAATACATTTTACTACCCCTTATACACGCCACTGCTGAGTGGCACAATGCCGCGAATTTCTAACCTGGAAGAATGAATTCTCTAAGATGCTGGCGGCAGGAGAATGGAGGAGGCAGGTGGCTGTGCAAAGCAGCTAAGCGCCCTCTCTTGTTCTCAAACATCCGAGCATTTTCTGAGAGTAGAATGCGTGCCATGCAACGTGGCTTTGTGTGCGTATTGATTCGCGTAGCGGCGCAGAACCGCGCGAATTCCGTGAGACAACAGGAGCATGGAGAGTGTTTCGTATATGGTAACGGGGATCTAGACTGCTGAAGTTTTATAGGTACAACAGAAAAGATCGGTTGGTTTGTTTGTTGCGTTGAAGAAACTATAAGTGCAACCAAAGTTATATATATATATATATATATATATATAAATAATATGTAATATAAATATATATATATATATATATATATCTTGACTTTTTTACTCCATTACTGGAAATTCTTCGAACGTGATGAAATACAATAGCAGCTGAAATCTATTACGCTATTAACGGAATTTAGTGGTGGATAATCTTTCAAAGTTTAACCCTGCTGGTTTGTTTGAATTTAGTATACACTTGTGTTGTTCGGATCAATATGACCCATATCTTTTTAATTTATCGTTAGAATAGTTTAGAACAAAAATTCAATATAAATGATGAAGTACTCGTATCATTGTATATAATTTATACCTGCAGAAATTGGCTAAGACTTCTATAATTTCAATTTTATATTTGTTTCAGAAGGTTTAAAGCTTAATCCGAACCATTCAAAATCAACTGGATATGGATGTAATTTGAATTCTGCGAAATTTGAATATACGACATTTTTCTTGTTAATTAACAAAAGTTTTACATCGGTTTAATCCAATAGGTTTCGATTGCCTGCAGGATATTCACAAAGTAGTGTGCTAGGATAGGAATGTTTGACAAGAATTAATCTAAAAAAAATTTTCAGGGTTAGTGTTAGGTACTATATTTAATAGCTTGATGTTATATATTTAGTAGATTTATTTCATCGCAAAGATTCAGTATTAAAAATAAAAATATTTAGCAGACAATAGGAGTAAATTTTAAAGTCTTAATTACAGTGATAACTATAAAACATAACCACGCTTGAGTAAGTATTATTTTGTTGAAAAAGCAAATAAATATTTTGGAAATTTAAATATTTGTTCCACATAGTCAGCAATAAATTTAAATCTGATAACAAAGCAGGAATAATAACAACAATCAATGTAATAAATCGTCAAAACAAGAATACGAGTAATACATTTTGTTGGTTTAACATGTGCTCATATTTTAGTAAAATGTCAAGTGGAAAATGTTTTATTTCCAGAACAAACTTTATCATTCTGATAACATCAAATATTAAAATTCCTAAAACCCCATTAATAAAACAGTAGGTAATGAAAAAAGTAATAAAACTTTTCTAACTCCTCAGCAATTTCAATTATCCCTCCTGAAAATTCAAAACTCATTTAAACACTGCCAACGTAAATTTTGTTCATAGTTTCCGGAAAACTGTTGCACTCGTATCCGATTGGCTACTAAACTCACCGTTATGTCGACGTCGACGCGAGCCAAATCGTTTTCATCGTTTTATAATGAAGCCAACGTTCACTAGATTCCATTATATCCGCGTTATGTTATGTTATGGAACGTGAGTGCGTTTTTGTCTGTTAAGTAACAAAAAGATTTTCTTCATTTAATCGAGAAACGATTTTCAATTGTGATTACATTTACGAGTGAAATGTAGAAGAGAAGATTTAAGATTTTAAAACGGAGACGCAAATCGAATTTTGGTTATTGGAATATTGGATTTAAGTTTATGTGCGTCGGATAACTGTGGGAGTCATAGAATTTTATAACTATATTGGTTTCATTTGTTCACGGTTTTATTGTAGTATTCATAATGGAATTATCATCGGCGAACAAATTGTAACTTTGCATTTCTATGCACATGGTGCTACTTCGCAGGAAAATTATTACTTTCATTTCTATAGAGAAGCTAGGCATATTTACTCCGGAATGCAGAAACTGTCCGCTACTAGCAGAAACTTGGAATTTAAAGGGGACAGAGGTGGAGAATCGATGCTTGCAAACATGAAATATATTTACATTTCTTATACTATTGTGATTTGATGTAATTATATTTATTGAGAGTATGTTATAGGTGGCTTAATGGTATCGAGTTGCACTGTGGATTTGCGTCATCGCGCTATTTACTCATTACTGGATGTAGCACTCTGCCGTAACAGATTTGGGTAAATGAAATTGTTATGCGCATCAAATTGAGACCCGTAAAGATGTTAGTGGAGAGGGAGTCTCAAGGATAATTTTGATGTGGTGAAAAGTGGTGAAAATTGTATAAGACCAAAACAGAAAAATTTAAACAAATTACATTATTCTTTATCAAAGTATTTTCTTTCAACATTTATATACTGTCGCATACATTCAAACCAGTTTTGAAAATACTTTTTTTCGAAAACTGTCATATAAAGTTAAAATTTACATGACAACTATCAACACGCGAAATGAGTGCTTTTTGTCTACAGAACGCAAACGACTTTTGCATGCAGGATGCAAAAGTTTTTTGCATCCCGGAATTTTTTGATAGAAGAAAGGCTCACAATTTAATAAAATTTGTCACTTTACTTTTTTGCTTAGAAACAATACTTCTATTCTTTAACAAAATTTATATGTAATGTTCCAATTGAGCAATTATTCATATTTATCCCGCTTGAGGAAGCTAACTGGTGTACTGGAATAGTTTCTTGAGAAATGCAATGCGAAATGCAATGCGAATTCCTATAAATCGCAGAAAAATAATAGAACGTTTGTTTGGTTTCTATTGCCAACCAGCTGTCAATTGCTGGTCAGAGAATACCAGATTTGATAGCAATTATATTACATACATTGTTGCCATGGAAACATTAGATGTCATATTAATTAATCCTAAACGTGAAAAACTTCTCATTACATTATTACTAATTTTAGGACATAGTTTTCGAAAAAACGTTGTTTGATTGCGAAATGCTTTTGCATTCTCTAATGCAAAAGTACTCGTAACATTTCGCAATCTAGAATCAAAAATAACTATTTAGTTGCAATGAGATAGAGCCAAAACATACAATTTATATGCTTCAACAGCTTCGTCATGTGTCATAAAATACTGACCACGCATTTAATTTTTTTTAGAGGGAGTCATTATGTAATAAATTGGGGCTATAAGAACAATGAGACAGTAATTCGATGTTCTGTTGTGTCTAATCTTCGACAGTTTGAGCTGCTTTGTAAGAGCTTACATCATCGTGATGCAGGATGATTCGTCATCTAATCTTGGTTTTTCTAATTTCGCCAATTATTTCTGACTAACAGCAAAAATTAACTGTTCTGCGATCTTATACAGCCACAGTAACAACATATCCTGTAAAACCGAAAAATGAAGCGACCATTTCTTTCGAAACACTTTGAGCACAAACAACTTTTGTTTCCTTTAGTTCATTTCAAGACCCAAACATCAAATTTATAGAAATAATAAATTCAAATTTCCTAATTTGTGAAGATGTCGTACACCAAATTTGACTTTCCTCCCCTGAATTTGTTGAACATATCCTCGTACCATTTTACACGTTTCTCTTGTTAAACATCGATCAAATTGTGAAGAATTCAACGAGCACAAAGTTTGTATACATTAAAATATTCATGCAATATTGTATGTATTAGTTCACGTCGATGCCTCGAGATGACTGAATTTCACGGTATGTTATATGCAGGGTTGTTTCAACCCGAGGATACAAGGCGTGCGGGGCACACGAGCGGCAATCCAAAGGGGTGGCGACAACGTTATAAATAACTACTGTCTACTAACTACTATCAAAACTAATTTACTAATACAATAATTAATATAAAATTATTCTGATTGTACTACATTTTTGCTTCATTTAAAACTATTCTGTATATTTAGTTACTGAAATTTAACAACGCAACGTTGCGCGTCGCAACCTGTTGTGAAATATGATTTAGTTTTGTTAACAAGTCGCGTCGTGCAGTGGTCGCAAGAATATACACGCAAGATTTTGCAGGACATGACTTGTTTTAAACCAGACCTTATAAATATGCATCGGGTAGGATGATGCGTTATTTTAAGTTTAAAAGTCTCAGACTCAACAACTTTTAAAAATTGTATTTGGACCTTAATTTTTATGTTCGATTATGTGATCATTGGTTAGGAAACTAAAAATTTAATAAAGGCAAGTACACTTTATAATACATTTTATTTATTTTTTATGCTCGGTTAAAAATTAAAATAGATACGATATTTTTTCAAAGTAATAAAACTAAAATCATTATAATAATTACGTATGTGATGTACATTTATTTATTTATTTATTTATTTTCCATAATTCAACATAGGTACTGTAATAATTATGTTAAGAGAGCAAAAGTCAATCTTACATTACAAAAGTATGTTGACACTTTATGTTATGCGTTATTTTGTTTACAGATGTTTGATAAATCGAAGGAAGATTTCTGGAGCACAATCAATAGGAAAGAGGGCACGGGAGGCACATTCACTACGAACGCCACTCGTTACATGCCTCTCCAACGCTTTAATTTCACGCAAAACATCAATGTTTATTTGAACAACAACAGTTCACGGACGACAATCACGATGAACATGACCGAGATTATTACGTCAAATCCTTAACTGTTGATAACAGCGATAAATTGTTGCTTTTGATAATGCTTTATCAGCAAAAGCTACAATGAGTTATTCCATACACTGTTGAAGTAATACATTATTTCAATGGCTATTTACGGCCAATTAAAAAACTTATTATAAAATGTCGAATCAAATGTTTGACAGCAATGTTAAGTTACGATTTCACAATTTACCTTGATATGGTATTATTGCACTTGCAAGGGATGAAGTACGAAGGTGGCTAGTAATTTACTTAGATATGGCATACCGTTTAACAAGCGCGACAATTCAGAGAAGCCAATAAACTCGATAAATAATGATCGAAGAAATACTGAAATTATTTCATATTTACTAATAAATTTAATAACTAACACACTGTCAAGTCAACTTTGGAAAAGTTACTTAATATAATATATAATTGGTGTGTATCTCTCAATGCTGAGTTGATAGTAAAAAATCCTCATTTTTAACGTAAATAATGGAACTTGTAAAAAAAGACAAGTGTAACATTTATATTTACGGATGTCACATACGGAATTCGAGAAATATTTAAATTTCCAAATTATTCTCTATAAAGGAGAATAAAAAACATCATATCGTTTTTTCAAACATATGATCATTGAATTTGTTGTTCGATTAGGAAAAAAAATGTAATATGAGAAAATGCTGACATCATTTCGCGTTAATTATAAATATTGTCAACATAATTTCGATATTATATAATTAATACAGTCGTTAATATACTAGAAATTTACGATACAAGTAATGTAACTTTTTATATTAAGAGTACGTTTAACGTAAACGTATATTTTAAAATAATAATCTGTAAAAAAATAGGAAAAATTATTTTTAATGTTTGTTAATGCTGTTAATTGCATCCTAATGAAACTCGCTATTAAGGAGATATTAGCATGGTTATACAGGATAAAATAAATTTATATACGTTCTACTATATTTTTGGATTGTGTTATAGCTTGTAAATATTCCAAAAGTTGTACTATGCTAAATTTAATTGTTTAAATAATAAAATTTAGCTTAATCTTAATAGAATTTGTATGGCGTCTCTAAACTACATGACTACATGAATATGAAACTGTTCGCAGCGCCGCCATCGCTACATTGAGTTAACAATAAGGTGTTTCCATTTACCATTTGGATTACACTTACTGATTGATTTTATTACCACTATTAGATTTATTGATTAAGATTCAGTTTAATACAATCCATTTTCCTTGGTAAAGAAGATTGTTCATTACAGTTTTATCTGTGTAGATATTTGTAGAAATGTAACTGTTTCAAAACAATGCTTTTCTTTTCAATATCACTCTCCCCTCATGTTATATCCTCCCATAAATTTCCTTGAACTAGTTACAACTAATAAATCACTCTAACTTCTCAATTCCGTCCAAGGACACTTTGAGTTACTATGAGTAACGCAGGTGCGATCTAGAGCATTAGGCACACTTATACGCACACTCACGCGGTTTCAGTTTACACTTGATGAATCGCCGCAGCGTGAATTATGACGTGTTAATCTGTTCTGTTGAATTGTTACATTTGTAGCAGGTGCAAGTAAGTGTACCTGGAGGCCCTGACCGATGGAGAAGATGAGGATGTAGCTAGTTTTAAGTAACTTCTGCGCAATCATAACTCACAATCTGAACGAGTATGAATATGCACTCAACGGCATTTTATTTCAGACGTATCAGCCAATACAGGTACATTTTATATACACAAATTTAATTTTTTTTTCAAATTTGGTTTATTTTTAACACATTTTACTTGGTCAATAAGTCGAAAACTAAATGAAATCATTCAAATCTAAATCTGTGTATATGAGTACCAAGGAATTCCTTGCGATTTGCATATTTAGGTTTCTTACCTTAAAGAGATACTCGTATTATATATGTATTTCAAACATTTTTAAGAAAAAACAATTCCACAGAACTTTAACCTACTACCAAACATTATCTAACAATATACTAATCTTGCATTTATTTTCTAAAGCCAACCCTGTCTTAAAATAAGCATGTACTTGTGCCAAAACTAACTTCGTTAACTTAAAATTATAATACGTAAGGTAGTCGCGTACTGCGTCTCTGGAGAGGATAATAAAATTCAATTTTAAAAAACTTTGGCTCGTTGCAAAAAAATTCTTCTTCATTATGCTTTTAAAAATAATCTGATTACAATATACCAAAGCTTATTATAGAATAAGTTGATGAATGTTTTAACCACTGGCAGAATATCTTCACGTGCTAAAAAAAAACTTTTGTAATTACATTTTTTATTTATTTATTTGTACAAAATATAACACAGGATAAATCTGTAATTAAAAATTTGTGTTTCATCATATATCTTTGTATCTCATTAATTTTTTATTGTCTTTGTTTGTTTATTGTTAACAAGACTAAAAAACAACATTTCAGTTTTTATATAATTTGAAAATAATTTTTAAAGGTCATGTATAGTTAAATTTCTCATAGACGGACACTCACGGAGCTATGTATAAATGAACACAGGATAATTTATAAATATATGTATAAATTATTTTTTCAAAATATGCCGAGTTTAGTATCAAAAATAAAGCTCTCAAACAGAAAATTGTAGATAATAAAGAGATTGTTAATTTTTCTTAGAAAATTTGATAGAATTAAGCCGAATTTAATATAAAATGTAAGTTGTCGGGCACAGAATTTTAGCAAAAAAAAAAATAATGACGTAACTTATCGTCAATTACTTTTTCAAAAGATATGTAAATTATATCAAGTGTATCAAAATGTAAGATCAGGTAAAAACTGTTATAACCACAATAGATTTTTTTCTTTAAAAAAATTCAAAACTGCGCATAATAATGATACTAAATATGTACGCCTGACTCCATTGTCTAAACTAAACAGTAAGTGGGATTTGGTCTGAATCCATATTTCTATGTGTGTGTTGCATGTAATTGACTTGCCGTGTAGCTTCTAGCGAACGTGTGTAGTTATCAAGATGAATCGATTTTCGCGTTTGTGTCGTCGTTTGTCGACATCGTTCTGTGTTTCTCACTGGTTTGCGAGAAACGAGGAGTGGTATAGTGGCGTAGTTTGTGAGAATACTGTTGTGAACAGATGAGAACGTTTACTGTCAACGCAGATGCTGATGTTTGGCGCATTATTAATATAATGTGAAATGGCGGAATTCTGAATTGTTAACGTGTGAATCTGTGGAGCGAAGATCGTAGAGTAATGTTATTATCTTTAGCTACGAGTACACTAAACTATAAAATGATCATAACACCTGCACAGTCACATAGACAGATAAACAGACAATTCTTTTAAGCCGAACTTAGCGGAAATTTATTTTGTCCACATTCGACATCTTAAAAGGTAAGTCTTTTAGACGAACTGTCAATTGGACGACTACGGACTTAGATACTTCCTCATTTTTAATCTTTTTTAAACGGACAAATTGACAAAATCAGAAATGAAGTATTCAGAGCAAATTTAAACACAAAACCAGTAGAACATATCATACAAGAAGGACAACTAAGATGGACAGGACACTTACATAGAATGAAGGACGAAAGACTGGTTAAACAAGTACACAAAGCAAGACCACACCATAAAAGAAAAGGGGGAAGGCCAGTGAAAACCTGGGATGAAGAGGTGAAGACAACAATAGAAAGTAGAGGCCTAACCTGGGAAGAAACCACACAAACGATGCGCGATCGAAAAGTATGGAGAGAAGTATGGAAGAGAAACCCCGAGGACAACAGTAACGAGGAAACATAAGCTAAGCAATATGCCTTACACCGAAAAATAGGCAAAGGATTAAGTAAGTTAAACGGACAATACAATACTCGTATGGTATAAATTTCGGGTGGAACTAAGGCAATTGAAATGTTATTTTTTTTAAATGTTTAATATTTAAATATATTTTTCTAAATATTTTATTCAAATAAATTCCTTGTCTTTCTAAAGAGATCACTATATTCGCAAATTTTAAAATCATTAATTAAGTCTTATATAGATAAAAACAGTTCAAATAGTTAAAACAATAGATGGAATCTATATTAACGTTTAATATTTATATTAGAAATTTACCTAAAATTATAAAATTTGTAATATAAATTTTAAACGTTAATATAAATTCCATCTATTTTTGAACCAGTTGATCTGAAATTACCTCCTATATAATAAAAAAGGGAAAAGTGTAAATGTTATTGTTATTCAATCATCAATAACCATTTTTGTCTTAGGTGACTGATTTGATAAAAATTACTTCATTTATTGTAATATTCATCTAATATTTTATCATGACAAATATAGGGTGTATCTAAGCACCCGTCCCAGGCTTTTTTCTTGGAACTGTTACGTCCTAGAGGTTCAGGAAAAACTAACATAACATAAGCCTACCTCTTGACTTCCAGAATTTGCCGGAAGTAGGCGTAACTACACTCAGGTTCAGAATTTTAAATGGGAACCTATGTCATATGTGGTAACATATGTGGTATTTTAAAAATAAACAACTTTTGTTAGAAACAATTTTTTATAAAAGGTATTATTTACACTAAAATCTGTTTAAATGTTCGAAGTGCTCTCCTACTTGATCGGTGATCATAGCTAGCTTATTCTTGTTTTTCATATGTTTAAATTATGAAATTTACTACTTTTAATAACTGTGTTACACGCACTTATTTTTGAATGTGACAGCATGGTGTTTTCAGCCGCACGATACTTTTGACGACATTCACCTAACACCATCAGCATATCGAATACTTCGCAAATCACCATGTATATAATAACTTTTACTATAAAAATGGTGTAATAGATTCCACGCGGGCTCTTAGGTTAATTATAACTATTTTAGAACGAATTAAATATCCAAGAAACAAAATGATTATTTACATTTTATTTTATAAATTTGCTACAATATTAAAAACTTAATTTATGCTTGACTAAAATTTATTATGTGAGCATCTTGAAAATTAATATGTTTTCTCATTTTAATGAAAACTACAACTTCCAAGTTACTTAATGATCATCTACTCCAGTTTCAAAAACAAGGAAGAAGACATGAAATGCCAGACTTTTTCATTTCCGTCTTGAAATGAACAGAACAAAAACGGAGTTTATCTAACGTAACCCGAGATCTCATGATGAACCCAACATTAAAAGATCTCCGAATATAAATATCCAGCTAAGACATAAATTTAAAACCATGTCTTTCAACCCCGCAGTCTTCGCTTTTACATTTCAATACTTCAATTTACCGTAAGCAGATCAGTGCACTTTTACGTCTGCGCTTAACTAAGTTAAAAACTATATCCTATAAAACTTAGTCCGTTAAACCTCAGCACTTAAAATCCGCATTTACGCTTACGAGTTTTTATTTTGTCGAGTTGCGTCAAGTGAGTTTTAATACTAGTGGATTTTGGATTTCTCACGGTGGCAGCAGTTTCACGCAACGCTTCATGTGACATGTGACTTTATAACTAAATCCCACCAAAACCACTTTAGAAGCTGCGATGTTCTTTATACGCACCCGTGACAATATGGCAAGACAGTCTTTAAAATAATGTAGCAAACGGATTTTTACTTTGCGGTGTGTCACAAAGTCACAGAATTATGAACCTCAATTTGACAAGTATGAAAATATTGACACCTACATGTGTAAATAATTAGTATTTAACTAATATTATTTTTCACTGCTAAACGTTTCTAAATTTATTTGAAGGGAAGTATTTCACAACACAACATACAGAAAACTATTTTTTACAATTGTTTTGGTCTTAATTAATTAATGGACGTTTGCAGTGAAAAATAAATTTAAACAACTACTATTTTATCGTCTTAGTCATATGTATTTACGATCAGGTACTGTCTATAATAAGTTTTAGTAGATAATAAATATTTAAATATAGTATATCATATTATCATCATTATATGATATTGTATATTTTTACTAAATTATTAAAAAAAAATGCATTTAATAAATCTGGTAAAATATAAAACATATTTTATAAAAATGAAGACCCTAGTTTGCATTTAGCATATTATACTAGACCGTAAGTACCTAAGTACCTAAATAATTGATAACATTGCATATAACTAGTATTTAGTTTGATAATCTTAGTTAATTGTGTATTAATTTTTATTTTTTTAAATTTTATATACCGGACCAACTACTCAGGTCATATGTTGATATATCCTTTGTATGGCCGCCACGGGCGGTACCCGAATCTACGACCTTATGGTCGTCAGTCAGGCCCTCAACCCGCGCGGCCATCACGCGGGATATTAATTTATTATTTATCAATATGTTGACACGTTAGGATAACAAGGTTCTATCTGCATCTACATCTGTTTCGAAAAAAGTAGGTTTAATATACAAATCTAACTTACTTAATTTAATTAATAATGATAAAAAATAATACTTTAAATATATTTAAAAATATAATCGTAAACTACCGAGTATGTACAATTTTAAACAATATATAGTTTAAAGAATTTATTAAGACACGTACATTTCGATGACCTGGTTTCCGACTAATCCTTCGACTCCTACTCAACAACAAATGAAGTCTATCCTTTCATACCAGGAGCGTATACAAGGAAAAGAGGACGGATGGGCATGGGGTTTAATCCTTTCAAATAAGAATTAAACAATATAGGTTTATCTACAAATAATGAAAGAAACAAAAAGATACGACTTATATTACTTTTCGTTTCTAGTGTACCTATCATTTATATTCGCGCTATATTTTGATGAGGTAAATAAACGGTTAAATGGGCAAAATAGTGTTCATTTGTAAATAAATTTAAGGCTATACAATTTATAACGAGCAGAACAAGTTTTCAGTTTGTTTTAGTACTGTGAGCGATATATAATGATGTATTTATATTAACCGATGAAAGTTAAAATAGTAAATTGAGAAGAATTTAATACCCATGACTTAAATTTGAAGTACTTTTCTCTAAAATAATTTGCAGACATTTGACAGCGCAAAATTGGTCACTGTAAATATTCACTACACTTGGATATTTGTAACATATGAGTCTTATCAGTTGATTTTTTCATACTTGCAAGTACAAACGTTTATAATTGCACTTAATAAAATTTTAAAACCTATTTTATTTAGGTATTTTAGTCCTATACACAAAAACAAAACATACATTTAAAAATGCTACAATCTAAATTTTAAATTTTATAGCTCTTGTTGTAGTACATTCTTACAGTTAGAACTATAGATGATGAAAATGAAAATTTACATGTTAAAATTACTAATTATTTAATTATTGAAATTAAATAGGACTACTTAGCCCGTCTTTTTACGGTATTATCAGTATGTCTAGATATTCAATAACTTACGCAATGTTTTAATAGTTCAATTTTTTTAATAAACTGATTGATATTACATTTTTTATTGTTACTATGTAATAGTTGTCTTTTCAAATATATAAAATATTAGAATAAAGTACATCCTACAAAATTTTGTAGTAAAATAAAAAAGTAAATTTCGTAATTGAACTTTCTCCACTCCTTATTTCCTTTTTCAGTAAAAGTGTTATCATTACTTCTGCTACATAATAATTATAAGAATGTGTCATTAGGTCAGTAGAAATAATCGTAAAGTAAAATTTGCATAATTTTTTCCACTTGCTTTCATTTTATCTCAGAATGCAAATTACGAATGACCTAGATTTAAATTCCCGATATTATTTAATATAAAACCATATAAATAATGGTTCGTTTTAAGCGAGATTAAAAAATGATTGTATTGAATAAAAATGTCCACTTTTGTTCGATGATTTTATTACAGAGAAATATAAATATGACATAATTTTCCATTATTTTCTTAATGGGTATAGATTTCGTATAAATATTTTAACGAGCCGAAATTTAAAATAAATATACGTTTTGTTTTATGTATTAACTATCAATTATAAATCATTTGACATTTATTTTTGATAAATACATAAATAATTGAAATAAAATATTAATATCAAATCATCAAATATCAACTACTTTTGTATAATTTAGGAGTATAATTTATCAAATGATATCTAATAAACAGATATTTTGACGTTAAATGCTAACTGATTTTAATTGGATAAATTTCTTTGAGACCTACTCACATACAAAATTGTATCAAGGCTTAAAATTATATTTGAATTATCTGCTACTAATACCTGACGAACAATTTTAATTACCATGATTTGATGGCAATAATATTTTCTTTTAATAACAAAAATTTCTAAAAAGACCCTTTGACAACTGAAGTGTTCTTGAAAGCCATTTAATAAGTAATATCAATAATGGCAGCAACCTAATGGGCAAAATCGTTCACGTTCTTTTTAATAGTTAGTATTCGTTTAGTGCTGCCTCTAGCGTGCAAGTACAAAATATATAGAGATTTGGGAGCCTAGAGCGGTCAGAAAAAAGTTTTGATAATTTCATTAATATTTAGCTACTTGTGTAGTGAATAGCAAGTAGCACTTGCCTGACACTGTTTTAACTTCAAAGGAATTAAGGGATGTGGAAATACTGTATATTGAAATACTTTTTTCATTACTTTTAAATTTATTAAAATATCATTTATTAAAATATTAACATATTTTGAATTATTTTCATCTTTCTATCATAGCTGTTTTTATTACTTATTAAATGTTGAAAGCGTTTGAGGTTAGTTGCAGTGTTACAAGCTGTTTCAATTCCAATCTCAAAATACTAGATAATACTATAATATAAGTATATATACTTCTATACTTTGATGGGTGGTACTTAGCCCTCCATCAGAAAGAGAAGATATTTTAAAGATATTTATCTACGACCATATGTGTAAGTAGGCCATTAAAAACAATTTGCAAGAACAGTAAATGTTTGTTTACGGTTGCTAAGGGTTTACTGCACTAGTTACTTAATATATATATATATATATATATATATATATATATATATATATATATATATATATATATATATATATATTACATAACTATTTTCGAGATATTTTTCATTTGTTAGGCGATAATACTGTTGTTTGACAATTGATGTTACGGATACAACCTAACAAATATTCTATAATTTTTCATATTATTATTTTTGGTCGTAGATAAAGTATAATACACAACTCGAATTGTAACGCAATTACATTGCTCGTGCGCAACTTTTTTACTCGCACGTAACGTGCTGGTTACAATTCTCGTTATGTAATATACTATTTACCTTGCACATATCTGAAGCTTTTAGGGTGCTGTTATATATTAGGCATAAAGAACAAATAATTGGATTATAGTTAGATCTAGATATCGTACGGCACAAATAAATGAAATAAAATATATCTTTGTATTATTTTAGATTCCCCATTTAATGTCTATAAATACTCGTGGTAACCAAAGTACGAACTGATTTTTTCTCTATCCTTGGTAAGACAAAAATGAGATTGATTTACTTATCATTTCCTAATTCTGAAAGTAATGACGTGCACATGATCATTTTAAAAATAAATTTTATAATGAAACGCAAAAGCAACCTCTCTTATAATGATATTTAAATATTAGTGTGAAGTGGCTTCGCTTTCACGCCGGCTTTATTATCTGTTACATCCTTCAGAACCTGCTATCAATGAATACACTTAAGTGAAGGGAGCAACTTGAAAACGCAGCAAGACAAGACAATAGCTACATGAACACTCTCTCCTCTTCCAAGAGCTCTACCTCACTTCCATTTCACTATGACCCACTCAGAAAGGGTTCACCAGCACTCATTGTTGAGAGAGTGCACATATCTACGAGTAAATTGTAAATGTTAAACTGTAGTTACGAGTCGAATTCAGTATCATCACTAATTTGAAAAAATCTTCTCTAAAAATAAGAAAATGAAGATAAACATAGGCAATAATAAATTAATACGAAAAAGATACAAGATGTTTCCATAGTTACTAGAGACAATATGTAACCTAATGAGAAGTACTGAATTTGGTCCATTGTTCGTTGTTAAATATCGTTCAGTGATTCATAAAAATTAACATGTTTTCCGTTTTCCTAAACAGTTTCAAATATAAAAACCTTTGTACCGAATTTGCTTCATTTTATCACTTTGATATTTTGTAAGTAGGTATATATTATTTTTTTAGTGATTTTTAAATCCATAAATTAACTACTCGCAAATAACTTTGTTAGGGCTTCTCCACCGCAATTAAAATAGACAATATTAGTGATAAAAATTTTGAAATCACATAAAAAGTTACTCTCGTCTCGGCTTGAGAATTCTCGACAAGTCTCGGCATGGAGTTTCAAATATCTACTTGGATGATCTTCATTTTTTAGTTGTTCAGGCTGTAGTAGTGTATTTTTCTCAGTTCGCTGAATTTTGAGTGGTATCTCCATCAGAGTTGATTTCAAATGATCGTGTACGTAATAAAAATTATGTTCCAAGTAATATGATAGACACTTATATACAAGGTAACAGTAATTTACCATCTATCTCACATTCACAAGCATCAACCTGTTATGCACATTCCCAAATATACCAGGATGAATTCCACATTCCCGTTAATAAAAAACGTAAATTAAATACAATGTCATTCACTCGGTCATCGATCGCTCGCTTTTTCTTGTCCTTCAAACTTTTCCTGCAGTTTTCAACTGATTTCAACCAAAACATTTTTACATCGTACAACTTGCAAATGACCAGAACATTCAAGTATTTTCAACATTACCAACTTTTTGTCACAAAATGTTTTAAAAATTACTTAGATCTTTATGTTATAGATACTTAAAATTTGTTAACATTCTATTCGATTATTTTTTACTCACATAATTTCTGCGTAAAATGTTTTGTTTTCGAAATATTTGCGACAAACACTTTAAATGGAACACCCAGTATAACATAGCGCTATAAATTAAATGGAGTAGCACGAACATGACATTATTTAAAAATGGCTAAATTATTCATGGATTCGTGCCACTATATTTAGCTCTATTTACTCTTGGACAGTGTGATGTTATGTATATAATAAAAGTCATTTGCAAACTATATTGATTTCTACAGTAAGACACGTTGCCACTGAGTCATAAGTAAATAAAATCAGAAAATAACTTTTGATCAGTTGTGAACCATTTTGTAGTCATTTTTTTTTGAAAATTTTAACTAGTCGTACGCAGAGAGAATTCCCTCGCTAAAACATTCTTAATTAAATGATTGAAAATTGAACAGAAACCCAAAAAACAAACAACAGTGTTGGAGGTAAGCCACATAATTTCACTTATTCATGATGCAAGGTTAGTAAACTTCTTAGCTTTGGTTAATCCAACCTCCGACGCGTTCTTCGCTTTCCAGCTAGCGTGTTTTCGTATGCAAATCTATTCTTACGCGGCGGCCACTTCTGCGTGAACATCAAACGCACAAACTGTAATATTCAACAAAATGCTCAAGTATAGATGCGTATCAATTACTAAACTGCGCACACTTTGACTGCGATTCTAGTTCTGTGAGCGTGACCCAATCTCGACCTATTTGCTTTCACTGAACACGAAACGGTTAAATAATAGAGCATGTTTGGACAGCGAAGAAGTGGCTGAGTATTAGAAATGTTAGAGACTTGGAAAGGTCATATAAAAATGTCAGGGAGTGTTGTCACAAGGCTTCTATAATTTTTTTAAGTAGTTTCTATTTTCATTGTGGTAATTGTTTGGTCTACTTAAAGAAACATAAAAAGTGTTTACGGGGAAATAATGAATTACTTATGTATTCCTATTTTTAGCTCGTTGTGACGATGTACAAATGTTAACCACAAAATATCTTTAATCTAACTCCAAAACTAGATTAAATACGTATCTGGTAACTTCACCGTATAATTAAGGATACTGTTTTCTGCATAAGTATGAATATATTTATTCCTTGAAATTTATTATTGAACAAAATGACAAACAGAAAATGGTATATTGTAATATACAATATATAATCACTTTTCGCACGTACATGAATGTGGAAAGTATGTACATCTGAACTGTTGTAGCATTAATTAATTCAGTAATCGGTACTGTGTATATAGAAATCCCTTTTTACTTCGAATTACTAAATGAACACAAACAGATGTAATACTGTCATAATTATGTGCTATCATTTAATAATACATTATTTAATAAACAACTATTAATCACAAATTCAATTATAACTATAATTCAAATTATAGTATTTATGTAACAATAAACTACTCTACATTTCCCCTGTTAATAATAAATCAAGTTCAATGTACTCTACTAACCAAAAGAGGCAATTTATCAATCCTGCATATTAATATTTAATACTTCTCTTCGGGTTCTATTTTCGACAAATAACAAATTTATTGAATTATCCCAAAAATCAAAGGTAGGTACGAACAAATCCATATTAATTTTAAGAAACAGTGCAAATAAATTCCTGGGGCCCCGAGTGCATTGGTACTTATTCTGTAGCCTTCACATTTATTTCTACTTGAAGCAGGAACAAGAAAGCAAGAAGTCTAAAAGGTGGTCAATGCTCGGTTTGAGGTAGAACGCAAGATAGTTAGATTTACCGACAAGTCTGAAAGGCAAGTTGGTCTACTAAAGTAGACGGTAGTGATCATGTGTGAACGAATGCTTTGTTGTGTGGATACGAGGATGAGAAAATAATAGGGATGCAGCTGCTGGGGTTTACACTTCAATAGCGATGGAAAGAGAGCAAAATTTAAAATATTGTTTCACTGCATTTACCAAAAAATGTAGGAAGCAATATCTCACATAGAATAATTATTAAACGGGTTATATTAATAATTGCTAATCTGGCAGATTGAAAAGAATGTTGTTGAAATAATGAGTTCATATCAGTTGAGATGCTTAAGTATCGAATATATGTCTAATGATCAAGAAAGTAAACAAACAGTTTCAAAATGGAAATTGAATTAAGATACGTATTTCGGTTTACCTGACCAACATTGCTTAGATAATAGCCACACCTTAGATTTAAATAATTTAATATTAAATGATTTGTAAAAATCTGCTGTGTCAAATACAGAACTTTTTCGGCCATAAGTTTAGATAGTTTTCGTCCATGAGGGATATAATTTTATATCAGTCAACAAACTCTGGAAAACCAGTTGACGATTGCTAAAATACTTTTACTAGAATACTTTGCCAGAAAACTTTAATTGATACCAAAATCAATATATTTTAAATAACTTTTTTAAAAATAATTGACTAATGCCTAAATATCATTTATTTAACTTTTATTAGAATTCTCTGCACAAGAGTTTTAATTTGATACTAAACTTAGCATATTGGGATTTACTTTTGAAAAAAACAACAACTGACGAACGTTTATCTGTCATTTTTGACACTCAACAATGACTAATATGATGATAATTTTTGTTCTTCGCATGTTTACAATGACATCTGTTTTAAAAATTATTAAAATGTTATTATTTAAAATAATTGAACTGGTAATACTTTCGAATAGCGTTTCAAACAAAAGTTATTTTATTAGGCTAAAGAACAGTTTAGTTATAACTTTTTTTGTGATAAGCATTTCAGTTCATGAAATTAATAAAAAACTTAAAAAGACAAATCTATAAAGTTGTGATACCACTGGTTAACCTTAGTTTTTCAATAAAAAGCTTGAGTATAAAGTTTCAATTCAAAATTTCACCGGAAGGTTATCTTATCGTGCTTCTACACAGACTGACAGACCGACTTTTTTTGGGACTGTTTTTCGGGTTCAATAGAATCTAAACGTTAAAATTCATCAAAACCTTGAAAACGAGAAAAATCACCATCCAATAATTTTTCTTTTGAGAAAGTAAAAAGGAATTAAAATGGATATCTTAAAATCCTTAGCAATTCAGAAAGCTATTAGAGGATATACAATTTTTATAAATGAACAAATTGATCTGTACAGTTCTCCATTAACATGTCAACTTTAATTCCATTATAACATTTCTTGATGTCACATTGTTGTATTTTTCCTAAAGTTTTGTTATATATATATATATATATATATATATATATATATATATATATATATATATATATATATATATATATATATATATATATATATATATGTATGTATGTATGTATAAAATTTATATTTATGATTGCATTATCTGAAAATGGAGATCGGAGTACGTATAGTAATAAATACTTACATTTCTTTAACTTATCAAGTGTTGTTTTCTTTCTTTAATCTTTAAATTGTTTCAACGAGAATCGATAAAGAAATTCTTTTTATTTGTATCTAACGAAAGACTGTTGAAATAAGTATAGATTGCCAAGGTTAAGAAAATTATATTTCTGGAAGAAAACTATGTTGAATTCATCAAAAGACGAAGACCTCATACTGATTCCTATTTCAGTATTCGAGTTTGAAAGTATAAAACACTAAAAAATATTTGAATATTGAAGTTCGTTTCAAATCTCAAAAGAAAATAAACCTACATCACGTTTTTTATTATTTCTAATTTCCTGAACCAGAAAATATTGTAGTTTATTTCCCAGTGGTATATAAAACTTCAAACTCTCGCGTTCACCCAGATCCGTAGATCCGCACACACTGCAGCTGGAATATTTTCACTGCACACAAGCAAAGCACAAAATAAATCACTTCGTATCATACTAAAGTTATCCACTAAACTTTCACAAACTGTCCTAATACCAATGATAAGCACAAAGTTGCAGCTGAAGTGTCGAACCTTGCAGCTGAAAAACGACACTGAAAAATTTTACGTCTTCTACATATGGCGTTGTGCGATGACTCTGAGATAACGGATTCGAAGATCGAATAGTTCCTCAACCAGTTTTTATTGCAGAAAAAGAATTATTCTAGGTCACCTTTCATTAGTATCTGAAGATGCAGTTACTTGTCGGCTGATAACCTAACTACGAGATACTTCGGTAAAAATATATCATCGATTGACAATTACAGTTAAAAATTTATTCGAAGGGTATCACTATGCAGAATTTTGTACATCTGACATTAAGTACTGCCAACAAGACAACATTTAAATGATTATGACACTGTACACAAAACAGAAAAAAACTTAATAACAGAGTGTCCACAATTTTAAGAGTACACTATAAGCGTGATTGTAGAATGTGTTAACGGCTTAAGTATGGATATTAAAGACTCCAAATACAACATAATGAACTTGGTGCTTGAAAGTAATATTTGTAGCTGCACGTGTATAAATGTACATGCGTGACTATTCATTTTTTAATAAATATACAAGTTAATAATAACAAAATTATTTATTTTTTAATAATACGTATTTACTTCATGGACTGGAAACTGAACCGAACCCTAACAGTAACTAAACTCACTATTTCCGAGCTTAAAAATCGGATTAGTAGAACAAACATTTTTGAATACTTTTTTATCATAAATAGCAGGTAAACTAAATAAGATTGAAATAGTTACCTTTAACAAATGTAGTAGATTAATAGGCTCCTTATTTACAATTTCTGATTATTTATATATATATACATATAATATTTTTTACTCGACCCAGAACTGAAACAGCAAAATAAATTGTGAATCCGAACCCAACCTATACCACTTTTTTTGTTTTTTCATCATTGTTCCCAAACTCAAATCAAACCTATTTTTCTGCCGTTTCCAATCTCTGATTTACACACTTATAAAATAAATAATATAGATAAATACTCTGCGTAAACAACTTTTAAAAAAAAATCAGTTCAAAACTGACATCTATTAATTGCAATTATTTAATATTATTTGCTTTTGTTGAGCAAATAATAACAAATACTATTTCACAAACATAAAATGAATGAATACGTAGAATATTTACAATCTGCAAGTTCAAACCTGTTTGAATGAGAATGGGATAAGGCCTGTGAGCTTCTTATATGAGAGAATATTCTTTCCATGATTCGTTCATCGTGCCATATGTCTTATTCGCTTATACTTGTGTATTGTCCTATATAAGTACCGTTCTTCGTTAAATCCCTATGCGGTAAATTTTGTCATGAATCCCGGCATTATTCGCTGTGTATTATATTTTCTTATAAAACAATTATTATAGAACCTTTTTCAGTATTTTTGGATGGTCAATATCCAGTTAACCTTACGAACAAACTACTACTGGTACCTATGACTGTAAAATTTTAGAATAAATCTGTTACAATAAAATTGTTTAAGAAATGTTTTATATTTATAATTGGAATTAAATGGTACAGTTGAAAGAAATTATACTCGTAGTTGTCAAGGTATTTAGCCATGTATTGGAATCTACATTTTCAGATTTATCACGTTCGGATTGTGATAAAAGGCGTTCATGTGTGAGAGTAGCAGAGACATATATTTATCGACATTTCGGCAGCAAGAAGAATTGATGAAATTTGCACTTAAAGCAAAAAGACCCAAATAATCTATTTTCTACGTTATCGATTTGCGTGATGTTCAGCTATTTTTAGATGTGCGAACAACGACTGTAATATGTCTTTGCGCTTCTGCTGTTTTTATGGATAGAATGAAGTGTTGCTATACATTTTTATGGTGATATTTATGTGCTAAATTTCTGTAAGCAATGACCGGAAGAGAAAACGAAGGTCCTCCACTATTTTAATTTTATATTGAAAAACATAATCTAGATGTAAAACAATATACAGCTTTAGAAATTCTTAATTGTTATTCATTACCCCGTAATGATTTTTTTTTTAAATTGTGTAGTTAGAAAATGTGAATATCAAACTGCGGAGCTCGTACATAATTATAGTCACATACATTATCTATTTTATTATTTAGAAAAATATATAAAAGAATTTAAACAATTTTCATAGCAAATAATTAGGTAGGTACATGAATTGATATCATTTATTTCAGAGAGAAAAGTAAACAAACTCAAAGATTATCTTACAAACAAGTAATACGAGTACTACCCAACTGTCACACACCGATTTAAATGAAACTTGGCACACTAATAGAACTCTAAAAAATATTTAACCTCTATTTTTTTTCTTCCGGATGTGCTTTTCAGGAATACAAACGACCCCTGAAAAGTGGTAAAAGCAAGAATCGACATAAATGAAATTAAATAATACGAAAATATTACGCGTTGCACATTGGTTACCCAGGGGTTTTTGAGATCGCTAAAATATATTTTCGGGGTCATTTTGATCATTATGCACTTTTTAAGGGGTTAAAAGGGGATGGAAGATGAAATTACGATATTCAACTGATATATAGTTTTAGGTTCAAAACTAGTTAGTCGGGGTTTTTTGGGGTGGCTGAATCTATTTTATGCCTATGGCACACTGGTCGAAGAGCGTCGATGAGCATCAATGAGCTCTTCGATGAAACAACAGAACGCACCCGTCATCGACGAAAAATAGAGGCTCCTCTACTTCCATCGAAGAGCTCATCGATGAAACGAACGTATCTCATTTCACTCGTATCTTTTGTGTCTCACTTCACGTTAGCATATTTTTGAAATTTAGTTTTTCTTTCTCAACTTTAAAAGCTTTTATTTTTCGCCAATGACGGGTACGTTCTGTTGTTTCATCGAAGAGCTAACCAATGTTGAACGCGTAATATTTTGGTATTATTTAATTTCATTTTTGGCGATTCTTACTTTTACCACCTTTCAGGGGTAGTTTGTACCCCTAAAAAGCAATTTAAATAATTCATAAAACTTTTCATTTTTTGTTTGCGATCGTAGAAAAAGTATAGTATGTGACTCGTTTTATGAACTCTTGAAATACTCTTTTTTTATATACTCGTAACTTATAAAACTTGTTACATAATATACTATTAAAATGTTCTTGTTATTTTAAGAAATGCTTTTTAAAGAATTGAATAGTTGCTATATTTTTATTTAATAATTCTAATTATAAAAAAAATAGGTTAGAATCGGGTTCAAAGAGTACTAAATAAAATTTCAACCGGTTCTACATTGATTTAAATTTATTTATTTTTTATTTCGATTGTCTTTATTATTTAAATTAAAATACGAGGTATAATTTTAAGAAAAAAAATTATACATTCTGCTATTTAATATTCATTAAGCAAATTTTATCTGTAGAATTAAGGTATCTATAATGAAACTGATTAATCTTCTGTTATCCAAAAATCAAATAAATATATTAACTCTGTTAGGTTTAAACAGTCATATATTATATTATATTCATTTCATTTTCAACTCATCTGTATTCTTACGTTTCAATCACAATATTAATCAACATTCGCTTCGAGTTTACGAATTGTGATCGTGACTGCTTTTCCTGCGACTATGGCTTCACTTCAGTGTTCAGTGCATCGCGTGGCGTAGAGATTATTTATAAATCGATTAGCGCCAAAGCAGCGTTATTGGTGTACAGGAAATTGCAAATTGCAAGATTGGGCGCTATATTAAAGATATTACTAGCGCCAGATTTACTGGAAATGTTTTCATTATACGCAGTAGGAAGTGGAAAGAATTAAAATGTTTCCGATAGTGATGAGGTCAGTTTGATGATATCTTAATGCTGTTTATATTTGAGTGTAATTTTAGTTATTTTGTAGTTACTCACAAAATTAGACGTAGTCTGGTATTTGATGTAATTTATAATTAAATTCCAGTGGAATTACTGGTATGTACTATTCCTATAATTAAACTTTGAAATAATGTTCAAACTAAATCCGCATAATGTAGGTTTAGGTAGTAGAGCAAACTTAAAAAAAATAATTGTGAAATGATATAGATAGTGTCTAAAGATAAAATACTATCGATAGTAGTTCTTTGAAAAAAACTATTAATAGGCCAGAATTATTGAGAATATCAGGTGTGTCTATCAATTATGCTATCAATTGTTGCTATTGGATATGACAATTGGTTATAAAAATCGAAAATAGATTAGTTATCTCCTACCTTTTCATTGATAATGTCAACTAACCTCGTTATATGTAGGTCTAAATCATTGGAAAATAATGAATATAGCGACAAAATTCTAAAAATAACTATCTTTCACTGTTTGAAATTTGTTAGTAGCCTGTTCTTTTTACCTGTATTTTTATGAGACCGTATTATTCTTGAAAGATAAACAGATGTATATTATTTAGACACATGGTTATCATTTGCAGAGTTGCTATTAAATATGTTAAATTTCGCCATAAGAATTATTTTAATTTGGGTTTGTATTTACAACCTATTAAAAATTATATGTGAAAACGTAGTTTTATTTTAAACGTACTCTATATATTTTAAAATTAATTTGTAGATATTATACAAAATTAAAAAATTATTATAGGTAAATTCCTTCGCTTGAATCAGTTAGGTCTCTTGTATTTACAATTTCTTTTCAATTATATTTATTTTAAAATAAATAATGATATCCTTAGTAGTATTTTCAAATATATCGTTTATACTATCGTATTGTTAGTACTATTTTAAATCTATCGTTTATAATTTCGTTAGTACTATTTTGAAAAATATTGGTACAACTACCAAAATATCGATGGTTAAAATAATCGAAACTGTATCATCTCTAAATAGACTTGAAATATTAATTATTAATTCAAGTAATTTAAATGAAATTCGTTTTGATGACAAACATTTAAATTGCCGCCCAATAAATTTTATAAATTCTCCAGTTCTATTTTTCAGATTTTTTAGAGAAATTTGAAATACGATCAGAAATCAAAAATAAGGAACATTGTTCGTTAACCATGTTACAATGCCAGTATAAGGTCACATCTCTTAAAACAGGATACAAATCCTATCTGTTATTTAGAGTTAAGGGTTGATTCCTTTATTCGCTCTTCATTTCCAGTTGAGTTCCCACCCAATCTGTGTTTCATCATATCTCGTTTTTGCCTCTTTTTGTTTTTCTGGTACTCACGACGACCCTTCAGTGTTTATTCCCGGTCTCTGGTTTCCTCCCCCTCCCAACTCCATAGGATGTCGTTGTGGGGGACAATAGCACAACACATGGTGAAAGATCCGAGCAGGCGTGAATCGCGTACAAAAGAATAGTCCTAGCGGTACGTAATGCCACTTGACAAGAAATGAGAGAAAAACGCAAGAAAACAAGCAAGTTTAGCGAGGAATAGAAATCTTAGAAATGTATGTGATAAGATAACGTGTCAACTGTAAATGGCTTCAGGTAAGGTGCTGAAATTTAAAAGCGAAATACAGATAATTATTAGAGCTTTTGCATAATGTCCTTTCTTTTTAAAGTATTCAAATATAATATTTATTTCAATAATTCTAACCAAATATTTTGATGTAGACATTAGTAGAAACTTCCATTTTTACTTATTATTTATGTATGAATAATTCCTTAATGGATAATAATTGAAAAAAAATTAATGATTGTAAAAAATAAATAATAATTAAAAATGCATTGCATTTTGACATAATTTACGAACCCGTATTTCATTAATAATTAATGAAATTAATTTATCCATTATAAACATGAGTTTCATTTATGAAAGTAGTTCAAAATTACGATAACTGATCATCAAATTAAGTATTCATATAATTATAGACTGTATTCAATTACATATGTCATTCTGTAAGCTTTGTAGCATTTACGAATAAAAAAATAATTCTTATTCCATTGAGCAAGTCAAACTCATTATTCGTATTATTCAGGCCACGGCAAAAAGTCCTGAGTAAATTAGTTCTTTTCTTATTCTGAACAAATGGTACGAAATGCCCTGCATAATTACTATTCCTTAGCACTTTAATTAAAACTTACTCCAGGAAAAATATGTTAGACGTTGTACGATTTTGGCTTTTCAAAACTTTTCTGGAATGGCACATCATTTTTCCCTTTTACTGCACTTGCTAAATACCTATATATTTAAAATTAATGAGAAAACTTTTATTTTGTACTATAAGTGTATGGATAATGTTTGTCTTACCTTACAAAATTAATAGACTTGTAATAACACTATTTTAAAAATAGAACAACATCTATTAATTCCAGCTAGGTAGGTATTATTATTTAGTAACAACAAACTTTTGATTATTATACTTGTAATTAATATAAGGATAGATCCTAAAATAATATCTTAATTTTTTATGTATATCTATTGAAATTAAGGATCTGCGTCTGTGTGGACGGTCGAGGAATAAATGAATGGATATGATTGTTGCAAAATCAACAAAGTCCAAAGAAGAAAGATAAATTGGTGTATTAGATAGATGAGTGCAAGATAAATATAATGAATAAATATTTCGTGATTATTTCAAGATTTCGTACTACTCCATTTAATGGCACATGGCGTGATATTATTTGTATTTTGTTTGAGGAACATTTGAAATTGAATAAGAAGGTCTCTCAGAGTTCATCTCAAATTTATTTACAAAGAGACTACGTTTACAAGTCCATGAGTGCCATAAATATCCTCTTTGAAATCAGAAGTTAAAAACAAATATCTCTTATAGCCATAGAAACAACAACTCAACCTCAATAGCTTTTAAATGATTAAGAATCACATACCCTCTCAGGTACACTCTGCGCAGTATATACCGCGCAGGAGGTGACATTCTGCGCAATAAAGGTGACATGTTTGTTCAGCACAAACATCTACTGACACACACACACACAAAGGCTGATTAATGGTTTCACTGCAGATGCGGTAGCGGTTCTGAACCACTCTTTCAGGTTCTGTTTTATCGTATCGACGGCCGTTTAATCAGCCCATGTCACTTGCAACTTTTGTACAGCGCACGATTTATAGTTTCTGTTTTTAAAAGTTAGTAATAGTTGGAAATGTTACCTGTGGACGGCAAATCTAGGACTCTACGATTGGAAAGGAAATGATTTGTGATATAGGTCATTTTATTCTAAATGATGGTTGTAATGCAGACTAAAAGAAGAAATATTTTTTGTCTTGAATTAAAGAGAAATATATCTTTAATTATTTACTTATTTACTGATATTATTTTCTCCACGACGAATAAGATATTTGCTTAAGATCCCATTACATGCTTTTCGGATTGTTACGTTGCTAGAGAAATAGAAATACATTTGATATTAAAATAAAATTCATAGGGCAACAATATCTTACTCTTAGAATGTTAATTTTTCACTCGTATGAATTTCATACGAAACGAGTCCCATTTCATGCCTGTTGTATGTTATACTATTACGGTAATTCCGAACAAGTAGGACATTGTAGTATTTTTGGTTTATGTTGAAGTCAGGAAGGTTTAAACCCACAAACTACTACTTGTGACTACAGTACATTTAAGCTACATCTATTTTAAAATGCAGTTAATATTCGTTCTATTTATAACACTCATAAATGTTAATAGATAAACTATTAAACAAGAAACAGGAATAATTTGCCATCTGAAAAGTTTGCGAATTAGACTTTGGACTTATAGTCCACAACTATTTAATACTAACGTTACTTGGCAATTATTAAAATCTTTAAAAGTATAAAATGATATGAAAGCAACAATCACATTAAAAAACTATTTCTGCAGTTACTAACATAACATTAAATGAAAGCACTTATAACCAGGACAATATTTTATATACATCACAAATAATCTATACATCCATATCTATAAAATAAATCTAAAGTCAAAACTGACCTACTTCGAAATCAAACAATAAAATCAACAATATTCCATGAATTAATAAATAAACTTCACTATCCATACATCGCGTCACCGTTGCATACAAACAAACACACATCGATTTATGACATGCATCGGAGATAAGAATCGAGAAAGATCAGTTTTCAAATCATCCACATCCAAGTTTTGAAAGCACGGAAGCAAAATTGTAAACTGTGCACTTCGTGAATTATTTACAAGTTTTGGGGCAAGAGTGGGTTCGATAGTGGAGGATAATACTATGCTATGATAAACGTTCAGCGAATTGTAGAGTTGTGGAACATTGAATATAAGTGCATCGTATATCTGCAAGATACAGCTATATTGCAACAGTGCTACAGTAGATATAGATATGTGAAATGCAAATGGCTCCATTTTCTTAATACGTGGGTTACAAGTTCGACTGTTACATTTATTTATTTGCTACTATGCACAACCAGAATTTTGTTTCACTTACAATACAGAGCGTGAACAACTTAAAGTGGAATGGGTTCCATTTGGGCACAGCCGTATTTTTATATGGTGGAGCCAGTGCGAACTTTCATTTGTGACTTTATCCATTAGACCAAATTCGGATACCAGTTATTAGAAAATTGAAAATCACTTATCGGAAATTATTTAACATGAAATATTATTTTATTTTATGCTTAGGAATTTATCCTATTATGTTAAAAATAATATTTCGTGGTAGAAAAAAGTACAAGATAAGGAAATTAAATTATTTTAATAATCGTACGTTACTATCGGACAACATTTTGAAATCATTTTGTACAGCGCAAAATTTGTTCTGGCTAATGATAATATTTTATTCAAACCAAGTACTTGTAACGTTAAAGAATTTTTAATCGCTGAAATCTTATGTGATTAGAATATAATTTTTTATGGGTAGTCATAATTCCGCATCACTAATTTTGTCTATTTGGATTACGGTGAACAAGCCCTTTAAAGTTTGGACAGGTTCGATAACCCTAATGAATATATATATTTACGTATGACTACAACAACAATATTTCCCCTCAAAATATGTACTATTTGTCAATAGTTTAAGTCAACAATTAATAAAACATTGTACAAACATTCCATTATAATGAAGCAAAACGCATAGTGGCAAGGCATTTGCATGTGTGATTGTGTACCACCACCTGTATTTGCGCTGCTTAAACAAAGCACAGTGCCCAGGTCTGAATCACAGAGCAGTGAACAGTGCGTGCGTCGGCAGCACCGGATCGTGTAATGAGACATTTTACTAACCGGAGTCGACGTCGAATAATAATAGACTGCCTTGGGATGTTTCGTACTAATTGATCTAATCGTGGGAGTATTTGTAGTAAAAACTTAATTAGATTTTGAGGATGAATTTAAGTTATGCTGATTACGTACATTGTTTTTATGTAGCTTTACATACATAATACCTATTATTGTTTTATTAGAAATATATGTAGGAGTATATGTCGTGCTGTTCTTTTTACTTCCTTGTACGAAGTAAAGGAAGTATTGTAATCGCGAAAATTTTCGGTTCTCAGATTTCAACGGAAATAGGTGTTTTGGCCCTCCCTGAATCCATTTTGACTAATTTCGTCATGCCGTCTGTACGTACGTATGTACGTACGTATGTACGTACGTACGTACGTACGTACGTACGTATTTCGCATAACTCAAAAACGGTAAACCGTAGAAAATTGAAACTTTATATTTAGGACTGTTATAACATCTAGTTGTGCACCTCCCTTTTTGGTCATTATACAACTACCGGAAGTGGTACTTTACTTGAAGCCTATAATAGATTTTCATGAAAAACTATATTCAAATATAATTTAAAACTTTCCAAATTTGGTATATAAGACTACTATATCAATGGAAATAACATAATAGATTTTGGTTAAAATAGACTAACCGGAAGTGGCACATTACATGAAGCTGCTAACAGTTTTCCTTGAAAAAAATGATATTATTTAAATTTTATAAATAAATGATGCAAATAAAAGTTTTAGAGAATTAAATTCTGCGTCTAGCACATTAAGAATTATTAAATTAGCCTTTTGTATACGCGAGATATCTAAATTTAAAAATTATATATTTATTTTTTAAAAAAATTAAGTTTGCTATGGATTAGAACAAAAAATAAGAAAAAAATAAAAAATTAAATGTCAATGTCATTGCATTAGCAACATTTAGTTGTGCACCTTTCGTTGTATTCATTGAATAATTAAAGGATGGGAAAGAAACAATCAAACAGGCAAAAGAAGGGTAGAATGAAGAAATACATTTCTGAAAAACGACAAGCAGATGAATAAAAAGCTAGAAAATTTTAACAACAAACAGAGAATAAAAATTCTTAGAGAGAAAGATGAATATAAAGAGGGAGAAAATGTTTAGACGAAGGAAAGAATAAAAAAAATTAAGAGAAGTTGCACGAAGTAAAGGAAGTATTGTAATCGCGAAAATTTTCGGTTCTCAGATTTCAGTGGAAATACGCATTTTGGCCATCCCTGAATCCATTTTGATTAATTTCGTCGTGCCGTCTGTACGTACGTAATTTATCTCGCATAACTCAAAAACGGTAAGCCGTAGAAAGTTAAAATTTTATAATTATGACTGTTATAACATCTAGTTGTGCACCTCCTTTTTTGGTCATTATATAACTTCCGGAAAGTAAAGTACCATACTTGGAGCCTATAATATATTGAAAAACTATATCAAAATATAATCCAAAACTTTCCAAATTTGGTATATAAGACTACCATACCAATGGAAATAACATAATAGATTTTGGTTAAAATAGACTAACCGGAAGTGGCACATTACATGAAGCTGCTAACAGATTTCCTTGAAAAAAATGGTATTATTTTAATTTTAGAAATGTATGCTGCAAATAAAAGTTTTAGAGAATTAAATTCTGCGTCTAGCACATTAAGAATTTTTAAATTAGCTTTTTGCATAAACGAGATATCTAAAGTTAAATATTATATATTTTTTGATTTTTTTTTAAATTAAGTTTGCTATGGATTAGAACAAAAAATAAAAGATTTAATGTCAAATATGTGCAATTAAAAAAATATCTATAGTTTAATACGTGTACAAGGAAGTCATGTGGTGTCCACATCAGATATTTTCAAATATGATGTGACAGTAAACAAACTTATGCTAACTGTATGAAGATCATTCATTTATGATAAAACAATTGTTTTGTGGAATGTGAAATTTATAGCTTTATGCGATCGTAAAATTACATGTGTGTATATTTATACACTGTGATCTATCGATCTGTATTTTTTTTATTCGATTATTTTAAATATTACCGAATTATTTTAAACACATTTTATTTTAGATTAAAATGCCCATATATCTGTACTACAAGTTTTTCTACCGGGTGTTTCATTTTCGCGTAAAGATATGCAACTTTATATTTTAAAATGGAATACGCTATATATTTTTGCATAATTTTAAAGATCTTTTGTTTTTCCTTAAAACAGTTCTTATCCATTATAGTCCTAAAATGTTTTTATTTATATATAATCACAAAATTTACCAAGACTAAACCTAAAGAAATTAGACTCAAGTAATAATTATTGAAGGTCTGATAGTAACTAATCTAATTGTTTAAACAAATGAATTCATTCCATACATTCTGTGTGTGATTATTTATTAATAAAAACATGAATAGTTTTTGTACTAATTATTTTAGGACTATAATAAATATGAACTATTTTAAAGAGCAACAAAAGATCTTTAAAATTTTGCAAAAATATAGAATATATTCCATTTAAAAATATAAAGTTGTATATCATTGCGAGAAAATGGACTACTCGGTAGAAAAACCTATACTACAAACATGTGGGTATTTTAATTTACAATAAACTTTGAATTTTTTTTTTCGATAATTTTTTAAACAATAGAGAAAAAACATACAGACCGATGGCCCATCCGGTATATATATATATATATATATATATATATTATAAAATTTAGAAAAATATGGTACAATATTCCAATTTAATATACTCATTTCCGAAAACACTCCTTTAAATTATTTATTTTGTTTTTAGTACTGTTTGTTTAATATATTATTATATGTGCATGTCCGTACTATAAATGCATATCGGCTAATTTTTGTAATAAATTATGACAGTTGCCACTAAAGCATGTAATTAATGGGGATCTCGAGATTGGTAAGAGAGCACGATCGGTTAAATTAGACAAAAGTTGCCGAATTAAAGAACCATTTTAACCACGGCTTTGTATTTTTTTAGAAAACGATTTATATAGCGTCCAGAAATTTTGAATTTTTATCAACGTTAGGGCTTTGTGTGTAACAAATATTTTGTGTAGTATAGATATTTAAAATAAATGTTTGGAACCTGAAAAGCAATTAATTTTTATATTTCAAACCACATATAAAACAAAACTTATCAGTACTCCACCCCAAGCAATATTTCCTCTTTTCGCATATAGATGTCTCCTGCTCGCGAATGGGGAATCCCCTGCCACGCGAACCAGATTCCCGGCATGTGATTGGCTGGCACTTCTACGGCCACAGCCGCGTCGGCGCTTGCTCCGGACGAGGCGTTATTAATGTAAACGTCCGTACGTGAGCCAGCCGCGGATAATAGAATTTTATATCGGCCAATTACTCACAACACGTGCATCAGGGTTTGCCATGAGAACGGCGGCAGCGTCGATAAGAAGGCGGCAAATATTTGATGTGCAGATGTTCGATTGTTTGATGACGGATGTAAGTGGAAAATTTAATTGGATTGAGGGTTTGAAATTATGTTTGAGGAGGAATATGGATGACAATAGTTACGAAATCTTTTTTTAAATATAGCCTGCTGAAATTAAATCGTTTAAAAAATCTGATGACGACAGCACATAACTATAGATATTTTTTTAATTACACATATTTGAAAATAATTTTTTTATTTTTTGTTCTAATCCATAGCAAACTTAATTAAAAAAACAAAAAATATATAAGTTTTAAATTTACATATCTCGCTTATACAAAAGGCTAATTTAATCATTCTTAATGTGCTAGATGCAGAATTTAATTCTCTAAAACTTTTATTTGTAGCATTTATTTCTAAAATCAAAATAAAACCATTTTTTTCAAAAAAAAACTGTTAGCAGCTTCATGTAATGTATCACTTCCGGTTAGTCTATTTTAACCAAAATCTATTATGTTATTTCCATTGATATAGTAGTCTTATATACCTGTTTTGAAAAGTTTTGGATTATATTTTAATATAGTTTTTCATTAAAATCTATTATAGGCTTCAAGTAAAGTATCACTTCCGGAAGTTATATAATGACCAAAAAGAGAGGTGCACAACTAGATGTTATAACAGTCCTAAATACAAAATTTCAACTTTCGTACATACGTACGTACAGACGTCACGACGAAATTAGTCAAAATGGATTCAGGGATGGTCAAAATGCGTATTTCCGCTGAAAACTGAGAACCGAAAATATTTGCGATTACAATACTTCCTTTTCTTCGAACAAGGAAGTAAAAAGGGGCCAGCTTACAATGAAATATGAATTATTAGGACGCAGCATTTTTTTTTATACAAGTTGACATTTGACTTGCGAAAAATCGACTGTGCAGTGAAAGATATAACCACTGGATTACGACTGTCTGTAATTCTCTAGGTATCTACATTAAGAGAGATGTTATTATTAAATTAAAAGCTATACTTCGAAATTTAATTCATTATAAACTGTGAAGGAATTTAATTAAACATTTCGTGGTATTCATAAACAACACGAAACATCATAATTTAAAATAGCCAGCCATAAAAACTTGCAGACATGCCATACAAGTTTACCGTTTGCGCAAAATATGAATACATAACACAAAAACATGTCATTATCCGTTTACTCTGCTAAATTTAGAATAGTTGCCCACAGCATGACACAAAATCGATATCGCAAGTAGAATTCATTGTATTAGTGGTAGAAAACGTCCAATGCACTTGTTGCAGTTAAATATCGTGAGCCTGGCAAATAAGTTCACGAACAAACCGCAGAGCGGCCATTATGTACATTATTGGCGAATTTTACGGAGGATCCAGGCAAACTAAGTACGTGTTTATGGCCGCCGCTAAATAGGGGCCCCCAAGAATTTTCATCAAATATTTTTTTCCGCAAATATATACACATTTTTGTATTAGATTATTTTAACAATCAGATAAAAAGAAAAAATTAAATTAAACTATATTCAAAAATAAAACATAATTAATCTTTATTTTATTAATTTGTTTCAATACTCGATATTTTGTAATGTCCATCGCATCAAAATAACCATTAATAAATATATTTGTTACCCTAGTTATCCTTGTACAATCAACAATTTAAATTTTGTTTGACTTTTCGTGAGATACCTACAAGATGTATAGTAGAACAGAATCTTACGATTCTGAATTAGTTCATAAGAATATGTATTTATGACATTTCTGTATTAAAACCATCAGTATTAAACATGTTTGTTCAGTCAATGAAATCTTGTTTTTATATTTGGTGCAACAACAAACACACCCTCCTTTTTTAGATTTTAGGACGATTTATTTGATAGAGCGGGCCCCCGAACGAGCAGTGCTTAGAGCCCCCAACGGTATTAGTCCGGCCCTGGGAAGATCCTTATTAACTGTCTAGCCGGCTACAGGTAATCAAACAACAGAATCCGAATCCTAATACGAGCAATTCTTGTCTGCCTATTTATATATGTATGTGTCAACGATATCGTAATTGGTTATAATAATTTTAATTATACTTGGTGCCTATTCTAATATTTATGGTCTCCGAAAACGATGTAATTAAATTTCTCCTTCGGAAAATTCATTTTATATGTCATTTTGAAAGAAAACTAGAGAAAATTCATGAAAATTTAGTTATTTAAAATATGAGTACATATATGAGTATTTTAGGGCAATGTAAATTGACGTATAAATCTATTGAGACCAATATAAGTCGATATCAGAAACTATTTTCGAGATATGGACGAAAAATCGAAAGAAAATTGCGGGAAAAAGATGTTTCTTTTATCTGTTTTTAGTTTCTAATATTTCATTTTAAATTTCCCATCTCTCGCTATTACCCGAGCGAAGTTTGTTCTCCCAGCTAGTTTTGTATTTTTATTTACTCGACTTGCATCATCCGACATTTCCTCCGCGTGAATAGTTAGCCGTGTGTCAAGTACCTTAATCTAAACTTTATTTATCCCATATGCTCTCTGTCTTGATTTTGATTGTTTTTTTATTCGTAAATTCAGTGTAACAGTGTAGAATATTCCAATCAAACAGAACCGAGCGCAATCTTGAACGCTCTTCTCAATTCTTTATCATATTTTACTCTAAAGTTGTTACACCAGAATTAGTTTTTAAAAACTCTCATATTTTACACGATATATTAAATGAATTCAGTATCAACTTGTTTATTTTAAAACGAAATAACAATGTACATTCAAATTTATGTAAAAAGTTAGTTAACCATTGCTGGAGGATATCCCCTTTAGTTGCTGTATATGATAAAATATATTAATAAATACAAAATGAAAAACAAGTTAATACAAACATTTTTATAATTTAAATAAAAGTTAAAAAAAAATTTCTTTTCCTACAACAGAGCAGAAAATAATAATTTTTCGCACTCATCTGCAGGAAAACAATGAAAGTTAGACAATAAATCCGCAACAACCTTTATTATTATTTTAGAGAATAAGAAAATATCTAAAAATTAAATAATTTATTATAGTATAAAATGCTAAATTTTCATAGGACAAATAGTATGTAATACACGTGTTGAAAGGTCATTAGACAACTTATGGGAATAAAACCCTGGCAACAAAATTATCATTCTTGTACTAGATTTTAAACTGTGATCATGATTTTTTGTAATGTTCTTTTTAATGTGTTTTAAACATTTTTGACACATAGCCATCTACTACAAAAAACACAACCCCCTCTATGCGACACGTGCAACACACAACTAACGGTAACACACATTATAATAGAATGTAACAAATACACTGCACACAGGCAAACACATAATATACCTTCCACATTAAAACTAGCGTTAGCAAACAATCCACAAAACATAAAAATATCACCAATTACCTAAAACACTGTAACCTTACAAATGATATATAAATTAAATATGTGTAAATAACCAATGTACCGGGGTATTAGTGGCCTTAGCTGCCGAAATACCTTTATAATTTTATGAAATATAAAAAAAAAACAAACATTTTTGACTATTTATTATTTATTATTTAACCATGAAAATAATAACACAAAACACCAACATACACCCCAAACACACAGTATACGAGAGAATTAAATATAATAAACTACGAGAACCAGAGAAACAGCAAGAATATCAAAAATACTTACAACATGAACTAAGCAAGACGAGAGATACTAACGAACTAGAAGAAAACTGGAACAATTTCAAAAAGGCTATCATAAAAGCATCTACAGTAATATGCGGAACCTCGAAAATAATTAGCAACAAAACATACAAGAGCTTCTGGTGGAATGAAACTGTCAAGGACAAAATAAAAGAAAAGAAACGAGCCTGGAAGAAATATTTAACATCTAAAAGACAGGAAGACTATGAAATATACAAAATCAAGAGAGCAGAAGCAAAACTTAAAGCAGCGAAAGAAAAGTCATGGCTGGAATTCGGAACAAAGTTACAAGAAAATTTTCAAACGAACAGAAAACTCTTCTACAGAATGATAAAGAACATGAGGAAAAAGAGAAACGAGCCAGTAAAATTTATAAAAAACAAAGAAGGTGCCATCTTAACAGAAGAAAATCAAATAATGGAAAGATGGAAACAATACTTCAAGGAACTCTTACAAGGAGAAGAGACAAACCAGGTAAAAAGCAATACCCCAATAAATAATATAGAGGAGGAAAGGACACAAGTAACGCATACAGAATACAGGATCACCAAAGAGGATTTAAGAACAGGAATAGGAAAACTAAAAATAGGAAAAGCAGCAGGAATTGACGGAATAACGGCAGAAATGCTTAAATACATGGGAGAAAGCGGTGAAGAAAAGTTACTAAATATAATGAACCAAGCATTAGAAAAGAAAGACGTACCCAAAGAATGGAGACATTCAATCATAGTACCTATATTTAAAAAAGGCGACAACAAAGACTGCGGAAATCACAGAGGAATATCCTTACTCAGTGTGCCCGGCAAAATATTTACGAGAATTTTAGACAACAAGCTAAGAGAACATATAGAGACAGAACTGGAGGAACACCAATATGGTTTCAGAAAAGATAGAAGTACAAACGACTTAATCTTCACACTAAGACAAATATCAGAGAAATGCATTGAATACAATAAAGAGGTGCATCTATGTTTCGTCGATCTTGAAAAAGCGTTTGACACAGTAGATCGGAAGAAATTATGGAATATTTTGAAGAAGAGGGAAACACCAAGCTGGATCATAGATAGTATAGTCAGTATCTATAAAGAAACTATTAATCAAGTGCGCACAGGGCAGCGTACCTCCAACACTTTTACAACAACACGGGGAGTGAAACAGGGGTGTATTCTAAGCCCTGGTCTTTTCAACTGCTATATAGACGAAACTATAAAAAAGTGCAAAAACAAACTAAAACCACTAAAACTAGGTATGTGGAAGATGAAACAAATTTCTATGGCATTAATGCTGTACGCGGATGATATGATTGTAATGGGAAGCAATGAAACAGACCTACAACACAATATAAATGTACTAAATGAAGAACTCACTGCATTAAATATCAAAGTGAATAATAACAAAACTAAAACAATGATCATAGGAAGAAACAAAAAAGAACACAAAATCCAGTTGGGGACCCAGAACCTCGAACAAGTTACAGAATTTAAATACCTGGGAAGTTACTTTCAGGAGGATGGTACAATTGAGTCGGAAATAAACGACAAAATCACAAATGCTAACCGGCTGATAGGTTCCATAAAGAAAAATTTCTAGAAAAAGAAAGAAGTACCGGACGAGACAAAGATTACAGTATACAAAACAGTTTTTGTACCAACCATCACATACGCGAGTGAAACATGGACTCTGACAAATAGACAAAAAAGTAAAATACAAGCAATGGAGATGAGATAAGGACAGTCAAGGGAAAAACAAAACTGGACAAAATCAAAAACGAAGAATTTAGAAGAGACCTAAACGTTAACCCACTACTCGACACAATAGAAGAAACAAAATTAAGATGGTATGGGCATGTGCGCAGAATGAGTGATCAAAGAATAGCAAAGCAAGCATTACAAGCCAAATGTCAAGGAAAACGACCAAAAGGCCGACCGAGGAAGACATGGCTCCAAGAGGTAAAGGAAGCAGCTGAGCACAGGGGCATCGCTTGGAAAGAAACACACGCGATGACGGCAGACCGTAACGTGTGGAGAACTTTCTGCAAACAACCAATGCCCAGACCGGAATGACACATCCCACCTCGACACCGAAAGGTAGAAGAGGAAGATTATGTATGTATGTATGTATTATTTTAAATTGTTCAGTTTTTTTAAACAAATTGTTTATGTTAATTATTAGACGTTACATATCCCTGAAGAAGGTTATGGTCATCACCGAAACGTTGGAATTGTAACAATTTTTAAAATATATTAGACTGATATTCCAATTATCTAAGTTTCTTCATTATTTAAACAGTCGATCATCGTATTTACTTTACATTACAATATACTGTTTCCTACAACCGAGTAGACATTTCCAATGACAGTTGAGTGCAGAAAGTGGATGCTCGCTGATCGAATAAATAAGAGTGTATCATCGTATCAATGGATACATGAAAACTTTTAACATTTTCAAGCGAATTTCAAAACAGAAAAATTATCTAAAATGATTTTAAATTATTTTGCAAACTTTTTAAATGGTCGTAGAAAAAATATTGTGTACACCACGAACAGAAAGTATCCTTGTCGCTCTTGCCTGGTTGTTATTTTCGGTTGCGTCTCGATAAACAAGCTCCATGCGCAAGCGGCAATAAACTACTTTCTGTTTAAGGTAGAAAAATAACTACTTACATAATTAGGAAGATCTTTATTTCCCTTAGAATTATTAGTTCTCTTGAACTGCTGTATAGTTATTTAGTGCCTTTTCTATTATTCAAAGAAAATTAGCAAATTATATTGGCGAATGACCTTTAGAGCATGCCATCATACTGCATTCAATGTCATCATATACCGTTCAAAGAATTGTCGAAATATTATCAATTTCTCTCCTAGGCAAAATATTACTAAGATCTACTAACCGGAGGTCCCAAAAAGATGCTTAAGAAATAATGAATCAGTCACGGTGGCACTAGTAGCTTTAAAAATTTGTTGTAAATCAAGTAATGAACGATGGAACAGACATTGAAATAAGTGAAAACCGACAATATTGTCACTATACGTTGCAAGTCGCGATTTTAATTGTCGGAGCTCATATATTAGAACACAAATACGAATTATCCGCTAAATTCTCATTAATATTTATGCGGAGTTAAAAATGGAGAAGAGAAGAAAAATTTGGATTAGCATAAAACCAGTTTCCAGAATTAAAGAGATTCATTCTGCCCGGCGCTGGGAAACGTTAGCTTTCACTTTTCCGCGGGACGAATTTGCATAACTGAGACGATGGGGAAAGGCGAGTGAACCAGGAATCGGTGCTCAAATCAGAAAATAGTTTCGAGGTCACGTACTGCAATTACTTTGAAGACATGTCATATATTTGCGCTGATTACAAAAATGAATTGTTATTAGTTTATTGGAATAGATACGCATACCATTAAAGTAATGTAGATTTTGATTTGAATATACTGAATATCAAAAAAGGAAATTGTTGAGAACTAGAACTTACTCCCAACGTCTTACAGCATCAATAAAGAGGAATATGCATATCAATAATATACATACTTCATTATTAATATGCTAAAAATATGTTCTAAATAGCGTTAGTATCAGAATAAAAGTGATTATTCACATTTTATAACAATGAGAGATGATGCTTGCAATGATCAAGTAATCAGCTTTGCTAATAAAAATCTGATGTGGACACCACATGACTTCCTTGTACGCGTATTATATTAGACCTATATTTTTTTATTGCACATATTTGACGTAATCTGACATTGACATTAAATTTTTAATCTTTTTCTTATTCTTTGTTCTAATCCAACAACTAGATGTTATAACAGTCCTAAACACAAAATTTCAACTTTCTACGGTTTACCGTTTTTGAGTTATGCGGGATATATACGTACGTACAGACGTCACAACGAAATTAGTAAAAATGGATTTAGGGATGGTCAAAATGGATATTTCCGCTGAAATCTCAAAACCGAAAATTTTCGTACAAGGAAGTAATAAGAATAAAAACTATATTACAAATTAAAACTATATTTTAATTTACACGTACGAATATTTTATTTTTACGTACCCTTACTTACAAACATTAATCAAACAACACCTTTAATCTCAATTTGCCGTAATTCACTTGTTTCTTTTCACAACAAATTAATTAACGTATGCATAGTCACACAACAAAACGCCATCCTACATACAACATATCATACTTTGTGACAAAGACATTATTTATCTTGGATACCATCGTGAATAGCAACATTGTTACACTCTCGCTATACTGTGTCACAGTGTCGCTATCGCAAGTGCATGGCACTCTGACACGACCGCGAAATCTCTATTAAATTGCTTTCATGTTTTGTTGTTTTAGCGTAATTGTTTTTCGTCCCGGTTTTGGAGAATTACAAAGGTGTGCTCCCGTGTCGTAGCTTTGTTTTCGCGAGACTTGCACCATTTTGTTAACAACGACGGAATAATTTACATTCTTGTCTAGTAGCACACTGCATTCTTTTGTTGAGGTTTAAGTACGTCTAACTAGGAGAGTTTTTGTTCAGATCATGCAAAATGTATGGCTAACGACCAGCGCAGCATTCTTTACATGTTTTTGTTAGATAAATTCTTTCAATGGTAAAATAATGTTGTTCAATTTGGAACAGTTTTGTCAATTATTTATAAAAGCTGGGTTTTGTCTTACTTCACCTTCATTTTAATTATCACCGAAAATTATAAGTATACAGGGTGTTATATTTTAATAGACCCAGCTAATATCTCGCTTATTTATCAACTTAGCAATTTTTTTCATATAACATGATTTATACAACAACATGTAAGCTAGTTGATGACGGATGTATATTCATGATATCATTTCCGGTTTATTAGTAATTAATAGCAACTTTGAAATTTCAAATGGAACATACTATATTTTTTTACAAATTTGAAAAGTGCATCAAATTTGCTTTACAATTATGTAAAATAATTCATATGTTACATTATTAAAAAGTAAAATGGCGGGCACTTTAATATACATCAAATCGGAAAGAGAATAGTGAACCATGACTGTGGCTTGTAATAAACAATTAACTAAAACAATTGTAATTATTATTATTAAACGAAATAATATTTTTTTGTAATAATAATAAATAGAATAAGAATAAGGAACACTTAATAACAACAAAATTATTTTATAACAAATATTCAAAATGACTCCCAGCCTCTTCAATGCATTTTCTCCCGATCTGACCACTTGATTTTTTTATGGAGCTACGTGACAGATTTTGTTTGTAAACGGACTGAAGAATAAAAATGAAGCTGCAATTGAATCTTTATCTGCTAACCAAATATAAAGGGCTACTTATTCTGTTTCAAAACTTTATGCAAAATGTATTGAAGAGGCTGGGAGCCATTTTGAATATTTGTTATAAAATCATTTTGTTGTTATTAAGTGTTCCTAATTCTTATTTTCTGTATTATTATGACAAAAAAATATTATTTAGTTTAATAATAATAATTACAATTGTTTTAGTTAATTGTTTTATTTCAAGCCACAGTCATGGCTCACTATTCTCTTTCCGATTTGATGTATATTAAAGTACCCGCCATTTTACTTTTTAATAATGTAACATATGAATTATTTTACATGATTATAAAGCAAATTTGATGCACTTTTCAAATTTGTAAAAAAATATAGTATGTTCCATTTGAAATTTCAAAGTTGCTATTAATTACTAATAAACCGGAAATGATATCATGAATGTACATCCGTCATCAACTAACTTACATGTTGCTGTATAAATCATGTTATATAAAAGAAATTGCTAAGTTGATAAATAAGCGAGATATTTGCTGGGTCTATTAAAATATAACACCCTGTATAAGGTTTATTTTTCCGTATTCAGATAAAACTATTTGTCAGATAAGTGAAAAAATATTACATCAAATTAAAATCGCAACCAATGTCAGTTTTTATACTTCTCATTTATCTGATAAAAGAGTTAATAATTACTTATAATTATGTAGAATGGAAAATTACTTATTATTGAAATAAAATAGTTATACAAAAAATTTTTAGTCAGAAGAGAGACGTCATCAAAATTTGTAACTAGAATAATGACGCCAAAGACGGCTACGTTTATAGGATATACAAAAAATTAAATGCAATGTGCGTTGCATAAATGTATAATAAATTTCCGAACATTATAAATACTTTAGGCATTATTTATGAAATATATAATACACAAATCACAACAAAATTGACAAGTGACATCGCAAAACAAAATGGAGTGAAAGTCGGATACAAATGTAAACGTTTTCAATGCCAGTAGGTACCAACGTCTGGTGAAGAAATGAACTCCATTTTTTTTAAATAAATTAAAATTTCTTAAAATACATTGACTAGTAGCACATGCTCTGTTTTTACCTGTTTTAAGAGCAGTGTATTTGGGTGTTTTAGCTATCTCTAACATGTTAAAACCGAGCCCTTAAAACACCCGAAAACAAAGCTTGTGGTATCAGTCATTGTGTTTAATTATGTTTTAATTGTAAATAATTGTAAATATGATTAATGTGTACTTTCGTTATTATAATTTTTTTTCGCAAGTAGTTTTCATTTTGTACAGTTCTATCCATGCCCTCTTTTGCAAAAAAATTGTTTATATATCTCTTTTTAATTTAAATACCTATTTTGGCTAAAGGATAATATTAGTTTAGTAAAATTTATGTGGTTACAATAAACCTGCTGCCTAAAATATTTCCCGAAATTAATTACTTTGCATATTAATTTCATGTAATTTGAATGTGTATAATAATGGTAAATATGTTGTAATTAATTGTACTTATGAAAATATTATCGTGCGCTAGATGCGTCATAGTTTTTAAATATAGACATTTAAAAAATAATTTGCATTAATATAATAATCATCAGTAGCGTTTTGAGTTCTGGTATTTCTTCTTATACCTTAAAAAAAACTTATCACAGAATGGCGGTAGTGATTTTAGATTGCCCAATTTAATCATTATTTATTTTAAAATTACTTATTTATATAAAAATTAGATAATAAAGTAGACAACAATAATAAATCCGGTTGGCAGGTAGCTTCCTCTTAGTTTGTATTATTTATAATGCCGATACTGTCATTCTGTTGCCCCTGATGATTATAAAGTCATGGATCGTATTTCAGTAGTTATAGGTAGTCGTATTAACTCATATAATGTTTATGTTATTGTACGATATATTGCTAATATTGTTTACGTTAACATACGTAATAAATATTATAGTACGGTGTTGTTTCTTTAAAAGCATAATGAAACAGTAACTAACAGAAACAAAATAAGTTACGCATAATTATCTTGTTCAATTAATAAGGCAATTGAAATTTGATATCGCGTACAATATAATAGATAACAACAAATAATATTATTAAATTAAACTGAATGTATAAATTTTTTCGTTACAGAACAGTTTAATATTTCTTTTTTTTCTAATATTGCAGCAACATTATCTGTACTTTTATTTCTTTTTCAATTTTGTTTCTTGATATAGAATGACCGTCTTTCACTCCAAGACATCCCATTTCTCTTTCTCGAACCAGAACAGAAATAATCAATTTTAAACTTTCCAATCAGCTGTGGAAATATTTCAGTGGAGAACAACTCTGTTCAAGTGACAGGCGCACTTATTTACATCTCACGGACAAAAGTTCGAGATACATCATTTCACGATCGTTTTGCTGAGCGGTGGCGGCGGACGGTGGCGATGGCGGCATCCAATGGCAGGCGACAAATTGCGCGGTTGGATGCGAACACAAGTGGCAAATTCGGGTCGATAGCAGGGCCTCCCTGTCCCCCAGTGGAGTTGGTGTCATCCCCAGCATTCGCAATGTGATGCCAGTGAATATTAAAGCAAAAACGACGCAAGCGCAAGAAGCCATGAAGTTTGAAATATTTGCGAGAATATTAACTAGAATTGTTTATAGCTTTAGAAATTAGTTCTAGAAGTATTTGACACAAACAGTAAGAATAATAAATTAAGGGCATATAGCTGGTAACTAACTTTATATTTCAAATATTAAACATTCCAAAATTATTTATTTTAGAAAACTGTGCTTAGATATATAGAACTAGATGTTGAATCATTTATCAGAAATCATTTAGAAACGTTCTATGATGTCTAATGACGTTAACCTAGGTGACATGAGTTAATAGGTAAATTATACTTTAAGTAGAGTGTCGTATTTAGAAAGAAATATATTGTGGTAATATATTTTATCTACGATCATATATGTAAGTAGACCATTAAAAACAATTTGCAAGAACAATAAATGCATGTTTATGGTTGCTGTGGGTTTACTGCACTAGTTATGTAATATATACAGACTGATTCTGCGAAGACGAAAGCCCCCCCCCCCCCCTAACTTTTTATTATAAGAAATATAAAAATTTTCTTCATATGACAGTTTTAGTATATTAAATATACTCTTTTATGACATATATAGATATTTTTTATAAAGTCAGGTTTACATGATACGACTATTAACTTTTATTTTTCAAATGGGAACCTAGAATTATTTTATTAAAATAAAAACCGCACTTTTTTTTCTCTTTTTAACGATGTATTACTTGTCATACATGTATATGAATAAATTCGAGATAAATAAGGTAATTGAGAAATCGGAAATGATTTTTATTCAATTATTCTAGGTGGCTATGCGAAATTTAACAAATTGTAACAAGGTAAAATTAATGACAACAATGCAAATATTTATTTGTTACTTGGTTCACGTGTTTTGTCATTAATTTTACCTTGTTACATTGTTTTTAATTTCGCATAGCCTCCTAGAATAGTCGAATGAAAATAATTGTAAATGTCTCAATTATCTTATTTATCTCGATTTTTTTTATATACATTTATGACAAGTAATACATCGATGAAAAGAGAAAAAAATGGCGGTTTTTATTTGAATAAAATAATTTTAGGTTCCCATTTGAAAAATAAAAGTTGATAATCATGTAAACCTGCCTTTATAAAAATTTCTATATGTGTCATAAAATAGTATATTTAACATACTAAAACTTACATATGAAGATAATTTTTCTATTTCTTATAATAAAAAAGTTAAAGGGGGGTTCGTCTTCGCAGAATCACCCTATATATATATATATATATATATATATATATATATATATATATATATATATATATATATATATATATAAATTTTTCATTTGTTAGGCGGTAATACTGCTATTTGACAGTATAATTCACAACTCGGATTGTAACGTAATGACATTGCTCGTGAAATTACTGCACTCTCCAAGGCTCGTGCACAACTTTTTCACTCGCAAGTAATGTGCTTGTTACAATTCTCGTTATTTATTATACTATTATTTTCCTATTTATCTATAAAAACAGGTAATGTTGGTGAAATTAAAGGTTTGTTGCGTGAACGGAAGATTCAGAGTACGCGGATAAAACGAGCTTGTAAGAATAAATGTGGATAAAGCAAAAGTCGTATGCAAAAATAAAAATGTTTGATGAGGTTGAATCTCATAAATAAATGTATAGTGAATGTTTCAAGAGCTCGTGTTACTCTAGTCTATTAGATGTAACATGCGTGATGTAGGTACTCTTATACAAGATGTGTGTATCTACAGAACTAGTCTTAATTCGAAAATACTCTTATTTATCTCTAACAATCAAACAAATAATACTGAAATTTCAAATAATGTTCAGGCAAGAAATAAACACAATCCAATTGGCACTATCACAATCCAGATATAATTAAAAATATTATAAAATATTTACAAGGCACAAATATATTTAATAAAATATAATGAATAAACAAAATAACTGTACCAGGCTCTAAATAAGTGAGTTATTGAAAGACCTATAAAACCATTAAATTAAATAGAAAAAGAAAATATTTCAGCACGCCTTTTACCCATAACTGGGTGTGGCATTCAGCCGTAGAAAATCTCGATAAGTGATATATAAGTTCAGTTATTAGTCGTCAAATCACGGTCTCCAAAAATGTTAGTGGAAGGAGAGCCACAGGGGTAGTTTTAATGTGGTGAAAATTGTTTATCGACTGTGGGAATCGAACCAGGATTCTCAAATCCACAGGCCGACTAGATACCATTGAACCACCTGTTCCTTAAAAACTAGTAATAATAATGAGTGAATCATGATCAAATTTTACTTTAAAATGTAGTTAATTTAATGCAAAATACTCGGTGTATTTTAAGTGCATTAGTGATAATTAAAGGATAAACTAATTGATGAATGGATTTATTAAAATTGACACCGATGCAATTTTCATTTGACGAATCAATTGTTTGCCATTTACCTATTATTTCAAAATAATAACTTTGTTTTATCTAATATGCAGGTATTTAAAAATAACAATATAAATGCAACTTTTATAAGGTGTACTTTTAAACCGAATATTTAAAAAATGCATATATGTTGAAAGTTGAAAGTTGAACACAGTGAGAATGAACTGAATTATCCTCCTCTCATCGATTTGACTTTTGCTCTAATTTCCTCTTAAAAGCTTCATTTTGCTTTAAAGCAGACAAATTAAAATTAACGGAATAAATCTTGAGTACTAGGCTGAAGTTTAAATGGATGCATTCGGTTCACATTGCCGTTCAGAAACATTTTGTAACCATGATTCTAATACTTTAATTTACCGCGGAACAAATGCGTTATTCTGAAAACAATTTATACTTTTGAAGTTTAATAATTAGTTATATTGTTAGTTCATGCAATGGAATTGTTAATTGTTTTGTATAAGAATGACTTAATTTGTAATTCACCAAAAAAAACATATATATATATATATAGGTATATATACCAATAAACTTACTTAAATAAAACTACATACGTCTAATTGAACTGAAAAGTGGATTAGTTCAAGCTAATCTGGAATCAATAAATTCAGAAGTGGGAATTGCGTGAAAAATTCAATCAAATAAAAAGATAGATAATTGTTCTGTTTTAGTAAGTATAATTTCAATTTTCTTTAATGTCACATGTAATACAACTTATGCTTAGGAATTTTTTTAACCATGACAATCGAAATATGTTGCCTTTTTTAGATATCCACCCAAATAGATATTTAAATGTAGTATACTTCGTACAACAAATAAAGTCAATGACGTAGGTAATTGTCAAGTCATTTAAGAGGCCATATATTTAAGTAACTTTTCAAAATACAGTAATGCATATAATGTGCGTCTCTCAAGCGTTTAAATTTCACTGAATTAAACTTGAATATGAAAAATTACGACTGAAAATGATTATGATGCTACTATAAACTATGTAGTCTATTTAGTGTAATTGGATTGAAAGTCCTGTTGTTGAAATAAATAAAAAGTGTATAATGTGTTATATAACAGACAATGCGCATATAAATAATTGATGTCCACCAAAATTTCTCATTAACTCTTTCACTCAAATCTCATTACTTTACACTACGAGAACAATCCATCCTATCATAATTGATCTCTTTATCTGTAAAAACACCCAACAAACCTCCACAAACAAATGCTAAAACATCATCAACAAGTGAACGAACATGACATAAAACACGGGGTTGTAATCTCTAATCTCTTACATAAACATCACACTGTACATCACGAAATAGTGCAGTTAGTGACTGGATATCATGTGCAGGTTTCACGGTTTCAGAATTGCTGAAGTGGTGAATATGGAGCTTTCGTGATGACGCGTACGGACAAAGCTTTGATCAAGATATCATAGAGTATGCAAGTCATGACACACTTCGACCGTACTGAATAAATGAAAGGGGAGAATAGATGATGAGTGAGAAGACAAATTGTTATTGTAGACGGTTCCTTTTTTTTCTAGTTTTGAAAATACATTCGTTTCTTTATTTGCTTCAACAAATTTACTGGTAATGGTATATAATCAAAGGAAAGCTACAAAATTAATGATGTTATAAAGATGTTTGTATTTTTATCTACAATAGTTTAAAAACGTCGACAGTGGAAAAAACAACAGTTTATTTACATTATTGACTTTGGCAATAGCAACTGTCGGTTTCAAAAGTAGTCCGATGAGTTTAAACTTGAATAACTACTTTAAAGAAATCACAAAAGATATGAAAGAAAAAAGTAGCAATAATTTGAACAGTTTTGTTCAATAATCTTCAGTTTAAATTTTTAAATTCATTAACTTAAAATATCGGTATTTAACAAAAATGCAACAATAAATTAAACGCTAGTTTAGTCTGTTTCAGAAACCAGTACCGTCAATTGTTGTTATATTAAATATCTGAGGTTATATTGACCAATATATTTTAAATATAAATTGACAAAAACTTATGTATTACATTTAGAGAATTTTTCAAAATCATAAAATGCAAGTTGAAAGGAATTTAAATAGAAACTAAACTTTTAAAAAATTCTTGAGTCGCCAAGCAATGCAACATTTTACTACTTACAAAAAACCTTCGTGCATATAGCTAATCATTTACTTTGCAGAATAGCTTCTATGAAAGAAATATTAAAATATATAAAATAATAAAAATAATATGTCATCACGCCTTTTACCCATTTTTGGGTGTGGCACTCTGCAGTAGCAAATGTCTGTAAGTTTTATATTTTTTTCGCGTGAAGTTCGGTTACCAGCCGTCAAATCAAACTAAAGATATTAATGGAGAGAGAGACACAGAACTAGTATTTAATGTAAAGAAAATTGTTTGTCGGCTGTGGTAATCTAACCTGGGTCCTCAAATCGATAACATTGAGCCACCTAGCCCATCTAAAACATCATCCTATAAAAATATTAGGACATAAATAATCATCATTTATTGCATTTAACATTAAAAAAAATTAAATTAAAAAAAATGTATTTCACAGATTATATAAAACAACCTACAATTTTTTAAGATCTTGTCTCAAAATCACATCAACAAGCTTGGTAAAAATACAATCTAAATAATTCCGAGAAATTATGGAAAACACGAGAGTACATATGCTTCATGGTTCTATTTTGTAAATTATTCACTATTATATAGAATTATTTTTGATTTTATATAGATAAAAATAAATATATCATCATGCCTTTTGCCTATTATTGGGTGTGGTACACTGTCATAGCAGATCTCCATAAGTTATATATTAATGCGCTTGAAGTGCGGCTACCTGCTATAAAATCACGGCCCCCAAAGATATTAGTAGTGAGGAAGTTATGAGAGTAATTTTAATGTATTGGTTTATCGTTTGTGGGAATCGAACCCAGCTTCTCAAACCCACATTCTGACTTAATCACTCTGAGTCAACTACCTCATAATTTCAACTTTTTAATGTATATTGTTGAATAAATTGTAGTCCATTTTTATATATTTGCATAAATAAGGTTGCTAATTTTGCAAATATATTAGTTATATTATATTGACGAATTGAAGCACGTATTAAGGAAGTAAATTTGTTAGATATCACAAATATAAGATACGTCGTATAATCAATTGATTCTTATTTACATTATCGTACAAATTCTGCTTCGCAAAATCTCACCCTCTCTAATAACATCAACTATCGATTAGTATCAGTTCCACGATCCTGTCTTCTAGCTTCATCCTCATTCCAATCCCGAATCCTGCACATAATCACCTCGGCAGGAACCCCGAGCACGGAACCAGGACACGGCACTATGCAGGATTACACGGCATGCAAGGTTGGGTCGCTTGCATCCTCTGCTTGCCGCAGGCTCAGCGCATGTAACATGTCTGCTGGCTACGCCATGTGTTCGATCTGTATGTAGCAGGGATCGGCAAATGCGCTGCAACTGCGAAAGGATTAACTATTTGCAACTAAATTACAAGTTTATCGCGTGTGTTAATACCGGAAATGTGCCCTTAAATATTCGCGTGTACTGACATTGTAATGGAGAGTGTGGATTGTTTCTGGTCTTGTTGAAGTTGTAATTGTTTGTGGAACGAAGCGAGGAGACGTGTTATGTCTTCTTGCAGTGCAACTACTAAACTATCATTACTACGAGTATAATGCTATTCAAATTGTTACTTCAATGAACTTAAATCTAACTTATGGAAAATTTATTCCAATATCGAACTGTTATACATATGACTGAATATGTAAAGCTATATTAAATAATGGATTTGAATGCTGATAATGTGTTGATTCATCATGAAGGGAGAATATCTTGCAAAATGAGGATTAAAAGAAATTACTCATTAAAATTATAATTAAAATCATTTTACTATATATCATTATTTATATATTATTCGGAGTAGGTTTTATTAAATTTTGACACAGTATTTTTTTCAATTTTCAGCTAAAAGAAGTTTATATAAAGTCTATTTTATTTTGGAAAACAGTAAAGTAAAATATTCGTTACTCTTTTTGTTTATGTTATTTAATTTAAATAGTTATTTGATTCGTATACTTAACCGAGAAATGATTGTTTTGGGTATTGGAGAATCGGTCATCGAGGTGATAGATGAGACAAACGACAATCTGAATACGCCAAACACATTTCACAGTTCAGATATAAACAAATTTTGTATGAAACTGGATTATACAAATTATATAACTGTAATATTTATTACAAATTTATCGTTTTAACAGAAACTGCTACTGATAACGTTCGATAAAATAGTAGTAGTACAAAAAAGATGAACTTCGAAGACAGAATTTCTAACTTGGAAGTTAACTTTTATAGTTACATAAAAAAACGAAATTAATTTCATAACAAAACTGAATCCTGAAATTACTACATTTATGACATTTATTTTAGGTGACTCAGTGGTATCGAGTCGGACTGTGGATTTCAGAACCCAGGCTCGATTCTCACAGTTGACAAACAATTTTCACCACTTTAAAATTATCTCTGTGGTTTGCCCTCCATTAACATCTTTGGGGGTCGTGAATTGTCGACTGGTTAACGCAGTCATGTGCATAAATATAATAATATAACCAAGATCTTTATTTTAGAGAGTATAAGTCATACAAATGAAAAGAAAATTGAGAGAAATGTACATAATGTAAATTAAATTACAATCTTAAGTAACATTCTGAAATGAAAAATAAATATTTATTTAGATAAAATGAGTAAATTAATTTCTTTATCCAAGTCAGTACAAACTACAAAGTAAATTGAACTTAGTACAAATTCGTTTAGGTTTTGTTTGATGTTTCGTCTACCGTCTACATCTAACAACGACAAGGCAAACGTCGGCCGTCGGCATCTGGGCAGGGTGAAAGATCGTGCTGGAAAGTACAAAGTATCGGAAAGAGACAACTTAATAATTCATTACACTTGCGACTATTTCTTTTCAAAAGTTTGAATAGTACTATTCTGAGTTACAATCGATTCCAACAACGAACAAGCAGAAATGTAATAGTATTCAGAAACTTCAACAAATCTTATTTTGATGAGAAAGACTTTGCAACAGGTTAACATTTTAAATGGTATAAATAAATCTTTAATATTTTTACCCACTTTTTAGCTACTCAACAATTATTCGCAAACAATCGTCAATTAAATTATAGCAGAAAAAGTAATTAAACCAGATAATACAATTAATTTTTAAATGATTTGTCTTTTGTCTAATTATTCGTAAATCTCGGAAAATAACAAACACTAATGATAATTCATTTTAACATCAATTCCTTGCGTAACTCGAAAACAAATTACAAGTTTAATTTATTTCACCCACAAATGTAATTAATTTCGTTTCAACTACCGGCGATGTAGGAGAACTATTATTTGTTCATTAAACAAATTTTAATTATTCACACGCAAAACAATTCATTTTTGCAAACGATATAAAAATAAGCACAATACAACATATTGATTACCACATATGGAGAAATTGGAAAAACTATTTAGTGTTATCTGCGACGCACTTATTTTTTATTCTAATACTTTATTAATTATACATAGTGAAACAATTTAAGAATTATATATAGGTCAAAAATGTATTGAATTAACATTATAAGTAAAGCAATTTTTAAATAATGATCCTCAAATTCGAACTAATTTATCTAATACAACTATTTGTGTATTTTAAACATATAATCTGTTAAAATTTAAAAATATTTTAACGTTAAAATTCGGTATTTAGAGATCACAAATTTGAATTTATTTTAACGTTACTGTTTTGAAATTGAAACTCTATATTTTGAACTGAATATAAGTAACTAAACTCCGGAAACTTTTGTACTAATATTACTATCGTTGACTTAAAATTCGATCAATATTTTGATCTGATATTACCAGTCGTAATTTTTAAATCAAAAACTCAAAGTTTGAACGAAATTAGTGCCAAAAAAAGAGTAAATATTATTTTCAAAAGTAAGAAATTCGAGTGCTATGATTTATAATAAAAAATTGTCTTCAATTCTCTAATACTTGGTGGAAATTATGTTTTTCTTCATTTATGCTGCTTTATATAACAGAAACTTAATCCCAATTACAATACAGGGTTCCAACTCACCGAGCTGCAGTGAGGTAGATCATGTATTTTTCTAAAACTGTCAAAAAATGTTCATTTTTTCACTAATATCAATACGCGAAGTACGTGATTTTTTGATCATTTACATTACCATAACAACGCGTATTTTGCGCATTATTTTGCACCCTAGTGCGCAAAACGAATATTTTGCGCACTGTTTCGTATTTTAGTGCGCAAAATGAGTATCCCGTGCACGCTCCCAAATTATTTGTTGTCAGATTGCATTAGTTACAACCCATCAATAGTATCAAATCAATATTATTGTTGTTTGTTTTCTTTCAATTTATTTAAATAAATCAATAATTATTGTATTATTCTTTACTTACAGTTGTAGAAAAATTGTTGTTTTTTGGCGCGTTAGAATTTCTTTTATTGTCTCGACCTGCGGTCTCGACTAAAAGTAACATTCTCACATGCAACAAAAAACTCTCATTTTGCGCACTTAATAGAAAAATAACTATTTCAGCTTGAATGGGATTCCAACTCTGGATGTTCGGATTCGAATGCCGTAACGCTAACCATACCACCGCACTGCTGGACATAATTGTGTAGCAGTTTTAAAATTAGAATAGCTACTATTAAAGCATTAAATAATATTTTTTTAGTTTAAAACCTTCCTAAATAAATTTAGAGAAGAATGAAACAATTTTTATTTGAAATTTGAGTATTATTGCACCACTAGTATTGATCATAAATTCAAACGTTCCTTAATTATTCGAAGAAATACATACATAACATCACGCTATATCCCATTAAATGGGGCAGCACGAACCCCTGAAACATTCATAGAGCATCAGTGCACATCAACATTCTCATCGTGAAATAATAAGAAATAATGTTTCAAATAAAAGTGATCAATACTTAATTCTGTGATACTTTTATTTGAAGCATTTTATTTAAGAATACTTGATAACAAAATTAATTTCTCATTCATATTTAATGGTCATGGATTTTTAACGTATGACAAAAATAATAATAAAAATTATATTTTAATTTTAGCGCTAATATAGAAAATTACTCCATTCTATTGAATACATTATATTAATTAATTTCCCTATAGTTTATCACATTTGTCCTACATCTATTGTTCTTCAAAACAATAGCTACATTACACGTTTAGTTGTGTTACTAATTTCCCCAAAACTACAACACCCTAAAACTAAGCAATCTCCTCCACTTTCATAAACAATCTTCATTCTGATTGATGCGTTAGAATTAACCAGGAAATAACTGGGCATGGAAAATAACAAACGCCACGAAATATAACAAGAGAGAATTTCCTCGTGTCGGTAATCGATTTATTTGCTTTTTGATAGGTGTGTACACAACATATTGTTTGTAACAATGGCTACGTGTGACCTCAGCAGTCGATACATTATTTAAATGGAAGTAGTGTAGGGTAATGATTCGAATTTCTTGTTTTGTGGAAGTGTTTGTATGGTAAATTAAAATGGATGTCGTTAGAATGATAAGCTTTATTTTCCTGTCGATGGAACTGAATTATTTCATTGCATCGAATTGCTTCGTGGTGATATTTTATCTGATTTTAGGATGTTGTAATTAAAATACTATCAATCTTCGTTGATAAAAGAAGAATCATTAGTTTCTTTTTATAATTCAATATGCATTATGTATGTAATGTAGGTCAGTAAAACGATTTATATATCTATTAATTTATGAACAAAAATTAAAACAATTTATTTTTAAAAACCTTAATTTTATATTTTATGTTTTCTGGATATAAAATATTAAAGGCAAACGGATTTGAATGTACGAAATCTTCATAAACGATAGTTACATCAACTGAACTATGATTAATACGAGTGGGGAAGAGGATAAGGGTATAATGTGTGTTTAATTTTCGAATTTTTTTGACGATTTCAATTAACTTTGACAAAAGTTAATATATAAGTATATTATTTTTACGGGGTAGGTGGCTCAGTGGTCGGAATGTGGATCTTGAGAACCCTTGTTCGATTCCCACAGACGACAATTTTCACCAATTTATATCTACCACTGTGGCTTCCCCTCCACTAACATATTTGAGGGCCGTGATTTGACGGCTGGTAACCACATTTCACGCGAAGAAATATATCATACCGAGATTATCGAGATCTGCTTCGGCTGAGTGCGACACACAGTAATGTATAAAAGGCGTAATGATATATTTATTTTATTTATTTATTTAGTGAAAGTGAGTCAGAAAATAGTACTTCGAAAATTGAAGAAGGAGGCCGAAACATTAAATACAGTGAACTGCGCAATAAAATAAATTGAGGTTTTATTTTCTTTAAAAAATAATAACTTTGATGAATAATAATCCATTATTAACTATTCCTAAGCAAATAAAAACAAATTCATGACAGAAGGCGAGATAAGTAATAGTATGTTGCTAGGCCAGTAGTGAAAAACGAAATTCATATTTTCCCTTATATATATATATAATCACAATACAACATATATTGATTACCACATATATATATATATACCTCGTTATAGAATATGTACTTTCCTACCGTGGTGTTTAATGTACAATCTGTTTTCTTTTTAAAAATTCATAAGATACTAAATTAGATACGGTCAAAGCTTGGCAATTACATAATTGAATTTGTTACAAAAGAAACACGTAACACATTTTCTTTTTATCATTTTACTTTATCAATGTTTTTTAAAGAAACTAGACATGATTTAAAAAATGACATTATTGTTATGTTATGTGACAAGATGCATATTTATAATGCTTATCAAGTGGAAAACAGTGAATTCTGATGCATAATTTCGAAGTGTGACAAATTTATAATAACTAATATTAAAAAAAGATTTAACGATGTCAAGCTTACAGTGATAAAACCATCAAAGATATTGTTGTATACATTTTCAGATGGCGATCACAAGGAATATAAGTTTAGTTTGCGTCATGACGTCATAAAGTGCTCAGTGTTCAGTGTTGAAGATATAAAATATTTACACTCTGGATAGAATATAATGTCAAACAGTGTAGGTATCCATATAATACTCCTATACATTGAAAAGCTTTTATGGCTTAAAAGTAGTGCAGTATGTCACCTGTGTACAGACTTTGAAGTAACATAACCTGACGTAAACTATGTATCATGTAATATAAACAGATAAATAAACCGTAAAGCTAAATATAATAAATTGTTTTCGTAGAAAAACAACAAAAAAAGAAATTGATTTTCAATTACAATACTACGTAACGTTGGTTTAGTGAATAATCAAATTGCTTATTTAACCAAAATTACGCTCTATTATGTTTGGTACATCAATCAACTTTAACAAAAACCTTAAAATAGAAACAAACATTTTAGTAAATACAACCGCTGATAAAAACTACTTCATAGGAAATAAATTTAACATTTTTATTACGACAACATTGTAACTTCAGATTTTAGTTGTAAACCGAATCACCAGGTTACAATAGTATTTTTAAGATATAAGTTGGAGTCAACAAGATTTGATCATTCTATTCACGAAACCACGGCTGGTTGTACATAATTCAATGTTTCTCAAAGAAGCGAAGTCGCGTTTGAATTATCCAAGGTGGCGCCAGACATGTCGGTGGGCTATAGAGGAGCTTTAGGCAGAACAGTGGGCGATAGGACAGCGTTAAACATGGCAGTCAGTGTCGAAGAGGCGTCTCACTAAATATTAATATATTGTTAATTTTCAACACATTAAAATTACTTCTATTGCTTCAATAACATCTTTGGGGCCGTGAATTGACGGTTGCTAATCAAATTTCACGTACAAAAATACATCACTTACCAAGATCTGCTACAGGGAATGCCATTCATTAAAGGGTAAAACGCGTGATGATGTACTTATTATTTTGTATTATTTTAATAAAATTAATATCATTAGGTGATTATTAATTAATAACTAAAACATAACATGTCCGTTAGAACGATGGTGTGGATAGCAATATGGAATTCGAATCTCACGCAAACTAAAAATTATATAAACTACTACACTGCGGCTCGGTGAATGAGGACCCTGTACTGTAATTGGGATTAAATTCCTGTTGTACAGAGTAACAAATAAATAAAATCTATTTTTTTAACTTAATTAATGGTATTAATGACTATAATAATGACTTTCTTTATGTAGATATATTTTTTTGTAAATATACAATGAAGTAGGACATGTAACCGAAACGTTAAAATAATAAAAGTTTTTATTCAAAAATGGGATCATGGGATACCGATTTAAAGTGGTTAATTTATCGGTTTTTTTTAATTGAATATTATTTTTAACAAATATATATATATATATATATATAAAATAAAAAAGTACAATTCAATTTATAAATTTGTATTGTGTATCTATCTACAGGTTTCAGAAAAATATAAAATATTTTGGAACAAAACAAAAAGTAATTCTATCAGTCTTATACTTACATAAACAAAATATCACATTATATATTATATTTTCCAGAATATCTCCTTTCAATTAACTTCTGAAATTAAATTAAATATATCAAAGAATTCATGTGTAACTAATAAAACAAAAAGACAACAAAGGAATATTAAATTTTTTTCAGAACTAAATTATGTAGCAATAAACGTTATTGTTAACTGAAACCGATTTAATATTTTTTTTGGTTACAGGTTACTGTTATTTGTTATTTTAATAATAACGGTGAAAATTACGGTTACCGGTTCTAACTTTTCGTTTAAAATGTCGGTGTTTCAAACCAGTTCTCTTTAACCATTTTTGTACCTTGTAATAAAGTCAAATAAATATATTTTTCGTAACACAAGCACAAGAAACGCGTTCTTATTCCCTAATTTTAGAGAGAGAAGCACATTATGTTTCTCTCCCTAGGTAGCATGTTTCTCTGCCTAGGGAGATGTTTCTCTCCCTAGAGACTACGATTATTAGCTGTTTGCGGCGTTTCCTAGGTAACTAGTTCGCAACCCATGTTTGACATTTGTCCCGATAAAACGGTAATTTTTGTGCTCTTGTTACGAAAAGTATAATATACTTCACGGGAGGGTGCGATTATCCCATGATGCATAACATACTATTTTAATATAATGCACACATGCAGCCCATGCCGGATTTAAAACTTTTATTTCAGTTAATTGGCTTCACTTTACATATAAGTAAGTGACAGTGTTCTAAATGTTCCAGAGCGCTGTTTTGATTCGTGATAACGTGGTAAATATTAGTCCGGTTCATTAAATTATAGTAAATGTCGTTCTAGTTCGTGAGATTATTAAAATTATTGTTTGGATTTCTAAAAAGCATTGACATTTCTCCGTTACGGTTCATACAAAAATACAGTAATTAAAAATATACTACTTTTATTTGAAAAGTACGAGTCGCACTATAATTTCGAATTAGCATTCCGGTTTGTTAAATTTTACATTTCGATCTCTGATTGGCAAGAAAACAAGAACTTTTCCTGGTCTATATAAGCAACATGATACAGAAGGTGTTATCACTAAGGGCGATGGAGATCCAAAAAAGTTAAAAAAGCACTATTTTATACAGGATACATTTTATTTATTTCTTGTAATTAAATATTTTCTGATTTAAATAAACGTTTTCTTTTTTACGGTAATAATTTTAAATTATTGTGTCTAAAAATTGTTTTCATAATCTTTATTTTGCGAAACCAATATCTATCTCAAGTTATTATTACCAAATGTTTGTTTAATAAATCGCTTGTAATGACAGACCAGTTCCAGGGTGCGTTCGTAATTGCTTTTGATAAAAAATTTCATTCAATTTCAATGCTGCGATCAATGTTTCTCCCTCTCTGTCATTTTTGTGCTTACGCTACTGGGCTGACTGTTTGCCAGAGATCAAAGTGCATGGATGCGTCACTTTGTGAACGAATCCTGTAGTGCTGTCGACAGCGCCGTGAGCAGCAAATATATGAACTATAATAAAAGTTTTTTATGTAGCGTCACTTGATGTGGAAGTTTTTTGTAATATTGGAGTAAGGAGTTTACTTGTTGTTCGTTTTACGAGTTCTGTTTTTCAAAGATATTAGGTTTCGTGTTCAAGACGTTATTATTTAGATGTTTTCTCTATTTGTACTCAGTTTAGATTGTCGAAGAAATGTTATAATCTTATACTTATTGTAAAACTTGTTCATAATAAAAGACGTAAATAGTTATTAGTGTATTTAGTGCGCAAAGTAACAGTTTGTTACAGGAGAGAAGAAATTCTAGGTTAAGACTGACTCAGGTCTACGACTCTATTAAGGCGGTAGGAACACTTTATATACAAGACACATAGTAATTTGTGGACATAGAGCAGAAAGTAGATCATTGCCAGTCGCATATATTGTTGATTGAGGTGACGTCGAGAAAAACAACCATACAAGAATGGCAAGGACGCTTTTTGCTCGTCGTACACACAATATTTGTTCTGTGACTATTTAGAAATGCTTGAAAAGGAATTTAATAATTATTTAAGTAACAAGACCTAAAAAAGACACTTTACTGAGTGAGCAAATAAGGAGATGTAGACGAGCTTTGAAAGCGTTGCGTTGAGAGCTCGGCATAAACGCTTTCAGGGTATGTTACATACAATTTGTTTACCATCAATGACATATTACCTACTTATGATTTGACATATGACTGAAATATATTTGAGCAAAACAAATTGATCACCACCTTTTTATGAAATTTAGGGATCGGTAAAGTTTTACCGATTCTTCTGGTCATATTTCCCCATCTAGATTGGTAAATACTTTTCAAATCTAAAAAGTTAAAAATAAAAGGCCTAATTTTCTGAACAGTCACGAAAAATATATTTTTTTACAGTTTTTCGGTTAAGAACTTCATTTTTATAAGTTGATAGTTTTCATGTACACATAGATACAATGATACTATTATTTTCCTAATCGGCGAGTACCAAACGTCAACTATCTGATTTCTACTAATAATTGGAAATGTTTACTTTCTGCTCAGTCGCAGAAAAAATATTGTTTTATAAAAACGTACATTTTTAAATTTTTATTATTTAGTATTACAATTTCAGTTTATCGTGTTAAATAAATTTTCGCGTATGTAAAAGATATAAAGTCTCAAAAATGTTTATATTTATTCGTTAATATCATTATGAAAACTTTAATAATTTTTATCGTTTACATTACTGAAATATTTACGAATAAATATTAACATTTTTGAGACTTTATATGAAGCCAATGTAAATTTCGTTAGATGGTTGATGGAATATTTCTGTGTAACAGAAGTTAGTGAAGGGACAAATAACATTAAAGAAATATTTTAATGCGCAGAAAACTGTGAATTCCTTGTACCGTAATTAATATTAATTTAATAAAATGTATTATTGGTATTGATAAAAATGTATTACGTCATTTAAACCTCAAACAAAGCCAAACTAACAAACGACCACAATAAATTACTGGCATCTAACCCGGAATAAAAGTAATAACCAAACATTATAAAAATGATTTCCAATAAATCACCACAAACCAAAAGTCACAGTTTGTTGAAGAATAGGAAACTTTGTTCAGGTAAATTCGAAAATTATGCGTGGTGTACAAATGTACTTTTTGGGTTCCCAATGTTCGTATTCAGCTGCGGGATCTCTGGAGTTTGTGACAAATTGTCGCGGGAGATAAATGTTTTCTTCCACTAGGTTGAATACTAAAGTCGTTACCACTGAACGATATTACTGTAGGTTTTTGTTTTCGCGTATTCTTCTATCTATTGTCAGGGGACAGCAATAAAACGTAAAACACAACTATTGTGTCGAATGTGGTTGGACTGTGTCGAATACAAATCAGAAATCGAGTTAAATATTGGTGACAAATATTTCACCTAAGGGAATGCAAATGGATTATTTTATATTCCAGTTTGCTTTCTGGAATAGTTTAAAAGATGTATAAAATTATGAATATGAAAAAAGTAAATGTTCCAATTTCAAATTTTATGCGTTTACGATCATGGTAGAATGAAAAAATAAAGCACTTTCAAAAGATTTTGATAAAAATAATGTATATAATATCCGTTAAACATTTCTAAATTCTCAAATAACTATGGTAGAAAATTTACTTTCCTTTTCTATTTATTTAAAGTTTTTTCTTTTAAATATTAAGTTTTTGTTTTAAGAACCAATAAAGAACTCGATAAATAAAAAGCGCATTAAGAAATCTAGTTTTTTTTTTAATTACAAAATTATTTCGTTATGATATTATTGATTATTAGCCTGTTTTTATAAATATTTACTTCATGTAAAGTACAATTATTTTGCGATTTTGAAAAAATTCTTTCTGCTTCATAATCAGTACATTAAATATAGGGTAAGTGAAAAAAGTTGTGAAACATCTTGTATATTTATACATTAACAGATTTAAAATAATCAAAAAAGATTGACAACGGCAACTAAAATATGAATCAAAATCTTTTAAAATTACATTATATTTATAATTTATAAAGCAAAATATTTAGATTAACTTAAATTCTCACCAAAAAGTCAAAATAAAAAAATAAGTATTTCTTTATATAATGTATTACGCCCTGTAAGTGATGTTATGTTGCGAGTGAAGTATGCTATGGTTCCCAAATATGTTTGTATTAAGATTGTCACAGAGATTCCAAAAGAATTGGATGTATAGTTAAAAGTTAAAGTTTACAGGATTTTACCTTACGAACTCTCATTTGGTTACTTTTATTGATTAAGTGTAATTTAAATTATAGTTGATCACAAGCAAATTTTAAAACGTAACCTAACCTAACCTCAACATCTATCACAAAATTATGCCAAGCAGAAATGCAGAACAAATCTAAATTAAACTTATGCCGCAATATGTAAATTGCTGGCTTATTATTATTTTATTAATAGTAAATTTTCATGTAGTAATCTACAAAATTGCATCTACTCTCAAAAAGGAAATTAGAATGCAGCTATTATAATAACGAGCATCTTCCTGCGATGATATCCTGCATATTTTTGTAGTTTCTTTTCCGCTGCTCGGAAATTGAGATTGTAAATAGTTTCTCATGCGGGATGCTAAGAATTTTGAAGAGTAGCTTTACCAGAAGTGCACAGAACACACAGTAGAGGAATTTGCATTTATAATGAATGGAATTCGTGGAATTATTCATTCAAAAGTTCTCGCGACGACGCAAAATAGCACGCAATTAATGGATAGGAATGTCAATTACCGATACAGCAATACGAATCTGGTGTTGTGAAGCTGTGATTCTAGGAAGAAGTAATTGACTTGAAAATTGCCTTTTATATCCGCAACTAAATATAAAAGGGAATCATTTTTATTAGGTCTTCATTGTTTTTAAACATTCAGTTATTAGTTTCTAATTTAGTAAATAAAAATCTAAAAACAAAAACCGCAAAGAATCGTAACCTAAAATTGTTTATTATCATCAAATAATTACCAATTAAAAATAAAATTTACAGAAAGAAGTAAATATAAAAGGATATGTTGGAACATGCCAACAGAAACGTAGACTCATTTACATGAGTTTAAATCAAAATCAAGTATCTATTTGATATTAACATACTGATTAGCTAGAAAGTAGGTTTACTTTAAGTTGACCCTTAATTAGTAAATCTAAAAGTGACGTTAAAATAAGCAAAAAATGATATATTTCAGTAAATTTGATCTGATCCAAAAGGCAAATGCAATACGCTTATAAAAATGTACTAAAACAAAAGTGTTATTTGTTTATTAAGAGAGTAAAGTGATTCTTTGTTACTCGAACACGGTAATTGCAGCGCGAGCTGAAGGCGAGAGCTGCAATAGTGTGATACACACATAATTTTTTCTACGATTGCATCTTAAATTTATTAAAAGACGTATATGTACTGCAAACAAATTCGTTCTGTCAACTATCAATATGACAAGTTTATATTTTATTTGTATCCCTGGTAACTATTGAAATAAGCGCGCATTTTACATCTTTTTCGCGTGTTGCCATTGGAGAAGTGCGACAAAGATATTTTTCTATTGTTTCACAGAAAATGTCAACTGTACGATGACAAATGAGAGCGTAATTGTCAATTTTTCATAGCAATCGTAGAAAAATTAATATTTATTACAACAAAATTTACAAAAACTTTAGCTGTTATCAATGAGAAATTTTCAAATTAGATTTTGTGAAACGTCTTCCTTCTGGAAAATAGTGTTTGCAACATACTTGCATTATATTTTTAGTCGCGGACAATATTATTTTTGTTTCAGTTAATATTATTATACAACATTTATTTTAAGAGTAACTAGTGCTCGAGTTAAAATACAGTTTATTTAAAATTCTTTCAAAAATAAACACTGAAATTCTCCAGGTGCAAACATTTAATTCAATGAAAACAAACTGAGAGCATGTTAACATCTTTTTCAATGTTTATAAACATAACCTACTTTACTTCTTTACAGGGTTCTACATAAAATGCAATAAAAATGAATGAAAAGAATAAATATTCATAAGAGGTGCTTCATGTTGTACTTCACCTTTTTGTTTTTATTATTACTATATTTGTTATCACATGTTTTAATTCTGTAGTTGTTTTCATTACGAATTACTCGCATATGACTTTTCTAAAAAATATTATTTATAACACCTACATTTTATTTAAAAGATTCGGCTTGGCCATGTAAATGTACTCGTATATAGATTTAAATATTGGGAGAGAGATTAAGTAGACGACCTAGGAATACATGGACGGATACAATTGAAGGTTTTTCTCGAGAACAAAAGATACCAACAGCGATGAATAAACGAATTTCTATGAAAGGATGTGCTAAAATAGGTTTTTTTTGCCGAAATTACAAGATAAGTTAAAAATATATACATTGTATGCTCTGTACTAGATCACCATAACTCACTATATTTTTGTGATAATTGCATTTTAAATTATCAGTTTTATTTAGTTTTTTATTATATATTTCTCTTTCCATTTAATGTACCTATATAAATATTTGATATTATATTAGTATGGAGTAGGTGGTATCGAGTCGGCCTGTAGATCTTGAGAATTCTGGTTCGATCCCCACAGCCGACAAATAATTTTCAACAAATTAAATTTACCCCTGTGGCTCCCCCTCCACTAACATCTTTGGGGGTATGATTTGACGGCTAGTAACCGCACTTCACGCGAAGAAATATATCACTTACCGAGATCTGCTTCGGCTGAGTACCACATCCAGTAATGGGTGAAAGGCGTGATGATATATTTATTTTATTTATGTATATTTTTAAATAAAGTATTCATTGCAATTGGAACGATTAGAACATATCTTGAGTTATGCTCAATTTATTCAAAATTGATGTTATTTAGTAAATGGAATAGTCACCTTTTTATTTATTTGGCGGGATTTAATTATATTTAGAGTTGGTATTGCTACATGAAATGTAATGAATTATCGACTTTTTAATGAACGTAATTCAAAATGATCATTTTTATTGTATGATTATCTTGTTTGATATGTTTTGTGTATTCGTGCGAAGATAATGGGACAAAGCTAATTGTTATGCTGGATTCGAAATGAAAAATTTTATGGAATCATAACTATGGTGCGACTAAAAAAAAATAATAATATGACTAACAAAGTGCATTCCGGTAAAAAAATCAGTTTCGTTGTAGGTTTCAATCATTTTTAAATAGTTGTCAAATTTTGTCGGCCTGATTACAAATAAAAATAGTATATGTGTATCTTTTTACTATTGTATTATTTATTTGGATGAACCGCAATCTTAATGTTTATTAGGAATCTGAATAATTTTAATAATCTTAAGAATAGGAATAATTTAAGAAGTATATATTCGACATCTCTGTCTGTCTAGTAAATATGTTTTTTCAAAAATTCTAATAGGAATAATATTTATCATAATTTCACAAACTGAAACCATATTTACCACAATTTCACAAACTGGAATACCGGTCCGATTTGTTGATGTGCGTTTCTAGCCCTGATGATATGTATATATTGCACAATTATCTGGCATATAATATATCTGCCACTTTAATTAAGGTTATTGTTTTTTAAATATCTTTTAGAAGAAATTTTATACACGTTGCAAAATCGGCAACAATGGAAAAACATTTAAAATAATATCATATCAGAAATTAGATATAAATTATGCTAGTTTTACAGTACGTTCATCAAATAATAAATGTAGGCTATATACAGTTAATGTTGACATATCTCTTTATATTATATAAATTAGTATGTATCATAATTATAATCAAAACGTTATAATAAAATTATAATTAGTAAATTAACACTGTTACACAAATTTATTTGATACAGTGATACTGTGATACTCAACAATATCATTTACTCATTCAGTAGTATACAATAACTATCATTTGCAAATCCATATTGAAATATTACGAGACTATAACAGTAAACTATAATTCCTCTCTTTCAATAATGCATTTCATAACGATCTAAATTAATAAAACAATATCTCATTATCTGTATCTGTTGCTAATAATAAATTCATTAAAATAGAATCATGATGATAAAACATATAAATTTTTCATTAGCGACACTAATTTTTACCCAATCATATTATAATTAATTAGTCTATTGTTCTAGAGGAAACAACGGTGTAACGTTTAATAGACGCTTTGATATTCTAGTGGGACGAAGCTAGTAACGTTGTCTCGGATGACGACGGAAACAATACAGTAATTTGTATTGGAATCGACAGGCGGCTCTGATGCAATTTCCATGAACATTCGACGATCGGATGATAGTTAATGTGATGAAGTTTATTCCTGTCAATTGTTTTGTTAGCCAATTTAGCTGTATATTATGGAAATTTATTTATTTAGTACCGGAACAGAATATTTCACTTTTTCAGTGCATCACAGGTCGACATATTTACTTCTTGATGATGTATAGACTTTTTAAAACTTAATAATGACGATACCAAAAATTTGTGTCGATCCCTCCGTCAAAAATCATTTAAAATAAATTTGCTTCAAATAAAATTGAAAACATATTTTATACATTTATAAAATAATTTAGGAACGTTTGACGGTAGAAAATACTAACGTTTTTGCTGATTTATCTAAAAATTAATCTATTGACTGAAAACATGTACAAAGTGAATTCCAAATTACTGAGACACAATTTTCAATGTTTGAAGCTAAGACTTCTCGAGAAGCTATAAATTTTCGTATTTCGTACAATAATTTGTAAATATAAGATTACACACTTTTTGTAAAATTTTCTTACAAGGCCAAACAGATAAATAATATTGAAAAATCTCATTTTCTTCTGCAGTGGTATCTTGTTTCAATGCGGAAACTTTCGGCTTTCATACCATCGCGGGTTCGGTTTCAATATCAAAGGAAATTTTAAGAAGGAACTTTGTTAAATTTCAAAACGAAATAAAAGAAAAAAGTTCTGATCCTAATATTACGATTGTCTAACTTTACTCATGTTTTCTGTTTTTTAAATGCCACAAGTTTTATCTTGTTCTGAATTTAAAACTTATTCATTCTGACGATCTGTTTATTGTATGAGAAGTAACACGAAAACAAAAAATGTATTACAAATTACTACAAATATAAATAAATAAATATATCATCACCCCCTTTACCTATTACTGGATGTGGCACTCTATATTTCTTCGCATGAAGTTCGATTACCAGCCGTCAAATCACGACCCCCCAAAGATATTATTGGAAGGGGAGCCACAGTGGTAGATTTAAATTGGTGAAAATTGTTTGTCGGCTGTGGGGATCGAACCAGGGTTCTCAAGATCCACAGGCCGACTCGATACCACTGAGCCACCTACCCCATAATTCCTATTATCATTATACAAAACATTTGCCTTGAAAGTGAGTTTTCTTTAATTTAAATCAAAATTTGATTGTATTTAGGTGATTTTAATTTCATTATAAGCTGTAGGTCCCTTGTTCTGTAAATGGAATTAATTGCCTATTGTAAAGCGTTGAAAATAAATAAATGCTAGAGTATAATTTACAACAAAAAATATCTTGTTTCTTTATTATTAGAAAACTGTTGCTTCTCTTTCTGTTTCACATATCAGGATAAGATTTTTTTTCAGATGTTTTAATTCATTGTAATATAGACTATAGATAAACTGTAGAATTGCGGAATGCTTCAGTGTGAAGCTAGGCGCCTATTGATCAGCCCTCGTATATGAATTTTGTATTTTGTACGCTTGGCTTGGCAATTTTATTTATGCAAGAGCATGTTTTAATAATCCTTTTTGCTTTAAAGTGTATTTTTAGAGATCTGGCTATTTGCCAAGCACAAAAAGAATTGAAATTCTATATTAAAAGCTTTCAGTGTTATGCTCGTATATAAAAGAATTAAAAATCGATGTATCGATGACTCAAACAAGAATATTGCATATGCATATGTGTGAGTGTATTAGCAATAAAAAAATTAGTATACAATAGCACAATGTTGATTCTTGAACAAAAGCTTTCTAATCTAAATATTCAAAAACGTTAATCATATTATGCTGTGAAAGAGTTCAATCTATTTCTAATATTGTTTTTGATCACATTCGTTCATTCGTTATGTTTTGTTTCACGATATACGAGTATTTACTTTAGACTCCTTTCCGTTGATTAAACCAAATATGTTCGCAAAATTTTAATTAATTGAGATAAGTAAAACAAACGTTAATTGAAACTTCAACCATACTGTATTCGTAAATAACGTTCCGGTTTCAAATAAATTATGAAATTCATATAAGCTTGAGGTGTAATTAAACGGTCAGTTACTAATTTTCAACAGCGGCAAGAGGACCAACAAAATAGCCAAATTTAAACGAGGCTGGACCCTACGTTGTGATTTACGATTACTAATTTATAGGCCGGACATCAAAGTTTGTTAATGTTGGTGAAGAATTAACATATTGTGTTGTAAATCATAACATTACAACGAAATTTTAATTTTGTTCTACGAAAATTAAATGAAAATTGTGCAATATTGAACTTGCATGTTTTTATTACATACGTCGTTTTCATTTACGATATATCTTGAGGAAACTACATATGAGCCCCGTCCCACATCAGTTGGCCCACTTGCTGAAATTTTAATTTATGTAGTTATTATAAGAAAATAATTATATTTATGCAATTTAAATGAATTTATTTAACATATTATTAATATTTAGACTTTTTATTGTTAATTGGAAATAAATATTTAAAGGAATATTATTTTTTATTACAAAAAATGTAATTGGTTTTTATACATGAAAGTTTTGCATTTTATATAGTTTATATGTCTTCAAATTACTTACACTTTGTTTAGAAATTTGGTAGCTATCGAAGTGGCGATGCATAGATACGTCAAAACAATTGATGTTTATTGACATTAGTTTTTCAAAAGACTTCAAATTAATTTTAACATTGAAATGACTAGAGGAAAAAAGTTAGATGAGAATCTTCGATCTATCATAATTCATTTATTGAAAACTGGAAAATCTAATTCAGAAATTGGAAACTTATTATGTGTATCACGATATAGTGTTAGAAATATTGTGCGATTGTACAATACAAGCGGATCCATTGCCTCAAAACCCCAATATGTGAAGAAAGGTAAAATTACAGATATTAATAAGAGAGCATTAAAAAAAGTTATTCGTCAAAATAGACGTGCTAATTACGGAAAACTCAGCGTATTTTGAGGTGAAGCAATTGGAAAGCAAGTTTCAAGATCTACATGCCACAGAGAAGATCAAAAGTTGGGATTCAAGACATGCAAGGTTGTGTTTTAAAATTGTTGTTTGAGTGAAAATTTTCAAAAAATCTATATAATTTTGTAGGCTAAAGAGAAACCGTTATTAACAATAAAACAAAAACAAAACTGATTGAAATGGGCTAAAGAACATAAAAACTGGATTCCTGAACAGTGGAATTGTATACATTGGAGTGATGAGTCTCGGTTTGAAGTTTCTATTGGTGACAATAGAAGCAGAGTAATTCGACAAGGAAACGAAGCGTATCATCCAGATTGTATGAAAAGAAAGGTTAAGTTTCCAGCATCTGTTATGGTGTGGGGATCAATGTCTGCAAAAGGTGTAGGAATATTGCATTTTATTGATGGAAATATCAATACAGAAAAATACTTGAACATTTTAGAATAATCTTTACTACCATCAATGAAAGACGCTTTGGATTCTGGAGAAGATTTTATCTTTCAACAAGACGGTGCGGACTGTCATACGTCTAAAAAATCTTTTGTTAAACTTTTAATTAAAAAAAAAACTTAAATTAATTTAAGTTAAAAAGAGGAAAAATATATAGATGATATTAAAATATAAGTTTTTGATATTATAGATTGCAATTCGATTGTTAAAATTATAATAAATGCATTTTAAGCAAGTGGGCCAACTGTTACGGGACGGGGCTCGTATATCGTAAATTATTGCATTGTCATATTTGTAATTGTCTTCCTTTTATTTAATTTAACGAAGTGATGCAAGTGACAACTGTGTTTAAAGTTGTTTGTCATTAGTTTGCCCATCCCCAACAAAAATCTATCTATAAAATATGTAGAATATCGTCTCGACTCCTGTCTGCCTTTGATTTTTAAGAGCTTTGCATCTTCGAAGCTATGCAAGCTAGATGACATCTCGCAGCAACCAGTTTCACTTGGCGACAGAAGGAGAAACGAAAAAGAAAAATGTAATCTCATAACTAATTAACTTTGTTTACTGATTATCGGAAAACACACAAATTCAGTCGTACCGAAAATATTCACGTTTAGTTAACTAGCCTTAATTTTGCAAATCAGTACATTGAGTACTATGTGGAGTTAAAATAAGTGCCGTAAGTTGTAAAGCATCCCGTATACATATTTAGATCAGTAAAGTAACCAACAACTTCTAATAGGAGGAGGATTTAAAATTTTGAAAGAATAATTGTGCAATTTCTTTAGAGATTTTGATACACGCTTGTACATAATGTATTCTTGTATTCCATAAGAAATCCATTATTGTAAATTTTTGTGTTTGAGGAGATAAAGAGACAGTTAAATAGACACAGTGCCATTTTATCCGACAAATTTAATAGTGTACAAATGAAACCAATTGAATATCAAATATGCAAGTTATAACCAAAATAACAATTCTACAATTTTTAATTTACTTGAATATTTATATCAAGTCAGCAAAATTAATTAGTGAAAATATTTATTCCAACCCTGAGGAAAATGACATTTTTACAGTCTTAAAATTTTCACTTTCATAAGAGATGGAATATTACTCAACAAAGTGTAGTGGGAATTTAAATAAATAGTACACTCGAAACGACAAGTAATATAAATTTCAACAGAAGAATTATTATTTTCTATTTGTAGTTAAAACGATATTGTTTATTCTCAATGTGTGGGAATGAACCCCATATCACCTTGCTCTTGAATATGTGCCTGATACTCAAATCTAATTTCAAGCATCACACAAATGAATTCAGCTTCATTCCAATAGTTACTATACACTGTTGCACTGTACAGTACCTCATTGGATGCCTCATGCACCTGACCAACAAGTGTCCATGTTGTGACGTCATCTGTTGGCGTAAACGTAAACTCAGGCGTGGCACAAACAACTCTGGAGTCCGAGGCAACTGACACCCCGGCATCTGGCCTCCGGGCATGGAGCTTTCAATACGCACTTGGCAACACGCCTTCGCCAGCTTTATCTCCCTTCACCCCACTAAACGAACTGGGGGAAATATTCAATAACAGGGTATAGTCGTGGTATCTTGACCTAGGATATAATTTAGTTTGGAGAGAGGAGGAGAATTTAGGAGAGAAATAATATGGAGTAAATTGAAACCGGACTATTTCAGACTATTGATTTAGGGTAAAGGGATTATGTTTGTTTCGTAATTTGACAAGAAATTTGGGTTGTGAATTATGATGTTTAAGATTGAAGTAAACAAGGTTAATGACCTTTTAGAGAAGTTGAAGAATGTTTCTAAAAACTCGTACTTGTATGTATATATGCGCAAATATAAAATAAACATATCATTACGCATTTTATCCATTATTGGGTGTGGCACTCTGCCCTAGGAGATCTCGGTAAGTGATATATATTATATGAGTTAATAAAGAGAGGAAATTTTAAAGTGAGAAAATTTTTTATTTCGACTGTGGGAATCGAATTCGTGTTGTTACATCCACAAATATATTTATTATTATTTTATATGCTACTGCACAATTGATATAATAGAATTCGAAAATTTAATATTATAGGTATAATTCACAAACAATTAAAAGCGAATTTGAAATAAATAGCATATAATCTATTGCGAAATGCATAGACAAATTATTATTTACAAAAACAACGTGTCGTTTTTAATCTGTAATTTAATAGTAAAACTGCGAATACCTATTTTTTATGAGATTGTAGTAGCATTAATCACTGCTGATTTAAAAAAATCATTTTTAATTGCACATTTTTATGTTTAACTGTAGTTAATATTATATTAAAAATATATGAAAAAATTTAAACGGTTTTGAACACAAATATTCCAGCTATTAAAAGCACTGCAAGTATGTAATATAGGAATTCCTTTGATGTCAATAGGTTAAAAGCAATCGATTTTAATATATAATGTATAAAATACGAATACAAAATGCTCGGGATAGGAATTTATATACTACAGAAGTAATTTACGTTATAATTAAATTTCCAGTTTGAACTAACAAACAGCCAAGATGAATCATCAAACTTGAACTTTGTCAAGTTATATACACTTTTATTTTCTTACCAAATTGCTTTTTATATTTTGCTTATTAATTATTTGGCGTACATGATATTATTGCCAATTATTGTAGAGCACAGAGGGAAACATTTACTAGTATTGAGATGACAGGGTTTATTAGCCAATACCAAGTATGAGACCTACAGTTTGTAAAATAAAGCCATTTGCATTCACTTATATTTTCCTAGGAAAAATTGTCAAGATAATTTTATTACGCTTGGCATGTAGTTATTAACTTAGAGAATGTTTAGATTAAAATAATTTAAATAAAAAGGGATACAAATTGAGTTCTTTGAATGTTTTACTTATAGTATTCTTCTCTGAAATAGTTGATGAACGTTTGACATTGGAAAAGATATGAACATATCTGATTTCAGTTCTGTCAAGATCTATTGATATATTTTAAAAGTGATCATAAATTGAAATATGACTTTTTATGATTATGAAGAACCGTTCTGACGACTACAAATTTAAGAACAATATGCCAAAGAAAAAATACTGCGCCAGCTCAATTTTACTCAATTTTTGTTTACTATAAAATATTTCAAAAGATGCCATATCTTTCTTTTGCAAGATTACACATTTACGAGTTCATGTAATGCGTAGTTGTTGGCGTAAATATGCGTTTCATTTTGAAATTTACGCCGAGTTGGAAACTTTATTAAGGATTCTCCGTCTTTATTCCGATTTCCAAATTATAGCCAAGCTGTTGGATCTCAATTATTTTTATAAGTATGGACGAGATTATTAATATGAACTTAAGTTTTAGTTTTTATTTAAAATTTTATCGGACATGATGACAATTGCAAAATTGAATTTGTTTGCAACACAAGTCATAATAATTTTGTTTCAGTTGTTTACAATTTCATTACATATATCTCTAGAACATCACAACAGTATTAAGCATACCAAACAAGAATTCACATGTTCATATCTCGCTGATTTCAATTTATATATAATGGGTATAATATATTTCTTTAAAAAAAATAAAAAGAAAGTACGAAATTCATCTTTTATTATGTATGTTGTCTCTTATACAAGGGTCACGATTGGGATCTAATAAAACTACAAGAACTACGACTTCGGTTAAATTAGACAAAATCTTGTTTTGTATTTTTGTGAAAATAACGAAATTTGAAGTAATTGTATTCTTAAATACTAGTCGATAGAGGTAAAAGTTTCATATACAATTTATAGGTACTAAAGCAGTAGTCTATGAATTAGATTTTTTTTTGCTCAAGTAAATAAAGTTTGATAAAATAATAAATAAATAAAATAAATATATCATCACGCCTTTTACCCACTACTGGGTGTTAGTTAAATTTTATTTTTCAAAATTTGTTAATCTTCTGTTAAACAGTTACTAACAAATTTAAAAAATCCAAAAAATAAAATAAGCTCAGTATATTTTAAAATAGCAAAACTATGCTATTTAAATATATAATTTTTCAATGTCCGTATTATTCAAAACAATGTAACGTAGGTAAACAAATACTTTAAGGTAATTTTTTTCTATTTGCTGCTATTAAAGAATTAAAATTATTTGAAAAATTTTGCGATTGCAACATTGTTGCTCATATCTTGTGATCTATATTTTTTTCATAAACAAAACCATCATTACATTGTCCTATTAAAGTGACAACTTTTGTCTAATTTAACTGAAATCGTCGATCTTACAATTTTCAACGTCCCAATAGTGGCCTTCGTATAGTGGACACTTTGCATATGCATATAAAACTGTATCAGACTAGTTCAGATGTCAACATAAATTGTAGGTCACGTTATGAAGAGTAACAAGTAAATAAATTATAATTTGCTTTTGATAACATTAAACGAAAATATTATTTTTGCATAGAAATGAGCGGTTACATTTTTTCTAAAGCTGTCGACGGCATCAGCTTCAATGCATCTAACTAACTATATTTCAAACATAGAAAATGGGAGAATAAATTTTAATACTTGTGGGTCCAAATCATTCAATATTACTGCTCTGATAATATCTAAGGTTGACATTTCAGTTAAATTAATTGCAACCCTAGTTCAAGTTTAAAGCGTCTATTTGAATTGATTAATAGGCAAAGTACGCTAACTCAATTTGAAATCAAGTCTAAACTTACAAAAGAAATACTATTCCATTACGCATCTATAGTAGCCATGAAACAATATAAAACGAAGAACAAACTATAAATTATAAGTTTGAAAGACAAGTTCACATTATTTGCATTTACCAACTTGGTTATAAACAGTAATTCCCTACAGATAAATGGATTTGTTTCAAACTCGAATTTATACACAACTTGAATTAAATACTGTCTGTAAATGTATGGAAATTTATGAGAAAATAACCTGCACCTGCAAATACTAGAACAAATGGAAAGCTTTATCGTGAGAAACATTGTTCTTGCGTCCCGGATATCGGTTTCACAATGCAGTAAATTACGCATAAGCATAACCGGAAGTAATATTGTTCAGGTATTGCGTACCATACGTGCGGGAAATACGAAAATGCACGTATTTTATTTCCACATCAACACATTTTATTTATCAAGCAGTTTTGTTATTACTTGATACGAAATATATATTTGTAATGGTTTGAATATTTGGAAAACAAAAAATATAAACATTTTCAAAAAATCTTGGTACATTTATATATTCGTATTTTACGAGATATTTTATTTCCACACCAACACATATTATTTTGCATGCAGTTTTGTTTCTACTTGCAGTGAAAAATATATTTCCAACGTTTTAAATATTTGGAAAATAAACAAATACGCTTGCATTACTTTTTTTAAAGATCTAGCATATTTAATATCGTTTATTGATCGTATCATATTTTCATATGACTATACTTGTATTTGGTTTTTCACCCCATTTTGTTATTATTTCGATATTTAGAAAAAAGACAAATATTGATTTTCAAACGATCTTGGCCGTTTGGTATCAGTTATTTCCCACCGTTTAATGTTTCAACATTTCTTTTTTTTTAGAATTAAATTTCGCACATATATTTTAGTTGGAAGTTAGAACAAAACTCAATGTTTTACAATTTTTATTCATTTCTCTACAACAATTCAGAAAGTAAGCCGATACTGTACCTAGATATTTTACAAGTCTATTATATTAATAAATTGATTTTTTTTGCTTTTTAGGAAATGCTATCTAGCGGTAAAACTATTTATTATTTTCCCTAAATTCGAACACTCCATTAAATTTTAATCGCTTTTCCTCTCTCCTAATGGTGATGTCAGCAGGATAGCACAACCGAAACGTCAAAGGTCACTAACTTCTAACGAAAAGAGTACAACTATGATTTCTACAAATAAAACATTTAATATTTTTTATCTTGAAAAATCAATGCTTTATTCTCAAACAAAGCATTAATAAATTCATTACTAAGAAAATTCAATATTATAGAACAGATTGAAAGTGAGACAAAAGTAAATAGTTTAAAAAGCTAACAATATTTAATTTTTTTAGAATTATAATCAAGATAGGTCGTGCAAAATTCTTGAAATATTTGCATAATAATATCGTGATAAACTACACGGAAAGCTCCACACATTTATATTATTTTATATGTTTCTTTCTCAACTACGCATTGCATAGAAAATTTAATAGGAAATTGTGAGAAATAATTCAAAGAAATTGAAAGATTTTTATTACATGTTGAATTTCAATTGGAAATCTCATTCGTTTGGGTTCGTTCAAGAAGAAAATGTATTTGGCAAATATATCCAAAGAAATTGTTTATATATGGTATCTCAATGTTTGTGTAGAGATTTGTATATTGACTTCTTAGAACAATATTGAGAGCGTTCTGGTTTTCAACACCATACATAAAACATGTAAGATGTTTGAAGCAAATCATTTTGCTTTGTGTTTACAATCAATAAAGAACTAATTACATATTTCTTCCGTTGGTAAATTGTAGTTAATGGTCATTAGAAAAAGATTACATTTAAATGAAATCATCAATTTTATTAGTGTTAATAAAGTTATGAGAAACATTAAAACATAATCAGATTTGAATCATATGGCGACCAAAGCTTAGTTGATTTAAGGCATATGATCACAGTTCAGAGGTTCCAGATTCAAATCCTGGCAATATCCCAATTTTTTCCTTATAATTTAATTTGAGGAAAGCTAGCCATTTTAGTGAAATGAAATCTTGATATATTTATTCACCATCAACTCATTAATAAATAAGTTAGAAAAAATCTTTCCAATAAAATATTAGTAGAATTAAAGTTTCTATTAATTTTATTTGAAGCATTTTACATTAAAATAATATAGGACAGTGAAAGATACTTGATTCTAAATGTATAAAATTCTTTGAAAAATCATTACATACATTTTCTTACTTATTTTCCCAAAGTTGGTATCCTGTAGATTCTATTATAATATTAATAAGATAAATAATAGTAAGAAATTAATAACATGTGACATCGTTTATGTTCCATTGTTAATTATGTCTAAATTATTTTAGAGTACAATAAAACTGACTATATATAATATTATAGTTTAATTTTTGTTTTGTAAAATAGTTTAGAACCTCGTAACAGCGGAAAATATAAAAATTGTTCAAAAATACTGCACATACTTTATTACTCATTGAATTCGATAATCAATAAGTATACATTTAAATATTTAATATCCTAAATTTTATTTTTAGATCTTTTAAGTACGAATAAATAAATGTAATTAGAAAATTCGTTTCTGTTTGTGACCTAGCTTAAAAAATCCATACATTTACTTGTAATTACATTAATTATGAAATGTCACAAACAGCGTTTGTTCAATTACTTATTTATCAGAAAACACATTGTAATTACTTTGAAATTAACTACTGATGCTAATCTATTTCTGGAAGTAGTTATCCAGGTATGTAGGTAAACAGGTTCAAGATGTCATACTGGCGGTAAACTGCAAAATAAGAATATATGGAAACAATCTGACCTTAGTAGAAGAGAAAATAAACCAAAAGTATGAAAGAAACACAGCTCCATTCTACACCAGTCCAGCATACTTCATCAACACTAAACACATTACTATTACACCGAGAAATACACTATCAAGTTTGTGAACACTTTAACATTAAAAGAGCAATATTTGAATAACCATTTACAAGACTTAGCAACTGTTAGTATGAAGTAAATAGAAACTTTCTAGGCAATGGCACGGTTAATCAGTTTTGAATCCATTCTGGACACTTTTTGGCATGCAGCACTGTTTATATTAAAAGATCAACAGTCCACACTTATTTAGCACATGAATGACATCAATGAATAAAAAAATTCACTAAAATATAATAAAAAATACGTCACAATATGAGGTTAAGTACTCATTGTCACACACACATCGACCAAAAGCTTCATCGTCGACTGACTCCTGGGAAGCAACATGGACGTTGTGGCACACGAGGTGCGTTGCTTTGCCGCTCGCGCGAGGAAGCAGCGTGACACGAGCGTCGAGGCGGACTGGCAGAGCCGCGCGGCAGGCAGCCACCCTCCGAATATTGATTTCCCTGCCCCGCGTTGTGGGTGCGCGGTAAGGGAGAATGATGGCGACGAGAGCGCCCGCGCAAAGCTTCATGCGAGAGTCGGGGCGCCCGACGTCGACTAGCACCATGCTGGAGGTTACAAATGCCGAGGAAAATATGCGAGATAGGTTAGAAGTGCCATGGAGGAATAGATCACAACGAAATAGTTACAATTAATTGTTATAATTGTAACATATGGAGAAAGATATCAGAACTCATATTGAATCATTCAAATAATTTGTAGTTTAAATTTGAATTTTTTCGTTCTAGCTTCACAAATGAGAATTCAAGGCTTCAAATTATCATAAAAATAACAACTGTGTCAAAGCAATTATAACTATAGTACAAACTGCGGTTGCCCTGTACTGTACTGTACTAGAGATGAAAAAAGGTCGAGCAATGCCATAATAGCGCTGTCACTTCATCAGCAACAGTTTGCGATTGAATTGAAATATTACAAGACATATTTATAAATTACTATTGAAAAGTATGTGTACTGAACGATGATTAGTAAACTTACAAATTATAAAATGATCATAGCAAAACTATATCTTGCACGCTAAAGAGTCTGCTTGTGACGATTAATTCTAAATTACTGCAAAAAAATGTTGTTTTACAAAGAATGTGTTGACAAGAGATTTGAGGGTAGTATGGATAAGTTAACATAAAAATCTAGAACGCTTGTAACAGATGAGTGCAAATGCTAAATCCATCCCAGACCATCGCACAGCTACTAATTTACTGAGATATGTCAACACGTATCGACTAAAGGCTAAGCAAACACTATATCAGAGAAGCCATAAACTCGATAACTAATATTCTTACGAACACTGACTTTATTACAAACGTATGCATTAATAAATTTTATAAGCAAAACTCGGAAAGTCACCTTGTAAAAATTTAAGTAAAATCACATTTAATTAGTCTGTCTCTCGAAGTTGAAATAATAGTGAAAACTCATAATTAAAAGAAAACCGAATTGTGAATTGTTTCACTGTTATTGTTTTTCGCTAAATTACAAACAAAGCTACAACTGTTTACGAATGACAAATTATTTAGTTTCAATTATAAGTTGTACCTAAAACGCCTCTTGTATTGTAATTAATATAAAAAATAAACATGTATATATCATAACATTTTTTATCCATTACTGCATATGGTATTCTGCTGTAGCAGATTTTGGTAGGTTATATATTTTGCGCGTGCGGTTGTCATCGGTAAAATCACAGCCCTTAAAAATATTAGTGATGAGGGAATCAGAGGAAAAACTCGAGTTCTCAAATCTACAGACCAACCGATGCCACTGAGCTATCTACCCCATTAACACCGTAAGTAAAAAGTTTTGTATAAGCAAACTAACTTCCAGAACTATTTCTTATGTAAAACATAATTTGATCCATCTACTATCTATTACTAAGATTAGCTATAAAATAAATAAATATATCATCACGCCTTTTATCCATTACTGGGTATGGCACTCTGCCTAAACTAATCTCGGTAAGTGATATATTTAGTCGCGTGAAGTGCGGTTATCAGCCGTCAAATCACGGCCCCCAAATATATTAGTGGAGGGGGAGCCACAGAGGTAGATTTAAATTGTTTGGCTATGCCCCCAATTATTTCTCTTTTAGATTTTGAAAGTCATAAAACTAGATAAGTACTGAAGATGTGGAGTCTAGACGTCTGGAATACCTATGTAGGTTAGTGTACTTTGTGTGCTCGTATTTTCTTTGAACAATATTTCGTAGATATATTATAGCTACTTTATATATAGTATGTAGTAATAATAGTTTTACTTGTGCTCTTTGTAATAACCAGACCATAAATAGCTAGCTACTTGGCGGTACATAAACTGTGTGGTCAAATTTGAAACCATTGGGTCAAATGTTAAATTAAATGCCCTCAGCTATTCACCTCATAAACTTTATGGAAACATTTACAACGTATTCGTATATGTACCAGTGAAATAGAAAACCTTGCGAATTTTATGAAAAGTAAAAGATGAGCATGAGATACGAGTTAAAGCTCCGAGATAAAATATTACACCATATAAAGTATAGTAGGTAGGAATATAAGAATAGTATTTATCGAAGGCGGTATTTATTAAAATAGATAAGTAGACATTTCAAATAAAAGAAAATAATTGAAAATCTGTCTAAAGCCACACAAAAAAAATCACTTTTAAAATTCATCCATAATCACAAAGGAACAACCATTCCTACGAGAAAATAAATACTCATGGATAGTACATTAATAATAGAGTAAATAAACTAAATTCATTTTAGTTTTTAAGTATTTAAAATATTCTCTCAGAACTATATATACAGCATCCGTTATCAAATAATCTATGCAAGTTTGCATTCCCAAAAACAAAACCACTTCCAATAACATAATAAAACATACAACAGATTCCGCTTCATGTTTCACAGATTGAACCAATATACACTTATAAATTTGTAATGAATGACCGTTCGCTTGATAGAGAAATCAAAAAATCTGTAATGGAAATTTGTTCTGCCGCGTCGGAACTACGAACCAATACCGGAAACATAATATTTAATTGATTGACGTCAATTCCATGAGCGGAGAATGTTTCTAATCCGCTCAGGCCATCAAAATGTGAGCAGCGAAGGTCAATAGATGGTTGATAAGCAAAATAATACGATCGATGAGTTTAAAGTGTGCACAAGGAAATGATGCTTCATATCGCACGCTAATCAGTGTTTTTAGACGTAAAATTTTAAACTAAGTATCATTAAATTTATCGCGTAATTTTTAGATAAGATTTATTTTCATGTTATCGTCTTAGGATCAGCAAAAATGATAATTTCTTACAGTAGCTCTTATTTTGCTTTATAAACGAGAATTCAAAGTTCCAAGCCTCATTGTCTTCAACTTAAAACAAAAATATATACTATTTTCATTTTAAACTAGAGGAATCGACATAAAACGATTAAATGCACCGCAATTACGTTTACAAAGGAACTCAAAATATGATCCGTCATAACTGGTTTCACAAGGTTCACACAGGGTTGTACAGCCCTATTCGCTGGTACGGTCAATCATAGGAAAAAACAAGAATAATTTTAGGCTGAATACGACCCTTGAAAATTTACCTATTTTGACCATCGATAAGCGATATGGGGTAGCCGCACTAATGGATTTCATTGTAGTTATATGGGACAGGGACGTTTAATCGTTTTATGCCGATCCCTCGAGTTTAAAATGAAAATAGTATAACTATGTCCAAGTGGTCTTGATTTCGCTACAAGCTGCAGGGTTTCCTGTACTGCCCTTTGTATTAATTTCGTGTTGTTTGAATGAGACTAAAGTGTAAACAAGTTAAATATTAAACTCTGATATATTTTTTAATAATATAATTTACTTGATATTTATTTTTTGCTATGATAATTTCTTTGAATAGTTTTTAATACACTTTATAAGAATCATAAAATCTAACACACATACTGCAAATGATTTGTTTTGTAAGTGGGATAAAATTTTAATTGCACGTGATAATAAACAGGTAAAATAATTAAAAATCACAATATGATACATAATATAAATATATGGGGTAGGTGGTTCAGTGATATCGAGTCAGCCTGTAGATTTGAGAACCTGGTTCGATTCTCACAGTTTTTTTGAATCTAAACCCTGTGGTTCCCCGTCCACTAACATTTTTGGGGGCCGAGATTTGACGGATGGCAATCGCACTTCACGCAAAGATATATTTCACTTACCGAGTTCTGCTACGGCAAAGTGCCACGTCCAGTAATAGGGAAAGGGCATGATGATATATTTATTTTATTTATACAAATATAATTTTACGACAGTTTATTCATTTATATGTGATCAAATCTGTTGTAGCTGATCTCATTAAGTTATATTTTTGCATGCAAACTGGAGGATCTACCAGTCATTATATTACAGAATAATTAAATTAAAATATAAAAAGGTAAACTTATATTTGTAGACTGTAGATATTTTACTACATTAAAATTACCCCTGGCTTCTCAACACTAACATCTTTGGGGGGCGTGAATTGACACATGATAACCGCACGTCACACGCAAAATACTTATATCACTTACCGAGATTTGCTACGGGAAAGTTCCACACTCAGCAATAAGTAAATGGAATGACGATATATATTTTTATTATGGATCTTTAAATGTATTTTTCAGCATCTAAACTGAAACAAATGTACAGGCCACATTAATTGAAATTATAATTACCTACAATAATTAATTAGTACCTAAGCAACGATAACTTGCTGTTGCGTCATACAGTCTTAAAAATTGGCATAAATGTCATTGTATTTTCGTGATATTTATTTTTCTATCTTCGAATTAAATTTTTAATAACTATTTAAAAAATATCATATCAAATCTTGATATAACAAATGACAATTATTTTTTCGGAAACAATTTTTTTTAAATTATCCTGCTGATAGTTATCGGAAACTTGAAGATGAAAAAACGGTCCTAAGTGATGAAAGTATTTTTTTAGTCCCGTTATTAAAATGTAATTTAAGGTACTGGTGTCCATGACACTAAGTAACATCTTAATTATATGTTGACAAGTTGTTGTTTCGAAAGTTTTAGTCACGAAATGAAATTAATAAATGACATATTACGCACGGGGTGAAATTAGCTTTCTGTATATCAATGTAACTTAATCTTACTCTTAGAATAATAAAACTTTACATTTTGTTGTTAATTTGCCGTCGTTTTATATACACTTTAGAGACTTCTTTTTAATACACTCGTAACTAAAGAGTCGTATACAAAACTTGTAATATATTTAGTATACAATTTTGTACCTTAAGTACTAATGCGGTTAACAAATGTTAAATCACAGCATTTATAAATATGTGGGATGAGTCAGAAGGGTGATTTTTATGAGAAAAGTTTGTGGGCAAGGCTGTAATCACAACTAAATCTTTCAAGTTACAACCCATCGCCTATCACACTATGTTATCAACCCCATTCAAAATTCCTGATTAAATTTAACTTTAGCAGCTGTACTGCAACTGAGTAGAAATGTTTCTGTGGTATTTCTGTAATATTTACGAAAGAATACAATCTTATTCTAAAATAAAAATTAATGTTTCCTTCCGGCGTTATTTAGTCTAAAATAAATGCAAAGAATTACACCACGGTATCAAGAAATTCTACTGGAAAGCTAGCGACTTTTCAGAGCGATCTGGATGTTCCTCTGCGCAAGTTGTCTCTAGAGAGGAGAGACAGAACTTCGCAGTTTAGCTATTGTGCTCAAACTAAAAAGGATCTTTTTACATTACACCGTAAACAAAAGAAGGGAGAACGGTTATGCCGAGTCAACACTATTTTGATAAGGGTATCATTTCGAGTGTGAAGGCGACGGCTGTTTTCACGCTACATCGAACAGAGAGAAGACACTAACAGCTTTAAAAAGTCGTATATAAGGGTGATTCAAATAACTGCCACATTAGACCATAATTTTATATTAAAAAATATGAGTAAATAGGTAAAATTGGTAATATTTCTGGCAATCTGATTGAGGTTAACTGTAAAGTAATTGAACAGTAAAAATTAAAGTTTTTAAAAAAAAGAATAACATACCAAAACTATTATCCTTAGAATATATGCGAAATACAAACAAAAAACCGAACCAAAGCTAAATCGAAACTCGTTCCGAACCTATAGTTTTGTAATCGAAACTAAACCCACTATTTTCTGATTAAAAAAAAACTTTCGATGAACCAACACTTTTCAATATTTCTGTTCTACATAGCTGTATGCAAGTTTTGGACCGAAATAATTACCTTTACCAAAACTTAGATTATTATTTTTATTACTTGGTTGCACATCGTATGTTTTTGGTAACGTGATAAATATGGGCTTTGTTAGCAATAATAATAATGAGTAGTAGTTTTATATTAGTTGCACAATTAATAACTCGAACCGGAGCTGAATCGGTACCAAACCCATTTTTCTGCGGTTTTTGACCCTTAAATATAACTATACTTAAATTAAAAGTTGACAGTATAGCAGCTATTGAAATCATGAATTTCGAATAAATAATCAAACTCAAATTTCATAAATAAATAGTTATTTACGTAAAATGTCAGGAAAGCGTTCAATTACAGGATGAGTAAATAGTTTCACGCCGAGCGAAAGCGAGGCTTGAAACAGCTTACGAATCCTGTACGACGCTTTACTGACGTGTTACGTATAACATTTTACCTGAAACTTACAACCAAATAATATTTTTACTTCCTTGTACGAAGTAAAGGAAGTATTGTAATCGCGAAAATTTTCGGTTCTCAGATTTCAACGGAAATAGGTGTTTTGGCCCTCCCTGAATCCATTTTGATTAATTTCGTCATGCCGTCTGTACGTACGTATGTACGTACGTACGTACGTACGTACGTACGTACGTACGTATCTCGCATAACTCAAAAACGGTAAACCGTAGAAAATTGAAACTTTATATTTAGGACTGTTATAACATCTAGTTGTGCACCTCCCTTTTTGGTCATTATACAACTACCGGAAGTGGTACTTTACTTGAAGCCTATAATAGATTTTCATGAAAAACTATATTCAAATATAATTTAAAACTTTCCAAATTTGGTATATAAGACTACTATATCAATGGAAATAACATAATAGATTTTGGTTAAAATAGACTAACCGGAAGTGGCACATTACATGAAGCTGCTAACAGTTTTCCTTGAAAAAAATGGTATTATTTTAATTTTAGAAAGGAATGCTGCAAATAAAAGTTTTAGAGAATTAAATTCTGCGTCTAGCACATTAAGAATTATTAAATTAGCCTTTTGTATACGCGAGATATCTAAATTTAAAAATTATATATTTATTTATTTATTTAAAAAAAAAATTAAGTTTGCTATGGATTAGAACAAAAAATAAGAAAAAAATAAAAAATTAAATGTCAATGTCATTGCATTAGCAACATTTATTTGTGCACCTTTCGTTGTATTCATTGAATAATTAAAGGATGGGAAAGAAACAATCAAACAGGCAAAAGAAGGGTAGAATGAAGAAATACATTTCTGAAAAACGACAAGCAGATGAATAAAAAGCTAGAAAATTTTAACAACAAAAAGAGAATAAAAATTCTTAGAGAGAAAGATGAATATAAAGAGGGAGAAAATGTTAAGACGAAGGAAAGAATAAAAAAAATTAAGAGAAGTTGCACGAAGTAAAGGAAGTATTGTAATCGCGAAAATTTTCGGTTCTCAGATTTCAGCGGAAATACGCATTTTGGCCATCCCTGAATCCATTTTGACTAATTTCGTCGTGCCGTCTGTACGTACGTAATGTATCTCGCATAACTCAAAAACGGTAAGCCGTAGAAAGTTAAAATTTTATAATTATGACTGTTATAACATCTAGTTGTGCACCTCCTTTTTTGGTCATTATATAACTTCCGGAAAGTAAAGTACCATACTTGGAGCCTATAATATATTGAAAAACTATATCAAAATATAATCCAAAACTTTCCAAATTTGGTATATAAGACTACCATATCAATGGAAATAACATAATAGATTTTGGTTAAAATAGACTAACCGGAAGTGGCACATTACATGAAGCTGCTAACAGATTTCCTTGAAAAACAAGGTATTATTTTAATTTTAGAAATGAATGCTGCAAATAAAAGTTTTAGAGAATTAAATTCTGCGTCTAGCACATTAAGAATTTTTAAATTAGCTTTTTGCATAAACGAGATATCTAAAGTTAAATATTATATATTTTTTGATTTTTTAAAAAATTAAGTTTGCTATGGATTAGAACAAAAAATTAAAGATTTAATGTCAAATATGTGCAATTAAAAAAATATCTATAGTTTAATACGTGTACAAGGAAGTCATGTGGTGTCCACATCAGATTTTTTTTTTAGTTAATTGAAATAAAAAGAAATATTTGACGTACATATTCAGTCAGAATTTTATGTTGCTAAGTAACTAGCTACTCACTTTTCTTTCATTACCTGCCTAGACAGGCAATATGTTATTTTCCTGCCTAGGCATGCATAGCAAAGCTTTCCTGTGAGTTTCAGGTAACCTAAATTTAATGTTAAATATTTTTATAGAAATTTAATTGTCCCTAACTTTTATTTAAAGCATCTTACTCTAAAACAATTTAGTAACATTTAACATCATAAAATATATTTGTCCAAGTGACAAAAAAATTATTAATTATTTTATTTTTGAGAACTTTATAGGTCGTAAAATTGTCTAGTTAAATAAAAAATAATAAAACGTCTGTTCCCTTCGGATGTCACTAACAGATTTTAAGTTACAGTATTAAATTTTCTACGATTATCAAATATCTTTTTAGTACGAAGTAATTTTCCAATAATTAATAAATAATCAAAGGCATTAATTTATCTTTTCTGGCAAACCAAGATTACGTGTAACCTAAATCCAGAGCGTCGAACAAACAGACAAATGAATAGTCGGGTAGTCCATTAAGAAAGGAGGTTACTGCGACAGCTATACGCAAACTGCACTAATCCTCTGCATTTCTCCATCAACTCCTCCACCAATGTATGAACTCGAATTCAAGCATTCAAGGTCAGTTTGAAGTTAACATTTGGAAGACGAAACGATAGGACCCACTTTAAAAGCGAGGAGAGTTAAATTATTATTTTTTTAATACTGTATAAGATTTTAATTCTAATTATAGTACAAATGGAACTGTGTCTTATAGTAAAACCCTAACCATTAACATTTAATATTTCATGGATATAAACTGAAGTTAGCGAAATTGAAATTTACGAATCTTCACTTATAGGGTCTAGAATTATTTCAAATCACCTAATCAAATATTCTAGTTTATAAACTGTAATCTACAACAACCTGAACAAAAAGTTGAAAATATCTCTCCATACTCCCCTAAAACAACCTCAAAAACAAATAAAACATAACGAACAAAACCAGAAGAAAGAACAGAAAAAAATAACAGCGAGGAAGGAAAACTTGCGAAGGGTAGCATAAAAACTTCGGAATCAAGTTTAGTCCCTCGCCCACACGGACATTGTTAGAACACTCGAGTTTATATATTTACCTTGTCTAATGGTAAAACACAAACTTATGCGGGAGACGTGACCTAGAGAATGGTGAGAGATGGTATTTCCATATGTCGAAGCCTGAATCGAAAACTTAGATTTTATTTCGAACATTAATCCCTATTATAATATAGGCATCTATATACGAGTAGTGCATGGTTTTTCAACCGGTGCTGACAGACGCCCACCGATATGCCGCAAGATTTGTCAATACATGTATTAATTAACTTCATTTTCTTTTGGAGTCTATGATAAAACGATGTTTACGTCGAACATAATATTGAACATATATGAGATATCAGTGCAATGTGTTTTTCTTAACTGACTTGCTACAAATGTATACATTGTATTCATAATATGATTAAATTTCTATCTAATCATAAATCCTCAATCGAATTCTCATTCGATAAGAAAACAATAATTTCATCTCACTGCACATTTTTTTGTTTGTCTGTTTAGTTCGTTTACGCAACAAAATAATTCAATTTGTATGGGTATAATTAAAATTGTTCTTAAATATACAATATTAAGAAATATGAAACAGTGTCTTGAGTTGAATATATTCTGTAATCTGCCTGGATAAGTATAATTTTATTGTAATCAAAAAGCTTGTGAGATTCGGAAAGAAGTAAAACGTAAGTGCAGAGATGACGTTGGTTGGTGTGAACGACGAGCGAGAAGGTTGCGCTGTGCGGTTGCGGTTATCAACAGTTGGCAGCATTTTAGGGTTTTTTAGAAAAAGCATTAGCCCGGAATGGCGGGTGGTGGCAGCCCTGACGTCGCTGGGATGAGTTTCCTTCGCAGCGACTGCTTCACTGCTCGACACTTGTGCGAAAGATAACACCACGGGTTTTTTAAATTACCACTGCACGAACAACATTTCAGAATGAATTTCGTAAAAACATTAAATTAATGAGAACTATAAAATTGCGAATGTCAAAAATTTAATTTATAAAATATACCTTAGTTGGCTATTTTGTACAATAGGAAATTAATGGTAATTAAAGTACAGCGAACCTACAGCTTATAACAGAACCTAAATTACTTTTACAAAGTAGTATTTTGATCACAAACTGAAAAAGCAAGGTTGCGACTCGTGAAAACTATCGGCGAATCTTCTAGTCATAACTTTATATCTAATAATTTTAGTTTAATTTACAAATAAAATAATTATCTTTAAAGTAATTAAAACGCTGGTGTTAAAATATGTACCCGAGGTTATATTTACCTACTCAATAGTAAAAATTGTAAGCTTATTTTTTGTCAGTGTCGAACAATGTAATTTACTAAGTCTGAATAGAAATAATCTACAACTAGAAGTCTACAATCCCTTTAAAATAAATAATATGAATATAACATAATACATTGCAATATTGCAAACCCATATTCTTACTACTCGTAATTACTAAATTTATACCCACGTGTGGGTAAATACCCAGGTATTTACCCTGGGTATTTGCCTTGAAAAATAAATACCTGGGTGTCTTGCATCACTATCTCCAAGTATAATATTTTATCAAATTGCAATACAAATTGTAAAATGTTATTAAACTAGTCTATAGTCACGAGCAGGTCAGAGTTCGCTCGCGTTATAAGTCCCCCGGTTTTCTAAAGACGCATTATGACTGTGTATTGTAGAATATAAGCAAAAATATCGAAATTGTTTTGAATTCATAAGGAACTCATTACAAAACCCAGTTGCATATCGAAAGAACATTCATTACGATATACAACATTTTGTTTTAGTCGGTTGGTAGTAGCGGATAACATACTGAAACTGTCAAGTTGAGAACAACAAAATTTCAATATAACCACAAAATCTGAACAATTTCATAAATGTCAATAACAGTTACCAATCACAACATTTTATATACAAATTGCCCTAAATTGTCTCGGTTTAAAATATCGCAGAATTTTTAAAATTTTAATTTATAAAAGACGCAAAATAGAAAAAATAGTACAAATAACTCATTTTATAAGACTTTTATCGCATTTATCCTTTCGAAAACACGCCTGCGGCTCGTTTTCTAAATTTGGACGCATGCGAAAAAAACATGTCTTATAAAACTTGTTCTTAAATATACAATTTTATTGAGTTAACTTTGGCAACTATTATAAACAGTGTGTAATATAATGTATAAAATTTCATCCTAATGTAATATGTGCATTATATCCGAGACAAATACTATACTTTATTTGTAACAATTTAAATAAACTGAACAAAAATAGTACAAATATAACCTTATTATATCTGTTATGCATCAACAAACTACAAATCACAGGTAACATAAAAAGTATTTGATTGCTATTAGATGAAAATGTGCTGTAGAATATAAACTTTCATATTACACTAGTGTAATATTAGAAGCTTTATGTACTCATATTTAGTGTTAGGTAAATATATAAAGTATTATCTAATAGTTGTAGTTGTAGATAAAGTAAAATATCAACTAACATACTGGTTTCATGACGATAAATAGCATCTTAATCAAATGTTGACAAGCGTGGCTTTAAACGTTTTATCGCGGCGTAAAGTTAACAAGTAACGTATTAAGCATGAGCTTAAGTGCATGTCATTTTAATTTTACATAACTTTTGCAATAATTTGATTTGTTGTATATATATATATACAGATGTGGAACATACGAGTTTAACATAGGATTTTTAAAATGTGAGGAAATTGGCTCTCCTGTATCTAAAACAAATCATAACTCAGCGTGTGTGTGTGTTATATAATATATGATTCGTTTTATAAACTCGTTTTTCATAGACTCTGAGCTAAAGAAACGTTTATAAAATTTGTTACATAATGTACTATTAATCACTCGATGCTGGGAAACACGTGACTAATGATGTCTTTTTATGAACTGAAAGTAGCCAACTAAAAGTTAAATTATATTTTATGCCGTATATGGAAAAGAGAAAATGTGAGTAATTTTCAATATTTCCTGTCGATATAATATTGATGTAAAAATAGTTGAACGGCAGTTTTTATAGCATATCTGACCTTTAAAAATTAAAAACAATATGTATATACCTTTTTCTTAACCCTCATGTTCATCATCATTACAATATAAAAACAATGCAAATCAATACTCTCTGTAAAATTAAGTGTAATCTTCACAATTCTCGTAATTTTAATTAAAACACAATTCTAATTTAAACCTCACTTCTTTCCGAGTCTCTAACAAACTACATCACACAACCGAAGCTTCACGTGCAACGGAAATGACGTAGTACAGTTCGCGAAGCTCCAGCGTCGAAACAAACACGCTACCGGTTACTTTTGTTCCAGAGTCTCGTTGAATTAAAGAGGATGAACGAGTGAAATGGACGGAGCAAGGAACATGGAATTAGCGCTGGATAAAAGTACTATTTAAAGTGGGAATTAGATGGCACGTGCTGAAAAAGATAATGGATTGAATGCTTTAAACACGAGTGTTTGTAAGAGCTGCGACTTAAATTAACGGAAAATGAGGTTAGCTATGATTTGCACAGATAGTGTGGTTGAAGGTTACGTTTTTCTGGGATTTCTACTTTTTATTTAAAATATAGTAAACATGAAATGTATCTTGTAACTAACTTCGAACGATATTTAAATTACAAACAAATAACGTTACATTGTGTCGCAGTTACTACAATAAAATAACTAAACATTTGACATTTGAATTTAATTATTATGTATTAATCATTTATATATATACAGCATGTATAATGAAACGCGGAACACAGGAGATTTTAAAAATTTGCGGAAATTGGCTCTCCTGTAGGTACATTTTAGAGCCAAAATACAAGAATGAAAAGTTGTATAGAATTAATTTCTACATTTAAAAAGTCTAAATTTGATGAAATTGCTTGTTTGTTGCACGAGATATTTGGAAAATAAAATTGGATATCGTTAAAAATCAGATAGTAGTGGAAATAAAAAACAAGTTCAATAATACCTGCTTGAAGTATCACATTGAAATTTTGTTTTACGCAATGTAAATCTAGTTTTATAGTATTGATAGTTAATTTGTTTTTCTTCATTCTTTAAAGAGCTTAGCTAATCAGAATGAATTGAGTATTACAATCTTAAAATAATTTAAAAATCCGGTCATTGTAGAATTGTACAAAAAACTCGTCATTGAAAGAAGTCTTTTGTAAGAAATTTCTTTATTGTTTACCAATACAAAGTCGAAGAACCTTACTCTAAAACGCCAATATCTTCCAACAGAGAGCAACATTAACTTCTTCGTGCTGTTCTCAGCTTAATTTACGACGAAAAAACTTTTATCGCCGCTATTAATAATGTCAGTCGCGTAGAACAGCCAATGAGATCATATAATATACTTTATCAATCGGTTGCCAAATGAACCCAACTTAATAACGAAAGCGGAATCATCGGGAATTATTAACTTGGCATCAATGCATGGCATTTCGAAGAATGTGATGTTTGTCTGACGTAAGTCTAGACTTGTTTGTCATATATGATCAGGAACTGTTTTTGAATGGATTTAGATGGCGTAGTATAAGATTTGAATGTTTGAATGGTTTAGGATTTATCCACGTGAATGGAAACTGTAAGGTGGGAAATATTTCTGAATGGAATTTGAAATTTGTTTGTGATCTGTTTGAAAAATGCTCTGAATTCAATAGGAATGTAATAGCAGAGTCAAATATTTTAACTTTGAATGGAAAATAAGGCTAGCGAGTGCATTCAGATACTCAGAAATATTCTGTATTTTTGCAGGTTTAGTATATATTGGATATAATAATATATTATCCAACAACTTACATCACTTAAAAGCGTATATGTCTCGATATTATATATCTTTAATGACATATATAATTTGATATACTGATTATAAAACAAAACGATTTTTTTGATATTCGCAAAAATTTGGTTATTTTGTTCCTAGCAAATATTTTTAGTGTCACTGGTTTAATTCGGAATTTTTGTCCCGCTTCTCCATACACTAACAGCATATCCACTAATTCACTATTGCTATACACATTTCTCAAATTTCTCCCACTCTTTCAATACCGTATACGAAATCAAACTATGTACTCAAATAAAAATAAAAATAAGGCATTACACCAGGTACCTACATAATGACTAATTAATAAATGATTATTTTTAGGCAGAGTGTATACTTTTATTTCATTAGTAACATAATTATAAATAATTAAATGTACTATTAAACCAGTGATACTAAAAATGTTCGCTAGGAATGAAATACCCTAATTTTAAGGAATTAAAAAAATTATATTTTTGTTCTATAATCAGTATATCAAATTAAATTTGTTATTAAAGTTTCGTGCAGAAGTCTAAAAACACCCTGTATATAAATATACCTATATATACCATCACGCTATTTCCCATCAAATGAGGTACCACGAACAATCAGTCCTAAATATTCTCAAACAAACACATCATCCTCGCTTCAACCATATAGCAAATAAATCACGCTCATTTTGATTACAACGAATCTAAAAATATTAAAAAGAAAATAAGTTAGAATTTACACTGCAATTATGAATAATAGTCAATTATATTTATATTTTGACTCGACTAAACATTTTGAAACATAGAACGTTGACCACTGTTTTTGAATCACTGCGACAGAACCCTGCGATAGAGTTGCGGCGCTATATGCGATAATGAACTAAATGGAGCATGAAAGCTCTTGAAAGTTCGAAGGAAATAAGTGATTTATATACTGTATAAGGATAAAAAATAATTAATTACACTAACATTTAAGCATTGCCTCGTGGGCATTTGCTTTTCACTCCACGGAGAAGTTAATTATAATTTAACTGTACTTATGTCCGGTTGTACCAAAGAAATTCCAAGTTAGAGAGTTAGACAAACTGACAAAATCGGATAGCATATTTGGCAACATTCATACATAGAAAACATCACGCTCCTATCAGGTGAGAAAGCACCTTGTACCTTTTACTGCATATTTATTAATAAGATTCATTTTGCAATTAATCTTCATCAACATTTCTATCTTAAACTCTTTGATTGTTTCTTTTTAGTTTAATAATTTAGTTTTTCGTTAACATAAATTTTATGTTTCTGTATTTGAATGTAATCTTGCATCACATACTAGATAAATGTTACAACACTTACATACTCGTACAGACACAAAGTTAAATTAAACGGAATAATATAACCTTTATAATATTTCCTTATTCCGATTTATAATTTCTTTCATACATACTCATTTGTATTATTTCTCCAATAAAGAATCTTTCGTTCTCGCATCAAATTTTAATTTTCTCTTAAGTCATACTTAAAAGCACCGTATACATGTATCACCAATTTAGCGAAACCATATCAAAAACAAATGCTACAACGTTGCATGCTCCAAAACTAGATAAAAGGCATTGAAATATATTTATCCCATTATATATACTAGGAAACCTGTTTAAAATTTAGCTCAAAGATAATGTCTGAAGAATGTGAAAATTCAGACGAGCAGAGAATGACAAAAATCTCGACCGTATTTTGTTTATTATATACGTCTTTCACATTTAACCTAAATACTTCTGTGCTATTATGAGCCAGTGCCAAACTGGGTAATATCATCGCTCTCAATGCTCTCTATACTCGTCGAAAAGTCTGAAAAATTCAGAGTTTTGTATGACACAAACTGACGCTCTCTCGCACTTCCGAGGCAATATTAAAGCATATTTGTTGGTGTGTAAACTCACTGTGAATAATAATGTCTTTAATAAATGGTAAGGACATGGCTCGTTTTTTCATTCTGTGTAAGGCGTTCATAAATAACTTTTTCTCATTCCGAGTCGTTTGCTAAATTTGCTCTTTCGTTTCTACATTTTATGTTTTTTGCCGCTGGTTATTATTGCAGGATACTTAGCTAAATGGGGTACAATTATATCTTTAGATATTCAGGTCAATGAAAATATAATCGGTTCATTTTTAACTGGAATTTGGAGATTTTATTTCTTCTTTTGTTTCCTGGATATTGTTTATCGTCTGCCAAAAGTATTTAGGTTATAAGGACGACATAATATAATAATTTCATTAAAATATAATTTAGGAAGAACAATAATGCTTTCATTTTAAAATTTAATAAGAATAAACTAAATTTTAGATTAATATTTTAAATTTATTTTCTTTTTATATTCTTATCTTGAAAGAGAAAGATGAAGTAGGTAAGCCCGGATCTAAAATTTGAAATATGCAATACAATACCTACTCAAGAATAATTGAATTTCACAAATATCACGTCGCTACCGCATTTTAATTTCATTACAAGTTATCGCGCTCGACTATATGACTATTAGAACCTTTGAATTTAGTATATTAAACGCAATATATAAATTGAAAGTATTATGCCAAAAACACCATGTTATTCTTCATATTTTTATTTATTTATTTGTTTTACTTAATATTAAAAAAAAAATTAATACAGTTCAAACAAAGCGAGTTAACCAAACATGGAATTAAATATCATAAAAGTTATATTTAGGTGACTTGGTCTGCTTTGAAACAAAGGCATTTTCATATTTTTGACATTGGATCTTCAAAAACATTATGAAGTGCCTAAAAGCAAAATAATTAATAACCAGGTCCGGCGATCATTGTGTGGAGAGTATAAAGCAATCCAAAACTTGGAAATGTTTGCGTATGGAATTCCACATCTCAAAAAGAAAAAACTATTATTGAAGTATTTTATTCAATATTACACTATTTTTAAAAATTGGAGCAAATTTTATACACTATATCGACTCACCGAACGGACTTTAGTTTAATTTTTAAAATTACAATAGACGAAAAGTTTTTAAAAATACGCTTTTACTTTGTAAAAATTTACTACACGCCTCGAGATTTGAAACAAATTAATGTTGGATGTAATAAAATCACAAATCCATTGACAGATCAATGACTATAGCTAGAAATGTGACATGTAATCGGGCACAAGTATTGCCAATCTCAATAATAGAAATTATCATTAATATTTAAATAAAGCAGTTATAAAAAATAAACATTAATTATATCTAACGCATGTTAATTTAAATATTATCCAATACTCATTTATGAAATTTATATTTCCTTGCTTATATATATATATTAATTTACCACTTACGACTTGCACTATTTTTTTATGCAGTGCAGGATTTACATATAAGTTACACAAGCTATAGATCAGGGCCCCCACCTAAAAAAAAATGTCTGAGTGAGCAAGTGGCATATTTGGCACTGACAGAATATCTGAACTTATAAAGGGCCCCATATCTCAAATAACTTAGGGCTTTATCAAGTCTAAATCCGGCCCTGTTTTTCATGGTCTTACTAAGTTTTTTCACGACTGATAACGTAAGTTATTCCCTTATATATTTCTCCTACAACGAATTGAAATCAGTGATTAACATCGGTTAAAGAACATTTCCTTTCTATTTAAGTTTAAGCTAATCACCTGCTATGAAACAAAATATTGTAACAAGGCAGTTAAAAAATAATCACCGATTAGGAAACTAATGAAATTTGTCACGAAGTAAAATTGAACAATAATCTTCTTAAAAAAACGGCTACTTAAAATGCTGCCTTTCATAAAATTTAGGAAGAGCTTTCGCACATCTAGTGAATTCCTAGATTAAATTTTGTAGTGGGATCCCGGCATGTATAATTTTATAGTAGAATGCGTGCGATAATTTTCAAATTGCCAAATAAATAATTCTGCTATAAAATGAAATAAAACATTTTCTATTTTACCTGATACAAACAACAACCACAGATCATTTTATGCTATAATATATAAAATCATAGATTCTACTTGACAGACGATACCAATTTTTTTGTCGTATATATGATGCTATTCGGAGGCTAATTAAAAAATAGATTCTTCAATATATCTATGAAATTCTAGAAGCTGGTATCTAAAATAAACCCAATGCTGCATCAACGTCACTTCGTCTACTCAACTATTCTACATCTTCAGCTTCAGTTACACTGCACAGACATTCAAAATATCTTTTGAAATGCATTACTTTGCATCTTGTTAACCCAAATCATCCGAGCGTATCGGACAAAATGTTCGCTGAACAAAGAAGTTTTATTAAATTATTCGAATAAACGGATCAGCGAATTTAGTTATATGTGGAGACTGAAAGCCTTGCAATGACTTAATTAAGATAGAAAATATAACAGAAGATATAAATGTAGAATATAGCATATAAAAGGAATGTGGGATGTCTGTGGGTGAAAGTTCATGGCTACATATGGTTTTTTTTTGTTATTTGATGCGGGGATAATGGAATGCTTGAGGGTGAACAATGTTATTTTTAACAAATGATTTACAAGGAGTGCTATTATGCTTTAATAATGTATGGTATTATGTTTCATCATAATATGAATACTCGCTCTATTAGTTTTAAATTATAATTTAAATATTTAATTTGTCTGTTATGACTGATTTATTTTATAGCTAACTTTATGTACTCGGAGAAAGCTATAATGGTAATGTACATATTTTTAGCTCGTCAACATTCAAAGAAACTATAATAGTTTAAGTGATCGGCACGGAGTCTATTTTTAAACAAGTGAAGGATAAAAGTTCGCTTTCGATTCTAAAACTCTCAGAAAGTCGGGTTTAAATTTATAAAACGTCTAGTGTCCATATTTCACCTAAACTAAAAGCTAGATTTAAATATTTTACGCAAAGTTTATAACTTTATTGATGTTTAATTCTTTAAACATATTTAAAATATCTCTATTTATAAGCATATAAAGGATAAAAGCAAATATTTAAAATGTTTCTATAGAAGTCTTTGACAAACTCTCTAGATGACAGATCGTATGTCATTCACTTGGTCGGCGGTCACTCGCTTTTTTTGTCCTTCACACTTCTCCCACAGTTTTCAATTGATTTCAACGATATTTTAAAAGCTCTGTAAATATTAAATAAGAATTTATCTATTTCTAAGTTCAGCTCTGGTGGCTCAGTGCTATCGAGTAGGTCTGTGGATCTTGATAACTCGGATTTGATTTTCACAGCCAACAAACAGTTTTCACCATACTAAAATTACCCCTGTGGTTCTCCCTTCACTAGCATCTTTGGGGGCCGTGATTTAAGGGCTGGTAACCGCACTTCACGTGCATAAATATATCACTTGCACAGGTCTGTTACGGCAGAGTGCTACACCCAATACTGTGTAGAAAGCATGATGATATATTTCTTTATTTTATTTATCTCAAATTAAAGTGGCGGTCATATAACATAGTAATATTTTCACAGAAATATATTCATACTCCTGTGTTTAGGTAAATGGCAGTTATAGAATTTTCGTATTTATTAACAATACTATTTTAATATAAATTCAGTGAAATTTACTACGAACTTACGATATAGGTACTTGTTTTCTAGGGTAATCGTGATTAGTTTTATTTTATTATTTTTGTAACCTCTTTTTTCAATGTAAATTTAACTATAGAGTAATTTAAATTATAGGTAATTTCGTAAGTATTTTCAAAATTTTATAAAAACTTAAGAGAACAAAATTATTGAAGGGTCATAATTGAGCCACTGAAATTGTTTTTTTTACAACATATACGTTCATTACAAGTATTTTGTTTCTGTCAAACAAACAATTACATATTTATTTTATTGCTATGGTAATATATCATAGATGTCCTATATATTAGAGTTAAAAATATAATCAATTAATGGTGCACAACTTTGGCAAAAATATCTGATCACCCAACAACATAACGAATGACATTAACTTATACAGTGAATTCCAAAACGTAGCAGCAATATTATAAATACGGAACACGCTTTTGGCGTAAAAAATATATCCTAAACTCAAACGTTGAGTAGTTATTCTTACTTTTATAATTTTTGCTACCAACGTCACCCAGGCCATAGATATATTTATTTTAATAACAATTGAACGTATCAACTTATTAAAAAAAGTAGTTATAATAATTGGAGATACTATTCAAAATATCCCACAAAAATAACGTTTTCCGTACCCATACTATTTAATTGACAGTTTGTTTACCTTATTTGAGGTTAACAATAGTGGGTAAATAGAAAATCGCTTGACGCTATGAAAATTTGCGGGTTTTTTCTGTTCATGCGTATGACGCGACATCTCGAATTAGAATCAAATTAATATGACTATACAAATGTAGCTTCAAAACAAATTGACAAGTGTAATTATTTGTTAAACTTGAAATAAATTCGAATATAATTTTCAATGAATTATTTAATATAAAAATTATTTTTAAAAAGATCACTTGAAATTTGAGGTATGTACGTGCAATCTTTGAGAATATTTTGTTATTCGTTGTTATGGTATTGAACACCGACGCATTTTGATATTAGGGTTGCTTCCTACATGAAAATTATCTCTTTTTAAAAATATTACGTGTTTCTTGTGGATGCGAAAAAATATCTTGCGTCCTACGGGAATCATACGGCATATTACATTCCTTACTTTTGCTGACCTCGCTCTCTCGTGCATTAGGAAATTTCAGGATGTAATATACCTATATCTTCCCTTATAACGTAATATACTATTACGACGCACAATCTCACATTGAATCAATTTCAAATATTTAAAAATAATAATAATAATAATGATAGAATAATTATTAAAAGTAAAAATATAGAATAACTTGAATGGTGTCCACAAAAAGCAGGACATCCCTAAAAAATATCTAATTAAAATGTATATGCGTGGGTTTAACATATGTGGCATCATTTGTATCTATAAATAATAAACTTGTCTAGGAAGATATTATCGTTAATGTTATTGTGTACATAATAAAAATCGAAATCTGTGGAAAAGTTATTAATTTAATTTTTATTAATGAATTGGCTTCACTATGTATTGACAACTTGGACATTTTTTGTTTTTTTTCTGTTTAATTTTTATTGTGTACAGTTTTTTGTTTGTTTTGATGTTCGCTAAGTTTATTTTGTGCACTAGTTTGAAAGTATTTTTTTAACAATGCATTTGGGATTACAAGTTCGTAGTAGACAATAATTTTTTGAGCTGATTAATTTGTGTAATACATTGTATTCTGCACGATTTTTTCGCATCCTTATTATTTTTAAAAAGAGTTAATTTTCATGTAGGAAGCAACCCTAATATGAAAATGCGTCGGTGTCCTGTTCATGACTGATACCATGACAACAAATAATAAAATATTCTCAAAGATTGCAAGTACATACCTTTTGACATATAACATCAAATTTCAAGTGTACTTTTTAAAAATAATTTGTATAATAAATAATTAATTGAAAATTACATTCGAATTTACTTGAAGTTTTTTGTTTGTCAATTTGTTTTGATGTCGCGTCATACGCAAGAAGAGTAAAAACCCTGAAAGTGTCATAGCGTCTTATGTTTTCCTATTCACCCACTATTGTTAACCACAAATAAGGTAAACAATCTGTCAATTAAATAGTATGGATGCGGAAAAAGTTATTTTTGTGCGATATTTTGAATAGCATCTGCAGTTAGTTGTAGTCTAACTCTTAATTCGTAATATCGGTATAATCTGGGTTCAACAATAATATCAGCAATATAATTAAAGATACAACAGTAATGTAATTATTATAATTACTTGTTTTTAATAAGTTGACACGTTCAATTGTTATTAATACAAATACATCCTTAGCCTGGGTGAAGTTGGTCAAAAAAATTATAAAATAAAGAATAACTACTCAACGTTAGAGTTTAGGATATATTTTTTACTCCAAAAGCGTGATCCATATCTATAATATTACTGCTAGGTTTTGGAATCCACCGTATAAGTTAATGTTATTTGTTATGTTGTTGGGTGACCAGTTATTTCTGCCAAAGTTGTGCATCATTAATTTGCTATATTTTTAACTCTAATATATAGGTCATCTATGATATATTACCATAGCAGTAAAAGAAATATGTAGTTGTTTATTTGACAGAAACAAAATACTTGTAATGAACGATACGAGTATGTTTAACAAAACAGTGGCACAATTATCTACTTGTATGACATGACCCTTCATTAATTTTTCACTCATAAGATTTTATAAAACTAAAAACAACAACTGAATTCAAATTTGAGTCAATTATCCTATTCTTTGCCACCAAGCAATGTTCCACTCCAAATAGTTAACCAACGAGCCACACTATACTATCAACTTTTTGTTAGATTCAAACAAGTGAGTCACGGTTCGTTTTACTCTGTCATAGTCGTCCATGGCTGCGTTGTCTCGCTGGAAGGAAGCAGAACTTTTGTTTCACATGAGTGCGTCACGCCAGACGCCAGACTCTTCCTCCTTCTTCGAAGCAACAAATGGCATACAGATTCACAATCCACGGATCTGGAGTGGTAGATCTGGAGCGATGCCAACGCTGCCGTAGATTGGTAGTTGGCGATGAATTAGGATCAGGAGAGGGGGAATTTATAGGGTTTTTATTGAAATATGTGGAAACTCTAACGATGTAATGGAAGTTTATGCGATTTGTTATCTGGTTTAACGTAATTCATCACAATCAAGTAAATTGAGTGTTTAGTTTTATTACTATTATTACTTGAATGTGTTTAGTGTCTGCAGTAATTAAGATTATACATGTATTCAAAATTTCAAAATAACATTAATTTATTTGCTGCTCTGCACAAAAGGAATTTAGTTCCAATTACAGCTTCCAGTAGAAAACTATTAGAGCAGACAATTATTTGAGATCTGTTATCGTTGTCATTTCTTATTTTATCAATTTCGTAACACAAATTGAAGGCATTATAGTTGCCGGATTTTTTTTGTGATATTTTGTGAAGTGAAATTACATATTAAGTTGCCGTGGAAAAGATAAACAATTCGCTAAAACAATATCTCTTAGAATGGTATTTAGAAGGCCTATTTTTGGTTAATGTTCTTGTTATACTAATTTATTTGTTTATTGAAACTATTTTCATCTTATTGGTTAATTTAACAGTAATTATTATAGTTCGGATTCTTGACAAATGCCTATTTTGCATTATTGTAGCCACATCTCCGGCAGTCACATATAAAATCAAGGACGCTATTTAATTATTTATTTATTTATGCTACGCTTACAACAGGAATTTAATCTCAATTACAGTACAGAGTCCGCACCTAGCCGCAGTGTGGAAGTTTATATAATTTTTAGCTTGAGTATGATTCAAACTCGGGATCTCTGGATTCGAACTCCGAAACGCTATCCACACCACAGTACTGACGGCGTTTTATAGTGATATAATTATTTTTTAAGAAATAACAACAAAGACAAAATTAATTGACATCCAACACTTGGTGAAACTAGGTTTAATAAAAAGTATAAAATAAACACTTGGCTCAGTTTCACAAAATTCAGTCTCCAAGTCACCTTATGAGGGCATCGTCAGAGGCTGGCCAGCACAGTTAGTAACCATAGACGTGTTTCGCTCTTATTAGAGCTCATCAGTATGGTATAACTCACTTCTTCACCTAGAACAAAGTTCACGTGAAGAAGCTGGTGACGAAGAACTGTGCCAGCAGAGAATAAGATCTCTAACAAACAGGTAAGATGACATGAGAAGTTCTGTGGAACAGGGCATGCCATCTACGCAATAGCAATTTAAATAACAACAAAGACAAAATTAATTGTCATCCAACACTTGGTGAAACTAGGTTTAATAAAAAGTATAAAACAAACACTTTTTTTAAGAAATAAAATTAGGAGATGTAGGCCAATAAAATTTTATATTTATTTTCAATATTTATAAGGACATAAAATACGGTCTCTAATATTTATATCAATGATTGGCTAATATTGTAATGGTAGAAAATAGTCAGTAAAACTTTTCCAAATAAAAAAAAATTGATGTTAGTGAAATATGAACTCACGATCTATTGCTTGATAGACACAAGTTATACCGACTGAAAGATATGAAGTTACGGATAATGCGTTACAAATCTGGTTCCTATTTGTAGTTCCAGCACCACGGTTGCCGCTTCATAAACCTCAACGATCTTAAATTATAAACAAAAATACAAATTCATACGAATGGTTCAGATTTTAATATAAGAAGGATTATACACCGTGCCGTAAGTGCGATTAATATCCTGTTTGTAGAATAGTAAATAAATAAATCATTTGCATTTTGCCTCCAACACAGCCTGTTTCACCGTGCGAATGTAAAATACGATTCGTATCTCTGTCTGTTGTAAATTTCGCGATTTGCAACTGTACGTTATTGTGCGTGAAAATCTTAATGCTACCTCGTCTCTGGATGTTAATTTGTAAATTGTTCTTGTTCGTTCAACGTTGACGCTCTGCTCTGGCTCTGGTCGGACTCGAGTCGCGTCACACCCCCGATGGCAATTATAAAAGAAGGAAAAAAGACGCAGTCGAGCGAAATTTGTAGAATGAGAGCAAAATAAATTAGCAGTTGACAATGCAACACAAAAGAATGAACTGTCGGTAATAATTACGAATTATGACTTGTTACGCAGAGACATGAATGATGGGGTAGTTTTATTTCTATAAAAAAAAATAGCCAACATGTGTTTAATTTTTATTCATTTTTACTGAATTTGTTTTCATAAAACTGTCATCCCCATTCAATCATCTCTCATCCTCAATTTTACTTACATTCGACATACTGATTTGTTCCCATTTTCTACCAACATTCTTCTGAGTATAATACTCATCTCAATGAATTCCGCCCATAATCCCATCTAAAGAATGTAGTTATAGTAATATGAATGTATTAATTAAGATGTATTCGTAAATATAAAGTGTTGTAGCTGTAACAGCTTGTGTGGATATAATATTCTCACTTTCTGCAAATTGAACGTATTTGAAAATTTGTGTGCGTTATACGGCATATCGCCGTGCCTTTATAACACTTTTAAGAACACTCGAGAACTAATGTACCATCTAAATGTCAATTTGGAAGCTAATAAAGAAGATTGAATGCGGGTTTGGCTGTGAACGGAGCAGTTTTTATCTGTGATGAACAAGGTTTTGCAGTCATATAAGCCACGAACCCAGCCAGGAGCCAAGACGAGGGAAAACGTATTCATAGCTTTAGAGCTCCAGGAAATTTTCTATGAGAATCGACACTGTTCGATTTTAAAACGAAAAATCATTTTCTAATTTTTTTTAAAGAGTAAGAAAGAATGGTAATAATAATGAAATTATAATGATAGATAGATTAATAAATAACAGTGTGAATTTGGACAAGATTACATTCCAACTCTAACGTCGGTTGTTCATAAATTAATGTGTGTATCAATTGTTTATTTATAATTCTTATTAAATTGTAAATTTATAAATATTATTTTAACGTCCTAGTACAACCAACTAATTGGTAATGAATTAATAGTTATTAATTTTAATTTCACTATCAAATATTCCTAAATTATTTTACAGATTATGATGCAAATAAATGATACTCGTAAATGAAATTTAATATTATCTGTATTCCATTTGTCACTAGGTTGTTGCCTTTGCTTTCAAAATATTATTTTTAAAATTGTGAAATGCAAATTTATTATTGGCGTGTCCAGGGCCGTTTCGTTTCGGGGTAGCATTTAGTTAAAAAAAAATTGAAAGAGCGTTATAAATAACTAATGGTTGTTCCATTCGTATAGTTCACTCTACGAGATATTAGAGTGGCTGTCTCTACTATAGAAATATGGCACCATTTCAGTTGTGTTGGATTTCCCATTTGTAAACATTATTTACATTTTCAATATTCGTCAAGAAAACAACATATTTTGTTTATGGTTGCATTATAATAAATTCCTGATGAAATTGTTGAGCAAATTAATTGTTTGTAATTAAAAAATAAAATGTTAAAGATAACAAATTCTCTCATGAAATTGTAACCTGTCTGGCAACCAAAACTAACAATAAAATAAACAAACTAATTACCTAATTACAGCCAGGCATATATGATACATGTTACAATTCCTCTTCATATACACAATGAATAGAGTATGCATGAAATTTCAATCACCTTCCGGTAAATTTTGCATCAGAACTCCCCTCGCGGCGTTCGTAAACATCAACGTAGGCAATGCTTGTGCAGTGTGATGCTCAATCAAGGTTCCACAAAAAGTACACAAGGTCTATTCGTGGCACTGCTGCGATAGATACACAATAAAACTCCCATCAACTGTAACAGAGATTTCGAATTGCGAGCGAGATTGGATTCCCTGGAACTTGATACTCGGAATAATTGTCGATTATTGACTTGTTATTGTAGGAAATACCGATACTAAAGAAGGTAATTGTTTAGGAAAATACAGTGTTGCTTATTTATAGATTTCTCGCAATGTTATTTGTAATTGAGGAGGATTTATTCGAACTAGGACATGCCATTAACTATTAAAATTGAGTTATGTTGCGTTTTACATTTGTTTATCTACGACCATATATGTACTCGTAAGTAGGCCATTAAAAACAATTTACAAGAACAGTAAATACTTGTTTACGCTTTGCTAAGGGTTTACTGCACTAGTTACGTAATATATACATAATACATTTTTAATTTGTTAGGTGGTAACACTGCTGTTTGACTGTTAATATAACCTAACAAATAATCTGTAATTGTTCTTATTGTTATTTATAGTTGTAGATAAAGTATAATACACAACTCGAATTATAACGCAATTACATTGCTCGTGAAATTACTGCACTCGCCAAGGCTCGTGCGCAACTTTTTCACTCGCACGTAATGTGCTTGTTACAATTCTCGTTATGTAATATACTATTACATGGTTCGTTTTTACATCATTACAGCATTAGTATTACTAGACTGTAATAATTTCAGACAGTTGTTTGCCATTTAAAATAGGCCATCATCAATTGTAATTATCCACAACGTGAAAAAAAATGAAGGACATATACTTAATGTCTCCTGTACACAGGCAACCACTGGGCTCTCAGAAACTACGAGTGCTATGATTTACAAAAAGTTGTTACCGAGTTTTTTATAATTTAAAATTTCCAACATATTTAAAAAGCTGATTTTTATTATATCAAGTTTGCTTGATTATCAATAAATGATTAATTTTTAAACATTAATTACTTTTTTTGTCAATTTAATGAAGTATGAAAAATTCATATATTTTTTTTTTACAAATTTGTTGAAGATAGATAAAAATGAGTTTTTAAAATCAAGAAAATAAAGTATGTTTCGCATCGTGAAAAACAGGAAAAATATACTATTTAATTAAAGAGGCCTTTTATATCTATAATTTTCATTGGAAATTATTTGAAAAATTCCGCGAATAGCTCAGTATTACTCATATTTAGTACACTATGCATTCATTTGAAAAAACAAAAACATAATTAAATTGTTCTACTAAAGTGACAACTGTCTAATTTAACCGATGTCGTAGATCTTAAACCTTTCAAGATCTCAATAGTGGTCCTAGTGGACGAGACTTCTCGGAAAATATGACGTATTGATAATAGAGAAAAATAATTTTTAAGAAATTCGCAAAAAATGCAACTTATTGACTATGAACATAGTATTTATACCACTGGTTGGTAGCTATTCTTAATAAACAATTATTATCTCAAGTTTAAAGAGTATTATGCAATATAATTTTGGAAATTATTTGTATTTATACAGGGTGTTTCAGGACTAGTGTAACAAACTTTAACAGCTTATTCCTGAGGTCATTTTGAGCCAAAAATGTCATATGAACATAGGTCCTATTCCTTCTAGTTACCAAAATACAAGAAATAACACGAAATTTTCAAATTTGTAATCAAGATACTTTCGGAAAACAAGAGTTTTATTGAAAAGTCATACCTTATTTGTCTTAATTAATTTTATTTATTAATATTAACATGCATACGAGTTCAAGGCGCTCATTTCGAACAATTGCTGTAATTTTTTTTAAAATTTGTTATCTTATTTCATATCGTATTAACCTATTCCATGTTTGGTTATGTTGTTCTGTGTCTATTTAATTGTGTCATTTTATGTTTTGTTCTCTAAATCGTATTCGTTAATATTAATAAATAAAATTAATTAAGACAAATAAGGTATGACTTTTCAATAAAGCTCTTGTTTTCCGAATGTATATTGATTACAAAAATTAGAAAATTTCGTGTTATTTATAGAACTTCAACCTTTTGTATTTTGGTAACTTAAAGGAATTCGACCTAAGTTCATATGACATTTTTGGCTCAAAATGACCTCAGGAATAAGCTGTTAAAGTTTGTTACACTAGTCCTGAAACACCCTGTATTGCTTGCAATACACTACACTACTCTAATGATACTAATAATAATGTTTATTTCAAATAAACAACTCTTCTTCTTCTTCTAATGGCACTACAGCCCAAATCGGGCCTGGGCCTACCCGAGCCGCAGCTTTTACACTGCCGTACTGCCGGTCTTCGTAGTCAAATGCTACATTATTTAAGACGTATAAGTGACTAGCTTATAGCGCCCGAGTGTGATAAATACATGTAACTGTATTCTATATTTTACGACAAATCACACATTGTCGACAGGCGGATTCGAACCGACGAACCTTGGTTCGGGTGACGTCACAGTATGTTAAGAGATGTGCCGTAACACGCTCGGCCACCGCGCCTGTAATAAACAACTCTTAATTTTGCAAAATTTATTATTATTCTATTTTCGCCAGATAACAGATAACCTTTTTTCACGAAATATAAAAGCACCTGTTTATGAAATGAAAAACTTTATTTTTCATACTACACTGAAATAAGCCAGTAATATGCTTACACGCTTTTCTCGTTTAATTGATAATAAACCTGTATTGTACAATGACCCGTATTATTATGAATATAAAAACTTATTTAAAAAATAATTGATAACCATTTTAATATATGTAGGTATACATATAATACAAATAGAACTTGCTTACTTTATACACAATGCTAAGTAAACAGTTATTAAATTTTAATTAAGAAAATTAGTGAGCCCGAAAAGTTAACAATTTTTTTATGGCTGTCTTTTTACTTAATTAATTATGTTTATAATGAGGATCAAACAGAATTACATAATTCTGCTTGTATATTTTCCACTAGACTATATCTTTTTATAGACGAATGTATTGTATTTGCCAGTTGAATAAAATCTAATTTACATTTATTTCTGTCATTCAATTTGTCTGGTTTACTTCGCTTTCTACTAATTTTTTTGATTAATGAAGTAATTTTCTTTTGTTAAATTTAGTTATATGGTTATATCGCAACTGGTATAAGTGAGTAAGTAGAAAATAAAATACAGTTTATTAAAAAATTCAGCTGGTAAAATTAATATGTCATCAAGTCAAAATGAACGAGACAGGTTAAAAAATTTGACTGCAAAATTATGAGCGTTCATTTCTGAATTTCCGAAAATCAGAATTCAATTTTCAAGCGTAATAATTTCACTGTCCATCATAATTAGCAATGTTCCATTTTCTACCATGGGTTGCGTCTATACAAATTGAATTTAGTCATTTGTGGTTATTGATTTAAATTCTGAAATGTTAATGTAATTTGCAGTCACGAGACAAATTACCCAGACAAAGATCGCGTGAAACTATAAACAAAACAAAACAAAACAAAAACGTATCAAAACAAGAAAGCATGGGTCGATATCATGTTTTAATGGGTACATTTAACCATTTAATTATATGAGTTTGAATATCGTGCAGAGTGTAAGCACCATTCACTTCACATGTTGCGTGTGACTACGTAAAATAAAATCATACATCAACCCTTGAAAAATATGTGGTTATAACTCAAACAGTAATTTTATTATAGAGTAAAAGGTTTATATCAATAAGCAAATCTATTACAATATTAGAAACAAGCGTTTTAGTCACGAAAAATGATGATGTACGAGTCAAGTTGCTATACTGGATATTCCATTTGAGTGGTGCATCATTGCTACTTCGAGAAGTATAAAAGTTATAAAATTAGTTTAATTATAGAAAAAATTCTATTTTATAAGACTATTTTAATGAATGAAACAATTTTTTTTCAAACTAGTGATACGCAGTACCCAAAATACGGGCTGTAATTTCTTATTTTAAACGCAAATCCCATATTTCCATATTCTATTCTAATGCTACCGCGAGACTAGTCTCGGTCTCGTCTCGTTCGTCTTGAAATATATATAAATAAAAGATCTCAATATAGTTAGAAAAACAAATGAAAATATTATTCGTAACATAAATTAATCCTAAATGTTTTTACATAGGATATATTCTTAAAATTTTTGCTATCAAACTTTTCCAAATTATTTTTGAGAGATATACGAGTACTTCAAATAAAATTAGTATAAAATGTAATCTCTTCACATTCTTGTTCCACAAGCATATTCAATTACAAAGACCCGGTGTGTAAAACGATATTAAATATGTTATTAGCTAACAACATGTTAAATTTTACAAATTTTTCAGATTTTTATGTTATTCTAAATTAATAATAATAATAATAAGAAAAGTACTTACATAACCTTCCAAACAAATATAATTCCCTTGAACCTGAGCGGCATGGTTTGTTGCTGGAACGAGATGAAATACCACTACCAGCCTATATAAATACTAAGACCTATCCTGACAATCTGGATGGCTGCCCATAACACCTGAGCATTATATCGACCGCGCCTAGCCTCCCTGAAATAGGGTGGCAGGTCAATTTTAGTGTGACAAAGCGGATAATATATATATATATATATATATAATTTTTATGATTATTATATTACATTTTTCTACATGTTAACATCACGTAAGTGTCTTTGTTAAGTAGCTCATAACTTTAAATTATACCAATATGTTTTTATAGCTCCTGATGATGACCCACGTTGGTTTCGAAACTAGTTGAGAGTGACGTTAAATAAAGAAAGATTGATATCCAAAATACTCTACATTTATGATATTTTATATATAGTGAAAATTTTTAATAAGTTATATGATAATTTAATTTAAATCTGATTTTAACAAGAGTACTGTGAAGAAAATAATTAAATATTTAGTTTCATATTAATTGTTGTTTAATGTTAAAACAAATATTTCATATACTTTCTCGGTTATAAAATTTACTTTATCTGTAACTATTAAATAATAATCTTATTGTATATCTAACTCCAAGTACAGAAAGTTGCTCATACTACACTAATGTAATATTAAATTTCTTTTTCCTATTGCGAACCAATAGTAATCAAGTATATACCTGAAACTGACAGGAAAATAAACGTTTGCCTGACCTTTAAGAATCAGGAAAGCTTTGCTTTGCATGCCTAGTCAGGAAAATAACATATTACCTGTCTAGGCAGGTAATGAAAGAAAGGTGAGTGTCTAGTTACTTAGCAACATAAAATATTGACTGAATATGTAAGTCAAATATTTATTTTAATTGAAATTAATTTAAAATATGTATTATTTGTTTATAAGTTTCAGGTAAAATGTTATACGTAACACGTCAATAAAGCGTCGTACAGGATTCGTAGGCTGTCTACTCATCCTGTCATAGAACGCTTTTTTGACTTTTTACGTAAATAACTATTTCTTAAGTTTTAAGCACATGCTTGGTCGTTTGTTGATCCATGATAGAAAATGAATTTATGTTTTATTACTTTTGTTGCGTTTGCGAGTGTTGTAAACTTGAAGGTCGTGTAATATAACCTACATAATAAGCTCATTAAATAATCTACTATTACGCAGAAAGAAAAGCTTGATATATATATGAATATTTACATTTTGTGTTAAACAAAACATATGTTTATGAGTATAGGGAATAATACCCTGAGCAACATATTCCTGACAGCCGATTTAATTAGAGAACAATTTCTATTTTATAAGACTATTTTAATGAGCAAAACAAGAATATTTTAGACCACTGGTTCTCAAAATAAGGAGTTCAATTTTCCTATTTTAAATGGGAACCTTTTTTTTGTTATTGATTTCTTCGATTCAGTATTTTTTTCTGAATTCAACGATACAATATTTTCTTATCCCTGCATGACAAAAATACTGCACATGAAAATTAAGATAATTTAATTTAAATCTGATGGTAACAATAGTGCTATTAAGAAATTATCAATTATACTATAGAATATTGAATTTAGTAATATGTATAAGCACTGTAATTAATTTCTTACAGAGGATCAAATTTATAAATATTGTTCATAATTATATCCGTCTTTATTTACACACAACTTTAATTTTTTTAGCAATTTACAAATATCGGTCGTTGATGTTACAAAATTTTGATGGAAACTTCTCTTTCATGAATAACAGGATTTTCATGACTCCAGTAGTAAATGTATTTTATGTTATACAAGCTATTATTTGAAAAATTTCACATATCGAAATCTAAGGCCCGGTTGTATAAAGCGATGTTAACTATGTTGTTCGCTAACTGTTAACAATAGTGTAGATGGCTAATACTACATTTTACATGTCTGTTTTTTGTTGTTATTAATTAATTAATATTAACAATATGCTAATTCTGAGTTAAATAAGAACGGTAAAACAATATTTGTAACAAATAATGATTAGTTCAATGCATACTATAGAAATAATAACGTTTTAAAATATTTCACTAAAAAATTTCTTAAATGCGTTTCTTTATTCCAGTTCAAATATTTGCTTAGTTAACAACGTGATTAGCTGTATTATGCAATTGGGCCTAAGTCTTAATTTATCACTAAACTACAAAATTCTAAGCGGCGGTAACACTCACCATGATAGAAATGTTGATTTTTATAAAACTTACATGGTTTGTAAATATGTTTCTTTAAATAGCTATGAACCACTTATATAAATTGCATTTAAAAGAAATTGTTTTCACTGAAGCGTTTGGATTGGCTAAAAATGCTAAAATATCTGTTTATGCCTTGATTTAAAACATAAAATGTTTGCATTTAAATGGTCCGTATTAGCACATAATCTTAATTCTAATTTTCGAAAATAACAGATCAGTAATTCGTCGCTCAGGAAGGACATTGTTGCCTATACATATTGACAGCAGCAAGAGTATTTTTAAACACAAAATATAAATCTTCATACATAGAGCTTTTCTTCGTGAGTAAAATATATTATATCACCGAGAAATATTTGTTTTAACATTAAACAAAATATGAAACAAAATATTCAATGTATCTTGTTGCAATCAGAATTTTAAATTAAATATAATTAAATTTAATTTTTTTTTGTATTGCAGTACTATTAAAATGTATCGTTGAATGCAGAAAAAATACATAATTGAATAAACGAATCTCGTATTTTGAGTACCATTAGTTAAAAAATTCTTGCTCTTCTGGAATAGAAATTGTTCGTTAATTTAATCAATTTCATAACTTATACATATACACTGAAATTGAACATCCTCTATATATATTTACATTAATTTTTTTCATGGATATATGATAAGCATCAACTAGAAGTATAATTAGGACCAGTTGCATAAAATGTTGTCAGCTAATCACGCTGTAAATTAACTCCGCTGGAACTGGAACTAGAGTAAAAAAAACACATGTAAAATATGTCAACGTTTTTGACAGTTCAATATTTTAAAACATTACATATCAAAAGAAAAGATTTAAGAAGAATTAGAAATAATTTGCTCAAAAATATAAGATTATGTGTAAATAAAAATGGAAAGAAATGTGAAAATGTTTGACAGTTATTTTATTTATATTTTAAAATGTTATAATTTCAATAGTATACTTTAAAATAATAATTATATGTACAAATATTATTCTTTTTACCTAACAATAAATATTTTAATGCCAATATAAATTAATAATAACATAAAAATCTAAAAAAATTTAAAATGTGTCAGTCATCTTGGTCATTGTTAACTTTTAACATGCTGCTACTTAACATCGTTCTATGCACCGGTCGTTAATAATTGACTATGTTTGTGGAACAAGAAGATTAAGAGAATTACATTTTATACGAGTCTAATTTGAAGTATTTCTCTTAAAAATAATTTAGAAAAGTTTGAAAGGGAAAAATATAAGAACATTTTCGATGTAAAATATTTTATGATTAATTTCTGTTACGAATAATATGTTCATTTGTTCTTTTAAGTATCTGTATATTGAGATATTTTATTACGCAGAATTTTTATGTCTCCCAAAATACCATTTTAAAATTAATTTGATTTTGCTACCAGATAAATAATATATTATCGCTTAGAGATATTTACTTAAGCTGTAATCCCAATATTACGAGGGTGTTTTGTGTTCATTTTTACGATCTTTGTTATCAAGTTACCGTGCACGTATCTCGGTCAAGGCCGGTAGAGTACACGTGTAGTACAGATACTTACACAGCCACACATATACGGCGTATTGAGAGTGATGGATGCGTAAATGGACAGCACTTGATGTTGGTTGGTCCAAGGACCGCCCACGCTGTATGCTGTGTTGTGCTATAGTGTGATATGTTTACGTTCTGTTGCGTGGGACGTATAAATGGATGAAATCATACAGAACGAAATTTATCATTTGACGAACGAACTGACTGATATATTACACTAACTTACCTAGAATTTATTAATGTCAATAATAGGGGTAAGCATTATATCGTTATACATGTGTCAATAAATTTATCTTTATTTTTGATATACGTATCAATATTATTTATTGTTTGCATTAATTTCGATATATCGATATTTGTCAACAACCTAGTCTTGTTATTGATTCGGTAAGCAATGGTGTAGCGTTTATTTAAATTTATCAAATCACTTGTTTATGTACCTATTACCACGTTTTGGTCATTTTCTAATATATTTCATTTAATTTGACATTTTTACAATAAGGTGGTCGATTATTGTCCTAGTCTAAACCAGTGGATCTTAATCAATTAAAATAAATATTTTGCTGCAAACGACTAAGATTTAACTCAAGGTTTCAAACCCTAAAGTGCATCAAATGTTTATTTAAAGTTTGTTATAAAGAGCTTTCATATATGGAGAGACGGAAGTAAGTTAAATTAATGAATATATGCCTATTTCAGATTGTTTAAAATATAGGGGCCAATATTTGGAGAATGTATTAGTCATACCAACAAAAAATAATATATATCAATGTCCGGAACCAAACAGTTTCGAATTTAACCACTCTTTTTTGTAAGTTAATATACGTTCTTGTCCACTATTCTGAGGTATGTTATTAGTTTGTTTAATTATGGTTCGTTAGCAACTGTCATAATTTATTCTGACGTAGTAGTTCTTGTTTTAATAATGAATGATTACATACAATCATTACTAAAAATAAAATAATTTCAAACAAAACATTATTTACATTTGAAACTGTTTGTTTCCGGATTCCGGATATCTTGTTTTAAACTTTCTTGAATTTTTTGCTTATTTCTTAAAACATTCGTTAAATCTATTTTAATTACACTATCAAGTGTTCTGTAAGGACAAAGCTATCCCTTCAGGGGTCCACGGACTACAGGATAAGAACAGCAGATTTGCGTCATAATCGTATTATAGTTTGTTTCGAATGAAACAACAAATACAAACAACGATATTTCGATATTGATAATATTGATATCCCGACTCTTGAAATATCAATATATTAAAATATTAATAATATAAACTCATAAAAATCTAATATCGATATTGGAACTTGAATATCGCTAACTTCTAAATGATAATAATTGCATTACAAAATTGTCTAAGGATAATTATTTTATTGTACTTGATAAACAATTGTGACACTGCGGTTAGAATGATTTCCTAACAAACGAGAGTACAAATTTCACTGACTTCGACAAATCAGTATTAAATACTCGGAATGAAATAATTTAGACATAGTTTTGACATTTTTTATCTAGAATGTTAACTATATTTTTTTAAAGTTGAGCGAAAAAATATTTTTAACTCTTTAAAATTTAATTGATATTAAAATATCATGAATTAATACTTTTGTTTTTTAATTAAATGCTATCATGTGAAGTCAGGTCAATTCATTTTAACTCATTACATTATTGTGTCAACTGGTGCATGTATTATAATTTATTAACACATTTTAAAATTTAAAATACCTGATCATGAACATATTTTATAATCATTAATATTTAATTTTTAATATATTTCTAAACTGAACAATATTGTAATAAAATTATTAATAAATAAATTTATATTTTATCAAGCCATTTTATCCAATGTACTACTGTAATAGTAAATGTTGATAAATGATATAGTTTTGAGTATGAAGTGTAGTTATTAATCGTTAATTAACACTTCCTCGCTAATATTTTAGTTGAAAGGGAACCAGAGCAGTAGTTTAATTGTACAAATTTTCCTTGATCTGCTTTCAAGCAATCATAATGAAAAACATTTGAAAATTTAACTAATAAGCATATTATTATACTGAAAAAAACATGTTAGTTGGATAATAACCCGCAACTAGGATAAAATCCTGTTAGCAAGTAAATATGTTTATACAGTATTTCTATACCTCTGCACGAAACTTTAATGACATATATAAGTTGATATACTGATTATAAAACAAAAAGAATTTTTTTGAAATTCACAAAAATTAGGGTATTTTATTCGCAGAGAATATTTTTAGTGTCACTGGTTTAATATATACCGGGTGGTGCTCGGTGAGTGCGAACATAGGAATTTAACATGGGATATTAGTTTTATGCAATTTCCTGCTCTCCTGTACATTTTACGGAAAAAACTGTAGAGGGAAGATTTGTTCAGAATTAAAAGTTACCCATGAAACTGTTTTTACATGTTTTATTAAGTTTTTGGTTTAGCCGTAACATTAAAAATAAATTTCGAAATTTCTGTTACTTTGTAGTAATAGCCATGACTTTTCTTTTATTTTTATGACAAATGCGTTAAATGTCAATTTTTGATGTTTATTAAAGTTAATCTTATAATTTAAATTAAATCAAAAAAATCACATTTTTTATTCTTTGAACAAAGTTTTATTTTCATATTTAATAATAAATCAGTTTCAAGTTTATCAACAATTTCAATTTTAAATTACAATAATTTAATGTGAAATAATAAGTAATAATTGTAACAATATTATTTAATATACCTACATAAAAAAATAAAGAAATTACAATAAATGTTCAAACAAGCCACCATTTTCAGCAAGACAATAACCAAGTCTATTGTAAAACGAAGTTCTAACATTGGCTAATTGCCTGTCAGTAATATTATCACATTCTTCGAATATAGCTTGTCTTAGTAAATCTAAATTTTCGTAGTGTTTAGGGTAAATTTTACTTTTAAGATGCCCCCACAAAAAAAAATCGCAAGGAGCTAGGTCCGGAGATCTTGCAGGCCAATTTATTCTACCACCACGACCAATCCACCGATTAGGAAAAACCAAATCTAAATATTCCCGCACATTTATTCCATAATGAGCCGGGCACCCATCCTGCTGGAACCAAATATCCTCATCTACTGCAGCTGCCTCATCCAATGCAGGACCTATATGATTTTGCAGAAGTTCTAAATACATATCAGAATTTAAATTTCCCATAATTTCAAATGGTATAATCCTGTTCTTAAAAATTCCAACCCAAATATTAATTTTCTCAGGATATTGGGTACCTGTACACACAGTTAAATGATTATTTTCTGTGGTCCACATACGAGTATTCTGAACATTTGGTTCATTATTTAAAGTAAATGTACATTCATCTGTAAAACAAATTGACGAAATAAAGTGCTGGTCCCGATTTGCCTTTTCTTGCATAATTTCACAAAATGTACTTCTAGTTTCAAAATCAGCCAAAAGAAGTTCTTGATGTGTTTGAAATTTGTAAGATTTATATCCATGTGTTTTTAAAATTCTCAGAACTGTTGAATGATGCAAACCACATTCAGAAGCAATATGTCTTATGCTGTACCTTGAATTTTGAGATATCATAGCCAATACCAATTCTTCATTCACTTCGTTATGACGTATTCTGTTATTATTATTATTGCCTTCATTACCATCGGTCACAGCTACACTAGCTGTACTCTCAAATTTTGTAACCAGTTTTGAAATTGTTGATACACTTGGAATTGGTTTATCTTCATATTTAATTGAAAATAAATCCCGCACCCTCCTATAACTATTTCCTCCATAATAATTTTTAATAATGAAGACACGTTCTTCGTTTGAATAAACATTCATTTTATAGCTTACACAAAGATTTAATTTAAATTATAAGATTAACTTTAATAAACATCAAAAATTGACATTTAACGCATTTGTCATAAAAATAAAAGAAAAGTCATGGCTATTGCTACAAAGTAACAGAAATTTCGAAATTTATTTTTAATGTTACGGCTAAACCAAAAACTTAATAAAACATGTAAAAACAGTTTCATGGGTAACTTTTAATTCTGAACAAATCTTCCCTCTACAGTTTTTTCCGTAAAATGTACAGGAGAGCAGGAAATTGCATAAAACTAATATCCCATGTTAAATTCCTATGTTCGCACTCACCGAGCACCACCCGGTATATATATATATATATATATATATATATATATATATGTTACTTACGAAATAAAAGTATAAACACTGCCTCAAAATAACCTACTTACTTTCTAAAGAAAATATTACAAATAAATGCTGCAAATCTGCATAAAATGTACATACGACTAGTTTTATCAGAGACCCGAACTTTAACGAAACCGTATCCGAAAACTGCACCGATATTCACCTTTTTATGAAACCATAACCGAAAACCTAAACCGATATTTTTTGTTTAGAAATATGGAAATTAGAAATCTGAACGAAAATGTAATTGATTCTGTAAGAACGTAATCAAACCGATATAATTTCGGTTCTAAAACCGTAAATTTAAACCGAAATAAATAAGGTACTTAATAGAAAAAAGTAATAATAAGAAGAATATTATATATGATTAGTTTTTAGATTTTATTAAGTTGCGGTCTTCACAAGATCAACTCTACGACGTACTTAAAAATTAGTTTTGAAAATAGCAGAAAACAGAAATACAAATAATTTTAGAAAATTTGCGTACTACTATAGTTACTTCAAAAATATAATGCAATTGTATAGTGCGCGTAATATATTATTTGTATGGTTTAGGATGTAGTACCTACCCATTTTATTAATTATATTTTTACAAATATACAAATTATATTTGTTTTGAAATAATGTGTTTATTGCGATTCGAAATTTATAATTTTAAAAATCCAAACCGAAACAGAAACCAATATAATATTTTCAAAGAACCATATCCGATAAATGGAAATATTACTGATATAAAAACCGTTAACGTAACCGGTCCTCAAAATTTTTCGGCTCAAGTCCCTGTTTTTAATATAACTATTGCCATCTTGTAATATTTAAATCTTAAAATATTTAATAATCAGTTTTTTGAAAATTTAAACCTAGCAAAAATTCTTTGAATTTATAATAACATTTCCAGATTTTCCATCTATAAAAACTCCCCTAAACCGATTCCACATTCCAGCATTCGGCATCGGACATTCCAGTGTCAAATCTCATCAGGTTGTGGTGCGCGGGGCAATAAAAACTCCACATCGGCAATGCCACACATCCGACAAAAATACCCGATCAATACATACAAAAACGTTATAGTCATTAGTGTTACCTACTCAGAGTTACACTGGGACGTTTCAACGATTGCCGTGCCGGACACGGCAACCAAGATATGCTAGTGTAGTAAGAAATGGTGTAATTTGGCAGAGGTGCGAGATATTAGAAGTGAGAGAGAACTGCAGAGAGCAAACTCTGTTGGATACAGTTTGTTAGAATCGATATAGAGAGTGCTTTGAGAGGAAGAGAGGAATAGGATGTGATGAAATTTACATTCCGGATTTGTAAAACATTATAGTAATTTAACACACATATTTTTAAGATTAAACTATAGTGGTTAAACAAATTCTGATAGATTATTTTTATTTAAAAGTATATGTTTTTACCGGTTTCAGGATATTAAATTTATGTTTACATGCACAAAAGTAGGCTGCTAAATAATAATTGTATTCTGTACGGTATTATTACCCATACTGACTAGTCAAAACAGCCAAGCAAAATGAAATTGAAACACAATGAGAATATAACACTATTAATACAAACGGAATTCAAAACAACAATAATAGAAAGAATACTTCTCCTGCTTATCATAATATATATTAATTGTACAGTCTTTCAAATTAAAGATGACCACGTTATGACTTTTAAATAAAAATTGTATTTATAAATATGATATAAAACAATTGTAACCATGGCGTTAAATAAAAACATCAGACCACACTTACTTGATCACCTTCTACAATGATGAAAAAGACGTTATTCATAAAAGAATTTCAAAAATTAATATTTATTAATGACAACGTGTTTATATTCTGAAACCGGTAACCTATTGAACAAACTATGGATGTTATGAATCATAACAGACCTTAGATGTCTTAAAATCCTCGCTCGAAGAGTTCGGATTTCAAACTGACATCTGCGGCTGTTGATACTCATAACATTCCTAGGTATGTTAGTAGTTATAAAATTAGTACCTAATTGCACATTTTATTAGTTAAAAAGAATGAAAGTAGATCAGCTTTTGGCTTCTCCTTACAACTGCCATGCTATCAATAATAATAATAATAATGTAACAAAACTTGAAAGTGATACTTTATTCGACGATCAAGGCCAGCTTTAGAATTAAGAGAGCCCAGTAAAGACACTTTTAGAGTATGTTACGAACAATTTTCTTTGCGATCATTAATGGCAAATTATTTATGATTTGACACACAAATGAAAAACTGATCGGAAAAGACAGATTTTCCGGTTGAAAAAGTTATCAGAAAGCCCTGCTCTACAAACTCTCACCACTATTGTGTTTTCGATTCGAAATTCGAAATTAGTTGTCGGCGTTATTTTTACGCGAAAAATGAAACAAATGTGATATTAATTAAGAGTTTATTTTATATAATACATGAAAAAGTTATTTGTTATAATAATTGTTTAAAAATATTTACATTTACTACTGAACAGTATCGCAATAACTTTTAATTGGAATATTTATATTGTTATATCATACACTGATGATTTTATGAAATTTACCAATAACCATTTCGATATTTGTCTGGTTCCACATAGAGTAAAATTATGAATATTAGTTTCAAAAAATTCAGAAACTTTTATCGCTATCGTCCGTCCTTCCATTCACCAGTCTGTCCATTTTAATATCAAACTAACTTCATTGCGAATTTATAAAACAGAATATATATATATATATATATATATATATATATATATATATATATATATATATATATATATATATATATATATATATATAGGGTATGGTATGTAGTAGTAGCACTACTAAATGAAATTTTAACTTATTTTTGTAAAAATAATTCATAAGTTCATCGGTACACGTACAAAATTTAGTATTTCATTATGTTTACTTACATTATCATTAGAAGAAGATAAAGTTATACATAATAAAAGTTATAAAAATAAGCTTATTTACTATGATTTTTTTACTATTAGTTCCATTAAAAAAATTAAGTTTGTATCATATCTGGAATATGAGCCACAGAAAAAATAGTTCTCTACGCCATTGGTTAGACATTAAAAATTTGTACCTTTTTATATGAATTTTTTTCTCAATATGCTATAATAGAAATTATTTAAAAATTTCAAAATCCGAACTTAGTAAACTATACATAAATTAAAACATCATTAAATTGACCTACTAGTGTATCAACTTTTATATAATTTAATCAATGTTGTAGGCTTGTATAGTACTTCAGATCCAAATGGTGAGCATCTAAATTGAATCACACTGTATGTAAGTCTCAAAAAAGAAAATTAAACTTGAATATAAAAAGACTACATAACCTTTAAATTAGTTTTAAAAAGAAATTCGATAATTTTAAAAGTAGGTATTATACGCTTTATTGGAGTTCGTAATTGTGCCACTGTATTAAAAATTAAAATACACGACACAAACATTTCATTTATATTAAACTTATTAATTTTATTCAACTCATGAAAATTGTATAACTCTTGTCGGTACATAGTGTCCACTAACTATGGTAATTCTAAATAAATTTTAAATGCCTTTTACATTTAATAATAATAATAATTTAGGTAGAACCACTACTGTCATTTCACGAGTTTATGATATAACCGCGACATCTAATAGTTATAAATAACAAATTAGTTCCATTAGTGTGACCATTTCACCATTTCGACAACGCAATACGTAATCGCAGTCTGCTGTGTGACCACTAAACTGTAATTCAACTGACCCTCAAGATCCTGGTCTTAAGACAAATTCTGAATTTCCACTTGCAGGATGAACCAGAGCACTGATTAAAATCACACCGAATTTGCTACAAGTTATCAAAACATCGAAATTAATTTCACAAACTCGAGATTTATTTTATGATTATATGCCCTGCCTTTGCGCCCTTATAGTGACATCCTACGAATTTATGAGTATAAAATTATATATTTGGTGGTGATTATGATATGTATTTAACTTAAAATTATTAAAACAGATAATTATATTGCATCTACGCTTCGAAAATGATAGAAACTAAAAAAATATGCATTGGGATTTTAAATCAATTTTAAATAGACGCAAAATAAGTTTCAATATTAAATATATCCGGATCATTTGAGAATTGTTTCTATAGTTTTGTATTGTTAATTCTGCTTGTTTAATGTTTTATAAGAACAAACCTTCCAGTTCAATTCTATAAAGAGGTTTAGCTAATTCTTAATTTTGGATTAGTCAAATGAAGCTAAATAATATTTTCAAAAAAGTTTAAATAAACTCTAATATAATATTGTTGCCGTTTGGCTATCAGAAAGTAATTTGAATTAACTTTTTAAAATCGGACAAGAAGAATATTAACTAATCCGAGGATTAGCTAAAAATTTCAGTTTTAACTTTCGTTAAATCCGAAAATACCAGATACGATTCTCACAGCCGACAAACAATTTTCACCACATTTGACGACTGGTAATTGCACTTCATGTTATGAAATGTATTACTGCTATGGCAGAGTGCCCACACCTAGTGATGGGAAAAGGCGTGATGATATATTCTTATTTATAAAACAAATAATTAGGGAAAACAAAAACAAATATTTAAGTTAAAAATAATTTAGATGAGACTATAAAAACTTTTCAATCTTTTCACAACTTTTTTAGACGGCTATCAAAAAAGTTATAAATGTAAAAATAAATTTCATTATAATTGTTTTATATCACTTATATATTTTTCAATATCTTAAATTTTAAAATAAATTATAAAAAATGGAATAAACAGCAACTATAACAACACACATCGGGCTAATTCGTTGCGACCGCTGTAGTCACTATTTTTTTCTATATATTGACGCTCTAATCTAATATAATTACATTTGAATAAGAAATTAGTCAAAAAGCATCGTCAATTAATTAAATAATCATTATACAAATACTTCAAGACCTTCGCCGTTATTTCGAGGCAAGTGAAATATGTTATCATTATGATATATTGCGATCATTTGGCATTTCGTTTAAATTGAATATTAAGTAGATGCAAATTCAACTTCTATTTTATGAAAATAGTAGCATCATGGTAGAAATCCGGACACCCCCTCTCTATTTGGTTACGCCACTGACATCTTCTTTCAAAATAATGCAATTTTAAAATAACAGATTTTCAAGGATAAAATAATATATGTTCTCCTAAGATCTCTAGGAAAACTAAGGTTAAATAAGTAGTACAAGATGTTGTTTCATAACTTGGTATATTAGGTTTTGGTAGTAAGGCAAAATTTTCCATTTTTTAAACCATTGTTTTAGCCGATATCTAATATCAAAAACTAAGTCGATATAAATGTAAATTTAGCTAATGAAATAAGAAACAAATTTCCTTAACCCAGCAAATGTTCCAAATGAACAAAACTTTTGTTAGAATTCACTGTTATACTTTATTAAACTCGACATCTGGTTCAAAATTGTCAGTGTTGTAAGACAGTTTCACTGTAGGACTAAGAACATAAATACAAAAAATATTTGTGAAACAATAAAAGAATTTAGTTTGAACAGTTCAAAGGTATTTTCGCCCGCATAATTCACAAAGTGAATTGTGTTTAGAATTTCGTCATTTAATTGAAAACCGTCTTTGATGTTTCTAATTAATTACAGATAACCAGACAATAGCATTCAATCAACAGAAATGTATCTATCCATAATTACGAGTAGTACTAAAATATGCATTCAAACCATTGAGTAATAAATTATTATTAACAAGAATAACTTGTACGAAAAATAAAATATTGTAGTTTTGTTTTGAAACATGTTTAGCTTCAGGAAAAGTTTTGTCATGTCAAATCTCTCGGGTTTTAAGAACAAAGAATGGAATAAAAGTTTTCCGTATATGGAGAAATTATAAATATATCTTTTTTTTTTGTGTTAAATATCTCTTAGCAATGCAGTTTATTCCAGTTGTAATGCATATTATACTTCTATATAAAATAAGAAAACTTACAGATTTGCATACACTTTTATTATATCTCGGTATTTGATTCTTTCTTTTTTGTATATAATACTTTAAGAATTCTTTCCGTGTACATTCTATTTTAATGTTAATTTCTACACCAACAGAGCACTAACGTAACCCTACGTTTTACACTAGTATATTGATAAAAGTACACTTATGACTAATTTTACTAGTTCTTAAAATGAGTGTAATATTTTTTTAATGGAGAAAAACATGTGGAAACAGTAGCAGACTGGCTAGGTTGGCGAATGGCCAATCACCAACCGAGCCCCAACGAGTTTTGTACTATTAACCAGAGCTGGACAAACTAGTTTTTAAAAAATAGTAGAGCTATTCACGATTCCAAATAAGATGCCAACACCTGGCGGTGAAATTTATAAACATTGCTGGCAGTTAGGACAAGATCTAGTATTATTCTGCATTAGACTTTCGTTTTGTATATGATTGAAATTAAATTTATATAAATAATATCAAAAAGTAATTCCTCCAGAAAATAAAGAATCTGTATATATGAAAACAAAATTAGTATCAGAAAAAGTTAATAAATTAAAAGTTTGTGAAATTAAATTACTGTTAAATAAATCTGCAACAAACAGATGAAACAATAAATTAATATTGAAACACTGTAATTGCATTGGTTATCTATTGCGGCTTTGCATTCCATTCCTTTAATAAATAATTTATTAATATCTATATTTGTCCGAGATAATATGTGGTTCTGAAATTAACGCAGATGTTTGTATAAGCAAAGTGCATATTAACAGGGTTACAGGCCTGAATGTCACACGACATAAAATTAGTCCTGCATTAATAATTTCTTGCTCTTCCACTATGCATCTAGAAGAAGGCTTGGCATTCAAATAATAATAAGTCTAAGTATAATTTTGTAAACAATATATAACTTGATAGTTTTAAAAATTTCAATTCATTGTAATGTATTATGTTTAAATAAGTAAAATCATAAAATACTCTCGATTAATGTATATTTAAAACTATTCTATTCTAATGTGATTGCACTGTAATGCAAATGTCAAAAGTATATTGCCTTCGTCCGTCATTTTCATATGTACATCGGCACCACCAGTGGTAATTTTGATCGCGAATAGCTACTATTTAAAGCTACAGCTAAAAACTAATGTTAAAGTTGCGTTAATTTTTAATGTTTATGAAAACATCGCCACTGAATATATACCATGTTTAACTAAATTTTGAGTATAAGTAGAATTATATCTGGCTGGAACATGTACTTCAAAGTGATTTTAAGCAAGAAATTTTGTCAAAGCAAGTTAAAATTATATCATTCTATTGCATCATTTCTATGGAAAATTTTAAAAAATCAAATAAAAATAGGTTGGGAAAGTAGAAATAATAAGAATATACATAAAAAATCGAAAAACCTGGCCGAGATCTCAGCCAAGATGAGACAACCATGTTCGAGACAAAAAAAAATCGAGAAAAGGCATGATTTATTCTATTCGAGACCAGACGAGACATAATTTTTCGTCACGTCTTGTCTCGCTCGCATTACTACTGAAAACGACTTTTGTTGTGAGTTTATCAGAATATAAAAGAGTCCTGGGTTTGCGACTGCCTATAAAACATACTCGTAACAAAGTAAAGAGAAAAATTAGAATAAAAACAAATTTGAATCAAATGGCAATCTTAGCTCAGTTTAAAGCAAATGACCGAAGTTCATAGGTCCCAGGATGAAATTCTGGCGGTATATCAATTTTTCTCTTTATAATTTAATTTGATGTATTCAATTATTAAGTATTTACTTAAAATATTAAGTGAATCTTAATGTTTTTTTTAATTTCTTGTTTTTAAATATATAGTAATAAAAATAAATTCAGTCATTTAATTTTCAAACAACTTGACACATCATATATCTAAAATGTTATTAGTAAGAACCCGTAAAATTTTTCAAAACAATAATAAGACCGTGATAAAATGTACACAATACATTTTATGACCATTAAAAAAACTTTTAAAATTTATTTGCTTTCATAATTATGCAGTTCTATTCAATAACTTCTGAAATAGGTAAACTTTTTATTAATATTCATTATCATAACTTTCAGTACTGCACCGTTCCTGCATATAAACTACCCTCTACCCCTAGGTTACAACTAAAACAAATAAACGTTTCATTTGTATTCCCCATAAATCTAGCGGCAAACGCAAGTACAAGACCAACCATATACAGTCTGACTCTCGAATGTAGAGTCTCGCCACTCACCCGCAACAATTCACCCGGGGAATTATGTGCTTCGTTTTTTTTTCTTTATGGTTAACTGGGGAAAATAAACGTGAATGTAGTAGTAGGAACGACGTCTGCATAGTTAGAAAAGTTTACAACTGAACGTCGAACGACTTAATTCAATCATCAAAACGTCAACGAAATTTGAACATTGTTCATAGTTATTTAGTAACATAAATATTGATCAGACAGTTAGATTCATATTTCTTTTTTTAATTAACTTACGAGAATAACTTCAAAACTAAACTTAAATAGGGATCTTGCGACTTTACCATTGAATTAAGGACATTTTTCTGCATTAGTATATGCATATTTATTATTTAAACTAACGGATAATTACACCGGGTAGCTCCTACACGAAGGCCACCACTAGAATTTTGGAAACTATAACAGCTACAACTTCAGTTAAATTAGACAAGAGTTGTTACATTAATAGGTCAACTTAACAATGTTTTTCTTCCAAAAAAATGTGGCAACAGTGAGTATATTCAAATAATAAGTATACTAGATATAGAAAAACGTTCAAGTAAAAATTGTAGATACAATGTATATTAAATATATTTTTTTTTTAAATTATGAGATATTACATAGTTACATTTTGTAAACAGAATGAATAATTTAAAATTACTTATTTAAAAAAGCTTAATTTTGTCTCTTTTTATTCATGTCAAGATTGCTTGATTTAATTCAAATGATCAATAAATTATAAATGATTAAACATCAATCAAGTAGCTATAGATTTTTCTGTGGATATTAAATATACATTTTTTTAATTTTGAGATATTACATAGATTTACATTTTGTAGATACAATGAATAATTTAAAATTACATATTTAAAAAAGCATATTTCTTTTTTCTTTTTATTGATGTCAAGTTTGCTTGATTTAATTCAAATAATCAATAAATTATACATTAGTAAACATCAATCAAGTAGCTTTAGTTTTTTTTTGTGGTAAAGTAAATAAAATATGAAGAATTCAAATATCATAACAAGGTTGATAATTTTTAAAATAAATTTGAATAAAAATTTGTTGAACTACTATAATAGATATTTCCTAATAAATTTCAAACATAAAAAAACAAAGCAAGATTAGCAGTGTTTATTATCTATAATTTAAATTTGAAACGTTTCTCTTTATCTACTATTATTTTTGAATTAAAATTATGCGAAAAAGTTCGCTATTTTCACTCTATCTAGTGACATACAATTTTTTGAAAAAATAAACATTGTTATATTGTCTTACTGACAATTTTTGTCTAATTTAACCGAAGTCGTAGCTCTTATAGTTCTCGAGGTGGCAATAGTGGCCCTCGCACACGAGACAGCCTGTATAAACCAAATGTAAAACGGATTAAAAAATGGAAAACTTAATTTTACCGGAGGTTATATATCAAGGACTAGGCAAGATGCGCCCAACAACATTAATATTCTTGTGATTTGACTGATTCTTGCAAGAAAATTATTCTAATTAAAATAAATGGCTGTACATTTGTGTGGATATTAGTGATAGCACAGATTACTTAATTCCAGCGTCTTGATAAATTGAATCGGACGCAGATTTTTTATTTAATGTAAGTAAAACTTAAATTTAATCGATCGACAGATAACTACAAACTTAACAATATGAGACAAAAATGAGCCCAATTTCTAGTTCTGTATTCCTTGTTTAATTCAATTTATTGATTACATATTTGTTAGAAGGTTTTTTCGTGCCATATATCATTTAATAAATTTATTAATATATTTTAATATAACTACAATAAATACTTCATTTTCTACCCAATAATTACATTCGTCCGATTTTTTTGCGTGATCAGACTGAAATTGGAATTCCGGCAAAAAGGTTGAATCGGCCAGATTCAGTATCATGGCTGGATTTTCGTGCCAACACTAGTAGACACAATCTAACCAATGTTTTCCTTTTTTATGAATGTCTCTTTTGTCATTGTATGTTTTGCTTTAGGAATTAGTACTCTATCTGACGAATAACCGAGCGAACGTAGTCGCGAACTACTAATGAATATCGTTTAAACAAACACGATCACGCTATGATATAACTTTCAGATTTATGCGACGAGTTTGTCGGCAACTGACATTTATATTTCGTGCATTTGCAACGCGGTTAACTTTATGGATGTATGAACTTTTAAAACAAATATGAATAAATATTTTCGTTATGATTCTATATTTGAGATTAAATGAAAAGTTCAAGTTGACACATGGAGTTATTAAAATGTTGAAATGCTGTTTACCTTTACTTTTTATTTTGTAACATTCTAATTTGTAATACATTACGTGAGATTTTATTAAATTCGGGTGATTTATTTCTATATTTAATAACGTTAAACAAAATATACAGTTTTCAATCAAGGCATTTTCATTTATTTAAATCGGTCAAAGTTATATTGAGTTGTTATTTTTATAGGAAAATTATAAAACTATTTAAAAATAAATAAATGTTTTGGTAGGAATAAATGAAACATCAAAGCACAATAATTAAATAATTTTTGTGTGAACATATAACATTTTAAATTGTTCAATGTTCAAAGGATGTTCTAGATATTTCATACTCGTATATTGAATTATAAATGATTTTCATGAAACGTTTCGACGTGAATAGTTAATGTTAAGCTCATTAGTTGTACCTATTAGTGGATAATATTCTATAGGGTTATGTATTATTCATATTTTAAGTCGACGCCGGGACATTGTACGAAAATTATTGAAACGTAAAATATACTCACCAATCAAATGATGAGAAAATGAGACAATGATCAAAAATACTGGATTACTCACCTGAAATAGAGAAAAACACATTATTAGTTACAAATAATAACATGGCAGTTACTTTTTATTATTATTTTAGAAAGGATATTAGGCCGGGGCTCCATTTTACAGTCGGCCGAATTGTTCTTTCTTCAATAATAATATATTTAATCAAGTATTAGAAATAAGTTATAAAAACTATAATGTTAAATGTATGGGGTTGAGTCAAGCATTTTTGTTTACATAATATTTCATTACACATACTATACGTTATGTTATTGCAATATTATAAAAATTATTTATTAAACTTTGAAGTTTCATTAAGTATCTAAATCTAAGTAAAGTATTTTCAAGATATACGAGTGTTAAACATTTGGTATTACATATTATTTGCTGTGAAATATTTAAAAATTATTATAGGGTACAATGCTATAGATAGAAAATTTCATACTTTCATACAAAATTTGTATTTGAAAGTATTTTCTTTAAAATAGTTTAAAAATATTTTATAACGAAAAATATATGAATCAAATATTGAAAGTAATTTGAATACACTATTTACTTTTTAAAATGAGCTCTGGGCACTGATATGTTTCTATAGAAGTTATTAATTGAAACTATTATTTATTGCACAAATTTTTTAAGTTAAAGATTGAAAAATAAGATTTGAAAAACATTAAAGTTATTTGCAAATAATAGCGAAATAAAACAGTTTTTTACAGATGTACGATTAATACAAATTTACTGACATATAGATTACTTATATACATGATGAGTTATTATTTTTTGAGGCAGCACTGGGCTCTTGAGAACCGCAATAGATGCAAAATTGGTTGAGTTACCAAAATAATGTCATTTTACGAGATGATTTTAATGATTTGTTTGTTTTTCCAAAATAGTGCCAAGATGACTAGCGGGTACGTAAACAAGTTTCACCACGTTAAAATCACATGTATGGGTCTCTCTTAACTAACATCTTTGGCGGACGTAATTTGACGGTTGGTAACTGCACTTCATATATCATTTAAAGAGATCTGATTTGGTAGAGTGCCTCATATATTTATTTTCTTTTATGAATAGATAAGATTTTAAAATATAGAACATATCTCATTACAGACAAATGCGTCCAGGAAGAATTTACACCAATCTAAGAGTGTTCTGAGTGATAAACACTTCAACCTAATTTTGAAGTATCTGTTTGTCATCGTTAATAAAAAATCAGTATTGATACAGATCAAGTTGCTATTGTTTATGGCACTAGATACCATGTCTTCTATAATGAATATAGAACTTCTTTGTAGTACTAAACTCTTCAGTTATGTTTAGATATTTTGAACCTTCTCGTATTTATAAATACAGTAATTTTTATTCCCATTTTTAATAGTTTCTGAGAAGTTAGAACAATATTTTGAAGTCGTTTTTCATTATTAGGTATTTATATACAAATTTAATGATTTCTATTTTTAAAAATATTTACAATATATAACATGTTTCATTTCAAATAAAATTAATATCTTGTTTCAAAAAGAGTTAATTAGACGTACGATTCTGTTTCAATATACTGGATTTCGACTAGTGCCAAAGAGAAGTGTTCGCTTAAAAGAAGGATTCGCTAAAAGAAGTGACTGTAATGAGCGATTTACATACTAATCTATTAAAATTAACTTTAATAAATCTACAACATATTTAACTGCACCGCCGCGTGTTAAATAATAAAAACTAATAGTTTCATCTGTGCCTCCATAACATCCGTGTAGATACTAGAGACAAATAACGTACATAAATCTATTTTATTAGCAAAATGTATTAGGTACCGAGAACTGAGAATATTCTCGTCCTGTCTTCGTGCTAATACACACATTTACATTCACGCGTAATCTAGCACCTAGATAATGGTACAGACTGTATAGCATCACAGTCTCAGCGGCCGGAAATATGCTAGAACGGATGTGGAAAGCATAAGAATTGCTATTTCCGCGGTAGTTAGACTGTGAGTGATTATTGAGTGACGAATGATAGTTGGATCCTAAAATGAACATTTTATTTCTACAATTAATTCCCAAATTAAAATCCATTATATCAGTCAACCAATTCTAGAGATAAAACAAAAGTTTTTGTTTGTTAATGTTTTAAAAATTAAACAGGATTAACAACACACAACATCCCACATAGAAATTTTAAATTAATATTTTCACGAGGCTTTTAATGAACCTGGAGCCGAGAGCGGCGCTGCGTTCGCCCGTGAAAAATCGCTTCAGGCCTCTAAATAAATACATGGAAAGGGTTTTAGCGGGGTGATTTTTCACGCGGATCACGCAGCAGCAGCAGCGGCAGTGTCGCCGTTATTAACAACGTGAAACACACAGTTTACGCCGTTTTTTCTCGATGGCATTTGGACACGAACGCTTGACGAGTGAACAACGGATGTTTTGTTTTGAAATGCACAACAAATACTGAGTTTGTTCTCCATAGACAGTGCCGGTATTACATATTTTGAGGCCTCAATTTCAACATTTTTGGACCCGTTCATATTTCACGTAAAATATTTACATTTACCAGTAATTGTACAAAATTGATATCGTGGAAATGTCACAGGGTCGTTTTAACATGAACTGATCTACATACTGTCAAATGGGATGACAATTACCTGACAAAATTTATTTGCAAATACAATTTCCACCTCTTAGTCAAAACTAATCTGCAAATTTTGCCGAGAAAAGGAAATTCTTCCGTTTAATTAAATTACAGATTCATAAAACAATCTAATTAAATATTAGTCGAGAGTTCGACAAAATTAGAAAATAATTCTCCAGTTTCTTTCTACACCTTGTTACCATTTGCCAATAGCTACACGAGTCGTAAGGGCTTTAGATTTGAAACCTGTCGAATTATTTTCAGTTTAATCTCACTCTTTTGTTATATTATTTCTGAAAATATTTATTTTTTACAATTGTTAAAAAATATTTCTCACTAATATCAATACGTTAAGGACGTGATTTTTCATTATTTACATTACTATGACAACGAGTGTGTTGCACTCTAGTACGAAAAATTAGTATTTCCTGCACGCTCCAAATTTTATTTTACGTTCCATTTTTTACAACAAATCAATAGTACCAAATTCATTTTTAGTTGTTTTCTTTCAATTTACTTGAATAAATCAATATTTATTGTATTATTCTTTTTTGACAGTTGTAGAACAAATGTTTTATGTACGTCATGGGTGAAATTCTTGTTTTTTTTTTGGCGCGTTCGAAAGGTTTTTTGTTTCGACCTTCGATCTCAACTAAAAAATACAATTCCCTTACTTAATACAAAAATAACTATTAAATAAATATTCTGTACAAATAGAAACAACAAATGTTATGTAATAAATTATTGCAAAACAAAAACTCGCGTCCCAGTAGAATGAAATAAATATATTTCGCCTCTCTGAAAACAGAGAGTTGCCAAAACACAACATATTTTATTTTTCGAAAACATATTGAAAGTTATTTAAGAAAATTAAAGTTTATATACATTTAAATTTTGAATTTATTATTTATTAAAGTTTTAAGAGATTCATTAAAAAAATCAATACGAAATTTTTTTCCTATAAAACCAGAGCCCGCATATTTCTAGTAAAACCCAGAGTCTACAGACAAAAACCGGAATGAAGGCAACCGTGTTTGTAATACAGGTAAAACATATCTCATTATGTTTTTATCATTTATATTTCTCAAGATAATAATATCGTATCTGGGTTGTTACTTCTTAATTAACCTGTTATAAATATCAATCTACTAAACGTTTAAATACAATGAAATATTTTAGCTTCAAAATATAACATAACATTTAATAGCTCTTGTAATAATATATGACAATAAAAGTTCGGAAAATGCCTCATAACAAAAGAAACAAAATTCTAGAAAAATTAGACCTGCAGGTGACAAGTTTTTTATTTCTTTTAATTTTTTAGTCTTGTTGTAAAGCACTAAACTACATAGTGTTGTATGCAATTAATTATCAAGAAATATTATAATAAAACGAAAATAACAACGGTATGTCAAAAAGATAGTCAAAAGTGCATCGTTTTCATAATGGGCATGTTTTGCATTGTTTTTAAAGCTACAACACAATAACGAGTTTATTTTATATTGTTTCTATGACAACCATTATTAGTTCGATTAATTCAATTGAACATAATAAATAAGGATGATAAGTATAGAAAAAATGCGTTGGTAATACAAACATCATTTAAAAAGAACAACTCATTGCAAACATATGAAGAATTGTCAACTGTACGTTTCCTTTCAAGAAAAGCAAACGTTAGAGCATTTTCATATAAAAGCCTTTGTGAGAATACGGAATCTCAGTGCATCAAGATGTACGTATAAACTTAATGGCATTCTCATTCTCATCCATTGCTTTCTGAGTATAATAATGCGTCGTAGCGTTTTAATAGGACAGAAAATTTAATATACGCAGTGGAGGCAGTTTATAAAGCATCTGCAGACCATAATGAATAATGACAAAACGCTTATATAAGGCATAGAACTATGGAACTGGTTATGTAGTATAGTCAAAACCGCTGTTGGCCGCAAAAACAAGCATTCATCTCAGTATTCGGAATGTTGAATGTATTGTGAATGGAATCTAACCAATATTAAATTAGGGAAAGTTACTGGAGATGAATATTTCAGGGATAATAATGGGATATAATATACATACATAACATCACGTTATGTTCATCAGATGATATAGCACGTACTTTTAAAACATTCACTGAACATTTATTCATTAGATCCATCCTACTTAATCTTCGTCAAACATAATACAGAAGTAGGAGTCATCTCCAATAACATACCACATATGTACCGTCTACTAGGACAAACTAATCGAAGTATATTTCACCAAACAAAAATTATGCTATTTATACAGGCTTATTAAGTGTATTACAAAGCCTACACGATGCATATCCCAAAAATGTAAAAATTAAAAAATACAATATCTGCCAGCTAAACCAGAAAAACATAGATGCTATATTTATTTAGTCCCCTTATACGTTAGCATTCCAGGCAATGAAAAATCAGATCCTACCACCAGAAAATGAACCAGTAAACGCAACAGATATTATAATACTGCAATTAAAGGATAAATAGAAAAATGAATGGAAAAATCAAACGAATAATAAACTGAGAGAGATAAAAGACAATACAATAATGAGAATAGGTCATGCCAAAATAATACACGATCATGTATTCATGAGAGATGAACCCAAACTATAACTGAAAAATCAAACTAACAATCAAACAATGTCCAAAATACAATATTTCCAGCCAAAGACATCATGTGCCAGACCTCCTGAAAGAAGTCCTCAAAGGAGACGAAATCAATAGAGAAAAACTACTACTACTCTCAAAAATGTAATATAAAATATATTCAATACAATCTGTACGCTAAACAAAAACAAAATTCATACCAACTGTACAGGATGCACACGACCATAGTACTCGTGGCACCAAATATTAATAATAATAAAAAAATAATGATTTTTATCGATGACAAGTATAATATTTCATTATGAATATATTCTCAAACCCTTTTTTCACTTCAAGTTTTATTTTATTTCAAATTGTTAGGTCAATATGCCTGCTTTCTAATAGTATTGGCTCTCACATGCTTATATATATATATATATATATATAAATAGTTTAAAGAATTTGTGAACAAATGTCCAGTGAATGTTTCAAGAATTAATTTAATAAGACGTAGTGTGATTATATTCTATGTCATATTCATTTAAAAGACTTTACTTTTCGAGGCTATATAGGTTTAAAATTTTATTGATGCAAAGATGCACGAAGCGAGTGTAGTCAAGAATGCTTCTTTCGGTTGTTAATTTAAATATTCGCAAACAACAATATTGAGTACGCTACCAGCCTCCAAATTCTCTTTGAGGGCTCTTTAGGCCAAAGTTGCAGCCTATATTGCCAATCACATACTTACGCTCATTTAAATACTAATGAATTTGTTGAAATTTGAACTAAATTAATTCTTTAAAAACTATATTATATTTTGATGTATAATAATAACATTGGTTAAAAGTAAAAGGGCTACTTTAAAATTTGACGCCTATTGGAAACGGCGTCCTGAGACGGTCATCTTAAAATTTCAGCTATTGCTCCGGCCCTGCATATAATCAAATACACACCTACTCTTTTAACAACATTCTTGTCAATTTCACACTCATGTTATCATGTATGAACGTATTATGTTTACTATCCACTCAGGTAATTACTTAATTACAAAACTATTCCCCAAATATATGTAAATCATGAGAATGGAGTCAGTAAATTCTTGTCTAAATTAAATTACAGAGTAAGATGAATATCGGGTGAATAACAACGTAATTGTTGTTTTCCGTTACGCAGTGCGTTAGCTTACTATCACGCAGGCGTTTGTCGCACTAATGATATGGTTACCGTCGAGTTTAAATTTAGATGTGGTGACGAAATGACAAACGGATAGACGAAGTATAAACAAAGTGTAGTCTTACACGCAATGTCGAGAATTTTCATACATCTTCATATACAAGATGTAAGATTTTTTAGATTAAATACTTGGATACTTTTTGCACCTACGAGTATTTTTCAAAGTTTAAAGAGGAATTTTAAACATTTTACTTGCAACCTACTCTTTGACAAAATATTTTAAATATTTTTCTTCAACAAAAGCATTCCTGGTTTGATTATAATACTATCCACAGAAACAAGAGTTCGATGGTTTAAATTTTAATAATATGTACGCCCATGCTCGTAATGGGATTAAGATAGAGTTACGGTAGGTTCATATTTTGTACGAAAGATATGTTGTTAAAACGGCTATCTCTGGTTCGCTCCATAATTTAATCTTTTATTACTTTATATACAGTGTAATGAACATGAAAATTAAGCATTCTTTTGATTAAGTAATTATTTTTCGATTGTTCCACAGAAAACGTTAACTTTACGATGACAAATGAGAGTGTAATTGTCAACATTTCATAGCAATCGTAGAAAAAAGTACGTGTGGAACACATCAAAATCCTTCGTTTCTTTATCCATTTGATTGACAAGTATATACTTGGCATGAATTGTACATATGAACTATAAAACTAATCAGTTGTGATATAAACAAAGAATCAAAATTATTACTATGACCACAGGTATAGATAGGTATGAAATATAAATTTTCGAAGTTAAATAGGGAAAGGGTTCAACAAAATTTACAAGTTACAAGTAAAAATGTAAAACTTGATTCAGTTCTGACACATTATTAGTCAATCAAAAGTAAATGTGATTTTATTTAAAATATGAGACATTATGGAAGGGTAGAAAGGTTCTAAATTTGGCTGCATAAAATTATGGCCAAACTTTGTTAACTGTATTATCGAGACTTCAGCTCTGCAAATGCATATTAACTACACACAGAATTATATATTATATTAAACTTGATGTATCCTTTGAAGCAAAAATCGAAAAACTATGGCTGAGTGATTCGGATACCAGTAAAAACTGTAAGATTCTCTGTATTATAATTATGTTTAAGTTCTCCAAAAATATTAATTACAATTTTGTTTTGTTCCTAATTAGTTCCATTGATCTGATTATTAAATAATATAATATTACTCGTTAAATTCGTTCATATTCTCAGAGCTGCTGTTTAAGTTTATGTAGGAATTATAAACCATTAAATTCTTTAAAAATTTACAATCTTGTAATAAAACTATAAAACCAAATGAAAATTGACGTCGAAGGAAAAATAGCACAGAATATTTAGTCTTCCAGCTGAGTTACTCTAACTAGGATATAGTGCTTTTTTACGGATTCCCTGTTTCCCGCATTTGCTTGAGGAAATTCATTATTCTGTTATAAAAATCGCACAGCTGGAGAAAACGGATATGAAAAATTCTTTACAGAAAATAGGGTTCCCGGCCACGCCATCTTAAATAATTAAATAGAAAACGTGGCCGCTGTTTTTTATTTCTATAACACAATTGTGAAATCACTATCGGATTTTCAGTTAACACTTGCTGTTATTCAGAAGTAATATGTAGTTTATCATTTGGTATAGAATTTTCAGTAATAATATAACAAGACAGTGAGATTACATTGATAGCTTTTTGTATGCTTTTGGCAATAAGTTTGATAAAGAAACTGAAGAATTATTTTTCAGTTTATCATACTGCGAATAATATTTCAGTAGATTGTTTTTTGACTCACAAATTTACATCTTTTTCATGTATTTTACATTTCGCGTTGTCAATTTTAAATAATTATTTGACAACTACCTATCCAACATTTGTATTCTTGAGAATACTCATAAAAGCTTTATTAACACTATAATAATGAGATCAAAGGTTAAAACACACACACGTGACAGTGAATAATATACTACATTGGATGTAAGGAACATCAAAATATACCCAGAATGTGTCTAGCTTTTTTGGTGACATATAATGTTGTTAAATTAATTAATAGAAATATGCTTCAAATCTAAGATGCGCATAATTGTCTAATAATTTTAATGCAACTATTTTTCTCTACAATCATTTACTATTTAAGAATATTTCACAGCATCTTTCGTGTGATATCAAGCTCTTTTCGCGTATTTTACAAGTTTCTAGCTATTGTAATCAAGAAGATAAAACAAGAAACACAAATTCATTGTATATCTTTTAAATAAACATAAACCTTAGGACTTTAAATTGTTGGTACCTTCTACTCGATTTGCGAAAATTTGTATGTACATAAAATAAACATTAAGAATTCCGTAAACGATACAGTTGAATCTAGAATCTCGACATTCCTCAATAAATTAAGTTTGTTTTAGTTTTAGATATTTAGTAGCAATTTACGTTAACAGTACTTATCTTTTAAATATATCCATTCCCAATGACTTGACAATTACTTTAATTAGTTTGTGGCACAAGACCCGTTTGTGTCAATAACATATTCAATATTTCTCAACAACAACAAAATAACTACGTTTTCTTTTATAAATTACAAAACAAGGAAAATAATTGCAATTCAATTTACTTCCACAATAATTAATACATGTAATAAGTCAGCAATTCATAATTTCGGAGTCAAGAGTTGTCCTCTTAGAGAAGCCGCGAAAACTTTATGGTAAAATTAAATTTAGATTTAATGAAAGAAATATGTAAAAAAATTAAGAAATGTAAAACAAAGTTTAATTTTAAAGGCTTCCAATAAAATTATTACACACAATGTTCTGAAAATATGAGGCAATATTTGGGAAATATGTGAGTCATAGCTAGCAAGATATGAATAAATTCTAATATACTCATTTTTTGTTTGGAATATGTTGATCCTGTGTTTCAATTTCGGAAAGGAATATATGGCTTTAGGATCCTCGAATAATATTATTTATTTATTGGACGTTTCGATGGTTAACCCATCATCTTTAGCATTTATTAACACAAAATTATTTTTCCAATCCTAATAAATATCTGGATTTTACATTGTTAATTAAAAAAAATAGCTGAAATCAGCTTTACGGATGAGCAACTATCATAAACGTAAAAAGTAATTTAAAAGTTAAACCACATGTGAGTAAACATATTTAAAACGGTGAAATTTTAAACTTTGAAATAGACTTTGATGATCCGCGGTAAAAAAAATATACAGGCGGTTCGTAATAGAGAAAAGGTTACCTTCCGCTGTAATAGATAATAAATACAAATAATTTAAATGCAATAGTAGCTCTGGCTTCACAAGAATTCGCGGTGTTGTGCTCCGTTAACTTTAATTTATAACCAAAAATATAATTTCGTCCGAGTATTACGGCTTCCTTATAAGCTGAACTTATATAGATAACCTGTACTATAATAAGAATTAGTTTCATGTTGTCCAGCATATTACATAAATATTTTGAAAGAATTCTCTGAAATTTTGAACTTTATATCTAAACTAATAAAAATCTCTGCAAGTACCTTAAAAATATCACTTTAAAACTATTTCATTGCGATTGATTTCTCTCTGTAGCCTGGTGCGGTGTAAATAGTTGAATACGGCCAAGCAACTCAGCAGTACCTGTAATAGCAGCAGCATAATATGCTCTTGTAAATTCTCATTCCTTTCAAAGCAGCCGCGTGTAAAATTCAATTTTGCGTCAGATAAAAAGCCATGTCGAGATGACAGTTTCAGTAATGCATGTATGATGTAGATTCGGTTGTTTTGTGTTTGTTGGGATGTTAATATGTATATGTTTGCAAGCAAGTACAAGGCAATGTTCAGCGTTCAGTATGTTCAGTCTGCTCAGCGATTCGGCAAGAATCTGTTTTACATAACGTAAACTGGGAGAAACAAGGCGCCATGGAAATATGCTTCAAGTTAGTTTTAAGCGAAATAAGATTGTAGTAGAACTATTTTATTGTTATAAGTTGCATAAAAATCTGTTTAATTCCTATAATTGAACATTTTTATGATACTTCATCTAAATTGAAATCAATATACAATTTTAGATAATCTTAATTGTTATTCATTAAGCCGTAATGATTTTTTAAGGCGATATGAATCTCAAACAGCATAGCTCACATATAATTGTACTGATATAAACTATCTACTTTATCATGTAGAAAAATATAAACATGTAATTTAAATAAGGAATTTTCATCAAAGATTTTAAAACATTATATATGTTATTTCAGAAAGAAAAACAAGTAAACTGTAAAATTATCTTAATCAAAGGTTTAATTACTACTAGTACAATTACCAGATCTACATCATTCAGCGAGACTTTCCCCTCACTGACTTATATAAAGCTAACCACAGTAAAATATTCATTAGGAGATATAAATATATTAGGTATGTATTTAAAATATACTCATGAGATTTATATATATATATATATATATATATATATATATATATATATATATATATATATATAGAGAGAGAGAGAGAGAGAGAGAGAGAGAGAGAAAGAGAGAGAGAGAGATAAAGATAAAGAGAGAGAGAGAGAGACAGAGAGAGAGAGAGACAGAGAGATGTGCAATAGAAAGGGTTAAACCAAGATAGCAATAACATCACACTTACAAGTTTTACAAATTCAAATATCTAAAACCAATAACATTTTGAAGTTTTGTCTCTGGTGCGAACTTTTTAAGTCTAGTCAACATAAATGAGTAACTTACTAGTCTGCGACTATAGTTAAGGACCCCATTGCATGTGAAAATTCATTGAATTCCTATTGCGTATATTTTGAAACAATAAGTTAATACGAGAGTATCTACAAGATGGCTTCTAATTTCATTAGTTTTAACTTTAGAGTTAACTAGTTTGCATTTCAGGTAATTAATACAGTCAATTTCTAAAGTATTTAGTGCACTCAATTAATTTATTAACGAACAATGTATTAATTAAAATAAATTAATAAATTTAGAAAAAACTTTTAGTAAATAACAAAATTATTATATTCCAAATGATCAACTAAAAGTTGCAAACAAAAATTAAATCAACATTTAATTATTACATAAATTATAATGAAATATGAATTATATTATATTCAATATAATTAATTAATTCTATTTGTTTTTGATATACGAGCACAAAAATTATGTAATTAAATAAATAAAATAAATTCGCGCAAGGTAATTAAAATATATTTGTTTTGTGCAAATTAAAACGAATTTGTAGCTAGAACAACTGACATACGTTCATTTGCGTTTCAAATAAAATAGAAAATGTAAATATACTAAAACATTATTAATTAGCTTTTTTATCTTTTCACTCATATAGATTTTCAACACTTTTCTGCTATAAAACAGTAGAGAACACAAAATTAAATTGTATTTTTCAATATAAATAAATCTTTTTTTTCGTTTTTAAGTAACCTTCTAGTCTATTGAAAGGGTAGGCACTTCCATAATTTATGGGCTTTCAAATAATTCAAATTACAGGATGTAGAATCGTGTTGCGGAAATTCTTAACATTCAGTTCTCGTGATTTTTTGTCGATTGCACAGTTTTATATAAATCAAACGATTATATCGCCGTCTATAAATCTTCTTGTTGCGTTTTTAACCTTTTGAAAATGTCTCAGGTGTTAGTCTTTGTATTTTATTTTCCACATGATAAGGAATGTAAAAAAGTGTATTCTGAATGCCTCTACATGCAGTATTTGCGTTTTTATTGTACATCTGCGATTATATTTCATGGATTTTTAAGTCCGTTCATCGTATCTTCTGCATAAATAACTTGCAAAGAAGATTTATTACTTTATCGTTTTAAATTCATTATGCGCAAGGTTGTACCTATAATAAGAACATTACATCTCATTTTTATGAACATCAATAAAACCGTATTACTGATTTTTTTCATTATCCATATTAAATGGAAAGATAATTACGTCATTAAATGTATTTGTGGTACAAAACACACGTTATTCGTATTGTATATTTTATATTTATTTATATGTTCAGAATTTGATAATTATGAACTACAAATTAGTAAAATATTTAATTAAACAAAAATCAATCACTATAAATCGTGTCCGAAATACGTTAGAGTATGATGAGTGTGAGATTGAAAAGAATATTGTTAGAACAATGGATTTATGTCAGTTGAGATAAGTAGCGTAGCTGGACCTTACTTTCTGGGGAGGAGGGGGGGGGGGATTTCTAATCTCAGAAAAAGTTGCTGATTTTAGTGGGTTGAAAAATAATCGGCTAATGTTGAACTAACGTTTCTTTATTTCTTTGAAAAAAAGTGACAATTTAATTTGCTGAAAATAACTAACTACATTGTATTTGAAATAATTTCAATCTTATAAAAACGAATTACTACTAAATATTTGCAATGAATACGAAATCATCGACTAGATTCGCAACGACACAACATACATAAAATTAATACGTAGAAGGAACAATTATAATAAGATTTGTCTTTTCGTCTGCGCAAAAACATTTAAGCCTTGTTCAGTATCCGCCACTATATGTCTATGAATACTCAACAGCGCAAGTCCGGCCAGACGATTTTCTCCTATTGTGTTACGCAAGTATTGCTTAATACGTTTCCAAGTTGAAAAACTACGTTCCACACTCGCTACGGTTACAGGCAGGGTAGCTCCAATATAACATTAGATTGAATATCATTTCTGATATTTGACTTCATGAACACAACAAACATTACTGTTCTTCACTGAAATAATTTTGGAAACTTTCCGAATATTTCGGGGAGGGGAAGGTAGAGTTTGAACCCCATAACTACGCCACTGGATGAGATAGTTTCCGTGAAAATCATTGACAAGCTTGCTGTGTAAACGAAAGATTCCCAGTGGGATAAATAAACTGTATAGCATGATTTATGAATGTGGATGAAACTAGAGGGAAGTATGAGGGTAGGATTTTTGGCTGAGATTAATTGCAGGATGAATACAATATCAAATGATGTTATCTATGTGATATATGTATGACAAATTGAGGGCATATGGCATTATAAATACCAAGTTCTAGTTCTTTTTATTTTCCAACAAATGACATTCACTTTCAGGTTTTAATATTTATTCTCGTGCGTCACTTGACAGTAATCCTGTTGTTAGACTGTGACCTGTTCCAGTCTGTTTGCATTCTGTGCAGCAACGTCTAGGCTTAGCTTAGCATTTCATTACTCGGCCGTTGTTTCCGGCTGCGAAAGCACATTGCGTGGTTTTTATGCTTGAAAACATAATCGGCTTGGTGTAATCCTGGATATATCGAGAGGTTTGCCGCGGTAGAAGATAAGCGAAGAGAGCTGATCTCCAAGCGATGTTTTATGTAGTATTTTTACTTTAGCGCGAGGTTGTTTCTTTCCTGGATGCTGAATGTTAATCCCGTATTTTTAATACTTCATAATATTTATCTGCGTTGCTACCAGTTAATCACCCTTTGTCATTTGTAATACACTACCAGCAGAATCATCGACATTGTTATTTGTTTATTTTATTTATTTTTCATTTAGCAGAGTAGGTACTGAACCCCAATAAAAGAAAATAAATACATATATTATCACGCCATTTATCCATTACTGGGTGTGGAACTGTGTCGTAGATGAAACATTTATGAGCGTGAAATATGATTACCAGTTGTCAAATCACAACTCTCAAATATATTTATTGAACGGGGTAATTTTAATATGGTGAAAATTGTTTTCTGGTTTTGGGAATCGAATCTGCTTGAGGCGATACCAGTGAGCTATCTACCTCAATTACAGTTTATAATGAAATCCGAAATACCCATAATAGTGTATTTTTCTATATAAATTAGAGTCAGAGAGATTTTAACGCGGGAACTTTTACTTGTTAGACGTAAATAATATCCGCTGTGCTACATCTGCTTGTTATATAAAGTTATCTTCAAAATGTTGTTTTAAAATCTTTCATACGTAAACACACTTCACCACACGGTTCAAATCCCAGTTGACAATCTACTAGACAAGTTGGATTCCTGTCGTTGGCATCCCAGTTGGCTTTACCAGCGAGGGGTGAAACAAATGCTCATCACATCGCACTCCAAGCCCACAAACCGTTCACTACATCATCAGCCGCTCGAGAATAAGATATTTATAAAACTGGAACGAAACAGACCACTGTGAAAAATCCTTTGAGCCTACAAATTGCGCCATCGAAATGGTTCGATCCCGTGCGTGAGGAATAATGTCGCGAGTCCAGGGGGAATTCACGAATTCACATTCACATAAAAGAGGAATGAATTCATTTTAGAAAATACTCGCGTGTCGGATTGATCAAAGCGATGCATGGACTGCGATTGACAGCGGCTTTGCTCAAGATTTTCAAAGCAACAGGAAAAATAAATGTTTTTAATCATGATTGATCTTTCGAATTTTTTGACTTGACATTATTGCGAGTGTGTGTTTTTTTTTTATTTATGTGTTGGATATTGTTTGATGTAGAGACATGAAAACAGACAGTTAAATTTATAAAACCAGATGAAAAATGAAATGTTGGAAAATTTCGATATTTGTTTACCAGTAAAATTATTCAAATGCGATGACAATTTTTGTAATTATATAAACATTTAAGATATTTTTTTTGTAAGTTAAATTTATGACAGAAAATTTCGGATGACGCCTGGATTCGAACCAGGGACCCTCCGCTTGCCGGGCGAGATGCTAACCGCTACACCACGTCACCTGTGTCCGACGTATGGCATCAACCGAATTCTTCTGTCATAGTATCTAACGTAGCATCGATCCCAAAGACACTTATATCTATGATAGGCATTGACAACGGGTTTCGTCTACAGCGACACAGTTCTGATTTAAAGGGAATCATACCACGAACTGATTTTTTGTCATATGACTTTGACTGAACGTACAGTAATGATAATAATTTTTAAAGTTAAATCATCCGAATTTTTCTGTCATAAATTTAACTTTAAAAATTATCATCATTACTGTATGTTCAGTCAAAGTCATGACAAAAAATTTAAGATATTGTACGCATATAGCAGTATAATGGATAATTAAAAATATATATGTGATTTCAAATCTCGTTAATTGTAATTAGTATTATTGATAATATGTAAATAAAAGCAGTTCTATTCACAGTTCGAGCCGTTAACAATAAAACAAATAGGCTAATTCATAAAAGTGATGAGAAGCTAAGTCAAATTACTGCTAACACCAGTTTTAATTCCATTTTCAAATCAAACTAACTTCATAGCGAATTCCTATAACAGAATTAAATAAAATATTTAATTCCAAAATTAGCTCTAGTAATTGAGCGAAGTTAACAGTATTTAAACTCATTGTGGCATCCGGGATTTCAGACACATCGGTTCACAGAATGAACCACGGACAAAACTGCTTATGTGAAGTTGCACATCGACGCAAATCGTGAACCACCTTAACGTTTTTTTATTGCAGCAAGGGTCTCAAAAAATATGTCAAATCGCGTGCAGCAAAGATTTGAAAGGAATAAATTGTAAATTTAATGTGTATATTAAGTTGTGTGCATGCACAGTAGATTGGAACTGTATGTAAAGACAATTTGTAATTTAATAAGTTATTTTACATGCATTGTGTCATGTATCAGCTCATAGTTAACCTCCAATTTTATTTCATACCCTGTCTTTAAATTAACAATTTTTATTAATTTTAGTACAAACTGTTAAGTTCTTTTACAATTTATTTTAATGAAGAATAATATTAACCGATCGTATAATTTATAAAGTAAAAAGATGGCTAAAATACTCAATAATATGACGTTTGAAGAACCAGAGATAATTCCAAATTTTCTTTTGTGAATAACTTAATATCAATAATTTTACTACGAAATAAAAATGAAATTAGTTAAGTACTAATTTAATCATCTTTATGAATTTGCTTGTAATTAATTTTAGTGCTATATATTTTTCGGAAATATATCAACACATACAAGAAATGTGTCCTAATTCTCCTCATGTTGGCAATGTCAAGAAAGCGAAATAGAAATATCTAGTGGCGCCATTAGCGGCGAAATTCCATCTGGAACTATTTTTTAAGCATTACGCTACACAAAAAGCGAAACCAAACCGACAAATCCTGTCAAGTGTAAGCTTGAAGCTTCCCAACCGGACATTTGTCACGTCCCACACCCCGCTACTGTAATTCTGTTTTTCTTCTCCTTCTTTCTGTCCCCACTGCTTGCTGTTATCTCCGCCAACTCCACAGCCAAATGGAAAACACAAATGAAACGATGTAAAGCAAAATTAGATAGTCGGGTTTACAGACGAATGAATTAAAAGAGAAAAGGAACTAAAGATCCGGAGATGATGGAGGAGAAAAACTAACAAACTGATGCGGGTGGACAACAGAAAACAGCTTCATTAAGATGTAATGATTACATAAAAAGAGTGTAATTTGAAAACAAAAAATATATATTCACAATAATTCTAACCAGAATTATTTTAACATCGACTGAATATGAAAGTACAAAATAAGAACAATAATATCAAGGCCGTTTCTAGGGGTGTTGCTGCCAGTGTACAAAAAGTTAACCCGTCGCTCTTAGGTAATAAGACAACAATATAACATGATTTTTAATGTATACCATTTTTTATTCATATATAAAGATAAACAAAATCTTTTAGTGTAAACAAGCAAACAACGATAATATATGATGATTCATGTTTCTGTTGAGGAATAATAATAACCACACAAAAAAATGGAACAATGATTATCTACTAACAAATTCACCTAGAGGTACTTATATTTTCTTGTCTTAAATGGTAATTTTCCTGGCAATATTAGCTTGACAAAGAGTAATCGAATACCTCACATATATTATGTATCTTCTGTCAAAATTAACGCTTGTGGCGCAATAGAGTGCAGGAACATAATTATTTATTATTTTTAATTTTGAAAATAGATTTATTTCTATGAGATAGAGAGCTCAGTGGTATCAAGTTGAACTATAAATTTGAGAATCCGTATTCAATTCTCGCAGCCGACAAACTTTTCACCACATTAAAATTACTCCCGTGGCTCCCCCACCACTAACATCTTTAGGGGTCGTGGTTTGATGTACACACATATATCACATACCGAAATCTGCAACGGCAGAGTGCCAGACCCAGTTGTGGGAAAAAGAGGTAATAATATATTTATTTATTTTTCATGATTTTTATCGTTTTTCTGGAATGACAGTTAGGGGTATAGTTTTAAAAAGTCAATATTTAACTGTATTGTTCCATGTATTTAAATATTGTTCTCAAACAACAATACAATGACGGTCGTAAAATTTCTCGAGCGACTACATATGTGGCATGCTCTCTAAGAACAGCCCTGAATGACATCAATTTGCTTCGAATACGTTGGTCTTTGTTAGCAAGTGCGAAATAGAGAAAAATGATCCTAGAAGATGAAATGTGTCAGTTGAGATAGTTTGGTTATGTGGAACATATGTCGAAAGAAAGATTGAATAAAAACGCGAATGTTGATAAAATTAAGGGTGTGAGGTTGCATGAACGAACAGAAAATAAATAGATTTCGGCCATTGGTTTAGGTAATTATGTAGTATGCAAATATAAAATTTTATAGTAATTACAATAGCCACAACATTATTAATAAATAACCTACAAATAATATTCAATTTTAACAAAAATATATAACATGGTGAATTTATTAAATAGAAGCTAAATTTACATAATAAGTTATCTTTTAAAAGTAAACGTTCATTTGTAAGTATAAAATTTTACTCATAATAAAAATGCAAAATTACCATAACTAACATGCATTCATTAAAAATCCTTATTTTTATGTTCCAAATAATAATAATAAAACAAGAAATAATAATTTATTCTGGACTCCTATTCAATCTAATTTGTATGAAAATTCTCCGTTAATAAGAATTCAATAATCATTTCCAGCATTTGGACTTCTTTAGTTTAAATTTAAACCAATATTATTTTTCTTAGGATTTAGAATAACTGAAACCCATTCAAATATCAATGTTACTATTTCTTTTTCACTTTATTACCGTAATTTATATAATCTTAATTACAATTCTGTAAATTTGCTAAGTTATGGTTAATACGTAGAAACTTTTTATTAGGCAATAATCCACATTCCTTAATGTAATTAAATAAATGAATAATAATAAATAAAATATAGTGAATTAACAGAACTTGTTTCTGTTTACATGGAATTATCTCTTTTAATTTAACTACAGTACTTATAAAATATTTCAGAAAAACCGTCAAATATTAATTTTGTTCAAACTTGTTGAGGTGTACATCGCTATAAATCTTTCAAACAGCAATAAAGAAATTAAATGTTATTATGTTACAACTCTCATAAACCCCTGAAATTCATGTTTCGTCATAGAATAACAGAATTATGGAGGAAGCAAAAAATCTTATTGTGGGTGTGACAGTAAAATAACTTATTTATATTCATGGTACGTACGATGAAATTTATTTATCTTTCTCGTCTTTTTTATGTACAGAAAGCGTAGTTTCCAGTTCGAAGATAAACACTATCAAGTACATATCTTACAATTTTCATTTTGTTTGTTGAGTCGGAGTAGACAAACTGAAATGACAGATAAATCCTGTCATAAAATTTGAAGTTTAAGGGATATCATTTCTTTCCGTTATATTTCTACAGACTCAGACAACCTATTTGGACATTTCTATGGATTTTATATATCAAATAAGCAAGAATATATTGAAATAGTTCTGTCAAAAAATATAAATATTTTTTCTATACATACAAAAATTTGCACGTTTTATAAGCATACTATAGGTCACTAGTATTTACTTATTTATTTTTTCTGCACAACATAAATAATCCCATTTAAAGTACAAGTGGCCTAAATCTTCAACTGGAATCCGAATCAGTCAGTCATAATCGTATATTTTGATTCGTACAGATTGAAGTCAGTTTCTTGCTTAAAATGCAAGTTTTATCTCTTGCGCTACTGTTGCCTGTTATATTTTATTTACTATACAAAAATTAAAATAAATATGTCCCCACGCATTTTACCCAGTACTGGGTATGACGCTCTGCCGTAGCAGATCTCGATAATTGATATATTTCTTCGCGTGAAATGCAGTTACCAGCCGTCAAATCACGGCCCCCAAAGATGTTAGTGGAAGGGAAGTTACAGGAGTAGTTTTAACATGGTGAAAATTGTTTGTCGGCTGTGGAAATCGAACCCAGGTTCTCAAATCCACAGGCCGACTTGATACCACTGAGCCACCTATCCATTGCTCTATACAAAAGAAACTTAATTCCAAATAATTAAAATATTTTTAGTGTACCTTTTTTCTTTTAGTGCACCGAAACGTAGCAATATGGAATTCGAATCCGGAGATCCCGAGTTTGAATCTCACTCAAGCTAAAAATTGTATGAACTACCACACTGCGGCTCAGTGAGTGCGGACCCTGTACTCTAATTAATATTAAATTCCTGTTGTACAGAGTAACATAAATAAATAAATAAAACGTTGAGTTTTTTTTTATAATTAAAGTACAGGTTGGCTGCAGCTTATAATGATTCCAAACCACCCAGACACAATCATATTATATATTTGATATAAATTGAAACAAAACAAATTTGAACTCGTGAACTTCTGCTTGGTATTTATATTCACCTCACTACAGCCGCGTATCCAGGGAGGTGGGAAGTTCAATCACACTCTCCTACATGGGTGTAAAATACGTGGGTGCACGAACGCACGAGCACCCACAGGACGTGAAAGTGTATTATAATTATTAGCTTTTAAATAAATTGTATCATATCAAAAGACCTACTTCGAAACATTCGTTATAAATAATATTCTACTTTATATTTATGTGAAATCTTAAATCTACTTAGCAATCAAATGTAGACTTTATAATTAATTAAATATGTATTCTCTTAGTTTTAACATGAAACTAATTTTCAAATCTTTCTTATCAGGTATTTAATTTTTGTTTGTTTGTTTATAATATATGCTATGCGTTTTCTATTACTACAACAATTAAATTTATTGGAAATTAAATTTGTCTTCCGAATTATACGATAATATAAAACATGCTACATTTGCACTAATAAAACTGAGCGTACTCACAACATCTGTGTTCATTCATTTATTGTCAAAAATAAACCAACAGCTAAGAAATTTATAAATTTTTTATTTCATATCTTTAAAATAAATTTTAATGCTAAGAAACAAGGTGGGTCAGTGATATCGAGTCGGCCTGTTGATTTGAGAACTCGGGTTTGATTCCCACAGCCGATAAACAATTTTCACCACGTTAAAACTATCTCTGTGGCTCCTCTACTAACATTTATGAGAGTCGTGATATGACGACTGGTAAACGCCCTTCACGCTCATGTATATATCAATTACTTTCTAGTGTCGAAAAATGTTCGATCGGACAATGTACAATGAAAGTACAGTACTGGGTGTGGCACACTGCCGTATCAGATCTCGGTAAGTGATATATTTCTTCGCGTGAAGTGTGGTTATGAGCCGTCAAATCACGGCCCCCAAAGATGTTAGTGGTTGGGGAGCCACAGGGGTAGATTTAAATTGGTGAAAATTGTTTGTCATCTGTGGGGATCGAACCAGGGTTGTCAAGATCTACAGGCCGATTCGATACCATCCGTATTGTAAGATCTCAGTGGACAATATGGGATGTGGCCGATATCTGATTCCTGTTCAATGTAAGCAATAATAACATTATTTTAAAAATCTTTGGCTTTATACATATATGAGTATATTTTTAAAAATAAACATTCCTTCTGTTTCTATCTGTTGTTTTATATTCCTTTTAATTTTATGTAGTATAACAATAGTGACAAACACTTTCTAGACAAATTTTCTTTTAAAAAAGGCGAAAATTATTCTTAAAATAAAATAAATATATCAGTCGTAGCAAATCTCGGAAAGTGATATATTTTTTTGTATGATGTACGGTTACCAGCCGTTAATCACAGCCCTCAATATGTGCTGAGGGAGCCAGAGGGGTAATTTGAATGTATTGAAAATTGTTTCTCGTCTATGGGAATAGAACTCGGGTTCTCAAATCCACAGGCCAACTCAATACCATTGAGCCACCCACCCTATAGAAGTGTTTTACGTAGGCGCATATAAAATTTAAATGCACCATAGTCAAAAAGAAAATTATACACCTCTGCTCCAAATAATGATAAAAAAAAATAAAATTATATTGTAACTTAAGTATAATATACTATTCGTTTCTAGTATATAATTTATATTTTCCATATACTTTGAAGAGCGAAGTTAGCACACAGCCATTACTAAGTATTATGGTTGAAGCGATGGAGGGACGGTTAAATAAGTAATGCCATTTTGTTGATTAATTTACCAGTGTAAAATGAAGATCAAATAAGCGAATTATATGAAAAAAAAACATATTGAAAATAATACCATTCAATAGCTTTTCTAAGCTAACAAAAAAGACTATTGTCACCATGTTGTTAAAGTTTAAAAAAATAGTTAAAGAACCATTTTAAATTAGCAAATAAATAGATGGCATTATTTTTTATAAGGTATTCCAAATGTTATAAGTTCTTCAATTATTATTTGAAATTTATACTGATAAATTTGTCATTAAAATAGCACTACTTTGCCTATTTAAACGTCTAAACCTTCTCTAAACCTTCAATAAAAAACAATTACAATCGGCAGGGGAAGGTTTCTTCTGGTAGACATTCGATACAAGCGTGAATCATAATATCTAAAGATATTTAGCGATTATTATTTGTAATTTATACATCCTCCTCCATTATAAATATTCGGTTATGCCTCTGTTTCACTACGACTGCCTTGACGAGATATGGAAAATATATGCACTGAATTAAATTGCTTTTAATGAGCAGAGCAAGCTCGAATTTAGCTAAGTATTATTATTCTCGGATGTGCGTACATTGTACTTATACATTACATGTACATGTTGTATTTTATTCGTGTAATAATATTTAATGACCTCTAGAGGTACAAGACGCACATGATGATAATTCCCAGTAATTACAAGCGCTAGGAAAGTGGAAAATGGGCTTGAAATTGCATCAAATTCTAACTTAATTTCTCCGCCACACTTATCTAAATAAGTATTATTTAAGTAAACTACGATCTACTAATTATGTCAAATTAAGTGAGACACCAAACTCGCACAATTGGCAGTTAATTTTAATCAAAGGGATAGTGAAAATTTATGGGTTGCGTATATCACAAATTACCTATCACTGGGTTATATTCACGCAATTATTTAGTTACTATCCTACCGAGTTTGCAACCAGATAATTCTTTTCATCTATATAAATTTCAGTTTACTCTCGTTCAATAAAAATAATTGTGGAAGATAATATATTTCAAACTATAGTTAAATTATAAAAATTAACACAAAATTTCCTACATATTTCAGGATAATATTTAACAAACAATAAAAACACTTCAGTTGTTTGTGTTACAAAACAGAAAAAATATATCAATGCTCTTTTTCAATAAAATAATTAATAATGTTATCGATTGTCCGTCAGTACGGAGCTGTGGATAGCGATACGGAATTCGAATCTGACTCAAGCTAAAAATTATATAAACTATTACACTGCGGGTCGGTGAGTGCGGACCCTGTACTGTAATTGGGATTCAGTTCCTGTTGTACAGCGTAACATAAATAAATAAATAAATTGTCCTGAAATGTTCCTCGATTGCCAGTTTAAATATCTGTAACCTTTTATGCAAAATTTCATAGAACTAATTAGCTAAATCACATGTATTCACTTTGAGTATCAATGCAAATAAAATCACTTATTATTATTATTATTATCATATGTACTTTATTTTGTTTTGTTTATATCTGAGTGTTTGGAATCTAATATAAGCTGTAGCCGTCTGTACTGTAATTGAGTCAACGTTGTGTAGAGTAACAAATAACCAAATTTATATTTTAAATACCAGTGACGGCGCACGGATAAATTTACAAGGCGGTTAATATCATATTTTTATATACTAATAATAATGTAATAATTTTTTTCTACGATTGCTATGAAAATTTGACAATTACGCTCTCATTTGTCATCGTAAAGTTGACGTTTTCTGTGTCTCCAATGGCAACGCGCGAAAAAAAGATGTTAAATGCGCGCTTATTTCAATAGTTGCCTGGGATACAAACAAAACAGAAACTTGTCATATTGACAGTTAACAGAACGAATTTATTTTCAGTACGCATACGTTTTTTTAATAATTTTAAGATGCAATCGTAGAAAAAATATTTTCTGTGAAACAATCGAGAAATATCTTTGTCGCACGTCTCCAATGGCAACGCGCGAAAAAGCTTACTTCAATAGTTACCAGGAATACAAACAAAACAGAATCTTGTCATATTGACAGATGACAGATCGAATTTATTTTCAGTACATATAAGTTTTTTAATAATTTAAGATGCAATCGCAGAAAAAAATTTTCATCATTTATATTACCATGACAACGGATATTTCTCTGCACTGTTTTGCACCCTAGTATTTTCCACACTATTTCGCATCCTAGTGCGCAAAATGAGTATTTCGCGCACGCTTCCAAATTATTATTTTTTCACGTTCCATTGATTACAAGACATCAATAGTATCAAATTCATATTATTTTTGATTGTTTTCCTTCAATTCACTTGAATAAATCAATAATTACGGTATTATTCTTTTTTGACAAATGTAGAATAAATGACATTCTCACGTTCAACAAAAAAATACTCATTTCGTGCACTTATTACAAAAAAATAGCTATTTTTTTAATATTGCAAACATAATTAAAATAATAGAGACAAATACTCTTCTTGTAAACAATTATTTAAGCAAAACTGTTCAATTTAAACTGACAACACAATGTTCTCATTTTTTAAGAAACAGCGTATCGAAAGAATACCATGAATAATCAGTAGATGTAAGTACGAATGTTAGTGGGACATTGTCCGTGTGCTTCTATTCATAACCGAAATGAAAAGAAACTATGGCCCGCGCTGATGGTTTTTTTTTACAAAATTGCGAATTTAATTTGTACGGTGGTAAACAGTATGCAAATAGGTACAAGATGTAAATATGAATGTTGTAATTAATATTTTATAATAAATTCTATTTAAATTTAGTTCTGTTCTTTACTATTGTACTTTACAGTACTTGTTACTGCAAACTACAAAATTGTTTTTGTAGAACTATTTAAATATTTAGAAGCTACAAATTCCCCTAAACTTTTATAGAGGGAGAAGAATTTGCAAATTCTGGCTTTATTGTTTTATCTGATCTGCATCAATGCAAAATTGTAGCATAGTGTTTGCTAATCAGATTTTTAATTAAAAAAAATTAAAAAGGAAAAAAATTATAGCAGGAAATATCAACAAAGATTGATTGTGTAAATTTTTATATCTCCTGCAAAATTTTGAATGTGTTATTGCTTTTTCATTCTCGTTCTGAATAATTTTGTCGCTATTGTACAACAGTGTTAATAATATAATTTCAAAATTGTATATCCACAATAAAGGGAGAAGTTATTAAAATATCATTTTTACACATTATTACATAACTTGTAATAAATTTTTCAAACTTACACGAAGTATTATTAAGATCTTACACTAAATACGTGCAAAAGTATGAGGTAGGTGGCTCAGTGGTATCGCGTCGGTCTGTGGATTTGAGACGTTGAGTTCGATTCTCGACAAACAATTTTCACCACAATAATATTACCCCTATAATTCCCCCAACACTAATATCTTCAAGGGCAATGATTTAATGGCTGGTAATCGCATTTTACGCACCTAAATAATATCACTTACCGAGATATGCTTCGACTGAGGTCCTCATCTATCAATAGGTAAACGACGTGACGATATATTTATTATATTCATTTATAAAATGATAATTTCAATTATGAAGAAAAAGGACGCAAAATAATTATTTATTCCATTATTTTAAAAACTACTAACATCGAATTAAACTGGTAAAATTTGTAAAATTTTTAACTGTAAATTAGATACTACAAATTTATATAAAATCACTAAAAGAATCTTGAATTTAAATTAATTATAATTATTTCTGTTTTCTCTTAATGCAAGGATACTGGAGTGATATAAATGATTGCACTACTATCAATGATACATTTTAAAAGTTTATGGAGACATTTCATTACTACTTCCACATGGCCTTTACATGTGTTCATGTTAATACCCGCCTTAGAGCCATGGATAAACGCGAAACTTATTAAACAACTAACAGAACTAAATCTTCTTTTCAATCTTTATAATAATGATTCTGAGCACAAAAACTTTTATTACTCTTTCAAGAAAAAATTTTTACTAATAAAATCTTAAGTTCGAGTAACAAATCTTGCTCTGTGTGGAAAACTATGAATAATATTGTAAAATAAATATCTAAAAAAATAAGAGAATTGGGAATTAATTATAAATAACAAAACATTAACTATCAGTAATAAAGATGTATTAAATACTTTCAACAATTATTTTGAAAATATTATTTATGAAAGCTTAGCACAAAATAATTTAAATACTTGTATCCAACACAATGGGTACAACAACTGTGTTTCATCCAAATAAATTAGTAATTCTTTATATCTAGATTGAGAAATTGACATTGTCAATGTTATTAATAACTTAAAGATGTCTTACTCAGCAAGGTACGGTGAAATTAGTTCTGCAACATTAAACCATGTACTTGAGTTCATTGCTACACCTATAACAGCTTTAATTAATGTGTAATATGTTTGTGGTGAATTTCCAAGCTCACTGAAACTTGCTAGAACTGACCTAATTCACAAGAAGGGTTCTAAATTATGTTTGGATAGACCTATTTCTATACTCTCATCTTTCTTATTTTTTTTTTTAATATTGTTTGCTAGAAGAATCACAATCTGGTTAATTAAAAATTCTATATTACGAAGTAAACGAGATGGTTTTAAACCTGAAAAATCTACATTAACTGCATTAATTTAAATATTTGAATTCATTTATAACAGTTTGTAAAATAAGAATGATACTTTTGGTACTTTACTAGACTTGAGCAAGATTTTTTATTGTATTAATCATAATATACGAGTTAGTTAGAAACGTATGAAATACATATCGGAGCACTAAACTGGATTAAAAAATATTTAACTAATCGCAAACAGCTGACCAAATTAAGAGATTTAAAGTCTAGTGTATCTCTAATTAAGTGTGGTGTTCCTTAAGGATCTGTACTCGGCCCACTTTTGTTTATTATCTATGTAAATGATTTACCAGCATGTGTTTACTCATAGTTATGTATGCTGATGACACTACGCTTTGTATCTCTGATAAACAATTAGAAAAAAATGTTATGTATATAAACGAATCATTCGAATATCTGTTCAATTGATGCAATAATAATAAGTTAGTTTGTAAGCCTAATAAATGTGCTTTTATAAAATTCTTATCTAAGCGTAAGATATCAGACAAAGAGCTTTTATGAAATAAAATGGAAAATCTATATCAAACGTTGATATAGTAAAAAATTGTGGCGTACACATTGATAAGATCTAGATTTCTTCGCTCATTATGATTATGTAAGTAATAAAATATCTAGCTTTAGCTTTATAGTGAAAAGACTACGACTACTACTTGACTGCAACAACTTACGTGCCTTTTATTACGCTAGAATAAACACAGTACTAACTTACGAAGTTATTTTCTGTGGAAATTCTGTCTGTGCTGAAAGGATGTTTAAAATTCAAAAACTTATCGTGCGACATATGGTTAACGTAAGTAATACTATTTCACGGAAACTATACTGTACTAAATTCAAACTACTACCTTTCCCATGTCATCTACTATATTTATGTATGCATATAAAAATCAATTAAATTTTTTAAAACATAGTTGTAACCATAAGTAAACAATAAGAGGGAACGATAATTTTCAATTGCCATTACACAGACTCAAATTGTATGAAAAAAATTTAAACTATGCTGGTGCATTAATTTATTATAACTTATCGCAAAAACTAAAACTATCAAAATCGCTTAACATATTTAAAACTATTTTTTTACACTTCTTTTATCAAAATGTTATTACCCAGTAAATTAGTAATTTAGATGGAGTAGGTGGCTCAATGGTATGGAGTCGGCCTGTAGATGTAAGAACCTGGGTTCGATTCCCACAGCCGACACTTTTCAACATCCTTCATTTCTGGCGCTACAATCCATTCGGGATTTGAGCTGAAGATTTTACACTGCTGTACTGCCGATTCTTCTAATCAAATGCTACATTATTTTTAAGGCGTAAAAGTGACTAGCATATAGCGGCTAGGTGTGATAAATACATGTAGCTGTATTTTATATTTTAACAACAAATCACATATTGTCGTCAGGCGGATTCGGACTGACGAACCTAGGTTTATACATTTTACATTTCATATCCTTGAAATCAATGTTAATACTAAGAAACAAGGTGGGTCAGTGGATTTGAGAACTCGAGTTTGATTCCTACAGCCGACAAACAATTTTCACCACATTTAAACAACCGCTGTGGCTCCCCCTCCAATAACATCTTTAGAAGCCGTAATTTGACAACTAATAACCGCACATTACGCTAAGAAATATATCACTTACCGAGAACTACTACTACAAAGGGCCATACCCAATAATAGGTAAAAGAGGTGTTGATATATTTATGTTTTATTATGAATATTTATAACTCTACAAATATTTTTTTTACTTGCACTAATTTTCTATATGCACTGTTGACTGTTACAATATCTGTATTGATTACTTGTAAATAAACCTATAAATAAATAAACAGAGTACCAATTTCAAAGCTTCTGAAACTGAACACCAGATTGGTAAGAGTTCATTTTCATAGTAAATAAAGAAGAACATTTTATACTCTGTTATTTCATCTTATTCATTTGCACTTATCCTATACAAGGTCGATTCACCATTTAATGCTATGCCAGTTAATTTTATCTTCTGTGTTTGGCATTATTCGATGTTAGTGATTAATAAATGCAGGGCGTTCAGTTATAATTCAATGCGAATACATACATGCATATACATAAGATCACGACATATCCCATTCTCATCTTGACATACAATACTCGTTTCAACTAGAGATGAAAAACTATCGGTAATTTCAACTATCGATTGTTCGATAGTGCTATCAGTAAACTATCGATATATCGATAGTACTATCGATAGTCAATTTAATTACTAAACGATAGTTTTAGTTACTAAACGATAGTATTAATTACTAAACGATAGTTACTAAACGATAGTTACTAAACGATAGTTACTAAACGATAGTTACTAAACGATAGTTACTAAACAATAGTTACTAAATGATAGTTACCAAACGATAGTTACTAAACGATAGTTACTAAACGATAGTTACTAAACGATAGTTACTAAACGATATATTTGTCGAGATCATGATATTAGAAAAACTAATTGCAATTCGAAACACCTTTTATATTAATTTAGATCAAATAAAAAAGAAATGTGGTGTTGTGATAGTATTTTTGGAGTTGTGAAGCGTACTGGATGAGTGGTAAGCGAAGACTGTCCTGGTTAGAAGGAAAAAATGGAAGATTTTGGGGTGAACAAAGAAGTTTGGAATGTAGGTACTTGAAAAACAGATGTTGTTAGGTTCGGAGAAAGCGGGCGAAGTTACAATAGCAGGTAGTTGAGAAACATGAAAATTGTACAATAATGATGCTTAGAAACTACAGAAAATGAACGAATATGTGTTTTACTATATGATTATTACTAAACGATACTTACTAAACGATAGTTACTAAAGGATAGTTACTAAACGATAATTACTAAACGATAGTTACTAAACGATAGTTACTAAACGATAGTTACTAAACGATAGTTACTAAACGATAGTTACTAAACGATAGTTACTAAACGATATTTACTAAACGATAATTACTAAACGATAATTACTAAACGATAGTTACTAAACGATAATTACTAAACGATACTATCGATAGTTTTTTTCTATTAATTACTTATCGATAGTACTTTTTTTTTTAAACTATCGATGTATCGATAGTACTATCGATAGTTTTTTCATCTCTAGTTTCAACCACATTAACACTTCCTCCATACAAGCTATTTCATTCTTCTCAACCAAAATCCATCATTCCGCAACAAAAATTAATTCACATCTATCCATTCGCTCTTGTACACCTGTTTCGTAAATTTTCACTTACGCCTACTTCTCTAACAACGAATCTATAAAGAAATGAAGGCTGCGCTTGTTTAAAAATAAATTTAACACAATTGCAGTTAGACAATGCGCAATTAGATAAAATTTAACAAATCATTTAAAAAAATATTGTTGCGGCACTTTCAGTTACGGCTTTACCACGATTACAATTTTAAAGATACACGTACCATGATAAAGAAACGGGATATGCCAGTGTTGATATATCGGGCCGCGGTTTCTGTGGGAAGCAAAAATTACCACAAATGTCAGGAAACACGTAGGTATCGAAGCTGAAAATGTTACAATGGTAAACATGATCTGTTTTCAGAATACACTATAAATAATTGATCATATTTACGTTTGTTGAACCGATGTGAAGACATGGCTATATTAGAACTAGAAAATGTCATTTACAAATATAAAAAATAATAAATGTATCATCACACTTTTTATTCAATACTCGGCCGGTAAATGTGTGAAAAGTGCCGTTAACAACAGTCAAGACACGGCCTCAAATAATGTTAATGCAGGTGGATCCACAGGGATAATTTTAATGAGGTAAAAGTTTATTTATCGACTGTGGGAATCGACAGTCTACTGAGCTACCTGACCCATATTGTACAGTAGTGACTGATTAAATGTTAACTGGAACCACAATATTCATACGTAATCTTAAATTATTTGATGCTGAAAAATTTCAAAATCAGATGTTTCTAATATAAGAGTCATGCAACTTCAGAATAATACATTTACATTCGGTCAATTTATTTTTTTTATTTTATTTTTTATTTATGCTACTCTGTACAGGGTCCGAACCCATCGAGCCCCAAAGTAGTAGTTCATATAACTCTTCACTTGACTGGGATTTGAACTCGGGATTTCTATATCCTAATTCCGTAACGCTCCCCAACTACCGTACTGCTATTTAAATGTTAGATCGATTAATTCATGTTTTTTTAAATTTAAAGAAGTTTGTAAACAAATATGATTTTGGCATGATTGTTTTCACGGAAACTAGAGCATTCACATCTACCATTTTGATTCATAACTCATTGTGTTTAAGTACGGTATTCCACATGAAACCAAGTGTAGTTCCGGGCCGTGGAATCGTTAAAATTTTAGTAACTTTTTGTCATAAGACATGACTGAAAATACAGAGATGATGTTAAATTTATGCCAGAAAAATTTGGATAACGCCTGGATTACAACCAGGAACCTTTTGACGGACAGAGATGAAATTAAAATTTTAGTACTTTAGTATTGATTTATATAAAATACGAAATTGATACGTATCGTTATTATTACAACAATATCAAATGTATTCAAGATGCTCAAATTGCTAGTAGCTGGAACTGTTGCCCATAAATACGACGAAAATTTTAATTTGTTTAGTACTTACACGAGTACAATCACATTATTTTCACAAGCTTGATTTTTTATTATTTTAATTAAATCTCTGAAAACTGTTAACGAATATTGGCGCTCGTACCTATATATGACGCTATTCTACCAGGTGTTGAGAATGCACCAAGATAGCGAATGCGAATATAGTTCCTTACGGAAACATGGATTAATACGACATTCCCATCCCGATCATTTATTATTATAGGATACAATTTAGTTTAGATTTGAAAGAACGCATAAACGTGAAAGAGGCGTGACTTTTTATGTACGTGTATAGTTTAAGATACTTGATACTAACTTTGTTGAAAACAATAAAATTGAACATTTGTGGATACAATGTTATATTTAAAATAAAACATATGGTGTAGTATGTTATATAACCTGTAGTCTGAATTTTATAAAGATTTAGAATATTAGATTCGCTGCGCAGATTATTTGTTTTATGCTGGTGATATATCAACACTGGTTAAAATACACGTTATAATTTTTTTTATAGATCTCAAATTATATAATATTATTTAGCAATTAATTAACAAGCATACAAGACCAATTAAATAAACATTATTAGATGTCATTTGAAATAATAACAAATCTATTTAATTCTCTTAAATTATTTATATAAAGAGATATCAAGAACTTTGATAATGAAAAGTTCTTATAGGTAGCGAATTAGTGAATTGAAATAAAATATTTTACCTTAAAAATAGCAATGATAAAATTACACCTCTGAACAATTAAATATCCACATTATTTAATGAATAGTAATTACTATTAAAACCGTCCAAATGAGCAAAAAAATATGTCCGTGGATCACGTCAGTTATTAAAGCAATGCAGAATAAAAGAGAGATATGGCATTAATTGGATATAGAAAATGTAAATTTCAATATTATAAGTAAATGCGAAATCTCACTGCTATAAGGAGAGAAAAGGAAGCATTTCTTGAAAATGACATAAATAATATTAAAAATTCCAGTAACTAATGGAAAAATTTAAAACGTGTTGGAATTACTAATGAAACTGAGGAAAACAAATATTTAGCCTTTTATAATTAAGAAGCTTATTTAAAAAATAAAGTTGGCACATCTAATATAAACGAAAATACCTTGCTTTATTACATATATAATAAATGTTCTGGTTTGTGTACATATAGCTTCGATCTTATATTTATTGATATAGAAATTACTGAAAAAGAGGATGACATTTCAATAAAGATATTAATTCTTTTTATTTTTCTTTCTAGTGAAACGTATTACGAGTACTAATTACATAAATACGTGCTTGTTGGAGGCGCTAGTGCCAGAGATTTGGAAGGTAGCAATTGTTAAGTCCACTGCGAAGAAAAAATACTTCGGCATATTCAATGATTACCGACAAATTAGCATTCTTCCCATTCTTTCTAAAATTTTGTACATAGTATATCTCAATCAAATACTGAGCTATGTTGCAGTAAACAATATTTTACCATGTACTAAATCAGGTTTCAGACGTGGATTTAGAACTATTACCTATGTTTAACACAATGTTAATACTATTATATCAAATTATGATGCCTACACTTTTTCAAATTTATTTCTTGAAAGCTTTCGACATGGTTGATCATGATATGCTGCTTGTCAAGTTTTAGTATTATATTTTTTCTATGAGCGCTATGCAATGGTGGTTGCGTTATTTGAATAAGAAATATTTTCATGTCAATATTTCATTGGATTTAATGTCTTCTAAATCATATTTATTTCCGCTAAATTGAGGTGCTGCAGTAGGATACACCTTGGGTCAATTATTTTTTCCTAATTTATGTTGCAGACATATTCCCTGTTCTACAATTATACTAAGCTCATTGAAACGCGGATGACACGAAAATTTTCCCATCCTTAAATTCTACTGATATTGTGGAGCAAACTCAATTTAATAATGAAGATTTAAATAAATTAACAGTGTGGATGTTAATGGACTCAAAATTGACGTTAACAACTCATCGCTTATAATCTTTGGCCACAAAGTCACACTAAATATAGTATTTGATGGAATTCATTTACATGTATCGAAGTCCAGTTATAAGAAATTTAAGACTTGATATTTATTTATTCATGTATATTTATTTATTTATGATACGCTGTACAACAGAAATTTAATTCCAATTATAGTACAGGCTCCGCACTCACCGAGCCGCAGTGTGGTAGTCATTTATTTAAATTTCGTCATTTTGCATCTTCGGAAGTAACATTACATGTAGTTAATACTCTAATTTTACCACTTTTGCTTTTATTTACATTCCAAGTATAATGAAAAACGATAAACATAGAATAACTTAGGTTCAGGATGTTTGTCTTCGATTTGCTTATGGTGTTCGTATTTATATCACATTTCAGAGCAGTGATTATTAGCAAACATTCCCAACATAGATGATCTACTATCAAAATGAACATACGAGTATATTTACCTGATATTAAACTTAGAATAATTGATTTCCTTCTTACCTATAGAAAATATAATTACATGCTAGCAGAAATGGATCTATATGATATGCCAGCTTTTAAAAAACCTAAATTTAAATGTTATTTTTCATATTTGGCTGAAATCCTGTGCAACAATATTATATCTCACTTGAAATCTCAATCAATGAAATTATTTAAAGGAAGCATCAATAGTATATTTAAGCAATTTGTTTATGAAGTCGTATAAATCATTTTAAACAAGTTTAACATTTATCTATATCATGTTTAGTATTTCCATTATTTTTATATTTTTGTATTTTTTATTATGGTTTTATCACTTGTTGACTTCTTAAAATATTGTTATAAATAATCTTAAACTATTTGAAGAGCAGCCTTCGACTAAATCTGACTATTCACTTGAGTCAATAAAGTTATATTTATTTATTTATCTCAATGAAGTTTAATCCTAGAATTGAGTAAAGTTTATGATGAGACATTTATTTTTATTGTGACATCTAGCAGACAAATATTGTTCTTTTATAAAATACTTGCAATTGTTGACTGTGTTTACAGTCGTAAAGAAAGCATTCCATTAAATTGCATCACACTAGAAGTATCACAAACATGTTTCTCAACCATCAAAAACAATATCACCCTGCGGATCAACACTAGCATTTCCTACTTTCGTATTCCCTCATTCCTAGTCCAGTGTTCAGGTCTCCAGCATCCTCGCTGCAAATGCAATTCAGGGTAGAGAGCAACATATATTGATACATAACGCGTTGCAACCTTCCTCGCAAATAGTGAAATCGATCGGGCGTTTCCGCTATCACTTGCAGGGTTTATATATTCAAAACGGTTCGATCCAAACCCTGATTTATATCCAATGAGTTTGTACTTCACTTTGCAGTCCGGCGAGATTGAGACCCAGTAGATAAGAAGCAGATTTTATAAAGCTGGTTGAAATTTAAATTGAAACTGTCCCAAAATGTTATGATATTTGTTTGTTTGTGAATTTAAGGGAATGTATGGACACTTTGAAGTTTGCAGTTTTTAGCTGAAGTAATTTGACATGTTATCGTACTATCTTCGACTGGAGATTACTATTTGTTCGTAAATTATCTGTAGCGCTTACACTTTTATGTAAATATTAATAAATATATCAATTACACCTTGATATCTGCGCGAATCTAACAAAATAAAGCTTATATTTTAAATTTTGTGTTGCACAAAAATGCATAATTTACAATTTTATAATTTTGTGCATAGTTTATGTTTTTGTGCACATTTAAACAAAACTTTACTATATTAATCATTTATTTTCCATGTATTTTTAAACTTTCTAATTTTGTAACTTCAATTTTTACATTTGTATCTTTATGTAGGTATAAATATTGAGCTATTTTAACAAAATTATACCTTAAAAACTATATTTTTACTTTTGGATGGGTATAAAAGTATATTACCGAATTGAATAATAATAATAAACAATTAGTAGATATTATGAATTATGCTCATTTTACTTCTATATTTCGTGAGATAAACGCCATTCTTTACCTAAAATTATGATTGAGAAAAAGTGAATAATAAATACCGAACCGAAGATGGCCCTACCTTACTTTTCAAACATACAAAAATAACAAGACTTTTTGTTTTACTTTGAAATAAATTATATACAGTGTGTTCGTCCAAACCCCGAAAATAGGCTTATAACATATGATATCAGTTTTTTGGTGCGCATTGCGGCCCAATTAATTTGACAGGAAAATACTTGAAATAAAACTTATTGAGAATAAAAATACATATTTTTACATAAACCACATTTAATTTGTGTCTTTATTTTTACGAATATTACAAATATTTAATTAATTTTTGTGCTCGGATTAAATACAAAAATGAAATGTTTCATATCATAAGATCCGTATTTTTATTCTCTACAACTACTATTTAAAACGTTTGCCTGTAAAATGAATTGGGAAGCATTGTGCACCAAAAGACTGATATTACATGTTATAAGCATATGTTTGGGTTTTGGATGGACACAATGTATATATTATTTATGGTTAAACTATGAACAATTATTATGGTGAATGTATTAAATATGTTTATAATAATTAACAATTCTTGGATAAATTAAATTTTGAATTAATACTCGTATTTTATATTTGAATAAATTAACTCTTTCGTGCATAAAATGCAATTTTAGTGTTAACTCTAATTATTATGTGCTAAATTAGTCAAATTAAGAAATCAAAATATAATGTAACATATAATTTTAGTAAATATTTTCTGTTTATAATTGATTTAAGAGCAATAAAATACTTGTTTTCACAATTCAAATGACATTTCATAAACTTTTCTGTTTCCTACAATTTGACATATTTTGTAGATATATTGTAAAGTATATAAGTGTCGCCTACGATATTATACAAGGTCTGGAATGTTACCGAAAGAACAGAGCAACACTGATTGCTAAACTTGGTCGCCAGAGGCGCTTTGTCCAACAATAAATTAAGCAATATTTAATTTGTAGGAGATGCGTAGGCCCATTTTTATACAAACACACATACTATTTATATAACATTGTACGTAAAATTAGAATGTTGAATATTAAGGGGAAGTATTGTTTTTACTGTCACTGTAAAAAAATTTACCTCGAACAATTGGAATTACGGCAAACTTTTACGCTTATCCTTCCATTTTTACTTGGAAACCAATGTTATATTCTAGGCCTTATACGAGATATCACTCCTAATTATACGAAGTATTTTTATACTTTGGGAAAACAATTTAGGGTTTCTATATATTATATAACGTACATATCATGGAACCAAAAGATGTTTTTTCAAAATTCGCTACATTAAAAACATCGTTCTTGAAGTGTACGTTTTTAGTGCCACTATCGACATTACAAACCTGCTATTTATCTTTTTGAATAATAAATAATTTGTCTATTAATGTGTTTACAATTATAATTTCATTATTAGTATATTTATTTATTTATTTATGTAACGCTGTATAACAGAAACTTAATCCCAATTACAGTACAGGGTCCGCACTCACCGAGCCGCATTGTAGTAGTTTATATAATTTTTAGCTTGAGTGAAATTCTAACTCGGAATCTCCGGATTCGAATTCCGTATTGCTATCCACACCACCGTATTAAAAATAACTATCAAATCAATGTTTACCTAAGGTAAACCACCTTTAATTTTACGAAATTTGAAAATAGAAATGTGTTCTATGGTTAGTACTTCATAGACTTTTTTTTCGAAGTATAAAAACACCCCGGATTTATAGCGCTACCAAAGATGAAAGGGAAGTAAACTAGGTACTGAAAATATTTAAACTAAATTGTAATTTCGTTCTAATCGCTACAAAATATGTCAAATTTAATTAATAGTAATTATAAACAGAAAAGTTAAAATTATGTTATTCTCTTTTCCAATATCATATATATTTTAGGTGTGTACGAGTTATTGTTCCTGAATCCAGATTCCACCAAAATGTACAAATTTATTTTCACACCCTGCTCCAACTACAAACGCATTTATCTGTGGTGTGAGCTCTCGCCACTCGCCACCATCTGGCGCCTGTCCCCTTTTCATAACTTCCCCCACTGCTCTACTCTCCTTTGATTCATAGCCACCCGAGCTGTTATTTTATACCTCGCAGATATAATAAAGTGCGAATATTTATAAAGCACACATCTAATTTGTTTTACAACGAGTGAGGTATACGCGATGGGCGCAGAGGTGAACCGCGACGTATCTGTAAAGATTACAGTAGGGAATACTGATATTTTGTTTTATTCCAACGCACATGTTTAGACAACGTAACACGTAACTCATATTTACTTTGTAAATGTTTGTATAAAAATGGATGCAGGCAAATGTATGATATTATGTTGATACCTACACCATATATGTGCCGGAATGGAACAAAATGTAAAAATAAAGGAAAATAAATATATCACTACGCTCTTTCATAATCCTTTATTGTAGATAGTTGTTGCTTTTTTAAATTGCAGACCGCAATGGATAACGTATATTTTTTGCCGTATTACACTTGCCAGTTATTACTTACTAAATATATTCAAATGGCAGTGCTTTTCATTATAGTTCTGGACGAGGATGCGTTACAGCGCTAATGTCAATTAGTTGGACGATGAATTAGGACCTTCGACTATCTAAAATATGTAGATACGTAATCCCTTATACCCAGCTACATAATTTTACGAAGCTGACATCTGAAGTAGGTAGCCGAAGTAATGGGTCAGGCCCATAAAGTTTTCTAACAGTTTATTTATTTATAATATGAAAACAACAGGATATCATATTTTTATATTATTAAACATGCATAGTGTTAAAAAATTTCATTTATTATTATTCATTCATAATAATTAGAAACCAAACAGAAAATACGTTATTAAAAAAAATTGTGGCATCTCACATCTTTGATTAAAAAGAATGCGAATCATCTATTTTAGATGGAAATGAAATAAAAAATAAATGAATTACAATAAACAATTAATTTTAAAAAGAATTAAATCATGATTCAACATGAACTGTAAATACTTCAGTTCATCTTCTACTCATAATATCGTAATTTATAATTGAAACCGTAGCAACAATATTAAATTCTATGGATATTAGGTTAGAATTTCAATCACAATTCGAAAGCATTTCTTAAAGGATTAGAATGAACTAAGAGTATGGAAACGTAATTGGTTAATTTCTATTAATGGTCCAAAATGTGTTATTTTCAAATATTACTATCTATAGAATTATTAAATGTATTTGACAGTGACAAGTAATTTGTCAATTAAAGGTTGTATTTATAGTAAGGAAAATAATAATATTTAATTAAATTAGGAAAAAGTAATAGTAAAATTTGTAACGTATGCAACGATCAAATACAATATTATTTTAAAACGTTTTAATAGGAATTTATTATATTTTATAACGAATATAGGTACATTTCAATTCTTTATTGACAAGAAATATATTTTTAGACCTTATTTTGGTAAAAATCTTTTTAAAAAAGTAAAAACTTATTTTATTGTTATAATTACTTGTATTCCCGCTAGTCAAATACAAAATTGCCTCAATTTAGACGAAATTATTGTAAAAAGTGTCATTGTATTCCGATTTAAAATTATAAATAAAATAATTAGAATAAAACAGAACAGTAAAATAAATGAATGAATGTCTATGAAATTCAAAAAATATACTGTTAAGTTCATAATTAATTTAAGTAATTATGTATCAATAATTTACACTACTTGCATATTTGTGATATATGAGCACATAATAATAAATAAGAACTTTTATGATTTCATTAATGTAGTAAAATAGTTCTACACAAGTAATCTGTAGGTAAGTTTTATACTGTCAAAGTTATATTGACAGCATTATTTTATGTTAGAATAGTGACTCTTAAAAAACAAAAGCTATCACATTTTGAACCTCTTGTCCGTACTGTTAGTTCATTTAGTTACCGTGTCTGGTCCCTTGGTTTCAAAAGTACGACCTCAGAACTCTGCCCACCTATGCAATTACACAGTCAGCAACAAAATGATAGTTTTGAGAAAATTAATCCCTTTATTTCCATTGATTGTTCTGGTCAAATGTTACAGTTAAGAAACTTCATATAATGTTTTTTGTTTTTACATAAATTTGCTGCAACTATTTATTTAAAGAAAAGTTTTCTTAACTAAAAATTTATATACGCATAGTTTTCTAAAATTGTCCATAAAGTACTTTTTAAATTACAGAAAATGTATATACTGAATAAACATGATTCATTACCAATTACATCATTAAATCTAAACATGTAGAAATTATTATATTTAAAAATATAAAAACGAACAAGAAACTAAACTAAATACATACCATAACCTTCAATGTAAATAATGATTAGATTACATTTGTAGATACTGGTACTACAACATATCTCAATCCCTTCCTAATGAAAAGCGTAGTAATTGTGGTTTACTAAGTAACAATGCACTATATTCAAAACTTATACTGTATTTTTGCTTAGTAATCAGTATTACACTGCTGTTTTTTGTAGGAATCATAATATTTTACGTAGTTACTGTAAGTAATAAAAAGGTATTTAACTAATATTCGGTAGAGATATTGTGTTTTTGTTAAGTAAATAAGTATAAAAATAGTCTAACTTCAATATAATAGCATTAATTTTCCTAAATTATTCCGATACTGCATAATTGCTTAAGAGGGAAGATGAGAAACGCTGCCTTTTGAATTTGTTTATTTAAATAAATGTCGTATTTTGTTTGTCAAATAGTATGACCAGATACTGACGTGTGATTTATATTTTATGTATCTATTCTGCACAACGTTATGTAATTAAAATAATTCACAAATGACTGATTACCGATGTTCGTAATAATCAAAACTGCAACTTTATTAATATACAAGTCAAACACGAAGTTCAAGCTAGAGCTATTCTTCCATCTGGCTGTCGTACATGACACGAAATAGGAAAAACAGACCAAATTTATAATTACAAAACACATCATTCATTGTCATATTTATTTAAAAAGATAATTATATATGACCATTGGTCAAAATAATGTTAAACAATGTTTTTAAAAGATATTAGAATATATTTATTGGTTAGTATGATACAAAAATAAAAATTTATGTATAACCATTATATTTTAATTTTAAATAATTGTAAATATCATTAATGTGTACTTTCCTTATGATATTTTTTTGTACTTAACTACAAATATATTTATCATTCTATCAGTTCGGTACAAGTAAATTTTCATTTTGTACAGTTTTATCCACGACCTTTGACGTCTCTCTTATGCTTAAATCTTCTGTATACATAGGCAGGCACTTCAGTTAGCTTAATATAACGTGTGAGAGTTAGAGACAAAATCCGTCAGTACGGTGGTGTGGATAGCGATACGGAATTCGAATCCGGAGATCCCGAGTTCAAATCTCACTCAACCTAAAAATTATATAAACTATGTTCCAAAATGTAAATTAGTCTACATGCATACATACTTTTTATTGTTATTACTACTTTTCAATAGAAGTCTGCCTAATAAAATATTTACAGCCTTATTTATACCGAATATTAACAATTTACTTTAATCTTAAGACCGTTGGTTGTTACTTCACAGAATTAAATTATCGAGATCTTTACTTATGATTATATTTATTTAATTGATTGCTATGGTCGTGTCCGCGATATAGATCAGAAGAAATAAGGGTCCCAAGATTTAATGATTGAGGCACACCACAATTTAGATAAAATGGAAAGGATTGTGAAGTAATTGTAACTGTGGAAATGTTCAAATAACTATTGCATAGATTTATAGGGGTGTAACTAAAATTATAATATTTTAGTTTTACTCATGACGAACTTTAAGCAACCAAGTCAAAAAGCTCTTGATAAACTTATTTGTACTCATAGTAGTCATTTTAAATACAAATCGACATCTTGTCACTTTATTAAATCTTGATTGACAACACGACATAAAATTGGTAATCGATATTCTAAACGAAAAATCGTGAACGTTAACCATTATTTTTAAAGCTACAAATAATGGCAAACTTCAACCAAAAAAATTTAAACCCATTTAATTGTTACATTTTTATTTTGCATAATGTGATAATTTTACTTATATAAATATAAGACCGATAGATTTACATTTAGTTTTGCTTAAAAATATGTTATTTCTCTTATAGATACATAACAAAAATGAATAAATTAAATTGTATTCTTTAATTTCTTATATTTCTTTAGTTGATAAAAATAATTTTAAGTTAAACATTCTTTAACCGATTAATTACCCGATTTAAATCGGGGTTTTAACAAAAACCATTATTATTATAATGTTCTAGATATCGGTGTACCGTTTACCAGTATTTTTTTTTTGGTTGTATGCCCTGATTGCCAATAACTTTATACAGAGTGATTCTGCTAAGACGAACCCCCCCTTAACTTTTTTATTATAAGAAATATAAAAATGTTCTTCATATGGAAGTTTTAGTATATTAAATATACTATTTTATGACACATATAGAAATTTTTTATAAAGTCAGGTTTACATGATACGACTATCAACTTTTATTTTTCAAATGGGAACCTAGAATTATTTTATTAAAATAAAAACCGACATTTTTTTCTTTTCAACGATGTATTACTTGTCATAAATGTATATGAAAAAAGATAAATAAGATAATTGAGACATATCAGAAATTATTTTTATTCGACTATTCTAGGAGGCTATGCGAAATTAAACACAATGTAACAAGGTAAAATGAATAACAAAACACGTGAAACAAGTAACAAATAAATATCTGCATTGTTGTCATTAATTTTACCTTTTTACATTTTGTTTAATTTCGCATAGCCACCTGAATAGCTGAATAAAAATTAATTCTAACATATCTCAATTATCTTATTTATCTCGATTTTTTTCATATGCATTTATGATAAGTAATACATCGTTGAAAAGAGAAAAAAATGGCGGTTTTTATTTTAATAGTTCCCATTTGAAAAATAAAAGTTGATAGTCGTATGTATCATGTAAACCTGACTTTATAAAAAAATTCTGTGTCATAAAATAGTATATTTAATATACTAAAACTTTCATATGAAGAAAATTGTTCTATTTCTTATAATAAAAAAGTTAAGGGGGGGTTCGTCTTCGCAGAATCATCCTGTATCTTAAGCTGACATTAGAAAACTTGTATAAAAGTTTTTAATTTTATTCTAATTCTAAAATAATTACCTTTTAATTATTGGCACATGCTATAATTATTAGCAATTATTTTAATTTTTCAAGGTATACCTGTTGCAAGGCTACAAAACTTAACTTGATTTTTTTGCCTCCCCAATAACTCCATCAAGTTCGCGTTTATTTTTGTATTAGAACAGAAATCTTCGAGTTCTTATAATTAGAATAGAATCAGATATTTAAATGACAAATGTACTTGCTGTGTCCATGTCTAAAACATGTTGAAGTGTTTCTTATATTTATCTACGAAATTAATTAACTATTCATTAATTCTTTCAAGTATTTTAGATATTCTTGGAAAAATTAATTTGTATTTAAGAGTTGCTATACTCATATCTATTGCCAATCTATTGCGACCAGTAAAATTATACGGATTAGTTTGATTGATATTCCATCAATACAAATTGCATTTGATTTAACACCAATGAAACTTAAATTTATAGTTTGACATAAACTGACAATATCGCATCAAATGTTTAACAGCAATTTTAACTGGTTCATATAACATTTTACTTCAATTTGCTTTTATTTCTTTAGACAAACATAAAATTTAAGTTTCGTTGGTGCCAACGAGTATTAAACATTTAAAGTAAAAACAGTCATTTGTTGTTATGGAAAAATAATGTATGGTATTAGGATTTATATATGTGCGATAGTACGGTGGTGTGGGTATCGTTACGAAATTCAAATCTGGAGATCCCGAGTTCGATCTCACTCAAGTTAAAAATTGTATGAACTGCCATACTGCGGCCGGCTGTCTGAACCTGTACTGTAACTAGGATTAAGTTCCTGTTATAAGCGTAATATAAATAAATAAATAGCGTCTTTGAATTCAGGTATTGAGAATATTTAAACGAAATAACCCCCAAAAGATTTAAATGATTCCACAGTTGACTAAAATTGATGGCTGTTATTCAACAGTAACACTGCTCCCATATACTTTACATTAGCTAAAACAGTGGACTAGTTATTTCAGTCTTTAATACAACCCACTGAGTTTCACCCTATGTTATTATTAATATTATATTCAAGCAAGTCTTGTGTTTCTTTATGAACAAAAGCAGTTATTAAGTATCTTACCTATTTATAATATATAATATTAAAATAATAAAGTTATTATGTTTTATAACATGATTCCAGTCAACTAGGGTACAATCCGCATAAAACATTTAAGTTGAAATTTTTTAAATCTCTATACGTCATAGTTTTTTAAGCGATCTAACTATTCATCAGTATAAAATTATGGTGGAGGTTTCAACATCAGTACATTTTTATGTTCATAAATTTAACAATAAAACTTGAGAAAATCATGCAAGAATCGGTGAAGTAATATGTTACAAAAGGAAATTATATGTAATTTTCCTTAACATTCTCTTGTACTTTCTGTGATAAATTCAAAAATAATTGCACTTTCCTAAAGTCATTTGTATTGTGAGACATTCTGACGTAGCATATGATTTCACAAGCGCATTATGTTTCTATGAGGCACAGAATACGATAACTTGAACACACTTTCCATAAAAAGAAAATTATTTATATATTCAATTTTCTTTTCTTACTAGCATATTATTGTTTATTAATATCTTGGACACAAGGTACGTTAGTTAGTTATATGATTTCACAAGCGCATTATGTTTCTATGAGGCACAGAATACGTTAACTTTAACACACTTTTCATAAAAAAGAAAATTATTTATATGTATATTCAATTTTTTTTCTTACTAACATATTATTGTATATTAATATCTTGGATACGAGATACGTTAGTTACTACATAATACCAATACCCTAGGGCCATTATGAGTTCCTATGGTAATATTGACAACTAATGGTCTCGTAAAATTTGACACGACCATAAATGTAGTAATGGATGGAGTTCGTCAACTCTCTACTCGTTGCACTGCGATACTACAAACAGATGGTTTTGTGAATTTAAAATTAATATTCTAATTTGGTTTCTATGATCTGTATATCTGGTTTCTAGAGATGGGCGAATATCATCCGCGAATAGTCGAATGCCGCGAATATTGACATTATTCGATATTCGAGATTTTCGAATATTAACGTCAGTATAGCGAACATTCGAATATCTCGAATATCGCGCCATATGTTGACCTCAATTTTAGACTATGTTTTTATTTATCATTTGTACATAAACTTAAAGCTATTACAATATTTTGAAGATATTAATAATTAATTAATTAATAATATTTTGTTTCAAAACCATGAAGACGTACCATATTTCAAATTTATTTTTTGCCAACATCAGCCCGTACGTTTCACCTTAAATTTGAAGTTTTCGTCTTTTTCTTTTCTTTTTTGTTTGTACTTTTTGTTTTAATTTTATTTTATCTTAACAATTTCATTCAAATAATGAAAAGGACATAATTAAATTATTATTAATAATAAATAAATTAACTTTTAGGAGTATTCGAATATTCGAGATCTGATTAATATTCGTATTCGATATTCGAATTCGAGAAATTTGACATTCGCCCATCTCTACTTGTTTCTTAAGTAAAATAAAAAATATATTATGTGTATCAAAATTTACATGACAGTAGAGGTTATAGTTATTTACATTGCAAGACCGTTATACAGAAATTTACAGGCGGAAAGGTAACAGGCTCGCTTGTTATATGTGTGAGCCTGTAAATTTCAGGTAACGGTCGAGCATTGTACAATGTTTTATGGGCATTTGAAGCACAATATATGTATATTTAATAAAATTAATTGTAATAGTATAACACAATAACTAAATTGTTCAATCAAGATAGACTTTGAAAATCTGACAAATTTTGTTTTATAAAAAAATATTCAAATAAGATATGTTGTCATGATAACCAATGTTCACAGCCAGTTATAAATTTTTACACGGGCCAGCCCGTTAAAAGTCTCGTAATCCCTAGAGATATAGAGCTAAATAAACAGTTCAAATGCCCATAAAATACAAAATGTCAAAACAGATGAAACGCAACGGATATTTGTGAACAGGACATACGTTGTCACGGTTGCAATACTGGATCCACTGCGACTGATGCGACGCCTTCATGAAAACCTACCATAATTTATACAAAAACATGTTATGTATACCCTACAAGATGCCTGGTTACCGCATTCATAGGCTATGTCGCAAATCATAGTAAGACATAAAATGTTATATTATTTGGGGTTTATTCCCCTCGGGTGTCAGAGGGCCTCGGATTTATAAATAAATAATAATATAAATTTTCGTACTGCATTACTTCAATTAATTTGCATTATTAATTATTTTGAAATAAATATGTGAAATAAAACATATTCGAATTAGATTTATTTATAAATTTTACCGAAATTATATTGTTTTATTACAATTACATCATTTCCAATATACATGAAGTAAATATTGACACTTTAATATGCACATAACAATACATACAGAATAATAAATTTTTAATATTTACATTAAATATCAAATTTATGCATTGAAACAAATTTAATATTTATTGATGTTTTGTATAAATGTAATAAAGTATTACGTACCACATTATCAATTTTATCTATTGGTATTAAGACGAAAATAAAATTTAAAACAACCTATTCTGAAAAATAATTTATTTATTAACTATGCTGCACAACAGGAAATTAATCGGTATTATTGTACTGGAAACCTATTATTTATAATGTACCAGTCGGGCACTGTACGCAGTTGATTAAAAGTCAACAAAATTTGAGCACATGAACCGCCCTAAATTATTGTAGACAACTATGAGTATGTTCCAAATACAAATGGTTCATTTTTCAATTTATTTTTCTTCTAAATATTTTATAAAAATGCAACAGCGGCAATTATATACAGTTTTTTAACGATGTCGTAGTTAGAATTTTGTCAATGTCATGCCATTGTATTCAATTTTTTATAAGAAAACGCTTCATTCCCACGTTCCACTTTTCATCAACAAGCTGTCAGGTTGATGATGCTATACGTTCCGAGTGATCCAGGTCTCCAAGAGAGTGAATATAACTGTAAATGGATTTGCTGTACTCAGCGGAGAACTTATCCTAAGTCACAATTTTACGAGACCGGGAAGTAGACGCCGACACAAACACAAATATATCACCGGTGCTACTTCGTGAAGCAACAAACAACACCATTGTGAACCTGAAGTAGCTGTGTATACTGTGCAAGTAACGCAGGTGAAGTAAAACTACATTTTTAAATGTAGTTTTTAAAAGTTGTTGTAATTTATTGGATAATTGTAAAATATATAAAAATTTTCACTTTTTCTTAAAGACTGGTACTAGTATGCAGGACAAACTGAAGAAAATTGGAAAATTAAAGCAGAACAAATATAATTTTAGACTAAAATGATTGATTATTATATTTGACGTAAGAATAATTTTGTTTAGAATACGTAGGTATGATGAGGATAAGATTGAGAAGAATATTGATAGAAAAATGAGAGTGAGTCAGTTTTGAAATTTGAACATATGTAATGTAATGTCGAACAAAAACTTCATAAAAATAATGTATTTTGGTAAAATTTATGGTGGGAAATAACATAGGGAATCTATGAATAAATGGATGGATATGAATGAATATTTCAACCAATCAGGTTACAGTATTTTTTTAATTTCGACCAATCACAATCGAATATCAGTGAATATTTTGCACAAGTGCAATATCCGGGTATTTGCACAAGTGCAATACTCAAATATGTCAATTTGACAACACTAATGAAAAATTTACATTTGTTTAATAACGTTTCTAAGTAAATAGTTTTATTGCTTACACCACTTGATAAATATATATTTTTTATCTAAAATTGCATTGGACGTTTATCAAGTGTTAAAGATCTGACAACTGACGTTTATATGACAGTTTAAATAAATATTAAATTATAATAAAAATAATTTAAAATATCGAATGTGAATTTTTTCTCGGGAAATATTCTACCAATATACCACTCGTGCAAGTCAAATACAATCAGAATATTTTCGCTCGTGCACGTTCGTGCACTCGAGAAAATATTCAGGTATTTGCCTTGCACTTGTGATAATTATTGAATATTTTTTTGTTGACGAAAGATTCCGAGTATAAGAAATAAACGAGCTTCTATAAAAAGAATTATGGATATGGACAAATTTAAAGTACTAACATAGGCGCCAACTTGAAAGTGTTATTATAGGGGGACGGCAAAAAATAAAAAAAAAATCTATTCGTACTACGGGTACACTATCAAAAATGAATACAATGTCTAGTAATTATAACATATACTTATTATTGTAAATAAAAGATAATTAATTTAGATTTAGACAAATAATGGCCAGTTGCACCGATATTAGTTAAACTTTAAATTTGGTTTAATTCAGGGTTCGTAGATATGCAGGGTGGTGCGGTGGTGAATCGAAGGACGCACCATAACGTTTTCAATGCTATTTTTGAAATGTTAAATTATTTTACATCAAGAAAGTTTATAGTTTATTATACAGAAATTTTATTTTGTATTTTTTGACGCTATTTATTATAATATTACTCTACCTGGAAGAGGAAAAATAATGGAATTGTTTACAGGTAATTTTCATAAAATCATCGGAGCCTTGAAATTACAAAACAAATGTGATATTAATTAAAACTTTATTTTATTTAATACATGAAAAGTTATTTGTAATAATAATGACAAACAAAAACAAAAACTTTTAATTAGTACATTTGATTTGTTATGCACGCAATGATATGCAAGTTTATATTTTGTACTGGAACGTATAATATATTTTTGAAAACACATCAACTATTTCCCTTTATAACAGTTTTATTCATGTTTTTTGTCAGTAAATAATCTCACACGTAATACTTAACACTGAATTCTTACTGCAGTTAATATTAATTTATCTATTTGTAACAAATTTAAATTTTATTTTAGATTTTCTTTTCTGTTAAAAAATCAAAGTTCTTATGCAAGGTAGACCATATTATTATTACACCAGACGTTATACAACGATATAACTAACCTCAAATTTCGTTTAAATTCCAATAATATGAACGTAATATTTTAAAATCAAATTGGAATCGTAATGAAAGGAATTAGAAAATTACATTATTATTTGAACTATTTTGTAGCACAAAGTTTTTTTTTCTGAAATCGTCAAGAAAATGCCTACTTTCCTGACGCATTTTAATATGGAAAGTAAGTGTTTACCAAAACATTTGCAAAACAGTCAGGTAAAGTACTGTCCTGACTAGTCAGGAAACTACTTTACCTGACTCAAATAAATAAACTAAATAACTAAAAAAATTAAAAAGATTTTTATTTATTTTTATCAATAATATTAGTACTAAATATACAATTGCTTAAATTACTAAAATTTATGTATGATACTGGCGAATTTGAAGCTAAATTTATTGGAGATTCAGTAAATAAAATAAGCAAGTAGCACATTTGCTGACAAATTATTTTGCTTTTTCCAATCCATGAAAATTTCATACTCTTTATCATATCGGTCTTTGGACTTGCTCGGTAATAAATTTTCAACAGCCGCAGTTGCTTGATTTAAGATTTCAGGAGGAGTACTTGAAAATACCGCCTCATACTCATTTTCATCTATATTTTCCAACATTATAAAGAAATCTTCTCTGTCAACAATATTATATTTGACACAAATATATTCAATAGATTTTTCACATAAGATGTTGTTTTCAACAACTTTTGTTATCACCTTGGATATGTAGTTTACTGCCAATATGATTCTTACCAAAAAATAAACATTTTGAAATATTTATTATTAATTGTATTGATAAAATATAAATATGTACGATTTCAGAAAAAATAGTATACATAAACGTCACGAAAGTGTTTTACTTGCCTCAGCGAATTAAAATACTCGGCCTGACGGCCTCGTACTTCAAACAACCGCTTCGTCAAGTAAAGCATCACTTTCCTGACTTATTATGTAATATACTATTAATATTATTGAGAGAGCCGAATCACTCTCTGTAAATTATGACGCTCGGGGATAAGGAGCAAAAGTATATAATTGTTTGATAAATATTAATGTTATTGCAAAATAAATTTAATGTATTTCTGTGTACAAAGGATATTAAATTTTATGAGATATAATGTTATGTGTATATATACAAACAGATTGAGTTGTTTGTCATGTCTTATAACTAATAAATCAGGCTTACTAAACAAAAATGAAATATTAAACATTTGTAAAGTATTACACTAAGAAAATACATCTTGCAAAATTTCCAAAAGTTTACCCAACGTTTCAGCGTGACTATTTACCCCTGTCTACAAATGCAACGGGCAGTTGGCCGTTCGCCAAAAGCAACAGCAACTTGGCACATTAGCCATCTAACCCCCTTCTCCCTCATACATCAACACTGAAAGGTGCGGAACTGAAATTTCCGTATCACAAACCTTAAATAAGTTATTCGGCGACAACCCGCTGTCACACAGGAGCCTAGAATCGCAGGATCGCGCCAAATTGAAAATCGCTTTGTTAGAAACGAGGTGGCAGAGGTTTTATCAAATATATAGTGTAATTATTCATGTTTTTAATAAGATGGAGGGTGAAAATGCTCAACCATGAAAGAACTATTTGTGAAACGTATGTCGCAAGGTTTTATTAACTTTTGAACTATCATTTGTCACTGTCATGTTAGGAGATAATATTTGTTTGGAGACGATTTTATGAGATTTTTTTACTGTTTGTGTTTGACACATTCTAACATGACATTTTGGGCGAAAATTTAGTATTAAACATTGATATTTCTCCGCTGCAAATTGCAGTGGAGCTAGTTTTACGTTGGTCAGGTATATTAATAGGTAAAAGACTTAATTTTATATATTTATTTATTTAAGTTACCCACACGACCGTACTGCAGGATATACACAAAACAAAAAAATACGTCCAAAATATTTTAAAATGTTCTATTAAATGACACCAAATGAGAGTTCCCCCCACCCCCGAGGGGAGGGGAGTCACTTCGAAATTTTAAATGGGAACCCCCAGTTTTTATTGCAGATTCGGATTCAGTGATGCAAAAAATTAAGCTTTTATCCAACAATTTTTATCGATCCGCGAAAGATGGCGCTACAATCGCAAAAAACAGTTTTTTCCTATTTCTGAGGATTTTCAAGGTCAGATTTGAAAAATAAATTAAAGGCTTGTTAACCTTTTGAAAATTGTAAATTTAGGGTTAATCATATTGATGCCCCCTCCCCCTCTACCATTAAACGGAGGTGAAAGAAATAATCAATTTCGGATTTATCAAAATAATGTAGATAATTAATCAATTTGTGGTGATTAAGTTTAATAATTTATGGAATAATGTAAATTTTATTTAAAATTTTTTTGGATAAAAGCTTGATTTTGTACATCACAGAATCCGAATCTGCAATAAAAACTTGAGGTTCCCATTTAAAATTTCGAAGTGACCCCCCTTCTTCCAGGGGGTTGGGGGGAAAACTCTCATTTGGTGTTATTCAATAGAACTTTTAAAAATATTTTGGACGTATTTTTTTGTTTCACAATCCGTTTTGTTGTTCGCGAGATATTCGGCGGGTACGGGTAGTGCAAGAGGAACAAAAACACTTTACGCTCGTGGTACACACATAATTTTTTCTATGATTGCATCTTAAAATTATTAAAAAACGTATACGTACTGAAAATAAATTCGTTCTATTAACTGTCAATATAACAAGTTTCTATTTTCTTTGTATCCCTGGTAACTATTGAAATAAGCGCGCATTTAACATCTTTTTCGCGATTTGCCATTGGAGACTCACAACAAAGATATTTTTTTATTGTTCCACAGAAAATGTCGACTTGACGATGTCAAATGAGAGCGTAATTGTCAACTTTTCATAGCAATCGTAGAAAATAGTTATTTGTGTATTAAGAGCGTAAAGTGATTCTTTGTTACTCGAACACGGTAATTGCAGCGCGAGCCGAAGTCGAGAGCTGTAATAGTGTAAGAGGAACAAAGACACTTTACGCTCGTGGCACACACATAAATTTTTCTACGATTGCATCTTAAAATTATTAAAAAACGTAAGCGTACTGAAAATAAATTCATTCTGTCAACTGGCAATATGACAAGTTTCTATTTTGTTTGTATCCCTGGTAACTATTGAAATAAGCGCGTGTTTAATATCTTTTTCGCGCGTTGCCATTGGAAACGCGCGCATTTAACGTCTTTTTCGCGCGTTGCCATTGGAGACGCGCAAAAAAGATATTTTTCGATTGTTCCACAGAAAACGTCAACTTTACGATGATTTTTCATAGCAATCGTAGAAAAAAATAATTATTTGTTGTAGGCTCCAATTAATTTAAAAAGTAGTTTCAAAAATTTAACGTTAGTTTTTAGCTGTAGTTTTGCAATTTTTGAAAAATAAAATATAGCTAGTAATTTTAGTTTTCCTACATTTTAAAAATATAGTAATAGCAATAGCTTTGTTCCTTTTTAAGCAGATTGCTCAACTCTGTTTAAAGTACGAAACTCATGGAAGCCTTGAACTCATGGAAGCCTTGGTTCATCGGGGCCCAATCGGCGATTGAGTAAACAACTTGCCAGTCCGTCATTGGTCAAATATACATAATTTATTATGTTTGAAGAGTAAATTTTGCATTCTATTTACTTTTTTGTTGTTAATGTACTTTATGTTAAAAATATTAGTTACGTAAAGCGCATTGTTTAAAATAGCATGTTAATTATTAATACATACATCATAATTATTGTAATGAATTCATATATTATGAAATTAAATATCAGATATCGTATCAAATAAAAACAGAATTGCTATATTGAATCATATTTCGACAATTTCAAAAGGTAGGTACTATTAACAAAATAAACAAAAACGAATTTCATTTGTTGCTCTTTTTATATTGTAAAAATATATATTTACGTGATACAACCTCTGGTATGATATTAAAAATTTTGAAATTCATATTCATGTTTAAAATAAAATTAAATGCTTATGTAGCTGCACTGCACTTTGAACATTACAGCGTTCTTTAAATATTAAAACAGATAAACAGAAACATTTAATTTTATATTACGAGTTTACACGAGTATGAAATGCATATTTTATTAATATATAAAAAAATAGATAAAAATGTTATTGTTGGTTCGATCCCCACAGCCGACAAACAATTTTCACCAATTTAAAAAATCTACCCCTGTGGCTCCTCCTCCACTAATATCTTTGGAGGCCGTGATTTGACGGCTGGTAACCGCACTTCACGCGGAAAAAATATATCACTTACCGAGATCTGCTTAGGCAGAGTGCCACACCCAGTGATGGGTAAAAGGCGTGATGATATATTTATTTATTTATTTTATTTTCAAAAATCGATCGGTCGCTATTTTGTTATTTAAAAGAATAGAAAATAATTGTAAATATAAATGTTTTAGAGACCCGAAAGCAAATGCTGAAAGTTTTAGTATTACAATTTTTCGAAAACAAAAGAACGCCAATAACTATGAACTGTGCTCCAAATCAAAAATTTGAACTTAGAAAAGTTGTTTGTTTCAATGAGTTCTTACTGCTGTTTTCGGGTGTTACAACTTAGTATTAACACCCTGTATATAAATATATATATGTATATTTCAAGCCAGTCATGGCTCACTATTCTCTTTCCGATTAGGTGTATAATAATGTGTCCGCCATTTGACTTTTTAATAAAGTAAGATATGGATTATTTTACATGATTGTAAAGCAAATTTAATGTACTTTTCAAATATGTAAAAAATATATTATGTTCCATTTGAAATTTCAAAATTGATATTAATTACTAATAAACCGGAAGTGATACCATGAATGTACATCAACTAGCTTGCATGTTGCTGTATAAATCATGTTATATGAAAGAAATTGCTAAGTTCATAAATAAGCCAGATATTTACATCCTGTATATATATATGAAGTATGATTAGGTGTAATTTAATATATACAACTTGCATCAATCTAATAAGACTTCAATTAATATTTCAAAAAAAAAAATCTGTGTGCATCGAATTCCATTATAAGCTATACAGCTTATATTGTAATTAGAATATAGTTTCTGTTGTGTAGTAGCAAATATATAAATTAAAATTAATTGAAAACGTATTTTAACTACATCACAAGTATGGTAATCAACCTACAAGATAGATACAAAATATTTTTCAGATCTTTTACCTATTACTAAGTGCGCAGATGCGGCATTCGAGCTCGGTTTCTCAAATTCACAGGCAGGCGTATTGTCACTGAGTTATTTATTCTGTTACCCACATGGTAATTATAATCAAAAATGTAAATAACATTTTTTATAGGGCAAATAAGAAAGCTACGGCCAAGCTTAGAGTTACAAGTTAGAAATATAAATCCATGTCGACAAAACTCTAGAGACAGCACTGGTATTTTCCGCGTTGTTGCTGCTGCTGTTGGTTCTCAACGTTATCAGTCCTGTCCTGATTTTTCTTCCCGACCAAGAACCAAGGCTTACAGAATCAGGATCGTTCTCAGTTGGCCAATGCGATACACAGATAACAAAAGATTTTCTTATGTGAATAAAATAGTACAAATATCTCGAGATGAACTCTTTCATTATCCAATTTTACTGCAAATAATTATTGTTTTAAGTTTTTACTTATAGTATTTAAGAATTTGGAGAAAACATATTCTTAAATCGAATTTCGGTATTTGTAGTTAAAAATATAAAAAAGTTTATTTTCTAGAATAATAGAAATCTGTCATTACAACAAAAGTAAGGATAACTGTATAGTGAAGCGAAAAGTAAGGAAATAAGCTGAGCAAACAGCAATATTTTTTGTATATAGCAGACCCTCGATAAAAAATAATGATTGTAGATAGTGAAGAGTTGAAGTAGATAATTTACTTTCAACTGATTCTTTTTTTAAATTTAGTATACGTTACAAGAAACGGGGAGTATAAGTTTTAATGTACATGAAAATTTATTTTAAAAATAAACACCTGTGCAAATCTATGAAAATATCAATTCTATTTCCGAATGATGATATTTTGGAGAAAATGTATAATAAATTACTTGAGAACTAAATAAATATTAACCCTTTGCACTCCGTTGTCGCCGCATTTGCGACATTTCGTATGTTAGGAATAAATCCGTTGTCTCCGCATTTGCGACACGCTTGTTTTCTCACTCAGCGCTCTTAAGTCTTAGATAATCAAAAGTGTTTACGTTTACATTCCAATGTGTGTGAACTGCATTTGTTTGGAGTTACTGGTTCCTACTATTGCTTATTAGGCTGGAGTGCAAAGGGTTAATCTTCATCCAATCAAGTTCACAGAATGTGTTGATATTATTTTTGGGCAAATACAACAAAACAATAATTCTTTTAAGAAAATAATTGTGAAAAAACACTCACCTTTTTTTACTAATATTATTGTATAAAGTAGGTCATTTTTTCATCGTTGACAATTTGTATTTCACGCACACTGCTATCGGCAACATATGTTATTCTTATGGAACGAAAACGATGAAATAATAACCTGCTTCTCATACTGCTATTTTGACAGTTGTATAAAAAACAAATGAAATATTTGGCAGTTGTATAAAGATATAAATTGCTGAGTATATTTTCTTAAAGGCTACAATTTGCTCGTTTATAACAGTGTCGTTTCATTTTAACTGATCACTGCGTGTCACTAGGAGTGTTGACATTTGCCATCGTTTGTTTTTTTTCTACGCTTTGCTTGCCGCCTTCCTCATTGTTTTACTCTTTGCTCAACTATAAACTGACATATATATGTGCTTTACGATATAAAATAAAATTTCATATTATGATTTATTAAAAGAATCTGAAATACTAATATCGCTAAATTTAGAACAAAAACATAAAATACTTGTATTATGTGAGAGACAAGATGAAACGTTATTAATATTAAAATATTGAATAAACAAATATTTGGGAAATGTTCAACAAAAGATATTGGAAATTATAAAATCCAAATATTTGCCGCTAAAGCCTAGACGGGACGCATTTTTTTGTAATGGATTACCTTTCTATGATGGAGTGTAATAAATCAAATATTTGTGTTCCGACCCTTGCTACATGTAATCAGTTATGGAAGAAATATTTTCTTTGCCCGTATAATTTCACTCACGCGATGATTTTTTATGCCAAAAAATTAGTTTTAATGATAAATAGAAATATATATTGTCAATGAAATTATTGGAATTGCATCTGAGAGTCAATTCAATAATCTGAGAAGGTTAGCTCGGATTTTAAAATTTTATACTAATTGTATGTACCATTTTAATTACTTTCTGGTCATCTGAAAAATCTGTTTCAAAATGCCAATAAAATATACTTGCCATCAATAAGGTCGAACATGATTTTATAAATAGGAATTTTTAACATCTAATTAATAAAGGATTTTATCGTACATCCTTTGTTGCTACCTATTTATTTAGTTTCTGCTTAATTAATGAATATGGTTTTTTGTCATTTTAGTTGTAACAAGTACGGATACGTATCTATTCTTTCGTTCCTTTGTATACGAATAAGAAGTTCTCATTTTGCCTGTTTGTTTAATTTTTCATAATAAATACTAGATTTGTTCGAATCATTAGTTCGCGAACCAGTACACATGCGCACATGAGTTAAAAAGGTTATCTGCAATTTTAAAATTCAAACTTTCGAGACAGTATTTTGTAAAATGAAATGCATATATTTACTTTTTAATTGGATTTACTATATTTCCAGTTTAATGTTCCATAAATAATTAGTTGAACTTATTTATAGATTATACAAACTTACCCACAGATTATTATTATTTGATGGCGAAATACACCGCTCAACTTAAATCAGTTTTGAACTTACGGTTCAAAAAAACTTAATATTTCTCATGATACTTCTGTCATTTTATTTAATAAATAAGTTCCATACCTGTGCCTCTTGCACCTATGCAAAACACTGATATAGTGAAGTAAGTTAATAAACAAAATGACAAATGAGTGATCTACTTCAATAAGTGTAAGTTAGATGGAATCTAAATGGCAAATGAACTACGCCTAATGAACTAGAACGAAGTTCATTAATAGGATAAATAGGTAAGTTCGTATCCCAAAACAGACAACTAACTTACAGAGTCATTTTAAAGAAGCTGAAACTTAAATTACATATTTAAAAATTCACGAAAACTAATCCAACTTTTCAGCGAACTAAAATAGTTTTAATTTGTAAAAAAAATTAGTGTTCTTCTTCTCTGTAATTATTCAAATCTTTCGAATAATTTACAAATATAAAATCAAGTAATCATTGGGGTAAAAACTTTACGGTTTCGCTATCAGTTTAATTAAAGTTTTTTGACTGTTAATTAACTATTCATTTGTTGCAGATTATATTCAAATATTAATATTTAGTATACAGTTTAAGACATTAATAGTCTAAAAAGTTAGTTGGAGCAACTTTAGTGGTGCACGCATTTAATTAAAGGTTTGTTAGGGATACATTTAGAAAGGGTTAGGGTTAAATATAAGGGTAGAGTTAACGGTAGTTTATGAACTTGCTAATATTAATTCAGGTTGAAACTGTAAACAAGAAATATGTCTATAGTCCGTGTTACCAACCCTTCGAACATGAGTAATGATTCTCTACCTGCTGCATGCGAATCGCATCGTTATTTACTAGTATACAAACAGATTTAGTCCGAAATTTCAACCTAACAAATAATATTAGTACAGTTTATTATATGGCATTGTAATTCATTTTTTTCATCAATGCATATATTTATTTATTTGATTTATTGCAGCACTCAAAGATAATCAAGTACATCAATAACTCGGGTGCGGAGAATTTTAAGGGATCAAAATTTTTAATAAGATTTTAGCTAATCCTGAATTTGGTTTAGTCAAATCAAATTAAAACAGATTCACAAAAAAACTTTAAACCCCTTACTTTGGTTTTTATAATGCGATTTAGATTAACTTTTTAATATCGAGATATATATAATAAGGTTAGCTAATCCAAAATTCAAGTTTAACTAAAACCCTTTAGGGAATCGGGTTGTTAATATTTAATTGTAACATAGATATTTAATTTGTGGATTTCTTTTAATAAATTTTTAATGTATAAAAAAATTTAAAATGTGGCGACAAATATAAAAGGAACTATTACGTTTAATGATTTATATTACATCTTCTAACTGTAACAGAAAACCAGAACGGCATTCCGGCTCGTCCACTTATAGTAAATGTTGTTCCAGTTCGTGAAATTATTAAATTCAGTGTAAACATACAGTATCTGATAAATATATACTCATTTTCTTAGTTATGCTGTTTTTTTGTTTTTTGTTTTTTTCTGTTTGTTTTTCCTAATATTAAATTGACGTTCCAGTTCTTGAAATTTTTCATTTGTAGCTCTGCTTTTATTATATTAAATATTCATTCAATATTAATGTTTAATATTTTCGTTTTTCTTTCTGAATTTACTTAAATACAGAAATACAAACCCATTGTAAATTATAAAGTTATGTAAAAGAAGGAAAATTTAAAATACTATTCTTAAATAATATTGAAATTCACTAAAATGACAACTTTTTTGAAAACTATTATAGTAACACAATTTTAAATAAATAAAAACATATCTGGTACCCGCTTCGTTTCTCCTTAGCCAACTTCGTAGCAGTGAACACTAAGAATTTAATTAGATTATTAATTATTCATAGTACACGTTTTACATCAAGAAAGTGAATGTCACGATTTTTAAATTATAATTTACTTCGATTACAATAAGAATACAGTTGCCAGTAAATGTCTTTTAATTTGTTGGTAGCCCAGTTTAACAGAGAAATTAAATAATAATTAAAAGTTTAAAAACGATGTTGAAAAACTGTCACATATCAGACAACAAATTTATTTTATATGTGATTCTCTTCAATCCGTTAAAGACAAGCGGTTCATTTTTATTTGTGAATGCATTGCCACTTGCACTTTCATCTGCACGATGATATTGCGCTTTCATGTTCAATTTTGGCGCGAGTAAACAAAAGATAGAACAAAATGATTAATTAAGTATTAATCTCAGCATTGGAACTTATATAAATACTGCATTCCTAGCTAAATCGAACTGTAGATCGGCATGTTCAATAAGAAAATAATTTTCAATATCTATATTTGTTTCAAATTCCAATGGAATTTTCGATATTGTATTGGTTTTCAAATAAAAATTCTGAAAGGGATATTGCGATGAAAAATGCAAAATTTAAAAACGAACCTACGGCCGCATTTTTATTTGACCACAGAATGTTTGTAGTGTCTCTCTGAATAAATAAAACGATGAATTTAATGATGAATATGCCCACATGAATGTGAGAATATTGGCAAGGAAAACAGCATTATGATTATCAGTGACCATCAAACAGTAGAAAAAATTTGATACAAAATAAATATATATCATTTCATTTTTTTTGTTTTCTAATTATTTCCGTTTTCTGAAAATAAATGGAATTTAGGTATATCGTAGGTAAAATGAAAAAAAATCGTTTCAGCTCCTTATACTTATTATTAATTCATTCGTTTATTTAAATTTAAATAATATTAAATAGGTACTTATAGCTTTATACATGAGGTTATGACAATTACGTCATTAAATCTTTTTGTAATACCTATTTATATTGTTTCTGTCATTTATATTTTCAATATTTCTCAAGAAAACAATAACGTATTTCATTAACTGTTTAGCAAAAATATGACACTATTCATGTCCTGATATTAAAAAGTACAAGAATTAATTCATAAATGACGGCTGGTAACCGCACTTTACGCAAAGAAATATACCACTTACCGAGATCTGCTTCGGCAGGGTGCCACACCCAGTAATGGGTAAAAGGCGTGGTGATATATTTATTTTATTGAAACATTCACGAAACATTTATTCATTCTGCCAAACATTCCTATCCATTCGCAAGCACATTCACTACATTCATACAAGATAGTTTATAATACCTCTACCTTAAAATATTTCGTTCACGCTCCAAATTTTCAACTATAGCTATTTATTTATTGCTGGTTCATCGACGATATCTTTCTCTCCCTCAGTTTAACTAAAAGATGCGAACCGAAACCGGAATTTCAACTATTCATTTTAAATTTATACGTTCACCGGTATGATCCAACATAGACGAAAAAACACTAGCAGATGTTTTATTAGTTAGATCAAATATTAATATTATAAATTCCAGTTACCTTGTACAATGTAAAAATTCTTCAGTTTATTATAATATGTATTGGATTACTACGTATTTTATTTGATAAATTATTATTAAAATTTAATTCATATTTTAAGTGTATACTCAACACTTGATGAAATCAAATTTAATTAGAAAGAGAAGAATTGGATCATGTTAGGATTTGAAGCTGGGACCTACGAACTCTTGTCATATGTTTAACGAAGTAAGCTAATGGCTATGCAATTCAAGTCTGATTTTATTCAATTTTTATCTCTATTTTGTTATAATGCATAGGCAGCTTCGATCCTTCATAACTCTTTCATATATTGAATGACAATATGAGTCATCTGCAGTAACACTGTTATTTAAGCAGAACATTTAACAATTGAAATTAATTTTAAAAATTGTTTAACGGATTTTAGGCTTTAGCGAAAAATATAACACTTAAATATTCATTTATTTTCCTTTTTATTATTAATAACTGACGACATTTCGGCACATTATTTTGGCCATTTTCAAGCAATAAAATGTGTATAAATTATATTTTTTTAAGTCAGAACAAAATTGTTTTTGAGTATAATTGTACAATGTAATTTTAAGTTAATTTATATACATTTTATTGCTTGATAATAGCTAAAATAATGTGTCGAAACGTCACCAATTATTAATAAAAGCTAAAGCCTCAAATTCATTTAATAATTTTTTAAATTATATCATTTAACTTATTAAAAGAACTAAAATCTTTTGGAATTTAAAATTGAAATTAAATTAAATACTTAATAATGAACTGAAATTGAATTATAAATAACAGTGTCTCAGCAGACGATTCTCGTGTCAATTCTTTCAGTATATGAAAGAGTCATGTGATCATGGCTGCTTATAACACATTACAAGATAGCGTGAAAAATTTAAATAAAATCAGGGGTAGACACTACCGGATCGGCATTGACATGATAAACAACCGTAGCTTAGGTTCCTTATGCACAATTATATTATGGTAATGAAGTTGATGTCAATGTCGAGTCGATGTAGTTCTACCTCTAATTTGAATGACATGTGACCATAGTTTGGTTGGTTAAACCATATGACCAGAGATCATAAGTTCCAGGTTCAAATCATGGCGGTATCCCAATATTTCTTTTTATAATATTTAGTTTCATTAAAGTAACTGTTGTTATTTGTTATTGGTTTTCTTAATGAATATAAAATAAAAAAGGTTAAATTAAAATTAAAAGTGTATAAATATTCCTTAAGTTCTTTTGCAAAACTGAAATTGTTTATATAAAAGAGGTTTTCAGAAACCTTTTCTAGTTTAAAGATTAAAATTTAAATAAAAACAAAAACTATTTAAATAAAACTAGGTCACCAAAACTGAGTGTTGTTAAAAACTAAAACCGAAATAAAAATAGAAATTTTATTTTTACAATGATTAAAACTGAAACCCAAATCGATCATTTTTAAAATTATCATCCCTGGTTTTATCAATATACGAGTAGACCTATTTTACTAGTTTCTTAGTCGACATAATGATCTATATCTCTACAAACGCATTCTCGACATGATAACCAACTTTGTTTATGAATAATAACACCTGCTATAATTTAGACAAATAAACTTTGGGCGAATTACCCTTGGCTACCACCCTGTCAAGTACATTCAACAACCCCACACTTTCAAAAGACAAACCCCAACGTAGATTAGTAATTACCACAGGATCTAATCGCGTTGGGTTTGAGAACCGCAGGTCAGAGCTCCACCAACGCCACCGTCGCCATGCGGCCACCGACGAAACTAGCTTACATGGCCTGACGGTAGCACCCTTTCTCCGTTATACACACCACATGCCCTGTAGGCATTTCTCTCTCATTGCGTGTCCTACGTGCTGTGACACACATAGGTGGAGAGAATGAGAGGAGAGGGATGAACAAGAGAGTGCATTTAGCTGCTGTATGGTCGAAGAGGGTACGAATTTAAGCAGTTTTTCATTTGTGTAATTTTAAGTACTGACGCACATTTTTTTCCGAAGGATTTACATAATACGGTTTTTTGGTGTACGGTCGTTTACTAATTTTGTTTGTTAAATAAATGTATCATCACAGATTTCTGTTTCTCATCATCATCATAATATATATTTATTTGATATTCTACACAATAAGAACCTAATTTAAATTATAATACAGGCCTACAGCTATAGTAAAATTCGAACTAGTTGGACACAGTCGTATTTTATATATATATATATAATATGATGAATGAAGACAAGCGTATGATTCTTGATTTTAGATTAATTGGTTAGATGTTTCGAGTGTTTACCTGCAATTGCGTGAAGACCATCTTCAGAAACAAGCGCAGTGTACACTAGCGAATGGATGAATGTTTGTTGTGTGTTGATGGATTTTGGTTGTGAGAAAAGAAAGAGTTTGTATGGAGGAAGTGTTGGTGTGGTCGAATCGGGTGTCGTGTGTCGGGATGAGAATGTTGACGGGTTCGTGCTGCCCCATTTGATGGGATGTGGCGTGATGTTATGTATGTATGTATGTATGGTAAGATGACATGAACGCATCTATGGTTACTAACAGTGCTGGCCAGCCTCTGACGATGCGCTCATAAGGTGACTTGGAGGCTGAATTTTGTGAGACTTAGCCAAGTGTTTAGTTTAAATTTTATTAAACCTAGTTTCACAAAGTGTATGGATGACAATTAATTTTGTCTTTGTTGTTAAATAGTTACGGAGAGCAACCTGCCCACGTTGCAGTAACTAGAGACAACTTAGGATAAGATAAACAAAATGTATAAATATAAGCGTAGTAATGTAGTAGCACATCTTCATTGTAAGTTATCCATTGTAGAGATAATAAACTGTAAAGATCCGTTGAAAAATAATTCTTTTTAAAAACTCAAGATCCCGCAAAAGAATCTTAATTAAATAAATAAATACTATAAGACATACTGATTATGGAACAACAAGAAGAATGTTGTAAGAAGAGTGGGAATAAGTCAGTTGAGATGGTTTGGTCATGTAGAACGTATGTCGAATGACAGATTGGTGAAACAGGTGTATGTTGGTGAAATTGAGGGTGAAAGTTTGCGTGGACGGCCTAGGAACAAGTGGATGAATATGATTGAAGGGTTGTTGCGTGAGCGAAAGATTCTGAGCGTGATGAATAAACGAGCTTGTATGAAAAGAATTATGAATGTGGTTGAAGCAAAAGTGGTGTGTCAGGATAGGAATGTTTGGAGAAAATTAATTGCGGGATAAATATGATGAATGAAGACAAGCGTATATGATTCTTGATTTTAGATTAATTGGTTAGATGTTTTGAGTGTTTACCTGCAATTGTGCGGAGACGATCTTCAGAAACAAGCGCAGTGTACACTAGCGAATGGATGAATGTTTGTTGTGTGTTGATGGATTTTGGTTGTGAGAAAAGAAAGAGTTTGTATGGAGGAAGTGTTAATGTGGTTGAATCGAGTATCGTGTGTCAGGATGAGAATGTTGACGGGTTCGTGCTACCCCATTTAATGGGACATAGCGTGATGTTATGTATGTATGTATGTATGTATATATATATATATATATATATATATATATATATATATATATATATATATATATATATATATATATATAAGCTGAAACTGCGAACGTGCAAAATTTTGCTTGATAAGCACTAAACGCAAGTTATATACATAGAGGTACGACTGCCTGTAAAATTTTCCTCTAAAATAAGATAGGAACGTTTGGCGCATATTTTTGATGACGTGGCACGAAATATATTTGTAATACTTATAGTACAAATAAATTAGGTAATATTTATAGTAATGCTGCGAGATGAGAAATAGTTACTTATTGCTTCGGCTCAACAAAGTTGTTCACACATCGTCTCGATTCGACTCTAAAGTCAGTATTTTCTCTAAAATTTTGTGATCTCACCACAATATTACTCTGTTATGCAGCAAATATGTGCAAATTTGTCTAAGCTTGCAGATAGCGAAATAATACTGTATTTTTATCAATAAATTAATTCGGTAACTTCGTGTAACTAGTTATACCACCTAAATTAAAATTTCAAATTTGGTTAAAATCAATGAAAGTAATGCGAAGTTAACTGTCATATAGAATAATTGACATTACTGTGAAATTTTCTATTAGCTTTTATATGTTTAATCCAAGTTTAAAATTTAACTTTTTGCATAGCAACTGACCAGTAGACATTCAAAAATGTATGTTTAAAGTAATTTTGTATTTAAATCTTATAAACTTTGCCAGGTAAGAAATTACTTATATGTCGTTGAATTTAATAACAAGCATGAATAAAAAAAACTGCGAGCTAGCAGTTTGTAAATCACTATAAGCCGTTGATTCATTCCTCCTGTTCTGTAATTAGGATACATTTCGAAATGTATACAGTATCAGATAAAATATAATCGTATCTTCTCATTTGACATGGCGTATACAGTTTGTATGTTTGGTTTATGTGGATATAACAGTTTAAAATTGCTTCGATTATTTTGTTTAGTTAAGTTTATACGAGTATCATAAAAAGTTAACACAAAACGAGATTTCCAATATTCATTCTTGTCTCGAGTGAATTTCGAAAATAATGCTTTCTTATCTCGAATTTCTCGAATGATCGAGAGATCTGGAAATGCTGAGATCTCAAGTATCAAAACTTCCAAAATGATGTTACTTCGTATTCGAAAAACTCTTTAACCTGATAAACATTTACGATTCCACATATAGATGTTATGATTGGCACGTAACATTTCGCGTGATTCGTGCACACAACCACATATACATTTTCTCGCTACAGCGTGCGTGCTGCCACCTACCACCGCCACTTTGACTGATTTCAGTTCGATTACCCAACCCCCGTCATCTCTTACAGCGTCACGCATTCACAAAACGCACGTGCGTGCGATAACCATCGCGATTAATAAATTATCGCGTTTTGTGAAGCTGCCATTGCCTTCAAATATGCCATATTGATCCATCAATGTACTGAGAGAGTGCGATGAGAGAGTGGGTGGTATGCGTGGTAATGACAAGGTAATATACTGTTTTGTGCATAGAATGTACTTTTTTTGGTGGTATAGTGATATTTATGATGCAACTCCTGTCTATGATGTAAGTGCATTCATGGTGATATGGAAAATGTTGTGTATCGTGTCGTATCATAGGTGCCGATACGTGGGGTAAATGAGTGCAAGTGCATCTTTTATAATTGCACCCAAAGACATTTTAAAAGGATTCTGTATATTTTAATCTTAAACAATAAATAAATTCCAATATGCTGCAATCTAAAAATTTGTAATTTTTGTAGCATTTATTGCAATATAATTTTGCTGTTCAAACTATACATGATATAGCAGTCTTTTAAAATATATGACCCATGTTTCAGAAGAAGTTATCGTTTTCTCAAATTATAGGCTCTGCTAGGCCTCAAAAGTTTCGTAGGCTCTTAGGCACTGTGTCTATAATACTTAATGGGAAATTCGGTACTTCTGGCGGCCATTTATTATGTTGGAAGCGGTAGAATTGGAAGCTGGTGTGGTGCAAGTATTTTACAAAATGAATACAGTAATGTTAGGATGATTTTATTTATTTGAAACAGTATTCTTAAACAATTTTACTCATAAAGTATGTTTTCCAGTAATTGCAGCTGCACCATCTGTTATAATTAGAATACAGTTGTTGATTTCTATTATATTAGTGTTAAAAATTTCATAACACAGTTGAAAATATCTCCGAAATTGGAATTGATAACGAACTAGTAATCATTTTTCTTTTAAAATTTTTAATATTGTTTATATTTGTATTTTTTAAATAAATAGATATAACAATAGTTTCAGGAGCCTCTGCAAATTGTTTCGTGATGGTGGATCGCGACCCTTAGTTTGAAGACCACTGTGATAGAGAGTAGTGTTGCTGAATTCAGTTAGCACAATAATGAAAATTCACATGTTAATATTTCTGATTATTTGATTGTTGAAATTACAATATTTCTTTGTTAAATTCTTTCATTGTTATGATCGTCATTGTTGTAATGTAATCAATATAGTTATTTGTGTATTTAGAGCGTAAAGTGATTCGTTGTTACTCGAGCACGGTAACTGCAGCGCGAGCCGAAGGCGAGAGCTGCAATAGTGTAAGAGAAACAATGACACTTTACGCTCGTGATGCACACATAATTTTTTCTACGATTGCATCTTAAAATTATTTAAAAACGTATACGTACTGAAAATAAATTCATTTTGGCAACTGCCAATATGACAAGTTTCTGTTTTGTTTATATCCCTGATAACTACTAAAATAAGCGCGCATTTTTAATCTTTTTTGCGCATTGCCATTGGAAACGCATGTATTTAACGTCTTTTTCGCGCGTTGCCATTAGAGACGCTCAAAAAAGATATTTTTCGATTGTTCCTCAGAAAACGTCAACTTTACGATGACAATTACGCTCTCATTCGTCATTGTAAAGTTGACGTTTTCTGTGGAACAATAAAAAAATATATAAAAAAAAAGTTAAATGCGCGCTTATTTCAATTGTTACCAGGGATACAAACAAAACAAAAATTTGTCATATTGACAGTTGACAGAATGAATTTATTTTCAGTACGTATACGTTTTTTTAAAATAATTTTATGATGCAATCGTAGAAGAAATTATGTGTGTATCACGAGTGTAAAGTATCTTTGTTCATCTTATACTAATCTACGGCTCGTGCTGCAATTATCGTGATCAAATAACAAAGAATCACTTTACGCTCTTTATAGCTGTATAAAGTTCTATCACAGTTATGAGAATGAAAGTTTCCATAGCTATGCAAATGTCAAATATTTTACATAAGCGTGCAGAAGCTGTGCCAATCTGCAAAAGTGAAAAAGGATAGATACATTAGCCTTTCTTTCAAAATTGTTACTCGTGTTGTAAATTTTCTTTATTCTAATAAAATGAAATGAATTTAAATTTATACATAATTTAAAAAATTAGAAAGAAACGTATGTATACTTTACGTTGAATGTGTCAAAAAATAATCTATTACAATACGTCGATAAATGTACTAGATGGCAGTAGACACTAATTTGTTTTACTTTTGAAATTGTGAACAAGTATCATTTGTCATTTTTTCCTGAAATATATAAAGTTATGAACCCCACAAAATTGTATAAAGTTAACTTTTTTTGTTGAATATGTATGAATTTACTGTTATTATTTATATTATCTGCAATGACACTATAAAGATGTTTCACGGATATAAAGTACTAGTTTTCACTACCATTGCCTCCCTCATTACTTTAAGGAAAAGGAAAAGGTATCAAACAAAAGTTTTATGCCCGGTTAAAAAGGATAGAATAAATTTACTTCTACAGTAAATGTATTTAAATTAACAAATTCAATCAATTTTATTTATTTTATGACATACGAGTAAATAAAACTTCGACTGGCATTTTAATGAATAAATTCTAGTTACGTTGGCAGTAAACTAATTTTTCGTTTATAAAACCGACCAGTAAAGCATTAAATTCTATACACATGTTATTTTATGGTTTATTTAGATGGTTGGATGATCATATGGAACATATTAGGTCAAATGAAAGACTGGAGAAACAGGTGCTTGTTGGTGAAATGCAGGATGAGAGATTATGTGGGCAACAATTGTTGTGTGAACGACAGATGAGACGAATTTATAAGAAAGGAATCAACCGGCGTGAAGTTAGCCCCGCCCATGAACAAATTAATCATTTTCATGATGTCATTAGTTAGTGCTTAGTTAGTGCTCTTTAGTGCACTAGAAAGAAACGTTAGTGCACTTCAACAATTCTATAATATATTAATAAATAATGGGCCGGGCCAACTTCACACTATAATTAAGATTAATTTGAAATGTAATAATGCACTTTGTTAGTGCATCGTTAGTGCTTCCTAATGAAATCAATAATTTCGTTAGTGCTATTACCGTTACCTTGAAATAAGTAATAAACTACGGGCGGGGCTAACTTCACACTGATTTCAGGGTTAACGTTGCTTTCTAGTGCACTAAATAGCACTAACGACGCATTAACGTATGATGTCATTATGATTATAATTAATCCTAAAATCGGTGTGAAGTTAGCCGCGACCGTAGTTTATTATTTATTTCAAGGTAACGGTAATAGCACTAACAAAATTATTGATTTCATTAGAAAGCACTAACGATGCACTAACAAACTGTATTATTATATTTCAAATTAATCTTAATTATAGTGTTAAGTTGGCCCGGCCCATTACTTATTAATATATTATTGAATTGTGAAGTGCACTCACGTTGATTTCTAGTGCACTAAAGAGCACTAACGAAGCACGAACTGATAAATAAAATAAATAAATATATCATCACGCCTTTTACCCATCACTGGGTGTGGCACTCTGCCTAAGCAGATCTCGGTAAGTGATATATTTTTTCGCGTGAAGTGTGGTTACCAGCCGTCAAATCACGGCCTCCAAAGATGATGTCATAATTATTATAATTAACCCAGAAATCAGTGTGAAGTTAGCCCCGCCCGTAGTTTATTACTTATTTCAAGGTAACGGTAATAGCACTAACGAAATTATTGATTTCATTAGGAAGCACTAACGATGCACTAACAAAGTGCATTATTACATTTCAAATTAATCTTAATTATAGTGTGAAGTTGGCCCGGCCCATTATTTATTAATATATTATAGAATTGTGAAGTGCACTAACGTTGCTTTCTAGTGCACTAAAGAGCACTAACGAAGCACTAACTAATGACATCATGAAAATTATTAATTTGTTCATGGGCGGGGCTAACTTCACGCCTGTAAGGAATCATGAATATGAATGCTTTGTTAACATAGTTGAAAAGTAAATTAATTTAACTACATTTTTCATTTTAAACATGTCTTTAAAACTTAAAATGGGGTAGGTGGCTCAATGGTATCGAGTCGGCCTGTCGATGTTGAGAACTTTGGTTCCACCTCCACAGTCGACAAACAATTTTCACCAAATTAAATCTACCCCGATGGCTTCCCCTCCACTAACATCTTTCGGAGACGAAATTTGACGGTCGGAACAACACTTCACGCGAAGAAATATATCAATTACCGAGATCTCCTAAAGCAGAGTGCCACACCCAGTAATGGGTTTAAAAAAAAAATTAAACTTAAATTTTATTTTATTTGTTATATTTCGATAATTGTTTGTTTGAACAATTCTTAAAGACCTTTTCGACTTATTTTATATTCAAGGGTTCATGCTAGGTAGATACGAGTAGCTTAAAGGAATCGCATCAGTGTATGGAATTGAAAACTCGAGTTCGATTTCCGCAGCTGACAAATTGTACTCTAATTTTCGGGCTGGAAACCGCTTTTCACGCGCATAATATATTATTCACCAAAATCTGCTAGTATTGCATAAAAGACGTGATGATATATTTATTTTATTTATGTTATGTATGTACGAGTACGAGATGTGCTTCCCTTTCATACAAAAATTCAAAAGAGTGGTCAGAGATTTCTGAATGGTTGGTTGCACTTGCACAAACGATGCATAACACAGTAGAATGCAGGTCACGAGTCCTCTCTACTTGGGAAAAGTGAAACAAACTCGCAGATCGTCCGTTAAGTTGTAAATGTTGGCTTTATCGAGCAGAAATAGAGATGCTTTTATGGATTATTTGCTATATAGGCCGTTACGCTGTGTCCTGGCTGTCCTGCACGGCTGATGTAAACTGAGCGTTGATTTTTGTTTGCGGCATTTTTTCCTTGTTTTATGATGTGAAAATAGGGAATTACGTTTGGAATTATTGTGGTGGTAAATGGGAAAATTAATCCTGCTCGAAATAAGCAGATAAATATGTGATACGTGAAAGCGAGGACACAAATCTATATACATCTAGTCGATTAAAATTAAATTGGTGTTCATATTTATTTATTTATTGCTACACTACAGGAAATTATGATTGAATTCTGTGTATATCCGTAAATTTACAAATCGAACAAAATCGCAACGAAACTTATACTTTATGAAATATTTTCTACTTATCAACAAATATTAATCTGATTTTATTTATTATTTACAGTCAACAGATCCACTACCTAACGACATCACAGCCTCACAACTAGTAACAGCGCTAAATAATATTACGAAACAAAACTGACAATTAACGACGAAAGCCGCTTCATCTCAAACACAAGATAAATATTCTCTCAACACACACCTAACCTATATGCCAAACAACAACAAAAAGCCAAACTTAAATTCAACACAACTTCCAACCCGGCCGGTCACCGTGGAAGCTTACGACCACCCCCTTCATCAAAATAAAAAATGTGTAACACGTCAACAAAAAACATGTCATACTTTAAGAATCTGCACTCTAAATACAAAAACACTCCTTTCAGAAGACAGACTCTTCGAATTGGAGAATGCTATAAACAAAATAAAATACGATATAATCGGTTTAGCAGAAATAAGAAGGAAAGATGACCTGATTATGCGAAGAAAAAACAATTCAATATTTTGCCACTCCACAAGTCAAAACGGTAACTACGGAGTAGGATTCTACATCAATAAAAATTACACAAATATGATTGAAGAATTTTATCCAGTATCACCAAGACTTGCTTCATTAAAAATGAAACTCGGAGAAAAATTTTTCATCACAATAATACAAACCCATGCACCTACAGCGCAATCAACCGAAGAAGAAATCGAAGATTTCTACGAATCACTAACCAAACTAATTGAATTAACAGAAAAGAACACTAACGAACTAATCATCATAGGAGATTTTAACGCCAGAATAGGAAAGAAAGAAGCAGGCGAAGACACAGTAATGGGGAACTCTAACTATGGAATCAGAAACAGCCGTGGTAATATGCTAGTAAATTTTGCACTACAATCAAGACTAAAAATTGTAAACTCTTTCTTCCGACAAAAAACCCACAGAAAGTGGACGTTCATTTCACCTACAGGAACAAAATATGAATTAGATTATATACTAATGAAAAACATAAATATCGTCCAAAACTTCGAGATAATAAATCAATTAGAATTCAGCACAGACCACAAGCTACTAAGATTAACATTAAAAATAAATACAAAACTAATTCGAAAACTAAAAATAGCCCCAAAAATAAAATCAAATATGCTAAATGAATCCACAAAACATATATTCAAAGACGAAATATCCAAGAGATTAAACGCAGTAAATCCTTGCGAAATAAAGAACAATGATACCCAAATATTATATAATAAAATAGAGCTAGCTCTGAACAAACCGCTCTCTCACCAACTAACCTCAATTAAAGAATGTAAACTTAGTAACACAACCAAGAATCTAATCAGGAAACGAGAAGAACTTAAACGAATAAAAAACAAAAATGTTCAACAAAGGATAGAATTCGCAGAAATAAGAAAATGTGTAAGGAAAGCAATAAGGAAAGATCTATACGAACACGATCTTAAAAAAGCAGAGACAATTTTGGCTCAAACAAGCTCAACAAGGAAATTAAATAAAGAAATAAACAACAATAAACACTTGATAACAAACCTACAACAAAGCAATACAACAACGGAAAGTTTCAATAGGAACTCAATTATTAAAACAGCAACAGAATTTTACAAAAATCTATATAATGAGCCAACAAACACATCCCCAAATGATACACAAAATTATAACAACACAAATGATGACGAAATTCCAGAAATAATTGAAAAAGAAATTGAACAAAGTATCCGAGAAACAAAAAACAACAAATGCCCAGGAAACGACAAAATCACATACGAGCTGATCCGACTCAATTCAGAGGAACTATTACCACTATTATTAAAATTATTTAATAAAATTTTAGAAACGGCAGAAATCCCCCAACAATGGAAAGAATGCTCCATCATTCTCTTACATAAAAAGGGAAATAAAAATAACATCCAAAACTACAGACCAATAAGTCTCTTATCTAATATGTACAAGATATTCATAAAAATAATCACAAAACGAATAGTACCAACAATTCAAGAAAACCTATCCGTCGAACAAGCTGGTTTTAGGAACTCCTTCTCAACTACGGACCATCTCCACACCTTAAATATTCTAATTGAAAAGACTAAGGAATATAATCTGAAGATATACATGCTATTTATTGACTATTCCAAAGCCTTCGATTCAGTGAAACACGAATATATCTGGAATTCGCTACAACTACTACAAATAAATGAAAAGTATATTAACATTTTTAAGAACGTTTACTCAGAATGCACCGCATACATTCAACTAGACAAAAGGGGCGAAAATTTTAACTTAAAAAAAGGGGTTAAACAAGGGGATCCAGCATCACCATATCTTTTCAATGCAGTTCTTGAACAAATATTTAGAAACTTAGATTGGCAAAATAAAGGTATTAACATAACTGGACAGCTACTAAATAACCTAAAATTTGCAGACGATGTGATACTTTTTGCAGAATCAGCTGAAGAAATAGAAAAAATGCTGGAACAACTAGCAGAAGAAAGTAAAAAAGCGGGTCTTGAAATTAACATAGACAAAACTAGAATCATGACTAACGGGAAGAAGGACATAATACATTTCGAAAATCAAGAACTCAAATATGTCGATGAACATGTCTACCTAGGACAAATAATTTCCTTCAAACAAAAAAGCGATAAAGAGATTCAGAGACGAATTACACAAACATGGAACAAATTTTGGTCCTTAAAATTTGTCATGAAAAGCACACTACACACAAACATTAAGAAAAGAATATTTAATCAGTGTATTCTTCCAACACTAACCTACGGATCACAGACATGGACCTTAACAAAAGAACAAAACAAAAAAATACAAACCACCCAACGAAAATTAGAAAGAAGCATGCTGGGAATAAAACTGGCTGACAAAGTAAGTAACACCGAACTACGTCAACGCTCCAAAACAACAGACATACTTCACTTCTCTAAAGGGCTAAAATGGAAATGGGCTGGCCACATCTCGAGACTACCGAACGACAGATGGGCGAAAATTATTACAGAGTGGTCACCACGTTACCAAACAAGAAGAAAAGGCAGACCCCTAAGCAGATGGGATGACGAAATCAAAAGATTTGCAGGAAAAACCTGGACAAGAACCGCCAATGATAGAGACAAGTGGAAAACGATGAAGGAGGCCTTCGTCCAACAGTGGACTTAACCCACAAAGAAATATAACATTAAATTAATCATATAAATAAAATAATTGTAAATCATTACGTAATTGTAATCATTATTCATAGATGTATAAATTTAAAAAAGGGTTCAATAAAGGCTATTATTATTATTAAATGGGAAAATTAATCCTGCTCGAAATAAGCAGATAAATATGTGATACGTGAAAGCGAGGACACAAATCTATATACATCTAGTCGATTAAAATTAAATTGGTGTTCATATTTATTTATTTATTGCTACACTACAGGAAATTATGATTGAATTCTGTGTATATCCGTAAATTTACAAATCGAACAAAATCGCAACGAAACTTATACTTTATGAAATATTTTCTACTTATCAACAAATATTAATCTGATTTTATTTATTATTTACAGGTTTATGAATATATAAACTTATCACAAAATTCCACTATTAATCCCAATTACTTTACGGGGATCTGTAACATATAATAGAATCCAAATCACTCACAAGTAACACTACCCAACTGTCACACACCGATTTAAATGAAACTTGACACACTAATAGAACTCGAAAAAATATTGAACCACTATTTTCTTTTCTTCCGGAAGTTGCTTTTTAGGGATACAAATTACCCTTGACAGGTGGTAAAAGCAAAATCGCCATAAATGAAATTAAATAATACCAAAATATTACGCGTTCAACATTGGTTTTTGAGATCGCCAAAATCTATTTTGGGGGTCATTTTGATCATATGCACTTTTTAAGGGGTTAAAAAGGACATGGGGAGATGAAATTACGATATTCAACTAATATAGAATTTTAGGTTCAAAACTAGTTACTCGGAGTATTTTGGGTTCGCTGAATCTATTTTCAAGGTTACGGCTGGGTAACCAATGTTGAACGAGTGATATTTTGGTATTATTTATTTTCATTTATGGCGATTCTTGCTACCTTACCACCTTTCAGGGGTGGTTTGTACCCCTAAAAAACAACTCCCGGAAGAAAAAAAATAGAGGTTCAATAATAATAGTGTGCCAAGTTTCATTTAAATCGGTGAGTGACAGTTGGGTAGTGTTACTAGTCAGATACAATTATATTTTTTATATAAATTGAAGTCAGCAAGATTTAATCGCAAAATTTGTCAGTTTTTAAATAATAGGCGCAATTTCTATCTTGCTTCCGACAGGGGCACTAACACAATCAGAGACTCTGTTATTGTGTAACTAAATCAAAATGAAAGTCACTAACAAAGTTAATTTTTTTTTTACTATAATATTTTAGAGGCAGTAATTTTAGAGAAGAATTATTACTCTTAATTTTTTTAACTACATGTGCGAGAGAAATAAATTATTCTTAATCGAATATAATATTTTCACAATATCTATTTTTTATTATATTTAAATAAACTCAGATGTAGTTTCTTTATTACTTATTGTGCTTTTTTATAGATATTATGAGATAATATTTTGACATGAATTATGGGTTGTTATGAAAATACAAATATAGCGAGTGCGCAGCACAACCTGTATTTCGTATTTCTGTAACAACGAATTTAAAATCATGTCAAAATATAAAAATAAATAAATATATCATCACGCCTTTTACCCATTACTAGGTGTGGCACTCTGCCTAAGCAGATCTCGGTAAGTGATATTTTGGTCGCGTGAAATGCGGTTACCAGCCGTCAAATCACGGCCCTCAAAGATATTAATGGAGAAGGAGGCACAGGGGTAGATTTAAATTGGTGAAAATTGTTTGTCGGCTGTGAGGACCGAAACAGGATTCTCAAGATCCACAGGCCGATTCGATTCCACTGAGCCATCTACCCCATATTAATATTATCTGACAATTATCATATTATGAGTTATATTTTGCGCGAGCATTTAACAAGCAAATATTTCTCTGTTCTTCATATTTTATTGTGAAAATTATCACTTAATAATTGCACTAAAGCAAAACTATCAAAATAGTTTTCATTTCATTGGTTTATTTTCAACAAATATGTGATTCTATTGATTCCTATATATATATGGCAAATTATAGCGATAATACAACGCTGGCACTTACTGGTACAGCATTTTCAAGCGTTATGATTGACAATTTTCTTAACAATTGTATTCTCAATCAAATTAATTTTGTAATAAATGAAAAATTAATATTTCCTAAATAAAGTGAAACTTGTAGTCTATCCAATATCACCCGTAATCCGTAACGATCGCTAGTTTATCCATGTTGCACTGTCACACCACTAACAACGTTGCGAATGACTGCGCTTTAATTCGCCGTCCGTTGATCGTAGTAATTGGCTGCTGGCGATCTCGGTCACCCGGGCCCGGTCACATTCACGATGTGCAACACATTACACGGATTGATAATTCGATATATGATACGTAAACGTGTTTTGTTGTACTTGTCGAGGTTTTGCAATGTTCTGTAGCTTCGAGGTTCATTGCACTCGTGATGTGGCTTGGTGGTTAGTAAATGCAATTGTGGTTATTGGATTTATTTGGTAAAGTTAATTTCATTTCAGGAAATTGTTACAACCTGGAAACTATTTAGTTTTCGTGGCTACTTTAAAATAGATCTAAAGTTTATTACTCTGCACAACAGGAATGTAATCTCAATTATACTAGCTTATAATGGAATCCGAACTACTTAGAGATTGTCAATTTTTTTATAGGTAAACGTTGTAGTCTGTGGGTTTGAAAGTGCAAACTTGTGCTTAGTTAGAAGCAAGTTATTTCCAATGGGTTGCGTCTGGCCTGATAATATACATTGTAGATGAATACATAGAAATCAGTCGACATATTCCATGTTTCATATTTAGTTACGGGGCAGATGACTCAGTGGTATTAAGTGCAAGTGTAGATTTGAGAAGCTGTGTTCGGTACCCTCAATCAACAAGGCATTATCGTCACATTAAAATTATGCCTTTTATATCACTTACCTAGACTTGCTACAGCAAAGTGCCATACCTTGAAATATGGAAGAGATATGATGATTTTTTAAATATGCACAATGATTAAAAAATTGTTAACATATGGGATACAAATTATAGTTAATAAATAAAAATAAATATATCATCACGCTTTTTAGCCTTTACTGGTTGTGGCACTCTGCCGTAGCAAATCTCGGCAAGTGATATATTTCTTCGCGTGAAGTGCGGTTACCAACCGTCAAATAACGGCCCCCAACGATGTTAATGGAGGAGGAGCCACAGGGGTAGATTTAATTTGGTGAAAATTGTTTGTCGGCTGTGGGAATCAAACAAGGGTTCACAAGATCCACAGACTCGATACCACTGAACCACCTACCCCATAATTTATTGTTGATCTGACGAAAAAAAAAAAAATATGAAAAGTTATGCTTACCTTAAAATTCACAAATCAATCATAAAATAATATTTCTCACATATCGGGTGTTTAGTAATCAATTTTTTTTAATTTGCTGACCACAGTAAAATATTCACACTATTAGAGTTGACCAAAATTAAATTTGGAATAAATGTTTGTAATCATCCCCGATATTCATTTTAGAAATATGAAATCGGTCGTCAAATGTTCTTTTTAATTGATTACTAATGTCACAAAAAGTGTTAGATGCCATTTTCATATTTCAAAAATTAATTTAGGAGATGATAACAAACATTTCTTCCAAATAGATTTTTTGTCAATCTTTTATAAAATATGTTATTATTTAACATCCGATATGTAATAAAAATGATTTCAAGGTTTATTTATAGGTTTTAAGAGAAGCAAAAATTTTTCCATTCCTTAAATTTTGTTGTCGGATCAATAATCAAAACTTTTTTCCACATGTTAACACTTCTTTCAAATGCTCTGTTTATGTACTCGTATTATATTTATTTATTATAAACCGAGTTTAAACTATTTGTTTGAGAGTTCAACGTTACAATGAAAAATACTAATATATGTATTTTGAATTATATTAGTATTTTTACGACTGTAATTATATTTACCGGTTTCAGGATATTAAACCTATGTTTCCATGCACAAAAGTAGGCTGCCAAGTAAGTAATAACTGTATTCTGTACGGTAATATTACCATACTGATATGTCAAAACAGTCAAATTTAAATATAACACAATGATAATATAACACTATTTATACAAACGGAACTCAAAACAACAATAATACAAATATTACTTCTCCTGCTTATCATAACCTATATATTTATATTTAAGTGTACAGTCTTTTATATTAGAGATGACCATGTTATGATGATTAAATAAAAAATATATTTATAAATATGATAAAAAACAATTGTAACCATGGCGTTAAATAAAAACATACAGACCACAAGACTTACTTAAAATAAAATAATATAAATATATCATCACGCTTTTTACCCATTACGGTTGTGGCACTCTGCCTAAGCAGATTTCGGTAAGTGATATATTTTTTCGCGTGAAGTGCGGTTGCCAGCCGTAACATCACGGCCCCAAAGATATTAGTGGAGAGGGAGCCACAGGGATAAATTTAAATTGGTGAAAATTGTTTGTCGCCTGTGGGGATCGAACCAGGGTTCTCAAGATCCTCAGGCCGACTCGATACCACTGAGCCACCTAAAATGATGACAATAACGTTATTCACAAAACCATTTAAAAAAATAATATTTATTAATGACGTGAACGTATTTATATTCTGAAACCGGTAAACTATTAAACAAAACACTGATATTATTAGTCATAACAGACCTTAGATGTCTTAAAATCCTCGCTCTACGAGTTCGGATTTCAAACTGACATCTGCGGCTGTAATGATACTCACAACATTTCTATGTATGGTAATAGCTATTAATACATAATACTTAACACATGGAAAATGTGTTTAAAACTCATATTTAAATAATTAAAACAATATATAGTTGGGAGTTTAGAGTATTGTACTGAATTATATTACTAAATAAAATTATTTTCTATATTTAAAATGAAATGTAATTTACTCTTGCAAAACTTTTCATATTTTGAGTTTTCTAGTTACCTATGTAAAAGAAAAAATACAATATTTATATCCAATTTTAGAGTTTGAAGACATGGCGACAACTTCTGTGTAAAAAGTTTTTTATCGAAAAGTTAATAGAATATCCGAATAATTTGTAAATGAATTGAAGGAGCTAATTACAATAAATAATGCTTAATATTGTCAACGAAAATATTTTATCATATTACTAATATAATGTGTTTATTTATTTAGTAGCATTAACTGGAATGACAAATCTAGGTATTCTTATGTTTGAAAATAATTATTATATTAATTATTGCCGAGATAAAAAAATACCTGTTATTTTTATGTCATATTTATACATTTCAATATTTGTTATATTTGTTACTCGTAAAATAATAAAAACTACAAAATAATTATTTTGTTTCACTTATACATGATAAAATAAATATATATTGCACATATTGCTGGACAATAATAACTATATTATGATGAAAAATATTGTAACATTAAATGGAAATATACACAGTTCAATCCAATTCCCTAAATGGGTTCTCTAGAACTTTTATATAATAAATGGAAATTCTGTATATTTTTAAAAATGATGCAATATTTACTTTAAATCCCTCGACACATATCTTGAAATTTATCTAAAATTCATTGGAATAAATAAACCAAAATACGTCATATTTTAATATAAAACTACAAATATGTAAACGTTATCATATCCAAATTGTGCATCAGAATTAAAATCATATTGTTTCTACGTATATAGGTAGATTCGTTCAGAATAAGTTAGTCTAAGAAATTGACTTGCGTCATAAAAAAAATTAATACAACGAATGATAAATTCGCCGTCATGTTATAAGGTTTCCATAACAACGAATGTATATTTATGTCAAAATATTATCTGTCAATTTTCATACTACGAGTTGTATTCGGCTTGAGAATTTACCAAACAAGAGTTAATTAACAAGAATAGTTAGGTATTTATTTGCACATTATTAATTAAGTATTACAGTGATGAAAATTTTGAATATTAAATGTACACTGAACAAATGTAGAATTGACGTTTATGAAAATATTGAAAATATCATTTATTTTATTCGTAACCAAGGATATTATTAACAGTGGTATTTCCGATATCAATTTCAGTAGTAATGAATTTCCGACGAAATGTACATTTCATTGGTTCATTTTCAAACAAATTCGTGATCCTATTGGTTGACAGTGACGTTTGGTGAATTCTCAATGAAACACAATCACGAGACGTACACTAATATTACCAACATCAATAACAGAAATTGTGCTCTAATATTTTTCCAAAAAAGAAAGAAATAATTAAAAATGAGAAATAATTATTTATATATTTATAGATAGAAAATGTAATTATTATTCAATACTTGTTAATACATTTTGTGTTCACTTGCTTTATTTCTAATTTGTCACTTATATATTGCACTAGTTTTTTTTTAATGGGTCTGATGACAAGTCATTCCATAAAACATTTTTACTCTAAAGTGCATAAAAATTTAATCATTTTGAGTAAAAAATGTCATATGATTATTTATTTATGTTACGCTGTACAATAGGAAGTTAATCTCAATTACAGTACAGGATCCGGAACCACCGAGCCGCAGTGTGGTAGTTCATATAAGTTTTAGCTTGAGTGGGATTTGAATTTCGTAATGTTATCCACACAACCGTACCGCCGGACTAAATATAGAACCTTTTCTTTTAGTTACTAACCAAGATCAAAGTTTTTTAACTAAGATAATAAAATTTCAATGTTAGAATCAAGTTACTCTAAAACAAATAATATATCTGTGTAGTCGGCCTGTGGATCTTGAGAACCCTGATTCGATCCCCACAGCCGACAAACAACTTTCACCAAATTAAATCTATTCCTGTGGCTCACCTCCACTAACATCTTTGGGGGCCGTGATTTGACGGCTGGTACCCGCACTTCACGCGAAGAAATATATCACTTACCGAGATCTGCTACAGCAGAGTGCCACACCCAGTAATGGGTAAAAGGCGTGATGATATATTTATTTATTTATTTATTTTGTATTTCCCAGCACTAAACCAATCTATCTTACAATAAATTTAAAAACTCGGATAAAAAATGTCAATTTTAGATAAATATTTCATTGTTTGTTCTTTTGTTTTAAAAGTATCTTACTACAGTTTTTTAATGATGATATTTATTAAACTTTGACCTCTTATACTTTGGTAACTAAAAGAAATAGAACCTAGGAATAAAAAGAAGAACATGATTTATTGCGCAAAATTAGTATGATGACACGAGTATGTAAGAAATGAATTCCTGATGACCTTCAAGAACAAATATTCAGTTAATGCATCCCTCATATAACACGGTAGTTAAGTGCCTAAAAAAGTCTTACTGTGGTAATATAGTAATTGTTTTATACTTAACATAAGTGAAGTGAGCGTAGAGCTGCACCAACTGTTGTGTTTATAATTACCATATCATAAAGGTAAAATTATCGTACTAATCATAATTATTGTATAATTAAGGGTTTAATTTACTGTTTAGTGCGCATATTATTTATTTTCAGATTTGGGTTTTTAGTAATTTTTTGGCATTGACCTAAATCCAAATTATTGTTCTGCAACACTGCCGCGCGTCATAGTAACGCACTAGTGTATTATATAAATATGATATTTGAACGATACATTTTCGCACCTAACCTCAGAGTGTGAAATATGTTTTTTGTAGCTGTGAGAAAAAGTATATAACATGTTGTATCAGGAATACGTTAATTATGTAAATAATAATAAAAGCTATGTTCAAAAATGCCATCTATCTATCTTTTATCAATTCAATATTAGTTATCAGTCCATTTTTCTTTGACACCATCACGCCCTCATTTATCAACCCCATTGTAGCCACATCTCTATCTATTTCCACCGCATGTATTTGTAAGTTATGTATCGTTCTCGTGCAGTGTCATTATCGTATCGCGCGCATTGGATGCAGTAGTGAAATAGACAAATAACCCAGCTAGTGGGCTAACTAATGTCTGCAGTTTGCGCGATCATGGTTCGTGGTTCGCGGAATGTTTATGACACGACAAAGCGCTGGATGTATCATCAACGGTTTAATTGGATGTGTCGAAAACATTACTGACAACTCTGTGCTGCTTTTGCTAGTTTTGTGTGTTGTTTTAATGAGATTAGTGTGATGTTTTATCAAAGTGTGCTACTGCAAAAATATTGCTGTTTTATATTGAGATAAATTTTACACAAAAAGAATTATTTAAGGACCCAATTAAACTGTTGAGTTTTATAGTTTACTTTGGTTTTAAAACAAATTGAGTCATAAAGTTTTTGTTTTGTTTAATGCGAGAATACACTGTAGAGTAAATACAGGGGACATATTTATCTATTAGTATACAAAACTACAGTAAATTCAATATTTATGTAGCTGGCTCAGTGGTATCGAGTCGGTCTGTGGACTTGAGAACCGGGGTTCGATTGTCACAGCCGACAAACAATTATCACCATATTAAAACTACCACAATGGCTCCCCTTCCACTAACATCTTTGGGGGCCGTTATTTTACGGTTAGTAACCGCACTTCACACGACAAAATATATTACTTACCGGGATCTGTTACGGCAGAGTGCCACACCCAGTAATGAGTACAAGGCGTGATGATATATTTATTTATATTTAACTAAATCAAGAAATTATATTTAATTATTTAACAAGCTCTGAAAGTGATGGCAATCATATTCCAGAGCGAGCCGAAGACAAGCTTTAAAAGATTGAAAACCCAGTATAGACATTTACGTATAATATTTTCGTTGTAACCGTAAATGATAAATTATTTATAATTTACAATACGAATAAATTTTTTGTTGCCCAAAATAGATTGGTAAATACGGATTTTCTGAACTAAAAAGTGATTAGGAAGGATTTATGGGCGGTTGCGAAAAAATAAAATTAATGGTCAGATTTAAGGATCACTTAACTAAAAAATATCGAATAATAAGTTTGACAGCAAGGATTAGGTACTTATTTGCCAATACATCTTGATATGATATAGTTCAAATAAAAAACAATTATTTATGTTTTGCAGAAAAAAAATATGTTTATAATGAGAGGACACTGCATGGTAAACTCGAAACCTAATGTCAGTTTGTTCGAGTAAAATTAAAATAAAATATTTTTGTCAAATTGATAGTATACAGGGTGTTTCAGGACTAGTGTAACAAACTTTAACAGCTTATTCCTGAGGTCATTTTGAGCCAAAAATGTCATATGAACATATAGGTCCTATTCCTTCTAGTTACCAAAATACAAGAGGTTGAAGTTCTATAAATAACACGAAATTTTCTAATTTTTGTAATCAAGATACTTTCGGAAAACATGAGTTTTATAGAAAAGTCATAACTTATTTATCTTAATTAATTTTATTTATTAATATTAACGAATACGATTTAGAGAACAAAACATAAAATGACACAATTAAATAGACACAGAACAACATAACCAAACATGGAATAGGTTAACACAATATGAAATAAAATAACAAATTTAAAAAAAATTACAGCAAGTGTTCAAAATGAGCGCCTTGAACTCGTATGCATGTTAATATTAATAAATAAAATTAATTAAGACAAATAAGGTATGACTTTTCAATAAAAGTCTTGTTTTCGAAAGTATCTTGATTACAAAAATTTGAAAATTTCGTGTTATTTATAGAACTTCAACCTCTTGTATTTTGGTAACTAGAAGGAACAGGACCTATGTTCATATGACATTTTTGGCTCAAAATGACCTCAGGAATATGCTGTTAAAGTTTGTTACACTAGTCCTGAAACACCCTGTATAACGATGGCTTAGTGCACACATGTGTTAAGCAACATTTATCTGATTTTGCAGAAATTAAGTTTAAATGTTTATAGGTTTGCAAATTTGTATTACTATATCACTTTCATCTCACAAAATATTTATTCTATAGTTTTAAAATATTTTGTAAGATAAACGTGATATAATTATAAAAATTTAAAAACCTATAAACATTTAAATTTAATTTCTGCAAAATCTGATAACTGTTGTTTAACACATGTGTGCACTAAGCCATCGATATGGTGTTTTAAAATTATTATTATAAATAAGGTGAGTACATGTACGAATTTCAAATGACACCGGAAATGTTTGAAATTTAGTTAAAATTGGCAGTATTAAAGCATGCAAATTTTGCATAGGATTTATTTGTTTAACAAACTAGAGCAACGAGCCTTACCAAAAATACGTTAAACATTTAAATAAAACTCAAAATAATTTGCAATTTAATCGTATATAACGAATTGCGTGTGTAGCATGTGTTCTGTAGACTTAGGACTTATTTATTAGAAATGCGAGCGAAGCGAGCATCGGCAAAAATACGGTTTACTATAAAAATAACAAATAAATAAAAAAATTTTAGATTGGTACCGTTAATATATACAAATCTTTATAATTGATTGACTAGGAGACGATTTATTTTCTTAAACTACCACACTGCGGCTGGGTGAGAAATACCAATTATACAACCATGCTAACAGAATGTTACTTTAATAATCGGATTTTATTAATATAAAACTGAGTTTTTGGTTAAATGTTTAAATGTTTTGATTGAAAACAAATCAAGAGAAATTATCGAATTATGCTACAACATTAAATAAAAACTATTAAACTAAGAAATCAATTATTTTCAACTGTTTTGTTTATTTTTTTAATTTTATGTGGTAGATGATATAATAAAAGTGCAATTGGTTAGTTCTATTATTTTCAAATTCTATCATAAATATTACTATAATTAGTGCCTACAAATAATATAAAATTCTTTTTTAATAAGTGTGCAGTTCATATTAAAAAATTTAATTGTCAAGTTATGATTGTTGTGTAATATAAGCTTTCCGCACTAAATTTAATTTTCTGACAAGCTACTAGTAATGTAGTTACTGTATAAATCGAGCACAATTTCTTTTGTAATGTAAGATAATATCCTCACTTAAAGTAACAATGTTTACAAATTGCAAAAAATTTGGCAATACCATCGCAAATAAAGTTGAAATATATTCTTTTATGACGTATTTTAAGCAGGACAAAAACTCTGTACATACATAATGCGGGAAGCTCGTATCTTTGTATCCTTGCTCCGTGATAACAATGCTTCTGCTAGGCTTCTACAGGATCTCGGTTCCTGCTGGTTTTTTTACAGCGCAGTAAAATATGTGCTCCAGCCTGCGTAAAACACGAGCTCTCTCCTTACCTTCAAATTTCACCCAAACAGTATTTATTACTGGGTATAAAATTGCTCGATGATATTCAATTTATTTTCCTTTCATTTTATGTTCGGTATTTTATAAGACGTGAAATATGGACTGGTATTCATGCCGTAACTTTAGAATAAGGGTTTTCAAAACTAATTTTGTTTTCTGATAATGAAACAATAGTTATCTGTATATAATATTTAGTTCATTACTTTATGGTCATGATTTAAAAATGACGTAAATATCAAGCAATATGACATGATGTATAAAATCAAACTAACAATTCCTATTAAACTAGTAAGAAATGATCCATTTCATTTAATCTTAAATACAGATATACATTCTTATTCTTATCAACAAGAATGTTACTACTTATACCAACTCTTTAGTTGTTTTCTTTCTCTAGTGCTTGTCCGAAACCGCAGCCACTACGATCTCGGCCATTGACTGAAACTTGGCCACATGGCAACGAGCCAAAACATTGTAATGAATAACCAGTGATGCCGGCAGCCGGCAACAGAAAGGCTGTAAGTATTCCATGAGTACTCTGTACGAGGTAGGTACCTACGCAGAGAAAAGGTAGTTTGCAGGAGTTTTATGCTGTAATGATAGTGTAAGAGGTATAGATGAGGATTATTGACAAAATTTATAGAACAGTTTTACGGTAAAACGCAAGATTATAGGTGTACTTTTGTCTAAAATATTATATATAATAATGCAGGCTTAAAAAATGATGCTGATTACATCAAAACAATACTTAAGGCTGTGCAACGCGGTACTTAAATAAATACTGCATTCAATCTAAAGCTCGTTTGACACGATGAAAAAGCTGAACTCACTTTAGTACGATAGATAAAACTTAAAAAATAAGTATCGAGTCTGTCATAAAATTATTTGTATATTGAATTGAATGCTCCCGCATGAGCGCATTTTTAAAGCACGAGCGACGGCAAGGAGCGAGTGTCTTTAATAGCGCGAATAGGCGGAAGACGTCTTCATGCACGTAGTTTGTATAATATTTTTTGTTCGAGTACTGGTATTTAAAAAAAAAATACATCTTTAATTTTAACTTGTGTGAGTACACCAGACTGCAAATTATACACAATCTTTATCAATTGCAAACCAAACTGCTCCAGGAACTTCGATTTCTAATTGTCAAAATTTTACTATAAATGTTTATAATAACACTTGTGGCTCTTCCCAATCTAAAAATATAGTTTTTTAGTTGAAATATCAAACCTAACATAAATTAGATTAAATAATTTAAGCATTTTATGTTGTCATGGGGTAGGTAGCTCAGTGGTATCGCGTCGGCCTATGGATCTTGACAACCCTGATTCGATCCCCACAGCCGACAAACAATAAAAGGCATGATTTATTTATTTTATTTATTTTATGTCGTTATAATCTTCCTTTTCCATAAAACTTAGTTGTTATATTCCACAATATGTGTTTTTTTCTTATTATTTATATAGTATTAGTTGCGATTTTGGTTTGATTACAATCTGCAAGACATTGTATCAATGAAGTCTTCAGTTCAGAGGTCAAATAGATGGCATTGATGCTGACAAATTTTGAAAGAATTTGAACAAATTACTCTTATTTCCCAAACTTTTAATAAAGGAAAATTCAGAGAAGTTGTATTTTATAAATTAGATTTTATTATTATCAAGACAGATTTATTTTACAATGTTCCAAAGAGCCAGTGTTTTTTGCAATTTTTACAGTCTTGTCGATCGGGAAGCACTTGTTCCAGATTGAGTGTTGCTTGCGGGAAGTGTCATATTGAAGATTACTACAATAAATTATTAATTAATTTCATTTTGACTATTTAATATCATTTCACTTCACTTTGTTGGTTATATGTTATGTTTTTCTTTTTTATTTTCTCGTAATAAAGCACTCGAGTTTGGTTTGTGTGCAGCCCTGATAGTGAGTGACATAAAGTAGTATAAATTGCTAATTCTATAATTTTAAAAATATGACGTGCAGAAAAGATCATATTTTGTATTAATAGATTTATATGGACAACAACAAAAAATCTTATATTAAAGATGTAAGATAGCAGGTCTTCTTGTAATAATTCTGTTTCTAACCAATTCAAAATACCCATTCCTATATGTCGTCTATCTAAACACTTTTGACACCATAATTTTCGTTTATTAATTAGTTTTCTCTTAAATTTTATTGAATAGATACGCACATATTGCCGCAATTCCCAATATCTCTTCGAATTCGATTTATGTTCAAAATTCGACAATGATAAAATTAGAATACATATACGTATCGTTAGTTTCAGGAGGAGATTTCATTTTTCATCCCAAACAAGTTCTTGTTTTCAGTATTCAAAGTTTAAGTATTAATCATTAGAATCAATCCATAATTAAGGTTTACTCTCAAAATGTAGCAAAATGGTATAGAGATATTGTGTGATGATTTTCAATGGAAAATCAGCTTAGATTTCGTGCATCAACTCCATATTTGTTGATAAACTATTACATAACATTTACGCAGAAAATCTCGAAACTTCTTCCAATTTTGGGTCTTCATACCTCATGTTGTGTGAATACGAACCGTGTTGAGAGAGGTTTGAATACAACTCTCTAATCGTGTTAGAGCAAAACCGTGTTGTAAAAGTAGTGTTATATAAAAGATATATGTACTTAATAAAAGGTGCATAATAAGAAATTAATCTTAATTATAATGCAGGGAAATCACTGCTTATAATAGTAGCTATACAATTACTTATTGCAATTGTATTTTTAATTATTAAGTTGAAATCAATGAGGTTTGAACGCGTGAACTTTTACAAAGCCCTCATAATAGTAAATGTCTATATTCTACTACTTTTACAGACATCTATTTATGTCTAATTTAAGTAGATAAAATTTATAATTGTATCTATTCCTAATGTCAAATTACATGTTAGTACTTTTCTATGCAAATATGAAAATTAAAATGAAGACATATCCAGCAGAGATTGTATTTTTAATGTTAGTTCTAATCTGTGTTCTCTTCAATTATGTTGGAAATTATAAAATTTTCTCGTTTTGCTTTCCAGCATTTATCTGCAAAACAGGGGCATAATTATTGCTGTAATTTGCAAATTGCTGCAATCATAACAGTAATAATTTAAATTTAATTACTGTTTTAGACGAATCATTTTATTTTGTTAAATTGTTCTGTTTGAAAAGAAGACTATCGAAGAATCCAAGTATTTCACCTATGCCTCCGTAAAAATATGTCAACTATTGAATTCACTATAATATGTTTCTACAGGCGCGGTGGCCGAGCGTGTTAAGGCACATCTTTTAACATACTGTGACGTCACCCGAGCCAAGGTTCGTCAGTTCGAATCCGCCTGTCGACAATGTGTGATTTGTCGTAAAATATAAAATACAGCTACATGTATTTATCACACTCGGGCGCTATAAGCTAGTCACTTATACGCCTTAAATAATGTAGCATTCGACTACGAAAACCGGCAGTACGGCAGTGTAAAAACTGCTGCTCGGTGTGTCCGGTAGGCCCAGGCCCGATTTGGGCTGTAGCGCCACAGATGATAATATGTTTCTATGTTTAGCTCCTTCATTTTCTAAATACTGTCAGAAAACAAAGTTCAAAAGTCAAATTAAACTGTTTTAATTTTATTAACCTTTAATGTCAAAAGTATCTCAAATTTATTTTGAAAGAAAATGTAAAAATTAATTTATTATTAAAATGTTATACTAACCTATCTTTAAATGTCACAATATTCATAATGCTACTGAAAAATGCAAAGAACGTGATTTTCAGACTTAATTAGATTTCGCTAGGTATACTACATTATTTGAATATTTCATGTACACCTACGTGAAGGTATGTCGTTATTTGCAGGACCGTTGTAACTTTTGAAAATTATGGAACGCAGTCGTACCGAAGCAAATAAAGATGAGAATAGAGTTCTTTCCTGCATATTCCTAGACAATTTATAATTAGCGTAACAGAATATGTAAATTTTCCACTAGCTAATTAGTGCTGAATTACCAGACTACCGCTGTACTGACATTTAAATCAGCAGAGAACAAACTCTTCCTTTTAGGAGAAGTACACTAAATAAATGAAACAACCGTTTGTAAAGAACTTTGAAAATTGACAAAGATTGAACTTTTAAAAATAAATATACCATCACGCAATTTTACACATTACTGGATGTAGAACTTTGCCATCGGTGAGTGACATATGTTTGTACGTAAAATACGGTTACTGGCTGTCAAATCACAGGGTCTTTTTGATTTGTACTGCCGTAACAAAATAGTTTGGAACTACATGGCACTTCTATCATTCAAATGTTTGTTACTTCTAAAATGTCTTTCATTAGTTTTCTATTTATTGCTTAATGACGATTCTAAACATATGCAAAAATTATCCCCTGGGATGTGTTTTCAATACATTGATTGGTACCTACTATGGGATTGATTTTTGAATGTAACAAGTAACAGCAGGATGGTTTTGGCTATCTTAATATGTTAAAATAATTTTTGTAGTAGCTATAACAAGTTAGTTTCTTTAGAATTCTATTATTATTTACATTAAAATTTGATCTTTTGTAGTTAATTTGAAACCTTTTTTCTTTCTGTACTGCTTTTAGTCCTTCTAAAATAGGTCTTTCATTAAGAAAAATGTCAAAAAATTCTTGGTTTTCACCAATTTTCTCCATAAAGAAAGATCCTTAAGTTGATTTATTTAAAAATGAAAATACTAAATATCAACGAAAAATTGTAATAGTACTTACTTCACTTCTCATTCAAATATATAGGTTTAATGTATGATTTTTTTCTACGATTGCTATGAAAAGTTGAAAATTACGCCCTCATTTGTCATCGTAAAGTTAGCATTTTCTGTGGAACAATCGAAAAATAACTTTATTGCGTGTCTCCAATGACAACGCGCGAAAAAGACGTTAAATGCGCGCGTGTCCAATGGCACCGAGCGAAAAATTTTATTAAATGTGCGTTTATTTCAATAGAAATTCAACATGAAATTAAAGATTAATATAATTTCAAAATAAGAATAATAAAAATTGCACCAATAATTGAATAAGCCAACTTTAATTTTCATAATTACCTAATTTAAATTTAAAAATATTTTAGGATAATTATATTAAATTTGGATTAATATTGATCTATTGATCTGTACCTAACTAATACTTGAAATCTAATTATCTAATCTAGTCTAATGCAATAGTGCAAATAGAAATCAAATAAATTATTTACCGTACATATGCATACATAGTTCTGTAGCTATGTATTGTTGCTGATATCATAAAATTTGAGATGAAAACTCAAGTATTTTTATCGATTTGCATAATAAATGTATTCCAATCTGTTTTAAATTTAACAATATTGTAAATTAAAAGCATCAAGTTCAAGGCAGTTGTTCATTTAACCAAGGTAGCATAAAGATATTGTTATTTTTGGTGGGTATCAAAATATCACTAACAAGACTTATCAGACTTAACCATTGTTTAATCATTTACAATATTGTTATTTTTACGGTGATTACCAAAATACCAGTTTCGTATTTTTACCAAGAACCATAATCTTAACAATTGTTAAAATTTTGCAAGGATCACCAAAATCACCCTGATTCTTAGCTTGAGTGGAATTCGAACATACATACATGATGTACTGATAACAGAACAAAAGATTTTTATTTAAATTCGCAAAATTACGAGTGTCTCACTCAAAGTATAAAATAAAAATAATTAATCACACAAACAAAAATATTATGATTTGTTCATTTGTTTTTTTCATAGCACGCTGATTTCTATGCGATTTGAATGAAATTAATGACAATTTAATAAGCTTTTTTTCAAAAATCTCGTAATGTGGTACTGAACTTTGTATTCGTTGAATTGAAAAAATATATAAATAGATTCCTATTTCAAATAAAAAAGTTACACTTCGAATTTGGAAAAAAAATGGTTTCACTCATTAAAATTGTCTTATAAACTTATACAAAACTTCGGTTAAATTACGAGTAGATAAAAATTGTCATATTAGTATGCCAATTTAACGATTTAAAAAAAAAATAAAAATGCATAGATCTCTAATTATGAGTAAAAATGTGAAAATGGCGATTCTACACACTAAAGCCCTATTTACAATGGAGTATTAAAATATATTTTCAGTTGATTTTAGCTTATTTTTTATTGCTTGATTACATTAACAGGATAAATGATTAAATTTTTATTAAGTAACTTATGAATGAGATAAAAAATATCTATATATATATATATATATATATATATATTGTTTAATTAATATTTACCGCAATTTGTTGAACTTCTATTAAACACGCATTTAAAAAAATCAAAAACATAAAGCAACATCATTAAAAGTGGAAAAAATATGTAATTTTCAACTATGCGTTCAATTAAAAAAAATGTAACTTTATATCGTATCTGAAATATAGGCTGCTGAAAAAATTATATTCATTCGCTGGTATAAAAAGGGTTTTAGTATCAATAATTTTTATATGAAACCTTTCACTACTATTTAAGAATTACAATTATTTAAAAATCTTTGCTATTTCCTTACTATTCACATCAAGTGACCTATGTACTTTTTTTGAAACAAAAATATTGCTAAATAGGGTTACGAAAGTGACTTTTGTCGAAATTATCATAAGTAGTAGCTCTTACAGTTCTCGATATCGTACAGAAATTAGCCTGTATACAGGATGTTTCACAACTTAGAGCAAAAAATTAAAGGGTATATTCTGTACGACGTGCTGATCATGAAACAAAAAGAATTTTTTTATAAATCGCAAAACTATTTTCCATGTTTCTCAGTCCAAAATTTTTCGTTGCCACTGCCACTGGGTGGATGATTATGTTAAAGTTATTAATTAAATAAAATTATATTATAAATAACTGCTAATAATTGAATTGTGTAATTATTCTTTCGTAGTTGATACCTACTTCATTGTTTGTGTTTAATAGGAAAGCGAATCCAGTGCAGTACTACAAAAAATGTTTTAGGTTAACAACCCTTAATTTTTCGAATTTAAAAAAAATTCTTTTTGTTTCATGATCAGCACGTCGTCGTATAGAATATACCCTTTAATTTTTTGCTCTAAGTTGTGAAACATCCTGTATATGTTTATTAACGGCAGAGTAAAAAATCCAGACAATTTATACCTTGTCTGCTGTACTTAATTCCAAATGCAAAAGTTGTATTATTTACAACTTGTTTCTATAATTTGAAACGCAATCTTGGTAAGGTTCGTTTCACTCGCACATCTAACAAACAAATCCGAAGCTCATAGAATACATACTCCACACATGCAAGCCTTATATTCTATTTTAGCTCAAATTATGTTGAATAAGGCCGTAGAACGACGTGACTTAGCCGTAAACCTATGTATTTGTTTTTGGAAAAATTTGCATAATTTAATATTGCATTTCACACTTTTTCGGTAATATATCCATAACGCCTACAGAGTATTTGATATTTTGCCATGTATATAAACAACTACATGTACGTAACTACAATAGTTTTAAAGCAATTGCATTTCTAAATCTCGATATGAAAAAATTCATCATGAGTCTCTAAACACGTTTCTGTCAGAGGAAAATGAAAAATGAAACGTGCATTGGAAAGCGAATGAAATTGAGCTGCTTCAAATTGTTCCTGAAAAAGCGGAAATATGATACAATATTACGTACACAGGTACTGTTTCAACGATTCAAGCTCACCGCCGGAGCGGTGTGCGGTAAGCGAAACATATTGATTTCAATTTCGCGCGAAATCCTAGCAATTATTTATTATTTTTACTTTCTGACAAAGGAATAACAAAGTTTTGCAAAAGTGAACATTTTCAGTAGTAAAAATTCTTGAGTTGTACACTTTATAATATATGGGGTAGGTGGCTCAGTGGTATCGAGTCGGCCTGTGGATCTTGAGAACCCTGATTCGATCCCCACAACCGACAAATAATTTTCACCAATTTAAATCTACCCCTGTGGCTCCTCCACCACTAATATCTTTGGGGGCCGTGATTTGACGACTGGTAACTGCACTTCACGCGAAAAAATATATCACTTACCGAAATCTGCTTAAGCAGAATGGGTAAATGGCGTGATGATATATTTATTTATTTATATTTTACATTATCATATGACATTTGATGATAGTTATAAGTATTTGAACCTGAGGCCTTTTAACTTCGGTCAAATGCTCTTTTTAATTGAACTGTAGTAACCATGCATCTGATGGCATTCAAAGTTTTACGATTCATTTTGTTGTATCAAAGAAAAGCAGCCTCGATCTGACTTCTTCATATATGAAAAAACTTCACATATAGGTCTCATTAGCAGTGACTTTATTATTTACGGAGAATATTACCAATTGAAATTTAATTAGAATTTAGAAATAAATTCTTAACAATTGATGGAATTAAATTTTGTTAGAGAGAGAAAAAATTGGAAGTTGATACCGTGGTGTTAGTAGACTTTTATGAATAAAGATTAATGTAACGCCAAAATTTTAAAGGAAAAAAAGTGGTTTTTTTTTATAAAAAAGGTGTTTTAACCATAAAATTATTCATCATCAATTACATAGAAGAGACGATGCAATTGAGTATATAACTTGTAGAAAAACAACATTCGAAAATAAATTTGTGGTATACAGAAATATATGTACTGTAATAAAAAAATAATTATAATAGTATGTTTTTTAACTTCCACCTCATTTGAAGACCTGACAGCAAAGGTTATATATATATATATATATATATATATATATATATATATATATATATATATATATATATATATATATATATATATATCTGTGTAATTTCCATTACTGTATTTTTATTTCATTAATTTACAATTATGTTTTTCATGTTTGCTTCAAAATATAAATTTTTGCACTATAGTTATTTGCATATTAAAAGCGTAAAGTGATTCTTAGTTACTCGAGCACGGTAATTGCCGCGCGAGCTGCAGGCGAGAGCTGCAATAGTGCAAGAGACTTTACGCTCGTGGTATACACATAATTTTGTCTACGATTAAATCTTATATTAACGAACATATATGTACTGAATAAAAATTCGTTCTGTCAATTTGACAAGTTTCTGTTTTGTTTATATTCCTGTTAACGATTGAAATAAGCGCGCATTTATTATCTTTTTCGAGCGTTGCCATTGGAAACGCGCGCATTTAATATATTTTCACCCTGCAGGGTTGCAGCCCTTCCACCAAAATGAAAACATTTTAAAATTATTACCTATAGCTATTACATTACTATATAATTATTTTACAAAAACATATTTTTTCCGTTCGTACTATATTTATTTTTGAATAGTAGGTACTAGGTACCTCGATAGGCGCTCTGTATGTGTGGATTGTATGAGCCAGTGTCAGGGCTGCAGTCAGTGCAGTGCAGTATCACCGCATAGCCAGAGTATTGAACAAGTGGGAATAACCCGTGATATACGTTTTTGTAATATGTCTATCGTGGTCTGCAAATGTTGCAGTCCACGCTACGTATTTTAGCTTCTATATACTTGTGTTTTATTACTATATGTGTAATATTTATAATTTATTTCTATAAAAATGAGGTATTTTTCAACTGGCAGTGATTGTTTATTGTAATTATTTCAGCCTCCCACAAAAATCATCCACAAGCCGTCACTGGTTTGACGAAGACTGATTATTTGATGAATCTGTTTTTCTTGGGTTCAGCTACTATATTTGATGGGAAGTAGCGATATTATGTATTTACGTATGTATGTATATATTTTATTCTATCAATCGTTTTTACATTAATTTAGGGAAGAACTCTGTAGATATATAAAAGTAATATTTAGAAATTCGTATCTCTTATTTGAAATATTTTTCCTCTAAATAAGAATAAATTTTTAACATTTGATAAAAGTTACTTACCCCTGCGAGGATATTAGCTAGATGTCGAAAGAAAAGTTCATATTATTACGTACTAAATCCCTGAAAAAGTATTACTTTTGGATTATTTCATTAATAATAAATTCATTTACATTCATACTTAATTACTAATACTCGTAATATGGCTTTCATTTTGTTTTATTTCAAAGAATTTGAAACTTCTACTACAATTATGATAAAATCTCTACGAAATAATACAATTAATTGTACCAGTCCTCCATTATATTTCGTTATGCGAATATTTCATTCGTGTTTATTCGGGTGTGTTTTTATGCTCAGTTGAGCTATCGTTACAAGTTTGAAAGGGAAAGTATAATTTTGAAATAGCATTAACTTTGAGCAGTAGCATTTGGCGGGTTGAGTTCGTCTGCGAAGCGATAACCCGGTCCTTGGAGTGGCGCGGAGATAGGGAGCGGTAATTCGGAACATTATCCCTCAATAAACTTCGCGGTCACGTGTTCTACTCGTATTGACCTTTAACTTAAACTATAAATACTCAAAGTCTCTGCACCTACTGAATTTTTAATATCCCGGGTGTTTACTATCAAAATACTATTTTACTATACTCGGTTTAATGTGAAAAAATAATTGTAGAATAATATCTATAATGAAAATTATTATTCAACAATTGTAAACTTCTGAGGATTATTATAATTCATAGCCATTATACACGAGTTAAATACCGTACTCTTTACGACTACTCAACAAGAAGTTACATTTTTGGGTCCAGATAAGTTTGACAAGAATAATAATGATATAAGTCAAACTTTAGTATTTTAGTACTCTGAATAAATGACAGTTATAATTTTTTTTAATTTAAGAACTCCTTATTCTTACATCAATGTTACCAACTCAAGAATCTTATAGAAATGAACTCCATCTAAATTTAAATGAAAATAATTATGAAAAAAAAACCTTATTTAGGTAATTCATAAATACAATGGAAGACTTTTTAACACGAATTGCTATTTTTCTACAATCTAACATGAAGTAACTAACTATACTAATACAAATAAATGTACTAAATTTCACCAATATATATCGCGTCAGAATCTAAACAATGACCGCTTACAAATTTTGTATCAATTTTAGATTTCAATGTTCTAAAAAGAGTACCAGTGTTGCGGTAGAACAATAAGCTAAATTTAAATCCAATTCATTCGCTATTGATGCAAAACTACGATGAAGATGTTTAAAGAAAAGTAAACTGATATATTTCTTCTACGGTTTATTTGAAGTGATTAAAAAACGATCAATATTTTGAATGTGATTTAATCTTTATTGGATGCGATCATTAATAAAAACAGTAGGTTTTTCATTCAAGATATGTGTATATTTTATAATTATAATTTTAATATAAATTTTATTTGGCAAATATTCAGCCTAGGCTTCAGATTCACATTATATTGATAGAATTTTTTATTAGATAAGGAAATTGCTCTATCTACTAAACTGTTGATTACAGATCGTATATATTTTAAAGGATAATATGATATAAACTTTAAGTACCTCCCTGACAAGGTAGGACATCCAAATAGTTGATACTGTTGTTGACTTCAATCTCCAAAGTGAACTGGATCGCAGACTTGAATGAATTGATTATCGAACATTTTTTAATGCTAATTGTAGATAGGCAGACCAAAATGTCATCTATGTGACGATAGTAGAACAAGACATTGAGATCAACATGCTCAATGATGATAGACGACTCCACAAAATACGTAACTAATTCGGCAATAATGGGGCTCAAGAAGTTCCTCATGGAGCAGCTAAGAATTTGTAGGAAAAAAAGTGGTCTTTGTATTGTAAATAGCTAGAATCTAAAATGAATTTAATGCAAGTAGTAAAATCTACATAATTAATATTAGCATGGATTTCTATTTCATTCCACCTTTATTTAATGATGTATAGGATTAAATTGTGAGGAATTACTGAAACAAGTAATGTGACATCAAGAGAAATTAAAACAATGATCCATAGGACAATAAAAAGTATACATTTTTCAATTAAATTGAAGGACTTATCAATATATCATGGTAATTTAAATTTCAATGGTGATGAAATATTGGCTAAAAATTTTAAAAGTTAACTAGTAAGTGTCTGGGTGTTGGATACTGTAGGGCGGACTGGACAATTTAATTTGTGGACTTTAGGGAGACAATATAATTTAGGGCTAACTGAGTGACATGGCAATTTGAGAGTCAATGTATTGTTTTTCATTTAACATCGTAACTAGTTTATTGTTAGAAGTTTGAAATTTAGAGAGTAATTTATAAGTAATATTATCGTTTAACAATTCATTAACTTTACTTTCGTAATTTGCACTATCAATAACAACAGTGATATTACTTTTATTAGTTTTCGTGACTATTAAATTACGGTGTTTTTTAAGGAAGTTCTTCGTCTGTCTGATACTATTCGAAATAATTCTTTAGAGGGAGTTAGTCTTAATATTCATAAGCTTGTTAAGTTTTATGATCTATTGTTTGCTCAAAATTTGTAAAAATTCTTAATACCTTACTTTTGTTCATTGAGTACATAACAACTCTCTTTTCGTATGATCGTAGAAAAATTACTTTGAAAGCATTTATCAGATTTTTTTTACATTTGCTATATTTGTAATTGCAAAAATGTATAATATTTTCTTAAAGAATATACAAATGATGTCCTTTTTAAATTAAAGAAAGAAAGAGTTTCCTTTTCAAAAAAGAACGGTTCGCAACTCAAGTTACATTGTAATCTATACCAACCTTGATGTGATTGGTCACAGTTCGAAAATAATAAATTATTCCACACGGTCGTAAGTATAATGAATGTGATAGCAAGTACATAATATAAGTAGAAATATATATTTATTTTCATTGAATTCTTTATACCAATGGTTCTCAACTGGAGTAACGCAAGTTACTGCTAGGGAGTGTGCCTGGCTTTCTATGTAAAATAGCAATTTTCATTAAGTAAAGTAGTAAAATGCTGGGCATAAAATACGCTAAACGTAAAATTTAGTATACTTATTATCTATGATATTTTGGAATTTTATTTTATTCGATTTAATTGAAAAAAAAAGTTATTCATCAGAACAAAGACAAAAAAAGCCGAATAAGACAAGGCCGATTTCGGCAACAGCATGAGTGTGAAAAGCTTTTTTCTAAGATTGCTAAGAAAAGTTGACATTTACGCTCTCATTTATCATTCGAAAGTTGACGTTTTCTATGGAACAATCGAAAAATAACTTTGTTGTGCGTTTATAATGTCAACGCACGGAAAAAGACATTAAATGCGTGCGTTTCCAATGGCAACGTACGAAAAAGTTATTAAATGCGTGCTTACTGCAATGCTTACCAGGAATACAAACAAAACAGAAAATTACCGTATTGGCAAATCGAATTTATTTTCAGTACATACACGTTTTTTAAAATGCAATCGTCGAAAAAATTATGTGTGTATCACGAGCGTAAAGTGCCTTTGTTCCTCTTGTACTATTGCAGCTATTGCCTGTATGCCTTGTAATTTTATTGTTTGTAAAATAACTCAACAATCGTTAATAAATACTTTTTATAAAGTTATAATTATATAAAAATCTTAAGGGGTATTTGAGAAACAGCTAACACATTAAGAAAAAAGCTTGAGAACTACTATGTATAATTAGGTATATTACCTCATCTCTTTGTACGAGAAATTAAATATTGATTGTCTATAATGTTATTAGTGTGTTTCGGTCTACATATATATCCGTATAATTAATAAATAATTATTATTTCTTGCTGGGAAAAATACAACATTCATTACGAGTATATTCCAATATCAATTAAAAGCTCTTTAAAGTGTATTTGCGTTGGCGTCGTACTCTACCTAACATCGTTCTATAGACATCGAAATGCAAACAGTATCATAATTATTCTGTAATTACTTGAAATTAATATTCATCAACTAAGTTGTTTTTTTAATGACACGTTCTGTCAATAGTGGCGTGTTGTAAACTACATTTGAATATTGCAGTCATACGCCAGCTTGACAGATTATTTGAATATTTGTTCTTTTTTGACCTAATTCAATTATTGCTATTCGTATGTTGGTATTTTGGAAAGGTCAGCGATAATTAGTCGACATTTTCTTTATACAATTGGTTTGGATTGATAGATCAGTATAATTAAAGGTAGATCAGACTTTATAAATTATTTAGTATGAAGTAACATTTAGGTCAATGTGATTAACTTATTACTATTATAAATTTCTTAATCAAATATAAAAAAATAAAGTGTGAAACAGTACATTGAAGTATGTACTATTTGTCAAATTAAGGTGGTAATATTGAGAGACTCAATAAACATTTGAAACAATTTCAACAAAATAAAATCCTCAAGAACAGTTGTACAGTTGTATTTTCTCAACCTTGGTTTTCTGCACTCCAGTATCTACTGTTTTTTTAGAGTCAGGTCTAAAATATATTAAAATGGTACATTTTGCAGATTGTTGGGTGGGTGGTTCATTGGTATCGAGTTCGACTGTGAATTTGAGAACCCGAGTTTGATTTCCATAACCAACAATTTTCAATACGTTAAAATTATCCCTGTAGCTCCCCATCACTAATGTCTTTAGATTTTACGGCTGGTAACCGCATGCACTTAGCGCGTATAAATATATAAATGATGGACATCTGCTACGGCAAGGAATTGGCAAAAGGCATGATGCAAAGCAAAGCAATGCTGTGCTTTAATGATTTGTTTATGTTTTATTTAAAACATAACTATAGAAGAGTAATATACACTATTTCTTTGATCTTTGTATTCTAGAAAATAAAGAGTAGCCTTGCAGATTTTTCTTATTGTGAAAATATGCAGAGAAGCTTGTATTTATGTATTGAATATTTAAGTTCTTTGTCATTTTACAGCCATTTTCTATTTTAAGAAATATTTATGATGTCAACAACTTTTTTTCCAATTGTAGACAGCATTTTTATAAAGTGCATTTTATTGTAATATATAAACATTCAGAATTTTAAATATTATACAATCTCAGTTATCCGAACATGTTATTATTCGAACATTGCAGTAATTTGGACAGTTTTATACTATAATAGGAACATGTTTGAGAGAGAATACTACATTTTTGGTTTTCATTTTTAATTTCGATAATTTTGGTATTGATTCTCACATTTTTTTGGTATAACCAGTAGTCAGATGCAAAGTAAGATTCTTGTTCTAATAAAATAATACAATTTATTCTCAACTAATATTTGATATGTGACATCATTTAGTGTCCTTAAAATAGCACCTAATTAGACTAGTACGGTAAACTAGCAAAATTGTAACTTCATTATCTGAACAAGCCAAAAATGTTGTTTGTCCATATTATCGAAATTTTACAGTATATTGACAAATTTCTGTGGAAAAACATAACTTGGCATTGAATTAGCATAAATCGAATATGAAAAAGATATTTTCTCCCGCGTGATGGTCGTGCGGCTTGAGGGACTGACTCGCAACCATAAGGTCGTGGGTTCGGGTCCCGCCCGTGGCGACCATACAAAGGCCATATCGGCATATGACCTTAGTAGTTGAGCCGATATATAAATTAAAAAAAAAAGATATTGAATTATCAGTAATTTTTCGAATGATTCATTGTGAAAGCTGAAAAAGTCCTACATTCGTAATGAAATAATCGATACTATGTATATAATTAAAACAAACACTAAATGAAAAGAAATATAATGAACAATTTACTCAATTAGCAGATAGGTACAATAAAAATAATAAGATAAATATATAATATCAATATTACAATAACAAAACTGTACATGCAATATAATCTCGTCATAATATTTACAATATAAATAGTTTACTTTATTTATTTTCTTATTTGTAATTAACATTTTCTGCAATGAAAAGAATATGTTTACCTAGCAAACTCATTTATTTTTATAGTAAAAGAAAATTCCTGTCTACAATAATCGAAAAAATTTCATTTAAAAATACCAAACCAATAAATTTTCAAAACAATTTCATTATAGACTAACAAAATATTTTCATTTGTGCTTTAATACACATTGTGAATGTAGCAAAATAAAAATATCATATAAATGTAATATGCAATTGAGGAATTAAATAGCGAGATATCTTTATATTAATGCAAAGAACAAACTTGAAAATAATGAATATTTATATACATGTAAAAATTATATGTGTGATATTACACATTTGCATACGAAACTAGGAGCGAAACAAAAACTGCTCGTGTCAAATCACGTATTAGATCGAATAGTTTGGTCTTGTATAATATACGTTGAATAAAATATTGGTATTGTATGTTGGTGAAATTGTAGGGATGACCTAGGAATAAATAAGTAGATATGATGAAAAGCTTGTTATGTAAATCAAAGAAGCCGAATGGGAGAAATAAACCTAGATTGACTGAACGAAAAATTTGAATGAAGTAAAAATCGTGTGCAAAGATAGTAATATTGTGCAAAGATTACATAATAAATGTAATTTGTCTTTTAGTTAAACCGAATAGAATATTTTTTAGGATATTGAAACATTAATATGTAAAGTTGGATAACTGGCGTTATTGAATTAAAAAAATAAAAATTGGCGATGTTTGGTCATTAAATATAGGCCATTATCAAGCGAATTACGTGATATAAAACAATGAAAAACCTATTTCTGTTGAAATCTAATGCCGAAACTTGCCCAATTTTTAATTGTTAAATTCAATAACGCCAGTTATTCAACTACATATATTGATACGTTAATATTCTAATAATAAATAAATTAATAAATATATCATCACGCCTTTTACCATTACTGGGTGTGGCACTCTGCCGTGGCAGATCTCGGTAAGTAATATATTTCTTCGCGTCAAGTGCGGTTACCAACCGTCAAATCACGGCCACAAAAGATGTTAGAAAGGGGGAGCCACAGAGGTAGATTTAAATTGGTGAAAATTGATTGTCGGCTGTGGGAATCGAACCAGGGTTCTCAAGATTCACAGGCCGACTCGATACCACTGAGTCACCTGCCCCATTAATATTCTAAGTAATGAATAAATAAATTCTATGGATTTCACTGTCGGCTCTCGTTAAAACATTTTAATAAAATTAAAAAGATAAACACTTGGATAGTTTCAAAATTCGTTTCTTTAATATACTATAAGTATTTCGGTCGATTAAACCATCATCAGCTACTGAATCATCAGAAGAATGATAATGTTGCCTATCGATGGTCTAGTCGACCGAAATAGGTATAGTAAATTAAATAAACGAATTTTGAAACTAACCAAGTGCTTATCCTTTTAATTTTAATGAATAAATAATAATCAATTTTAAAAGGGTTCATGTTATCTCATTTGAATAGACATAGTGTGCCGTTATGTATGTGAACATCACAAGTACTTTACTAGAACGGTTTTATATCTTGAATTAATTTATACTTTCTAGTCAGCCTACATCCTCCTCGCAATATGTTATCCCATATTTCCATATTATCTGTAGATCGTATGCCAGAATTGGTACAAAAATAAAATAAATTTATTTAAGTCTGTTCCTCGCAGACATAAGTACTGGTTACAGTCAACCAACACCATCAACTCTACTGCAGAACAACATCATTGGTATGCATTACGTTCAAGTGCACACGCTGTGCTCTTGCTAACAAGAAATCAGTTTTTAGTATGCTGGTATTCCTGCTGCTGCTGGTAGTAACTCCAGTCTCTACTCTGGATACAATTCAGTGCAGGAAGTTCATACTGGTTTTGTTTCATAGGACAATATGGAACAACGTGAGGAATAAATGAAGAGCTAATGTTGGTAATTAAAATAAATAGTGTGAGCGTGAAATATACAAATATTACAATTTTACATCCCTTTCAGAATACATAGTTAAAAAATTCTGTATTTATGAACAATTTAATAAAAAAAATATAAAACTGGATGAAATTTGAGAATAAAAATCTACTTGTCATGAGGCTACAGTTAAAAGAAGAAACAAGGCTTTTTCTCCTACAAATTTTTTAATAAAAATTTATACATAAATATGTTTTGACGCGTCTAAATCAATAATGAAGTTTGTAGCTTCTCTGGTTTTTGAAATATAACCCGAGAAAATTTTTTGGTATGATAAGAAATTAATTAAAATATTAGCAATGCCGCTGAGTGTATTTTCATATGTTGCTTAGTTTTTTATATATGTCAGCAGAAAAGTTAAAATTCAAATTTATATTAAATAGAATTTAACCGCTATTTTCAATAAATCAAATTATTCATACTTTTCAGAAAAATATGGAAATGTCAATGCCGAAGTATCTACCTATTACCGAATTTAGAAGTATAATCAGTTTGGTTTAAAGTTAATAATTCCTTTGAAAAACTACAAAAATTTTACATAAAAGTTATTACTAGTTTTAACATTTTATTTAATATTCCAAACTTACTTTTAAAAATATAATAATATATATAATATAGTATATTTTTTTTAATAAACAGTAATACAAAAACATTCGAATTAAAACAACAAAAGTTGGCTATGACTTTATTTAAAACAATTAAAATGCGTAACTATAATTTCTGTAAAAATAAACAAGTCAATATTATATTAATTTTTGTACTCGTAATATTCTAAATGACACTTTCTGCACGCAACACTCAATCTGGAACAAGTGCTTTCCGATCGACTCGACTGTAAAAATTGCAAAAAAAAAATACTGGTCCTCTGGAACATTCTAAAAAAAGGTTTTTGATAATAATAAAATATAATTTATAAAATATAACTTCCCTGAATTTATTCAAAGTTTGGGAAATAAGAGTAATATGTTAAAATTATTTCAACATTTGTCAGCATCAGTGCCATCTATTTGACAACCTATGAATTAAATACCTCATTGATACTATTTCTTGCAGATTGTAATCAAACAAAAATTGAGATTAATACTATATAAATAATAAGAAAAAACATAAAAAACAACAAAGACAAAATTAATTGTCTTTAAATGCTCACTTGGTGAAACTAGGTTTAATAATAATATATCAAACTAAACACTTGTCTAAGTCTCACAAAATTCAGCCTCCAAGTCACCTTATGTGGGCATCGTCAGAGGCTGGCCAGCACAGTTGGTAAGACATTTGTCTAAATGTTTAGTTTGATATTTTATTAAGAAAAAACATATTGTTGAATATAACTTAGTTTAATGGAAAAACAAGATTATAACAACATAAAATGCTTAAATTAATTACTCTATTTTAGCTTAGGTTTGATATTTAAACTAAAAAACTATATTTTTAAATTGGGAAGAGCCACAATTGTTACAAGTGTTATTATAAACATTTATAGTAAAATTTTGACAATTAGAAATCGAAGTTCCTGGAGCAGTTTGGTTTGCAATTGATAAAGATTGTATATAATTTGCAGATTCTGGTGTACTCACACAAGTTGAAATTAAAGATGTTTTTTTTAAATACCAGTACTCGAGCAAAAAATATTTTACAAACTACGTGCGTGAAGACGTTTTCCGCACATTCGCGTTAATAAAGACACTCGCTCCTTGCAGTCGCTCGTGCTTTAAAAATGCGCTCATGCGGGAACATCGTCTTCCCGCACTTAGTTCGTAAATAACTATTATGGAAAATGTAGAAAAAAATGTAGAAGTGCTCGTCGTCTTTCCGTGGAAAGATATTCTGAACGTTATTGCCCAGCACGAACATATTTTAGAAAAATCGAATAAAATTATCGCACAGAAAATGAAGGACGTGTGGACAAAGATTCAGAGCTAATTATTTTGGCCTTTGTTTAAATAAATCAAATCCTTACTTTACTTTCTGTTCTAATTTATACATACGATTCAATTGTTTTAAGTAAAGCCAGTCAAACTTTGTTCAAACTGTGTTCTCAAATCCACAGATCGACTTGATACCACTGAGCCACCTACACCATATTTATTTAACTTGTTACTAATTTATGGGGAATGTCGTAAAAATGCAATACAAGCTTTTGGGTTGTGTTCAATAGACAATATGACTGCAATTTATATTACTGCATTATTTTCTCCCTGGACGAGACTTATCTTGATATCTCGTAAAAAAAATATTGCAAGCTTATATTGCACAAACATTCAAATTGATTTATATAATTATAATAGCGTGAACTTATCTATAACGTGTTTATTGGTGGTATTAATATGGTTTCAAAATTATAGGTATAATACGTCCAGCGATCATTTATAAAAATTGGTACTGAACGATTTTTTCAAAAGTATCCTATTCCAATTTGATTTTAATACATAATTCCTAAAACTAATAAATCTGCGCCGAACAAATATTGAGATAAACAAATATTTACTAAACTCTTATTTTGATTGACTTGATATTTATAATAATAGAGAGAAAACTGAAATACTGCGATAAAAATATATCGAAAAACCAATCAATCATAAATATGGATAAAAAGATAAAAAATTCTAAAGTTGTTGCTGATTCAGGCAAATTTAGTTTAGAATAAAAATTTTCAATCACTAATTTCATTATGCGTGTGTGTCCGGTCCGCATCAAAACATGTCAAAAACCATGACAAAGACCGTCACAAATGCAAGACTTGATTTATTTAAATCCGAGCGGATGTGACAGCCGAACTATGGCGCGCAGAATGAAAAATGACGTTAGTAGGACGACAAACGTTCTTCAAGTTTTTTTAGCAGGCAACGAAGCGGCTGAAATGCGAGTCCTGTCAACACAAACTTTGTATTGATAATGTTTTAGGCTGTATACGATATTTGGCATTTATTGACACAGAGTTAATTAATTATAAATTTCCATTTATCATGATACGTTCAAAGTTGGCAATAACGCTATAGATACGGCGCTTTGTAACTAATATGTAATACATTTACTGTAGATGTTACAATACGCCTACTGAAAAAAGTAATTTTAACATTTACTAACTTATGAAAGCTTCTGAGTTTTGCACTATAATTAATTAAATAATTATCTTATAATTTCTAAACAATATATTACGCCAAAATTATTGACTTTGAATAAACAACAGTACAATAATGGATCACACACGTTTATATAATTACAGTTTAGAGTTGAAAGTAACAAAAACAAAATATTATTTTGGAGTGTTAGAATCTCAACAAGACTGATAATGCTGTTGCAATGCTCTATTAGACAATATAAAAACATTTTCATGATTTTAAATAATTGTACCTTTTTAAAAATTAATTATTATTTGACAATTTGTTTTGTTTAATAGTTATTTGTATAAAATAAATGTGTGCAGACCGAGACTAGAGATTGTTGCACGAACGCAGCTAAAGCTGCAACTAATCGAAGTTAGTCTAGATACCAGCGGGGTAAACAAAATTTTTCCTACCATCGGAAATGTTAATTGATTTTTAATTCTAACTAATAAAAATTTTGAATGCAGGTAACTAGGAATACAATGAAACAAAACAAAATTGTAAAAAAAGACATTTGTGGTGTACAAAGAGCCCGATTGCCAACAGCAACGGTCGGCAAAGGACCTTGATCTGCAATTGTTTGCTTTCTGTCACAAAATAACATTCAAGACACCTACTTTCTTTAACGATTGTAGAAAAAAAAATATTCTACTTTATCTCTTTAGTGCTGCAAACAATAAATTTATTTGTTATTAATTCTTGTTATATATTCATGCCGCACTTAATTGTTCTTCAGTCTGGTTTGACTATTGACCTAATTAGATCAAATTTTTCACCTTTTAATTAATTATTTTATTTGTTAAAATAATATGTTTGAACGGAATTAATAAAAATTAGCTCCTCGCCAGGCTGTTTAAATCCATGACTTTTCTCGCAACTTCTCTCCAAAGTTCTCTATTAACGCCTTCAAATTCCAAATTGACCACTTTAAGTTCTTGTACGTCTTTTTAATCGCACTCAACCACTTTTCTTTAGGCCGTACATTTTTCATCACTTCAACACCATTAAACACTGTCTTCATCAATATATTGTTTTTTATACGCAACATGTGTTCTACATACCTAAATCTGTGAGATTTTATTATCTCCGATATACTTGGTTCACAATGTAATTCCATTAACTCAGAATTTATTCTTCTCAGACATATTTCATCTTCTTTTTTCCCCCATTAACATGATATTAAATTAATTTATAACTTAAAATGATTTATTATGTCATATTTTGAAGACATGATAATAGCTATGATCACGACTGGAACGTTTTTAACTTAAGAAATTAAAAATCTAATCCAAAAAGAAAAAAATATTTATTCAACATTATTGTATATATTGAAAAATAAAATTTATACTATCTATCTTCCATCTTTTATCCAATAAAACGAGTAACAATTTCATATTTTTACATTCAGGAAATAGACAATGACATCATGAAAAATATATGTATCTTTCTCGCTGTTATTGATACACTATTATTTATAGTTTATTAAAAATTAAAATTAATTTTTACTACTTAAATTTGAGGAATTTTTCCATATTTAGGAAGATATATATATGAAATTTTTTTATACATACACAAATTAAACAATACTATCAACTATCAAAATCACATTTAGATAAATAACTAATCACTAATCAATAAATGCATAAGAATATTTAACTTTTTTTTGCATCCTTGGCTATAAAATACTTAAAAGCCTTGTAATTCGTGCGTCTGTTAAAAAGCAAGTGTCGTGATTCTTGATTGGAAAACAAAGTTTGCTATCTGGCTACAGTAACGCCGCCACGAACGACGAATGTTATCGTAAGTAGATTAAACAGCAGGAGTAAAGCAGGAGAAGTAGCTAGAAGAGCCAAGGGAAGGAGGAATTGGTGTTAGTTTTCCTGCACTTTCTCAATCCCTAAATCCTTTTATAAGCCTGCGACACTCAATTGTATACTGATTCCGTGTTTGATCTTTTTGATACTACAGAAGTGGAAAGTGATTCTTTAGATACTTTTGTTCTGGAAAGAAGTTTTCTCATATTCTAAAATTTTTATCGTAATGCAAATGAAAAATTAGTAATATAAATATATGTATGAATAAATACTATGGCATAAATGAAAGGATATATTTGAAGATTTGGTGCGTAAACGAAAAACTCCTAATATAAAAAATATACAAGCTTGTATGAGTGGATTGATATATATTGTGGATAAAGTGAAGTGATGTCTCAGGACAGGAATGTTTGTCGAAGATTAATTTTATGCTAATATAATGAATAAATGTTAAGTGAATGTTCCAAGGGTTCATGATACTACATACTTTGCGTGATGTCGTAGACGCATTGTGAAATCTATCACTTACAAAACGAGGTTTGTTGAATATTCCTTGACTTAAGCATTAATTTATAATCTGGGTAGTCGTTTTATGAAATGACTGGAAGTTTTATAAAATGACAAACAGTATACATTGTAATATTTGTTAAGATCTACGGTTTAAATATTTATTTCAATTTGTTAATCAAAACATTATTTATCTTTATACTTTATTCTAGAGTAACAGACAAAATTTAGGCGTTGACAAATGACTAAAATGATTTAAGCGTTTTGTAAAATGACTTGGTCACGATATAAAATAGGCATCTTATTTGAGAATGTGGTCATATACTATTGTTTATTTTATAACACTCCAACACATATATGTATGCATTACATACATATTATGGATACGCAATACATTTACAGTATAATATTTATATATTATCTTTTTGATTCATTTTTAGTTTTATTATAGAGTGTCTAACTGCAATTGTGTAAAATTTACTTTCAAACAAACGCAAGCGATTCTTCCTTCATTTCTTTATTGATTCGTAGTTAGAGAAGTAGGCACAAGTGAAAGATTTATGAAACAGGTGTACAGAATTGGATGGATGAGATTGAACGTTTGTTGCGTGATGATGAATTTCAGGTTTAAGGAATGAAAGAGCTTGTGTGGAAGAAGTGTTAATGTGGCTGAAGCGTGTATCGTGTGTCAGAATGAGAATGTTAATGTGGACTGATTTTTATTTATTTCTTTCTTTATTTTATGAATCTGTTAGTGGATGTTCTATGAAAGCTTGAGGTGTTCGTACTACCTCATTTAATAGGATATAGCGTGATGTTATGTATGTATGTTTTTATCCATTTCTGGTTAGGGCACTCTGACGTAGTAGATTGATAAATATTATATTTTTATGTGATATGCATTCTAATAGATAAAATAAGATTACGAAGACAATTTTATACGGAAAGTTTATGATAATGAAATGAATTTAGATGATTCAATTGTATTATCAATGCAAAAATATAAAATTTATTATTATTTAATAAGAATTTTTTGAGTACCTAATTGAACAAGTTTTTATTGATAATTTGGATGAAGGCACATAAATATTTAATTATATATTTTTATACAGGATCTTATAATAGTTATTTGTGTATTAAGAGCGTAAAGTGATTCTTTGTTACTCGAGCACGGTAATTGCAGCGCGAGCCGAAGGCAAGAGCTGCAATAGTGTAAGAGGAACAAAGGCACTTTACGCTCGTGATACACACATCATTTTCTCTACGATTGCATCTTCAAATTATTAAAAAAACGTATACGTACTGAAAATAAATTCGTTCTGTTAACTGTCAATATAACAAGTTTCTGTTTTGTTTGTATCCCTGGTAACTATTGAAATAAGCGCGCATTTAATATCTTTTTCGCGCGTTGCCATTGAAAACGTGCGCATTTAACATCTTTTTCGCGCGTTGCCATTGGAGACGCGCAAAAAAGATATTTTTTGATTGTTCCACAGAAAAGGTCAACTTTACGATGACAAATTAGAGCGTAATTGTCAACTTTTCATAGCAATCGTAGAACAAAATTATTATTTTTTTCTATCTAGTAAGTTATCGAGTTCATATTTCTATACTTATTTATATTTAATAACAACTCAATTTTGTATTTTGTTTATGTAAATACGAAAATATAGATAAACATAAAAAAAAATAATTGAGTAAATAGCTCAGTGGAAACACGACGGCCAGTGAATTTGAGAAACAGAATTAGATTCCCTTTACCGAGATCTGCAACGGCAGAGTACCAGACCCAATAATAGGTAAAAGTCGTGATGAATTATTTGACGTACGAAAACATTACTGAAACATTTCTACATTTCGTTCACTCATCGTCTTTTTGTTTCAGGTCCTATTTTAAATGCCCAGTATAGAAATAATAAAAACCAGATAAATCTAATTTAAATGCTGATTTACTGTAACCATCAAATAAATATTTAATCAAGGTTAGTAAAAACTACCGTCAAGGTTTGCTTATCAAGAATATAGGCGCCAAATTCTAGCACACCAAACACTATCATTAACATACAATAATACAAATAGTTCAAATACTCGTAATACTACTCATGTTTTGTTACTATTATTATGCTTATCTGATTTTTAAATATTGTTAGACTTTTAAGCGAAATTTAAGCTAGTTGTAACTATAAGTTTAAAAACCATAAAATATTCTCAACAAAATACTGACAATATTGATAATTTAGAAAACGATATTAACTATTCAAAGAAGACAAATTTATAAAAGATAAGCTATATTATTAGATTATTGTTGACTATCCCAGTATCAACTTGTACTACTGTCCAGTTTTGGACTCCTAAAATCATACTTGAGAAGTACAAGGAGCCACAGCAGGTTGAATACAGTAATCATTTGAAATAAATACGGCTTTATTGATATCTTGATGAGATTTCTAATTAATTTATATACCGTGCTGATATAAGAAAACAGTTATTAACGTTTAAGTTTTACATTTCTTATTGTTCTAATTGCAAAATAATTACCTTTTATTTATAAACATTAGTAGGCCGATATTATAATTACTAGTCATTATTTTAATTTTTGAAGATACACTTCTACATATAATAAGAATTTAATTACAATTTTCTAAATTTTTTTGGGCCCCTTCAATAATTCCTTCAGTTTAGAAACTGAGAGCTAAAAACAAATATCGCATCAAAATTACAATTCGTTACAGCATTATAGCTACAAATTATAAAAACTCACATTTATTCATTGATATTAACTTACACAAGAACCAAACGACATGTCTCTCATGTACCGCGCTGTCACATATTTACCGCATTAGAAACATCATTGTCACAATGTATTGAATCAAATTATTACTAAATTATTTATTATACAACGAAATAAATATGGACAGGCAAATTTTATGTGAAATGTCATAAATTAGTTCACATTTTGACGAAGAGACATTCCTCTTGTTGGGGCTTTATTTGAAGTATGAGTTTTCTGTAACTTTATGACATCATTGATAAACAAGCCCTTAGTTGCTAGACGAAACTATTTCCCCGATAAAATATCTTCATCAATTCCTACTCTAGTTTTACCGTCGCTTGGTATCTGTGCTCACATTCGCCGTCTCCTGACCGCCGCTGCGGTTTGCGCCATGTCGCCGTTATGATCCTCCTACTACACCGCCCTCAACGTCATCGCCGCCAAGGATAACGAGCGGCGGCCAACAGCAAGTAACAGAGCTGAACGACTTTGTCATTAACAAGGAAACCGAAAATCCCGACAGAACTTTCACCAAACGACGCATATTTGAGTTTGAATTTTTGTTCATAAGATGGCGACAAGTTCAGCTGGATTATAAGTTGAGAAGTTGTGTTGTTTGTTCGGAAGAAGGTCAAAGTATTTAAATAATAAATATGTTATTACACCTTGAACAGATTTTGTTAAAAATATGTATTTGTTAGTATGAACTGAGGTTATCAAGAACTGTCAAATCTCGCTCTCAAAAGATGTTAGTGGATGGCAAGCCACATTAATCATGCGATAATGACTCAAAACTTGTTTCGAATTAAATTATAGTTATTTTAGTTATAATAGATTTTGTAATAAATTTTACCGTTTACAAAATAAACGTAAAATTTAAATATTAAAAAAATTATGTTAGTACTGATTGTATTATACTTTAGTTTTTGTTCATAAATACTAAATTTTATTCTAAAACTAACGTGTATCAAGATATCGTGCATACATATAGATAAACTTAAAAATATATATTTTTTTGTTTAGTATGATTTAATACATATGGATCTTCAAAATCTGTAAATAAATAAATATATCATCACGCCTTTTACCCATTACTGGGTGTGACACTCTGTCTAAGTAGATCACGGTAAGTGATATTTTTTTGCGTGAAGTGCGATTACCAGACGTCAAATCAAGCCCCCGAAAGATATTAGTGGAGGGGGAACCACAGGGGTAGATTTAAATTGGTGAAAATCTTGTATAGATAAAATCTCCATTACAATACATTTATTAAATAAGTGGCAAAAATAAATATTGCTAAAATGCGTTTTCTGTTATTACAGGTGTTCAATTAAAAATTTATTTTATTTCTAGTTAAAACTTAATTACAATACAAAAATTTGACATGTACAGTAGCGGATTAACTAGTTTTATGTAGGTCAGATAAGTCAAGAAGGTGCCCTAAGTCTAAAGTAAAAAAAATCTGATGTGGACACCACATGACTTCCTTGTACGCGTATTAAACTATAGATATTTTTTTAATTGCACATATTTGACATAAAATCTTTTATTTTTTATTTTTTGTTCTAATCCATAGCAAACTTAATTTAAAACAAAAAAAAAAAATATATAATATTTAAATTTAGATATCTCGCTTATGCAAAAGGCTAATTTAAAAATTCTTAATATACTACACGCAGAATTTAATTTTCTAAAACTTTTATTTGCAGCATTTATTTCTAAAATTAAAATAATACCATTTTTTTCATGGAAAACTGTTAGCAGCTTCATGTAATGTGTCACTTCCGGTTAGTCTATTTTAACCAAAATCTATTATGATATTTCCATTGATATAGTAGTCTTATATACCAAATTTGGAAAGTTTTAAATTATATTTGAATATAGTTTTTCATGAAAATCTATTATAGGCTTCAAGTAAAGTACCACTTCCGGTAGTTCTAAATATAAAGTTTCAATTTTCTACGACTTACCGTTTTTTAGTTATGCGAGATACGTACGTACGCACGTACGTACATACAGACGGCAAGACGAAATTAGTCAAAATGGATTCAGGGAGGGCCAAAACACCTATTTCCGTTGAAATCTGAGAACCGAAAATTTTCGCGATTACAATACTTCCTTTACTTCGTACAAGAAAGTAAAAACAGTACTTAATTTTATTTTTTTATATTTATAAATTTATTTATGCAACTACTCCTGTGGCTCCCTCTCCACTAATATCTTTGAGGGCCGTGATTTGACGGCAGGTAACCGCACTTCACGTGAAAAAATATATCACTTACCGAGATCTGCTTAGGCAGAGTGCCACACCCAGTAATGGGTAAATGGCGTGATGATATATTTATTTATTTATTTTATTTATGCAACTCGATACAATAGGAAATTAATCCCAATTACAGTAGAGGCTTCAGACTCATCGAGTCGCAGTGTGATAGATCATATATTTTTAACTTGAGTACGATTCGGATTCAGGATCTTCGACTTCGAATGTTGTAATGCTGTAATGCAGACTACACTAGCGTATTGTCAAACATATGTTAAAAATATTAATCATTAATTAATTTAGCAAATACAAGATTTAACTTTAATAAAAACGAAAAGATATATATATATATATATACCGAGTGTCTACTTTTTTTTCCGAACTTAGGAAATTCAATGTTAAATTTTTGGTTTAGCGATATCTCTTTACCTATTACTTTTAGAATAAAATTGTACAGAAGAAAAATGTTCAGAATGAAAAACTGCATCCATAGAGTATAAGTTTGTTGTTCAATTGTTTCTTATGTCCAATTTAAAAGCAAAAGAAAATACACGCTTTAAAGCAATTATCAGAGTGCCATGAGAAATAAAACAATAATTTATTTGTTGTGTCTAAAATTATTTGACATATTGGACCAGAATTGGAAGCTTACTTTAATTTATTTATTTATTCGAGCATTTAATTTAATAATAAAATTAATTATAGCAACTATTATTTTCTTTTTTCTACACAATTTAGACAAATAAATACGTATTATTAAGTTATCTAATTTGTTTTATTTCTCATGGCACTCTGATATTTGCTTTAAAGCTTGTATTTTCTTTTGCTTCTAACTCGGACATAAGAAACAATTGAACAACAAACTTATACTCTATGAATGCAGTTTTTCATTCTGAACATTTTTCTTCAATACACTTTTATTCTAAAATTAATAGGTAAAGAGATATCACTAAATCAAAATTGTAACATTGAATTCCCTATGTTCGGAAAAAAAATATACACCCGGTATTTTTGTACATGGCCAACTACTGTTAAACAATTTTTTTTGTCAATGTAACCTTGATAAACTCTTGTTACAGACATGCAAGATAGGAGTCGACATAACATTAGGTTCAATTTATTACATATTAATATTTTTTTTTTCAATTTTCAAAACTTAGCGAACATATGCAGGTCTTACATAAGAACATAAGTAACAATGTCCGTCATTATAATAATCACTTTTATTACCCAACAGGAACGAGTCTCAATTACAGAATAATTTAACAAAAATTATAAATGTGAGAGTTTACAAAGTAAATAAAATATTGAGCGTATTATAAAATTCTATAAAACTAACAGCAAGGTTTTAATATTTATTATAACTTTTAACATTTAAATTAATTTGTTCTTCAATTCGTTCAATCTCATCTTCATAAATGCACTTGTACAAACCGCCATCTTGTTTTTGTACATGCGTAATAAGCAAATTGTAAATGAAACTTCCATTTTGTAAATCTGTTAAATGTTTGGAATAATGTTCCAAATTCAATCTATTAGCTTCTTGCGTCCATTGAATATGTGACAAGTTTGAATATTGGTCCCCTGTAACTGTACAGTTCAACATCACACTGTCGCCTTCTTCAGCGTTGTAAGAAGTGGCACCAGGTGTAATTGTTAGCACGACTGAAGGAAGATCTGTTTCCTTGAGAGTGTCCCACTTCCTACCGACTAATTCTTCTGGTGTTTCACAATAGGTCCTGTAGTCATGATTGTTGACGGAATTCAATTTGTCCATTATTGGAATTAACTTTTTGAATTTTCGGTCACATTTCCATGGATTGTTATACAATGTTAGTTGTGACCCATTAAAGTTAACAATTATTTGAGGGTCAATGTATTGTAACTTGTTGGTATCTAAGCGTAACTTTATCACTTCTGTATTACTTTGGAATGTATTTGGATCCAAGACACTTATTTCATTTTTAGAAAGCTCAATAAATTTCAGCAACTTCAAATTTGAGAATATATTAGTTGGTAAATGTTCTAATCTGTTACCATACAGAAATATGTTTGTTATTTTCTCATTATTTTGGAATAAACTTGAATCTAAGGTACTTATATTGTTAGAATGAAGATAAACTACTTGCAAACTCTTTAAATTAGAGAATATATTCCTCGGTAAATATTCTAGTTTATTGTTGTCCAGATCCAAGTACTTAAGATTTTCGTTATTTTGGAATATGCTCGGATCCAAAACACTTATGTTGAGAAACGACAGATTCAATATCTCTAAATTTGTTAAATTAGCGAAAATATTTTCTGGTAAATGTTCTAATTCATTATTAGACAGAAATAATTTTTTAAGTTTATCATTATTTTGAAATATATTAGGATCCAATTCATTTAAGTTGTTAAAAGATAAGTCAAGTACTTGTAGTAACTTTAAATTAGAAAATATACCATTTGGAAGTTTTTCTATTTTATTATCCATTAGATAAAGTTCGTTTAAATTGATTGTATCAATAAATAATTCATTGTCCAGTTCATGCAAAAGATTGATAGACAGATCTAGAATCGTTATTTCCCGCTTGAATAAAAGCAGTGCTTCATTTATATCTTCTATGTCTTTTAAATCTGTTTTGGCTATTTGTGTAACGTAGTAATCTTTAAATGTCTCGTTTGTTATGTTATTTAAAGATTTAAATACCAAATTCACAGTTAAACAATTTATATTATAATTCACACATATTATGAGTAAGATTAATATTTTGCCGATATTATTTCCACTCATTGTATCTGTTTACGATATATTTCAATCAAACTAGAGAAGCTGTAACTAACTGACTATATTTTTTTCAGTCGCTGTTTATATTGTAAAAGTTTTGAACGTTTTACATCAACGAAACTAATTAATTTCAATAAAAACAAATATTAATAGATAAAGTTATTTGTGACTTACGCAGTTCACAATGTCATGACTTTGGTTTAATTTAGTTTTTAGATAAGATTAGTTGTACAAGGTGTTTCACAACTTATGCCACTTATTTTAACCTCATACTGCAAAATAATTATTTTCATAATCTCGAACATATTAACTGAAAAAGTAGCTTTAAAATGTAACAGCTACTTTATTATACCACAAAATATATGAGAGCCCTGGAACGTCGGGGCCCGATCGGCGGTTGCCCGTCCATCGACTTAGCCAGTGTGTCACTGGACATATATATTATAAACAATTATTCTTTAAAATAAAAATCTAATGATATGGTATGTATTCACTTCATAATTTTGTCAAACATTAAGAAAACATAAATAAGAATTGGAAATACAATATACAACACTCCTTTTTCAAAATGAATATAAATAAAAATAAACAGTAGTAACTAAGTTTACTTAATTTGAGACATGTTTAAGAGTAAATTGAACCTAGTTCACAAAAGATAAATAACTGTCACTGTTCCTGATGTAATTAACTGAGTCAAATATTCAAATTATAGTACACAATTACGAATAAATATGCGTCAAAGTTGAACTAACCGCCAAGAGAATTTTTTCCCAGTTGTTGCACTGTTGCCAAGTTGGCGCCGCGTCGTGTTTTAAAGACAAGAAGAGTCTTTTATCCAGAGAAAAGTAGGTCAGTGTATTTCATTTTATAAATCCAAGGAAGCCGGCATGCTTCAGAAACTCGGATACCAATTAAAATGAAATCTTTTTTAGATGAATATAAAAATATTTACTGAAGATGTAGATTGCGAGCGATGGATAAGAAATGGTGTTGGTTTTAATTATTTCAAATATTGCAGGAGAGATTAAAAACAGCGGAAGGAATTTTTATTTGCACGTTTAAATAGAAATAAATTGAGACCTCATTCATCTATATGTAAAATACAGAGGTTATTAGAAATATGTTGCGTATATTAATCATGTAAAATATTAGTTGACATAAATATCCAGTTAAATTTGTCCATTCCGAATAAAAATAAAATTATACTGATTATTTCCGTCATCATGTTTCATCAAAATACTATATTTTTATAGAAACCGTGTATAACAACGACTATTTCCGTCATTATGTTTTAATTCAATGAACATCAATTTTTCATAGTAACAGAGTATAATAACGGTTATTTTGGTGACTGAGTTATTATAGCAATTATATAGGAACTCATAAAATAGCAGTCAATGATATTTACAAATTTTATGTATAAATAAACGATTATACCCTTGACGACATGGTATAATCACTTTCGTATATTCACTTGGGGGTTTATTCTTATTCATAACGGGGTGTATCTATGCGAGACTTTGTAACATATTAGGAAAATATATTTTTAATATTGGTATTAGCAATATAGTACAGTTGTCAATCCTTACAATAATTTGCAAATTTATAAATAAATATTCAAGTCAAGTTGTCAAATTTGTCGATTTCATTATATAAATTTGGGTTAAAAAAAATGTGACTTCCCCTAATATCCGCACTTATCGCAATTTTCTAAGGCAGAGTGCCACACCCAGTAACGGGTAAAAGGTGTGATGATATATTTATATGAATGTATTTTCAATTTGGCTTTAAGGAAATTATTATATTTTCAATTCTTCTTCGATAATTCTTGTGATTCTCGCCTAATACTTTTCTCGTTTATTTATTTAGATTTTCTGTACTACTTTATGACATACAAGTGAACCATTTTCGCCCGTCACATTCTTGACAATAGCACAGCACTCTTTAAAATAAACAAATCAGAAAAAAATCAAACATAGGCCGTCAGTGAAGGTGGCTGGAGTAGGCCCCCGTCCCAGAATCGCGCCATATAGAATTCTATTAGCGACAATAGTATCGCTGTCATATGCCAAGTCCAAATTATGATTTTACTTAATATACTCGTAGCATAACATATCCGATGTTTTTCTTGTAATAAGTTGTACATAAACGATTTAAACTACATTTCTACTGCAAAATTATAAAATAAATAAATATATCATCACGCCTTTTACCCATTACTGGGTGTGGTATTCTGCCGTAACAGAACTTGGTAAGTGATATATTTTTTCGCGGGAAGTGCGGTTATCAGTCGTCAAATCACGGCTCACGAAGATGTTAGTGGTAGGGGAGCCACAGGGGTAGATTTAATTTGGTGAAAAAGTTGTTTATCGGGTGTGGGGATCGAACCAGGGTTCTCAAGACCCACAGACCGACTCGATACCACTGAGCCATCTACCCCATTGTTATTATTATTATTATTATTATTATTTAGAAGATCCCGAGTTCGAATCTCACTCAAGTTAAAAATTATATAAACTATCACACTGCGGCTCGGTGAGTGCGGACCCTGTACTGTAATTGGGATTAAATTCCTGTTGTACAGAGTAACATAAATAAATAAATACGAAATGGGTGATTTAAAAATTGCCGTTTGCATTCATATTATAGAATACCATAGGTCGTGGTCCCACTACTAGTCCAAAATGTAAGGTAGAATTGTAGAAACATAATTGTTGTAATGTATCATGTTTTTTATTTATCATCAAATGTCAAAAACTTCTTTATTCGTTATATAATCATATCAAATACCACAATTTTGTTATATTTTATCCGAATATATCGTATTGAAACAATCAATATATTTGATAATATTGAACACATGATAACTTGTAATAAAATCAGCCATTTTTATTTAAGAAGTTTTCATATATATTATCGATTATCCCTTTGATGAGGTGTTACATTCACTAGTAATATAACTAGTGATATGGACATTATCAGTTTTTTTTATGAGTTGTATTTCCCATTTCCCTAATAATTAGAGATGTAAAACTATCGGTAATTTCAACTATCGATTATTCGATAGTGCTATCAGTAAACTATCGATATATCGATAGTACTAACGATAGTCAATTTAATTACTAAACGATAGATTTAGTTACTAAACGATGGTTTTAGTTACTAAACGTTAGTTACTAAACGATAGTTTCTAAACGATAAGTACTAAACGATACTATCGATAGTTTTTTTCTTTTAATTACTTACCGATAATACTTGGGGTAGGTGGCTTAGTAGTATTGAGTCGGCCTGTGGATCTTGAGAACCCTGGTTCGATCCCCACAGCCGACAAACAATTTTCACCAATTTAAATCTACCCCTGTGGCTCCCCCCCTCAACTAATATCTTTCGGGGCTGTGATTTGACGGCTGGTAGCTGCACTTCACGCGAAAAAATATATCACTTACCGATATCTGCTTTAGACAGAGTGCCTAAGTGCCTAATACTATCGATAATTTTTCATCTCTACTAATAATCATTCAAAATAGTATGTCAAAAATAATTTCGCAATGTCCATGCCATGTCAATGTCATGTATTTTACATGAGAATTCAGCACACTTGAGATAATTAATCAAAAATGTATGAACCTATTTATTATCAAATTAATGTTTATTATTTGAAAGGTATATTGAAACTTCAATATAAATCGTTGGATTACTGGCTTTATTGACAATGATAGTAAAAAAGGGCAACGTTTGAGCCTGGGATTTAAGCCTTTAAAAACAAGAATAACATTATTGAATTAAAATTAAAATAACTAAAAATATTGAATATTCTTTTACAGTGATTACTGTAAATATATTTTACCTGATTTGATTATTTTGTAATAAAATGTCATCAAAAGATCTAAAATAAACCGCTATGGTGAATATAGTTGTTGAAGTTTTCAATTCGTTAAATAGGTTATATTTATACCATTCTAGCATCGAAAATAATAGAAAATACTTTTGTTCCCTAGTTCGACGTACTGCTGCAAAATGTCTCTTGTATCTCGGGTGTATTTATATGGCAATAGGTCTTATTAATCAGTAGTATTTCGGATTTCTTTTTGCTATATAATACTAATATTTATTAATTTATGTTTGAACTTTTATTTATTCTATTTCATATTCCGAGGAGCTCTGATGCATTTATACGAAAATATCTTTAAATACTATTTCTACTCAAAAAAATCAATAAATTTATGACATCTCAAAAATACACCCGTATAAAAAATATTTGCCTACACCACTACTTAAGTATTTATTGTATTTAAATATTTTCCCGATATGCAACTAGTTACGAATTAATTGAGAATGAAAAATTAGCTGAAAATCAAATCAGTTCTTAAGAAAATAAACATATGTTTGAGAGGGTGTACTAAATGTGCATAAATCGAATTCGTAGCTCTTATAGTTTAGAAGTTAGCAATGATAGCCCTTCGAAATGGAGACAGTCTCTATATTGTGATTAAATTTATCATATTAAAGTATATATATTTCCTGAGATTTGTAACGGTAAAGTGTTACATTTAAAAATGGGTAGAAGACGTGGTTTCGAGTCGGCCTGTAGATTTGAGAACTCGAGTTCAAATTCCACAGCCGGAAAACATTAAATTTACCTCTTTGGTTCCCTCTAACTAACATCTCTGGAAGCCGCGATTTAACGACTGGTAATCGCACTTCACGCACATAAATATATAACTTATAGAGATCTGCTTCGATACAGTGCCACATCCAGTAATGGGTAAAAGAAAAGGCGTGATGATATATTTATTTATGTGTTGATATGATTATATGAACTACTACACTGCGGCTCGGTGTGTGTGGACGTGTACTACAATTGGGATTATGTTCCTGTTGTACAGCGTAACATAAATAAATAAATATTTTTATTTATTTTATATACCTCTGGGCTGTATTCGGCACTTTATATCCTTCATTTGAAGGCGGGTAGTGGTACTTATTATCCTACAGCTGAAAAGCACGTTTTTACTCAGTTTTCAGAAAATAAGCTTCATTTTAATTTTTATTGATAATTAATGTGTACATCAATACAGGAAAATAAGCTTTCATATTTTACATTAATTATAATTGAGAAACACAATTTTATTGTGTTATAGTGCACAGACCACTAAAATATTTAATTTTATGAAATGTTAAAAAGCAGATTGAAAATTCTTGTTTTCTTTGCAAAATAGCCATCGTATATAAAATTTAGTATGCACCTCGAGCGTAAGTAGCGTTTATGGTCATCGGCTAATGTCTCGTGCTCTAATTTTCACGCTTCGGACGATACACGCCCTTGGTACATGAATAAGTATTATATATTCCGAAAGATATTTGCAGCTTTTAAATAGATACAACTGTCTCTATGATATTGCAATGATTTACATTTTATTGCCGTTATCTGTCTTTTATTCTGCCTCTGTTTAGCTAAACTATTCTATGTTTTGTATTTCACACACACCACAAAAAAATACAAAATACGTATCACATGTGGAATCGAAGTTTATACTGATTTTGAAACAAGGAATTAAATCAGACCATGCCGCCAACTTTTATGTTCTTTTGAGCTATTCGAGCGCCTACAGACAGATTTTAATTAAATTCTGAATTCTATCCTGAATGTGATACCTAATGCTTACGAACTCAAATCATTTACGGAAAAATATAAGGTACATTCAATGTATTTGTAGTCTGGTAGGACGGCTAGGCGGTACTCGAGTATAATACTTGAAAGTACAGCTAAAAGCTACTACTTTGTAGACATATGCGACTACTTTTCAAATATTGATACCTTTACTTGTACTTGAAACATTTTTCCTTGATACTCTTACTCTACTCTAAATTGTACTTTAAGTGTATATTTAAAAATTTCAGAGTATTTATAAATATTACGTTTTAAAAAATATATTTTTTCGATACTGCCCAGAAAATTAGTACTTTCTGATTACGTTTTAGAAAAATTCGTCTTTATTTGTAAAGTTTTACCGATCCTTAACAGCAAAAAACGTTGAAACAGTGAATATTTCCATGGTAATCACTTTATTTATTTTCCGCAAATATTTTTCATTCCTATGTCAAATCATGAATAATTTGTCATTGAATATAATAAAGAAAATAAATATATCATTACGCCTTTTACCTACTACTGTGTGCAGTACTCTGTCGAAGCAGATCAGTCGTCAAATTACGGTTTCCAAAGATATTGATGAATGGGCAGCTAAAGGAGTAATTTAAATGTGGTGAAAACTGTTTGTCATTGACAGTCACAAAAAATAATTGTACGTTATACATTTTGAAAGTGTCTTTATTGGCCTCTTATAGTTTCAAAGTTAGCTTGCGACTCGCGCTAGAATAATTCTTGCTCACCAAGTAAACTATCACTGTTAGGTCTTCTGACGTAAATAACTATTTTGGTATTTTTTTGTAAAACTAGTTAATAATATTAATTATGAAATTGATTTCCGTTTTTAAGTTTGTAATGAGAATTCACCACACGTCACTGTCAACCAATAGGATAGAATTTGTTTGAAAATGAACCAATGAAATGTACATTTCGTCGGAAATTCATCGCTGGTGCAATTGATAACGGAAATACCACTGTTAATAATATCCTTGGTTACGAATAAAATAAATGATATTTTCAATATTTTCATAAACGTCAATTGAAAAAATCTGTCATTCTACATTTTTTCAGTGTACATTTAATATTCAAAATTTTCATCACTGTAATACCTAATTAATAATGTGCAAATTAATACCTAACTATTCTTGTTAATTAACTCTTGTTTGATAAATTCTCAAACCGAATACAACTCGTAGTATGAAAATTGACAGATAATAATTTGACATAAATTATGAGTTGTTATGGAAATGGAAACATAACGAGTGCGAAGCACGAGTTGTGTTTCTTATTTATATATGAAAATAACCTCTCTTCTCTTTTATTCTATTTGTGTTTCAAAATTTATATTCATAACCAAAGAAGCATCCCGACAAATATTGTAGAAGTACTTATTAATGAATATTAAATATAAATTTAACTTTATTTATTAAAAATTTATTTAATCATTATATATAATATTTAAATTAGGATCGGTTTCAACAATAAAAGTTGAATTTTTAATTTGGGTTAAATAAATAAAAGCAAACCAAAATTATCTACATGTCAAATGTAATAATTGACATTGCTGACATACATTCGATTTGCTTTTATTTATTTAAAACAAGTTTAAAATTTAACTTTTGTTTGTGAAATCGGTAAAATAAGCCAGAAAAAGTTATTTAGTAGCAAAATCAACAAATGCTATGTGAGGATATCGTTGAATTTAATTTATTTCCATTTGGCAAAATTTTGTAGATTCATTGAACATATTGAAATTTTATTGTGTAGTTTTTAAAACATCCTGACACATTTGGCAACGTATATTTTCTATCAAATCTTTTAAAATCAAATAACAGTAGTAGGAAAATGAGTTATGCATATCTTTTATTTAAAACAATTTAGAAATGTTTGACAATATAACTAATATAATATAGTAGATACTTAGATCAAATGAAATACCTGAATATAATTTCAAAATTTGTATAAAATATTCTTACAGAGAATATTTGTTCCACTTCCGTATTGCTATTAGACAATTTATATAATGATTCTTCTCCTTCTTGATGCAGATGAGTGATGCTATTGTCTTCCGTGCTTGACTACTCAGACTCAGGAGTAATATTTTATTCGGTACAAGCGTCTATATTTCATTTTGCTACCTTGCTAGAACATTTCGCGCGAGCTGTGTTATGTGCTTCAGTTTATCACGATATCACGGAATGTTCATTCAGTCCTACATTTTACGACTTAGAGTATTGGGCTACAAATCTTTGCGATTTGATACGAAGATATATTTTTCATAACAAATAATGCATCATGTTGACTGTCAAATCTATCTAAATAATTTTAAAGAAAATACTTCAAATAAAAGTGGTATAACATTTAGTTCTTCAAATCTTTATTTTGAGATATTTTTATGTAAAATAATTTAATAATATCTGACAGTGTATACATTTGGAGATTTTAATAGTAACATAATTATATTTAGTCCAAATAACGGTACTCATAGATAGATATAAGTGAATGGTTAGTTGCAGGATGAATATAATGAATAAATTTCATGTATGTATTTCTACAATAAAAGAAAAATGTTGAATTATAAAATACTTGCAAATATTAATATTTACATACATTTTTATCATGTTGATCAGAGTAGACGTCTTTTTAAAGGAAAAATTGTATAGAAATTGATAGACAAAAAAGTAAAATTAAAGCAATCATAATGTAGTATTTACTTAAAAATCTATTTTTATTGATCTCCGACCGGGTGTAAAATTGGCTTGTAACTGACTGTCTTCAGTTCGTAAGATAACTGTTTAATAACAAGATGTCATTAGTGGCGGATGGCACAGCAAAGATCGGTTAAAATTACTTTACGCACATTGCAATGGTTATGTTGGTTGAATATATAGTTTGACTTTTCTTCACAATGTACATCTTGTGAAAAATAAACATTGTGAAGAAAAGTTCAACCAACATAACTAATCTTCACGTAACTCGATCTATATTTTTAGTTGCAATGGTTAGCTTAATAAAATAATGAATTTTTCAGTATTCAAGAATCCCAGTTTAAAAGGCAATAATTTCGATATTTTTGTTAATATTTTCGGTTGAAAATAAAATAATGTATGAGACACATACGTGAATAGTTATTTGTATCACTAGTCCAGAAACTGCTATTTTGCGAGTACGAGTATATTTTGAAAGGCCTCGCCTGCGGCTCGTCCTTTCAAAATATACTCGCACTCGCAAAATAGTTTCTGGACGTGTAATACACAAGATTGTTCGCGCCGACGTTTTTGTAAATTTAATAAAAAAGTATAATTTATTACTCACATTCTAAATGTCAGGGAATTTTTTTTTATGTTGGTATCATCTAAATGTCAGAACTGTACTTTTAATTTTAATTAATTATTTGTTGTTCATCAATTTACATCTTCAATAAGTTTAATTACACTGTACACTTTATTTAATAAACGTAAAACATAATTCATTTCTTTGTCTATTTCACGACTTGTCATTCTAGTATTATAACCTAAAAAATCAACATATTTTATTTGGATTTTACATTGCTAATTCAATTATAATTACTTACAATTTTGTTTAAAATATATGTATAAATATTCTGTTTTCTTGTATTGAAAATACTCAACTATGAATATTGTATCATAATATGTTTACGCCAATGCAATATTTTGACATTTCGTACGTTCAGGGGTTCGCTATACTAGTGATGCCAACATATAACCATAAAAAGTCACTAATTTTTGCCGGCCTTGGCCGGCAACACATGGTTTCCGGACGATTTTTAGTTATGTAATACTGCTAATGCCGGACGGTGGCGCGAAAACATCTTTAGTCACTCACGAGTCCTAAATCACCGCTCGTAAACAAAGACTAGCTGTACGTACAGGTATCGTAAATATGTTAACTATTATTTATTTTTTACAGATTTAATAACATGGTATCGGAATTTTGATATCTGTTAAAATATTTATTTATTTGTATTTTCGTAAAATCAATTTAACATCAATATGCAAGCTTACGTGCATAACATGTAATTAAATCATGTTTACTTTATTCATTTGATTTAAACACTCCTGTCGTCGAGTATCAAATTTCAAGTTCGTGAAAAAACTATTGCTCTCATTACTAAGTGTACAAATAACCATTTCCATTTTGTAGACCATCTTTTTACTTCCTTGTACGATGCAAAGGAAGCATTATAATCGCGAAAATTTTCGGTTTTGAGATTTCAGCGGAAATATCCATTTTGACCATCCCGGAATCCATTCTGACTAATTTCGTCGTGACATCTGTACGTACATGTATCTCGCATAACTCAAAAACCGTAAGAAAGTTAAAATTTTGTATTTAGAACTGTTATAGCATATAGTTATGCACCTGCCTTTTTGGTCATTATATAACTTCAGGAAGTGGTACTTTACTTGAATCCTATAATAGATTTTAATGAAAAACTATATTAAAATATAATCCAAAACTTTTCAAATTTAGTATATAAGACTACTATATCAATGGAAATAACATAATAGGTTTTGGTTAAAATGGACAAACCGGAAGTGATACATTACATGAAGCTGCTAAGAGTTTTTCTTGAAACAAATGGTATTATTTTGATTTTAGAAATAAATGCTGCAAATACATGTTTTAGAAAATTAAATTCTGCGACTAGCGCATTAAGAATAATTAAATTATTTTTTCTATAAGCGAGATATCTAAATTTAAAAATTATATATTTCTTGGTTTTTGTAATTAAGTTTGCTATGGATTAGAACAAAAAATAAGAAAAAATAAAAAATTTAATGTCAATGTCAAATTACGTCAAATAATCCAATTTATAATAAAAAATGTAGGTATAGTATAATACGCGTAGAAGGAAGTCATGTGGTGTCCACATCAGATTTTTAAAATTTAAATTTGCGTCACAAAATCGTAGATATATTCCTGATTTAAGCTGTTAATTAAAAACAACCCTACTAAATACCATTAACAAGAAGATTCACTTTCATCTACAAATTGTAAACTCGACACTCGTCCTCAGTCTAAAGTTTACGGCCTAAACCTTAAACCTCCATTCCAACATTTCACATCTATGAGTATTTTCCCTCATTCTCATTGACCCAGCTTCTCAACATTCTCCTTCTCCTTCTCCACTCTTTCTCTCCATCTCACTCTCTCTTTCTTTCTCTCTCTTCCGTTCTAGTTCCAACTTTGGCCGCAGCGGCGCCAGCAACAGCAGCGTCGCGGCGTCAAACAGAATAGGATCGCTATACCACCGCCATCTAACGATATGGCGAGGAACTTATGGCTCCCTACAGAGCTTTTAGCGCGAGTTTCAATGAGCCCGCAGTGTTACTTTAGTCAAGTTGAGTGTAGAATACTTTGTTGGGCTTATCAATGATTTTGAAAATTTTGTGACTAACTTCATAAGGGTTTTATGGTTTAAATGAGAGCTGGTTTTGTTGGAACGGAAATCTTTTGTCATTTTCATGCTGTGTAATATTAGTTGGCGAATATGTTTTTAATGTTGTTTTTGAAGTGCTCTTTAGTAATTTTATGAGACATATTAAAACTTAAACTAGAAAAATTTACATGGTATTAAGGGTGAATAAATAGCGATCGCCTAACTCTATTTTTAATTATCAAATTTTACTAAATTATTTTGAAATAAAAAATATTAAATAAAATTCTAGGCAAAGTCTCACAAAATTCAGCCTCCGAGTCACCTTATGAGGGCATCGTCGGAGGCCGGCCAGCACAGTTAGTAACCATGGACGCGTTTCGCTCTTGTTAGAGCTCATCAGCATGGTATAACTCACTTCTTCACCTAGAACAAAGTTCATGTGAAGAAGCTGGTGACGAAGAACTGTGCCAGCAGAGAATAAGATCTCTAACAAACGGTAAGATGACATGATAAGTTCTGTCGAACCATTAATGCCATCTACCGAAAAAATGAAAAGCTACGCAATAGCAATTTAATAACAACAAAGACAAAATTAATTGTCATTCATGTACTTGGTGAGACTAGGTATAATAAAAAATATTAAATAAAATTCTAGGCAAAGTCTCACAAAATTCAGCCTCCGAGTCACCTTATGATACCTAGTCTCACCAAGTACATGAATGACAATTAATTTTGTCTTTGTTGTTATTTAAATTGCTATTGCGTAGCTTTTCATTTTTTTCGGTAGAGGGCATTAATGGTTCGACAGAACTTCTCATGTCATCTTACCGTTTGTTAGAGATCTTATTCTCTGCTGGCACAGTGCTTCGTCACCAGCTTCTGCACATGAACTTTGTTCTAGGTGAAGAAGTGAGTTATACCATGCTGATGAGCTCTAACAAGAGCGAAACGCGTCCATGGTTACTAACTGTGCTGGCCGGCCTCCGACGATGCCCTCATAAGGTGACTCGGAGGCTGAATTTTGTGAGACTTTGCCTAGAATTTTATTTAATATTTTTTATTATACCTAGTCTCACCAAGTACATGAATGACAATTAATTTTGTCTTTGTTGTTATTAAATTATTTTGGCAAAAATACGTATATTATTATTTTAATTATTGATTTAATATTACAGTTTTTTTTATATATATCTTTATTTTCTACTAGAGAATAGACAGTGCTTATAAAAGATATGATGTATATTTTTGGACATATAAATATAAATATAATTTTTAATATTATCAAGGTCGATCATGACGTCAGCTCTGAAGTATTTAACAACTTTAAGGTAGGTTATTACAAATATTACTTTATTTATAAATATAGACAGCTATTTTAACACTAACATTATTTTTCATTCTTATCTTGCATTATATTCAAGTACTTTTTTATACTTTACAATATTAGGCGCCCGTTTAAATATTGCTTTAAAATCACATTATACTCCAAATGACATTTATTAATACAATTTTATTATTAGTATTATTTATCAATTATCGGACAGACGGATTATCTGTCATTTTATCCTAACCTTGATAATCGGCTATACAATGAGATAGGTGGCTCATTAGTATCGAGTCGGCCTGTGGATCTTGAGAACCCTGGTTCGATCCTCACAGCCGACAAACATTTTTCATCAAATTAAATCTACTCCTATACCTCCCCCTCCATCATCATCTTTGGAAGTCGTGATTTGACGGCTGGTAACCGCACTTCACGCGAAGACATATATCAATTATCGAGATCTACTACGGCAGAGTGCCACACCCAGTAATGGGTAAAAGGCGTTATGATATATATATATATATATATATTATCATACAGCGTGGGATAATAGTTATTTATGTAACAAGTGCGTAAAGCTATATTTTGTCGTACGAGTATGAGTTTTGTACGAATAAGCCAACGACGAGTTCTACAAATCAATAAAAATATACAATAATTAATACAATTATAATGAATTACGAAAAATTTTAATATATATTTTTCGAAGCAACGTAGGTCCCTATAGCAACAGGGCCATTCTGATCCAGGGGTGCAAGATGTGCGAGGCGGCAAGCCAAAGGAGCGGCAATGGCTGCCCGCCCTACGTTTAATTTTTTCCAGAAAATATTAAAGAGCGTTATAAATAACTACTGTCTACTAACTACTGCCAAGTCCGTCAGTACGGTGGTGTGGATAGCAATATGGAATTCGAGTCCGGAGATCCCGAGTTCGAATCTCACTCAAGCTAAAAATTATATAAACTATCACACTGCGGCTCGGTGAGTGCGGACCCTGTACTGTAATTGGGATTAAGTTCCTGTTGTACAGAGTAACATAAATAAATAAATAAATAAAAAAACAAAATTACTAGTAAAATAATTAATAAAAATTATTCTGATTGTTCTAAATTGATACCTTATTTAAAAACTACTCTATGTATCTGGTTACCGGAATTTTAAACAAAACGTCGTGCGTTGCGTCGGATCTCAACCTGTTGGGAAATATGATTTTGTTTTGTCACGACGTGCAAGATTTTGCAGGAAATGACTTATACCGAATCTAGTTTACTGAACAACTAACCCACATTACATGTATTACAATTGTCATCATTAAATCATATAATTCTTTGCTAGATGTGCGGTAATGCACTGAATGCAAGAATCGACTATTTTGTGAATAAAAATGAATAAACATCGAACATTTTACCTCTACAGGTACAAACACAATATATTATTAATTATGTATAAAACAAAATATAAACGTTTCTTAATTAAATAAATTTTGCTGTCATTTGTAAATGAGTAACTTAAATGTCCAAATTTATATCTGTTTTGTGGTTTATTAAGATAAATTTTAACTGATAAGTCATAAATAATCATTGGATATACACACGTATACGTCATCTTTATATCTCTTTATACTATATAATTATAGTTATTTGTATACCTTAGACTGTGAAATGATTTAGCCGTTTAGTGAATTAGTGAATAGTGAACTTATAGGTCACGGCATAGTTGAAGTAAATTAATTCCTGAGCACGCCAACATGTTACACGGTCGAGATGTGCGCAATATTTTTTCTATTCTCGTTATGTCATATCGTTTAACGTATTGGTTCCCATGGCGCTAAATAACATCTTAATCATATGTTGGCAAGCTGTGGCTTCGTACGTTTTAGTTACGACAGGTAACAACTGATATATTAAATACGGTGTGAAGTTTAGTTTTTAAATCATTCATCAAAATTTACATTTTTGTTGTTGTTTTAATTTGCGATCGTAAAAGAAATATGGTCTGTGAGTTGTTTTATAAATTCGATGGATACTCGTTTATTACACTCGTGATTAAAGAGACATTTATAAAACTTGTTACATAATATACTGTTATTCTACAGTATTATGTACATTAAAAAATGACAATATGTTTTACAAATTTTAAATTATAACTATTTTCGATCTGTAAATGAAATAAAATAGTCTTCTTCATCATATTTGAAATTTATTTCCAACAAATATTTGAATTTAAGATACGTTGCCAATGGCTGTTTCAACGGTCGTCGCTAACAGCAATGTAAAATTAATTACTTTTTCCCTAAAACACTACCCTACTACCCAATGACCTTAAAAACTCCTCTCTCTCTCTCTAAACAAACTCTATAACTCGAGCTTAAATGCGTTTCCAATTAGTGCCCTCCTACTCGCTTACAAAACTGTTTGTTGTCCGTGCACCCGCAATTGTTTCTACATTATTTATGCAAGATAAGCTCTGCACATCCAAACAGTACACTTCGCGTAAACTCAGTGCAGTCCCACTGCTCTAATTTCCGACCCCATTTCTGCGATTACACCCACAATGACCTGAATAGCGCGGTGAAATATGTGACTGCTATCTTTAAACCGCAGATGAAATTAAATTGTTGTATGTATTATCAGCAAAAATTAGGAACAGGATGTTTTTGCTGAAATCGCTTAACATGCTACTACATAAGTTATTCTCTAATTTAGATTAAAAATAATGCATGTTTCCATTATATAATATTTTGCATTAAATTTAAATGAGGGCTATATCAAATAGGAAGATAGTAGGGCAACTGAAAGGTAAGTTAAGCACGAAAATTTTTTTAATAAGTGTAATTTCGTCTAAATCTTTACAGAATATGTCAAATTTGAAGTCAGATATCAGAAATTAAATTGAATCTAATGTTATATTGGAGCTACATTGCCTATAATCGTAGCGATTGTAGGCGTAGTTTTTCAACTTTGAAATGTATTAAGCAATACTTGCGTAGCTCAATAGGAGAAAATCGTCTGACCGAACTTGCGCTATTGAGTAGTGCTGTCAACTGGTCCCGGTATTTTTTTGAACGGTCTTTTAACCGATCTTTAACCGGTCTTTTAGCCGGTCTTTTAACCATTTGGTGAATCCGGTCTTTTTTAGGACCGGTCTTTTCCTATTAGAACCAGTCTTTTTTAAATCTTCAAGTTATTTATTTTTAGCAAATTAAATTGTCACTTTTTTTCAAAGAAATAAAGAAACGTTAATTCAACATTAGCCGATTATTTTCCAACCCTTTAAAAAAAAGGTCGGCAACTTTTTCTAAGACTAAATCCCCTCCCCCCTACCACGAAAGTAAGGTCCAGCTACACCACTACGTTACAGAATTCACAAATAATGAGAGATTTTTGTACGCATTTTTTTTATCACGAACATGAGGAATATGTAGAAAATAAACCATTGCTTTAACTACATCCTTTACCTAACTAATAGTGGAATTCTGCATAAATCCATAAGTTTTATGGATTCTTAAATCTGTAAATCACAACAAAACGACTGACGTTATGATATATTTTCTATTTATCAACAAATATTGATGCGATTTTGTTCATTATTTATAGATTTATAAATCTATAAAGTTACAAATTCATCACAGAATTCCACTATAAATATTGTTCTGCTATGGATAACTTCTTGATTTTGTTAGTAAATATGTTATAATATGAAGTATATTTTCAAAAATAATAAGTGGAAAATGTATTGAGATTTTCTCAATCTGATAATATACATTGCTTTGTGCTTAGAGGCATAACTTATTCCCAAATGTAATTATTTCATAAGTTATGAATATACGAATGGGTGTTCACATATCTGTAAATAAACTAATCATAAAGTTATGATTTATATGTATATAATATGTATACTTAAATAAATGTATAGAATATCACGAATTATGGAATAGAATATGTGTATAGTTGAAAGCCGTATGGTTTAGTAGTAATGATATTATCGCCAATGTTCTACGATTAGTACAGTTTCCATTTAATTTTAATAGATACTGTAATGTAAAATACAATACTATGGAACTACTAATTACATTTATGACCGATATCGCAATCTCGTAACAAAGTTTCTAATAAATGTACATGCCAAACCGTGGCTTACGTTATAAACAATGGAATGAAATAGAGCTCTTATAGTTGGCAACCTGTAGATGTAGTGTTGCTAACTATTGAATAAACTAGAAATCCGCCATATAGCAATGCTGAAATGTAGTTTGCATGGGTCAACTTCACTGAATGCTTATTATGTCCGTTTCATTCCATCATTTTTAATGCATATTTGATATATTACCAATTCAATATATTATCAGTACATTAATGACTAGTTGCACAATCTTTAATTTAATTTAATTTTGAAGGATCGTTAAGAAGAAATTATCGAATCAAATATTTCACAATGTGTAGTTACTGATATATTTGATACTGATTATTGAAATTTAAAATAACTCTGTTTAATTCGCCATAAAGATTAGTAATATGTATTGTTCTATGCCTGGTTGTAATTACATGTAAAAAAAGAATTGATACATTACTATTCACACATTTCTAAAACCATAAATTTATATTATTCTTAAACATATCTTAAGAACATACTCAGATAAAAATATATTTCCATGTCATTATATAAACATTAAAGGTTGATCTTGCAATCTTTAAAAAAAGGTCCTAATAAGTTTATTCATATAAAGAAAAAAAACCATCAAAATATCATCAATGAAAGAATTAAACAATCCTGCAATTTCAATATATGCCCTTAAGTGCTAAAATTAGTTGTAATTCTTGTTATTGGCTGTTTACTTAATATTGCAAATTTATTATTGTCTACTACGGTATGAAACGCTCATTCTTTAAACCATCTTCTGTTTTGCACAGTATATATATATAACAACTTTTCTTAGTTCAAATTTTTGATTTTGAGCCCCGGTTCATAGTTATTGGCGTTTTTTTTTTGTTGTTAGAAAAATCGTCATTATTCCCTTATTTTAAAGAATATTTAAAAAATACAAAAACTTTCAGTATTTATTTTCGGTCCTCTAAAACATTTATTTTTTATTTCATCAAATAACAAAATGGCGCGCGATCAAAAATTTCAAATCAAGATAATTTGAAAACCACTCGATCGATTTAAACATTTATAAAATTCTTAAACTATCTACTATAACATTTGTCTGAAACATTTTTCTCGATCTGTCCAAAAAAAGTTTTATTCAAATTTTAACAAACTGGAACAATCATTTAATACAAAGTAGGCTTGCTGCCTTAACTAAGTCCCGGTATCCCGATTTTATAATTTAATTTGATTTACAATAATTAAGTATTTCCGAAACAAATAATAATTAAGTAATCCGGATTAGTTACCAGTGACTTTATATAACAAGGGATATTGTAAACAATCCAGTGCAAATTTGTCTTCTTTGAAATCATTTAGGAATTGTATAAGAGAACTTATTTAAATATTCTTCCTAAATGTTTGTATATTAACACTCCGATTTAAGCCACAGGGTTAGTTTCCATGTGATGAAAATTATTTGTCGGCTGTGGGAATCGAATCCGAGTTCTCAGTTCCACAGGCCGACTCGATACTACTCAGCCACCTACCTCAGTAAAATTAATATTAAGAAATGGATGACGTATTAGATTTCTAAGTGTTTCTTTTATATAAATTAATGTGACGAAAACGAGTAGAAAAAATCTACCACTTCTTATTGCACTCTGAAACTTTGCAATTCGAATACCTACTCTTATTTGAAGGCAATTTGACACCACCGCTAAATCCCCTATTAATCAACTTTAACGACGTGTGTTATTTGATACACCTACTATTTTTTTTCAGTTTCTTTCTCCAGCTTTTTTAAAGCTGTACTTACAAGCAATTTTATTATTACAGTAATATAAAATTAGATTTCGGCCGAAATAGGTAACCATACGCCAATTACATGAGTCGAATTCTATTTGTTATTTGAATCAGATCTAATTTACACTTATCAGCCTATATGACTGACATTGGCTTACTTTACTTACTTTACTCTCTCACTACTACATATACGTATTAAGATCCAAATGTAAGTAATTTAGAAGTGACATGAAGTTTATGGAAGCGTTGGAAGCGGAGATCCGCATAAAATTATGAAATTTTTTTATTTTAAATTTTTCTTTTTATCTTATCAATGTTTCTTCAATATTTATTACAACTATAAATAAATTCAAAACAAGTGCTTCGATTTGTTTTCTACTTTAGGCAACCAAACATAACCGAGTTCAATTGAGATTTAAAAGCATGGCTTGGAAGCTGCTCAAATATCGATTTCACTGGTCGAATATTTATTTAATTATTTATTTATTTATGTTACACTGTACAACAGGAATTTAATCCCAATTACAGTACAGGGTCCGCACTCACCGAACCGCAGTGTAGTAGTTTATATAATTTTTAGCTTCAGTGCGATTTGAATTCCGTTTCGCTATCCACACCACCGTACTGACGGACTAAATATGTTGATAATTACATTGTAATTAACGTATGTGCATTCAATATTAGTTATACTATGCATGGAAGTTTTTTAAAAATCAATTCCAAATTGTATTATTATTTTTTATACGTAGCATGTTATTTTAGCTTCGAAATTGATTTACAGCTACATAAATTAAACTACTAAATGCTGTTTGTCACGTTTTTTTTTATTTGAACTGATTTAAGTGAAGCAAGTGGAAAATGAATATGATACAACAAACAAGACATTTTCGTACGTATTATTATTCAAATTAAAAAAATTATTATTATTATGGGGTAGGTATCTTGTGGATTTGAGAACCCAGGTTCAAATTTTCACAACCGACAAACAGTTTTTACAACATTAAAATTATTCCAGTGGCATCCCCTTCATGAATATCTTTGGAGGCCGTGATCTGACGACAGATAACCGCACTTCACGTGAAAAAATATATCACTTACTAAGATCGGTTTTGGGCTCACCATATTGGGTAAAAGGCGTGATGATATATTTATTTATATTAATTGTAATTTTTTTAGCACTGTTTTTTGCTTGTCAGATGTATAGATTTATAAGAAACTTTGATAGAAGATTGAAATAATGGTTCTTAAATTTTAAAGAAACTTATTTAATTTTTATTACGTTTTTAATATAAATGTCAAATCAAATGAAATGTAATTCTATTTGTCATAATAATTTATCAAATATAACATTTCGCTATAAGAAAAACAATTTGAAATTTTCAAAATTAATCGAATATTTTTTAAAATGATTTATTACCTACTTGTTTAAACGGGTATACAGATGAGTTTTTATTTTATTTTTAAATTGAAATTTTAAGAACCCTCACAGATACAAATTTAGTAAAATTATTAAAATAATCCCACATAGAGACACAATTTTAGTGATATGTTTATTGTTCCAATATAATGAAAAGATAAAAGTGAAAGTATAAAATCAACGATTTTTCTTTAAATAATTTTAATTTAAAAATAGTGATAGATACAGAAAAATATTTCAACAATATTTCAAATAAAAAAGATTCATACCTTTAGTGATATAACAGAAATGTGATACTAAAACTTAAATATATCTGCAATATCACACACATTCTTTTCTGATTTCATATTTACTAATAATACTAGTTTTACACAATATAAATTATAAGCTTAATTTGTTGATATTATATTTAAAATAATTGTTATACCAAATTCTAATAGGAAAACTACTGGATTTAATATTTATTTCAGTAAATACCAAGGTAAATAATTATAACATAGCAAGCTTAACATTGTTGAAATAAGAACTATCTTAACTATTTTTGATTAAATTAAATTAATTAAAATCATATTTTTAAAATCGTCGATAATATAACTTTCATCTATATACACATCTATGCATTAATATGGAAAAACAAACAAATCTCTAAAATCGTCTACTAACTAACAAAACCTTGATAATTTAATCAACAAAGTATCTCTTACGGTTCTCGAGGTCTTAATGCTGACTAAAATAAAAAAAAAACACTCTGTAGAGTTTATAGATAAGAAATAAATTAATTGCCATAAACAAAATTTATATGTATTAAAATATAAAATAAAAGTACTCACACTCAATGTTCCATACTCCAACGTATTCCTCTGCTGCTTAATTAACCTGCTCAACCTCTGCGTCCTTTGCGCCGTGGTCATCTTGCCTCCACAAGCATCCACCTCCTCCGTGGACCTCTTCCTATACTCCATTCCTTCCATGGGACTCAACCTCGTAGGACTATGCCGTGTGGGCGTCACCGTGCTCAACGGTACTGTCCTCGCAATAATCGTCTCACTTCTTACACTCCATGAGCTACTCCCATACTTCTTTTGATTCATGAGGTCTCCAATGCTTCCTCGGACGCTGCAGCTCCCGGTGGTGTTGACTACCGAGCGGGAGAGATGTGGACTGTGAGGAAGCGAGTCGTAGCCCTTGGAGGTCGAGGCAGAGAGACGGTTGCTGGCTGTGGTGGACCGTACCAGATCTGGGAGACCTGAAGAGGTGAGCTTATCCAGCTCAGACATGGAGGACCCACGCCGCATGACAAGGCGAGAGTCCGGCTTGTGTTTGGATTTTTTGGCGAGAGATGCAATTGATCTATCGATGAAGGAAGTTAGATGGTGTTGGATGCAAGTGAAAGATCGTTATGGAAATATTTACTAATTTACCTCACTCATATTGTATTAAAAGTAGATGCACTTACTCCCAAAATTTTGTTAAAAACAATTGTATTTTGTGAAAAAACCTTTCTTTTTACTAAATACATCTCCGGCGAAATAAACATCGCGTACGAGAAAATATTGATTGCAAAGAATGAGAGGAAACAAACTTTTCGACTATTCTTCTTTAGATTTCCTAAATTTTGGCTGATTCCCAAACTTACTACGAATAGTATAGATATCTACATTCTGTTTTAAGCTTTATGCGTTGAATGTTGTCAGTATACATTGTGTCTAACGGATAATAATAATACATTTGGTTAAAATTTTCGAAATTAATTGTAGAATTTAGTAAAAGCAAATATCTGTGCGTTTACTATAAATATAATTATAGTCCAATTCATGTGATTTTGGGCTCGTACATTTAAATAAGTTTTCTTTCATAGTGATTACTGAAGAAGTGTATCACAAATTAATTTTTACTACATTGTTACGTGAACAAAAGTATAGATACTACAATTAATTAATACACTTTTTGAGCGGCGAGAATATGTGGAATATATAATCGTGACATTTGTTGATTTCTTAATGTATGCACTTATTATGTAGAATTTTTATAAGAATTTGACAATGATCGCTTCAAAATGTATATACCTTTTCTACCATCTAATTTTCTTCGGATAGAAAATATGAAAAGTAAAAGTGAAAATATAAAATCGATGTTAGAAAATTAACATTTTTAATTGAAGATTTTTTTAAAACAATTAAGAAATATTGAACATGAAAGATATACACATTTTTTTTCTGCCATTTTCTGATGAAACTTGATCACCAGCTGTCTACAAATGTTGGCAAGTTTTAAAAAAAATGTGTAGTACTTCAGCTAAAAAGAATTTTTGTAATCTTAATTTTTTAATAAAACAAGTAACAAAATAGTAATAATAAATAAGAAACACATTACTCAAATCCAAAAGAATATTTTCAACAATTTAAATTATAAAAAATTAACCGGTCAATAAATCCAATAATTAATAATTATTTTGAAGACAGTTATATTTTGTGCAAGTATTAAATTTAACAATGCTAAACTTATTTGACTTTTATAATTAATATATAGTAAAGTAAATATTTCCGTAACTCTTCTATACAAAAATATAACCTGGTGGACGATGCCTTCATCGTAAACAAGCTCGCTTTAAGCGGGAACAACAAAGCCCACTCCGTGCTCCTGTCACTTCTGTCGTCGTTCGCCATCTTGTTTCTTCTTCACAACAACAACAAAACACTACCAACAACACTATCGTCACCACGATACTATCCCATCAGCATCTGCGTCCTTCTGTCACACAACCTAATCAAGTCACCAAGGGAACAACACAGACTATAATCACAATGTGCACGAAGTCCAAGTCACAACTTTCACTACGAGGTTTAACTTGAGTTTGATCCTACGTTTAAGCGCTGTTTCGTTAGTGGGGATTACGGCGCGATGTGAACACATAGCACATATGTCCTGTGTGAATGATAACAGTTTTTAAGCCTGGTAATAATATGCTAACATTATCGCGAGTGAGATTACAACGCGTTGTGAGTGTGGCTACACGCTGACCAAGTTAAGATTGTTTGTGGTTTATTCGTTAGCTGGATTCTTCCGTTGTGTGAAGTGTTGATTTAGCAAATGTTTTTGTTGTGAAACCTAATTATTTCTCATTAACTTTTAGTTTGTAAATAAATTGTAATGTTATATATAAATTCAAGTTTTTTATATTTGAAGATATTGTTTAGGTGTTTAATGGATGGATACCTGAATGTAATGTATTTTGTTGACATATTTTTGTTTTTCAATTTATTTCGCTTTTATACAAGGTGTTTCTATACTTGATTATTAAACTTTCAGAGTATAGTACTGATAAAGAAAAAAAGTTTTTTTTTAATTTGCAAAATTCGGCAAAGCTTATCTGAAGTAAACATTTTAAGTACCACTACTTTGATAGTTATTTCTAATAAATTAATATTTAAATTATAATTGTAAATACTACAAATAGTCTTTTTATAATGTTTTACTGGAATAATGTATAAATTAACTATTGCAGGAATTACAATTGTAGCTTAATTATTATATTAATATATTCTATACTTGATTATTAAACTTTCAGAGTATAGTACTGATAAAGGAAAAAAGTTTTTTTTAATTTGCAAATTTCGGTACAGCTTATCTGAAGTAAACATTTTTAGTACCACTACTTTGATAGTTATTTCTAATAAATTAATATTTAAATTATAATTGTAAATACCACAAATAGTCTTTTTGTAATGTTTTACTAGAATAATGTATAAATTAACTATTGCAGGAAATACAATTGTAGCTTAATTATTATATTAATATATTAGAAAAAAAAACATAACTACAAATGATTACTGCAAGTGATTTGAATTGTGCGAATTAAAAGAAAAAACCTTGTTGTTTTATTATCGTTATATCATATAATATATAGTATACAGGGTGTTAATTAAAAATCTGGCCATAGGCGTTTAACATGGGAAATCAGTTTTTCCTTGCGCGTTGCTTCCCAATTGATTTTAGACAAAAATTCTTCAAATAAAAGTTGTAAAGCTTAAAATTCTGCATATAAACCACTAATCAGATTTTATTTGTTGCATTTCATAACTGAGAAAATAAATTTTAAAGATTTTTGAAAATTGCTTATTTGTAGCGATAGCCATGGAACTCAAACAAAATTACAAGCAATTGTATGACATTGTAACTGTCAAAAAAAGTTTGTGTATTGTGATTTTCGTTTAAAAACAAATATTTTTGAAAGTATGCAACAGTTTTCTCATGAAGAAAAGCTTCAGATCATAAAATGGTGTTACTCTGGACAAAGCTACAGAAAAATACGTGATTTAATAAGTGTAGTCTGGACACATCGACGAATTCCAAGTAAAACCACAATAGAAAATTTTATTAAAAAATTTTAAAAGACTGGAACATTCTATTTTAAGAATCAAGAAATTAATCATGTGTCTTATAATAATGAAGAAAATGTCTTGGCCATAATTGAAGCAAACCCTACCCTTAGTTTAAGGGAAATCGCTACCGAAGTCGGAATTAGCCATGTATCAGTATACAATATTTTTAAGAAATATAAATACCATCCATACAAGTTCCACTGCCATCAGGAACTTCTTCCAAATGATTATGAAAATCGTGTCAACTTTTGCGAAATTATTATGGAAAAGGCAAATGAGAATAGAAATTTTATAAAAAATATTTGTTTTACGGACGAATGTACGTTTACTTTAAATAAAAAGCCAAATCTACATAATTGTCGGTATTGGTCACAGCATAATCCGCACAACATCTTAGAAACTAATTCTCAGTACATACAAAGGGTAAATCTGTGGGCTGGTATACTTGGTAGCCATATAATTGGACCGTTTTTTATTGAAAAAATCATTCTAACAAATACTTAGAACTTCTTATCGAGAAGGTGGGACCAGAGATTGCTACTTTAAATTTGGAAAATGTGTGGTTTCAACATGATGGATGTCCTGCACATAATGCTCATGTAGTACGACAGTATTTAAATGATACATTCCCGAACAGTTGGATTGGCAGAGGAGGAACAATTAATTGGCCTGCACGGTCACCCGATTTAACACTGTGCGACTTTTTTTTGTGGGGACACTTGAAAAATGTTGTAAACAGAGAAAGATTTGAAAATATTGAACAACTTAAAGATGCAATTTCCAATGAATGTAGAAAAATAAATGCCAGACAGCTGCATAATGTTAGGACGGCTTTTATAATAGACTTGGGTATTGTTTAGCGAAAAATGGAGGGTTATTCGAACATTTAATATAAAGTTATATGCATCCTTGTTTTCTGTTTATTAAATAAATACATTATTCTTGTCTTCATTTCTGTTTTATTTTGTATGTGTTGAGAGCTATGTAGGTATTCTATAATTATAACAATGTATTTAGGAAACAGATTTGTTTTATACGTAGGTACATCAATTGAGTTAAGCATAAAAATTTAAATTATAATTCTTTGTAAACATTCGATTTGCCCTTATTTATTTAAACTAAATTTTAATTTTTGGTAGTATAACTGGCCATAATTCAATTTAATTGTCTGCATATTTAACTTCTATTAAACGAAAATCACAAAACACACTCTTTTTGACAGTTACAATGTCATACAATTGCTTGTAATTTTGTTTGAGTTCCATGGCTATCGCTACAAATAAGCAATTTTCAAAAATCTTTAAAATTTATTTTCTCGGTTATGAAATGCCACAAATAAAATCTGATTAATGGTTTACATGCAGAATTTTAAGCTTTACAACTTTTATTTGAAGCATTTTTATCTAAAATCAATTGGGAAGCAACGCGCAAGGAAAAACTGATTTCCCATGTTAAACGCCTATGGCCAGATTTTTAATTAACACCCTGTATATTAATTTTAAAGTTAGATCATCAAGCATAGACACAATCTGTATAGATTTGAATTGAATTTCGTAAATATGGACACAAAATTCTAGTTGTATAATTTGTAATCATTGACAAGGTAATTACATAGGTATAATTGGATGGCCTATTATTTAATTATGATAAATAATGTTTTCTAATATTTTAAAAATGATTTGTACACTCCAATAAAAATTCACTATTTGAATGAGGTAAAGTTTATATTATTTTTAGGATCAGTTTTTCCACTTCAAGATAAAGTGCCAAAAGTAACTATTTGTCAGATAAATTATAAACTATTTCAACCAAATACATTCCCTTACATACGAGAACACCACGTTATGTATCATCAATTACTTGAAATATTAATTGATAATTTATTCATTAGATCCACGCTGCATTTAATCGTCTCCAAATATTTCTACCGTTAAATGTCACTTTCGCTTTATTTACATTCTCATTTCTTTTCACACAGCAATATTATCTATTTATTTACTGATGGATAGTTATTGGACACTTTATTTGAGATGGAATAATCGATCCTTAATTAGATTTCTATCTATATAGCAATTTACCAATAAAGTATTATTTTTCAGCAAATAATCTGTTAATATTACCGCAAACAATTTCACAATAAAACTTATTTAATTAAACAAAAATTGCAAATCCGCACACACTACCACCTCGAATACACTTCTAACAACTACCTCGCACGAACTGTCACTGTCCTCGTGTCACCCGATCGCTTTTCCCTCAAACGTATTTGGAAACAGAAACAGTGAACTTGGGCGGGAGCGACAAGGCCGACACCGGGCCAAATGTTATTCATGAGGGCCTTCTGTTGCCACTGGTGCTGGTAGTCACTAAGTCGTGGTAGATATCAGGACCAGCAACACCTGAATTTACATCTGGGTCAATGTTACACGAGCAAACAATGAGTATGAGGTCTCTGTGAAGAGGAGTCGAGGACTCTACCAGTATCATGTCAAAATGACTTATCTAATTTGATTGGCGGGTATTTATTAGTGTGTGGATATTTGATAATTCACGTAGGCACTTTAATAGTATACATCGTAAAGATCAAATTATAGTCAAGAATTTATTTACGTTTATTTTCGTTGAAACATTGGTTACTGACATTTCAATATTATTTGCAGAACGGTTTAACTTTAAGTGAACATATGAAAATATTAGCAAGCAATCAATTTTTATTTAGGTTTTAGTCGTACTTAAGTTTTAATTATATTTTAGTAATTGAGCAACAAATTATTGATAAACTATTGTTATCATCCGATCCATCGGAAAATATAAATAACAATCAGGGGTAATACAACAACATGTGATAGGTAATTATTTGGGCATTGTTAGTCGTTTCCATGACAACTTATTTTTATCAATTTCATGAAACAACACATCTGAAAATTTATCGAAACTAAGTTGAGAGAAATTTTCTGTAATGTTTTGTGGAGGGAAATTGCAAATTAAATTGCCGCGGAAAAGACAAACAATTCTTACCAAAAATTATCACTTCGAATGGTATTTAGGAAGACTATATTTGGTTGACGTTTTTATTTAACAAATTAATTTGGTTATTGTAACTATAGCTACATGTATGCTTCTCGTTGTAATCAGCACTTTATTGATTAATTTGCCAGATATTATATAATATGATTTGCCAATAGTGTATGGCGGAATTAGTTATTAATGTAACCATCTTGGGTTTGAAAATATAAAATGCGATAGTGGGGGTAATAAACCAGAAAATAACTGAATCTTAAGCTTAGTTCTTTATTTATGGATCACCAAGATGACATTTTGATTATAATTTGGTTCGAATCCCACAGCCGACAAACAATTTTCAAGAATTTAAATCTACCCCTGTGGCTCCCCCTCCACTAATATCTTTGGAGGCCGTGATTTGACGGCTGGTAACCGCACTTCACGCGAAAAAATATATCATTTACCGAGATCTGCTTAGGCAGAGTGCCACACCCAGTAATAGGTGAAAGGAGTGATGATTTTATTTATTTATTGTATACGATACATAATAGTATTTTTGTAACTTCATTTTATATCTCGTTCCACATATTAATTTGAAATAAATTTGATTTATTTAGAAATCAATTCAGCTTATAGTTATTTATTAGCTATAATTTTAATGGAAATATAAATAAGTAGGAATCCAGTCAATATTATCAGTGTATTTGTCTAAGCCGGCTTACAAAAATACACTGATAATATTGACTGGATTCCTACTTATTTAAATTTCCATTCCAAGCTCACAGTCGCTTATTTATAATACCTTCCATATAATTTTAATTTTTGGAAACTATTTTTCTTTTTATATAAAATATTTTTAATTGATTTTCTATTTAAAAAATAATTTTGTTGTCATTATTAACAATTATTAATAATATTTAATTCTGTAATTTTTACTTAATTAATCATTAAATTCTGTTATACAATAACTATGTAAAACTGTAAATAATAAGCAATACTGCGGTAAACTCAATTTTACTTTGTTTGAAACATGAAAGATACAATTTTGTTTTGTGTGTTATTATTTTTTTAATAAAACTAAATTTTGATTGTTTTTATTAACTTGTACAGTTAAAGTTCCATATTTTGTAATTATCTAATGGGAGTTAATATGATTCAACAATGAATCAAAGCACATACTTAATTTGTCTGTCAAATATGTGCCAATAATATGTATTCACTACTAAATAACGTATATGGTCTTGATCAGCCGAACTTTAACTGGACAGACAGAGATGTCGAATATATATATTTTAAACATATAATTTATTCAGTCATAAAAACTAAATATTTAGAAAAACTTAAAAATGATATAATTAAAAACATGTATAATGTATTTTTGAATAAATTAATATTTCAAGTATATTTCTTTAAAATAATTTTTAAATGTTTGACAGTGGTAAAGAAACGCATGTTTCTGTGTTCACTCATTGATAAATTCTTTTTAATATTCTGTAGTACCTAACTTATAATTTAAATACTTTTATGTAGAAAATTATTAATTAATTTTAATCTATATTTCGATATATTTAGAATAAATACATTATATTCATCCTCTCCAACACATTAATTAATTAATTAGCACATCTTTCACTTCACATTAATTAACTCCACTATCAAAACAACCCTCTTCAAAACAATACCGCACAATTACAGTCCATCTTCCGATTAAAGTCATAATCATATCATGACTCTTGTCATTGCACGTACAATAATCCGGCTAAGGGCACGACACTCGCCGGACTAAAAAGCTCCGGAGCTGCGTCTGTGCCCCATGCTCCGGTCTCCGGAACCCCTAAGTGTTCCCTTTATTGGTTAGTCACTGAGCCCGATATGTGTGGATAACCTTGTTAACACATTACGTGAGCTCAGTGGCGTCGAACCGAGAATTTTGCAGGGATCATTGCGTTGAAAATGTATTTTTAGTATAAGGGTTGATGCTGGAGGGATAAGGTTGTCTATGATATCCTGTTTTTTAAAAAATAATTTACGACATGCGCAGAAATTTCTTCACGAGAAAATTAGATTTCCCTCTCTAGAAAGGACAACATAGCGGTGTTACATTCATGTTATCTTACAAACAAACAAAAAATCTTGTAAAAAGTCATTATTTTATTGAAAATTCTTTATAATAGTAATACACATTAAATTTTTAAATTATCTTATAAGTTGAATTTAATAAATAATATATTACATTTATTGAATCTACTAGATTTTTTCTGAGTGTATTTAAAGTTCGAATAAATCTTTTTAGAAATATGTTGTAAAAATATGTTGTGTCCAGCCTAAAAGGAAAACGACTTTCCTGCTCTCGTTCGAATTCCTTCGAACTCGAATGGAAAAATATCGCATTTCTCTCTAGTTTGACAAATAACTATTTGTAGTATTGCTATGGTGGTATTCACTTTAATAATTTTATAGGTTTGTGCCACAGTTAAAGTTTATTTTTAATATTTTAATATAGCTGGAAGTTATTAAGTTTCAATGTACTTAAGGAAAATAAATCAATATTTACCTTCAATTAAAAGTTAATTTGTTTGTTTTAGATCACCTTAATATTCTCCAAAATTTGCACTAGAAATGTATATACAAGAAAATTAAGTTAATTGTTATTCAACATAACGAACATACATACATAAAATTATGCTATGTCCCGTTAAAAAAAAGTATCAGCAACTCTTGAATTACAGAACATTTATTCATTAGAATCATTCTACAATTAATCTTCGCCTTAACAGTCCTATTCTGAAACACTATTTTCGCTAAAATAACATTTATAATTTAAATCATACAAACTCAATTATTATTATTCATAATATTCTTCTTTAGAATTTAGTAAAAATTGACAGTAATGTTTGTATATTTTCCACTGTCAAACATTTCTAAATTCTTTTATAAATAACATGCTCGAGTTAAAATTGTTAAAAGATATAGTTTTCTGTATATTTTAGATTCGGAAAGATATGCATATTTCTACTGCCAATTTAAAGTTCTTCGTGAAATAATTCTTGATGTAGGTCGGAGAAAATGTAATAAAACTTCATTTTAAACATGCAATCATCCAACATCGTGTAAACTTGAAAATAAAAGATTTCTGGAACAGGTTTTTTTTTTGCTGAAATTAAGGTTAAAATATTGCATCAATTTTGGATGGATATAATTAAATGATTATTGAGTTAATAGAAGATGATACGAGCTTATATGATAGGATGTGGATGATGGTGACAGTGGTATGCTATGACAGTAATGTTTGACAGGTTGAATCTAATGAATAAATGTTCAGTGGAAGTTTGAAGGTTTCGAGCTACCCAATTTGATGAGGCATAGCGTGATATTATGTATGTATTTTGTTTGAAATGGAACAAATACCTATTTCAAAAAATGAAGATTAAGGGTAAGATAAATATTGCCCCCAGAAAAATGTGACAACCGCGTCTATATTTTCATCTGTTTTGTGTTGTGTTGAAGTCGGGACACTCCGAAGCTTTTACATCCCGCTGTTAGTACATTGCCCCCTCCTTGTCCCCGTACCGCAGCCATGACCAGTCGCACTAACGCAATTCGCTCAACAAACCAAACAGTCACACATATGCACAGCATATTACAAAAGCAATATTGCTTATCGCAAATTTATGCATTCTCGTAATGGCTAGCCACATATTTAGCGATAACCTAGTAATTTATTTAAATCAACCAATTCTCGGAAAATATTTGTTTCTAATTAGTGTAGGCTGTCGTTACAAAAGTAGAACATATAATCACAACCAAATGTTGCAAGCTTTAAAAAAGAAATGTTTGGACAAAAAATTTTGACATAATATTTAATAACCGAAGAAGCATTATTAGATACAATAAATACTATTTTATGTCTATCTAGTCTCAACATGAGGCAATAATAATCTTATACGTTATAGCTATAAAGTTGATGTTATATCATGACAACAAATTTGTTCTTATATCGTTATAATGTAAAGTACGTAATTATTTTGTTCTAAGATATATTATATGTATATAAATATATCATCACTTCTACCCATTACTTAGTATAGCACTCTGCCGTAGCAGATTATTAACCCTCAAAATTACATCTCACCAAAGATGATAATTGTGGAGAAATTACAGAAGTAAGTTTAATGTCCACATGAAATGGACTCTAGTAGCAGTAAATAAATAATCGATCAATATTTTTAAATGGTTGTATAATGTTTGATTTCTATTTGAACATGTTTGATATTTTTATGATTCTTTAATATATCTACCTCTATTGTAGGGACCCGGAACGGAACAGAAACGAAAGCAATAAACAAAAGAAAAACCGAAATATATTTATTATTTATAACAAGAAAAGATACAAAACGATATTCTTAATCTTACTCTAGGAGTGACGAGGACATAATCGAAATATAAATTCAAGTTATAATTTCGTTTTCAATACACCTTAATGATGAATTTATTTTTAAAGAAGCTTATGATTATATATGTTTCAAATAGTTCAAACTGTGAAGTTGAAGTTGGCATCGGAGTTCAAGAGAAAGGTCTAGTCAGTACTCGGAATCTAGAAACATGTTACGCTCTTTGCTGTTTTTAATAGAGCATAAATTTGGATTCATTTAAATTTAAATTTTGTCCGATATTTACAATCATTTCTTTATATTATATATATAAATATATTTCTCTTGTGACCACACACCAAATGTATCGTTCATGTTATCAATTAATTTGTAAAAAAATAAAATAAGTATATCATCACGCCTTTTACCCAACTCTGGGTGTGGCACTCTCCCGAAGCAGATCTCGGTAAGTGATATATATTCTTAGCGTGAAGTGCGGTTACCAGCCGTCAAATCACGGCCTGCACAAAAATGTTAGTGGAGGGGGAACCACAGGAATAGATTTAATTTGGTGAAAAATTGTTTGTCGGCTGTGGGGATCGAACCAGGGTTCTCAAGTTCCACAGGCCGACCACTGAGCCACCTTTCCTAATTCTATGTTCTCTAATTAATTTGTAATAAATAAAATTGTTAAAAACATGAGTATATCACTTATTTAAAGTTTATTTGGAACATTATGATTTATTAGTTTTATCAGAACTCAACCAAAAAAAAAAAGCAAAGAAAAATATATTACGTAAAAATCGCATAAATTTCATTTCGAGTCTAAATTTCTACATCAGAAATTAAATATCGTTGTTATATTCTCTAATTAAAATAAAATATCCTTAGTACAGAGATTATTCCTTGTTATCTCTTTTCATAACAAAGGGCACATTATCCTTAGCAACAAATAATACAATATGCAAAACCTTGGCCAGCCTTAAAGCACTGTACGAGTACAACGCAACAAAATGTAATTCCTGTTTCTAACTGCGTAGTGGACGTAAACACTCTGCATCTTTCATTACGTTTCGAGATTCGAATGTAGATGTTCTGGGAATGTTGTGCTAACGCGAATTATTTATGTATGAATCTGTAGTGGAAAATACGGGTACAACACGCAAAAGGATTAACTAGAGAAGAAGAATAAATTGTTGATGGAAAATCTAACTTCTAACAATACGTATAAAGCAAATAAATGTAAATCCGTTACCATAGTAAAATGTAGTTCATCGCTTATTTATTCCTTACAACAGGAAATTAATTTCAACCACATGTCTACTGTTTTAGTTCAACTGAGTTCAATTTTGATTTAAACAAAGTACAAATACTCTCATATAAAGTTATTTGAAGTGAGCAAAACTATTTAAAATTTTGTTAGGGTAACCAGTTGTCCCGATTTTTTGTGATTTGTCCATACTCTTCATTGTATATCCTAGCTATTGTGTGTTTTTGTTTTAAAATACTCATCATATTTATCGTATATTTATAAAAGACGTTAATATGTTGATATTTCTTAAAAGTGGTTAGGAAACAATATTTTGTCGTTGATCCTTCTAGTTTTCAAATATATATATATAAATAAATACAAAAGCTAAATCTCTATAATGCAAATAAATTTTAATTGAAATGTAGGTCAATGTTAACAAAAAATTTATTCTGATTTTCGTAAAAATTCTAGGGACGATTGAAATTTTAAAATGTTTATATTGTATATGGTCTTCTGCAATACAATAATATACCGCCAGGTATATCTAAAATTAAATTCTAAATTTTGAAAAAAATTGCGACAAAATGTATTTTGATCATTTATAACCCATATTTTAGTTTTTTCTCGTAAAAATTACAGGTCAAATTATTTACAATTTTTTTTTTACTTTATAAGTAGATAATCATATTTGTAATGTAATTATATTGAATTATTAAATTATAACCGTGCCTAGCATTTTTGAAAGACAGGTGAACGTTCAATATTTGAAATTGTCGATGCGGTAAATCACTGCTTGCATGACGCCGACGTAAAACACCTGTATAATCTCGAATTCGAAGTTACCACTCGGCAAGTATGTATGGCGTTAAAATGCCGCAACACCTAGCATTCAACCACAAACTCAGTACTGTAATTGTAAAAGTTCTTGTTGTTCCGAGTAACAAATAAACATAAAGAAAAATCAAGAACTAGTAAATATTGAACTATATGGTCTGTTTGCTGAATCAGTTTATACATTATAAAAGAAAACTGAACAGATTTTCTAAGTCATATAACAAAACCACTATAATTGCAATAGTAGTATATCTCTACATATATCGTATATGCATTTGTGTATTCACAATTGTATAATAATAATAATAATAAGTATAAAATTGCAACAAAAACGTTTTCTTAAAGTGTTATTAGATAATTTTACGTCTTTTGGCAATACGAATATTTGAATCAACAATGTTCAATCATAATTCTCTAACAGCCTATTTTGACAATTTCATACGTGTGTTGAATATTGAATGAATATTATATTCGTTGCAAATTTAATTGAAAATTAAAGAGGCAGAGAAAATCAGTAAGGATATAATTATGATATCTAGATGTAAATGAATAAACGTAGTAAGATTGACATCATTGATCCCAGTTACTTTGATTTATGACGTGTATAACTGAATCAGTAAAAATACCAATGCCTCGATTTTTACTTATACCGATCTGGTCAGTTTAGATTTTGTTGAAAACGAATACAGTTTATAAATTCTATAATATATTCTAGAACTAAAAACCATTAATAAAATTTCAACATTTAAACTTAAGCTGAGAAACTATTTAATACAAAGCTGTTATTATTCTATAAATGAATCTTTAAACTGTTTATGTACATCATTGATTAATTGTATTTCGTATTGAAGTTTTCTATTTCTGTATTTGGAACGTTTCTGGAATTAATATATATTATTATTATATTTTCATTTACACAATACAGACGACATTGTAACCGGAATATTATGTTGATGTATAAGGAGAATGAGATTGAGAAAAATGTTGTTAGAAAAATGGATGTATGTCATTTTAGATGGCTTAGGTAAATAGAACAACTGTTGAATAAAAAATTGGCGAAACATGAATATTTGAATTAAATTAAAGGTGAAGAAAAGATCTAGGAATAAATGGATGAACTAGAAATAAACGAATATGTAACGAATTATAAATGTGGTGAAACAATAGTGGTATACCAGGATAGAGATGTTTGTCGAAGATTAATTGAAGAATGAATATATGTTCAGTTAATGTTTCAAAGAATCGTTTTTGATTGTGTTAATTGGATGTTACACATTTTGATACTCTGTATATAAACTATCTAGTAATAATCTATTTTCGATTTATAATTAGACTCGAAAGCCTCTAATTCTCTTTAAAATTTAATAGAGTGTACATTAAATGTAATTATATATAGTAATCGCAATGTACAAATCGATAAGAAATAGCAAATGCACTGTAGATAACTCATCAAACAATTGCAGACAAGTCGCCCCGATAACAATATTGATTTAAAGGCACAAACATAGATTTATAAAATCGCTCTATCTGCATTAAAGCTTGCAATTAGCTCTGTACTATGTGTATAACCTAACTGTACTATATACAATATGTCCCATTTAAGTTGCGCCATAAGGCTTCAACATGGGAAAACTGTTTATTTTTAAACATACCTGTCCAGCAAAATTATTATGATGTGACATTGTGCATGGTTCTAGTTTAAGTTATTTTTAGTTCATTTTAATACGCAATAGTAAATAATTTCATTGCACATTTAAAAAAAGTAATAAAATTTATTTTTTACATTGGCTTGTATGAGTAACCTTATACGAGCCGCGTTCCATTTAAATTCACATACTTAATTTAATTCTGTTAATTAATAAAACAATGTAATAGTAATATAAATTAAATTTTAGTTTTTATTTCATTAAATTAACAGTAATAAACATATCTATAAAACAATATATATTATTATATTTACTTAAAATATATAACAATTAATTGGTTTACAGGAACGGAAACGAATTGTACTAAGTGCATACATTACTCCTACATTATAATTACCATTTTGTAACGCCGCCCTTTCTTTAACAACGACTTTTATATTTTTTCAATTGTTTTAACACAAAAATTTTGAGTCTATGGTAACAGGATTTCCTGAATTTGTTGAAAAAACCAGAAATCTTGAAAAATCTGTTTTTATACTTCAAATTCATTTACAATGACAGAAACTTTTTTTATATAAAAAGGAATAAAAAATTGTATGTACTAATGTGTGATGGGGCTCGTATTACTATTATTAAAGTCGACATCAATCAACAAAATATTCAGGTGTTAATAAACCTACTTCATAAACGAAAAATCGTTTTTATCCCCGATCAAATATTTTCATAAAAAATATATTATTATTGAATAAAAACTTAATACTTTTATTTCAACGTAAATTTTTGACAAAAATAAAATGAAAATATAAAATATTTAGCCGGGAATCGAACTGACGATCTTCAGTTCATGAAGTAGAGTTGTACCACGCGACTAAATTGTTGACAGATCCTAGTTGTGACGAACAGTATTATTAAATCTAAATTAAACTTTGTAAAATATCTTAAATTTACAATGAATGCTTAGAGTCCAGCTTTTAGGCTTTATATTATTGTATATATTGGATTTATGACATACAAACCATACTGTATTTGCCTATTTTTCATATTTTGAGTGTTTCTATTTTTCTTCGCCTTTTTACTTCCTTGTACGAAGTAAAGGAAGTATTGTAATCGCGAAAATTTTCGGTTCTCAGATTTCAACGGAAATAGGTGTTTTGGCCCTCCCTGAATCCATTTTGACTAATTTCGTCATGCCGTCTGTACGTACGTACGTATCTCGCATAACTCAAAAACGGTAAACCGTAGAAAATTGAAACTTTATATTTAGGACTGTTATAACATCTAGTTGTGCACCTCCCTTTTTGGTCATTATACAACTACCGGAAGTGGTACTTTACTTGAAGCCTATAATAGATTTTCATGAAAAACTATATTCAAATATAATTTAAAACTTTCCAAATTTGGTATATAAGACTACTATATCAATGGAAATAACATAATAGATTTTGGTTAAAATAGACTAACCGGAAGTGGCACATTACATGAAGCTGCTAACAGTTTTCCTCGAAAAAAATGATATTATTTAAATTTTATAAATAAATGATGCAAATAAAAGTTTTAGAGAATTAAATTCTGCGTCTAGCACATTAAGAATTATTAAATTAGCCTTTTGTATACGCGAGATATCTAAATTTAAAAATTATATATTTATTTAAAAAAAAAATTAAGTTTGCTATGGATTAGAACAAAAAATAAGAAAAAAATAAAAAATTAAATGTCAATGTCATTGCATTAGCAACATTTAGTTGTGCACCTTTCGTTGTATTCATTGAATAATTAAAGGATGGGAAAGAAACAATCAAACAGGCAAAAGAAGGGTAGAATGAAGAAATACATTTCTGAAAAACGACAAGCAGATGAATAAAAAGCTAGAAAATTTTAACAACAAAAAGAGAATAAAAATTCTTAGAGAGAAAGATGAATATAAAGAGGGAGAAAATGTTAAGACGAAGGAAAGAATAAAAAAAATTAAGAGAAGTTGCACGAAGTAAAGGAAGTATTGTAATCGCGAAAATTTTCGGTTCTCAGATTTCAGCGGAAATACGCATTTTGGCCATCCCCGAATCCATTTTGACTAATTTCGTCGTGCCGTCTGTACGTACGTAATGTATCTCGCATAACTCAAAAACGGTAAGCCGTAGAAAGTTAAAATTTTATAATTATGACATCTAGTTGTGCACCTCCTTTTTTGGTCATTATATAACTTCCGGAAAGTAAAGTACCATACTTGGAGCCTATAATATATTGAAAAACTATATCAAAATATAATCCAAAACTTTCCAAATTTGGTATATAAGACTACCATATCAATGGAAATAACATAATAGATTTTGGTTAAAATAGACTAACCGGAAGTGGCACATTACATGAAGCTGCTAACAGATTTCCTTGAAAAAAATGGTATTATTTTAATTTTAGAAATGAATGCTGCAAATAAAAGTTTTAGAGAATTAAATTCTGCGTCTAGCACATTAAGAATTTTTAAATTAGCTTTTTGCATAAACGAGATATCTAAAGTTAAATATTATATATTTTTTGATTTTTTTAAAAATTAAGTTTGCTATGGATTAGAACAAAAAATAAAAGATTTAATGTCAAATATGTGCAATTAAAAAAATATCTATAGTTTAATACGTGTACAAGGAAGTCATGTGGTGTCCACATCAGATTTTTTCATTTTATATCCCTATTTTCCAGCCTATTTTCTACTCTTTTAAAAATCGTCAATTAAAGCATAACATTTTTATTTATATAGTTATTTGTATATTAAGAGCGTAAAGTAATTCTTTGTTAGGCGAGAACTGCAATATTGTAAATGAAACAAAGACACTTTACGCTCGTGATACACATAATTTTTTCTACGATTGCATCTTAAATTCTTACAAAAACGTATACGTCTTGCAAATAAATTCGTTCTGTCAATATAAGAACTTTCTATATTATTTGTATCCCTGATAACTATTGAAGCAAGCGGGCATTTAATATCTTTTACGCGTGTTACCTATTGGAAACACGCGACAAAGTTATTTTTCGATCAGAATACGTCAACTTTACGATGACAAATGAGAGCATAATTGTCAACTTTATTATATATTTTTAAATTATTGCGACATGATTTTCAAAATTTCAAAACAATCTTACACTTACACCATGTTTCTATTGTTCTTTTTCGTGATTAAAGGGAAAATGAGAAATAGGAATGGTTTGGCGATTAGTGTACACTTACTTATTGGCTGAAACTATACTCAAAATAAAGATATATCTGTTTCTTTTTTCTTTAAATTGTGTGCAAAATATAATAGTTTTGAAATTGCTTAGTTATTTATTGTCAAGGTACATTTTCTCATTTAAAATGTGAACAAACTTGTTATTTCATATAAAATGTGAATTTCCGTATTAATTTCTTTTTAAAATTTATATATCCCTACTTTTTTAAACTTCTAAAAACTTCTTTTCGTCTAATAATTTTGAAATTAAAATATGACGAAAATCTGATGCTTAAGGGACATTCTGTATCATTTTGGTATATACCGGGTGGTGCTCGGTGAGTGCGAACATAGGAATTTAACATGGGATATTAGTTTTATGCAATTTCCTGCTCTCCTGTACATTTTACGGAAAAAACTGTAGAGGGAAGATTTGTTCAGAATTAAAAGTTACCCATGAAACTGTTTTTACATGTTTTATTAAGTTTTTGGTTTAGCCGTAACATTAAAAATAAATTTCGAAATTTCTGTTACTTTGTAGCAATAGCCATGACTTTTCTTTTATTTTTATGACAAATGCGTTAAATGTCAATTTTTGATGTTTATTAAAGTTAATCTTATAATTTAAATTAAATCTTTGTGTAAGCTATAAAATGAATGTTTATTCAAACGAAGAACGTGTCTTCATTATTAAAAATTATTATGGAGGAAATAGTTATATTTATTTTCAATTAAATATGAAGATAAACCAATTCCAAGTGTATCAACAATTTCAAAACTGGTTACAAAATTTGAGAGTACAGCTAGTGTAGCTGTGACCGATGGTAATGAAGGCAATAATAATAATAACAGAATACGTCATAACGAAGTGAATGAAGAATTGGTATTGGTTATGATATCTCAAAATTCAAGGTACAGCATAAGACATATTGCTTCTGAATGTGGTTTGCATCATTCAACAGTTCTGAGAATTTTAAAAACACATGGATATAAATCTTACAAATTTCAAACACATCAAGAACTTCTTTTGGCTGATTTTGAAACTAGAAGTACATTTTGTGAAATTATGCAAGAAAAGGCAAATCGGGACCAGCACTTTATTTCGTCGATTTGTTTTACAGATGAATGTACATTTACTTTAAATAATGAACCAAATGTTCAGAATACTCGTATGTGGACCACAGAAAATCATCATTTAACTGTGTGTACAGGTACCCAATATCCTGAGAAAATTAATATTTGGGTTGGAATTTTTAAGAACAGGATTATATCATTTGAAATTATGGGAAATTTAAATTCTGATATGTATTTAGAACTTCTGCAAAATCATATAGGTCCTGCATTGGATGAGGCAGCTGCAGTAGATGAGGATATTTGGTTCCAGCAGGATGGGTGCCCGGCTCATTATGGAATAAATGTGCGGGAATATTTAGATTTGGTTTTTCCTAATCGGTGGATTGGTCGTGGTGGTGGAATAAATTGGCCTGCAAGATCTCCGGACCTAGCTCCTTGCGATTTTTTTTTGTGGGGGCATCTTAAAAGTAAAATTTACTCTAAACACTACGAAAATTTAGATTTACTAAGACAAGCTATATTCGAAGAATGTGATAATATTACTGACAGGCAATTAGCCAATGTTAGAACTTCGTTTTACAATAGACTTGGTTATTGTCTTGCTGAAAATGGTGGCTTGTTTGAACATTTATTGTAATTTCTTTATTTTTTTATGTAGGTATATTAAATAATATTGTTACAATTATTACTTATTATTTCACATTAAATTATTGTAATTTAAAATTTTTTAAAAAAATTGAAATTGTTGATAAACTTGAAACTGATTTATTATTAAATATGAAAATAAAACTTTGTTCAAAGAATAAAAAATGTGATTTTTTTGATTTAATTTAAATTATAAGATTAACTTTAATAAACATCAAAAATTGACATTTAACGCATTTGTCATAAAAATAAAAGAAAAGTCATGGCTATTACTACAAAGTAACAGAAATTTCGAAAATTATTTTTAATGTTACGGCTAAACCAAAAACTTAATAAAACATGTAAAAACAGTTTCATGGGTAACTTTTAATTCTGAACAAATCTTCCCTCGACAGTTTTTTCCGTAAAATGTACAGGAGAGCAGGAAATTGCATAAAACTAATATCCCATGTTAAATTCCTATGTTCGCACTCACCGAGCACCACCCGGTATATATATTTCTTATATTCTTACACTGCAACTAATTTTTACTTTAGGAAACATTAAAAACGCTATTTATTTTGTATTACATTGATATTTTTTTTTTCATTTAAAATAAAATTTCACAAAATTTTATAGGTATTTTTAGTATATGTTTTTTGAGGAAACATTTTTCATATTGCCTAAAACAAACGAGTAATTTGTGCCACTTTAGAATGTCTACTTATTTACCTGCCTATTTTCAAACTTTGACGGGCCTAAAATTCGAGCTTCATTAAAAAATATTGAGAAATAAATCAATATAAAATGGTAAATAAACAAACTGAATTTTATAATATATAAATTATATGCTTTGTGCGATCGATTTCGAAACTGTTCATCATCAAGCAACAGCATACATAAATAAGTACATACAAAATATAAAAAATAAATATATAAAATGAGAGTACTAAAGTTGTCAAATAAATAAAATGTCAATATAACAAATAAGAAAATAATAAAGCTAAAGCTATGATGTTCATAAAATAATATAGGTAAAATATATAACAGTTATATAGAAAAGTATCCATGATAATAGTAAATGAAATTAACAATAATATTTGAACAATTTAGAAAAATAATATAGTTTGAAAACGTGGTCTTAAGTTAGGTTAGAATAAATAAATAAAAAATGATTTAATCTGTTATTGTATAGTATTGCATAATTATTTTTCGGACCGGTATGATTTGCAAAAAACTATTTTCGCTGGTAATATCATATGACGCAACTTTCGAGGAACACATTGTGTATATGTGAGGATGTATGTATATGCATATTGAAGATATGTTTGCGAAAGCAGACGATGATAGCATTATCTTGATTAACGTAAATTATGTACATTTAGTGTTAGTGGGAACCATTATCACAAATGCGCGATATATGTATATCGAACAGATTCATATTGTTGGAATAATATGGCAGGTGGATTCGCTGATAAGAACACTTCAATGAGGAAAGGACACGAGAAAAAAAAATTGTGTGCTAATATTGTAATATATAATAGCTATTAACATACCTAGGAATGTTATGAGTATCATTATAACTGCAGATGTCAGAGTTTGAAATCCGTGCTCGTAGAACGAGGATTTTAAGACGTCTAAGGCCTGTTATGACTCTTAACTTTCTTGATTTGTTCAATAGTTTTCGGTTTCAGAATATAAACACATTAACGTCATTAATAAAAATTATTTTATGAATAACGTCATTGTCATCATATTAGAAGGTGATCAAGTAAATCTGTGGTCTATATATTTTTGTTTAACGCCATGGTTACAATTGTTTTGTATCATATTATAAATAATTTTTTTATTTAAACGTCATAATCTGGTCATCTCTAATTTGAAAGACTGTACAATTAATATATATTATGATAAGCAGAAGAAGTAATCTTTGTATTATTGTTGTTTTGAATTCCGTTTGTATTATAGTGTTATATTATCATTGTGTTTTATTTTCATTTTCTTATTGTTTTGTCAAGTCAGTGTAGTAATATTGCCGTACAGAATACAGTTATTACTTACTTACCAGCCTACTTTTGTGCATGTAAACATAGGTTTAATATTCTGAAACCGGTAAAACATATTTGTATTTTGATTCTGCATTTACCTATTTATTTGCTATGCTACATAACATAATTATAATACCAATTATAGAATCGAACACATCTTTATTTTTGTCCAACGAGATTCAAACTCACAACATTTTGCATGCTTATGAAGAAATAGTGCTGATAGAAATTTAACTATTATTATAATTATAACACTACATTATGAGCCGATTTTTTGAATGTCCTAACAAAGTTTCTAATAAACTTATCCATTTAACAAACAAAAAATTACAGTTATTTTTAAGGGGAAATATAGTATTTGGATTTGAGAACTCAGGTTTGATTCCCACAGGTGAAAAATTATTTTCACAACATTTAAACTATTACTGGGCTTTTCTTCTCCGAACATCTTTGGTAACTGCACTTCATGCACATAAATATGTCATTTACCGAAATCGGCTACAGCAGAGTGCCACACGTAGTAATGGGTAAAAGGCATGATGATATATAATCATATCATTTTCATTCTTGAATTGCGATTTCGATGCGAAATATTTTGTTAGTTTTAATTGGTAATTTTTATGGGGTAGGTGATTCAGTGGTACTGAGTCGGAATGCGGTTTTGTGAAACCAGGTTAGATTCCCACAGAAAAATAATTTTCATCACATTTAAACTATCCCTGGGCTTTTTCTCCACTAATATCGTTGGAGAGCATAATTTTTCTGCTGATAACCACACTTCACACGCATAACTATATCACTTATCTAAATCTTCTATAGCAGAGATGTGGAAAATGCGTGATGATTATTTTCTTAATTTGAACTATGATTGCGATTCGATAGTTTTTGTTTATTTGATAGATACAATTATTAGGAACTTTATTTGGAGATTCAGTCAAAATAAATACTGGCTCTATTATTGGTTATTTATTTTGTAAAAAAATATTTTTTTAAAAATTCTGTCATAATAAATATTAAACAAAAATTGGAAAATCAAAGTGACCATTCTTGTAAAAAAAACATATTTAACCTTTAATTGCTTCAGTGAGTGTAACTGAAATTTGTTTACGATAAACAGTTTCACATAAAATGTAGTTTTTTAATACTGGCTAAAATACTTAAAGTATCAATTCCGGATTATTACAGTTGATAAAAAATAAGGTGGATTTAAAAATGATTGCCCGAAAATTTGTTTTTACCATTTTTTTTTTATTTGGATTTGTTTGGTTGCATAATGTTGAACTTGTTATTGTTTGGACCAAAAATGTTCGGTTCTTGTTTAGTTTAATATAAGAGTTTTTTTTTTTTGTTTTTGCACAAAAAATGTTAAGTACTATAAAATAAATGTTTATTGTAAATAATTATATGATTAATTTTTATAAAATCCTGAACAAGTAAATTTGTTTTATAAATAGAAATCAAAAACCAAATACATATTTAATTCATGTAATTATGATTAAATATTCAAGCTCCCACAATTCTCAATGAAAGTCACATAGTTCTTTTGTTTTATCGTCAATTTTCGAATTTAATAACATATTTCAACATACGCGTCTAGATTCGCTCTGATTATAAAACTAATACTAATATTTCTCGCTGAATCTACTACCACGTTCCCTGGGGGCGAACCCGGGTGAAATGGTTGAACCACGGCTAGGACTCAGAGGAGACGGGGGTGAGTCGGAGGGGGGTGATAAATCACCAAAAATTATGGGCGCCAGCCGGCCTGAGCCGCGACCGGTTCAACGAGAGTATAACGGCCGACAGAAATCGGGATACTTCCCAGGAAGGGGATACGAAAAGGGCGTCGAATTAATAGTCTACGAGTGAGGCAAATAAACAGATATATTCGGCGAATTAAGTGGAGATTACAGTAAATTGATAGCTTAATAACAGATAAAACTACTAGATACCCAATCAAGAGAAGGATAAAAAAAACAGTGCTGAAACAAACAAAGGGTGGGGCGCTGTGTCCCACAATAGCAACTAGGACTGCGGCACAGTCAACACCTAAACCGGTGCTAGAATTAAATGGCGTAAATCGACGTATGACGTCTCGCTGGCCAACGTTACGCGCTACGCGACGCGACAGACTAAACGTGACTACCAAGTCGCAGGCCCTAATGACTAACACGTTCACGAGCGACACACCTTGAGGGTGACAACAACGTCACTATAAATGACTACACTAAATATTCTTGACCGGATATTTTTACAAGTAAATCTGAATGAGTTAAGAGCTATCTGTACAGCACTTAAATGACAATATCTGGTAATCGCAGATGTGTAAATTAAAGTTAACAAAATATATATAAATCAGAGTAATCAAAACAGAACATAAAAAGATAAGTAAATCTGGCTTAGCTGTGTTGGGGTCCAGGCGCTGGCGGGATGTGGTAGCAGCGGGGTAGGCTCGGTTTACCAACTGGGTATCTTTTCCAATATGGAAGACCGTCCCACGTGGAATCACGACGTCACGTATCGTTCCTCCAATTATACGGAAAATCTCTCCTTACGATCCACGTCCAGACAACCAATCAACGATGGAGTGGCAAACAGGACAGAGCCACAAGCCTGAATCCTTGGCAATGAGGCCAAGAAAAAGGAATGAGAAAAAAATAAAAAGGAACAAAGAAGCCTGAAAAGAAAGATTTGCGATTAGGGCCACGTGCGAGGGTGGGACGACACTGCATTAAAAAAGGGGGAAGTTACCAAAACTGAACAAATAGCTAATGTTACTGGATAGCAAAAGGGCAGATTTTATCTTAACAGTTAACGAAAAATGTTTTACCTGAGTTCTTGTGCGGCTTTTAGTTCAAAGAGAAATATTGAAATCTGTAGCGGAATTTTTAATCCGGAACAATCCGATGAATAAATAAAATATATTTATAGTAATAGTGCTACTTTCTTAAATCCCACTAATGGTATTCACAAAACGCAATTCGCAAAAATATTTAAAGTAGCACAACTTTCCGACATCAAATCTAAATCTCAATCTTCGTTAGAATGAAAAAAAACGCGTTAAAAATTAAGAATCCGTTAGAATCAGCAATAGCAAGTAAGTTCGCGCATTATTAATCGGGAGTTTTAATTGGATCTAATTAAATGCAGTGACAATCCATGATCCTAGCAAATGACGCCTCATCGCGAATTTCCTGAAACACAACCCGGCCAAGAGGGTTGCCTGAGCCAGAAACATAGATAGACAATAGGAGTGAGAGCGAGAAGACAAGGAAGAAAGAACACGAATCTAAATTGAGACAACGCTAGCTTCACTGCGCATGGCCTCTAATTAATGACAGCTAAAACAAAACAATGTGGTTAACCAACAAAATAAACTGAAGAGAAACTAAGGAAAAATGAATTTACGTTCGGCTAAAAAGTAAATTCTACTCTGGGGACGGGAATCTAAACAAAGCTAAGTGTCATGAAAATTGATTCGGCAAATATCTAATCCATGATTAAATTTCAGGTATTTAACCAAGAAGAAAAATGAAAAAAATATAGAATTGGAAGAAATAAAACAAAACGTGAAGAGTGGCAAGAATAAATCGTGACAACTCTCCCCTCACTTCCTTGAGGAAAACTTGCTAAAGTTTTTCTCAAAACGAAATACAACGACAATCAAATTACTATCCGAAATCATCTTCAGGATGTCTTTTGAGGTCTTTGACGTGCCAAATGCCTTTAACGCCTCCGTTTTCGTCACATAATTCATATGTCACCCGCGACAATTTCTTCTGAACCCGAAATGGTCCTACGTATTTCGGCGCTAGCTTGTGTGCAAAATGATCAGCCGCGTTTGAAAGCGCGAAGTTCCTACGCCACACAAGTTGTCCGACATCATATTCTACAGGTCTCCGTCGTAAATCATAAATACGTTTGTTACGTTCGTATGTTCTAAGCAAACGTTTGCGGATGTCGTCAAACAACTTCTGGAATCCTTCTGGTCGTATAGTTATGTTTCGGCGGTCAAATTCGACGACTGCACTTGGATCCACTGCTGTTATTGGGTAAGTATCGCCGCGAAGAATTTGTTCACGTCCAAAATTCACAAAAAAGGGTGTACAACCAGTAACTTCATGTTGCAGAGTTCGAATTGCACATGTCACAGAAGGGAGGAACTTATCCCACAACCGATGATTCTCTTTGACATACGCCGACAACATACTTTTCACCACACGATTAACACGCTCGGTGGGATTGTTCTGAGGATGATACAGAGCATTGTACATAATGGTAACTTTATATTTCTCACACAGTGACTTGAATACATCAGATTTAAATTGTGTACCGTTATCACAGATAAGAAACTGCGGCACTCCAAATAAAAGAAAAATGCTTTCCTCCATATGACGCACGATCGAGGTTGCCGTTGCGCCTCGCAGCGGAAACGTCATGACAAACTTGCTGAAGTAGTCTGAAACTACAAAAATATACCGATATCCACGAGAGGTGCGAGGTAAGGGTCCGATAAGGTCGGCGCTCACCATTTGAAAAGGGCGATAGACTCGGGGACGACTTCCCATTAATCCTGGTGGCTTCTGCTGCAATGGTTTTTGTTCTAAACAAACGGTGCACTTGCGAATAAATGCAGTCACATCAGAGTGCATTTTAGGCCAGTAAAATCTCTTCCGTAACCGATGGAACGTTTTATACACTCCAGCATGTCCTGAAGTTGGAAGTGAGTGGGCATCAGTAATGAAGCGATGTCTTGCGTCTTTCGGTACGACTTCCTTCCATGACAATTCATCTTCATCCAAAGAGGGTAAGCCTGTTTTACTATATTTAAACAGTTTTCCTTCGTAAACTTTCCACTGGGGAAATTTCTTGTTATTTTTCTCGACGTTTAGCTTCATCTTGTTGTACCAAGTGTCTGAAGGCGTGAGACCGGGATTTATGACAGCATCAATTGCATCAATGACGGGAACAGAACGAGACAAACAATCCGGAACAACATGATCCTTTCCCTTGCGGTGAATAATCTGGAATGAATATCGCTGTAGCTTTACAGACCACCTGCATAGCCTACCCGTCGGATCTTTCATATCTAAAAGCCACAATAACGAATAATGATCAGTGATAACCGTAAACTGAGCACCTTCAATATAAGGGCGCAGACGATCCAAGGCCCACAACACCGCCAAACATTCTCGCTCCGTCGTACTATAATTGCGCTCGGCTTTAGTTAATGACCGACTTAAGTACGCTATAACCTTTTCGCCATCGTCGAAGTTTTGCGTTAATACGGCGCCTAATCCGAAGGAGCTAGCATCTGTCTGCACAACAAAAGGTTTTTCGAAATCAGGACACGTTAGTATCGGGGCCGTAATTAAGTTTTCTTTTAGCAGATTAAAAGATTGCTGACATGCTTCAGTCCAGTTGAACTTGTGACGCTTTTTAAGAAGTTGAGTGATTGGTGCAATGATCGTGGAAAAATTTGGAACAAACCGGCGGTACCAAGACGTCATTCCGATAAAACTACGCACGTCGCTGACTGTTTTAGGAGAGGGGATATTCAAAATAGCCTCGACTTTCTCAGGATCGACATGTAAGCCTCTTTTATTAACTACATAACCTAGATACTTAATCTCGGGGCGACAAAATTTACTTTTCTCTTGACTTACAGTTAAACCAGCAGCTATCAGACGATCGAAAATTTTCCGTAAGATTTCCAAATGTTCCGCAAAAGTAGTAGAAACTATAATTATGTCGTCGAGGTAGACAAACACAAACGGCTCTAGATCCATACCGAGAACATCATTGATGAGTCGCTGCCAGGTTGCAGGCGCGTTCGTCAAACCAAAGGGCATGCGTTTAAATTGAAACAAGCCACGGCCTGGTATCGTGAAGGCAGTGATCTCGCGACTTTCCGGCTTCATGGGAATTTGCCAGTAGGCGGACTTAAGATCAAGAGAACTGATATATCTCGCGCCTCGCAGTCTGTCCAAAATAGCGGAAATGAATGGTATCGGGTAAGCGTCTTTCTTAGTGATCTGGTTCACCCGTCGGAAATCTACACAAAAGCGATAAGTACCATCTTTTTTAGGTACCATTAAGATTGGTGACGACCACGGACTTGAGGAAGGCTCTACGATACCGTTCTCCAACATTGAGTCAAGTTCTGTATTTATGTGCTGCTGAATAACCGGAGATACTGGGTAATATCGTTGCTTTATGGGTTCAGCTGTAACTTTAATTTCATGCGCAACGCGATTGGAACATCCTAACGAAGTGCCCATACTTTTCCATCTTTCCTCCAAAAACGTATCCAGTGCAGATTGCTCATCCACCGACAAATCAGACGAAGACTGAACACACGATATAGACGCGATAGTTTTATCTCCCGAAAAACACCATACATCACGTTTTAAATCTGGAATGATTCCCATTGCTCGCCAAAAATCTAAACCTAATATAATAACATTATTAACCGACGGGACAATAAGGAAACTAATCAATTTCACTTTATCTAATAATTTCACCGGAACTAAAATTGATCCTAAACTATCGCATACGTCACCGTTCGCGACTCTACAATCGGGTGTGTCTCTGTCATCTAATTGTAAATTAAAATGTTTCAATAAATCCCAACCTTTACCTCCAATAATTGAACGTGTGGCGCCGGAATCGAGTAAACCTAAATACTCTTCCTCAAATATTGAAATCTTCAAATAGGGTCTCTCATCATCGCCCAAATGTGTTAAAATAAAATCTAGAATAACTTGGTTCTGTTGTAATTTAGAATTTTCTGTTCTAGCTAATTCTGCGAAAAACGTGGTCGAATTATTATTACCAGACAGCCGTGGAAACGTTTCTCGACCATTTAACGTTCCCGGTTCCCGTTTCCCGAATTTAAACATTTAGGACAATTACGTGTCGTCACTCCTGCTTTACCACACTGGTAACAATGGATGCGGGGGCGCTCTTGACAATCCGTAGATCGATGACCGTGTTGTGCGCAGTTCCAACATTTCATCGCCGGACGACTTACCGCGTTACTACCTCTACTGCTTGTATTTGAAGCTACCGCCGCAGTACGACAATCGGAGCGTTCGCGTCGATACGCTAAGTCCGGTTCAAGAGATCGATGTACAGGTGGTGGTGGGTGAAAACGCTGTGTGCGAAGTCTGATGTCCTCCAATTGACGGCAAGTACTATCCATCGCGTCGACAGTAGTAAACGTGCTTATACTCAACCCTTGTTGTAGATATGGCAATAAATTTCGGCGGATATACTTCAGCATGTTCGACTCTGCCGGTCTCTCACTCAGCCGACTAAAAAGACCTACCATGTTCGCTATATAAACGGAGACTTTTTCATCACTGCCCTGAGTTCGGTTTCTGATTTCTTCCCATAAACTAATATCATAATCGACCGGCAAAAATGTCGACTTCAGAGACGAAACGAGTTCTTCCCAACTGTAAATATTATGGCGCTTTGCCCGAAACCACGTCAAAGCATTTCCCGTGAATAATTCGGTCGCAGACGCGAATAATTGTGACTTCGAGACACCGCGCGAAGTACTGACTTCATCAACACGTACGAGAAAACTAGATAAGCCGGAACCTCCATCGTAGTGAATATCCCATTTGTGAATATCGTGCTGAGACCGAGAGGACTCGTGTGTGGGGTAACGTGGCGTTGCTAAACTCAACGAAATTGTTTCGAGGGCCTGAGTCAATCTGACTTCTAACTCAGTTGCCTTTTGCTGTGCATGTGGACTGGAAGTGACTGCAGGTGGCTCAGCGTCTGATAAAACCTCATCTTGCTGAATTTCTAGCTCGCGTAACGAGTTTTCTTGTTCGTCTTGGAGTACTGAAGCTACTCTAAGCGAGAACTTTAACTTCAGCGTCGATTCAAGTTGCTCGCATTGTTTAACACAAATTTTCTGCGCATCTATTTCTTCCTGCTTCGAAGCAACAATACGGCTAACACGTAACTTGACATGCGTAAGCCGTGAACCTATTCTTGCGTAGTCCTTCTGGTACTTTTCGAAATCAAATGTCTCTAACAATGTCGCTAACTCTTGCAATTTCCTTTCGCATATTTTCAGTTCCGAGTCCGGGAGAAAAGGAGTCTCGTAAGTGCCAACAGACACGCCTGAACGTTCCTCTCGCAAAAGGTCTCGAAGCCTGGTGCGCTTCTCAACAACTGTACCTTGAGTACTACAGCCTCGTAATAGGAGTTCATACGTCAACTCATCCGAAAGCAGTCGATGGGGATCCATCTTAATACTCATGACGAAATGTAATTTGAATATACGCAATAAAACGAATCAAGATAGGAGTGATATATAAAAACAGCGAAAATAATTTATTTAACCTAATCTACGAACCTACACTAAAACTAAGTATAAATCTAATTATCTACTATCCTAGAAAATAATAACTAACAAATCGAAGAATCCTAACTATTAACTGTCGAAATTAATGTTACCCAAAGGAAACTCAATAACTAAACCCTCCAATTTTAACAAAACAAACTGCGGACCATACAATCCGATTACACTAATGGCCCCACGTTGGGCGCCAATTTTACCACGTTCCCTGGGGGCGAACCCGGGTGAAATGGTTGAACCACGGCTAGGACTCAGAGGAGACGGGGGTGAGTCGGAGGGGGGTGATAAATCACCAAAAATTATGGGCGCCAGCCGGCCTGAGCCGCGACCGGTTCAACGAGAGTATAACGGCCGACAGAAATCGGGATACTTCCCAGGAAGGGGATACGAAAAGGGCGTCGAATTAATAGTCTACGAGTGAGGCAAATAAACAGATATATTCGGCGAATTAAGTGGAGATTACAGTAAATTGATAGCTTAATAACAGATAAAACTACTAGATACCCAATCAAGAGAAGGATAAAAAAAACAGTGCTGAAACAAACAAAGGGTGGGGCGCTGTGTCCCACAATAGCAACTAGGACTGCGGCACAGTCAACACCTAAACCGGTGCTAGAATTAAATGGCGTAAATCGACGTATGACGTCTCGCTGGCCAACGTTACGCGCTACGCGACGCGACAGACTAAACGTGACTACCAAGTCGCAGGCCCTAATGACTAACACGTTCACGAGCGACACACCTTGAGGGTGACAACAACGTCACTATAAATGACTACACTAAATATTCTTGACCGGATATTTTTACAAGTAAATCTGAATGAGTTAAGAGCTATCTGTACAGCACTTAAATGACAATATCTGGTAATCGCAGATGTGTAAATTAAAGTTAACAAAATATATATAAATCAGAGTAATCAAAACAGAACATAAAAAGATAAGTAAATCTGGCTTAGCTGTGTTGGGGTCCAGGCGCTGGCGGGATGTGGTAGCAGCGGGGTAGGCTCGGTTTACCAACTGGGTATCTTTTCCAATATGGAAGACCGTCCCACGTGGAATCACGACGTCACGTATCGTTCCTCCAATTATACGGAAAATCTCTCCTTACGATCCACGTCCAGACAACCAATCAACGATGGAGTGGCAAACAGGACAGAGCCACAAGCCTGAATCCTTGGCAATGAGGCCAAGAAAAAGGAATGAGAAAAAAATAAAAAGGAACAAAGAAGCCTGAAAAGAAAGATTTGCGATTAGGGCCACGTGCGAGGGTGGGACGACACTGCATTAAAAAAGGGGGAAGTTACCAAAACTGAACAAATAGCTAATGTTACTGGATAGCAAAAGGGCAGATTTTATCTTAACAGTTAACGAAAAATGTTTTACCTGAGTTCTTGTGCGGCTTTTAGTTCAAAGAGAAATATTGAAATCTGTAGCGGAATTTTTAATCCGGAACAATCCGATGAATAAATAAAATATATTTATAGTAATAGTGCTACTTTCTTAAATCCCACTAATGGTATTCACAAAACGCAATTCGCAAAAATATTTAAAGTAGCACAACTTTCCGACATCAAATCTAAATCTCAATCTTCGTTAGAATGAAAAAAAACGCGTTAAAAATTAAGAATCCGTTAGAATCAGCAATAGCAAGTAAGTTCGCGCATTATTAATCGGGAGTTTTAATTGGATCTAATTAAATGCAGTGACAATCCATGATCCTAGCAAATGACGCCTCATCGCGAATTTCCTGAAACACAACCCGGCCAAGAGGGTTGCCTGAGCCAGAAACATAGATAGACAATAGGAGTGAGAGCGAGAAGACAAGGAAGAAAGAACACGAATCTAAATTGAGACAACGCTAGCTTCACTGCGCATGGCCGCTAATTAATGACAGCTAAAACAAAACAATGTGGTTAACCAACAAAATAAACTGAAGAGAAACTAAGGAAAAATGAATTTACGTTCGGCTAAAAAGTAAATTCTACTCTGGGGACGGGAATCTAAACAAAGCTAAGTGTCATGAAAATTGATTCGGCAAATATCTAATCCATGATTAAATTTCAGGTATTTAACCAAGAAGAAAAATGAAAAAAATATAGAATTGGAAGAAATAAAACAAAACGTGAAGAGTGGCAAGAATAAATCGTGACACTACTTTAGTTTATTCATTGTTGTATAAGATGGTAGAAATTAAAAAATCATTCAAGAATCTCAACGTACATAATGTTTGTATTTATTCAGTTTTGTTACGTTTCAGTTCTATAAAGTATGAAACTAGTACTGGACTGTTTTATCACATTTTTAAAAATTAAAGTCAATTGAAAAAGCTAATGTATTTGTTAATTTTTGTCATAAACATTGAAATTGGCTCAAATTTTACTAGCTAACTTATTACATTTTTCTGTAGACTTCTGTTGGATTTATTATCGTTTAGAATAAAAAATAGAAATTTAACATAGTGTTTATTTTCAAATATGAACTTATTACGTTTTACGTGAATTATGATAACACTACAGGTAAGATTTCATCATATTCGCCACACGTGTGCACCGGTTGAGGTTGACCGCGGTAGTTTTCCATAACTTTTAGCAACATAAACACTAATCTTAAGATATTATATAACATGTATCCTAGTTAGAAAAAACTCACTCTTGTACTGATCCTCGACAAGTAAACATCATCTTGAATAAAAATTCTTCTACTTGAAAAAATAAGTTGTTTCATTTTTTTCAATAATTATAATCTCCGAATTATAATTCGTGCAAGCCCTTTAATTATAATTCTTTTAAACATAGAAATACCATATTCTATCGCACTGTTAAATACATATATTCGCAGTATTTTATTTTTATATTTGTTTAATTTGATCATTCAAATTTAGCAAAAACTAAATGTTAATATAAGTACTACGAGAACTTATTTGTATCTGAAATTTTGAGTAAACAATATGTATAAGAATAAAGAACGTAGACACTTGATGTAGTTTCACTAAATTATTTATTAACAAAGTTGATCGATTTCGGCTTATTAGGCCATCTTCAGAACGTTGACAACGTGCCAACGGCTCATACTTTTGATATTATTAAACAATATGTGTATGCTCGTATTTAAAAAATTGTTATAAAGGTAATTTATATATCATTTTTAAATATATATATGTTGGTTCATTTTTGTTTATTTAATCTGTTGCTTTATATGTTATCCTTTTCACATTTTTCTCATTTGCTTATCATAGAACCATAAACATCAATTTTATTTGACTTTCCATAAATACTCATTAACATTTTCATCTCTTTTTCCTTAATAAACATTGGCATATTTGCACGGGCAGTAAATATGACACACGACATACGTATTTCACTCATTTTAGTTCGGAAAATATTTCATCATTCCAAGTCAAACAGTCCACTCTGACGTCTGCATTGCAATCACGATCCCCGTATATTAATTAATGTCACAGAATCAAACATACGCCGCTGTCAGCAGATACGTTACGTCCGTCAGGTACGTTTGTGCTAATGTTACGTCTGTGTTACATTCAGACAGAATGATATACGGCGTAAGCCATATGAGGACATCTGCATTCATGTAAATAGTGAACGTCATTTATTTTAATTGGTGAGTGACGCAATGACGTTACTGATAAATGTCATTTATTTGAATCTGCGGTATATTTTTAGTGTAACTGGAGCTAATGTTTTCAAATGATTTATACATTATTTTAATATTAATATTACAGAGTCACCGCAAATTCTCCTCCTTAAATAAATGAAAATGCAAATGCCCTGCCTACTCTTTATTACTTAGCTCATCTTTTCGATTAACTTTATTTTTTGCTGTTAAATGTTTCTAAATTATACCTAGAAAAAAATATATTAAAACAAAGATGTAGAGAATTAAATTTAATTTGTAGTTTTTACAAAGATAATTTAGAAAAATAAAGTTAGTCATCCTTAATCGATGTTAAAACTTTAATTCCTGGAATTAGAATTTCATTCATATTAACTATTTTGTTTCTTAGTAAATAAGTAGATTAAGTTTGTATTAAATCAAATTATAAAGAGAAAAATTGGAATACCACCAAGGGGTTGACCCTGGGATCTATAAACTCCGGTCATATGCTTTAAACCAACTAAACTACGGCCACCTGCGGTTCAAATCTGATTTTATTCCAATTTTTCTCTCTATTTTTTGTGTGTCATAGGTAGCCTCGATCCCAAACTACTAAAATACTAATACTAATTAAATAAATATATTAAGTTTCTTCAAATAAATAAGTCTTAAAAATAATTGAGTACATTGTAAATAAGAGTGCATCGGACTCAAACAGTGTTCTAGAAGTATCGATTGTAGTGAAGCCATAAATAAATTAAGAAAATAAAAATTTTGTGTAGCGTCATCTGTTGCCAATAGCTTTGAAGTTATGTCATACAATCGATGATTTCTGGAACACTGCTGGAACCCACTATGCCAATTGTTGTTTACCTGCACAGAAAAACTAAACGTTACTTACTTTTTTACATTTATTTTGTACTCACATGATAATTAGTTATATTGTAAATTCACATTATATGCAGTTTAAAATGTAATTCCGTTTTGCAATTTAAATTACTTTTGTAGCTAACTAGTTCTGAGTCGTAAAATTTTAAGGCGTTATTAAATTCATTACCTGGTCTATTTTGTAAACCATTAAATTTAATCGTTGCTAAATTGCATATTACTGTATGTGTAATGAAATAAATAATTTAAGAGAAATAAGTTTTTCTACTCACGTTTAGTTGAATGATGATTTTGTTGTAGGCCCAGTGCCACCTCTGCTTGGCCGTTACCTGTTGCCTGGGTTGTTGTAACTGCTCGTCTTCCTCGAATGATACGTTCTTCTTCTCCGGATCGTCTTCGCCAACACTTTGCGTGGGGCTCGGCTGGTCAACGCTGTCCTGCGCCACCAGATCCTGAGGCGTGGGCGAATGCCGCACCGATGCGCGTCGCGACACCGGCTGATAAGGATCTAACGACGATTTTCGCGCCACGGAGTAGCTGTCCGCTATCGAACTCTTCCGCGAACCTCCCAACTGATAACTGTCCTGAGAGGTCCGGCGAGAGGGCGAGATTGGTCGGTAGGGGTCGATGGATGCTCGGCGTACCGTCACAGGAGGCGCGTAAGGATCTATCTGACGCGCGTTGTTAGGATGGTACGGATCCATTAGGTTTTGTTGGCTTTGGAGTTCACTTAACTCGTCGTCTTTTTCCGCCAGATCTGGATCGTAAGTTTCTACGTGAATTACTGATACAGGAGATTCTTTACCCATTCCTTTTCCGTTGTATTCATCAATGATGCTGCCGTTCGTAATGCCAGTCTCCTCGGTATAACTTTCAATTGATTCTTGTTGGTTGAAGAAGTGATGGTCGGTGGCATCTGTTTTGATGTAGTTGTCGTTTATCATTATTTCTGTTTCTGGTTCTAGATCCTCTCTGTATTCATTTTGGTAATCGTTTTGGTATTCATTCTGGTATTCATTCTGGTATTCACTCTGGCACTCACTTTGGTATTCGCTCTGCTCTAGAGAGTCTTGGTGCTGGAAATAAGAGGCTCGATCAATACTTTCTTGCTGTTTGAGTAAGTGACCACGATTTGATTGTGTCTGGGCTGGAGTTTGTTGCTGTTGCATGTACTGAGGTTGGGCCCCTGGAACCGTTTGTTTGTTGGCCTGGTTGTTATTATTGTTGGCGAGACCGCGCGCGTTGCTGGTGACGGCGGCCACGGCGCCCAAGGCCGCCGTAAACCCAGTCGAAAAGAAGCTCCCGACGTGGTTCATTACACTCGCTGCGTTGGCCGTCGCTGTTGCGCCCGTATTCGCGTTCGTATTGTCCACATTGTCCCTGACACTGGCACCATTCACTGACACTATTGCTTCTTTCGGTGGTTCTGATTGGTCCCGGTTATATTGCGTTGTAGTGACGGTGGCCATGGCAGATGTGGTCTTCTGAGGACTATCGACTGGCAGCGCCATCGCCGACGTAGTGCTGGTAGACAACGTGTCGCCAGCCGTACTGTACTCCGAGTAGCGTTGGTGCTGCAGCGAGCTACTGATGGATGATACTGCGGTCTCGAACGAGTCCTTGAGTTCGTCATCTCTCGACTCCAGACTATCGGTGTTCTGTTGGAGCAGCGGGCTGTTTTCTCTCCGCGTACCCAGCCGTTTCTTGCGTGCCGCGGCGGCTCGCGCCTCCTCCATCTCGTACTCGTACTCGTCCTGATCATGCGTCGCATAGTCACGGTCCTCCTGTGCGTTATAGTAGTAGTCGTCCGTGTTGGATTGCGTGTAAGGCGCTGCCACGATACTTGTCAAACTAGTCCTTCGCTCACTGTTCACTAGCACTGTGGGCGCGACGGCGGTGTAAGGTGGTATAGTGATGCTAGTGTTGGTTGGGGCGGGGTCAAGGGGGATAGGTTCAACTATTCCACCAGTCGTGGACATCGTGTCCAGCAGCGGTTCATCGGGCTGTGCGGGCAGATTATCAATGCTCTGATATGCGTAGTTGTAATCCTCATTGTACATGTTCATGGCACTCATGGCTCCTGGGCGTGTGTAATATGCATTGTAGGCGTCCTCTGGTTCAATGTCGGCATAATCGGCGGAGGAAGTGCGTTTGAGGAGGTGATTCCTCCGAGCCTTGGCACTGCGGTGATTGAGGTTGGGACGCGGCAGCTGGCGACCAGGCGTTGGCGGAAGGCTGACGGGATGTCCGTGCTGCTGCAGGCGCGCTAGCAGCTTGGGCGTGGCGGTGGGTGTGGGGGGCAACGAGGCACCTCGGTGCGTTGTGGATTCGGGCGTACGACACACCTCGTGTTCCAGCGAGCCCTGGCGGCTTGTGGTGCGCCGCACCGGTACCTGTGGGATCCGCCGTCGCGGTGCCGAGCCCGACCCAGTGCACGACCCCGTCACCGACCCCGTCTCGTAGTAACTCGTGCTACGTGGTATACCCGGTGTGGTTGGTGTAGGCGGCAGCACCGACTTACGTCGTTTGTTCATATGGTTCTCAGCCACCACCACCGCCGGCTTAACGCTGCCGCTGTAGAACGAATTGAATCCTCCCGAATCCCATTGCCGGTCCTCTTCATCCTGCCCATATCTCTCCTCCTGATACGGATACGAGGACGTGTCAAAGTACTCCTCGTAGCTCTGGTTGAAAGACGTTTCCCTGCAACGTCACTTCATTTTAATCTTAATCCCAAAGATACAGAAACAAATATTTAACTTGAATTTTTTTGCAACAAATTGTTCTTGTGTTCTTAATTCTCTATATAGACATTAAAATCTCAATCTTTTCCCAAATTTATATGACAGTAATTTTTCTAATAGCAAACCTTTTCATCCACATTGCCAATAATAAATAAATAAATAGTTATGCCAATATACACGTACAAAATAATTTTAGTTTTATTGAAAATCTTACCTCGTATTAGTAATTTCAATGCTCGGATAGAAACCATTATTATCTGTCGTATTATAATACTGATCATCATATAAAGTCGTTTGTCTTTCCAAACTTGGCCTTCTTCCAGTAGTAGTAGTAGTAGTGGTTCCTGCAACAATACCAATATTTTACTAATCTTAATACCTCAACCTGTTTAGTTTAAATTTCAATTGATTTCCAAACTTTCGCGTGATACTAGGTCCATCCTATAATAATAATAATTTATAAATCCATTTTGATTATTACATATACTGTACAGTATGATACAGGTTCAATAAACTATTGTGACCTGCGACTGCTGTATGCAGCTGATATCGATCCTTGGAACAAGACATAAATTTCATTCCACAGCAATTCTGAACACTGTACATTGCTTATAGGTGCATAGAATATTAAACTTCGTGCAATAACCCATTGTAATGGGAAACTATTCTCTAACACAATAAGGAACGTAGATAAACATTTTACAATATTTATTTCAATATCCCAACAATGCCCGTGGAAGGAGAAAAATGCAGAAGCTCTTTCTTTCTTCTGAATTCTAAATCGTTTTATGTCTTAACTATTCAATTTAATATAAATAAAGAAACATAATAAAAGAAACAAACACGAATGAATATCTTCTGCAATATTTGAATAATACTGAATAGGAATTATATTTGTTGTATATTGTAATATTAATAATGTATACAAAATATATATAAAGAGTTATTTATCTCTCTTTTATGTATATTAATAAAAATTTAAATATCGTGTCCGGAATACGTTAATGTATGATGAGTATGATTGGTGAACAAATGCGTGGCGAGATGGGCAGACAGTCATCGAGTGCGAAAACGCAGTTTATGTTTATTTTGTTAAAATTGCAATTGTATATGTTTAATCAAACGAAACAAATAATGAAATCAATTTATGATATGTGCTATACGAGTACGTAGTACTTTATACATTTTTTGGGCAAGTTGTATGTTGTTTGTACATGATTAGTCCGGAGGACGCCAACCCATATCAACGATAATGAACAAGACGATCACAACGTACCAACGTTGAACAAGTAAATAAAATCGTTTAATTTATTTTTATAAATATATATTTTAATAGGGATGTTTACCACAACACATAACCAACATGTTTTTTTAAATATAAATACGCATTGCTTTCTAAATCATTTTATAAATTGTTTTTCAGTAATTTCTATAGAAAATTAAATTCTGCAACTAAATTTATGAACACAATTGATTTAACTATGGGATACATTAACTGTCAAAAACAGTTTATATTTTGTGACATCAGTTTAATAGCAGATATTAGGCAAATATTTACCTAAATTAGATCATTTTATTTATTAAATCTATTAAAAATACTGGAAATAGTAATAATAGGTAAACTATTTCTTTAACAGTTAATATGTATCTATATAATTTTTTATAATTTTATGTGCTATCTACGACAAATCGCTGTAAAAGTTAAATTTTTATTAACTTTTAAGCTCATTTTCTCCATTATGAAGGAGCAGAGACAAATTTTGTGTACAGAGATTTAGATGTAGAATTATTTTATCTAATGCTCGCAGTTTTTAATTCAACTATTAAGTTACTGTTATAATTATCTGCCTAATAAGTTGCTGTTACGAATAGTTAACATTTAATAATTTATTTGTTCAATATATTTTGGAAAAGTATATGAAGGGAAAACCTTTTTTCAATGCTAATCGCCTATGGTACAGTATAGTTTTACATATATATATATATATATATATATATATATATACAGGGTGTTTCATAACTTCAGGTACATACGTTAATGGTATATGTTATTTGATATGCTGATTACGAATCAAAAAGAATTTTTTTTTAATCGCAAAATTATTTTTTATGTTTCCCAGTCCAAAATTTTTCGTTGCCACTGCCACTGGGTGGATGATTATGTTAAAGCTATTAATTAAATAAAATTCTATTATAAATAACTGCTAATAATTGAATTGTGTAATTATTCTTTCGTAGTACGTCAGTAGGTCAATTTATTGTTTCTTTTGTGAATGATACATACATAACAGTGTAAAATAATTGGTGATTTGTTTTAAAAATGGATAACGCGAACGGATTTAGTGATAGTGAATTAGTGGACATAGTGCTAGCATATGGAGAGGCGAGACTAGCAGACCGTATGTATGCGGAACGTTTTCCTCAAAGACGGCATCCTAACCACCGTATGTTTGTTGGAATTACACAACGCCTGAGTGACACAGGATCTTTGCAACCTAATCGTGGTAGAGAGGGAGGCCCTCGCCAAGTAAGAAATCGTCACATTGTTGAAGATGCAATTTTAAACGCCGTACATGCTGACCCTACAGTTAGCACAAGAAGAATATCACGACTTTTACATGTTCCACATTCCAGTGTTTGGAGAACTATTCGGAATCATGGTTATCATCCGTACCATTTTCAAAGAGTGCATGGACTACTACAAACTGACCATCCAGCTCGGGTAAATTTTTGTGAGTGGCTTCTACAACAACATGCCCTAAATCAAAATTTCACCTCGCACATAATCTTCTCTGATGAAGCAAATTTTACGAGAGACGGAGTTTATAATTTTCATAACTTACATCACTGAGCGATTGAAAATTCGCATGTTATTGTAAGAAGCAAATTCCAGCAGAAATTTCCTTTGAATATCTGGACTGGAATCATAAATGGAACGTTACTTGATCCCTATGTTCTACCTAATAGAATGAATGGTGCAAATTATTTATCTTTCTTCCTAGATCTACGGAACTAAATCCATTAGATTTTTATTTTTGGGGCTATTTCAAATCATTAGTTTATGATAACCAGAAAGCTCCTGAAACACTGGAACAACTGAGGGAACGGGTTGAAAACGCTGCTAATTTTATGAGACGTCATAATTCGTTCAACGAAGCTTGCAGCGTGTCTTTAATTCACCGTGCTGCATTATGTATGGCAGAGAATGGCAACAATTATGAGCAATTTTTGTAAAAATTATTCGAATTGTATGTGTTTTATTTATTTTGACATGTCAATTATTTTGAATACATAATAAACTATAATTATCGTTTCATTAAAAATAATTAAATTTTATTTGTTTATTTTACTAGTATTATGTAATTTAAATTGTTGAGTACCTACTTCATTGTTTGTGTTTAATAGAAAAGCGAATCCAGTGCAGTACTACAAAAAAAATTTTAGGTAAACAACCCCTAATTTTTTGAATTTAAAAAGAATTCTTTTAGATTCGTAATCAGCATATCAAACATATATCATTAACGTATGTACTCGAAGTTATGAAACAGCCTGTATATACTGGGTGTCCCATTTTACATTATCTTCTTGAATATCTCGAAATGAAAGCATTTTGCCGAAAAGTATGCCGAATCATAATTGTCATGGTTTTGAGGGGGACATCGGATTTTGACAAAATGGCCCCCTTAGCCCCCCAAGGGGGGCCGGGAGAGGGGTCGACTTAAAATTTTTAAATGGGAACCCCTATTTTTTATTGCAGATTCTGAAAGAGCGTTAAAAATATGTAGGTTTTATCCGGATACTTTTTTTTAATATATATAACAATATGAAATAGATCCTCGACATAGTGATGCTCTCGTTCACATTTTGGATTATATGTGGCGCTAGTATCACAGAACTAAGAATCATAAGATAATAAATAAAACTCGTATAGAAATTTTAGAGAAACTCTGGAATTAAAAATAAGTTAAAAATTAGCATAATAACCACAAAAATGCATGTAATATATGTGCCAAATAACTTCATTTTGTGTAATTTGTACAAAATTTATTAATATTTATGTTTTCTTTATATATTGGATGTAAATAAAAAAGCTTAGAATCCACTCTCTAATTATTAGGTTATCTTCGACCGTGTCACTTCCGCAGAAATCATTTAAACATTGTGTTTTCTCTTGTAATAATAACACTTGAGAAAAATTAAAAAAGAGTATTCTATTTTTTAGTGGTCTATATGAATATCAAAGAAAAAAATTAAAATTGTGTCACTGATTAATAATAATATTGTTGTGATTCTATTTCAAATAAATACCGGCCAATTATTGGAGACTTACATTATTCATTATAATTAATATTACGATATAATATAATTTAGACAGTAAGTTTTTTTTACTGATATTATGTCTCATTATATATAAATCATTATTTCTAATATTGTACCTATTTAATTTGAATAAAATATATACAATACTCAATGTAACAACTGAAAAAACTGAGTGTCAAGGGTTCGTGTTACCCTATTGAACGAGACGTAATTTTGTACTATTAATAATTACTATACCCTGTTTTTATATAAAATTAATAATTGTGCTCTTTTTGCAATAATTCTCTAAATAGATAGTTTTTTTTTAATATAAGTACATCATGAAATATTGAAACTTGCTACATTACTTAGTGCAAAAAAAATCAGATATAAAAGAGAATAGGTACTATATACTTTTAATAAAACTAATTGTCAAATTTGTTCCTAATTCATTATCAATCAAAAATATTGTTACGAGTACTGTTTGAGTACTTTTATTTTATCTCATCATTTGAAAGGAATTCCTAGTTAGCCGCATTTAAAATACATTTTGCTTTTCATCGTCTATCGCTTCCAACGTCTTTCTCGTTTAAGTTGTCAATGCGAACTCTGAAGTTGTAATGCAGCTCCGCATTCCATTGCACCTAGTTTTCACTTTTATTTTGTCGATGCGAAGGAACGAACGAAGCTACAATGGAGTGGAGTTCGCACTTTGCAACGCCAGTTGACGTGGAGGTTGAAGCAGATAATCACATTAGCGACGCGAGAGCTAATAGCGTGTCACTAGTTCGTGAGTTCGTGAGTTTACTGAGTGAACGTTGAATGTGAGAATGTTTTTGTGTGTTTTTAGATTTGAGTTTCTTTCAATAAAGATGTTAATGATTGATTGATTCAATCTGGTGTAGTTTTTGAAATTATATATTATTATCTAAGAAATAAGAGATCAGTTAGATACCTATTAAGAAAATATACTTGGCAAAATCTGGGACAAATACAATAACTGCAAAAAGAGTTTATATTTAATATTATTATATCGTACAGTAGTGGTTTTTAATGTACCTTTACGATCGTTTTTAGTAACTAAAATCAACAACTAATCAACAGTGATATTTCATTTATTTGGCAACATCTTCATTCAATTTGGGTTGAACTTTTTTCTAACTTTTTCGAACTTTATTGTAGAAAAACAACTACTGGAAGATAATACATTAACTCACACATGAGTGAAATGACATTATATGCTCGTGATTTATTATTATTTCACTCACTTATAATATAATGTAGCAGGCGCGGTGGCCGAGCGTGTTAAGGCACATCTCTTAGCATACTGTGACGTCACCCGAGCCAAGGTTCGTCAGTTCGAATCCGCCTGCCGACAATGTGTGATTTGTCGTAAAATATAAAAATACAGTTACATGTATTTATCACACTCGGGCGCTATAAGCTAGTCACTTATACGCCTTAAATAATCTGACTAAAGAAACCGGCAGTACGGCAGTGTAAAAACTGCGGCTCGGTGTGCCCGGCCCCTATGTTCCGCAACGGAATGATGGGACTCATATATATATATAATATAATGTACTATTATTATGGGGTAGGTGGCTCAGTGGTATCGAGTAGACCTGTGGATTTGAGAACCTAGGGTCGATACCCACAGCTGACAAATAATCTACCCTTGTGGCTCCTTCTCCACTAACATCTTTGGGGACTGTGATTTGATGGCTGGTAACCGCCGTTCACGCGAAGAAATATATCACTTACCGAGATCTGCTACGAGAGCCACAGGGGTAGTTTTACCGTGGTGAAAATTGTTTGTCGGCTGTGAGAATTGAACCCGGGTCCTCAATTCCACAGGCCGACTCAATACCACTGAGCTACCTACCCCATAATGTATCTGGTTACTGGACTGTTTCACAACCTGTTGGGAAATATGATGTTTTGTCGACAAATTGTGTCGTACCGTGGTCGCTGGACTATACGAACAAGATTTTAGAAATTTTAGGATTTCAGGAAATTACTTGTTTTAAGCCAGATCTTACAAATATGCACCGGGCTGGATGATGTGTTAATTTAAGTTTGTAAGTCTCAGACTCAAAAAAATTGTATTTGGAGCTTAAATTTGTGTTCGATTTTGTAATCATTGTTTAGACAACTGAAAATTTAATTAAAGTTAGTACACTTTGTGATACATTTTATTTACGCTCGGTTAAAAATTAAAATATATTCAATATTTTAATAGGTAAGTAATAAAAATAAAATCATTGATAATCATTAAATATGTAGTTGACATACAGTTATTTTCTATATTTCAACACACTGTAATATAATTATGTTATGCGAGCAAAAATCAATCTTTAACAAGCCCTTTAACTCTTACATTACAAAAATTATGTTGACACTTATATGTTATGTGTTAAATTTTTTTCCAGATGTCCGAAAATCTGAAGCACAATCAACAGGAGGGATAAGTTGCAAAATTATTGTCGCACACGGGCGGCAAGTACCCTAGGAAAATCACTGGATCCGTTAATGGAAATCTGTGATCAAATTTTGATAACAATTTGTTCTCATCATTTTAATGTATTTATTTTCATTTTATTTACTTGTTTCTAATTGTGAGTGTTATTCATTGCGAATAACAATGGAAGAATTGCGTGTAATATAATTTTTCTTCGAAAATAATTCAAGCGCTGATCGGAACTGTTTTAAAACATTTATTAATCGAAAAGTAATTTCCAATCCTCAGAATTTAATTTCAAATCAGATCTGTAAATTTTACCTACACTTCCTACACTTTCTAACATAATTAAAATACTATACTACCTTTTGGGTGTTGATGGTTTCATTGTTATAGTTTAAATTATTCTTTCAATTTTCTTAATTTGCAATTATTTCGCCCGTATGTTTTTAAATAATTTCTTTAGTTGATAATATAAAATATTATAGCTCGAATTGCTCTGAAATTTGTTGATACTTAAATGTTACATAATTGTCAATCCATAAATCAAAAGTAATAGCACAAAAATAGGAGTTGAAATCCTCATTAATTTTTGTTTGTTAACATTCTGGGGTACAGTTTCATATACATCTAGTAAAGCAGTTCTTGATATATTTGTTGGATCTGGTAAATCTTCATTTCTTGTTATAACGTTATATTCAAATAGAAAATCTTGTAACCTATCCTTTATTTATTTATTTATTTATTTATGTTACACTGTACAACAGGAACTTAATCCCAATTACAGTACAGGGTCCGCACTCACCGAGCCGCAGTGTGGTAGTTCATATAATTTTTAGCTTGAGTGAGATTCGAACTCGGGATCTCCGGATTCGAATTCCATATCGCTATCCACACCACCGTACTGATGACAATATTCCAGGGCAATAAGTCTACAAAACAATATTTCGAGCTAATAATCACTTTCTGTTATTTTTTTGTGTCATAATTCAGCTTAGAAACTTTTGTTGCAAACTATTTTTCCAATGCACTAGAACTTCTTTTGTAATGAGCCTGATTCCTGATTTCATGCAATCTAAGACATGTCTGTTCAAATTTCCCGTGCATACAGTTTTTTGAAAGCATTTTATTGTGCAACTAAAAACAGAAAATATTGAAAAGAAGGTATTATAGATATGTATGAAATTTACTAGGAAAATAAAACATTCGATTCTTCAGTTTCTGCTTTGTTAAAGCAAAGCTGACAATATAATTTATCATCCCTAATATGTTCTTCGGCGTTTTCAGCATTGCGGATCCACAATTCACAAAAATATTTCCATTTGTGACTAGTTTTTATCGTTTTATTTACTTTATTTTAATTTATTTTATGTTCGCTGAACAACAGGCACCTAATCCCCCATTACAGTATAGGATATGAACTCACCGAGCCGCAGTGTGGTAGTTCATATAATTTTCTTCTTGAGTGCGATTCGAACTCGGGTTCTCTGATTCGAATTCTATAACGCTATACACACCACCGTACTGCCGGACATGTGTTTTTCACCGCTGTTATTTTTTAAAAAAATTTTGATACGTTTAGGTTATATTTCAATTTCATACTACAAAAAGAAATAAATGAACAAATTAGGTTTACTTTCTATTTAAATTATATACAATAATTTCTTATTTAGAACTAGTTAATTAGTAAACCAATACCAAAAAAAAATTGCAATAATAATTTTACCATACCACTGAAACAAAATCCCTAACCTTAAATATATTCAAATGTAAAATATTGATATGAAGTTATACAGGTTTCGTATGATCGCGCTAACAGGTCGTAAGAAACACTGAAACCAGGGTTTCCAATATGTAAAAAATGCGTATGCTGGTGATTATTATAGCGGCGGCAGCAGTGGCATGACAAATACGACGGCGGCGCAGACTTCTACTTATTTGTTTTTAATATTGAATCTTTTATTTGTGTATGTCAACGTTTAATAATAATAATAATTTATTTGTTGTGATTTACGTATTCCCGCAGATTATTTATTTTTTTATAATAAATCAAATAACTTGCTACTTACAATATAATAAAATCAATAAGATTATTCAAAAAAATATAATTGTGTTTATCTAAACTTGTACCTAGGTATATATCATAATAGTAATTCGCTCTGTAAGTATTGGTAATGGCGTACTGTCTTTTAAAACAGATTGCTGATCATTAAAAATACATTAGAATTGATTTATTATTCATAAATCCAGTTTTCATAATTTAATTTTAATTACAAGAAAAAATACAAAGTGCTCATGAGGAAAATTGTAAAAGTTCTACTGATGGTCTAATAATAGATTATACTGACTTTTCAGTGATATTCTCTACGAAACTAGAAATTTTATTTATTTAATTATTATTTTTAAATTGGTATAAAAACAGAGTATATATCAAGTATATGGCGTAAGTTCATAGATCGCAGGTTCGAACTCTGTCCTAAAATTTATTTATAATTCAATTATAATTTATTATTTATAGCACAATTTATATGAAAGTTGTAATTAGCTTGAATATTAAATTGCAATATTGTATAAACCTCTTAAGTTTTAATAATTTTTTATCAGTATTTATTTAAGTAAATACTTATGAACTAATTAAATCAGTTATTAATTTAGGAAGACATAAAACTATAAATAGACGGTAACATTCTAATGACAATTTGAAGCCAATATATAGACGCTTTGTTAGAATCAAAGAAATTTTCGTTTGATATTAATAATTGTTCAATTTTTATTTATAAAAAAATCAGATTTGTACATTTTTTATTAACTAATGATTGGTATGCATCTATAAGATATGGATAAAAGGCGTAATGATATATTTATTTTTTCTTTTATGTACGTTAAAAGATTTTCAATAAACTTAACATTTATTTCTTGTTATAAAATCAGTGTTGATAGTCTAAAAAAGCTACGATATCTAATAATTAAATACAAGTGTAAAATACTCGGAGACAATTAGTTGCTGTAATACTTACAAATTAACACGATTGGTCAGGCGTTACTTCCACTGTTATAAAGCGAAGTAAGAGGTAAAGGGGGTGTAACTAATGACATCGAATTATCCGATTAATTACAGGTACCGCGTTCATTTCCCTCCGATCAGCACCCCCCGATTCACCCTGTCCGCTCATTGCTAATGATACCATAATTACCGACACTGTCCTAGTTCTATTTGTTTCTGCATTAGTGAGAGAATAAAATAATTTTACAATCACAAGTACAAGTAATTTATACTGTTACTAAATTATTTTAGAAAACAGAGTTATACGGAGTATATGTAACTGTACAGATTCTACAAGTATTTTAAATCTTGATGATACAACTATATTATATGATGAACATTATTTATCGCAAAATTAACGATGTTTGCATGCCTCTGGCACACTGATCGAAGGGCATCAGAGAGCATCGAAGAACTCTTCGATGAAACAACAGAACGCACCCGTCATCGACGAAAAATTAAATCTCATTAAAGTTGATAAAGAAAAACCAAAATGCAAACCCACGCTAACCTGAAATGAGACACAAAAGATATGATGGAAATAGTGTCTCTATTTTTCGCCGATGACGGGTGCGTTCTGTTGATTCATCGAAAAGCGCTTCGATGCTCTCTGATGCCCTTCGATCAGTGTGCCAGAGGCATAAGCAAACATTGTTAATTTTGCGATAAATAAAGTTCATCATATAAGATTTAAAACACTTTTATAATCTGTATAGTTACATATACGCCGTATTCATTATTCATTATACAATATCAGATAAATGACTATTTGTGGTGTTTACAATTATAATTGAATTATTAATGTATTAGAAATAACTTTTAAATTAATATTACTAACAATTGAATTACTTCAGGTAAACTGCATTTATTTTAGCGAATTTCAAATTTCACTTTAAAGTTTGATCATCAAGTTTATAAACATCTGTATACTAACTTTGAAGAATAACTGTAAATTTACTGCATGTGGCTATATAACTAAGATATTTGTATATTGATTGTAAGAGTGATTCGCGTCTCATATCGGATGTATTGAAATCTTCTGAAATAATATGCATCCCTATTATCTTGTAAATCAAATGATTTGTTCTTTGAAGAAGTAATTACATACGTGTATAATTTAAAAGTGTGCCGAAATAATTTTTGGGTCCAAACATTTTCTGACAATTTCAAGCAAATGATTATCACAAAAAAAAACTGAATTGCTGCTAGCAAAATAGTTATTTGTGTATTAAGAGCGCAAAGAGGAACAAAGACACTTTACGCTCGTGATGCACACATAATTTTTTCTACGATTGCATCTTAAAATTATTTCAAAACGTATACGTACTGAAAATAAATTAATTTTGGCAACTGTCAATATGACAAGTTTCTGTTTTGTTTGTATCCCTGATAACTATTGAAATAAGCGCGCATTTATAATCTTTTTCGCGCGTTGCCATTGGAAACGCGCGCATTTAAAGTCTTTTTTGCGCGTTGCCATTTTTGTTAAGCCTGCAAAACGTAATTAGGTGGTATTATTTTCACTATAAGAATTATTATTTTAATTCGCTTATTTGTTCATCCATAGTATTGAATTGTACATAATAATTTTTTTTGTCTAAAATAGCACTACTCGTACTTTGCAGATATAACCGTCTCTATATCTTCATTAAAAATAAGTTAGCAATAAAAGATACTCTTTATAAGCGGATATCATAACCTCTAAAGAGATTAAGCGATTATTCTTTCAACATTTTTAATCGCCTCCGTTAAAAAAAGTTCTACGCCATTATTGATAATGAATAAATTGGGGTGGAATTTTAGTGCCAAAAATATTACTTTTGGTGACAAATAAGTATTTGAAGATGAAATCAATTTGACTTTGATACTCGGTTAAATACAATCCATTATTTACTGACCTCTAGCTCTGCGATTGGGCTGTGTGGAGGTGTTGTAGTAGCCGGTGTCAGTGTAGCCGCTTCGACCCAGCGCGGCGTCGACGCTGTCCACCGACTGCCCGTACTCTGCACTGTACCATGTGTCTTGGCTGGAACAGAACACCAGCTCTTAAAAACTGTCACTAGACCTTCTGAAATAGTTTTAGCCAGCGTGATTTGTGTGACAAGAACAGCAAATCGATTCGTTGTATGGACTCACCTATCAGTTTATTTTGCTTGGAATATGTTGATCCTGAGTTCCAATTTTGGAAAGGAATCCTTGAATACTATTATTTATTTATTGGACGTTTCGATGGTTAACCCATCATCTTCAGCTCATCCGTAAAGCTAATTTCAGCAATTTTTTTTTAAATTTACAATGTAAAAAATAGTTATGTATTAGGATTGGAGAATAATTTTGTTCTAATAAATGATGATGGGTTAACCATCGAAACGTCCAATAAATAATAAATAGTATTCAAGGATCCTAAAGCCATATATTCCTTTCCAAAATTAAATCAGTTTAGATAAATCAGACCACATGAGGTGGGTTATTGCAAGCTCAATTTGAATCAGAAAATCTAATACTGGAAGTGAAGTAAGCCAGTCATATGATTTGGTTCATTAAGCGTAAGAATTAGATCAGATCCAAATAGCATATGTTTCTGCCTACAGTATTTATAAAATATTATGTTAATATAGTTGATAAAAAATTTAACTCACAGAGTGTTTTTATCTTTATATAATTGTATTAAGTTTTCAATTTACAGTAAAATCAAGCGAATAAAGAATGCAAATGTGAATTTTGCTGTAGCTGCACTGTAGAAAATGCTGTAAAAAATTGTAATAATAAAACATGCTTAACAATATATAATGCTTTATATACATAGCTAGGCATATCAAAACTGTTGTACGCTTCTATAAAAACTAAGCTATATTAGTGCTACGCTAGAACGAATACGAGACGTTGGTGGCGAATGCTGATGAATGATGCAGGATGATCGATGATCTAAGATGATCTACGCCCTGCACCTCTTACCTGTCGTCCGTATCCCATGTGTATTTCCGGCGTCTATAGTTATGCATGGAATCAAAAAAAATCACTAGACTATTTGTCCACTACTGTAGTTTTCTACTTCCTGGCTACGACTTATTAAAAAATATTTATTAACTAATCTGCACAGCAGGAACTAAATTTCAATTACAGTACAAGAGGCCCACAGCTTTTAATAGATTTCAGACTAATCTGATACAGTAGTATTTTTTTTATATAAACTAAAATCTGCGAATTTGAACACGTGAATTTTTGTTGAAAGACTCAAGTTATATTCACTACAGCACACTGTTATTGTATTTAATATAATATGCAGAAATTTAAGTTGATACATAAATCTGTCATATTAATTTTGTATATTCTATTATTAATTGTCCCACAGAAATTCATAAATAAAATAAATAAATAAACTGATTTACATACAATATAATTCGTTTAAAATAAATTTAATTTAGATAAAACCTAAAACCAACATTTATTTTCCATTTAAATCAATATCAACATTTTCTAGTAACAAATAATAAATACATGAATATATATATATATATATATATATTAAACGCATTTTCATGCCAGTTGAGTCATAACATAATATTTATTTGTAATTTAAATTTTATAAAAACCTTGTACGAAAAATTTTAAGTTGGATAAAAATTAATTTTATAATACGAGTGGTTACTTCCGGAAGAATGAAATGTAATATATTTCATTGTGAATTGTCACAATTTTATAATCCATGGGATTTATTAAAATTAATATATGTATAATATACTCGTCACTATTTTAAAAAATACAAATTTGAAGATCCATAAACTAATAATAATAACAATAGCAAAACTAATTAATTCAGGATTACACTCATTTTGAATTGATAAGAGCAAATATTTAAATCTCCTAATAAAATTGTCCGTCTAACAAACAAAAAATAACACATCAAAAAGTGATCAATAATATATTTTTCATAATTCGAACTATGATATCAATGCGCTATTTTATTATTGGTTTTTTAACAAATAAACGCAATATAGGTACACTAAGGTTTTGCAATGATATATGTTGTTAACATTGCAATCTATTTGTATGTCTATATTTTGTACCTATATATAAATTTAAAAATTAATGTGATTAATTTAGAGTTAATTAATTTATTCACATACTGGCTGAATTTATTATTTTACCGCCTGTGATCTATCAAATTTCTACCACCTTAATAACAAAAAAAATTTAAATCTTAATTCAAATGTCTCAAAATATATATTTTTCAACTATAAATAATTTATTTATTTAATTATATATTATAAAATTCTCCAATTTTTCAGCAAATAATTTGGTATAAGAAAGAACTCTATTTAAAAATTAAAATAGGTAATAAAAAAGTGAAGAAACCAATACGCAAAGATAATTAAATTATAATGTTTGCATTTGACGATACTGGTGATGTGATGTGACATCTAGTGATAGAAATTTGATCTACTGTATGAAGGCACTTAAAATAGCGGTTACATGTTATTTATATGTGCTTCATAGAGTTTTAAATCATGATACAACGAGAAAAGTAATATAACGTATTGTATTTATAGATACCATTAAAATATGGAATACGAGGGAAGGTTAAATTTTCACGTTTTCCTCAAAAGAGATGTTAATTCTGTGAATATAATATCACATGCCGGTGTCAAACCTATATTTGAGCGTAACAAAATATGGAAATTTGTTACTTAATCAAGGAACAAAAATTCAAATACACTGTACTATGTTAAGTTGAACTAGGAAAACTGGCAAATTGAATGTAATCTAAAAGCAATTGTATGGCGTCTGACAGCTACATGCTTTCATTCATGACTTTGAGTTAACATTAGCAAAGTCTGTATTCTGCAAAGTAGTAATATATACTTAAAATTTACATAAGAGTGTAATGATATTAAATAAATAAAATAAGTTAGTTTCTTCATATATCAATAAATGAAAAACAGAAAAATGTAAATAAACATTTGCGTAATTCTGAATTTGTCGTTCTAAATCTTGAATATAACCTACTCAACTTTACGGGAAATATAAACCTGTTCACAAAACAATAAATGGTTCTAGACATATTTATAACTTTGTGTAATGAAATTTTTATAATTTTTATTTATAATTTCTTTTATTCTTCATTTAAAGTGTACCTGAATTGTATGATTTATAACTCAAATATAACACATAAATTTCAAAAAATTTCATTATACAAAAGAAAAGTGATCAATATTCTTCGTCTGTTAATAATTGTTATAATATTTATTGAATCTTAATAACATATTTACACTGATAATGCATGCTGCACGATTCAGTGTAGTCCTGGTTTCGTTCCAGAAATAAGGAGCAAAATAATGTGCAAATTTATATGTATCGCTCATTGGTAACAAAATTATCTCCAATTAAAATTTGGTATTTTTGGGTTGTGCCTTTGTTTATATAAAAATAATTATGTTTGAGTGTGAAGTCTGCAATAATATACGAGTACATATAGAATTTTGTATTTTTTTTCCTTCTGGCTTCCTGACGGACCAACTACTAAGGTCATATGCCGCCATTACGCCCTGATCCTGCGTTTTAGATCTTAGAGTCAACAGCAACGTGGGTTTCTCGGGACGGTCACAATTTTGTAATTATATCAGTTGATATAAATGGAACCTTATTCTTGAAGATCATTTTATTCATTTATTTCTTATACCAATAACAAAAAAAAACTCGAATTGAAAAGTGACAATAATGTTGCAAATGGACGGTATGTTGTCTAATATTATCAATAAGATTTTTTTATTTTGAATGTATTTCCATGAGTAGGGGTAGAGTTTTATCTAAGCCTTCTCGAGATCTCGCTGTTTACGCTTGTAAAAGCTTAAAAAAGTAAACAACCTAACAATTAAAACTAAAAATAGTGTGAGTTGTAAATATTTTATCTGTATATGAATCTATCTATAAATTTTGGTGTTCGGCACCTCCACCACAATTTACTATAAATTTGAATTAATAATGGTTTATAATTAATTAATTAATTTTGCCGTTAGCAAAATTAAATTTATAACTATACAGCTATCAGTTCTAATTTAGGAAAATAGTAATATAGTAGTAATTTCACACGATGGTATTTCTGTTATACTTAATAGTGTATGTAGTTTAAATAATCTCCAATAATTTAATTTACTCATAGATATTCAAATCTAGAGCGTTATTAAAGTCATAATATAATCATTGTCAAATACGTAATGATAATTGAATCGTCAAACGTACTCTAGCGCGAATATTGACCGGGCTTCAAATATCATTAGTATTCCCCAGTCGCGCACAGTTTAACTACGTTTCCGAACTGTGACTGTAAACTGAGACTGGGACTGTAAAATCTATAGTTCGATAAAACGTACTAGACTCTAGACTCTATAGTAGATCTATTGGGTTTAGGCGCGTATACAATAGAGGGACAGGGGGTATTATTGGGTTCATTTCCCCTCATTAAGAATAAACAATTTAGCTTTATTTTCAAATTACGAAAGAAAAAATATATATTTTATGATATTTATTACTTTTAATTTCGAGTAAACCATTGAAATTCCCGCTACACTGAGCGAAACTAGCAGCCCAGCATTTTGAACTTTTATATTATATAAGAGATAGAGAGATACGGTAAAATTTACAAACTAATACAATTTTTCCAATAAATTTAATGGTGTAAAATTCATAACAATTGTATGTCAAATTAGCAAAAAGAACTTTTTTAAAAAATAGAACGTCATATTAAAAATTATACTATTCGGTTTTTAATATAAAAAGTACATTATCACCATATTGATAATAAGCTAATGTAAACCGAGATATTTAAAGTTACAAAAGATCCAATGATAATTTTAAATTAGCAGATAGATCAAGTGATTTGTTTATTATTGGTTTAAGAGATATTGCATTGTTTTAAATATAAATTTTAACATCGCGGCAAAAATTATAATAAAAGACAATTTATATTTATTGGCATTTAAATAGTAGTAATGGTGATTAGAGAATTTCATTTGTTTTGAAATTACATCGATGTTTATTTCAAATATTGAAACAAATACAATAAGCAACGAATGTTTCGTATCAATAGATAAGCCATTTGATTTATTTGTTAACTTAATATTACCATTGGTTACGTATGCAAATTACAACATCATATTTCTGAGTTGATATCATAGTGATACAGAAGTTTTATGTTAAATTTATTATTTTCAATAAGGTTTCATTAAAATAGTTATTTGTGTATTAAGAGCGTAAAGTGATTCTTTGTTATTCGAACACGGTAATTGCAGCGCGAGCTAAAGGCGAGAGCTGCAATAGTGTAAGAGGAACAAAGACACTTGACGCTCGTGCTACAACACATAATTTTTTCTACGATTGCATCTTAAAATTATTAAAAATCGTATGCGTACTGAAAATAAATTCGTTCTGTCAACTGGCAATATGACAAGTTTCTGTTTTGTTTGTATCCCTAGTAACTATTGAAATAAGCGCGCATTTAGTATCTTTTTCGCGCGTTGCCATTGGAAACGCGTGCATTTAACGTCTTTTTCGCGCGTTTCCATTGGAGACGCGCAAATAACATAGTTTTCGATTGTTCCACAGAAAATGTCAACTTTACGATGACAAATGAGAGCGTAATTGTCAACTTCATAGCAATCGTAGAAAAAAAACATTGTTACTTAAATTTTAACTTGCTTATTTGATTTTCAATTGTTATGAGTTTTACTCCATTAAACATCAGATAAAGTGACTTTATTTTACCTATTTAATTTACACAATATTTCTTCTATTAAAATAGTTAGCTAAGATAGATCTTTTATGCAAAAACCTTCCGTTTGTATATTTTTGTTTGTAACGTAACATATACAGAGATTGAGAGATTATTGTTTTAAAATTTTTAATCCTTTCATTAGAATTTTCTAGGTACGCCACTGACTAGGGTCGCTGGACGAGAAGATAGTTAAAGTAATGGAGACTGTTTGCTATAAATTAGTTACGGTTGAGATTATTAAAAAAGATTTTTATTGAGGTTGTACGTTATACATTAGTAATTTTTATAATGCTCGATAAAATATTAAATGTCAGTTTGAAGTCGGAGCATGTATTTAAAAAGAAAATTGAATTGTATACGTTTTTTATTTTACGAGTTACAATTGTAGGTTTTTTATTGTTGTTTTAGTTTTTAGTAGAGTTTGCTAAAAGTGAAGTAAAAATCCTTATTAATTTTATTTGTAATATCGTTAAAAATTTCCTACCAATTTTGGCGCCACGTACTTAAGAATTAATATATCAATGCTGGGATAAACTGAAAGATAATTTATCTATAAGAAAAATAAAATATCATATTTAACTCATAATAAGAATTATACATATTTATTTATTTGCAAATCACAGTAAAGGGGCTCCAGTTTATAATGGTTATATGTGGGATGTGTAAATGTAAGTGCACTCCGCAGTAAATTTGGCAGTACAAACATTTATAATTACTCCCAACAAACAAATAAATTCAAATATGCTGCAATCTAAAATTTGAATTTTGTCATTTTTGTGGTTTTCATTGAACGACTATTTTACTGTTCAATCTATTATATAATTATAGCTATTAGTGTTGCTAAATTCAGTTCACATAAAAATGAAAAATCGCATGTTAACATTACTGATAATTTGATTGTTGAAATCACAATCTTTCATTGTTGAAATTTTTAATTATTGTAATAAAATACGACTATTAAAGCGCTATGTTACGGTATTGGTAATATGTCTAGATATGATTCAACTTGTGTTACGCTTTAAGTGGTTCATTTTTATTTTACAAAATTATTGATATTGTTTTTTATGTTGTTATTGTGTAATAGTTTTTCTACAACTACAAAACAAAAACGACTACCCATAATAGTGAATTACAGAAAATTATTTGATTTACAGTCATTGTAGAATAAATTTAAATTATAATATTCTTTACATAGTAAAATATTTTTGAAGATTCTGAGTGCCTCTTTGAATGAATTCTTAACTATACAATTTGATATTCAAATTTCCTCTTATCAGACTAATATTCTATTCTAACTATGAAATTAGAACTGCCCGCATATAAGACTTTAATCATTTAAAATATATTATTAAATATGTATGCGTAGTTCATATACTTCGACCGTTACATGAGTATTTGGCATATCAAAGAATTAACTTGTAAACCGAGACGAAAGCCGAGATAAACGACAGAAATAGAATGGTAAATACATTTCAAAGATGAGGTGTACGAGTACTTCATATTTTTTATGTAACTGCATGCAACAAATTTTATAAATTTAAAAACTGGGATATACCTATAAATATGATTAATCAATACAAATGTGAGTATGTTTAATAATACATTAAATAATGAGAATTGTAAAAAGGTGAGCACGAGCCTCGGCGAGTGCAGTAATTTCACGAGCAATATAATTGCGTTGCAATTCGATTATATCCGTAACATCAACTATATATATATATATACGTAACCTAGTGCAGTAAACCCTTAGCAACCGTAAACAAACATTTACTGTTCTTACAAATTGTTTTTAATGGCCTACTTACATTCTTACATATATGGTCGTAGATAAAATTTATTACATTTAAATATTTGGTATTTTAACTGTTTTAGTAGACGTTACCAATAGTAGCAGTTCTTAAACAACAAGTAAGATATTGTACAAAAAGGGTATATTTCGTGGATATAATTATGTACATAAATCTTAACCTTTACTGCATAAAAATTAATAAATTATTCATAAAGATAATGGAATAATCAAATATTCTATCATTAATGTTTTGATAATCAATCATCGTTGGGCGATAATTGATTATTTTTCTATTAATCGATATATTTCAAAACTAATCTCCAAGCACAGCTAATAATATCTATCCCCATTCTTAACATACGAAAATATCTTAATTTTTTCTAGCGAAATAAATTTATGTAGCGAGGGCACGGGTAAAAGTGAATATCATAATTGGTGTCATTTACAAATAAATCGTTACAGAAAAGTAAGCAAACTGCGGAAATTTTGAAATCAGAAAAACAAATTACTCCTATTAAGTCAAATAGTAGCTAATTGTTTTTCTAAACTATCTATATAATATTTTAAACTTAAAAACTAAAACTGTAATTTAATTTAAAAAGTAAAAAGATTCAGTTCATATTTATTTTTAGAAATGTTATTTGCAACTTAACTTCGCTTCTTTGAATAATACATTCAATCATGATTGAACTGAATACGAAAGTACAACTTTATGACCGTTCAAGTCTTTTAACCCCATTGTTAAATCTTAAAAGCACTTTAGCACGAGAGGTGATCTCAATATATCCCCGTTCTCGTTCTATCCACGGCGGAAATGTAAACAGAGTTGCTAACTTCGCTACAATTGCAAAGTGCAAGCACATGCAAACATCATAGATTAGCAATGAGGTGACTCGGGTGGTATGGTCGGTTCAGCAGGGTAACTCGGACGCAAACCACTACTAGCGTCATGTTACCGCCTCGACACGCGCCATTAAATAATCATTGGCAATACGTTAGAGCTGTGATGTATTACATGTGTGGGGGTTTACGCAAAGCGCCGTGATTTAGTTCTAGTATTGTCAGGTGATAAATGTTATGGATGAGGCTGTTTGTGTTCACGTCTACGGGCGATGCTAGAAATACTGTACTTACTATAAAACAAAGTTTATCACTCTTTTATATGTTTACGTTATGAATCGGTAAGATAAATCTTTAATGAACATATTTAAGTTAATTAGATGGGAGTATCAGCCAGCCAGGAAAGGATTCTATATTGAGACGATGCACGTCTCACAGGTTTATACCGTAAAAGTTTTGTTTCAAAGATGTTCCAATTTTTATAATTAAAACTGCTCAATACTCAAATATCTGGTTATAAAAATTATATATTAAATATTAGTAGCTCTAGACAAATACTAGCTCTGCATATTTACTATTTGTATTAGACACAAACTAAAGATTGCAACAGAAATTAGTTATTTATAACCGTTTATAAGCTTTTATATCACTTAATAAATTAATTTTATAAGTTTCAGTCATAATTTAATCTTAGTAAGATAATATTTGGTTTTTTGTTATTATAACTAGATATTTTAGTGTTGCACTGCTGCAATTATAAAAATAGGAATATCTCCGAAACAAAGTATTTACGAGCATTTATTCTAATGAACATTTTTTCTTACTTGTAGGTGTTTAATTCATGTTTTAAATTTGACGGGTTAAACCTAGAATACCCAGGTAAATTCAATTTATTTAATGTTATACAATGCCTATTTGAACATTATTTGTTGTTTATTGCAACTGAATCCAAAAACATAGTCCCAAAAAAGTCGGTCTGTCGATCTGTCTGGAAACACGAAAACTTAAAAAAATACATTGACATTTTAGATTGAAATTCTACATTTATAATCTTTTAAGAGAAAACCGAAAAGTAAGTTCGTTAATGAGTTATATGCAACTAGTAATGTCAGAACCTTATTAATATATCTTTTTAAATTTTTCTGTTTATTTCGTAAACGGTAGAATTAAATAATAATTCAATTTTACTTGAAACATTTTTCGAATTTATTTTAAAATATATAAAATGGTAAAAATAATAATATACTATTAGAGTCCTCATGACTCATAGTAAAATGACAAAATAAAATTTAAGCATTTGTCAATTGTTTTTTTCAAACATATGAGTTTGGTATCAAATTAAAGCTTTCTAGCTGACAATTCTATTAAAAGTATCACAAATAATATGTAAGCAATTATTAATTATTTTTCTCAAATATGTTCAAATTATCTAACCTCATGGTCGGAAAAGTACAACAGATTTTTAAAATTGTACCTACATAGTAAATTTAAAAATTTAAATATTTTTTTAAGACCTATCAGTTCAAAGAATGAGTAAAAATATGGGAATTTATTAATATTATTTTATTACGTGTTGAAACCGAAGTTAGATTTTTGGTGGAGGCGTACATACAAAAAGGTTTTTCCAATCAATTTAACAAAAAGAATTTACAAAAGTTCAAAGGTTAGTTTTGTACTTTAAACAAATCTGGAAACAGGGCAACTCGTGTTCTCGCCGCAGTTGTCAGACCCCCATGGCAGTGTTGCCATGTTGCCGCATCTCTCCTTCTCTTGTCAGACCGACGCATATCTGACATTGAGTGATATTGTTTGCGCTTATATACAGCACACTATACTGGCTCTCTTCAATATATCATCCCTTGGCGTTATAGCAATAGCAATAGCTCTTGCAGTGAAGTGGAGGAAGTTGGAATGCCGTTTATTAATGTTCAAAATTATATTATTGACACGGTGTATCAAGTAAACTGCGATAAAGATCTTTAACTAATAGTTGTCGTTATAGTGACCTAATTTGTAGACTGTAATGTCGATAGCATTTTAATTTATTGATAATCAGTAACAATGATTTGTGCTATTATACAACTTACGTCATAGAAATTTTAATGATACCTCAAATTAATATCTGTACTTCACGGGCAAATTGTAATAAGTCCAGAAAATAGTATTATGAAACATTCGTTTACCAATCAGCAAAAACTGTGACTAAATTAAATTTCCAGCAATTTGTTAATAAGTTTGTTGTATAAAAGTATTACAATGGAGAACGTTGTGTTAACAAAGCTAAAATCGAAAAAATCTAAATACTGATCTCGAATTGTAGATGTTAATATCGTAAAAAGTAAGGAAAGTGTTCTCTTACAGGATGAGTGTATAGTTTTATTTTTATTTTACGAATCCTGTACTGACGTGTTACGTATAACATTTTATCTGAAACTTATAAACAAATGGGGTAGATGGCTCAGTGGTATCGAGTCGACCTGTTGATCTTGAGAACCCTAGTTCGATTGCCACAGCCGACAAACAATTTTCACCAAATTAAGAACTACCCCTGTGGCTCCCCCTCAACTAACATCTTTGGAGGGCGTGATTTGACGGCTGGTAACCGCACTTCACGCGAAGAAATATATCACTCACCGAGATCTGCTCCGGCAGAGTGCCACATTCAGTAATGGGTAAACGGCGTGATGATATATTTATTTATTTTTTATAAACAAAAAATAAATAAATGAAATTAATTTAAATTTTAAAAAAATATTTGATTTACATATTCAGTATTTTATGTTGCTAAGAAACTAGACAATCACGTTTCTTTCATTACCTGCCTAGGCAGGCAATATGTTATTTTCCTGACTAGGCGCAAAGCAAAGCATTCCTGAGTCTTAAAGGTCAGGCAAATGTTTATTTTCCTGTCAGTTTCAAATAAAATAATTTAAACAGTTTTTTAACATTTTTAAATGTTAATTGAATTACTTTCTGTGTAGTACCGGCAAATTACCTTCACCCCACTCCAATGGAACATTTGACCACACATGTTGGTACAGTGAATAAAAGGTATAATAATAACAAGTATTTTAAGCTCAATTATTCAGATATTTCAATTTTCATAGAAATGTGACTTAATACAATTTACCTCTGAACCATAGACATGTACTGATGCATTTCCATCCAATGAATAATTTAGCACAGAGTTACTTATGCAGAAGTCTTGTCATATTCCGGGGATTATAGCTATTGCAATATTTTTCCATGTATTACACAACAGCAACTCAATTCCAAATATAGTACAGGGAATCTACAATTTATAATAAAAACAAAACAACTTAGATTTAATGGCGCACACTCTTGCTTAGTACTATCAGGGTTGCAGCGCATAGATGTGCAGGTTATTCACCGTACAAAGAAGTTAAGCAATTGGGAGCGCAATTTGGTATGTAAAATATTATCATTTTCATTTTATGAAACTAAAAATAAAACACCATAAAATATACAGGTTATTAAATTTAAGTGTACCGCTTTTCCTATCTCGATTTACAAAGTTAGTTAAATTAGCAGAGAAATGCCATTTTGCAAGTCTATTACAAAAATATTAACTACATTTTTTCGACCAATGGTTTTGAAAATATGGTACACAACTCTCTTATTTTAAATGAGGACATATTTTTTATATATATTTTAAATAAGAAAATTGTATCCCAAATTTGGAGAACCACTGAATGAAACAAAAATTTTGTTAATAGTGTTAAAACCGACTTGCAAAATGTTATTTCCTTGCTAATTTAACCAACCTTGCAGCTCTTTTGTTCTCGAGATAGCAATGGTGCCATATTTAAATTGAACATCTTGTATGTATTATAATATATCGAATAAATTCATCACAATGTTATAATTAACTAGTATACAGAGAGTTTTATTTGTATTATTATACATGAAGTAGGTGTCATTACCATAGTTACAGTTCAAGGGTTGACAGTAATGTATTAGAGCATTTTTAAAATTAATAAACAAGAATAATTAATATGGATGATGATAGTAGTCAGTTATAATATACAACATAACACATCATCAATATTGAAATAGTTTATTACCGGGATTGCCCTGTGCTGTAATAATTCCAATACTTCACGTCATTTCAATTTTCATTTTACAAAATAGGCCTCTCTATTCTATCTGTTATTAAACCTGTGTTCAACTGGCATTGTGCAGACGAAAATTTTTAATTTAAATTCATCTTTCTTGTCGTCTGTTATTATGGTACAGTTTCTATTTTTTTATTGTGCTCTTTACTGGCACATCTTGTAGTTCTATAATAATTGTACATATTTCTAATAATTGCAAAACTAGATCGTCTATGAAAGGAAACAGCAAATAAATCGGTAAGATATTTTGGCTCATATTAGAATTAAACAATTTTATTATTTGTACTTTCTTCTCAATAGCTTAAACCATTCTAAAAGATGACAAGTTAATGATATTGCCAGCAAAGTATTAAAACTTTTTTATTATTAGTAAACATAGGGATAAATAACATCGCTGTCAATCACTTTAATTGAAACTATGGTAATGACACATGCTATATGTATATTAATTTTTTAAAACTTCTTGTATACATTACATAATTTTCGAACCAATTTGACTGTTTTCAATACAATGTATCAGGTCCATGAAGTTACCCAAGTAACATGCTTAATCCTGAAAGGCTTTAACTATTATTTATTATAATTTTGAACTATTTAGTGCCAGTAATAAAAAGTTTGGACCAGTTGCGTATACATTTTTAATAATTAAATATATGAGATATATTCAGATATACTCACATTCAGGGACCCGGAACTAAACCCGAACGTGAACCGTAATCCGAAAAAACCTTTATTTTCTTTTAACCGAATCGTTATTTTTAATATCAATGAACCGGAATCTCAACCGAACCGTTTAGTAGTAACCGGTAACCGTTCGCAAAATATCGGTTTCATTTAAATTATTTGAGATATTATATTTTTTTAATTATCATACTATCCAGCGGCAAAGGTTTGGTTTACTAGAGTGGGTGATAGTAGCACTGGTAAAGTGATAGTGAATGTAATGTTTTATTTTGAGGTTTTGAAGTTGTATGTCGTATGAGGTATACGAGATACGAGATGTAGACATGTGGTGATCTGTCAGTACTAGAAGACGTTTATTGTTATCATTACAAATGATTAGTCATTCGAAGATTTTACTTGTTTACGCTGTAAAATGTAGTAAAGTATAATATATAACCATCATTTAAAACATTTATTTGGCAACTATACAAGCAAGAAAATTTAACCAACGATTTCAATATTTGTTTTCAATTTCATTTGAGGTAAGAATATTACTAATGTATTTATTATTATTGTTATATTATTGTTATATTATTAAAGAGTACTTCACTGCAGTTGTGTCAAATTCACTTTCAAAGGCAAGTGCAGACAGATGCTCCCTTCCTTTCTTATATTTGTAACAAAGTGAAACAATTCTGTTTCTGAATTTGTACGATTTTTGATACAAGTTCTAATTTTTCGAATGTAAGTTCATTTAGGCATTTTTGGTTTCTGAACTTGTATGGATTTATGAATTTGTACTACGTCGTAGTATTAGCAATTTGAATTCATGTTTTAGGCATATGTTAATTGTTATTTGTACGTTTGTTCATTTATGTTATTTCTAATGAAGAATTTTGTTCCTGTGTCCTTTAATGTTTTAGCATAAGCTATTGATAATTTGGTAGGTACAGAATTTGATTTATTCCGTGTTTGATTCTGAATTTTATATACTTTGTTTTGCTTGTTGTCTTTTGTCTTAGACTATAAGATTTGGTAATCATTATTTCGTAAGATATAATTATATTTGAACCTGGGGCAGTGTAACAAAGTGAAACATTTCAGAATTAGTTTTTGTTATAATTAGGATTTTTCACTATCAACTCAGCTTCGAAAGATACAGACAAATTAAATATTATCTTAAGTATCTTTTTTCAAAGTTGATTTGACAGAGTTTTGGTTATCAAATTTATTAGTGCATATGTTTGTAATAATTTCAGTATTCTTCGATCATTATTTATCGAGTTTATGGCTTCTCTGAATTGTCGCGCTTGTTAGCTATTATGTGATGACATATCTGGGTAAATTATTAGCTGTGTGTTGGTCTGAGATAGATTTTGTTCCTTGTATTTTATCCCTTAGAAGCGTCTGGTGTTTTTTATGTAAACTCGTGCATGTGAACAGTTATCTCTAACCAAGTCAACGATTCCACCCTCTTACCTCTTGTCAGCACATCCCATGGAAAACAACAACAAATAGTCAGTAGTGATTTAGCTTTTGGATTGACAAGATGTAGTCTTGCCATGTAGTAACTTTAGTTCATATGTAGTTGTTGTTTGCCATATTCGGTCAAGTTGTTTAAATAGAGATTTAATATGTTTCGTTTAATATCTATCACTTTTGTAATTTAGTAACTTTTCTATTTATTTTTATGTTGTGAATATATTTTCATAAACCTGAAATTTTGAATAGTGATTAATTTATTCGCCTAGCTCTTGCTCGTGTTACATCTTTTTGATTAATTTTCAGTATTACTATAAGTGTCGAACTGCAATTGTGTAAAATTTAATTTCAACAAGCTCAAGCGAGACTTCCTTAATTTCTTTGTGAATTTGTAATTAGAGAAGTAGGCGTAAGTGAAAGATTTATGAAACAAGTGTGAAGGAATGGATGGATGTGATTGAACGTTTGTTGCGTGATGATGGATTTCAGGTGTGAGGAATGAAAGAGCTTGTTTGGAGGGAGCGTTAATGTGGCTGAAACGTGTATTGAGTGTCAGTATAAGAATGTTGATGTGGACTGATTTTTATTTATTTATTTATTTTTATAATTCTGTTAATGGATGTTCTGTGAAAGCTTCAGAGATTTGTGCTACCCCATTTAATAGGGTGCTATAGAAAATGAAAAAATAAAGGTTAAATTCATGCGTAAAATTTAATCGTTTGGTAATAGGTTTAAAAAACTTCGCGCTCGGGATTTTTTAAGCAAAACTTATCTCAATCGTTGCTACGGAACGAAACAATCGGGATATACTCGATAATTTTCAAGCTCTCGGGGTATTATATTTGATAATAAATAATTATAAATTTGAAAGTAGATTGCACAAATACTGTGATATTTTAAAATACTGAGAAAACTACTAAACCAGAGATGTTCAAATTATCCCAGGTTTCTGTAGAGATACTTTTGTCTACTCTAAAATATGTTTTTACACATTATAATTTAATAAATGCTGTTCTAGAAATATTTTGAAATGAGCGAATAACATTTTCGGTGTACAATACTTGAAATTAATTTTCTTATATGGTATATGACTAAGTTTATATAATTAATATTTCATAAATTCAAATATATATTTTTGTTTATTTATAAGACTGCTCAAATATATTTCTCTATTTATATCCAAAGAAATATGTATCTGTTTTTTTATTTATTTGATTTTATATTTCATTCATTATAATAAACTATTGGTTTTTTTCATATTATTATTATTTTATTTTGTTACCTTCTTTACTGAACCAAAACCCGTAAATACCTGAAAAAATACAGATTTTTTAACTCTTATATTTTATACGTTCTGAACCTAAATCCAAATTTAAACTAAAATATGTATCTTGAACTGTAACCGAATCTACACTATAAATAATTTTCGGTCCGGATCCCTGCTCACATTGGCTCAAAATCTACGACCGATTTAAATTAGAGGATATATTTTGGAATATTTAAGGCCATTATTTTTAAATTTTATAACTACCGGTTTCTAGATATAGCCCGATGACATGGGTATAGTATAAAATTTAAACCTATCCAAAAAGATTATGAAATTTTATTAGTATACCCGGCCGGTCGCCTGCGCGGGTACGAGTTTAAGTTTCACCTATTTCTCCAACTTGAACATTTTCAGAAGTACTCTATAAATATAAAGTTTGGGATTTAAACCAGGGACAATCTACTTGCATGGCAGAGATGCTAACCGGTACACATCTCTGCCCTATAAGCAAATGATCCCGGTACGAATGCCAGGCATCACCCAAATTTTTCTGTCATAAATTTAACTTTAAATTTATCAGCGTCACTGTACTTTCAGTTATTGCTATATGACAAAAAAATACTCTTTATAAGCTGTACTCCAACATAATTTTCTAGAAAAAAATATTTCAACTTGAGCACAGTTTTTAGCATATAACATATTTTTTTCTAAAAAACCAAATCACCATCGGAAAGAGCAGAAAAATATCTATCGACTCATATTTTAGAAATATTTTTCTAACCGTGGAGGGACCAACACCAGCGAGTTGAAAAGCGCGCGTTTTGGCCTCGCCACGCCGGGTAGCACGCTTGGTGTGTGTGCTCCCATATGCATGTATTTTTATATGTAGATATTTATTTTTACTCCCGCACGAGATCATGGGACAAGATATGTTTCCCTCACCCTATAAATGCGCCACTGAACATTATAATGTAATAAAAAATTACTGCAATAAAGGTCAGAAAAGTAAATTTGTAATAATTTAAATTACAACTAATAATTGTTATTTATTTTTTTATATTCATATTTATAGAGGAATTCTATGTAAAACCATAAGTTTTATAGATTCATAAATAGGTATATGATGAAAAAATAGCATCGCAAATTATAATTTTATGAAATATTTTGTAAAAATTTACAGATCTATAAACTTACAGATTTATCACAGAATTCTATCATTAGACGGCATAAAAAGTTTGTTATGGTTTATTTTTTTCATTATTTTAAAATATTTACAATAAACATATTTACCGGGTGGAACATCATACCTGTGTACATTGGCGATTAACATGAAAAAACAGTTTTTCTGTGCGCATTGCTCCCCAAATTATTTTTGCCAAAAATGCTTCAAATAAATGTTGTAGAGCATAAAATTCTGCATCTAAATCAATAAACAGAATTACATTTACATGCGTTGTAACGACAGAAATTAAATAAAAAAATATTAAAAATTACGTTCAAAATATCAAATAGCCATGGAAGTGAAACAAAAATAGACAAATGCTTGACGTTTTTCTGTTTATTTGATATTTTACCCCCGACAAATTAATCATTCAATAAAATTCATACAAAAAACTCCATACCTATGATTACAATTTAATAATAAATAAACAATTGTACATTTCAATGAAACGTTTATTTCTTATAGGGTTGGTCATGTAAAAATTATAACTTATCTATTATAATTCAAATATCAAACAATAATTATCTCATTAAAATAATCACTACAATTTATTATTACAATAAATATTCAAATAAATAATTTTCAGCCAAGCAATAACAAAGTCTATTGTAGAAAGAATGTCGTACATTAGCGAGCTGCCTATTTGTGATTAAAGCGCACTTATCCACGATAGCTTCTCTCAAAGAATTAATATTTGGTTGGCGTTGCTTATAAATTTTACATTTAAGATGACCCCATAAAAAAAATCGCTAGGTGTTAAATCAGGAGATCTGTCAAACGTCAAGCATCTATCTATTTTTGTTCACTTCCATGGCTATTTGATTTTTTCAACGTAATTTTTAATATTTTTTTATTTAATTTCTGTCGTTACAACGCATGTAAATGTAATTCTGTTTATTGATTTAGATGCAGAATTTTATGCTCTACAACATTTATTTGAAGCATTTTTGGCTAAAATAATTTGGGGAGCAATGCGCACAGAAAAACTGTTTTTTCATGTTAATCGCCTATGTACACAGGTATGATGTTCCACCCGGTATTGTGTATTTCAGAGTTATATTTGTCTTATTTATATCACATTGTTATAAAAAAAAATTATACATTTTGTCGATCATATTAATTAATCATTATTATTGCACTGCTACAAAACTTAATAATTATGCTTAAACTGCAAGAAAAATGAGGCAGCTGGAGGCGTTCCGATAAAACTGCACTAAGGCGCCTGATAGGAACGCCGTGGCTCTGTCCACTACTCCAGGACTACGTGTAATATGATTAACATGTTTTGTCTTGTTTTACTAAGACATTGGATGAAGCTACTGATTCAGAAATCAAATAGACTTTATCAGGATACAGTTCCTCAAACAATCTGAGTAGATATTTTGACTTTTATTTGGAATATGTTGATCCCGTGTTTCAATTTTGGAAAGGAATATATGGCTTTAAGATCCTTGAACAATTTTAATTATTTATTGGACGTTTCGATGATTAACCCATCATCATCAGCATTTATTAACAAAAAAATATTTTTCCAATCCTAATAAATATTTGTTTTATAATTGAATTTTTTTCAAAAACAGCTGAAATTAGCTTTATGGATAAGCAACTATCATAAATGTAAAAAGTAATGTAAATCGTGAATTTAACAAGTTTACCACATGTGAGTAAACATATTTAAAACGCTGAAATTTTGCACGTGAATACTGTTACGATGGTCGACAGACATTCTCTGTCGGCCATCTTAACAGTCCGATAAAGAAATAAAATTATTTAAGGATTCCTTTCCAAAATAGATATTTTGACAAAATTATTTACATTGATGAAATTATATTCAGAAGTAATTCTTTACATATGGTAGTCTTTTAACAAAATGTAATCTCAAAGAACACATGCGCAAAAACACCGTAAAGTTCTTCATAGCAAGTTTTCGATTTACGATTTATGTTAAAACATGACTTCCCGATTCAATTCTCACTTACATTGTAAACACCATCGCTAGTAACAAATATTGTTTTCTTGCCAAGTACATCCAATGTAGTTCAACCAAGTCCTTAGTTTAAAATGAAGTTAAAAGGTCAAACAGCAAGCGCAGTTTGCGTATTTGCCGAAAGGCGTCGCGAACAAACAAACATTATTTTTACTTATTTTCCTAGCACTGATTTACGTTCTTTTCGTTTCTAAAGAAAGGAATAAATCAAATTTAAAGAAGGTGGTGAGAGGTTTTATTGTCAATATTTTGCTCTGGAAACCAATGTTGGAATATCTTCCAGCTTATGATTAATATACTGGTATCTATTTTCTACATATTTCGATGTTTGTGTTCACTTCTATATATTTGTGTTTCATGAAAAGTACTTTGTATTTGAAGAACTTGGCCCAATCAAAAAAGTAAATTAATTTCAAAAAATATTTTGTTTCATTTCTGTGACTGTTATTATTTGTACAACTGTATAAATCCGAATATTAAATTTAATATCTAGTCTAATGCAATAATGGAAATAGAAATCAAATATACTACGAATCATGTATCACTATAACAAAAAAAATTTTCCAGTGTATGCACATACATTTCGATACCCATAATTAAAATTTAAAATGAAAATGTATTCTCATCATTTTAGTTGCATAGATAAGAAACTTGTAATCAATTTAAAATTTTACAATTTTGTAAACTGTAAACAAAATGACGAAAATATTGTTATTTGTGATAATTACCAAACTCTCATGATCTGACAAATAAAACTTGTTTATTTAACAGTTGTACTCTTTGTTTACAATATTATTATATTTGCGGTGATTCCGGAAATCAAAATCTATTTATATATTTTGGAATATTTAAGGCCATTATTTTTAAATTGTATAACTTTACAGGTTTCTAGATATAGCCCGATGACATGGGTATAGTCAAATTTTCCCACAGAGGTCTAAAATTTTAAATAGTTGTACTCTTAGTTTACAATATTATTAAATTTTGTATATTAAAATATGCAAATTTGACTAATTGGCATTTAAGCAACTTAAACAATGTAGTAAACAATAAAATAATTATAAATATTATTGTTTATTATAAGTAAAATAATAGCTATATATGTAACAAGTACATAATGTGGGAATTTACTGGACGAGCCATAGTTTATGGCCGAGCAATTGCAAAGAGCGAGACTGATATATAAAACGAGACTGTAAAGTACTTAATTATACCTCAAAATAAGCTTTATTGTTGCTTTTGTTCCACAATATTATTTTAAATTATTAAACTAAAATAATCCAAAACGAGGTCAAAGAAATTGTAGAAAATGCAAAGGAATTAATTAAGTACAATATTTTGAGTTTAATTTTTTTGCAATGACAAGAGTCCAATTTTGATAGTTTATTGTACTATCTTAATAAAGTGTAATTTTATCTCACTAAACATTGTCATAAATTAAATAGTTGTAGTGCAGTCCAACATAAATAAATATATCATACTTTTTACTCATTAGTATTTAATAACAGTTATTGTAATTATGCAAATGCAGATTTTATTATATTTAAATTCTATATAAGCAAATAAATTAAGTACCGTACTATATTTTATAAAGTTTGTGTAAATTTAGAAAACTTTGCTGTGACTGTACGAACGAAAAAGAATTAATATGCGACACACGGTTTATATGTAGTAACTTCTTTATATTTGTGTCTCAAAGTCACTTTTATTTGAAGAGAAAAAAGAAGAAACAGATAAAGAAAACTCTATTTTTAGAAAGCCGTCTTTAAGTAAGGACTAGCGCGTTATTTATTCATATACATTTACTTATTGCATTTTGTAAAACTGTAATTTGTCTATTTAAGTTATAATAACTCAATTATACCTACGACTGAACTATATACTGAATATAACCATGCAAATCAGATAATTAATAATACGTATATCTTTGTTTATTTTAAATTAAAATGTTTCCAACCTATATTATGAACTGTTTTCTTTTAATTTAAAAATTCGAGTATAGAACATTAAGAAATATAGTGAAGGGCGATAGGATGAGCAACTTACTATTAGTAGAGGATTATTTTGTGATTTCCAGGTACAAGATATTTAACCGAGACGTACTCTGATATTTATAAAATAAATTGTTTTGCAGTATAACATTTACGTAGCAGTTGAAATAAATAGTACTTCTTTTTTCATATAATTCCGAAATGAAACTTATACGAGTAATACCGAGATATGTATTGTTACTCTAACAGTTTATATTAAGATCCTAATTAGTACAAATACCTACTTATATCGTTTGCACAGTTAAAAGCATTACACAATTTTCTTAATTACAATCCCTACTACTTATCTATTGTATCCAATGCTGTTTATGGTTCCACCTATTCTAACTTGACCCGAATTCATTGTAACTTTGGACACAGTATAGCATCTTAAAAGATAGATTATTGTTCTGCCATTTTGGAATAAAATTATGACTTTACCGATTTGCTTTGATAATAATTTTTGTATACAATTAAAAATAATTTTACATATTACAATATGAAAAAAATATGCATAGACGCCAAATGGTGAAAAGAATAAATCTAATAAGTTGGATGAATCTCTTTTAGTTTTACATGAATGAAATTGTAAGTAAATAATGATTAATTCTATATAAAATAGTTACAGTTCGATTTTGAAACCAAATGACCTTAATATGTTACATATCATAAAAATTTATTGCAAAAGTTTTATAATTTATTGTATTATAGTTTTGTCTACTGTTACTAAATCATAAGTTTATTTTATTATCATTTAATTCCCTTACATGGTAAAAAGATGTTTTATAAGTTCATAAAAACTGTAAAAACAAACTCTAGATATGTGTGAAAAATGATAACGTGCTATACAATAAATATTAACACGTTCAAATAACTTTCGATGCTTCCAAACAATAGTATCAATAAAATAACAGGATGCACTATCATTCCATGTGGAAAAACTGAACACTGTTGCCAAGATACCAACATATGAGAAATACAAAACCTAAAAACGCACGTAAAATGTGTAAAGAATACAGTCGCAGAATATAACCAACAAGGCTCCCAGAAGCAATGAATTTTTCACGCTTGTAACTTCCGCTACTTATTTTGATGTATTGGATAATAAATGTCTCAGATATTTTTGCAATTGATGACATTTATGAAATGTGACAAAAATGTATAGGTGTTAAAGGAAAATAACACTATAAATGATTGCAGAAATAAACATAAATAAATCGTGTGAAAGAAAAACAAAGACATGGATTAATCACATTATTCGCAAATATAAAATTTTACTTCTGTTCCTCCGAATAGAGAGGTAGATGTCTCTTCATTATACACTAGTCTTCTGAAATGTATATAATAGTTTTGTAGACATCTGTATTCATTTTAATGTTTTGATAGTTATTGAAAATTAAAGATTTATATGTATGCTGCATTCAATTCTACCTATTAATGATACGTACTGCATTCTTACGTTAAAAAATGAAGTATACATATCTAAAATAAACAAGAATACTTTAAATTTAAATAAAGGTCCTAAAAATAAGTGGACGAGTCTCTATAAGCAGAATCTCTCAATGTTTCAATTCAGAGATATTCGCAATTACAGAAGATGTAAAAGCGCAACTGGCAGGATGCAAATATTACTGGTTAAACAATGAACCATGAATACATTTCACAATTTTATTTTACTAGATTAAATGACAATATTGTCTAACAAGATTTGCTCACAATTGCACCTTTGAACTCGTAGATACGTTTGTCATCGGCTTGATATACCTGTAGATGCACTTACAACACCAAACTATTCTGATTTTTATAAATAAAAACAACAAAGACAAAATTAATTGTCTTTGAATGCTCACTTGGTAAAACTAGGTTTAATAATAAAATATCAAACTAAACACTTGTCTGAGTCTCACAAAATTCAGCCTCCAAGTCAACTTATGAGGTCCTCGTCAGAGGCATGAGACTTAAATATGTGTTTAGTTTGAAATTTTATTATTAAACCTGGTTTCACCAAGTGAGCATTAAAAGACAATTCATTTTGTCTTTGTTGTTTTTTATTTAAATTGCTATTTCGTAGATTTTGCTTTTTTACTTCTCATGTCATTTTACTGTTTGTTAGAGATCTTATTCTCTGCTGGCACAGTTCTTCGTCATACAGCTCCTTCATATGAACTTTGTTCTAGGTGAAGGAGTGTGTTATACCATACTAATGAGCTCTAATAAGAGCAAAACGCGTCTATGGTTACTAACTGTGCTGGCCAGCCTCTGACGAGGACCTCATAAGTTGACTTGGACGCTGAATTTTGTGAGACTTAGACAAGTGTTTAGTTTGATATTTTATTATTCTGATTTTATTGCTTCGCAAGCCTGAACAATTTTTCGTCTTAATTTTAAAATTTATTGTTATAACCACGAAGTCAGTTACGCTCTTATTATCCTTAGTTGCAAACATCTAGGTTCCCTAATTAACAAGGAGAAGTCTTGTGAAAAAGATAGAGAAGAGAAAAGAAAATAAGGATGGAGGGAACTATAACCATGCAGCAATATTTAGTATTAGGCAGTTAAGAAATATTGAATCAGACTAAAAGGCAAGTAAATACATCGATTCTACAAGGTTTTGTCTTGTATGGAGTACAAGAGAGTACTACAAATAAAAGATTAAAAAAAAAAAGATTACGGGTATTGCCTGACTTTCTGGTGTAGATGCTGTTGATATATTTTATTATACCACAAAAGGAATGAATATAGAACAAAGATTAAAACTAAAAGTACAATAGAATCAATTAATATGGTACGAATAATTGAAAACAATGCCGCCGGATAAAATACCGAAAAAAATTGGAATTGAAAACCATAAACGAAAAGAAAATGAGTAAGTCCTAGAATAAGATGGTATGAAGATATTCAAAGGGCAATGAAAGAAAGAGACCTTGAAGAAGAAGAGTGTACAACAGATAAGAATGGCGCATAAGATATAGGATAAAATCTTGAAATGATATTTTACTTAAATCAGTGTATACCAAACTTACAACCATCTCGTTCCTCGGCCAAGGATATGACTAATTTAAGGGTAGATTCAAATAATAATCAAAACGCAAATATCAAACTTCCATATCAAATTAAATTTTACACGATATGCATTGTATACATTAGTGATCATTTTGACATATGAAGATTATACAGGGTGTTTCACAACTTAGAGCAAAAAATTAAAAGATATATTCTGTACGACGTACTGATCATGAAACAAAAATAATTTTTTTAAATCGCAAAACTATTTTCCATGTTTCCCAGTCCAAAATTTTTCTATTATAAATAACTGCTAATAATTGAATTGTGTAATTATTCCTTCGTAGTTGATACCTACTTTATTGTTTGTGTTTAATAGGAAAGCGAATCCAGTGCAGTACTACAAAAAATGTTTTAGGTTAACAATCCTTAATTTTTCGAATTTAAAAAAAAATATTTTTGTTTTCTGATCAGCACGTCGTACAGAATATACCCTTTAATTTTTTGCTCTAAGTTGTGAAATAGCCTGTATATTAAAGATGAAATTCGTTGTGTCAAAAAACGTAAAAACAAAATTGAAAACATTAAAAAAATATGAAAAAATAATATCGTTAATGCAAGGTTTTCTTTCTAATAAAATATAAAATTAAATTACGTTATGTACCTCTTAAAACCCTTTCAAGTACACCCCGGCGTAGGTGTACCACACTTTGGTAAACACTGACTTGTCCACTTATTTTTAGGTCCTTTATTGAAATTTTAAAATTTGCTCTTTAATTTTAAAGCTGCCTATATCATTTAAATCCAATGAGAATGCAGTTACAGGTAAATCTCGTATATGAATTACTGTGTTGAAATGTCTATTTAAATTTATAAAATATTTTTGCAGACATTTGGTTTCATTTAGACTAATTAAAATTAATAACCTGTATATTTATAATAATTTTTATTTAATAAATATGAAGAAATAAATGTGAATGATTAGTTTTGACAATTAATAACATAAAGGAATATAAAAATTCTGGGAACCTTTACTGTTAGTGTTTACTATCCTATCTACAAATTGAAAAGTTCAAGATTGCTATTATCAATCCTACAGGTGAATTGTGTTATAAACAAACATAAAAATATTTCATATCTTAAATCAGTGGCAGATTATGTATACTTGCGATCAGTTCCGTACAATACAAGACAACAGTAACTATGAATATAAAATATCAAGAAAACCAAATCCAAACCATACTGACAAGTTCGACATAGGTATAAATTTTTCCATTGATAAATATTTCTAACTTATAAATAAAAGCTTCAAATAAAAATGAAAATTATAATATGGATAATTAAATTATAAAGAGAAAAATTGGGATACCGCCAGGATTTGAACCTGAGACCTTATGAACTCCGCTCATATGTTTTAACTAACTAAACCACGGTCTCCTGTGACTCAAATCTCATTTTGTTCAAAATTTTTCCCTCTATTTTTTGTTGTCATAAGCAGCCTCGACTGTGATTTAGTTGGTTAAAACATATAATTGGAGTTTATAAGGTCCCAGGTTCAAATCCTGGCGGTATACCAATTTTTCTTATATAATTTAATTTGATTTAAATTATTTAAGTATTTACTTTAAAAATACTAATTAAATATAATATGAACAAATATATATTTTCAAAAAAAATGCATATAAATACCTTCAAAAGTTATAAAATAAAATTTAACATAAATATGGAGTGTCCTCTGAGGTAACCAACAAACTTGAACCTAGTTCTAGGGATATTCTAAATAAAAAGTTCATATTGGCTATGGGTCAATTCTTCTTCATTCCACAGATATCGACAAAAACACGCAAAATCTTTAATAACAAAAACAAATATTCTAGTAGGTATGCTAGGTAAGTAGCTATTGTTATACATTGGTTTATTCCATAGCCGCGATCACCTGTCTTAACGCCTTTGAATTTTTCTTGTATAGTTGCCTTAAATATATACAATAACGGTAAGCCTGACACACGAAGAATTGATTCAAGGAATTATAATCTGAACTTCAAGAAATTAATTGGCAGCATTCCATGGCTCAAAAAAGAGCAGCTTGCCTAGGTAGTGGAGGCAAAAATGTTGAGCAATTATTGTAATATTTGTTTTATTTATTTGCTTATTTTTTTTAGCCAAATATACTAGCAGTAATCGAGACACTTTTATATTATTTTTGTCGATCTCTAGAGAGGGGAAAAAATAACCCGTAGTCTATATGAACTTTTTATTTAAAATGATCCCTAGAAGGGAAGATCCTGTATGTAAAAAAGAACTTAATTAAAACTGTATTTTTTCTAGCTTTCATACTAGCTCTTCAAAGATCATTTATGGCTGTATTCTGTGTAAATTCATAAGTTTTGCAGATCCGCAAATAAATGATCAACAAAATCACAACTAAATTTATGACTATAAAATATAAATATCAACAAATATTGATGTGATTTTGTTCAATATTTACGGATCTGTATACTTATAAATTTATCACATAATTCCACAATTAATAAATTTTGTCGAGTCGGCCTGTGGATCTTGAGAAACCTGGTTCGATCCCCACAGCCGACAAACAATTTTCACCAAATTAAATGTACCCCTGTGGCTTCCTCTACACTAACATCTTTGGAGGCCGTGATTTGACGGGTGGTAACCGCACTTCAAGAAATATATCACTTACTGAAATCTGCTACAGCAGACTGCCACACCCAGTAATGGGTGAAAGGCGTGATAATATATTTATTTATAGTTAATATTGTTTCTTATAATTATAAATAAATAAGTATATCATCACTCCTTTACCCATTCTGTGTGACACACTGCCGTATCAGATCACGGTAAAGGATATATTTATGGGCGTGAAGTGCCACGGTCATCATCCGTCAAATTACTACCCCTTTAAATTGTGGTAAAAATTACTTATCGGTTGTTGGAATCGAACCAGGGTTCTTAAATTTATATTTTGACGCTATATTATTGAGCCAGCAATCCCAATTTGTAAATAAAATTTAATTATTTTATTTACTATATGACCTTTCTGTTGATGCTAAGTACTGTTATAGGAAGTATTAAAATCAATAAATTAACCGTATTTTCATCTATATAAAATTGTTTTCCATATATCTATATTTTATGATCATTAAATCAGCAAGTTTTTATGATTGTATTTTCATTTATAACATGTCTTTTTTTAAATTATTATATTTGTTTTTATTTTATTACTATTATTTTTTTATTAGATTTGTTTCATTATTTTTTTTTTTTCATTATATTTTATGTGGATATAGGAGTTCCTCATATGCCGGATGCGTCGACAAATTGCATCACTCTGTATCCCTCATTACCCGACTGATTCTTATTTAATGGGTAAAGTAAAAATCATTAACTGATCCAGATTCAAAATATCTACAAGTATCTACAACTTTCATTTCGAACATTTTTCTATAAAATTTATTGAGTGTAAATGGTTGCGAACTACATAGATTTTCGATTTATACCCTGTATATACCGAGCCTGCTAGTATGTTTTAGTACCTATGCTAATTTGGTTTGATTTTATTGTTAGATTCAAATTGATGACCGAATGAAACCTAGAATTAATGTAAGTTTTAATAGAACAATAACTTTATACTTTTCCCGTATGTATTTTAAAAATATATTAAATCCACCACTGAGACATCCAATTACAAAATCACAATTCATTACTGAAAACCATCATCCACAATTAAAATCATGATGCATATCTTACCTCGTGTATCTCTGCTTGTAGTTATTTCTCGGTCTGCTATTATAAAATAGCGGCTCCGAATCGGCCGCATCGTTATACTGGTGCCCGGAGTTCTGTGCATTCTCGGACGTGTTATACCCATAATCCTCCGCGTTCGGCGAGTACCTCTGCAACAATGGCGTACATGTATATATGTGTGCGGTTCTAACTTAACACTTGTCACACTTCAAACCAGAACAATGGCAGGTTCACGGCTGAAACGATGTAGATGTAATGCGTATGTGAACAGAGCACGGTTAAACAAACATTTGTTTTCAACTGCAGTGGATTTGCATGCGCTGCTTTCAATGGAACAAGAGTTAAATTGTTTGTGATGAATATTTGTGGGCGAAAATTTATGAAAAGAATTACGAGTTATACATTTGACTTTTTGAAAAAAGAAAATGAAAATATAACAACAGCACCAATTTAAAATAAATAAAAGTAAAGACTTATTTCTAATAGTAGGAGAGTTTAATTATAAATCACTTTCAGAAATTGAATATAATCCTAATGTAGTAAGAATCGAATTTTTCGAGGAATAAATGTAACCAAATAAAATCGGAGAGAATCCATAGAAAAAGATAAAATCTGCAAAAAGAAACGAGCTCTCGACACGTTAAAGTGAACATCCCGAGAAGGAAAATAAAGATAACAAAAGGAGAAAATACTTAACATTTAATCCGTAAGAGGATTTGATTTTACTCGATAACTTCCTTTCTAGTTGAGCTTTATATGTTAATTTATTGCCTTTGGTGTTAAGCATTTATATAATGGAAATAAACTATTTACTTCCAAACTTAATTAAAATCACATTTCTGATTCGTTTAATAAATAATTTTGGGAATGATACAAACACTAATTAAACTTAATAACGCCTTTCAACAATGATGCAAAATAAATCGATAATTTTAATTAAAATAAATGTTGGTCTTCATTCATATTATCATATGCGTAGGTATGAAAACTGATTATGATTACTGAGTTAAACAGTATCTATGATTTGAATGAAATTTACAACCCAGTTATAAATTAGAATAAAACAAATAACTATTCATCTATACTCCATCGAAACTGGCTTGGCAATTACATCATTTTTAATAATAATAACGGAACAACTATTGAAAATACATACATAACATTACGCTATATTCCATCAAATGGAGTAGCATGAACCCTTCAAATATTCGTTGAACTTTGATTCATCAAATCCAGGCTGCAAACCATATTTGTCAAACATTTATATCCTAGTCAACCAGTTTCGTTACATCTACAATAATTCCTATCATATACATTAATTTATTTCACCAAAACGGCATTTTCAACTGCACGCAACAAACTTTTAATCATATTCATCTATTTATTCCTAGGTTGTCCAAGCATTAACTCACTATTATACACATGTTAAAATCTAAATAACAGAAACAAATGCTCAACATATATACACGTATAGCACAATTACAATAATATGATTGCCAAGCTAATTAATATGGTGTACTGTAATAGAGAAGAAAAATTAGAAATTTTTTCAATTATCGATAATTCGATAATATCATGAGTAAACTATAGTTATATTAATAGTTTTATGAATAGATCTAACAATAGTATAAATGATAGTTTAAAAAAACAATAGTTATATTAATAGTTTTAGGAATAGTAACAATAGTATAAATGATTAATTAAAAATAGTAGTATCAATAGAAAAAAACTACAATAGTTTGAAAACTAGTACTAACGGTAGTTTTAACGTAGTACTAACAATAATTTTCAACTTGCACTAACGAAAGTTTTAAAAAGAATTAATTCTTAATTTAAATTGTATATACAGGAATCCTAATTAGTACAAGTGAAGGAATTTGCCTATAATTATTTAAACTAATAGTACTATTCTAAACTATTGATAGTTTGTCATCTCTATGTAGGTGCACGAACGCACAAGCACCTAAAAGAAGCAAAGGAAATGCATCCAAAACAATATTTGGCCCCTTGGCTTTTAAAATAATTTATTAAAAAAAAGATTATCTGTATTAGGCATGGGCAACCTCCGTCCCGCCAAATATATTTCAATTAGTTTTAAGATATGCAGCTCGCTTATAAATTTTATCAAGCCAGTAATAACAAATATTTGTAATTAAAACACGTCTTGAGCTTAGACATTGTCTCTAGTACGTAAAAAGCATATTTTTTTAATGAAATTATCGTTGCATTTGTTTTTGTTTATAATTTTACAAAAGCTTCTTTCGTTGACAGTTTATCGTCTTAATATTTCTGAATATATGTAAATAAGAGTAAAGGTAGTCTGTATTCTACCTGATGATGGTTAGGCGATGCCGAATTATGATGCCTGTGATGTCCATAAGCATGCCCTGGACTAAGTCGATGCCCGCTTATCTGGGGCATAGCAGGTAGGTGGTGGTTCCCTGCCGGCACGTCGTCACGCTCGTAGGAATTCTCGCGCGACGTCTCCAGCGAGCGATTTGGCGTGTGCATCTGTCCCGCCGCCGCGCGGAACTGCGACGCCGACGAATTGGCGTGTTGACCTACCGGATAGTTCAGATCAGAGGTGTAGTCGCTGTCCTCGCTGTAACCCGCTGCAAATGGCAAACAATAACACACATCAATAAGGAGAGGAAATCACAGAACAGGAGGACCCAACAGCTGCGCGAAACAATACTGTAGGTTTGATAAGAGTCACAATCAGTGTACTACCGCAATATTACAAAAATACATAACTAACTAGATCAATCTTGTAACTACCAAACTATCTACTACAAACGAACTAAACTGCTGCATCGTGTAAGCACAATCACTAATCAATGTATAAGTAGACCATATTCTCAATAATTCTTGACGATATTAAAATTTTAATTTAAACATCAATATATATATATATATATATATATATATATATATATATATATATATATATATCGTAGACACTCCCTTCCTTTCTAAACTATTTAATTTTTGTCTATTTTGATAATAGAGTGTCTAGCTGCAATTTAATGGAATTTTCTTTCAATACAAGCGTAGAGTCACTCACTTTCTTTTCTTATAATTGTAAATTAATTATATGAATATTGAGGGTGAGTTGTTTGATGTTTTGGGAATGTAAAACTTATATCGAGAAAATGTGGTTGATGTAAGGATAATGTGTTAGGATGAAATGTTTGACAAGAACTGATTATTTGATTCTACTGATGAATGAATGATCTGTGAATGGTTTTAGAGTTCGTGCTACCACATTTTGGATATGGCGTGACGTTATTTGTGTATGAAATTTAGAAAAATAAACATTTTTTGTGAGATAACAAATAAATTGTTTTATTTATTTATTTAACTCTCATATTCTTGATTACAAATGTCCTGATGTCAACATAAATGATCCCTGCTATTTAATATTTGACAAACATATCAATAATTTTATTTAAATCGATCAGAAAAATCTTGCGTATCATATGTCCAGAAACTGTTTTACCAGCATTTGCAATTTACAAAATGTGCTCGTGCTTGCAAATGTTTCTAGTCTAGTGGTACAAATAACTATTCCTATAGATAGACATTTGACTTATTTGCAAAATTAAAATTATTATTAGTTCTTATATACAGGGTGTAGAATTGAAATGTGGCGTATGGGGATTTCAATGTTATTTATTAAATATTGCTATATCTCTTTACCTATTCACTTTAGAGCAAAAGCGTAAATACAAAAATTGTTCAGAAATTAAAAACGCTTCCTATACTTTTCATTACATAAATGTGAATAGTTCACGAGATATTAATTAAATGAAATTCAAAATTTATTCAAATTTTTTGTAGATTACGTTGGAAAATTAAACAAATGAACTGAATATTTGATATATTGTAAAAGAGTTTGACATTTGTTTGTTACAGTGTTGTAATATTTGTTGAACAAGTTTTTGAAGAATATTGTAAGGAAATAGTGACTAAATTTCAAGTGCACAAAATGTTTGACGTATTTATTATAAAATAAGAAAAATACATTATATTGCTACTATAATTTTACCAAATTATTTATTTATAAATTTACAAGAAATGTTCGAATAAGTTTCCATTTACTGCTAAGCAATACCCTAACCGATCATAAAATGCTTGGCGCACATTACTTAATTGCCTTTGTGCGATTGCTTCATATTCTCTTATAATTGTATTTTTTTAAATATCAATGTTTGCAATATTGGTTTTATACATTTTTTCTTTTAAATATGGCCATAAGAAAAAGTCATTTGGCGCAAATCCGGAGAACGGGCTGGCCAGTTAATTGTACCCCCACGACCAATCCACGAATCTGGAAAGCATTCATCTAAGTATGCATTTACATCTCTTGCAAAATGTGCTGGGCAGCCGTCATGCTGGTACCAAATAATTTTATTTTCCCTGGATCTTACTTCCAATTCAGGTCCAATATCGTTTTGAAGAAGATTCAAATACTTTACTCCATCTAAAGCACCATCAATAAAAAACGGTCCAATAATGTGCGATCCAAAAATACCTGCCCACACATTAACTTTTTGGCGATACTGGGTATGAGATTGAAGAACCAAACGAGGATTATCTTTACTCCAATATCGATGGTTTTGCACATTAGGCTCGCCTTTCAAAGTAAAAGACGTTTCATCCGAGAAACAAATGTTATTTAAGAATTGTCTATCTAAATTCGCTTTGTTCATCATTGTTTCACAAAAATCAGGTCTTGCCATTTCATCAGCTTCAAAGATTTCTTGATGTGTAGCGTATTTATAAGACTTGTAATTTTCTGATTTTAATATTTTATGAACTGTTGAAAAATGTATGTTTAATTCAGAAGATATTTGACGCACGCTACAATTTGAATTTTCGGTTACGGCTAACATTACATTAAGTTTATTATCATTGTAATCGTCATTATTCACAAGTTGTTGATTTCGCCATTCACATTTCCTACATAATGGTAAAACACTTCCAGTCGTTCTAAATTTATGAATTATTCTACGGATTGTAGTAAGGGATGGAATTGGCCGATCCACATACAAAGCGCTAAAAAGATCTCGCACGCGCAGCAGAATTTCCCGCAAAATACCAGTCAATACATTGAATTTTTTCTTGCGTGCTAAGATTATTCATTATTTCTTTACAATATTCTTCAAAAACTTGTTCAACAAATATTACAACACTGTAACAAAGAAATGTCAAACTCTTTTACTATATGTCAAATATTCAGTTCATTTGTTTAATTTTCCAACGCAATCGACAAAAAATTTGAATAAATTTTGAATTTCATTTAATTAATATCTCGTGAGCTATTCACATAATAATTTATTATAATACATTTTTTAACATCCTTCTATTTGCTGTCAAATAATGATTTAGTCGATTATAAAACTAATTCATGGCATTAGATATTTAGTTAGCTGTAATACTTACATACATGTTTTGAATTTGAATATTATAAAAATCAAGAAAAAAATGTTTGATGTATGTGTCACAAGTTTTATTCAAAATTTCGGTTTCTCTTCAGAAGATTGATTACAAGATAGTTTTGGGTGTTCTTATATCCGTCTATTAGCAATTGTAAACCTTTGAATGAAAGAAATCTTTCTGGTCATTTAAGATTTTATAAGCTACCAAGAAATTCTTCTCGAAACCTTTATTTTCATATGAGATCGTACAAACATAAAAAAATAATTCAAACTTAGCTAAACATCTAATTGAGACAAATCACACTTGTGGTATTAATCAAAAAAAATTTACACGTTAAAAAACCTCAGTAAAAAATTCTGGTGATGCTAGATCAGAAGACCTAACAGCCCATTCTATTTCTTCACTGTTCAGTTTTTAAATTGAAAAATTTGAACATTTTATAAAACTGCTTATATTATTTGAAGGTAGGAAGTCGTTAATTACAATGCGACACTAATTAATGCAAATGTGAACTTGACAACTTATGTTTCATTTTAAAATAAACGCTCTGACACATTGATTTCAAATTCGTAAGTTTGGATATACCAAATTCTACACATGTTTCATGTTAAAATAAATTTACGGTATAACTGGCACTCTATTTATTCAACAAAAATGTTTGCAATGGTGAGCATCTTATGGTAGCCACATTGTACAAGGAATTGTGTGATTATTCTTTCAAAATTCTAAATCTGTATCATTCAGATATAGTTGTATTTCTTATATTAGTTGAAATGAGAGACACAGAGTTTATGATTATTGATTATAATAAGTGACAATGAAAATTGGGAATCGAAACACCAGTGTCAATAGATTTTTAGCATATCAACATTATTACCCTTGTAGCTATTATACTAAGAACATTTGCGTCGTTAATAAATTGTTGATAACTGCATTTTAAATAAAATATATATTTTTTATTATATTCTTAATTATATCATCCTTTTGAATGACCAAACACCATGTCTCCTTAGCGCTCCTGTCAGTTTTTATTTATTATTTTTTACTGCCAAATTATTAGATCACTATCAGTTTCTAAAAATATCAATTCAGTATCAGAACTTAGAAGTATCTAAGTAAAATGTTACTTTTAGTAACTTAGTTGCTGTAACAAAGTTCTTTTTTCAGTAACTGTAACTATATTTTCGTTATTCTTCTAAACTCTAAAGTAACTTGAAACTTATATCTTTTTCTTATCTAAATTACTTTAACGTAATTAATTTTAAGAACTATTTAACATGCTTGTTTTTATAAATAAAATACGGCTAGTTACAAATATTTAACAGTATTATATTTGTCCCACCAAAATAAAAGTTGCAGCCAGAACGAAGACGAAGGTTACATTTGTTTGTGTTCGAAAAAGAAGAAAATAAAGATGATTTTTACAATACAATAGTAAAACTAGTTGTTATGTTACCCAAGTGTGCTGCAAAGTACTTAACAACACGGTGGTTTTCAGCGTTAAAAACAAAACAGAAAGATACACTTTCAGTGGAAATGTAGAAAAAATATATTTATAATATATAAAGATTTTTAAAATGTATCAAATGATTTTTGTTCTATGTGAAACTATTTTAATAAAATACCATTTATACGTTTAAACAGTAAATTATAAAAATATAAAATAAAATATATGGGGTAGATGGCTCAGTGGTATCGAGTCGGCCTGTGGATCTTGAGAACCCTGGTTCGATCCCCACAGCCGACAAACAATTTTCACCAATTTAAAAAATCTACCCCTGTGGCTCCTCCACCACTAATATCTTTGGAGGCCGTGATTTGACGGCTGGTAACCGCACTTCACGCGAAAAAATATATCACTTACCGAGATCTGCTTAGACAGAGTGCCACACCCAGTGATGGGTAAAAGGCGTGATGATATATTTATTTATTTATTTATAAAATAAAATAAATATATCATCACGCCTTTTACCTATTATTGGGGGTGGCACTCTTCCGAAGCAGATCTCGGTAAGTGATATATTTCTTCGCGTGAAGTGCGTCAAATCACGGCCCCCAAAATTGTTAGTGGAGGGGGAGCTATTTTTAAAAATTTAACACTACCAGTTCTGTTCAGTATCAACTTATTTACTTTACAACGAAATCAATATGAGATTCAAATTTCCTTCAAATGTTAACTTAATTCAACTTGGCCGGGAGACATCCCCCATGGCCGCAGTGTGTGATGGAGGATTTGCATATTTGTAACAATCAAAACAAAATATCAAATTTAAGACAAATATAACCTTTAACCTTTAAATAACTAATGAAAATTGAGTTGCGAATTTCAGCCATAGGGAAATATCGGCAAATGTAGGATTATGTGGCGCATTTGCATTAAGTTTCACAATAATCAATACATTTTAATATTCTACAAATTGTTCCATTATCAAAATATTTAAAAAAGGTATTTTGGCAATCTTTATAACAAAATATTTGTATTTTATTTAAACTGACTATGCCTGAAATTTGTGGTTTAAATTACGCATGTGACTACACATCTCCATTACCATACAGGGACATGATTTTGCGCAGTAGCGGACCCAAGAGGAGGAGGTGGTTTCCCCTCCCCCAAACACCAAGTCCAGTTAATATTCAAAATAAATTTACATATAATACATCATTATACCATTACATTTAATAATATTCATTTAATAATATTCATTTAAAGGCGTGATGATATATTTATTTAATTATTTTATTTCTGATAGGTACTACTTTTTAAATATAACTCGAAATTTAAATTTTAATACATTATTTTTGTACACGCGTCTGAATTAAATGCAAGATTAGCCGTAAAGATTATTATTACTAATGATATTATATATATATAATATTAGTGATATTTTAAATACTGATATAAAAAATAGATTTTCAATTTAATCAAGAAAATTTAATTTTATTGTATATTATTTTACTTCAAATACATAAATACGAGTATATCAAATTGAATTATGACGAGAAACTTTTAATATCGCCAGGATTTGAACCTGGGACTACGGTCATATGCTTGAACCAACTAAGCTACGGTACGCATTGATTACTTTAGTGGTGGTAAAAATTTACAAATAATATTTATCAAGTGTCTGACTTACCGAATAGTTTTTAATAGGGAAAGAAATTCATATAAAAAGTATTATTGCAGAATTTGATTTGGACAATTTTAAAAATTAATATCAATTAATAAGATTTTTGCTTCTGTATTTAGAATGACAAATATTGTTTATTAGATTAATATTTCATTACTTATAATATACTCGTACACTCAGAACAAGAATCAAATGAAAATCTATTTCTAACACTGCCGTTTATAAAAATCACATAAGAAAATAGTGGCTTACATACATATGTTGAAGAGAAAAATGACGATATAACCGTAGCTAGTTTTTTGAAACAATTAAATATGTTTTAAAAGGGCATTTCACGTTCTCAATATTTTCGCCTCTGAGCTCAATTAATGAATATTTTATTGACTAACGCCAGGAAAAAATCCTATTTGTTGTTTGTTTCCTAAATAAAAGAAATGATAAATAGTTCGCGACCCAGCAAGATTTTCGTAAGTGCCATCTCTAGCACGCGTGGCCTAGTTTCACTATCACTGGTTTAGTTAAAGCATATAACCAGAGTTAATAGGTCTCAGGTTCAAATCCTAACAGAATTTCAATTTTTCTATATATATATTATATATTTTTATTCATTGAATAATGTATGAGAACTAAAATTTATTTTATTATATACATTCATGTGAAACAAATTCCTTCTAACTCTCCACCAAAATAAAATCTGCCGCGCCACTAATATCAACAAATTCAAAATCACCTCCTCTCCAAGCATATATTCTGGTTCTACCACTAATCTGACGGCTGGGGACAGTAGTTCTCTACATCTACAAAAATGGAGTACTCTACAAAAAGAATTTTAAAATATGTTTGTATTTATCTAAGTATAAAGATAGAGAAACATAATCTTTGTAAAAATAGGTTTTAAAACTTATATTTCATAATTAAAACTTTTTTGTGTCATATTAAGTGTACCGAAATGTCGAATTTGAAACAACGATAACAAAATTTAAACCAAACATTGTTTTAATTATAAACAATCTATTAAAAAGTTGGCCATTAATACAATACTGTCATCTAAAACCGACAGAAGATTAACCAGTGCACAACATTCCCAAATATCAAAGTTAAAAGCACATCCCCTTTGGATCACACCGTCCAACTAACAACCCTTAACATTCATCGAGGCCGAAAATTTCCCGTTTGTAAACACGGCTTCTGTTCTTGCCGCTTAACGACCGTAACACGTTTTTCTAAAAGGTAACGGAATACAATCGCAATATCCTAATTCCGCTGTAGCAGATTTTTCCGCCTTTCTCAAATGTTTAGCAGCAAACAAAATGAAATATGATTCGTGAGTTAATTATGCGTAGTAATTATTTTTTTTTAAGTGTGAGTTCGCGAGTTTCTGTTCTGGAAAGGATGAAATGTGGTTGGTGGTACATCTAGCAGCTATGAATAGTTATTTTTGAAACGGAATATTAATGGCTAGTGCACGGTAGTTAATATGAGAGCTGATGAAATGTACAGTGGTCTGGTTCTGAAAGTAGTTCATTTCAAAAATTGTTTCATTTTTTGCAACTTGTTTTATTTTCATAAAATTTAATTTGTCTGAAAACTACTTTCTTCTACTGCATAATGAATTAATAAAAAACTACTGCCATTTTGTTTTTATAAATACGATTTGAACAAATTGACACATTTATTGTATACAGAAAAATATAAATAGATACGTTAGTTGTTTTCCACTTGATTTGATACATTTACATCAGCTCAAATGAAACCACGTAACTAACTGAAATGAACAAACTCATTGACCTAGGAAAGTGGATTACTTCAAACTGAATCTTAATCAGTAAATCTAGTAGTAGGGTCACAGGCCAATGAGGGTAAAGTAAGCGAAGAAAGTTAGTCAAATGGAATGACAAATTTATTTGTTTTAGTGAGCCTACGTTCGATCTAATCCAAATGGCACATGAAATACGTCTATTTATAGAAGTCATGAAAATATGCTAAATCTATTTATACACCAGATCAAATGGGTCGACAATTACTTTCTGAATCCATGACAATAGAACATCAAATATACAGAATGTTGCAATACTTTAGGGAAAAATTAAATGGCAGATACTACATGATATACTAATCTTAAACTAAATAGTACTTTGTACTCGCAATATAAGTGTTGAAAGGATATCACGTGTGTAAGAATCACACAAGTTTTCCAATGGACTTTCAATACATGTTGTAATAAATAATTTTGTTCTAATAAATGATAAATATGATGGATTAACCTTCGAAACGTCCAATAAATAAATAATAGTATTTAAGGATCCTAAAGCCATATATTCCTTTCCAAAATTGAAACTCAGGATCAACATATTCCAAGCAATATTTTACTTAGAGTTTTTTGTTTTAATTTTTTATCTAAAGGTGTCGTAGATTCAATATTTCACTGTCGTTTTTTGAATTTATAACAACTAAAAACAATATATTATTCTGTTGACAGTTGAGTGCAGAAAATAATGACTTTCCGCAATAAAGAAGAAACTATTTTTTATTTTAATTTGAAAAATTAATTGCATTTTACATGTAGGTGCACACTTTTAGTGCCACTGGTTTAAATTATTATCATAAATTTTTGTCTAAATAATTAAATAATATTTATTCATTAAAAAATATTACATGACGATAGGAAAAGTAACAGTTCCTTGTTGATCGGATTTCTTGGGTTATATTTGAAACAATAAATTACGACGACGTCTCGAACCTAAATTGGTTTCATTATCAAGTCTGACTTGATTAAAACCATTTCAAATATAAGTCAAGAAAACCGATCAACAAAAACTGTTATTTTTCCTATCTTCAACTATCCTTAACGGCGTCATAAAATCATCTATAAAATTTAAATATTACATAATATAGTTTTTCATAGTCGTTTTGTCCCGCGTGATGGTCGCGCGGGTTGAGGGCCTGACTCGCAACCATAAGGTCGTGGGTTCGGGTCCCGCCCGTGGCAACCATACAAAGGACATATCGGCATATGACCTTAGTAGTTGGTCCGATATATAAATTAAAAAAAAAGTCGTATAATTAATATGTTAAATTGAAATCAGTGGCGCTAGAAATGTGTACTTCATGTGACGTGCAAATAATATTGAGAATTTTTTTTAATTCTTTTTGCTCAAGGATCGTTATCTCGTAGAATCTGGCATTTAATATTTTCCTGAAGTATTGGAATGCGGTAAAGTTTACATTGGACAAACTGGAAGAACAATTCAACAAGACTTAGCAAACAATATGGTATAATATCTACACAAGATTAAATTTGATACCACAAAAATCGTTGCCAACCCTAAATATATGAATGGTCGATTAATCAGAAAAGCTATTGAAAGTGACAAGAACAAGAACTAAATGCAAAAATGTGATACTGTAAATTGAATCAAATTTAGCACCCATTAATCAAGAAATTATAATTGCTTAATTGCTTGTTACTTGTTTATAGTTACGTCTTGTTATTTATTATTGTTTATTTTCCTGACGAGTATACAATACACGTTTAATATACCGAAATGTCAAATTAAATAAAATTTACAGATTTAATTATTTAATTATTAAATATTACACTCTGTATATGTTGTTATTTACTGAAACAGTAAATTGAATGAGAGAAGAAGAGTGGATAATGTATTTCTTATAAAACCATGAACTCGAAAATGAGTAAAAAAATATCTTGTCTTTCCTGAAAACATATCTGTAAAAGTTCCCAATTATCTGATGTTTTTCCTGTTAGTCCTAATATTTCTGTACTACAAATAAATTCAATGATGTGTTTACAAGCCACTTGATAGAGGTTACAGATTCGTTTAAGTTTTAGTCCAAAAATAATTGAGCTATTATATTTAATTCAAATAAAAATAAAAGACATCTTGCTTTTATGTCATGCTTAAAGATTTTATTGGTTCTGCTGCAAATAAAAATAAAATGTTCGCGCGTCCAGACACGAAATGGATATTCAATAAACTTGCGTAGTTCGCTGAATAAAATTACGCGCAATTCTGCCTCAGGCACTGAGCTAGAGCCGGATGTGTGCGTTGTTTATTGAATATGCAGAGTCCTAACGAAATTATCGTACGCTGCCTTGCCTACATCACATCCGTAAACATATTTCTGAAAATGTGCTTACGTGCAGCGCATGTGAGCTGAGGTGCTGTACGAGTATTAATGCTTGTCTGGAAATACACGAAGATTCAAAAGCATTTTTATAACTGTAAGAAAGTATATTTTCATTTAAGTCTTATTTATATCTTTAAGCGAAGCATATTTCCAATTAAAATATTCCGAATTTTAAACAATGATGTTTGATGTATTTTTTTATTCGAAAATTATAAACATCTTTCGCTGAAATATCATCACCATATTAAATTAATTAAATAAACTCATTAATTCTATGAAGATGTCTTTACATATTTCAAAATTTGATACCTAATTACTGGAGAGTGCTGTAAGAATGCATATAATATGTCCTGAAATGCAATATATGCGCATAATAGTTATTTATGATATAAGTATTGTAATGTATCATATTACCATCCGAGATGTAAAAAAATGTCGTACGAGGCCGTACGCCAAGTTTGATAAGCTATCGAGTATTGCACAGTACATTACAATACGTATATAGTACAATATTTTATCTGCGACCATATATGTAAGTGGGCCATTAAAAACAATTTGCAAGAACAGTAAATGTTTGTTTACGGTTTCTAAGGGTTTACTGCACTAATTACGTAAAATATATATATATATATATATATATATATATATATATATATATATATATATATATATATATATATATATACAGGGTGTAGAATTGAAATGTGGCGTATAGGGATTTTAATGTTATTTTTTAAATATTGCTGTATCTCTTTACCTATTCACTTTAGAGCAAAAGCGTAAATACAAAAATTGTTCAGAAATTAAAAACGCTTTCTATAAAGTCAATTTCATTACATAAATGTGAATAGTTCACGAGATATTAATTAAATGAAATTCAAAATTTATTCAAATTTTTGTAGATTGCGTTGGAAAATTAAACAAATGAACTGAATATTTGACATATTGTAAAAGAGTTTGTCATTTGTTTGTTACAGTGTTGTAATATTTGTTGAACAAGTTTTCGAAGAATATTGTAAGGAAATAGTGAATAAATTTCAAGTGCACAAAATGTTTGACGTATTTATTATAAAATAAGAAAAATACATTATATTGCTACTATAATTTTAACAAACTATTTATTTATAAATTTACAAGAAATGTTCGAATAAGTTTCCATTTACTGCTAAGCAATGCCCTAATCGATCATAAAATGCTTGGCGCACATTACTTAATTGTCTTTGTATGATTGCTTCACATTCTCTTATAATTGTATTTTTTTAAATATCAATGTTTGCAATATTGGTTTTATAAATTTTTCTTTTAAATATTGCCATAAGTAAAAGTCATTTGGCGCCAAATCCGGAGAACGGGCTGGCCAGTTAATTGTACCCTCACGACCAATCCACGAATCTGGAAAGCATTCATCTAAGTATGCATTTACATCTCTTGCAAAATGTATATATATATATATATATATATATATATATATATATATATATATATATATATATATATATATATTACGTAACTGATCTCAAGAAATTTTTCATTTGTTAGGCGGTAACACTGCTGGTGGACAGTTGATGTTACGGATATAAACTAACAAATATTCTGTAATTGTTCTTATTATTCCGCAATTATGTTGCTCGTGAAATTACTGCACTCGCCAGGGCTCGTGCGCAATTTTTTCACTCGCACGTTCTGTGCTGGTAATAATTCTCGTTATGTAATATACTATTACCTAATATCATGATATGAGAAAAATTATTGCAAGACAGGCATTTTTTTATAATTTGATAATTTTCTTTTTGTACTTATTTGTGTGAGTACATTGATAAAATTTTTCATCAAAATCTAGGTTTCATTGTATGTATTAGTTACAAAAAAAATACGCTGCTTACACAAATTGTCCAAAAAGTTTTTAAATGAGTAATTTTGAAAAAAGTCTACTGTTAGATATTAAAAGATTAGCTAATGGGACTATCTCGATGCTTGTTGATGTGAGCGCAATAAATTTAAGATATATCAGAAAAGGTGCTACTTTCATATGTTTCTGGAAAAGTAATAAATCAAAAGTCATCTCAATGCTAAGAACAACAATTTATGTAATTAACATTAGCTAATAGCATTTCTCAAAAAAGGTTCTGAAGGATATATATCCAAAAAAATTAAGCATATTTTTAAAACAAGATGTAATACGGAAGTTACTAACATAAATTGTGTTGCATCCTCATCTAGATTGCAAATATCAAATTGCAAAAACTTTGTACTTGATATTTATAATAAATAATAATTTAAGTGTTAGACTGCCTTTTTTCTGTCAAAATTCATTACAGCACTTGTATTGTAATGGAATTCATTACGACAGGCTTTTTAGTATTGTAAGGTTTATATTACGTTATGAAATTATATAATATACACTCACCGGCAAAAAAACCGGATCACTTATAATTTTGGGATTTTATTTAGTTATTTTATTGTATTATGCCGATGTATGGGCAAAACGGGTACCTGACAGTATGATACGACATTTTACATAGTTTCAGTTTGTTTAAAAGCATTTAATTGTAAATTATTAGTAACATAAGAAAACATTTCCAATTTACAAAAAATATGTAAATAACAAATTTTAACTATTTAGTTTATTAGGCTGTCAATAACGTGTATCTGCTCCTTTTGCCCTTATTACAGCTTCCATTCTTCTATGCATACTTCGGATAATGGTCTGAATTTAGGTTTGAGAAATATTCCTCCACTCTTCCTGAAGAGCAATGCGAAGGTCATTTACATTCTCCGGAACAACTTCACGATTTCTAACACGTTTTTTCATCATATCCTAAACATGTTCTATAGGGTTTGAATCAGGACTACGCACTGGCTAAATCAATAGATGAAATTGCACTTGTTGAAAATATTCTGAAACATACGCGCTGCACGCGGTTGGGCATTATCGTCCATAAACACAAACCCATCACCTGTAAACGGGCCGTAGGGTACAAAATGTTTTGAAATGATCTTTTCTATGTACATATGGGAAGTCAAAAATAAATTTTCTACTAAAACTAGTTGCGTACTGGTTTGATTAGAAATGCCAGATCATACCATTACAGAGTCTTTATGAAACGGTGACTTTGGGGAAGATGTACATTCAAAATACCGTTCTTCTGGTCTTCTCCATACTTTCTCTCGACCATCTGAAGACCGCACGGCAACTCTGGACTCATCTGAGAATACAACATTGCCCTGTTGCTGCTCTGTCCAATCTATGTATTTCCTTGCGAGCTGTAAGCGAACCATTCGATGTTGTACGAGCAATTCTAGTCCTGTCGCTGGTATGAAAAATCCTAACCCAGTCTTCTTAAAGCGTCTTCTTACTGTTTGCTCACTTACAATATTCCCTCGTACCTGTGCCAATTGATTTCGTGTTATAACAGCTGTAGAATAAAGATTCCGCAAAACAGTACTTAATAAAAATCTGTCATCACGGACCGACGTTGCTCTTGGTCAACCTGATCCAGGTCTCCTTGTGAAACCTTGGGTTTCTTGAAACCTAAGGATGACCCGATGAACAGTAGTGTAGGGTTCACGAAGAGCCCTTGCAGCATATGGAATGCTACTTCCATCTCCCACTAGCGATATTATCACTGGTATAACGATATTATTTAATGTAAAATAAATAAATCACGATACTGCAAACGATCTTATCAAAAAACAACACTAACAATTGAAACAATACTAAATAACAACTGTCGACAAGAATAAGAATTAATAATTAATTATTAATGAGACCGGTGCAAGCACCTGAAATTTGTTCTTTCTCAATTTTTGTCTAAAAGTCGTAACTTCATCTTTACATCATATAACCTCCTGCCGTACTTACCTCTTTTGCTAAATAAGTAAATAAAATTCCAAAATTATAAGTGATCCGGTTTTTTTGCTGCTGAGTGTATATTTATGTAATATTTTACAAATTTATGAAACTTAAAATTAATTTTTTGGTTATTCCGTAAACGTGGCTAAAGCTGCATCCGTGGCGCGGTACGACTTCTGGTATAACACATTATGGGGTAGGTGACTTATTGGTATCGAGTCTGCCTGTGGATTTGAGATCCCGGGTTCGATTCCCACAGCCGACAAATAATTTTTACAACATTAAAACTATTCTTGTGGCTCCCCTTCCATTTTTGGGTCGTGATCGGCCGGTCGGTAACTGCACTTCACGCGAAATATTAGATAACAAATAACACACAATAAAACACATAACTTTAGTAAAGGAAACTTAACGAGATAAAATTAAAACTAAAGCAAAAATTAAACTATATACATATGCTAGTAATTAACAAATAATTAAATACGCGCAAAGCATGGAAATCGTAACGATGTTGTCACATCTGATCTGCCGAGGATGCGAACTTCACTGTCTGATGCAGCAACTCATATGTTTCTGAGCGGAGGTAAAGAATGATATTTTACGGTGTGCAACATATGGCTGCAAGCTGTAGATAACCACACACATTCGACACCTACATCCCGTTACACTACCTTGCGCGACGCAGTGTAGAATCAATCTTCGTTTTCATGGTAACACATGAGAATTTAAAATGGTCAAAATCGCAAATGGCCTTAAAACTTTAAGCTTTCTCAACTTTCAAGCCACGCGTAAGTTTTTAAAATTCAACAATTCACAATGATTGACTCAGCGAATTCACGCTAGCGAGAACATCATGACACCGAAGAATTAAATTGTTATAAAATTTCTTCCTGATTCGTACTTGATTAGAGCATTAGAGGAACCCTGTCATAATTAATATTCATTTTCTTTCAGTTAGTTTCATTTCTGATTACAAAATATAAAGACTTATCAATAAGATTTTTTTCTATGAATGATTAAAATGTCATGAAAAGTTTTTAAATGTTTTATTACAATTATATCTGTGATAACTAAATTCTAAGAGTCGTTTCAGACTAGCGACATTTTACCGAATGATTTTACAAAATATCGTTTTATTTAAGGGCAATTCCAATAGAAATTAATTGTAAATAGTAAATACTTTATACAATTCTTTTTAAATAAACCAATACCTAACCTATCTGCTATTATGAAAAGTTAGTGTTTCAATTTACCTACCATGGGGATATTAAGAATCATTAGAGCTACGAGTTTGATTCAATTACACAAAAGTATGCCAAATTAATGATGTTCTAGTTTCCCCGAATACATGCATGTCACTAGATATAGACAAAATAGTTATTTTAGAATTAAATACGCAAAATAAGTGTTTTTTTATTGTGCGTGAGAATGTTACTTTTACTCGAGACCGCAGGTCGAGACAATAAGTCATTCGAACGCGCCAAAAAACAAAAATTTTGCCCACAAATACAAACAACATTTTTTCTATAACTGTAAATAAAGAATAATACAATAATTATTCATTTATTTAAGTAAATTGAAGGAAATCAATTAACAATAATATTAATTTGATACTATTGAAGTGTTGTAACTAATGACAACAAATAATTTGGGAGTGTGCGCGAGATACTCATTTTGCACTAGGGTGCAAAATAATGCGCAAAATACGCGCTGTCATGGTAATTTAAATGATGAAAAAATCACGTACTTCGCGTATTAGTGAAAAAAAATTAACATTTTTTGACAGTTTTAGAAAAAACTTATTTTCGTAGATTTTTTCATTTTAAAATAATATCTAAACTATGGTATATTAAGAAAAAGGTACATATTTTTACTATCTAATTAATAGCATAGAAAAATATTTATTTCTTTTTATTTATTTATTCCAGATATGTCACAAACTTATAATTATTTTAATGGAACTAATAGTAAAAAATATCATAGTGAAAAAGCTAATATTTAATTATTTTAACGATATATAACTTATACTTTTAACAATATTTTACGTGAAAATAAATAAATTGTACTAAATTTTGTTCGTCTGACGATGAATTTATAAATTATTTTTACAGAAATATATCCAATTACATATTAATAAACAAATAAATTTGTATAAACAAATGATTCGTTATTTACTTAGTACACCTGGTACCATATAACGTTACTAAATTAGAAAAATGTTATCTAGGTATAAAGTATAGCGCCAACCGAATTCTTCTGTCATAGTGTCTAACACAGCATCGATCCCAAGACTCCTATATGTCATAAATTTAACTATAAAAGTTATCATCGTCACTGTACTTTCAGTCATATCATATGACAAAAAAAAACATATAATGATAAAAAATACACAATATAATTATTGGAAATTTTTAAGAACACTACGTTCGATTTGACATTTGCTAATGGTATTAATATTCTTAATGTACTGAAAGCTGTGGACCTATTATATGATAATTTATAACTCCAACGGACTGTTATACATAATATTTCATGCGAAATGTAACCAATCTGATACTTATATTCTTTATCATGTCAGGTCCTCAACTTCTAACTAGGTACAGGTTCTTATGAATTTTTCTGTTTAGTACTATTTAACTGTTAATTTTATATTACATGTATCTTTCAAATATACGTTTATAATGTATATATATATATATATATATATATATATATATATATATATATATATATATATATATATATATATATATTAAAAGGATATGTTTAACGGAGCGGCAATTTGTTTTTTGTACGGGGCAACATAAAAGCTAAAACGAGCCCTGATGAGTGTGGTGTATTTGAGATATATTTCATCGTGTGAAGTGAAGTGACCAGCCGTGAAATAATAGACTCAAAAATATTAGTAAATGAGAAACTATTTTAATGTGGAGTACAATTTGTTGCCTACAGGAATCGAACACGAGTTCTCAAATCCATTGGTCTATGCGTTTCCATTGAGCTATTTCCCTATTATTTAAGGAGTTAATTACTTTATACTATTATAAATATACATCGCAAAATATGCTGTTATGTGCGCAATTCATAAACATATGTAACAAATTGATAAATATTCTAAAAATCTTGACTTATGTGCTTGTAAAATATGTTTCAGAGATCCCGTATATTTAATTTTCATATTTTTTAATTTCCTGTGAGTTCGTACGCCTTTCTTATTAATTACTACATTTTGCATATAAATATAGCCGCAAATTCTTATCTCAATTGCACAGAATTATTATACGAGTAACTAGGAGCTTCCACTCAATGTGCATAAATACCTATTTGACGGAAATTACATCATTTAATTTTCACACGAAAATAAATAAATAATAAATGCAGATAATATATCAGTAATACAAAATTTAACGTTGCGATTAAATGTCCGTAACCAGGTAACCAAATCAATGTTTTACCTGCGAATGGTAGTAGCGACAACAAATGTTCCCTGTCGCCGCCGCCTCCACCGTCTCCGGCAAATGATAATTACTAATTTGAGCGCAGCACTTAGTAAAACTATAAATCTTTAATGCAAGGGACTGAGAACCAGTGCACACTCAAAAAGGGTACGCACTTAATTTAATATTCTTTCCCGGTTCATCATTCGCAGTTCGCTCTTCTTTACCGTTACCTTTCACTTGATTTCGACAATAGATAATTGAGTGCAATTAAATATTCAGTCATGGAAAGGATATTGTCTAGTATTTTTGAATGATTTGTAGAAATGTTTATAGAGCTGTGGATATAGGTAGTGATGCTGCAAGATGAGATAAGAAATAAATTAAATATACGGTTATCTCGAAAGAGTTCTCATATCGCTGTGAACGCAATGTAGGAATCCCAATTTTCACAAAAAAAAATGTGTGTGATTTTTTGCGCAGCAAACAAGAATAAGGTTTTAATGCGCGATTTTTTGGCCATCCCGCAGTATTCTTCGATAGTTAGTTTTAAATTTGGAAAATTGGCCCAAACCTAAATGCAATGACGGATGGAGTTTATTAAGTCTCTATTCGTTTGCAACGAATGGTTTTATAACCTGAAAATAAATGAGCTTTGATCTATCAACAGATAGAAAATATATCTGGTTTCATAAGTAAAATTAATAATGTATCAAAATTCGTATTTTAAATAAATTGACAGTAGAGATTAAGCTACAAATTGTCAAAACGGACAAAACCCAACGGAGACTGGATTCTCTATGACGGACGAAACGCGTGCATGAAAATCTGCGATAAGTTTGCAGATAGCAAAGAAATACCTACTGTATTTTTATTAATAAATTAACTATTTAATCTCATGTATTACTTAGTTTAAACAAATAAAATCAAACGAAATAAAATAGCAAATAATTGAAATTGCTGAGAAACTTTCCATTTGCTTGTAATTGTTTAAAAATTTTCTTTTGACGGTACAACTGGCTATTAGATGTGCAAAAATTATATTCAAATATAAATCACAATCAATGTTTTTAAAACGTCATATCAACTGGGAATTTTTTAGACACATTGGCAGGTACCACAATCTTTGTTTTTGGGTGTTTTAAGAGCACGGTTTTAACATGTTAGAGATAGCTAAAACACCCAAAAACACTGCTCTTAAAACAGCCAAAAACAAAGCTTATGGTGGCAGTCAATGAATTTGTCGAAATATTTTTTGGTTTAATATTATGACCTCAATTTTCAAAAAGTGTTACTGTGTTATTTTATTATTCATTTCGAAAGAGAATTTTGAAAGCACATGTAGCTTAAATGTGATACATATTTTATTATAATTTCGTAATATTTTAATTGAATTATAAAGAGAAAAAAATGGGTTACTGCCAGGATTTGACCCTGACACGGTTATATGTTTTGCTATCGTCACCATGTAATTTAAATCTAATTTTATTCCAATTTTTTTCTCTATTTTATTATGTGTCATACACAGTCTCAATTGGATAAATCTTTCATGTACTGGAAGACTTTCTGTGATTTTACGGCTGGTAACCGCACTTTATCATATATCATTTACGGAGATCTGCTCCGGCAGAGTGCCACACCCAATGATGAGTAAAAGACTTGATGATATATTTATTTATTTGTTTGATTGATTTATACCCATATAATTTTATTAAATTAAATACAAAGTCATTTCTGAATTTTTTGTATCCATCCTTTTGTCATCTGTAAACAACTTCAAAATATTGAAAAAGTTTCTGACGCCGCTCCGAAAACTTCCGGCACATCTGGCACCACGCCGCTTCCTTATTACTTCAGTTATTTACGATTGTTTGCAACATAATGCGATAGTTTGTGTTTTAATTGTTACACGAGTGTTACAGATTTTTCTACGGGTTTGTTAATTGGATTATCTCGGTGCGGCTTCTTCAAAAACAGAAAAGCGCTGCGGTACTTTTAATTTTCATGAATTAATGGCGCCCGGAAAGTGAATTGTGTTAAGTAAATAAGTGAGTTTTGTTATTTAAGAAATGATTTAATATTTACCCTGCGGTAAGTGTATTATAAAAGAAAACCGTCTGTTGGTATTTAATCATTTTGTGTAATTCTAAAAAGGAAAGAAAATGAAATATGAATTGTACGTTTCGCTGAAATTCTTTGAATATTTGAAAATGGTAATATAGAAAAATAAATATTTATTTCTTTTGATTAAATTTCGTGAGGTGAATGACTTTTGATGCAAATTTGAATCACATTTTTATAACGTAACTAAAGATATCAACATATATATATTATTCCATTACAATGTATAGCAGGCTGCCATTGCAGTAGTCAGTACTTGACAAATAAAAAAAATCTCTCAAATGAGAGAAGAAAATTCTATTTTTCATCTATATAGAAGGAAAGTAAAGTTATATGGCATATGCATGGCACAGTATAAACACAATCGTGATAGAAATAATATATTTTAACCCGCTGTGGTGTTGCTAAAAATCGATGGAACACAAATGTACTTTTTATTTGATTGTATTAAACAGTGACTTTTTGAATATGATATTAGTACAAACAATTAAATGGTTGCTAGATAATGATTATACAATGAAATGATTTGACATTAAAGACATCTGTCATCTAAATTTCTAATTTATTTCTGAAAATTTTACGTTTTAATAGGGCAGTGAAGAAGTTATATTATATTCTCCTTCATATGCTTTATATCTTTCTCCTGAAGCTTGAGTAATAAAACCTTCGAAAAGAAATACAAACAATTTTGTGTAAAGTTTAACTTCCTGCTGCTCACTGGTGTAAAGATATAAGTAAATAGTATTTGAATAAATTTACACAAATTTAGTTAATAGGCTTTAACAATTTTGCCATTTTATTAAATAAATTTTAAATATTTTATTGTGCTAATAAAATAAAGTTAATGTTAACTGAAATTAATCTAAAGAGGTCTTAGCTTTGATACAGTGAAACTCATTTAGATCGTACTCGTACTTTGCAGTTCTTTCATCAAAATCACTTAAAAGATTTAGAAGATTAAATATCTGCGACCGCAAGAAGCCCTCGAGCAGTTTAATTTTAAACTCTTTGCTTTAAAATATATTGCTTTTTAATACTTTACTAGCAGGAGCTATTTCACAAGAAGATTTTCGATATTTGTTTACAATCATAGAACAAAGTAAACGACAATTATCTGCCTTAATATAAAAATAAAACGGTGATGAAAACTAATTTCAGTGAAAAAATCATTGCCTTTATTACAAAGTTACAGTAAACGTATATTCACAAAACTTATCAATTTTTCGCGGTTCCTAATGAAAGCACAAAACAAAGTAGTATTACATTTATCTGAAAGACTCTTTTTGTTCATTCCTAGTATTTCACCATCAGAAACAGCATAGCGCCAGTATTTTATTTCGCTACATTTGGCCTTGCATTTGTACAGAACAGAAACAGAAAGAAAGCATCTGATGGACATTCGTCGGATGTCGGAACTCGAACTGAAGATCACATACTGCGAGGGTGGCTGCGGCGATGGGAAAGTTCATTTTTCTTTTTCACATTCTAGGGTGGGTAACATAACAAGCAATGTAACACGCTGAGTGAATGGTCATTCCAAACACCTGCGAAATACTTCTATTCCAATATCTACAGAATGGAGATTTCATTTCTGATGTTATATTGCTCGTTCAATTGAATCTTGCGTGGTTTTATTGACGATGAGGAAGTAATTCTTAAAAATATACTTATTAGTTTTTTTTAGTACACACACTTCAAAATGGTTACTTTGCAAACTGTTTACACGTAGATAGATCAGTACTATGTCTTCAATCACAATTGTTTTGCCGTTTTTCTCTTTCCACTCTTTGAACAAATCATACTTTCTCATATTGCAGTTAAGATTTATTTGGGAGCAATTTTAATGAAATATCTTTGCTCTCTCAGTAATTAAATCTTGAACTTCACTCATTTTGTACCATATTTACACAAACTGTCATCATTATTGTGCGTTGTTTATAAATAAACGGATTGTTGTTGGTTATCATAACAAGAATAAACTGACGAACAGTAGCAAAGTGATTTATTTAATTTTGGAATGGGACAGAAATTGATTACAATTTTTGTTTAAAAAAAAGGAGTATTTGAAGAGTTTCAACAAAATTTAATTAACGGTCTCATTTCATATTAAGATCTCGTACATAAAAATATATAAAAACACACATTATCATGTTTTTATACCGGCTGTCTACTTTTTTTTCCGAACATGGAAAATTAAATATTAAAATTTTGATTTAGCGATATCTCTTTACCTATTAATTTTAGAACAAAACTGTACTAAAAAAATGTTCAGAATGAAAAACTGCATTCATAGAGTATAAGTTTGTTGTTCAATTGTTTCTTATGTCCGAGTTAGAAGCAAAAGAAAATACACGCTTTAAAGCAATTATCAGAGTGCCACGAGAAATAAAACAAATTAGATAACTATTTGTCTAGATTGTGTAGAAAAAAGAAAATAATTGTTGCTATAATTAATTTTATTATTAAATTAAATGCTCGAATAAATAAATAAATAAATAAATTAGAGTAAGCTTCCAATTCTTATTCAATATGTCAAATAATGTCTGACACATCAAACAAATTATTGTTTTATTTCTCATGGCACTCTGATAATTGCTTTAAAGCGTGTATTTTCTTTTGCTTCTAACTCGGACATAAAAAACAATTGAACAACAAACTTATAGTCTTTGGATGCAGTTTTTCATTCTATTCATTTTTCTTCAGTACATTTTTGTTCTAAAATTAATAAGTAAAGAGATATCGCAAAATCCAAATTTTAACATTGAATTTCCTATGTTCGAAAAAAAACTAGACACCCGGTATAATTGTCCCTGGAAGTGCAAATTCATATAAATAATTTTAAGTTTATCGTATAATGGCAACCAGAGCTACTACATGTTTACTTTTCCGAGCTATATCATAAAATAAGAAATGTATTGTAAGTATGCTTTTTCTCGATCTCAAGATTTTAATGAACCCAAAAAACATAGCAGCAAAAAAATTTGTTCTATCGATCTGTCAAAAGCACGATAACTTAAAAATGCGATGCAATTTTAGACTGAAACTTTATCTTTAAGGTTTGAAGCGATAAAATGAGGTTAAGTTCATTCATGGACTTTTAAAGTTTTCATGTTTATTTCGTAAAAGGAGTGTTTATCACAAAATACATAATCTAAAATGAATTTTAGATTTAAAACTACTTTTGCTTGAAACATTTTTCGAAATTGTTTTCGGTTCAATTTGTTATAACTTTGAAAATAGTTATGTTGTAAAACATGTGATAACCAATTATTATTAAAATCATAATATAAAATTAAACTCCTCCTTGAGTGTCAAAAATGACATTTAAGCATTTGTCAATTAGCCGAGTTTAGTATCAAATTAAAACTTTTTTGGCCAGCTTTACCTACAAAAGCAAATCAAATGTATAACAACATGAAATTTTAATTTGCTTCATTTGTGTAACCCCAGTTTAAAATTTAACTTTTTTGGTGAAATCGACAGGGAGTTCTAGTAAAAATGTAAAAGTGATTGTCAAGCGATTGTCAATTTAGTTTTTCAAATGTTTTCTAAAGATATGGTCGGAAAATATTGTCACCAATAGCAGTTTTTTATATTTCAGTAAAATATTAAAATGAATTGATAAGTTGTGAACACATATTAGTTAATAAATTTTAATTACTTTGCAAAACAGTAGCATGAAGAAAATTATCTACAAACTTATAAAATTAAAAAATTATAAAATAAAGTGAAATTCAAATCACAAAGACATTGTCATATTTTTACTTATTTTTACTTTACCGTAATTTTAAGTAATATGCAAGAATTGGAGCTAAAATTTCGGTGACTTCATTGACCACTGGTAATATATCTTTATTGATGAGTCTTTTAAAGTTTTTGTTTAAATGTTGTTCATAATATGTCGAGTTTTGTATTAGGTTAGAGCTCTCGGGCACAGAATTCAAGTAAAATATCCAATAAAGATATTTAAGGGAGTTTCAGTATTTGTACAAATGTGTTTCAAATAAAAGCTCTTCTAGAGGAAAATTACGTAAACTTACGGTTAAGACAGTACTGTGGCAGTCACAGCATTTTTATTTATTATTTAAGCAGGAAATTAAATAATTAGATATTAACATACAATATGTGATTTAGATAACTTTTCTAATTAGACATTTACAAACTTTATTAATGGCAAATATATTTTATTAACAAATTAAATGGAACGGTACATAAAATTTTTCTTAAATTATTTGAAACTCTGATAATAATCTTTTTGGGTTATTAAACTGAATTTCTAATGCAACTAAAAAACGTTATACGAAAATACATATTTTCACTTTTCATTATTGTAGATTTTATTTAACTATGCTACACACGTTTTTATAGTAAGCTATTACATTACATTCCATGGAAAACAAAAAAAGTTGCAATAATAGCACTAAAAATTTTAAAAAGGAAAACAGTATACATAAGTAATTATATCTCAAGTCAAAATTCAACAAAATTTTATTTCAAATATTTGTCAACCGAAGAAATAATTTGATTTACGTTTTAAATTTGATCAAGATTTTTGATAAGTTCTGGCAACACATTGTAAACGTCAATAATTAATTATTTTTTTTACAGATTTTTAAAGTCTTAAACGAGGTTTACGCAGAAGACCGGCAGAACGAGGTTAGTATGTGGGAAAATCTTGATTTTTTTGGAAAATTCAATATGGTTCTACGAACTTTTTATTATAAAACTGTTTTAAAATTTCTTTTACATGTGTGCAATGCACTCTTCTAATCATGTTCTACGGGTGCATTATCATTAGCAAGGAGTACCAATATTCCACCATGTTTTTGGGTCAATACTACCTATCTACTACATTCATATGTAAAGAAAATTCAATCTTTCTACCAATTACCGCTAACACCAAAATAAAGCCTTTTAGTTTTATCTAACTACTCCACAAATAAAGTTCTCATACTCACAGTGTCCGAAGTACTGCATCTGCCTCCTCGCCTGCTCAGCGCGTGCTTCTTGGTCCATGATGTTGTTCAGCATCTCCAGCTTGCGCTGCAGGTCTGCGGCTTCGGTGTTCTCGGGATCTGCAACATGAGCTTGTTGTGTTATAGCACGGCACACAGACAACGAGTGAGAGGTGTTCTGGTGTACTGTACACCTGCAAGCTGTGTTACTGACAAGGTGATGTGCTGTCAATGTGTTTGTAAAATTGTGATGTGTTAACAGGAGAATGTGACAGACAAATAGTTGAAGTATAAGAAGAAGAATAGAGGAGATTATAGAAGACGTTACATAACATGAAAGTTCTATAAAATAAGTTTTATAATTCGCGTTTTCTATCGGTCCATAAACTGAAAACAGTTTAATAATAGAGACTAAAATTATATCTTATTTGCGAGACACAGCTACACGTTAAATGTCATTTCAAAATGATAATCTCAATCTTTTATAACAATTTGAAATTATTTCATAATGTTAATATTAAAAAAACCCAATTAAAGGTCAACAAAAAAATTTAAATTACCTATGAAATATAAACATCTTTTTTTTTAGATTTTATATAATAGCTAAGTACCTACATAGTTTGAACGAAAATTACTCAATTACTATCTATATACATGTGAGGTAAAAGTAAAAATGTGCATATTTCGTGTGCCTAAAAAAATTAACGATAAAAAATTATTCTATACGTTATATACAACGTCTGGAACGTCACGCTATTTCCAAATAAAAATAGAGGCACAGACGATGCGATACTGGGCGCTCTTTCCCACGATTTTGGTGAACGGTACGACATTAATCGAATATGTACCTACATAATAGTTATTTTTGTGCGCAAAATGAGTGTTCTTTTGTTGCAACTGTAAATAAAGAATAATACAATAATTATTGATTTAATTAAGTAAATTGAAGAAAAACAATCAACAATAATATTAATTTGATACTATTGATGTGTTGTAACTAATGCAACTTGCCAACAAATAATTCGGGAGCGTGCGCGAGATACACATTTTGCGCACTAGAATACGAAACAGTGCGCAAAATACTTGAGCACTAGGGTGCAAAATAATGCGCAAAATACGCGTTGTCATAGTAATGTAAAGGATGAAAAAAACACGTATTTCGTGAATTGATATTAGCGAAAAAACAATTTTTGGCAGTTGTAGCAAAATAATTTTAGTTGTTACAGTAAATTTTTATTGCAGTGACACTACAAAAAAAAACTTTTCTTACTTTTCATAATTATAATTTTTTTTACAATAATTATGTAACTAGTATTCTTTTGTGACCTTGTGTCTTGTATATAACGTAGGGGACGATTTTTCTTTAGTTAAAAAACGGTAAAATGTATTCGGCAGGGTTACAAGCCCTAGATTGTAGTTCGATATTTTTTGATATTGAAAATTGCAAAATTTCGATAAAATAAATGACTAAATATTGACTCACTACAGTATCATACATATTCTCGTTTATAATTAAGTGGATATCGCATATTTTCCGGTGTTAAATATTTCTAACAGGACCGGGTTAATATAGATTGGCATTTTATGCGCAGCGTATTGAAATATTTATAATAAGTTTTTTTACTTCCCAAGTTAAAATTAATTAATTTTTAATTTTCATTACATGATTAAATATTTATTATATGATTTTTCTCTTTCCATAGTATAGTTTTTAATTTGTTTGCCGCTTCAAGCGTTTCATGCATTTATTGACTGTAACGGTATAGTAGTACATTTGTTATTATTTAGTTTTATCTTATTTATTATTAAAATTCTTTTTCTTTTCTGAACTCTGTTTGCCTCTAATTTATATTTTAAATTTTAGATAAAATAGACAATCATAATATACATCTGTATATTCAGATTTCTGTATATCTAATCCGGAATACCTATTCGTCATTAAAACATAAATAATGCCTAATATATAATTTACAATTCATATTTAGGGTTTAATATCTCTATTTTTTTATGCATATAGTAAATAAAAATTTGCAAATTTAATCCACTTTCAACGAGCGGTATTTTGAAGTTTTGCACACTTAAACTTTTCTTCTAGGTCCGACCTTGGTGTCCATGTTATTAGAAAATTTATTTCTCTATATCAATTGGTTAAAATATATTTATATAAAATAATTTGGACATGTTGAACAGCAAAGAAAGGATAGCAATCTGATAAATAATAAACTTGTGATACTTTGAAACAAACGAACACTTACTTGATAGCTATTTATTTAGCGAGGTCATACGATTAATTGTAATAAATAAATATTGTTATTCATAACAACAAGATATACTTGGCAAATAGAATTTTATATTGCAACGTAGATTAAAGATATTAATTTTTATTTTGAATTCGGCAATTGATATCCTATGATTATTCTTCAAATAAAAACTGCGGAGAACTAGCTCTTTTATTTGAAATATTCTACCGTTCAAATGAAGAAGGTTTACAGAGAAAAATATACGATGCCATTTGTGTCAATGAAAAATAATCATATTAAATGGTTCAGTTATACACTCGTCTAAAAGAATGAAAAGTATCTAAAAATTTGTTGAAATTCTGTAACTGAGTATTAAAATAAAGCTTCTTACAGCAAATCCCTTAATTTATTTTTTTCAAAATTAAGATTAATTCATCCTCATTTTGCATTAGAACTCCCCAAACAATTTACGCAAAACCTTACCCTGATATGCAAATATAATTTATAAAAACCCAAACTGCGATACGAAAGAAATAAGCACGGAATACATCTTCTAGCGCGCAGAAGATTAATACATTATTGCTATAATCCTTAATTAGCGTGTTCCGGTATAGCAGCCGGGTTCATAATAACCACAGATTATAGCCAAGTAATGATCCTGGGTCGGTAAAAGCGACCCCTAGATTGCTGCGGGAGGATGAGACGTCAGGGATCTTATCACCTTGTTACCCTCAACGTCGGGGGCTGCATTCAAAGATTTGAGACAACTTAATAATAGCCTCGGCCCGGGTTCCTTTACACGAAACGTGGAGATATGATCGTGGGTTTATTTTAATGGTAGAGTTGGATTCAGTATTTTTAGAAGTTCATGATATGATGAAGTTTTCTAGTTTAATAAAAAATGGCGAATAATTATTCATATAGATCGGTTATCATAGGAGAAAGAAAGATGTACCTTCACATAATAATACGCTATTTTCAAGTTGTATAATACAATAGTAATTTGAAAACATTGAGTTAGAATAGGATATACAACAGATTATATATATATATATATATATATATATATATATATATATATATATATATATATATATATATATATATATATACCTCTGCACGAAAGTTTCATGACATAAATAATTTAATATACTGATTATAGAACAAAAAGAATTCTTTTAAAATTCGCAAATATTAGGGTATTTCATTTCTAGCAAACATTTTTAGTGTCACTGGTTTAAATTAAATGTTTTGCTTTCTAATAGCGCCTTGAGAAAATGTATTCCTCGTGAAGAAAGAAATGAAACGGCATCTTCGGGAAGATCATCACTTTCTTCCCTTGTTAAATATACGTAAAAGTTGCCATGTAAATGTAAAATAGATGGTATCATACATGATTTTTCTCTCGGAATTAGAAACTCTCGCAACTAACTTTGCAGAACTGATGTTTGCACAATTTTGTTTTAAATGTATCCAGTGTTCTATGCTAACTCACTTTTACTATTAAGCACTAACATTATTTGTGACAAGGCAATTATATTATCTTCTTTGATTTAAAAGATAATTCTCGATGTTCTTTTTCCAATAAATCTAATGTCTAAATACAAATTATGTGTTCAAAAAATACAATTTATTGCAGTAGTTTCACTTCCACACAAAATGAAAAATACCCATTGGTTTGTACAAAGAATGAAACGATGCGTGAGATTGCACTAATAATATCTGTCAGGTTCAGTTGCGTCCGCGTGCGGTGTATTGAAACTCGACGATTCATTTACGAAGTTCCCGTACCGGCCACGTGTTGTCGTCACTCGTTGGTGCTCCAGGCGAAACCGATGAGTTGTCTTTGATTTTATTTCAGGATTCAGCACTTCACCAGATAACCAATCAACGTGTTTTTATTATATTTTCTATTTCAAATACATCAATTAGAAAGTACAATATATTTAAATTTATATTGATATTTACATCATTACTTTCTGATTCAAGAAATACGAAATTAATAAATCTTCTTTTTGTCATATACACTTTGTGCTTGTATAATATCTTTTCTCAGTACTATTACTTTTCATTTAATTCTCACAATAGTTGCTAATTTTAATAAAATACTCATTAAATATGAAACAGCTATACCGCTGCTTCCTTTGCACTGTGTATATTAAAAACATATAGACTCGTAATTGAGTAAAACTTTTAAAATATTTTAATAATCAATGAACTGAATAATCCCCAAACCGTTTGTTTGAAATTAATGAATACAGATTATGGAAAATTAAAACACTATAGCCAATTATAATATGATAAATATAAACTTAATTAATACATTAATGGTATGTTTGATGAAATACAAAACACATTTAATCTTTTTACCATTTACTTCTACAAAGAACTTATTTAAACTTTGCATATCATATACTGCTTCTCATGCAAAAATATCGCGTGCCTGTCGAACTAACGACAACTTCTAGATATAAATCGAAGTTTAGAATCCGTAACTTAACGTTAGACACGAAATATTGATAGAAGAAAAATTATAAAAATAGGAAGACAAGAAATCGGTGAACATGTGAACGTAGCGTAATGAAATAATTAATCACTTTTATAGTAGTAGTCAGATAAATTGCCTAATTCTGTTTCGTTCAATATTTTATATGACAGAATTTGTAGGCTATCTTAAAAACCTTTTTGTTATTATATTAATATACATTTTGCTTCATTTCTTAGTCACATTTCGGAACAAAATTTTCTATTAAAACATACACAAGTTAGTATGTTGATTAGTAACTCACTAATCGTAAAGGTCCATTTCATATTATGGAAGAGAATCTCATTGGAGTTGGTAAAATCCATTTCATTTTGTAGAAAAGTTACATCATGAACATGTAGTTGTTTGATCTACGAATTAAACAAACATCTTTGTTTTGTTCTCTAATATATAAATGTACAAAATGAGTAACATACCTTGCATCTCAAACAAATTCAATGACTCAAAGTGAAATGAACTTTGTAAGGAATATACAAGAAATCAGAAAAGATAGACGAATATTTATTAAATTTGTGATGAAATATATGAATGAAAACATATGGAAGAATGAAGAATATGTAAATAGGATATGGTTTGTTTATGTGGCGTGTAAAATCGAGGCAGCCAACCTTTAAGCTCCCACTGAAAGTTGTAGAAAGTTGCTGAAAAGTTGGCAAGAATTTGCATCGTATATGAGAGAGAAAATAGATGCGGCTGTTTGATGAAGATGCCGTAACATATTTACAAAATGACAAAATTATACTTATCCTAAGAAGTTAACATTAAGTGACGTGGTGCGAGAAAATATATGCAGTAAGAACACAAACACATATGTGACATTTCCAAATGCCAATTCCACGCAAGTTCGAGTTTACAGAGCAGTTTTGCATAAATTTAGTAAACATGCTGTGATCCAGGACCGTACAGTGACAGTGTTAATTGTTGCGGTGGACGTGGACTGGTGACTGACTGTAAACTTAGGTTTTGTGCGTGTGCTGGATCATTTCAACGACTCTAGATGGTATTGCGGAAGTGTATTGATCGTAATGTCACGCGAGACTGCGAAATGAGATGATGGTTTTTACATGTAACATAGCACTTGTGTGCAACGCAGTTTGTTGAAATTGCTGTGCTGCAACAGAGATGTAACAGTACAAGTTTCACAAAATTTGTTACGATGATTTTACATTCTTACCATTCAAATAACATATGAATATGACGCTTCGTCCGCTAATTTGGTTCTTCTATTAGTAATATTTACAGAAATATAGAATAATGCGAATATTATATGATTTTGATGAAGGTTAATTTTTACATAAAGCATTAGTGAATAGCTATATATTATACATATTATATTGACTCTATAAAACATGTACGAAAAAGAAGAATTACTAATGATTTAATATATATATATATATATATATATATATATATATATATATATATATATATATATATATATGAGGATTGATAACTCTACAATATTTTGCATAGCGAATAATGAATTATTTAGTAATGCTGGGATAAATGGGTTCTAAATTAATTATACGCTATGTAAAATAAAGAAAAGTAGTCAATTTTTAAGCATATAAGGAATGTCTCCTATACGAAAACTACATTTGGGATACCGAAAATTAAAAGAGCTAGAACTTCAGTTTAATTAGACAAAAGGTCACGAGATATAAGTTAACATGTGCAAGTAATGATTTTTACCAATTAATTTTAATTTAAAAATTTGTATTTTTTATATGATACAAAGTAACATTTTTTAAATGGAATGAAGAGTTGAAAATGACATAAATGAAAATTTATTTTTGCTTAAATAAAGATGAATTCATATATTATAGAAACAATAAATCTGATACATTATTTAATTATTTTTGTAAAAAATTTGTGGAATTATTATTAATCATACTTACTAATGAAATAACATAAATCAAGCTTAAATTAAGTTAAAAAGAAGAAAAATATTCCATTTAAATATATAATTTTCAACTATCCATTGCATTAAAAAATTTAACTTTATGTCATCTCAAAAATGGGCAGCATAAAAATATTTTAATATCGTGTATATTCGTAAAATGGGAAGAATTTTTTATAATTGTATATTGTAAAGGGTAGATTTAACAAATCGTTTTTGTATCATTATTACCCTTATTACATAGAAGAAACATACAAAAATTAGTCCATAAGACTTCTCGTTTCAATATACTACAGTGTAAAGATATTTTTCCTATACTTATTTGAAAATTTCACTATATTCTTATTTTTGCTCATATCTAATGACCTATATAATTTATTTTTGAAAAAACAAAAAAAAATCATGAAATTGTTCTACTAATTGGGTAACTTTTATCTAATTAATCGAAATCATAACTCTTATATATCTTGAGATCCCAATGATGGCCCTCGTATAGATGACACCTGTAAATTCATCAATAATATTACTTATTAATACAAAAGCAAAGCTATAAAACAAATATTATATTAACACATAAGATCAATTATTATAACTGCCTACTTAAGTATTATTTATACTGTAATAAATATTAAATTTTCTTTAACAAGTAGTGCAACAGCAATAGAAGATTATATATTGAAACATTTTAATTATACAAGAAAACTAATAATAACACAAATGTTTTTGAAAGAAAAATAGTAAGATATGTAAAGCTCATGATGTATTTAACAAATTATAATGAATTCCATAACAAAAACTGTGACAAATACAAGAAAAAGTCATGTAAAATTTTACCAAAGAATAATTTTAAATGATATTTTCCTCAATTTTACCTACATTTTTGAGATCTTTTCATTGCAATTCAGTACATACACCACCATTATAAAAGTACGCACAACTAAAACCAAGTTACGCCTCTGTTCACAGCACTCATCACATCCTCGTGAAATTAGCAACAGCACATTCCACATCCAGCCAAGCACATCACACTTCGCAAATCAGCATATCATACATCCTTGTGCATTATACACACACATATTCATATATATATATATATATATATATATATATATATATATATATATATATATATATATATATATATATATATATATATATATATATATATATATATATATATCCGGCAACACGATATCGCACGTCGTGCGAGTTGGTGCCCAGGGCGACAGCGTCAGGGATGTTTGTTCCATGTTCGTGTGTGAATGCAGAGAGTGAAAGCCCGGTGATAAGAATGACATGCCACGTGGTAATGGGTAGTTGGAAGCATGTAAGCTTGTTAGAAGTTGTAGAGGGTCAGTGGAACTGACCGACTAATTAATAGATACACATTTGTACCATAAATTAGAATTGAAATATACGGATTAAATAAATTAATGCTAAAGTGAAATCAAGATAATGTTGTTACAAATATATATTTTTAAATTGTGTTTTCTAAATGTTGTAGATCGCGATTTATATAAAATATGAACGTCGATTAAAGATGAGTAAATATCTATTTTATTAGTTATTATTTAATACTAGTTATAGAGCAGGGATCTTACTAAAGGTTACAGATTAAGGCCCGCTTGTACAAAATGGTTTATTTCATATTTATATTGATGTTTCTTTTAAAATGCATAATTAAATTTTCTTTAATTAACTAAAAATATAAATAAAAATTTGAAAATGTTCATAACGCTTCATTTTTGGTTCAGCGCTGGCATGACGCCGTAGCTTCGTTTATCATGACTGACTGAATTTAACTGCCATACAAAAAAATAATAATTATAAAATAAAAGGGAAACTATAGCTTTTACATTTCTTTTTTATAACTTACATTTTCAAATTTATATATTTATTGAAGTAAAAATAATAACAATTTATAACAAAAAATTAACCAATTTATCATATATTTTTTTAATTGTTTCAAGTTTTGTTAGAAATTTCTTTTTAAATGATGAAAATTTAAACAAATTCTAAAACATCATATTCACAAATATGTTTTGAAACACATGTTTACATTCTTAAAATATGATAAATTGATTATTTTTTGTTATAAATTCTTGTTATTTCAATAAATTTAAACAAAACTGAAATATAAGTGCAGGCTATACTGTCCCGTTAATTTTATAATTTTCCGATTATTTTTACCGCAGTTAATTAACTTTAAAGCCAGCTAACTTATAACTTAGCTCTAAGAGCCAGTCATAAAATTCTGAGTTATGACGTCATTACTAGTCGTCTAGTTATATTTTGTCACGCTTAAAAATTTTTTATATTTAAAATACTGTAAACTGAAATCTATTTATGAAAAATAAATTTATAAAATATAAGTATGTAATTCAAAGATAACCTTTGATATAGCTATCGCGGATATAAATTTATACTGCTGTATCTTCTTCGTAAGTAAAAACGAACATTGATTATACTTTATAATTACCAGTTAATCGAGGATAATAAAATTAATTTTTAAAAGTTATCTTCAGTTATAGAACATTAATCCAGATTTATCCAACTCTTGTACAAGCGACCAGAAAAAGATAATTTGTTAATTCTGCCCAATATCTAGTAAAGTCATCTCATTTGCAATAAATTATAAGCAGTTGCACCAGCAAATATTACATTTTAAATTTAATTTATGTAAATAAAAGCAAATCGACTACTAACACTTCCATTTGACATATAACTTCGCATTGCTTTTATACATTTAAACCCAGAAACTAAGTTTAAAATTACACGTTTTGTAAGCAATAAAATTGTATATTAAAATAGTTATTTGTGTATTAAGAGCGTAAAGTGATTCTTTGTTACTCGAGCACGGTAATTGCAGCGCGAGCCGAAGACGAGAGCTGCAATAGTGCAAGAGGAACAAAGACACTTTACGCTCGTGATGCATACATAATTTTTTCTATGATTGCATCTTAAAATAATTTCAAAACGTATACGTACTGAAAATAAATTCATTTTGGCAACTGTCAATATGACAAGTTTCTGTTTTGTTTGTATCCCTGGTAACTATTGAAATAATCTTTTTCGCGCGTTGCAATTGAAAACGCGCACATTTAACGTCTTTTTGCGCGTTGCCATTGGAGACGCGCAAAAAAGATATTTTTCGATTGTTCCACAGAAAACGTCAACTTTACGATGACAAATGAGAACGTAATTGTCAACTTTTCATAGCAATCGTAGAAAAACATAATTTTCCACTGATTTATTTAGAAAGCATTAAAAAAAATATAATAAGAACACTTGACAGCGAAATACTGAAGTTAGTCAAGATATAATTAGTCACCTTTAATAGGCGTTCATATTACTCGTAGCCATTGTATTTTATAAGTTGAACAAAAAATGTTTTATTGCTACATTTGAAGGCTTAGCAGTAAAAGTAAATAATGACGGTAAATACATAAAGATTTAGTGTGCGTCAACATATGTGGGCGACAATTAATAAGATCGATGATGGCAATTAATCTTATTTAATTCTTGAAGCTATAAACTACAATTCACAAGAAAGGTGATATTTTCGCCTTTGGCTAAAATATGAGGATTGTTGTTATCATCTATAGATATTATATCAGAAGAGAAATCAGTTTAGATATATTTTTCTTTTTATCTATTACCTAATTTGATAATTGGTTATAAAACATTTTTCGTCTACTTCAATTTTAACAAAACTTGTAACAAATATATCGTCCGCGTTGCTGTTGACTCTAAGATCTAAAACGCAGGATCAGGGCGTAATGGCGGCATATGACCTTAGCAGTTGGTCCGCCAGGAAGCCAGAATAAAAAAAAAAATATATATATCGTCGGGTTAGTTCTTATTTGGTCTACAGGCTATGTCTCAACTTTGAACAAAAATGGAATAATGTTCATATTATTCATTTCTTATTTAATCTAAAAATTATAACTAAAGTCTAACAAACTACTATCAGGCCTAAAAGTATAGTCAGTAAGATTTAAAGTTGAGTAATTTCTATAAAAAAATCACAAAAATTAAAAAGAAATAAGTAGCAATAATTTAAAAAAATATATTTTATATTTTTTAACACAAAAATAACGGTAAATTGTAACAAAAATAAAATGATATTTTACCAGCAGGTCTCGGCAAGTGATATATTTCTTTGCGTAAAGTTAAGTTACCTGTCTTAAAATCACGCCCCCCAAGATGTAATAGAGGGGGAGCCACAGGGGTAATTTTAATGTGGTGAAAATTGTTTGTCGGTTGTAGGAATCAAATCCAGGTTCTACCCCATAGTTAATATGTTATGCTCATAATTCTTTTAATGATAATGGTAATTAAATGATACATAAAAATATATTTTATGGGGTAAATGGCTCAGTGATATCGAGTCGGACTGTGGATTAGAGAACTCGGGTTCTAAAAAACAATTTTCATCACATTAAAACTACCCCATCCACTTTCATCTTTGGTGGTCGTGATCCACATCACGCGTATAAATATATCAATTACTGAAATTTGCTACGGCAGGGTGCCACATTCAGTAATAGGTAAAAGCGTGAGATAAATTATTATTATAAAAATAAATTATTATAAATAAATAAATGGGGTAGGTGGCTCAGTGGTATCATGTCGGCCTGTGAATCTTGAGAACCCTGGTTCGATCCCCACAGTCGACAAACAATTTTCACCGAATTAAATCTACCCCTGTGGCTCCTCCACCACCAACATCTTTGGGGGCCGTGATTTGACGGCTGGTAACCGCACTTCATGTGAAGAAATATATCAGTTACCGAGATATGCCTCGACAGAGTGCTAGTAATAAATAAAAGGCGTGATGATATATTTATTTTATTTTTATTTAAAAATAATAAAACAGTATAAAATCTGCGATACTAATTAAATAATTGTTGATATAATCAAACAATTTAAATTAAAATATAAAAGAATATTGCAAAAAAAGTTTCGGTATAATATTTAATTTCACAAAACGCTTCAATATAACTGATAATTAAAATTTAAATGCATTTAGAATATTTATATTGATTTTAGAAGTAGTAATGTGACTATTTTAAAAATATGCTGGAAAAATATTTTTTGTTATAAATTGTTATAATTGGTATTAATTAATTTAGAAAATGCAATATTTGGGATTATTCAATAAAAATGATCAATGACAATCATTTGATTCATATATTTTCAAGTTATTATTTTAAGAGTTATTAAACTTTAAACTTTACAGACTACACTTTTGAATGTAATAGCAGTGCTCAAACAATAACAGATAAGGAACTACTTTAAAAGTCCTTTCATTCATACAAGCAGAACATTCAAATGCAATTTTCCAGAAATACTAACAGTAGAAATAGAACAAATAAGTAATAACCTGACGATATTCTAACTTATAAAATTTTCATTGTCAGCAAAATAATTCACAGCTATAATTTCTCTAAAGCCTGTGGAGCACTGGTCGAAGAGCATCAGAGAGCATCGAAGAGCTGTTCGATGAAACAACAGAACACACATCCGTCATCGACGAAAAATAGAGGCTCCTCTATTTCCATTGAAGAGCTCATCGATGAAACGTACGTATCTCATTTCACTCGTATCTTTTATGTCTCATTTCATGTTAGTGTGTGTTTGCATTTTGGTTTTTCTTTGTAAATTTTAAGGAGTTAATATTTTTCGTCAATGACGGATGCTTTCTGATGCTCTTCGACCAGTGTGCTATAGGCATAAAAATAAAGTGAATCATACTTTAAATAAGTAGTACAGGCAGTTCCAAATCGTATTCTATGAAAACTAGCTTGTCATCTAAGAGTTATAGTGCCATTTCTAGTTTTGTTAAATGTGTAAGAATAACAACGATCTATAATCGTCTAAGTCTGTAATTCGAACAAGTAAATGCAGCTAAGCTCTAAGCTCTAAGAAAGTTGCAGCTTTTTACATCAACACACAATACATTCATGTGTATGTGTGTTCTAGTGGGTGACGAATTATGATCAAGGGTGAACTGGTTACTATATTTCAGAGAATAAAAATGGTTCATTTTACAAAATTTCTAATTATAGCAAGTAATAAGTATTTGTTGATGTCATAAATACATAAACTCACTTTTAAGATATTTTTGTAAGCATGCTTGAAATAAAAGAGAGAAAATTTAGGTCTTTATACATTTAGTTGAATAATTTATATCTAAAATAGTTTAAGAACAAATTTAAAATAGTCGGAATTTGGAGAAGGAAGTATTTGAAGTGGTTTAATTTACTCCTCTGTCCAAATTCCGACTATTTTAAATTGATTACTAATTACTGAACGTAATTCTACTCATCATTAATTTAAGAACATTTTCTCAAAATCCAAAATATTCTTTTTATTTGTTTGATTGATAGTTGATGCAAAAGACCAAGCTTTTCTTAAGTTATTTTATCAAGGAGTGGGAATCGCTATTAAAATTCCGTGGTTCCAATAAAAAATAAAGCTCTAGTATTTTCGTCCAGTCCACCCCTGAGCGTGGTTGGTTAACCAGCATAGTTCAAGAGCAACAGAGCAAACAGTTGACTGTGAGACAGAGTGCCGAGGGCCAACTCTGCGGCTGTAACCCAGACTAGACCATAATCAATAACTTGACCATTCTCCGCAAAAGAAATCACCCGACGTGTGAACTGAACTCCTAGAAACAACACTCACTTTCATATTTATGTTTTGTCAATTGTGAAGCGAACTGAAATACAACTGCGTTTAAAACAAATATTTGAGTTGCTGTTTTCATTTATTATGGTTAGAGTTTTGATCGGAATTGTGTAGAATTGATTGGATTGTAAACAAAAGTTTATTTTTTATTATTTGCAATAGCTCTTATTTTTATTATTTTTATCATTTGTTGACTTTATCGAGTATTGATAAAAAACAATGCGGAAACAAAAGAAAAGTTTTGAAATAAACAAATTTTTCCAGTTAAGTATTGTTATTTATTACTTTCAATATATTTAATTGGAATTAATATATACATTAATTAATATTAATCATTAATATACTTTTATTAAGAGATAACAAAATCAAACTTGTATTTGGAAAGTAGACTATTGCCGCTCGAATACATTTAGACAGTAATACAAGAGCGACAAGACCGTTTTCTCTACAAAGTACACATTATTTTTTTCTACGGCAATTTAACTATCTTAAAGTGGTTCTTGAAATAAAATAAAAATATTATTCGAGTATGTTTTAAAATTTCGCGCAAGCTGTTACGTGCTACATAAGAATATGTTATTTTTATCGGACAAAAAGGATAAAAAAACCTGCCCTCATAGGTACTTATTATTTGTTGATAGTATAAAAATAACTCGATTTTTTTGACAGTTTTATAAACAATGATTATTTTGTATATTTTTAATTATTAAAATGTAATTTAACGCCATTGAGTAACTGCTTATTTCAGCAAACCTACTCACATTTTTATATATATTTTATAAATATAAATATGTGACAAAATATAAGTATATTGGTATTACAATATTAATACTCATTTGACAGCCTCTATTTTTTTTCTATATAAATTGCAACACTGAAATATTACTGTACTCGTATTGTAACTAACATAAAATTATTATTGTTTTAACTCGTTCAAAGTTGATAATTAGTTTTCGTAACAAATAAATATATTGAAATGAATTCGTTACGTGTGCAAAAGAAAAGATCTCTATAATTTTTAAAGAATATTTGGAAAATATTTGCTTGACTTTACCAACTCATGAGGTACTACATTTTCTAGCACTGTGACTTAACAAATATTTCTTTAAAATAATTTAGAAACGTTTGGCAACAGAAAATATACAATGTTGAAAATTTAAAGATTTTGTTGACTTGTTTGCTTTGGGCAGAAATGATTTCAGTATGAGATAAAATTTAGACTATGATCGAGATAAAAATGGTATACCAGATGCCAGAATAGAAATGTTTACAGGACGTATGTTGGTTAAATTTTATGAATAAATGTTACATATCTAAAAGTTATTTGTTTTATGTCGGTTATTCAAAACAATCAATCAAATAAACACAGCAGTATCAAAAGTAACAGCCAAGAAATTATATTTCTAATAAAAATATTTTTCTACAGCTAGAATAAATTCTCCTCATAATAACTGACCCAGTTGTTCAATTTTTATGGTGGATCATATAAACTATCTATAAAATATAAGTCTATATTAATGAGCTTTAGAGTAACGCTAATGAATCGTCCAATCAATTACTTTGTAGGCGGAGACAGAGGGTGTTATATGGTCTAGAGTCTGGTCACAGCCACAGAATACTGGACGAGAACAAGTCAAGTCGAGCACGAGAGACTGAGCAGCCTGATGCAGCCGAGTGTTGGTGCTGTTTGAACTGAGAAAGGCTGGATGGAGTTTACCTAGATGCCCATCATAGTGGGCGTAGCCAGGACTGCCGGAAAGCTCTGTTTCCCGCAGAATGCTCTGCCACCCAGTTGGGGGGTCGCAGCGCCCTAACAAACCACCCATCAGCCATCATCATCCGCTTGCTTACTCTAGAAGCTAACTAAGTGTCTCACACAATTATACCACTACCACGATACGTTTCAGTCACTGTTACTGCTCTTAATGTTATTGACAAAAACATTTACAAATATTTACTAATTATGTATTTACTTGGTTAGAAATTACAATTATATCCAAAAATGCTCGATTAAAAAATGTTTATAATGGTGTGATAGTCATTACTTTAATGTATGCTAGTGAATTTCGGGTGAGGAAGTATAAACAATGTATAACTGGTAGAGAGATGAGATATTTGCGGATTATACGTGGGAGGGATTCGGAATAACATTACGATATATCCCATGAAATGGAGCAGCACGAACCCTTAAAACATTCACTGAACATTTATTTAATATATTCATCACGCAATCAATCTTCTCTTAACATTCCTATCCTGATACATTCATAATTAGTTTCATACAACCTCATTTATTTCTTCTATACAATAATATTCATTCTTATATTCTAGGTCGTCCATGCAATCTTTCATCCTCAATTTTACCAACATACACCTGTTTCATCAATCTTTCATTCGACATACGAATTCATGAAAAAATTATTATTAGAAGAGTGGATGAATAAAAGATAGGTGATTAGGACATGAGGAACGTAGATCGAATGTGAGACTGATGAAATAATTGTTTGTGCAGAAGTAAATGAATGGATTTGATTGACAGTTTGTTGAGTGAATGAGAGATTCTGATTGAGAGGAATTAACGAGTTTGTTTGAATGTGGATAACGTGAAAAGATAAAGATGTTTGGCTAAGATTATTTTCAGAATTAATCTAATAAATACATATTCAGTGTTCAGGCTATTTCATTTAATGTATATGTTATAGGTACATAATATCACGCTATGTGCCATCAAAAGGAATAACATAAACTATTGAAGTAATGACTGAATAAATGCCTATTCATTAGATTTATATTGCAATTAATCTTCGCCAAGAAATTACGGACAATATCATTATCAGTAATAGCAACAAAAATGTATCATTATTATAGTGGTACTTGGTTGGAGCGCAAGCAATAACATATATTCTAAACACCGACACGTTAGCGCTATACTAATAGCTATTGACTATCGTACCATCGAGAAGAAAATATTAAAATTATTTAAGTAATCAACAACTAATTACTGAACACAACGATGAACGCACTAGCCGTAATTGTTATTACAGCATTGTGATGTGCAGTGGCCTTCAAAGTGTATGATGGAATTATGGAATGCCTTTGTAAATTAGTTAATAAATTAACTGAACTGTTTAGATACCTAAATTGTTAATTACAGTGGAAGTGGATTCCATTCAATCATGAAATATACTCGTATTAAGACTAATTATTGTTATTGAATATTTAAAAACTAACTACAGTGAAACCAACCAGGTATGATGAACTAATTTCAACTTTATTATCCAACTAGACAATATTGAAAATTATAAAAATAAACAGTTACATATTTTCAGCAACACAGTAAACAATAAAATATTGACAGACTTTTTTTTAATAATAATTGGCAATAGGCATTGCAATCTGAAAAAATAAAAATATTATGTCATCAATCGTAAAAGAAATATTAAAATCATAAAAAACTAGAGTAGTATTTAAGTAACAAATATAAAAAAAAAACAAGGAAACACAAATCTTATGAAAGAGTATTAAATAATACATAATTAAATTTAGGTTATGAATAATAATTTTTCATTTTTAATGATTACTTATTTTGTAAAAAATAACAATATAATTTCTATAATTGAGGCTTGCAATACTGGAGAACGTTTACACGTTTCAAATAAGCAAATTTTTTAAATATTTGTACTATAACAAGATTAATAATTAATTTATTGTTTTAATAAACAAAAAATAGCATACCAGAGAAGAATAATTAATATAATTTTCAGATTTGGATTTCGAAGTTTCTTTATTTAGTTTGCTTGACAAATAAGTTTATTAGAAGATCGAAAATGTTAATTGCGAAAATATGTATTAAATTATTTCAAAATAAATAAATAAACAAAGAACGTATATTTTGTAATATATATATATATAAAAATCTTTTCATCTTTCAGAGACTTTAATTTACAAATTCATGTTATTTTAGATATATGAACAAAAAGAAGTAATTTGCGATTATTTCCTGTCAGTTTTATTATATTTTTCTATACTCGTATAGAAGAAATATAAAATTAGAACGTATTCAAACTGTACACTGTTCGTTGCTATAGTTATATTCATAATTTCATTGATTACGTTACTATTTGTATTTTCTTTATATGAGTACCTATTACCACTTCTTTAGAAATAGTCATGCAATTGAATTTGTACATTACATTTTGCTATATAAATTTTATATGTGTTTTTATTGTCTTCTGTTTAAAAATACCATACATAAAATTCTACTTGTCATCAAAAAAATAATGTATCGGATGAAATCACGCCTTTTTCGAGTATATAACCGCTATTACTTTTAAAAACAATGTACGAGTATAATCCACAGCGAACAAAATAAACATTCGCAATATCTTTTTTTACAAAACTTCTAAAGTGGCGTACATAAATCCACCAGACACACCACTATTAAGCTGCATATATATTTGAGTATAAACGAATGCGCGAAACTGGGCGGAATCCAATTCTGGTCTTTAGCTTAGAAATTGTCTGTAGTAAATATGCAAACATTTTGTATCTTTTTTATTATTTATTATTGCATATGTTTGCATTTTGTTGTTTTTAGAGAAGTTTATTTACTTAGAGAAAAGTGTTGAATCGGCCCAATACCTATTCTCAACTGCAGTCGTGCTCATATATACAGAGTGTTTGAAAAATTGAACTCACAGTTTTTTCTTACTTATTATTGAAGATGCACACATTTCTTGTAGACCATTATTTAATTAGTGCAATAGGTGTAATTTCTTTATGAATCTTATGTTTTTGCCGGAGGTGATATCAACTTTATAAATTATTTATCATTATTTTGAGCCATATGAAATTTATGAGTTTTAACGCTATTCATTTGTTATAAATATATATATATATATATATATATATATATATATATATATATATATATATATACATCATAGCCTCATAATATTAGAATACATCTCTTAATGATAGAAATAGAGTGAAACAAAATAATGATAAACGAGAGATATCAACATTATCTTTTTCGCTCTCAGTAAAATATCTTCCAAAATCCCAAATTCATTCTCCATTATGTTCAAAAATTAAAAAAAACATACCTTGACATTTAAAATGAATAAACAAAATTTAAAAATCAATATCTTTCGTAACGCAACGCCACAATTGATTAATACTTTTATGCGTATTACTACAATCATAATTATTATAAATTAAAGCTACATATTATAGTGAAGGATAAAATTTATGCACCACCGTCGCCCTCTGTGCATTATTACTATTATATGCAATTTTAAATTCTGAACAACTTGATTACAGATTTTGCCATAAAATGAACAGGAGAGCAGGTAATTGTATAAAACTAATATTACATGTTAACTATATGTTTATCCCTTAGCTGTACAATCCGATGTACAAAAAAGGTATATGTTGTATTTAAATATACAAAATTGGTGTTAATTCCGGTCAAACCGGAAAATCCATAATTAAATTTTCTATATATTTAAATCACAGATATTGACTGATTAAATAATGGCGACTAAGCAATATTGTTTATCTGCAATAAATAAGCAAGAAAAAAGGTGTGTCCTCATTTTCAAACATACTGAATATACAGTTTTAGCCATAGGCACTGCTCACTGCACACAACCTCCACGTTCTGCATCACCACATATATGTTATTTAAGAATATATCACAAACTCGGAATCAAAGCTCCGTTACTAGCGTTGACGAAGACGTCCACTGGTCGGCCCTACATCACAACATGTTTATGCGGAGCGCGAGGAACAGACACCGGCCGCCACGACGGCAGATGCGGAACGATACATACCGAAGGGCAACTCGAAGCGGCAGTCTACGAGTAGGGAATGACCTGTAGGGTTCTTGGTGCCCACCACCTCGCCATCCCGCATCAGAAGCTCCGCTTCCAGGGAGAGCCACTGGCCGCTGCCGTCCTGCAACAAGAAGGAGGAAATGTTAGATCTTGTCATACCATAAAGACGAAAGAACTAGTTATAGTTATATCAAAATGAAAGACAAAATAAATTTTATGAAATAAAGAACCTATTTCGTTTCTTGTTGCCCTGTCAAGGATTCAAATACGAGGACTGTCTAGAAAGTATCCAATCATTTTAATATCACAAGAACGGTTTTCGCGGTCTCGATGTAATACCTAACAGCCAATGAGAGAGGATCTTATTAAATAGATGAGAACAGCCAGTAACTTGTTGCACTGCTCAATTAGCTGTTGGATATCATAAAGAAACTAAGTGTTAATTAGCAAATCTGCATTAAATTTTACATAAAACGAACATTCGTCCACGAAAACTATTCGGATGATTATGATAGCTTTCTTGGATTATGTAGTGAGTTCAATTCAGATAAAATTGTATTTAGTTCAAGCGCATCAAACCTAGCCAGGAATCTGTTAAAAATGATCTAAGTACTGGATGATCTTCAAAAGACAGAAAACTTGAGAGTAATCAATCGCGGATATTTGTTAATTATAACCTGTACTTTTAAATTTCAGTAAGATCTTGTATCATTCGCTTCGATATTTAAAATGGCTGGATATTTTCTGAATATACTCGTATGATAATTGTCGTTCTGTTTGATAAAAACTATAAAATACTACTCTAAGGAACAAGAACTGGAACATTTCTATTCTAAATAAAATAGCATATTGAAAGAAATAATATTTATCATTCAATTTTATATTAGGGATTGAAAAATTAATTTTTCTACAACTGTGAAAAAATGTTCCCATTTTTTCACTAATATCAATACGCAATGTACTTGATCTTTTCATCAATTACATTACCTTGACACGCGTATTTTGCGCACCGTTTTGCACTCTAGTGAGCAAAATGAGTATTTCGCGCACACTCCCAAATTATTTTTGTCAGGTTCCATTGGTTACAACACATCTATAGTATCAAATTCATTTTACTTTTTATTGTTTTCCTTCAATTCACTTAAATAAATCAATAATTATTGTATTATTTTTTTTTAACAGTTGTAGAAAAAATATTGTTTGTATTTCGTAGGCAAAATTCTTGTTTTTTTTTTGGCGAGTTCGAATGACTATTTTTGTCTCGATCTGCGATCTCGACTAAAAATAACATTCACACGCGCAACAACATCATTTTGCGCACTTAATACAAAAATAACTATTTTGATTAAATTTAAAGTTTCAGGTAAGAACGATAAAGTTTTAAACCTTTTTAAAATTCATTATGTTTGAAAGGCAATGTCTAGGCCATGGTTATGCTCATTATCAAGTTAAATATTATTGTTGTTTACAGAATTTTAAAATGTTTTTAAACTTATTCTTCATATCTAAAGTCTGAAACCCAGTAAAAAAAAATATTTTACAATCACTGAAATAATATCATTCAGCTTATCAAAATTTAAATGCTATAATGATTACAATAGTTATAGTGTTTTCAACATTTGTCTCTAAAGTAGTATAGAAAAGTTTAACAGAGAAAAATGTACCACGTCAAATGTGGTCTAAGCATGTTAAATTTTATTTCTTTCAAATTTTTAACATTCTACTTACAAACTTTTCAACCTGTCATGTGTAAAATCGGCAAAAAACTGCCAACAGTGCAGTGCAGTTTCATTTTTTTATTAACCTAATTTTAATTTTATACATGCAAAAATATCCAATTAATATTTGGTAATTAAGGCATCCGTAGGAAAGGATAAAATCTGAATAATTTTTTATTATTATTTTTTTCTTTTTCTGGGATGCCTTATTAAAGTTTAAATTGCCATAAAACAAAAAGATGTAAAAATATATTTATTAGAGTATTTTTTCTACTGCCAGATGCGGCATTATATAAATCCCAAATTTATTTTACAGATGTTTGAAATGAAAAAAAATTAAATACTCTGTAAGTTTTATAAGAAACATTTTGCACTAAATTATTTGCATATATTTGATAGCGGGAAATAAAATAAAATATAAATTTTACAAGCGCTAAATTTAATAACAAAATCAACTATTAAGTCAATAAACATCAAAAAAGGTATTACTTCTGTTTTTCATTAAAAGTATATATTTTTACATCTTTAAATTACTAGATTTTGTTTCAGAATCACCTTTAAATATATAAGTGAAGCTGAATCCCTATGAACAAGGTTGCAATAACAAGCTTCTTTTAGCAATAGCGCCCCTAAAAAATTCATTCTCTAACTGCCAATTTGAACAAAGATTATGAAGAAATTCTCTTCTCGACCTTAAGACTGGCAACAGTAAGTTCGTGAGATTTAATCAAGCTTTTTACAATTTATTTTGCAATATACCGTGGCAAGCCACGTCCTAAGAGAATTTCTCCTTAGTGTCCTGCTAGCAACTAGCAGTTTGCTCGCTACTAAACGTCTGACTGTATAGACTTGCTTACATAGGGCTCGTCCTCAGTGTAGTGCGAGTGGGTGGTGTCCGGGCCTCCACTATTGGGAGCGCCCTGCATCACACGGTAAATCAAGTGTTACTGCCTTGCTTTGCTGTCCACTCACGGCATGCTAGATTGGAGGAGCAGTGGACGGTGGGGAACATGTCGCATGTGACGTGGACGTGTTTGTGTGCTTACTGGAGTTGAATTTGTCTTGTGAAGTACTTGGTGGTTGGTGTTGAGTAGAAGAGACAAGATTGGGAGAAGAAAAGATGAGTGATGAGTGTATATGTAATGTTCAATGAATGATTCAATTATTGATATTTTTAATTAGTAATAAATGAAGGTGAGCACATTAAAACACACTTTATTTACACTGCAATTTTGTCAGATTTCATTGATTTCCTTATTTCACTGCTATTCTCATTTTAGTTTAAATAATTAAATTTTAATAAAAGGCGTATTCCATTTGCCATTTGGTTTAGATATCATTAATTTTTATTAAAAACATATCATAATATTATTTGACTATTATTACTTTATTCACTATTAAAGAAGTGTTAGTAACCAGTATATACTAGATGTATTGATGCAGATTCATAGATTCATAAATTAATAAATATATCATCACGCCATTTACCCATTACTGGGTCGACCGTAGCAGATATTAGTAAGTGATATACTTTTGCGCATATGGATAATTTGAATGTAATAGTGACCATCAAAAGTCTGTTGTGAGAATTGAATTCGAGTTCTTAAGTGCACGCTATCTTCGCCGAAATAAATTACATACAATCTACTTAGTCATGCGGTCTGGTTTATCTGAAGTGATTTAAATTAGCCAAGTGGCAAATGGAATGCAACTACACACATTCTTTATCATTGCATTTCAGTTGGTCAGTGTTCAGCATTTTAAATTTATTTTAGAAAGAAAATTACGAACATTATCAGGATTTTGTCGTGGAATTTATTAAGCTCCGTGTTGTCCGAAATTTTTTTCTAAAATAAATTTAATTTCATTAATTGTTAACTTAAAGAAACAACAAGAAACATCGTTATTTTTGTTTATTTCGCTATTTTTCATTTATATATATGTAATTCAGACAGAATAAAGTTAGTACTAATCTATAGTAACTAACGTTTCTGCAGCGCCTCCACTAAAAATTTATGTTAAAATCATGTCAAATGTGAAGAGAATTTCGTCTGACAATAAACGATATATGTTGTAAATTTCTTGCTTTCATGATATAACATACATATATTGAAAATGTAAATGACTGAAATAAAATGAGTAATGTTTATATCACAAAATCTAATAATTAATTATTATATTCCCATTTCACATGATCTATTTATAGAATTTTCTTTCACTTTTAATAAACACATTGATACCAGGGTCGATTTATCCATTAGGTAAAATAGGCAGCTGCTTAAGGCGACGGTCTTTTGAGAGGCGGAAAAAATATTAATTAGTTCTAATAAACATGAAAAATGAAACTATGTTAACCTATTAAATAAATGAAAAAGTTAATACATATTTACATAAAAGATTTAAATGCATTCATATAAAAGCGCATTTACAGAACTAAATTTAAACTCTGGAAATTTGCAAGTATTTGAGAGAAAGTGGTTTAAAAGAAATATTTCCCATTTTCGACATTACGAAATTTATTTGAGAATTCCACTCATAACTTTTCTTCCAATCAAATTATAGCATTTTGCTGAATTGAACCAATCACAGTAGTATTACAGCGACAATTTCACTAGTGAAAATTGTCGCAAATCGTTGCTTAGATATAACGTTTGTTAACTATTTTGTTAATATTGTTGAATTTTATTTGACTTTGTTTAGTTTGCTTAGTTATGTCAAAAAATGAAACAATGTAAATTGATCACCAAGGTAATAGTATTTCAGACATTGTTTTAAAAATATTGCAGGTACATTTTGTTTGGAGTAATTAAAATATTTCGAGGAAGTGTCAAGCCGAATACCATACGTGACTATGATTTTCCTTTGGTAATTTGTTCCTAGATCACTCTTGCTTGTTGCTTTAAGCAGTCGTGATCATGTCCACAAAAATTTACTGCAAAATCATAGTCACTAATATGAAAATTCAGTTGTTAATATGTCATCTGAAATATCATTTTCAAAATTGTCAAGGTTTTAAAATAATAGTAGAGCGACCAGGAACCAACAACATCTTAATGCCTGGACCATTTTGTCTTTGGAATGCGACATACCAAAGAATGTAAGTTATGTTATACCTTGCTATAAGTTATCTCTTACCAAAGTAAACAATAGTTTGTATTATTTCTTTTTTATTATTATTATAAAATGATTTTCGTTTTTGTTCCCAAAGTTGACATTTGTTTTTGCTAATAAAAATATGCTATTATGTTAACTTAATTTTTTTTTAAATATCTCTATTCTTACTTCGATAAAATTTATTGTGTGATAAAATGAATACGATTAATCATAGTTATCATAGAAATATTAATGTAAATATCTTTGTTTGTTGCTGAAAACGGTTAAATACAACTTGCAGTTAATAAAAATCCTAACAAACATGTTGTCCATTTATGTTTAAGGTGTACAGTTTATGTTCAGATTTATAGGTTTATAATTACGACCTCGAAAACTATGAGAGCTCCGACTTCAATCAAATTAGAAAAAATTGCTACACTAGTAGGTCAATTTTATCATATTTCAATTTGTTTGAAAAACTACTCAGATTACTAAATATAGGCAAAAATTTGATTTCAGTCTATTTTTAATTTTCAAATAAATTCTTATCAATAAAATATTAAGAAAAATGTTTCAAAGAATTTAGAAAATATATTTTTTTCACTACTAGCCTAGCAACATGCCATTATTGACTTCGGTTTTATTGACCTAGGTAAATAATGAGAACTGTCACTTTTCAAAGAAATTCAAACTTCTGAACTTATTTAACTCGTTAAATGGAAAGAAAATATTAATTCTGAATGTAAAATTGGCGCCTAATTTCAAGTTGGCAATCCCAGGCAAATTTCAGTTTGAATAGTAAGTACCTATCTTTCAAACTGTCATATTTTACATGTGAGTGTATTTTACTGTTACATTGTGAAATATGTATTTATTTATTGTTATATTTATTGATAAATTCTCGAAAAGGTAAATGTTTATTGTAATATTATTGAATAATCTTACATTGTACAATTTTGTTCATTTTAGGGTTATAATTGCATTTTTATATAAGAAATGGAAACATGACTAGTATTTATTGCTACAGAACCCGTGTTTAATAAAATTTGAGTATTTTGTATATTTCATGAAGTTGCAGTAAGGTTACCTACGAGCATATTAAGTTGCATTTAGAATTTTTGGCATTATTGGTTGAGGTTATGACGATTTCGAGATAATATGTCGCCCAAATTTACTGCCAAAATGATAGCGAAAGTACTTCGCAATGAATACCCAATGTAAGTTTCTGAGTTATCTAAATTTAAAAATGTTGGATCTATATTTGGACATCTTGCTTATTGTATTATGTCGTATATTTTGTCTTGTAGATTTGCCATGTCAGAAACTAATGAATACTTTTGCCATGTCAGGAGTGCCTCTTATTTAGATATTTTTTTTAACTATTTCAACCCAAAAAGAATGTACCCGGACAAATTTTCTCGAGGATCCAAATATTTTAAAAAAACAATGCTAAAAACAAAAGAATTTAATTTCTGCCTTCTCGGTTTTTATAGATATTAACAAGTATTCATATCAAATTGCTTATGGTATGATTATTAAAAAATTCGTTACATAGGATTTAAGAGCTAGTAGTGAAAAAAATAGTATATAAACCACGGTTGAGAAGATCATAATTGACCATGCGCCTTGTACCCCTCGGTTGCACCTCGGGGTATAATCTTGGCGCTACGTCAATAATGATCATCTTCTCAACCTTGGCTTATAATATACTATTTCATACTTAACGTTCATAATAGATCCATTATTATAACGAAAACAGTTTAATAATGAAGTCTATTGTTAAATTGTTTTTGGTATTTTTTTTTGTAAGATTGGTCTACTTCTCAACCATATGTTAAATGTTAGGGTAACAACCTCAAATATTTTAAAATGTTATTTTATAACATTTGAAAGTATTTTGAACGACAGATGTTATTATTAAGAAAACTTAAGATCAATGTAAAATGATATAACAATTTGGCAAGCTATAACATAACCAGAGAATTCAAATCGTCTAAATATCAACATCTTTATTTTCAGATTGTATATTATAAGTATAAGATTTGCACAAAAATTACTAAATTATATACATGTGAGGTAAAAAGAAAACTGTGAAAATGATTCTTATCTTAAAAATTCTTCTGAATTTACACTTGAAAAATATCAACATCTATTCGGCAGTGTTACCATTTAAATCCCTAGATTGTAGTTTGATCTTTTTTGCAATGAAAATTGTAAAATTTCGATGAAGTAAATGACGCAATATACAGGCTGTCTCATTTAACTTGACAACTTGAAATAACTCAAAAAATACGCGATGTACCAAAAATTACAGTCGGAAATCTTCGGAAATCAAATTTTTGCGATTACAGCGCCACCTATCACAAATCAGAAAAAAAGTTTCACACAAAACTTATGTATTTTTGTCCGTAGAATCCGAATCTGAAATAAAAAATGGGGATTCCTATTTAAGATTTCAATGTTGCTCACCGCCCCACCCACTGGGGGCAGGGGGGTCCTGATTTTAGCATAGAATGATTCCCCCTTCAAAACTGTTAAGATTTGGTCTCGGCTCAATTTTTGGTACATCGCGTATTTTTTGAGTTATTTCAAGTTGTCAAGTTAAATGGGACAGCCTGTATATATATATACAGGGTGTTTCAGGACTAGTGAAACAAACTTTAACAGCTTATTCCTGAGGTCACTTTGAGCAAAAAATGTCATATAAACATAGGTCCTATTCCTTCTAGTTACCAAAATACAAGAGGTTGAAGTTCTATAAATAACACGAAATTTTCAAATTTTTGTAATCAAGATACTTTCGGAAAACAAGAGTTTTATTGAAAAGTTATACCTTATTTGTCTTAATTAATTTTATTTATTAATAATAACATGCATACGTTGCATACGAATTCAAGGCGCTCATTTTGAACACTTGCTGTAATTTTTTTTTAATTTGTTATTTTATTTCATATTGTGTTAACCTATTCCATGTTTGGTTATGTTGTTCTGTGTCTATTTAATTGTGTCATTTTATGTTTTATTCTCTAAATCGTATTCGTTAATATTAATTTGAATTTGAATTAAAATTGATAAAAACAAATTAAATAAAAAATAAATATATCAATAGGTCATTTAAACATTACTGGATGTGGCCTTCTGCCATAGCAGATTTCAGTAAGTGCTATATTTATGCGCGTAGCGTGCAGTTATCAGCCGTCAAATCGCTCACTTAAAGATGTTAGTGCCCGGGAACCACGGGGTAATTTTAATGTGATGAAAACTATGAGAATCAAACCCGAGTTCTCAAATCCACAGACTGACTAGATACCACTACTTCATGAAAAATAAATAAATTGTGTATTATTATTCAGCAAGATATCAAATATTTGATTCTTATAATCAAAATTGTAAAATAAGTTTCTGGTTTACTTATGAATATTTATTTCGTGTTAAATATTTTTATGTCGTTCCCAGTATTTTAATAAGTACAGAAAAATACATATTTAATTTGTTTCCATTATATTAAAATTTCGAGACCTGACTAATCTCGAGATATGAAAATGTGACCATCTACTATTGACCTATGCATTTATTTGAGAAAACAAAAACATAATTAAAGTGGTAACTTAAAAAATATATAAACACCGTATAAATTTGACTTTATAATTTTAACTAATCTATGTTTGTCCCATTTTGATAAATAAAATTTATTTGTAACTCTTCAATTTCCTCTATTCTCTTCTACAGAATAGAAATTCTGACAGCTGGTATAATATTGAATAACTTTCATTCCGCTTCAATAGATCTGAATTGTAAATATACGAAATCCTAATACCACGATAAAAAATCACAAAAGCGAACTTTAAATCTGCATTGGTCGTCGTTGCACATATGACTACATTTTTTGTTCACGCCATCTCTATGTCCTGCGCTACAATTCACATAGAAACTTTTGTTGAAATAAATCCTTTATAATCTGATTATAGTTGAAAACAAATTTATATGAGTTTGTATATCTGCTTATTGAAGTTGTACAATTCTGAAATGTGATAAGTTAAATCAGAACTGCTCTGCAGAATATAGATCGCTAGTGATTCGCATGCACAACTGCAAACAAAATTAATTCTGAAAGCGAACTGTAATGTTCGTTTGCATTACATGTAATGCTGTTATAATAACAATCATGTGGAAATGTTGCTGTTGATGGAAACGTGGAGATTGTTTTACAAGTGATGTATTAGTTACTACATTATAACTACTAACTATGAAACTACGATGTAGACCATGAATTGTGCTTAGTTTTGTATGATCATTAATTGAATCATTAACGCTCAACATAAAATTAAAAATTCACCAATATGTACCGCATTATGGTTCCGTGTTCGAATCCCGCTTAAGCTAAGAATTATATGAACTACCACATTGCGGTTCGGTAAGTCCGGGTCCTGTACGGATTTACTTCTTGCACAGGGTAGCATAAATAAATAAATATCTAACCAGCAAACATATTTCATACTCGTTGTCAAAATTAAATATTAAGAAAAAAAATCTTGAAATTAAAGAAGCGGGAATCTTAGTTTCTTTCTTTTATTTTTATTTGAAATATTTTTCTTTACAATTATTTTGAACAATTTGACTGCGGGAAATATATATACAGGAAGTTTGGTTACGACAATTTAAAATATACAAACCATAAGAACATTTGTTGTGAAATCAACATATCCTAAAGGGAGGGAAGGTAGAAAAAAAAACATCACGCATTTTTATTTTTGCTGCGTGCGACACTCTATCACATTCATCTCGGTAAGTGATTTCAAATCGCAACCCCCAAAGATATTACTGGAGGGGAAGCCATAGGAATAATTTTAATGTGGAACAAAGTTAGTCAGCAGTGGGAAACAAACTCGGATTCCCAAATCCATTGAACTATCTACCTTAAACTGGGAAGGTAAGTGGCCTATATAACTTTATATCGAAGAAGGGCATAGATGGCTCAGTAATATCGAGTCGACCTGTGGGTTTGAAAACACAGGTTCTATTCCCACAACCGACAGACAATTTTCATCAAATTGAATCTATCCCCAGTGCCGGATTAACACTAGGCAGAGCCCTAGGCAATCTCGAACAGCGAACATAAAACTTTATATATAATTATTCATAAAGAAAAACAAACATTTGCAATTACTACTCCAACGGTCAACAGCGTTTTCTGCATTTCAACTCGCTGAACTCTACAATTTTTTTAAATTCATTTTGCGGGGCCTCTATTTGACAGGCAATTGCCTAGTACTGCATATTGGTTAATTGTTAATGATATTTTATTTTCATTCGAGTATTATTATAAATGAATAATAAAAATAAAAGAATTTTGACGATTTGTATAAGTATTTAATAATATAAGAAAAAGAAATAATATTTTGAATTATTTATCATAACAATTTTATGATTAAAAAATATGCTGAAATTATAAATAAATAATGCGAGAATTAAAAACTGTTTGTATTAAATCACAACACAACTCTCAACTGTTATATGGGTCCGTTAGAATCGGTATACTTTCTTATGATACTGGGCATAGGAGATTAAGAGTTTATATTATTATTGTTATTCATATATTTGCATCATTATATTCACCATCTCAAATTTTTATCTAAAGACGTAATATGACAATCTACAAGTGGAAAAAACTATTTAAACAAATTTCTCTCATCTACTCATTTTACATTCCCATATTCCATTACATCATACTGTAACAGAAAAACAAAAACTTCGAAAAATAATTGGAAAGAACGGCCCACTATCTGAAGTAGTTAACATCCGTTTCGCCCACGTAACGACGCAAGGATTCGAACCAGAGCAGAAGAGATTCACGGCTCCGACGTGTCGAGTGGGCGAATGCAGCTAAAGCTGGAGCTGAACTTTCAGAAGCTCTGAGTTCTTTCAGCCGAGATAAAGCAGCGTAGGTGTTAAAGCTTTCCGGATACAGAAACACAAATAATGCAATTGTTATCCCGCTAACATTTATCATTGCAGAAGCATAACGTAATGTAATTGGACGCAGTAGTGTAAAGAGAAATGTGAAATAGTAATAGAATGAAAATAATTGTTTGTTGGTACTGAAGTTCAATAGAAGACGAGGAAAATAAATCACATGAGTAATAAAAAGGAACTTTAGTAGGGTAGGTGGATCAATGGTATTGAGTCGGCCTGTGGATTTGAGAACCCAGGTTCGATTCTCACAGCCGAGAAACAATTGACACCACATTAAATCCATCCCTGTGGCTCTCCCTTCATTAACGACTTGGGAGGCCGTGATTTGACGGTTGATAATCGCACTTCACGCGAAGATATATATCACTTTCCGAGATCTGCTACGGCAGAGTTCTACACCCAAAAATAGGTAAAAGGCGTGATGAAATATTTATTTACTTATTTTTTATATTTAGTGCCGAAGGACACATTCAGTTTTTTTCTAAATTCGAGACATCATGTAATTGTGATAGTGAAATTATAAATATTTGAAACAGTTAACTATTTTTATTTATTAATATTTATTGTAATTGTTCAATATGATTACAATCAAAAGCTCTTGACAATGGCAACATAAAATAACTTTCCTGCTATCTTCCAAAATTATATTAGTGAAATGTGCTTGAATTTAATGTCTTCAAATTAAATTGGTAAAATTTAATTTGAAAGAATTTTAGTAAAATAAGATAGCAACGCGTGGCAGTGGGATGAAAATAGTATTTTTGATTATTATTTTATTCGAATGACAATGCGAGAAGAAAATTTAATTTGAAAGAGTTCGTTTTGATCCCAAATTTAATCATAATTATAAATAAATAAATATATCATCACGCCTTTTACCCATTACTGGGTGTGGCACTCTGCTCTGGAAGATCTTGGTAAGTGATATATTTCTTCGTATGCAGTGCGGATACCAGCTGTCAAATCACATCCCCCAACGGTGTTAGTGAAGGGGAATCAACAGGGGTAGTTTTAACGTAGTAAAAACTGTTTATAAGCTGTGGAAATCGAACCCGGGTTCTTAAATTCACAGGCCGACTTGATACCACTGAGCCACCTACCTCATTATATTTTATATTAATTTATAACTCATTACATATTAATCTTGAAAAAAGAGAAAAAATCATTCCTTCTTCCATTATTCTTAGACACTCAAACTCGTCAGATCGATCGAGTAAATAAATACTCGCCGGCGTTACGCACTATTTGCGTCCCGGAACAAGGAAGCGAAGCACCCCAACAAAACGTCGAAATGAAAACGACGCTGAAATAAATGAATACGTCGTTTCCGTTATCTGCACCGTTCCCCAAACTTCAGCGTTCAGGGCAGCAGCAGCAGCTGCTGTACGCCGTGCGTCTCTGTTTGTTATAATTCAGGCACTTTACCTGAAACTGAAGAAATATACGGCGCGCGTAAACCCCACTGATATACTCTATTTGTCGACTGTCTCCCGGGTCTCATCTATATCTCCTGGTGAACGGATGGAGAAGACTTCGGACGAGGAGAAGGAGGAAAGAGTTTCCCAGATGCAAGAGATAAAGTTACAGTTGATGTGATAGCCGATAGGTTTATTGCGTTGCATTGATGGGAATTGTAGTTTGTATTTGTAGGAAAGAGTCTGGAAGTGTTTTTGTAAATGTTGATAAATAGACCAGTCAATGGAAAATTCTTACGATCTGTTAAAATTTATTCTACTCGGACCTACAGTTTTTGCGTATTGGGCCGTTCCGACCCGTGGGTGCAAGGTGTGTGGAGCAAACGGGCGGCAACCTAAACGAACCGCCCTATATTTTGATTTTATCAGAAAATTTTAAAGAGCGTTATAAAAAACTATTGTGTACTAACTACTGTCAAAACTAATTTACTAGTAAAATAATTACTATAAAATTATTCTGATTATACTATATTTATACTTCATTTAAAAACTATTCTATATATCAGGTTACTTGAATTTAATAACGAAACATCGCGCGTCGCGTCGCAACCTGTTGGGATATATGATTTTGTTTTGTTGGCAATTCTTATAAATATTCACCGGGCAGAATGAAGTATTATTTTAAGTTTGTAAGTTTCAGACTCAATGGCTGCTACTACAAGCTTTGTTTTTGGGTGTTGTAAGAGCATAGTTTTAATGTGTTAGAGATATTTAAAACACCCAAATACACTGCTCTTTAAAAAATTGTTTTCTGCTCCTTAATTTTTGACATACTATGATGTGTAATTTTTTTCATTTTAATAAGCCGAATGATATAATTTATAATTGTTAATTGAATTTCAGGCTTTAGCGAAAAACAAAAGAAATTTGAAACAATTTAATTTTCATTTTTGTAATTATTATTTGGCGATGTTTCAACGCAATATTTTAGCAATTTTCAAACTACAAAACAACGAGTTTTGTTTGTAAACAGGTAAATTATAATTTTTAACAGTTCAATTCAAAACTTACCGATAAAAATACATATAAAACATTTCAGCAATGTTTTATCCATAAAGATTTCTTTAAACTTTAAACTTTAAGTTATTTTTTAAGTTATTTTATATATAGTTTTTATTTGAACTTTTAAAATTAAACTGTATGGGGTACGTGGGCTCAGTGGTATCGAGTCGTACTGTGGATTTGAGAACACATCTTTGAGGGCCGTTGTTTGATGTCTGGTAACCATACTGTACGTGAAGAAATATATCACTTACCGAGATCCCAGTAATGGGTAATAGGCGTGATGATATATTTATTTATATTTATTTACTGGCAGTTGGAGATTGTACGTTTTGAAACTAAGCAAACGTTTCACATCAAGTTTTCGAAGGAAAATTGAACGTTTTGAAAGAAACCAATTTGTTATTCAGATTTAAAATATACAATCAAAATCATGTATTTTCTCATTTTCTTAAAGTGCTGAGATTGTCCACTTCAATTTATGTTGTGATTTCGATGTGATATTTTTTCATTTCACAGATACGGCGTTATTTGATGTCTGGTAACCATACTTTACGTGAAGAAATATATCACTTACCGAGATCTGTTACACCAGAGTGCCACACCCAGTAATGGATAATAGGCGTGATGATATATTTATTTTATTTATTTAAAAATGAACTGTTAATTATAATTTATCTATTAGCAAAAAAAAAACTGTCGTTGTTTTGTAGATAGAAAATGGCCGAAATATTGTGCCAAAAGGTCGCCAAAAATGAAAATATAAATTTAAAATTTCTTTTTTCGGCTATAGCCTGAAATCCAATTAACAATTATAAACTTTATGTTATGCGTTATTTTTTTTACAGATGTCTGATATTCGAAAAAAGCTTGATGCAGCATAATCAACACGGGGGGAGGGAGCACAAAATTATTATCGCCCACGGGCGGCACTGTAGGAACGCCACTGTGCGTATAACTATATGACATCTGGTGGTCAAATGCAGTACTACATATTGCCATATTTATGCCGTTAAATATATAGGTTCTTAAAGACGCAGAGTACGTGGGTGCACGGATACACAAGTACAAACAGGACGTAAAAGTGTGGGCGCTCTGCACCGATAGCATCTATTAGCTTAATAAATTGTACCATATCAAACAAACTAACTACTTATAAACATTTCTTTAAAGTACTGCATTATACTATGCTCTGATTACTATGAGTGAAATCCTAAATGCAGATGGTAAACGAAAACAAAATTTGTATTATTAGTTTTGCACATAAAAATAATTAGCTCTCATATTTTCATAATTAAATATGAAAATAGTTTTTGAATAATTCATAATGAGATATTTAATTTAAAAACTGTTTTGTTTATATTTCAGGCATGGTAATTTGTTGCTTTTTGTAATTATACCATTTAAATTTATTGAAAATCAAATTTGTTTATTTAGTTTTCCTTCTGTCTTTTTGAACTATTTAGGATGTTTTTTTCTTCGGGAAAAAATATTGAGGCTATATATTATGACGTATTAATCAAAAAATAGAAAGATTTTCTTTGAAATTTGCAAAATTAAGCGTAATTTACCTTAAATAAACATTATTTTATCACTGGTTTTGATAGTTCTTTTTATTTTTAATATTTAAATTGAAATTATTAAAATACTACAATAGCTAAATTATTTATTACACAACATCAGATAAATGACTGTTTTTAATCTTGGTCAGTGGCACAAAAATATATTTTGTTCAATGAACATTAGGTGCACTGTGTTTAGTTCATATTGTTATTCACCGTCATTCTAATTCTAACCAAATCCGATTCATTTTATTATTGTCGGAATTTAACCGACAGGTAATAGATCTATTTATATTGCATTTAATATATTTTTAAACAATTTTTAACACTAACAAACAAGTAACAATATAGGTCACCAATTAATAATTGCCGAAAAATTTATATACTTATATATGCATCGAACTAGACAAGTATAGTACAGTGCGGGTGTTTAAAGTGATAGTAGTATTACCGGCGTTTCATTAGCATTTTAGTGATTATTTTAATTAATTACTTAAATTAGTTGGTATTATGTGTATTCGAGCTAATAAATGATAATACCAGGAATAGACATCCTAGATCCAGATTTAGTTGACGTCAACATGCAGTGGGCAAAGTGGGACATGAACGGTGAGGAAATAATATTATTTTTCTACGATTTCTATGAAAAGTTGACAATTACGCTCTCATTTGTCATCGTAAAGTTAACGTTTTCTGTGGAACAATCGAAAAATATCTTTTTTGCGCGTCTCCAATGGCAACGCGCGAAAAAGATGTAAAATGCGCGCGTTTCCAATGGCAACGCGCGAAAAAAATATTAAATGCGCGCTTATTTCAATAGTTACCAGGAATACAAACAAAACAGAAACTTGTCATATTGAGAGTTGATAGAACGAATTTATTTTCAGTACGTATACATTTTTTAATAATTTAAAATGCAATCGTAGAAAAAATTATGTGTGTATCAGGAGCGTAAAGTGTCTTTGTTCCTCTTACACTATTGCAGCTCCCGCCTTTGGCTCGCGCTGCAATTACCGTGTTCGAGTAACAAAGAATCACTTTACGCTCTTAATACACAAATAACTATTTTAGCAATCTTTAGCTTTTTAAATAAATTATCTTTCTAATTTTACTTCTTGTGCAGTAATAAAAAAATGTTTTACATAGACACGTACATATACAACTTAAATGCACCTACAGCCTCTGTAAATTTTATTGTGCTTGAATCAATAATTTTTTTATTTCACTCAGTATTTATTGGTATTATTATACTTTATATAAAATATATTAGTTATGATTACTTGCACTGCCAAAAATCTAATTTTAAACTTGGTGTAATTCAATAAAAGCAAGTCAAATGTTTGACAGAATTCAACTATTGGCGGTGTACCTGGCCATTAGTAATAGAACGAGCACTGTTTATTACAGCGAGGGTAACCAATATTCCGTCATGTTTTAACGTCAAATGTTGGCTCCAGCAATGTGTCAATCGTGGTAGGAAACTGTAGTACAAAATACCATTAACACGTTCATTCAAATATTCTCGTAAGTCCACAACGACAAAGCATAACCTAGATCCATACAAACTTATATATTATATGATATTGAATAAACATTCCATTTATACGAGTATATAACCCTGATTTGAAATCATAACCATCACCTCAATATAAACTCTCCATCTCTTGGTATTAGCGCTTGCAAGCCAAGTGTTAAATCCGAATTTTCCAGAGCTGTTGCCATCAAAATTAATCAATTCCACTAGCGCGGATTTCCTCTATCCGTGCAGGGGAAATAGGGGAAGAGGGAACGGTATACGCACCGTGTGTCAGTTATTTTATTGCACGAGTCACCGCGAACGGCAACGTGACACGAGAAGTGATACCGGGATGCAGCTGCGAGGTTGGGTATGAGGGTGAAGTTTGATTCACTAGGATTTTGGTGTCTGGTAGAAATTTGCGATTTTAAAAACTTATGATGATATTAAGCAGATTGTTCGAAAAATGAGTCAACATTTGAGCGCATAAGAGCTGGACAGGTCATCTACATATTTGGCCCAGGTGGACCTTTTACAAAATTTATATAGAAAGAAATTATGCTAAATTAATAAAATTTTAAATACTAAAAATATATATGTATAAGTATTTTTAAATTGTAATAAATTAACATGATAAATAACTTACAGAGTTATTACGATATCTAATATTTTGGGGTTAGCACAGTACAATTGAATTTATAACCCTTTTTTATTTACAAGACTATATTGTAGCCAAGCCAAATGTAACAACGTTAACGAAATAGTCTGACAAGAGCGAATAAATAAAAGATAAGATGATGTTTCGTATAAACTAATATGTATTAAAACGCAAAACTGAAATGGTGAAAATAATAGAAGTATTTACAAATTAATATTAAAAACTAAACAGATTAACGGCAAATGAGAGACGACAACGTGCGAATGAAAAATATTACTACAAAAGTTATAAATTGATCATAGTAAAACTTCATCTTGTACGCTAAAGACACAACTTGTCTCGACCAATGCCAAAGAATTACTAACTACAAATTGATCATGACAAATATTACATCCTGCACATTCAAAAGTGTGGACTAGTCTCAATCAAAACCAAAGAACTACTGACTTATTCATGTTGTTTTCCATAGGACATGCTGACAAGGGGTAAGAGAATGATATCGTTACGTTGGTTCAAGATATCCATTCCCATAGATGAGCTTACATAAAAAACTCAGTGGTATCATTGAATATATAAACACTAAGAGTTGATATATACAATGGTGGTATCGAGTCGGCCTGTAAATCTTGTGAACCCTGGTTCGATCCCCACAGCTGACAAACAATTTTCACCAATTTAAATGTACCCCTGTGGCTCCCCCTCCACTAACATCTTTGGGGGGCTGTGATTTGACGGCTCGTAACCGCACTTAACGCGAAAAATATATACACACCCAGTAATGGGTAAAAGGAGTGATGATATATTTATTTTTTATTATATAATTAATATATATGAATATTTTTGTAAGAATTTTATTAGTTTCAGAACATAGACCTTAAACAATTCATTTTTCAATTACATCTTTAAAAGCTGTGATTTTAAGTTCTGTGGTCTCTATGGATAATATTACTAAGGTATCAAATCATATGTTTATGAAATTGATACGATGTATATTTTTCATTTTGAGTAAAATCGATGAACACTTTACTTTTAAAAATCTATATGAGTTACAAATTGAAGTACTGATGTAAAATTTTATGGAGATTATAATAATAGTGCATCTAATATCACAAAAAATCATTTTCAGTCTGGTATTGCACTCTTTGTATCAGGCCGTGAACATTTCATTGTTCCCTCGTGTGTATATATACACATGAGAAACCGTATTATTAGGGGTACGAGAGTCATATTGGTAAAATACGTGGGAACACGACTTTGTAAAAAGTTAATAAGCGAAAACTCTAATTACTTGTTATTAGTACTATTTATTTATTAGTTTGTAAGCTACAAGCCGTATAACAAATAAATATTTACTAGTTAAATAAATTATACTATAAGATTTTCTTGTAAAATAATAATTATTTACAATATGGGTAAGTTGTTTGAAGTGAAGAAAGATCGGATCTGGAATTTCGAAATGAGTACCGTAAATTATTTACGTATGAAGAGTCGAAAGAGAGAGTTTACGCTTGCGGACGAAGTTTGTGTCCAAGGATGTAAAAAGTATTTCGACTTGAGATACCTACAACGTCTTACACACAACTATATCAAAATGCATTACTGGAATTCATGTGACAGAAACAATTAATACGACAATTTAAAAACATAAAAACGTTGGTTGCTATTGTGTTCATGTGACATTAGATGAATAAGCTATTGAGGACGCAATTCTCCATAAGTCTAGTAGTCTAGTACGAAAGTACGAAATTTGGACGAGAGACAAAAACTTTATTAATAAAACTATGCTATTTGCATACTTCAACGAAAAGGTATGTTATTAATAGCATTTTGTTATAAGTGGGATAGTTCTTAATTTTTTTTAAATGAAACAAATTATTAACATGTTAATTTATAGTTGAACAAAACCTTACCTTTTTATAGCTCGCCGGACTTTTTCCCAATTTTACAACCCGTATGGTATAATGTTCAATCTATTTATATGTAAACAAACATTTCTGATGAACTTATGCGTAAACTATTATTAACGGAACTATGTCCGTCAGTACGGTGGTGTGGATAGCGTTACGGAATTCGAATCTGGAGATCCCGAGTTCGATTCTCACTCAAGCTACAAAATTATATAAACTACCACACTGCGGCTCGGTGAGTGCTGTAATTGCGATTAAGTTTATGTTGTACAGCGTAACATAAATAAATAAATGACATACAACATTTTATTTCATACTGTGTCACATTTAATTATTAATCATCATTTTCATATCCTAATCTTGAAAAGGACATCTTAAAATAATTAAGTTAAGCATCAAAAATTGTTTGTTACCTAGTCACTTCACAATAACGTAGCGTAATATTTATTAAATTGCTCGTACCGTAAAAACTCACTTTCCATGCTGAAATCACTATTGTAAACATGAAAATACAATATGAAATAAAAATAAGTATCTACGCCTTGCGAGTATTACAAAATTAGTGAAATATATATAAATTTGGAGTTTCCCTAAGTCAGGGGCACCGACTTGACTGACCCTACTAACAAGTTAACCACATTAAATTAGAATAACCTGTTATTTATAGCAAATGTTATTTATTAAATTAAACTTTTCGTGTTGTGTGAAGAATATAAAATCCAAGCAATTTAATAAAAAATCAACGTATTCTTGGAGATGCTTGCTTTGCTCCCATATCTAACAAACAAATTCTAAACCCATAGACACACGTAAATCTTTATATTTGATTTCAGCTCAAATTATTCAAATTTTCATACATTTATTTAAATATTAAACGTGTTCTTAGCAATGTTCGCTTCGCTTGCGTTTTAAAAAAGTAAACCCTAAGCCCGTAGAACACACACTATATATTCGCAAGCTTTTAGATTTATTTGGTAAAATTTACATATCATAGCTAAAGGGGGTTGAAGTAAAACAGCCAAACAAACAATGCATACAATTTTAAATGTTGTTACCTCATTATTGATACTCGTACGGTTTAAATGAAATATAATAGGAGTGGACCAAGACATTATAGAAGCCTAACTTTTATTTGAAAAAGGCTTGACATTTCTTAATTCGGAAAATAATTACGATAACGACCAGTGCTCTTTTTTAACGCGCAAGGTATATATGATAGTAATAGAAATAACATTTGTTATCTTAAAAACTAAATAAATATCTTGAAAATGACATAACCAAGACAGCTGAATACTAAATTATTGTCAAAAATTAACAATGTCTTAAATTTTGTATTAAAATTACTTAGTTACTTCTTCATTAAAAAAAATGAACAATTCCCTAGGTGCACGTGCTTGTTATAAAATCCCAATAACCTCAAAATTAAATTAAATTTAATGACATTATTGCAATTTGCATCATAATTACACTTTATATAAAAATCGATGGCCTATTTAAATTAATTTCTACCTTCCTCTAACTACCTCTTAAACTTGAAACTATTAGCATCGCACGTAAAACATAAAAACACTGTAACGATTTGCGGAAAAGTAAATTTGTCCCCGGGTGGAGAATTTTATTACCGCGAAGGTGTTCTCTGCCGGGGGTGGCTGAGGAGCTGTTAAATTGCATTACTCGAATCATCTCTGGCCGCCGCCGATGTTAATGCAATAAAATGGCGTGCAAGTGCTCGTTAATCTTGCAAGATTGAATCTGTGATCCAGAGGCAAGACGGCAAGAGACTTAACGGTACCTGGATACAGCTAATGGCTGTTGCGATGTTTATTGTCACAGGGAAATTTGTTGATAATGAAATTGTTTTCATTTTTATATTTGCAAGACTACCTGCAATTTTTCATTGCAGTCACTGAGAAAGATCAAAATACAAAACGCAATTTACATTGTAAATACCAACTTTGTAAAATAAAATAAATATATCATCACGCCTTTTCTCCATTACTGAGAGTGGAACTCTGCCGTAACATATATCGGTAAATGATATATTATACGTGAAGTGCGGTTACCAGCCATCAAATCACTGCCCCCAAAGATGTTAGTGGAGGGGGCATAACAAGAGTAGTTGTTTTAACGTGATGAAAATTGTTTATCGCATGTAGGAATCGAATCCGGGTTCTCAATTCCACAGGTCGACTCGATACCACTTAGACACCTTTGCTTTCAATTTATTCCTGATACTATTTTCCAAGTCATTAGATTATTAACTAATAATAGTATATTGTGAAACTACTTTAGAAAAGTGATGTTTTAATGAACGAGTATGGCTGTTTAAGTTCGAGCTTGATCGAGTTTGCTTTCAGAAAAATCGAAAGAAAAATATGGTAAGTGGTACACATTCATTTTGTGAATGCAGAGAAAAGAAAATAGTGAAAAGAACCGATGAAACTATAATGCTGGCTTACTTTTTTGAAAATGTAAATTATGAAAACTAAAAAAAAACTGTTTTCTTTATTGTAAATTCATTATTACAGGCTAAAAAGTACGTTACAGGTTAACGAAAATGTGGATATTTCCAAATCTAAGAAGTTAGTTGCCTATTTGAAGCGCCAAAATGATAAGTATGTACACAAAAAGTCAAAAATTTTGACAATGGAAAATGTAATAAAAAAAGTCTACTGAACAGTAACTGAAGCTGATGACTGTGTTTCAGGAAATAAAAATGAGTTCTGCTGAACTTCACATGCAAAATTCGTTGCTATGCAGTAATAGTTGCGTTGTGGAAGAGAAGTACTTTACTACATGATTTTGAATATAGAAATATAGTACATTATTATATGAAATACGAAGAAATATGTTTGTATATGTACACCATTATGTTATTTTACATCATAAAAGAATAAAATACATATTATATAACAACTAATATTACATTTGAGCCATTATAAATTAATGCTACTAATTTTCTGTAGGCAAATTATTTATCTCTGTATCGTAATGTGTGACAAGAGATGACATTTTTTGCACTTAAAAATGGAAAAATATGCACATAATATATCGTGAAATTTTAAGAAAATATGCATTAAAATGTCATTTTATGCACAAAGTAGTAATTTTATACAAGTAAAAAATATAGTAATCCAAAATTGTATTTATCAAAGAATTATTAACTATTTTGTTATATACTATTTAATACAAAAACCATCACTATTATTTTGAGTTTAACCACAAATATTATTAATACAGCATAGAGCTTGAAAGCACATAAAAATATCCCAAAATTTGACTTAAAAGTAATACAAAAAGTCTTATTGTCAAATTGTTATTAAAAATAAATGTTTATTAATTTATACATCAGTATTATAATGCTATAAATTATGGTATAACAATACAATTAATTATTTTTGTTGCAATAACATACTACATATTTCTTAGTATTATTAGTTAAACAATGGCGCTTATCTGGCATTGCTATTTGTATATTTGTATATCGATTAAGAGGTTATCCTCTTAAGTTAAGCGCTCAAAACACACCCAAGATTCTTCCTACAGTCGCCATAATAAATCAATTTCTATTTTAAGAATTTAATTTTACAAGATTTCAGCGTTACAGGACATAAAATTGAAAATTATTTATTTGCTGTCACATTTTGCGTTGACCATTGCAAGTACAAATGCCTATTTTGTATATCGACTGTAGAAAATTTATGTTGCAATTGATAATGGATTAGCAATCAAAATATGCATTTGCATAAAAATGTCACCTCTAGTGATTATTAGTTATTTCTTTACGAATATATACTCATAGCAGGTTTTTTTTTAAGATTTAAATTACGGACCTCAAATGAAGGCATCCTATGCTTTGAATGGAAAATCTTAAGGAAAATTTACGGACCAGTTAACGAAGATGGGTTATGGCGCAGGCGGTATAACCATGAATTGTATGTACTATACCAAGATATAGATATCGTCCGGTTCATAAAAATCTCACGACTACGTTGGATTGGTCATGTCCAAAGGCTAGAAAACGGCATGCATGTAAAGAAAGTTTTTGAGAGAAGAGGACCACTAGGGAAACGACCAGTAGGTCGCCCACGAAGTCGGTACATAGAGGAGGTAGAACAAGACTTAAAGAAGATCAAAGTTAAAAGATGGAGAACAGTAGCGCAAGATAGATCGGAATGGAGGACAGTACTTGAGGAGGCCAAGACCTGTGATGGGCTGATGATGATGATGATGATGATCTCAAGACTTGTTGAATGACTTACCGGTTGGATTTATCCGAATATTACGGGACCACTCCAATATTTTTATGTTACATACATCCAATGTTCGAAAGACAGATAATAGCGTGAGGAATTAGACTTTTATTTTACTTTAAAATGTTATTTCTGTACCCGTCCACTAATATATTTGGAGGCCATGTTTTAATACCTGGTAACCGCACTTCACGCGATAAAATATATCACTTGCCGAGATCTTCTACGTTGGAGTGCTATACCCAGTACTGTGTCAAAAAGCATTATGGTAGTCATATTTATATTTTTTTTTAGTAAGGAAGCCCTCTGCGTTCGCCTTTTCAAGATAAAATTAATAATTAATTAATTAATTAATTCCCATCAAACTGGAATCCTTACGTTTGCTTTAAATAACGAAATATATAGACTGTCCAGCATGCGATACTCAAAAACTAAATCAACTACAAGTAAATTAGATCAAATTTGCAGCACTAACAAGCAAATTACTTATTTGGAAAAAATACATTGATTATATTTAATTATTCGGTGTAACATTTATATAATTTTATTATTTTTATGATTAATATGACTTTTCACAACTATTAAAATATTAATTTTTAACATAGAATGATTAATTACAAGTATTCAAAATAGAACAGAAAATTGTCTCTACTAATATTGATATTATAATTGGGTCAATTTAAAAAAGAAACCTATTTCATATACATCATATTTGGGGGCCGTAATTAACGCCGCAAAATATATGACGTATCAAGATCGTTTACAGCACAATCCAGTAATGAGTAAAAAGTATTAAGATTATAAAATGTATCAAGCAGCTACATTAAACAGATTATTTATTATGGAAATATTAAATATACAATTGTAATCGGGTAGGTGGCTCAGTGGTATCGAGTCAGTCTGTGGATCTTGAGAACCCTGGTTCGATCTCCACAGCCGACAAGCTATTTTCACCAAATTAAATCTACCTCTGCGGTTTCACCTCCACTAACATCTTTGGGGGCCGTGATTTGATTTGATAACCGCACTTCATGCGAAGAAATCATTTACCAAGATCTGCTTCAGCAGAGTGCCACACCCAGTAATGGGTAAAAGGCGTTATGATATATTTAATTTACAATTGTTATAGATAATGATGCCAGTAGTATTGCTGGGGGAAAGGGCAAAAAAATAAAATTACTTGTTTCTTTATTGATATATGATACGAGTATATTTATCCGTGACCGAAATACGGTAAGGTTTGTGTTTCGTGAAACATGCTTAGTAATGCAATAATATGCAATGTTATACAGCTACTTGATTGGTCTATTTTTCGGATAATTGTATAGTTAAAAAATATATAAAAGATAGTAATGTCATTCAATAAATTATTATTCATTTAACTGCCATTTTATCTTTTCAAACAATAAAGTTAGTAATGGTAGGGTACTTTCGATAAACACCCTGTAATATTATTTTAGTTTAACTCTAAGATCTATATAAAAAACATATTGTTTTCTGCAATCGTTGGTATACTACATATACGTTTGTCTCCCTTACATTAATTCTGATACATTAGCCATTTAGATGTTTAGAGCAATATCCAGGATCCCTCCTACCACTATTCCGTTTCACTTGTCATGGCCAACTTGTCCACCTCACGGAACAGTGGCCTACTAGCCGCCTCGAAATGGCGAAATGGCGCTCATTTTTATGACGCATGAAGTTTCTCTGCGCCTGTGACAGTTTCCTTAATACGCCTCACTTGTCTTCGGGGAATATGCGTAGCCGCTTTTGTCTCAAAACGGTACGAAATTTAATAGTGTAGTTTGTGTGTTAGCAGATAATAAAAATGATTTGAATTGAAAAATAGAACATTGTTTAAATTCTAAGTATAGAATTAAAAGTAATTAAATATTTATAATAATGTGTATCGAGTAAACTGTATTGTATTTATTAATAATTATGAGATGAATTATTTATTATGTTTATTTTAGTTTTTGATATCTACTCCTGTTATTTACTTGGAATATGTAATGAAACATTTCTTGTAATTATTTCTGAGAAATGGTTTTTACTTGAAAGGAATACGATAAATGAAATATTGAAAATGCTTATGCCGATGATAATATATAACACTAACTCGTATAAATCATGTCAAGTGGTAAGACAATTGTGTCAGACAGTTTGTTTCTTTCTCTCTCCATTACATTATTATCAATAATCTCAAGGAAATTGAAAACAATAACATATGTCGTTTGTTGCGTTGTCTGGGTTTCACTGAGGACGTTATTGTCTTGTTATTTACTTCACAGTTACATTTACTAAGATCTGCTACAGTGAAACATATTTAGAATTGAATAACAACCGTCCTTAAGATCATATATTCAATGAGAGTTTTTCACACGTATAAACTACGTAGTTGCTCACTCTCGCTAGGTTGACAATTCGAAGTTGACATCACTTGTGTTGAGAGGTTGACAAGTTAGTCGCGTTCTGATTACATGACATATCTGTTCGTCTTAGTTCACCTCAGTCGACTCACTTATTTTGTCCGTTATTTTTGTCTTAAATGAGTTGAGGTAAAGTGAGAACGAAGTGAAACGACGACGTGTTCCCCCGCGTCATCTCAAGAGGTTGTGCTTCTTGAGATTTTAACGGCAGTTAAGGACTAGGGTTAAATGTTTTGTGTAAACTTAAAAATATTAATATAATTATCACAATGTGTCTATATTATTAAGAATATAAACAATAATATTCAAGTAACAAAGGTCCTAATAAATTTATCTGAAACAATTGTTTGTTAAAGTACATCAGAAAACACTATTTATAATTTGAACTATAATTTAGATAAATTTTTTCTACGATTGCTATGAAAAGTTGACAATTGCGCTCTCATTTGTCATCGTAAAGTTGACGTTTTCTGTGGAACAACCGAATAATATCTTTTTAGCGCGTCTCCAATGGCAACGAGCGAAGAAGACGTTAAATGCGCACGTTTCCAATGGCAACGGACGAAAAAGATATTAAATGCGCGCTTATTTCAATAGTTACCAAGGATACAAACAAAACAGAAACTTGTCATACTGACAGTTAACAGAATGAATTTATTTTCAGTACGCATACGTTTCTTAAAATTTTTATGATGTAATCGCAGAAAAAATTATGTGTGTATCACGAGCGTAAAGTGTCTTTGTTCCTCTTACACTATTGCAGATCTCGCCTTCGGCTCGCGCTGCAATTACCGTGTTCGAGTAACAAACGCTCTTAATACACAAATAACTATATTAGTAACTTTTTTTATGGGGTAGGTGGCTCAGTGGTATCGAGTCGGCCTGTGGATCTTGAGAACCCTGGTTCGATCCCCACAGCCAACCAACAATTTTCAACAATTTAAATCTACCCCTGTGGCTCCCTCTCCACTAATATCTTTGAGGGCCGTGATTTGACGGCTGGTAACCGCACTTCACGCGAAAAAATATGTAACTTACCGAGATCTGCTTAGGCAGAGTGCCACACCCAGTAATGGGTAAATGGCGTGATGATATATTTATTTTTATTTTATTTTATAACTTTTTATAATAGATTAAATTATTAGTTCTAAATTAGTAAATATTTTTCGTTTAAAATGTTTATGAAATAGACATCCCACAATGAAAATCTGTAGATAAAGCCGTTGTATTCTCATCGTCTTTTAATTTAAAAAATGAGCCCTTATTTTTCTATCTCTGGATATTAACTTTTTATTCTACAGTTTTATTTCTATTATTTAGCGAAAATAAAAAAAAAATCGCATCAACAATAAAACAATAAAATATGAAATACTCGGCGCACTTCAAGAGCAAGGTTAGATTGCCGGAAACAAGGGTGCAAGAGGGACGAACGAATAGAGTTGCGGAGTTTAAAAAATAAACAGGATTTGCGGCGCAGTTGAAACTTCCTAACTGACTTCACGCGCCTAATCCGACGGGAGCCGCGCAGCAAGATCACCCACCAGGATTTATACAGAGCTTCAAACAGAGGTTCGCAATCTCACAGACACACATACAAACATATACAGCAAGGATAAGAGTTTGAAGTTATACTTAAATAAATAAAACTCTTCCTACCTCACATGAATTAAAAATAATGAGGAAAGAGAGCTATAGAAAAAAACATGGCTGGAAGAGTGAATATGTATCAGTTGAGGTGATGTTGTCATGTGAAATGTATATCGAATGAATGACAACAAGTTCATATTATATTAAGAGCAAAACAAAACTTGTTATCCGATTGGAATTATACAATTTCTGTTAAAACAAATACACAAAACAATATTCGTCGATCGCTTTTTCGAACTACAATAAACAAATATTCATGACTGTCACCTCTCCGGTTTTATCTTTCTGTTAAAACAGAAGCGACATCTCTGCATTTGTTTTCTTCTGCAAGAATGTAAGTGTCTGCGTAGAATTATTATTTATTGTTTCTATGTATTTATTTATAATCGTGATTTTCATTTTAATCATCAATATTTAATAAATAGATAGTGCTTCGTTTTCTTAAAATAGTGGTACCTTCTTTGTTTTTGATAATCAAAATCTTCGGATTAATAATGACTAAGATTTGATTATATCGATAGTATGAAAATCTGCGGAATATTAATAAATGTGAATATTTCAATGATGTACTTAGTAGTAAGAGAAGTGTTTAAATGCTACTATAATTTTGCACTACATATTATAATAAAAAAGAACATACATTATTTCTAAAATGGCTTCCAAAAGTAATAAGTTTTTTTTTTAAATATAATAAGGGCAAATCGTTCTACGTATCTGTGAAATGAAAAAATATCGCATCGAAATCACAACATAAATTGAAGTGGACAATCTCAGCACTTTAAGAAAATGAGAAAATACATGATTTTGATTGTATATTTTAAATCTGAATAACAAATTGGTTTCTTTCAAAACGTTTAATTTTCCTTCGAAAACTTGATGTGAAACGTTTGCTTAGTTTCAAAACGTACAATCTCCAACTGCCAGTAAATAAATATAAATAAATATATCATCACGCCTCTTACCCATTACTGGGTGTGGCACTCTGCCAAAGCAGATCTCGGTAAGTGATATATTTCAACGCGTGAAGTGCGGTTACAGCCGTCAAATCACGGTCCTCAAAGATATTAGTGGAGGAGAAGCCACTATCAAATACTAAATTCTTCATACCTTTAATAAAATCAAATAATGCAATCACGTGATCATTTTGATGTTGATGCTTAGTTTATTGATAAGAAAATATACAAATTTTGTTTAATTTTCAATATTTGTATATTCTATAATTAAAATTTATTTGCATTATATAATTTCAAAGTGTACAATCTTTTAATTTGAAATTAATTTCAATTATAATTAGTAAACTCCATCAATTTTTTTACTTTAGTTTTACAATATTATTCATCGTACTTACAAATCAGTTAAATCAATTATACGTATAATTATAGCAAAATGTAATGTTTATACAGTTTTTCTTTATTTACTCCAAAACACAATAAATAAAGATTGAACACATTGAAACTAGATCTCTCAATTTTAAAAGTTGTTCTAAATGTTATTATTTCTATGAGTTTCTCATTTATCTAAAAAATAATATCATTTAGATATCCGATACTTTATCAGGAGACGGACAGATCATCTCATAATTTTTTATTGAAATAAACTGTCATACAAACATACAATAATTTCCTGAAAGACAAAAGAAAAATGTACTGTGTCTGACAATTTGTTTAATTCTACCTTCAAATATTTTTTATCAACTTACTCGTACTACGAGTATGTCTAAAGGAGAGTTTTTACACACCTCTCCGGCTTTGTCCCTGGAATATTTCAAGGGTTCATGCTACTCCAAGTGATGAGACACAGCGTGATGTTAAATATGTATATAATACCAAAACATGTAACCTTTTACAAAACAATTTAGGTTAACGTCTGAAAGGAAACTTTTCACTTTTCAGTCATGCAACATCATGTTTTATTTGTGAAAGTGTGGGTGTAGGTACTTAAATAAATACTGCTACCTTTTTCAAGTGTTAGAACTTAGAAGTATTGTGGGTAGAGGTTAACAAAAGGTTGAAGAAAATGTGGAAAGTTATTACAATATTTAATAACTATAAGAGTATATACCTACCTACTATAATATAATAATAATAATAATCCAAACCAAGAGTTATTGAATTTCAACATTTACATATTACTTTTGATATTTTATTTATTTATTTATTTATTTTTCAATTAATACTTTGCACAACAGAAATTTAATCTTAATTACAATACAAAAATTGTCGCTTAGAGTTAAGCCATTTCGTATACTACTTTTATAGTTATACTAATTTGTATGTGCGTTTTTGTTAATTGACAACTGTGATACTAAATTTTACAAAGAAGTCATCGAAACAAGACCATTATGCGAAAAGTTTTTGTACGAATGTGTTCAAAATAGGCATGTTTCCACAAGAAAAGTAGTTTTAGAGTTAAAAACTACAACAAGGACTGTTCAAAGGGTGTTAAGAAGATATGATGACGCAAACCTGGGTGTAGATAAAAATATTGAGAAAAATGTCTTAAAGTTTTTGTGTAAAAATCCAAATCTTTCTGTGAGAGATTTGGCTAAAAAAATTACTACTAATCTCAACTCAACAGTCCAGAGAATTAGCAAAAGAATTCTATAAAGTATTAAAAACAAAAGTGCCTAACAGGAATGCTAAGCAAGAAACTAGCGCAAAATCAAGATCAATAATACTTTTCTCTAAACTGATATCAAAAAAACTTGACTTCAAATCTCTACCATGTCATTATTATTATTCTGGAAAGGATAGGAAATCTGTTATTGACAAATTTAAGATAATTAAAACAAAGAATTCTCAAAACAATATGCTCGTATGGCAGGCTATTTGTTTCTGTGGCTAACGCAGTATGCCTTATTTTTCGACAAATACAATGAACACCGAAAGATGTTTAAGCGAGTGTATGGATAAACAATTAATGCCCTGTATAAGGCTTCATCACACAACAATACTATTTTGGAAAGACAAAATGTCACTACACAAAAAATGTCACTGATTGGTAAAAAAGAAACCACATAGAATTTGTACAAAAATCTGAAAATTCTCCAAATTACCCTGAATTGCGTCTAATTGAAAAATATGAAGCAGAAATTGTTAAAATATAAGAAACCAGCCAATTCCGTCGATAATTTCATATATAAGTAGAAATAAACTACAAAAATTATATCTGATAATGCTGTACAAATTTTAATGAAAGGAGTAAAAAGAAAGCAAATTTTGGATGTAAATATTTGCTATTATGCACTATTTGGTTGTTGATCGATAAAGCTATTCAATATATATATATATATATATATATATATATATTTAATTAATTTAATTATACGGTTTTTAGTTAAATATTATGGACGACAATTTTTATTGGGACAAGCTTTATGCGAATAAATTCCAGGTATTGCGGCATTTTAACGACACAAACAATTACTGGCCGGTAGGGATAGTACGGATATCTTTCATCACAATAAGCTGTGATCTACATTATAATGCACTCGACTACCGCCCTGACATACATTCAATATCAACTTACTATATTATGATTTAAAACAGCACAACAATTTATTCAGCTAGACACTTTCATACGAGGCATCATCATCATTTAAAAATACAGATGTAGAAGTAATTATTTTCAGAATTAAAATACAATGCAAATCTATTTGTAGAAAATCGCAAATAATCTAGTGGCTTGTGTTCAGAACAAAAGAGAATTCATAATAGCAACTTGTGATCGATACAAACAGACATTTAAACTTTAAATAGCGACCTGTATTTAAAAATAAATTCAATTAGTAGGTTTTTAAAGAAACATTTGTTTGAATGTATGTGAATAAAACTATCTACCTATAATTAATTAGAAATAGAGGTTTCATAAATATATAGTGTGAATATTAACGAAAGTTTACAAAATAATAAAGATCGCGCCCGCTCTTGAAAACAATTATTTCCTCAAGCCCATTTATCCACAAAGTGTCGCAATTGTGATCCAATTTTTCCTTCAATCCATTTATTTAATTAAAGTATCTATTATTTTCTACATTACTTTTTATCACATATTTATTCTTTTAAAATAACGTAATAAGAATAAAACACAAATCTATTTTTACTTAAAAAGTTGTTGTTTAAATGTCATAGTAGAGATAAAATATGAACTCGTAATTGAAAATTAAAAATGAGAATACACCGTGCACATTATTGATTATTACCATTTTAGCATTTTATCAAAAAATCATTCATTCTATTATTTCTGCTTTAGTTTTACGTATTTTGCGAGTATAAATTATTATTAAATACTAATTATTTTTAACCACACCTTTTACGAAGTTATCAATGAGATGTTATTATATTCTTTCTTATACAGAATACTCCATTTGCAATTTGTTGTCATTTAATTTATATACATATATATATATATATATATATATATATATATATATATATATATATATATATATATATATATATATATATATGTTTATTTATTTTTAAAGGCCACGCGCTAGGATATAATCGATCCTACGACAATTACTACGCTAACAACTATATATAATCATGAAATAAAAGTCAATAATAAATCGAGCGATTAGATATAATAGTCGTGTAATAATATAGAATTATAACAAAATCTTAGATTACAAAGTATTTCGTTTCAATATTATATGAGAAAAAAAAATTGAAGTATGAAACAAATTCGTTTTTGAAAATTAAGTTTTCTAAATAATTTATAGAATAATTGTTTCATATCAAATTAAGACATGTATGACAGTATAAAATATACAAATGCGACACAATCTTCAGAAAATTATGTATGTGAAAATATTCAGATACAGCAAATAAAAAATAATATATTTTTTAACGAAGAAAACCTTTTTCATTATTCCCGGATACATACATTTTCTTATTTTCTTTGTATTTTCCGTTCCTTTGCAGGTCAAACCAGAAAAAGAACACGTTATTATGCACATAATTTGGTTGTTTCCAAACAACTAATTAAAAAAAGTAATTAAAATGTCGAGAAATGATTTGAAATCTAGAATGATGAGCTCTACTTAAGGAAGAAGATATTTAGTGAAATGTAACCAAACATTTAATTATTTACACCGTGATATTTATCACAAACTTGAAAAAACTCGTCAGAACTAAGAAGTTGAAAATATAAATAAAACTTTCATAACGAACTTTCTTCAGTAAATTACAGTTGGCAAAGTTAAAAAGAGAAAATTTGCGAGTTGTTACTTTGGTTTTTGCATTCAATAAATCACATCTTCTGTCGCTGATCTCCTGCGTTTATTGTACTTTGATTACATTTGTTAGCAGCAATATTTTCTATTAACTAAGCTATTAAAAGTTACCAGTGTAAATTACTTCTCCGCCTGCTAGATAGTATGCAATTTATTCCGAAGCGCCTACTGCCAGTTCGATAAATCGCAAAGTATTCCTCGTTCGCGCACAGATTGTTCATTAAATTACATTTAAACTTGGCAACGAAATAATTATCAGCGCCCAACAAACGTTTAATTTGTGGCACAAAGTTTCAGTTCCGCGTTGAATTAGTATTAGTGTTTGCTAGATGGTGGTGTAGGCTTAAATAGGTGTTTGTTTCAATGAAACTTTGACCAACTGTCATTATTATTGTGTAGAAATGCGGCTGTGTTGTGTGTTTATCATTTTAGGGTAGATAATGGCCCAATGCGTCTTTGGAATTGTAATTAAGTTGAAGATTTATTTGCTAAGATTGATGAGAACAGATTATAGCTAAAAAGAGAAATTGGATTCATTGGGAATTTGATCTCTTTGGAATGATTCTAAATTGTGTTTTAATTAACATCTAGAAATATTTGCTTTTTAGAATACAATACTATTAAATGCGTTCTCTTCAGCTGTTTAAACACTAAAATAGTACATTAGCTAAAACAGTGTAGTGTATTAATATCAATTAATTACAATAGAATATACATTAAAGTGAATGATAAACACAATAACTTTGTATTAATTCTTTTTCTTTTTAAGCTATTTTCTTTTATTGTCAGTATGTGCATATATTTAAAATTTTATAACTAGGTAAACATAAGTGTGATTTCCAATTTAATCGAAAAGAATAACATATAGAGGAAAAGATGATTAGTAGCAACAAAATTAGATTTATACATGTATTTTCAGATAATTTGTCATTAAAACTGTATAAATATTAGTTTTATTCAGAAATTCTTCATAATAAACATATTTGTCGTTTGGAAATGATAAAAAAAGTGCTAAATTTAAAAATAAATTATTTTCCTGTCCAATTCACAGACAAAAAAGGAGATACTAATCTCGCAGGAAAATTACATTTGATAGTTTATTGGTGCAATCTTCACAGACTGTAATACAACCTTTTAAATAGCACACAGTCTTTCCAAATTTATTATTATGTAACATGTTCAAATTCAGTTAAATTAAATTTTTGTGTACCTATTTCAAATGTATGTTGCTGCATTGTTATGGTGTCAATGTAATTGTCAAGCCATACCTCGGATACGAGAAGAATATTAAAACGGACACAACATAAAATTATGAGAAAGTGAAAACTTTCCTTTTTCTGTTATTGTGTGAAAAAGCAGCACTCTTACGTATAATATAAGCAATTCTGTTTCAATTTGGGCTAATTTAAGTGTGTTATATGGATCATAGCATGCTTAGTGAAATCGCGCTGGAAATCCTTGAGCTACAAAAATAAAGGAGAGAAATATTTCCCGTTAAACTGTAAGTGGTCGCGGGTACAATAATTTTCCTTTCACTACACACGACCACGACGCTAGGACGCAGCGAACATTCCCGTGGTCCGCGGAGCGCCAAGCTTCGGTTGGGCAAAACGAAACACGAGAAAAAAGAATAAATCTACAGCGAAATGATTACGAATTTAATATGAAGTCGGCAGCCAAGGGTGAAGCTTGGCCGAGCGACCATGGCAAAATAGAGGTTACATGTTTGAAAAAATAATTATATCGTTTGTTGTTACATTGTCATGGTTTAAAAATGACGTAATTGTATTGCTATTTCCATGACCTAAATAGAAATGTCACTGTATATAAGTATTTTACAGAGATCTATTAGTTTATTCAAATTTAAATATATTTATTTGATATTTAAAATGTTACGCATTTGTTCGTATATTGTTCCTCTTTCAAATACAGAAGAAACCGTAATTATTGTTTTCAAAACTATTCTAATTTTTTGAAAAGAATCCATGATATAATAAACAAATCTATTTAGAGGCAGACTCTTGGTAGGCAATGGCTGCGGAAAAACTAATTTCTTATAGTATTCTATTCATATAAGCACCTTCTTTAAGCAATTAAAAAAGAGAACAATTTATTTGCTATACAACCATATTTTTTCCACTGTTTTATAATAAATAATATTAATTCCAACTGGTCTAAAAATGTTCACATTAAATTAATATTTGCTATAGTTTTAATTTATTGTACATATTTTAAAAATAAAGTGGATCAGTTCTTATTTGGTTTTTAGCTTTAATTTTCAAGAATACATTCATAGTTTGTTTGCTATAGTTTATTTAAATTTGTGTCCCTAAATTATGTATTCAATATCTGTGTCTGAATTATCTGCATTAATTAAATTAGGTTTTTATTAAAGAATTTTATTGGCTTAATTGGCTTTTTGACAAAACAAGATTTTTTACTTTGAAATTAAACAAAAAATACATAATTTAAGTGCAATATGTCAACAATAAATATACCTTGTGTGGTTCTATCCTGTTATAATACTGTTATTTTAAGTTTGATTGCTTTTGTTTAATTTTAAATCCAAGTGGTAAATATTAATTCCAAACGGCAAATATTAGACGGTAGTACTAACAAGAAATCCAAATACATATATTTTTTTGTTTATAGCGCAAAAATTAATGACAGAACGATTGATTTTTATTTCATGTTCATTTCAAAAGAAAGTCATTTTTATAACATTACATACTCGTATCAAGCAAATCAATTAATTATGTAAGCATTTATAACTATTTGAGTGATATATTTAAAGACATTTAAGCAATATCCGTTAAAAAGTAATGAATAAATTCCTTTTAATAATTTTAAAAATACGAATCCAAATAATTCGACGTTCTTTTGGGCATAAACAAGAAATAAGATGAATATAAGTAGGTACTGTGACATTTCAATCTAAATAGATAGGTACTAATAATTTAAACAAAATATTAATATAACCAAATAAGAAGATGAATACTATTTTTAGAATTGTATAGATGCTACGATTCCTACGCAGTTTGAGATCCATTTAAGAAATAAACTGAAAGTCTAAGAAACGTAGGTAAATTTTAATGAGTATCACAGGAGAGAGGAACAGAAAATCGCACTATGCAACTTTATTCTACTTTTTGTGTCTAGAACTAAGTGCAAAAAATAATCTGTGCTATCAGTGGGTGTTCTGCTGTACTGATCTCCTGCGCCGCGCTGCCCTAAATGTATGAACAGGACACAGACAGGACGGGGGTAACTGGGTCACTTCACATGAAGCCCTTTGCTTGACAAAGTGGGCTCGGGAATTTTTCCCACTCTCGGGCGTTTGGCGTTTTTAATATGCGTCACATGTCCGACCCATCGATCCTTGATATTATGAAGACATTTTCATTATTACACAAATTCTTTACATGAAATGACGCGTAATTTGAAGCACTTGTTTTGAAATTTAACAACTATATTAAAAAAAATAGAAAACGATTGAAATATCATAAAAATAGCTGCAACAAATAATATAATATATTTATGTAGGTACTTATGTTCCACAACAGAAAATTCATTTCAAATAGGCAGCTTATGCATATCTGTTTTTAATAAAATACTGTAAATATTTTGTTTAAATCAGTGAGAAAAGTGGTTCAGTGACATCCAAGTCACAATAGGCGGCAGAGTAAATTTTTACATGGTCACAGGTACGAAATTTGACTATATCTTAAAATTTACTGAAGCTATGTGGTATCTTTACTTCAAATGAAAAAAGTTGCTGATGAGAAAAGTATATTGACAGTGTCAACATTTGTGGAATGTTTACAGACTATTCATAAAATCGGATTCAACTGAACATAACAAGAAAGAATCATTATGAATATATATATATATATAAATTGCATTTCCAAATATTCTTCATAACATAGTTAAATTTTATGTATATTTCGAATTCTTATATTTAAAACATTCATATTTTCTGGACATCTTTATCTACATAATGTTGTTAAATTGAATATTTGCCATATTATTAGAAATAAGAACAATGACCAATCAGAATGAAATATCAACATTTGTTGATAGTACAATAAAATTAATGGAAATGATTATCAAACATTTACGGCACACATGTATTTGTTGTTACTGTTTGAATAAATTTAAATGTGTAGTTTATAACTGTCATAATTTTAATGAATTTATTTATTTATTTACTTGTTATTTAATTATTTACTGGTAATAAAGAAATATGTTCCTCTAAATAGCAATAATATAAAATCATTATTTTTGTTATTTTTACTATGTACATTAAGATAATTTTTTGCAAACATCTTTTTTTCATTTAAATTTCTTACTATTTCTAATATTTGGAGTACTTTAGTCTTATTATGTTCAGCTTAATTCGATTTTATGAATATCTGTAAACGTTACATAAATGAAAATTCATAAACACAGATATATATCAATTTCTGGTTAAGTACGCGATACTAATTCATTATTTAAGTACATCCCTAAATATACAGATATCAACTAAGAGTATATAAATAAAGAAAATTTCGTCAATTAGATAACAAAAATGTGTTACGTCTAACTTAATATCTGGTTAAGTACGCGACACTAATTCATTATTTAAGTACATCCCTAAATATACAGATATCAACTAAGAGTATATAAATAAAGAAAATTTCGTCAATTTGATAACAAAAATGTGTTACGTCTAACTTAATATCTTAATTTATATTTATGAGCTAACAACATCCAAAGCGTACATATTATTACTTACAGTACAAAATTTGCGTATAATTTGTTTGTTTATTTATTCGAATACACTACCCGCCTGGCGAAGGCCTAATAAGGGGGCAGGAATAATAAAAAAATGGTATACATAGAAGAATTGAACATTTTGGACAAAGTGAAAAACAAAACAATAAATTATAATTAACAAATGAAGTTGATTGACGCTTATTAACTCAATTATGATATTTTTATAGTAGTTGTGATTTTATTCAGTGTAAATTTGAAAATTCAGATGAGTAGGAACAAACTGAAACGATATAAAAAATATTTTCAAGTAAAAAAAAGTCATTCAACATTTCTGTTCATATTACTGAATTGAATTTCTGACACAAATCTATTTTTTTCATTGAAATTACTTGCTCGTTTGTAATTTTTGTTCCTCTTGTCATAAGAAGTTTCTGGGTATAATATTTAATAAAATTGTCTCATTAGAACGATTTCTTGATTTTCTTTTCCAGCTGCATACTCGTATGCTTTCATTTTGGTTAAATTATTATTTATTATTTAAAAGAGAATATTACATTTTCATTTTATGGATGCTTCATTAATTGCATAGATTCATTGGCCCCGCCGTCTCTGCGTTACTTCATAGATATCATTGTTAATGAGGTTTTAAATCGTAATGGGGTAGGTGGCTCAGTGGTATCGAGTCGGCCTGTGGATCTTGAGAACCCTGGTTCGATCCCCACAGCTGACAAACAATTTTCACCAATTTAAAAAATATACCCCTGTGGCTCCTCCTCCACTAATATCTTTTGAGGCCATGAGTAACCGCACTTCACGCGAAAAAATATATCACTTACCGAGATCTGCTTAGGCATAGTGCTACACCCAGTGATGGGTAAAAGGCGTGATGATATATTTATTTATATTTATTTAAATCGTGTACTTTCAAATGATAAAATACTATGTTTACGTGGTATTACGTTTGTCTGTAATGAGTGAACTAATCAATGAAAATATATCTATGTCCATGTCGAATGATAGAACAATTAATAGTTTATTTATAAAAATTGACTACACAAACACAGCTACTCAACTTCTCTTATTTATTGATATTGCAGTAGGAATAAGTTGCATTCGCGTTTGTTACGATTTGATGAGATTTGAGTATTTTCTACAAATTGATAGTTAGTCCTTGTTTGCTACATAGTTACCGTTAAAATTTTTAAGCATTTTTTTATTTTGAGTATAGTCCAGCAAGAAATCTTGAGATCTTCTGTTAGTACTGCCCAGCCCTTAGAATTATAAAAAAAAACAGCAATTGTAAGCAATTGGTCTTTCTTTGATCATATGTAGTAAAGCATATAATTGGTAATACGGAGGCTCTCGAATTGTAAGTTGATTTAATTAAAACACATGTAGGTTGATTTTAGCTTGTTGCTAAATTGAAGTAAAAATTGTTTTGCGTTGTAACGGGTCAAAGTTAAATTGATTTTGAATTACCTTTAACGTCTTTTAAATTATATAGAATCACGGATTTGAAATGTGGATTATTTTGATATTTAAAAACTTAAGTTTCCGTTTGTTTTTTTTTTATTAAAGTTTACAAAATTTTGTTGAAATGTTATTCATGTTGTGTTATAATCTTGACAAAACACTTAATTCCCGCCATATATAGTCGCATTGTTGAGTTGTGTAAATACTATTCATTCCTGTTTCCGACTAATATTCGTAAGTTGAATCTAAACACTTATCGTACCCGCCTGATTATTTAATAGTTCTGCCTTAAATGAATTGTTCAGTTTTGCATTAGTTACTTTGGTGATACCTGCGTCTGAAGAGAATTGCATGTGACAACAAAGATTAAATAAAAAACTTATTTAGAATCTTGTACGTTATCGTAGCATGTAATATATTCAAGTTTCCTAATGCTTATATTTTTACAAATGTATGTTTATTTTTATATGTTATTTTTCATTTTTATATAAAATACGACTAAAACTAGAACGAACACGCGCAAAATAATTTTTATATAAATCTGCTTACGTTATAAAAACAACAACATAAATTTCCAGTATTTCCCTTCTCAACAAAATAACAAAACAAATAACAGGTCATGAACCTCTGCTCCACAAATTTCATTTTAACTCGGACAAATTCTTTGGCCACCTCTTCATCCAGATGGCAGCACTAGCACCGGTAACAGTTACATTAAAATTACAGCCATGCTAATATATCTGTGCCCGTGTAGTGTTGTCGTCGCCCGTCGCGTGCAAATCACGCACGAGGGCAGCAACGAGGCACGCGGTGGAGTTACAGAGCTGGCGACACGCGGACATGGGGTTATTTATAAACGGAGCGGCGGTATTGCGTGCCACTTGGGTGTTTCTCTTTACTCTGCACCCCGCAGGAGACCGGTGATGTAAGGTTAAGGGTAAGAGTTTGCAAAGAGAAAGTAGGAGGTATAGTCAGAACTGGTGACTATGGAGGATGTGGTATTGTTAGAAGTTATTTGGTGGAGGCAACCGGAACTTACAAATATATTAATTATGTTTTATGCTGTTTTTATACCTTATCCCACATAAGAAAGTTGTCAAGAGATACTTATGAAGTTGTCTCTTCACTAATAATTGATATAGATAAATACTGTTTACATTTAGATTTATGGGGTAGGTGGCTCAGTGATAACGAATCGGCCTGTGGATCTTGAGAACCCTGGTTCGATTCCCACAGCCGACGAATAATTTTAATCAATTTAAATCTACCCCTGTGGCTCCCTCTCCACTAATATCTTTTAGGGCCGTGATTTGACGACTGGTAACCGCACTTCACGTGACAAAATATATCATTTACCGAGATCTGTATCTGTATCTATATATATATTTACAAAAAGGTTTTGTAGTCATCATTTTGTTAATGACAATATAAGCAAATTGAAATAAAATTCCAAATTTTAACTTAAATATCACTCATTGAGTGAATCTTAATAATTATAAATCATTGTTTAAGGTGGATTACAAAAAGGAAAAAACAAACAGTAAAGGTAGAATGTTTATATTTCGCCTTTCTTTAAAACCATCTTTAGCTACAAAAATATTATACAGTTAGGGTAGTAAAAAGGTAATACAAAGCATTAAATAAAAATAAGTAAATTTACATTAGATGGTGATGTGATGAGAGGTGAACGATGAATGACTAACAAAAGGTGAAAATGATGGTAAAAACAAAAAGTAAGGTAAAAGTGAAGCTATGGGGCTCTAGATGGCGTCTGCAGTCGGCATTATTGGTCGCTAATGAATTTGTCATTCGATAACTGTAATGGGTCATTAGTGTTGTTACGAAGATTGGTAGTGTTCGGGTCTGGGCAAATGTATATTATTTAAAGGTACAGTTTTAAAATTTGAGCATGTGTGTAGTACTTATATGTGTGTGTTGTCAAAGTTAAATTAGTGTTTTTCGGTGATGGCGTGTTTTGTATGGGCGGTTTGTTGTTCCAAGTTTGTAAGTGTAGATTGTTATTGTAACTGGTGACCGTGTTTCTGTGTTGTTATATGCGTTTAATATTTTTGTAACTGACGATGGCTTTAAACAAAGTCGAAATATAAACATTCAACCTTTCCTCGTTTTCCTTTTTGTAATCCATCCTTAACAATGCCTTTCAAACATTAAAAATTCCAAATATTAGTTGAATTTCAGGCTTTATTTTAAAATTGTAATGTGAAGTTAATAAAAAAATGACGTTCAACTCAACATACGAGTAGGTACGTTAAGGCAGAATTATTCAATCTTCTTTGTCTTACGGCACATATTTCGACCATCTGACAAGCAAGTATACAAATAGTTATTTATGGAATTAATGTTAAAAATATCATTTTATTATACAAGTGGGAAGCCTACGGCTCGTGCTGAAAAGTTACGAGTACAATAAAGAAACGTCAAAAACATTTATTTTGTAGGTTACTTAATTAAGTTTGTTTCGTAGTTAATGTTTTGTTACTTTTATTCGGATATAACAAAATTACTTGTTATCATACTTGTTACAAGATTAGAATTAAATTAAATATCCTTGAAATGAACTAAACACAGTTTATACCGTCTCAGGATCCGTTAGCTTTTACGAAAGTATATAAACTGAATGTTTTATATTACTGTATATAATGAAAAAAGACAGAGAAAACTAAATTTGATAGATTTCCAACAAATATAAATTGTATAATTATTATTTTTTAAATAACAGCACATTTAACACGCGCTAATTGTAAACTAAAATAACATTTTTTAAATAGGAATATAAAATAATATAAAAACTTATTATATAATTTCCTTAATTAATTTAAAAGTTTGTCATCGGTAGTAAGTATATTATTTATTGTAACTAGGGATAAACGACTAGTTAAATATAGAATAGAATATTACTTGTACGGAGTGTTTATAAGTAGATTGCTGATATAATACTGCACCCACCTACTCTACATGTCTGCAATCAGAGGCATAGAATTTTCATTTTGGCTGTAGGTGCCTCTAAATTTTATAAGTGTCTATATAAATATTTTTATAACAGTATTTAAAAACACAAAGAAAATTAATAGTCTAGACGAAATTAACAAAAATATGCACATCACATTTCACACAGGCGACTTTCGGAGTTATAAACAAATATAACATTTTTAAATTTAACTGTTTTATTAAGAATATAGCTAAAACTATTTTCAAACAAGAAACGTTATTATTACTAACTCAAGTTAATAAATATAATTAATTACTTAATTAATTCCTTAAGTTAACACTTAATTCTACTTACATATAGAAAGCAGAAATACAAATATGTGCATACAGCATGATTTTTTCTTTAAAACAAATTATTAAAAAAACTAAAGATAAAGATTAAAATAGTTACTAAATGTTAACAAAACATCACAAAAACTGCTCTCGTAAAACGACTGCAGTATACTATTCAAGTTATCAGGTTCAACATGAACCAACATTTTTTGGCTATGAGAAATAATAGATGAGCTATGATCTAACTTGTTCTTTAACATTAAAAATCATTAAATAATTAAATATATAATTTCAGGCAATAAACGAATGAACTAGATTTGCGTAGAATTAGAATGATAGTGTTTTATGTGAATACTAAGAACAAAACAGGGACGCTGTGGATGCCGCAAATTTTATTAGTAAAAATGTTAAATGTTTTATATTACCATATATAATGCAAAAAGATAGAAAGAAAATAAAATGAACAAATTTTAATTTAACATATTTTAATGGTAAATTTTACAAAACAAATCATAGCTCGTTATATGCGCTAATAATAACCCAAAATAATATTTTTTAAATGAAATACCTGAAAGAATAATTTTAAAATGATTTTCATGTTGATTTGGGAAAATATAAAAGCTTATTATATGCATGCTAAAATTAATATAGTTAATTTATTTTAAAGTGTGTATATGATTGTCATCTTCATTTAGGATTTCACTTATAGTGGATATATACCTACAGATATTAGTAGTTTAGACACTACATTATATATGTATATAATTTTATAATTTCCTGATGAACGTAAACGTAAAGTGAACCGAAACGTAGAAAATCAAGAAAATTATTTTAATGAGTAAATATGAGTTATAAAACCTTTTTCCATATATTAATAGAATATTACTTATAGAGAATGTTTATAAGTAGTTTTCAATAATATAGGTATTTCAAATTACTGCATTTATAGAGGAAACAAGGTAGTAAAAAATGAATAAAACCATCTATTTAAAATTTCACCTGTAGGTTAAAATTTATGCATGTTCTTCACAACCTAATACCTAACAACCAACTAATATTTAATTTACATTAGTTTACATTACTCTCCCCACTCCATTGTAGCAATAACCGACACAATTCCGCTCACCATAAGCAACAATAACTTTCTATTAACAATGTAGGGAGCCCAATTAATTGATCTTCCATGTAACGTTCGCAACGGCTTCGCGTACACGAGAAATCCATTCGCACAGCAGTGTAAGTGAACATGAACCATCCAGAGAGCTGGAGCTACTCATTGCACTGCAATTACAAAGTGGGTAGCGATGGTGGTGCGAGCTAAGCTGAAACTATCAACTGTCACTAACTACCTGCTAATTATCTCGAAAACTGTTTATAACTATTAATATACCCTTATACCCGGTTTTATAAACGACAAATTAATTTATTTTTTTAAGTAAATACAAAATATTCATTCAAATGACAGTCAAACTTTTGACAGTAATGTTATATGTGCCATAAAATAAATAAAATTGAAGCAAATTTATTCTGCCGGTTTTTAAACCGGGCATTGTATGTATATATAATCCCAGGACTAATTATTAGGAAAAAAATAGAAAACACTGCTAAAACCATATTATACATACAGAATATCGTACGAAAATTTCGTTATTAGCAATAACATGGGAAATTAATTTTCGTTACAATTACTTCCCTGCTAATTTTACAGGAAAATAATATTCAAATGAGAATTTACCACATAATCACGAAGTTTTTCAAAAATAAACCAATGAAATGAAAGCTACTTTGAGAATTTTTCACTAGTAAAATTAATAAGTGATCATTTTTCACCGTAATTAAAACTCCAAAATAATAATAGAATATGACCGCGAAATCATGACAGAAGTAACACATTTCGCCTCTTGGAACGGAATGTGAACATTATTTTCCTAGGGGAAGTAATGACATGTAATTAATGAATAAAACCTTACGGTTGTCAAGTAATTTAGATAATTCTATTTTATTTCTCATAGACTTCTAAATCTTAAAATTAATAAATGTCAATATCAAATTAAGTTTTAAAACTACATTTTTCATTTTAAAATTGCTTCGGTCGAGTAACAAATAGTATATATATACTTCAGGAGGAATCCAATTTTCCCTCTGTGCTTTGTAGCCCTCGGGATTTGCCCTGTGGCTACAAATTGCAACTCTGGAAAATCATGCATTTCTCTCCCCTGATATATAATATACTATTTTTTTCGTAAACGTCCAATAAAAAAATATATCAAAATGGGGAACTGCTTCTACATAAGAAATTTTTCGTATCAATGTTTTTGCAATATTTATGCAGATATTACAAAATTATTTGCACCACATTTGTTAAAGGTTCATGATTAAAACTTAACACCGATGAAATGAAAGAAACACAATTTATGCGTCTGGCATCCGTTAGCTCCTACAGAGGTATACAAACCGAATACATGAATATACCTACTAAATAGAAATGTGTACTAAGAAATAAAAAAATATTTTTCTGGCAAATGAGAATTCAATTTAACCACTTTACGAGTAAAATGTATGTACCAAAAAATTAAGAAAAATATATGCTCTGATGATTCAAATCTGTTTAATATTATTTGCGACGTAGACTTCATTTTATGATAGACTCCAGGATAAAATGAATTTCTTAACTAAAATATATACACCGGTAGAAAAACTCTAGTCTAGTATACTACCTAATTATTTAGGTACCGTAAAATTGATGTTTATAATATCCAAGTGACAGTTAAACGTTATATATTTGTTTGCATATCATGATTACATAGATAAAGTTAAATTTTTAATAACTTTTAAAATTAATTTTAGCATTAAAGAAAAAGGTAAAATGAATTGTGTTAATTGAGTTAGATACAGAATTTCGTTGTCCACAATTATTATTTGAAACATTATCCTTTAAAATAATCAGGAACGTAATAGTGGTGGAAAACTTATTTCCTATGTTAATTGTCTATGACATTGTTTTCGTGGGACACCTATACATAATAAAATGCTAAATCGGTAGCACGAAACCTTAAATTCATCGTGCAATTAATCTTTGCCAACATTTCTATTCTGCACACAACTTCTGCATCATCCTTATATATAATTTCTTATTTCATCCATGAACTCACGCAATCTCTCAGCCTCAGTTTCACCAACATATACCTATTTCACCTATATTTCATTCAACTTACGAGTATGTTCTACTTGCACAAATCATTCCAATTGGTACACTTCCATTTATCTACCAATATTCTTCTCAATCTCCCACCCATCATATTTCAACGTCTTTTATTTCTGTTGAGAAGAACAGACGAGTTTTTAAGATTAAAATGTGTACATTTAGAGGTTGACGGATATTTTGGAAGGGTTAGCAAATTTGTTAATTAAATGTTGGTAATGTTTAACATTGAACAAGTGTGTGTGTGTGTGTGTGTGTGTGTGTGTGTGTGATAGGTTATTAAATTGTAGTGTTCAAAATTAATGTCAAACTTTATTAATGTGGGGATTTATTTGGAAAATGTTAATTTCGTACAGGTAATTTAATTCAGAAAATCTTAAATTAATTGCTTCATCTTATTAGAAGAGTGAATTTATATTAGTTGAAATAGTTTATATATATAGAAAACTAGAACGCATGTCGAATGAAAGATATGGGCATATGAGATTGACTGAACGACCTAAGAATATATGGAACTTAATGAAAGAATATACGTCTTGGTATTTGATGGATAATAAATTAATAAGGTTATATTTAAATAATATTTATTTATAAACGCTAACTTTTGGTCCAGGTATTGGGCTTTTTTAAAGCTACAAAATCGAACAATATAGTAAATGCTAAAAATTAATAAACTTTTTTATAGAATGGATTGGCTGATCGTGTCACGTGTTGATTGATGAGGAACAAGATAGTCGGTATTCGGAAAATAAATAATCAAAAACTCATGATATTTTCGTTAACGTTTCGGTTAATTTATAACCATCTTCAGAACTACAAAGTTTTATAAAATTAATAAATGTGATACAAAATTTGAACTGTATTGTACCATCGTTGAATTGTAAAGATATGATATTTGTTAAGGTACGTACAATTATTGTTTAAAATTTCAAATTTTGTATCACATAAAACTTTGTAGTTCTGAAGATGGTTGGTTATAAATTAACCGAAACGTTAACGAAAAATATCATGAGTTTTTGATTATTTATTGTCCGAATACCGACTATCTTGTTCCTCATAAACTTTTTTATAACATACCATAAAGTAGAAAGTCACATATTAAAACAAAGTATTTTTAAAATACATTAAAAGTCAAACAATTTTTTAAAATTAGATTATGCATACATCTAATTGTAGTAACATTCTAGTTGGAGTTAAACCACTTCAAGAATCAAGTTACGACTGAACCAATTTTTTTAATCCAATACCAAGGCTTAGTATTAATTTCAGCTTATCCAAATTTCCAATAAAGAATTTAAGAATGTGGATGAAACGGATGTGGTATACTTGAAAAGGAATTTTTGCTAAAGATGAATGAATTAGTAAATGTTGCAAGAGCTCGTATTACCCAATTTGACTGGATATAGCGTGGCTTTATATATTTTGTACTAGTCCATTTTTTTCAATATAATTTAAATTATTTAGTTACAGGTATACAAGTATATTTTATATTTTTTGATAAGCGTATGAAACAAGAAATTCTAGATGAAACAGCTCAGAAATGATTTATTTTAATGTTAATTGAACTAATGTTTATTTGAGATTGAGCTACATTAATTGTTTTGTTTATAGACAGAATTTAAATCAAATGAATCAATTTCACTGTGCAAATTTAAAAAGTTCAAAGACTTGTAGATAGCCTTTGATTCGTATTGTAAACTTCATTTTCGTGTAATATAAACATTAAATGCGGGTCAAATACTAAACTTTATCTACAAGTATTTAAGTAATTGGAAGATAAATAGTAAACCACAACCTTATTTCGATCTGTCAAGAATCACTAAACAACATATGCTTGAAACATAAGAAAATTCTTGATTGCTATTGGTTACAAATAGGCTGTGGAATATGATATTTTATATGTCACTAGTCTAATATGAGCAGTTTCATGTATTTAGTGTAAGATACATAATAATGGTTTAATAGCTGTAGATAAACTATTTTATAATTGTACTTCACAATAAAATTATCCCGATGATTCTCTATTCTTTAACATCTTTAAGAGCTGTGATTTGACAGCTTGTGACCGCACTTCACTTATCGAAATCTGCTACGGTACGGATGATTTTTTTATTTTATAAATAATAAATATAAATAAATATATCATCACGCCTTTTACCAATTACTAGGTGTGGCATTCTGCCGAAGCAGATCTCGGTAAGTGATATATTTTTTCACGTGAAGTGCGATTACCAGCCAACAAATCACGGGCCCCAAAGATATTAGTGGAAGGGGAGCCACAGAGGTAGATTTAAATTGGTGAAAATTGTAATTTACTATCATCATCATCATCACGCCTTTTACCCATCACTGAGTGTGGCACTCTGCCTAAGCAGATCTCGGTAAGTGATATATTTGTTCGCGTGAAGTGCGGTTACCAGCCGTCAAATCACGGCCTCCAAAGATATTAGTGGAGGAGGAGCCACAGGGGTAGATTCAAATTGGTGAAAATTTACTAAATTGACAAATTAAATTATTCCAACAAATACCAAAAACTAAAAGTATATCATTGGTCATTTCATCCATAACGACCAATAAAAGCAACATATGAATACAGAAGTTGAGTTTGCTTAAAAAAAGTAAAAGCTAATGAGATGACGTTTCTGACAGTCTAAGCATAGCTTCTATTAGACCGGAAGGTCGATTAATATCTATCGACAGTACGAATCGGTTTGACATTACTGATATACAGGCTATTTCAAATTTATTTAAAAAAAATAAGAGTTTGATGTACAATGAAGAAATAATTTTTCCGATATTCGTAAAACAAAATGCACATTACTTCAAGTAAAAATTAGTAAACTATAAATATTACCAAATTTGATAGTTTCCTATTTTTTATTCATTACTGTAACCTATCAGTCCAGTGTCACGAAAAATGTTTGTTTCAAGTAATGTGCAATTATTTTTGCGAATTTTGGAAAAGTTCCTTTTTCATTGTTATCAGTACATTAAATAATGTTTACCTTTATTTTTTTTGCAATAATTTTGTAACACCCGACTTTACAGTCAATTCAGTACTAACTTATCTGTTTTACAATGAAGTAAATGCAAGAATTAATATTTTACGTGAAATAAGTTCACCTTTGCGTCGGAAAGCATGACACCCGATTGTGTTCTACATTGCTGATTTTAACGTAATAACTAAAGACAATAAATGAAAATAAATCTATGATGAAAGTAACTACTAAAGTATCAGTAAAATATATCTCGCTAATCATCCGGGTTGTTTGCATCAACATCAACATCACCACCAGTGTAAGATATAACGCGTAATCACAGAATGGAACGTTAGCGTGAAATATTTGCATATGAATGACAAACATTATATATGGAACACCATGCGGCCATGCGCGAACTCATTATATATTATGTAAAGCAAACGCAACGATGCCAGTGTTGCCAATATAGCCGCTGTAACGATAAGAAACTGACAGCTGAATTTATCCCTTATCAGCCACCGAGGCTCGGTACCTACCCATTATTGGCAATAATAATGGTTCTCTCACAAAACATGCGTTTGATAATGGTGAGTAATTTCTTTGGAATTTTAATCAATATACGTGATGTTATGCTTAAATTAAAGTATTTAAATTTAACATGATTCGTAGCTAATCCTACCACAATACAGTAACTTTATAAAAATAGTGATGAAATGAGTCACTTTTGATTGGCCCACCTATCATATTGTGGCAAAAAAGGATTGCATGATTTTATGAAGTAATTTAATTAAATAAAACATATCTATAAAATCTATATTAATAAAACACAAAATATAAGCAAATTTCTAAAAGTCTATTTCAATGTTTAAAACGTTAGTCTACAATATTTAAATTACTCCTTATCATTGGTTAAATTTCATATTTGTCATAACACGATGTTATTAGTGATCTGCATAACCATATCAAAAGTTATTCACATAACCACTCTATAAAATCATGGTATATCACATTTATTTACAACGTCACCAAGGGAGAGTTAACGACAATATATATATATATATATATATATATATATATATATATATATATATATATATATATATATATGAATTAAATAATAATTTTGTGCTAATGTCTTCAACAAATTGACTTTGGCCCAGAATACCATACTCAAGATAACTCGGATTTTTGACCATTTAGATTTATCTTTTATTTGTATGCATTAGAAGTAAAAACATAATAAGGGAATGAGAATAAATTGAAAATAATTTCGAAGGGAAAACTAGTTGCTATTCTATAGGGCTTAAATGGATATTGTAAAATGACAAGTTTGAGAGAGAAACTGAAGAATTATTCTTTAATTTATCGAACTCTGAAGTAATATTAAAGTAGATTATTTGCTTATTCACAATTTGAATTCAAACAGAGATACTTTAAGCTTTGAAAATTTTAAATAATTATTTAACAAATACCTATATGGCATTTGTCAAACAAACAAAGGCTGATTATTCTTCACCAGACCCTTATTCTCACCATAATACTAATAGGATTGCTTAAACCAACGATGTAGTATAGAAAGTGGCTGAACGGGCTATATACTCGTACGAGTACATACATACATGTATAGTGGACAGAGCAACGACTTTGTCTCTAGCTTCAGAAGTTTTATCATTGGATATCAGGTTTATATGGAAAATTATAACAAACTATGCAAATAATATTCATGAAGTTAGTTCACAACTATTGTAAAATGAGCAATCATAAAAATATTAAAATTTAATTAACAATGAGTGAAAATGACACGACATAGAAATAAATAAATCTGTTAAAACTTATATTATTTAAGAACTTTATTTGGTACAACATTTAATGTATTATTTGACATTTGCAAATAAGTGACATTAGCAATATGGAAGATATCATAAATAAGCGACTGTGAGCTAGGAATGGAAATATAAATAAGCAGGAATCCAGTCAAAATTATACGAGTATTTTGACTGGATTCCTGCTTATTTATATTTGCATTAGCAATATGGCCGCGACGAGGGCCCACAAATAACGTCACTGTTTTCAGGTTTCGTGCTCTGACCTATTAGTTAATACATCGTGTTTAAAACGCACACACGTGATACTAAATAAAACATTTTATTAGTTTTAAAACGAGCCAAAAAATAATAACACATGTTTGTATGAATAAACTAGTTGTTGTGCTTGAAAGGCACGTCAAACTAATCCGATATAATTAGTGCCTGGCGTCCTTAAATATCTATTCAAATAGGACTTAAGGTGAATTAATTAAATCTTAAGATAGCTGCAGTACAATTTGTCGTACGTCTTCTTCAAAATAAAATATCTTCGTTATTAAGAATGAAACTAGAATGATTTATACATAATTTTGAAACCAAAACTTCAAGGTATCGTAGTAAACTACATATTATTAAATTATGTACAAATAAGATAAGGAAAACAATATAAAAATTGTCTTGAATTTTTTTAAAAGCCAGGTACAATTTTGATTATAAAATTATGTATGTTTCAAAATATAGTCCTCTATAACACAGAAAATAAACAAAATGTAACAGTGTTATACAACTTAACAAACTAAAGCAACAAATTCAGTTACAAAAACAACTTAAAACAAATTATTTTCACATAGCCACCTATAATATTTGTATAAAAATTATTTCTAGTATTTCTCAATTTTCTTATTTTTCTCGAATTTTTTCAGATACATTAATAAAAACTAATACACCGTTGAAAAGAGAAAAAAATGGCGGTTTTTATTTTAGTAAAATAATTATAGGTTGCTATTTAAAAAATAAAAGTTGATAGTCGTATCTTGTAAACCTGACTTTATAAAAAATATCTACATCTGCCATCAAATAGTATATTTAAAATAATAAAACTTTAATATGAACCATTTTTTTCTATTACTCATAATAAAAAAGTTAAAGGGGGGGGGGGGCGTCTTCCCAGACTCACCCTGTATATCAGAGATTATGCAGCATTACTTGATTCTTTATTTAGATGAGAATAAATGTATAAATATTTTTTTGAAATTTGAATTTATTACAGCTACTTTGCGAAATACTCATTTTACGCAATTGATGTGTGTTTGTGGTACACTTAGCGCAAAAATTAACAACAAGATTGACAGCTATCATTCATAATGATATATTTCACGATATAGATATATCCATCAAAATGAATAAATAGTTACAAGTACGATACAACAGGATTTATAACCATTTTTGTTTATCAATTTTAGGAGATCAATATGGTTTGTAATATTGAAACGTATTATTTGTTTTAAAAAATATTTTTCTTAATTTTACTATTATATAAAGTAATTATTATTCTAATTTTAAACATTACACATTAGAAAATAGGAATTAATTATTTATATTTAGAATATAAAATAAAAGGATCTACAACTCTGATGTACATGTATTTGATCAATTGATAGAAGCGTTTAGAAATATTCAATACATTTTAGGACTAAAGCGATTCTATACAGGATGATAATTTAGTACGACCAGAGGGATGCAGTTTTTATAAAAATTGCAAAAAGAGATCAGAAAATGTATATTTTCATGTTGATTAGTTATTTATTTTACGTAAGTGTTTTTCATTCATGTTTCACACCACGAATTATTTGTCTTAACAAAAAAAATTATACGTGACCCTAAAACCCTAAAAGTGTGTTTACTGGACTCTTCCTGGAAGCTTCGAATATGCTTACTTACCCAGTAATATATCACTTTCAGGTGTTGTTACCTAAATATTTATTACGGATGGTGAAATAATATCACCTACCAACTTAACTTCAAAGAAAAGATTAATATTGCAGATAGACATCCTAACTTAAAATAGTTACTTTTTGACAAAATTGAATTAAATACAATTATATACAACTGAAATAAAATCGCAAGTAAAATTATTTGTTCTTAAATCATAATAAATTATTATATTTTATTAAATTTTGTTTATCTCGTGTCACATATACATATATTTCCTATGATTTGAAATAATTTTCTTGAAAATATTAGTATTTGTATAGTTTTAAAATGCGCGCCAATACTCTTTATATTATTTTATATAAAATTTTCCAGGTTTTATACGATTGATAAAATCTAGATTTTTATCAGGGCCACAAAAAACCCTGTAGTCAGACTTACGACAAAATGTTATTGTGTATGTACACAATAACATATTGTCGTGAGTCTGACTTCATGTCAAATATTTCACCTTAAATACACATTGGCGACGGAGACCCAAACAGTAAAACCTAGAAATAAATCTTGACATCCAACGTGTAATAATATTTTAAATATAATTATCACAAAATATTATTTATTTATTTATTTAAATAACCCAAATTAAAAATGTAAAAAACTTTTAATTAACCACTTTAAATGCAAGACATTAATCCAAATACGCGTCACAAAATTATGAAACAACCAACAACCTCCAGTGAATTCCTTTGCTCAGTTCAGCCTTTTTTCTTTTTTCTGCACACTTAATGAGTCCTTTGTGCATAGAATGAAATTAATTAGCCTCCTGCGATTTTGCTGCACGTGTGCTCGTGCGGATACAAGTTCTGCCTTAATAATAGCGACAAAAAATACACACTGAACACTGAACGATCTATTGCCAGTGAATTATAGAGCTTGTGCATGTCAACAGAACTGCCTGCGTTTATGCATTATGAAACTATGAAAGTAATCACCCTTTGTTTGCATCAGCTGGTTCGTTTTATTATCGGGAATAATTTGTAATTTAAAATTGTTATTTTGAAATGTAATTTCTTGTAATTTATTAGATTTTGTTGTAGATTGAACTAGGAGGACTGAAATTGAATCAATCATGATGTTATTATGAATACAGATTTTGTGTATATGGAAATGAAATTCAATTTCGGAGTCGTGTTTTTGCTGTCTACAAAAATATAAAATATTCTGAAAACAAGTTAAATATTTAGTATTATATTAGGTGGTGGCAGTTAGAGGTGAAATTATAATCCAGACAAACTTATTTGTTTGTGTGGATATAGATTTAATATATGATATTTAGATTTATGCAATTTTCTGCTCTCCTGTTCATTCCACGGTAATGTAGAATGTAAAGTTATATATGTATATTTTTACATACTTCTTAAATTAAGTTTATTTGTTTCACCTCAATTGCAAAAAAAAAATGCTAAATAGACAATAAGGTTTTTCATGACATTTAACATTTTTGTCATAGTTATTGCCTCCTATTTAAGAAAAATATCGCTTTTAAAAATTATGAAGAAACCAAAAACTTAAATAATTTCATCTTTCAAACAAATTTACACTCTATAGTTTTTGCCATAAAATAAACAGGGGAGTAGAAAAATACACTAATATCACATGTTAAATCACTATGTTCTCTCCCTACTAGCACCATCTGGTATAGTGTGTCCTACGAAAGTTACGTCATAGGATTTAACCATGAGAAAACATTTTTTGTGAATCATACTTGTTCAACGAATATTATGATCTAATATTATGCAAGGTCCTATTTTAATTCTTGCCGTAACAAATACCGAGCACTGTACAGTATTTCTAACCTATATTTACATTCACATAATAAATATGATTGACAATAATCCATCCAATGGTTATATTTCTATATTTTTACATTTATTAATGTAAAAAGATTTTAGAAATTATGTCTATTAGTAGTGATATTGCGAAATAACATAATTATCTTTCTGACAGAAACTACATGCAAATTACATGCTAAGAGATCAACAAAATATATTCGATATACCCCATGAAAATTTTATAAATTATTGTCGTTTAAGGTCAACATTAACAACCAATTCAATAGATAATTAGTGCAATACTAAAACTGCTAAGTATAAGATTTTATATGAAAAACTATAACAATTAATTCATCACAATATATATAATCATCTTCGTTTTCCATAACAGTTAAATATTCTTTCATGTTGTTCGTCTGACATATTTGCCAAACTTTTGAAATGTTTTATAATAATACAAAATTAATCATATATCACCACGCTTTTTACACATTACAGGGTGTGGTACGTAGCGGATCTAGTAAGAGATATACTTTACGCGTGAAGTGTGGTTACCAGCCATCAAATAACGGCTCCCAAAAATGTTTGCTGAACAGGTATTATTTTCAAAAAAATGTATTTCGGGTTAAAGTCTTATGACACAACTTTCGTGGGAAACATTGCAAATTTTTCAGTGTTAAACGTTTCTAAATTTTAAAATGCTTCAAATAAAAGTGATAGATAATTAGTTTCCGTATTTCTATTCGAAATATTTTCGTTTAAAGTAATTTAAAATCGTTTTAACCGCAAATTACATGAAGCTAAATTTTCATGTTGCATATTTTAAATTTTCATAGATATTTTGATCCTTGTCAGACGAAATTAATACGCAATGTGATTTACATAAATATACAGATAGATATTTAAAAGAGAAGGCACTTTTTAGAAATTAAAACATTAATGATAATCATAGACTTATCCATATATTGAAACTTATAAATACATTACCTCATGTTAACAGAAAAATCAATTAAAATATTCAGATAGAAGATTTATTATATCCAGTATTTGTTTTATTCATTAACCTCAGGGTTTTTCAATCGGAGTGGCGTAAGATTTTTCAATACATATGTTAATTAAGGATTTCATCGTTTACGCCGCAAATAGTGTTGGAGTCATCAATGAAATGTATTTTTCTTACCTGACTTGCTACAATATATACATTGTATTCATAATGTTATTAAATTTTTATCTAATCATAAATTCTTGATCGAATCCTCATTGTCATGAAATAGTTATTTACGTAAAACTTCAGGAAAGCGTTCAATTACAGGACGAGTAGATAGTTTCATGCCAAGCGATAGCGAGGTTTGAAACAGCTTATGAATACTGTACGATGCTTTACTGACGTGTTACGTATAACATTTTACCATAAACTTAGAAACAAATAATAAATATTTTAAATTAAAAGAAATATTTGACTTACATATTCAGTCAGTATTTTATGTTGCTACGTAACTAGACACTCACGTTTCTTTCATTATCTGCCTAGGCAGGTAAAATGTTATTTTCCAGACTAGGCATGCTAAACAAAGCTTTCCTGAGTCTTAAAGGTCAGGCAAATGTTTATTTTCCTGTCAGTTTCAGGAAATACTATTTATTTCTTTGTTTAGTGCTTTTATGTAACCAAATCATTCAGTTTGTATGCCGCCGCAGGAGCTAACGGATTCTGAGACGGTTTAAATTCGGTTTTTATTTCAACAATTAAAAATTTTAATTTTGAACTTTTAACAGGTGTGGTGAAAACCTACACCCAAAGCCGTTTCAAACCGGTGAAGAAAGGCGTGCGGGGCACACGGACGGCAACCCAAATAGGCGCCCGCAATACATTTAGTTTTTTTTACTTTTAAAGAGCGTTATAAAAAACTACGGTGTACTAACTACTGTCAAAACTAATTTACTAGTAAAATAATTAATACAAAATTATTCTCACACACGGGCGGCACAGACCCTAGGAACGCCATTGCCTCCACCTAGCGATAAAAGGGTACTGGCTATACGTTTGTTATGTAATAAGTAAAATTCACATAATTAGTTAAACTCGATAGTAGGAAAAGGATTGTACGCAACTCGTGATGAAAGTGTCTGGCACCTAGAGCTCATACTGCAAGTTTCCTAACAGTCAAAACAGTGATAATTTTAACATTAATTTTAGAAATAATTATTTATTTTTTAAATCATTGAAAAATGTATACTTTTTTTCGGATGGTCAAAACAATATAATATATTTTTTGTGTGCCGTATAATTTTACTAATTAGTTTGAGTATTATGAGACAAAAAGATTTTTAAAAAACTCTGCTCCAAGTTGCAACACTAAAATAAGGTAACCTCTGTATTAAAAAAATAAGATATATAATTTTTATTTACAGAAAACATATTGTCTAGCATCCTTTATTTGAAGGATAATTTTTAAATGTATGTATACTTGTGAAAATTTATGTATTCTTTTGGCGTACTTGGTGATACTTAAAAAGTTTTAATTGCTTATTATCTTATGAAATAAAATTTTTGCGATCGATTTAAGAAGAAAGTTTTGACCTAGATTCCTAAGATTATATAAGGTAACTTTACACTTGAGACATATTTCAATACGTGCCATAACTGAGAGCAGGAGTGGACTTGCCAGTTGTAAACTAACTTGAATTTTTTTTCGAGTCCGGTATTTTTACCCCTAAATTCAGAGTTTTCTTGTTATTTTTATTCACGTCAAGTATATTCTTCTTTTATTTGTTTCAAAAGAAAATATTAAATTAAAATACTTATATTTTAAATATTTTTATTTTGGATGACTAATGGGATCTTGATTGTTATTTTTATTCACGTCAAGTATATTCTTCTTTTATTTGTTTCAAAAGAAAATATTAAATTAAAATACTTATATTTTAAATATTTTTATTTTGGATGACTAATGGGATCTTGAGAATCATGAAAGATCAGTTAAATTACTAAAGCAATGCCATTTTAAACAGGTGATTTTAGAGGCATTTGAATTTTTCATGCAAAAAAAACATATTCTTAAAGTGTATGTAATAGTGTAGACAAATAATTGTTTCTTTGGCACATTTTCAAAATATAATTTATGATTTTTAAATGCTTAAAAATATCGAATAAATATATCATCACGCCTTATACCCATTACTGGGTGTGGCACTCTGCCTAAGCAGATCTCGGTAAGTGATATATTTTTTTAGCGTGAAGTGCGGTTACCAGTCGTCAAATCACGGCTCCCAAAGATATTAGTGGAGGGGGAGCGACAGGAGTAGATTTAAATTGGAGAAAATTGTTTATCGGCTGTGGGGATCGAACCAGGGTTCTCAAGATCCACAAGCCGACTCGATACCACTGAGCCACCTACTACATTATATTATTATATTGTTTTCAATATTCAGTGTTATAGTTATAAACATAAAGTTTATTTTCACTGAATATTTCACATGAGTTACGGGAAACCAAAATCCCAAAAAACTAAACTTTCAAATTTAAAATTCATTACAAAAGTCACAACAAAATGTCGGTTAACGAGAAAATAAACATCGACATTCTCCCAAAACTTTTGGCGACATATGACTGTGACCCTAACCCATATCCTCCAGTTTCCAACCAACAAGCGAAGGGGAAACTAAAGCCAACGAACATTAATTTAAAGTTCAGATTAAAGAAAAACCTGGCAAAATAAATTTTCCCCAAGATGATGTCTAGCATCGATCCACAGCACATGTGCAACGAAATTTATAAGCAGCTAAAATCTGAACAGTACCATTTATATTCAGGGGTCTGTTGTCAGAAGACGAACCGCGAATGAGATAGTGTTAGAGAAGGGGTGAAAATTTCGCGCTTATGAATACGATGGCGATGTATTATCCGTCAGAGAATCAGAAATATGTTTTTTATGACTATGTCAGAAAGTAAAATTTTCTTTCCTGAACTGACAGAAGAAAATATTATTTTTCATCCCTAGGGAAGGAAAATTTACAACTGAAAAATAACAGTATGATTGCATAAAGGCATAACCCATTCATACTGCAGCAGAAACCAAATATTTTAATTATCTAGAATTATTTATTATATTCACAATCGTGCTGTAATGTTCATAATAATTAATAAATATAAGCTGTCATACGGTGGTGTGTGGATAGCGATACGAAATTCGAATCCGCAATCAAACTAAAAATTATATAAAAACTACCACACTGCGGCTCGGTGAGTGCGGGCCCTGTACTGTAATTGGGATTCCTGTTGTACAGCGTAACATAAATAAATAAATAACAATATTTTGTTGTAAGATAAATAATTGTGTTACTATGCCAGGAAATTACAATTACAGGTGACATTTCTCGAGAGAATAATAAATCTTACCTAAATTTTATATATATTCTTTTATGATAGAATAATGATAAAAATTATGTGTAGACCTCGTAAGGAAAGTGTCATTCTTCCCTCAGATACTTTATATTTATCGCGGTCGGCTCAGGAAATGAAACGGTATCTTCGTGAAGAAATGTTTCTTTCTTTCTTTGATATACAAATAACTATTTATTGTACAAGAAAAATATCATTTAAGAAAAAGTACATTGAACTAAAAGAACTATATTTCATAAATAAGTTAGATAAAAAAAACTAAATTTCTGATATCAAAGGATATACATCAACTCCTTAGATCCCCTTTCGGGCGCCCATGCATGACATTTAGAATGTGTCGGTAGATAAGAGGCAAACTGTTCTTTTGAAAAACATAATAAATATTTGGGGTAAGTTCTATCGCCAACTGCAATACATATGAATTTGCTAATATTAGAAATTTATTTAGGATTCGTAATACAGAAGGAAAACTAACGTTTTTTTTTACTATCAATAGTACCATTAGTAAACTATTGATATATGGATAGTTTTAAAAGACAGTTAACGATAGTTAGTATTTATCGATAGTAGTATCATTCATGTGTAAAAAATTAATTCATAATTTCAAAGAAATTGTATATACGAAGACATCAGAATGAATACAAGCTAAAGTATTTGCCTATGATTAATAAATTTTACTTTATAAAAAATATTATAAATTTCCATTCCTACAAACTAAGTTTAATTAAAAAATATATTTAGGATTCTTAAAAAATACATCAGCTATCTACTTTTTACTTTTTAAACTAGGTACACATTTTAATAGAATATACATACATACAAATTCATAATTCGATTACAAACTCAAACTTAAATAAGTGTTATGACAAAATTCATTATAATTAATAGATGTTCTGTAGCAAACAAACATGTGTCCAAATAGTATAAGTAAACGTCGGTTTACCTCTCAAGATTAGTACGGTGTTATAAAAGTCCAGACATATAAGTAGTGTGTGCGATATTAAATTTCAATATTGATATTCGAAATCGTCAAAATGTCGATATATATATATATATATATATATATATATATATATATATATATATATATATATTTCGATATATGGAAATACCGAAAAATTTGTATCGGAATATGGATATATCAGAATATCAAGATATCGATATATCGGAATATCAGAATATCGGTATATCGACATGTTTTGGTATATCGCTACCGAGCATGATCGAAGAGGATATTAAGTTATTACATCGCCATGTGGCTACCAAACAAAGTATTTTAGATTGTGATAAAATTATTTCGTTTATCGCATAAATTTGTTTTAAATTGGACACTAGGATATTGAGAGCAATCTGGTTTGTGAACCTTAGATAGACAATATACCTATAGTTTACGACTGATAACATTATGTCTTCAACTGGGTAACATTAATAACAGTATCATTATTATTTAAATTTGATAATATCGTTATATCATAAATATCGAAAATATCGATATGTCAAAAATGCCGATAATTGAAAATATCGACAAATTGAAAATATAGATATATCGAAAATATTGATATATTGAAAATATTGATATTACTAAAATATCGAAATATTAAAAATACCGATATATCGACAATAGCAAAATTTAGATATTTCGATATCGCGAAAAATAAAATATCGATATTGAAAAAATATCGATATTTGTCGATATAAAGATATATCACCCACCCCTAATAAGTAGTACAAACTTAAGCATGTTTCAACCAATTACTCGTGTTTTAAATTTTGTCGCTAAATATTATGTTTATCCAGCAACATAATCTTTTTACAACTAGTCTTTTTTACTATCGGTAATCATTGGAATAGCAGAACAAATTAATAATCACTATCAGAATTCACTAAAGATAGCATAACCGATAATTTAATCCGATAGTCACAAGCGATTATTTTATCCGATATTTTATAACCAATAGTTTTAATCGCAAGTCACATCGATAATTTTTCTTTCAAATAGGACTATCGATAGTTTTTTTTTTAGAAACAATCAATAGTTATACTTTTATACTTCGTATATTCAAACATTTTTAGAATGCAAATCTAGATTCTGTCTTTTAAAAATGTAAGTCTCTTCTTTATAAAATAAAAAGGATTATATTTTTCAGAAAGATTATCTTTCTAAACTTATTATATTAAGATTTTAAAATTATTCTAGATATAAATATTTCAAATTAATGTTATGGAAAAATAAATTTTTGCCATTTTTATGTGAAATATTCATCTTTAAAATGAAAATTTAGAAACCAAATGTTAAAGATAATTTGTAAATTAAGAATTGTATTCAGTAATCTAACTATAACTATAGAAGTTACTGTTATACGACTTAAAACAAAGAAAAACATGTGCAATGATATTTATCAAAACAATATATATCTAAAATGTATAAATGGTTACTAAAAATATCTGTAAGATAAAGATGAGTTCTGCATTTTACCCAATGTCTATAAACACGTCGTCTTATGTAATTAATTACTAATTACTGATATAATTGCGATCTAATAAGTAATGCAATTTATATTTACACATAGTCTCTAAATTAGTTTTGAAAAAATATGCTTAAAATAAAACTGACATAATATTTAATTACCGAAAGGTATTTTCCAAAATAATTTAGGAATGTTTGACAACAACAAAACACAGTCAATCACTCGCAAAGTGCATTAACATTATACGATTTCCCGGGCTTAAAGTATGCGCTAATTAAGCAGATTCCATAATCTCCCCCTATTGTTTGTCACACATCCCCAGCAAGTGTAGTGTGGGGTGGAATGAGACAGTGCAATGTGCGATGATGAGTGCGTGGGTGACAGTGCGGTGCGTATGTGTATACCGTGTACACAAGGGCGTGGACAACAACTTACCTCGTTTGCGTACTGTACGCTCTCTAGAGGGATCAAGTGGTAGCCCATGGCGCGGTCCCAGATCATCCCCTTGCTCCACACCTCGATCAGCAGGCCCGAGCTTAAGTCGTTCGTTTCGCTGGAAACAAAAATCATCATTTCATTGTATTGTTTTCTTTAAAGAATGTGGCTATTATTTAATATATTACTGAATACTAGTATTATGTGACTATTTATATATACAATATGTACAGTCGTATAACTTATAATTGGTTAACACAATATTCTTCTTCTTCCTGTGGCACTACAATCCATGTGGATCTGGGCCTACTGGAGTCACCGAACTGTAGTTTTTATACTGATTTCCTTACTCAAATGCTAGGTACATTATTTAAGGCAACAACAAAATCATACTTTGTCGGCAGGCGAATTTAAATTGACGAACCTTGGTTTGGGTAAAGTCATAGTATGTTAAGAGATGTGCTTTAACACGCTCGACCAACGCGCTGTTAAAACAATATTAAACAAATTATTAATTTAATGATTAATTAATTCATTAATTAATTAAATGATTACTTTTGTGATAATGATGTTTCTTAAATATCCCGATATATTGTTTTTATTTTTCTTTAAAGTTCGTTTAATGAGGCTTGCTGAATCAAACAATAACACGAGGGCACTAAACACTAATGCTGTACGTAGACTGTTGATGATTTTTTATACAATTGAATTATAATATTTGAAATAGTGTAAACTTATCAAACTTTTACTGTAACTGCACTAAACAGGCATTTCGCGCCCTTGGTACATAAATACTATTTCTGTTAAGAGTGGATTATTCTGACTTTTCGGTCTGATTTGGCTTTTAATTTTTTATTTAAAATTTAAACTTCACGTTTAAATCGAGCTCCTTTATCTTTTTATCATTGTTCAGCCCTCTACGCTGCGAATGACAAAATAAAATAGTGACAAGGCAGACCACCATAAATTTATCCAAAGCTTTAAACAAACATTAGTTAACAATAAAGTACATAAAATGGTAAAAATTTAATAAAAAATTTAGCATTTAATATATTGCATTGTTCAATACAAATTAAAAATAAGGACTAATTCAAGTAGCACAAAAATATATAGAATAAGGTCTATACATAGCTAAAAAGTAGAATACGGCAATCTAAATACAAACATGTATTTTGGCAATTATGTATTCAATTACTTTTTGGCAAAACTTTTTAAATTGCAGTTTTTTTTAATTATACAAAAATTTTAAGCATAGCAAAACGGATATATATATATATATATATATATATATATATATATATATATATATATATATATATATATATATAGTAGGCGCGGTGGCCGAGCGTGTTAAGGCAAATCTCTTAGCATACTGTGACGTCACCCGAACCAAGGTTCGTCGGTTCGAATCCGCCTGCCGACAATGTGTGATTTGTCGTAAAATATAAAAATACAGTTTCATGTATTTATCACACTCGGGCGCTATAAGCTAGTCACTTATACGCCTTAAATAATCGGACTAAAAAAACCGGCAGTACGGCATGGCAGTGTAAAAAAACTGCGGCTCGGTGTGCCCGGCCCCTATGTTCCGACATTGGAATTATGGGACTCATTATTATTATATATATATATATATATAAAATTCTAAATATTCGCTCCATGTAAATTTCATTTGTCATTTGGTTAAAAATTTAGTGTTAATATTTACAAGAGGGTTAATTTAATTCTACCTTTTATTCTAGTATATTCGTAAAAGAACACTAATAACTAATGTTATTATTTTACACTCTAGTGATTAATATTACACCACACGTTGCAAAATATAAAAATGAGTGTAATATTTCTTAAATAGAGTAGTGTGTGTAATTAGTGTAATAATATCGTAAATAATGAGTAAACCAACATAATTTTGTGAGAAAAGTTTCATAATCTTGCGCAGTAACTAAGAAGTTTAGAATTCTCTAGTATGTAGGCAGCATAAGTCGTTGATATAAGTGAAACATTTGCTTGCTACTTTTACGTAAATTAGTGGATTTTTAATTTATATATACACAAGTGTGTTAAGTTTTTGTATTATGGTATTTAAGTGAATAAGTGAAATATTTATTTACTAATAAATAATTACAATAATATCTCCGTCATTATTATTATTTCTTCATATTTCATTAGACACTAAATAGTTACACCATAAATTCGTAGTTAAAATTACACTATTTTTATCACGGTCAGTATGTATGTTTATCCTTTGGAGTTTACGTTAAAATACAGTAAAGTTAACTGTTTTGGTGAATGTAAAAGTAGACATGAAACATTCTGTGTTGGAGGGTACACGATTTTTGGTTAGTTTAGTGTAACATTTTGCACTATATTATGAGTGTATGTAGCTGATTATAATGTTAAATAACTTCGTTAAAAACAGTTATAAAATTAAAAAATAAGCGAATAACTATAGCTTGACCATAACATTTTTGTAAATTACATTTTTTAAATTTATTAATGTAGAGTAATATACAGCTTTAGGAGCCAGTCTCGAAATATAGCGCTATGACGTCGTTCCAGCGGTCAGACAACAGTGAAGCGTTTTGAATATTTTCAAATGAATGCAATTTTTAATTACGTTTTCATCCAGTTTAAGATAATAAAATTACAAATTTTAAAACATTTCGATGTTGCTTGTAAAACGATTAATTAAATAAATATATCATCTCGCCTTTCATCCATTCCTAGGTGTGGCACTCTATTGTAGCAGATGTCAGTATGCGATATATTTAGGCACTTACCAGCCGGAAAATTACGGCTTCCAAAAATATTAGTAGACGAGGAGCCTCAGGAGTAATTATAATTAGATGAAAATTGTTTGTCATCCTCAATTGAACTCGATACTACTGAGCCACCAAAGAAGTTAATAGAGGAGGAGCTACAGGGGGACAATTTTTTAAATGTGGCGAAAACTAATACGACTGTTGGAATCTAACTCGGGTTCTGAAATGCAAAGTTCCAAACACATAATAATATTTATTAATTAATTAGCTATTCTGCAGAATAGTAACTTAACGTGCATATTATATTCAACTAGAATGCAAGAAGACTTATAAAATAATGCAAACCATCATCATCTGTGGCGCTACAACCCAAATAGGGCCTGGGCCTACCGGACACACCGAGCCGCAGTTTTTACACTGCCGTACTGCCGGTTTTCGTAGTCGAATGCTACATTCTTTAAGGCGTATTAGTGACTAGCTTATAGCGCCCGAGTGTGATAAATACATGTAACTGTATTTTATATTTTACGACAAATCATACATTGTCGACAGGCGGATTCGAACTGACGAACCTTAGCTCGAGTGACGTCACAGTATGTTAAGAGATGTGCCTTAACACGCTCGGCCACCGCGCCTTCAAATTATCCAAATATAATTTGAAATTAATTACTCCTGCCTGTTGTTTTCTTAAAACAAATTATTGCACGTGATCCTTTCTCGATAATTTTCTTTAAAAACTAAATGTATTCAGCAATCTGTGCCCTTTATGAAACGTTTTTCTTTTGATGAAAGATGATTGGGAAATCATCTGAGAGTTAAAAATTCGCTGTAATTAGTTTTTAGTCTTTACCTAGTGACCTATTTGTTTAATGACCTATGAAGTCGACCTCCAGGTTTCTATAAAGTGACCTATATAATAAACTTCTGATTGTTTCAGGGCTTTTCATAGTTTGTAATTCAGTTTACAAACTTTATAAAATTATATAGGAACAATATCTAGTTACCAAACAATTATATATTAAATACAAAAATAAATATTAGGGTCCACAAGGTTGTAATTAAACAAAAGTAAATTACTAAAGTAATAATTATTATATTATCGGTCATATTAGATAAGAATTATATTTATAATAAGAAAGTTTACATTTCTATTTGTTATAACGATTTAGATTCCCTGACATTATCTGTAGTTGCAGGAAAAATTGCATCGCTCAATTTGAATCCCTTTGATCATGTTTAAGTAGATGAAATCATATCGCGTATCGTGAGTTCAAACGTCGATGCATACTACTTTCTACTCTCCGGTTTTCGCTATTGTGTAGCGAATAAAATAGACTGCTTTTTGGTTCGTTTCTTATCGGTGCTTGTGTGGAGAGCACAGTTCTGTGTGCACTGTTCAGTACTGCAGGCATTTTGCTCTTTGTTCCGTAAGAGCACTTACGTTTATTTTCAGTGTAAACAGTTTTAGGATTTCTAGAAATTCATTTAGGAACAATATTAGATTTATAGGTAATAATGTAACATGTGGTGCTATATTGCTAACATAAGAGTACGAAGGTCGAGAAAAATATTCATACGTACATATTGCTGTTTTTCAGGCCACTGTTGGCATTTAGAGAACCGTAATTGCTACGATTTCGGTTATATTAAATAAAACTGGCTATATATTACTCATAGTAGCTTATATTAATTATTTTATTATTTCAGATATAAGCATACATGTAAAATGAGTGATTTTTTTCTAATATTTTCAATATGTAAACAGTTACAGATAAGAAAGAAAATTGTAAATGAAAATTAAATTAACTTTTCAAGAATAAAAGAATATTATTACAATTTTTAAACGTATTAGTAATTGGAAATTACCAGATCGAAAGATTATATTCTCTGTATAACGATATCAACTTTGCTAGTTTTTTCATTCTTTTATATTTAAAATATCTACTTATTAAGATTTTTCTTAAGGCTACAATTGTGATGGAAGTTAAAGTAATATAAATGATGACGTCGGTTTTATGTCTCATTGGACCACATGTATCTTTTGTGTTCTTTCTTCACAAACAAATCTAAAATGAACCTTTTGTACGACTGTCGAAAAATGTTTACTTTTTGCACTAATATTGTGAAAAGTATTTAACACAAGCTGATATGGGCGACGTATGTTATTTTTATGTAACGTAAACGATAAAAAAATAACCTGCATTTCAAAGTGAATTTTTTGACAGTAATATAAAAAGCAATTGATATTTCTTTACAGATGTGAGAAATAAAGAAATTTATTTTATAATATCGCAGATTTAAATTGAATTTAATATATATTTAGGTTAATTACATTTGTCAAATTTGTCTGACATTTGGGCCGATTTGGTAATATACGTCAGCGATTGGTGAACTGACAGCGAATTAATAGGTTGAAAACAAATCGTAGCTGAAGAAGATCAGTACTGTACGAATTCATAAAGAAAAACAATAATTTTATTATTTTTGAATATTCAATTGAATAAGACATAGTGTGTGTTTCTCATAAGCGCAATATTTTTAGCGCCTTTAATACTTGGCTAAACAGTTACCTCACAAATATATTTTTAATTGTTTTATAAAAAACTATTAAAAACAAAATTCGTGTTCTACTTCAAAATTTATTTTACAAAAAAAAATTAAGAATAGAAGTATATTTTTGTATAATATTTACGACAATCTGGCGAAACGAAATTGTAAATAACTTCTAATATTATTTGCAACATATCAGACTGGTAATGAACTTATTTTTACCACTGATAGTTGACGCGAAGTTGAATAATAAATAATAGAAGCTACAATTGAGAATAATAAATATTTTATTAAAAACAACATAATCAATAATAACTAAAACAAAAGGCTATGAATAAATAACAAATAAATAACATCATATTCTAGGGCTAGACAACTTCGAATATTCGTACTTAAGAATCATTACTATTGACCAGTTACGAAGTATCTTTTTCTATGGTTGAACTACGGCATTTATAGTACTACAAATGCTAGATTGCGATAATTTCATATTCATTTCATAATATGACATGTGCATCAAATGCTTGAGCGTGTTTCAAATGGTGAATAACATGACGCAATGTAATCAATAATTATGAACACGATTGTGTCTAACAAATCCTGTTTGTTACATATTGTTAACACTCAAACTTCAAATCTTAAAGTATTGTTGTAAAATTAAAAAAATATTACATTGGTCTGCGATACCGTTGAAGGATTAAACAAATTCATCTCCTAGACCGATTAGTTTGTAAACTTTGGTTAAACACGTGGTACAAAAACTAAACTGATATAAGTGAGCCAAGTGGAAAATAAAATACAGCTGAGAACTGATTCAAATCTCGCTAATAATAAAGATAATATTGTTTCATAATCTTTCAAATGGTGCATACGGCAACCACATACGAGAACCTCACCAGCGTTCGTTCCATTCACCTTGAACCACCGCCGACCACCGCGATGAGAGAGGATTAATTTAGTTTGAGGAATTAATCCGCTCAAGTGCGGTGAACACTTGAGCGGTTCACGCTCTTCACGAGTGGCGAGCCACATCGTTGTAGACGAGGCGGCGACTCCGCCAGGTTTCCCTGGTGGAAGTGACGTGCGCTGGACAAACAAGGAAGTAATGCAATGAAGTTTGTAGGTTACTGAAGTACTGAAGTATGTTTATTAGGTAAGTTTTACTTTGAAATAATTAAATTGAAGCTCTAGAGTGGAAATTAAAATTGTAAAGAGAAGTGCGAACTCGAATTTAAATTTTAAAAGGAAGCATCAAAAGTGCATACTATAAATTCTAATAAAGTGTTTCAAATTAGTTTTGTAAAATAGCAATGCATGTTTAATCAATCTGATACGATAACTTTATAGATATTGAAAATAATGAAAACTTTACGATGTAATAACAGAGAATATAAGTAATCAAATTACATTTTTTTCTCTAAGTAGTGTTTCTAGCGGATGCTACTAAATATTGACAAACAATATGTAATATAGGCATAACGGCGCATTTTAGTCATTTACTCATTTAGTCAAATCTGGTTAACAACCAACAAAAAATAATAGCTATTTACGTAACAAGTACATAATATAAGAGTTTATTGGACTAGCTGTAGTTTATGGCCGAGTAAGTACAACGAGCAAGTTTGATACATAATGTACGAGTTGCATACAAAGCTTTATGTTCATTTGCCTTGGAGGAAATTTGTTCTTTTTCATGGTAATTAAAAAAAAATTAGTTGTATCTCAAAGTGTACTTTGTTTCTTTTATTTCATCATGTTATATATAATTATTATCAATCAAATTTGTCAAAAAAGTGTTCATAATGTTTCAGAAGTTATAAGAATCCCAAAGAAGTAAATGAAATTGCATTACATGTAAAAGCATTAATTAATTAGGTATAAGATATATTTTGACTTGTATTTTTTGACATTGACAGGAGTCCAATAAAGTGCTATTATATAGATATCAAACAGTGTCATAAATCAAGTAGTTAACATGCAGTTAAATTAATAAATAAAAAGAAAAATCTAAATAAATTTTTCGAAAACTAATCAGTAGAACTTAGTGAAAAAAAAACAAGATTACACAATTTGCAAACCTAGTCAACTTAGCGAAAATAAATAAATCTATTCATACTATAACGTAACAAAACTGCTGTGTCTCAGTAACCAAAAAGTTTAACGGGTACACCAATAATTTATCTCCATTCTTCTAACTTTCAAACTATATGTAGAACAAGTATCAAACAAAGCCATCAGAGCTCTATGGGCTTATAGACGAATGTTCGGAAAAAACTGGAATCTGTTTCCGGTGATGATTTACTGGATTTATACCATAATTATCAAGCCAGTGTTGAATGCGCCAGCCTTGCCTCGTGGCAAAGAATATTGAAACAACACTGTAAAGATAAACTAAGCATGATTCAAAAATTGACCTGTTTAGGAATCACAGGAGCTATGTCAACTACACCAAAAGCGGCCATGGAAACTTTATTAACCTTGCCTCCATTACACTTTGTGGTGAAATCGAGAGCACTTAGTGGAGCGTACAGGTTAAAAGTACTCTCGCAGTAAGAAAAATCCAAAAAGGATAATCAGCGATTTATACTGAGATAAACAGACAACCCATTTTACAGATGGTGACAGACCGGATAAATAAGAGGTACACCATTAACAAAACATTTAGGATAATAATTCCTGAAAGGGATGGACGGGAACATAATACGGACGACTCCAAGAGTACCGAAGGAGCTGGGACTGGAATACATGGAGTAGGCGAACTAAGATAAAAACTATCGGTTGGACAGTTTCAACGGTATTCCAAGCAGAAGTATACGCAATCACAACGTGCACGCAGTTACTACTGGAGAGGAACTACACTAATAGGAGAATCTCAATAGTAACGGACAGAAAAGCCGCGCTAAAGGCATTAGTCCTGGACTGCAGTCAGAGACTAAATGGACTTGGAGCGTAAAATAAAGCAAAACTAATATCGGTACTTGCGTATTCGGAAATTAAAGGTAACCAGAAATCCGTCCATCTAGCAAAAGAAGGAACAAAACTACATTTTATATGGGCAGAACCAGCTTGAAATGACCAAACAGTTAATTACAATGTTGCTTTGGCAGTGGTATAAAATTTACTGGAAGAAGTCGCCAGGACAAAGATAAGCGAAGGTCTTATTGAATAAGCCATCTAAGGGAAGGGCTGGAACTCACACGATTTGTGACGAGACAATGTAGATTAAAGAAGCATCTGCACACACTGGGTCTAAGAGAAGAACCATTGTGCAAAGGTTGTGGAGAAGTGGAAGAAACTCTACTCCATCTTATATGTTGCTGTGAAGCATTCGTGACTAGCAGACACAGACTTTAAAAGAAGTTACATTTAAGATCTCTAAATCGAGTGAACTTGAATAAAATCCTCGACTTCGTGAAAGAAACGGGACGCCTATCGGAGGAGTAAAAATTAAGAGGGTACAATAGGCCTATAAGTATCACCTCTCGCTTTAAATAATCATAATAATCTTCATTTTTGCCAAATTTATGAGCTATTTTAAAATTATGTTTTTCCTAGAACACAAAAGAATGTAATTTAGATAATTTTGTAACTAAATTAGATAGTATTTTCCTCAGTATTATGTTTACAAGAAAAAAACTTATTTCAGTTAAGTACCATTTTAGACGTCTTTTGCTAAGTTTTTCATTCAACTGTTATGTTTCTGTTACAATTCTGTCTGTTAAATATAGGCAAATATATGTAATTTATATTGTTGTCCTTAAAAATAAAGAATAAAATTCGATGTTTACAGGAAAGGTACGAACACCAATAGATTCATTATTTCAGACTCTAATCACCATTTGCAAGATAAAACGGTAGCGCTTAATTTCTAGTTAATCGATTAATAAACTGTCTTTTAAATAAAACAAGATTTAATACAGAAGTAAAATATATTAAACAAATCTCGTTTTATAACTATTTCATAAATGATAGTAGCACATTAAATTCTACTAAAAATAATAAAATTTAATTCTATTCCTTCTGTTACGATTCAGCCTATTGAAGTTTAAATAAGGATTTAAATAATTTCGATATGGGGTAGGTGGCCCAATGGTATCGAGTCGACCTACGGATTTGAGAACATAGCCGACAAACAATATTCACTACGTCAAAACTACCCTTGTGGCTCCCGCTCTACTAACATCTTTGGGGCAGTGATTTGACGGTGGTAGTCGTACTTCACGCAAAGAAATATATCACTTACCGAGATCTGCTACGGTAAAGTGCCACACTCAGTTATAGGTAAAAGAGTGAATGATATATTTATTTTTTATTTTATTTATCTTAGCTTATGCGGATGATGTAGTTGTAATGGGTGAATCTGAAGAACAATTGAGAAGAATGATTCTAAGTATAAATGAAGTAGGAAAAGATTTAAATCTATTACTTAATGTTGATAAATGTAAAGTGTTAGTGTTTGAGAAGAGTGATTTGGTGACTGATTGCAATGTTTCGGTGAATGGTGTGAGATTAGGTCAAGTAAATGAGTTTGTATACTTGGGGAGTGTGTTTTCGAGGGATGGACGTATTGATCGAGAGATTGAAAGAAGAGTATCTGCTGGATGTAAGATATTGGGTGCTCTGGGAACCTTTACTCGGAACGTGAATGTATCCAGAGATGCTCGATTGAGTGTTTATAATGGTGTGTTAGTGCCTACGTTGATGTATGGTAGTGAATGTAGGGTATGGATGAAGAAACATGAACGGCGTATAACTGCTGTGGAAATGAGATATTTGCGGGGTGTGTGTGGATATACTAGAAGAGATCGTGTCCGGAATACATTGGTGTATGATGAATGCGAGATTGGGAAGAATGTTGTAAGAAGAGTGGGAATAAGTCAGTTGAGATGGTTTGGTCATGTAGAACGTATGTCGAATGACAGATTGGTGAAACAGGTGTATGTTGGTGAAATTGAGGGTGAAAGTTTGCGTGGACGGCCTAGGAACAAGTGGATGAATATGATTGAAGGGTTGTTGCGTGAGCGAAAGATTCTGAGCGTGAAGAATAAACGAGCTTGTATGAAAAGAATTATGAATGTCGTTGAAGCAAAAGTGGTGTGTCAGGATAGGAATGTTTGGAGAAAATTAATTGCGGAATAAATATGATGAATGAAGACAAGCGTATGATTCTTGATTTTAGATTAATTGGTTAGATGTTTCGAGTGTTTACCTGCAATTGTGTGGAGACCATCTTCAGAAACAAGCGCAGTGTACACTAGCGAATGGATGAATGTTTGTTGTGTGTTGATGGATTTTGGTTGTGAGAAAAGAAAGAGTTTGTATGGAGGAAGTGTTAATGTGGTTGAATCGAGTATCGTGTGTCAGGATGAGAATGTTGACGGGTTCGTGCTACCCCATTTAATGGGATATAGCGTGATGTTATGTATGTATGTATTTATAATTTCGATATAAAAAAAGACTTAGAAATCTAATAATATCCTTACATCTAGGTAATTCTGAAGATAAAATTGAACGTCTTAAAAATGTTTAATATTTACCAAAATACATGTTATAATCGAAAGGACTAAAATACTAACAACATGATTAAAAGTACACATACACTAGTTTGAATATAAAAATCTGGAAAAATTAAGCGTTGTTTAACATGTTTTTATAATCATAACATTAAATCTGATAATTTAAAGCTATTAAGGCAATAAATAATGTAAAACCGATTTGTTTAATAGTATAAACATATTTAAAAGCAAACATCGCCTAAGTATAACAGTAATTTATTTGATTTTATAAAAAAAATAGTTCTTCTTTTTGGTTAAAAGTAGATATTTTCTCTTTCTTGTCCCATCTATTTCTACTGATGATGTTCTCGAAATATGCTTTTAGATTTTTCTTTTTACTTATTAAGACTTAGGGGTTAAATTCATTTATTTTTAGTTTGACATTAACAATATTTTTATGCAACTGTCAAAAATAATAAACATTTACGTACGCGATTTCGTCCATAAAGAAACATGTTATACTTGTAAATCAAATAAATCTTGAAAATTTTGGTTACGAACCCGAGAATTTTCCTGACAGACAACTGCAGAAGTTAAACTTTTATGTAAGGTAATGCGCTCGTGTTTTACTACATGTAGCATAAAATAAATTTCACAAAAGAAAACAAAACTTTAAGTAACAAAGTTAAACATTGCAGTAAAGTTTGTAAACTATTCAGATTTTCCTAGAAGAACAAATAGCCAGGTCATATTCGTTAAATACACATCAGGAAAATTGTTGTTTTTACGACAAAGGTGTTATTGCTGAGATATTAAAAATGCTGTCATTTAGCAGAATAAATTAATGCTATTCTTCATTTGCAGATTCAACATATAATGTCTTATAAAAGTTGTGCCATAGAACAATTCTTTCATGTTGAAGGGCAATATTTTTAAGATATACTATTTGATATATCTCGCTGGTAAACATTTCTAATAACGAGTAATTAGGAAAAAAATTCTTTAAATAAAAATGATGTAAAATTAAGTTCTCTGTATCTTTTATTTAAAGCATTTTTATACAAATTTATTTTGGAATGTTTGTGAGCTAGAAATACAAGATTGTATGACTAAATGAGTACGTATTTATACAATTCATTTTTTCCACTAGTTTTTTTAATTTTAAATAAATATCATCACGTCTTTTACCCATTACTGAGTGTGGCACTCGGCCGTAGCAGATCTCGGTAAGTGATATATTTCTTCGCGTGACGTGCGGTTACCAGCCGTCAAATCACTCCCTTCAAAGATGTTAGTGGCGGGGGAGCCACAGGGATAGATTTAATTTGGTGAAAAAAGTTTGTCGGCTGTGGGGATCGAACCAGGGTTCTCAAGATCCACAGGCAGACTCGATACCACTGAGCCACCTACCCCATTAATTTAATAATGCGATGACTTTTTTTGCAATAGTTATTTATCCAAAATGACTTATTTTCCAATAATTATTCAGAAGATCTAATTTTCAAAATATTTGTTTCAACATTACAAATATACAAATAAAAAAATATCAAATTACCACGACATAACAACCACGAAAAACAATTATTTGCATAAACTGTTATACAAATTCGAATAAATTGCACCTACCAAAAAAGTATCTAAAATAATTTAAAATGTGTATAAAATTTGATCGGAAGTCTTGAAATACAATGGCGACAATCAATCTTTAAGGTCGGATTGAGCGATTACTTTTAAATGCAGAGTATACTTTTGTCTTAAATCATCTTATATTATAGGATATAAAAGTCCGATGGCCATCATGAAATACAATAACGACGATCTATTTTCAGAACTGATTGATTTCTATGAAATTGTGGCATATTTACCTTTACTTATCTTCTATCGAATTGACTGACTTTCTATATATTAAAATCCTTTAAGCACATCTTACTTAACGTAACCAAACCTAACCTATCCTATATAAATCTACCTTTATCTAACTAACCTTAACCTAATCTAAACAATAAAAAAATAAAGGCTGGTAGCACAAGCTCTGTATTTGGGTGTTTTAAGAGCACGGTTGTAACATGTTAAAGATAGCTAAAACACCCAAATACACAGCTCTTAAAACAGGCCAAAACAGAGCTTGTGCTACCAGCCAATATCTTTAAATTCCAAGTTATTAATTTAAATTTTAAAAATGTATTAGTGATAAAAATTAATAATGGAAAACTTGAATATAAAAAATTTAGAGAGAAAAAATAAATAAGAATATTATAGCTATTACATTAGTATACAATTAGTTTACAAAAACATATTTTTTTCGTAGTATATTTATTTTTGAATTGTAGGTACTAGGTACCTCGATATACGCTCTGTACGTGTGTATTGTATAAGTCAGTACGATTGCGTACTCATCAGGGCTGCAGTCAGTGCAGACCGAGTCACACGGTATAGTCAGTGCATTGAGCAGGTGGGGGTAACCAGTGTTATACGTTTTTGTGATATGTTTATCGAGGGCTGCAAACATTACAGTCCGCACTACGTATTTTAGCTTGTATATCTTTCATTACTATATTTATAATATTTATGATGTTATTATGTTAAATATGTTTAAATAAATATATATCAATAAAGATGAGGTTTTTTCAACTCGTAGTGATTTTTTATTATATTTTTTTCAGCCCTCCCACAAAAATCATCCACGAGCCGCCTCTAAATAGTGGTAAAGATGGAGTATAAAAATTCAAAAGGAAAAAATGTATTTGTGGTAAAAATTAATAATAGAAAAATATAATATTGGAAAAAATTGAGTGGGAGAAAAGGATATAAAAAAATTATCGGAAAAGACCCTCTTCCATATGTACATCAGTAAATCAATTCAGAATTCAGTTTTGTTATAATTAGGATTTTTCACATCACTCGTTGTCATTCTCGCCATTGGTCTTTTTCATATCTACACGTTAACAATGTTGCTGTTTAATATTCACTTTTACGTTTAAAATATTTGGCAGTAAATAGATTATTTTGTTAATTATAGTTTAGATGACAGGAAAGCATTAAACACGTGTCATGAATTAATTAGATGCGAAATTGATTTCTAAATAAAAATTTATATCTTTTTCTGATAGCCGTCTAAAAAATGTGTGCATCCTTCTGGAATATGTATTTTTTTAGTTTCATCAACGTTCGACTTGGTTGCAAACTTTGGATTTGACACTTGTACAACTTTGATACACAAACTATTAGGACATTAAGACGGAAAAAAGTAATTTTTCATTTGAATGAAGTGCAAATATTCTAACAAAAAAAGTCACAATCGAATAAACAATTTTTTTTAATACTAGACTAGAAACATACTATTGTTTACTTATTTTTGAGTGATAAAATTGTTTTCCACTACCTACCGCTATTTTAGAAACGGATTAGTATTCACCAAGATTAATAATGCAAAATGCCACCTTTTAAAGAATCTCAAGTCTTAATTTATTGTGTTGTGTTATTCGCTGAACAATTCTTTACTTTCTGTATAAATAAATTGCATTAAACACTATTACAAAAATCTAAAATGAAATATCAGATAATAAAATAATATTAAAATAGTACATTAATTATAATTGATAAGTAGAATAGCAATAATCTGTCAATATGATTGTTCAAATTAAAAACGAATTTAATAATTCATCTGCCTCCACCGTGATAATGTTGTAAGACAGTGAAATAAGTTATTATACGCGAGTAAGATGTTTGACGCACAAGCGCATAATAAGCGCGAGTGTGATGATAATTCTCAGGCACATACATTGACATTTCACTCATCTGATATACAACGTTTCATCTTACAGTAGTGGTGTTTCTACAATTAAATTAGAAAAGGTTCAATTTCAATTTTGTCAAATAAGTTAAATGTCACTATTGCCAAGCTCCGTAGGTATAAATTGTTAGTTGCTTAGTGTTTTCATGGATTTAATCATTCTTGCCATATTTAAATAATTGCTGATTTTAGCCACTGCAAACAATTATTTGTCAAAAACAGCAACTGTAAGATAAAAAGAATTTAATATTCAATCTATTCAATTTTTGCGGGTATTAATAAACATTCATGGCAAAATATTTATGTTATGATCAATATAAAAATTGTTAAATAGGATTTAAATGCTAGTAGTGATATAAATGTTCTCTTTTTCACTAATATCTGTGTACGAAGTAGGTCACGATTCCAGGACAACTTGTATTACAGCGTAAAGTTGGTACTAATGTGAGAAGAATTTACTTCAGACAGCTACTGCAGGCAACAGATGTTATTGAATATTTTTAACAGTTTTATAATAGTTTTTTTTATTTTGCGTTTACAATCGGTCCATTATTATACCAAAAACAGTTTACAATGAAGGCTATTGTTATACTGATTTTAGTAACTTTTTATTTTGCAATATTGGTATTACTACTATGTGAGGAAAACAGAAAAGTGTGAACCTTTTTCATGTCTTAAAAATGTCAAGTATATTCTTCTGAATTCATAATTGGAAAAGCTCAAAATTTATTTGGCGGCGTTACCACATGTGACATAAATCCTTAGATTGTAATTCGATTTTTTAAAATTAAAATGATGGGGAAGGTGGCTCTGTGGAATCGAGTCGGCCTGTAGGTCTTGAGAACCCTGGTTCGATCCCCACAGCCTACAAACAATTTTTACCAAATTAAGTCTACCCTTGTGGCTTCCCCACCACTAACATCTTTGGGGGCTGTAATTTGACGGCTGGTACCCGCACTTTATGCGAAGATATATATCACTGACCGAGATCTGCTACGACAGAATACCACACTCAGTAATGGGTAAAAGGCGTGATGATATATTTATTTATTTAAAAAATTGTAACATTTCCAAACAAAATTATACTCGTTTTATACGACATATTATCACACTCATTTATTTCGAGCACCTACCTCGCCCACAAATTGTTACGGAAATGTAAACAATAAAAAGTGCGCTACTTCGGACACTAATAGAAATAAGTGAACATTTTTTGACTGTAGTATAAAAATAACTATTCTTTATTTAAGACACCTTAAAAAATGTACTTGTTGTTTTTGTATATAGTGGATTAGTTACACTGTTACACTGTTAAACAAACTAGATATAGCGAAAAATTCTTTAATTAAAAATTGTTTACAGCTTTCTACTGAACCCAGGCTTTTATCTGTAAAATAGAGATTCTGTATTGAAATTTATTATTCGTTAAATTAAGGATTTGTTAAAACAAACGCGCGTTCGTTAATCAAAGTTTATTGTAAAAAAAAATGTCCAACCAAGTCTGGCATTAGTAAAACCATTGAAATTTAGGTAGGGGAGACCGGTGTCAATTCTAACAGGTGTCAAATGTAACAAAAGTGAATAACAGAGTCATCTTTTCGAAATAGATTAAAACGCGCTTGCAGAGTGAAGCAGAAAGAGTCCTACCTCTTTGGTGTTCAGTGTGACTATATGCGCGTATATACAGCGCCTATTATTCATGAATGTCTGTCAATCTACAGAAAAGTAAATGCAGATAGTAACATATATTGTTTATTAATCCCTATAAGTTCTCTGCTCTGAAATATTTCAAGGTAAATATCAGTTTATGAATTATATTTACTTTTATTTTTCATTGATATCATTTCCAGTCATTAATTAATAAATACAAAAAAACAAATAATATCTGTATAGGTTAAGCGGTGTCAATTGTAACACATGTCAAGGTGTCGATTGTAACGTGTTACATGTGCTTTTCTAACAAATAATCTTTTCTCTAGTTTAATGAAAATGGTTAAACCCAGGCCAAGAAAGACCGACAGGGGATTAATACCGAAAATAATTTATGAAGTAATATTCTTGCTGGTTTCTCTTGCACTGGGATATGGCCCTTTAACCGAGAAATTTTTAGTGATTGTGATTTTGCTCCATCTGTTGTAACCGACAGACCGTCAGATAACAAGGATTCAACGTCTGAAAATTATATGCCTCGAATTCAAAATGAGAGTCAACCAGAGCCATCAACAATCAGTCCAGAAAGACAACCAGGACCATCGACTGCTAGATACACTACTCCTTCGCCACAATTACTTTTGATCTGTAATAGTTCTGCAAAATTAATTACGCCTGAGAATCTGAAGCCATTACTTAAAGCCGATTTCACTAAACCCAAAAAAGGAAGAGGAATAAAACGAAAAACTGCAATGCTGACGGATACGCCAGAGAAACTCTTAATTCAAGAACAAAATTTAAAGAAAATTCCAATTAAGCATAATCTTGATCATGATACAAATTTCAAAGAAAAACAGCTACTATCGAAAACAAAAAAGATCATGAGCAAAGAAAAGAAAACAGTCCCGAAAGTAACAGTCGCAGGTTACTCTTCAGATGACTCCGATGAGGAAACTCACTGTTTGGTATGTAGTGGTTCATATTCTTCGAGCACAGAAGATTGGTTGCAGTGTCGAGAATGTAAACAATGGGCACATTTAAATTGTACGATCAAAAACCCATATTATATTTGCCTAAACTGCTATTCCGATAACGATTAAAGACATTACCAGCAGAATATGTGTTTTGTTTCTTTTTAGTTTGTTCTCAATTTTGTAATTAATAATAAAGAAATGTTTTTTTTTAAATAATTTCTTCTTTTATCTGTTATGTTATTTTATTTCATCACTATTAAAATTTGTTACAATCAACACTGGCCCTGTTACTATTAACACCAGTTAGGTGGCAATTGTAACATTTGTAGTGTCTGCCTAAAAATCCTTATATTTTTATATGTGTAATATTTACAAAAGTTTTAAATTCAAAATATTATTGACTAAGGTGGACAAGTTCTCATTCAGGTAATTTCAAAATTTCAAAACGTAACATTAACTCGTGAAAAATAAAAATTTAAATTTTGTAACAATTGACACCGGTCTCCCCTACAGCTAATTCTAGGATTAGCACAACCAAGTCTAATTAAGATTTACTTTATTTTTAGAAATTCCACTTTATTATAGAAGAAAACAAAATTTTCCTGTTTCGTCGTTAATACCAGATAGATGGGATTTTAGTATTATTGTAACAAGTCTAAGTCAGCACAATTAAGACATACATATTAAGTAACTTTAATAACTGGTTCATTGTGTGACATGTAATATATAAACATTATAGTAAAGTGTAATACCTACTTCTCTATATTTCATTAGGTTTTATTGCCAAAAAATTGATTTGAACCCACATTTATATTATTGCTTATTTTACCTAGTAATGTGTTTTATTTTTTCACTTCTTTCTGATCGTGAAGTACGTAAACCAAATGTTAAAATAAACATAGTTTAAATATAAATTCACTGTTAAAGCATTCTATTAATTTTCTTCATGACATTTTACTTTAGTTTCACCGGCATCAAGTATAACACTTTTCTAATCCCTACAATTTATTTTCCAGCACAACAGCGCGAGTAATCCAATCTCCCTATCAGAGAAACAAAACTTCGATACATAAATAAAACATAAAATTCGCCAGCGCCAAGTTACCCGATACGAGCACTGAGTGTTGCGCTCGTATGTATTTGTGGGTAAAACTGTGCAGAATGTTGTGTTATTCATGAATAAACCCTTGCTAACTGCACTTCTGGAACCGGCGTCAAATATCATTTTAATAAGCAGAAGAAATGCACTACTTTTATAACGAACATAAAATTTTACTGCTATTTTAATTGTTTTTCAAAATGTTCCACTTACAGTTTATTCTGCTAGACAAAAATAATAAACGGCAAAACAAAACAAACAGTAAAGTGCACATTTATGTACCTATGTATAAATAGAAATATACGCTAGATTTCATATTTATACAATATTTAATTTTTATTGGAATTTTTATGTAAATATTTATGATCTGATTAAATTAATTAAAAATTTAATAAGAAAAATTCGACCAACGCCGAGGACTCTATTAAAGCATCTATCCAACTAGACTTTGCGTTTTAAAATAAATATAAATAAATAAATATATCATCACGCCTTTTACCCATCACTAGGTGTGGCACTCTGCTTAAGCAGATCTCGGTAAGTGATATATTTTTTCGCGTGAAGTGCGGTTACCAGCCGTCAAATCACGGCCTCCAAAGATATTAGTGGTGGAGGAGCCACAGGGGTAGATTTTTTAAATTGGTGAAAATTGTTTGTCGGCTGTGGGGATCGAACCAGGGTTCTCAAGATCCACAGGCCGACTCGATACCACTGAGCCACCTACCCCATTAATAAATACTAATAAAAATTAAATAGGTAAATATTCACCTTAAATAACAGTGTCATCGCAGACGATTCCGATGTCAAATCTTCAGTTTATAAAAAATATAAGTAATAAAGAGAAAAGTCGATTTATGGTAGGATGCGTTTGCCCTAGTTCAATCGGTAACGCAAGTCGTATTACCTTATACCTTTAGTAACAGAGGCGGCATATGAAGCTGTTCCGGTGTCTACTGATTATTATTTTTTATTATTTTATTATTAACTTCAATTATGCATCAAAACTATAGAATTTTTATTGAAATATTTGCCATTGTCAAACATTTCTAAAATATTTTATTTTTCACTAATTACTTGCTGTTTGTTGCTGACACAAAATATATAAACAACACGATAACGACCAGGGCATAATGAACGAGCATAATTATTCATAATGCCCGCTCAGTTCATGTTTTGTTTTCATTAAATTTTATGTTTTAATGTATATACATAAGTAGTAAATTTAAAGTCAGATTTATATGATACGACTATCAACTTTTATTTTTCAAATGGGAACCTAGAATTATTTTATTAAAATAAATGTATATGAAAACATCGAAATAAATAAGATAATTGAGACATCAGAAATTATTTTTATTCGACTATTCTAGAAAGCTATGCGAACACAATGTAACAAGGTAAAATGAATGACAAAACACGTGAAGCAAATAACAAATAAATATTTGCATTGTTGTCATTAATTTTACATTGTTACAATTTGTTTAACTTCGCATAGCCACCTAGAATAATTGAATAAAAATAATTTCTGATTTCTCCATTACCTTATTTCTCTCGAATTTTTTCGTATACATTTATGACAAGTAATACATCAATGAAAAGAGAAAAAATGGCGGTTTTTATTTTAATAAAATAATTCTAGGTTCCTATTTGAAAAATAAAAGTTGATAGTCGTATCATGTAAACCTGACTTTATACAAAATATCTATATGTGTCATAAAATAGTATATTTAATATACTAAAACTTCCATATGAAGAAAATTTTTCTATTTCTTATAATAAAAAAGTTAAGGGGGGGGGGGGGGGGTTCGTCTTCGTAGAATCACCTGTATAAACTCCATAACGACCGATTCATAATGCCCGCTCCGTTCACGTAATACCACAGTTGATATTCTCAAGCTTATTACTATAATCATAATGATTGCAAATTAAAATTAATTTCACATATTCTAATGAAAAATAGAATCATGTATATATCACAGCCAAGGGCTTGATAACGTCGCCCTCGGTGCATTATTCTACATCTACATAACGTCCATTGTGCCTAAATTAGAGAAAACTGTTTCAAATAAAATTGATAAATAATTTAGCTCTCCAATAAAGTTTTTAATAAACAATAAAATGATAATAAATTGAAAATAATTTAACAGATTTCGATTCGAAAACTTATTGCCAGACACAAAATGGCAATGTGACCGAAACTGCAGAATTACTTTTTAACTTATTGACCTCTCGAGTAATATTTCAACAGATTATTTTTTGATAAGTTTGATTAAAACATACACACGTGACTATGAATAAAATATTTTATTGGTTTTAAGAAACGTCAAAAAATAATCTCTAATATAATTTACAATGTTTCGGCAGTGGAAAAAATATGAGCTGGAAATGTCAACTTGTACAATTCTACTCGTTTTCGTATTAAATACTACTGTAATTTACATAACGGATGTGAATGTGTACTTACAAGAGGAAGTCCTGTTCCCAGCATGGATTGGCGCCCTTCACTGTCACGGTGGTCGACTTGACGTGCTGGAGCTTTAACGTTACGTACGTGTTAAACTGAGCCGCTGTAAGCACAAAATATTATATTAACAATACATTCCAATTCACATTACACAATTAGTAAATGTGTATCAGGATTTCATAAGTTCAGAAGATGCATGAGAAATGAAAATAAAATGAATCTAGTCTTCCGAATTTTTAAAAACTTAAAAATGGCCAAATAGTATCTTAAAGAACGAGTTTTATAACACATGTTTTTTCGCACGCGTCTAAGTTTAAAGAACGAACCATAGGCGAGTTTTCTAAAAGTGCGATAAAAGTCTTATAAAATGAGTTATTTATATTATTTTTTCTATTTTGCGTCTTTTACAAATTAAAATTTTAAAAAATAACTGGTAACACTAATAAGCATATAAACATGAATCAGTGGTATCAAGTCGGCCTGTGGATCTTGAGAACCCTGGTTCGATCCCCACAGCCGACAAACAAATTTTCACCAATTTAAAAATCTACCCCTGTGGCTCCCTCTCCACTAATATCTTTGAGGGCCGTGATTTGACGGCTGGTAACCGCACTTCACGCGACAAAATATATCACTTACCGAGATCTGCTTAGGCAGAGTGCCACACCCAGTAATGGGTAAAAGGCGTGATGATATATTATTATTATTATTAGTAAATCAAAAAGAATTTATTTTCTAACACAAAGTAGAATAAATTTTACAAAGCTCGCTAATAAAGCGCATACGACACGTTCATCCAACTCGAACCTGTATACTCGGCGTAAATAAAGATACATACAAAAAGAAGGTTTTTTCGGATTTCATGTAAATTTATCTTGGTAATATATATATATATATATATATATATATATATATATATATATATATATATATATATATATATATATGTATAAATATATATATATATATATATATATATATATATATATATATATATATATATATATATTTATACATAATAATATTGTGTGAGAGTGAGAGTGTAATTATAGGTACAGGAAATCTACAGCTTATAATGAAAAGCTTCTCCTGCATTTATTATTTCTATCAATACCGAGACATTTTATTATTTTTAAAATCCTCAGCAAAAAAGGTTTACAAATTATTTTTAGGATCGATTTAGATTATTATATATTAAAAATTTGCTTAAATGATAAAAAAATCTATGATCTTTCTTTTTTTCATGTATAATAACAAAAGAGGTAAATTATTTTTAAAATTAATGAAATAAAAATATTTGATATCGACAGTTTTTCAATTATTCGACAATAAAAAAACAAAGCTTCCTATATCATGTATAATTAAATTATATTTAAATTATACCACAGGAGAAGATATTCGTACCTATATTGTCATGAAATATTTTCAAATAAAAACACAAAGTTAGGTACCTACTATTCAGTTAATCGACGAGCTTAAGATGTGAATTCTTTCATCACTGATTATTTTATTAATTTATAAATAACTGAACTCTACCAGTTAGTCATTTTGTATTGTTTATAAATTAGACCCTTTAGGCCACAGGAATGTTTTATAAAATATTTTTACGAAATAAAGTAAAAACATATAAACAATTAACAACACAACATCAGGGGAAAAGCAGTACAAGAACATCCGAGTATTTTTCATTCTATATCCATTGTTTTTTAACCGAATAAAAAAATAAAATTATGTTCCAAATTTAGTAAATAAATAAATTATATTTATTTAAATTACAGATATTTTTCAATTCTGTCGTCACTTAAATAAACATGAAAAATGATTTTTTAATTCACATTTTCAGCATGATTGCAATATTTCGTGTTTAGTAATCTTTCTCATTATTTATATTCAAGCATAACGCATTTCCTTATTGCAATAATTTATTTGAAATATTAACAGGCTAAACAATGTTTATGATTCGTTAGGCATGGACATTTTTCTTTCTCTCTGGCAGTAAAAAACAGTGAATGAGGCCTTCAACCTTGTGATGACCGATAATAAATTGACGTTGAGAAACATGTAATATTACACGCGAAATTTCAGCAACGTAGTTATTTTGGAAATTATTTCGAAGCTTCTTTCATTCTTTTATGATTGTATTGACATTTTCTTGAATAATTTTAAATTCAGTGTCGCTTTGTCAGTATTGTGTAAGTGTCACCATAATTGAAATTGTATTGAAAGTAAAAGAATGAAAAGAAGAGAAATATGAATTAATTTGAATATATATAAGTTTAATTAGATATAAATATTTTTACAAAAAGTTAGAGATCAATATTAGATAGATATTATAAATTTTGTGAGTAATTATAGAAACAATAATAACAATGGATGGATTACTTGGCTTGATATTCTTGTTTAATGTAACGTCGTTTCGACCCTTAGAATCTCAAGTAAATTCTGGTAGTGTACACTGGTATTGGTGTAGCATGCATCCACCTCCAATTACTTTTTACCATAAAAATGCGTTCTGTACTAGGTCAGGCATGGTTAGGGGTGTTTTTTTCAGGGGTTTCATCAGTTTTGGAGCTGGTTGAACTAAAAAAGAAAACCCTAACCATGCCTGACCTAGTACAGAACGTATTTTTATGGTAAAAAGTAATTGGAGATGGATACGAGCTACACCAATACCGTATACCTTACCATCTTTTTAATATGTAAATTATCATCATTTTGTCTGTGTTGGGACAATGCTTCTTACTTTTATAAGTCTACTAGTGACCTGAAGATGACACAAAAAAGCCGTAGAAAGTTAAAATTTTGTATTTAGGACTGTTATAACATCTAGTTGTGAACCTCCCGTTTTGGTCATTGTATAAACTTCCGGAAGTGGTACTTTAATTGAAGCCCATAATAGATTTTAAGGAAAAACTATATTAAAATAGAATCCATAACTTTTCAAATATGGTATATAAGACTACTATATCAATGGAAATAACATAATCGATTTTGGTTAAAATTGACTAACCGGAAATGATACATTACATGAAGATGCTAACAGTTTTTCTTAAAACAAATAGTATTATTTTTAATAACAACAAAGACAAAATTAATTGTCATTCATGCACTTGGTGAGACTAGGTATAATAAAAAATATTAAATAAAACTCTAGGCAAAGTCTCACAAAATTCAGCCTCCGAGTCACCTTATGAGGGCATCGTCGGAGGCCGGCCAGCACAGTTAGTAACCATGGACGCGTTTCGCTCTTGTAAGAGCTCATCAGCATGGTATAACTCACTTCTTCACCTAGAACAAAGTTCATGTGAAGAAGCTGGTAGATGGCATTAATGGTTCGACAGAACTTCTCATGTCATCTTACCGTTTGTTAGAGATCTTATTCTCTGCTGGCACAGTTCTTCGTCACCAGCTTCTTCACATGAACTTTGTTCTAGGTGAAGAAGTGAGTTATACCATGCTGATGAGCTCTAACAAGAGCGAAACGCGTCCATGGTTACTAACTGTGCTGGCCGGCCTCCGATGATGCCCTCATAAGGTGACTCGGAGGCTGAATTTTGTGAGACTTTGCCTAGAGTTTTATTTAATATTTTTTATAATACTTAGTCTCACCAAGTGCATGAATGACAATTAATTTTGTCTTTGTTGTTATTAAATTGCTATTGTGTAGCTTTTCATTTTTTTCGATAGATGGCATTAATGGTTCGACAGAACTTCTCATGTCATCTTACCGTTTGTTAGAGATCTTATTCTCTGCTGGCACAGTTCTTCGTCACCAGCTTCTTCACATGAACTTTGTTCTAGGTGAAGAAGTGAGTTATACCATGCTGATGAGCTCTAACAAGAGCGAAACTCGTCCATGGTTACTAACTGTGCTGGCCGGCCTCCGACGATGCCCTCATAAGGTGACTCGGAGGCTGAATTTTGTGAGACTTTGCCTAGAGTTTTATTTAATATTTTTTAGTATTATTTTTATTTTAGCAATAAATTCTGCAAATAAAAATTTTAGAGAATTAAATTATGCGTGTAGTAAATTAAGAATTATTAAATTAGCCTTTTGTATAAGCGAGATATGTAATTTTAAAAATTATATTTTTTCTGTTTTTTTTTTGTGTAATTAGAACAAAAAATTAGACAAAAATGTATTATCAAATTACGTCAAATATGTGCCAGAAACAAATGTAGATATAGTATAATATGTATTTTCAATTATTTATGTTTCGAACTAAAAACATATTTTGTTGATAACATATTTTATTATTGTTTTACTATTGGCGTATGTTTTTACATTTGCAAAAATTATATTTCATAGAATATTTTCCGCTCTTGAACATTCATAAATAATTATTTTAGGGATAAATGCTTTAAATAAGAGTGGTGAAAAATTTATAATTTGATATCTTTTATTCAAAACTTATTTTTCCAAAACAATTTAGTAATGGCATTATCAAGTTATAATAAAACTATACATAATTTTTATCCAACTAAATCTGACAAAACTTGAAAATATTTAATTAGTGCCAAAAAGCACCTATAAAATCTCAACCCACTACTTAACTTAATTAAAACATCACCGCTTTCAAGTACCGCGTTATAATTCACCCCAGTTAATAATCAAGTGACCGCTGAGCGCTCGCTGCGCTGCTGTTTCAGTGTTTCACTTGTTTCAGGCAACATTCAACTGTCAGCACTTGACTGCGTCGCAGCATACCGCGATGCACATCCGCGACTCCACCAGAATGCACCGGTACAATGCATTTAGAGTCGAGGCGCAATTATCAAGTTAGCCTCGGCGTGCGTTGGACATGGAAGGTAATCAAGAATGTATACACATTGAGATATATTTAAACTTGGTAAATATATGTTATAGTGGCGAGGAATCACAAGTAGGGTCAAGCTAATTTAGTTATTTGAATCTAATTTAGGGCTGGATACGAGAATGTTTGAATGATTTACAAACTTAATTGTACGGGTACATATGTTTTGTATCACTACTTACTACTGTAAAATGTAATGATGGCCACCAATCAGAACATCTGTACCAAAAGTTATAACTCATATTTTATTTACTATTCTGCACAACATAAACTTCAGCCGATTTACAAAGGAGCTTTATAATTTAGTTATTTAGTGCTAACACAAGACTTCGCCAAATACGATTATATGATAGCTTTAATTTAATACCACGTGCGTGACACTGGAATCCAGAAAAAAAGAATCATGGATTCCAGTGTCAGCTACTTGCATCCACACTCATTACGATTAGAACACAGAAATATCAAAACATTACCTATTCATTTATAATATTTCATAGTGGTCTGGTTTTTTTATTTATTTGAAAAAAAGTTTATAAAATAGTTATTTTTGTATTAAGTGCACAAAATGAGTGTTTTTTGTTGCGAGTGAGAATGTTACTTTTAGTTGAGACTAGAGATGAAAAAACTATCGATAGTACTATCGATACATCGATAGTTTTAAAAAATAAAGTACTATCGATAAGTAATTAATAGAAAAAAACTATCGATAGTATCGTTTAGTAACTATCGTTTAGTAATTATCGTTTAGTAATTATCGTTTAGTAACTATCGTTTAGTAACTATCGTTTAGTAACTATCGTTTAGTAACTATCGTTTAGTAACTATCGTTTAGTAACTATCGTTTAGTAACTATCGTTTAGTAACTATCGTTTAGTAATTATAGTTTAGTAACTATCCTTTAGTAACTATCGTTTAGTAACTATCGTTTAGTAATAATCATATAGTAAAACACATATTCGTTCATTTTCTGTAGTTTCTAAGCATCATTATTGTACAACTTTCATGTTTCTCCACTACCTGCTATTGTAACTACGCCCGCTTTCTCCGAACCTAACAACATCTGTTTTTCAAGTACCTACATTCCAAACTTCTTTGTTCACCCCAAAATCTTCCATTTTTTCCTTCTAACCAGGACAGTCTCCGCTTACCACTCATCCAGTACGCTTCACAACTCCAAAAATACTATCACAACACCACATTTCTTTTTTATTTGATCTAAATTAATATAAAAGGTGTTTCGAATTGCAATTAGTTTTTCTAATATCTTGATCTCGACAAATATATAAATTAATGTAAGAAATGATAGAAGTACATATTTGCATTTGCTTTTTATTTTTCACATTTGTAACTTCAGACATCATGTTATTAAGTCTAAATTTTAAAGAAATAAATTTTTGACATTTATTGTGTATTTCCTTATTTCCTATTTTTCCCATTTTACATAACTTAGAGCGGGTAATATTAACTGTAACAAAACCATATTCACAGAAATTATTTAGCAAACATTCCTTAATATAGAGCAACATCAACAGTTTTAAATTTTAGGGGAAGAGGGTAACATTTAAAAAATTATAAATTTTATTTTACCTCTCTCTCAAAAAAGGAACAAATTTAATAAATGATTTTAAACTCTGTATAGGCAAAGATTTTTTAATTTTGAAAAAACAATTATTTATACTTTTGTAAAAAAAATACTATCGATAAGTAATTAAAAGAAAAAAACCATCGATAGTATCGTTTAGTAATTATCGTTTAGTAATTATCGTTTAGTAACTATCGTTTAGTAACTATCGTTTAGTAACTATTGTTTAGTAACTATCGTTTAGTAACTATCGTTTAGTAACTATCGTTTAGTAACTATCGTTTAGTAACTATCGTATAGTAATTAAAACTATCGTTTAGTAACTAAAACTATCGTTTAGTAATTAAATTGACTATCGATAGTACTATCGATATATCGATAGTTTACTGATAGCACTATCGAACAATCGATAGTTGAAATTACCGATAGTTTTTCATCTCTAGTTGAGACCGCAGGTCGAGACAAAAAAGTCATTCGAACGCGCCAAAAAACAAAAATTTTGTCTACGAAATACAAGCAACATGTTTTCTGCAACTGTAAAGAATAATACAATAATTAATGATTAATTTAAATAAATTGAAGGAAAACAATTAACAATAATGTTAAATTAATACTGTTGGTCTGTTGTAACTAATGAAACCTGACAACAAATAATTTGGGAGCATGCGCAAGGTACTCATTTTGCGCACTAGAATAAGAAACAATGCGCAAAATACTCATTTTGCGCACTAGGGTACAAAATAATGCACAAAATACGCGTTGTAAATGATGAAAAAATCACGTACATCGCGTACTGATATTAATGAAAATTTCGCAAAATATTTCAAACATAACTTATTTCGAATTAATTCAAGGTTCATTTTAGTTATTACAGATTTGTGATAAACTTACTATTTATGAAATAAACGTAAAAACTAAAAGACTCATCAATAAAATTATCTATTTTATCAATAGTTTGTGTTCAGTCATGAGCTAAATTATACAAAGAAAACTCATTCTAAAACATTTATTTGAAATAGATATACATGTAGATGTGGAAAGATAGATCGATTTTAATAAAACTATGTTTCCTTTATTATTTATTATAGTTCGGGGCAGTGAAAATAATCACCAACTTTATTATAATAGCTATTTATGTAACAAGTAGGTACATAATATCCGATTATATATGAATTGCATACAAAACTTTATGTTCGACTGATACTTAAAATATGTTAATATGAAAAACTAAATTATACTCGTACATCAAGTTGTATGTTTGTTTAAAAAATATTATTTATAATTGATAAAGTGTCTACTTTAAGATTTAAAATGGATTTCATTAAATACAAAATAATTACTTCATTTATTAAGTATAATATTTATTTTTTGACATCGACAGTAGTTCAATTTAGTTTTTTTTTATCGTACAAGTCCAAGAAAGTGCTATTTTATCGACACTAAACAGTATCATAAATCGAGTAGTTATGGTGCAGTCTAACATAAAAAAATATTGGCTGGTAGCACAAGCTCTGTTTTTGCCTGTTTTAAGACCAGTATATTTGATTGTTTTAGCTATCTCTAACATGTTAAATCAGGGCTCTTAAAACACCCAAAAACAAAGCTAGTGGTACCAGCCATTGTGTTTACCTCGCCCGTGAAATGTATTTGGGGTACTCAGAATGTCATCTACCTCGGGTATTGCTTCGCCCAACAAGTTCATTAATCGATATGCCAAATTTTCATTTGACGATCTAGGTATACAAATGATAGGTAGTACTTTTAGAATAGGTATCAATAATAGTTATTTACGTGTAGAGGGTCGAAAGAGAAAGCTTACGCCTGTGGATGAAGTTTGAAGCCCGAAGCATCAGCGGAGGGCTTTCAGTCATCCAAGGGTGTAAACTATCTTTCGACGCGAGATACGGCATATTGTTTTGCGCACAACTTTTATCAAAATATATTACTAGAATTAACGTGACGGGTACAATTAATAAGATAATTTATAAACATAACGTTGCTTTCTTGTGACATTGAATAAATAAATTTAAAAAAAATATGAACTATAATCAAGGAAGTTGTATGTGGTTTGCCGAGTGACTGGTGCGGATGTGAATATGGCTCGTTGGAAATTTGGATGAAATATAAAAAGTTAACCTTATTAATGAAACTATGTTATTGGCATACTTAAACGAAATAGTTATATGTGTATTAAGAGCGTAAAGTGATTCTTTGTTACTCGAACACGGTAATTGCAGCGCGAACCGATGGCGAGAGCTGCAATAGTGTAAGAGGAACAAAGGCACTTTACGCTCGTGATACATACATAATTATTTCTATGATTGCATCTTAAAATTATTAAAAAACGTATGCGTACTGAAAATAAATTCGTTCTGTCAACTTTCAATATGACAAGTTTCTGTTTTGTTTGTATCTCTGGTAACTATTGAAATAAGCGCGCATTTATAATCTTTTTCGCGCGTTGGAGACGCGCAAAAAAGATATTTTTTGATTGTTCCACAGAAAACGTCAACTTTACGATGACAAATGAGAGCGTAATTGTCAACTTTTCATAGCAATTGTAGAAAAAGATATGTTACTAATATCATTTTTTATAAGAGCAGTAGTATAGTTCTTAATTTTTTAATAATGAAATAAAATATTAATATGATATTTTACATTTGAACAAGATCTTACCCTTTTATAGCCTACCGGGTGTACTGTTTAATCTACCACAATGATAACTAAGATGTAATGAACAATTCTGATAAGTTATATGTAAAATTATTAAATTTAATTAAATTTGTAACTCTTATTGTAATATAAAATACCTTTAGTGAAATGAATGACTTAATTTTCACATATTCAATTTTACTCTGTATATATATATATATATATATATATATATATATATATATATATATATATACATATAAATTCAAATTTTGAATTTCCAATAGAACATAAAATGTATACTTGCATCAATTATTTACTAACAAATTAAACAAAATAATTTCTCAAAAATGTAAGTAAGATAATTATGTAGCTATTTATTATATTAATATGATTTTAAAAGAAAAATTTTCTCACGCTCGCCATTGAGAGAAATATCTTAGTCTTTATTTTTATAGTAAAACAACTTCTAGATTAATCAGACAGACAAAGGTAACTATGTTTAAGAAACTAAATTCGGTCATGGTGCACTTTTTTTAGGACGGTTGTATTCATGAAATAAGTAAATAATAATAATTCATAATACCCTATAAACAGTATTTGTGCGAGCAGTCGAGGCGAACGGACGTGTGACGAGTGCCAGTGCTGTGAAGTGCGATTACTTAATATTAACCATTAATTAGCTAAATTTAATAATTAAATTATTTAATTAATTTAAGTTATATCATATAGCTAACAATAAATAATATAAAAATATAAAATGCCAGAAACTAGTGGCGGTACAACCAACGTTCTTTATACAGACGTAACTGTAACATGTTCTCCCGCAACTATAACTAGTGCAACGAACATCTACACCTCACCGATTACTACATCAACTCCATTTGAGTTAACACCAAACAGTAGTACACTAACTGCTATTTCAACTCCAAGATCTTGGACCCCCAATGATATATCCTGCATCCAAACACCAGATATGTCTTATTCGTATTATATACCAAATAATACACAACAACCCATCATTACCACACCGGTAATAGGTACTCACATAAACCAACCACGGATACCAAAGTTTTCATGGCAAAATGTCACAAGGAAGAGAGGAAGAACCGAAAATGCAAAAATTGAACAAATATATAAAAGAAGTAACACTACTCAAAATAACAACATACAAACCTCCAATAGATTCACCGCCTTGAGTAATGATACAGACATGGAACAACAATACGATGAAGAAAGCTCAACCAACCAAGGAACAGAAGAACAAAACAAGGAACTGAAAGGAGAACCCAAACCTCCCCCAATATATGTACAAGATGTAGAAAACTACCCAGCTATGATCGCAAGCTTGAAAACAACTATTACCGAAAATGACTTCATTTGTAAAACACTATCTAACAATGTCGTCAAAGTAAACACTAAAACGTCAACAGCATACAGAAAATTAGCTGCACTACTAAATCTACACAATATAGCCTTCCACACCTATCAACCCCGACAAGAAAGATCGTATAGAGTCGTTGTAAAAAACCTGCATCATTCAGTAGCACCTGACGATCTAAAAGAAGCATTGGAAAACAAAGGATTTAAAATACGCAATATCGTAAATATACGCAGCTGGAAAACCAAACAACCGCTACCAATGTTCTTTATAGACCAGGAACCGAACGAAAATAATAAAAAAATATACGAAATACAGTACCTATTAGGAACAAAAATTACGGTGGAAGAACCGCGCAAGAGAAAAGAAATACCACAATGTATGAGATGCCAAGAATACGGTCATACAAAATCGTATTGCACTAAGCCATTCAATTGCGTGAAATGCGCTGGAAACCACCAAACCTCCAATTACAGGCAACCTAGAACCAATACCCCAAAATGTGTACTGTGTGGTGGAGCCCATCCAGCAAACTATAAAGGCTGTACAGTATACCGCGATCTGCAGAAGTCAAGAGGTAAAATTACCTTAAACAATTCTAACAACAAGATAGATACAACAGAAACTCGACAATTCAGAATTAACAATATTGAATTTCCCAAACTTAACCCTTTGGTTAATTACTCTCAAGCAACGCGAAATGAGAGAACACATCTAGATACCCAAAACAGCAATAATACTACACTAGAAAACTTTCTCAATAAATTCGAAATGTTAATCCAACAGCTAATGAACCAAAATGGAATCATCCTTAACCTGCTCACCACGCTAATAAATAAAACCAAAAATGACTAGTAACTATATACGAATCGCATTATGGAACGCTAACGGTCTTAAACAACACAAACAAGAAGTAGAAATATTTCTACACGACCAAAAAATCGATATATTATTAATTTCGGAAACACATTTCACTGAAAGAAACTATTTTAAAATTAACAAATACAAAGTCTACCACACAAACCATCCAGACGGCACAGCTCATGGAGGTACAGCAGTCATCATAAATGAAAAAAAATCCGCACTACGAAATAGAAAAAATTGAAAAGAACCATATACAAGCAACAAATGTCAAGATCAAGGAGGCAAATGGAATATTAGTAGTAGCCGCAATATACTGCCCACCAAGGTACTCAATTAAACAAGAAGAATTCGAAGAAGCTTTTGAAATACTAGGAAACCGTTTTATAGCTGCAGGAGATTATAATGCTAAACATCCCAGATGGGGATCCAGGTTAATTAACCCTAAAGGCAGACAACTTCAAGCCGCAATGCTAAACAAAAGATACGATCATGCGAGCACCGGCAAACCAACATATTGGCCAACAGATCCAGCAAAAACTCCAGATGCCCTAGATTTCTTTGTTACTAACAGAATATCCTCAAGTTATATAAAAATTGAGGAATGCTTTGATATTATGTCAGATCATTCTGCTGTTATAGCTACATTAAATTCGACAATAATACATAAAGAAAAAAAACCTATCCTTACAAATAAAAGAACAAACTGGACAGCATTCCGAAACTATTTGAACGACAACACAGAAATAAACATGTCATTAAAAACAGAAGAAGAGATCGACGATGCAGTTGATTTACTAACAAAAAACATCCAACAAGCCGCCTGGATATCAACGCCCGTTAATAAACCTAGTATCGAAGCAATCTCAAACTACCCCAAATACGTTAAAGAGAAAATAGCCGAAAAAAGAAAGGTCAGAAAAAAATGGCACTTAAACAGAATACCCAGCGACAAGGCTCTACTAAATAAACTAAATAAGGAAGTAAAAACATTGATATATGAAATAAAAAATGAATCGTTCCAAAACTACATTAGAAATCTTTCGCCGAACGCACAAAACGACTACACATTGTGGAAAGCTACAAGGAATCTAAAAAGACCACAGAAAACGTGCCCTCCAATCCGGAAATCCGACCTTACCTGGGCTAGATCTGATAAAGACAAAGCAGAAACATTTGCGGAATATCTGTCAAAAACGTTCACACCCCACCCATCACAAGCTACAGACGAAGAAGAAGAAAAAATACTCAGATTCCTAGATGTCCCACTGCAACTATCTCCACCAGTTGAAAATCTCAAAACCGAAGAAATCATAAATGAAATAAAATTCCTAAATAACAAAAAAGCACCTGGACACGACCTCATTACTCCAATAATATTAAAAAACATACCTGAGAAAACCCTTACCTCCATAACACATATATTTAATGCAATACTCAGAATGCAATACTTTCCACTAATGTGGAAACTCTCCCATGTAATATTAATAATAAAACCAGGCAAACCAGAACATGAACCTTCTTCATATAGACCCATCTCCTTACTCCCATGCCTCTCTAAAGTCCTTGAAAAACTAATCCTGAAAAAACTAAAATTTGAAATGGAAGACAATAATATAATACCGGAACACCAGTTCGGCTTCAGAAACGAACACTCGACTATGGAGCAAATACATAGAGTGACTAAAGAAATAGAAAGAACACTAGAAGAAAAAAAGTTTTGCTCAGCCGCATTTTTGGATGTTAGTCAGGCCTTTGACAAGGTCTGGCACCCAGGACTATTATATAAAATTAAAGAAAAACTACCATCACAATACTATCTGCTAATTAAATCTTACCTCACGGATAGGAACTATCAAGTAGTACACGAAAATTACCATTCACAATCATATCCTATCAAAGCGAGCGTGCCACAAGGCAGCGTACTGGGCCCCATACTATATCTTCTGTACACAGCAGACTTACCATGTCACGAAAAAACAACAACTGCAACCTTTGCAGATGATACCGCCATACTGGCAATTGATGAAAACCCAAATGAAGCTTCCAGACTACTGCAAGTCACACTCGATCAAATTGAAGAATGGGCGAAAACCTGGCGAATAAAAATAAATGAAGACAAATCAACACATACAACCTTTACAATGAAAAGAGACACATGCCCAAAAGTTTATCTTAATAACAAACCTCTTCCACAAAAGAGCAATGCAAAATACTTAGGAATGAGTCTAGATAGAAGACTAACATGGGCACACCACTTACAGACAAAAAGGAAACAAGCCGATATTAAGATAAAGAAAATGTACTGGCTGCTAGGTCGAAGATCTAACCTATCTCTTTCTAATAAAATTCTTTTATACAAAACAATAATTATACCCATCTGGTCATATGGAATCCAATTATGGGGCTGTGCGAAACAATCCAATACCAATAAAATACAAAGACTGCAAAATAAAACCCTAAGATCTATCGCAAATGCGCCCTGGTATGTTAGCAACAATACGCTACACAAGGACTTGAACATTAAAACGGTGCAAGAACAAATAAAACTCTATTCAGAAAAATATGAAAAAAGACTTGACCACCACCCCAATAATTTAGCCATCAACTTACTAAATAACGCAGAGGACGTAAGAAGATTAAACAGAAGAAAACCTCTGGACTCCTAACCCAAACAAATTATATTATGTATTAAGAGGAACCATCACTGGATGGCGACCTCTCCAAATGAAATGTAAATAATTATTCTTACAATGTATTATATCAAATTTGCTGGTTAGCCCAGAGCGGCTAGTTGTAAATCAAAGTAACAAATAATAATAAAAAAAAATAATAATACCCTATAAAAGCATACCGTTTAATAACAATTTAAACCGTAATGATCAAAAACAAATAAAACAATTCTGTTCATAAGCGTGTTATGTGTGGTATTGTTCTGAACACACTACTTGTATATTTGTGTTTATGAATAAAAAACAAATATATTACCAAATTCACAAACACACACACTATACATACAATGCATACACTGCAGTAGCATATGAATGCAACGAGGTGGTATGTAAGAACGCTGCCGTTTTGTGTAACGACTGTTTTTATGAACCGAAAGCCACTTTTAAACAATATACGTACATACTTCTGGAAATTATTTTACATAAAACTGCAACAGATATTTTACTTATATGTATCGTACTCCATACAAATCTAAAAAACTTTGCGTAACAGACATAAATATTTAGTTAAAAATAAATTCATTGTAAATATATTAATTCAGCTAATAAAGCAACAAAAATTTATTCTCGTAATGATATTAGAATTTCTCATAATACTATTTTACCTTATTAAAAGATCTGTGAAATTTTGATTTATCATACTAATTAAATTTCAGCTGTTATGCAAATTGTTTCTTTGACGAACATGCGACAAATATAAAGAAAGAAAATTAAATTGAGATAAACCTCGCAATATTCTCAGAATTCTGACTTTGCAAAAAATAAAAATGTATATATATATATATATATATATATATATATATATATATATATATATTCTGCTTTATTGTACAATACAGTATAGAATAGAAAGCCGAGCATATTGACGCAATAGCTCTAATATTTTGTATCATTTAAACTTTTTTTATGGTTTTAGATTATTGCATATCTAGTAAACCTACCGATATAATTTCTACTAGTTAAATAATCTAAACAATAGAAATAAACAACAAAATATTGAAAAATGATAGTATACCTATTTTATTTATTTATTTATATTACGCTGTACAACAGGAATTTAATCCCAATTACAGTACAGGGTCCGCACTCACCGAGCCGTAGTGTTATAGTTTATATAATTTTTAGCTTGAGTGCGATTCGAACTCGGGATCTCCGGATCCGAATTCCGTATCGCTATCTACACCACCGTACTGACGGACTTTTGCAACTATCTGTTAATTAACGGCCAGTTAAAAATTTTAACTAATAAAAATACATATGTAAATGAATTTTTTATGTTTTATTCGGTGCTATATCTGTTTTATTGGCTAAATTTTTTAACGACTCATTAAAAATTAATAGGCAGGTTATAGAATCTACCTACATTATTTGTATTATTAATTAAATATGAATTGGTATTGATTCGAACTGTGGATTTGAGAACTACATATTATTTTTAGAAAATAAAGCTAGTAGTTATAGCTACATTTTTAAATAGTAGTAGCTATAGCTTCACAACTTTTTTTAAATAGCCTGGTCTGCGATTGTCCGTCCGCCGATTTAACCAGTCCACCACTGACTATTACCATATTAAATACATATTCTTTTATTCTATTGATTACAATAATTAACGATGTTATATAAGATCACGAACCGATCTGATTGTGATAGAGCAGCGAAAGAAAACGGCTAATGAGTCACACGAATGTTGCGATCTAGGAATTAACCAGTTTTTACAAATCATACCAATATGGCAAATAATGTTGATGTTATCAAGTTGAATAATAAAGAGAAAAAGGACTGAAACCGGAGAGCTATGAACTCCGATCATGCTCTAAACCAACTAAGCTATATTCGCTGTGATTCAAATCTGATGTTATTCGAAATTTTCTCTTTATTTTTGTTATGTTTCAATGGCAAAAAAAAACTTGGTATAAAGTCTGCAGCGATACTATTATAAGGTCTTGCTGATATCTTAATTTTTGTCCTTATAATTTCATTGTTACATATTTACTTTTAAAAATAGTAATTTAAATTATGACATGATGTCTCTCGTACCTACAGTATCTTAGGATTTATATACTTTTTTATTTCAACATGCAACTTAGGAGCAATTATATCCATGACTACACACTATGGTGTTCTTTATTTTGGCTAAGTTGGAAGTAGAAAGAGTGAAAAATGGATTTTTGTGGTAGTTTGTAAATCCGGATTACTAACATATGACGTTCTATAAATTTATAGAACGGTAAAATTTACGTTGGTTAAGATATTTTCCCGGCTTATGTATTTCTACATTTCCTAATATCAACAATTTTAAGATTGAATTTGTTTGAAGCTCAGACGAACATTTGATATATGCAGCATAGATTGAGAAAGCTACTCGTATATTATAGCGCGCACCTCGCCTCAAACACCTGGATCCCTGACAAACTTTGTGATTGTAACTATAGCCTTTAAGACAAGTTGTTAATTTTTTAAGATATGCTTAGATTTTTTAATTTAATTAAAAAAAATTAAAATTTTATTAATTTAAAATCAACATTTATTAAAATGCTGTTATTTTTTGACAGTAGTGTGCATACTATTTTCATTTTAAACAGGAGGGATCTGCATAACACGATTAAACGTCCCTGTCCAATATAACTACAATGAAATCTATTAGTGCGGTTACCCCAAATCACTTAACGATGGTCACAATAGGTAAATTTTTAAGGGTCATATTCAACCTAAAATTATTATTTTTTTTCCTATGATTGACCATTTAAAAATTACTAATTCGGATTAAATTATCCAATTAGCAGTTATGTTACTCAATAAGAAGATTAAATATCCTGTACTGAATCAGACTGAGTAATGTATGTAAATGTTTAGATTATGTTTGTATATAATATGTATAATTATATTATAATTGTATCGTATGAATAAGGAAATATACTTATTTAAAGATTGTATTTTTTTTTGTTTTTATTATACACGTACCGGCGAATGGAGCTATATAACTCTGTGCGAACCTTGTGACACCAGTTATAATGGGTCATATTTTCATAAAAAAATAAATAAAAATAAATATATCATCACGCCTTTTACCCATCACTGGGTATGGCACTCTGCCTAAGCAGATCTCGGTAAGTGATATATTTTTTCGCGTAAAGTGCGGTTACCAGCCGTCAAATCACGACCTCCAAAGATATTAGTGGTGGAGGAGCCACAGGGGTAGATTTTTTAAATTGGTGAAAATTGTTTGTCGGCTGTGGGGATCGAACCAGGGTTCTCAAGATCCACAGGCCGACTCGATACCACTGAGCCACCTACCCCATTTTCATTTTGTAAACATAATTGCGGTACATTTAATCGTTTTATGCCGATCCCTCCAGTTTAAAATGAAAATATTATAAGCATGGAAATGATTGACCATACGTTGCATGTTAAAATAAACTCACCGATTTTTATAACCCCTGGAAAACATATAAAAGTAAAATTGACCCAATGTACGACAGTCCTACTTACCTACCTCATAATGTATGTGCAATTCTACTAACTGTCAGAAATATGTATTTACATATTTAAGTTGTTACAATTACAAAAATTTAATTAGTGACAGCAACTCAAAGGAGTATATGTACTCAATTTAACTGAATGTACTCGATTTAACTGAAATACTAATTAATTCAATTCAGATAAATGGAAAACTGTCTGCATTAATTTTCACTTCCTTGTACGAAGTAAAGGAAGTATTGTAATCGCGAAAATTTTCGGTTCTCAGATTTGAGAGGAAATATGTATCTCGCATAACTCAAAAACGGTAAGCCGTAGAAAATTGAAATTTTATATTTAGGACTGTTATAACATCCAGTTGTGCACCTCCCTTTTTGGTCATTATATAACTTTCGGAAGTGGTACTTTACTTGAAGCCTATAATAGATTTTCATGAAAAACTATATTCAAATATAATTTAAAACTTTCCAAATTTGGTATATAAGACTACTATATCAATAGAAATAACATAATAGATTTTGGTTAAAATAGACTAACCGGAAGAGACACGTTATATGAAGCTGCTAACAGTTTTCCTTGAAAAAAAAATGGTATTATATTAATTTTAGAAATAAATGCTGCAAATAAAAGTTTTAGATAATTAAATTCTGCGTCTAGCACATTAAGAATTTTTAAAATAGCCTTTTTCATAAGCGAGATATCTAAATTTAAATATTATATATTTTTTGTTTTTTTTTAAATTAAATTTGCTATGGATTAGAACAAAAAATAAAAGATTTAATGTCCAAATATGTGCAATTAAAAAATTATCTATAGTTTAATACGCGTACAAGGAAGTCATGTGGTGTCCACATCAGATTTTTATTTATAGCTTTAAACAAAATTCCTCAAAAATTATCTCAATTTGTTATACTTTTAAAATTTCTCCTTTATCAACATAAACTCAAACCTCAACATTCTATCCTCTCCGCCACGTGAGTGAGATTTCAAGGCCGCCGCGATTTGGTTTATCTCCGCATCCCTGCAGGCGTTCTTGCTTGCGGTGGCGGTGGCGGCGGTGATGGCGGCATAGGCAGCAAGGATTCGCCGCATAAATTACTTAAATACTTCGCTCTCGTTCCACACCAACAAAAATGTATTGAAATTTCAGATTCCGATCCGGGATTAGATTTCGATATTTCAACGCATGAAACAAGTGAGTTATGTTGATATCATATGAAATATAACACACAGGTATTTTGATATTGTTATACGAAATATTTTGGTAACCGAAATACGATTTTTTTGTGAATTGGGCGATTTTCGTATACTGATATTGTTAATATTACTTATTAATAGAAATGGGAATTTTAGTATTATCATCTATTTTTCTATGGCAATAATATCTTTGAATTATGTTTTTAGTTAAGCTGAAAATAATATTTGATAATAATATTGGAATATCAATATAAAGCTTTATCGACAAAGGTGATTAAAACATGACAATATTTCGACCTGAGATTTAGGCCATTATCAAACAGAAATTACACTATTAAATTAGTGAAAATATCATCAATAGTCAACATATATAGTTATTTACAATCTTTGTCAACAAAGCCAATAATACAACGATTTATATACAAATATCAATATTGTTATGAATAATATCTTGTTTAAATCAAAATGTTTTCACTTAAGCTTACATTTATTTAGTTTGTTTTGCTTAAATACAAGTTATTTTGGAAAAATGATCCTAATTATCAAATTTTATAACTTAAATTCATTTTTTACGATTTTCTAGATTATTCGGTTATTTTTCTGAATTCTCACAGATATTTTAAATTTTGGAGTTGAAATCAATCTTGTACAGCTATATTCATTGTGCATACATACACAGTAGAGAACCAGGGCTTGTTCTAGGGGCAGACAACCCAGACATTTATCCGGGGTGGCAAATCTAAAGGGCGGTATTTTTAATGCAAATGTGACAAAATATTGATAAGTTAAATAACCAAATACTCGGTACTTGTCAATTTTTTTGCTATTTTATTGCAATATACATTTCGTATTTAGAGGCCATTCACATAATACGTCACGCGTTTTTTTGACTTTTTAGCCCCCTCCTCTTGTTACACTACGTTACACATATGTAGTTGACTCCCTCGTGTTACATAACAAAAAAACAAAATTCAATTTTCAAAGTATATAATGAATGACTGATCAAATTGCACAGAAATTGTCGTAACAACATACTTGTATATTGTATGACAAAAAGTCACCATATTGTTTTCGCAGCGTTTCAAACGCGAAAAATTTAAATACAATGTACGTGACGTAACTTATGATGACCAACCCCTCTTCCTTTATGTCACATTTCGTCATACTTCCTAACTGTTGATATTTTAAAAAGAAATGTAAGTAAATATTCACAGAAAATTTAAATATTGACATGAAGTGGTGGAAAATATTTTAGAGATTTAAAAATTCTTGCGAGATTGTGCGATTTATTTAAAATCAATGAAACTTTGCTTACCTTGTGCTCCAACATAACGGGCTTTTTTCACTGAAACAAAAGAAACATTACGTTAGTATTTTTACCTATAATACGTTATACAAATGTCGTTAATTCAAACACAGGCACACTGAACAAATCACGCAATATCGTATATAAATATTTTCAGAAAAAACTATTGTTTATGTTTGTTTTTTAACTTAAGATAATAACATTCTACTTTTTCTTCTATAACATTAATAACTATAATTTTATCGTACTACTAATTCCAATTATCATTAAATTTTATATTTTATACTGTACTGTGCAATAAAGTAGAATGTTTTATACATATTCTGCTTGCAAACGTTTCTTTTATTTTAAAATGTGATTTAACAATAATCACAAAATTATCTTTCCTGTTGATGTTGATTATATAAGATTTATAGAATAAACTATTTTTATTCCCATAATAAATGCTGTTCTCTATTAACATAAATAATTGTTGATCGTAATGGTTATGTACACCACTAGAACCCATTATACCATTAAACGGATAACATATAGTATTAGCATTAAGGTTTTATGTACCACAAGACTACAATTAATAAAGAAAATGTGTTGTTTCGTTTTTCCACTAACGATAAAAACCATTACAGCCAACCATACGTCGTATGTCGTATTGTGAAGAAGCAACTCTTGAAACCTATTTAAATGGCAATAAATTTCATTGTGTACTATTCGAATGGATTTTAAATAAAACGTAATTTATAACTGTCCCATAAAATACGTATTAGTGTCACATTACGATCCATTATCTCAATTTCGTCAACATATAAAAGCGAACGGAAGGCGGCGGTGAATGAGCGACAAAAGAATCTCTATAAAAACTCGACAAAAGAACAACAACGTTGTAAAAACAGGAACACGTGACAAATAAAACTGGTAATAAATGAAAGACATCGCGACATCGCTTCAGCCCTCACGCGAGCCGTATGTAATCTTCTGCTGACGAATGCCGCGTGACGTCACACGCGACGTGTGAACTGTTCGTTCGTCAACTGTCTTCTCGTTCGTACTGTACTGTTTCGTTTCCGACTCTCGTCTGTTTTATAGCGCTTGCTGCTCAAAACAAATGCAGCTACCTGCCTTTTTATCGCCCAGCAAAAAATCTATATTATTATTTCAACAGTAAAAAACGTATTTCTACCACGTTTGTATTTTTCTCAGAGGAAATCGTGGAAATATAGTTGATTTAAAGGTGTAGTAAATAGCAATCCACCGCTGCCACCAAATGATGTTATGTACACAAGTTTGTATTTCAAGATTTGTAAAAATGACTTTACGTTGTAGTAGTTTACTAATGTAAATAAGGAATTATCATGAGAAACGAGTTTTCCACTATTATTGCTTCATTGTTTTTTACTTCCTTGTACGAAGTAAAGGAAGTATTGTAATCGCGGAAATTTTCGGTTTTCAGATTTCAGCGGAAATATCCATTTTTACCATCCCTGAATCCATTTTGACTAATTTCGTCATGACGTCTGTACGTACGTTCGTAGTAGATTTTAGTTAAAATGAACTAACCGTAAGTGATACATTTACATGAAGCTGTTAACAGTCTTTCTTGAAAAAAATGGTATTATTTTGATTTTAGATATAAATGCTGCAAATAAAAGTGTTTTGATACGCATGATTACATGCATTTAATCTCTAATCAAGTATAAATTATTTATTTATTATATATATATTTCTTTATTCATTTTTTACAAATAATAAGCATAACAAAAAACTAAATTAAAAGTTTCACTCAATGACTTTTGTGACATTTTTTTATGACTTCTTTTTTGATTAATCTCTAATCAACTATAAATTATTTATTTATTATACAGGGTGGTGAATCTAATTGCGCACCATAGCGTTTGCAATGCTATTTTTAAATGTTCAATTATTGGCTTCCCTAATTATTTTATGCAAAAAAGCTTCAAATAAAAGTTTTAGGGCATACATTTCTGCATCTAAATCAATAAACATAATTTCTATTACATGCTTTGTAACGACAGAAATTAAATATTAAAATGTCGAAAGTTATGTTGAAAATACAGCCATGGAATTGAACAAAAAATAAATAAATGCTTGGCGTTTTAACGTCAACGATTGACAGATAAAACGGCCAACGTTGTCGTTTTGACAGATAAAACGCCAAGCATTTATTTATTTTTGTGCATGTAATAGAAATTATGTTTATTGATTTAAATGCAGAAATTTATGTCCTAAAACTTTTATTTGAAGCTTTTTTGCATAAAATAATTACGGAAGCCAATAATTGAACATTTGAAAAATAGCATTGAAAACGCTATGGTGCGCAATTCGATTCACCACCCTGTATATTTCATTATGAAAAATATTACAAATAATAATCATAACGAAAAACTAAATTTAAATTTTCCATCAATTACTGTTATTATATTTTTATGACTTCCCTTATGATTAAGGTATCTAGGACCAAATGAATGAATGTAATTGTAGATTTGTTGCGTGTTGAATATACCCAGTGCGAGGAATAAATGAGCTTGTATGAAGAAGATATGAATATTATTGAAGCGAAAAAAGAAAGGTTAAAATTAGAACATTTGATGTAAATTGGTTATTTGATGAATTTAATGAATATTGCAAAAAATTCTTCTATCCTTGTTGTTGCTCCAAAATGATCGTCAGATATTGTTATTGTCCTTGTGGATTTAAATACTTTTTAACATACCGTTTCCAATTTAAAATGCAGAGCACGTACTAAAAAAATATCACATTTATCGATTGCAATTTTGTCGCATATTAATAGAGTCGCCGCAGTTAACAATGTCGTAATACGACATTCGTTATATAAGTTTATGAATATAATTTCATCACGGAGAGGCACATTAAAATATTCCAAGGTTTACCTACCCCTGTTGTATACGTACTTAACTAGTCTTAAAACTGGAAAAATGTAAATACATATATAATATAATCCGTTGAATGCGAATGGTAATTTATGATACCTATTTCTCGGGTTGAACTATGTTTTTCGTAAATAAATTCAAATATTTTCAAGTTGGCTTTGTGAATAATTCTAACTTCATTTACTGCTTCGTTAGGGCATGACGTATACACACGTCAAATGCCCTGAGCTTATAATTTTAACAATGAGCTGATAACGTTTACATACATCATGATTAGTTATCATATTTTAATGACAAAAATATAACTTATAGTTAATGGGAGTCTTATATTTAAACTAAATAAATATTTGACAATTACTAAATCAATTTTTTATAAATCTAAAATTTTTATGAAATCTGCCGAAACAAAAGCAAGCGGTTCTTACTTAAAGGCACAACATAAAGTAGGACAAAAAGCTCTTTTCTTCTACTTTTAGTTAAATATTATATGTTTTTTAGTTAAGTATAATAGTTTTTTGCGAAAAATGTTTCGATCTATGATAACTTTGGTAACAACGATATTTATATATAATTTATTAGTAACGTAGATCATTAATACCAGATTCCATTAAGTAAGTATCATCCCACATTTCCTGCCTTATACACCATAATCGATCTCCACCGGTAAATTAATATCCGTGTTTAAAGGTAGAATGCTAAACACGTTTTAATCTGAGTTGGCGGTGGTCGCTCACAACCAACCTGCGTCGACTTCATCCCAGTATGCGGGATATGCAACCCTCATAAAGTTACCCCTACTCGCTCTGCAACCCGTTACACACCAACACCCGCCAATCCCGCTACCCGCCACTCACCGAGTCACGCTGCTAGCATATATATATCAGGGGTAGGCAGGAAGTCGACCGGCTATCGAACTTCCGCGAGAGGAGAGAAAGAGAGAAGTGCGGCAGAGGCACATCAAACGAGAAGGTGAGATGTGAGATGTTGTAGAGAGACTTACAGTCGTGGAAGTTGGAAGCCCCAGGGAACGACTCGACTGAGGTAGGAGCGTCAAACTAGTTACGTCAGGACAATTAAAGTTTCAAAGTTTCTACGAGTGCTATAGTTTTTGGGAAAATATTTTACATGATTTATAAATAATCGCACCTGTTTATGTTTCCTTTCCGTTTACGTATCTATAAAACCCAACAATTTATAACTGACAAATTATTACAGTTGAGATGACTTAGTTACGTAGAGCGGATGTCAATTGAAATATTAAGAAAAAGCTGCGGGGCCAATCGTCACGCCTTTTACCCATTACTGACTGTGGCACTCTGCCGAAGCAGATTTCGGTAGGTGATATATTTCTATGCGTGAAGTGCCCCGAAGATGTTAGTGATGGAGGAGCCACAGGGGCCGATTTAATTTAGTATATATATATATATATATATATATATATATATAACAAACTAAGTAATGATTAATAAACATTTAGATATTGTCTTTATAGAAATAATTTTTAATACTACAGAATTTCTGAGTAATTATATTTATCTAGTAGAGTAGTTTTAAAAGGTAAAAAGTCTTTAAAAATGTTTTTATACCCAATATTCCAGACAATATATATTAAGTTTGAATCTGAATGAGGCATATAATCATATTGACACAGGTAACTTTGTAAATACATTTTATACTAAAGTAAATATAGATACGGTTGCATAATATGTGTTAGCTAACAGTATGTTAAAAAACAGCAATGGCTAAAATTATTTACATCGCATTTTACATATTTTTTATTATAATTAATTAATACGAGCATTAACATATTTATTATTTATTAAATAACAATGGTAGATTAATATTTGTAACAAATAATTATTGGTTTAATGCCCATACTATAGAAATAATAGCTCTTTAAATTATAGAACTGTCAAAAATTTTGACATTTGTATTGTTTTATTCTAATTCAACTTTCTCACATAGAATTTTATGCTATTTTTGATTAAAATATGTAAAAAATACCAATCGTCTCATATAAATAATATAATCATGAATTAACTAATCATTTCTATTTTCAAATTTAACCTGTAATGTACCAGTAATTTCAAATATATTGTAACAATATCCTGGAGTGTAGCGATGACAATATTATTTATAGGTATCGATATTATATCAGAATTGGTATCGATATTGGAATCGATACCACACCAAGTATCAGATACTCTGAAGTATGAGTATCGGTATTCATCTTCTTCCCTTTACTCTTTACACCCAAAATCTAATACGAATTCCTTATTTCTGTTAAGTAAATCACCATTCCTTTCATTTCTTTGTATTCTTATCAACCTCATCATTTTTGCCATCTGTTTACATCTCTTCATCCCGAATTCTTCTATTCTTGATTCTCAAGTTTTCCTCGGCCTTTCCCTTCTTTTCCTTTTGTCTATGCTTACAGATTCTACTATATTTTTTTACTAAACTATTTTAGTCCATTCTTAATATATAACCAAATGTGAACTGTTTTTGTTCAATCCTCGTAATTAATCTACATGTCGATTTGTTATGTCATATCAGTGTCAGTATTAGAAATTTATAAAAAGAAAAATCTTTTAGTATTTAGATATAATATACACCATTATAGTAACCAAGTTGCACATATAATGTCACTACTCTCTATATATTTGCATCAGCCACTGATCGACAATTTCGAGAATTACCAATTTTTAGTAGCTGGAAAAAGTGTAAAATTTTATTAATATTAATACCTTAAAACTAGTATTGGTATCGATAAAATATTGAAGGAAAAAAGGAAAATATTTGATATCGACCTTATCGAAATATCCTTAAACACATGTACAGTTTAGAACGAGTGTGAAATTCGTTAGGTTATATAAATTAATCTGACAGTTTTAGTTCGAATATCTTAGAAAACTGAAATGTTTGTGTATTTTATCGTGAAAACTGATTATATACATAAGTAACTTGAGCATGTGGTTCATCATCTGCCGCTAGAAATTGTATTCTTAGGCGAAACTTGTTGATAGTGATCCCAAAATGATATAAGTATTTTGGGGTAGAAAGTCTTGTCCATCGACTTAACGACAACAATTTTTAACAGTATAAACGGAGTACAAATAAGTTTGGACAAGGCTGGTTTATTAGAGTATATCAGTGTGATCGAATGAACGAAGAGAGTAAGAAAAAGATAAAGGAAATATAAAAGTAAAAATAATAATTCACTTTCAAAATAAGTTCTGACGACCTACTCATTCATTTTCAGTTTTAACTATAGTGTCTAATTGCAATTGTATGGAATTGACTTAAAAAAAACCAAGCGCAGTGGCCGCTTCCTTCTTATGTAATTTTGCTAGATTCGTTGTGAGAGGCGTAAGTGAAAAATTAATAAAACAGGTGTATAGAAGCGAATGGATGAATGCAATTTAACGTTTGTTGCGTGATGAAAAATTCCGAGCGTGAAGAATAAATGAGTTTGTATGGAGGGAACGTGAATGTGGTTGAAGCGAATATGTATAAATTGCACAAAGGAATGGTCACACTCCACATACTTTTCGCCAGTGTTGCCAGTTTGGGATAGTTTTCATTAGATATACGAGTAGCTAACCAAAATATCGTTTCAAGTGCTAAATTTAAAAAAGTGGATAGCGTATTTGCCAGCTTATTTTATCATTTTGATTAATCAAAGCATTTAGTTCTAACCGTTTACCCATTATTGAGTCTGGCACTCTGCCGAAGGAGATCTCTGTAAGTGATATTTATGTGTGTGAAGTACGGACACTGACCCTCAATTCACGGCTCCCAAAGATGTTAGTGGGGATGGAGCTACATGTGTAATTTTAATATTAAGTCGCTATATACATATAATTTTCGTTAATTTATTTATGTAATTCGTAGTTACAATATTTTATAAAAAATACACTTTTGATTCGTTATCAGATAATTTCTTAAAATCTTTCATATAATGGCTTGCGAGAAGAAAATTAAGAAACAATTCAATTGTGATGAAATTATTAACACAGTTTCTGATAAAAGTAAACGGAAAAAAAGAAGGGAAGATAAATAAAGTAGTTAAATGAATACATAAAATTTGAATCAAATATGTTATATTTTTAATTTAATTAGGAATATACTTTTGTGGTATATTTTTCTTCATTTATAAAATAAAATAAATAATTTACATATTCTTTCCTTAATTTGTAATAAATTGAATAAATGTTTTCATTATTATGCCTTTGAACTGGGATTTAGAAGTTATTTTTATTTTGTAATTATATTAATTTTATATTTGAGTTTCAATACCTAATATGTAATGTGATATGTGCGCCGCGAAATTATTTTCTTGCTTTGTAGTTGCCATTTCGCCTCTGGCACCAGTTGTTTTTCGCAAAGTAAAGTACAGAAATATAATAATGTAGAGATTATTGAATTTAATAATTATAAATCGTAATTTTTCATTTCGTTTTATTTCATTCGTGTAGTTTTTGTGTTTATTTTATTTCATTTATAACTTTAATCGTAATTTTTTATTCACTTTTAATTTAATTTAACCTATTTTAATATAATAATTTTCAAACTAGTATTGCATGTGTTTCATTTTATTCCAACCACATCATATTATGATACATTTGAATAAAAAATAACTTTAAAATGAAGGAGGACATACGAGTATGTTCACTTAATAAATGAAATCAAAGAATTACAACATAAAAACAACAACACAACACGTAAACTACTTCCACTTACATAATATTTATAGTATAATTTATTATACCATTACTTCGAACAACACAGACTTGAACACCAGTTATAAATACATTAAATATATAATAGAAATACATGCTTGAAACGTTCCTAACGAAAGATACGAGGGTCGTTCAATAAGTCCTTAGAAAAAAGTAGAAAAAAACACTTTTTTTGGGTAGATTTTTTTTTATTTTTCTACATAATCTCCTTTTAGCTCTATACACTTCTCTAATCGTTTTCCCAAATTTTTTAAGCCGTCCAAAAAGTAGGATTTCGGAAGCTCCTCAAAATAGGCTTCCGTTTGGGCGATGACCTCCTCATTGGACGTAAACCTTCGTCCGCCAAGCCATTTCTTTAAGTTTGGAAATAAGAAAAAGTCACTGGGGGCCAAATCTGGTGAATACGGTGGATGTTGCAATAATTGGAACTTTAATTCCATAATTTTGGCCATCGCAACTGCGCAGGTGTGCACACGTGCATTGTCTTGATGAAAAAGGACCTTTTTGCGTTTCAAATGAGGACGTTTTTCTTTTATTTCTTCGCTCAGCCGGTCCAATAACGACGCATAATACGCTCCTGTTATCGTTTTTCCCTTTTCCAAATAGTCGATGAAGATGATTCCGCGTGCATCCCAAAAGACCGTTGCCATAACCTTGCTAGCCGATTTCTCCGTCTTCGTCTTCTTCGGAGCCCGTTCGCCTTTAAAAATCCACTGTTTTGACTGTTCTTTTGTCTCTGGAGTGTAGTAATGTATCCAAGTCTCATCCACAGTTATGTATCGACGCAGAAAATCTTCAGGATTACGACGGAAAAGCGCCAAAACATCCTCAGAGTCCACCACACGATTGCGTTTATTCTCCACTGTGAGCAACCGCGGCACCCATCTTGCCGAGATTTTTTTACACCTAATTTTTCGTGCAAAATTAAAGCGACTGTGCCTTGTGATATGCCTGTAGCCTCAACTATTTCGCGCACTTTGATTCGTCGGTCACTTAAAACCATATCGTGGATTTGGTCAATCATTTCGGGGGTAGACACTTCTACAGGGCGTCCGGAACGATGTTCATCTTTTGTGGATGTACGGCCACGTTTAAACTCATTCACCCAATTGTAAACAGTTGCAAACACAGGAGCAGATGTGCCATGAACTTCATCCAACTCAGCTTTAATTTCTTTCGGCGTTAAGCCTTTTAAATACAGATGTTTAATCACCGCTCGAAACTCACTTTTATCCATTATTATAAACAATCAAAAGTTTTTTACTACAATTGACAACAACAATGAAACTACGTGACGGCTAAAGCTAAAACTCTAACAGTTGACTAGTTAGGAGTGCTGCTTACTGGAAAAAATTCATTTTCGATACTACGAGCACCATCTCTTGGATTTTCTAAGGACTTATTGAATGACCCTCGTATCTTTTGCGATGTAAGCTTGAAAATCACTTAGTTGTTAGAGGACGAAATCATTTTCCAAGGTGAACTTCTATACTCAAAATAAAATGTCTCTCTTGCACAATTCTTAATAAATATTGGCCGAAGACATCTTTTATAATTTGTGTGGGTGATATCAAACAACGGCCAACGCAACTATTTACGTCATTTTGGACACGCAGTTGTTCTTTGACAATCGTTTAAGTTTGCTACTCTGACTCGAACTACGACAAAATTAAATACTAAGATATTTTTTATGGCGTGTATAATAAAAAAAGATAAATATACTCGTATATAATATATATATATATATATATATATATATATATATATATATATATATAATGATACGATTTAGAATTAGATTCAAATGCAAATTAAATAAAATTTGTACGTTACTAAACATGGAGTCGGAGTATAATTTTTCCGACTTCGATTCCGATTCCACTGACCAGAAATGTATTTACTCCGATTTCATTATATGATTGATATTTTTAATTAATTTTCAAAATGTTAAAATAACATAAAATAATTGCAAAACCAGTTAATTAAATTAAAATAAACAATATAGGATTAAATGTATCCACCATATGACATTGAATTTTGTATGCCATGATATGGTAAATAAATAAACAGGATAAATAAATTACAATACTTATAAGTATGTCATTAAAGTTCTTAATACAATTATTAAATATTACTACACTAACACAGGTCATATTTCAACAATATCATCAAGATATTGAAATATGATATCATTATCTCTCTCCAATCAAAACAAATAATAATTATTACTTCATATTTTTTATAAAGCGTTCTTACCACCTAACGAATAATCAATGCAATCTGAAGATCTTTGCGGTTATTTTAAACTGGCCTAGTTTTTATTACAGTTTTTTTTCTACGCATAATTCACGTACACGTCATACAATCAAATGATAAATATTTTATAAGAACATATCAGGAATAATACTCATATTTGTAATTTTGTAAGTAGAACAGTAATCTCGTAATAGACCATATGCACGCATGAGTAAAAACAATGTTTGATGAAAAGACAATTACGTCATTGACTTTATTTGGGGTAGAAGACATATGCTACTTATTTTATTATCATACATAAAAATTTCATGTAAAATAGAGTAGTAAACCTTTAAAACATTCATTTTAAAATTATTCTTCGCTAAACATTCTTATCCTGGTAACCATTTTTGCTTCAACCACATTAAAAATTCCTTTCCTACATGCGCGTTTATTGTTCCCACGCGAAATATTTCGTGTACACAATAAAATCAATTCATTTATTCCTAGGTTGTCTTCGAAATGCCTCATCCTCAATTTCTCCAACATATTTCTGTTTCACTTTTATTCAACATATATTCCATATGCCCATATCATCTTAACTAACACTTTTCCACTATTTTTTTTCTTAATATCTTATTAATTTTATCATTTGCAATACATTAAACAAAAACTTATATATATATAAAAAAAAAATTATTAAGAAAAGAACAACGTCACGTTGTCATGACGTAGTTAGCGTAAGTTTTATGCAAAGACTGCATTATTAGTATAGTTCTTTTTATTTTACGGGTATATATTAGTTGTTAAACCCGAAAATAGTTCAAAAAGAAAATTATCTATTTCCACTCACTTTCACTGTCAACGAACCTATATTAAATCTCTGATTTTAATCCGCTCTGAGTAAGTCCATCTTTAATCAAATCATTTCTTATTTAAATCTTTTAGCGAGAATTTCTTAAAAGATTAATCTCAAATTCAGTACAGGAACCCGGGCCTGACCTCTGACCTTAATATCTTAATTTCCCTTCGCCCCCAGAGTGTCCGGCGATGGTAAAGGCAGCGTGGTGATGTCGACTCTGAATTGAATCAGGCGATCGCCTGGATTCGTTCTCCTGGGAATATCTGCTATTAGCGAAACACTTCTATAAACTTGGATTGAATTAAAATGAGCTATATTTCAAATAAGCCAGGTAAAAGGTATGTAAAAAAGGTTCTGATATTCCTTGAAGAATAAGAACAATAATATTCATCAGAAGGAAGAAGAATTCTGCAGGGAGAAAGAATTCTAGCTAGTGAAAAATCTGTTAACTAAATTATACAGGGATATTTTAAAAATTGAATGTAAAATTAAAACAATAAATTTTATTATTAATTTAATACATTAATTTTAAAAACAATCAATACATTTTAATATTCTATAAATTGTTTCATTGTCAAAATATTTAAAAAGGGGATTTGGTAATCTTTATATTTGTATTGTCTTTTAAACTGACTATGCCTGAAATTTGTGGTCTAAATTACGGATGTGACTACACATCTCCATTACCATACAGGGACATGATTTTGCGCAGTAGCGGACCCAAGAGGAGGAGGTCGTTCCCCCTTCACCCAAGCACCAAATTCAATTAATATTCAAAATAAATTTACATATAATACATCATTATACCATTAAATTTAATAATACTCATTTAAAGGCGTGATGATATATTTATTTAATTATTTTATTCCTAATAGGTACTATTTTTGAAATATAACTCGAAATTTAAATTTTAATACCTTATTTTTGTGCACGCGTCTGATTTAAATGTAAGATTAACCAGTAAAGATTATTATTACTAATATATATATATATATATTACGGCATGTTGAATATTGTCATTGGCAAATTAAATAAACTTCCCGTTGTCAAATCTCTTTTGATTACTTTACAGTGAAAATGGTTATAATCAATCTTATACAAAATCAAATTTAAATCAGTTTACCAATACAATTAATTTTACTCATTACATTACTGTTAAAATTTATTTTTACATTTAAAAAAATGATATTTTTTACAAAGTCATGAATAGAGAAAGGATTATATGCAGCAAAAAGTATTTTAAATAAGCACCGAAATAAGGCTAAAATGTGCACACAATATATGCGCGAAATAAATAACTTTGTAATTTTTATAAATTTATGCAAAACTATGCACTTCATTTTAATTTTAAATTAAGTATAAATGCAAACAAAAGAGTTTTTTTTATTATTAATGGCCAGTTTAACCGTTGTCCCTCAAATATTTAGTTTAACTTAAGTAAAACATTATAAAATCGATAAACAATGTGAAATGAATGATTAAATAATTGATATTTGGTGGTGCAACCAGTCATAATGAAATTATAAACTGTAATACTCTACATATTTCAAAGGTTTTAGTATATTTTTGCGCTTTTCAAATATATTAAATACAGAATCCAAAATTGTAAATATTGTTTACCACAGATAAAGTATTGTTTTTTATACACTAGTAATTACAAAAAAATCTTTGGAATGGAATCATAAAAATAATAGTTTAACATTTGAAAAAAAATCGCCCCTTTCATTGTATATAAATTACTATAAAATAAATTAGGTTAAGTAGCTTAGTGGTATCGAGTCGGCCTGTAGATTTGAGATCCCGGGTTTAATTCCCACAGGCGACAATTTTCACCATGTTAAAACTACCCATGTAGCTCCTCCTCCACTAACAACTTTGGGGGCCGTGATTTGCTGACTGGTAATCGCACTTTACGCGAAAAATATATCAGTTATCGAGATCTGTTACGGCAGTAATGAGTAAAAGGCGTAATGATATATTTATTTTAAAAATTGTTATTCGAATATATTTAGTTGGCTAGAGCATTTAACTGAAGTTCAAATCCTAGTGCTATCCACTTTTTCTCTCTTTAATAAAAAGTTGACCTCCAATTATAGTTATTATTACAATTTGTATATTGAATTTCATATGTAATATAAAAGCTCGAATATATTAAATTACATGCAGGATTAATAAATATGTATATGCAATTATTTGATAAATATGCAAAATCTAGAAATTTGCAAAATATGCGAAATTTAATTGAATAATTTCACCTACATATAACGAAATTACCAATATGCACAAACCCTAACAAAAATGCAAGTGCATATAATCCGCTCTCTAATTATAATATTCAGGGGTGGTTTGTAACCCTGAAAAGCAACTTCCGGAAGAAAAAAAATAGAGGTTCAATATTTTTTAGAGTTCTATTGGTGTGCCAAGTTTCATTTAAATCGGTGACTGACAGTTGGGTAGTGTTACTTGTTAGATGCAAAATTGAAGTATCTAAAATTATGATTTGAATCATTTATTCTAAAGAAGCCAGTGAAGTAAAAGTAGCAGAAAATGTGTATCTCATGTTAATAACTAATAACACAAATAGGGGAATAGAATTTAGTTACTGACGATTGATAAATGTTGGAAAAGAGAAAAGTTGTTTTACTCATCTCAAAAATTTGAGAATAAATGTGATTTTGTAACAAATAACAACTCAAAGTCGGCACATTCTTAGTAAATTAAGTAATTAGGATATGTTGAAATGAGGTAGGTTATTCATAATAGTGTTGTTTTATGTTGTTCACTAATCTTTGCTGTCTTAGTACTTCTATAATTAGATATATAGTATCGTTAGGTTAGTTATAAGAGATAATGGCAGTTTAAAGTTGTAATGTTGTAAATATGTAATATTATTTACATTGCAAGACTATACAAAAATTTACAGTATTAGTATTATTTACAGGTGAGCATAGAAAGGTAACAGGCGAGCAGGCTGGCGCTCGCCTGTTATCTGTGTGAGTCTGTATATTTCAGGTAACGGTCGAGCATTGTACAATGTTTTATGGGCATTTGAATTGCAATATATTTATATTTAATAAAATTAATTGCATTAGTATAACGCAATAACTAAATTGTTCAATCAAGTTAGACTTTGAAAATCTGACAGATTTTGTTTAATGTTGTCATGACATCCATGTCAACAGCCCGTTATAATTTTTACACGGGCTAGCCCGTTAAAAGTCTCGTAACTCGTAGAGACAGAACTAAATAAACATTTCTTTACTATTCAAATGCTCATAAAATACAAAACCATGCATCATCTGTAAAATCTCCATATTTGTGCTTAGTCCATTTCTTCGGTTATGGCAAGAACCTTAAATAATGTAAACGCGCACTTCGATGATATCGAAGTATTTTTAACTTCTTTTATAATTTCTCTTATCAAAATCATCAATATCATCAAATTGAACGTGACAGCTATATAAGTTTAATAGTAATATCAACATGCCTTTCAATACACTGTGATTACCACAAACTCTCCATTTTCTACATTACCTTCACTACTTTTCCGCGAATTTGAGTAAAAACTTCGTTTACCTTCGCCATTTACTGCCTCAGGCACACATCGCATGTTGATTTCCGATAAACATTTGCCTATTTTTATTGGCTGTGTCAATGTGTTGTTGTCCATGCACGTCGATCAAACATCAATCTGTCGACAAGCGTTGCTGCGGTGCGAGAGCTTTGTGGTGGTGACATGGCAACATGGCTTGCGCTTGTCCCACGTGTGGAGTAATGAACAGCGCATGATTTGCATAAAGGACTGTGTTGTGGCGAATAAATGAGACAAGCGTGCTACTAATAATGTTGTTGTTTTGTGTTTGTAAATGGAGATTTTTGAATGGGTTGTAATTTTTGTTGTTTAGTGAAATCAAGCAGGTTTAATCCCTTAAGAGTTATAACTAATGTAGAGTGTTTCAAGCGTATTTAAATAATTCTGGTTTGGAAATCCAAAAATTTTACATTTTGTACTATATAAAATTTATTCCTTCCCTTAAATCAATAAAAAAATATTCAGTTTTCGGCAATAAAGTATGAGGAATTCAATTGTGTAAATGCCAAATCAATAGCTTTTCTTATTTTAAAAAAATAGGAAAATATTTCAAACTAAATGAAATTTAACAAAATATCTATTTCCCTTGAAGCGATAACCTAAAAAAATAAACGATATATAAAGATGCACACATAGGATTTCTTGTGTTTCAATTAACTTGTAAACGTATTTTCATAATTTTGAATTTTTCAATTTTTTTATAAAGCATCTCCAACAAAAAAAATCCGTGTGAAATCTCGAAAACTAGAAGACATACTAACTCCGAGGCTTTATCATTAATTTGTTGAGCACATGGAAATACAAATTGAATAAATTTAATTTAATCAAGAGAAACATGCAATTATTTCTTCAATTCCTTGTACATTCCGAGAACCTTATGGTACACATTACTTAATCCTTGTATATCCGTTCTTTTATTAACATTATTATCAATATTCTTTCCACAAAGCATTTCAAGGAACCTTGCTGTTTGTATGCCAAAATACTTCAATACCTATAATTTATTCAGACACTTTTTACTGAAACGGAGCTTAAGTTCCCATTCTGCAGAGTAACAAACAAAATAATTAAAAATTTAACATCTTTGTTGTATCACACCTGATCCACAGCATCTTTCATCCACTCATACTAATATCACTTTTCTAGCCATTTTCTAAACTTTTTCAAGTTGAGTGCCTCGCTCTTCCACGTAAGGAGTCGCCAAGATGAAACTATGAAACGAAGCCTTTGCCGAGCTTTACCGTCATTAGACTGTCCACACTTGCACGGCACACTACGTACAGCGACAAGAACCAGGATCCTGGCCAGGATGATATGGCGGTTAGTTGGGTTAGTAGAGTGGTCAGTGGAATGATACCGACGTGATGAAGTGAAGTGATACACTGGTAATAGAAGAGAATCCAATTATGGTGGAAAATTGAGGCTTTGTGTTTTTTATTTAAATGAGAATGAGAAGTGAGATCATGTTTTGGGAAACCGGAAAATTAAACGATTGTTTAATAAAATAATAAGAGCAGATGGCTGTATGTTAAACTAAGCTCAACAACCTGAGCAGTAGCCATCTAAACGGGATACCACATGTATGTATCTATCTGCACTCGGCTTCAGAATAATTCTGACAACTTTTTCTGTTAGACTTACGCGAAGTTGCAATGATTTTCGGGAATTACTGAACTTTATTTATGTTGGCATGCTCTTTTATTACCCTCCTTATCTATAATTTAAAAGCAGCGACTGCTGTTATTTTCTCTTTCTTTTCAACTTTTCAATACAACTTCGTTTTCACTTAAAATAATTGTAATACTGTAAAAATTGTTAGGAATTTTTTTTATTACTACACATCATTATGCATAGCTATATTGTTTCATCAAAGATTTTTGTAACTTATTCTCCAAGTTTTGAATAATATATGGAAACTAGTTGCATGAAACTAGAATCTTTATCACACGTGCAAAGTAGCACAAAACTTTTTAAGTTGCAGTAAATCTACAACTTGTACAACTAATTGAAGATATATGAGTACGTGTGACACCTAGGGATGTTAATTTTATTCAGATATTCGAATATTAAGTTATTTACATAACGAATATTTGGTTTTGGTTATCCGCATCAATATCCGAATAGCTCAGATATCTAATCTGATCGAATATTCGAATAGCCGAACAGCCCAAATAGTTCAAATATTAAAATAGTTAATAGGGTCGAGTAGACAAATAATAATAATGAACGTATATTTCAGACTGGCAACTAGTTCTTCATAAATACTTGAGATATTTACTTTAGCTGTAAAATTTTAGCACATTCTACAAACAAACGAATTCAAAAATGTAAACAAAGTAAAAATTATTCACTTATTTATTCAACGATGAAACGATCAATTCTTAATAGTACAATATTAATCAAATATGATTTATGTCTTAATAACAGTTTTTAAATTTCCATTACCTTTTCAATTTATTCTTTAGAAGACATGTGATTTTTATATTTTATTAATAAATTTCAATTAAATTAAAAGTAATATTAGTTTAATTTTATTATAAATATTAAATACACTAATGTGTTGTATAATTATCCAAATAATTCGAATATCCATTTAACGAATATGGAGAATAACGAATATCCCAACTATTCGGATACAAATATTTGCTTGATCGAATATCCTAATAACGAATATGTAGACTAATGAATATCCGAACTATTCGGATACGTATATTTGGTTAACAGAATATTCGCTCACCAATATTTTTCTAAATCGACACCCCTAATGATACTCCCTTAACAATATTTGTATGTTAGGGTGATCAAACATCCCGGTTTGACGAGATTTATCCCTACTTTTTTCAATATCCCAATGGCGAGACTGTTGTATCCCGATTTTCAAATACTTTTTTTTATTTATCGTATATTTATAATTTATGTTAAAATATTAGTATTTCTTAAAAGTGGCTGGGAAAACAATATTTTTTTTTGAAGGCTCTTCTACTTTTTGTGAAGAAAAGCATAATCACTATAATAGAAATAAATTTTGGTTCAAGTGTATATCATGTGTATTTAAAAATATGATCTTCTGGAACTCAATAAACTCTTATCTAATTTTAACTTAAATTGTAACTTTTAAGAATAATCAAGGTCTAAGATCCGTCCGGACCTCTATCCGTCCATTTAAGATTAGCAATATTTTATAGTATGGCCACTCTATCGTCTGTTCTAGGTTATTTTAATTATTAATGCGAAATTACGAAAGGACAACTCGTATAATTAATTATAGTTATACTGTAACTAAACTGGAACGATCATCCTACAAAATTATAATTAATATTTCAAATTAAAATCATATTTGCGGAACCATAGAATCAAACATTTTTTAAAAGTGCTGCTATAAATTATAAGCCATGCCAGCAGAAAAAGAAATTGAGTAATTGAATTTGTCTGTGGTACAAGATATATGTTACGATACAGACAGTGAATATAAATTATTGTATCTTTGAAATAAAAGTAAGAATTTGAGCATTTGAATTTCACACACATCTATATTTATATTAAATAATTACTGTCAAAATGGTCCGGATATCAGTATATATATATATATATATATATATATATATATATATATATATATATATATATATATATATATATATATATATATATACCGTAATTGACCTTAAGTTACACATAAATACCCCTTGTTTATATCAATAGCATTTACACATTACATATCACAAGATACAATAAATAAATTTCGTTTGTTGTTTCATTAATGACATAATTGTTTTCGCATTTTGTTCTGTATGTATATTCATAATCAATTATTGAAGCTTTATTGAAAAAATGACTAAAATGTATTCATGCGTATTTCATACTTTTCGTAATATTAAAATTGTTTCCGTCATATTTATATTATTCATATTGTTTATTAAACCGTAAATAAGAAAATTATTTGTGACCAACTATAATTTCTGCAAAGTTTATATCATCATGCACTTTAATATACGATTAACTGCAGATTCCACGAACAAAATTGCACGTTACAAAATTAATTCCAAGAACTTTTTACTATAATGATAATCCATCTCTAACGAACTTCAAACAAAAAAAAAATAATAACACACTTTCTAGACATAAAACAACCTAGAAATTTAGTGTCTAGACCTAGATGGAGAAATGTACTAGACGAACATTCAAATAGTATATCAACATGCAAGCACTAATAATCCATTTAATCAACACGAAGAAGGATATTAACTTTTTAGGTGTTCTGCAAGATCAGCATTAAAGCCAATACTAATTTATTATCACCACTTGCCACGTACCAGATAAGTAGTCTATTGATTGACATTAGTTGGGGATAGTTGGGCGGTGGAATTCAACTGTCCAACAAACGCTGACGAAAGTGAAGATGCTTTTACCGACAAATATCACTTAATAAGTTGCCTGATGAATTGGACCAACAAAAATATAATCTGGTAGCATAGTATAAATTAATGTTTTATATAGTTACTACTCTGCACAATAATAAATTAATTTGGAACGTCCATCAATACAAAGCCAATTTTTTTTTTCAAAAATACTAACAAATACAAACATCACGCTGTCTCATTAAATAAGAGTAGCATGGATTCCTGAAATATACACTGATAATTATTCATCGTGCAATTAATTCGTAAATTGATGCATGAATTTTACCTCATCTCCATTATATCTATATATAAATACCTATATGGATATATGCATCATTCAGACTTGATTATACGCCAACTTGGCCATTGCGTCAGTAAATATGTTTGTGATACAAAATAGACGATGTTCATTTTGTTTCTGTCATTTACATTTATAATACCCATCTAGATCAGCGGTTCTCAATCTGTGCTCCGCGATCCTCACCCAAAGTAACATCTGAAGGGATTTTCCAGAAATACATTTTTAACAAACAAATTTACAGTATAAAATATCGTCGTATCATCTATGTATAGATATCTATTTCAAATTGTACAAATTATATTCTAATGCACATTATCCCTCATTTGTACTAAATACCGGATGTAACACATAAAGTGGGCAATTGGCAATTAACATAAGAAATAAGTTTATCCGCCACCATTGCTCGTAAATTTATTTTGGAAAAAAGTGCGTCAAATAAAAGTTTAGATTTTTATCCATCAACAAAATCATTAAACAAATCTTGTTCACAGCAAATTGTTAATTAAAAAATTAGATATATTGTTCTTAAATAGTTTGTAACAATATGGAAACAAATTGTATAAGTTTTTGCTGTAAACACAAATAATTACAATATAAATAAAAAAGTAGTAGTTTTGTCTTTTCTGCATAAAATATGTAACAATTTAACACTTTGATTGTCATAAGCAGCACAACACGATACACAAAGATTAGATCACTAATAGCCTTGAATATACAAAAATTTATTCACAAACAGTGCGAATTTTAATAGTCCGCAGAATAACTTTACATTCCTCATATGTAAGTCTTATAGAATATAAAATCTACGACTGTAAAAAAAATAGAAACTACTCTTGGCCTGCACCCGAATAAATCGAAGTTTGATTATTAGGGTCTGAAATGATCGTTGACAAAAAACAAAGAAATATGGAGCACTTGCAAGTGAAATCAACGAACACTCTTCATGGAACACTGAAGAATAAATAAGTGAATTGTAAAAGGTTGCATTTACGGCAAAATATACATACTTGTTTTTACGAATCGATTCGAGGCGTCAGATATGATTCATATGGCCATAGGACAGTAAATGCAAGAATTGACATGCTTTCATATGAATCGGGCGTGATACATATTGTCATTAGTGCATACTTCACTTATATAGTTCGTGTTAATCATTTGACGCTTCACAGCTCAAAGCAGTGAGAAAATACGTTTTTTAAGAAACATTACATTCATTAACAATTGTCCATCAAAATAATAATGGATTTTGTAACCACGTAACTGATGTTGAATAACAAATGAATTATTTTTATTAAAAACTACGTGTCGACCAGTGGCACTAGAAATCTACTCTTCTAGAAGCATGTCCATAATTTTGAAAAAATTCTTATTGATTGTGAATTAGCGCATCGAAATGTACATACTTTGAATTTTTTTACCCTTTCATTTAACATCCAGAGAGAGAGAGAAAAAGAGAGTCGGCACCCTTTTACCGCCAGGTGCAGGGTTTTATTCCTTATCCGTGTACGAACTTAGCCCACTGTTTTCGTCTAGCACGAGTTTTTGCTTCTTGTACTGTAATTCCTTTCTTCTAATATCGTCCTATTCTTCACTTGGTATTCCTCGTCCTTTCTTCCTGTTCTATTTTGGCTGTCCAAACTTTCTTCCTAGATCTCTTGTCGTCCATACACTTTACCTTGACACGTTGTCAACTTTACTTATTTGGTTTTTTTTTATTTAGTACAATCGTAAGCGTTATTGTTTTTACTTGTTTTGCAATTACTGTGGCTTTGTATCCCTGGTCACACTTTTCACTTTAATATAATGCTCGCAATTTATCTTTTTAGGAGTTTAATTGCGGAGATCTAAAAAACAAGTACACACACTGTCCACATCAACTACAATAAAACGAATTAAAAAAAATTATAATGTCAGTAAAATATCAAACATTTAATCTTATTTTGTTTTCATTCCTAAGTTACTTGTTATTGGCGATGTCAATATACCTAGATGCCAGGGCTCAAACGGCAAATATTTGAATTTTTATACGCGGTATTTTATGTTGCTGTGTACATTATGCAAGCATAACATTTCAATATTTTTTAATTAATCTCGTTCCATTTATTTAAAGCATTATTTTTTAGTCAAGATTACAGTTTACTATAAGTTTGAATTATTTATATTAACAATTAGTTGTTAACTAATTACGTTGTCTGTTAATTACATTGTTAAGTACACAAAAAAGTTGAATTTGAAATGCATGTCGTAAATATCAAAATTTTGACAGTTCAATATTTCTATAGTATGCATTAAACTAATAATTATCAAATACAAATATTGTTCTACCATTGCTACTTAACTAACAATAAGCATTTTAATACTGATATTAAGAATTATAACATAAAAATCTGAAAATATGTAAAATGTGGTATCAACCTTCTTGGCCATTGTTAACTTTTAATATGCTGCTAGCTAACAACACAGTTAACATAGAACATAGCTTTATACAATCGGACCTGAGAATTATATTTTATACTGTTGTGTCTACAAAACTACATATGAATAGTTTTTAACAATATTAACTAAACAAGCAAACTAGGATTAATTTGCATATTTTAACATTTTTTAAATCCCAATCGATTAACATATGACAGTTTTCATTTACCAGGTTAAAGAAATTCGAGAAAAGTATTTTTTGGCTCATTGTTGGCCCACGAATTACACTCCAGGACACAAAATACAAATTACTTATTATCAAAATAATATATTCGTATTTCAATAAATATAAGTCACTTCAGTATTTTATATAAAATAAAAAGAAAATACTTGTAATGCTAGGCAAACGCAATGAGAAACTATGAAAATATTACCCGATAAAAGAGATCCAAATTTATCCTCAAGATGGCGAGCAATAGGTTGGCATCATCAATACGAGTAAAAACGAATTATTTGATAATTTTTGCGATTTTTAAATAAATAAAATAAAATCTGTTGATTGGCTTAGATACTGAATTTTAACCAGCTTGTATATATTATTTATATTACACAAATAGGTGGTTTTGCATTAATAAACGTAAATAATTAAACAACACATTTAACAAAACTATTCTTAATCATATTTATAATAAGTTCTCCTCGTCATCTGTTTATCTATTCGACTCCGCACTTTCTATTTCTTTCCGAATCTCCTATAATCATATCGGCAGCTTTGCCGTCTGTGTTATATTTCGCGAGAAACGTCGACCGGATTTACAGCCCTTGCGACGTATCAATCCTTCTTCGGTTGCGTCGCGACGTCGGTGACATCATACAGAAACTAGAAGCAGCCTTGGCGTCTTTTAACACAGCCATACACGACTATAGCTGTGCTTTGTTACTTCCTTCCGATAGACGCTGTATATTCCGGGATGCGATAATTTTATCAATATACAGAATTGGAGTTAGTAGAAGTCCGTAAAATATCCAAATTTGGATTTTGGATTCCGAAGTTAATATAAAACTTCCGATTCGAAGTTTATATACAATTTTTGGATTAAGTATGAACATAAATTCCAGTTCTACTGTATAGAGAAATTAATAAATACTTATTTTATTTTTTATGTATTACTCTGCACAACTGGAATTTAATCCCAATTACGGTACACAATGGAGGATTAAATGGCAGATATTGCGATTTAACGAATTGAAATACTTGTCGGCCGGTAGATTCGAACCCGGAACTGCACAGGTAGGGATCTGATTGAATGTCGAATCGGATTTATTTTCGTCTGCATGTTCAGTAATGTAATAGGGAAGTAATCTGTAAGAATTATGCTAAACCATATTCGCAAAAAAAACCCTTAATGCAATGCTATTATCCTATCTCTAGAAACTAATTTAAAGTAACAAAATTCAGAATTAACTGAAACTTTTGTGAGAATTGGGCTGAAAGGGGTATTGTAATATAATTTCACATATAATACGTAGTTGGTTGCAAAGATACTGTATATTTAAACATAACTGATTTTAGAGCGTAAACAAGACTTGTTAGGAAAAAAAAGAATGATTGTGTGTCTAGCGATCCGTGATTACACAAAATAAATCAAGGAAAACACTGGGTAGGAGTTAGGAGATGATAGTCTTTAGCAAACAGTGAAATAGTTCAGCGATTTACAGATAAAAAACGAGAACCTTAAATCACACCAACAAATGTCATACCTACATTATTATAATTTATAGTCTTTATTTCCAAAATAAATATCTCTTGTGACAGTTTCTTCAACTGATAACTATAATCCCCATTTATTTCACAAATTACATGACCTACTTATTCATATTCTTGATTCGAGACTTCCTGGTTGGATATAGTACATAATAGTCAATTCTAACAACATAAAGTTACAATTTAAAATTTCAATTGTACTGACATTACTATATTATTAAAACCATCCCGTTAAAAGCTAACTAAAACAACAACAATAAAAAATCATAATAAAAATTGTCAAGACAAGATCGCGTCGGGAATATGTTGGTGTATGATGAATATGAAATTGAGAATAATATTATTATGAAAGTTAGAGTATACGTCAGTTGGGATGGATTGAACAAGTGGAACGTATGTCAAGTAAAGATTGGTGTAAGAAATGTATGTTGCTTTAACTGAATGTTTATTGCGTAAATTAAAGATTTCAAGTAGGAAAAATAAAGCTTGCATGAAAGGAAATATGAATGGTATACCAAGATAGAAATGTTTGGCAAAGATTAATTGCAGAATGAATCTAATGTATAAATGTTCAGTGAAACTTTCAAGAGTTCGTTTATTTAAAGCGACATAGCCAGGGATGTGCGTGTAGTCTACTGCAAGTAATCTACGCCATTCTCTACGTGTAAACAATCATGTAGTCTACGTCTTCATTTTTCATGTAAACAATGTAGACTATGTAGACAATGAAAACACCTGTGTTCACTTAAGTCAGATTAGAAATTTTATCCCTAGAACTAGGGAATTTTAAATGTTGTTAGAGATTTTTATTTTTATTCTAGGGATTACATGAAAAAAAATTAGTTGTGCAGGGCAAAACGTTGAAAATTTGTCAACTGGTTACTGTTAAAAATAGCGCAAAAAAAACTCCGTCTGGTGAGATGGCGCGTTGATCGATTTTAAAAATATGACAGTTCGCCCAAGACCTAAGACAGACATTCGTCTAGTAATGTACGAAAACTTGCTTTATTAGTTTTATTATATAAAGACCGATAATGACCCGAGCTTACGAATACGAATACATGTAATAGTTACAAAGGAATAAATTTAGGTTATGTTGAATTTTACAACTGTCAGATGCATTATCTACATTGCTTACATTGTCTACGTCGCTAGAATTGTCGACGTATTGTCTACGTGTAGATGTAGACAATTAAAGATTACACGTAGATGCACATCTCTGGACATAGCTTGAAGGTTTATATATTTATAATAAATAATCAGTGCCATTATTATCGCAGAAGCCCGGGCACGCCAAATTCGTAAAAAGAAATTCAGAGATTGTAACAAAATTTATTTTTCTCATAAATTATAAGTTTTCAAACATATTTTGCAGCGTAAAATGATCAACGTACGTACACATACTCTTAACTCTAGGTAAAGTGTAGAGGCGCCACCATTTGGATGCTTATCTGCCGCATCGACAACACTGTATCTTTGATTCGTCATTGGTACCTTTGATATGTTACCCAGTCTTTAGAACTCTTCAGTAAAACAATGGAAATGTCGTCTTATTGATTAATTGTTGTGGTTAAGTTCAATGGGGAAGATAATTTTTGCTTTTAAGTATTCTTTCCACTAATAGACAAGTTCAAAATAGACCTTACAAGAAAGTGAGAATCGTATATGAAGGCCAAGCTGAATTTGGATTTTTAAATAACTTAATACAAAAATGCTCTAATATGATTAAAATGTATAAAGATGATCTCGATGATCAAGATTACCAGATATCCCGACTTGTGCGAGATTTTTCCCCAGTGGACTTGATTGTCCCGTGTGCCGCTGAAATATGAAAATATTGCATTGTCCAAAATAGTAGTGGTGCTTGTCGTGCAGTATTGCATATATTGTTTAACAACTTTTAAAAGACTTAATATAGCTTTTCCTTTAGAATTTCGTTTTAGCTTTTTTTTTTTTAAATAATATAATAGTTGCCTATACATTATTCAGACTATAGCATTTATCGCATATGCTTCTGTTTTGAACAATGTAGTCTCCGAATTGAATCTTTTGATCAATATCTCTACTGCAATGTTTGTTAAGTAAAACAAAGATGATCCTCTTATGTTCGCCGATGTTCACAGGGCTGTGGAGTACGTGTGTGATGCCTTTGCGTACGGCATTATAACTCGGAACCGGCGTTATAGTCGGTTATACTCTATCAGCGCACGAATGAAGCTATAGCAAATTTCAAACGAGATTCTATTTTGCTTCATGTAAATTTATGTAAAATTCTAAAATCCAATACATTTGTGCTGTATAAAGCGATGGGTAGTTGTAGGGATTTCTTTTTTTGCATAAAACAGTTTGTTTTTTATTTTATCTAGATAAAACAATAATATCTAGTTAGTAAAGATAAAACTGTATGTAATGACATTACAATTAAATTCTACTAAACAATTAAAATATTATTTTCATTAGTCTAACAATTTTGCGTTAAAAATATACATACATATCTAGTTGAATTAATTCTCGTCAAGTAAAAAAATAATACATACATAAAAAAATAAAAATATAATACATACATAATAACATTTTCACCAATTTAAATCTTGCCCTGTGGCTCCTCCTCCACTAATATCTTTGGGGGCCATGATTCGACGGCTGGTACCGTACATCACACGAAAAAATATATCATTTACTGAGATCTGCTTAGGCAGAGTACCACACTCAGTAATAGGTAAAAGGCGTGATGATATATTTATTTATTTTACATAATAAGAATATTATGTAAAAATTAATTAAAGTATTTAATCAAACGCTATACTGTATAAATAACTTTATAATATTTAAAGTTACACGTTTTTTACATTGACACAAATACATATTTTTTTCGAATGTACACACGTAATTTATGATTGTCAGTGATAGTATATTGTTTCTATCACAATTACAATTTTCAATAAAAAAATTTGATTGATTAATGTAATTCATACAACAAAAAATTAAAACGCCAAAATATATCGCCACTACAATAATATAAATATGTACTCGTATGTCAAAATTCGTTATGTGTATAAAAGTACATGTGGATTTAAAGTACATGAGAAAACAATTTTATAATTAATAAAGTTACTATACTATACTATATACTGAGAGCATTTCTGTGTTAGAGATAAAATAGAATATATTTAACTTTTAGAAACATCTTTAATCCTTTATTATTATATTAATAGATGGCCAAAGGGTAAAAACTAAATATGTCAAACAAAGTTCATTCGATTTACAACTAATATTTTCTTCTAAACTAATCACAATGTTAATATTAATAACCATTTTATTAAAGAAAAACAATAATCTTCAACCCTATTATACTATAATACAGAGATTAGTGGCTCAGAGGTATCAGATTGTGGATTTGAGAATTTAGATTCAATTCCCATAACTAACAAACAATATTCATCATCATCATCGGCTCAACTATCCAAGCAGGATATGCGCCTCCCTAATCATAGGGGCCGGACACACCGAGCCGCAGTTTTTGCACTGCCGTACTGCCGGTTTCTTTTTTTAGTCAGATTATTTAAGGCGTATAAGTGACTAGCTTATAGCGCCCGAGTGTGATAAATACATGTAACTGTATTTTTATATTTAACGACAAATCACACATTGTCGACAGGCGGATTCGAACTGACGAACCTTGGCTCGGGTGACGTCACAGTATGCTAAGAGATGTGCCTTAACACGCTCGGCCACCGCACAAACAATATTAATCATATTAAAACTATCCCTGTGACTCCCCCTCCACTAAATTGTATGGGGACCGTGATTTGACGGCATTAATAATTACTCGGTATTTATTTATATGTAACGCAAAAAGCGATTTTAATTTTCAATAATGATAATAAAATAGATTCAATTTTGATAAGTATCGTTTAATAAACACAAAAAATTCACAATAATACATAATCTCAAGCGTTCAATGGAATTGACTAATGAGCTACTCCTGCTGATTTTTGTAAACGAAATGTTTGTAATATCCAACTACCAAAAGTGCAATGTAAAAATCGCTAATATATTTCTTTTTTTGGTTGATTATTCAAAACAATATTACGATTATCATTACATTGTCAATTTTAGCTCTTAAACATTTGCATGATTTAAATAAGCTATTTAATAATACAATTTAATTATTATTGTTAATTCGATGTTGGTATCTACGTTGTCATTGAAATCATCACTACTATTGTATAAAGCGCTCTATATTCGATTAAAAATTAATTTTGTAATCAGTTTTATGTAGTGTTCATCATATTTATAGTATATAGATATAGGTAACTAGGAAAGTAATAAATATCTATTATAGTAAAATTTTATTTTAGACAAGTTGCTTGAGAAAATGTAGTCATTTATTATGTGGATTTGGCCATGATCTCGATCTCGATAGAAAGTTGGCTATGATCCTGGAATCCTGCTGTTTTTATGTTTATTGATTGTGACCAAAATGTGTTGGTAATATCATAGGAGGTCTGGGAAATCTGGACTGGATTCGTTAATGGATTACAGGATCGGACTACACCTATACTCTCAAAATAAATCGACACAAAAACCAGTAAATATGTATATCATTGAATACACACATAATATCTATTACTCCTAACAATTTGATTGGCTGGCAAACATATTTCATAAACAAAAATATATCATATACCAAAATATATTATAGAATAGAGCAACACTGGATAAAATTGCGTGATAATTCTATTCTATTATTTTTATCTATGCAGTTTACCATAAAATATAATTTCTTTTATTTAGATAGCTTATAAAATTTGTTATAATGTAGAAGATTGCGGGCACAACGTAAAAATAGATGATTGGATATGATCGAAGGTTTGTTGTACGAAAAATTCGAAATAAGAGAAATATAGTATACTAACAAAATTCAGTTAATGTTTCAAAGCGACATAGTTCGATGTTTATATATCACCGGCCAAGTATGAAATTCAGGCGAAGTGTAACATGCAGTATTGAATCACGCAAATTTTATCAAAAATATAAAGACTTGCGAACCTTGCTAAAAACGCTTTCAATATTAAAATAATAAGCGAACAAATAATTTTCACCACATTAAAATTACCACTCACTGTGACTCTCGCTTCAACAACATCTTTGGGGGCAACGATTGCATTTCACGTGCGCATAAATATATCAGTATTAAATGATAAATGATGGTAAATTTATTTTATATTTTAATATGAATATAAAAGCTTATAAAAAGCAATATAAATCTTCCATGATATACTAATTACTGAAATTTTATACGATAGTGCAAAAAGTGAATCATTCTGTTCTTATTTTTAGAGGGAATAAATATTGTTTCTAGCACGGAGTGCGATAAAACGTTTAGTTGCTCCAAACCAAACTTGACTAAATAACCTAAGATGAAATAGTTATTTGTGTATTAAGAGCGTAAAGTGATTCTTTGTTGCACGGTAATAGTGAAAGTGGAACAAAGACATAATTTTTTCTACGATTGCATCCTAAAATTATTTAAAAAAGGAAACGTATTGAAAATAAATTAATTCTATCAACTGTCAATATGACAAGTTTCAGTTTTGTTTGTATCCCTGGTAACTATTGAAATAAGCGCGCATTTATAATCTTTTTCGTGCGTTGCCATTGAAGACGTGCAAAAAAGATATTTTTCGATTGTTCCACAGAAAACGTCAACTTTACAATGACAAATAAGAGCGTAATTGTCAACTTTTCTTAGCAATCGTAGAAAAATAATATTTTCGATGTTTTAAATGTAATTAGTACACATAGTTAAAGCTCTATCGTATAAAAAAGTTATACTTTTCACACTAGTTACATAAATAATTATTTTAGCTAATACTAAAGATAAACTGTTTAAGTGTTTAGATATGGATATTAATTAATCTCTACGACGTTCATTTAACGCATTCTGCTCTAAACTAATTAGACATATAATGACGAAGGAAATACAGCCAGTGACCCGCTTTTCATGTTATAGTCGGTACTTACATACGTAGCATAAACTGAAGTTAAATATTAAACCATTTAAATAAGAAAATCTAAATTCTGAAAATAAAATAAAACACCCTAATGAAATCTCAAAGAAAGTAGGTAGTAAGGTAGTATAATGTTATATCTGCACTAAAAATATTTCAATCTGAAGCCGACCCTGGCCGAAACTCCAGTGTTACGAAATGATATTGCTACCGTATTGCTTCTTTAATTTTTTATTTCCTGGCGATAAATTTTATTTGTCCGTATAATAAATATTATTTCTGCCTCTGTGTTTCTGGGAGGGTCTATAAGTTGCTCTTTTCTCTCTGGGTCAGTGGTTCAAACCCTGCTCACGACGCGTTTAGTTTCTCCACGTTGCGTAACAATGAGGAAGAGAGATATTCCTACAGGAACCGCAAAAAGTCCTTGGGGAGGCAAGAAAGAAACATTCGTGAGACTCGTGCTGTTTTACAAACTATTAGGGAGGATTTCTTTCTACGAGAGCGGAATGTGTTTACAGCTAAACAAAATAAGAGAGCGTTTAAAGGTTAATTACTGTCGATGGAGGAATTGAAACTATTTTAATTAACAGCCGACTAGATTAAGAAGAAATTCAACCAATATATTTTACACGACATTTTTCTTTAATATTATCATTATATATTTTCCACCATCAAATACTTTAAATAAAAGTTACTTATTTAACAAGAGGCGAAGTGTGGTATTTTTAAATTGAATGGAATTAGAACATGGGATTTTCGGGAAACTAGAACTTCTGTAACTTTTATTTGAAGTATTTTAGTATTCTTTGTCAGCAGAAAATATATAATATTCATGATTATGGGGTAGGTGGCTCAGTGGTATCGAGTCGGCCTGTGTATCTTGAGAACCCTAGTTCGTTCCCCACAGCCGACAAACAATTTTCACCAATCTAAATCTACCCCTGTGGCTCTTCCTCCACTAACATCTTTGGAGGCCGTGATTTGACGGCTGGTAACCGCACTTCACGCGATGAAATATACACGCAGTAATGGGTAAAAGGCGTGATGATATATTTAATTATTTTATTTTATTTTGTAAGTAACAGATAAACAATGATTATTTTACAGAGAAAACTAGTAGCGGATACCGGGATTTAAATCCCAAACTTATTTATTTTTCGATCGAATTTTTTCTTTAAAATAATAATAAATTAACTTTTAAAAAATAAGCATTAAACTATTGCTGCAGATAACAAAGTGATTAAAGCTTTGCGTAATTATGTGGCATTGATGTTATTTTAATGTTCACTGCTGTTAAATAGATTAAATTTTATGTATGCTGAAATTAATTTAGCGATCACAAATCTGGAATTACTACGGTTAGTTAACAACAAGCACACTTTTGTAATTACCAGGTAATATTAGTTTTCGACCACAAAATTGTTAAATGCAAAATTCAGCAATAAACTCAGGAACCGCCGGCGTTGTCAAAGCTCAATGAAATGATATAGGTTACTATTGACACATTTAATAAAAAATAATTTCATTCGGTTATTCACACAATGGATAATATATTATTTGAAAGTTAATCAAGGCAAACATTTATTTTTAAATCAAAAAACAAAGACAAAACATTATGGAAAATATTGACAGGTTCCATATATAATTATACCATTGAGATCTTGAAAACTGTAAAAACTACGACTTGGATTGAATTAAATAAAAGTATTGCCGCCAGACACGGAACTAATCTTGATCTCGTCTTGTCTCGTCAAAAGACGAAACAAGACCATAGTTAATTCTCGAGTATAAACTTAAGACCTAGACGTAACCAGTATCGAGTCGGGAGTCTCGATTATATTAATAAAATGTTAACAACTTTTATTATACCTTTTTGTTTGAGTATTCAATTAATTACATGGCTACCATTACTGGTATGAAATATTTGTACATCACGCAATATATGATTTTTTGAATTTAATAGCTTATGAGATCGTACAAATTGCAGAAGTTGTAGGTAATATTTTTAATTTTTAACTATCTTTTAAAAGTTTTTATTTCAAGATATATATATATATATATATATATATATATATATATATATATATATATATAACAGGGTGTTATATTTTAATAGACCCAGCAAATATCTCGCTTATTTATCAACTTAGCAATTTCTTTCATATAACATGTTTTATACAGCAACCTGTAAGCTAGTTGATGACGGATGTACATTCATGATATCATTTCCGGTTTATTAGTAATTAATAGCAACTTTGAAATTTCAAATGGAACATACTATATTTTTTTACAAATTTGAAAAGTGCATCAAATTTGCTTTACAATCATGTAAAATAATCCATATGTTACATTATTAAAAAGTAAAATGGCGGGCACTTTAATATACATCAAATCGGAAAGAGAATAGTGAGCCATGACTGTGGCTTGAAATAAAACCATTAACTAAAACAATTGTAATTATTATTATTAAACTAAATAATATTTTTTTGTCATAGTCATATATATATATATATATATATATATATATATATATATATATATATATATATATATATATATGTACTGAATTTTATTATTAAAAAAAAGCATAAATAATACGACCAGACGATATAATTTCATATGGAAATGAAGCCGATCAATGTAGTGATTTTTAAAATTATAATTCATATAATAATTTGACTTTAAAAAATGACTCTCGTTGAAACTCGAGACAATAATACACGATGATATGATGTTTGAAACTAAGCCAAGATCGACATGTGAGTGACCCTAAGTCCTGTTTTGTCTCATTCCGTTCATTATTTTCGTAGTTAAAAAAATGCATAGTTCACTAGATACGAGTAATTAACGAATAATAAATTATAATGAAAAATATAAAATAAAATAAATAAATATATCATCGCGCCTCTTATCCATTACTTGGTGTGGCACTTTGCCGTATCAGATCTCGGTAAGTGATATATTTCTTCGCGTGAAGTGCGATTACCAGCCTTCCAACCACGACCCCCAAAGATGTTAGTGGACAGGATGCCACAGGGCTATATTTAATTTGATGAAAATTGTTTGTCGCCTGTGGGAATCGAACCAGGATTTTTAAGATCCACAGGCCGACCCGATACCAAATGTATATTATATTGTCAAAAAAAGGAATAACTTCTTTTAAATTAGGTACATGTTTAAAAAGCTTAATTTTTTTTTCAATGGTACTAAACTTTGTTTTCTAATCAAATTCATAAGCTACTTTTTTATAAATAGGAAAAATTATTATTATATAAAATTATAATATTGTTATTTTAGTTCAATTTCCTACAAAAATAAGATAAATAATTAAAATATTAAGTCGGGATTCGAACTGACAAAGTCCCATTTATGATATGGAGTTGTTACCAACAATATTATTAAGAACATAAATCAATGTTGAAATTAAATTTTATTAATTATTTCAAATTTACTTTGCAATTATTGACTTCTAAGTAGGTTTTAAAAGCAAAAGAAAATGACTTAAACAAAAACCATGTACATTATTACATTCAAAATTACCGTTGTGCCTCATCCTCTAACATATTTAGGGGCTTTGGATATACGGCTAGTAACTGCACACCGCGAGAAAAAAATATATCACTTACAGAGATCTACTATAGCAGTAATAGATAAAAGGCCTAAGACCTAATTTACTCGCAATATCATTTATAGTTATATTTTATATTTATATGATAAGTCTATCAAGTTTGTTGCTGTTTTGGTCATTGGCAAATCAATTAAATAAATAGATAGATGGACGATTAAATTATGTACAAATAATATATACAGGGTGAGTCTGGGAAGACGCCCCCCCCTTTAACTTTTTTATTATGAGTAATAGAAAAAAATGGTTCATAAGAAAGTTTTATTATTTTAAATATACTATTTGATGGCAGATGTAGATATTTTTTATTAAGTCAGGTTTACAAGATACGACTATCAACTTTTATTTTTTAAATAGCAACCTATAATTATTTTACTAAAATAAAAACCGCCATTTTTTTCTCTTTTCAACGGTGTATTAGTTTTTATTAATGTATCTGAAAAAATTCGAGAAAAATAAGAAAATTGAGAAATACTAGAAATAATTTTTATACAAATATTATAGGTGGCTATGTGAAAATAAACAAAATGTAACAGTGTTATACAACTTAACAAACTAAAGCAACAAATTCAGTAACAAAAACAACTTAAAATAAATTATTTTCACATAGCCACCTATAATATTTGTATAAAAATTATTTCTAGTATTTCTCAATTTTCTTATTTTTCTCGAATTTTTTCAGATACATTAATAAAAACTAATACACCGTTGAAAAGAGAAAAAAATGGCGGTTTTTATTTTAGTAAAATAATTATAGGTTGCTATTTAAAAAATAAAAGTTGATAGTCGTATCTTGTAAACCTGACTTTATAAAAAATATCTACATCTGCCATCAAATAGTATATTTAAAATAATAAAACTTTCATATGAACCATTTTTTTCTATTACTCATAATAAAAAAGTTAAAGGGGGGGGGGGGGGCGTCTTCCCAGACTCACCCTGTATAAATACATGTATCCGGCAGTATAGTGGTGTGAATAGCGATACAGAATTCGTATTCGAAGATTTCGAATTCAAATCGCACTTAAGCTAAAAATTTAAACTGCCACACTGCGGTTCGGTGAGTACGGACCCTGTACTATAATTGGGGTTAAGTTCATGTTGTACAGCGAAACATAAATAAATAAATATATATATATATAAATAAAGTGAAAAATATTTACAAACTAATATTGCAGTTTTATATTACGAACGAAGAAAATATGAATAGAACTCTAATGTACTTAAAACAAATCAACATGTTCCACAAGCTGTAATACACATTATAATACATAGGAAATAGGAATACTAATGTAATAAACTACTAAAGCAGAGCACCAATAATCTCGAAATTGAGATGCTTTAAAAAATAAATTAAATAAATAAATATTACGACTAAGTTACAAATTGATCGTAGCAAGATCTTGTACGCAAAAGAGAAGACTTGTACCATTAGCTAAATGTTATTATTTTTCAGAGGACATATTCACAAGGAGTACGTGGGTGATATCATTGCGTTGGTTCAAAGCTGACTATTTCCATGCATAAGTATACATAAAATACCTAGACGCTTGCAAGGGATGAAGTGCAAAGGTTAAATATATTTCAAACCCACGCACAGTTACTAATTTACTCATATATGTGAGTAAATTAGTACATATGTCAACATATCAGTCTAAGCAAAACGAGATAATTCAAAGCAGCCATAAACTCGATAATTAATCATTTAAGGATCACTAGAATTACAAACATCTGCTCTAATACATTAAATTAATAAAACTCTGTCAAGTCAACTTTTAAGAAGAAACATAGATAACATTTAATTAACCTCTATCTCATTAAGCTGAATTTATTGTGGAAAATCCTAATTTTTCTAAAACTGATTTGTAAATTGTTTCACTTTTGTTTCATACCATTTACAGATTATCATCCATTTAATTATAAATGCAAATAATTGCCAAAGATTGTTTGCGTCCCACAACTACAAATATGTCTCAAAGTTGCAACTAAAGTTATTTAGAAATATTGAATATTCAGTAGCTTCATCGGTGTATAGCTTTTAGACTTACACATACCATCACCAGCGCATACACTTATAAACACCGCTTTCACCAAGATGACATGTGCCAAGTTGACAGAGTACACTCTCGTGTAAAAAGCACGCCAGCTGTGGCAGGTGCATTAAAGGACGAGATATTAAAAATGAGAAGATGTTTGCTTTCAGAGTGCTATTCATCATTACGCATTGCATCTTTAAAAGGTATTTCTTTCATCTTACTATGAATTTCAATACAAAATCTTATAATAAGAACGTCAAATGTTTTGAAAGATTAATCTTGTTACTTTACTATCTGAAAGGATCAGGTATAGAAGGCAAGCAGAAATTGGATAGAAATAATTGTTGGGAACGATCTTGTATATTATTTGATAGGATATATGAATACAACACTATTTAATACAAATTTAAATAAACGAGTTTAGTTAAAGTTAATTATTGCTATAGAATTTTCTGCACACATATCCCACCCAGGCAGATTCATAAAGAGTATTAAATTTACAGTTAACTACTTCTATTTTTATTCCCAATTGAAATTATTGATAGAGCTTTTTACAAAACAGAATAAGGTTATTTATAAATTTGATGTTATCATTAGTATTTCATACATCATACTAAATTGTATTTTTCTGTCTTACTCGGATAAACGGTATTAAAATTGAAACTAATAAAGAATTAGCGACTAATTTGTTTTATAAATTTACCTTTCTACTAACATTTTTGAAGGCTATAAATTGACGGTTGGTAACCGTATTTCACATACATAAAGATATCACTTATCAAGATCTGCCACGCAGAGTACCACACCCAATAATGGACAAAAGCGTGAAGATGTACTGAGTGTTAAAAAAGTAAGTGTTAGAGATTTGTAGGATATTGTTTATTAACCCTGTCATCTTTGACACTTACATGTCTGTCCGAATAATTCAAAATTTACACAAAAAAATCATGGCTGAGAATTACATCTAAATTAAAACTCCTATATTTCTGAAACAGGTTAATTTTTGGACAAATTTTGTATAAAACTTTTCGACTTATTTTAAATTCTTTATGTCTTACGGGACTATAAGACTTATTTTTTAACACCCTGTATTTATTTGTAATTTTACATATAACACACAGAATAAAATTGAAGAAAAAAATTATAGATAGCAGTCTGATTTCAGGCCTAAGGTATTCTAAAGCGTAAAACTTTTAGTTAACCTTTTTAAATAATCTTCGAAAAGAAAAATGTAATTAAATTAAATATTAGTGCATTTATAATGTAATTGATAAGATCAGATACTAAATTGTAATTAGATAATTTTCTCTCAATGTAAATTCTTTTCAGCTTAATAATGGCCACACTCTTTGAAGGAAATGCCATAATAAATGTAAAATAAAACATTATGTTTATACCTACCTAAAGCCAAAACTCAACTATAATATTTTAACTCTAAAATAACAAACAATTTTCACCAATTTAAATCTACCCCTGTGGCTCCTCCTTCACTAACATCTTTGGGGGTCGTGATTTGACGGCTGGTAACCGCACTTTACGCGAAGAAATATATCACTTACCGAGATCTTCGGTAGAGTGCCACACCCAGTAATCGGTAACAGGTGTGATGATATATTTATTTTATTTATTTATTTTAAAATAATATCATTCAGCTTATCAAAAGTTTCAAATAACTTTGAATTGAACATCAAAAAAGTAAATTTGAAAAACTCCAACAAAAATTGTTTATGCAACTATATACGTAAAACTGAAACAGTTATTTGGTTTGGTTTTTAATGTATGATTTAATACTATTAGTAAAATTACCAGTACCATTACAATAAATGTTATTAAATTGATGTACTGGAGTTCTTAATATACAAAAAATAATTATTGGTATTGAATGTATTATACAGATATACTTTACTTTAGTTTGATGTTTTAACTATTACATTGTATGAAATGATGAATCTTCAAATACTCGTAAGATAGCAATATGCTACTATAAAATGACAATGAAGGACATGAAAAGCTACCTATTTATGAAATAGTCGCATAAATTTGTATTACAATACACGACATGAGATCTAAATGCTGATGTAAAATGTGCAATAACCTCCTTGTATAAGGAGCTTACTGGCCATGTTTGCAGTTTATTGTCAGCAATAACAATAAATTACAAAGTAAATAAATTTCACGTTGCTCGTCTGTTTTACGTGAATAATTGCTGATTAACAAACACAGATCGTGAAACAATTTACCAAATTAAACGTATGTCTTCCATTAATTGTAAAAGTAACAAAAAATCATTACTTGCTTTTTGTTGTTTAAATTAGTAAATAAGAGCTATCGATATTTTAAAATGAGTAGGTCTTTAATGATTCAGCATCCAGCAAATTCAGAAAAAAAAAGATAAAAAATGTTCTTTCGCATATTTTAGGCTGTAAAACATTTCTAAATTACGTTAAAGATAATATTTGAAATGAAAATCTTCATTGCATGTATATCAAAAAGGTTGATTTTTTTTGTTTGAGTATTGAGTCGATCCGTAGATTTGAGACCCAGGTTCGATTCTTATAGTCGATAAACAATTTCCACCACATTAAATTTACCCCTGCGGCTTGGTCTACACTAATATCTTTCGGGCCATGATTTGACGGTTGGTAACCGTACTTCACGCGCATAAATGTATTACTTACCGAGATCTGGTACGATAGAGTGCCATACATAATGGATAAATAGCGTGATTATGTATTTACTTATTTTTATTTTATTACCATTATTAAAAGCCAATTTTGTTTCATTTCTCTATTTACACGCAATTATAAAAAAAAGTGAGCATCCAGCAAATTTAGAAAAAAAAAGAAATATGTTCTTTGGCATCGTATATTTTATGCTGTAAAACATTTCTAAATTACGTTGAAGAATTTAAAAAAAATAAAAATGATGGAAAACTACTTTTTTTCTTTTTTTGAAGAAATTTCTCTAAAACAATTTAGAAACGTTTAACAGCCAAATATATACTGTTAACTTCAACAATAGTTATTTCTACAACTAGTAAGGAAAGCAATATTTTTTCCATGAATTTGAAGGGTCATGCACGACGGCGAAGCATATTGATATTCGTTTGATTTTACGGTGATAAAAATTAAAAATAAGCATGTTCATAAATTTTGAATAATCTCCAAGAACATAAATAAATAAAACTAGTAAAATTAAAGCAATAAGAATGTAAATATTTATTTTGTTTTATTTCAATATTTTTTAAATAGTTCAGATATATTTCTCATCAAAAGAGCTAAATGGAAAATTTATCAGCTTTCAATAGCAACTTGGCATTTTACGGTAACTTTTCACTAACTTTACTTAAACTCATGTATGCGATTACAAACTCTATTAAAAGATAAATTTTATTGGTTGTCGATATAAACTTTTTCATTGGAAGCGATAACAAAATATAGTTTTCCATTTTCCATCCGGGACTCATTTCATCCTGTTTCGCTCCCGTGCGTACGTATACCGTCCAGCGTTGCCGCTTTATGATCACTGCTGCTATCGGAGAAAGTGGCACCGCTGTAGCGATGGTGCAGATAATAATTGCCTTTATTTCAACGCGGGGTTGGAAGACTATATTCCAGGAATTCTCCTGTTTTTAGTGAGGTAACTGGAAACCTTGAAGGACAAGAATGATGACGGCAGTTGTTGGTTTGCATTGTTTTGATCTTGAAGTCTTGGAGTCTTGGAGGCACAAGAAACTAAGGTTTGACTAGGTTAGGATTACGATCTGAAATTAATGGTGTAGTTATACTTTTCTAATGACCAATTACATCTATAGAAATCATCTATGATTGTACCGCCAAATTTTAAACATGCATTAAATAAATAAAAGCAAAGGGAAGTTACATATCCAGGGTTGGACTTATGCATAAGCAAACTAAGCACATGTTTAGTGCCCCCGCTAAATATGGGCCCTCGAGAATTTCCATCAAATACAAAAACAGATAAAAAGAGAAAAAAATACAATTAAATTATGTTCAAAAATAAAACAATGAATAATGAGTTATATTTGTTACCCTAGTTATCCTTGTTTATTTATTTATTTATGTTACGCTGTACAACAGGAACTTAATCCCAATTACAGTACAAGGTCCGCACTCGCCGAGCCGCAGTGTGGTAGTTCATATAATTTTTAGCTTGAGTGAGATTCGAACTCGGGATCTCCGGAGTCGAATTCCGTATCGCTATCCACACCATCGTACTGACGGACAATAATACAATAATAATAATACAATCAACAATTTAAATTTTGTTAGACTTTTCGTGAGATACTTACAAGATGTATAGTAGAACAGAATCCTACGATTCTGAATTAGTTCATAAGAATATGTATTTATGACATTTCTGTATTAAACATGTTTGTTCAATGAATCAAATCTTGTTTTTGTATTTGGTGCAACAACAAACACACCCTCCTTTTTTTAGATTTTAGGACGATTTATTTGATAGAGGAAGGCCCCCGAACGAGCAGTGCTTAGAGCCCCCAACGGTATTAATCCGGCCCTGTACATAACTTATAACATTACTTCCAAACATTCAATTTACTTTTATTTATTTAAACCAAGTTTACCATGTAACTTTTGAAGATGCAGCTGATTATAAATGATACAAATGATTCATTAAATTATAATAATTTATATTGTATTTTTAACTGATATTTAAATACTTAAAACAAGTTTATATTTACCTGAGTTATGAGGAATGTTAATAAGCTTAATGCACAATTTGCTAATTTGCTGTAATTTAATATGTAGTTAGAGATGATATTAAAAATCGTATTATCAGCTAACAGTTCTTAAAATAAATCTTCTACACAAACAGTTGTTAGTGTTTCATTAATAAATGTTGGTAGCTTCCGAAATTATTTTTAAAATAATTTTCTGCAATAGCAGAGGGATACGCCCAGTATTGAATAAAAGGTGTGATGATATTTTTATTTTGTTTTTATCGTAATGAAAGATTGGATAAATAGGTATATATTGATGAAATTGCGGACGCGAAATTGCGTTGTCATAATAAATACTAATGAAGGGTTAGTGCGTGTACGAACGATTCCGGGAGAAAAGATTAAACGTGTTTTTCTGAAAGGAATTATGAGTGTAGATAAATTTAAAATAATGTACTAGGATAGAATATTTAGCGAAAATTCATGATAGGAATAATCATATAAATGTTCAGTGCATGTTTCAGAACTCATGCTAAATGTGTGATTGGATATAGCGTGATATTAAGTAAGTGAACATGAAACAGTGCTTTGGCAGTAAAGTAGTGCTGCTAAGTGTCTTCAGAAATAATTTATAAAATGAAGCTTTTTTCATATTTATTTTGTTTCAAATTGTTGTTGTTTCTTGCAGTTTTTACAATTCGTAATTTTTTAAATGAAAATAAAATATTGTCACAGTTCAATTATTACAGGAACTATATGTTCGCATTCCATAACAAGAGTTTTGAAATATGTAGTTTTCATATAACATATAAAATAGTAAAAGTTTCACAAATCAAAACATTTTATAGTCTTCTGTGTTGTTAACTTCTTCTTCGAAGCTTTAACTTCCATAACTACATAAAAACAACAAATGGCATTATCTACTAAATACCTAGCATTTCTTCACAAAAAAGTTCACATGCATGCTATTTTGTCTGAACAGGTCTCAATTTATGGGTATCAATATTTTATGTATAACAAATAATGAGAAATATTACATGTTTAATATCTATTATGAAAAAGTTTAATTGGCATGGTAGTATAGTAAATATCGTACAACTTCGCAGCAATTTAAACAAAATGTATTGATTAAAATAATTACAACAAATGCGTAAATGACTTTTTAATTAATTTATGTTACAAGCTTATACAAAACCATATTTAAATTAATGATACAATTTTAATACTATTGTACTCCATTATAAAATAAACAAAATAGTGGTATGAAATACAACAGTAGATTTCATAGTACGAAACGCTAACTTGAATAATTAGTTAGAATTACAAGAACGAAGTTTGCTGTATTTTTATTCCCTGTTCCCTGTTCATCATGAACTGAAATTCAGAGCTTCATAGTCACTTCACGCTATATGTAATATTTTAAAAGCACATACATTCCAAAGTTTTAATTATTCCTCTCTGTTATCACGGAAACCGGACAGAAGTCTCATTTCAACAATTTATGTGCTAAATTACCAGATGAGAATTTTCTGTCAAATTTACCACCAAAATAATTACTATTTTATTGGAGTTTCACGAGTAAATAACAGCTCATTTGCACTCATTTCCGCTATACAGTCATGTTTTAATAAACTATGAATTCGTTTCTTACTCGATAAGTGGAAAAATATATTAATATGTAAAACACTTCATATAACGCAATCATACACAAACTTTAAAAGCCACTACCTACTAGAAAATAGCTAACAATCTAAACATTTTTAGAGCCTATATTTTAATCTTTTAAGTTCCTAATTAATTTATCCACCTAACAAATAAAAAATTAAACATAAAAAAGTGGCATTTAATATAATTTTCAAAATGCGAGTATTTTAAGTTAATTGACAGTTCAATTTATTAGGAAGGAGATTGAAATAACAGCCCTTATAATTATAATACATACTATAATTAACTCTGTCACAGTCTATAAACAATTTTCCCTAATTTATATCTACCCCTGTGGCTTTCCTTCAACTAAAATATTTGGGGGCCGTGATTTGACGGCTGGTACCACACTTCACATAAAAAAAAAACACTTATCGAGATCTGCTATGGTAGAATGCTACTCCCAGTAATGGGTAAAAGGCGTGATGATATATTTATTTTATTTGGTCATTCGGAGATTTTTTAAATTTCTCACCATTGCCTAATCACGGTGATTATATATACATACATAAAAACTCTATAGGCGGTCTGTTTTCGTTGCATGTACGTTAAAAAGGCTCGTTTTTTGTTTGAGTATCGAGTCTGTCTGTAGGTTTGAGACCAGGGTTCGATTCTCACAGTCGCCAAATAATTTTCACCATATTAAAATTGTGGTTCGATCTATAGTAACATCTTTCGGGTCGTGATTTGACGGTTGGTACCGGTACATCACGCCCAAAAATATATCATTTTCTGCTTCGGTAAAGTCCATACTCAGTAATGGCTTAATGCCGTGATGATGTATTTATTTATTGTAAGAGATTCACATAAGAAAAGAATATGTATTGTTCATTTAAAAGCCAATTTTGTTTCATTTCTCTATTTACACGAAATTATAAAAAAAAAAACACTAAAAAATTATCAAGATTAATACCTGGTTTTATAAAAGAGAAAATGAATGTATTTCCTTAGTAAATATATTTAACTAAACAAATTCCAATCAATTTCATTTATTATATATAACATTATTATATATAACATTCCTGTCCACTGTCCTTTAAATGAATACATTTTATTTACAATGGAAATAAATTAATTTGTCGTTTATGAAACCGACCATACATCATTTTATCCATAAAGAGGATATTTCACAACTTCAAGAATAAAAATTAAATGGTAAATATACATGATGTACTAATCACGAATCAAAAAAATATTTTTCTCCACTAAATTTATTTTTATTTATATGTAGTAAACACTGGTTTGATAGTTATTTTTAATGTATTAATAATTAAATAATTATTATAAACATTACAATAGTCTATTTATTTATTATACATCAAACAAATGCCTATTTGTAGTGGTTATAATTATAATTTAATTATAAATATATTGCCAGTGGCACTACACGTGCATATTGCATGTGAAGTGCAAATAATTTTGCGAATTAAAAAAAAATCTTATTGATTCACGATCAGTACAGCATATATCTGCCATTTAATTTTTATGCTGAAGTTGTGAAACACTCTGTATAATATTATATTATCTCATTATTTTTAAGTCTATAATGAAACAAAAATAAAATTTGTTCGACAACTCGTAACCATTATCAATCGTTTCATACGAAATGTATTGTGCAGTGAGCAATTTCCACACCTGCATATGACAGCACTGGCCAGCGGCGTCACTATAAATTGGTGGTTCCGATGTAAGGTTATCTTGGAGGTTCCTTCACCGATGATTCAATATAGAATGTATAGTATTATTCAATAGTTTGCATACAGTTCAACAATAACATATAATTGTTTTTTCACTACTAGTCATTATTGACTTCGTTTTGAGTCGTGTAATTGTTTTTTCTACAATCATAAAAAAATAGGCGTTTTTGAACTTATTTTTATTATGAAAGTAGCAGATTTTTGCCCTAGTACAAAAAAATGTGAATGATTTCTGCACTAGTGCAGACAAGTAATTTAATATAAATAAACTCTATATAGTACACTTTCTATTAACTTATTATTTACAATTAAAAATTTATCAATTTCCTCTCTGCTAAATGTATTCGATATTTTCGCCTTATATCCAGATGATTGGTATTTTAAAAATGCCGTCAATCTTACAAACTTGGTAATGTTGACGTCTTCCTTCACGATCAAAGTGGCTTTCAGCATAGAATAGTGCGATCAAAGGATATATTTTTCTCGATTTATTTGGAAGCAAATTTAATGTTGCAGCATTTGCTTCTTCTATAATGTCTATACAATCTAATACGTGTTCGCCACTCGATTCAAACATTTTTTAAATTGAAAGCACGGAGAAATTTTTCCTCATTATCAACAAAATAATTGAGTTTGTTTGTCATTGTCAGTTGTCATGGATACATTAAACCAAGTATCTTTCTAAAGTTTCTAAATTAATAAAAAATTTCAGAGATGTTACAATTACTGAAATTTGTTTTATTATTTTTATCAAAATTTGGGTTATGGTTGTAGAAAAAATAGTGTACGCAACTCGTGCAGAAAGATGAGTTTATTTGAACTCACGGTTTTGCAGCATTCGCTTCGCTCAGCAACGGACCACTCATTCAAAAAAACCCATCTTTCTGCACTTGATACGTAAATAACTACTCTCTTCCGCATCCTTAACAACGGTCAATAATGGATTATTATTGACCTGGGTAAATAATGAGAACTGTCACTTTGCAAAGAAATTCAAGCTTCTGAAGTTATTTAACTCGTTAAATGTAAGGATAATATTAATTCTGAAGATAAAATTGGAGCCTAATTTCAAGTTGGCAATCCCAGTCAAATTTCAGTTTGAATAGTAAATGTCTTTCTATCTATCACATTTTACATGTGAGTGTGCTTTACTGTTACATTGTGAAATATGTATTAATGCATTTATTTATTGTTATATTTATTGTTAAATTCTCGAAAAGGTAAATGTTTATTATAATATTATTTAATAATCTTACATTGTACAGTTTTGTTCATTTTAGGGATATAATTGCATTTTTCTATAAGAAATGGAAAACATGACTAGTATTTATTGCTGCAGAACCAGTGTTTAATGAAATTTAAGTACTTCGTATATTTTATGAAGTTGCAGTAAGGTTACCCACGGGCAAGGAGAATAGACTGTATAGGATTGCTCAATCACGTCGATTTGTCCGCCCGATCCACGTGACGTGTGACGTAAGCGACGGACCTGTTCGTTCGACAAGCGTTCAGCTTACAGTAGGAAGCAATATTTTGTCTCGAATTTATCAAAAGATAAGAATAATATTTTTATTTTATTTTCAAACACACAATTTGCAATTTAATTAGTAAAAATAAAAATAAATTTTAATAATCTAGTAACAAAAAATACATACATCAGAACCAGAACAAAAATTATAACATTATAAGAAATTTTATGTAGCTCTGTTATAATTCGAAATAATATTTCTTTTGTCATTTTTTTGTCAAATGCAACATAAATTGGCTGTTTCCAGTTCGCAAATAAACCGCGTGCCATTACAACTTGCATCTGATTGTGTGGTCCAATTATTTGATCTGCAGCTACATCATATTCTAAAATTGTTTTTATTTTTACTTCGTCAAAAAGCAAAACCACAGTTTTTTCCATTTCAGTGAACTTTTCTCCGGCCAAATTTAGTAATGTAAAAATATCTTTTAATATACCTTGTCTCAAATTTATTCGAGAAGCCCATCTTCTTAATGAAGATAAACCTGGTAATGGATAATGCAGTTTATTTCTCAAATATAAATAAAATTGTAAACGCTATCGCAATTTCTTCTGGCGTCCAGTTAACTCTTTTCTTTTTATTCAAAAGTTGCGATATTTGATTATATGTTCAAATTTTCTTTAATATATTTAAATCTGGCTTTTTTTCATCGAATTTCTTTGAGCATTTTTTTCTGTAATATTGTAGTTTATCATTTAGCAACTTTATTTTTCTTTTACTACATATTTTAAAACTATTATAATTTTTATTAAGTTCGTTATATTTTTGTAGGAGTTCTTCATATTTAAATTCTGCTGAAACATCTATATTTTTAAGGAATAACTGAGGTTTATCGCTAATCTGTGAAGTTGATGGCTGTGGTTCATTTTCTACCTCTGTGGTATTTTTCAAAATATTTTCTATATCGATTTTTCTTTGCCGCTTCTGTGATCTTTGTTGTCTAAGAGTTATCGTAGATTCGCTATCTAATTTTTTAAGGGGTAAATTAATTGTTGGTACGGCTGTTTTCTTTAATTTCTTTCTTATCGGCAAACCTAAAATAAAATTTGTTTTTATTGTTATAATAAACATTTATTAATTAATACCTAGTAGTTCATTTTGTAGATCTCTTTCGTAATCATTTGTTGTGAAATGTATAGAGCAAATTTGACTTGTGTTTGGATTCCATTTGTCTAATCTTTTACACCGTTGAATCCATTCATTTCGTAAAGTAGTTCCAACCAAATCTTTTTCTTTTGGAAAATTATGAAAAATAATGTTTTTTCCCTCCGCTTTACTTACAATTTTACTATTATTGCAACCAAACACTGCACATCTGCGACCCGGCATAATTCACTAATATCGTTAAACAAATCATATTAAATAAAAGGTGTTCAGTTACAAAGTATGGCGAACGTTCGTTATTATTCGAATTGAATTTACAGTTAATGTCGACTGCCGATTCGTTAAGTGAGGTCCGCCGCTGACGTCACAGAAGCGCGAAACGTGGTGGGGATATGCTAACATTGCAGCATAGGGAATGAGCAATCCTATACAGTCTACTCTCCTTGACCCACGGGCATATTAAGTTGCATTTAGAATTTCTGGCATCATTGGTTGAGGTATGGGGATTGAATCCACTATGACGTTTTAGAGATAATATGTCGCTCCCATTTTCTGCTAAAATAATAGCGAAAGTACTTCGCAATGAATACCCAATGTAAGTTTCTGATTTATCTAAATTTAAAAATGTTAGAACTATATTTGGACATCTTGCTTATTGTATTATGTCGTATATTTTGTCTTGTAGGTTTGCCATACCACTAATTAATACTTTTGCCATGTCAGGAGTGGGTCTCTTATTTAGATATTTTGTAACTATTTCAACCCAAAAATATTCTACCGGGGCAAATTTTCTCGAGGATCCAAATATTTAAAAACAAAAGAATTTCATTTCTGCTTGCTCAGTAGATAGATAGATATTAACAAGTATTATTTTATGAATAATAAAAAATTCGTAACATAGGATTTAAAAGCTAGTAGTGAAAAAAATAGTATATAAACCACGGTTGAGAAGAACACTATTGACCATGTGACTTGTACCACTCAGTTGCACGTTGGGGTACAATCTTGGCGCTACGTTAATAATGATCATCATCTCAATCTTGATTTATAATATACTATTATTATTGTTTATTTATTTATTATACTTTCCGACAAGAAAAAAAAATAAACAATTAAATATTTTAGTTTTTCAATATTTATTGACCTATATGTAAACCGTTGAACAATAAAATTTATTGTAATGGGGCTACTTAAATCCAATTTGCTAACAGCTACAGTTTTTTAACCGGTGGGTCGCAAGATTTTTGAATACATACAAGTATACTAATTAAGGACTTCATTTTATCGTGAAGTGTATGATACAAATAAGTCCATGCCACAAATAAGAGTAAACATATTTGATTTATCAGTGCAATATATTTTTTTAATTGACTTATTACATATGTATGTTTCATAATATGATTAAATATCTATTCTATCATAAATCTTCGATCGAATTTTCATTGGTCAAAAAAATACTACTTACTTCTCAGTACACTTTTCTGTTTAGTACGTTTACGTATGCAAAGCATTCAGTTTGCATGTCTCCCTAGAGCTACAGGATACTAATACAGTTTCAATTGTGTTTTTTTCATTTCAACGGTGTTAAATATTAATTCAGAATTTTTTACAAATGTGGTTACTACAAAACTAATTTAACTAAGTAACCTACAAAATAAATAGTTTATCTACAAATAAAGAAAGAAAAATAAACTAATTTCAAGTATAGGTATCATTTAAATTTCCGCTATACTTTAATTTGCGAAGTTAGCAGTCCACAATTACTAACTTTTTCATTTAATACATTTTAATAAGTAAGTGCCATTTTATTTGACAAATGTAATGATATAAAATTCACAATAATTATACCTCAAATAAACGAGTTATATTAGTATATTTCAAAATGACATGTCATATTGAAAGTCATACCATTCGATAACTTTTTGCTGAATTTAATCTTAGCCGAGATATTAAGTTAAAGTTTACGTAAGAATAAATCAACTGATCTGTAATTATAAATTTTTAGTGAGCTTTTGAATGGTATTATTTTCAATATAGTGATCCATTTAAAAAATGTTATTTTATTTATAATTCGATCATTTGATCGTTAAGCAATGATGGGCTTCTTGTGGTAAATACAATGTACAAACGTGTATTATAACCAATGACGAAATTCTTTGAAAATTTTAAATTCTCCCATATTAGAAATTTCTGACTATGCCACTTAGTGAGCACAAATATGAGAAACAATCAAAGTGGGACACGCTAATTTGAAAGCAACAAAAGAGTACTTAAAGTTGTCGTACATATTGTCAATCCTCTGTGCAGACAAGGAATATATGTCGTGTGTCATAATAGAAAATAGAGCAAAGCGTAAAAAACTAATGAGCACACGAGTGTGTTTCATCACACTCTCGTAGTGTTTATGAAGGTTGTTTCAAAGTGTTGTGTCGTTGTTTCTTCCACTTGTTTCCGACACTTGTTAGTTTTATTTTGTCACTAAGATGATCGTTATTTGCGAGAATAACGGTACTGTTATAAAAGAGAGTATTGCCATGCTATTTTTAAACAAAAAATCATAGTAGATCAGTTTTCATTCTATTATGGAACAATGCTTATTGAAAAAGAAAAGATGTTTTATTATATGCATACCTGTGTTATAATTCAATTTAAATAGTACAATGATCACTGAATAGTAGTTCATGATATATTGTGTGATTAACAAATAAATACAATGTTGAAAACGTATCTTTAGCGATACTATTGTAAAATGAATAATTTGGGTCAGAAATGTAAAGAAGTTCAAATTTTAATCTTTGTTCAAATTTTCATATTTTCATAGAAACATTATTTGAACACTGATTTAAATTTTAATTTCTTTTCTATTCCTAGCCCTGTGTTTTAGAAAAAGTAGTTGCTGACTGCGACCTGCAGCAACATTGGTGCCACACGATTAAGGCACTTTACCAAGATCTACGTCTACTTAACATAGCTTTAACAGATTGCACTAGCGCAAACTGCTAAAATATTTCAGCAATCCTTGTTTATATTTGTTAATTATTATGATTATATTTGTTTGATGACAATTAACATGCCAACAAGTATGTAAAAATACGTTCTTGTATTTTTAAAATTTAAAAAATTCTAATTCGAAACAGTAGGTTTATGAATAATATTTATTTGGTTGTCCACGATGACTAATATATGAAGAACTGCTGAATCATTACAACGTAATAACAAATGAAACACACTTTTTTAGATAAATTTGAAATATAACAGTTTGATTCCCAAAAAAAGTTTAACTAATTCTGACTTTTGCTTAAGTCAAAATGTACTATAACATGTTCCCAAAAAAAGTTTAAATAAATTATAATTTTCATTTGGTATAAAAATGTGATTTGAATATATTTTTTTTAATATATGGCTACAATAAGTTTGCTAATCCAAAATTCGGGAGTAGATAAAGAATTTTTGAGAATTAGGTTGTAAATGAGAGACGCCGTTTACTAAATTGTGAATACCCTACATGATGGAAGTTGTTGGTTGTTTAGTAGTGTAAACTTATAAACGGGCGAAGATTTCACGGTTGTCTGACACTTCCCACGTTAAATTGGAAACAAACGTGGTGAAGAGGCTTCGAAAGTCCGCCCTGGGTGATGGAAGCAATAACTTCTCTGCCTCTCTTTCCCATGATATGTGAGCGTTCCTCGGCGAAGCCTAGCGGCAAACGGCGAATCAAGTGGGCGACGAGAACAAACTGACACTTCCATTGTTTTGTGGAAAGTGACGAGCGCCATTCCAGTCACGTTTATCAAAATCAGGTCTACTGTGGACCATCTGCAGAAATATACGCAAAGCGCGTAGCCAAGGCTCAAGTGTTAACGGTTCTTTCTCGCATTGCAAATATTTGACATTCATGTTTTTGTGGATGTCGCCGGAATGACGAATGAAAAGGCGGCTTTAATTAATGAGAACAGCTTCAAACGATAATATGAAATTTCATGTCTAGAAGGTTATGGGTCGATTATAATATGCTTGAAAATTTCATATTCAAGTAAATACATTTGAAAGAAGTTTCACGAAATCTTAGTACTGATATTTGATAGTATACTCGTATATTAATGCAATAGAAGTTTCGTTAATTTCTCTTAGGTACTTCATATATTTCATTAAATTTTTTAATGCAAAAGCTCAAAATTTTTAAATACTGAATTCGTATTCTTAAATACAAAGATTACTAGCTAATACCTTTATGTAACTTCATACTATATTCTATTAAACAAATAAATGGGGTTCATTTCGTAATTAATCTCCGTTAAACATTTCATCCTTATCGCCAAACTCAGCAATTCCTCTCACAAATTATCAATCATTTTATTTCTAAACCTTTAGCTCTCATCCTCTATTACACTAATCTTTCATTCATTTTTAATCATATACCGTCATCCTCTGTGAATTATCATCCACTCAATACCCTTGGTTTAGAAATTACTATTAAGCACCAAGGGCGTTAAGCCCGAGGTCATTATCATCTAGTAACGTTCGTGGTGCATACATGATTTTGTTCTTTACTTGAATATTTAGAATTCATTTTAATTTATAAGAATTATGATTAGAGTAATGAGGATAAGAGTATTATTCAATTGTGTAGTTTTGGTAATGGGGCGGGCGTTATGAATCATAATGGCTTCATATAATGCCTCGTCGTTATGGAGTTGTTTATATAATTCGTATCATAGAATCATGGTATGGGGTAGATAGCTCAGTGGTATCGAGTCGGCCTGTGGATCCTGAGAACCCTGGTTCGACCCTTACATCCGACAAACAATTTTCACCAAATTAAATCTATCCCTGTGGCTCCCCTTTCACTAACACCTTTGGGGGCCGTGATTTAACGACTGGAAACCGCACTTCACGCGTAGAAATATATAACTTACCGAAATCTGCTTCGGCAGAATGCCACACTCAGTAATGGGTAAAAGGGGTGATGATATATTTATTTTATTTGTAGAAATAAACAATAAATAATGTTCAAGTGAAAAATGAAATAATAAAAAATATGTGTAATTAATATAATCTAAATATTTTAAATTGGAACACAAAACAATATCCTTATATTAGCTATTAATTTTTGTTATACATTACGAAACTTTAAGGAAGATGGGCGAACACCCCTGTAACGCTCCCTTTGTATCCGTCACTGCTTTCACTGGATACATACGTTCCACGTTCCCAATTAGCCAAATTTGTCGTCAACTACGCATTTTTGCTAAAAGGATAAATATTTTCTATTTTACAGTTCTGAAATATATTTGTAATAAACTTACACGCTGTTAATATACTGCACTATATTTTAAAATTTATAATTTTATTTGCTCTAGATTATTACAATTTGCATTTTATTCCACAGTTTACTTCTTTGCAAAAGTCTCAAGCATTTATGTTAAAATATAAATCTAAATACTGACTCTCTACAGGTAAGACAAAATCAATGAACAAAATAAATATTTAAAAGTTGATAAGTAATTCATATGCTGTGGATTTAGACTGGGTTGGATTATATTTATCTTTTATAAGAAATCTGAATATTTTTTGAAAGTTCGCCGTGTCACAGACCTTCAGGAAGTTATAATGTGGCGTGAGAGCAAACAGTAGGGAATGTGGATGGGGTTGGTTTCTAAAAGCAGTGGTCGTGTCCAGCTTCAGACAAGGTTTTGTTGTAGTTGGTTTCTTGCACGCGATGGCGAAAAAACCAATCGCTACTTTACAATGAACTCTAAGCAATCTTTCGCGATACTGATTCTCTTTATTTAAAAATTTCTTTTACTTCCTTACCGCGTTGTTTTTCTTTTTTAGATTAGTTTTATCTTTCTCACCCTGTTTTTAATTTGACAATTACGTTGGATTTTATTTTCATGTCATATAATCATGTTGTTAAGTTGTCTATCATTTTGAACTTAAGTGTAGTTGGCTATTCAAGATACGAATGAAAAGTGAATAAGTTAATTTCAAACTTCATTATCCTTTCGGCATGTATAGAAAAATATCGCTTCGAGAACAAAGTATAAATTGAACAAATTATAAGTAGATTAATTTCATTTCTCACTTGGTGCACTTTTACTCGTATATGGAATAAATGGCTCAGTGGTATTGAATCGGCCTGTGGATTTGAGAACCCACTTTTGAGTTCCAACATCCTACAAACTATTTTCACTACATACAAATTATCCCTGTGGCTCTCCCTTCACTAACATTTTTGGGGTCCGTAATATGACGGCTGATAACCACACTTCACTCGAAGAAATATATCACCTACTGAGATCTGAAATCTGCCACGGCAGAATATATACAGAATGTTTCTATACCTCAGCACTAAATTTTAATGACATATAATTTGATATACCAATTATAGAACAAAAATAATTCTTTTGATATTCGCAAAAAATAGCGCATTTCATTCCTAGCGAACATTTTTAGTGTCACTGGTTTAATTCGGAATTTTGAGCCGCATCTCCATACACTAACAGAATATCCACTAAATTACTTTTGCTATACATTTTTCTCAAATATCTCAAACAACAACTTATCCTTTCAATAACGTATACGAAATCAGACTAGGTACTAAAATAAAAATAAGGCATTAACATCAGGTACCTACATAATAACTAATTAATAAATTATTATTTGTAGGCAGTGTTTATACTTTTATTTCATTAGTAACATAATTATAAATAATTAAATGTACTATTAAACTAGTGACACTAAAAATGTTTGCTGGGAATGAAATACCCTAATTTTTGCGAATTTCAAAAAAATTCTTTTTGTTCTATAATCAGTATATCAAATTATATATGTCATTAAAGTTTCGTGTAGAGGTATAGAAATACCCTGTATAGTAATGGGTAAAAGGCGTGATGATATATTTGATAAAACACTTGAACACGTGACTAACTGAAATGAACAAACTAATTGAACTAAGCAGTGGCGTAGCCAAGAATGTTAAAAGGGGAGATCCCATATTTGTTTAGATTATATACTATAGGGTTTATGTTATTTATACAATTTTAGAAACAAATTACATTTTAAAACACATTTAAGGCCAGCTGCACTAACAAAACTTAAATTTTAAAATTGGTTTAAATTAATAAACGCAAATCAAAGTTACATGTCATATGGAATAATTGATATTACTGTCGAACATTCGATATCTTTTTACTTATTTAATCACATTGGGCCAAAGTCAGTCACATATTGAAGTCATGTAACATACTATTATATTGCGAACGCTTCAATTTTTAGAAAACCTAATATCTTCACGTTTCAATAAAAATTAATAAAAATAGAAAGTAAATAAGTCATTATACAAAACTCCTTATCTTCGTTCTTATTTCAAGTCAAATATGTATCATTATGATACATTGCGATCATTTTGTGACAAATGATCTTACGACGAATGAGGGCTCAAATTTAATATTAAATACTTACAAATTATGTCATGAAATGTAAATGATATTGATGTAATATAATTTGTACTTTTGAAAAATTTTAAATAAGAGGTAGATAGAAAGAAAGGTTAGGAAAGGGCGGTCCGGACTCGAAAACTTCCCGCTCGGCTACGCCACTGAAAGTAGGAATCCACTTTGAATGAAGTTGAATCATAATAAGTCAATCTAAATAAAAGACAACAAAGACAAAATTAATTGTCTTTGAATGCTCACTTGATGAAACTAGATTTAATAATAAATATCAAACTAAACACTTATCTAAGTCTCACAAAATTCTTCGTCATACAGCTAATTCATGTCTATGGTTACTAACTGTGCTGGCCAGCCTCTGACGATGCCCTCATAAGGTGACTTGGAGGCTGAATTTTGTGAAACATAGCCAAGTGTTTAGTTTGATATTTACGAGTATTAATAAGTCAATCTACCAGTAGGGATTAAGTAAGCGAAGTAAGTAAAATAAGTGATCTGTTTCAGTAAGTGTAAGTTACATCTGATCCAAATAGCATGATTATAACTATATTTAAAATTGTGTTAATAATAGGAGGTAATAAAGTGTTATATGGAGATAAATGTGTTGTAGATAACAAGCATTTATGATAACAGCTGTAAACATTTTATCATATTTTTATTTTCTCTTCTATTTTAATAGCTTCCATTAACCGTTCAGACATTATCTTTAACACAGTTCTTCACAACAAACATTAGCAACACTTAACACCTTTTTTATATTTTCATTGAAATAAATTATATTTTCAAAGTTATAATCTATAAAATTCTTCCTGAATTACTATAGAATTAGCAAAACATTGATACTAATTTGTAGTTTATATAAAGTGAACTCACATAAAACAATAGTCGATAAAATGTTCGTTACACCAACTAGATCATAAAATATTTATGGCTAATAATATTTTCATTAATACTAGCTACAATATTAAATGTCAATGCAGCTTTATAACTTACAAGGTGATTACTTATTAATGAAAAAGTTTGTGCAATACCTGTTTTGTAACATGCATACAAATTATATTTTTCAAGAAATTTACAAACTACAGTGATAACATTTTGGAGAGGAATGTGTTGGCTTTGGAATCCTTGATTTATTCAATTTATTTAATGGACGTTTCGATTGTTAACCCATCATCTTCAGCATTTTATTTTATACAAAGATATTTCCAAATCTAATGAATATACTGTTAATACATTGTCAAATTTAATAAAAATACAAATAATTACGTCTTACGGATTTGGATGGCCGACAGAGCCATTTTATCAGTTTTTTTAAAATGTCAATCCATATGATGTATTTTTCCTTAAAATTACGATTTAAAATATTTTTTTTACTTTTACAACAGTTGCAAATCCTTAAAACGGAATTATTTGTATTTTTATTAAATTTAACAATGTATTAACAGTATATTCATTCAAATATTTTTGTATAAAATAAAACGCAGTAGATGATGAGTTAATCATCGATACGTCCATTAAATAAATTGAATAAATCAAGGATCCTAAAGCCAACATATTCCTCTCCAAAATTAAAATACAGGATTTACAAGAAATACAAAAAAATATAGTGAAAAAACAAAACATTAACCAGTAATCGCTACTATGAATACAAGTAATTGACTTGGTTTCTATTCCAGCTCTAGAATATTCTTACATTATTTTAAAGGAAAATTGCGTCAAATAAAAATGGTAGAATATTTATGAGTTCTGTTATGTGAAGTATTTATTTCTATTCCTTACATATTGGTCGTAGCTGAGGATTCGGAAAAAACATAAAAAATTTCAATTCACTTATATTTTTATAATTTCCTGCTTCCCTTATTATTTTAGAGAAAACAGCTTCAAATAAATGTTATAGCGCATAAAATTCTACATTAAAATCAATTCAAATCAACAGAATTAATTTTGCATATTTTATAATAGCAGATTGAAAATGTTGAAAAATAGCTTCAAAATAGGGAAACCTTGGGAACTAAAATATTACCACTGGTTTGTAGTTATTTCGAATATATTAATAATTTAATGAAATATAATTGTAAAAACTGCAAATAATGAATAATTGAAGTATTTATCTCTATTCCTAACATATGTACTAAGAACGGTGAGTGACACAAGGCGCAGCCGAATATTTGGAACAAACATAAAACCTTTAAATTCAGTTTTCACAATATTTTTCTACTAAGAAATTTCAATGTCTTAAATACGAGTACTTTAAAGTGCTTATTTGCTATGACTTTATCATAACAATAATGTGAAATTTGTAGTTTTGTAATTAATAATGTGTTGTTATCATAAAAATAAGTCAAATTTTACTTTTTTCTCTAGGATGGTAAATGACTCCTTGGTAACAGGGATATGATGATATAGTTACTGTTCTGGGATAGTGAAAAATAGTCTTGCAAGAGATGTAGGTAAGGTATCAAGCTTGGTTTACAGGGGCTGCAACAGGCGAGAAACAGTAAATCTTCCATTTCTCTTGTAAAACTACATTAATTGTTCACTTTCAGCTATTCTTGTAAACATTAAATCAGTGATTCCCAACGGGGGCGTGATTGCCCCCCAGTAGGCGCTGGATCTTTCCATGGGGGCGGTAACGGATCCTGAGGCAAATGGAGGGCGTTGAGGCAGTGAAGAGGGGTGGTCAAATAAATAAATGAATTAAATAAAATTATTATATTTCATCTTTTTTATAATTATTTATTTTTTTAAATAATAAAAAACTCTGAAAATCCAAGTTTTCATGAATAAATAATTTATCTAGCTATGTAAATTATCTTATTGTTATCGCGTTAATAAGCATTTTAAACGTAGCATTAGGTATACATAATTTGTTTTAGTTGAGAATAGATAGATTGACTTGTCCTTGCAAGTTGATAGGCAAACATGCGTTATTCATGCAATTTAACATGTTTCGACATGAATATGGGAGCTTGAAATGACTTGTTTACGGAGAAAGTGCGCCGACATCGCAAACATACAAGTTAATACGTGCACAAAATCAAATCTATAAGAGCGATAGCTCTCTGAAAGTTTTACAACTTTTATGTACTTTGCCGCCTGTGGGTACCGAACCCGGGTTCTCAGTTTCACAGGCCGATTCGATACAACTAAGCCACCTACCTCATATAAAAGTTTAATCAAACCAATTTTGTTTCCAACTTATTTTCAAAATCAGATTAGAATTACGTAAGCCAAAATTTAGGATTAGCTAAGTCTCTGAGAAACGGGTAGTCAAAGATCTGTATATTTTTAAATCTCAATTTAAAAAATTGTTTTGGAAATGTTTTCAATAATATTAAAGTACAAATAGTGAACTCTATATCATTTAACCACAATTATAGATCTACACGAGGACAATGTAAAATATAATATCTAGGGAGAACAATAAAACAACGTTGTTGAAACGAAGCAATATTACAAATTTCAATGTTGTATAAATAACGATACACAAAGCAATGAAATACGAAATTCGAATTGAGTGCAGAGATAATTTTAAACGAAATTGTGCACCGCATATATACGTGGATAATTTACAGAAACACAAATATATAATACAGAGTTGGACTCACGACTCAGGCATGTAGCAAATTCAATTAAGTTGGATATTTCACTGAGCGCAAAACAATCCCTTGAATAAAATTAAATGCTACGACTACGGTTTCACACTAAAGCGTTAAATGAAAAGAAAACATTTTCTTTCTGTTGCCAAAGCAAAATAATATTACAGTACAAATAGGCAAAAATAATCAAAATACTATCGTATTTATAGTTTTAAATATAACCAAATATACAGGGTGATTCTGCGAAGACGAACCGCCTCTTAACTTTTTTATTATGGAAGTTTTAGTATATTAAATATACTATTTTATGACACATATAGAATTTTTTTATAAAGTCACGTTTACATGATACGGCTATCAACTTTTATTTTTCAAATGGGAACCTAGAATTATTTTATTAAAATAAAAACCGCCATTTTTTTCTCTTTTAAACGATGTATTACTTGTCATAAATGTATATGAAAAAAATCGAGATAAATAAGATAATTGAGACATTTACAATTATTATTATTCGACTATTCTAGGAGGCTATGCGAAATTAAACACAATGTAACAAGGTAAAATGAATGACGAAACACGTGAAACAAGTAACACATAAATATTTGCATTGTTGTCATTAATTTTACCTTGTTACAATTTGTTTAATTTCGCATAGCAACCTAGAATAATTGAATAAAAATAATTTCTGATTTATCAATTACCTTATTTATCTCGAATGTTTTCATATACATTTATGACAAGTAATACATCGTTGAAAAAGAAAAAAATGGCGGTTTTTATTTAAAAAAAATAATTCTAGGTTCTTATTTGAAAAATAAAAGCTGATAGTCGTATCATGTAAACCTGACTTTATAAAAAATATCTATATATGTCATTAAATAGTATATTTAATATACTAAAACTTCCATTAGAAGAAAATTTTTCTATTTCTTATAATAAAAAAGTTAAGGGGGGGGGGGGGTCCGTCTTCGCAGAATCACCCTGTATATTGTTGAAATTGAGGTAGTTAGAAGAGAGATTAGTGGACGATCTAGATATAACATGAATGAAAAATTATTTTTGTTCCATGATCAGTACGTCCTATAGTATATACTCTTTAATTTTTTTCTCAATGTACAAATACATTCTGTATATATTACAGATTAGTGACCGCGACACAGCGGACTTGAGCATCTAAAATTATATTTTTATAATATCCTGCTTCGCTTATTATTTTAGAGGAAACAGCTTCAAATAAATGTTATAGAGCATAAAATTCTACATTAAAATCAATAAACAGAATTAACGTTACATGTTTTATAACGGCAGAAATTAAATTGAAAATATTGCAAATTAGCTTTGGAAAAAAATAATACTACTGGTTTGATAGTAATTTCGAATATATTAATAATTAAATTAAGTATAATTGTAAACACTGTAAATAATGAATAAATTGACTATTGCAGTGTTTACAATATTATAATTTAATTATTAATATTAATAATATAAATAACTATTAAATAAATAAATATATACCTGACCTAAACCTCCCTTCATTTGGCGCTTTAAAACAATTTTTTTGTTATCAGTACATCCTGAAATATATACTCTTGAAAATTGAACATCAAGTTTAGGTAAAACCTGTAGTGTACGTACCACCTCAATTGGTGAAATGTTATATATTTATATGCTAATTAAATAATAATTTAAGCGTCCTTTGTAGCAAAGAAAAATAAAAATGTAATATATACATTACACACATTACTTTCCAGATGCAATATTTAAGTAATTCTCATGAACGTGTCCAGTATCTAGATTAGGTTGACGTTGGCATTGCGTGTTCTCTAAGGACGATGAGATTCTGGAACGTGGAAGATATCCGGATATCAGGATATACTAGGAAGTGGGTCAGTAGCAGCGGCGGCGATACCAACTGTCGCACATAAAAGACACCAAGTGCACAAGACCAGACATCAGCAATGAGAAATGCCGGAAGTTGATAAAAACTTCAATACCCACACAGAAAGACATACTGCGAATTTTACTACCATAATAACAAAGAATTTTATAGCGAAAAGTGTTTTCAAGTTGATTGTGTTATGGTTATTATGAAGGAATGAAAGTGTGTACTTGATAATAACGTCTGTAGTCTCCACCTAACTGTATCACATTCAACATTTAGTTTGTATTCAAATTTTGAATGTATCTATCTTTTATTTAGAACCTTATATTCAGAATTTATAGAATTATTTTCATACGAAGTTGTCGAACAGTCCTAAATTATTTAATCTAAAAATATTTACACATAAACTGTCACGCTATGTCCTATCAAATAGGATAACTGAAACTCATAGAATATTTACTCATTAAATTTATTCTGCAAATAAATTTTCACCAAATATTCCCATCCTAACACATTATACTCGCTTCTTCTATTACATAACCTCGCTTAAAATCTTTCGTACGTGCAACAAATATTCAATGATATTCACTCATTTGTTTTTCATTCCTCACCTTGACCAATTTGCATCTGTGTTTACCAATCTTTCATTCGATATATCTTCCTAATGAACGAATCTTAAATGATACACATCCAGTGTTAGTTTTACATATTTTGAGACCTGCAGCTGTAATGTTTTTCATCTTTACTTAATACATAACTCGAAACTAAAAACATTATTTTATATTTATTAATCTAACTCTCATTACAGAAATCTAAATATCTACTAAGATTTCATTTATAAAATAAAATTAATATATCACATCACGTCTTTTACCCATTACTGTGTGTGGCATTAACTGAAGCAGATCTCGAGAAGTGATATTTTTCTACCAGCCGTCAAACCATGCCATCAAAGATATTAGTGGAGGGAGAGCCACAGTCGTAATTTTAATGTGGTGAAAATTGTTTGTCGACTTTAAGAATCGAATCCGGTTTAATTATATACAGGATATTATATTTTAATAGATCCAGCAAATATCTCGCTTATTTATCACCTTAGCAATTTCTTTCATATAACATGATTTATACAGCAACATGTAAGCTAGTTGATGACGGATGTACATTCATGATATCATTTCCGGTTTATTAGTAATTAATATCAACTTTGAAATTTCAAATGGAACATACTATATTTTTTTATAAATTTGAAAAGAGCATAAAATTTTCTTTACAATCATGTAAAATAATCCATACATTACATTATTAAAAAGTAAAATGGCGGGCACTTTATTATACACCAAATCGTAAAGAGAATAGTGAGCCATGACTGTGGCTTGAAATAAAACAATTAACTAAAACAATTGTATTTATTATTATTAAACGAAATAATATTATTTTGTCATAATAATACAGAAAATAAGAATAAGGAACACTTAATAACGACAAAATGATTTTATAACAAATATTCAAAATGACTCCCAGCACCAATTTAAATCTACTCCTGTGGCTCCCCCTCCACTAACATCTTTGGGGGCCGTGATTTGACGGCTGGCAACCGCATTTCACGCGAAAAAATATATCACTTACCGAGATCTGCTTTAACAGAGTGCCACATCCAGTAATGGGTAAAATGCGTGATGATATATATATATAAAAGACATTTTTATAATATTTGTAATCCGAGATAATTTGTTTAATGTATTTATCCACATGTGTATGATATGGTACACATGTTTGTACCACATTAAATTTATCCTTGTGGCTCTCCCTCTTCCCTAACGTATTTAGGGGCCGTGATTTAAAGGCTGGTAACCGCACTTCACGCACAAAAAATATATCACATACCGACATCTGCTACAGTAGAGTGCACCATATAGAATAAAAAGCGTGATAATATATTTATTTAATTTATCTGTGAAAACATTATGAATATATCTCTATTATACGATATCTTATTTGGTAAACCTTGAGTTTTAGCAGCCACGTTATGCCCTTCACTCATCCAACAACATCTCTCTCATTCTCAGTCACTCATCATAGACCATCGAATAAACAATGCAAATAAATAAGAATGCAAATCAGTAACCATGATAAATGAGCACAATTCCTGCCGATCCGACGTGTTGCGCTTGAATGTGGAAAAGCGGAGTGAAACCCATAACTCAGCACTATGTAAGTGCGTCGCGCGGTAAATGAAACATGACAAGATAACTGGGTTGCGGCACGTTACGCTAATAAATATTAAAGTCACACGGAATCAATTAGCCATCAGCGAGCAGAAGCACAGCCCGACTACACGTAGACGTAAACACAACGTAGTAGGTAAACATTACGTTGATATTAACATAACCCTACTCGACTACGGAATATGTATAACATATTCATTGAATATTTATATTTAAAACAGTGAAGTGATGTTATGTCCAGATTTAAATTTATTTACATATTGCAAAATTATTATTTGTAAATGTTCGTAAGTAATTTATATTTATCTGATCTGCTACGGTTCACTGCAACACATAGTAATGGATAAAAGGAGAGATGATATATATATATATATATATATATATATATATATATATATATATATATATATATATATATATATATATATATATATATATATATATTACCTTCTCTTGTTTTTTTATTTGTTAACGTAAATGCTTACGATGAAGTAAGTAAGTAAGTAACGTAAATGCTAAAACAATAATTTAATACACAGCAGAAAAAAAACAACTTTTCTCAACTTTCTCAACCACGTGCTTGTAATATGAGAAAATATTTGGTTAATATTGCTAATATGAACAGTTTCTCATACACTTAAAGTTAGATACCTAATGAAAGTATTATTTAATAGTTGTAGATAAAATAATTAATATATCTACTGTTGTAAATAAATAAAAGTAATAATTATTCATAAAATTATTCTGAATTCAATGGATTTGAGCGCAATTTCATGTATTATCCTGCTTTTGTGATATAGCTTCAAGACAAATAGAAATAATAATTAAATTGAGCGACTTCAGCAAAAATATAAAATGATTAACTAATTAATTAATGTTATTTCAACAAAAGAAAAAACAAAAATAAGTACATCATCAAAAACGTAATAACAACTCGCAGTTAAAATCAAAAACAAAGTGTTTTAATTTTTAAGCGCATTACCTCCCTTTTGAAGTGTTACAAAAATAAAATTAAAAATATTTTCCGCTTTAAAGAAGCAGTTTGAATGAAGCCGGTAAAAGTAATTAAAAATGGCAAGATAATTCTTTTATTAAACGTATAACCCTTTCATTGGGAATAACCCGTTTGTATTAACTAGAGAAACTCTCAGCAAATAATCAAAATAAATTACCCACCGCCGGGTAATACTCAAAATGCCATCGTTTCATTTTAATCATGTTTTTAATTAATTTCCAGTTTTGCTTTATTGATTAAAGCCCGCTGCCGCAAATTGTTCCACAGTCATTACAATTTTTCATACAACTCGCATTAAATTTTATACTTTCATTATGTTCAAAACAGGACAATCACGAATTGCGATGTTGCCATTCAGTGTTCTGCGTTTTCTTCCCAAGCAATCGGGCAGGTTTATACCGGGGTGAATGGCCTCTTTATGGCAGTGGTAATCGCAAACTGCACGTTTCTATTTTTCCCTGGGCTTCAATTTTAAACTATTCTAGTATTTTTATCTTTTATAGCTCCAATTTAAATATTACATTTTCACCATAGTCTGTTTTATGTTCTTCTTACTTTAGAATTACCAAATATTCAACTATAATTATAAATAATGAAGTATAATATGAAACTGCAAAAATGAAACATTTTAGTCATTTAAAACTTAATCATATTTAATTACTTACAAATTGCATTATGGAGAAATAAATTGGGATCGCAATTTTTAATTTCTCGACCTATATAAATAAGTATTGTCATAGTAATTTGTCTCGATCTCGAGATTTTTATGAATTTTTACATTTTAGATCTTGCTGAACACAAAAAATAAACGTTAGTTTATTTGAAATATTTGTTTGAAATATCTTTCAAAATTATTTACGGTTCATTTATTATAAGTGATAGCAATTTGACAATTTTAAAAATCGGCATGTTGTTATAAATTATGTAAAGAACAATACTAATTTAAATCATAATATAAAGTTTAAGTCCTTATGATTCATAAGTGAGTATCAAAAAGATATTTCAAAACTTATTCAAAAAATGCCGAGTTTGGTATCAAAGTAGAATTCTCGAACGAAGAATTCTAGTAAAAATACTAAAGATCATAATAAAGCAATTGTGAATTGTTTTTCCCAAATTTATTGGAATTAGACCAACTTTAGAATCTCGGACGCACACTTTTATTAAAAATGTCATTTAACCGATCGTCGATTGTTTTTTTCATGAGTTATATAAACTTTATCTAACCTTATGGTCGAAAAAGTATTTTGGTGGGCACGACAGATTTTTCTCTTTATAATTCATTTTGATATCAACGTAAGTATTTACTTAAAAATACTAATTTAATTATGTATGAATTACATTATACGTAGAAAGATATTAAAACAGTAATGTAATAATACACTAGAAGAGTTGAGTCTATATTCTATTTAATTTTTTTTCTAATTTTAAAACGTTATACGTTTTTTCAAACTCGTTATATTTTGCGACACAATTTATTATTTCCGTCTCTCTCCCAATACATTTTAAAATACATTTTCCTTCTTCTTAGCATGAACTTACGTAAATAAATTTTTTGTAATGTAATGGCACCATCGACAGCTAGAGTTCAGTGCCGTAACAAGCGGACTGAGTAGCGGGGTGAGAAGAAAGGCTTATTTAAATGGAGCGAAGAAGGAAATGTATTTACAATACGTCCAAGGCCTCGTTTCGTCGTTTCTTGGTTCGTTCTGCTCGCTTGGAACTTCCTGTTCTGTTATTTCGATGCTGATTCATCGAAATAATATAATGGCGTAGATGTTTGTATCGCGAATATATTTCGAAGATTTTCTTTGAAGCTTTAAGTGATTGTAGCTGGTATTAGGCATTATTAATTAATTTAAAAATGTATATCTGTTACACGCATAAATTTAAAACTGACTAATAGTAATTCTTGTTATAATTATGAATAAGGTATATGATTCGCCATATTACATGGGAAGACAAATAAATCATTCTCGAAGCCTAAGCTTTGCTTGAGAAATAACGCGAGATAAAAGTTTCAAATGAAAAATAAGAAACCAAGAAATAAATAAAAGTAATAATATTTCTCTAATTTTTATTTCTTCAAATTTTCGCTCCTAACTCGAAAACTAATGGATTGTTGTTTCAAGAACTACATTTTTATGAATTTTGTTCCTAATTTTCTTGAAAAATAACCGGCGGAGAAAACCTAGCTAGAAAGTTTTCTGAGGCCAAAATGACATTAAAGACCAAGTTTTATTAAAATCATTAGAACTGATTCCGAGATCGTTGACAGACAGACAAGAATTGCTTGTATTAGAGCAGGGGTTGCAAGTTTTTGTGCGGCCCACCAAGCATATATATATATATATATATAAATAAATATAAATAAAATATAACAAAATTGAGTGTGTACTGAGGTACAGTCGTGCTGTTTCGTCTCTCGCCTCGTCACCCTTTGATATTTTAAATAATATTTGTATTTGATTTTAAAAAACCTATTTAAGCTACATACTACATTACAAAGCATCTGACTGTGCGGCCATCTTAATTTTTTTTTAATGGCTCGCCGTCCAGAAAAAGTTGCCGACCCCTATATTAGAGTATAGAATATAATAATGCAAAACAAACGTACGATGTTGTGTTTTTAAGATATCGTGATATCTTTCTCGTAGCCCAGTGAATAACACCGAGATATAACTTGCTTCCCAAGCCAAATGTTATGCTTTTAAATCCCTCTTACTTCAACTTCAAAAAACTAAGATTGCGTCTGAGAGTACCGGATTTAAAGGCGTTAGTGTGTTTTAAATCTAATCATGGTTTAATCATGTTTTTAAACGTTTATGTTAAAATCTGAATAAATATTTATAATGATCAGAGCTGGACAATAGTTGACTACTTTTATAACTTTGCTACAATTACTGTAGCTGTAGTTGTAGTTTCGTTAAATGTATATATATATATATATATATATATATACACATATATACATATATATATATATATATATATATATATATATATATATATATATATATATATATATATATATATATCTATAACTTATAGCGATAAATATTTCCTATTGTTTTTTAGTTTAAAATTAATGTTACAAAAATTAAACTACTTTTTATAGCCTAAAACTATTTATATGTAGTATTTATAGCTACTTTTTGTTACTTTTTTTTTGAAGAAATAAAATTAATTGTTAACAGACAAAAGTAGCTTCAAATTATAACATCTACATTAATAATAGTGTTGAGCTGTAGCTTCGTTATTTTCTACTACATATAACTAGTAGCTGTAGCTTCACTACATTTTAAAAAGAAATTTGTAGTTTTGCTACTTGCTTGCCAAGCTATGATTATGATTTAGTATTACTTTGAAAAGTTCAGTCTCATAACTCATATCATATGTTATCCAGTGCAAAGGTAGAAATAATAAAACCAGAATTTTGTGCTGTCGACACATTTAGTACCTACGTCTCTTCGTCTTTTTATTACATTTAACATCGTTGTCAATATCGCGTACGTAGAGGTGTATCCATCACTCAATCATCTCGACGTTTATTTGATATCTTTCGATATTTTGAAATCAACTCAAATACCACATTTTATTGACAAAAAATCAAATATTCTTGCTTCACTCGTTCATTTTCACTAATATTTACACACCAGTAAAAAACTCACATGTGCTATGAATCTGACTGTAAATTTATTTCCGATTGGAACAAACGATCGGTAATTCACTGCATGTTTAATTCAACTGTTTTAATTAAATTTAAATATATTCATTATGCACAAACGAACAAATTACACAAGCGACAATTTTGTTCGAAACAAATCTGTTTCCTCTGGGTGAAAATTTTCAAATAATTGACTGCATTACTGAAGTGTACTTACAATTCGGATTTAATTTTCAATTTTACTGTTTTAACCAAAAATAATAGTAGTTTTTAAATAAATAACTTCACGATATATCTTTAACGATTGAATATTTTTCGTCGTATGTATTCGGCTGTCCAATGTTTTTAAATTATTTTAGAAAAAAAGCATGTATCACGGTTACTAGATAGATAGGTTGCGTAACTTGTACTGTCAAGGTGGTCAATTTTAATCTTACTAAAGTATGAAAGGATGGAGTAGCACACCTGGCATATATTTGTTGATAACTATAAAATTTGAAAAAAAATGCATAATGTAGATCTTAATAAACTTATACGCATTTGTAACAATATGAGCTATTTCATTACTGTTTTGTTCCGTTTAGGAGGCAGTTTGATTTCGTGTAATTTGACACTCGTGACCACATGTGCCATTAAGGTTGAGTGTGAGATCTTTTGGGTTTCAAATATAAGGCATTAAATTATAAAAGGGACAGTTATAGTTAATATTCTTAAAAGTCCAACAAGATTTCATGTTCGCGTTATCTGCAATGCCCGAGTGTCAGACTACATAACCAAAACACTTGAGGTATCTGTGTCCACCCCGATGTGTGAGGGATGCATTCCAGATGTGGGGATTGTACCCAGGACAGCAACTTTTTTGGTGGAAACAGTAAGTCTCGTCCATCGACACAACGTGTGAAGATGTAGCTCTTCACAACACGCGATGTTCGCGTTTTACTTAAGTTTAAAAACTTTAATAGTTACAACAGTGTGTGAATTAATTATTATAGTTAATAAAATGTAAACTTAAATCCTAATTCTGTTTCCACACCATTTATTCATATGTAACGTGTTATGTTATTTAGGTTTTTAAAATATAGTTTCATTTCACTTAGCTATCCTTATCATTCATTCTTTCGTGTTACAATTGAGGCAGTCCGGTTAGCCATCTCTGCGTCCACACGCTCGTGTTACACATTTCAGGGTTCATTGCTAGTCAATGCATACAAATTTGTAAAAATCAATTTAATAATAACAACATTTTTATTTTGACATTTTGCTGATTGGCAATTGATAGTAGATTTTCAAAATTTTCTTTGATTGTTAATCATTCTTATTAGTATACTGTTTTGCTATATTTATTATTCATTATTTTTCATGTTGTGGGGTGGTAGGTAGCACAGTGATATCGAGTCGGACTGTAGATTTGAGAACTCGGATTCTATTCCTACAACAAATTTCACCATAATACAATTACCCTTGTGGCTTCTCTTCTTAGCGGGGCATGATTTGTCGGCTGATAATAGCATAAATATATTAATTATGCTACAACAGACAGTTATATCCAGTAATGGGTAAAAGGTGTGATGATATATTGATATATTTATTTTTCATATTGAGATATTACTATTTACAATAAATCGAGTGGATTAATGCAATACATCTAACTGCAAACATTCACAGAGAGTAATCTTGACCGATGTATTATAATGAGTTACTGTAACTATAGTAAATTACATAATCTTCTAACTATACTAAAAATATTTTGTTTCTAAAGTAATTTAAAAACGTTTAACAGCAGGAAAATAAACGATGACAAAAGTTTCATATATTATATTTACTCTTTGTATCATTGAATATTTTCATAATATCTTAAAATAATTTTGTAATATAAATTTCAATGCAATGTTCAAATTGTGAAAAATGTTAGTGAACAGAAGTTATTATATGCGATTGTTAGCCATTGGAATCGATCTGAGGTGTTCATGTCATTTGCACAGTCTAATTACTTTTTAAAACTCTTCAAAAATACAAAATTTTAAATCGAAATGCTTTGTGAAGAAATGGAGAAATTTCTCATAAACCCAAATTATGTATGTTGGGACTTTAGGTTAGATGAAATTGAGTGTGAAGCACGAAGCAAAACAAAAGAACTATGCACCTGTCAGCGCCATCTATTTTCCGTACGAGCACTTCTAATTACTGTGGATGTACACTACAATAAAGCAGGATAATAACACATAAAGTTTAAAGCTCAATTAAAATTTTACTTCAAGAACCACGAGTGCTGAGTGTACAAAGCTCTGAACTTTAAACCAACAAACAACTAAATTTCACGCATGTCAAGAATTTAATTTATTGAAAGTCCATCTAGCGAATGTTAAATGAAAAATAATTATAAATTAAAAATGAACTGAATATTAATAAATATTTTAATATTTTGTAATCAGTTAAATTTCAATTAAATATTGTTTATTAAAAATTTCAATAAATTTAACATTTTTCGGTTGTATAACTTCACTTGATATTTTATGAAATTATATCGGAATCATCTGTCTTGTCATATTTAAATTAATTTGTTTAAAAATTATATACACAAAATATATTTCCAATATTTTTAGCATTTGGTCGACAATACATTAATATCGTTAGTGTTATGGCATTGAAATCCCACTAATAAAGATCCAGTTGAAAAGAGTAGCATAAATAAAGAAATAGTCATTACAGATCAGATTTTGAATACAGCACAAAGAAGATTTCAATTATTATCATCAATGAATAAAGTAAAGAAATATTTATTTATTTATGGTACTCTACACAACAGGAACTGAATCCCAATTACAGTACGGGATCCAAACTCACCGAGCCGCAGTATAACAGATTATATATTTTGAGCTTGAGTGGGATTCCAATTCTCGATCTCCAGATTCGAATACCGTAATGCTACCCACATCACCGTACTGCCGGATATGTATAATATGTCTATTTTACGCATGGGCTCAAAAGAAGCAATTGCCCAGAGCCTAAAATACGAAAGAGTCCATGCATTACATAGGTATAATATTATAGCACAACACATTTAATATTCTTTAAAAAATATATAATTTGAATAATTTATTTGACAGAGTTGTTATATCTACTTATCAACAAAATACATAGTCTGAAATATTAATTGAAGAAAATTTACTAGTAGACATGAAAACAATCACTTTTTCACTATCAGCAATTAAATCCATTACCTCGATAGTTAATTGCATTGCCGCCCAAGTAGAAAGCAAGCAATGAGACGTCTTTTATCACGTTAAAAAGAATTAAAAACTATTTAAGAAGTAATTTGAGCACAACGATATCACCATTGCATTGTATGGAATCAGAATGATTTAATATTTTGATTTTAAAGATGTAATTAATAAAAAAGTCAGCACTCTACTGTTTTCATTTCTTTTTGTTAATAGATTGTGCAATTACCTTTTTTCTTTCTTTCTTTCAAATTTGCTCTATACATTTTCACTGTTAATTATATTATTTTTTGGTGATTAATAATTTATTTTATGTTAGTAATAATTATATTCGGATATTTAAACATTTAAATAATTTTTATTTGTATACATAGGCTAAAAAGAGAGAGTTTTATTACGAATGTGAGTAGTAAATATATAATAATTCTTTTTATACACCCTTGTTTATACATATTTCTCCCAGTCGGAAGCTTTTCTTTATGCAAAAACATCGTTAAAATCATATCCATCCATTTATATCTAGTGTGCCTACACAATCTTGCATCCTTAATTTCGTTGATGTAAAAACCCCTGAACCATGTTATTATTATTTATTTCTGAGTAGTCCAATTCCCAATTCATCATCACTTTGCAACAACATTATCTTATCTTCACAGTAAGTAGATGTTGTTTATACTGACTTCGCCAAGGCTTTTGATTCTGTAAATCATGATGTTTTGATGTATAAGTTGCAGCATCAGTTTGGCTTTTCCTCAGAACTACTACAGCTTGTGCGTTCATATATCTCAGATCGCAGACAATGTGTTCAATATAATAACTTTAAATCTAGGAATTTTAATACCTACTCTGGTGTTCCTCAAGGTTCCAATCTGGGCCCTCTGCTCTTTATATTATTCATTAATGATATAACTAAGTGCCTTAAATACTCATTCTCATTGCTATATGCTGATGACCTTAAGTTATTTAAAGTTATTAATTCAAACTCTGACTATATTGAGCTTCAAAGTGACATAGATAATCTACTAGATTGGTCGTCCTCTTCACGTTTATATTTTAATATCTCGAAATGTAAGGTCATGTCGTTCTCGATGAAACATAGTTTGTTTTCTTTTTCATACTTGATGGGAGATAAGAGTCTTGTCCGGGTTGAGTTATATAAGGATTTGGGGGTGGTATTTGATCCCTGTTTGCATTTTAGTTCTCACTGTGAGTATGTTGTAAATAGTTCTTATAAAACATTAGGCTTCATTATCAGAAATACACAGCATTTTACTAACCCTGCAACTCTAAAATCCTTATATTACTGCTTAGTCAGAACTAAACTTGAGTACTGTCTTATTGTGTGGAATCCAATTTATGATACATATAGCATTCAACTAGAATGGGTACAAAGAAAATTTGTTAGATTCTGTATGCGTAAAACATCAGGCTCTTTCAATATAATAACCTATAGCTATACTGTATCTTTATCTTATTTCAATATGCATAGATTGGATTCCAGGCGCAAATTATGCTCTCTAATATATCTTTATAAACTACTACAAAATAGCATTGATGATGTCTCAGGTTTAAGTAATATTTATTTTACAATTCCACGTCTCTCATCAAGATCCCTTAAAACATTTCATCTTCCTCGTTTAAGAAGAAATTATGAACTTAAGGATCCATTTAAAAGGCTATGTCTCATCTTTAATGATTTTGAAAGTTCAACTGATGATGTAGTAGATATATTTTACTTTAGTCTTCAGCAATTTAAAAATTACTTGTATAAGAATGTACATTTACTGTAGTCTATAATTTTATAATTCTGTGTTTAATTTTTGTGATCATGTGTTTATTTATTGTAAGCACGCTGTGCTAATTTTTTTTTGTATTTGCTTTTTTTAACCTTCCTGTTATTGGGATACTTGTTATCCTGTTGGAAGGTTATAAATAAATAAATAAATAAATAAATATTCATGCTTTTCCATTCATATTCAATATTCTCTACTAATTATAATTATATATTTTCTTTATATCTCACTGGGACTTTAAAAACAATATATGTGTTATTACATTGTTTAATTAATTTGTTTCTCTCATTATTTAAACAACTAAATTTTCACCCCAAATCATTTCCAATAATATAACTGCCAACATAACAATTCTATTACTTCATACTTAAAAATACGGAATTATTCTCCCCGAGAGGCATCCTCACAAATGAAGATAGTCTCCTCTCTCATTTCCATCCCCCGAGTGTCGTATTGTAAGCTCTCGCGGTCTCCACCCCCTCGCTTGGCCACAATGCGATGCGGTAGATAAGAAGACGTCAATGGGGATGATTTAGTAAAGGAATTAAAACGCAGATGAGAAATTCCCTTTATGCGACGGTGGCGGCGTCGACGGCAACGCTGAATCTGGTGAAAACGAATGAAGGTTCTTGTTAGCCCCGCCACCTTTGATATCAATTTGTGGATTTAAGTCACTGTTGTGAAATGAGAATTGTGGAATGAACTGTTTCTGAAATCTCAATTTGAGAATTTATATTTTGTATGAAAACTGAGATTTGTATTTTTGTACTAGCTATTTTACAATTATGTAGATTTGCAAATTGTCTAATTTAATCAAGTAAATATATACAAATTACTATGATAATTTAATTAAAGTAACAAATGTGACAAATTGAAATTCATTAAATAATAAACATGCAAGCTATCCTATCGTATAAAAATAATGAATCTAAGACCATATATGATATATGTAAGTAGGCCATTGAAAAATTTGCAGAAACAGTAAATGTTTGTTTACGGTTTCTAAGGGTTTACTGCACTAGTTACGTAATATATATATATATATATATATATATATATATATATATATATATATATATATATATATATATATTAAATAACTGTTCTCAAGAAATTTTTCATTTGTTAGGCGGTAACACTGCTGTTTGACAGTTGATGTTACGGACATAATCTAACAAATAATCTGTAATTGTTCTTATTATTATTTATGGTCGTAGATAAAGTATAATACACAACTCGAATTGTAACGCAATTACATTGCTCGTGAAATTACTGCACTCGCCAAGGCTCGTGCGCTACTTTTTCACTCGCACATAATGTACTTGTCACAATTCTCGTTATGTACTTATATAATTCAGGTTATTATTTCGTAATAACAAGTTACAGCTTATTATATCATGAATTAGTTTTAACATGAAACTTGGGATTTGCCTTATATGTGATTACAAATTCGAGAGCAATGTATCAGAGCATTTATTTTAAACTGAAACAGGTTGTCAAGTTACCATTATTATTAATTAATATAGCATTGTTCTTAGTGATTTTCTAGCTATGAATAATACATGGAGTTGAAGAAATTGTTCAAATATTTAATATTTTTTCGAAAGCTGAAGAAATAGAATGGCCTGTTTGAACTCCCGGTGTAGTACCAGTGGCTTTTTTTATTAGGAATTTTTAAAATCTAAAGTATTTCTATATTCTAATATCATTATTGGGCTGATCCTGCAAAAAGCGAAATAAGTATTTTTAATTAATATTATTTTAAAGTAAATATGCTGGTTAGCCAATGAATCTATCGTATCACATGCCTAAAAACAAAATATCAGAAAGTTAAAATGTATGTTTCCTAATTTATTAATTGTAATACAAGTCACTCTAATTACTTATATATACAGGGTGTTTCAGGACTAGTGTAACAAACTTTAACAGCTTATTCCTGAGATTATTTTGAGCAAAAAATGTCATATAAACATAGGTCCTATTCCTTCTAGTTACCAAAATACAAGAGGTTGAAGTTCTATAAATAACACGACATTTTCAAATTTTTTTAATCAAGATACTTTCGGAAAACAAGAATTTTATTGAAAAGTCATACCTTATTTGTCTTAATTAAAAATTGTTGTACTTTTGATTGTATTATTGTTTCATAATGGATGGTTATAGTACTGCTGAATATGCAGATATGATTTGTATTTATGGATTATATAATGGTAATGCCCGTTATGCGTCCAGAGAATACCAAGACAGATATCCAAATAGAAGCCAACTTTCCCATCCCCTATTTGCGCGCATTTTTGTTTTCCGAAAGTATCTTGATTACAAAAATTTGAAAATTTCGTGTTATTTATAGAACTTCAACCTCTTGTATTTTGGTAACTAGAAGGAATAAGATCTATGTTCATATGACATTTTTGGCTCAAAATGACCTCAGGAATAAGCTGTTAAAGTTTGTTACACTAGTCCTGAAACACCCTGTATTGTTATAGATATTGTAAGGTTAGTTGGCGGCATTTTCCGGTCCACGTGTTTCACTACGCCATTCTGATTTTAGGCGTGTGATACTGTAACACTTGTTATCCGCTCTACCAATAAAATCGTTCGCAATGAATTATAAAAATCAATGTTATGGTAAATTCTACAAAATTTACAGATTAAATGAAATTTGATACAAACAGACCGCAGATAGCAAACAACAACAACGTATGAACTAAGTTACTACCTGTCAAGACTACATCTTGCCAAGCCAAGAGCCAAGCTACCAGTAACTATTTGTTGTTGTTTTCCATGGGACGTGCTGACAAGGGGTAAGAGGAATCGTTGCGTTGGTTCAAGATAACTGTTCCCAAGCACGAGTTTACATAAATAACCTCAAACGCTTCTAAAGGATAAAATACAAAGATCAAAAATTATCTCAGACCAACGCGCAGCCAATAATTTACCCAGATGTCATCACATAATAGCTAACAAGCGCAACAATTCAGAGATGCCATAAACTCGATAAATAATGATCGAAGAATACTGAAATTATTACAAACATATGCACTAATAAATTTGATAACCAAAACACTATCAAGTCAACTTTTTAAAAAACTCTTAAGATAGTATTCAATTTGCCTGTATCTTTCGAAGCTGAGTTGATAGTTAAAAATTATAACAAAAACCAATTCTGAATTGTTTCACTTTGCACTTTGTTGTGACTACTTACATTATGATGGTGATACGTATCCATGCATCCTGTAATTCGACATTTAGATGTTTTTATGTTAATATGTTTTGACGATTATCTGTATGTATTATGTTTACTTTATATTTTTGTTTAGTTACTTATTTTGCTACAGTTGCCCTGATGATGCCAAAATTGTCGAAACGTTGGCTAAAGAATAATTATTATGATTCAATTGCCTGCAGTTATCCGTATATTTATTCCTTACATTGAAATTATAGATTCATTGGTAAAATATTAATATTGTATTTAAGATAAAAGCCCATAGCTGCGGGCGTCGGCGGAGCATGGTCGCACCTCTAGCATCCCCGCTGGCTACTCCCCGGCTGAGCTCACTTCTCACCGCTAGAATTACCAATTTAAACTTAACTTGAAGTAACCCACCTTTATATGTAAATTATTTTGTTCAGTTCAGTTACTCATGCGAATTTATTTATCTCAAATGATTTATGTGAACCCATTGGCAAATTCAATACGACTTTGAATAGAAGCAAAATTTTCGGTGTAAAATAAATTTAAATTAATTATTTAAAAAAAACGCTGACAAGGTTTGATGTTTCGGGAATCCTACATCAATTTGATCTGTCCATTAAAGAGTTTTTATTGACAAAATTCTAATTTACAGATGATTGATTTATCCTTCAAGTGACATTTGACATACAGAGGAAATATATTTTCAAGTAAAATTGACATTTAAATAAAAATATTGCTTTTTAAATATTTTACCTATCTTATTTTTATTTACAACCAAATCCCATCTTTAGGATGACAAATACGATACCTACTTCATCTGTTTTTAATTGCAATTATTTCTGTATTTCATTTGACATTTCCTACAACGTTTTCCAACAATATTATGTAAACGTCAAATGGGATGACAATTACGTCTTTTTCGAAACAACGTTGTTGTTTCCATTAAATATATTTTCTGAAAATGTAAATACAAAAAAAAAGATTAACGTAATATAATTTATATCAAAACAAATTCAATGACATGGTGTCTTGGTTTATATTTATCACATCATAATCCACGTATAATTCCATCTGTAATCTAACCTCAAAATAGTCTTTTATGTTCAAAAATCCAACTATCATAAAAACAAAGAATCACCCCAATTTCCAGGCGTACTTGGGTCTAAGCCTGCTTGATTTACGTGTTTACCCTTGTGACCTTTTCCCTGCCGCCACCAGTCGCAGCACTGTTCAAGATATGCGCTTCCTTGTTGTCATATCTCCGCTACGCTCGTGGTGGTTTTGGTTTTGGTTCTCTTTTCGAATTGGGGATTGGTTTATTTTTAAGTTCGCAGTTGGCCGTGTTTGTTTGCGGAACTGAAGCGCCTTCGTCGGCCAGACGTGCCACTACATTGTCTTTAATAAACCCAGAGAGGAATTTTGTTTATCTATGTCAAAGGTGACAGCGCTCAGACAGATTCTAGTATTAAGAAACTGTAGATTATTGAACTGTTCCTAGATTTATGTAACTAAGAATTGTGTTAACACCGAAGTTTAACTAACTTGTGGGCAGAAGCTAACTTGTTTAAAATTTTCGGCTTATCTCTTTTTTTTCATTGCTTTACGTAGTATTAATTAATATACTCGTAGTGTACTTACGCGTACTTTGATGAATGGAAATTAATATTGGACATGGATGAGGAAGCATGAAGACCTGATATAATAGTCGGTTTCAATGAAATGCTATTGTTAATAGCGACGGAACTAAAATGCGCTTTTACTCGCTAATTAAGACAGGAGTAAATAGTATTTTATTTTCCCCGAAATGTAATATTGAAGCACGAGGCGTAACTGCGAGCTACAATACAGAACTTAATATGACATAGTTTAACTTCGTTTCGTTTTTAAAGTCTTAATTTACGTTTTTCATTTTCAAACGTGTCTATTAATAATGAAAAAAAAATTAATAAATAATTATAAAATAAGTAATTAATAAATTTAATTTAATATCAAAAATATTTTTTTACTTCAAAATGTCCACAAACCTGGGTAAAAAAGCCGTCTGACTGAGTTTAAATAAACATATCAAGGCAGAAATCCATTTAGTGATCCTTATAATACCTTCTCAAAATTAAACTGAGAGTAATGAAAACAAGTTATAGAAGAGTGCCCCAAGTCAATTGTTCAGTGTTCATGCAACCCTATTTAATGGGTAACACAAACCTTCAAAATATTCACTAAATATTTATTTATTTTATTTAATCTGCAATTAATCTTCGCCATACATTCGTATCATGACACATTACTTTCGCTTCATCGATGTTTCGTATTCCTTTCAAACAAGCTTCTTGTTTCTTTTAACTTTGAATCATATCCATCCATTATCCATTTATTTCTAGGTCGTCCAAAGAAATCTTTCATCCTCAATTTCACCAATCTTTCATTCGACATATGTTCCACATTACCAAACTAAACATAGAAATCTAAAAATATGTAGGTAAATAATTAAATTTAGGTATTATTTTTAACAAATAAATTGACAGCATTGCTGCAAGGTTTTCCTGTTCGGTTGTTGTTTGCTACAGTATGCAATTAATACTTTCTAGATAGTCTTGTAATTGATTGTAAGGATATCGCATGTTGTGGTATTGATTATTGTGGAACAAAATGAGTTAGTTTTCAGTCGAATAAGCTGATAGGCACTGACAGAGGGATCAAACAAGCTTGACCCAATAGACCTTAGACGCCGAACTGCCATTGGCAATTCCATCACTTCCATTCATCGCCGAGCGAAATAGTAATCGATGCTTTCCCAATAGAGCTACAGAAATTAGTTTATTGTTATATTAATTTGTTTACTGTGTGAATTATGTACAACGTTCTCATTGAAATAGTTAAGAACAAAGGCTCAAAAGATTGAATAAAACATGTTAACATACATTGCATATATTTTACTTTCTAATAAAATTATATAATTTTGAAGTCCGTACTAGTTCAAACGATTTGAGCATATGGGACGTATGTCGAATGACAGATTGGTGAAACAGGTGTATGTTGATTAAAATAAGAAGAAGATATTATAAAATAAGTGAAAAGATATGATTGAAGGTTTGTTGTGTGCTTAAAAGATGAGACAAGGTTGTTTGTGAGGAATTATGAATATGGATAAAACTAAAGTAGTGTTTGGCGGAGATAAATTTCAAGATGAATCTAATGAATGTTTCAAGAGCACGTATACCTCATATGAAGGGATGTTACAATTTTTTCAATATGAGTAAAGTATCAATACCTTTCTTTTCCATACCAAGAATTTTAGTACTATTTTTGTTTCGATATTTTATCAATATTCGTTTCAAGACATCGATATCTGCGGAATTTTACACCTTTTTCCATTATTGTAAAGTAGTAATTCCCGTCGCTGACAGCCAATGCAGATTTGTGGATAGTAGTGATATCTAGATATATCATGCGCTTGATACACTCATAACATCTGCCATCTATCAGATACACGGATATATATCAGTACTGTATACTGTATTGGTATATATTATACAGTGTATGTAACGAAATGTGCAACGTAATATTTTTAGATAGAATTTTAAATATATGCATAAATTTGATCGCCTTTATACATTGCAGCAAAATTTCAAAAATAAAACGTTGTCCAAAATGAAACATTACTTCTAGAATGTTTAAGATTTAACGAATAGTATATCTATATTATTAGATATTTGAAAAATAAAATAAGACATTTACGTCAAAAATTAAATAGCCGTGGAAATAAAATAAATGAAATAAAAGATCAATTCAGTGTGATTGCTTTTTATTGTCATAATCATTATTTCTATATTATTATAATTAAATATTAAAATATCATTGATCTTAATTCAGATTAAAATTTTGTTGTATTTGTATTTAATTTTCTAAAATCTAGTTCTACAGTTATGCTATTACGTTAATATGCGGAAAAAATATTTTTTTAAATATGCGAATTTTGCTTTTCGAATGAAAATATAAATAAAAAGATTTTATGAAAACAAATTCATTAATAATGTTTTTAAAAAACAATAAAACAATAGTATATTCTATATTATATACCTAGATGGAAAGAGTTTCATTACAGACGAGGATTAAGATAGTCAAAACAAAGGCGCGAAGATTTGTATACTACTCGTATTTCATTCCCAATTGGAAATTACCATAGATAATTAATACTCGTACGTAAAAAATAATATTAGTTTTAAACATTTGTTTATTCTGATAAAATATTTTTATTTAGTAAATAATGTATTCGAAATTTGTTTCTCGAACGAATTGTGAACAATTTTTTTATTGATTTTTGAATATTCTTTTGATTGTTTGGTAAAATTTAGATAAGACCAAACTATCTGAAAATGTTTGTTGTTATTTTCAAATTATTATAATAAATTAAAATGAGTAACTTTTCAGAGTGGCATTTTTATTTCAGAATTTAAAATCAAATGTGCACTATTTTCTCAGGTCGGAAAATTAATAATAACTAACTTGCTATATTTATAAATGCCAGATATACTACTGGTTGAGAATAAAATAATTTTTATTGTAAACTTTCACAATTAGTGAACCATTAATGTTAAATGGCTATAATAATTATAACAATTATTGTTATTGTATTATTATTTATGTTGTTATTAATAGATATTTTTCATATTTAATACAATTTATAATAAATTAACATTAAATTTCAAAGTTTACAATAAAAATAAATGTTTTCCACAATACTCTCAATTTAAAATTTTCTTCAAAAAACTGTTTTTCATTTACTTCTTAGTTGTACAGAAACACAATTGAGGAACAAATTAGTACATGTTGGATATAGTTTTTAATTCTAAACATCTTCTGTATTTACACTTTTGCTTTAATTTAATTTTAGAAGCAAAATTGCCTAATTAAAAATATAGCATATGTCAGATTATCTTTTGTTAATTTCTAATGCTGATACTTCACAGTATCGATATTTGTTTCCGATACTTAGTATAGTATCAATAGTTCATATAGATGCCGATTGCGATCATCAATTCTTTCATTCCTCTTCATAAAATGATACTAGCGCGATGTAGGTATGTCATTTTTAATATCATTTTCAAAAAATAGAAACCATTCTGTTTGACACAACCAACTTATTTCCTTTTTCAGTTATTCTTTTGAAATATCCATTTCGGCAAATCCAATTATATACTTCACCTTTATCATGTAACAACCACGTACAACAATTTAAAAATTCGACCACGACACAGAAAAAGCTCCTCGGAAAGAAGAGAAGCTTTCACGGATATCGGCATCATCCGGGGCCGACAGCCGCAGCTCGCGGCATTATTGGAAAACCGCGAAAACTCTGTTCGCATACAGAGGCGAATCGACGTTCTGCTCACACTCACAATGAAGCATAATGTATCAAATTCCCTCTGGGAATATTTTCGTCGCGCTGGGAAAAAATCACTGATGTTTTAATGTCTTTGCAGCAGCAGATCGTGTTTTGAGTAGTTTGAGAAAAAACGTTTAGGTTTACATCAGTTTCACATCACGTTTTGTTTTTTGTATACGATGAGTCGGTTTAACATATATGGTGATAAAATGAAAACAAGTACATTCTGCTTAAAACATCATAGAAAAGGAAATCGATAATCACGTTTTCACGTTCGGCACATTACAATATTAGATCAGGCAACAAGATGTACTACTACACATTGGTATTTTTCAGCTGTTATATGTATTATTTTTCTGTTTCAAATAATAAGTAATATAAGCATGGTCTATTTGCTGATGCAATTTATACATATTATAAATAAAAGTAACTAAAAACAATATATCTTATTACGTTTATATACCATAATCATATCATTACTAATTTTCTCCGCGTCCTAATATTCAATTAAATATGAAATGAGTTCTTAACTTTGGCGACCTAATACCTTCAACATTTTCAATATTCATTCAATATTTAAATGAAATTGTTGTAAATAAATATTATAGCTTCACATTTCTGTATCACTAATAAAACATAACAATTAAAATAATATATGTTGCAATTTAATATGTATTATTTTTATGCGATTGTAAATACGCAAATATCTATGTCAAGATATATACTAATATGTAAATTATAGTATCTTTTTAAAATGTGTTAGAGAATTTTTCTTTGCTAAATTTTACCCAAAATGATGACGTGCATAAACTGCAATTAATTTTGATTTAATATTCTGCGAAATTATGTCTTAAAAAATATATATTTAGTTAAGTACTTAACATTTTATTTATCCTCTAAGTAATTAAAAATTATTTGATTGCTGCTTATTGAAGTTTGTTGTTTACGTTAAAAGTTTGTTTCTGACTACGTTTATATTTTATAAAATAATTGAAGGAGTTTTAATAAAACGTCGTTTATTAATTTCTGATTTATTACTTAAAAGCACATCAAAAGTAAATGCAATTAAAAGTTTGGAAAAGCTATGCATTATCTAATTTATCACCACATCATTCAACTAATTTGCAACACGATATTTCATTATTTTTTTTGCTTTACTTGTGGCTAAAACGGAGACAACAAAACTACGGCTATAAACTCACTTCGCAAAGTATTTTTAGACAAACATGTTCTTGTAGTTTATGTTTCTGCAACCCATCCGCGTAAATTTTGGAAGATATTATATGTTTGATCAACCCTTTGACCTTTTTGCTACGTAAGAGGCAATGAAATACTTTTATATATTTTTGGTCAAGATCATAGATTATATTTCATTTTTCTCTCCGAGAAATATTATTTGTTAGATGTATCGAATAATATTTTTAGATACAAGGATATAAAGAAATTTCTCCTCTAAAAATTATTCATGTTGGATGCAATATCAACGTCAAACTAAATAACAGTTTGTACCTCAAATGCAAATTTATTCCTATTTCTAGATTAGAAAAAGAAAATTACAGTAAATTAGATATTTACTTGAAAAGTACAGTAATAAATGAACAGTAAATAAGCTTAATGAAACGTAGTTTTCAAACAACTTTTCTATTTCAGTTCTAGGTAATTTAAAATAGTCTGAAGTAAATACATGTTTGCATTACGTCGCATACTAGCGGTATTAATTATATTGTACTTTGCAAATTAGTTACCTACTTTACATATGTAGTAGATGTGTTTCAGGGATATACTTACGTCATCAATAGTGAAGAAAACAGTAAATCAAAAAAAAATATTCAAATAAATTAAAATAAAAAATAAGCACGAAAGTGTAGCACATCTAATAACAACTAAATATGCTATCTATGTAGTATAAATGATTAATTGTTATTTGATTTCTCGGAAGAAATAGCAATATAATTTCTGATGTTGAAGTTGGTGATACTAGTATACGACTACATTACAATTCCGGCTATGTCATTGATCTGTCAATTAATTCGTGATCGTATCATATTCAACATTTGTTTGAAATCTTCAACCGTTATGTCAAGGACTACGGAACGATTTTATCTAAGTGGAAGTTTAAAATATTTTGTTAATTAAAACACACAATTTTTTATGTACCTACCTAGTTCCCAATCTCTATGTAAATAAAATACAAAATCCAATTAAATATCAAATGAAGTGATATTTTTAATTAATTTAGAATTTTATAAATGTATGTCTCGTAAAAAATCATATTCATTAATATAAGTCAATGTGGGTCATTCTTTCTGAAATCGAACAAAATCGAACGATCTCTTCCCAAATTGAAAAAAAATGGTTAATTGGTTCTATTTGAATTAAAACATTATTAAAATAACTATATTTTCTTCGAAGCATTGAATCAAAGTAATATCATTTTATATGCAACGGAATATTCTTTATTATTGATTTTAATATGAACATACGAGTACTTACAATAATTTCTAATTTTGTGTACATTGGGACAAACGAATAAATAGTAATTTATGCTCCAATGGCGTTAAGTAGATGATAATGGAAAGAGGGCGACGGTATCCAGCCCGAGGGATGGGGGTCGCCCGAGGTCTTTATCATCTATTAATGCCCGTGGTGCATACAAAATTTAATTTTTCACTAGAATATGTATAATTAATTTTAATTTATAACAATTTTGATTATAGTAATGCGTATAAAAGTATTAAGCAACTGTCGCATTGCGTTGCCAAGGATATTGTTTCTATATTTTATTTATTTATTTTAAACGTTCCGTTACGTTCTTTATTTCTGGAGATAATAAAGAAATAATTTGTAATCTTGAAAGTTATTTTAGTGAGAGCGAAGAAGATAATGTTGACATTTCTCGTTTTAAGTGTTTGACGCTATTTAAAATAAAACAAAAGGATAAATTTTAAAGAAATCGAAAGTTTTGTGTGCCTGTATATCATATATTCTTTTTTCTCACGTCATCACCTACAACCAGGGCCTGCAAGGCCTGTCGTGCTGATCTATATATCACCTACAACATTCATATAGCATAAACACTATTATTATGTAATAGTAATAATAACATACCACTTATAAATATGAACCGTCAGTACGGTGGTGTGGATAGCGATATGGAATTCGAATCCGGAGATCCCGAGTTCGAATCGCACTCAAGCTAAAAATTATATAAAAACTATCACACTGCGGCTCGGTGAGTGCGGACCCTGTACTGTAATTGGGATTAAGTTCCTGTTGTACAGCGTAACATAAATAAATAAATAAATAAATAAATAAATAAATAAATAAATATCATCTGAAATTCAGAAGATAGATTTTTGAATCAGTAAAAAATATCGAATACAATGAAACCGATTTTCTTAAATTTCCGTAAAATATTTGGCACTTGATGTCACTACTAATTAAAACCAACAATAAAATTGATATTTGTAAACACTACTAAAAACATAGAATTAAATTAAAACAAAATATGAACGGAACGAGCGTTATGCCCAGGTCGTTATGGTGTTGTTTATATAGGATGTTAAAAAAAGGGTAACAAAATTTCAATGTATATTCATTTCGATGTGTTGTTTCACAATCAAAAGGATTTTTTTTTTAAATTCGCAAAATTATGGACATGCTTCCAGAAGAGTACATGTCTAGTGCCACTGGTCGACACGTAATTTTTAATAAAAATAATAATGGATTTTGTAACCACGTAACTGATATTAAATAACCAATGAATTAATTAAAAATTACGTGTCGATCAGTGGCACTAGAAATGTACTCTCCTAGAAGCATGTCCATAATTTTGCGAATTTTGAAAAAAATTCTTTTTCATTGTGAATCAGCACATCGAAATGAATATACCTTGAAATTATTTTACCCTTTTTTAACACCCTGTATACTTCGTATCATATCAGTAAACATCAAATAATATTCAAGTGAAAAATAACTGTAATTTATGCTCCCAAGGTCACTTACAATGTCAAAATATGCAAAATATAAACAGAAACTACAAAATTGAATACACCATTATTTTTTTTCTCTTTATAATTTAATTGTTTTCATGCATTGTTAAGTATTTACTTAAAATATTAATTAAAAAACAAGTTTTACCTAAATCAAACACATTGAATTCAAGATGCTGTAAGGTCGATTCCCACAGGCAGCTGACAGACAAAATATGCTATGACTATTACATTATAGTATTTACATTAATACGGACCATCACTGACGCAATAGAAAAGTGTCGGTCATTTATCTGTTTTTGTTCAGTAGAACAAAATGTTAAATATCTAAATTTGTCAGTCATTGTTTTCCAACAATTCATCATAAAAGTGAGGGTAATTTTTGTTGACGTTCGTTAACATTTAGTAGACCAAACTGCAATTAAGCTGCAAAAACAATAATTACTATACGGTACTCCTACTTAAATTACATTACAAACTAACTTATAACAAAATCACAACCGCCCATTTTAATTGCGTCACATGAAGTTACATATACGTCACCGTATAATTATAGTTACAACAACAGGTAACTTGGCGCCACGTGTCTCAAGCGGTCCGCTCGCGAACCTGTAAATGTCAAAGTTTGTACGCGCCCCGATTCAGTTACCTCACCGCTACCGCTACCGTTGCCGGGCAAAGTTTACCTCGCGGTACAGAGCGGTTTGGGACCACGGGACTGGAACAATGCTGGGAACGAGAACTTGTCGATACCCAGACAATGTGATAGAAGAGAGAAATACAGAAATGTGTTGAGAACGACATTGTAATAAGAGTGGTTGGTAAGTGGAAATGTGTTTGGTGGAGTATGAAAATTATTTTGCTTTTGAATTGATTGGCTGTAAGGCAATTTGAAGCGAAGTAAGTGACTGTTCTATTAACTGCCAATATAATACACAGATTTGCTCTTTCTTTCATCTGCCAACAAAGAAACTCAATGCTTGCTCACATATTTTTGCTTATCTGAATAACAGGAACCTAATTCGAATTACAGTAAAGGATATACTACAGTTTATAGTGAAGTACGACCAGGGCCGAATTTAGGCATTGCGTGGCACTAAGCTTTAATCATTATGAGGCCTTTAAGTAAATTTCATATGAACAGTAAAACAGTTAAATAATTTTGTCTATTTCCGTCATTAAAATGTCATTTAATGTACTGGTTTTCATGGCGCAAAATAACATCTTAATCACATGTTGACAAGCCGTGGCTTCAAAAGTTTTAGTCACGGCTTGAAATATTAATCACAGGGTGAAGTTAGCTTCAGGCATCTATCATTGTTTACCTTTACCATTTAAATAATTCATAAAACTATTTTTTTGTTGATGTCTTAATTTGCGATTTTAGAAAAGTATAGTATGTGACTCGCTTTATAAACGACTTAGATACTTATATTTTATACACTCACTTCGATTCGTTCAGCTCGTGTCAAAGGAAACTTATAACCAAAGATACTTTTTATAAAACTTACTACATAATATACTATTAAAAATTACTTTTCATTATGATTATAATGTAAAATAGTACTTACTTACCTACTATTAAACTTATGAGATGACTATATATGTTAAAGGCATCAAATGAAAAACACGGCATTCAGAAAATCAAAATAAGGTATTTATATCTAAAATCCAGGCCTGAGTACGACGTAGTCAACAGTAGTATTTTATGAATACACTCATTAGTTGAAGTTAGTGATATTTAAATGTATGAACTCTTGTTCGATAGAAAAAAATTGTATCTATTGGGTTATGATTGCCTGTACACTACGCGTTACAACTATCATAAGTATATTTTAAACTTGAGATTTGCCACACGTTTTAAATTAAATTTTCAGTTTTATTTTTAATTGTTGCCAGTTTATACTTTTTTTAAATAGAATCCGGTGGTATTAGATCGCGAGATATAATAGGCCAGCAATTGTATTTCTCCGTCGTTTGGTTTTAAAACATTTTATATTTGAATATTTTTTCAACTACATATATTATTTACAGATAGCAAATCGTTTTTGCATGTTTTAATAGCAGTGTATTTGGGTGTTTTAGCTATCTCTAACATGTTAAAACCGTGCTCTTAGAACACCCAAAAACAGAGCTTGTGCTACCAGTCAATATGTCACTAAAAAAAACAAATATTAATTTGACAATCTGTGTTTCACATTTAAAAAAAAACTCATGGTATAATATTAGAAATAAGTTTAAAGACTTTCAATGCATTCATTAAAATAATCCTGAAAATCAATCTTCATCAACAATTCCTATGGAGTAGGTGGCTCAGTAGTATCGAGTCGGTCTGTGGATCTTGAGAACCCTGGTTCGATTCCGACAGCCGACAAACAATTTTCACCAAATTAAAACTGCCTCTGTGGCTCCTCATTCACTAATATCTTTGGGGAATTTGATGGCTGGTAACCACACTTCACGGGAAGAAATATATCACTTACCGATATCTGCTATGGCAGAGTGCCATACCGAGTAATGGTTAAAAGGCATGATGATATATTTATTTTTATTTATTTTTCAAACATTCCCATCCTAGCACATCATTTTCGCTTAATTCACATTCATAATCCTTTACATCTCATTTATCCTTTCAGTCGAATTAATTCATTCAAGACACAAACTTAATAACTAGGTATTCATTTATTCCTCGGCCATACACGCAGTTTTTATTTTCAACTGAATTATTCTGTATCCAAAATGAAATAGATTTTTTGCAATATTTACAGATTACTGATCAATAAATAATTACTTACTGATCTGGAGACGGTAAGTAAATAAAAAATAAAGTCTTACGGCGATCGTATACAGGTGTTTCAGGACTAATGTAGTAAAATTTAGTAACTTATTCCTGGACTCATTTTGAGTAAAAATTGCCATTGCGATCAATAAAGATAGACTTATGCAGCCTCAACTAAATTTCCATTAAAATTAGATTTTCGCATTTTCTCTTACATTAACACTAACAATAAGTAGGAGTATTTATGCTGCCTTATGCAGATTTGCGTTACACCTAAACAATTTAACAATTTGAATTTGACACATGCGGTAGTGTAGATTGATGTCTTTGTTCTTATTTGTCCTTGTTATTAATAAATAAATAAACTCGATAAACTAAATTGTTTAAAAACACCGAGAGATGTAAAAACTAACAATTGTGATAGTTAACAGTACATCTGTTGCCCTTGCACAGTAGTGCAAAATAGTATATTGTACAATCAGCATGGAATGGTATCCATTTCCTACGAGTATGAAATGGACATTCCATGCGAGTTGTACACTATACTTTTTCTACGACTACAGTATTATTTTTTAATTTATATTTTAACAATAAATTTGTCCTGCTATCACCATTCCAATATTTGAAAATTCTAAATAAGTATCCTAGCAACGGCCGATTTCACCATTTTAATGTCTGTCAAACCTAAGTTAGTATCCTAGCAACGTAACAAAAATTAAATAACAGTTCGATTTTTATAAACGTCTTTTAATATTTTGTATGTTGTGGGGTAAACATGGAGAGTGATAGCGACGAGAATGTTGATTTAACACCACCAAATATTTTAGAAGCAGCAAAAATAACTTCCTTAAATTTATTATCCGAAAAATCTAAATAAATTATTTATGGACTGGCGAAATGATGAAAACGTAACATCATATTCGGAAAATGTGCTCATGGCTTATTTTGGTTTTTTATCGAAATTATACAAATCTTCAACTTTATAGACACAGCATTCCATGTTGAGAACTACTCTCAATATAAATAAAAATGTGGATATATATAAAATGTGATATATAATAGATCTTCGACATCAACAACTATTAGCGTTGACAATCAAAACAACTTAAACCATAACCTTCAAAGTTCATGTTCACCGAAAATGATTTTTAATAATTATAACAATATTACATTCAATATCACTAATAATAAATAACTAAATAAGTGATTCAATAAATATTTCTGTTTATAATATTATACTAAAATAAAATAAATTCTTCAACCATTCTCAGTTTATTATTGACAGCTGGAATACGGCATACTGCCGAAATTCAGACAGGAATGATTTGCCGAAGCGCGCCAGTTTTAAATTTGAAACAATTTATCATTTTTGACAGAACTAATATATAACATTTAATAATAATAATAATTTGGAAAATCTTAATAATTTAAATGTGAATAAAACCGATCTTAATAACATAATATTTAACAACTGTCAAAACATTACATTTAATATAACCAACAATAAATAATAATAATTCTCTAATTTACGTCTATTTTATTTTTTACGCATGCGTTTTTATATTTTTCATGTGTAATTTAAAAGAAAATTGCACCTGTACTGAAATGACTACAAAACAAATTCATTTCGCACGATGTCTTGCAATGTACCTCATTTCCATAGCAACAACAATCATACAATGAGCAGATTTCTAAGTAGTCGTAGAAAAATAATATTTTAAGTTTACTACTTCGTACACTTCTTAATATAAATATTAATGTTAATGCATAAATCCACCTTTAGTTCCACCAGTATCGAATGTATGATCCTCAACCGGTAGAAACCACTTAATATATACAATAACTATTAAAATACTTAGTTCAGTTATCCCAGCCCTATTATTTAAACTTGCATACCTTCTACGAGTATATGCCTAAACGATATTAATTGATTTACAATATTCGTTTCATTCTTACTCTGATCATATAGACTTCCGTACAGCTTGACGGAAGAACTATTACCGTCTACAAACATTTTCTGTTTTTGTAAAAATTATCCTTATATCATAAAATATTTGACGCCTATAGGCTATTTTTGAAATGTAGATATTTGTTAAGAATGTCTAATGTGTGTAAAAAATATATTTACCTATCTTTAAATGATGAAGGGAAAATATTGTCTATCTCCTCGTGTGTGCATTAAAACCAAAATAAAATTGAAATTTCCATTTGAACCGCAAAGTTCTTCCCCAACAATTACACATCTTGTGAAATGGGAAGCACCACTTGAAAAATGTATTTAAAATTCTATGATTAATAAAGCCAGTGACTTGGTTTGAAAGTCCGGCCATTTGCATAATGAATATAGGCAGATAAAACAGGAGTGCAAACTTTACCGCGCTGAATAGCTTTTGCCAGCAAAGTGAAACGTTTCAGGCCATTTGGTATTGTGTCGCACGGCTCGCTGATATCAGTAGCGCAGAAGCGGAATAGGAAAAATGAACTAAGCATTTAAAAATAAATTTCATTTTTGATACAGGCATACTTAGTTTTATATAAAACTAAGATTTTAATGACACCATTTAATGGTAACTAAGTATTTATTATGATCAGGACAGAATATTGGCTTTTTATTCAAGTGTAAGGTTATTATATTCATAATTATCATAATAGAAAAAGAACTACTCAAGTGTCAATAAATAGCACAATATTTTGCTAATATCAGTTCGTAAATTAGATTTTTTTTCGTCGTTTATATTATCACAATAACGAATATTTCGCACATACTGTTATATGCAACATAGGATATTGTTTTGGAATGTAAACAATAAAAAATAGCATACTTCTCATGCCGATATTATTTGACAGTTGTATAATTGTACATTATATTATGAGTCATATAAGTTATTATGCACCAGTGTGAAAATTCTCACGAGCATATCATGACATCAGACTCACATGTGATGTGATGTCCGTTAGTACGGTGGTGTGAAAAGCGATACGGAATTCGAATCCGGAGATCTCGAGTTTGAATCTCATTCAAGCTAAAAATTATATAAACTACTATACTGCAACTCGGTGAGTGTGGACTCTGTACTGTAATTGGGATTAAGTTCCTGTTGTACAGCGTAAAATAAATAAATAAATATACAATATTTTATCATACACTACCGTTTTTTCCTCAATGCATTAAAAAAAAGATTGAAACCTAATTAAATGCAGATGCTGTTAAATAAATGAAATGTCACATTGCATTGGTATAAATTGGTAGTTGTTTATGGTTGTAATGGATTTAAATATTTTAGTCACATGAGAATAATTGATAATTTAATTTAATTAAGAACGGATACTGTAAGATAATAGTATATTGTACAACAAGCATGGAATGGAATCCATTTCGTACGAGTATGAAAGTTGTAGCATGAGCCCAAGGCGAACGCTATAATTCATACGAATATGAAATGGATACTCCATGCGAGTTTACTATACTTTTTCTACGACTACAGTATTATTAAACAATAAATTTGTCCTGCTTTCACCATTCCAATATTTGTCAATTCTTAATATGTATCCTAGTAACTGCCTATTTTACCATTCCAATGTCTGGACAATCCTAAATTAGTATCGTAGCAACGTAACAAAAATTCAATAACAGTTCGGTTTTTATAAACATCAGTCAATATTTTGTGTTTTGTGAGGTAAACATCGAGAGTGATAACAACGAGCATCTTGAATTAACACCGCCAAATATATTAGTAGCTGCAAAAATCACATCTTTAAATTTATTACCCGAATAATCGAGTAAAAAATATAAAGTAACACGTGAACTATTAAATTCTTTTTAACGGAAAGTTAAATGCGTATAGTTCGCAGAAAACATCAAGTGCGGTATTACATATTGCTTTTGACTGAATTACGTTATCGAATAACAACATAATCAAAAACCGAAGTAAATGGTTAGTTATTATTAAGATATCTTCAGTAAAATTAGGTAACTTTCGTTACTTTTTCTATTTAAAAAAGAGTATATGTAACGCCACTGGTCGACATAACGTAACAATGTAACGTGAAGTATTTGCTGGTGGCTGGCGGTGTCGCTGCTGCTGGTTCTGCTGATAAACACACATGGATACGAGGATAAAATAAAGTGAACATTGTAAACGTAATGCGCAAGAATTTTCACACATCGCTGAAGAGAAACCCACGTTGTATGTACAATGGAGAGATGAACGCAAATAGTTTAAATATCACCAGAAAACTGGTTTGTGAGGAATAACTATTTTTTTAAATTATTATTAATAATGAAATGTATTGGAAATGAACTTGAAATTATAATTATTTTGTGAATTACTACTTCAAATACTTTCATCCTCTAAATATACTCGTACGACGCAAGATCGAAAAATATACTTCCTCGTATGAATGAAAGACAATGTCGGATTTTTGTATGAGTACAAAAAGTTTTTTTATCCGCATGTTATTCATTATTTTTTATTTGATTGTGAGGGATTATTTGAAAAGAAATTTTCTAACTTAAACATTATTTTGGTGGCCGAAAATTACTTTTCGTCCTAGGCCAAAAAATTATTATTTCTACGATTGCGTTAAAGAGAGTCATTATGTAATCATTTTCAGTGCAAAAAGTAATTATTTTTTTAAATAATTGCTACGAAACAAAGAAACTTACAAAATAAATGTTTTGACGTTTGAAATATAAATCAAATTAGTCGACCGTAGAAATATATTACATGCAACTTGTGTTAAAAATGTAACTTAATTGCAAACCTATAAGTGTATCTAATTATATTAATTACATTTCAAACATCAAAAATATTTATTCTATATATTACTTTAATGAAGTCTGTTTCGTAGTAATTATTTTATCACTCGCCTGCCATTAACAGCGTGGAATAAAAAGTTTTATCGCACACTGTAAATAAATAGTCATTTTTTCACTACATATGAATACATAATGACTCACTTTTTCAACGATCGTAGAAAAATAACTATTACAGACGTTACCATAACTATTCCCTAGCAACCACAGCAAATATTAATAATTCACTGTTTACTGCAAAAATTAACTTTTCATATTATTATTATAACCAAATACCGTCACTTTTTGATACAATCGAATAAAAAAATACTTATCGCTTTAATCTAATCAAAAAAGCAGCATAGTAAATATAAATGATGTCAAAGAGAAAGCTGATTATCATTCATTATTTTATGATTTTTAAGTTCATGACAAGAACAACTTGTTTTGTTTATTATTTTGTTGCTATAGTTTAAAAAATGTTGTACATAGCTAAATCTAACAAGTCACTTTGGGAAAATCAAACCACATGACTTTCTGAATTGAACTATCTAATTCATACAGAAAGGAGGATTACTACTGCCTGAGTCTTAATCAGTAAATCTAGTAGAAGAGAAAAATAAACGAAATTAACCACACAAATAGAATGGCAAATAAGTGATCTATTACATTATAAGTATAAACCAGATATAATTCAAATGGCAAATGTAATTAATACGAGGACGTATATTTTCAGCTCTGATCATAGCCATCGGTAATGCAGCGCAGTGGCATTTTAAACCTCACAACATGGTAAAATGCGTTGCAACCCACAAAGGTATAGTGGCGAATTGATAATTTATTAGCGGGGTTTCCGGGACATTTGCGTCGGCTGGAGGTTCGGAAACCCGAATCGATTTCTTGCTATCAGCGCGATGAATTACCAGCCGCGGCTAATCCATCAATACCTTCACGAAACGAAACGAACTGAACCTACGCACTCATACGCTACCGACGCGACGACTTCAGCCAGCAGATGCAAATGATGCTGGAAGATACGAAGCACTGAGAAAGAAATTGAATTTATTTACTTTTAATCTATTTCAGAATTTGTGTTTGCGGTTTGGAGCCAGGGAAGTATTTAAAGGAAAAGTGATTAGTTTCATTAAAAGTTTTTAATGAATCGTGAGATGATGGAAATTAAATAGATAATTTTAATACGTTTATTTCTTGTTAGTATTCATTTTAAGCCTTTAAAAGTTTTGTTGTTGAATTTTCCGTAACGATTGGAATTGTATTCGTTAATGTTAAATAAATAAATAAATATATCATCACGCCTTTAACCCATTACTGGGTGTGGCACTTTGCCGTAGCAGATCTCGGTAAGTGATATATTTCTTCGCGTGAAGTGCGGTTACCAGCCGTTTAATCACGGCCCTCAAAGATGTTAGTGGAGGAGGATCCACAGGTGTAGATTTAATTTGATGAAAATTGTCGATTGTGGGGATAAAATTACGGCATCCAAAGATGTTATTGGAGGATAATTCTAACATGGAGTCAATTTTGTCGGCTATGGGAATCGAACTCAGGTTCTCAAATTTACATTCCGATACAATTCCACTGACCTATCTAACTAATAAATAAATATTTCATTACATCTTCTCCCCGTTAGTGGATGTGGCACCCTATTGTAGCAAATTTCGGCACGTGATATATTTATGCGCGTGAAATGCGGTTATCAGCCGTTCCAAAGCCTTGCAAGATGTTAGTGAAGCCACAGGAGTAATTTTAATGCACTGAAAAACTTATCGGCTGTGAAAATCGAACTCAAATTTTTTAATTTACAGTCCGATGCATTGTCATTAAGCTATGTCCCCAATAATACTTATTTGTTTATTAAGAGCGTCAACTCATACTTTGTTATTGGGGCCAAAGGCGAGAGCTGTAACAATACATAAGTAATAAAGATTCTTAACGCTTGAAATGCACATACAAATTATCAAAAAAGAGAATATATTTACTAAACATAATTTCAGTCTGTCAATTCGATAAGTTTCTATTTTATGACTAAAGCCCGGATTTTTAGGCAATTGCCTAGATTCAAATTTTAATATACTTCAGGCAATTTCGTTTTTCTATACATAGGTAACATGTTTACGTGTAATGGAAGGTTTTTTTTCGTGCCTTAGAGCCTATTTTTCATATATTTTGGTTATTGTGCCTATTTTACCTTATACAGCCTATTTTGCCTATTTTTGTTGCCTATTCTAACTTTTATTGAGCAGACAAGGTTTATCATCTACTTCGTTCACTAATTCAGCACTCGACAAAGTGTTTCAACGTAACCTATAATATTTAAAGTACTTACTTTAATCAAGTTTTTGTGTGTGAATTTAAAATGCCGAAAAAAAAACGTTTTTTAGTCAAAATTTTACGTGGCAATTCAATTGTGTCTTTGCCATTAATCAATGGAGCTGAGGTAACTTTAGACGATATGGCTAAATATAAGAATGCTCCATTTTGTGATGTCGAACGAAGTTTTCAACTTACAAGCAAGTTCTGACAGACCGAAGACAGTCCCTTTCCGAAAATTTCATAGAGCAATTGCTCGTAATATTTTGTGAATTAAAGTATACTACATAATTTGAATTTGCATAATAGTTAATAAAATGAGAACCCTACATGATTATTTTTTTCTAACGAAGAGTAGATACGAGTACCAATATTAGAAAAAGGATTCGTTTATTTTTTTTAAAACAAATTATTTATATTTAGGCTGCCTAAAATCCCGCCTATTTTAGAGTAATTACCGGCCTATATGCCTGCTTATTTGGGTGTTTTTAAGAGCCTAAATATCCGGGCTTTATTTATGACCATATTCAACAAACGTCATTAATCTAGCGTCAAGTTCTTAGCCGCTTAACTCCCATGACAACGCGCAACAAAGTAATTTTACTATTGCTCCACGGAAAACTTCAGCGTCACTTTCAACGAAAATATTATTCTCCTATAAATTTCAGAAAAACGGATCTACATCTTACAGTGAAGTCTGAATCACTTGAACGAAGTTGTATTTTAGTTAGTCATAGCAAACTTAATCTAATTATAGAACTTTAACTATCCGCGTAATCGGTTAGCATAGCGGCTGTTTCACTATTGCACAGGATATGGATGTTTGTGATATATTCATATTAAATAAAATCTATAGTAAAATATAAAAATATTAATATACGAATATTTAAAAAAACACTTGTCTAAGTCTCAGAAAATTTCAGCCTCCAAGTCGACTTATCAGGTCTTCGTCACAGGCTGGCCAGCACAGTTAGTAACCAAAGACGCGTTTCGCTCTCATCTCATGGTATAACCCACTCCTTCACCTAGAACCAGCTTCTGACGAAGACCTGATAAATCGACTTAGAGGACGAAATTTTGTGTTTTTAAAATATTTTTATATTAATATTTTTATATTTTATTAAACCTAGTTTCACCAAGTGAGTCGACAATTAATGTTGTCTTTGTTGTTTTTATTAAAATCTATAGTGATAAAATAATTTTAAGATTTTGAATCGAGTCGTAACTGTTGAACCATCCATATTTATTACTTGTTTTAAATTGCAATGTGCAAAAGAAACAACAAATGCATTAAGGAAGAAATATCAGAAGCTTATAGCGACAATCTATTGAAGCTAAAGGAAACACACTGCAAGCACAAGTTTAAATATACAATTGTAGAATGCAGCAAAGTGCATATCTTGCGAAACAAGGTCTGCTGAATAGACAAGACACAGAGATGTAGTTTCCAGAAAGGATAAACTATATTCAACTGTTCCTAGTTCCTCGCTCCTGCAGGAACAAATCGTTGGGATTGCTCCTATACTCGTTATTAACAATTATGTTTATAGTACTGCGAAAGAGCTTTTTATCCTTGTTGTAAGTTATGGTTATGTTAGGAAATTATGTTCTTAGTTCTTTTGTTTTCTAATTCCAAGAATAAATGTGAAGAGTTACTATAGTTCATTATTAATTGTATACACTATACAAAATGACTGAAAATTCCGTCATTGAATTTATTTATGGTACAAAACTCATTTAATTTCTGCCATTTACATTTTCAGTATTTCTAAAGGCAAAAAATAATATATTTCGTTTGTATATATTAATATCTAATAAACAGAAACGTCAGAAACCTTACAAGCACTACATCACATTTTTGGCTCGAATCTTATTTTGTTGTTTTATCTTTTGTGTGTATACAAGAGAATTAAATGAAAATTTAGTGAAACATACTGATGTGAATTAACACAAAGAGAAAATAATCATTTCTGAATTAATTAAAACTTATTCGTTTTATTCAAAACCTGTATAATAATAAATAAGTTTTATTTCATTCAACCAAACTGCTTACAAAATTATAATTATGATATAGACTATCATTTGTTAGTTGAATCTGTATTGTTGTATATTTTGTATTGAAGAAATATTTAATGTAAAATTTAGTGAGAAATGTTAGAAATTGAATTTAGTATTTGAAGATAGATGAAAAATAGTAAATGAAAAGATTTTGTGCTGATACTTCCTTTACTTAAATGCATACATACATATCATCACGCTATATCCCAGTCATTAGAATAGGACGACCCCTAAAATATCCAGTCATCATAGTCAACAAAGAATCAGTCTTCGTCAACCATTCTCAACCTAACACACCATCCTCGCTTCAAACGTTCAAACACATTCACGTTCTCTTCATATAAACTCATGTATTCCTCACATTTGGAGTTTTTCATCACACAACAAACCTTCAATCACATCTATCCATTCCCATATATAAACCTGTTTCCTTAATCTTTCATTTGACGTACGCTCCACATGCTCCATTAAAAACATAAATCCGTAAATGTCTTCAGTATTTAATGCAGTACTTCTCAAAGTAGGCAATATCGTCCATTGGGGGGCATTTGAATTATTCAATTGGTCGCTAGTCATGCTGGTGTGTAGATAAGGCGGTGTTAGGCTTGGCACTGGCCGACAAGGAGCGTCGTAATAAATATTTTTATTAACAATATAACTTACTTATTATTAACTATTTTTATAAATAATAAATATAAAAACTATGACTTTATTTATGTAGAAGAACCAATAAAATTCAATAAATAGTTTTTATTCTTTTGCATTCAGGTCTGATTAATGGGTAAAAATGAAAGCAAATTCCTTTAAATATTTCGTTAAAAACACCTTACAAGTCTCCAACAATAAGCTTAGTGATTCTCATAATTATTTTTCAGCAATTAACAAGAGAAAAGAGAAAAATAGCATCATATTGCATAATTATCCCTTTGAGGATTAATCTCACCTGCATCCCTGTTTACAGCGCTCCACAAAGCTTTTTTAATAAACGCAGACAATCACCGCTCTTTTCACTATTGTGTTTTATAGAAAAGCTTTACACTTTGTTAAATTGAAAACACGATGTAGAGGTGAAGAAAGAAGCATTATTAGTGATAGTGATATAATAAACTATGCAACTAAGGAAATTGTGTGCTAGTTTTGCAACTATCTGCAACGTTTTTAATGATCGCTTAGTGTAGAATAAAAGTGTCGTATATTAGCAGTGACGGAGACAGTTACAGCTTTTGTTCAGGACCGAATCTAAAACAAAAATTGAGGTACAAGACATTCTATAATAGGGATTGCTTCCTCTAAAATCTTATTCCATATAGTTGAACTTTAGGAAAATCACGTTGCTTTTCCATTAGTAAATTGCCGCTCTTCGTAACATTTGTAAGTGTGCTGTTCCTAGATGCGGCCCTGCGTTCGCTTCCAGTTGTTAATGATCATGAAAACATTTCATCTTGTTTATTAAACTGTGCTAATTACATGCTGTTGCTTCCACCGTGCGGAATGTAGATGATAACGTTTGCTTTCAGCGCTGAGGTACCTATCGAATTTATTAGGGAATGTGGAATAAAATTGTGGTAATTCCAACAAAAATTTTAATTCTACCCAGAAATTTGTTCCTTCCAGAATTCAAAATATGTTTTCTAATTATGATATTTATTTTATTAGATATCAAATTATTTTTGTAGATGGATAGTCTTTAATATCAAACTGAAAATGAGGTGATTTAACCTCAACTAACAGTGTATTACCGAAAGAAATTTTGTTCTGTTTGGAAAATGTATCTCAAACTCAACGCAATTGGCTTTCATGTTATAACATTGCAACAAGGAATCACTGACTTTAAAGAGTTTTCTTGTTGGTTAAATTTCTTTTGCAATAATTTTTAAACTCTACTTAGATAATGTTGTAGTTGTATGGCGATCCTTCATGAGGAAACTGTAGTGTGAGAGGAAGTCTCAGAATAAAAGTGATTAAAGTGCAATTCTTTAAACCATTTATTAGTGTTTGTTGAACGTTTCGATCCTAATTTTGATCATCTTTAGCTACAATGACAATCGTTAGTACTACTTAGATAATTTTATATTTAAATAACATAAAATTTATATCCATCAATAGTAATATAACTCAATCATCAACTGTGCTTTTACTTCAGTAACGAATGAAGAGCTTTATTTTTAACAAATGATAGTTTTATAGTCTTTTATAATGAAAAATGAATACTGGTGATAGATACGTATTTTCAATTGTAATGAACATTTTAATTGGTTATATGTATTTCTATTCTTATAAGAAAACAATTCTACCCTCATAGATAAAAATAATGTATTAGTTTTTCTTAATTTTGTGATGTATTTATGTATCTTTTATTGTTAAGGGATTTATGTTAAAGTTTCCTGTTTTATCATCAATCATTTACAAAGACGTCGTTAGAACAGATAAGTGGACAATTCAATAAAATAGTGTGATTTTCATTATAACATTTCATTGAGAAGAGCCAGAACAAAAACACAACTTAATTTTAAGCCAGCAAGAAGTTGAATTTGCTTGGGGTAGGTGGCTTAGTGGTATCGAGTCGGCCTATGGATCTTGAGAACCCTGGTTCGATCCCCACAGCCGACAAACAATTTAAAATCTATCCCTGTGGCTCCCCCTCTACTAATATCTTTGGTGGCCGTGATTTGACGGCTGATAACCGCACTTTACGCGAAGAATTATGTCACTTACCGAGATCTGTTTCGGCAGAGTGCCACATTCAGTAATGGGTACAAGGCGTGATGATATATTTATTTATTTTATTTAAGAAGTTGAATATATATAAGATATTTTCTCTTCTAGCTCTAATGATTGCTTGCATCTTTCTAGGCAAATTTCGTAGAAATTCTCAAAATGTATCTTGCAGAATTATATTCGTAGTTCTTCTATTGAGTTAGGGGCTGGATTTAAAACATATATGGTGTTTGAAAATGTCCTATAGATGCAGAATGCGATTTGCATCGAGATTTAATGGATATCAATCTAACGCAATCGTAACATCCTCAAATTATTGTACACAGGCATTTCAAACATTAACAAAAAGCTATCGTATCCAATAAAGCCGATATATTCTAGAAAATGTGTTTCAATGATGTAGCAATGTATCAGTCTGCTTTCATTTTCAAATTCATCTTAACAAGATTCGTGCGACTATTCCGATTGATGCCACCCTATATCATAATGGAACCTCCTCGAAAACTAAACTTTTATTGCTCAACTCGTCTAAATATTCGATTATGTCCACCTACCTCCTGGTATTGTATTCTTGTTTTATCTGTTAAAGAAACTTAGATCAATAGATGCTCATCCCAATCAGTATCAGCTCGTTCAAACAGTAATGGGTTGATTTAGTGATGTAGGAGAAGCCGAAATAGTCGGACAATGTTTTTTTTTAATTTAAATCGGTTTCCTTTAGTTTCCTTCTTACTGTTTTTGAACTAACATTGAATTGCCTTATATTCAATAATTCAATTTTTACTTGCGAAGCTGTGTTCGCATAATTTGATTTTGCAAATAGCAATAGGTACAGTGATACTCGTATTTAGAGAAATAAAAGCGGAATATTTATTTAATCGAAATGAAGTTTCATTGCCGGTTTTTGTTTTGAATTTTTTCTTTATTTTCATTTTGATGTTTTATTATTATAAACTGTAAATTGACAATAGTTGTTATACTTTTCAATATTTTATAAATACAAATATTATAATTTATAAATTAGTGTGAGACTTATTAAACATATAAAAACTTATATTATGAATATTAAAAATAAGTATAATTTTAATTTTAATTTACTATAAGAATACTTTTCTAAATTTAGGTACATAACAGTACAGGAATATCAAAATAATTCTTTAATAAACTTAAATCATCATCAATGAAAACTACAGCAAACATTATTTTAAAACTCAATGTAGATAACAATTTCAAAGTTAAAATAGCTTGCCGCATATAAAAATACAGAACCGTTTTCGTAAAACGCTTCCATGCACACTATACTTGAGTTGACTAATTCTTAATATGCATACGTCAACTACAATGTATCAACATATAGCAGTGATGGCAACGATTTTCTAGAGCTTTTAATTAAACTCGGTCATGCCGAAGACAGAGAGCAAATTGAAGTTTTAGTTTTTGAATTTATTTATAGTCGTAGTAGATATTAAAGAAAAATGGATATAATAAGAAAAAACTTTACAATAAATAGATATCGAAATTTTATGGGACACATCAATTCCAACGTTTCCATGGATTGCACGCCATTGGCAAATAGCGGTCATCTCTTTGTGTTCTACATCTTTTCGATGATTATCTAGGACGCCTTTTGTATCTTTGTGTTGTTTTATTACACGAGAAATTTGATGGTATACTCAGCATTTATACAATATCTTCTTGCTCATGACTATTATTTCTCATTAGATAAAATAACAACCCTAACAGCACCTAACTCATTTAGTACGGTGGTGTGGATAGCGATACGGAATTCGAATCCGGAGATCCCGAGTTCGAATCTCACTCAAGCTAAAAAAATATATGTAACAAGTCTAAGTCAGCACAATTAAGACATACATATGAAGTAACTTCAATAACTAGGTCATAGTGTGACATGTAATATATAAACATTATAGTAGAGTGTAATACTTATTTTGCTGACTTAGCGTTGTTATATTATACATATATAAGGATAGAATATTATACTCGGGATAGTTAGTGTGAGAGGGCTGACCGATTGGGCCAGCAGAGAAGAGTGTAAATCCGTTAGAGTCAACACATCAAGACTGTATCGAGTAGTGCTGTGTAAACGTATGTAAAAGCTATTTATTAAATATATTTATACTTTAATAGTTGCGTCCTTCAATCTGATAAGAACCCGTATATAATTTGCTAACTCTCGTCATAACGAGGAGGGTTACATATATATGAAATACAACACTGCGGCTCGGTGAGTGCGGGCCCTGTACTGTAATTGGGATTAAGTTCCTATTGTACAGCGTAACATAAAAAAAATAAATAATAGTATGTTATGCATCAAGGGAGGGAAACAAGCGATTATTCCCGCGTGTGAAGTGTGACAAACCGAGACGTAAGCGAGGGCTGAACGCTCGAGCGGAAGTCGAGGTTTGCCAACTTCACACAAGAGATAATCGCGCCCTCCCGTGAAGCATATTATACTTTTCGTTACAAGTGCACAAAAATTACTGTCTTATCGGGACAAATGTCAAATATGGGTTGCGTAACTAGTTACCTAGGAAACACCGCAAACAGCTAATCTCTCTAGGGAGAGAAACATGGTACCTATAGAAACATAATGTTTCTCTCCCTAGGGGAGAAAAACAGTGTTTCTCTCTCTAAAATTAGGGAATAAGAACGTGTTTCTTGTGCATGTGTTACGAAAATAAATATACTAACAGAAAACACAATGCCCTAGAGAAGTCACTGTGAATCACAAAAGTACACTATTTAACCTTATCAGATAGCGGCATGATTGTAAGAGAATAGTAATTAATTTATAAACAATAATTATAAGTAATTTTAGAACTCTAGACGCATAATTAGACAATATCAATATACGTAGAATACTTTAAAAGAAGACACTTAGCAATAAACATGTATAAATATTATAAATAAAAAATACGTAATATTTTGTTCATGAGTGTATGAACGAAAATTGTTTCAATTCTTAAAACACCATTCTATATTTTTCAGCAGATGACTATTTCCCACTTCTTACAATGCAAACACCGATCCTGAATTCCATCTTTTTCACCCTCATTTATGCAAAGTCCTCAACCTTGAACCTGATCTCAGTGTCCTTAAACTTAAATCTCAAGTGCACTTAAATCTAACCTTCGACATGTAGTTTTAAAAATAGCAATTTTACCGTGTGCACCAAGACACGGAGTCATTCAGTTGCCGAACACACAACTCAACCACAACGCACGAACGAACCCGAACACCAAGAGTACTCGGAGTGCGCGGAGCACACAGAGTACACAAAGTGATCGACCAATAAACTGTGGTTGTATTAGTCCGAGGCACCGGACGCGAAACTTGCAGAATCAGCAATCGTTTGTTACTGGCCTTCACGAAAAGTGAAAAAGTGAGTACTAGAAAAAATGTTGAGGATGAATAATGAAAGGTAATTCGTAATTGAGGAATATAGTTTCATAAAATTTAGGAGATAAAATATTTAACATACAAATTATATTGGTTTTGTCTGATATCGTATACTTCGTTTTGAGTTTTCGTCTAAAATTTTTTAGAAAAAATAAAAAACAAATATTCTTAAAATCTGGTTTAAGTTCTAAGTTCCGGAGGTGTACAAAGTGCTATTACTTTTAAAATAATGTTATGGATCTATCGAACTAGAATACTAACTTATTTTGACTCCAGTATTAGTTGTCGTAGACTACAACGTCTTTAGAATTATTCAAATAAATTTAATAAATATATCATTACGCCTTTTACCCATTACTGGGTGTGGCACTCTGGCGTAGTATATCTCGGTAAATGATATATTTGTGCGCATAAAGTGCGATTACCAACCGTCAAATCACAGCCTCCAAAGATGATATTGGAGGGAGAACCACAGAGATAAGTTGAATGTGGTGAAAATTGCTTGTTGGTTGTGGAAATCGAACCCATGTTCTCAAATCCACAATTCAACTTTATTTCCTTTCATATCTATCCTCTTTTATCAACTTTTTTTACGATAATTTTTAATTTTCACCTTTTTTCAATAAACATATCATAAATTATGTTTCTACTAATTTGTAATACAAATTCGCGATAATTTATTATATTAAGGAAAAAATAAGTAAAATTTGGTCGTTGATAATCCATCATGTATTTATTAGTGTTTTAATTTTTCTTATTCGAATTCAAATCGGTTTATTTCATAGTAATAAGATTTTTGTTACCACAAATAGTATTGTATGTTAAGATGAGAATATTTGGCGAAGATTTATTATTTGATGAATCTGATTATTGTCGTATGCTTCCACGATTTTAAATAATTAATTCGCACTTATAACTACCAAAGTTTTTCTTATTTAGCCTACCAGAAAAAAAAAACTTACACAGCTTCTACCCTCTGGAAATCTACAATCGTTAGGCGAACGAACGGAGAGATGCAGTAACAAATTAGCGTATTTATTATTATCCATATTTCTATCAATGCAATCAAGGTATTTGCTTCTGCAGCTAGAACTGTTAGTAGCTGTCTTTAAATTTCAATTTCTTATTTCTATTAATTCTTCTTATAATTTTGGAGATTTTTCTGTATTTATACTTGAAAAAGGTTTCAAAACTCAATAGAGTATGTTTATTTTAAGAATATTTTTAAATCGTTGATTGAAATAAAAATGGAATCTAATTTTTGCCAATTAGTAAGCATTTTGTATGTTTGTTTGAAAACAAAAATGTAATCTATACCAGGGACAGATTTAGGATACTTTGATAGGAGGGCTCAAATATAATGAATACCATTATAATAAAATAAATAAACAGAAATAATACAAATATAAATAGGTAATGTATATGAAATTTTAAAAAATTAATAAAAACTTGCATTCTTCGTGGATTTAACAGTTCTTCATGCTAAAAAATAGCACTCAACTGAGTATGTCGACACTGGGTGGCATAAAAATTGATATAATATTTTAATATTTAGATAAAATGCACTGGTTTCCAAATATAGCTGGCTTTCATATATTAATAGATTTATTTATTTTTTTATTTCGATAGGTGATTTATTCGTCTAGCTCTATGTTAAACAACAGTTGAAACCACTGATTTAAACCCGACAAGGAATCAGTATTTTCAATTGATTTAAAACCGGTTTACATGTTTTTTTTTTTAGAAAATGTTATTTATAACCGAAACATATTTTTGGAATACAGAAAAAGCCAGCAACTCTACATCGGTATAAATGTAAACTGATTTTAAAATCTAAACATAACAAGCAGTTTTTAAAATTTACAAAATTCTCATGTACCTACTTATTTGCATTTGTACAAATATTATTTTTTTTACTTCTTCATGAAATGTGGATAACATTTTTTATCCTCTTTTGAAAATAATGAACCTGCTATATTAAAAAAACAATATTCTCGATTTTGGTTCTACTCTTTTCAGTTCTGTGCCCTGATGTAAACAATATCGATATGATAACAAACCGCGATAGCACGTAATGCATAATCAATATTGAATACATATGTACCACAGTCCGGAGTCTCTCTGCTGATCGCAACAGAGAACTCGAAAGATCTCCATCGTGATTCAAACCAATCGATGCCATATTGAAAGTGTCGGACATCGAGTGCGCGATGCGCCACCATGTCTATTTATGGCTTTCAATTATGTTTGTCATTCAGATAGTGAAATTACATTAGCGGTTGTAATGGACATCCTAATAGAATCAAGCGCGAATTTGACGCATCCGTCCATTGTTGAGTTTTTATGTGATTACATGCGAGGCCTGCGTTGGTTTTGCAATTAAAACTTGAATAATTAGCTAAATTACGTTAAAATGCGATTTAAGCATTTACTTTGCCTTCTAGTGTTATCAGTTTAGGAATTGTAGATGTTAGTAGAAGAAAAGTGCAACGCCCCAATTCTTTCTTACCTTTTTGATTCATTATTTAGTTTTTACATTTGCATGCCTTACTGCAATTGGATCAAATTCACGTACAAAACACGTGCGGCGATGCTCTCTTCTTTTCTTATCTTTTTGGTCGATTTTCAGTTCTTACATTAGAGTGTCTACCTGCAACTGTATGGAATTTACTTTCAAAATAAGCACAGCCAACGCTCCCTTCCTTTCTTATCTTTTTAGATTAGATAGAGTGGACTTGTAAGTTGAAATGATTTGAGCATGTAGAATATATGGTGCATAAATTTATGAAATAAATGTTTAGGAGTGAATGAATGGATGTGAGGAATACGAGCATGTATGAAGGAAAATATAAATGTGTTTAAAGATAGGGTTACCTGTTAAGATGAGAATATTTTCCGAAGATTGATTATTTGATGAATATGATTATTGTTTCAAGGGATCCTGCTACCCCATTTGATGCGATATAACGTTGTTATGTATATATCTCATTCAAGCTAAAAATTATATGAACTATCACACTGCGGCTCGGTGCGTTCGGGCCCTATACTGTAATTGGGATTAAGTTCCTGTTGTACAACGTAACATAAATAAATAAATAAATGTATATAAAAGTGCGATTTTACATGTTAGATAAGCGTGATATATTTCTCTTAAAATATCTGTTCACATAATTAAATTAATCGAACTACTCTAACGGTCATACATAGCAATTGGATTTACAACTCAATAAGGTCTATAGATTTGAACTAAATCAAACTGTTGTATATGCACCACGTTACAATTTACTGCGACAACCAATAGTTTCCAGATGCATAGTTTACAATGCAAGTGACTACAATTTAATTAAATGTTAGATTAAATTCTCTAGTAGTACAACCTAACTAGAATATAGATACTGAATATGTTAGTTAAGTTTACTTAAATTAAATATATAAAATATTCAATATACGCTACGATATTTCGGTCATTTTGGCAATAAGTTTTGAATTTGTTGTAGTTCAATCAAAATATAATAATAAATTTATTAAATAAAATATGTCATTTTATCAGTATACAGATATCTAACAAAATATAGTCAATAAATATTAATAGCAAATTTCCTACTCACTCCTAGATATTTTTAATTAAAATAGTAATACGACAACATGAAATTTGGATTATTTTTATTTCTTTTATTGTTTTGTTTGTACTTATCGTCCGTTAAACTTTCAGTACGTACATAAATTGTGACCAAAATTAAATGAAAAATTCGACGACAGGAATTCCGGCGATCCGGTCTATCTAGACCCTGGAATTTCGGAATCCGGTAACCCATTCTACAGGCTTTCGGTAGCGGCACTAATTAATAATTAGGTAAACAGATCCGTGGTATTATATTTAAAGAAACAGTAGTGATAACTTAAGGTATTATGATTCATAACATCTGCTCTGTTCATAACGCCCGCTCATTATTTACTTTATTTGTGTTTTCTCGTATATAATTCATTCAGGAATCGAATTTATTTTTATTTTTATTATTATTTATAAATAACTATTTTGTTGTTGATTGTAATTAGTAAAGACAGAAGTTTAAGTGAATCTCGACTATATTTACTGATTCGAAAACTAGCTGTCAGATTATATTAATATTTATAAGGTTAATATTAGTAAATAGAATATATCATCACACCTTTTACCCATTACTGTAGCAGATCTCGTAAAGTGCGGTTACCAGTCGTCAAATCATGGCCCCCAAAGATATTGTGAAGGGGAAGCCACAGGGTAGTATTAATGTGGTGAAAATTGTTTGTCGGCTATGAGAATCAAAGCCGGGTTCTCAAATCTACAGGCCGACTCGATACCACTGACCCATCTACCCCATATTAATATGAGTTGTATGATATTATTACTATTACATAATAACAACATAACCTTTACTGTATGAATGTTTTAGCTAATGATACTAAAGAAAATAATAAGCTGTATACTCGTAAATAGTAATATATCAGAGAAAAACATTGACCTAACCTGATCGATCAGAACTTTCTATTACTTTTAAATTTATCATTTTGACTTTTTTAACGTTCAAAACGAGAAATGTCAACACTGCCCTTTCCTTCTTTCTAAAATATCTTCCTAAATATCAAATTCGTCCTCCATTATCTTCAAAACTAAAGAACGTAATGTAATTGACGTTTAAAGTAAGGAAACAATATCCTTGGCAGTACATCGCCACAGTTGATTAATACTTTTATACGCATAATTTTTTATGATTTAAAACTAGTAAAGAATAAAATTTTGTATGCATCACGGATGTTATTAGATGATTATAACCTCGGGCTGGATACCGTCACCCTCTGTAGATTATTATCTAATTAACGACCTTGGTACATAAATTACTATTTATTACTACTAGTCTAGCAACGTAATATTATTTATTTCGTTTTGAATCATGATTTTTTTACTATCACTTTCTTAGAAACGGTTAATAATGGATTATTATTTACAGAGGTTAATAATACAAAATGTCACTTAAAAAAAAAAAAAATTAAAACGTCAATTTACTGTATCGTGTATTTCGCTGGATGTAATGTTCCATTCCGCATATTTACGCCTCTTCTTTAATTTCTGTAATAGTACAATTTTCTGAATCACTTTCACTAAACATTATTACAAAAAACCCAAATGATAGTAAAACACAGTTAAAAAAATAATTTAATATTCTGCCTACTCAGATTTTATAGGTATTAATAAATAAGCAAATATTCACTATAATATATATAGGTATATACAGTTTATGAAAAAAATATTCTATTTTCCTCGGTGTAGGTATTGTTTTACACCTTGTAAAATCATCTAATTCTCTCCCTACGTGTATAATATAATATTTTCACTTGTAGCCTAGTAACATATTATTTACTTGTAAGCACGTCTGGGAGTAAATGACCTACTTTATTCTCCCGTTCGAGAACTGAAATGCCACTTTAAATCCCGGAGGGTTTAAATTTCAAATTTAATTTCTCGAGGATTAAATTAACAAATAATTCTGTATAATTCACATTTGTGTGGATTTGAGAAGCTGGGTTCGATTCCCACAGGCGACAATCAATTTTCCCCCTTCATTAAACTCTTCGGGATATATCACTTACCGAGATCTGCTTCGACAGAGTGTCATACCCAGTAATGGGTAAAAGGCGTGATGACATATTTTTATTACATATTTCCGTGTATTTTTGTACTTTTTCCACATCACTTGCTGAAATCTTCATATTGTTTTTCATACATTTTTCTAGATTTTACCGGCAATAATTCCACAGTGGCTTCTTTCGCCGCTACTACCTACTACCCCTCTGGCTCCCACGCAACTAAGATCTTTGAAGGCCGTAATTTGACAGCTGGTAACCGCACTTCACGCGAAGAAATATATCACTTACTGAGATCTGTTACGACACAGTACCACACAGTAAAAGGCGTGATGATATATTTATTTCATTATTTTACTACCGCTTGCTTAGAAACAGTTAATAATGGATTATTATTCACCAAGATTAATGATGTAAAATGTCAATATATATATATATACTCGTATATATCGTGAGAGAAGGGTTTTTTCCATTTCTCTCACTTGGTGAATAATATACTGTTGTTATTCAGTTGTGTACAATATAAAATTAAAGTAATTCTATTCATCCCAGCATATCCATTTCAATTTGAATCTTGGCCGCAACTTTAGATTAATAGTCCAACATACAATTCAGTTGCTAAGGAATGTTACAATTTTCAGTTAAAGTATTTTTACCACTAGCAAGCTTTGAATACAAAATACTACAACAAATTTAATCCTAAATCGTCCTCGACAAACAAGTACAAATGCTATCCATTTATAAATAAAGCATTAAATGTCTGAAAGACAGACAAAAACAGAATTTATTTATAGGGTAGCTACGATTTGACTTATAAATGCAAATGATGATAATTTTCTCCGAATTTGTGTGCATTACGGTCGCGTCAAACGCGCGTAACAATTTGTCGCGAAGAAACCATAAAAAAGTTATTTAATGACGTCAGAGACTTCAAGTAGCAATTACCTGAATTCGGAGCATCAAAGTTTCAGTTTATTTACAAAAATGCCGTAAAATCGATCAGAATTACAGAGCTTGTTTGCTTTTTTTATTATTAATGCAGAGTTTGGTTACTCGTGATGACTGCTGACGTCAGTTAATATTTCTGAATAAATATACTTCTTCGATCAAAACAACGTCAAATGTTCATTTGATTAGTTTAATTTTACATTGAATTCAATTGATCAACCTTGATGCAATTAATTCTTGCTTTGTTATTTAGATGGGTAATACAGAAACTTTGTAATGGCTTTGCATTTATCTTGTCATAAACAAATGATGCAATTTCCTCTATTATTCAAAATAATTTTACCGTTAAATATAAATTTCAAGAATCAATACACATTTCATGATGTTTATTGAATCGACATTTGACATTACGTGGTTTAAAGTTCAATATTTCAATATTTAAAAAGTTAACTTACAGTGTACCTGGTATTATCTGGTATTATAGTACATTAATTCCTTGAATTGTCCACATACCTGCAAAATAAATATCAGTTAGTAATTTGAGCTGTCAAATATGAGTACATACAAATTGATGAACATACAAAATAATGATATATTAAGTTTGAATTTCTTTCGAAGGAGGATAATTTTGGTATTATTGGTTTATAAACTATAAACTAGGGTAAAGATGGCTACGATTAATATTATACGCTGAACCGATTTTAGGCAGCAAACATTGTTAGCTTACATCAACGTTAAACTTTGTACTTTGAAACAGATAACACGAAAACTTGAATTTAATTTTGCTGAAACTTACTCTATATTTCACCTACAATTTAATGATGACTAGCTTAACAATTTTGCAATTAAATTAAATTTTATAATTAATAATTTCCTGTTTCCCGTTTTTCTTCCCTTTATTCTTTACATCATTATTTCTGAAGTAATTTTGATTAAAATATCTCATATATCATATAGGTCCTATTTTATTTAGTCACTGAGAAAAATAAAATAGTTGTATCAATCCGATATAAAGAGTTAATTTGTTTGATTTCATTGGTGATTATAATTAAATTAATGATATTCAATCATGTCTCGTCAACAAAATGTATTAACTTGTATGAAAATTATGTTATTTAATTTTTAGTATTTAAAGCAAACATTTTATGACTTTAGCTTAAATTTGAAGTAAATTAGTTATTTAAAATATTCTATTTATTTGCTCTTACGTTTCATTTTTAAAAATAGCATTATCTCCCGAGGTGTATGTACTATTTTTTCACGACCTAAATAAGTTTGATAACGAAAAAAATTATTTAAAATATAATTTATTTATATTATACAAAAGAGACAATTTATGTAAATACGTTTGTTTATGCCAAATTATATTATATTTCTAAATTGAAATACTAAGAATACAGCTAAGAACCCTCGGAAGAATCCCAAGAAAGTGTTGATGCAGTTTCAGCAGCTGTTCTTACGTTTATATTTGTTTCAATGTACACTATTGCTTGCTGAATTGTCAAAATAGTATAAACTTCCTATAGTGTACATTATTTCCCTAGGGATAAAATGTTTCATTTAATTTCTGATTTTTGTAGCATAGAAACGGTCAAATACTCCCTGTCATGAAGAATAGTTATTTTTGTATTAAGTATGCAAAATGAGTGTTTTTTGTTGCCTGTGAGAATGTCATTTTTAGTCGAGACCACCAGGTTGAGACAAAAAAGTCATTTGAACGCGCGGAAAAACAATAATTTTGTCCACGAAATACAAACAAATTTTTTTCTACAACTGTGAAAAAAATACAATAATGATTGATTTATTCAAGTAAATTGAAAGAAAAAAATAATAAATAATACGAATTTGGTACTATTGACGTTGAAAAATATTAATTTGGAGGTCTGCGCGAAATGTTCATTTTCATTGTCATAATGATATAAACGATGAAAAACTCACGTACTTCGCATACTGATATTAGTGATAAAAAATTAGTTGTAGAAAAAAAAATTCTATGAAAGGTTGACAATTACGCTCTCATTAGTCATCGTAAAGTTGACGTTTTCTGTTTAACAATCGAAAAATATCTTTGCCGCGCCTCTCCAATGGCAACGCGCGAAAAATATATTAAATGCGCGCTTATGTCAATAGTTATCAGGGTACATACAAAACACAAACTTATATTGACAGTTGACAGAGCGAATTTATTTTATGTACGTATACGTTTTTTAATCATCTAAGATGCAATCGTAGAAAAAATTATGTGTGTATCACGAGCGTAAAGTTTCTTTGTTACTCGAACACGGTAATTGCAGCGCGAGCCGAAGGCGAGAGCTGCTTTAGTGTAATTAATTTTTGTAGTGTACATAATTTTTTCTACGATTACTATGAAAATTTGACAATTATACTCTCATCTGTCATCGTAAAGTTGACATTTTTTGTAAAACAATCGAAAAATATTAAAAGATAGTAAATGTGCGCGTGCTTTTATAGTTCCCAGGAAAACCAAATAGAACGTATCATATTGACAGAACGAATTAATTTTCAAGACGTATACGTTTTTTAGTAATTTAAAATGCAACTAAAGAAAAAAATATGTCTGTGTCACGAGCGTCAAGTATATTTTTTGTAGTAAATAATTTGTTCTCCATTTAAATCCCCTCGATTATAGTTTCTTGAAGTTTCTTGAAGAAATTATAAATGCATTTTGCTACCATGCGGAACAATCAAAATTTATATGACTGAGTATATATAATTTTTTTAGTTTTTCTCTATAAAACCATTCCTTGAATCTATAACTCACCCTCCATTAAAACTTAATGGTAGCTTATTGTAAGATTAAACAAGTATATAACGATAAATAAACTTTAGGATAAAATTTTGTATTAGAAATCTTCAATTGCAGATTTATTAATGTTGAACTTATTCAAAAAGGTGTTACTATAGTTACAAAACTGAAATTTTCACTACATTAAAATAACCCCGGTGGACAACAAGAACTAAAAAGGTATGATTTAATTTTATGTACAAATAATACAAATATTTTAAAATCGATCAACCTGTACATTTATTCTATCAATAAAAGATAAACCCCAATAAATTTTTAGAATAGAACTAAATTATATTATGTCTAATAACTTTTTTGTTTATCAACTAATTTTTCTTGGTCATTAACCTTATCAAATTATTTAAATTATAAATGATATGCTACTAATGAGAAATTAATGTATTTTGTCTCGAATATTACTAATATGCAAGTCTACTTGAACTTGTAATTATAGTTAATTTGCTTTTCCCTACATGTAGTATTAGCTGACAAATTGATCTTTTCAGTTCATACACTGTCTAGACGTTAATAATAAAAAAGGAGGTGAATAAAACTACAATATAAATAAAACATGTTCATATTTGCCTATTTTAAGCTCGTACGAACTGTGACTATAAAATTTATAGTTATTACATTTACAGTATCTCATACATTTACGAAACATTAAACCAGTATTACTAGGAAAGATGAGCAAAATAATAGGATCATCTAAATTCATGAATTAATTTTTATATGAAATATTTTTCGTTTATAGCAATTATACCTAAATAAAAGTAACAAATTCTTGTTTTTCAGGAAATGATACAAATTTAAATTTTTGCAAACAACAAATTAAAACGGGCAGTCGTAATCCAGTGCATACAGAGTATTTTTAATATTTCGGGGGAAAATAAAGGTTATATATTATATGGCATATACTGATAGAGCAAAAAATGTCTTTCTAAATTTGCAAAATTGATTGTGGTTAAACTTGTTTGATAGTTACTTCTAATATATTAATAATTAAATTATATTTATAAACATTACAATAGTCAATTAATTTATTATGTAACATCAGATAAATAACTGTTGTTAATGTCAATCAGTGGTATTAAAAATGTACACTACAAAAACTCAATTTTCAATTTTAAAAATTTTAATTTTAATTCTTTTTAACATAAAAGTAGTGCACTACCTATGGGTTGCGACTCTCTGCAGAGCCGGATTTAGGAAAAAGTGAAGGTATGCAAAACTTCAAAATGCCGCCTCTTTAAAGTAGGCTAAATATAAATTATAAATAATTTATATTTAGCAGAAACTCTAGATTGAGTATACAGAAATCTGAAAACATGCATTATATGTGTATAATATGAAGATAATTATTTTATCATAAATAAAAATATAAAAATTAGAGGAAAATAAAAAAACTACAGAAATTAAATCATACAAAATAAATCAAATATTATACTAGTAAATAGGGCAAAACAAAATAATAACAAAACAAAATACTACCATGTTCTTGTTAACAGACTCATGAGAAGCGTGAAGCGTAGCGCCTTTTGAGTTAATAAAAATGGTAAACAAATTAAAAGACTATTTTCAAAGAGAAAATAATGTAATAATTACATAGTGTAAATAAAAAATAAATTAGTTTTAACTTTTAAAATTATATATAATAAACTAGATGTCCTATTTTAAATTACTTTCTCGAATATTTCGGGAAATATGTATCGAATAACAAAATGACCCGGATAAAAGTTTTACGGTTTAAAGAGGGACATCCGATTTTGTATAACAGTTTCCAGTACCTGTCAGGGAGTACGGGAGGAGAGTAACTTTGAAATCTTACATGGAAAATCTAATTTTTTATTATGGATTCTACGCTAAAATTTCAGTATTTTTGTATTTCTAACATATGGCGCTGTAATCGACAATTTGCAGTCAGTAATAGCGTTATCCAATGTGCACCACGAGAAGGTTGCGCGATCGGACTTTGTACATCAAGTGGCCCTGATAACAATGGGGCAATGGACACCACTTCGTATCGATTACAGCGCCATCTGTCAGGAATACAAAAATAAGTTTCAGACAATTAGATATTTTATCGATATCGTTATTCGCTGTAGACCCTACTAAACCCGAAAAACAATATCCAGAAAAAAAATTGTGTGTCTGTCTGTAATTTTAGATTGAAATTATATTTAACATATTCAACACAAGATTAAAATTAAGTTTGTTGATGGGCTATATACTCGTACAACATAATTTTATTGATGGGTGCTTTAAAATTTTTCTTTTTATTTCATAAACAGTAGAGTTTTTCACAAAATACGTAATAACTAAAATGTACCCTAGTTTTATGTAAAATAACTTTTGTTTGAAACATTTTTCGAAAATTTTATCGGTTCATTTGCTGCGTAACATTTTGATAATTAGAGAAGAACAAAAATTATTATAATCATAATATAAGTCTTTACAACTCTTAGTTAAGTGAGAAAAATAATCAAAATGACATAAGCTGTTCATCAATTGTTTTTTCAAAAGTTACTTAAAATATGAAGAGTTTGATGTCAAAGCATGGATATCAGACAAAGAATTCTAGTAAAAAAATATTTATGCAATTATCAATTGTTTCTCCAAAATTTGTTCAAATTAGGTGTTTAGCTCTGAGGTACAAAATTCTAGTAAAAATATAAAAAAATCACATTTAACCGATCGTCAGTTGTTTTTTCAAAAGTTATACAAACTATACCGTATTTATATAATCTTATGACCGAGAAAGCACTGTGATGCCACATCAGACATTTTCTAATGAAAAATTTGGTCAGTGTGCTTATTATAAAGTATGAAATTCTATGTTCTTTCTGGACAATAATATAAAAAACCTGTGAGAGCTAAAGATATGCAATAGCGAAAATATTAAAAACTTTAAAAAAATCAATTTGTTATATATCTAGCAACAGTTATTTCATATTCATTTTTGATTTAATTCTAACTCTCCAAAAACAATAATCCAGTAATAATCCGTCACACATTTTACTAATCCCATTACTATGTCACTCATGTCACGGTCACTCCTCCTTCCAAGCGTTGTTCAGCTGTTCTTCCTGCATACACACAGCCAGCTAGCTCTCTGTTGCGGCTGTATTATCCTGAATACTGCCGGTGCCCAGCTACGCACAACTACCTCAAAGGATTAATTTAAGGGTAATGGCATAACTAAAATAGCTCGCAGGGCTTCGGTCACACCCGGAGAGACAGGACCCTGCGTTGTGTTACTGGGGGCTGACAAATTTATCTTCAGGCACTTAAAGCCAACACGTTCAAGTTGAGGGATGTCAAGTTGTGGCGATTAGCGAGGAATTGAAGAAGAAGAAGTTTGACTTTGATTTACGCAAGGATGTTAAGGCGATTAGTAAATAATACCGCCAATTTATTTTGATTCTTATATCTGCCAATCTAATAACTGAAAATGAGAAACATCTTTTCTTTAAGACAGAAATATAAACGGATTGATAACAAAATAAGGTTTTTGCATTTGAACATTATTTGTTGTTCGATCCCCACAGCCGACCCCTGTGCCCTCCCTCCACAAATATCTTTGGGGACTGTGATTTGACGGCTAGTAACCGCACTTCATGCGAAGAAATATATCACTTACCGAGATCTGCTACGGCAGAGTGCCACACCCAGTAATGGGTAAAAAGCGTGATGATATATTTATTTATTTTTTTATTTTTGTTGTTTATTGCTATGATACAAAGTATAAAAACTACTCCATAACGACCAGGGAATTTATAATGTCCAACCTATTAACAACGCCCGATTTGTTGACGCAACACCCTTGTAAATTAATACTCTTACACACATTACTATAATCATAATTATAATAAATTAAAACTAATTTTACATATATGATGTTATTAAATAAATGGTATCCAGTCCGAGGAAAAGATATCACCCGAAGGCATTATCATCTAATATCCGTGGTGCACAACGGATTTTATGTTCACTAGATTTTGTAGAATTAGTTTTAATTTATTATTATTATTTTTATACATAACTATTATGCATATAAGCTGGCAACAATTTTCATTTTGCAAAAATTTATATTTTTTATCAAATTAACACAATAGCATAAGAAATCGTTTAAAATTGAGAACATTTTATTGAAGTTTTTTATTTTTGTGCCACTGACCAATACTATAAATGGTTATTTATCTGTTTTTGGTGGTACTAAAAATGTTAACTTAATTTTTTACTTCCTTGTACGAAGTAAAGGAAGTATTGTAATCACGAAAATTTTCGGTTCTCAGATTTCAACGGAAATAGGTATTTTGGCCCTCCCTGAATCCATTTTGACTAATTTCATCATGCCGTCTGTACGTACGTATGTACGTATGTACGTATGTACGTACGTACGTATGTATCTCGCATAACTCAAAGCCGGTAAGCCGTAGAAAATTGAAACTTTATATTTAGGACTGTTATAATATCTAGTTGTGCATCTCCCTTTTTGGTCATTATACAACTACCGGAAGTGGTACTTTACTTGAAGCCTATAATAGATTTTCATGAAAATCTATATTCAAATATAATTTAAAACTTTCCAAATTTGGTATATAAGACTACTATATCAATGGAAATAACATAATAGATTTTGGTTAAAATAGACTAATCGGAAGTGACACTTTACCTAAAGCTGCTAACATTTTTCCTTGAAAAAAATAGTGTTATTTTAATTTTAGAAATAATTGCTGTCAACAAAAGTTTTAGAGAATTAAATTCTGCGTCTAACACATTAAGAATTTTTGAATTAGCCTTTTGCATAAGCGAGATATCTAAATTTAAATATTATATATTTTTTTGTTTTTTTTTTAATTAAGTTTGCTACGATTAGAACAAAAAATAAAAAAAAATAAAAAAAAAAAAGATTTAATGTCAAATATGTGCAATTAAAAAAATATCTATAGCACAAGGAAGTCATGTGGTGTCCACATCAGATTTCTTAATTTTGAAAACATGATCAATACATTATTTTTTGTTTTAGTTGGCAAAAAATGTCTACTCTTAAAATACCGAATAAACTGTTGTATGTTAGTGTCTCTATATTTTCTTATTCTTTAGTCTGTATTGACATAATAATATTATTTTTATGAGTAAAATGAATAGTTTTTTTTATTAAGTAAAAGTTACTTTTCCAAAATTGATATTTTTATTATTTGCATTTAATATTTATCCTGCAAATAGATTAAAATTATACAATTTTAGAATTTTCAACAAAGCTAGTTTTTTACATGCATAAATATCAAGAGATGATACAATATATCCTACCTCATCTTCATTCATATATATATATATTTATTTTAGATGGCTCAGTGGTATCGAGTCGGCCTGTGGATCTTGAGAACCCTGGTTCGATCCCCACAGCCGACAAACAATTTTCACCAATTTAAAAATCTATCCCTGTGGCTCCCTCTCCACTAATATCCTTGAGGGCCGTGATTTGACGGCTGGTAACCGCACTTTACGCGAAAAAATATATCACTTACCGAGATCTGCTTAGGCAGAGTGCCACACCCAGTAATGGGTAAAAGGCGTGATGATATATTTATTTTTATTTTATATATATATATATAAAAAAGTTTTTAAAAGTACTTCATATTTATTTAGAATAACTGATTCTTATCTCCGATAAAAATATTTAAAATAAATATTTTGGATTTTTATTTATATTGTTGGTTAAATCTATCCATTGTTATACATATTAGTGGAATATGTGATACTATTTTTAAGTATCTTAAAATACGTCATATTATAATTTATAATATTAATTAACTTATGGAAATTTATAAATTTAAATGACAATTTTGTGTATTTTGCAAATTAGTTGTCAAACAAATAAGACTTGGTTTGAAAATTATACCATACATGACAATAGATTAATTTCGCAATTAATATCTCGTAGCTTTAAATGTTTTTGTTTTATCAGTCAAAACCAACTTCAACCAAATTCATATTTATGACTATTCCACACTGACACAATCGCATTATGTAAGAGATGGTGGAATAAAGAACTGCTTAGGTAAAATTTATAGACGTCAGAAATAAGTAAGAAAATTAGGTTAGGAGGATTAGTGCGGCTGCTGTCGAGAACGGGGACGTCAAAAGTTGATTTGTTATTAATGGAAATTTCGTGCTTATCCCAGCTGTCCAAATTTTGTAGCGTGAAAATACACTTGATAAATTGTGGGCTAACAGTCGTTTGTGAAGGTCAATCATTTTCTATCTCCTTTACATTCATTATTCACGATCGCTATAACAAAAGTTTTATATTTTTTTATCAGATAAAAATATAATTATTATCGTATCGCTGACAGTAAATTAATAATTAATAGATTTATAAATAAAGCTGAATTTATAAATCCTATAGCACGAGTTTTTAAATATATGTTATCAAACTTATTCTGTTAGTATAAAATTTTTAGAAGAACTTGTCAGTGATGTTATAAAATATGTACTTATGTATTTTTGTTATGAAAAATGTCTCAATTACTTAGGAGCAAAATGCTTAGAAAAAGTGAAAATCTGCGCCAAAGATAGGAATAACTTATATTTTTTTACGTTGGAAATTAACAAAATTTAAGAATTTAAATATAAAATAAATAAAATATTACATCACACCTTCTACCCATTCCGGAATGTGGCACTCGTATCTCGGTACGTGATATATTTCTTCGTGTGAAGTATCTCATATCCACAATCCGACTCAATATCACAGAGCCACCTATCCCGTACAGGAATTTAATGAATATTTTAAGTAAATGCCAGGATTTAAATCTGGGATCTATGAACTTCGATCATTGCATTAAACCAACTAAGCTATGATCGAAATGTAATACAAAATTTGATTTTGTTACATTTATTCTCTATATTTTGTATTGAGTTTTAGGCAGCCTCGATCCCATGTCTCTTTCATATAATAGAAGATTTGACGAGAATTGTATGCAGTGACACGATGATTTAAAAAGAATAAAACATATGATCGTAGTTCACAGAGTCCAATTTTTCTCTTTATAATTCAATTTTAAATTATGGAGACCATATATGTAAGTAGGTCATTAAAATCAATTTGCAAGAACAGTAAATGCTTGTTTACGGTTGCTAAGGGTTTACTGCACTAGTTACGTTATATATATAACGTAATTTTTTCATTTGTTATGCGGTAACACTGCTGTTTTACAGTTGATGTTAAGGATATAACCTAACAAATATTCTGTAATTGTTTTAATTATTATTTATGGTCGTAGATAAAATATAATACACAACTCGAATTGTAACGCAATTACATTGCTCGTGAAATTACTGCACTCGCCAAGGCTCGTGCGCAACTTTTTCACTCGCACGTAATGTGCTTGTTACAATTCTCGTTATGTAATATACTATTACATACTACATCTATTTTGTCTAATCTTTTGCGATTTATAGCTAAAATTACCAAGATCCGAAGATTCCTTTGGTAAAATATTCACAAACAAGTTTAAATGAAATTAAAAGTTACATTTCACCAAGAATAAAATTCAAATATCCTTGTAAAAGATCACCAGCATTACAAATCAAATTTATAAAAAGTAAAAAGTGTGAAATTTCCCAGGCGAACTTTCAATTTTCACGAGGACAGACGAAGCCACCAGCGGCAGATTAGTTCTTATTCAGCAGTTACGACCTTGGCCACCGCCGTCAGCACCGTCGCCGTAATGTCAACGCCAACCAGGATCCGATAATAACATTTAGCGAACAATTAAATTGATTTTCATTAACACGGGCCGTATTAGTCAGACAGTATTGGATTTGCACACTAATTAATCCCCGCTTGGCGGCATTTTAAACGCAGATTTGCAGATTCATCTCCACGGCTGCTTCGGTGTCATTTTATTTACAGCGAGTATGTAGTTCATGGCTTGTGGTTATCGTTATCGTGAAATGTGGTCGGCCATATGGCTCCAGAGTACATATCTGTGAATTATGGCCTGAATTGTCACAGGAAATTATTTGTTTTTATTGATTTTTTTTATTGGAATGAGGAATTTTATTTTCTAGTGCAAATGGAATTATAAATGAAACACGTTAACTGTGACTGAATTTGAAATTGTGTTGATAATTTATTGATGCAATTTAGTTAGTAAAATTTTGTTATTTAGTAGCCAATTGCACCACAAATAAAACATTTCTTAAAAGGCCTTTACCCTAACTAATTTTAAAAACTCAATTAATAAGAATACAATTCTCTTTTTTATGGGGTAGGCGGCTCAGTGGTATCGAGTCGGACTATGGATCTTGAGAACCCTGGTTCGATTCCCATAGGCGACAAACTATTTTCACCAATTTAAATCTACCCCTGTGGCTCATTCTCCACTAACATCTTTGAGGGCCGTGATTTGACGGCTGGTAACCGCATTTCACGCGAAGAAATATATCACTTACAGAGATCTGCTTACAACAGAGTGCCACACCCAGTACTGGGTAAAAGGCGTGATGATATATTTATTTATTTATTTACAATTGTCTTTGATACGAAATTTATGCTATTCCTGGTCTATAAAAACTTATGCAATACGTGATTATATAAACATTTATTGCAATAACAACTAAATTATGAACTACTATTTTTGGTCCCGCGTGATGGCCGCAAGAATTGAGGGCCTGACTCACGACCGTAAGTTCGTGGTTTCTAGTCCTGCCCGTGACGGCCACACAAAGAACATATCGGCATATGACCTAGTAGTTGGTCCTATATATATATATGCATTAAAAAAATTACTATTTTTAACAATTTTTATCTTTTTCTTCGATACTTTTGGGAAATCAAAATTTAAGAGTGATAATACGCAAATGAATAAGTGCCATTTTAGTAGATAGGTTACAAATTGTATGCTGCTTTTAGTATAAAAAGTACTATTAAAAATTGTTTGATTTTATTTTTTTAATTAAGCAGACTCAACTTCTATGGTCATATGTCACTTCGGTTGCTCGTTATCAATGGTATGACAATGGCACGTGGAGTTCAACGACGAAGGTTGTCGCAAGGCGGTCACCCTTCCATTTACTACCCACGCCCAGTATTGCTTAACTTGCGAGTTCATGGGAATAAACGCACCCTGCCATGACCGTTGTCAACTTGTAATTTATATAGTCTTTGAAAGTTGACGTCACCAATATGTGCATACATAGTTTCGAAAGAAAAGTTATAAGTACCTAGTTTATGGTATCTCACGATTAAAGTTACTGTAAAGTGAAAAACCTCGTTTAACCACCGACCAAACACAATAGGTTCTAAAGCAATTTTAGACGATCGAAATTTGTTAATTTTACACGTGAGTACCTATTACAAAAGTGATATATATATATACATACATACATAACATCACGCTATATCCCATTAAATAGGGTAGCACGAACCCGTCAATATTCTCATCCTGACACACGATACTCGTTTCGACCACATTAACACTTCCTCCATACGAACTCTTTCTTTCCTCACAACCAAAATCCATCATCATATATACCGGGTGTCTGTTTTAAAAGTGTATATAGGAGATTAACATGGGAAATCAGTTTTTTGCATGCTGTTGCTCGGTGCTCTACCGGACAACAAAGATTGAAGTGTCAATCGAAAGATATCATTTTTCTGAATCAAACGATGTAAAATACAATTCAATTTACTTGTAATTTGGTCCCATAAATTAACTTTAAAGTTTTGTAAATTCACAGATTTATTCAATTTTTAACGAAAGTAAATATCGTTACCTATGACTGTTTTGTTTTGATTTCTTGCAAGCGATTTATTTGACGTTTCTGACATTTTGACTTGACAATTTATAAAATATGGTTATTTACATAAATAAATATCGTTAGTTATGAATGACTGTGCATACAAATTTTATTAAATAAATAAAAGTTTTAGAAAACAGTTTTGTTTAAATAATATAAATTTATTAAGAGATAAGTTTTGCAAATATTACACAACAAAATTTAGGTACTCAAACAAACAACAAATGTGTTTTTTTTAAATTAGAAAATCATTAACACATAATTATAATAAATATTCAAAAACACCACCATTTTCAATAAGACAATAACCTAATCTAGTATAAAAAGCTGTTAGCACATTAAGTAGTTGCCGTTGAGTTATACGATGACATTCATTAACCATGGCAAATCTTAAGGAATTTATATCTTCGCGCCTTTTTTTATAAATTTGACTTATTATGTGACGCCATAAAAAATAGTCACATGGAGCAAGATCTTGAGATCTAGCAGGCCAGTTAATAGCACCCCTTGTTCAATCCAGCATCCAGGAAATCCCAAATCCAAATATTCTCGGACGTTCCCATTATAGTGTGCTGCACATCTATCTTGTTGGAACCAGACCTCTTGATTTGGGCGCACAACATCCTCTATTGCAGGACCAATCTCATTCTGCAACAATCCCAAATTTGTGAAATTTAGATTGCCACATATTTCTATTGGACCAATTATGTGGAGACCCAAAATTCCGGCCCAGATATAAATTTTTTGAGGATAGAGTGTCCCAGTTGAAATATTAATTCTTGGATTTGCGGTAGCCCAACTTTCTTTAGCCCTGTTTTGCATATCTTCGCAAAATACTCTTCTACTTTCTTCGTCGTATGGAAAAAATTCTTGATGACACCGCATTTTCTAGGAATAATTTTTTTTTCAAAATACTATAAACGATGCTATGATGTAATCTAGTGCTACACAAAGGATCTACATTAATCATTTCTAGAACCCTTTCTTCCAATAACGCACGTTCTTCTGCTCTTGCCAAATTGCGATTTCCGCGCTCATGTGTACTTTTCGTGGCTACAACTGCCGTCTTTTTAAATTTTGCCACTAATTTAGCAATTGTGGTTACACTTGGAATCGGTCGATCCATAAACTTAATAGAAAATTGATCTCGCACTCTTAAGTAACTATTTCCTCCATAATACATTTTTATTATAAAAAACGCTCGTTATTAGTGTAAATAACCATATTTTATAAATTGTCAAGTCAAAATGTCAGAAACGTCAAATAAATCGCTTGCAAGAAATCTAAACAAAACAGTCATACGTAACGATATTTATTTTCGTTAAAAATTGAATGAATCTGTGAATTTACAAAACTTAAAAGTTAATTTACGGGACCAAATTACAAGTAAATTGAAATGTATTTTACATCGTTGGATTGAGAAAAATGATATCTTTCGATTGACACTTCAATCTTTGTTGTCCGGTAGAGCACCGAGCAACAGCATGCAAAAAACTGATTTCCCATGTTAATCTCCTATATACACTTTTAAAACAGACACTCGGTATATATATATATATATATATATATATATATATATATATATATATATATATATATATATGTATATATATATATATGCGTGTATTAAGCTATATCATCATCATCATAACGCCTTTTACCCTTTACTGGGTGTGGCACTCTGCCTAAGCAGATCTCGGTAAGTGATATATTTTGTCGCGTGAAGTGCGTTTACCAGCCGTCATATCACGGTCCTTAAAGATATGAGTGGAGAGGGAGCCACAGGGGTAGATTTAAATTGATGAAAATTGTTTGTCGGCTGTGGGATCGAACCAGAGTTCTAAAGATCCACAGGCCGATCTATAAAAAAATTGATTTAAATCTGTAGAAAACTACAGGATTGCGGAAATGACATATATTTTTTTCTTCTAAACAAATGCATCTATAGGTCGTATTTTACCTGTAGAATTAAACTGATTTAAATCGGTACAAAACTTAGGAGTTTGACGGTATAAAGCTAGCAACTGATGACCGACGAATGACAACCGATAGTGAACGATATATATGCATATATTAACATAAACCATAGTCGGATATGTCATCTGGCATTTCTATATAAAAATTTTAGTTATTGCTTATGATACAGAAACCATATCGATCATTTATAAGCTCGTCTCCTTGAATATCAACGAAATAATAAATCTCTGGAAAATCATATGAAACAAAACTTCTTGTAACATTATTACATTACTATAATAAAATTTTCCATATTGTTATATAGTGGTTTAGTAAATAAAAGTAAATTCCGATATTTTATATATTTTTCGATTAATATAAATTAGAATATAAGATTTTAGCACTTAGTTCCTTTTTTATTCCCAGTCCTAATTAGTAACGTAAGAGTGTTGAATTTCTCAATTTACTGAGGTGAGAGATATTTTAAGAAAGAAAAATAAATCTTTTAGCATAACTTCAGCAAATAATTTCTGAAGCAGTTCTATAAACTGAATGGTTGATAGCTTATCAAACAATAAAACAAACTTCCAACTTCTCTTAAACTTAAATCTAAACATCCATTATTATTTATGAAGATTGAAATTAATCCCGGCGTACACACATTTACATATTTCACACTGAACTTCAAAACATTCTAATTTCCATGTCAAAACTAAACTGTTCCTCAAGGATTTTATCAGTCACTACTTGACCTTAGACTGTGAGACTACGCGAACCTATTTAAGTAAATAAGACAATGTTGGCTAGATAGGGAGATCCCAGGGATAATTCCTTATTTTAATTATTCAGGGTTCATTAGTGCAATCTCGAGTGCATCCTACGTTGCGTGGAAATGCGAATAATGCGATCCTCTCTAAACAAGTCACATTGCAACTATAAATTCCACGAGTTACGAGTTCTACTATTTTAGACATTGTTGCAGCGCCACCATAAAACTTCTCTGATTAAATAAGGAAATTTTGTCTTAGCTTCATCATGATCCAAGGAGATAATTTTTACATTAACTAATTCAATGAAAAGTAGTAAACTAAACATTTCAACTAGATTGCATTGCGTTAGTGATTTTGTTTATGTTCATTTCATTTCTGTTATTTAAAACAACAACAAAATTATTTTATTTGTTGTTATTGATACATTATTATGATTTCAAAAATGTCATAATTGCCAAGAAAAAATAGCCAAGTAAAGATATTTACATACATTGATAAATTAATAAGAAATAACTGCAAGATATTTCAAAAATAATTTCAGTATGATAAAAATCAGTTGCCGGCTATTGTAATTGAACTCAGATTCTCATTTCCATAATCTGACATGTCGGAACCACAGAATAACATAAAAAGAAGTGCAAAGTAATGTTATAGAAACGATAATGCCTGTGCTGTTTTCTGACGGTCTCCTGGCACATTAATTTCGAATTGCTAGCTGTCCTACTTTCAGTACAAGCGCGGATACAAGAAAGCAACAGAACCGATCACCCTCTCCACCAGAATTTTCGTTTCATATTAAAAACAAATATAAAAACACAAATTGAATCTTATGCGAATTAGCATATAATGCTTGTTTGCACCAACGAAACTTAAATTTTTTGTCTGACTCAAATCAAATCGAAATAAAACGACATATAAAGAAATTTACTTTGCTGCTTTTATTTATTGACTGTTTCTTTATTAGTAAATTTTTTTATATAATGAAGAAATAAAAGTTAGTTTTAAAAAAATTAAAATTTTAATGGAAATTAAGCCGTTCAGAATATTATCTTGGATTCACCCCTATTTCGGTACAGCATGCTCTATAAATATAAGTATGAAATCTATGCAATTATTTAACAGGCAGATTAGCCGTTAATATGATTTTTAATTTCAATTCTAATATGATTTTTAATTCGCAAAAATAAGTGTTAAAAAAAGACAAATTAAAAGTTTGGCAAAAATATCACGTATTCGCTATAAAGTAACTATGCTTTGAATTCATTTATTTCAATCAAATTTAATACTTAACTTTTGACAGTGGAACTGGCCATTTGTGAATCTATAGGGTGTCTCAGGAGAATAAATAAATACATATATCATCACGCTTTTTACTCATTACTGGGTGTGATACTCTGCCGTAGCAGATTTCGGTAAGTGATATATTTCTTCGAATGAAATGCGGTTACCAGCCGTTAAATCACGGTCTCCAAAGATGTTCGTGGAGGGGAAGTCACAGGGGTAGATTTAATTTGGTGAAAATTGTTTGTTGGCTGTGGAAATTGATCACGGTTTTAACATGTTACAGATAGCTAAAACACTGCTTTTAAAACAGTCAAAAACAGAGCTGGTAGTACCAGCCTAAATGTTTGGGGAGAAATTTTAGATAATTACGTAATTGGTCCTTATTTCTTTGAAGAATATCTAAATCGATATAATTATCTAGAATTTCTTTAATTTGATTTACCAATATTATTAGAAAATGTAAATTTACACTTAAGATATCAGATAATATGTCAATAAGATGGAGCCCTACCATATTCCGCAAGAAATGTAACAGATTTGAGGAATGGATTGGGAGGAACAACAAAATTGTCTGCAAGATCGCCAGATCTTACGCCATTAGATTGTTTCTTGTGGGGATATGTCAAAAACGAAGTGTATGAAGATGTTCCAACTACAATTGAAGATATAAAAAATAGAATTACAATAGCATTTTCATCAATTACAAGACCCATGTTCGAACACATTTCACTCACAGAGTACAAAAATGTATTGATGTTGAAGGACTGACATTCGAACACATTATAAATTTATCTATTTTACTTAATATCATGGCATACTTTCTGTGTGATTATTTATTAATAAAAACATGAATAATTTCTATACTGATAATTTTAAGATGAATGAGAACTGTTTTAAAGCAAAACAAAAAAACTCTTTAAAATTTTGTAAAAATATATAATGTAAAGTTGCATATCATTGCACGAAAATTGAACATCCTGTTATTTAATAAATAATATTACTTATTAAATGATCCTGTGGAAAAACTTATATTACAGATATGTGGGTATTTTAATGTAAAATAAACTTTGAAAAAAATAACGGACTAAATTTGGGGCATCATTTCAAATCGCTTACAAAACCTTCCTCCTATTTCTTTCTTTCCTTTCACAGCAAAGACCTTGACAGCCACACGCTCGCACGCATCATTTGAATTTTAAGGTTCCGAGCCCTACGAATTCTTTCTTCTTCCACACACAGCCCCTTGGTAGCTGGCCGCATGAAAAATTGCACAAATATTATAACACGACCGCTACCGCCGCCGTCTCCCGCGATATCATGGCCTACTGCACGGGCGGTCGATATTCCTTTGTAACTCTTTCCTCCCCAGTTGAATTCCAGTAGTCGATGGTGGAAAAAGAGTTTTGAAAGCGGAAAAGGAATTAAGTAACAAATGGCCTTCAATGCAGAAATGAGTGGATCAGGAAATGGCATTTCATTTTAAGAATATGTACACGGGTTTTTTTCGTTTTGCGTTTTTATAGGCGACGTTAATGTGGGGTTGGATTTTATGAGTTTTTAAATTAGTTTTTTACTTTTTAGCAGAGTATTGTTACACTGATTTCTTTCTATCTTGAAGTCCTTATCAATAAAATAAATAGACTTGACATGCCGCTAACATCATTTTTAATATGATCTATAATATTATCGCCCATTACATGATGACATATCACCCAATGGTGAAATTTAGATGTACACTTTAGCATTTTTAGTTGATTTGATTGTATTTGAATAAGTTTATTTGAATTATTTTTTTATTATTTATAAATACACCTAATGCAGGTTAAGTTTTTTTTTACCATACTTATTATATGCCATACAAAATAAAATTCCATTCATAATAACAATAATATTTTATTTCAAAGAGATCAAGTCAAGACATCATTCTTCAACTTAACTGTTTTTATAGGACTCACTTCGCCTTTTTACGTTTACTCACCAAACGTGTAATCTAATTGAATTATGTTACACTGTACAACAAGAACTTAATCCCAATTACAGTACAGGATCCGCACTCACCTAACCGCAGTGTGGCATTTCATATATTTTTTTTAGCTTGAGTGCGATTCGAACTCGGGATCTCCGGACTAGAATTCCGTAACGCTATTCCCACTTTACTGACATAAAGTTTATATAGTAAATTTCTGATATTAGATTCTAAAAAAAATGGAATGCAAAAAAATATATAGTCAAATAATTTTTTTTTTCAGATTCGTTAAGTAATAACGATATAAGATTATTTAAAAATGTAGAAGAATGAGAAAAATTGTAGAATAATGATCCATTATTTAACATTTTTAAGACAGATTGCTGTTACTATAGTAACGACATTATTCAGCATTTAACATAATCTATTTATGCATATATCTTGCCTACTTTGATTTTAAACAATACTTGCAAAACAGTCACGAGTGCTATAAAATGTTGCCGCCCCTGTGCAAAGTATGCTTGCTTTTTTTGCCGACCGGAAAATTCACCGATCGGCAGAATCGTCGTTCGTATGCAATGCACCTTAAGTGCATGTACTGTATGAGCGTCGCATTCCCAATGACCAATCGTACATCAGCAAATCTGCTCATTTCTATATTTTTATATCTTCTTGCATATTTCTCTCCATAATGTCCTGTCTTTTGTTTTCTCTTACCATTTTTAACTCCTGCTTTATTTAGGTCTTCTTCTACTTCGTGTAGCCATTTGAACCTAGGTCTACCTTTTCTTCTTTTTCCGCCTAGTTGCTATTGTAGTATTGATTTTATTGTGTCTCCTTCGCTTGATCTCCATATGTACCCTAGCCATTTGGCTCGTTGTTGTTTTATTATTTTTACTGTATCTTCTCTATTCAGCTCTTGTTCTGTATTCGTTTTCTGTGATTTTTACTGGTCCTAATATAGTTCTCATTACTTTCCTTTAGGCTATTCTCAGGTCTTCGTCTTTTTTTCTCATTGTTTCTGTGGAGTACATTGTTACTGTTCGTATTATCGCTGTACATATTTTCATTTTTGTATCCGTTGTGTACATACTTATATATTACATTATTTACAGTTACATTATTCGTATTAGTGTTGTATTATATGAGATTGCAATAAATGTATTTTGAAGACTGAATTTTCTATATAGTCTAATATATTATAGGCTCCAATTTTTATTGAGTTTGTATCCTGTACTTGTTCAATATTATTATGTGCTGTTTATTGAAAGTCTTTTAGAATATGAATTGTTTTTAAGAGATTACTGGCCAGCATTGATGCGTTTGTACCACAATTTTATCTGGGTTTCAGTCACTGCATCACCCCTGAAAGTCGTCTTATCATTCGAATAGTTTCCTCGTCAAATGTTCGCAGATTCGCTGATTTCAGCTTGGTCATGATCAAACAGCCAGAAGTAAATAATGCAATAAGCTTGTGACTGTTCCCACATGCGTAGTAAGGTTCTTTTTCTTTCGCTACTAGTTTACATCGATTATGCGCAAACCGTTTTCTTGATATTTAAAATGGATGGATACTTTCCGCACATACCTCGTATGTGTTACGGATTTAAAGAATATATTATAGAGCAAGTGGAATAAAAATAGTTTAAAACTAAATTTTATATTTAAAGAGTATGGGGTAGGTGGTAGGTGGCTCAGTGGTATCGAGTCGGCCTTTGGATCTTGAAAACCCTGGTTCGATCCCCACAGCCGACAAACAATTTTCACCAATTTAAATCTACCCCTGTGGGTCCCCCCACTAATATCTTTGGGGGCCGTGATTGACGGCTGGTAACCGCACTTCACGCGAAAAAAATATATCCCTTACTGAGATCTGCTTAGGCAGAGTGTCACACCCAGTAATGGGTAAAAGGCGTGATGATATATTTATTTATTTTTATTTATATTTAAATAGTTTAACTTTCTTATTCTAGTATGTCCATTGTACTAAATATTAAAAAATTAAATCGAGACTTTTTTATAAAAAATCTGATGCAATCAATATAAAAAACAAATACAATCCCATTCTGACAGTTTACTAAGGCCACACCACTCCATGGACATATTACGTCGCAATTTTAGATGTGTTTCGTAACTGTGAAACGTGTAATTCATATAACACAATTAAAAGAGTTTAATACTAAACAATGTTATGTTTTACATTTTTCTAATTTTTACAATTTTATAAAACTAGTTAATTTTTAAATAAACAAATAATTACTTACAATTTACTCCTTATTTATTTGCTCCTAGTGTCACAACTTTAAAATAACATTTACTTGCTAGAAAGAAAAGTGACATAATTAAAAATAATTTGCAAATTTTGATTGCCACCAGTGCCATGGCAACTAATTTTTAAACTTTTTATAGATATTAATTGGGATGTAATAAACTCCCAGTTGTAATTGTTTCCGAAGCTGTGATCCCTATATTTAGTTAGAAATAATACATTAATTTTTTTTTTCTAAAACTCTACATTTTTTAGTTGTCGCTTTTCTATGGGATAAGACCCTGTAGTTGCATCGCCTTGCACTTTGATACCAACGTCCATGTGAAGGAATCCAAATCAAGATGCTCCAAATCTTTCAATTTTGTTTGACGTCTTCTGACAAAAATAAATCTTCAAACTCTTGAGGCTCTTGCGACCAATCGTTCCGGAATGATGGTCCTTCTTTTCTAGTCTTAGGTATTATAATGTTGTGATTATGACAATATTATATATTATCATTTTTATTTTTTATATTCAAACGAATAGGAAATATTGAATGAAAACAAAAAGTTAAATATTACAGCAAAATATTAAAATTTTTAGCGAAAGACCTAAATTGACCTTTTCCAACTTCAATAAAACTTCTTAATACCATAAAAATTACTTGGCCTTACGCAATGAAGCAAATATAAAATTTATTTTAAATATTTCATTTTTAGTTATTAAATATGTAACCACTATAAAATTGAAAAAGTATGCACTAGTATCACAATCTTCAAATTACGTTTCACTTGATCAATTAAATCTCATACTTCCCGCTTTTGGGATTGGTACGAGTGCTTGAATAACAAAGTTGTTTCGATAAATGTCTTAGTGCAGAAGAGCTAAATTAAGGTAAAAAACAATTTATAAATTATTCATTTCTCTTTAAAGTAGTACTTAAATAATCAGATTTAAAATTTAATAAAAAATAACTCTTGAAATCATATAAAATAACTTAATTTTAAACAAAACATTAAACATCTACAAACCAAGGTCACCACTAATTCACGTACAGCTACTCATAATTACAAGTGTTGCCAACTGTGGCAAAAACAAATTCTAAAACCTAACTTAAATATGGCTAGTATCGACGAAATTAAAAAACTACTAGAATCACAAACCCTTTCAATAAATAATCAAGTTAATAAGCAATTTACGGAACTCAAAGAGTCAATAAATAAATTTAATAAGATATCACAAGAAAATAAAGAACGGTGTGAGCTCTTGGAAAAGGATATAGAGGATAAAGAAACTAGGATTCAAACCCTAGAAAGAAAAATAAGAGAGAAAAACTTAATTGTATATGGCATTCCGGAAGACAGAAATGAAAATTTAGAAGCGAAAATATTAAACTTAATAAATAGCAACTTACAAATTAACTGGGTTACAACCGAAAATATTGAAAACATAAGACGATTAGGAAGAAACTCAGGAAATGCAAAACCCAGAGCAATATTAGTCGAATTTAATTCCAAACGTGTGAAAAAAGAGATTTTTAACAATGTCAAATATCTGCGAAACTCTGGACTTGCTATTGATGAAGACTACCCTCCAAAAATAATTGAAGAAAGAAAATTGCTTAAAAAACACCTAAAGAAGGCTAAAGAACTGGGATATAAAGTTCAACTGAGATATAACTCACTCATAGTTAACGGCAATGCTTACTCTGCCCAGGATCTTAGTCACGAAGAATATACTGACAACATCCCTTATATATATGAAACAAATACCAACAGAAGATTGTCCACCTCTTTACCAGTCATGAATCCCAACTCATCTAGCTCAGATAAAGAAGCCGACAATATAGAAAAAGAAACAAATTCACATTCTGTAAGCAAACAAAAAAATGCAAACTTAAACAAAGCAACCGGATCACAAGAAAACAGACAGTCACGCAAGTTAGATACACAAGAACATAAAACAAACGAACATGCTAACAACAAAAAGTCTGTTAAATCTAAACAACCAACAGAAAAACAAAATCTGGTAATCAAGGGACCCTTAGATAGTCACTTCAAGAGATCCACTCGCTCTAATTCGGTCTCAAAAAACGAAACAGCAGACGACCCACAGATACCAAAGTAATATTCTGGAACATAAACGGACTCAAGAACATATATAACTTAACCAAAGAAGAAGAAACAATTATACTAAAGTATGATATTGTCGCACTTACAGAAACATGGGCAAATTTCGAAATCACAGAGCACCCACACTTCTTGACTCACTATAACTGTCACCAACAAAAAGCAATAAAAGAAAAAAAAACTGGACGATCTATTGGCGGACTCGCAATATACATTAAAAATGATATAACAAGAACAAAAATAATAGACCAAGACCTACATTGGATTTTTTTGGAGATCAAAACCGCCAAAACAAATCTCTTAATCGGACTGGTGTACTTCTCCCACAGCTACGAATACACAACACTGCTTGAGCTTTACAAAATTACTCTGCAAAATTTAACTGATATCTACGCGAGCCATGCTATACTATTAGGAGGCGATTTTAATGCGAGAGTTGGAGAACTAAACCAGGTAGAAGAAATTTTAGTACAATATTCGACTATCAGTAGCACAAGAACAACAACAGATGACAAAATTAACAAGAAAGGTAAGGAGCTAATTGAGATAATGGAATCAGAAAACCTCATACTACTAAATGGCAGAACAGCAAGCGACACCCCAGCGAACGCAACCTACGTCGGATCAAACGGTACAAGCATCATAGATTTAGTCTGGATTAACCTTAACGCCTTACAAATACTGCTAGACCTTGCAATAACAACTAACGTAACGGTATCAGACCATTTGATCTGCTCAGTATCTCTACACAACATAAGCAACAACTATAAAAACAAAGTAAAAGAACCAGGAAAAATCGAGATTATTAAAAAACTAAACTGGGATAATAACAAAGAAACAGATTTCGCCAACGAAATGAACAAACGTATGACAATTATAACAGAAAACGATACCATGGAAGAAATGTACCAAAAACTAATAAATGAAATTAATCTTGCCTCAGATAGTCTTGGATTAACTACAGAAAAAACTATCAGTCATCCAAGAAAAACATACATTAACAAGAGTAAACCCTGGTACAATAACACACTGTATACCCTAAAAATAAAAGTTAAAAAATCTCTTAGACAGTGCAGAAGCAAAGGCTACGATAAAACCAGCCTGCAAAACTATAATCAAGCCAAGAAAGAATACCGAAAAACCCTAGAACTTAAGAAGAAAGAATATAAAGAAGACATACAACACAAACTGAATAGCATAACAAATACTAAAGACTTTTGGAACACATTAAAACTCTTCTATCCGAGAAAACAACAACAACAAAATGCAATAGATTTAAAAACCTGGGAGCGATACTATTATAATTGGTTTGGTGAAAAAATATACAGACATTGCAGCTTCATAGACGCCCGACATCCCTATCTAGACGCAGAAATATCTACGGAAGAATTTAACTATGCTATTCAGAAACTAAAAAGAAATAAAAGCCCCGGTTGTGATGGCCTAATCAACGAACAACTAAAAGTATTACCAGAAATTTGGAAGGAATACCTCTTAAAAATGCTAAACAAATTCTTATCATCAGAAGATATAGCAGGCGATATGAAAAAAATTAATCTGACACTATTACACAAAAAGGGCGACAGAACAGACGTGAACAATTATAGAGGCATTGCATTGGTAAACTCCTTGACTAAACTGCTAACATTTATAATAAACAACAGAATACAAACATGGGCAGAAGAAAACAACATCCTCCCCGAGGCTCAGTCGGGATTTAGGAAACAGCGATCATGTTCTGACAATTTATTCGTTATCGATTCAATAATAAGATCTCGCATGATTACGCACCAAGAGGGAACATTTTGTATATTCGTTGATTTCCGAAAAGCTTTTGATGCAGTAAACCATGAAAAACTTTGGATCAAAATTTACTCACTGGGAATATCGGGGAAAATTGTTAGATTACTGAAGAACATATATGACTACGCAACCCTACGAATACGAATAAATAACGAAGTATCTGAACCCATACCTATTACTAAAGGAGTGCTGCAAGGGGAGTGTACGAGCCCAATATTATTTGCCCTGTACATCAACGATCTAGAAAAATATTTTAGGGAAAGCAATCTAGAGGGAATTTTCATAAATCCACAGCAAGATATTTTATCGCTTCAATATGCTGATGATTTGGTCATCCTTGCAAGATCACAAAGCGACATTCAGAAAAAATTAAATGCTCTGGAAGAATACTGCAACAATTTAAAGCTAGAAATAAATCCAAATAAAACACAAATCGTCCATTTTCATACAGGGCGCCCTACAAAATTAAGATTCACTTATACTTGTCAAAATAACGAAATAAAACTTAACCCTCAATATACTTACCTAGGAGTGACCTTATCAGCATCGGGACTATATAATGCACACGCCAAACAAACAGCTAACAAGGCGAACTCTATCACAGGGGCTATAAAAACAACGACCGCAAAAAGCAAAGTATATAATTGGAATACTTGTATGAAACTGTTCAATTCCCTATTGCTCCCTTCAATACTCTTTGCATCTGAAATATGGGCAATAAATTGTGCTGACAACATAGAAAAATGTCAAATGGTCTTCTTCAAAGCGTTCCACCATTTACAAAGAACTACACCTAACTATATTATAAGAAGAGAGTACGGCATAGAGAAACTAGAAGTGGCAGTAGTAAAGAAATTATTAAATTGGTGGTATAAGATTCTTATGATGCCAGATTCCAGATATGTAAAAGTTTGTTATAACAAATTAATAGAACTCAATTCTAAAACGACGGGAAGATATACAGCAGAAAAACAGAAGAAGTATAACTGGGTCAGACCAATCCAAATAATACTACAAAAGGCAAATTTCGAGTGGATATGGAACGAGCAAAACCCTTGGAAGCTAAAACAAGAACTAAACAATATCGTAATTTCATATAGCCACTTGCAGTACGAAATAGATTCCCGTAGAATAATCCTCTCATCATACAATGACGATTACAAAACTTTTAACATATCTACCAACTTTCTACTCTTAGAAATACCACTAAACGTTATAAGAACAATAATGCAAATACGTACCACGAACACCAAAAACAGCCAGCTCTATTTGAAAGGCATTCTCTACAAATTTTCCTGCAATGAGATTTGCACCTTGTGTAACAGCTACGAAGAAGATACGTTAAGCCATTTCTTATACAGATGCCCTATTTTCAAACCTCTAAGAGATGAACTTTTTCGAGACTATTTAGAACAAGTCGATGATTCCAGACACATAAATTTAATATCTACCTTAACAATAAATAAAATGTACGCGATCTACAACTTTGTAACCTCAGCTTTAAGACTAAAATATTTCATAATAAACAACTAACTAAATCAGATAAAATCATGTGAAACACCAGTGAAAAGTGATCGCGAATGGCCTGTTTAACTCGTTTCTTCGTAAGAGATTCGAGTAGTGTAATAGTAAAAGTTATAACCAGATCTCCATAAAGAAATCCACCAGAGGACCTACAACTAAGAACTGGCCACAATACATTATAAAATTAATAATTACCCCTGTACCTGTAAATCTTATAAAGATTCACTTAAGCATGTAAAATATATATATATATATATATCAAATTATAATTAAAAAATATGTACCAATCTACTTTGTAATAAGCTACGCTTGAAATACAAATAAACTTATTATTATTATTATTATTACTTCCCGCTTTTGAAATTATATGCTCATATACTTGTTAAACATATACCTACTCTATCTATATAATAAAAATCGTACATTTAATGTGAATCACTCGTTTGGCAGTTACGAAACGAATCTGAAATTGATGACGACATACGTCCGTGATCTATTACTTATCTTAATTGTTGAACTGAACTGGTAGAAATATATTTTATTTGATTTTTATTTTCATGGCTATGAAAGAAATGTCACATTTTATTTTTCATGTATCTCCTTCTACATGCTAATATATGAAATTTAAATTTTATAAACATAAAATTTAATTTTACACAATCTTTTATTCTTGTACCTTTGCTCTAAATGATACAGGGGAATATATTTCAGCACATTTTTTAAATCTTTTGTAAAACTCTTGTGTTCCGCGTTTTTGTGCACATGAAAACTTCATATCTCCAGATCCAAAATGTGTATTCAAGCCAATGTTGCCACCATTTAGAAACCGAATTTCATCATGAATAGCTTTGATATTTATATATATATATATATATATATATATATATATATATAAAGAATGTTTAGTTTTAACAAAAAAAAAAAATAACTAGCACTTTTAAAGTAAATTTACCTTTTTTAAGTGTATTTGAATTTCATTACTTTACGACTTTTTTAATATTGGCGTCAAAACTTGATGTAAATTTAGTATACATAAATTAAAGTGAATCACTTATAAAACATTTGGCATAAAATTGCACATAAAAAAAATAAATTTGATTTGTTATGTTCATAAAAATATTAATTTTCATTAAATCTATATGTTGTTGTGTAATACTGTAATCATGATACATAGAAGAGAGACAAACATTTAATAATAAATATTTAATTTTATTATTTTTAAGAAAAATATTTACAAATATAAATTCTTCGTCATTTCGTCAATAGCAATATTTAGCTTTGAATAAACGTCACATTAAAGAGAGATCGTCAGAGTTGGCAACACTGATTCAAGCCACTGAATCTGAATGTTACAGTTTATATATCTACATAATATGAACTTGAATTTAAAATATTTATTAATTTACTTATTTACACTGTACCCAATTAACCCAATTAAAATTACCGCAACCCTTAGATTTACTGTGCTCGGTTATCCATACCATTATTTAATATTTTAGGTATTTCAAATTTGTGTTATAAATGGGACAAATTGACCAGTGCCAACGTTTTGGACTGAGTAAATTAAAACCTGGGTTTATTTCCCACAACAGACTAATAATTTTGTTTACATTAAAATTACCTCTGTGGCTCAACCTCCACTAATGTTTTTAGAAGCAGAAATTTGACGACTGATATGCGCAAAAATATGCACGTGCTGAATTCTGCTACATCAGAGTGTCACGCCCGGGTATAGGGGCATAAATGACACCCCCACATCCTCAGCAGCATTAAGGGGAGGGAAACAAACTAAAAGAGGATTGACGTGTAATGTATGCGTTATATCCATTTCTTCTAGCCTACTTATTATAGATATAATAGTTAATTTATGCATTACGTCCGTGGTGCATACAAAATATTATTTTTCACTAGAATATGTAAACTTAGATTTTATTTATAATTATTATTATTATAGTAATCCGTATAAGATTATTCATCAATAATGCCCGTATATAATATAATATAAAATATATATAAATAAATATATCATCACGCCTTTTACCCATCACTGGGTGTGGCACTCTGCCTAAGCAGATCTCGGTAAGTGATATATTTTTCGCGTGAAGTGCGGTTACCAGCCGTTAAATCACGGCCTCCAAGGATATTAGTGGAGGAGGAGCCACAGGGGTAGATTTTTTAAATTGGTGAAAATTGTTTGTCGGCTGTGGGGATCGAACCAGAGTTCTCAAGATCCACAGGCCGACTCGATACCACTGAGCCACCTACCCCATATATAATGTCCCGGTAATTATGGAGTTGTTTATATACTTCGTATCAAAGCAATAAACAACAAATAATGTTAAACTAAAATAGGATATTGGGTCATAAGAGAAGATAAAAGCATATTACATCTCGAATTTTTCTGATGCATGGGCGAATGAAGAGAACGAGGGCAGCAAAGACTGAGGGATGTAATATGCCATTAGAGTCCCGTGGAATATTTTTTCAAATCTATAAGGAACACGTATTATTAAAAAAAAAAGATAATTACTCGTATCATGTTGAATACAACCCTAATATGAAAATACGACGGTAATCTGTTCACAACTGAAACCATGGTAACAAGTAACAAAATATTCTCAATGAAGCATAGAACGTACCTCTTGACATATAACCTAAAATTTCAAGTGTTTTCAATTTTTTATAATAAACTGATATAATAAATAAATAATTGAAAATCACATTCGTATTTACTCGAATTTTAACAAATAACTACACTTGTCCAATTGTATTGATTTTACGTTTCTATTTTTTGTCATATGACATGACTGAAAGTACAGTGATGATTAAAGCCCGGATATTTAGGCACTTAAAAACACCCAAATAAGTAGGCATATAGGCCGGTAATTACTCTAAAATAGGCGGAATTTTAGGCAGCCTAAATGTAAATAATTTGTTTAAAAAAAATAAACGAATCCTTTTTCTAATATTGGTACTCGTATCTACTCTTCATTAGAAAAAAATAATAATTTTAAACAAAAATTAACGCAATCTGAAAAATAATAATAATATAATAATGTAGGGTTCTCATTTTATTAACTATTATAAAAATTCAAATTATGTAGTATACTTTGATTCACAAAATATTACGAGCAATTGCTCTATGAAATTTTCGGAAAGGGACTGTCTTTGGTATGTCAGAACTTGCTTGTAAGCTGAAAATTTCGTTCGACATCACAAAATGTGTCAGGGGCATTCTTATATTTAGCCATATCGTCTAAAATTACCTCAACTCCATTGATTAATGGCAAAGACACAATTGAATTGCCACGTAAAATTTTGACTAAAACATGTTTTTCCTTTCGGCATTATAAATTCGCACATAAAAACTTGATTAAAGTAAGTACTTTAAATATTATAGATTAGGTTGAAACACTTTATCGAGTGCTGAATTAGTCAACGAAGTAGATGATACATGGCGCTGATAAACCTCGTCTGCTCAATAAATGTTAAAATAGGCAACAAAAATAGGCAAAATAGGCTGTATAAGGTAAAATAGGCACAAAAATTAAAATATAGAAAAATTAGGCTCTAAGGCACGAAAAAAAAACCTTCCATTACACGTAAACATATTACCTATGTATAGAAAAACTAAATTACCTGAAGTATATTAAAATTTGAATCTAGGCAATTGCCTAAAAATCCGGGCTTTAGTGATGATGATAAATTTAAAGTTAAATTTTTTACAGAAATATTCGGATCAAATTAATTTGTTTCTAATATAATCTGTAAGATGCCGCGTCGTACGCATGAACAGTAAAAACCCGCCAATTTTCATAACATCCCGTGTTTTTATATTTATCCGCTATTGTTAACCTCAAATTATTATATTTTTCCTGTAACATGAATCCAAATAATCAAAAATATTTCGAAAGAGGACACTACAATTTTTCAATTACGCCTCTGCCCAGTAATGAGTGTAATGGCAAGATGATGTATTCAATATTTATTTTAAATTAGTTCTTTATAATAATTTCATAGACCACTGAGAATATGTAATACATAATCAAAAACTATGGTATAAATAGTGGTTCAATTTCCAGATTAATACAAACGACAATCGAGTTCAAAGCCAACTTCGTTCTACATCGCCGCAGTTCATTGAGAAGAACATTTGGGAATCCCTGTAGCGGGCTCAACACGCGGAAGAAAATTGGCGGCAGCGTTTTATCCATTTCTCTCTCTCTCCCTTTGTGTTCTGTAGCACTGTCTTTCTCGGCCGCCAATGCGGGAAAGCAGCTAGTTGGTCAGTGACGTCACAACGCACAAAGAAACTAAAGCCCTCCTCAAATAGAAATAAGACGATAAATGTTCCTTTGATGCATTTCGTTTCCACTAGCGTCGTTTTACGCCAAATAAGCTGAAGACATGGATAAAGAATGAAATTATACTAATATGCAGTCATAGCTGTATGCTTTTACTCTTTTGTATGATATAAAAATGTAGTTCATTTGCAAAATTATAATCATTCATATGATTTTCAAAGGAAATTCGGAAATGAATAAAAAAATTTAAAGTGGAATAAAAACATTTCAAATATAAATAGGAGAAAATCTTTTTCCGCAATCATTATGTAATAATTTCATTTTATATACGTTTCTAGATAATTCATTAATCAAAAGTGCAGAACAATGACACAAAAGTACTAAATAATAAACCATTATTTAACACTTAATCAGATGGCAGTTACTATAATAAAGCCATTATTCATTAGTTGTTAATCCAGTTATAATGCAATTACTGTAGTAAGGCAACGCACTAAATTGGATAGTATTGATATCTATTAAAAGTACTTAAGTGTCCAAGTTTAACGTTTATTATATAATCTCAAAAATGTATTATATTCTAAAAGTGTAAGTTCCTATCGAATGATCGTGGAAAAGTATAGTATTCAACTCGTGTGTTGCTGGAAATTATTCATTCGGATGAAGTTTTGGGTACGAACCATAGGCAAATAACGCAACGCACTGACAAGTAACACTACCCTACTGTCACTCACCGATTTAAATGAAACTTGGCACACTAATAGAACTCTAAAAGGAATTGAACCCCTATTTTTTTTTCTTTCGGAAGTTGATTTTTAAGGGTACAAACCACCCCTGAAAGGTGGTAAAAGCAAGAATCGCTGTAAATGAAATTAAATAATACCAAAATATTACGCGTTCAACATTGGTTACCCAGGGATAACTTCGAAAATAGATTCAACGACCCCAAAAACCCCCGAGTAACTAGTTTTGAACCTAAAACTCTATTTCAGTTGAATATCGTAATTTCATCCCCCCCATCCCCTTTTTAACTCCTTAAAAAAGTGCATATGATCAAAATGACCCCGAAAATAGATTTTGGCGATCTGAAAAACCCCTGGGTAACCAATGTTGAACGCCTAATATTTTGGTATTATTTAATTTCATTTATAGCGATTCTTGCTTTTACCACCTTTCAGGGGTGGTTTGTACCCTTAAAAATCAACTTCCGAAAGAAAAAAAATAGGGGTTCAATACCTTTTAGAGTTCTATTAGTGTGCTAAGTTTCATTTAAATCGGTGAGTGACAGTTGGGTAGTGTTACTTGTGAGTTGAATAGTATTGCCATCTACTAAGAGTCAACGCAACTATTAAAATTTGACACTTATCAAGTAACTTCAAAAATGTATTATTTTCCTCAAACCTAAAAGTGCAAGTTTCTATTGAATGGTCATGCAAAAAGTATAATATTGAACTCACGTGTTATGGCAATTATTCATTCGGATGAAATTTGCGACACGAGCCGCTATCATATCAAGCTTATATAATAATAATAATCGCTTGTCGGCTTTTGAACTCATTTCGACTTTTCACCCAACAAATACTCTTTACTTGAAACTATCAGGAAAATAAACATTTGCCTGATCTTTACGAATCAGGAAAGCTTTGCTTTGCATGCCTACTCAGGAAAATAACCTAGGCAGGTAATGAAAGAAACGTGAGTGTCTAGTTACTTAGCAATATCAAATACTGACTGAATATGTAAGTCAAATATTTCTTTTCATTTATATTAATTTAAAATATTAATATTAGTTTATAAGTTTCAGGTAAAATGTTATACGTAACACGTCAGTAAAGCGTCGTACTGGATTCGTAAGCTGTTTCAGACCTCGCTCTCACTCGGCATGACACTATTTACTTATCCTGTAATTGAACGCTTGCCTGACTTTTTACGTAAATAACTATTATTTAAATTTTTTTAAATCATCATTACAAGTATTTGCAAAGACATTCTCAAACATCCAAACCCCAGGTGGGAATCGAACCCACGACATCAACGGACAAGGTGGTTTCGAGCATTACTAGACGCTGCCCAGACACGCTTGCCCACAGAGGAATAATATATTTTTGTTTGAAACAGTTTTTTTTTTACTCAAATAAATTAGAAATATTTGTCAGAAGGAAAGAATTGCTTATTTTCAATAACATTATTCTCAAATCTTTTGAAAATGCCCAATAAGTATGTTTAAAAGATTTCTAGTTCAACAGATCTTTAATTTAAATTTCAGTGTTTGCAAAAACTTCGTAAAATAATATTTTTGCTAAAGCCAATTTTTATAGTTTAAATACATTGCATAGTATAAGGTAGTTAAGTTTAAGAGAAACGAACCCTGTTTATTACACTGTTTAGATTTTAATGTGACTTTGTTAAACATTTTAATTTTGTAATACATAAATGTCCTTTAAAAAGTTCTAATTATAATTTTAACAACTGTATAAATTTAAATAACTAAACCATATTGCAAATTTTGCAAAGAAAACGCTTGATGTCTCCTCTTAAATGGGAAAACTGTAAAACTTTTAACATTCAAATAGCATTCAAACTACTATTATTTTAAAGTTGTTCGTAGGAAGAATGAAAATTATCTAATCTTACAGCTAAATGCTTTTAGTTACATTCTATTAACATTTACATATATAAAGAGCGATCTCCTTTTTAGTATGTACGGTAACATTCCAATTCTTTCTTCATAAAAGCGACAGAAATACAGACATCAGACATTCAAAGACGAACGACCTTTTATAAGATTAATCTTCCTTCAAAATTCTCTTTCCACCATACGTTATTCCATTTTCTAGACTCCATTCTTTCCACTCTAACATTTTCAAACAAACATTCAATCATGGTAATCCTTCTTCTTCAACAGGAATACATACTAAGGTTTATTTTAAGGAGCTTCTCATGTATGTTTCAGCAGCTCTATATTATAGACATACAGTACTATAGTCAATATCATCTGGCGTGGCAATTACGTCATTTTTTAAACCATGAACACAACACAACAATAAACAAAATACTTCTGTTGAAAATATAAATTGCAAAAACAAAATAATAAGTGTGTATCTGCACTCGCTAATATATTTATCAAGTTATTTGACATGGCGCATATTAGTTCCTATTTTTGGCAAATTTTGGATGTAGCTTACAGAATAAATTACATTAGGTAGGTAAGTACACAAAATTCTTAAATTTCATTAAAATAGTTTCTTCTGTTAGAAAATTTTCCTTGTCACCACATTTGATATGCTGATGTCGAGAGAACATTTTTATATGAATATTAACAAAGATTAACAGTGTTTTGCAGCATAACATCAACGTTATTTACAAATGTGCATAAAATAATGAAAATGCATAATTTCACAAAATCCCTGGTGATGTGCAAGAGTACGTGATAAGAGCAAGAGAGAAGAGACGATGCAGAGAGAGGAAGAGATGAGAGAAATCTTCTAGACAAGTCTCAGAGGAAAACTAAACCAATTAGAACGGCGCAGGTTCCAATCAAATGTTTCTGGCGCGAGCCAAATGTGACTTCACTATTGCCTACAGAGGCGGATTTACCATTAAAAGAAAATTTTATTATTATTTGTAGTATTGTTTTACGAAAAGTTATAATATTTGTTTTCTTTTGTTTGACAATTTGCAATAGCGGGAAAGAAAACTATAATTACTTATATATTTATCCAAATATATATCATTACGTCATTTCTCTATTATTTAATATAATAAGAAACTATTGATTTCTGTAAGGATATTTTTCCACCATTCAGAGCATCTACAAGTTAAAAAGCAGGGTGATTCACAAACCACGAAACTAAACTTTTTGATGTACGTTTCTATATTTCAGTTCAGTGGCATTGAAATAATCCTATATACATACATATAAAATATATAAATACATACAATAATTTTTGTGTTATTCGACATTTATTTAATTTGTTGATCAAAGTTACATTTACGAGTACAAGTCGCTTCTGATTACAATTGTATATTTTTCTTATTAATTAATTAGACATGAAAAGTTTTTACATAATGATTATCTTTCAATTATCAAAAATCTAAATTAAAATTTAGGTCTTTAATAAATTATTTCTTGTAAATAAATAAACAAATGAATAAATAATTGACATGTGACTTCAAATCAAATTCTTTTATCTATGACAATTAAGGAATACATTCATTATTAGTGTGTTTCATGACAAATAATACAGATCATTACTCATACTCGAGAAAAATAATTTATTACTGACATCGAGGCTGTTATAAAAATGCATACAGATATACGAGATACATAATAACGCAACTAACTTTGACATTTACGTCATTTAACCTCTAATAATCTTTTTTTGTCAAATATATCTAGACCTAAGAGTACATTTTTTAGTTGAGTAGTATTTAGTATAAAAGGTATAGTATTGACCTCAAGTGTAATGGCTATTACTCATTCGAACAAAATATACCCTTTGCCTACTTATTAGGTCGTAAACTTCATCCTCATAAGTAAATATTATTACACGTTTATTGAATAATATACTATTATTTTACTCGTATAAAATAATGCTGCTCTATCAAACGGAATAGCTCGAAACATTCATTGCATTCGATAGATTCTGTCACACCACTTTATAATTATTTTCATACTAGTTCGTTTATTTCTTCCATTCGAAATTAGGAATTTTGTTTATGTAACAAACTTTCAACAATATCCATCCATTTATTCCCAGATCATCCACACTATTCTTTAATTCGCCAACATACTCTTGTACAAATAAAATTACGTAATTTACTTAAATTTGCTATAGCAGTTTTGCATTTTTCATAATAATTAAAAATCCAATAAAGAAAATAAAAATGTGTCTAGACAAACTTAATCAAGTATAAAATATGCCTGAATTGAACCAAGAGGAATAATAAGTTTCTTCTTGATATCAGTATAAGGATAACCTTACTTAATTAGAGACCTCATAAAAGTCACTTCTTTATGAAACAACCAACCTAAAGCTAAAAACATTATTTAAAAAATTATCTCCAATGTAGCGTAGCTTATATCAGAGCAAAAGTAATTCTTTGAGCTCAGATAACTTTATTCAAAACCTTCGTACGCCGTAAGCCGTAAGCTACACACGTTTCACTTCACATGCGACATCTTAGTTATTAAAACCACGTTCGTATTTAAAATAAATTAATTTTAATTTCAATTAATTTTAATGTAATATTTAACTAAAGGTTACAAATACGCGAACATTTTCCAAGAGCAGAAAAGAAGAAGTATGCTTAAGTGTGGATACTATTTTCAAAATATCTTGAACAGTTGGTATCGCATATCTTTTGCTGATACTCGATTTAAAAAAATATAACTTTTCACTACTACTGAAGTCAATGAAGTTACTGAGCAGTAAACCAAGGATATATAAACATAACTGAATTCCAGATCTTTTAGCGCAGACATTGATCAAAAACAATCATGTTCTAAATTCAAATACTGATAAAATATAACTTTTTAATTAAATATATCATCACGCCTCTTATTCATTACTGGATGTGGCACTGTGTCGTAGCAGATCTCGATATGTGATATATTTCTTCGCGTGAAGTACGGTTACCAGTCGTCAAATCGCGACCCCCAAAGGTGTTAATGGAGGAGGAGCCACAAAGATAGTTTTAAGGTGGTGAAAATTGTTTGTCAGCTGTGGGAATCAAACCCGGATTCTCAAATCCACAGACCGACTCGATACCTATTCTTTAATGTTTGTAATTTACAGAACAAAACAGAAAATTTGTAGCAATAATTTGTTATTCAAGTCATAGACAACACAAAAAAAGATAGCAAAAGCAAAAAGTCGTGCATTAAAATCTCGGTGACTTCAACTTATATAAAAATACGATTGTGTCTGAGTGGATCCCTGTACTATTGAGATTAAATTCCTGTTCTTCAAAGCAACAAATAAGAAAATATATTAATATTGTAAAATTTAATTAAGAAAATGTGCATAGTTCATTTGTATCGAATTAAATGAAATACACAAAGTAGTTTCCATGAAATATCGCATTAAATTACAAAGTAATTATTTATTTGTATTACAGGAGACAAAGACCTCGTCCACAGTATAGAAGCATCGCTCAAGCAAAGCTTAATTTGAGACTGTTTATGTGATTGTTAAGTTTTTGATTGTTTCTTATTCAACTGATTCAACAGGATTCGTTATAGGTAGCTAATTTATTTATATTAAAATCGATACGAAGTTATTTTTATTTCAGGTGTTAAAGTAGTTTGCCACTAACAACTATAAATTTAGTGTAGCTAAGCTGGATAAATAAAGGCATAGTAAATAAATTGATTAAAGTCAAAATGTAATATATAAAATAAAATAAATAAATATATCATCACGCCTTTTACCCATTACTGGGTGTGGCACTCTGCCTAAGCAGATCTCGGTAAGTGATATATTTTGTCGCGTGAAGTGCGGTTACCAGCCGTCAAATCACGGCCCTCAAAGATATTAGTGGAGAGGGAGCCACAGGGGTAGATTTTTAAATTGGTGAAAATTGTTTGCCGCCTGTGGGGATCGAACCAGGGTTCTCAAGATCCACAGGCCGACTCGATACCACTGAGCCATCTACCCCAAAAATGTAATAAAAAAATGTAATATGATTTTTAATATATCTCTATGAAGTGTGAGAAAGACATACATATGATTTTTTATTGTGCATTAGTTAAGGACCCCCAGTTAGTAAATACCAGAGCTCAACAGATTATATTCTACTGTGATAAAGTAATCGAAATTATTAAATGGTTAATATATTTCTCAACATTTAAGTAGATAAATGATCGAGCATGGCTTACCTAAATAACTTGAGTACAATGATACGAGTATTTCAGATTTCGGTTTTCGTTAAAGATAATTCCTATACTTTTGATGTTCTCAGTTTTAGACACCGTTTTATCATAAATAAAACATCTACGCTATTGCTCAAGTTTATACAGGTTGTTTCAAAATTATTGCAAGAAAATAAAAGGGTATATATTATTTGATATACTGAATGAAATGCAAAAAGAATGTTTCCGAAATTTGTAAAAATAATTGTATATTATTTGAAGCACTCATCTTTCGAGCCACTGGAATTATAGGTTACAGTAATAAATAAAAATTAGTAAACATTACAATTTATTTAATTTAATTCAAGTTATGTAACAATTCTTTCAAAGTTAAATGTTTTCTAATTTTTGTTTATTACTGTAACCTATCAGTCCAGTGGCATGCAAAATGTTTATTTCAAGTAATTTTTAATTAAAAGTTAAATTTATGACATTATCACTGTCCTTTCAGTCCCGTCATTATGACAACAAAACAACACAATGTGCAATTATTTTTGTAATTTTGGAAAATTATTTTTACGTCGTTATCAGTACATACATTAATATATATATATATATATATATATATATATATATATATATATATATATATATATATATATATATATATCTCATTAATTTTGAACATTTGTTTTAATTGATTTTTATTGTTCTTTGTTATAATTTAATTTTTGTGTGTGTTTTAACATGGATGTTGTTCGTTATGAAATGTGAAATGTATTTATTTGCAAGTATTTTTTTATTGTTAATTACATGGCACTATTGATTCGATTAAGATTAAAATTTATTTAATGATTTTTGTTTTGTTTCGAATAAAGAAAAATTATGATTCAGATTTATTTTGTCTACAAAATTTTATTAAGCTGTTTTGCTAAGAAAATTAACATTGAAATCCCTATGGTGGGTTTTCTAACGCATCACCCTCTATAGCACTACAGTCTGCAGCACAGGCCTTTAAAATTGAGTTCCTAATTAATTATGAAAATAATAAATAAAATCGATGGAAGTTTATGATAGATCGATATTACGAGTACTAGTCGCTTATTCAAACGTTACGGATATTTTTTCATCATTCTTACTTATGTTATATACGCACATTATGGGATAAAAGTCTCGTTACCGGCAGAGAATGTACAAAATTCTAGATGCAAAACTTATATTATTGACCACTCATTTTTTGTATTAGAACGACTACTTGGTGAATCTCCCTTAGATCGCACTTCAAACAAACACATTCTAATCACGTAGAACACATGCCCCATACACGTAAGCTATTATATTTAATTTTAGTAGTTCTTATAAAATTAAGAACTACAGTTTGTACAAGTTAAATCTGAATCTCGTAAGGCGCAGTTGTATTGATATTAAAAAGATATAAATTTGAACACCTGACGTCTTGTTTATGATACAAGAGCATTAACCACTCAGTCAAAATCAGCCTCATTTAAATCATTCCAAACCTCTTTCTAAGAAGGCATTCTCTTAACTATTTTTTATAGAATTCAAATCACTAGCATTAACAATCCAGCGACAAGTACCCTGTTAAAAATCTCCCCAAACCTTTTCCTCAGAAGATACTCTCGTATTCCTCAGTCTCACCACGACTGCAAAATTGCGATATTATATCGTCCAATCGATTTCAACTCTCGTCCGTAGAATGTCAAAACTGTGACCGTTGCTTCAACCGTCTCTACCACCGCTTTACATCAGCCGTTGGCCTCTGCAGAGTTCACACGCCTGCGCAGATACACACCCTTACAAGGCAGTGCCAAAAGTGAACAGCCAAAGCCAACGAGAAAGAGAAATGTTTGAGGACCCTTTTTTACTGGCACGATGACGGTAGAAGTTGTTGGAGAAATTGAATATGGGTTATTGTGGTGCGGGAACTATGTCAGTAAGTAGCAGGGACGTAATCCGACTAGAGGATTATATTCTAAAGTTGGGGAACCTTTCTACTTCTTGTCTATAAAGAGAAGTAGGATAATAAGGATAGAGCAAGTGTTCTTCTAAATTTATTACAAAAAAAAAACATGTATGGTTAAATTAAATGAAAACAATCTTTTGACGAAAACTATCTACAAGTAAGTACGAGGACTTACATCAACTAAGTATTTAACGAATTATAAATAATAATATACTATTAAATTATCAAACTGTGGACAATGGACACCCGGAACGGATAAACAAAACATAACTTTATAGTATAAATATTCCTGTGATTCTTCCCACATTAAGCCATAATTTGATTGCTGATAACTACATTTGATGGGAAGATATACCGAATGTCTACTTTATGTGTTACATAGGAAACACAACAGTAAAATTTATAATTAAAAAAAAAGGCAAATGAGTACAAATTCATTTATCAAATAAAATAGACCCAAAATAAAATTTACAATTTGAGGTTACTTACACATAGCCATAAAAAATAAAATGTAGTATATTATGTATCTAGGGAGAGAAATGTATAATTTTTCAATAGGTGTAATTAAGACTACTAAATACCGAGGGAAAAGAACATTCTATTCCGAGATATGTGTATCATTTTTTTCATGACGTAGGATTCAAAACAAAAAAAAAGTAATTTTAAAATATAATATATTCATATGTCATTGATATTTATTAATTTTATAATTATTAATAGACTTTGACAAAAAAATAAATTCCTTGTCAACAACGAAAATTCTAGTAAACAAGTTTGTTTACATCAAATAACATTTCTGAATTGGAATATCAAAAATACAGCGAGTAACCCTCGACAGAGTCTCAATACAAGATTGACGCTGCATCTGCAGCTGTCCTTCGATTGTTATTTGTTTTATTGTACTCTGTTGTATTTTATATATATATATATTTGCAGCTAAACTGTCAAAATAATATAAACTCCCAAGAGGAATAATATGCATACCATTTCCTTAGCGATAAAATGTTTTACTTCCGTCTCAATTTTTGTATAATAGAATCAGTCAAATTCTTCGAGTAGTGAAAAAATTATTAATTTCACAAATCTTAATTTATTTTCCATGATAATTTTCCTTAATCTATTTATAACCAATTATAATGAGAAACCTTTTAAAATTTAACCAATATGCACAGTTTTAGACTAATAATTTTCTTTGGCATGTTTTCAATCGATCATAATTGTTCGTCAGTACGGTGGTGTGGATAGCGATATGGAATTCGAATCCGGAGATCCCGAGTTCGAATTTCACTCAAGCTAAAAATTATATAAACTACCACACTGCGGCTCGGTGAGTGCGGACCCTGTACTGTAATTGGGATTAAGGTCCTGTTATACAGCGTAACATAAATAAATAAATAAATAAATAATGCAAATATTTAGGCAATAAGCACAGTTTTTTACGCATAAAATCCCTTTTCTAGGGTAAAATTCCTCTTTTAAGTAAACTAAGTAAATATGATTTGACACAATAGTAATAGGCACACCAAGGGCAATAAGTAGATAATAATGCACAGAGGATGTTAGTATACTAGAACCTCTGGCCTTACGGATGGGTGTCGCCCGTGGTCTTTATCATCTTGTAACGTCTGTGGTGTATACAAAGTTTTATTTTTCATTAAAATATGTATACTTAGTTTTACTTTATATTAATTATGAATCATAATTATGATTATAGTTTTGCATATTCAAGTATTAATCAACAGCGGCGTTGCGTTTCCAAGGATAATGTATCTTTATTTGGTTTATTCATTTTTAAACGTCAGTTACTTTACGTTTTATATTTTTGGAAATAATGGAGAAAAAAATTGATATTTTGGAAGATATTTTACTGAGAGCGAAAACGATAATCTTGACATTTCTTGTTTTCATTTTTTGGTGTTATTAAAAAAATCAAACATACATTTCAACGAAATCAAAAGTTTTGACATATCAGGTTGAGTCAATGTTTTCCTTTCTAACATATGTCTGCCTGTAAATCATACTTTTTTCCTTTAGCATCATCATCTATAATATTCATATAGTATAATTATGTAGTAGTAATAACAACATACAACTAATATTAACCTTATAATCATTATCATTGACAGTTCAGATGATATTAATTCGAATTAGTAAATAAGATAAATATATAAATAAATATATCATCACGCCTTTTACCCATTACTGGGTGTGGCACTCTGCCTAAGCAGATCTCGGTAAGTGATATATTTTTATGCGTGAAGTGCGGTTACCAGCCGTCAAATCACGGCCTCTAAAGATATTAGTAGAGGGGGAGCCACAGGGGTAGATTTAAATTGGTGAAAATTGTTTGTCGGCTGTGGGGATCGAACCAGGGTTCTCAAGATCCACAGGCCGACTCGATACCACTGAGCCACCTACCCCCATAATAAGATCGAATACAGTATTTCCGATTCTAATCAATTTCCGTATAATATTTGACTACTACTTAAAACCAACAACAAAACAATTTTTTGTGAACACTATTTATAAGTTAAAACTACTAGGGTAAAATCCCATCACCAAATAAATGTGTTACTATGCTCTCATTTTAAAACTATTTTTAAAATTTTTTATTTGTTTTATGCTGTCAGTTTGATATTTCATGTTATTTGTTTCGATAAATTATCTAACCAACCAGCACGCGACCTCTCTTATTTTCTATAAATAAATGTTTGTTCTTAAATACTCCATTTTTCCATGCAAAAGAAATTTGTGAAAATCAAAAATTTATTGATAAAATCTGGAAGTCTAGTGCAACTACTAGTAATAATTTGAAAATAGTGTCTTATTATCGATTTTATTTGGATCTATTAAATCTGTAGGTAATTTAAATCGAATATATTTTTTGACTACGAATCAATACAAATTTTTAACAAGTAATGTAGAAAATACTTACTTATGTTGTTATTATTACAACATTCATTGCATAAATATTGCATGGCAATTGAGAATTACTTTTTTTTTTTAATATATACATTACCTTCTAATAGTGTTGTTTTTCTTTTAGTTAAGTAGCTACGGATATTTTTATGCTATCTACTGAAATATTCTGGTCTGGGAATTATTGATCAAACTTTGGAAAGCATTTTTCTGTCTTCTTGAGTTTTGTGACATGCATTTGTTCCGATTGCTATTTCCTTTGTTTTGACATTTCGTTTATGTTGCTAAATAATTGCTTTGATTTCATTCGATACAGAATAGATACTACGACGGCACGTCGACGTTTATATTTAATGAATTACCTTCTGTGTTCCGAAGAAACTATTATTAAATATTACTTCTCTATTCAATGATACGAACGTAGAGATATGTTCGCAATAATTGAGTTTATATCACATTTGAAATTTTATAGGACCTTATTTCATTTCAAACATGATCAATCAATATTAATGATATAAAAGTTAAATTAAATAAACTACTTTTATCAACAAACATTTAGTGCGCAACTAATGATAATTAAATTACAGAAAACATGTGAACAAAAAAGTAATTTTGTCCTAATCCCTAAAAAAATATATCAAACGACCAATAATTTAAATTATATTATAAACAAAATATGTTAATATTATATGAAGTAATGAATACAGATTCCTGGGCATTGATCCCTTTTTAACGAATTAATTTATTTCTCTCTAAGTTAATTTGTTAAAAAAAGAATTGATATTCATTACATATCATTTCCAATCCAGAAACTGAAAGAATATTTCTACCATAAAATTATATGTTATACTTTTGTTCAGTATTATAATATATCTTTTAAAGATTATATTTGTTCTTTTTGCATACAATATATGAACAAAGAGCAAAATGCGCCTAAGAATTAACTTTTTGTCGATTTATTTATAGTTTGTATGTTTAGAAAAGAAACATTATTATAGCCGCAGTAGATTTCTTCTTTTGAGTTAATATAATATGCAAATTAATTATGATTAATGTGTATACGTATATAATTTCATGTTAATTATTATTATAGAAGGCATATTTAAAGAAACTTACATCATCAATTGTAAAAAAACTTAGTAAAACCATAAAAATGTTATATTTAAAAATAAGGAAAGACACACAAATCTTATAGAAGTATTGACTAATAATTAAATCTATTATCGATAAATGTGTTATAAATATGGGTTTTTCATTTTTAATGATTTATTTTATTGGTAAAAATAAATAAATAAATATATCATCACGCCTGTTACCCATTACTGGGTGTGACACTCTGCCGAAGAAGTAAGTAATATATTTCTTCGCGTAAAGTGAGGTTATCAGCCGTAAAATCACGGCCCCCAAAGATGTTAGTGGAAAGGGAGCCACAGGGGTAGATTTAATTTGGTTAAAATTGTGTGTCGGCTGTAAGATCGAACCAGGGTTCTCAAGATCTGACTCGATACCACTGATACCGTATAACAAAATAAATAAATAAAAAAGTAAAGATTTCTGTTCTGAGGTTGATAAAAATGGTAGACGTTTAAATTTCTATCTATAATTGTCATTAACCTGTGAACTGGTTCATGATTGTGTAACAATGAACGTTTATTTCAAATCTCTAGCAGTTTTGTTAATTTTAATATGAAAAGAAAAAGCGGGTTTTCAAGGAATCAGTCTACAGTAGGTTTAAAGGCTAAACTATAGTATGCAATATTATTTAAAACCGGGTAAAGATTTACCATAATAACATAGCAGCATCATACGTCATTTATTTACATTATTTTTACGTAAGTAAATCACTTAAACATTTCTGTTATAATTACCGATCGCAGAGTCAGGCCAACTTAATTATTTGGAATGAAATTCGCTCCTAACAAATTCTAAACTATTTCAAACTGGACTATTGGAAAAATAACTTGGAATTCCTCTTAAAATACATTTATCTGCCTCAATGTGCTCTTCCAGCGTCCTCACATTTCCTCGTCTCGGCCATCGAACTACGGACCACCATTCGCTCTGCCATTAATTCCGACCAGACGATAAAACGATCACGTCTGCTTTGCGAATCGCAAGAGATGGCTTACACATTATTTTTGTGGCACTGATTAATGTGTTTCGCTTGTTTCTTTGAACGGAAAACGACAAATAAAAAATGACACTTACACGGGCTTGTATTTTAATTTATATACAGTGATACTGACGTCTGCAACTTCTAAATCCTCTTAGATGGAATCAGAGCGTGCGTTGCGAAAGTCTTTTGCTAGTAATTAATTATTCTTTGAGGAATCATTAATTATTATCGAACAGTCGTTTACAGTTTTGTCCAGAAATTTTTCTGCGAAACTCATCGTAAAATAAAATGCAGTAAATTTATTGCTCAGTAATATGAAACCATCAGGTTTCTTTTAACAAGAAAGATGCCACAACAAATTTAATTCCATTTTTAAAAACATGAAAAGACACCAACAAATGGCATACATTGTTGTTTCCTCAACTCAAGAAAATGTAAACAAAAACAAAACAATAAAGCTTAGAGTGACCAGACGTCCCGGTTTGCCAAGATTCGTTCCTGTTTCGGAATGTTTGTCTCTGTATCTAGGTTTTCGTATCCAACTTTATTTAATGCTTTTATCATCTATTGACATTTGTAATATATATTTATTTTATTATTAATTATATATTATTTTATATATTCTAATTTTATGTTATACATTAATTTTATTATTTGCTTTATCAAGTAACTGCACTTTTACGCTTTCATAAAATAGAAATTTAGTTAGTACAAAACTAATCTCACTGTTCTCTTATTCCATTTAAATCTGTTTATATTTAATACTTTGAATACTCAGTGCCACAAAAAAAATCCTAGATGATAAATGATAAAGAAAATAATAAATATTCATTGCATTAATAGTAATTGAAAAGTTTGCATTTTACAAGCAATGCACTTATAGAAGTAGTTCGATTCCGTTAAGAATGCAGCATTTGTATGATTGGAAGTATATTTCCGTGATTGTGATTGATTTGAATAAACATCAAATTGAAGACTAGTTTAAACGTTAAAATTAATACGAAATTTATAATTTTCATCGTCTATTGTCAGTGTCAAAATGTGAAATGCGTGGAACATATTTTAAAATAATATTATTTAATTTTCCTGTTAAAATGGGCTACAATCAATTGTAGAGACATCTACTGGCAACTGTTTTCTTCTTGCAATCTTACTTAATATTCTTAATTAAGGCAAACAATTTTAAGATGGTGACGACCTACTACAACTTTGCTTGCGCTAGCGTATTCTGCTAAAATATTTGAGAAACCCATGTTTATACTTGTCAATTATTTTGGTTATGTACTCGTATTTATTTGATAAATGAATGACAATTATCAAGCTAGCAAGTGTGTAAATATGCGTTCTTGATACAAATTGTACGAATTTAAAGTGTCTTAGTCTACCGCTGCCACTTAAGACGAGCTTTGCCGAATATCTCTCACTGTAATTACTAATTGTAATTGGCTTGTACAAATAAATTTCATAAAGTAAGTCTTTCCCTTCATGGTTCAATTCCTATAATTTCTCCTAATACTAAAAGTTTTACAAACATCATTTCAAAAGAATATTTCTTATTAATAAATATTTGTTTCCAGAAATAAACATTGCAATTTAAGTTTTGTTCAATGTCGACTGAGTAGTTTTCCTGTTTTATTATTTTTACAAAACATCGCACAGGATGTCAAAATAAAGTTCCAGCTTAATTAATATTTCCACTCAATGTTTACATCGCAGTTCCAAACTAAAATTTCTAATTTATGTTAGCGTACCTAATAAATGCATAATTCAAATGTGAAGAAAACATGCTCAAGAAATCAGGTACGCTGTTCATTACGGCAAGGCGTAAACTTAAAATAACTGAGTGTTACAGTCCCGCCTGGCATATTTAAAGAAAACTTCTAGAAAACGCAAGGTTCTATAGCATGCTAGATGTTGGTGAAGTACAATAAAGCAATTTGTTTGAAACTGAAAAGTGAATGTAATCAAGTTTATCACCATTGTTGACATGCGATACATTTACTTTGATTTTAACACTGATGATAATGTCATATTTATACCATTTTTTTATTCATTTTTCATTATCATAACCCCTCATTGATTCTATGAGTGTTGTAATTTATGTTTTTACTAGCGGTGCTACACAGCAGAAAATTAATTTTCTTCGCAGTACAGGAAGTCTACGCTATGGAGCAGGGTTCTTAACTCGTTTTAGACGCTCCCCTAAAAGGAATTTATGTGATTTTATTTACTAAAAAAATTAATGTATTAATATTTACTTTGCTCATTTATTATATTTTAAATAATAATTAATATATTTTATTAATTCATTTTAAGTTTATTGTTCTTCTTATCCTTCTATTTATAAATATTTTTTATTGTATTCCTTGTCAATGTTATTGTTATCTTTCTTGAATAAATCCACAATCGTTAAGGAATATATTTTAATCAAAAATTGGTAAATAATATCTTCATTATGTATCTAAACTCTATAAAGGATCATATGACAGTAGTATAATATGAAATTTCATATTCCAATATTTATTTCCAACCAATAGCAATCAAGCATTTCTCCTGTTTCAAGCACGTGTATCGTTTGTTGATTCGTGACAAATATAACTAAAGTTATATTTTATTATTTTTGTTCTATGGTTGTGAATAATGTATAGTATTTAACTTGCATATAATTGTTATATGCTCATTAAATAATATACTATTGTTTTGCATGATTAAATCCAATGTTTATATTATACAATAAACTTAATGGTATTTAAGAAACAGCGAACACGCTAGGTGTATGTCAAGAAAAATGTTGAGAACCACTGTAATAGAGGAAGCTGAATAATTTGGATGCAATTGTATTATAAGCTGTGGTGTATTGGGACAGACTCGCATTAGCTCCCCGAACCGGTTCCTGTTTTATCTTGAGGGCTCGAAAGTCAGCTTTGAAGAATATGTCAATTTAATTAGTATTATACGTGTATAGTTGTATGAACGAACTTTTTGTTCAAACGTTTGATTTAATTTAAAATAACAACTTCGTTTAATTGATATTTAAGTTACTTAATTTTACAATATTTAGTATTTATAATGATTTAATTTTTATAATATTTATAATAAATAAATATATAATCACGCCTTCTACACATTACTGGGTGTGGCACTCTGTCGGAGCAGATCTCGGTAAGTGATATATTTCTTAGCGTGAAATGCGGTTACAAGCCGTCAAATCACGGCCCCCAAAGATGTTAGTGAAGGGGGAGCCCCAAAGGTAGATTTAAATTGGTGAAAATTGTTTGTCGGCTGTGGGGATCGAACCAGGGTTCTCAAGATCCACAGGCCGACTCGATACCACTGAGCCGCCTACCCCATAATGATAATAATAAATTTTGACAGAAACATATAATTAATATTTTACCTTTTTTGAATAATAAATGTATTGAACTAAGTGAAGAAATTATTTCAAAAATATAGGGGCAAGTGCTTGCACAGATCCGAGTCGACATATAAATTTCTGGTTAAAAGTCAGCAAAGTTTAATCCTGCGAATTCACATTACAGTGAAGATACTTATAAGTATACTTATTTTATTAATATTACATTTGGCTCCGTATTTTTTCTGCTGTCAAACGCTTCTAAATAATGTTATAGATAAATTCTCCAAGGTATCAATTTAGCATTTTTATTTGCAGCAAATTTCTTCCAAATAATTAGTAAATGACAAACATTTTGCGTTACCAAATATGTCATCATGATCTTTTGAATATACTTTACAAACACGACTATATTAAATTTATCATAATAAAACTTTGTTGTTTAAAGATAGTTCTTCTCACAATTTATGATAAGAGCAAACAATTTAAATTCCTTAAACAATATTTCCAAAAGTTCACAAACAAATTCCTGATTGTTCTTTCCTCTCGAATGAAAATGAATCTACTATAATATTTCTCCAATTTAGAAGAAGTAGATTCATTTAAATAATCCATGAGAAACTGTATTGTCTCAATAAACACTTTGACAGAACAACATCGACAGAAGAAAATTCCCCAGGACAGAATCGCAGCAACAGTTCAAAGGAGAGGATACGCCGATCGATATAAATTTCGCAAGCATCGCTTAATGAACCTGATATAGGTGCTGTCAATCGTAATCCTAAAGGCCAAAGGACAGACCAAGAGAAGAGACATGGGAAGAGGTGCAGGGAAGGGATATAATGGGGAGCAATTCAGTGAAATGGGGGGTAAAGAAAGCAAACTAGGTTGACAGACGAACAGACATACATCTAGCGGAACCACTTGATAGGGTCTCGGTCCAAGCTGCATATTAGGATCATTTCCCACATTTCCGATATGATGTCGACAGAGATATATAGAGTTGACAGAGCAGTGGAATTTCTAAGATTAAGCTAGATTTATAGTTTACATAACAAAACTGTGACGTCACCCGAACCAAGGTTCGTCAGTTCGAATCCGCCTGTCGACAATGTGTGATTTGTCGTAAAATATAAAATACAGTTACATGTATTTATCACATTCGGGCGCTATAAGCTAGTCACTTATACGTCTTAAATAATGTATTATTTGACTACGAAAATCGGCAGTACAGCCCGATCTCGGGCTGTAGCGCCACAAATGATAATGACAACAAAACAGTGAAAATAAATATGAACAATAGTTTATAGTTCTCTGGCAAGACTTATGTCATGTTACATCTGTGTCATATCAATATGTTGAATGCACGGAAAAATTATGAAATGATTAACATAGGTTATGTAGCGTATGTTATTTCTTTTGAAATAACATAACAGTGGGTTGGATTTTGTGTTGCATGTCTGCGCTGGAGATGCTGTCAATCCTGTCAGTGGATTTCTGTTTTCTGATCAGCTGTTTGTGTTTACTGCCAACATTGGCAAGATGAGTTTGGATGAAAATTTATTAATATCTCTTGTCAGTCTTGTCGAAAGCACATAATCCATATTTATATAATAAAAGACATTCCGATTATAAAGATGGTTTAAAAAAATGCTTCATTGAGCAAACAGCCAAAATGAACAGAAAGTAGATTAAAAATTTATGATTAATATTTGAATTATTATATTATTAAACTAAAATTTATCATAATTTTAAAGAGTGTTATAGATAAGATTCTGACACAAGTAAATAATTGACATAACACAGCCCAGTGGCATAATACAGATATAACATAATATATGTGGCCAGGTCTTAAAAAATAATAATATTTTATTTCTTCTCGCTAATATTAGGACATTACCGTATGCCTGGTGAAGACGCGCTGTCAGTTTGGTTTGTTTATATTTGCAGTTTATTTATACACTTTGGTTCAGCGCAGGTAATAAATGAAATTTTAACCCAAATATAAGCATATTTATGTCAAAACCAGGGTACCAAACCGACAAAAAATATAGATCGGTTTTGGATCGCGATTATATTTATCTTATAGTTTAGTTTTTTGTGCTGATTCTATAGTTTTCTTTTGTTTGGGTTCGTAAATTGATTCTATTTTGGTTCAGATAACGATTAATTTTTTATTTAAATTATGTCAGTAATGTAATGTAACTTTATTGTAGATTTTTTTGAAAATACAAAAAAAGTTTGTCTATACACTTTGGTACAGCGAAGGTAATAATTGAAATTATAACCCGAATATAAGCATATTTATGTCGAAACCAGAGAACCAAACCGACAAAAAAAATCGATCGGTTTTGGTTGCGATTATATTTATCTTATAGTTTAGTTTTTTTGTGCCGGTTCGATAGTTTTCTTTTATTTGGGTTCGCAAATTGATTCTATTTTGGTTCAGTTAACGATTAATTTTTAATTTAAATTACATTAGTAATGTAATGTAAATTTATTGCAGAATTTTTTTTTAAATACAAAGTAATATTAGTTACTACAACAAAATGGAAAACAAATATAGTAATAATTATTTATCCGACAAAAAAATACATAGCAATAATCAAAATACCTATAGCTGCAGACTGCATCAATCCGCTTATTAAGCCAAAGAGCATTGTAAATAACTAATGTCTACTAACTACTGTCAACACTAATTTACTAGTAAAATAATTAATATAAAATTATTCTGATTAAACTATATTTATACTTTATTTAAAAACTATTCTATGTACAGGAATTTAACAACGCAATGTCGCACGTCTCGTAGCGTCACGTCGCAACCTGTTGGGAAATATGATTTTGTTTTGTCGATAAGTCACGTCGTGCCGTGGTCGCCAGGCAGGATGATGTGTTATTTTAAGTTTGTAAGTCTCAGACTCAATAACTTTATAAAATAGTTTTTTTGGTCCTTAATTTTTATGTTCAATTTTGTGATCATTGTTTAGGCAACTAATAAGGGTAAGTACACTTTTAAATACATTTAAATTTTTTTATGATCGGTTAAAATAAAAATAGATACGATATTTTAATAGATATATTTTTTCTAAGTAATAAAAATTAAATCATTGATAATCTTTAAATATATGGTATACATGTAGCTATTTTCCATATTTCAACACACTGTAATAATTATGTTATAACAGCAAAAGTCAATCGAACACATTATCTCTTAAATTACAAAAAGTATGCTGACATTTTATGTAATAGGTTTTTTTTACAGATGTCTGATAATCGAAAAAAGCTTTCTGGAGCACAATCAAAATTATTATCGCACATATCCTAGGATTTCACTGGCCACTCTAAACTTGTACATTGTGATTTTACCAAACAAGGTCCTCAGATGTTAACCAAACCAATTTAAAACCAGTTCGCTGAACCTGTTTAATATTTAAGGTCCGGTTAAGGTTATTACTCTTATATATTATAGGAAAAGGTTCAAGTTACTTAAAAATATGTCGGTTCAATCCTATTTCAGTTCATATTCCGGTACGGTTCAAATCTCTGGCCAAAACAGTATTGAATATATTAATAATACTACACTATAAATATTCTGAACATTCTTAGAAACAATCTTGTTTCTTTTTCTTTATGCTATGATATCAAAACAAAATCTGATACAAAAAATCTACAAAATATCTTATGTTATGTTGTACTATGCTGTGTTAGTTATGTAAACTATAAATCCAGCCTTAACCTTTTATCCGAAATATTAAAAATAAACCCATTCCATTCGAAATCGACGAAATCTAACTTATTCTTACGAAATACTTATTTGTTATTTCATTTGACTTCACATGCTTTTCTCGCAAAACTAAATTTACTAATTCAGAGTAAATACAAGTATTCCATTTTATTATATGAACGAGTTTGTTCAGTTTTGTTAATTACATCGTCTGAGTTATCTCACGTAACTTAAATAATACAAGTGGCAAACAAAACACAACTAATAATATAAACACCATGAAGTGAAATATCTTCAACTAGAACAAAGTAATTTCTATAATTTAATTCATTTTATGGCAGTCAATAAAGCTTAAAATTACCAATCAATTGTTGTGGCACCAATTTCCATACATGTTTATTTTACTTTGGTTTATTTAAACCAATTTTAAAATTTTAACCTTTGTTAATATAACTGGCCATTGAAAATATTAATGTAAAGACTAATGAAGTAACAAGATCCTTTGTATTCTTGTATGCAGAAGAATATGTTTCATTAATGAACTCAAACTTGATATTTCGAAAACATGAAGGGTTCTTTTATCAATACTGGGTACTAAAACAAAGTAACGGATAACTCATGTTTAAGGTAAATGAAATAACATCGAGACAATAAATAACGAGCTTGTATGAAAAGAATGTAAAGTAAATATAATGTGCCAGGATAGGAATAATTGTCAAAGATTATTTGCAGAATAAATCTAATAAATAAACGTTCAGAAAATGTTACAAGGATTCATGCTAAAATGATTTGTAATCATCATCATCTGTGGCGCTACAGCCCGACATCGGGCTTGGGCCTACGGGACACACCGAGCCGCAGTTTTTACACTGCCGTACTGCCGGTTTTCGTAGTCAAATGCTACATTATTTAAGGCGTATAAGTGACTATCTTATAGCGACCGAGTGTGATAAATACAAGTAACTGTATTTTATATTTTACGACAAATCACACATTGTTGACAGGCGGATTCGAACTGACGAACCTTGGTTCGGGTGACGTCACAGTATGTTAAGAGAAGTGCCTTAACACGCTCGGCCACCGCGCCTGTAAAATGATTTGTAATATATTCTCATATATCTGATTGATGAATCATGTATTACTTTATCTCAATGTTGATGGATTTAAACAATTAATAGTCACGGAATACAAAGATCTTCAAGTCTTTTCACACTATTCTTTATTTAAACGTCTGGTTTTGGTCACTTAATGGCTTTCTTCAGATTACAGGTGAAGACTGCAGGTCCGTCAGTACGGTGGTGTGGATGGCGATACGGAATTTGAATCGTACTCAAGCTAAAAATTATATAAACTATCACACTGCGGCTCGGTGAGTGCGGAACCTGTACTGTAATTGGGATTAAGTTCCTGCTGTACAGCGTAACATAAATAAATAAATAAATAAATAAACAAGATAATTAATTAGGAATACAACATTTATTTACAACTTCAAAAATTACAACCAAAAATAGATATATGTACAGAAAAGGATATAGTATAAAAACCATACCTGTTTAAATTTAAATGAAATTTATAAAATGAACTAAAGATAAAAACCAACAAATTACGATGTACTGATTATTGTGACAAGTGAAAAAAAAATGTTTAACTAACAAAAACCGCACAAACTAATAAACAAATTAACTAAATAAAATGTCGAGGAAATGGCTATTTTTAAAACATATCTATTCGTTGAGACTTTTAGATTAATTAATATTGATGTTATAGGTACTTTTTATTTGAAAATTGTGTCAATCAAAGAAATATTTCTTGACACTTGGGTGTGAAACATTAAACTTGATAATAATTAAAGAAACGACAGGTTTTAATGAAGCACTAACCGAATCTATTAATATCTTAATAAATAATAAATGTAGGCTCGAAATTTACATCCAAATTCTCGTCGGCAGCTCCACCAAATACCTCTACCGATACAATCCTGAATCGGTAGTCAAACAATGCCGAAGATCTTTCCCCGGCAAGTCGTAAACATGGTAAACGACGTCGGCGACCGGCGACCGGTGACGTCACAACGAGCAAATCCACTTACGCTCGTACGAGAAAATTAAATGCTGGATAACAATGTACATTTACATACCGCTTTGACTTGTCTGCCAACGTCCGCCGCCACTGTCGCCGCTGCCACTGCTGTACATATTTAACATCGTGCGTTGTCACAAACATCTGGGGTGGCAAACACCCTCTACTAAATGGTCCTCATTGTCATTCATTATTCTATGAAGTGTTATTAAAATTGTTCCGCTAGACATTGAGATGTATTTTGAAAATTAAGCGGTGTGATGCAGATTAATTTTGATAGATTGTGTCTTGTTTATAGTCAATTTATTTATCTATTACGTTGCACAACAGAAAATTAATATCAATTACAACACAAGAGAATTGTGGAATTCAAACCATATGGACACAATTGTAGTTTTGGTTAAAAGTTGAAATCAATAAAATTAGAAACGCAAAGTTTTGAAAGACAAATTTTCTGCCCTTTCAAATTTATCGCTCTAGTCTACTGAGAATTGTGGGAGATTCAACTCTGCTTGGAGAAAATTGTATTTTGGCTTGGTTATAAGTAGAAGTTAACGAGGTTTCAAGGTTTAAACTCGTGAGCAGAGTCGTCGACGTTAAAAGATATTTCACTCTCAAATTGTTTAAGAAGAAAATGGATATTTATTTAACTAGGCAATAAAAATAACAAGGCAGTAAACCTTTCGTTTTACCGTGGTATTGAACATACTTTTTTCCGTTTGGTTAGAATTAATATAAATTTTGTGAATTATTTTCAATACTTTATGCAATTTATTGATTATTTTAAAATATTACGGCGATGACTATGTTTGATTTTTGTATGATTTTTTCAAATGAAATCATGATTGATAAAGCATTCTCAGTATGTGGCGAATTTTAGCGACAGACAAAAATCAATGATGGCAGTCGAGATAAACGCTTCACAACTGACTAACATAAGCATAACATTTAGAGATAGTTGGTTTGAAATACATTTCTCGATTCAGTGTTTTGAAAATAATTGCACTTTTACAGGTGCATGTGAAAAGATTCAACCCATAGAAGAAAGCAATAATAATAAACAGTTTAGAAACTTCTTTAAAGATGTGAAACTCCAGACATCTGAATATAAGCCACGTGAACAAGCATGTAAAGACAAAGAAGGAAATACAATTATAGATGAAAGAAATATTCTAAAATGCTGGAAAGAATATGTCCGGGAACTGCATAATAAGGAGAGTGAAATCAATATAGACGAAATACATTATCATACAGCAGAACCATATATAGTATCCCCAACAATTGAAGAATTAAAAGATATTATATACTCTTTAAAAAACAATAAAGCTCCTGATAGTGACTTAATCACGGCTGAATTAATCATAAACGGATTGAAGAGTTACATAATCAAATTCATCGCCTCATTATTTCAATATGGGACAACCAAATGATGTCCACTGAGTAGAAATGTGGCCTTATACAACCCATCCAAACAAAAGGCCATAAAAATAAATGCGGAAATTCCCGCAGAATCACGCTTTTAAATGTTGCCTATAAGATTCTATCTTTATGAAGAAGAACTAATTGATGATTATCAATGCGGACCAAATACATATAATGAAGCAAATTTTAGGGAGTATGAACACAAAATTAATATACTCATAAATAGTATTTTTATACACTTTCGTCAAGCATTTGATACGTTAAACTGGGCAATACTGTATCACAAGTTAATCCTTTTAGGTATCCCAAAGAAACTGGTAGCACTAGTGCAACTAATCCTTTATAATACGAAGGCGGCAGTCGCAGTACAAAATAAGAAAAGCGAGCTGTTTGATAGTAACAGCGGGGTTAGACTAGGGGATGCGTTATCCGTACTGCTATTCAACTTAATATTTCATTCCGCAATTGAGAGAATATAGACATTGCAATTCATGGTAGAAACGAAAATGCGTCTTTTCAGAAGAAGTTGGGTAAGAAATTAACGAGAATAAAACTAAATTTATACTCGTCTTAAGAAATAGAAATTTTAATCGTAATTCCATCGAAATAGGGGAATACAATTTTAAACAGTAACTGATTTGATCTAGAGAGAGCTCACAATTAACTAGCATCAATGCCATTAGTGAAGAAATAAGAACGAGAATTATTAATGATAACCGATGGTATTACGCTAACAAATCTATATTATGCTCCAAAATATTAAGCCGACATTCAAAATTAAAATTATACAAAAGTCTCATTAGACCAATCGTAACGTATGATAGCGAGATGTGAAAAAAGAAGAAGAAGGACTTAGATGTTTAGAGAGAGAAAAATTTTAAGAAAAATATTTGGCTCCAGATGACTTCTGGAGAGTCCAAATGAATTTTAAATTAAATGCTAAAGTAAATAAGGTAGATATAGTTCGGATTATAAAATCACAAAGATTAAGGTGGCTAGGACATGTGCACCAAATGGAGCCTAACAAAACAACAAAGAAGATAACAGAATGGAAACCAGTCAAAATGAGACACAGAGGAAGTCCGAGAAAGCAGTGGCTCACAGTTGTGGAAGCAGACTTAAAAGTCATGGGGATACGAGGATGGAAGTCCGTTGCTGGTGATAGGAAAAGATGGAACCAAATAGTTGAGGAGGCCAAAACCCACGAAGGTTTGTAGCGCCCATGGAAGAAGAAGAAGGAGAAAGTGCATATGTGTTCCGAATTCTTTATTCTGGACTCCAGACCCCGATGTAATAAAATAAAATATATTTCCGCGACATTGACTCATTACCTAGCTCACCTACCGCCGACATTACTGGACAAGAAGAGGTAAAGGAGCTTTCAACGTTTCATTTTAGTTTTCCAGGAGGAACCAGGGGCAAATCCTAGAAGATAAGCTGCACGTTTCGCTGCCTTAGAGATAGTTAGTAGGTAGTGATAGTCTGTAAGTCATTGGGATCAAACGTGAAGAGAGTACGAGAGCAGTTCTAAAAGACAGTCAAATCTAAGGTCAGTCCAGAAGTTCAGCAGAAGGTAGAATTCAATTGAATTCCTCAAAAAAGACTCATCTTTGACTCTTGCCAAGGTAAAATCAACCAATCAATAACTTTCATCACCACCCATCCTTGTCATGCTTCTATAGCTAAGCCCGGTATGGGTAAAACCATCTTCTGCTGAACATAAACATTTCCGCAGTATTTCTCCTGAGTTAAGATGGCTTCTTAGTCTATATTTTATCAACGAATTATTCTAATACTGAAAGGCAGTCATAACAATATAAATATTAGTTATCACTTCGATTTTCCTGAACAAATATTTCTTAATAATTCTTAGGCATTGATTACCGCTGAAATAAAGCCCCCCCAGATAAGCATTGGTTACCTAATAAAAAAACTTAGGAAACCTCCGCCCATGAATAAATTGTTACTGCTATAACAGTTGTTGGCTTCGAGATGACCTATAGATGAGATTGGTTACTTATAAAGGAAACTTAAGAACAACTCTCCATTTGTCGTTGCCTTAGAGCCAACCCATTAGTATAACAATTACAACATTACTGCTCCATCAATTTAACAATGAGATAAAATGCTCAATGCACTGACAAATTATAGTGATGAGTCTAGAAGTATATATTTTATTATGTTCTAAACAAAATATATTAATCTTTACTTTCATTTATTCCATCCGAGAAGCCAGGAAGCATTCTAATATATTTTGACAACATATAATAATTTGTTTTGTCTCTTTGCATGGGATTTTTGTAAAGTTTTTTAATCTTGCATAAGGGAAATAACAAAGAATGTGTACTATTTATTTCACGACAGAACTTTGTATACAAATACAATGTTCGTTCATAATTCACATCATAAATTATATTTTATCGTTTCTTTCAGTTTGAATAAATGCACAAGATTTAACGTAACTGTCATGTCTTTTGGATATATTCTCCCACTATTGCAGAGCTTCTGTTCATTCTGAACATTATTAGGGTTAATTCTTTAATATCTGAACACAACATAGGTTCGAAATTAATAATTATTTAAATTTATTTTAAATTACTACACGATTGCACGTTACAGTATTTTCGGCGATATTATTTTAGCCCACATATCGTACTGTTACAATTTTATCGCCGCCCTCATAATCATCATATTACTATGCATTTGTTGAACCTTTTTAATTTCATAAATGCCATTCTGCTTTTTGTGAATATTGTCAATTAATTTGTATTAATTAAATTTACAATATATAATGAAAAGTGAGGAAACATTGTTAAAAAAACAAGGCTTACTTTGAAATACAACTAAATTTTACACATTAAAATATTTTAAGAAAATAAATCGACTCCAAGGCAGTCGAAAATAAGGCATACACAATATCGTAACAAAACGCGCTAATATTCCTACTGATTACAACAATGCATAATTACAACAAAGAAAGATTATAACAATGAAGAAATACAGTATAAATATATTACAACAATAAAAGTTTACAAAGAAAACTTGTTATTTCAACAATTAAAGAATCAGTAATTTTAACATTTTAATATTTATTGTTGTGCGTACTAAATTCAGTAATATTATTCTCTGGCATGTGTAGTTTAAACATCAAGACATTTTCGAATTTATATTTTTTCTCACGCACTCCATGTATTGGCGCTTATGCTAGTGAGATGATCGTTTTAAACGAAGTAAAAAATTTGCAACATAAATTTGTATAATATTAAAATTATCATGAAATTCTATAATTTTCTAGAGAAATGTCTCAAATTTTTCTATAAATGAAATGACATTCAGGGAATACAAATAGAACCATTATTTTCTGATCTATTTTAGAACTATGAAAAGTTACCATACATTTAAACAAGACAGTAAAAATCAATACCGATAAAAAATTAACAACGTTTCCAATTTTCATCAATCAATAAATAATTTTGATCACGCGAAAATATATTATTCATTTAGCAAATAAAATCACTAATAAAATATCGCTCATATAGTGAACGAAAAAGGTTCAAGACCAAGATTACCTTGAACAAGTTCATGAAAGTGAGAGAGCCTTTTTATAAATATAGGCTGCATTCTCCGCGCGTCAGACCTTGGAGATTTTGTTTCAACTTACAAGGGCTGTTTTAACACTTCCCCCTTTATTCTCATTTACATATTTTGTAGCTAATTTCATGGACCTCCCAGATTCATTAGCATAATCAATATACGACAACGTACCAAGAAAATGTGAAACAAATAAAGAAGTTTGTAAAAATTTAACTTGGAGGCAATTAGCAGACCGGCTTAATAATATGTTCTTAATTTAAAAGTAGGGTTGTTATTTCGATATCATCGTAATTATGTTATTTGCATAACAAAATTATTCCAGAAAATTTAAAAAGAAAACAATGTTCACGTTTATTATTTATACGTAATCTTTTCCTGTTAATTGATAACTATTTTTCATGCTCTCATTAAGTTTCAAACAAATTTTATTCATATTTTTTAAAATCCATATTGAAATCAATTACTTTTTCCTAGGCTGAAATTGCAATCCAACAAATGTACTCTAGAAGAGTTGCCGGTATCTTTTCTCTCTAAAATAATGATTTAAATAAAAATACTAATAAAATGTACCTACTTGCCGTCATTTTGGTTTTTCTAAAATAACTTATAAATAATATTAAAACATTTTTTATTTTGATCAAAAATAATTCTTTCAAATTGCTGAATTTACGAATGAATTCGAGTTTTTTTTTCGATATCGAAAAACAAGTAAAACAAAGAAAATTTGTGGATAAAGGCACTTGTGATAAAAAAATATGGACAACGTAGTCAGTTAAATAATGAGAAATTCAAGTTGAACGAGTAGATACATCTTCAGGAAAATACAATTTTTCTCAAGTTTGACATTGCTTTAAATGTTATCCAATAATAAATGTATTCGCTAACTTAAAGTAATAAAAATATGTATATTTACAAAGAAAGCTATCTTTAATTCAATGGAGAAGTTGTTAAGGTTATATATATATATATATATATATATACTCATGTTATCTATCATTAAAATACTTATTTATTATGCTACTCGTACTTCTAAACTAGTGAAACAAAAACAACATTTGCCAGAAAATTATTGTTTTATTCTAAATAGTTCATAATTAGAGCTCCATATGTCCCCCTTCCATTTCAACAAGTTTCGCTTCTTTTTATAAGAGATTTGTCGTACCTTTCCTGGTTTTAATCGAATAGTTCTAATGTTCTAATCGTTCTTGTAAGTATGCTATGTCATTAATTGCAGTAGCATAAACTATAGATTTTTCAATATCCGCAAGCAAAATAAATCTAGAAGCATTAAATCTGCAGGCAACTTGATGAAGAAACAATGAATGTTTAATTTGCGAACACATGTTGCTTACGTATTTTTTACTCATTTTGATTCCTAAATCTTCTGAACGATTTTTTGAAACACCCTGTATATAGAGTCTAGTTTTTGACGTATAGAATAATTAAACGAGAAAACCACAATACATAAAAATTGTTTGCTTTTATTTCCTAACATCCTTATTTCAAGTATGATTTTAATTTATTTTTCTATGATCATTATGTAATAATAATTTATTTCTCACATAGACGTTGCTATGACAGAGCAGTGACGGTCGTGAGTAATAATTTGTTAATAACAAATACATCCAGGTTACTATAACAACGCAACTACAGTTTGACATTCATGTCTATAACCTCCAATAATTATTATTTTCGTCAAACTTATGAAAGCATAAAAGTGAAATTTCCTGTTAAGTAGTCCTAGAATATGTATAGTAGAGAACTCGCGTGTAATGGCTAATACATATTAGGATAAATTATAATATCACTAAACTTTCGTTGAATAATATACTATTCTTTTATTAGTTAAAAATCGAATATAAAATGTACCACAAAATAAAACAATGTTTATACTTCAAATTATGTGTTATCAAATAGAGCAGACATACATTTTACAAGATGTTTTCAAATGATAGTATACTATTAAATGAGAGTATTATGCAATTATTCATCTAAATGAATCATTGATTGGCACGCGAGTTCGATATTATTCACAACCATTCTAAAGAAACTTATAATTTTAAGTCTTAATTTGAGGAAAATTGTAAATTTTACAGGTTATGGAATAAACGCCAAACTTGAGTTATAATTAACATGAAAGTAATATTAATCAACATTGAGCTGCATTACTATAGTAGCCGCAATCAGATTATCTTAAAAAGTGTTGAATAATAGCGTTACTATAGTAACAAGAATCTGATTAGCTTAAAAATATGTTGAATAATGGATCATTACTCAACACTTCTTTTTCATTGCTCTATTCACACATATAATGAATGTATTACGTAATGCTCTATAAGTGTCCCATAATTACAATTTATACAATATTTATTTACACGTCTTATATTTATTCTAACGTTTAAAATTTAAAGTTGAACAAGTTCTTAAATATTAAATGAAATGTATAAACATAGCGACAGGCAGTCTTTCCCTCTACATCTCGACATGTAGACAGTTCTTCGTTTTCGTTTTCGCTGACAGTCTTCACTCTACAGAGTTCAGACATCAAAGCAACGGAAAGAAAATCACGGTAAAGACCTACGTTCGCAACTCGCACTCGCGTACAGCATCGCTGATTTTTTTCCCTCAATTAATTACATTCAAAGTGACAGATCACAGATCTCCATCGCGATATTTCTCTGTATTTGTTTGCTGAGTCTTTGACCTTTCAATTTAATTAATCAAAGTACCATTAATAAATTCATGAAAATCATTAAAAGCAAACTTCCAGAATTACGTCCTACGGAGACATTATTGTCAAACCAAACAAAGAACTTTGAAGAAATTGGAAATTTAGACAACTCATTCCGCTTATTAAGAAGTCATGATTTTTCGAAAATGTTTTAGCTCATTTATTCCCTTGTGATATATTTATTTATTTCTAACCCTGTGAAATATATTGGTGAAGCAGTTGTATGCTAGGGAAATTGAAATAAATGAAATGATATAAAGGTTTGTTGCGTGAAAGATAAGACAAGATGTGCCACAATAGGAATGTTTGGCGAAGATTTTTCCGGTAATATTTTATTTGATTGGACATAATATGATATGTTCTATGTATTTCTGTATGTAAAATAGAATAAATAGCTCAATAGAAGAATGTTAGCTTGTAAATTTTAGAATTCGAGTTCGATTCTCACAGGCAACAAACATTATTTTACATTCAAGTTACCCGCCGGTGCTATAATAGTAGCATTTTACTCGCAATAAATATCACTTACCGAAATCTGCCACGGCACAGTACCACACCTATTAATGAGTAAAAGGCTAATGATATATTTATATATTTTTTTAATTTTAAAGCAAGATATGTTATTTCCAATTATTATAAATAATAAAATATATATATATATATAGGCAACTGACGGCACAAATAATAACAAGCTTGTTTCGTGGGACTATACCTATATACGATCACAAATATTTTCTAGAATAAACTATATTATAACAAAATTGTAGGTAATTTATATGTTTGTATAAATTATTAATTTATAATTTAATTTCTTTCATACAGTAACATAATATATAGAACATGATATCAAGTTATTTGTAATATTATAAGTTTAGTTTAACAATATTTTATTAGTATATTTGTTATGTGTCATAGGTAGCATCAATCTCATAACTCTTTCATAAACTGAAAGATTTGATCCAAGAGTCGTCTGCAGTGACATTGTTATTTAAAGAGAATATAAATATTTTTACGGTTTGTATACAAAACATATTATTTAAGGTTATACGGTGGCCGCATCAGATTAAAATACAGTCGAACCTCGATAACTCGAACCATGACTTGCCACAAAAAAAGTTCGAGTTATTAAGACTTCGAGTAAGCGAATTGTACAAAAAAAAAATAAAAATAGTATGTACATATGTATTTATTTAAGTAAAAAAAATACATATTTATTTCAAATAAAGACATAACATAATATGCACAATAAACATATAATTACATAAAATACATACATAGTATATTTTTCTATGGGCAGGTAACGTTGAATTTCATTCTGGCGTAAAATATTCAGTAATTTATGACTGGTGTACCGTTTTTTTATTCTTATTTATATTCTATAAATAAAATCGGTTGTATCTTCATTTGTCTGTAAATATAAATTCAAAATTCGTATAGAATTTGCAACCATATCATTCGAAGGTGGCTGAAAATCTTCCTGTATCAATGGTTCATCATCACTTTCGCTGTCATCCATATCAAGGTTTATAAGTTCGGAACTGTAAGACTTGACAATATCCACATCAGTGGGAAACTCAGATGTAACAAGATCGTCATCCACCTGCATATAATCATCAAGAGTGTCAGTGTCCTGTGAATTATTTAAATGTACCCAAGACTCGTATTCAGTTTGAAGTACTGCTGTATTCTCTTTATTAATATGATTTAATTGTTCTTTGATGAAAACTAAAGGAATATCATACTCTTCCTCCCACACAATACACTGACCAAACCCGGCATTTTTAAAACAATTAGCAATTGTTTCAGGCTACTACCAGATGCAATACCATATTCCACTGCTGTGATAATCGATTCCATATTTTATTAAATTGTAGACACTGTATTTGGAGGTACACCATACTTGCTAGCCACATCCTTTTTCTTTGACCCATTTTTAACTTCATTTATCAGTTTATACTTATCGTCTATTGTTAAGGTCTTTAAAATACGCTTCGGTGACATGACGCCTAACGCCTAACAATTAAGCAGTATACGAGTGAAATACTAACTTAGAATAACCACGGAATGTAAACTGTGGCTGAATCAAGAGATGTGTCGTTTCATCGTAAGCGCGAGATTCCCCGAAACTTCGACTTACAGAATATGCGCGCGTCGTTTTCTGTTCGAGTTATCGAGAAATTCGAGTAATAAAAGTTCGATTTATGAAGTAAAATATACATGCAATTTTCACTCTTGGCGCTGTTGCCAATACATTTTGTTCGAATAATCAAAAATTCGAGTTATCGGAGTTCGAGTTATCGGAGTTCGAGTTATCGGGGTTCGACTGTATCAAGTTTGATAATTTTAAATATCCTGAAATTCTGTTTGTCTGCTGCGGGAATCGAATTCAGGTTTCCAAATTCACAGGCCAACAAGTTGCCACATATAAACCCCATTTTATTATATGTTAATAAGAATTATAATTTTATCCTAATATTTGCACACATTGCTATAAATTTCATTTAATTAAATTTTATAGTTTAACATATTGAGACACCTGCTTCGGACGTACAAATCTATGGGGCGCAGCTGTTAGAATCATAAGTTATGTTAAAGAATATGCATAATTTACCTGTTTCATGTAGAAAGTATAAATGCATCAAATCATTTTATGGTTATATTAGTTCATTTATTATCTGTATCTTTTCTATAAAATTTATTTTTTCTTGTTAGGCTAGTAATGCTTTCCTTACTCTAAAGTTCACGCCTCACCACACAAAACTTCTAGTTTGGGAATCACACTGGCTTTTCTCCAGTAATCTGAAGTATTTTGAAGTTAGCAGCAATGCCGGAAGTTGTCAGCCCTTGTCACGATTTCACACGAACTTCACATATACTCGTATGTCTAAATTACTTATCTCTAGAACATTGTTTTTATTACGAAGTTAAATTGAATAATGTAAATCTTCGCCAGCAAAAACTTAATGGCATACCTACTAATTATCAGATACGATTCATTGAAGTGTCCTTTGTTAATGTTTCCTGGGGTTTACTTGTCGTCCTACGGAGATTAAGACGTCTGATAAGCAACAACTAGAACTAGCGAAATAAATTGTTTGGAGGAATCTTGCTGTCATGGCAACATGAGATGACAGCTACATTCATTATTTGGAGATTAAATGCAGAAATATAATAAAACATTGTTTGTAAGAGACAGACCATTAAAATGGAGCAAATATAATTTACTAGCAGACAAGTATTTTAATATGATTTATTTAGTTTCTGAACGTTCTAAAAATATCATTCTATACTTTAGCATGTAACTATGTAACAAAAGTTGGTTCAAATGTTTCACACTATAATTGCAAAAAAAAGTTGTTATAGACAGAAAATATCAAATAAATAAATAATTTTAAAATACATATTTGTTACTGAATAGTTAAAAATGAATAAGTTAAAAACAAAATTACTTCATCTAAATTGGTGATATATTTAATTATTTTTAAAATAATAGGAACAAAATAAATAATATAAAAGTAGATAATTATATAATAATATTTATTTTGCCGAGTAGCAAATATACACACTGTACGTCTGTTATACATTTGATTACATACATATATAAAATTAATATTTCTTAGATGGCGGTTAATATCGGACAAGAAACGATTGAATTCGATCTAAATTTTATTAATGCAAATGTGGACTGATTTATTTTACTGTTTAATTCATAAGGCATAACATCCAATAAATTTCAACCAAACACAAAACTAATATTTTATGACAATATGAGAACATAAAAGATTATTATTTCCTTGTCAAAACTAGTAATAGGCTTAAATAATTTTATAGTTAACATTTGATTTTCATATGAACTTTGGATTTCACTTATAGTAAACATGGTATAAAATATGTAATATTTATAATATATGTAATTTAAATAAATAAATATATCATCACGCCTTTTATGCATTACTGGGTGGAGCACTCTGCTGTAGCAGATCTCGATAAGTGATATATTTTTACGCGTGAAGTGCAGTTACTAGTCGTCAAATCACGGCCCCCAAAGATGTAAGTGGAGGGGAGTCACAGGAGTTGATATTAAATTGATGAAAACCAGTTTGTCGCTTGCGGGAATCGAAGTCAGATCCTCAAGAACCGCAAGCCGACTGCATACCCACTAAACCACTAACTCCATATATATATATATATATATATATATATATATATATATAAAATTTAATACAATTTATTTAAAAAGTTAATAATAACTTTCACGTCCTGTGAATGCCCGTGCGTCCATGCACCCACGTTGTCTACACTATTTATAATTTATTAATTTATAAGTCATAAAACTAAGTATGTCCTTCACAAATTTCTTTCATTGTAAAACAAATAAGATGATATTCTTCTTATTTTTACTTTTTAATATCAGCTTGTGGTCTAATAATTTAACAGTAATGACAAAAAAAACTGACAGCCGCGCTTGAAGAGACATGCAGCTTTATTCTGGTTTCTGGTGTATTCATTTAACTTATTTTGTCGCTCAAAAGAAATCACTCTACCATTTATAGATGTCAACTGATATTTTTAAAAATTATATGAAAGTTGTCATTTTACAATGAAAAATCGTTTCATTGTACATATTACTTCCTTCTATTTTACTCATTGTTATGAAAACAAATCAAAACTTTTATTATACTTCTAAATGTTAAAAAGTTAAAATATTTTTTTCAGGAAAGATTTAAATTAAATTTATAAATCATATTAATTTATGTATTTTGATTGGCCGACCTAAATATCAAACTGAATACATATTTAGGTAGTGTAAAAACAACTTCATTGTTTAAAATTTTTAAAAAAGTTGACAATATAATAATAAAAAGTATCATAAACTAATTCTGTAGGTTATTGTAAAGCATATAACATAATTGTACGGCATGTTTATTTTGAAAATAATTAGCGCTGTCATTGTTTAAATTTTTATGCTATTGAAATATGTCTCCATTTTGTCGTCTTAGTCAGCTAATAAAAATCAGAATAAAATACAACCTATGCATCCAAATTGTAATCTATCACCAGATATGTCTCTCTGCCGGAATAGATTTAGCTAAGAAATATATTTTTACACGTAAAATACAATAACAAACCGTCAAATTAGAGCCCCCAAAGATGTTAGTGACGTAAGATTCTTAAGATTAATTTTAATGTTGTGAAAATAAATTGTTAGATATGGAAATTGAATTCGAATTCTCAGTTCCATAATTCGATATAATTTACCTCATAAAATATAATATAATAATGATATAAACTTTTAGAAGCATTACCTATGATTATACCAATATTTGTTAAAGTGTATTGTTGACAATTCATTTAATGATATGTTTGTGTAGTAACCACAAAATCGTACTACATATTCTACGTTCGAGTGCGCTTGTGAAACTAAACTAACCAATTCAAGTCAGCAGAAAAGTTTGGCTTGGAGCCTAACCTCATACATATTTCAACATTTCCGTTTCCATACATAACCGGTAGCTAGTAAGGGTATGTGTGTCCAATCCTATCCTATCGGGTATCAAATGAGACGAGACATGGCGTCACGGCCGCCCGACAACCACTACCAGCGCAGAAAGTAAAAGTTCTCGTAAAAGTGAAACTTTCTCGAATTCTTACAAGACATCTCATCGCGGAAAGATGTTATAAGTTAAGTAACGATGACAGTTTACGTCATAAATGGAAAGTTCATTCAATAAATATATCATTGACAAAGTCTTAAATTGCTTTAATAAGCTATAAACTATATAAAAACGAAGAAGCGGAAGTCTATGAGTGGACATTTTTCTTGGAACCATTAGAAATCAATTTACACTCATTAAGGATAAATTATGCAGCGTTTAAGCAGATAACTAAATTTAAAAATCAAATTATTAAACTAAATTAAAAATATATGTAGAGAAAATACTCTTAAATATATTCATTTATTGAAGAAAGCTAGAAAACTAAGTAAATTAAATTAAAAAGTTGAATAATTTTACACAACTTATTAGAAGAAATATTTAATTTCTTTCTTATATTTTACGATAAATATTGAAGAATTAAATGTGACTTTTGCGTCAAAATAGTAAAAATTCTTTTTAAATAAATGTGTCAGTTCAGGTTAGAAAATGTAAATATCAAATTATAAAAAATGTAGTGCATAAAATGTACCTATTAAATTTAATTATTTATTTATAGTGTGTCTCAACGATCTTGGAATCGGCTGTACCGTTATTGATGCAACTTGGTATTCTAATGGTTTTTTTTTAACACAGAAAACGATATAGTTAGGTTTCCTTCTCCAGAAAAAATTGTAGAGAAAATTCATAAACATTTAGTTCTTCAACATATAAACATGAAAGTACATTAGGGTAATGTAATTTGACACCAGAAATCGACTGAGGCAAGATATCACCAAATGTTTTCTAGGTTATGAGTAAAAATTCGAAGGAAAATTGAAGAGAAAATTTGTTTCTTTTATAATAATAATAATATTTATTGCATCACATTGAAAAGATACAAAAGGTCAGCATTCAGCTTAGCTGTTTATCAATGCCACCAACAATACATTATATTCTTATACAGAATAAAATATTAGTAATTAAATTAAATAAATAAATATATCATCACGCCTTTTACCCATTACTGAGTGTGGCACTCTGCCTAAGCAGATCTTGGTAAGTGATATATTTTGTCGCGTGAAGTGCGGTTACCAGTCGTCAAATCACGGCCCTCAAAGATATTAGTGGAGAGGGAGCCACAGGGGTAGATTTTTAAATTGGTGAAAATTGTTTGTCGGCTGTGGGGATCGAACCAGGGTTCTCAAGATCCACAGCATATAATTAGTTTGTGTAGCGATCTAAGTACATATTTTTTATATTCCTCTTAAAAGATCTTAAATTCAAACATTTAAAACAATCAGGTACATTATTGTAAAGCTTTGCTGTAGAAATGTTTATATTTTGCTGTTTTGAAATTTAGACCGTGTAGGTGATGTTCGTTTCTCAACGATCTAGAATGACGATTTGAACGATGCCCTAGTTTTCTTTTAGTTATTTTGAAATATAAATAAAATAAATATTTTGGTTCACCAGTAATTAATATTTTGTGTATAAAATAAATATAATGTAGTTCTCTCCTCTTAGACATATTAAAATTTTTATTTATTTCTTGATTTTCTATTTTTCATTTTAAACTTCTCGTGATATTTCCAGAGCAAATCTCGGTCTACCAGAAATTATTAATTTATTGTATTGTATATGGTTCGGGACTTGAAACTCAATGATTTATATCCCTAGGATGGCTTACTTCACACAAACAATTTTTAAGTTTATACTTTGTTGCATATGCAACCAATTTATTTCCCCGTCATGTGGTTTGAGCGCACCAACCCGCGCAGATCCGTGTTACAACCCTTGGCCGGTGCCCGATAGCTAGGGCATACCAAGTTAATATGTCCCAACTTGGAATAGATATCGATAAAAGCCAGATGAGAAAAATCTCCTAACACGGATTCGAACGCACGACTTCTGTTTCCAGAAGCAAGCACTCTACAACTGTGCTATTCCTGTTCTCGTTATTATTATTATTTATTTATTTATATAATATGTAGGTGGCTCAGTGGTATCGAGTCGGCCTGTGGATCTTGAGAACCCTGGTTCGATCCCCACAGCCGACAAAACAATTTTCATCAATTTAAAAAATCTACACCTGTGGCTCCCTCTCTACTAATATCTTTGAGGGCCGTGTTTTGACGGCTGGTAACCGCACTTCACGCGACAAAAATATATCACTTACCGAGATCTGCTTAGGCAGAGTGCCACACCCAGTAATGGGTACAAGGCGTGATGATATATTTATTTTTATTTATTTATGAATAAATTGACTATTGTATTGTTTACAATTATAATTTAGTTATTAATATATTAGAAATAATTATCAAACTAGTTCTATTAAAATGTTCATTTTAAGCATAAATTTGAAATCATATCGGTAGTGCTTCAAACGTTATATTAGATTGTATTTCTGGTGGCCTGATACTTGATACTATAAAAAAAACTGAAGAGACATGCAACTTTATTCAGGTTTCTGGTATATTCATTATTTTGTTGCTCAAAAGAAATCACTCTATAACATTTATAAATGTCAACTGAAATGTTTTTAAATTATATGAAAGTTGTCATTTTACAATGAAAAATTGTTTCATTGTACATATTACTTCCTCCTATTTTACTCATTATTATGAAAATAAATCAATACTTTTATTATACTTCTCCATGTTAAAAAGTTAAAATAAAATTTTCCACAAAAGTTTTAAATTAAATTTATAAATAATATTAATTTATTATATACATATTTACTTATTTATTTATATTTATTTATTTCATTGTTTCAAATTTTTACAAATGTTGAAAATATAATTGTTAAAAGAATCATAAAATGATTCTTTAGAGTATTGTAGAGCATAATAAATATCAATTATTTTTGCGTATTAAAAACTAAAACCTATATTAGCAACTAATCTATGATTTAAAATAACCAGAATAGTAATAATAAATGTAAAATCAAACAAGGAATAATGTAACCGTTCCCTAAACGGAATACTAAATATAAATCGAAATAGTAATAACTTCGCCAACCCCAATGACCCAAATGAACACGAAACAACCCAATTCCTAAAATCTTAACCAGTGCGTATCTTCAGGGTGTCTTCCTGCTGCCGCTAACACGTTAATCCGTTATCCGCGCTCTTTAATCCTGCAGTGAGCTGTAATCCACGCAGTGAGGGGTGCGGAGGCGCCGGGGTGGGTAACTCGATGCCCGGGGACAGACCCGTTCGCCACCAGCAAAGTAAACTGTGATTGTTGAATGGATTATATTTAAATACATTTTTATTTCTATGTCGAGTATTAAATTTTCATATTATATTAATACAAGTATATACTGCATAATCGTAATGAAGTTTTATTTATTTATTTATTGAAAATAAGCACTCAACAGAACAATGTTCTATTTAATGACGACATATACGGTGATGTGGAAAGCGTTACGGCAATCAAATCCGGAGATCCCGAGTTCGAATCTCACGTAAGCTATAAATTATATGAACTACTATACTACGGCTCGGTGAGTCCGATCCTGTACTGAATTAGGATTAAGTTCCTGTTGTACAGTGTAACATAAATAAATAAATAAAAATAAAAATTATTCAACTAACAATAAATGCAATAACACAAGTATTTATAATTAGAAAATTAAATATATTATACATCTCCGAAAAAGCCAAATAGTTTGTTTTTAAATGATTGTAAAGAATCGTTGAACCAATATTATCATTATCAAAATTTGTAACTCATAATTGGTTCTTACAGTTTTTATGTTGAATAAAACTTTTTGTCTAGGGTTACAATTACGTGGTAGGTTGAAATTTACAATAAACAATAAATTCGAATCGTCAATAGCATTGTTTAAAAGTTTATGCAAAAAAAATTAAGATTGAATGTTCGAACTCATGAAGAGAATCAATTACAGATTTAGTAAATATGTACCAACAATGTCTTACAAATTTTCTCTGAATGGTTTCAATTGCTCTAATTAAGGTTTAGTGGATTCCACAATAAAAAACAATATTTCAGCTTAGCACCTACAAAACAGAGATTTAAGTGTAGTAAGTTTTTTGAAAACTATGAGTGTTCCGAATAATAAAACAGGTTTCTAAATAAAGATTTCGCCAAATAATTCAGGTGATATGAAAAATTAAAACACTGCTTCCTAGTCTCTATTTTTAGTAACCCGCGACAGTGTTAAATTTGTATTTGATAGTCAAATATAATAATAACATGTTTAAAAGAGGAGCGAATGGATAATTGTTTGTTGCGTGTTGATGGATTTTGGTTGTGAGAAAAGAAAGAGTTTGTATGGAGGAAGTGTTAATGTGGTCGAATCGAGTATCGTGTGTCAGGATGAGAATGTTGCCGGGTTCGTGCTACCCCATTTAATGGGATATAGCGTGATGTTATGTATGTATGTATGTATGTATGTAAAAGAGTAAGACATAATTTTGCACATATTAATACTGAATAAGTTTCGCAGAAGACGACTAGGTTCGAATACTATTAATATCTTGTTGTAACTAAAGGCAGTCAACATTGCTATTAATAACTGAAAATTTTGATGTCATCGGTATAAAGAAGATAATTCGAATTTCTAATATGGTTAGTGATATCATTAATAAAAAGAATAAACAAAAGGGGGGCTAGGTTAGACTCTAGCGAAACTCCAGAAGTTCGAGTAAATGGAAGAGAAGAGTGGATGTTGTAATGCACAAGCAACCTACGATCTGTTAGATAGCAGCGTATGAGTTTTGATAATTCGTATCCAAAATTAAAATTATTATTCAGTTTATCTAAGAGTTCTCAACTGACATACAAATAGGATGCATAACAGGGTTTTAATGTCTAATTGAAAAACTTTCTTAACTTACATAGTTTTAGTTAATGCCTATTTTTTTTACTTTAGTTATAATATGTATGGGTAGATATCTACTTCTTTGTTTTTCATATACTTAATATTATAAATAAATATATCATCACGCCTTTTATCCATTACTATGTGTGGCACTCTACCATAGCAGATCTCGGTAAGTGATACATTTCTTCGCTTGAAGTGCGATTACCAGCCATCAAATCATGGCCCCCAAAAATGATAATGGAGCGGAGGCAAAGGGGTAGTTTTAACGTGGTAAAATTTGTCGCCTGTGGGAATCGAACCCAGGTTCTCAATTCCACAGGCCGACTCAATACCACTGAGTCACTTACCTCATATATACGAGTACTTAATATATACGTTGTTTTATTTTTCGATTATATTTTATTGTAAATTCCGCACCTGCATAAAAACATATCTTAAGACATTGTCAAATTGTTAGGTACAAGTAAATAAAATACATACATACACACATATATACATAACATCGCGTTATATTCCATGAATGGGGTAGCACGAACCCTTGAAACATTCAAAGAACATCCACTAACAGATTCATCAAAATCTCAGATCACGTCCAACATTCTCATGACACAATACTCGCTTTAACCACACTAACGCTCCTTCCATACAAGTTCATTCATTCCTCACACTTGAAATGCACCATCACGCAACAAATCCTCAATCACAACCATCCATTCGTACCTGTACACCTGTTTCATAAATCTTTCACTTACGCCCATTCCTCTAACAACGAATCTATAAAGAAATGCAAGAAGCATCAGCCTGCTCTTAATTTGCAAGTAAATTCTACATAAATAAAAAAATTCTAAATAATATTACTCTTTTTATTTTCTATAATTTCAATTATCTACATTGTTGTTTACATAATAACTTTCAAATTGAATCCATAGTTCAAATTCAGTTTTTTATTTATTCATAAGTATTAATACAAAATTTACGCAATGATTTTAGAAGAAAAACTATGTAAAGACACCGAAGACAAAAACATACTGCGAGATAACCAAGCAGGTTTCAGAAAAGGGAGAGGAACAATTGATAATGTTTATATATTGAATTACGCCATACAGAAAGAGATACAGAAGAAAAAAGGAAAATTATACGTTCTTTTCGCAGATCTGAAGGCGGCATTCGACATTGTCAACAGGGAAAAGATGATCGAAGCACTGATAGGGGTAGGAATTGAAAAAAATTTAACAGCGAGAATAGCAGAAATATATACGGAAACAACAAATACTATAAAAATAGACGGAGAGGAGAGTGAAGAATTTTGGACAACCAGCGGTGTCAGACAGGGATGCCCACTAAGCCCCATCTTGTTTTCTATTTATATGTCAGACATCGAAAGACACTGTGAAAGAAGCCAGACAGGAGGAGTAGTGATTGGAAACTCTGGACGCTATCATACGCTGATGACCTAGCAATGGTAGCGAAAACTAAACAAGAAATGGCGTCGCTTTTAAAGAGGCTTGAAGAATACTTGAAGGAAAAAGACATGGTACTAAACGCAGAAAAAACCAAGATCATAGTTTTTAACAAAGGAAGAGGAAGACAAGCAGAGGACAGATGGTGGCGGCAGGGAAAAGAAATAGAAAAAGTCAAAACGTTTAAATACCTGGGATATACGTTCCACAAGAATGGCGAAGAGCAGAAGCACATAAAGCAGGTAACAAAGAAAGCTAACCTAGCTCTCCCACAAGTTTGGGGTATAGGGCAATGAAAATTTAAAAATAACTTCAAACTAAGGATGCTACTCTTCGATAAATTAATAGCCAGCATCATGATGTATGGATCTGAAGTATGGGGCCGGAAAGAACAGGACAAAATAGAGAGAATCCAATCCAAATATATCAGATGGGTACTGGGACTAGGAAGACAAACACCTGCATATATAATAGAAGAAGAATCAAAACGATACAAAATGAGAACAGTAGCATGTAAGAGGGCAATGAAGTATGAAGAAAAACTAAGAAGAACACCATGGAAAGAACTAGCATATGACTGTTGGGTGGAGATATCCAGGAAGGAAGAAAGAAAACAAGAAAAGAATCACTGGGAAGAAAAAAGTGCAAAATTCTATGAAAGAAACGGATTTTCAACAACCGACATCGAAAGAAAAAGAAACCAGGGCCAAAACACAGCAAATGAATTACTAACAAGAGAACAGGACATACAAAGGCAGATAAGAAGAGAAAAAATACGGAATTCAACATATAACCCAGGATATAAATACTTACAGACAAACAGTAGGCCAAGATACATGATAAAAGAGAATAAAAACTTGCAGATCATAGCTAGATTCAGAACAGGAAACGAAGAAAGAAGAAACAACTACTGGGCAAGAGACGAGGAGAGGGAATGCAGAATATGCGGAAGGGATCTCGAGACGATTAGCCACTACCGAAGAGATTGCGCAGAAGAGCTTAGAAACAAGAAGTCAGACCAACAAATACTACAAGACGAAAGTCCAGACGTGGAATGGATGAAAAAAGTAATCAAAAGAAGAGCAGCACAGGAAAGAAAAAAATAAAATAAATATTAAAAATGATTTAGATATAAATATTACAAAAACCAGTATACCAAAAAAAAAATGATATGTAGAATAATTACACCGAAAGGTGATAAATAAATATGTTTACTATGTTTACTACTATTAATAAATAATATATTTTTTATAAATATAAATTTAGATATTCCGTATAAAAGTCAGAAAAATCGCATAAATAAATAGTTCTCTCTCCCACGAATACAATACAATAATATGTATTGTCACAAGGAAACATCCAACATACGCTTACATTCAGACAACAGAAAGAAAACTCAGAAAAACCGACCACTTTAAAAGATACAAATACCCTGAAAGACATTAGAGAGACAGTGTCATTTTTTATTCATCGTTAAACATTACAGCAGGAATACAGAACATGGATATGACTTGAAGCTTTATGCTCATAGTCGCAGGTTTACAACATACGAGAGTAGAAGAGAAAGAATGGAGACCAGGTCGATCAAAATAAAAAAGACAGCCACGGGCTTTGTTTTAAATTGGAAAGAATGCAGGCAATTAAAAATAGCAACAGACATGAAACACATCTTGCATAATTGTTATTCTTATACAACTTTTAATGATAGTCTACTAAGTTCATCTTTTTTATATAATACTACTTCATTTTACATTGAACGGCCGCTGTAATTGACAATGTTCGCTAAAACCAAATATTTGTTAGAAACTATTTTTCAAAAGATTATTGTTTCCTTAGTTACAGAATCATATTTATAGGTATAAGACGATTTCTAATTTAAAATAAATTTTGCATGCATGGTACCTAATGCAATTGCACAAAATAATTGCCTGACAGTACGGTAGTGTGATTAGCGTTACGGCATTCCAATTCATAGATCTCAAGTTACTGCTTGGTGAATCCGAACTCTGTATTGTAATTGGGATTAAGCTCTTGTAATACTAAGAGATGAAAGTAGCTATTTGCAGATCGAAATTAGAGAGCAATTAATCGAGATTTACAAGGAAATTTTCAGCCCAACATTCGAAAATTAAGATTATTTATAAAACAAAAAGACAAAAAATTGTCCATGTTGCTAATACATAGTGAAACCAACTCAATAATAAAAATTAAATTAATTACTTTTCCAAGTTCCACAGATTTATCTTTAAGATTCAATTATTTTATTGTAACTAACACTAATCTAAGTAACTAGGAATACAATACAAACAAAAATGGAATAAAATACATTTGTGGTTTACATACAACCCCGTTACAAATAACAACGGTATGCAAAGAGTACCATTACACTAACTATCATGATATATTACACAAACTTAAATTAATATCACTAGAGAACAGAAGAGCTATCAACGACATAATTTTTATGTATAAAGCAATTCACAGCATGATTTTTTTTATACATTAATTTAATTTAGTTTCGGCAAAGAATATTAGATCTAAAAATTTATTTATTGTATCTACAAGCAAAACTAACTTCTGTAAAACTTCTTCCATCAACAGAATGATGCAGACTTATAATGACAAATTTCAACATCTGATATTTTTCACTCAACAATAAATCAATTGCGAAACTTATTGAGTGGCGAATTTCAAGAATAATTACATTTTAATCTTGTTCTGTATATTTAAATTTCTATTTTAAGTTATTGTATTAAATCTTTGTTTGCATACGTGGAACCATCATGGTTTTTGACTGTAGTGTTCCCTCAAAAATCAAATAAATAAATAAATTACCAATAACATTAGCTTGCAAAGAGCCTTGGTTTGCAAATGTTTTAATTCTGTCACCAAATGATATTCGAAAAGCTTGCATTTATAAGCCAAGAATTTAGTCCACGAAATCTAAACATTGTTTCTACAACTGTAAATAAAGAATAATACAATAATGATTGATTTATTTAAGTAAATTGAAGGAAAACAATCAACAATAACATGAATTTGATACTATGGATGTGTTGTAACTATTGAAACTTGACAACAAATAATTTGGGAGCGAGATACTCATTTCACGCACTAGAATACTCATTTTGCGCACTAGGGTGGAAAATAATACGCAAAATACGCGTTGTCATGGTAATGTAAATGATGCAAAAAAACATTTTTTGCAGAAAAAAATCGAAAGAAACACTATCAAAATAGGTCATTCTCATAAAATACTTATTAACCTATTCGCGCAGTGATTTGCTTTAACTTTCGCAGCATTGTCCATTTTTATTTTTATTTAATTGGAATTTATCACGGATAAAAAAGTAATTTTTAAATGTTTATACTTTTGGCCTCATTTGTATATTATTATATGTTTGAACATTATATTTAAGAAAACTACTTCATCAAAAGATACACAGAACTAATTTTGAGACCATATTTCTTTGAAGCATAATGTAGAAATGATTAGCAACACAAAATATGTGATGGTGAAAGTTAAACGATCTTTTGAAGCTATCTTACATCATAATTTTTAATCCTGTCTAAAACTTGACAAAGGGGAATTAAATCCTAAAATGTGCGTCGCTAGTATCGCTTGTACACCCTGAATTTAAAATATTGTTATATAAATTATTACAGTTAATTTAAATTCAAACGCAACAAGAAATAAACATATATTTCTCTACTACATTAAATGATTAAACAATGCTGAAAATAATATTTAAAACGTCAGTAAGACTGAATTGCTAAAGTAGTTTGTACTGTTCCGTATTCAGTCATATGGAATTGTTAAAAATATGTAAATTTTTCTGTCAAGTAAAATAAAATATTTCTTAAAATTTATTATTAATTTTGTGGAAATATATTTAAATCTGTTTTATCCATCTCGTTTGCTTTCAAAATTTCAAGGACAAAACCAATTTTGCTTTACCTATTACAGGCCATAAAATTTACATCAAAGCATTGTGTTTGCTTCAGAATATTCTCTATTCACCTAATAAATTTTATAATAGGTCACTGGTTTCATACATGACCTTTAACGAGAATGACGTCATATTAATAGCCCTATCAAAAAAATAACACTACATTATTAACAAAGGACCATCAAGATCACAGATGCTTAAACATTTTTTACAAAAAGTTTATTTGATTATTTTTGCTACCATATATTACCTCATAAAACTGAAGAATGATTATTTATATTTATTACAATATTACGAATCGAGACAATTTATGGTAGAATTCTGTGTAAATCTATAAGTCTTATAGATCCGTATATCTATAAACAAAGAATAAAATCGCAACGAAACTTATAACTTTATGAAATATTTTCTATTTATCAACGAATATTGATGTGATTTTGTTCATTATTTACAGATTTACGAATCTATAAACTTACAGATTTATTATAGAATTCCACCATTAGTTACAGTAAATTTATATTTCTGCTATAATTATCTATCTATTAAATATAGATGATTGTAATATATAATTTATATTGCTATTAGTTAACATTTACTTAACAATCGATTAATAAATTAGGCAACAATAATATATAATAATAAAAGAGGTTATTATAAATAGGTAACAAAATTACCTATAATAATAAGAAAACGTGAATTGTAGCTACTAAGCCACTGTTAGCATTGGCTAAACGGACAAATAAAGAAAGACTCGTTCTATATTCTTGATATTGTTTATATTTTACACAATGTGTCTTTCAAGAAAGGTAGTACATTAAATTTATAATAAATAAATAAAATAAATATATCATCACGCCTTTTACACATTACTGGGTGTGGCATTCTGCTGTAGCAGATCTCAGTAAGTAAAATATTACCCGCCGTCAAATCACGGCCCCCAAAGATGTTAGTGGAGGGGGAGCCACAGGGGTATATTTAAATTGGTGAAAATTGTTTGTCAGCTGTGGGGATCGAATCAGGGTTCTCAAGATCCATAGGCCGACTCAATACCACTGAGCCATATACACCATAAATAAATTAATTAATTTTATAATATTTGGAAAATCTAATCTGGGGGCCTCCAACGGCCGCTTTACCCGCCATGATTTTATCCAATCCTGTTATATAGTGAGAATTATTCCTGAGAATAATATCTGTAGCTTTTGTTTATTTGTCAAATGTTAGATAGTTAGTTGCCAAATAATTATTTTTAATGGTCAACGCGTAAAGTAAATTTCTCTGTTCGAGTAAAATTTATGAGTAAAAAAATAATATACATAAATTTTACTCAAGAATTCCATAAATTTTAAAATATTTCTTCAGTTTCTTTTTCAATCTTAAAGGTTTTTGTGAATATTGGTTGGCAACAAATTTTCGAAAAATTATCTAAATATTTATAATTTATTCTCATGTTATTATATTATAATCGACTATATAATTTTGCCTACTTACAACTAAATTTTCAAAAAAAATGTTAAGGGAAACCTGAATTTTGATTCAGATAATCTTATACTAATCTAAATAAATTACACTAAACTAGACTTTGCTGTAACTTTTTTGAAATTATGGTTTAACTTAATTTAGCTAAACCAATATTCATGAGAATTTGAATATATACCATTTACATAACAGAAATGATACAGTTCAAAATTAAATAATGTAATTGTTAAAACATAAAATAAAAATTTCATTTACTTCTGATATGTTTATTTAAAATTTTACTCTAAAAACGACAATGTTTCTTGAATCCTTAAAAATGTATATTTCAAGCACAAGATACCTACATACACGACACCCACCATTTAAGTAAAGTTCATACAATGTTACAACATCCAGAGAATATATACCTCTTATTTCTAGTCAGATGTTAGGCGCTTCTGTGCACCCGTTACCGCCGTAAACTTATGTTCATACGTTCCGTTACGGTTACGGCGTTACGGTACGTTATATTTGGACGTGTACCGCACGTCAAGTTACAGAAACAGCAGCGTAGCAACAGTAGCAACGCTGTGCACGAACAGCGAGAGCAAGACGAACTCATTCAAATTCACCCTGAATTGGTGAGCACTGCGTATGCTTGGTGGTTGGCTGAGATAAATAACATGAAATGATATTAATTTGAAACGATTACTTTAAATCGACGATGAGATGAGTCTCAATATATTTTCGGATATAAATATCATTTCATTATACTTTTAACCAAGTACGGCGTTAAAATACAGTGTCTATTTTGGAATTTTAGTAAATAAAACTAGTACAATATAGAAGAAGTATGATGAGTGTGAGATTGCGAAGACTAATATTAGAAGATAGAAGAGTAAGGGGATTTGAAAGGTATGTCCGATAAAATATCTGCAAAACACGTGTCTCTTAGCAGGAGCGACGGGTTTAATTATTTTTGAATGTATGCAAATAGCACAGGTATGGAATTTACAAAAAAGGAAAAACAACATTAGCAGAAATATTACGAGAAATATTAGTTTTCTGAAATCGTCAAGAAAATGCCTACTTTCCTGACGCATTTTAGTATGGAAAGTAAGTGTTTACCAAAACATTTGCAAAACAGTCAGGTAAATTACTTTCTTGACTAGTCAGGAAAATACTTTACCTGACTCAAGTAAATACACTAAAAAAATTAATAAGATCTTTATTTATTTTTATCAATAACGTTAATACTAAATATACAATGTTACTTAAATTTATGCATGACACTGGCGAATTTGAAGCTAAATTATTTGTTGTAATCGATAAATTACTGGGGATTCAGTGTATAAAATAGGCAAGTAGCACATTTTCTGACAAATTATTTACTTTATTTTGCTTTTTCCAATCCATGAAAATTTCATATTCTTTATCATATCGGTCTTTGGACTTGCTCGGTAATAAATTTTCAACAGCCGCAGTTGCTTGATTTAAGATTTCAGGAGGAGTACATCTATATTTAAATAGATTTTTCACATAAGATGTTTTCAACAACTTTTGTTATCACCTTTGCTGTCAATATGATTCTTACCAAAAAATTAAACATTCTGAAATATTTATTATTAACTATATTGATAAAATATAAATATGAACGATTTCAGCAAAAATAGTATACATAATACGTCACGAAAGTGTTTTACTTGACTTAAATATTCAAACAACCGCTTCGTCAAGTAAAGCATCACTTTCCTGACTTATTATGTAATATACTATTACCTGAAACTGAGAGGAAAATAAATATTTTCTTGACCTTTAAGAATCAGGAAAGCTTCGCTTTGCATGTCTAGTCAGGAAAATAACATATTGCCTGCCTAGGTAGGTAATGAGAGAAACGTGAGTGTCTAGTTACTTAGCAACAGTGACTGAATATGTAAGTCGTATATTTCTTTTAATTTAAATTAATTTAAAATATTTTTTATTTGTTTATAAGTTTCAGGTAAAATGTTATACGTAATAAGTCAGTAAAGTGTCGTACAGGATTCGTAAGCTGTTTCAAGCCTCTCTTTCGCTCGGCAAGAAACTATCTCCTCATCCTGTAATTGAACGCTTTCCTGACTTTTTACGTAAATAACTATTATTACATACTGTATTCTACTTTCATGTTTACAGAAAAGATTTGAGTCCGGGAAGTGAAACTGTACAGTACTATTACTGTAATAAATATTGTGATACTGTAATCATTATTATTATAAGTTTTCTATACTTAATGTATTATTCAAAATTTAATGTATTTTTCCGATTTTCTAAATTGAATGTATTATTCTAAATTTATTGTACTTTTCCAAATATCCATTTACCTTTGTATGTCTAGTAAACTATATTTTAGTTTCTTTGATTAATCCGTGAGGACCTGTTATTGGTATTTTATACTGTTGGTTTCTCTTATTTGTATAAATAAATAAAATAACATTTAATTATAATTATTTTAAGATGTCACTTTCAAATTTAGGATATGAAAATAATGTTAAGTAATTACATGCAATGCAGTATGAAATAAAACGTTATACTCGTGCGTCATACGCCCAATAATAATTTTGTATAATACTCAATTCGAAATTCCAGACTCGGCTCCCTAGTCGCCAGATACGAAAACATCTTACTCGTACCGTAACAACTTGTTTACCATACGTAAATAACTATTTCACGAAACTGAAGTTTGATGATGCAAGACAACGAAGCTGAATTGTATCAGTCGAATGAATAAAAATGATGTTTTCATTACTTGTACTTGTAATTATTTATATTATATTGATTTTACAGAGATAAAAATAACAAATTATTTTTAACACATGTCATTATTTATAGACTATATATGATGAATACAGTTAAAATTGCATGAAAATATTAAAATTATCTAAAAATAAACTATTTTAAATGCGCTTTTAATTTGACTTGAGTGGCAGCACTGATTTTCATTTTATATACAGCGCCCAGTCAGTGACAGTAAATTACTACTTTGTATTTTAACAGATAAAACGTCATAAAAATTCATGACGTATAACATGACACAACTTCATTGATTCAGCGAAGCACCTATACGTACCCGAGCTTATTATAACTAATATTATAAAAAAGCGTATTCATTGTCATTATTTAGCAGGAAATAGATAGTAATGTAAGTTAGAAAACTATATCAATTAGATATTAAAATGTATTACCTAAACCTAACTTCAACAATTGAAGCAAAATCCAAAGCATGCATCCTATCTTTATGACAGTGGAAAATACAATGTATCTGCAATCTTACTGCTGGCAAGAATATTTTATTGGTGTAAATTAAAAAAAATAACAAATCTTTCGCATGAGCTGACAATATTTGAGATGGTAATAGTATGAAAGATCTGTTGAAAGTGGATGAAACAAAAGTGATGTGCTAGGAGAGAAATGTTTGAAGCTTACTTAACCCATTAGTGCCCACAGTACCCGTTTGGATACAGTGACATCAAAAGACACGCGCCATAAATATAAATATAATACATTTTTTTTAAATCTTGTAATTGATAGTATTCTGTAACAAAATGTTTCTTTATTTCATATATATGGAACAGAAATGAGCCTGAACGTCTGTTTATTTTCAGTTAATTTTGCTTTGTTGGGCTATTAAGGTAGTTAATTTACCAAATTTTATAATTTTTTTGTTGTATTTTTAATAATATACACTAATAAAAGATTATGCAATTGCAATTTTTCTACAAGTTTTTAGTTTGCTATAAATATTTCAGTTGATATTGTGATATTACTATTATATTTGCAAACATAGTAAATTTAAACAAATTTATTGTCCGCATATTCTTTGGGTGTTAATGAATTAATTGTGGGATGAAAATTATGAATTAGTTTTAGTAATTTTTTTTATAATTCGTGTTACCCCGACTGATAGAACATTCCTAGTTGAAACTATAAAAGTAGAATATTTATGATATAGAATTATTTTAATTTTTGTTTCCTCTTAGCTGTAATGTTGCTTACATATTATGTAAAAGAATTTTTTGTAGATACGAAGAACGAAGCAAATATCGACGTGAAGGATTTGAAAGTTTTCGGATTGATTTTTCTTCAAATTCTCAAATTCTGAGAAAACAGTTGCTATACTATCTAGTGACATTTCCTACTTTAACTATAAATGTACATGTTGATAAAGTTTAAAGATGGAATATATTTCAACAGCTGCAATTTAAACAAATACTTATTCATCCTCATTTCTTAGGGGCTTTCTTTAAATTACATAAAAAGGGAAGGGAGTCCTGGGTAGCATTCCGCAGCGTTACGAGGGGGTAGGGAGATTAATATGTGCGGTTTCGATCAAATATAATTTTAAAAATATTTTTAAAGTTGCTTTTCGAATTTGGGTAAAAATAAGCATTATAGTTTAAAATTGAAAACAATTATAATTATGTATTTATTAATTGAAAACAGTTTTTATATTCAAAATTATAACATTAAAAAAATAGGAGGGAGGGTTCATGTTTGCGTTACGAGTACGTTACAAGGAGGAGGATATCAAAATTGCCCAATTTTGTGTACCGTAATTCAAGGCCGGCCGCCCTATTTTGAATTTTAATTTAGTACATATTCATCAAGATGCTTGGAATATGTAGAAGAATTGTAAATTAAATTAACTTATGTCAAACTAAAACCGTTTTTAGAGCGAGGTACATTGAGCTAGGGTTCCGGGCACCACAATTAAGGGAAGTCCCGCCGTTAACTATTGAAAAGGCTAAACACTAAACATCTACAATCGCCTTGTCATTGTAATAACTGATACTGAAGAAGTTAAAAATTACAATAATACATAAAATAAGTATTAGCCAATGTTATTGAGTAGTTTTTTAAAATATAAGAAGTCTAAATTTATATGTTTCGAAATCAAATATATATACCGGGTGGAACATCATACCTGTGTACATAGGCGATTAACATGAAAAAACAGTTTTTCCGTGCGCATTGCTCCCCAAATTATTTTAGACAAAAATGCTTCAAATAAATGTTGTAGAGCATAAAATTCTGCATCTAAATCAATAAACAGAATTACATGTACATGCGTTGTTGTTGTTGTTCAACTTTAACTTTCAATAATTAATAATAAAAATAAATAAAGATATATTACGCCTTTTTACTGGGTGTGTTACTCTGCCGTAGCAAATCTCGGTATATTTATGCGCATTAAGTGCGACTACCAGCCGTCAAATAACGTCCCTAAAACATGTTAGTGAAAGGGAAGCAACACGCGTAATTTTACTGTGATGAAAATTGTTTATCGCCTGTGGGGCTCGAATTCGGATTTTCAAATGTTCAGTCTAACATAATACCACTTAGCCAGCTACCCTATAATAATAATTTCTACTTGATAAATACAGATGTTGAACCCAGGTATCATAAAACCTTAATACAACTCTGTCTAAAATTACTAAAACTTAGAAATCAAATCCTATAACTCAAATTCACTATTCGATAGTTCGAAAAGTATAAAAATATATTATCTCGTTTTCTTCTCGGAGTGTACCTATTGTAAAAATAATAATTAATTCATTGTCTCTACTAAATTTACATATATATTAAGTATTGTTGTAATGTAAAACAATGTTTATTAAACTATCAAATATAATTTTTGGAACAAAAGAATATACATCACGCCTTCTACCCATTATTGGATGTGTCACTCTGTTGTAGCAGATCTCGATAAATTTGTATTTTGCTCGTGAAGTGCAGTTATCAGCCGTCAAATCACGGTCCCCAAAATGTTAGTGGAGAGAGAGCCCCAGAAGAATTTTTTGAATGTAAAGAAAAACATACAACATAAAAGAAAGTATACCCTTCAATACAATAAGATTGGACTACTTTGAGATTGAATTATCATAATATTACATAGAAGCACATAACCTTATTCTTCCATTCTCCAAAATTCCATTCAATAAGTAAAACATTCTCGGAACCTACATACACCTTAATCCTGCTCATAACCATTCCTACATCATGCTCCGATATCTCATAACCGCGTTACATTCAGAAACCGAACCGGAAACAGACCACGTGTCACGTGATGTGACGTCACGAGTTGTGATTCACACCCGGGTGCATTTCCCCCACCAGCAGCCACCCCCGCCGCTACGGGATATCGATCCTAGAAGGTCGACACAGAACGAAAGCACAGCGCTATTTTGGAATAACCTGTATAAATATAGGCCCGTTGACTTAGGTCACACGGAGGTTAAAATGCGCTGTCAAATATTTATTGTAAAGGTAGATGAATAATTCGATTCGTTTACCGGTTCGATTGGAGTAATGTGACGTTTGGCGTGGTTCATGCAGATTTTTTTATGTTTGAGTCGGTGTATTTGCGAATAAAATGTGTTGTTTGCGTGTGTTTTAATTTCAATAATGGATGGTGTTTTGATATTTTGCCCGGAAAGGCTTTGTTGATTTTGTTAAAGGAGCAAATTGTAGGTTAAATTAATGTCATTCCTTTTACAAGAAATGAAGTTGGAACGACTACTTCTAAAATGAAAGTTTAATGCAATTTTGGTGCTCAATGTTTTGTTACAATTTGAGAAAGTTTAAAGTAATATCCTACTTACACCACTTTATAGTTTATTTGTTTATACAATGTCGCTATATTTAATTAGTTATTTCTACTACAAAATTAGATTTTTTCTAAGTATAAAAATAAAATAAATAAATATATCATCAAGCCTTCTACCCATTACCGAAGCTGATCTCGGTAAGTGATATATTTCTTCGCGTGAAGTGCGGTTACCAGCCGTCAAATCACGGCCCCCAAAGATGTTAGTAAAGAGGGAGCCACAGGGGTAGCTTTAATTTGGTAAAAATTGGATCGAACCAGAGTTCTCAAGATCCACAAGCCGACTCGATACCACACTGAGGCACCTATCCCATAATAATATCTAAGAATAATGTGAACTAAAACATCAAGGCACAAAAATCGTCCGTATGTGACTCACCTTTATCTTTATTGTTGCAATAATTTGACTAGTGTTCATATTTTTAATAAAAAACTATCAACCTTCGAAGGCTCCACGGATTCTGATATAGAAGTAAATTCTATATTAACAATTATTTTTTAATTTGCAGAGAATCCTTCAAAAGAACTTTCTTATGATACGAGACATAGTCAGGTAACGTCTTTTAATTTTATATACATACAAACATACATAATAAATTGCATCTCTTTTACCCTTGTGTCGAGATGGCCGGGCTCATCGAGCCGCAATGTGGTTTGTCTTCTTGAGCCAATAGACGATGCGAGTGCTGTGAAGCGTGCTGAACACTGTTGATCACAACGCTGTCACGTTTACCTCACTGCCGTACCGCCAATTTTTATATAATTTAACTTATTTCATACCTTTGTACAGTAGAATATAGTTCTTTTTTCTACGATTGCTATGAAAAGTTGACAATTATGCTCTCATTTGTCATCGTAAAGTTGACGTTTTCTGTGGAACAATCGAAAAATATCTTTTTTGCGCGTCTCCAATGGCAACGCGCGAAAAAGATGTTAAATGTGCGCTTTTCCAATGGCAACGCGCGAAAATGATATTAAATGCGAGCTTATTTCTATAGTTACCAGGGATACAAACAAAACAGAAACTTGTCATATTGACAGTTAACAGAACAAATTTATTTTCAGTACGCATACTTTTTTAATAATTTTAGGATGCAATCGTAGAAAATATTATGTTCCTCTTATACTATTGCAGCTCTCGCCTTCGGATCGCGCTGCAATTACCGTGTTCGAGTAACAAAGAATCGCTTTACGCTCTTAATACACAAATAACTATATGACACAAGCATAAAAAATGATTTTTTTTCGTATGAAAAGCTTTGTCATCCATTTATCATACACTATTTTTTATTTGATTATAAGAAATTTTAAATTTTTAATCGTAGACCTATTTTTTTACAGATGGTAATCATCGCCTAGAAACCACAGTAAATATTAATAATTCAATAAAAAAGTTAACTTTTTGTACAAATATTCTAACCAAAAAACATTACTTTTATACACAATCGAATAAAATAGTTATTTGTCTATTAAGAGCGTAAAGTAATTCTTTGTTACTCAAACACGGTAATTGCAGCGCTAGCCGAATGCGAGAGCTGCAATAGTGCAAGAGGAACAAAGACACTTTACGCTCGTGATACACACATCATTTTTTCTACGATTGCATCTTAATATTATTAAAAACGTATACGTACTGAAAATAAATTCTGTCAACTGTCAATATGACAAGTTTCTGTTTTGTTTGTATCCCTGGTAACTATTGAAATAAGCGCGTATTCTTTTTCGCACGTTGCCATTGGAAAAGCGCGCATTTAACATCTTTTTTGTGCGTTGTCATTGGAGACGCGCAAAACAGATATTTTTCGATTGTTCCACAGAAAACGTCAACTTTACGATGACAAATGAGAGCGTAATTGTTAACTTTTCATAGCAGTCGTAGAAAACATATTTTATTACATTTCATATTTTCTTTCTTATATGTATACAGCAGAAAAGAAAATGATAAAAAATCTGCTATGCTATTACAATATTTGTATATGCAAAAGAGGTTTATTTATAATTTTATACAGCAACAATGATAGGTTTCAGCGAACACGAAATATACTGAAACTGAATATTATTCGTACAGTCTGATTCGCAAAAAAGTTTCAGTTAATTCTGAATTGTAGTTTAACTAATCTTACTCTAACTAACTATTAAAAGGTTAATCCAAATCACATTCTAAATTAAAATGGGAACAGGAGAATATTAAGATACGACTCTTTAATATTTTTATATGTACCTATATAATTCGATCCATAAAAGCTTGTACCTACTCGTACAGCGAGAAAAAATAATTTTATATTGAACATAAAAATATATAACTACCTTTCAAAAGCTTCAAAACTCCTACTTGATTTTGGCCATAGCACACATACGAGTTGTTTCACCTTTTGTCCATTAGAAAACAAATTGATGTGAATATAAGAGTATTATTATTTATGTTACGCTGTAGAACATGAACTTAATCCCAATTACAGTACAGGGTTGGATTCACCGAGCCGCAGTGTGATAGGTCCATATAATTTGTAGCTTGAGTGCGATTCACACTCGGGATCTCCAGATTCGAATTCCGTAACGCTATCCACATTACCGTACTGCCAGACCACCATCATACTGCCGGAATATGTAGTTATAATTAAAATTACTTTTATATTTATTTACTTATTACTCTGCAGAATAAGATATTAATTTTAATTCATACGTAGGACTTATACAGCTTCTAGTGGAACCCAAACTACGTTTGCAGTATTTTTTTGTTAAAGTTGAAAGGTCTATAGTTCATGAAGGGCCAAAGCTGTCATGATGTTACAATTACCCGAAAAAATACTAATCATCTGTGGCGCTACAGCCCAAATCGGGCCCGGGCCTACCGGACACACCGAGCCGCAGTTTTTACACTGCCGTACTGCCGTTTTTCGTAGTCAAATGCTACATTATTTAAAACGTATAAGTGACTAGCTTATAGCGCCCGAGTGTGATAAATACATGTAACTGTATTTTATATTTTACGACAAATTACACATTGTCGACAAGCGGATTCGAACTGACGAACCTTGGTTCGGGTGACGTCACAGTATGTTAAGATATGTGTCTTAACACGCTCGGCCATCGCGCCTAAAAATTACTAATAAAAACTAAAATTAAATAATGCAGATTAAAAAAATGCTCAAGATAAAAATAACATTAAATATCTCTGTAAATGTGTAAATAATTACAGGCAACTTGTGGTCTATTTATTGATTTACCTGCTTGACGGAATTTAATTATATTTACATTAATATAGTGACACAAATAACATGTTTTTTTTGTATAGTATTTTCATGTTATCACCGTGTTAATTACCATTTTAATTATAATGTCTTTACACAAGGTCGCATAAAACACGGTCTGGTTACGCCTTTTAATTTTAAATAAACTAATTTATTTCATACCCTCGTATACATTAAATTAGAATAAATGTTTTATTACATATTTTCCTCCTTCTTTGTGTACTTAAACAGTAAAGAAATAATAAAAAACTTCTGTTGTGAATATAGTATTTTTATACGCAAAAGGGGTTAATTTACAATTTTATACACAAGATAAGATTTTAGCGAAAACGGTATATACTAAAACGGAATATTATTTCCTATTATTTGACAATCATCTTATGATTTTAATAAAGATTTATTTTTATACAAACATATCGGCCTCGGAAAATAGAAAGGCAGTTACAACACATACATATATACAGGATGTTATATTTTAATAGACCCAGCAAATATCTCGCTTATTTATCAACTTAGCAATTTCTTTCATATAACATGATTTAAACAGCAATATGAAAGCTAGTTAATGACGGATGTACATTCATGATATCATTTCCGGTTTATTAGTAATTAATATCAACTTTGAAATTTCAAATGGAACATACTATATTTTTTTACAAATTTGAAAAGTGCATCATGTGGATTGAAATAAAGCAATTGCTTTATTTCAATCCACAGTCATGGCTCACTATTCTCTTTCCGATTTGGTGTACAATAAAGTGGCCGCCATTTTACTTTTTAATAATGTAACATATGGATTATTTTACATGATTGTAAAGCAAATTTAATTAAGGAAGCAGGAAATTGCAAAACACTGATTTCCCATGTTAAAGTCCTACGACCGGCTGAGCGAGTCACCACTCTGTATATGTATATATATATCACGCTATATTCCATTAAATGGAGTAGCATGAATCTTTGAAACATTCACAAAACTTTCACTCCTCATATTCATCAAATAATCAATCTTCTTCAAACAATTTCATCCTGATACACCATACTCGCTTCAACCATATTCATAGTTTCATCCATACAAGCTCATTTATTCCTCACACTCGGAATCTTTCATCACGCAACAAACTTTCTATCACATTCACTCCTATACACCTATTTCATTAATCTTGATTTCCACATAATTGCAGTTAGATACTATGTTATAAGAACAGAAAATGAAACAAAAAGATAAGAAAGGATGGTAGTATCGCCCTACCCTTGTTTTTGTATGGTTCAATAAAGTAATTATCACATCTCCCCCTCATTTCATTTTCATAAAATCACCCTCCTTACTCCTCAAAGCAGGAACCCACTCAGCTACTATAGCCTCTATGAATAAAATTATGATATATTTATCCCTATTCTCACAGAAACTAAAGAGTAGTCTTCTAGCCATCGATTTAGTGTTCCAAGCTATATCTATTTCATTGCATTTGCAATTTCATAATCCAGTTAAACCCAAACATGAAGCATTAACCCATAACAAATCTAATAACTCTGCATAGTTTATAACTTCGTAAACAAATTATCAGACAAAAACCCTGTATAACTTATCATCCTGCGCGTTTAATCACAGAAGCCAAAATTGTATTTATGCATTGTGTTTCCATAGCAACTGGAATTAAAGCGACCACGCATGCAGCGTGCAGTAAATTGAATTGTTGATCACAAAGTGTCAAAGGACAAGTTACACTGACGCAGGTCACTTGCCTTGTAAACACAAACCGGATGTGTGGGATACTTTAGAAATTAGTTAATTCGATATTAACAACGTGGATGTGTAATTTAACGTAATAGTGTATAGTGTGCTATCTGTTACTAATTGTAACATTATCTAATCAGTTCTTCATATCATACCGTTATTTAATAGATAATGGGATATAAAAGTTGTATTTCACTTGCCATTTATCGAATTTCTATCAATTTTCATAAAACGACGAGAAAACTTAAATGAATAAATTGGACCAAATAAGATATATTAATTTATATTATGACAGAAACATTCTGATGACGCCTGGATTCGAACCAGGGATCTTCCGCATACCGGGCAGAGATGCTAACCGCTACACCACGTCACCTGTGTTCGAAATATGGCATCAACTGAATTTTTCTGTCACAGTGTCTAAGCGTAGCGGTTAGCATCTCTGCCCGGTATGCGGAAGATCCCTGGTTCGAATCCAGGCGTCATCAGAATTTTTCTGTCATAATATAAATTAACTTTAGTCAAAAACTACAGGTATAATTACCTTTAATAATCACACAACTTAATAATATTAGCTCTAAGATATATTACTTTAAACTGAATCTAAATTTGTACCTCTTGTAGTTGCAATAAAACAAGTGAAGGCAATGAGGTAAGTAAATAAATAAATAAATATATCATCACGCCTTTTGCCCATTACTGGGGTATGGCACTCTGCCCAAGTAGATCTCGGTAAGTGATATATTTTTTCGCGTGAAGTGCGGTTACCAGCCGTTACATCACGGCCCCCAAAGATATTAGTGGAGGAGGAGCCACAGGGGTAGATTTAAATTGGTGAAAATTGTTTGTCGGCTGTGGGGATCGAACCAGAGTTCTCAAGATCCATAGGCCGACTCGATACCACTGAGCCACCTACCCCATAATGAGGTAAGTCAAATAGAATAGTCAAATAAGTGATCTGTTTCAGTGTTAATTTGATCTAATCCAAATGGTATATAACCTTAAATAATGATCTTCATATTTTATTAATAGTTCAGTGGCAATGGCAAAGTATCACACTGTGAAATTAGGAATTCGAGTCAATGTTGCCTGATCAAAAATAACTGATTATTAAAACTTAAAACACATGAAAATTATCTCATTTGAGGAAAAAATATGGTCTTTTTACAAGAAATATATTTTTAGTATGTCCAACACTAGTTTTCTTTATTATTTAAAAACATTTATATACGAAAAGCACTTATATATGAAGTCGGATAAATTAGGAAACAATTTTCTATTTTATAAAATTACTTTAATATGCGAATCAAGAATTGGTGATGCAACTTTCTGACTTTAAATGGAAATCTGTTTTTTGTATTTTTTATGTGAAACGGAATTTTATTCTAAATTCAATTAATACAAATTTCACTATCCTCACAATAAAGGATTTTAAGAAAAATGCATATTAAATTAACATTCATTTCATTCAAATCGCAAAGGAATCAGCGTTTTTTTTTATAATAGCAACTTACAAAAATCGTTCCTAATTCCCATAACTAACAATTGTTTTTCGCTACATTAAGTGACTCAGTGGTATCGAGTCGGCCTGTGGATTTGACAACACGGGTTTGATTCCCACAGCCGACAAACAATTTTTACAATATTAAGTCTCTCCTCCACTATCACCTTTGGAGGCCGTGACTTGACGGCTGGTAACCGCACTTCACGCGATGTAATATATCACTTACCGAGATCTGCTACGGCAGAGTGCCATGCCCAGTAATAGGTAAAAGGCGTGATGATATATTTATTTATTTATATCTAAATCTACCCCTATGACTCCCACTCCACCAACATGTTTGGGGACTGTGCTTTGACTGCTGGTAACCGAACTTCACGCGAAGTAATATATCACTTACCGAGATCTGCTACGACAGAGTGCCACACTCAATAATGAGTAAAAGGTGTGATGATATATTTACTTATTTATATAAAATTACTCCTGTGATTATCCCACCGCTAATATATTTATAGGCCGTTATTCGACTGCTGATTTTACGCAAAAAATTATATCACTTACCAAAATCTGTTATAATAGAATGTCATATTAAAAAGTTACAAAATGGCAAGATAATATTTATTTATTTATACAAACAATAAATTTAATATATAATTTTTACATTAACATGAAAAAGGCGTCATAAAAAATATGTAATCAAACTCTCCTAAATTATGTTAAAGAAAAAATTACCTTTATGTTTTTTTTATTGCAACATTTTCCTGTGAAATTATGTAAGAATAGACAGTGCTAAAGAGGTCGCCATTTTTTATATGTCATTATCGAAGTTTAATAAAAATTCTAAAACATCATAACATACATATATTTAATTTTATTTTAACGAACAGTTTGTTTCAATTTGTTCTTAGAAAAAATATTTCCAATTTCGTTCAGAAATTTTAGGAAAATATTTTAGTCACAAATGGAAATCCTGGGAATATGACAGAAAAGAACTTTTATCTTACTTGACACTTAGATAGGAGATCTGTTAGCAACAACAACAATAACATTTGGTATCACGCAATTGTAGCTCAGTAAATATAACAAGAATTCGTTGTATTTTACTAATATTATAGTTGTTCTAATTACACTATAATCCCATAAGTTCACTATAGAAAAATGAATTGACGTTTTATTATCCAGAGTGACAAATAAAAATAACGGGAAGATAAAATTTAACTATCAACTCAACTATACGAGTAACTTATGTATCTGTTACAATTATAATGTATAAATAGAAGGGTTATTGTAGCACCTCAAAAGCGAGAGTTCAAAATTTAATATTCTTGACATAAAATAAATAAGCACATTAAAAACCTACACAATCTACCATAAATTTGTGCAAATGAATCTACAAATTGGAAGTCATGCTTACTGTGTTTATTCTCTATCCAAGCGAAAACTACTATTAACAATTTTATGACTAGTTGGACGCATAGAAGCCAATTACGTGACGTGCTTTTCCACTTTTAATTGATAATAAAAGACATGGAGTAGAAAATGACTATACAAAAAATGTTTATTTTAATAGATACTTAATAGAACTGTCCAATTAGCAGTCTAAAAGAATTTAAATAAATATTAAAAATAAGTACCGATAGCAAAAAACTTCTAAGTATCAGTTAATTTGAAAATCTGAATCGTACCAAGTGTACAAAAAAATACTTATCTGGCATATTTAAAATATAAATTTTATGAAAAAAACAATAAATGATAATTGCATTAATTATATACTTAAAAATAAAAGATCACCTGATTTTATCGATAAATTTTTATTTTGTACAATTCTTTTCTGGTTAACAACAAGCAGCAAGGGATTTTACCTCATATCACTTTGCTCGAGAGATTTTACTACAAACAAAAACATTGAGTTCTCGAATATAAAAATCTAGTGAAAATTTGCAAGTATGTATGCTATTTGGTAGGATTATGTCCTGAGACAAATAAGATAAAATAATACTGTATCAAACTAACAGCATAAACCAAAAATAAAAGAACTTGGGTCTAATTGACGCATATAATAATTATTTTTGTATTAACTGCGCGAAATGAATGTTTTCAGTGCTTGCGAATGTATTTTTGTTGGTGCGGCGTACCGTGTCAAAAAAGTCATTCAAACGCATTAAAAAACGTTTCGCGCACTAAATACAAACAATATGTTTTCTACAGTTTCATTTTAATTATAAATTTTAATTTAAATTTGTTAAATTCATTAATATTAAACAAGACAAATAAGGAAAATTGGCAGTTATTTATATTTTTTTCACTAAGGAAAAGTAATAGTTGTTTATAAATAATTATTATGATCAGTCAGGTTTAGAGCATTTTAAATGTTTGTTAATTGAAATGAGCTCTGATGAAAGCGATAGTGAAATTCCTACAGAAGTAGAGGAAACTGCAATCGCTGCAATTCATAATCTTTTACCTATTCGATCAAAGTAACAATATGAAAAAATATAATTTATTTCCCAATTGGTGCTTCACAAAGAAGGTAAATAAAATTACAGAAAATGTGACTTTGAAATATCTTCAAGAAAAATCTAATAAAGTTAAAGGTTTAATACTCTGGTCTACATTTTCAATACTTAAGTACACTCTAAATGTCAAAGATAATATTGATGTACACAAATTTCCAAAATTAATACCTTATTTGAATTATAAAACAATTGTATATCGAGCAAAAAATTTCAAAAATTTATGGAAGAAGTTGACAATATAATATATTTATTTATGAAGGTAAAATTGTTTGATAAATGTAAAATTGAAGTGCATATAAAGAGTTTATTATTTTAGGTTGTATTAATTATGGGCGTTGCCGGAGCCTGCAATGCGAAGAACTAGTCAAAATAATGATTGACGATATATAAGACATGAACACAGTTTTAGTTGTGCAAATACCTCATACCAAAACGCATTAAGAACGTACGAGTACTTTTAGAGTCACAAATTTGAAATGTATTGAATTACATAGAAAATATCTTGAATTACTGCCAAAACATGCAACAACCAAACGTGTATTCTTAAAATACAGGGGATGTTCCAAAAATAGAGATCAAATATTTAAAGGTGGATAATTACATGTCAAAACAATGAAAAATATTCGTATAAAAATATATATTAAAAATGAGTAGCTGTAACGACTATAATATTTTATTATACTGCAACATGGATACAACCATAGTATGCCGTAACAAAGAGAAACAGTCGCGGTTGTTTTTTAAATTTCAATAAAAAATTATCATAAATGTTCTGTCCTCCTTTAACTTCTATATAACTTTCCAATCGCCGTCTCATGGATTTACTACGTTCGAAAATTTCGGGTTTATTGAACATAAAATAAAAATATAATAAGTTTTATCAAATTAACACATTTTTATCACAGGATTTTACCTTAATACTATACTCTAATAACGGGCTTTTATCAGTATAAAACTATGCTTATTGAAAATTCCAATGTTTTGCATTATAATTGGTTGAAAACAGATCAAGGAAAGTTATCAACTATAATGACACATAGCTTTTTATTTTTCCGAATAAATTTATAATTATCATGAAACCTTATTACTTAGCAATTTGACAAAAAAAACTGTATTAATAAAATTACGACACCATCGATGGTATATATATTTGTGTTTTAGAATGTAATTCGTACCTAACCTAAATGATGTCAGAAATTAGTTTTTAGGTTTCTCAAACTTCGAAATGAAAAATGTCATTTGTTAATCGAATCGAAATAAGTGAAACAATTTTCACACTTTTGTACCATGTAATTAATCCTAGTTTTGTTGTTTACTTTATGTTTTCTAAAACAATCTGATATACACAGGTGTGTAGAACACATTTTTTGTTCTTAGTTTTTAAAATAAATAGCTCACACTTATACGAGTAGTATGCTGTAATATTTACTAAGAAAATAATGCTTTAATTAAATAACACTAGAAATAAGTAATATTAAAACGTTGACAGAACGCTATGTTTACGCTATGTAAACACAAACATATAATACTGGGTAGAGGTTCGAATAATTGCTGCTTGAACATTGGCATCTATATTAGCAACACAATAAAATTATCACGCAATAAAATTATATTAAAAAATATATATAAATATTTCAATAATGTAACAGTTACTTGATAGTAACAGTATTCCAAATATCTGAAGATATTATCATGCGTATCTCTATGGTCGCATTTGACATCGCCAATCTGTATATTTTTATTAAACAAATTTAAATTTACTGCTAAAATTAGATATTAGCTTTGAGGATTTCTCAAATTATTTAAGTATTGCACAGCTCTGATTTTCAACAAGATAGTTTATATACGAACATAATAATATAATAGTATATTATGTAATAAGTTTTATAAATGAATAGCAAAAGAGTTTATAAAACCCGTCACATACTATACTTTTACTAAGACTGTAAATTAAGACAACAACAAATAATGTAAAGTTTTATGAATTATTTAGAAGGTAAGGTTAAGTTACAATGACAGAGGCAGGAAACTAACTTTAACATGTCAATTGTTATATTCGAACCGTGACTAAAACGTTTGAAGCCACAACTTGTCAATTTGTGATTAAGATGGTATTTAGTGCCATGGAAACCAGTACGTTAAATTTAATGTTAATAGTAGAAAGAGTAGAAAAATACATATTTAAATTAAGTAAAATATATAAATAGATATAATTCTTAATTAATCTATTACCCGATTATATATTAAATAATAACATGGTACGTCTCCTACAGGCACTTTAATGGGCTATAATGTAGTTTAAAGCATCAATATAGCTCGTGTTTGGAAATCAATATTCAAAATTATTTGCGCAGACATTTCAACCTGTAGCTCACCCTCCATATAATCTCTGCATATAATGGTACATTTAACTGATAATCATGTAATTCTCACTTGTAGCGCAGCCACTATATCTATGTGCTATAATATCACTCTCAGCAGTTTCTATGTAACATGTACGTTCGTATATTATTGTTGTTTATTTATCGCAACACTGAAGATGTATAGATTTTGTACTCGTAAAATAAATAAATAAACATATCATCACGCCTTTTACCCATTACTGGATGTGGTACTCTGCCGTAGCAGATATCGATAAGTGATATATTTCTTCGCGTAAAGTGCGGTTACCAGCCGTCGAATTACGGCCCTCTAAGATCTTAGTAGAGAGGGAGCCACAGGAGTAGATTTAATTTGGTGAAAATTGTTTGTCGACTGTGGGGATCGAACCAGGGTTCTCAAGATCCACAGGCCGACTCGATACCATTGAGCTGAGCCACCTACCCTTTATTTTGTACTCGTATAACGTCAAATTGTTCGAGTAGCGCTATCTCAAAGCAACGAAGTTAAAAAAATACTAATTTGGCTTGAGAAAAACTAAAACTAGAATTAAATGTCACTAAATATTCATAAACATCCACAAAACACTGAAAATATTTTACCACTACAGAAGCCCGCTCTCGACTAAAAACTCGAATAACCGTTGCAAACTGATTAATAACATGTGCTGGTAACATGTTCCGTAACATTTAAATATTTTTATTTAAAATCAATAATCATAACTACTAAATATAACATACAGATCATACAACTTTTGGATTTTTTCGATAATAACAAATTTACCCGTTTTGCGATTTTTATTTACCTAGAAAAATACAGGATTATTTATAACTGCAGATATTTACTTTACCTGAAATTGACAGAAAAATCTACATTTGTCTGACCTTTAAGACTCAGGAAAACTTTGCTTTGCATCCTAGGCAGGAAAATAACGTATAGGCCTAGGCAGGTAATGAAAGAAACGTGAGTGTCTAGTTACTTAGGAACATAAAATACTGACTGAATATGTAAGTTAAATATATCTTTTAATTTAAATTAATTTAAAATATTTGTTATTTGTTTATAAGTTTCAGGTAAATTGTTATACGTAACACGTCGGTAAAACGTCATACAGCATTCGTAAGCTGTTTCAAGTCTCACTCGCTCGGCATGAAACTATCTACTCATCCTGTAATTGAACGCTTTCCTGACTTTTTATGTAAATATCTATTAACGGTATATATTTGTATTACTTAATGTATTGATCATGAATGAGAAATATCTTTTTTTTAATTAGTTTAATTAAAAATAGATAATTTTCTCAAAGACCACATTTTTTGTAGCACAAAATATAAAGAAAGTGAAAGTCAAAGAGAAATAAGTATTGAGATAGATGAAGACATTGAAGACGTTCCAAAAGAAATAAATGATCTTGCATGTAATGCTAGAGAATATCTAATAACTGTATGAAGACACATATAATACATACAGAAAATGGTGTTTAAATATTTCTTTTGAATTTTGTTTTAATGTGACATTGACAGCAGTCCAATTTTGCATTTTTATCGTACTAGTCCAATAAAGTACCCGATTATGGACAGTAAACAGTGTCGTAAAACAAGGTAATATGATGCAGTCGAACATAAACATAATTTTTCCTATACCTTGGTCTCTGTTGGGATCTTTAACTGCATTATTGCTGTGTATATTGTTCGTATATTGTGTCTTCATTATATATATATTTTTTTTAATATTTTTCTTGACGATATCTATACATGTTTTGTACTGTGTCTCCAGAAATAAAATTATTATTATTATTATTATTATTAAGGCTACTGGGCACCTATTCTGTAAAATAAAGACAAGAGATAGCTCTATAACTATGACGACAGTGCCAGTTGCTATATTACAGAATAAGGACTGTTTCTATTTTGATATTTCTTATTTTGGTACGTAAAAGTTTAATTTTTTTAGATTAACAACAATATTTGAAGCAATGTATACGTGTTTCTGAATGCTCTTCTAGAGATAATAGGTTGTCTTTTAGGTTTTGTCTTTAATTTTAATTGTATTTTTTCTTAATTAGTTTAGTGTATTACAATATTTAAAAATAATTTAAATAACTAATTATATAATTTTCAGCCATTTTTCTTTTAATAAAATTGTTGAACTTGACACTGTCTTTTTGTTTAAATTTCATAGATTTTCGCTCATTTCTATCATAAAGTAAGAAAAACTAATTTTATTTGCTGATTTAGATGCAAAATTTTATGATCTTTTCATTTTATTTGAAGTTTTTTTTGCTAGAATAATTAGGAAATCAGGAAATTATAAAATTATTTTAAATGTCCTATAATCGAGAGCTGCAGTCACCACCCTGTATAAAAAAATATGTTTAGTAATTGTATTTTTTACCCCCTGCATAACATGATATGACTTATAAAGATATTTTCGTCAACATATTTTTAATTATCAAATTATAAAAAATTCTATTATCTTTAGTTTTAAATTATTATTTCCTCTAGAATCCATAAACCACATTCACTTACTTACTAAGCGCATTATCAAAAAAGCCTTTCAAACAAGAAAGAAAAACAAAATCCTTCTTGCCCAATTATCCTGCTTTAACGGTCTTCCAAAAATCCTTTTCCAAATTCTCCAGAAAGCTCTCCAAGCCAGACATTAAAATCATTGAAGATGTCAGACAATATAAAATACCATATAAAGCATACAAATTGGATGGGTAGTCAAACAAACATCCCGTCTGGCAAATAATAAACAAACGTCGAGCTATCGAATAAACACACATACAAAATAGGCACGACAGACGGAAAGAGGGGTTTATAAACGACGGATGCGGGATACCAGAGAAGAGATGGAGCAATGGCGGGAAAAGGTCAGTAGCGGAGAGTTCGAGAGGGCAAAAGCACCAGCAGTTGATACAAAAATATTGATTGTTTTCTTGTTAATGCGCAAACAGATACCGATAGAATTACTTTTATTACAAGAACTAAAAGTTAATCTGTCTAAAACGTAATTCTTCTTTTTTAAGTAGTGATGAAGTGGCTCAGTGGTTTCGAGTCAACCTGTGAATTTGAGAACTTGAGTTTGATTCCCATAGCTGGCAAACAATTTTTAGAGGCCGTGATTTGACAACTGGTAACCGCATTTCGTGCGCAAATATATATCACTTACCGAGATCTGCTATGGCAGAGTACCACGCCCTATAGAGTAAAATGCGTGATATATTTATTTATTTATTTTATAAACTTGAATATATGTCAAATGATAGATCAGTGTATTGGTTAAATTGATGATGAGAGATTGTGTGGGCGACCTAGAAATAAATAAATGAATATAATTGAATATTTGTTGCAAGAACGAAAGATTCCGATTGGGAGAAATGAACTAACTTGTAAAAAAGGAATTTTGAATGTTGACGAGGCGAAAGTAATGAGCCAGAATAGAAATATTTATCAGCAATAAATGGTGGATTGAATCTTTATTGTACTTTTGAAACAAGAGTATTATATAGTTTCTGTTGCCAATCAGTCTTCAATAATTTTACAGTAAAATACTTAAAACAAAAATAGTACACGAGTATAAAAGAGTTTTGTGTACTTCAGTTTAAACCAGATATCTTTAAAATAAGTTGGAAACGTTTAACGATTTTACAGCATAAAATATATGACAATAAATATTAAAGTTATTTGAAAATAATATGTATATTATAAGATAGATATATTACAGATATAGTAAAAAATCAAGGCAATGTATACATTTCCTAAGCAATGTACAAAATTGCAAAAGCAAAATTGTCTTATTTTTCAATAATTTTTACTTCCTTGTACGAAGTAAAGGAAGTATTGTAATCGCAAAAATTTTCGGTTCTCAGATTTCAGTGGAAATACGCATTTTGGCCCTCCCTGAGTCCATTTTGACTAATTTCGTCGTGACGTCTGTACATACGTACGTACGTACGTACGAATGTATCTCGCATAACTCAAAAACGGTAAGCTGTAGAAAATTAAAATTTTATATTCAGGACTGTTATAACATCTAGTTGTGCACCTCCCTTTTTGGTCATTATATAACTTCCGGAAGTGGTACTTTACTTGAAGCCTATAATAGATTTTCATGAAAAACTATATTCAAATATAATTTAAAACTTTCCAAATTTGTTATATAAAACTACTATATCAATAAAATAACATAATAGATTGTGGTTAAAATACACTAACTGGAAGTAACACATTACATGAAGCTGCTAACAGTTTTCCTTGAAAAAAATGGTATTATTTTAATTTTAAAAATAAATGCTTCAAACAAAAGTTTTAGATTAAATTCTGCGTCTAGCACATTAAGAATTTTTAAATTAGCCATTTGCATAAGCGAGATATCTAAATTTAAATATTATATATTTTTAGTTTTTTTTTTAAATTAAGTTTGCTATGGATCAGAACAAAAAATAAAAAATAAAAGATTTTATGTCAAATATGTGCAATTAAAAAAATATCTATAGTTTAATACGCGTACAAGGAAGTCATGTGATATCCACATCAGATATTTTATACACATTTTTAGTGAGTTTCGCTTCGCTCGCACTTCTAACCAACACATCCTAAGTCCGTAAAACACATGCTCCATATACGCAAGTTGTAATATTCGATTTTATCTCAAATTATTCTTAAACTAATACATTCATTTGAAAATTGAATGTGTTCTTAGCAAGGCTCGCTTCGCTCATGTTTTAAATAAACAAACCTTAAACCCGTATAACGCAAATATTGTTCGTGTTTGACAAAATTTGTATGATTTAATACTGCATTTCACACTTTACCGGTGACGGATAGAAATATTCGGTGAATTTTTGAGGAGTTTATGCTTTCCTATTATAATAAAACAGCGTAATGCATTACTTTTTAGAATTCCAAGTTTTTTGGACTAATTCTTTCCTTGAACCATTTCAAAACTTCCAAGTAGTAAATCTGATTAACAGTTTGTTCAAGAAGTAAAAAATTGTTGCGTTAGAACATTAAAAGTACGATTACAGATCATTTCACAGATTTACTTTAAAGAGTAAAAGAGACGAATAAGTGTCAAATATACCAAGGAAATTATTTTTAGGGTGAAAACAGTTAAGTTTAAGATTCATTTTTGAGTTCTAGAATTGAATTCTTCGAAGATAATATTTAATTTAAAAATTGGCTGTTGTTCTCTCTGATTTTATAACCGAACCTAGCGATGTGACATGATCTGCATATGTATCTCTATCCTATAATTTAAATCAAACAATTTTTCTGCTTGACATTTAATTCCTCCCTTTAAAATGTTTCCAGTCGGCGTGCATGCGGTAGGGAACAGAAAAAGGGCCGCGATGCCGAACGCATGGATAAACAGCTTAACAAACGAACGAAATTGAAATTCGGCTGCGCGGTTGACTGGCCAGTGGAAGTGAAATAATGTTTTAAAAACCAGCAGATAACTGCCCGTGCTCGGAATGCGCACATATGCCACTACGCAGTTGTGAAAATGCTGACTTACCAAGCTGGTATTTGATTAGCAGGAGTTTGAATCAGAGTGGCTCGTGGTTTGCCAATAGGGAATAATTTGGTGTAAATATTTACGCGAAATCTACTTTGAAAGAGTGGTCAGCATTCAAATATAAGTTGCAAATACAATATAAACAAAAACTATACGATAATATGGGTTTGTGATGCGAGCATCAAAGGGGACGACGACTGCTCGTCAATACATTCGTGCTCCATTCAGATAGTTCTACTATCCATATATATTTTGACAAATCTTGACTCAAACTTGACAACATTTTGTAGTTAACCAATATAAAAATAATCAACAATTCCATTTTGAAAATATTCGGAATGTTTTAATAATGGATGGCGTATTCGACAAATATATAGTAAAGACGAACATTCGTTTAAACTTGACTGAAAAAGATAAACTGAGTTCCTTGTTCCGCTGCCGACGTTATATAATCTGACTGTTCATTTTCGTAATTATTTAAAAAATTGCATATTGAATAGAATATAATAAATTATTAAAATTTTATCACATTTTATGTTTACCTTAGGTTCTTAATCCAAAATCAAACATCCTGATCTCAGGCAGAAACTGGAGCTAAATATGAAATATCTAATATTTCGACATAACTCGAGATTAACAAAATATCTCGAAACTCGTTCATCATGTCAGACACTTACACTGAATGTATTTAAAAAATGACAGCTGGACAGTAGATCAGGTCGTTTGGTTTAATATATGTAGAATAACGATAAACATCATTTTGATACTAAAATACGTTTGATTTTTGTTTCCTACTATAGATAGTAGTACTATTCAGTCAGGGTAGGATTAAGGCAATCGGCAACCTGGAGCCAAATTAATCATTGGGCCCCTTCCCCCATACTTTTGAAACTGAACTTTGTTTTAAAAAAGTCCGCTTGATATATAAATATATTTATTAAATAATAATATTGAACAAAAATATTAATCGTAATTAAAATTAATATAAAATTGAGAATACTGTCCAAAATAATTGAAATGAAAAAAAATTTTACTCGGAAAGTGGACAGGAATAAATCAAAATCAATGTTGATATGTTAACGTTTCTGTCTATTTAAGACCACCATCAGCACTATTCTTAAAAGTTGCTAGTTTCTTGTTGACCTTGGATCAGGTCTTTAGCAGATGATAGGCATTAAAGCGGATTAAATTGAATTTGTGGTTGTTGAAATAAAACAATTTAACGTACGTACGTTGATTGTAGGTAAATGTGGCAGAAAATGTATGCGACACTATGACACCAAAATATCTTATGACTATACGTATGAGTTGTTTGAAGTGCAGTGCGTCGATGTGAGCCACAGAACTGAACACAGTGATGCCATAGGCACATTGTTCGCGACTCCGTTGTCGTTCCTATGTCCTATGTGTGGCGCAGTGGAAAATAAATGGCAGTAGAGTACGGAATTTTGTCTCTACTATAAGTTGTAGGATATCAAAATTAAATATTTTATTAATTATAATATAAATATAATTAGTATAATAATTTTTTTAAATAGTGATGTTTTGATAAATAGAAATCCGCTAGACGGGGCCCCTAAACGTCGGGGGCCCTGGAACCATGTATCCATGGTTCCGTGGTTTATCCGGCCCTGTATTCAGTCAATATTTGAGTTGTCAACAGCAAAATTTATAGTAAATTATTAAATGAAATTTTTATTTATTTATCACTCTGCGTAACAAGAACTTACTCCCAAATATATTACAGGAAGCCCACAAGCTTATAGCTGAATTATAATTATATATTATGGGGTAGGTTAGTCAGTGGAATCGAGTCGGCCTGTGGATCTTGAGAACCTTGGTTCGATCCCCACAGCCGACAAACAATTTTCACCAATTTAAATCTACCCCTGTAGCTCTCCCTCCACTAATATCTTTGGGGGCCGTGATTTGACGGCTGGTAACAGCACTTCACGCGAAAAAATATGTCACTTACCGAAATCTGTCTCGGCAGAGTGCCACACCCAGTAGTGGCTACAAGGCGTGATGATATATTTATTTATTTTTATAAACACTCAGACAATTGTATTTTTTATATAAGTTGAAGTTAGATTTAAACGCACGACTCTTGTTAACCCAAGTTTTACATCACTTTTATCGACTGGGCTACGATTGCATGTAATATAGCTAATGAAATAATTTGGATAAAAACAGTAGATTATCATTTTAAAAAACTGACAAGTCATAAAAATCTGTTGGCTTTTATGCAGTAGCTAGTTTCATGCAACGTTTCAATGAAAATACATACTTTCAACCGCAGTGTGGTGGTAATGATAATGAGAATAAAACTAGAGAATGTACTCACAGCACATGTTCTAACTCCGCAGCAACATCAAGTAAAAGTGGAGACACCATTATATGAAGGAAAAAGGAAAAATAATAAATGTACTTTTATATATGAGAACCCACCTTCAACCTTTAGTGAGATACTAGAAAAAGAAAGAAATCGAACATTCAATTCACTTTATGTTGATAATAAATTGAAAATGGTTTAATGTTATATTTGATCTTCAAGTTTATTGTACTCTTCCATTTGATAAAAGAAGTGTAATAATAAAATTATTTTCATTTATTTTATTTTATTAACTTTACGAGAACTAGAGCTTTTTTAACTTATTTTATCTTTACTTTATCGCAATTCAGAAATTAACTGGAACTATTTATTACTTTTATAAATAGTTATAGTATGACTATTTAATTAGATATTAAATCATACAAATACGGCTGTCAATATAAATGACATATTAAGGAAAACTGCACTACTAAAGAAAAATATAGTGCAATATCAGTAATCTTAGTTTAATTTTAAATTTTTATTCAGTAGGCTGAGGTCGACCTCGAAACCTCCAAAAGCACAAATCATCGACTTGTGGTACAATGTACAAAACATGATTTATTTATATCTGTCAGTTATATTTTCAACATTTTTCACGAAAATAACAATGTAGTATTTCGTGTGTTATTGCATTGTCATAGTTTTAAAATGACGTAGTTATCAAACTATTTGACATGGCGTATATCAATCAATAAGAGTTTGTTATTTTCTATAAATATGTTTCAAAGTTTTCTGCAAAAGAAATAAAAAGCTCATAAAATTGCATCTTATTTATATTACTCACGAACGGTGTATTTATAAATTAGTTATGAAAGCGAATTGAAATACATAATCAATTACAGAATTATATTTAATTTACTAGTACGTATTATTTCCGTTTTTACGAAGCTAATTGCAGGTTAAAACAAAAGAAAAATGCGTAGCAACTTATGTTTACTCAGAAATTATAGAAATAACGAAATGGACCATTTACAATTTTGTCATCAATCACGCATGTTTCTGACGTTTAATGACGTTTTATTTTTCAGAACTGGGTCATATACAAATACACAGAAATGCGTGTATGTGTGTGAGTGGAGCTATTATATTTTGCATCGAACAGCGGAGGGCGGCGGCCATGACACATGCCTCCTCTGATTTGAATTAACGATTTATTTTCTATGCCATGTTATCTGTACAGTGAACGTGGTAATTTGAACACAATTGTTTCCGGTACTACTCGTTTTTGCGATAAGAGCTGCTTTGAATTTTTTAACACCTTAGTATTTGAAATGCAAACTGGTTTAGTTAAAATTGTACGCAGTTGGAATTGTTATTAATAATTTAAATAATGTTCAAATGGTTTAGAAAGCAGATTACAAGCACGCAAGATTTGAATTTAATTTAGAAATTTTAAATATTTAACCATTACGTTTCTATGTATAGACTATATTAAATCGCTTAACATTCACGTCAGTTTACAACGCTACAAACAAAATGTAGTTTTATAATTTTTTTTTTTTGAAATTTTGAGAAAAAGGTATTATCTACATATGTTAAATGACTATGGTCAGTTTTTTAATTGACAACCTGTATATTAATTATAACCTCATGGAAAATTTCAACTTTTATAGGTAGCTTTCCCACATGGGTCTTCTTCCGGGACTACAAAATTATAACAAATTAAAATACAGAAAATTTAGAAAAAACAGTTTGCATTTTTGTGAAAGTCCCTAAACAGAGCCATTTGGGAAACAAAATTGGTAGACGGTATGAGCAGAAATTAAAACCGCCAAGTTAAAAAGCTAACTATTTTATCATCGTTATCAATACAGGGTGTTTCAAAATTATTGAATATATATATATATATATATAAATTTTTCGTGCTACTGGTCTGATAAGTTACAGTAATGAATAAAAGTTAGTAAACATTAAACAGTGTTACACAATTTTAATTAAAATAAATTAATTTTTATTCAGTACTGTAACCTATCAGCCTTGAAAAATGTTTGCTTCAAGTATTGTGAATTATGTTTGCAAATTTCTAAAAAATTATTATTGCGTTGTTTTCAATACATCAAATAATATATACTCTTTATTTTTTTTTTCAATAATTTTGAAACATACTGTATTGATAACGATGATAAAATAGTTAGCTTTTTAACTTGGCGGTTTTAATTTCTGCTCTTACCGTCTACCGATTTTGTTTCCCAAATGGCTCTCTTTAGGGACGTTCACGTAAATACAAACTGTTTTTTCTACATTTTCTGTATTTTAATTTGTTATAATTCCCTGAAGAAGACCCATGTGGGAAAGCAACCTATAAAAGTTGAAATTTTCCATGAACTTATAATTAATATACACGATGTGAATTAAAAAACTGGCCATAGTCATTTTAACATAGATAATACATTTTTCTCAAAATTTCAAAAATAAAATTACTTCAATCAATTTAATTCTGTATCTAAGTTTGAATTTGTACATTTCATATCTGAAAAAATTTAGTTTAAATTTATTTGAAAATATATACATTATTGAAAGTCATGGATTTCAAAAATAAAATACAAACAAGTTTATGACATGGGAACTATTAAAATAGTTTGTATATGTTATATTTGGTCCAAAGCAGTGGCGACGTGTCCATGAAAGCAAGAGAAACTGCGCTAGACCACATGGCATACATAACATCCCGCTATATCCCATTAAACTTGACTTGGTGATGCATTAACTTACATGACCTTAGAGAGAAAACTTGAAAATGTTGGGCACTCAAAGATTCATCAATTTTCAACCAGATTCAACCGAGTTATGAATATTTGGCATTTTTGGTGCATTTTCAAGTAGTGCTTTTTTATCCGAGTATATTTTCGGTCCAATATGTTATTTACACCAGTTTTAGAACCTAAATAATATCGGTTTGGTTACGTTTTCGATTACAGAATCAATAACATTTTTGTTTCAGTTTTCATATTTCAAATAAAAAATATCGGTTTCCGTTTTCGGTTATAGTTTCATAAAAAGGTAAATATCGGTGCGGTTTTCAGTTACGATTTCGTTACGGTTCGGGTCCCTGCTTGAAACAACATTAAAGATCATTTCTTTCAGTAATTAAATGTCAAAAATTAACTTTGTTGCAGAGTTCAATTCTGAACAAAATTTCGTTGATATTTTTTTGTATAAAATTATTTGAGAACTTACAAGTAAGGAATACCTGAATCCAACGTTAAACGTATATGGCCAGTTTTTGTTAGGGCCAGTTCTACAAACTATAATAGCAGAATTGTTACAATAACTGACAACTGGTTAGTTGTATGATAACAGGTTATGCAAACAATTCACTTATATTTTTAACAAGGTGTTAGTTTGACAGAAAGTTACGTAACTGAACATTGTACAACTGACCCTAAAGTTGTATAAATGATCAAAATAAAAGTTTCATAAATAGAGAAGTTGTCGAAGATGACCAACAGGACTAAAATGTTTGAGAAAGTTGAAAGAGGAATGAACTGGCCAAGGATAAGAGAGTAATACACTATTGTTAGAGCGAAAGGTTGTCGATAACAATAGTTTAAATCAAGGACATTCAAGAAAATAGGAAAGGTTGTAAAATATCTCGGAATCGTAAACAACGAGATCGCATATGTCGGCCATCACAATATTACAGAAACTGCTTCTCTGTTAACACAATAATGATACTAGAACTGCCAGTGAATTAATGTGAAATAATACAGGTAAAAATAGATTCAAGACTAAAATAAAATGTAATATCTCTGTTAATTTGAATCGTCTTGGACATATAGAGAAAACATAATGGAATCCAAAGCAACCAAACATAACGTATTATTTGTATATAAAGACAATGGCAACGAGATTTTAACGCTAGATCTCTTGCATGATAGATGGTATACTATATCCTGAATTATAGTAAATTCTACGGAAAGTCTTAATAGGTAGGTTGGAATCTTACACAGCAACTAGTACAGTAAATACTAGTACGATTTGTATTTAGGGACATTTTGTAATGGTCTCAGTTGGGCAATCGATATAAGTAGGCATTTGTTCTAATTAGCATTTCAAAATTTACAGTTATAGTAACAATACAATAAAATAAATATAACATCACGCCTTTTACCCATTACTGAGTGTACACTAAAAATGTTCGCTAGGAATGAAATATCCTGGTATTTTCGAATTTCAAAATAGTTATTTGTGTATTAAGATCGTAAAGTGGTTCTTTGTTACTCGAACACAGTAATTGCAGCGCGAACCGAAGGCGAGAGCTGCAATAATGTAAAAGGAACAAAGACACTTTACGCTCGTGATACGCACATAATTTTTTGTACGATTGCATATTAAATTATTTTTTAAAAACGTATACGTACTTAGAATAAATTCGTTTTGTCAACTGTCAATATGACAAGTTTCTGTTTTGTTTGTATGCCTGGTAACTATTGAAATAAGAGCGCATATAATTTTTTTTCGCGCGTTGCCATTGGAAACGTGCACATTTAACATCTTTCCAATGGCAACGCGCGACAAAGATACTTTTCGATTGTTCCACAGAAAACGTCAACTTTACTATGACAAATGAGAGCGTAATTGTCAACTTTTCAAAGCAATCGTAGAAATATTTTTTTTTAGTTCTATAATCAGTATATAAAATTATATATGTCATTGAAGTTTCGTGCAGAGGTATAGAAACAGCCTGTATATCCCGGTAATACAAATTCTTGTATGACAAAATGAACTTGTTTCTTTAAATTTCTATGTAAATGTTATATTGCAAAGCAATGTATTTTAAAAGTATCAGAATATGTCTCTGTTCTTTAAAATATTTCATACCTACGGATAATAATACTGTATTAATAGTAAGCTGCTTTTCTCCTCCTTCCGTCCTTCACTATATTTCTGGAAGTTCTATACATACTATACAAGTATATATTTTTTGACTAACCAAAGACCGCAGCTGTAGTAATAAATAAATATTTTAATCAATTAATCACCACGATTTGTCAGTATTCATAAATTTATATCTTTGTTATTTTTCCTAACTAAATGAAAAGTAATTTCTTTCTGCAGCTCCCAATATTTAAATCACGCTGTTAAGTGAACATAATTTATTGTCTGTTCAGGTCAAGACCGCCCAGTTTCGAATCAGTTCCAAGAGCTCGACACGAACAACATGAGCCACGACTCTTCGTGATCGTGATCATGACATACTTGGCGAACTGCTGTAGTGTTGTATCTAACAAGGACGAAGGACGCTTTTTGTCCCAACTTCTCCTATTCTGCTTGTACTTCGTGATATGCTTTGTAGTTTGTAACTATTGTACTGAAAATTCTAACTAAAAAATGTACAGACTTTTTGTTTGTTTGAAGGAGTTGCTTTAAAGTTTAAAGGGTTGTAGTTTGCATGGATTCATATCGAAGTTTGATTTCTTCAGATTTATTTTGTTCTATTAATTAGAGCATCTTATTTTTCAGGGTATTTGTGCAACATTTTGTAATTAAACAAGAATTTGTTTAATTCAAATTATCCAAGTTTATACAATAAGATTACTCCTCTTCATCTTTCTTGAAATATTAATTTGTTGTACGAAAGAAATTATTCATTTGAAATTTTTAACATTCATTTCCATAACATTTATCACAAACAATTCTAATCATGAACTTTAAATTAAATTTGAAACTACGGGCACCATGGACGAATTCAAATTAAAAATATCATCAGTCTCTATATAAAAAATTACTATTAATATTTTCTATCTTTTATAACAAATGTAGAAAAAAATATTTTTTCTACCAACATCAATGTTAGTATTTCATTAGGTACATTCGTAGATATCTAATTGGGATGTAGTGAGTCATTTCGCTAAAATAGTTATTATTGTTATGGCAAAAATAAATTAATCATCATAAATAACAAAGATTGGATATTATTGTTATGATGGCAATAAATTAATGTTTAATTTAACCTAAATTACATTTGTTTTAATAATTTGAAATAAAATTTTATATTTCAGTATATTATAAAAACAAACTCAATTCTCTGATAAAAATTACTTTCTTTAACATTATTATTTTTCCGGATAGAATCTTTGTCGGAATTTGGATAAATAAATAAACTCTTATGGATAATTCGTGAAAGTTTTGGTAATTTAATTTGTCCTGTCCTGTTCTGATCATTAGCAATTAGTAATTAAATTGTATATAGAGTGTTTCAAGACTAGTGTAATGAAATTTAATATTCCTGAGATCATTTTGAATGAATAATGTTATATGGACTTAAGACCTATATTTTTTGATTGTCAAAATACAAAAAGTCAAAGTTTAATAATTAGCAGCAAATTTTTAAAAAAAAATATCAACTTGAAATTGAACAAATTCGGGAAAAAAACTCATTATAGGCTACAAAATATAAAATAACACCATCAAACGCATAAATTAAATAAATGAAATATGGGATAAGAAAACATTTATAATTTTTTTCTTCATTAAATGTACAAAATATTCACCTTGAACTTGAATACACGCTTGACATCAACGAATCAATGAATCATAAACTCAATACATAATATTTTAACAGTTTCGAATGGCAGTAAATGCATTATTTATAATTCTTTCAAATAGCTGTTCACGCGCGTATTTATTCCTACATTTGTAAACTTTTTATTTCACATAGCACTAAAATCTATACATCAATACACAAAAACAATTCATTGTGAAACAAATAAGTGCAAAATATTAAATCAAATCAAGATTTAAACGTTAAAGTATCTTGATTACAAAATTTAAAAATTTTCTGATTTATTAATACAACTTTAACCTGTTGTATTTCGGTAACCAAAGGGAATAGGATGTTTTCTTGACATCCTATTCCCTTTGGTGCAATTTTAATATTGTGAAAATTGTTTCTTAGCTGCAGATTCTTAAATCCACAGCCTGACTCGATACCAATGAGCCACCTACCCCAGTGGCCGCGGAAGTGGGGTTGCAGGGGTTGCGGTTGCAACCCATGATCATTTTTGGGGGTTGCGCCGCAATTCCTGTTCAGGACTATACTATAGCAATAAATTAATAATCCATTACAAATTATATTAAGTCAGCATGTATACATATTAACAATAGTTTTTTTACAAACAAAAATAATAAATTTATTCCTTATGTCATTCAATTATTCTAATTATTTTGACTTGGAACCGTACTTACAAAAACGACTGTTTCATTTAGTTTTTCTTCATATACACAAAATTAAAACATTGAACATTGATTTAAATAAGGTGATGAAAATATTCATCAATAAAACCGCAGAGCAAATGACAGTTATCGGAGCAATAGAGTAAAATTGTCTTTTTCAATTTATACGGATGTAAAATTTTTATAAAACTGTTACGTTAATTGACAAAAAAAATTATATTATTAATATAATTTATCTCACCTAATTTTTCATTTTAATTACCTAAATTTATCTGTGTTCTATTTTTACTCCGGTCAAATAATTTTCGCAACCCCTTTCGAAAAAAGGTTCCGCGGTCTCTGACCTACCCTTAACAAAATAATGGTATTTCTGTAACAAGTTTTATAAATGTCTCTTTAGTTACGAGTATATTGGTATATTCAACTACTAAGCAGGGATGTGCGTGTAGTCTACTGCAAGTAATCTACGCCATTCTCTACGTGTAAACAATCATGTAGTCTACGTCTTCATTTTTCATGTAAACAATGTAGACTATGTAGACAATGAAAACACCTGTGTTCACTTAAGTCAGATTCGAAATTTTATCCCTAGAACTAGGGAATTTTAAATGTTGTTAGAGATTTTTATTTGTATTCTAGGGATTACATGAAAAAAAAATTAGTTGTGCAGGGAAAAACGTTCAAAATTTGTCAACTGGTTACTGTTAAAAATAGCGCCAAAGAAAACTCCGTCTGGTGAGATGGCGCGTTGATCGATTTTAAAAATATGACAGTTCGCCCAAGACCCAAGACAGACATTCGTCTAGTAATGTACGAGCACTTGCTTTATTAGTTTTATTATATAAAGACCGATAATGACCCGAGCTCACGAATACGAATACATGTAATAGTTGCAAAGGAATAAATTTAGGTTATGTTGAATATTACAACTTTCAGATGCATTGTCTACAATGTTTACATTGTCTACGTCGCTAGAATTGTCGACGTATTGTCTACGTGTAGATGTATACAATTAAAGATTACACGTAGATGCACATCTCTGCTACTAAGAGATGGCATAGATCACGCTGTGTCAAACTTGTGACAAAGATACACTTTTAGTTGGTCTCCATAAGCTTAGCATAGCTGTCACTTATTATTTTTCTTTTATTTTGTGTTTGTTAATGTTATTAATTTATATAAAATATAGTACTGTGTTGTCCTTAGTTGTAGTTTTAGTATTAGTTTTATTTATAATTTAACTTTTAGGTACAAATTTAAGTATATAGGTCACAGGTTCTTTTAATAAAGTAGATTTATCTAGCTGAAATTAGTTCTTAAAGTTAATTATAGTCTTATTACCTTGTTTATTGAAAATATAAGTTCTATTAATTGTATATATTTTTCAAGTACTTAGTTATCAGGTTAGTAGCAAAGTGTACCTTTATTCTAGTTTCAACTTTTGCCACTATGAGCGCATTTTTATTTAAAAATCCCAGTAAAGAATTTATAAAACGAGTCACATTCTACGATCGCAAATTAAGGCAACAAAAAAATGTAAAGTTTTATAAACTATTTCAAAGGTAAAATTAAGTTACAATGATAGACACAGGAAGCTAACATCACTACGTGCTTAATATATTAAACCGAGACTATAACGTTCGAAGCCACAGCTTATCTACATGTGATTAAGATGTTATTTAGCGCCATGGACACCAGTACATTATATGACATTTTAATAACGGAAGTACAAAAAAAAAATTCTTTTTAAAATACAACCAAAATACGCCAGAAAATATTAAAATCAAAAACAACAAAGAATATACGAATAAACTAGTAATTTTCCTTCCTTGGCACATCAAATTTCCTCTCGCACTCTACGAGTAGATCAAGACACAACTAGCATTGCATACTGGGTTTGATGGTGGCTTAAATATTGCTTTTTCTATTACAAATTAATAAAGCTTAAAATATATTTAAATTTACTACTATTTTAGCGCCTGATAAAAATCATAAATTAATATTTAAAAAAAACACACAAATGTTTATTGTAGAAACTGATATTTGTTTTAAATTTCTTATGTTGTTCTCGTATCTAAGGTCCAAAAATGTTAAAGCGCAGCCGTGGATACCTAAATAAATTTAAAGTAATTTAATTTTGTCATCTACATTCTATACAGTTTCTAACTGCAATTGTGTTAAATGTATTTGTAAACAAGCGCTGGCGATGCTGCCTTCATTTCTTTATAGATTCGTTGTTAGAGAAGTGGGCGTAAGTGAATATTTTCGAATTAGGTGTACAGGAGCGAATGTATGGATGTTTCTTGCGTGATGATGGATTTTGGTTGTGAGGGAGGAAAGAGTACGTATGGAGGAGGTGTTAATGTGGTCGAAACGACCGAGTATCGTGTGTCAGGATGAGAATGTTGATGTGAACTGATGCTCTATGAATGTTTCAGGGGTTCGTGCTGCCCCATTTAATGGGATATAGCGTGATGTTATGTATGTACATTCTAACTAATATAATTTTCCAAATTTGAACTTGTAACCTTCCTAACCTATTCCCAACAGAATTCCTATCCCAATTCTAACTGCACTAAAATCGAAGTAGGCGTCCCTTTAATTGTGTCAGCACTAGACAAAGCAGAACTACTACACTGCACCTATATTAGACAAAGACACCACGAGAGAGAGGGCGGCAGCCACCGTCGCCGGTGGCGTGGTTCTCTCGTGCTCTGATATGCGCTATCGCTGCATTGCGTAACATATTGCGTCGCGACGCTTAACGCAGCGTAGCGGACGTAATGAGAACTTAAGCCCGTGGAAATGCTGGAGAATGAGAATGAGACGACGACCGAGAAACCAGACTCTATATTGTTTCGGGAAATTGTTGGCTATAATGTAGAAGAGGACTTTGTAGACAAAATATAACTATGGTGATGGGAAAATAGTGTGGGAACTTTTACAATCTTGTGTTCAAACAAATTTCATTCATTTAAATTGATTGGATCACTTATACAATGATAATCACTAATGAGAACAAATTTTAGCAGAAATAAAGAAGGAATTTCCTTTACCACCCTTCAAATTTTTCAATTATATATATGTCAAAAAATATATGATCTTTCTTACCAAATTTACTTGTAGCATTCAATATACTTTTAACAATGTAGTATTTAAAAAATGAGATAGGTGGCCCAGTGGTACCGAGACGGCCTGTGGATCTTGAAAACCCTGGTTCGATCCCCACAGCCGACAAACAATTTTCACTACCCCTGTGGCTTTCCCTCCACTAATATCTTTGGGGGCCGTGATTTGACGCCGGGTAACGGCACTTTACGCGAAGAAATATACCACTTACCAAAATCTGCTTACTGCCAAGTGCCACACGCAGTAATGGGTAAATGGCGTGATGATATATTTATTTATTTTATTTTATTTGTATTTAAAAAAAAATACTATTATTTCTTATCTCAGGACGACAAGGACACAATAGAAACTAGACGGATTTGTTACGATTTCTACTGCAGGAGATAAAATAGTTCAACTAGATATGACTGTTAATTAACACTTTTGGTAATATAAAAGCTCGAAAAGTATCATTTAATTCTAAATTTTCAACGTATTTGATTTATAAGTACGGAAATATATTTAGAAAATTCTTCTTTATTGCTAATATTTTATTTTTAAATGTTTATTATAATTGCACATATATGATTACTGTAATTTAAATCAATAAATTACGTACTTTTGAGCAAATACAAATTAATCTTCATCAAATATTTCTATCCTGGCACACCATTTTCACTTCATCCTCATTCGTATAACGCATTTCCTACATCTCGTTTATTCCTCAAACTAAGAATCTTCCATTCCCGCAACAAATCTACAATCATATCTATCCATTTGTGATTGGGTCGTCCACGCAATCTCTAACCCTCAATTACATCTAAACCTAATATTGCATATATCAAATGAAAATGTAATGTACTATGGTGTATAACTCAATAAAAACTAAATTTTTCTACTAGATTATATTCCCTTACACATTATTAAATTTCGTAAAACAAAACATGAATTTTGTGCAACAAAAAGTAATAAATTAACGATAGTTATCTTATAAGAACATCTAGTTTATTTCTGTTTCAAATTTTGATTTAGCAGTAGATAGGCATAATTATTATGTAAATGGTTAACACTTAACAGTAACCAAAATTAGGTTTAATTTTGATACTACGAAAGATTAATAAAAATAAAATTTATGTACAGAGATTTTGGTCTACGTAAAATATTATGAAGAAAAAATAAAAATATATATATATATATATATATATATATATATATCATCATAACTTTTACGCATTATTGGATGTGGCTCTCAGTCGAACCAGATTACGGTAAGTGATATATTTCTTCGCGTGAAGTATGGTTTCTAGCCGTTATATCTCGGCCTTCAAAGATATTAGTGGAAAAGAACCCACAGGAGTAGTTTTAATGTGGTTAAAATTATTTGTCGGCGGTGGAAATCGAACCTAGGTTCTAAAATCCACAGACCAACTAGATACCATTGAGCCACCTACTCCGTAAAGAAGAAGAAATAAAGAAACATATTGTAAATTCAAACAAAAATTTGAAGCATACTTTACACTTTGGATATATAGAAAAATGAGTAAATTATTCACAATTAACATAACATTGAATGCACTGTTCTTCAACTCCATTTGATATTACTATTTATTGATTTATTTATCTGCTACTCTGTAGAATAGGCTCTATTTATGCTATTCAATACAACATAAACTTTATCCCAATTACAGTACATGGTCTAGACTCACCGAGCCGCAGTGTAGGTTTAAGCTCAATTACAAGGGGCCTTCAGCATATAATAGAATCTGAACTATTCAGACACAGACGAATTTTTTATAAATAAGTTGAAGCATAGACAATACGAAGGTCTATCTAAACGTATTGAAATGGCAGCGTGTTTTTAGCAATGCATTTTTTAGTTCTGGACGTTACTGTCAATTATTAATTCACGAAAGATATATTATGGCGTACGTATTTAATAGTAAATTAGTTCCTTATAAAAGGAATTGTATATTGTGAATTATAATTGCTTTATTTTTAGTGCCAATATCCATTGTCCGTGAACAATAGTCGACATTTGCGCTGCTATGTAGACTAATCCAGAACTAAAAACTAAAATGAAAATCTAAAAACGTTCAGTTAGATTCTTAATATCTTAACAGAGGTTATATCATGTCTATGGTTGGAGTCAGCGCGATTTTAATGCACGAATTCTTATCTGGCATATGTAAATTGTATCCATTGGACTACTATAGTAGTTATTTATATTAAAACTAAATCTAAAAACTTTAAACTAGAAAGGAATAAAGTTTCAAAAATTCGAGGAACTTTAATTATATTTGAGGTTTAATGCCAATAACTATGACATCAATGAATTGCAATCTTTCTTCATTCCACTTGCACATCTAGTCTATTCAACATTCTTTCTACTTCTCATGTCTTCTGTCTTCGTCTAACTGCCAGCTAATTTTGAGATTATTGTTTTACTTACAGGATTGATACTAACTATATTTGAAATATATTATTTATTTCTTAACTAAATAATATATTACTCAGATACAACTGGTTGTTAAATATTGGTTAATTCGACGAGGGATTATGTTTATACAAATTAGAGAAGAGACCGACATGTTGAATAGTATATAACAGTGGCAATCAAACTTTTGACTTACAGTTTACTTAATTTACTTTCTGAAATAACTGATTTCGTTACACATTTTAAATTATTTTCTACGAAAAATATTTAAATTCCATTTATATATATATATATATACAGGGTGTTTCAGGACTAGTGTAACAAACTTTAACTGCTTATTCCTGAGGTCATTTTGAGCCAAAAATGTCATATGAACATAGGTCCTATTCCTTCTAGTTACCAAAATAGAAGAGGTAGAAGTTCTATAAATAACACGAAATTTTCAAATTTTTGTAATCAAGATACTTTCTGAAAACAATAGTTTTATTGAAAAGTATTTGTCTCAATTAATTTTATTTATTAATATTAATGAATACGATCTAGAGAACAAAATGACACAATTAAATAGACACAGGACAACATAACCAAACATGAAATAGGTTAACACAATATGAAATAAGATAACAAATTTTAAAAAAATTACAGCAAGTGTTCAAAATGAGCGCCTTGAACTCGTATGCATGTTATTATTAATAAATAAAATTAATTAAGACAAATAAGGTATAACTGTTCAATAAAACTCTTGTTTTCCGAAAGTATCTTGATTACAAAAATTTGAAAATTTTCGTGTTATTTATAGAACTTCAACCTCATGTATTTTGGCAACTAGAAAGAATAGGACCTATGTTCATATGACATTTTTGGCTCAAAATGACCTCAGGAATAAGCAGTTAAAGTTTGTTACACTAATCCTGAAACACCCTGTATATATATATATTTATTTATTTCTAAATGATCATTTATTATACGCAAGTTTCACTGTTCGACTTCCATATTTCCTTAAGTCTAACATCACAATTTATTTTTAATCATTACGGTTTAATGAATACCAATTAAGACTGTCTAAAAATAACACATTGTTATCAATTTACATGAAGTCTATAAGAAGCAAACAGTAGAGGGCCCCGAACAATTTTAAACGGTATTCTTATTACTTCAAAAGTGAGCTCAAAATTAAAAGTTACGTTTCTGACCTTCCAACTAGATGTTAAATTAATTTTAAATCCCTGCTTGTTTGCGAATGCTTGTATAATGTCAAAAGAAACACAATAACTAAAATATCGTTTGATTTGTTTTTATCATGAATTCGTAGTTTAATCTTACATAAAAATGAAAAAATAGTTTTAAATTATTCATATAGATCTTTGTAAAGTATGACTTGAAAGAAATCGACGTAAACGTTCAATGCGGCGTTAATTATTTACCTATCAAGTCTAATCAACTGCACGTCAATTAAATCGATAACTTCAGTTTAACGCATATTTGAACTCAAGACTTGAAAGTTTTTCAATTTATTAAACGTCGGTCTAAAATCGACAGCATCTGCGAATTTATAATTAAAAAGTTTATAAAAACTTGAAGAAATTCCGGACAAACTTCACATCCGTAAAAGAAATATTTTCATATTTTACTAATATTTCATGCTATGTTATTTTACACCACCCACGTGCAACTTACCGCAAATTAATCCTTAATCATGACATTATATATTATCAGAATAATCTAAAGATGTGAATTACAATTAGTTTTTCAGAAAGGTTATAGATTCAAATAAATATTATTAGATTTATATGTAATAAAATACGCAGGTGTTTCCACAATTTAACTGAGACTTAAGAAAAGGCTGCCAACATTTTATTGTTTAGAAACTACTTTGTTTTTGTTACTGAACTAATAATTTTTACTTATTAGTTTGAAATTAATTATCTTTTTGCATTCGCTTTCAAAGATTTCTAAATTATTATAGCGAGTAGGTACATAATGCTTTAGATTAAGGTACATACGAATAAAATTAAATATTGTCCCACTTTTATTTTAGCAAGATCGACCTTTGTTCAAAATTACCAACATACAATTTCTAACATAAATTTAAAATAAACTTAAGATGAATAGAATAAGTAGCAGATGAAACTGTACCCATTTACAAATGAATCCAAAATACGATGTTCAATGACGAGAGTAAGATATAATTAAATACTAATTGGTAATATAATTAAACAGCTTTCACAGCGTAAAGAGATTAAAAAATAAATTGGCGGTATAAGGTAAATTAAAAGTTGATCAACTTCCTGCTCCAGTTACCAAACATACTTTCGAATCTTTACATTTTAAATGATCTCCAGAATATTAAATTAAGAACAGACTTTTAATTAAAAATTACATTAATATTATTAATACCTTTTATTACCGATAAATTTAGGCTGATAAATTGCAATTTTTGATTAAATATTTAAAAATGTTAAATTATTTTTTCTACGATCGGTAGAAAAGTAGGATTTTTGAAACGTCATTTTGTGTTATAAAGTGAACAATTTTAGACCGAGACTCTTTTCAGACAATTGCTATTGGCAACGGCGCTCCTTGCAGACAATAAAAATCTACTTTTTTACATTTTTGTTTTGTTTTTCTATTTATCTAAATTAACAATTTTTATTAGTTACAATTAAAAATAGATTCAATTCCGATAGTAAAAAAATGTATGTATCTTTGCAGACCTCGACTAGTTGCAGTCCTTGCTGCACATTAATAAATCTCAAGCCTCGGTCTGCAAACATCTACTTTCAATCTTTGGTGTACAAATAACTATTTTAGCTATTTGGTAATACTAGTTTAATACATGAAAAAGCTATATATGAAATCATAAATGTGCGAACACCTCGTATCGAAGCAATTGAAAAAGCTTTTAGCGAATAAATATCGCAAATCTTTTGATCTTCCATATTTACAGTTCACATTCATCAAAAATACAGACAAGCGTTAAAATCGATTCATAAACGAACAATGAAAATTATATCGAGATTTTTAATATATATCTGTCGAGTTTTAGTATTTTAAAAATATATTTTACTAATTCTTAAAATATGTACCGAAAAATGTAATTCTGAAAATAAATAATTCAAGAATATATGAATATGAAATATGACAATGCTAATTAACTATTTGTTTTAATGCTTATTTATTTTATACTGACCTATATGCATAGACACAAAATGTAAAATCATAATTAAAGAATAGACAAAAATTGATACTATTTAAAATTAGTAACAGTTTTTTTGTTATAAATAAATAAATATATCATCACGCCTTTTACCCATTACTGGATGTGGCACTCCTCTGTAGCAGATCTATTTCTCAAATTACAGCCCCAAATATGTTAGTGGTGGGCGAGCTAAAAGGATAGTTTTAATTGTTTATCGTCTGTGGGAATCGAACTCGAGTTCTCAATTCCACAGGCCGAGTCGGCATCACTGAACCACTTACCCCATATTTCATCAGTAACTAAATTATGACAAAAATATTATTTAAGAAGATTTATTTCATTAATATTTATTAGGTTTACTTCTATCAAATAAATAATTAAATTGAAATCTAGATAAAATATAGTAATATTACTTGATTGTTGCTTTAGAAAATGAAATCCTTTATAACTATTGAAATATTTCATTCGAACTTCAAAAAATTTTTATTTCTGAATAATCACAATTGTTATTTTAAGAATAAACTTTTACTATTACTATAAAAATATGCCAAAACGTTTTGAACTTTAATCTACATAACGTCGCTCTCAAGTCGTTGCATACAAACTCTCAAAAATTCGTTTAAACTTCCAGAAAAAACAAACTCTTAGTTCGTGAATAAAACTTTCAGAAAGCAAGAGAAATACTATCACGAAAAAACGTTTTTCTTCCTAGATGTAATAAACGTTTTTGGTGTGAACTTACGACTTAAGCCCTAAAGGTACATGAACCCGGGTCAATAAACAAATAGACCGACTCGCTAAATATTTATCTGGGTTCTCCGACAATTTATGTTTCTCTTTTATCAGCTAACCAAAGCAAAAATTTCTTTATAACCTTGTTTCTACTGGAAGATAATATTGATGATTATAAATTCGTATTATAATATAGCAGTATTAATAAATTATTTTGAAATTTGATATACGTATATTTTATATAAATTGTAAATTTGACCCACTTTACTTATTGGTAATGCGAGCTGCATAATCCAACAATATTTAGTTGCTTTCATTTGTTTCCCAAATTATTATTATCATCAGTATAAAATAATTATTTATAATTAAACTCGTGATGTGTTAATTGTATTGCCATTTGTTTTAATGAATGAAATGTTTTGCATTTCAAAACATTGTCAAAGAATTTAAAATAATGTTTTATTTTATAATATATACAAGGTGGTGACTCGCTTAGCCGGTCATAAGACTTTAATATGGGAAATCAGTTTTTTGCAATTTCCTGCTTCCCTAATTATTTGAAGGAAAAACGCGTCAAATAAAAGTTTTAGGGCATCAAATTATGCGTCTGAATCAATTAACAGAATTAATTTTACGTGCTTTGTAACGACATAAATTTAATATGAAATTGTCGAAAATTAAGTTAAAAATATTGATAGCCATGGAATTGAACAAAAAAAATAAATAAATGCATGACGTTTTATCTCAAAACATCAACATTTGACGTTGTGACAGATAAAATGGCCAGCTCGATCACCGGATTTGTCACCTAATGACTTTTTTCTGTGGGGTCATTTAAAAAATAAAATTTACAAAATTAGGCACCCAAATGTGGATTCTCTAAAATAAAAAATTGCAGGAATATTATAGTCCGGCAGCTATCAAATATGCGGCGTAATTTTTACGAAAGACTTGGGCTCTAGACTAGAATATGTATTTATTATGTCCATTATAGTTTAATTTTGTAGTAAATAAATTTTTATTCTGATATTAAAATTAAATAAATAAACTGTTTACTTGGCTACTTAATTATGAATGTTTTATAAAATATAAATATTTTCTCCTGCAGGTCCAACGTCAAACGTTGACATTTTATCTGTCACAACGTCAAGCAGGATATTTATTTTTACCTAAATATCTTCTGCCGACCCGCACAACAACTACGTAAAACTGGTCAAAATTTCCAAAAAGTATGATTTTTGTAACATATATTTTTCAAATTTAGTATGCTTCACTATAGATTTCAATCTGTAAGTAATCAAAAATATATTATTTGAAAAAACTCCACAAAAAGCACAATAATAGCAATATTTAAATCTGTATACTTGGTCATAACTTGTAAACTTTAATTTTATTTATATGCTGCATTATTTATTTTCTTTGCTTCTCTGCCAACAAGAAGCTAACATCTTATCGTAAAGTTTCGAATCACTAAGATACAGTTTCTATATAAATTGACACCAACAAGATTTGAACATGCACTGGGATACCACTGCCATATCTTATAAAATAAAATAAATAAATATCATCACGCATTTTAAATATTTGCTCCAAATTTAATTAGTATTTAAAGTAAATATTTAACAACTCATAAAATCTAATTAAATTATTAAAAGAAAAATTGACATATTGCCAGTACTTGAATTCAATTCATATACTTTAAACAAACTAAGCTACAGTCGCCAAGTTCAAATCACATTTGATTTTATTCTAATTTTTCTCTCTATTTTGTTATGTATCATAGGCAACCTCGATCTTTCATATAGTAAAAAACTTGACCGGAGTTCATAGGTTCCAGATTAAAAACTTGACGGTATCCCATTTTTTTTACTTCATAATGGGGTGGGTGGTTCAGTGGTATCGAGTCGGCCTGTGGATTTGAAAACTCAGGTTAGATTTCCACTACCCCTTTGACGACTTCACGCGAAGTAATATATCACTTATCGAGATCTGCTACAACAGAGGCCCACACTCAGCAATGAGTAAAAAGCGTGATGATATATTTATTTATGGGGTAGGTGGCTTAGTTCATCAAATTAAAACTACCCCTGTGGCTCCCCATTCACTAACATCTTTGGGGACCGTGATTTGACGGTTGGTAACCGCACTTCACGCGAAGAAATAGATCTGCTACGGCAGAGTGCCACATCCAGTAATGGGTAAAAGGCGTGATGATATATTTATTTATATATTTATTTAATTTATAATTCACTTCAATTTCATCAATTTTGAAGTATTTATTAACATACTAATTAAAGTTCGACTTGTAAATATCCTTCTTAACACTACGTACATTGCGTGATTGTTATAATATCGTTTAAAATAGAATACAATGTAAGAAAAATAATTTTAGTTATTAGGCAAAATATATAACAAAATCTATGCTCGTGTTTATGAGAATGTAGCAGATTGTCTACAATGACGCTTAGAAAATTCGTTTAAATCGGAAAATTTAATTCAAAAATATTGGATGTATCAAATATGTTACATGACGCAGTATATGGTTAAATAACAGTGTCACTGCAGATGACTCTCGAGTCAAGTCTTAAAGTGAAGGTTGATCCACAGGTAGAGCTAATAAATTATTTTCTCACTGGTGCTATTGTTTCTAATAATAATTTTACATAAACAAACCCTAATTACAATAAATTCCCAAGATCATGTTAATATAACGATCAAACTATCAAAATTTACCAAAACCCTCAAAAAACAGCAAATACAATTCCCCCTGTCTCGTCACAAACAACGGAAACACGCTCCTGACAAACTCGAGGGATGCCCAACGCACGACACCCGACGTCACGACACAGTAATGAGACACAAATGATAAGTTCGCGTGCCATTTCGTTTACCTACGTTCCACAGCCTTCAGTTATCGATAAGAGAAAGCGCTGGTATTTGCCGCTCTTGTTCAATGAACGAACATACTACGTAGAGGTATGTAGGGTAGGTGACAGGGTAGTGACAGGAGTGGGGGAGATGTCATCAGTAAAGGAGACATGAGGGTAAATATTAGCTAGGTGGAGATTTTTGTGTTTGGTTTGTGGTGTTTTTATTCTTAGGTAAACTTTGTTTCTTTCACCTCTAATTTATATTTGGAATATTATCGTATTATTATCACATTATATGGGGTAGGTGGCTCAGTGGTATCGAGTCGGCTTGTGGATCTTGAGAACCCTGGTTCGATCTCCACAGCCGACAAATAATTTTCACCAAATTAAATCTACTCCTGTGGCTCCCCTTCCACTAACATCTTTGAGGGCCGTGATTTGACGACTGGTAACCGCACTTCACGTGAAGAAATATATCCCTTACCGAGATCTGCTTCGACAGAGTGCCACACTCAGTAATGAGTAAAAGGCGAGATGATATATTTATTTATATTATCACATTATAATTCATTGTTATGTTCTGATGTTATTGCATTATATCAGTTTGTCTAAATATTAGACATATTGTTTTTATTGAATCCCAGTGGTGTAGACAAGCAAAATATTCATAATAAACAAATTTCTTTTCTATCTACCTATTTCAAATTTTTCAAAAGTAAGAAATATATTGCATCAATAATAATTACATTTCATGCCAGAATTTGTAATTACTTAATTTGAAATGCAACTTCCGATTTGAAGCTTTTGAATAATGTTTATTTTTAATTAATGATTTATTGACTCTCTTTCTTTGATCAATTTTTTATTCAAATGTAATTAGATTCTCTAAAAATCTCGTTAAAATATTAAAATAAGCAGTAACGGTATCTGTTGTTTTTCTTTAAAAAAAAAATTTGTGTCAAAAATATAAACATTTATTTAAAAATTTAGTAAATAAATAAAATGTATATGTTTTGGCATTATCGAATGCACGAAGAAACTAATTTACGATAAATCTCAAAGGAAAATTCAATTTTTAATGAAATTTATATTAATATTATTTTCGTTAATAATAGATCTAAATTTTTTTTTTTGTAAAAAAATACTAAATAAACAATTTTAAAATGTATTTATAACATACATTATATATTCTATATAACCTAAACAAATTTCGGATACTCACCCTTTTAAAATTCCTAGCTTCGCTATTGTAGGATCCTAATAGCCGTTGATAGGTTGCAGAAGACTTCAGGAATCCAGTTTTATTTACAGAAAAGAACATTTCGGGCAAATTGTTTCAACAAATGTTTTGTAATTCGAAGCATCGTCAAAGTTATATGTATTTTACAAAATACAATTAAAAATAATATTTTATTTCACATTTTAAATATAGCTAACATGATATTATATGCTACTAAAACATTGTAAAATATGTACAAAATATGTATTTACTCCCTAAATATCTTTTGCTAAACCCGCACAACAACAAAGTACTGCTGGTCAAGATTGATAAAAATGTATGAATTTTTTGACATATTTCATTAAAAAAAATGCACACTAACATGCATTATCCGTTTTATATAATCTACATAAATTTCCCCCCTTTTAAAATTCCAAGCTACGTCACTGTAGGATCATAATAATAGTGGATGGATTGTAGGAGGCTTTAAAAATTCAATTTAATTTACATAAAAGGACATTTGTAGATACTCACACATTCCTTCAGTTCTTAATAAAACAAAAAAATGTTAAACTAAGATCATGTAAAGACAATAAAAACAACGTAGGCACGTTCTCAGGGCGCTAAGATTCCAAAACTATTGGACGAACTAATAAATTCTTTTATGGACTAATTTTAAAAATTTCCTGAAATACTTTGTTAATATGTAACAAATACTCTCTTCCTTCAAACTATCTCAATCGAACTATTTACTAAATCGAGCGATAGGTATATTTTCTTTACTCGCTGTAATGTGAATTTAATCAAAAATTACACTAGACAACTTTAGTTAATAGAAACTGTTAACCTTGGTTGAAGCAACTTACATTTCTTCAACCAAAGTTGCAAAAATTATTTACACTATTTAACTAATATCTATAATCAGATAAGTTCAGATGTTTGTAAGAATGGGGTTTTTGTATTATTATATCTAAAATAACTAGAAAAGTTCTTCAGATTAGTATCAGTATAATGAGCGCTTATTTGAAAGAAAAACTAGAAAACAAAGCGAAAACAAAATTGTTTAGACAGTAGACTGAAAGAAGAAATGCAAATCTTGAGCTATAATACTGACAGATTTGAGCACAGAGGATTCATTTACCTACAGAAATATTTTATAATTAAATACTGATAAATTCTAATTTAAACTAACCTCTAAATAAGTGAATAACTTTATTTACAAACATGAAATAAATACTGCAGTAACAATACATTTCTCAACTACACTACAACTCCAGAGTTTAACTTTAACTCAAGATGATTATTATTCAACTTTGGTTGACGCGGTTGCCGGTGTCCTATAAACTGGCAACTACTATATTTATTACATTTAGTCAACTTTTTTTGATACAACCAAAAATTGACGGTTGCCATCAAACAAAGTTAACTAATGTAAATTATGCTTTACTGTTGTCAGGTAGACACCATTTTTAAATTTTCCCCTGGTACCAAATTCTCAGGTTACTATTCCGACAAAAACAATGAATGATTGTCTTCTAAGTCTAAATGTCAGGCATCACTTGCCATTTGGATTAGATAACTTACAATTACTGAAAGAGATTACTTATTTGACATCCTAATTTAAGACTTACTTCCCTTAATTTGTAATTGTAAGAAGCTTTTTATTTATTTATTTATACTACGCTTTACAGCAGGAAAATGTCCAATTACTTATTAGACTTATATTTTAAACTCGAAGGATCGACATAAAACGATAAGGTAGCGCTGACCATCTGACGGATACATTTGAAACCCTTCTTCTAGATATTGTTTGCAAAGTGCTTCATTGAGTTTTCTACGCGTTGCAAACTTCACATGAAATACTTAAGTCTCTTAAAGTAATTGAAATATATCTTCTTGGCAAATGAGTAATATATATATTGTTGTGTTCCGAAATGTAAATCGAGGGGTTAAAAAGAAGCCAGAAATTAATTTTCCAACGACAGTGCGGAACGTACTCACTTTTCGCGCTCATTTCCGTGCAGAAAGTGATTATTTTCTGCATGCATGTATCAACAGTTTGTTTCCGGTTATCATTCATAAAAACATTTTAGTGAGTCAATTAAATCCGCAACAGCCTTTGATATTATTTGAGAAAATAAGAAATAATCTAAGAATTAAATCATTTCTTATAGTGTAAACTGCTATATTGTCATAGTTAAATAATATGTAAACACGTGTTGAAAGGCCATTAAAAAACTTACGCACCTGTTTTCCAAATACACCATTTCAAAACTTGTATTACAATATACTATTTCACAAGTTTCTTTCTTAAACCAGATCATTTGTTAATCTTTTGGGAATAAAAGAAACAGTAGATAAACATTTGGTATGAATTATATATTTTTTAATATGCAATTAATCCTAGTTTTATTCTCTAATTCAAGTTTTCTAAAACTACTTGAGATTACTGTTTTAACAACAACTGTAAAAAGAACAATTCTTTATCTTAAGTGTTAAAATAAATTGCTCAAACTTATAGTATGCTGTAATCTTTACTAAAAAATTATGCTTTAATTAGAAAACACTAGAAATAAGTAAAAAAAATATTTCATGTTTACAGAACACTATGCTTGTTCAATGTAAACAACAACATATAATGCCGAATTCGAATATTTGCAGCTTGAGTGCTGGCATCTATCTTAGCATCTCCAAGAATATAAAACTACAAAGACATTTCTTAATATATCGCAAATCGCTTCAAGATGATCATAATAGCTAAAATTCCCAAGGCTGTATTCAGCGTATACAGTACAGGGAACCTACAGTTTAAAATGGAATCCCAAACCATTGAACGTTTTGTTAACATCAATTAGGTTTGATCCTTGCAAACACTAGCTTGTGAAGCGACAGTGATACCATGGAGCTACAACTATCTGTTAAAGAATCTTTAAAAGAATGAATTACCATACATTTATTTAACATATGTTTTAATTTTAATCAAGCGTTAAAAATAACTATTTACGAAAATACTCCATATATTAACATGTATTCTAATAATAGAGAAAATGCATTTCATTGGAATATTGAATACTTATTGATGAATTTATTTATTTATTTATGTCACACTGTACAACAGGAACTTAATCCCAATTACAATAAAGGACAGTGTGGTAGTTCATATATTTATAAAATATTTAATTATTGGTTTTAATAAAGGCTTGTTTCAGTGTCAATTTCTCTCTATTATACTATTTTTTAAATGAGGCAATATGCCACTAGTAATTTAATTGAGTGAATATTAAATTGAAGCTATTGTTCTGTTCTGTGCTGTCTATTGCACACATGTAGAGGGTCTGATAACAATGATAAGATATAACAATATCGAGATATCAGATATCTCATTTTTTGCTCTCAATATATAATATATAACTTCGGAATTTCTACGGTTGTCGCCGCTTTTCCGCACCCAGTCGCCATTCTTTCCTATTTTGGCATACGTTTTCCCTCAGATCTCTTGCAGTCATTGCATCGTCTATTCCTTCTCTCCAGCTTTTCCGCGGTCTGCCTCTCTTCTTTCTTCTTTTGGGTACCCATGTTAGTATCCTATTAGGCCATCTATCCTCTGTCATCCTTTTTACGTGGCCGAACCATACCAGTTGTTTGGTTTCGACTGTGTCCATTATTGTGTTTTCAATTCCCGCCATTTCCCGTATTCTCTCATTTCTTATCCTTTCCATTCTAGATTTCCTGCAGCTTCTTCTCCAAAAGTCCATTTCTGTGGCGAGTAGTTTGTTTTTATTCGCTATCTTCACGTCCCATGCTTCCGAGCCGTACGTTATTACGCTTTGAACCATAGATGAATATATTCTTCTCTTTGTGTTCATGCTGATATTCTTATCCCATAGAATAGAGTTCAGTGTTCTTATCATTAATCTACCTTTATTCACTCTGTTATTAATTTCCGTATCACTGGATCCATGTTTAGTAATTTCTGTACCCAGGTATTTATAAGTTGTTACTCCAGAGATCCCTCCATTTTCCATTTTTAGGTCTGCTATTTCTTTGTTTCCTATACTTAAGTACTCTGTTTTCTTCATATTGACACGCAGCCCTGCTTCTGTATATATTTCTTGTAGTTTTCTGAGCATGTAACTTGAGTCATCTTCATCCTCTGCAATTATGACTTGATCATCGGCGAAGTATAAACTGTAAAGCATATTACCGTCGATATCTATGCCCATAGTGCTACACTGTCTCTGCCATTTTAGGAGACTTTGTTGCAGATACAGTTTGAAAAGGGTTGGTGAAAGCCCGCAGCCTTGTCGCAAACCTTTATTTATATTTATGGATTTAGTTATGTTCTTTCCTATTTTAATTCGTAAGTTATTGTTCTCGTAAAGCTTCATTGTTGCATTTATTAGTTGTTTGGATATATTTGCTTCTATCATTACCCTCCATAATTTCAGCAGAGGTACGCTGTCATAAGCTTTCTCCAAGTCAATAAACGTCAGATGAGTTTCTTCTCCTACTTGAACTCTTTTTTCTGTAAGGATTTTTAATGTGAATATATGGTCCATTGTCGATCTTCCCGCCCTAAATCCCGCTTGTTCTTCCGGTATTAGTTTTTCTATTTCTTCTTCGAGGAGCATTTTTAGTATTTTGGAGTAGAGTCTACCAATTGAGCATATTACAGATATACCCCTGTAGTTATTTGGGTCTGTTCTGCTTCCTTTTTTATGGATGTATGTCATGAACGCCGTTTTCCATTCCAAAGGACCACTTTCACCATTAATACATCTTTGAAATAAACTTGTTAGCATTTCTATTAGCTTTTCTGATCCATGTTTGATAAGTTCTGGTGGAATATTTCCCGGACCCGGAGATTTTCTGTTTTTTATTGTAGCAATTGCTTTTTTTACTGTAGATATTTCGAGTGATACTTTCTCTTCGTACTCTACTACTGGCCATTTACCCATAAACTTCGGCCTATCTTCTACCAGCAGCATTTCTGTATGCTTTGTCCATTCTTTTTCGGATATACTTTTTAGATGAGCTGAGTTATTTTCAGTTTGTTTGAGCGATCTGATAGTTTTCCAGGCCTCCGAAGATCTTGTTCCTCCTATGTACTGATCAATATAATTGCATTTTCTTTCCCAAGTACTATTCTTTTTCCTTATAACTTCTCTCTTGACCTCTTTATCTAAATTTCTATATTCATCGTAAGAGCGAACGTCCTTTGCACTGAGCCATTTTAAATATAATTCCTTTTTGTGTTTTATTTTTTTTTCTATTTCTTCGTCCCACAAATATGGTTTCCGTCCGTGTTTTAAAAAATTTTTGGGGCCTAGTGCTTCGGTTGCCGCTTCTTGCATTGCTTGTTTGATGTGTTCGTATTCGTCTTCTATACTTCTGTTGCTCTCAATATAATAATAATAATATGTTGGTGTAATTTCGACTTTATTAAATTCACATTTTTATTCCGATTAAAAATTGAAAATGTTCGAAAGAAATCAAGAAAAAAAAAGTATTTAAGTATGTTATATATTTATTTACTGCACTGCACAATTGGAAATTAATTCCAATTATATTTTTAAAAAGGCATTCAGGAGTTTGAAAGACTTGAACGCAAATTTATTATTGATTATAAGTCAATGGACAATAAACTAAATATTATAATTAAAGAAACATATTCTTAATCACAGGTTTTTGGCAAATTAACATTTTTAAATATACGACTAAAATTTGTATTACATACTCCTAATTTTTGTTACCCCGACGTATTCATACATCCTATATATTTGATACAGTACTACTTTAATTTACGTTGCTATTAGCACAAACCGTTAGCAACATTCGCTAAAATTGTTAATATAAAATATTTGTTGCAAATACATTTTAAATAAGATTGCAATTTCGTTGGTTACAGAATCATATTTACAGGTATAAAACGGTTTTCAAATGAAAATGTTGCAGTCCGATCCTCAAAAAAGTTTTAATTAATCTTGAATTTTGGATTAGCTGCTGGTATTCTAATTAGATTATAAAAAGTTAATTCAAATTACTTCCGAAAATAAAATGGTAACATTAGACCTTATTAAAAATATTTTTGATAATTTGATTAATTCAAAATTCAGGATTAATTTAAGAAAAATTCAAAAAAATTAATTCTATGTTATTACTTTATTAAACGACTTGGATGCCTATCTCTTGAAATAAAATTTAAATAAAACTTCTTTGAGAACTGGACTGTTATTGTACAAAATGAAGGTACTCGTACATATAAAATATTGTATATATTTCATCCATGAAATGTATTTGGCGTTCTTAGTATATAATCTGCCTCAATTATCGTCTCAGCCGACAAGTTCATCTTCGATACCCCAGACACTCATTTCACGGTCTAGGTATATAAATAATTATTGCTACATTATATATATTGGACATACTAAATTTTATAATAAATTTAATTATATTTGCTGGTAGCACATGCTCTGTTTTTTTCTGTTTTAAGAGCAGTGTATTTGGGTGTTTTAGCTATCTCTAACATGCTAAAACCGTGCTCTTAGAACACCCAAAAACAGAGCTTGTGGTACCAGCCAATGTAGATAACTAGATACTAAATGACTACATAATTATTTTAAAAGTCTTTTAAAAATTAAGCTTCATACGCACTTGCCTAAGTTAGGATCTATTTATAACCATATTAACAATGACGCATATAGTTACTACAAATTAAATAGAATATTTAAAAATATGCAAATTCCATGCATATATTTTGAACCATTATTTTATCACTAACAAAAAATATTTGCAAATACTGAATATTCCTCATTGTTTTATTCCCAGCTTTATGAATGAATATTTTATGAAATCTTTCACGTATCTACGAATAGAAGAACCACGAGTGGTCTAAATGAAATGTATGTACGTGCTCCACTAACATCTTTTTTATTCAAATCAACTCGGGGGTATTTAATAATAATAAACAGTCGGCGTTAAGATAATTTTAATGAAATTCTTTGTTGGATGGAAATAGTGGAGTAGCGAATAGCATAGTATACGTTACACGCACAGCGTGGAGCAACGCGGTTGTAATTTGAGTAGTGTGAACGCAGCTTTTACGATAAGTCAGTTCCCGGCGGGGTAGCTAGAACACGGAGAACTCCTAACCTATATTTCGGGGCTAGTTCAACCGTTCACCTAGCAGAGATTTTTACAGGGAATTTATACATTAATTTTAACTATTTTTAACACACCACAAGTAGAAAAAATCGCATGACATTTTTATGACTCTTTAACAGGATTTTGAAAACACTCACTAATTTTACAAATAACTGAAGAAAGAAATTACCATATATTTTTGTCTGTCTGCATTTACTTTAATAAAAAACTTAAATACAAATTTATAGTTTGCTATCTCGTATATGTTATTTATTTACTAGACTTCGTAGCATGAAATTAGTTTCAGCTATAGTACAAGAAAGCTACGGCTTATAGTGGAATCAGAACCACTTATACCTTGTTGAGTTTTAGCTTTCAAAGCAGTAATATTGTAATGATAGCCCTAGTTCATTGAACCTGTTAAGGGCGAGTGAAATGATTTAATTTGGTAAAGTGTAGTAAATACAAGATTTCGTTTATAATAATGATATTGAGATACTCAGTGATAGTAAGTAGTATACTTAATGGTTGTATATAGTAAAGTGTATGTAATACAGAGTAATTTTCATGATGACAGTAAGGGTGAAGAAGTGAACATAACCTATTATAGTGTGAGTATTCTGACTGACCTGTCACGTTGAGCAGGGACATGTTGGCTGCTACTGCGCGCACGGGCACGGCACGGTCACTGGCGTCGGTGCCGGCGTGTTCGGCACCGCGTCGCTCTCACCGCATGTTGCACTGCTCACTGGGCACTCGACACTGCACTAGCACTGGACGCTGCACCGGGAGGCCGAGGCTAGTGCTAGCCGCTGTGCGCGCTCGCTGCGGCCGACAGACACTGAGCGGCCATCATGCCCGAGCGGCCCGGGCCCCGCAGCGCACGCGCTTCCACGGCCTCCAGCTGTGACGTCATTGTCATGGCAACCCCGAAGACCCGACCAACGGACGACCGATCGACGGCGGCGTCACGGAGGTACGCCACTGCACAACGACGCCACCATCTACCGACCTTTCAGACAACTTCTACCGGCAAGTACAAGAAGGAAAATCATTTGAAATGACCAGTATTTATATTTTACAGATAAATACTAAAGTTAATCAGTCTTACTTAGCGTCAATAAGCCAACAAATATAATTATTGTAGTTGTATGATTCCTGCAAAGTAATCTACTAAATGCACTCCGCATAACACAAATGATATTCGGGTCATAACATAATACACTTATTCAAAAGGCAATCAAAATTAAATTTTACTTCTCAATTCAAAGTTCAAAACATAAATAATATTTTTAAATTCCTAATTGTTTAAATATCAATAACAATAATTGTGGAATATTGCACAATATAATTCCTGAAAAATTTAATTGATAGAATGCATCCCACTTTATTTTAAAGTTAGTCGGGTCACACTCCCGAGAAACAAAGTTTAAATAGGAATACATTTTAAACTGTAATGTTTGGAGATAGTTTACATTGTTTATACGATTAGTTGATGAAGTTAGAATTATAAAACTATTCATGTTGACTACCCGGGGAAAAATATCCTAATAACTGTTATTAGATTAATTAATTTAATCAGCCAAAATAATCATACAAATTCAACAAGTAATTTAAAAATATATATTGTATTTTCTGATGTTAAATTAAGAAATATATGTAAAATTTTCATGTCTTAGTAATAATGGTGTAGTGTTTAAGATAAAAAAGTTTTGACCGATTTCGCCCTGACAGGCACAACACAATAAACACTGCGCCAGTCTCCCTGTCTGCAATTTTAGGTCAAAGTTCCGCTAGCGAAAACGGTCGTTGAACCTGAACTTCTACATCCGTATTATTTTTTAGCGCTTGCGGGAATACAAACTTAAATAAATTATACTAGATCTTCACAATAGTAACTCATTCTGGAAAGCAGATTATGTTTCTTTTATAAAAACACATTCTTAAATATTGGTATAAAGAATTAAATATTACAAAAATACATGAGGTAGATAGCTAGGTATACACATACAAAAAAAATTTAAGTAGAGAGAGACGTCATAGATCATGGATAACACTCTACAAAATGAAAAATTACTTGCACCGAACTGATAGAATATATATATATATATATATATATATATATATATATATATATTTATTTATTTATTTGTAGTTCAGTGCAAAAAAAATTATAAGGAAAGTACACATTAATGATATTTACAATTATTTAAAAATAAAACAATTAAACATATTGGCACTGTTTTTGAGTGTTTTACGGGCACGATTTTAACATGTTAGAGATAGCTAAAACACTCAAAAATACTGCTCTTAAAACAGGCAATAACAGAGCTTGTAGTACCAGCCAATGTTTTTAAAGAAATTTTAATTTATTTGAAAGAATTGAAGTTCAATTCTTTACCATGCGTTGGTACCTACTGGTATTGAAAAGTTTACATTGGTATTCGACTCTTACTCCATTTTGTTTCTCGTTGTCGTTTATCAATTTTGTTATGGTTTGTGTGTTATATATTTGATAAATAATGCCTAAAACATTTAAAATATTAGGAAATTTATTATACATTTATGCAACAATTATTGCATTAAACTTTTTATGTATCCTATAAACGTAGCCGTCTATGACGTCGTTATTCTAGTTACAAATTTTGATGACGTCTCTCTTCTGTTTCAATTTTTGTATATAATAGCCAATAAACAAATTTTCAACACATTTGACAGAAAATATATCATTTACCGAGATCTGCTAAGATAAGATGACAAATGACTTACTGACATGATATATAAATACATTTTCGGACTTTTATATTTATACCTGAGTATGCCTGTTCTGCAGAACTGAAGAGATGTAAGATAATATATTTATAATGGAAACATTAGAAATTAAATAGCGAAAATCACAACTGTATGAGCTGATCACAATTGAATCCGAATCTTTTAGTCCACAATTCATGATCAAATCGCTATGTTATCAACCTCTTGTAGAGTTTGAATTAATTATTTATTATCTTTAGGTATTTTTTTGTCATTTATCTATTTAAATTAAAATAAGCTGCTTCAAAATAGATATTATATTCAAACTGCTTCAAATGTTTAAACAATTGATACATTGTTGATGAGTCAAATTCTAAAATATTCATAAACTGAAATTTGAAATTTAAACTGTTCCCTAAATATTTTAAAATCAATTCTAGGGCTGCAGGAAAGAATGGAATGAAGAGGGCAACAATATTTTATAAAATAAAATAAATATGAATACAGGCAACAAAAAATGCAAAGTGATTTCGTCGCGGTAAATATTATAACTTATTTATGAAATAGGAGCTCTACTGAATAGTGTAATATAATTAGGGAAAGAGAAAACTAATAACATGCTACTTACACTCAACAACAATTATATTATTTTATTATAATGCCAATGACATTGTTATCGGTAAACTACCAAGTTCATATAGTTATATATTTAAAATTCGTAATAGTTATTTGCGTAAGACGTTTTATTTCTTGCTGCCAGTGGCGACCGTGCAATAAAATAGTTACTACTAAACAAACATAACTTAAGATAAAGTATAAAATAAATGTTTTTGACGTTTAAAATACAATGAATAAAATTAGTATAATTAGTTGAAGCTGAATCGTAAAATAATATGGAGTATACAACATTAAAAGATGATGATGAAGATATTTTTATTTTTCGTATAAAAATACCTATTGCTTCTGTTATAAAAAGAATTACTTATTACGTAAAAAAACACACAACGAGGAGTAATCTTTTTCTATATATTTACATTGTTTTATATGTTTTGACTTGCCATGATATGTAAATGTAACTCTATATGTAATATGGTTAATTATAAATAAATAAATAAATAAATAAATAAATAAAATAGGTGGTTTCTACAGCATTAAAATTGATACAGAAATTAAACATTTTAACCTATTGTACTGTTGCGAAGAGCCCCAAGATTTAATCTTTTTTTCCCGTTATCAATAACAACGTGAGAAAAACTGTAAATTAGTTCCGTTGCTATTAATATTTTGATGCTGTGAAATAAGTAAAGAAAAATAAAACAAATTTCAGGTGTTCATTTTTTTAATTACAAAAATTATATTATTTCACAACCGGGAGTATTCGACCGTTTCTATGATACAAAAATCTGGGCAGAAGTAAAACATTTTATCCCTAGGGAAATCTACACATTATTCCTCTAGGTACTATATATTATTTAGACAATTGAGATGTTAAATATATACGAGTATATATATATATATATATATATATATATATATATATATATATATATATATATATATATATATATATATATATATATATACAGGGTGTACCTGTGCTTCGGGTAAAAATTAAATGGTACATACTATAAGACGTACTGATCATGAAACAAAATGATTTTTTTAAATTTGCAAAAAAAATTGCATCGTATTTAAAGGCAACATTTTGTTAGCCACTGGTTGATAGCTATTTTTTATAATTTTATTTAAATCTTCATACAAGTAATTGTTTACACAACAGCAAATAAACGTCTGATGTTGTTTAATTAATAATTTAATTTAGTTAAATGCAGCAGGTCAAGCAATAAAGTACGCTACACGAGTGGTCTTAAAAATGTTCATTTCAAGTAAACCATCCTTAATTTAGTGAATTAAAATTTTGCTTTTGTCAAGGAATTTATTAATTTATTATATGCACGTCGGGAGAAAATGCTATTTTTTCCACATTACATCTTATGAAAAATCATGCATTTCTATCCCTAGATGTTTAATATACTATTATCAAAGAGCATACATTACATAAAGAGGAACGGCCCTGTGTATATGTGTTATACTAAAACTTATGGTGAGGTAGCTGCGGGGTAAAGAGAAACTGTTCTATGACTTGGCGCTATGTAAGTTGATACGGCTAATAGATAAACTACGACGCACAGTCATGAACCGCTTTTGCTCTTCACCCCGGTCGCTGATTGTCGTGGCTAGATTTTTGGGTACGGTAGGTTTTATTTTACGCTGTGTTGTTGACACATATAATTAAAATAGGTACATAGTTATGCCATTTGAAAAGAATATTATTTTGCATACTGAATTGTTTATGAATACATAATTATGATCCAAAGCAAAAATATATATATATATATATATTTATATAATAAATAAAAGGTTTGAGGAATCCTGTTTTTATAATAAATATATTTGATTGAACGTATATGAAGCTAAAAATTCGCTCATCTTCAGTTACTAAAATACAAATATAATAATAAAAGTCTATATATATATATACAGGGCTGTTAATTAACAATCTGGCCATAGACGTTTAACATGGGAAATCAGTTTTTCCTTGCGCGTTGCTTCCCAATTGATTTTAGACAAAAATACTTCAAATAAAAGTTGTAAAGTTTAAAATTCTGCATGTAAGCCACTAATCAGATTTATTTGTGGCATTTCATAACCGAGAAAATAAATTTTAAAGATTTTTGAAAATTGCTTATTTGTAGCGATAGCCATGGAACTCAAACAAAATTACAAGCAATTGTATGACATTGTAACTGTCAAAAAAGTTTGTGTTTTGTGATTTTCTTTTATAAACAAATATTGTATTGTTTAGCGAAAAAAGGAGGGTTATTCGAACATTTAATATAAAATTATATGTTTTCTGTTTATGAAATAAATACATTATTCTTGTCTTCATTTCTGTTTTATTTTGTATGTGTTGAGAGCTATGTAGGTATTCTAATATTAGAACAATGTTTTTAGGAAACAGATTTGTTTTATGTAATTTATGCTCTTTGCTATTATGCAAAAAAGTTAAAATTTTTAGTGTTGACACCACACTAATTTTATCTATTTTCCAATATCAAAAACATTTATTTTATTGATTACGTAATTTAGTTTTTTACGTAGCAACTATTTTTTACGTTTTTTAACACGCTATGCAAAAAACAATCACTTTTTGTACTAAAAATAAATATATAATCACTCACTTTTCGCGCGATCGTAGAAAAAATATTAAAAAAATATTTTTTAAGAAGTTTTTATAAAGTGACTTGCCTACGGCTTGTGCTGAAAACATTCTACTCATTCCAAAAATAATCACTTTACACACTTGTTACATTCCAAAAAGAATCGTACTTTAATAACTATCACGGCCTCTAAATAACTGAAAAATCTCTCACATGAAGCTGTGATTACGTGTTTCAATTTTACACCTCTGGAAATATACTCTTCTTCCTTGGTAATACACTATTTTATGATATTCGATTAATCAGGTGAGTGAGTAGCTAATTTGGTGATAATATCTATATAAATATCAATAGCAAAAGCTACGTAAATACGAAGATTTAATTAATCAATAATTTGCGGAGACCAAGTGTAATTTGAATTTTTGGTCCGACTACACATATTTTTGCATTTTGATTTTGTTTATTTTTCATTGTTGTTAGTGAACCTGCTTGTTATGTATTTCTACTGTTTATGTTGAATATCTTATACAAAAAAATTCTTACTACGGGCCTGAATCAATCACAAACTTATAAATAAAAATTTGTTTTATAAATTCATGAACAAATATAGAACAATATTTTCTCTTGAAATTTAAAATTTACACAGTCTAACCAACACAACAAAACCATGAAAACCATTGTTAGTTTTCAATTAGCAAGTCTATCGCAGGTCTCGTTCCAGTGTAACCCCTTATGAAATATAAATGACCGCGAACGCATCCTGGGGCAATGTTGCCATTTATAGTGCGCAGGCGCACATCAGGTGCAAATGCATTGGACAGGTTTGGAGGTCAGGGGTCAACGAACCACACTACCTAGTGCACCCTGCAACTGCAATTTCCGCCATATTTGATCAATATTACAGACACTACTCCACTCATCACTGGAAGAAGCACTCTGCAAGAAAAATGATAAAAAGGATAAGATATTTTTTGTCTTTTTGCACTTGGGCTTTATCTAATATATGCTGGCTTATTTTTTGCTTGGAACTGTACTTATCGGGAGAGCTTAGAGGGTTTAACAGTGGCGAAGATGTGACATTTTTCTTGGGGTGTTATCATAACATACTTTTTGTAAAAAAGTTTAAAGTTCTAGGTACCGAAATTTTATTTATGTCAGAATTTTATTTATTGTAGTTAAAAGCGCACAGTAACGTTGTAGTTGCACTCGGTCATTTTGTGGTAAATTAGCTATGACTCGCCACTGGATTTTAGGATCGAGATAAGTGTGCATAAAAATGCGCTAAGGTCGTATCTCTGATAATATGAATCGAATGTAAAGTAGGTACTGGTTATCAACCGCCATCGAATATGTTTAAAGCTGTAAGAATGATCTTATGATTTAAAACAGAGAACGTATTGCTTAATATAGTAAGTTAAAAATATACGTTTTCATTTTTACTTCCCTGTACGAAGTAAAGAGAGTATTGTATCGCGAAAATTTCCGGTTTTCAGATTTCAGCGGAAATATCCATTTTGACTAATTTCATCGTGACGTCTGTATGCACGTATGTATCTCGCATAACTCAAAAACGGTAAGCCGTAGAAAGTTGAAATTTTGTATTTATAACTGTTATAACATCTAGTTGTGCATCTCTCTTTTTCAGTGGTTCCCAACCTTTTTTTAATCGTGACCCTTTTTAGTTTTTTAAAAATGTTCGCGACCCCCCTTTCGCATATTTGATCAATAAAACAAAAAATAAAAGGTTTGACAAAATATATTTTAGGACTTAGTGATTATATTTTTCCCCTCAAAAAAGCCAAGGCGACCCCCCAAAAACGCTAAGGCGACCCCCTTGTGGGTCGCGACCCACCGGTTGGGAACCGCTGCTCTTTTTGGTCATTGAATAACTTCCGAAAGTGGTACTTTACTTGAAGTCTATAATAGATTTTAATGAAAACTATATTAAAATGTATTCCAAAACTTTTCAAATTTGGTATATAAAACTACTATTATATCAATGAAAATAGCATACTAGATTTTGATTAAAATGGACTAACCGCCAACCGGAAGTGATACATTGCATGAAGCTGCTAACAGTTTTTCTTGAAAAAAATGGTATTTAGATTTAGATTTAGAGAATTAATTTCTGCGTCCAGCACATACAGAATTATTAAATTAGTCTCCTATATAAGCGAGACATATTTAAAAAATTATATATCTTTTGTTTTTTTGTAATTAAGTTTGCTATGGATTAGAACAAACATAAGAAAAAAATAAAAAAAATTAATGTCAATGTCAAAATAACGTTAAATATGTGAAAAAAAATGTAGGTACAGTATAATACGCGTACTAGGAAGTAATGTGGTGTCCACGTCAGATTTTTTATATTATATGACTCGAACAGTTTTACTTGAAATAAATTAAATTAGTATATATTGTCAGTATAATCTAGATATTTTCATTCATTATTACGACCGGTGCATAATGAGCGAACATTGTGGTTCATAACGCCCGCTCCGTTCATATTTTTGGTTTTAATTTAATTTAATGTTTTAATGTATATACACAAGTAGTGTTCCCAAATAATTTTGTTGTTGATTGTAGCATAATTAGGAGTATCAAATTTAGGAGAATCGGTTACACTGTACTCGATCTTATTTACTGATTCGAAAACCTATCTTCAGAACTGTCAGATGATACTATTGATAAGTATAAGATTAACATTAGTGGTATGTTATTATTACTATTCCATAATAATAATGGGGTAGGTGGCTCAATGGTATCGAGTCGGCCTGGGGATCTTGAGAACCCTGGTTCGATCCCCACAGCCGGCAAACAATTTTCACCAATTTAAATCTACCCCTGTGGCTCCTCTCTCCACTAATATCTTTGAGGGTCGTGATTTGACGGCTGGTAACCGCACTTTACGCGAAAAAATATATCACTTATCGAGATCTGCTTAGGCAGAGTGCCACGCCCAGTAATGGGTAAAAGGCGTGATGATATATTTATTTATTTTATTATAATAGTAGTGTTTATACTGTATGAATATTGTAGATGATGTTTAAAGTAAAAATGATGAACTAGTAGAAATATGTCAGAGAGGAAAACATTGACCTAACCAGGTCTGTCAAAAGTTTCGATTTTAAAAAAAATTATCCTTATGATTTTTTTTAATACCACTAAACAATTAAAATGAAAAATATTAACATTATCTTCTTCGCCCTCAATAAAGTATCTTTCAGAATATCTTATTCTTTCTCCATCATTTCCAAAAATAGAGAACGTAACTCAACTGACGTTTAATATGAATAAACAAAATAAAGAAACAATATCCTTACCAACACAACGCCATTGTTGATTAACAATTTTATAAGAATTACTTTAATAATTATTATTATAAATTAAAACTAATAACACATATTCTAGTGAAAAATAAAATTTTGTATGTACAACGGACGTTACTACATAGATGACAATGACCTTCGAACGACACCCATCCTCGAGCCAGAGGCCCTTGAGCTGGATACCGACGCCTTCTGTGAATTATCATCTACTTAACGCCCTCAGTTCATAAATTACTATTAAATCATTAAACAATTTTCACCAATTTAAATCTACCCCTGTGGCTCCCCCTCCACTAACTGCATTTCACGCGAAAAAATATATCACTTACCGAGATCTGCTTAGGCAGAGTGCCACACCCAGTAATGGGTAAAAGGCGTGATGATATATTTATTTATTTTATTTATTTAAAAATTTTATATCATTAATAAAAAAAATATTATTCGATTTATATATTATCACGCAGAAAAAATAGTACCTCTGGAAAAAAACATCCATTTCTCTCCCTTGATATATAATAAATGTTTTTTCATCTTTTATTCTGTTTCATATTTTGTACAATTTTAAATTTATTAGATAATTGAAATCAATAAAAATATTCATACATATACAGAACATTATCTTATACTTTGGGGAGGAAATAAAGAAAGAGAAATAGCAAAGAAGAAAGATTTAAAAAATTAAGATTCCTAATTAAAGAATATTGTTTTATTACATTCTTTATTATTATTAATATTATTATTTGTACGTGAAGAGTAAATTTTTAAATATATTATAATTTAACCGCTGTACAGAATTCTAAGCCAGGGTGGCATGAATATATAAATATTACATGTACTAAACTCAATATTGATATCGGCAGGCCTGTGCCTATTTTAATTTTAAAATTTTAGGTTATATAAAGAATGAAATATAAAAATTCTCTAGCATCGAAATGTCTCCTATCAACTCTTACCGCCGCCAATGCGTGAAAGGTCAAAAGTCTAGCTCATCTTAATATTCTGTTCCAAACTAGAATAATCATACATGCAGCGGACGCCGGCGCCTGGGTTTGAACGAGAAGCATTCGAGCAGTTTTAATTTGGAGGGCAGCGGAACTGGCACTGAAGAAGGAAGAATGCTGCAAACAGGAGGCAGAGGAATGCGCAAGCGACGCGACGGCGACGGCGACGGCGACGGCATTGGGCACTGGCGCTGCGCTGGGTCATGGGCCAGCCCACACACTGCAAACTGGGCCGTGAACTTCAAACAATGATTTTCGAACAATGCTGATTTAACATTCGACAAATATTATTCATATCAGTAAAACAGGATTAGGTAACAAATGGAAGACGGGATCATGACTGGAATACGTTAAGGTACATTAACATCTACGAAAATCTGAAATTGAAGTAAAATTATAAATAAGACTTATTATTCGTGTTTATATCTACGAAAATAAAACATAAATTAGCATCTTCTGTTGTCTAGTAGATACATTATATATAAATTTAAATAAATATAATAATTTTAATAGATAAATGGCTCAGTAATATAACGTCGAACTGTGGTTTTGATAACCTTATTTCGATTCCCACAGCCGAGAATAAATTTTCACCACATTAAAATTACCCCTATGGCTTCCACTCTACTAGCATCTTTAGGGATTGTATTTTGACAGATGGTAACTGTACTTCACGCTCATAAATATATCACTTACTGAGATCTACTATAGCAGTATGGCACTCAGTAAAGGATAAAATGCGTGATGATATATTTATTTATAAATTTAAATCCATTTCATTTGGTTAGAACAAAGAAAGTTGACAGTTTGAGAGACAGTTCTCAAAGACAGTCTAATATAGATATAAGTCAGTTGAGATGGTTTGGTCATGTAGAACGTATGTCGAATGACAGATTGGTGATACAGGTGTATGTTGGTGAAATTGAGGGTGAAAGTTTGCGTGGACGGCCTAGGATCAAGTGGATGAATATGATTGAAGGGTTGTTGCGTGAGCGAAAGTTTCTGAGCGTGAAGAATAAACGAGCTTGTATGAAAAGAATTATGAATGTGGTTGAAGCAAAAGTGGTGTGTCAGGATAGGAATGTTTGGAGAAAATTAATTGCGGGATAAATATGATGAATGAAGACAAGCGTATGATTCTTGATTTTGGATTAATTGGTTAGATGTTTTGAGTGTTTACCTGCAATTGTGCGGAGACCATCTTCAGAAACAAGCGCAGTGTACACTAGCGAATGGATGAATGTTTGTTGTGTGTAGATGGATTTTGGTTGTGAGAAAAGAAAGAGTTTGTATGGAGGAAGTGTTAATGTGGTCGAATCGAGTATCGTGTGTCAGGATGAGAATGTTGACGGGTTCGTGCTACCCCATTTAATGGGATATAGCGTGATGTTATGTATGTATGTATGCTTTTCAACTTTTTGTAAATATTTGACATTTATATATCACTTTGTTTATATCTTACATTTATTTTTATTTTAGATAGCTGTGAACACTTTGATAAAGATTTAGTACTTAGATTATTATTTTTATTTTGATGTGTATTTTTATTTTTATTTTCATAGCTCTGAATCGACCTTTAGTGTATATTGGAATGTAAGAATGAAAAGACTATTGTTAAAAGAGAAGAGGTGTGTGTGTGTTTGAAATGACTTGATCATGTGAAACGTAGGCCACATAAAAGATTTCTGAAACAGGTGTATGTCGGTGAAATATTAAGAGATTGATTGCATAGACGATCTAGGAATAAATAAAAAGAGTTATTAAGATGATGCCATAATAATACAAAATAGAAATTTTGATTTACACCAGAAAAATAATTTATTTTTCTTTAAGACTGTAATAATATTTCAGGTTGTCACATGAAACTAAATTAATAAACAAAATGTGAACTAGTGACAGTATAGTATGTAAAGTTAAGAATTATTATTAGTTACTAGGCTTAAGAGACTTTAAGGAAATATAAACCAGGCCTGAGCAACTACCTGGTTCTTGATAAGAAACGTGTATAAATGGTCAAGACTGCTTGTGACATATTGCCAGTACTACTCCTATTATTATCCTGATAAATAACTAAATATAGAAGTGCACAAAGAGCAACATTAATCCAGCAAAGTTTTACACACATAATTATATATTACATGTTAATTTTCTACATATTAAAATTACCTCTACGGTTTCCTCTCCATTCACATCTTTGGAATCTGTGATTTGGTAACTGCACTTCACGCCTATAAATATATAACTTATCGAGATCTGCTTCAGCAAAGTGCCAGACCCAGTAATGGGTTAAAAACGTGATGATATATTTTTATTTGATTTCTTTTATATTAATATTTCTATTATAGTTTAACCATTAAATTGCATTATTTTTCATATAAAATTTCTATTAGAGTAAATATATTCTGATATTGTAAATGATGTTTTTTTAAGAAATAAATATATCATTACGCCTTTTACCCATTACTGGGTGTGGCACTCTGCCGTAGCAGATCTCGATAAGTGATATATTTTTACGCATAAAGTGCGGTTACCAGATGTCAAATCACGGTTTCCGAAGTTTAATCCCTGCCTGTGTTATTATAAAACTTGTTTCAAAGATCCCATGCTGTGAGGTTTAAAATATTTGAAATATTAAATAAAATATAAATATGGGCGCTTTGCAATATTTCGAAATCACATTTTAAATACCCTCCCTTGCAGCAGGAGTCGAAACTGATCCACTCCAATTATACTGTCCGCTGGCGGGCAGCGGCGCCACTGTCGACAGACACATAAAACTTAAACTAAAATCAATGCACTAACTCAAAACAACAACCTATTGTAAATAACGTCATACGTGAAAAGTGCTATTGAAAGTTTCGTTTATTTTCAGCGGTGCTTGATAGATAGCTCTCACTCCCGGCCTCGTCCTCATCTAGAACACTGAAAACAGGAGACGCGCATTCCTAGATCTAGAATTGTTTACCGGAAAAGGATTCTGAAACCGGAACTGCGATTAAAAACATGAATTATTGTTAATAAATAAAAAATAAAAAGGTAGGTGAGGATTATTACCAAGGATTTGTAAATTTGAGAAATAATTTCAATAAAACAAAAAGACAAAAAATTGGCCATGTTGCTAATACCTAGTAGGTTGACTTAGAGGCTGAAATCTGTGTAACTTAGAAAAGTAGTTTATTTAATTTTTATTAAATAATTTAAACTTTATATATATATATATATATATATAGAGTAGAGTTGCCTAATACGGACTGGTCACCTAAATCGTACCTGGTGAAGATTTCTGTAGTTACTGACAGTTGGCGACGTATAGTGTTAAATAGATGAAGTAAATGATAAATCGATAATATAGGCAAAAAATCTAAGTAAAACATGGGGATATGTGTGAGATCTAGATTCATAAAAATATGATATGTTTGATGTAAAATTTTAACGACTTTATTTAACCGATATTAATTACACAGTAATTGTTTTCTTTACATTCCTATATTTTTATAACACTAGAATTATTGTATTATTTGTTAACATTATTTTGATGTATATTTTATACGTACTGTGGAGATTATGTTGATATTTTAATAAGTTTGCGAAGTCTCTTAAATCGTACCACTACACAGTTTCTATAATCATACTCTTAAGATTTAGAAAATTGCACTTTCATTTCATCTAAATAAAAAAAAAACAAGTTAAAATTTTTATTTCTTCACAGCATGGACAAAAGACTAGTATATGGCAAATGGAATGAAAATGATATAAAAAATACAATTGATGCTTACCGTAATAAAGAATATGGTTTTAATTTTCTAATTGAATTTATTTTATAATTACTTTTTAAATAAATTTGTAATGTAATATTAAATAAATAATTTCGGTAATATATTGCTAACTGCATATTATTTACTCTATTAAAAAGACAGGTACGATGTTGGAGATAAGCCAGTACGATTTATGATACCAGTTGCCATAACCGAACTTTTTGAGGGATTTCAATAAATAATGAAAATATTACCATGTACATGTTTAAAAGTAAATCAAATTTGCCCGAAGATCAAATTTTCTTAAGGGGTACGATTTGCCCGTTTCTATTCACTGCCCATTTATACGTCACAGTGATGTCACATGTTCTACTATTTTTTTTTGTAAACTATAAATAATTAATCGATTTAAAAAAATACCGGCGTTTTCATTTCTTGTCTTGGAATCATATATAAAAAACTAAATTTGGTCGCAAACCCCATTACGAAATGTTTGAGAGCATGAATTTTAATGTTTCAATAGGTATTGTGCTGTAATTGAATAGTCACTGTCAAACTGTAATGTTTTTCTTTTCCAAAAAGAAAGAATGATTGTTATTGTATAAAAATCAGAATTGTTCTTGATATGGCTATCTTGTATTTTTGCAGTCATGTATATTATATAGGTTTGTGTTTATAACTTCCAACAAGATAACATGTCTTAAAAACTTACATGGATTGTTTCCAAAATTTCACGGAAAACCAAGTTGCTCTTACAAATGTGACCCAGAAACCTTTGTAGAAAGAAAATTATGATATTTTCTGCTATCAGGTTTCCTACACCTTGAAAATAAAACGTTTGAATCAAACTAAAAAACTTGCAGAAAATAATATCTAACAAATACGCAATCCTCATCGAAATATGTTTGTGTGTGATGAGTAAAACATTGAGAAGTATATGTTTGTCAAATGTCAATTAAGATGGTTTGATCATAACATAAGAATTAATGGATGAAAACTATATATAAATCAATTTCTAAATAGCAACAATTATGAAAAATCAAAAGCTGTTATTTTTATTTATCGCCAACATTACTATCTCATAAACAACCCGCAAACTATCTATAAATTCACTTGTTTCCCATTCCGCGTCCGTGACAACTTTAACAAAACAATCTCGCACGAATTCAATAAATCCTGAATTTCCTAACGCGAAGAAGAACTTTCTCGCAGATCTGCATCGTAGACTATGCGATTGTGAGAGTTGTTAACCTAACCTCAGTTTCGAACCACGATAGATGTAGTAGATGCAGATGGAGTTGAATCTGATTGTCACAGATTTTTAACTGTTTTCAGTGTTTTGTGTTTGCGAACATAGGACGATAATTTATTGCATTCGAAGTTTCAGAAACAAAATGTGTGTCAGCTTTTAAACTACATAGTTTGGGGATTTGTAAACTGTAATGGATTTAAGCTAAGGAGAATACTACCTATTAGTGGGTGTGGTAGTCTTTGTAGATATATACATAACATTAATATCAGGCGTTATCGTATTAAATCATGAGGTAGGTGGCTCAGTGGTATCGAGTCGGTCTGTGAATCTTGAGAATCCTGGTTCAATCCCCACATCCGAGAAACAATTTTCACCAAATGCAACCTACCGCTGTAGCTCCCCCTCCACTAACATCTTTGGGGGGCGTGATTTGACCGCACTTCTCGCGAAGAAATATATCACTTACCGAGATTTGCTACGGCAGAGTGCTACACTCAGTAATGGGTAAAAGGCATGATGATATATTTATATATTTTATATTTCGTATTAAATCGGGCAGACGAATTAAACCTGTGCAAAATGCCGGCGACAACCTGGCGCCGATGTACATTTCAATATATTTAAAAACGTCATAAAAATATGTTTTTAATAATTAAAAAAGTGATTATATAAGTTTTTCTTTTCTGGCACTAAGTATATCATCCTATAATATAAAAGATACTTTACCTACCGTATAAGATATTTCAAAATCAAATGAAACATAATGTACATAGATATGAATGACCCTTTTGTATTACCTGCTATATTAATGTACCTAATTATATACGATTTATAACCTTTTGTATTTGGGCTTACAAGCCTGTTGAATTGAAAATAAATAAATAAATAAATAAATAAATAAATAAATAAAAATAGTTATTTGTTTAACTCGGCAAAAAAGTAGCATATTTACTGCCGTGTCTAGAGTCTGAATTTAAACCAAGCAAGAAATCTACTTTTTTGCGGTGTTCAACATATATTGTTTACCGGTTGATTAAAATTAATATTAATTGTGATTATTTTACAATTTAACGTTTATAATTTCATAAATATAATTTTGCTTTTTATGAATATTGTGAATCACTATATATTAATTTAATTTACAATATGATGAAGGAACGTTAATTCCGCCCGAGATTAATGAAGCGGCATGCGATTGTAATTATATTTATAAACTTGAATCATAAATTTCATATTTGTTGTGCCTAAGCTGTAAAGTAACACTTTACAAACTATCAGTTATCAACAAAAACTCAGTTCTAATGTCTATTGGTTAAAATAATTATTTATGTTCCTAGGCTAGAAATAAGGATTTTTTAATACAAATGTGGAACATTATTATCCACTTGAGTAATAAAAAATATTGTATATTTTATGAAATCGCAGAATTATATTAAATTTAATATATATAATATTCAGCTTTGTTATATTTATGTTATTCGGCAATAGACGTTAGCGGTCGGCGGACCGGCAGCGTTCTTATTGGTCGAAAACACTCAAGTTGCTCATAAGTGTACGATTTCATAAACATAAAATACATTTTTGTTTGCTCTGTGGCTGGAACATTTGCTTAGTACTATAAATCAAAATTTGATACAAAACACGATAGATTTCTAATAACTTTTAGAAAAAAAATTGACAATCAGCTGATCACAATTTTTGACCATTTTACTCCAAATCTATTTTTAAAGTCTTTCATTTGATATTAAACATTCCAGATTTCTAATGACATTTAGAAAAAATCTGATGTGGACACCACATGACTTCCTTGTACGCGTCTTAAACTATAGATATTTTTTTAATTCCACATATTTGACATAAAATCTTTTATTTTTTATTTTTTGTTATAATCCATAGCAAACTTAATTTTTTAAACAAAAACAAAAATATATAATATTTAAATTTAGATATCTCGCTTATGCAAACGGCTAATTTAAAAATTCTTAATGTGCTAGACGCAGAATTTAATTCTCTAAAACTTTTATTTGCAGCATTTATTTCTAAAATTAAAATAATACCATTTTTCTCAAGGAAAACTGTTAGCAGCTTCATGTAATGTGTCACTTCCGGTTAGTCTATTTTAACCAAAATCTATTATGTTATTTCCATTGTTATAGTAGTCTTATATAGCAAATTTGGAAAGTTTTAAATTATATTTGAATATAAATTTTCATGAAAATCTATTATAGGCTTCAAGTAAAGTACCACTTTCGGTAGTTGTATAATGACCAAAAAGGGAGGTGCACAACTAGATGTTATAACAGTCCTAAATATAAAGTTTCAATTTTCTACGGCTTACCGTTTTTGAGTTATGCGAGATACATACGTACGTACGTACGTACAGACGGACGTACAGACGGCATGACGAAATTAGTCAAAATGGATTCAGGGAGGGCCAAAATACCTATTTCCGTTGAAATCTGAGAACCGAAAATTTTCGCGATTACAATACTTCCTTTACTTCGTACAAGGAAGTAAAAAGAATTCATCATCAGTCGATAAAAATTTTTAATTATTCTGCTCGAAATCTCTCTGCAAAACATTTAATTTGATACCAAACACGATATGTCAAATTATATTTTCATAACTTGCTCCAAATAAATGATATAGAGCATAAAATTCTACATTAAATAAAATAAATTTTGCATTCTTTATAACGGCAGAAATTAAATTGAAAATGTTGAAAATTTGCTTTCAAATAGGCGTAGTCTTGAATATGAAACAAAATTAATCAAATAATTCACGTTTTATCTGTCAGCGGAAAAATATTCCTTGTTCCATAAATTTATTGCCATTAATTATTTATTACTCTATAATTTAAGTGAATTATAAGAAAAATAATAAGGGAAGCAGGAAATTATAAAAATATGAATTTATATGTTAAAATCATATGTTCCGGTGTAGCGATTACCAAACGAGACTATCTTTAACACATAGCAAAAATAGAGAGAAAAATTCCAACATAAGATTTGAATTACATGGATATCTTAGCTTAGAGTATTTGGCCGGAATTCAAAGATTCCAAGTTCAAATCCTAATGGTATCTCAATTTTTCTTTGCATATATATTTAAATTAAGTTTCATCAATTATTAAGTATTTACTTAAAAATACTAATTAGATCATTTGCTCTCTAATCTGTATAATTTATTGTATCAATTCCTGTCTACAAGAATATTCGAAGTCATCACTTCATATTACAAATCACATATTAATTATCTAAATTACATGATTAATAACAAACTCAATGCTCATTTATTTTTATATTACAGGAACAATGATTTATGAAAGCGTGTTATGTCTGACAAGATCTATTGATAACATTGCACTTGTTTTTAGATGTGAATCAATATTATGTTCATACACGCATAACATTCATATACTTTTGTCGAGTCGTACTGCATATCTACACGCAGTTGCTAGAATTATATTCATTGATTTTCTAATTTCTAGCACTGGCCATTTGTTAGAAATTTCTACACATTTCTCGGAAGGTGTATAATCACTGTTATTAAGAGTTTTACCTTTATTTAAAGTTGATCATTAAAAGTGTGGATTTAGTAATAATACTTACTAATTCTTTTGTTGAAAGAAAATTCGAGAATTAAATCTATTGTTTACTAAAACATATTGGGCCGAATTCAGCTCTCATCATTAGCTTAGCGATTGTCTCTAGTAACCATGTAAACATTTTACATCTTTTTTTAATTAATTAATTAAAATGGGGTAGGTGGCTCAGTGGCATCGAGTCGGCCTGTGGATCTTGAGAACCCTGGTTCGATCTCCACAGCCGACAAACAATTTTCACCAATTAAATCTAACCCTGTGACTCCCCCTCCACTAAAATCTTTAGGAGCCGTGATTTGACGGCTGGTAACCGCATTTCACGGGAAAAATATGTCACTTACCGAGATCTGCTTAGGAGAGTGCCACACCCAGTAATGGGTAAAAGGCGTGATATATTTATTTATTTAATTTATTTAATTAATTCATCATTGGATATGTTTTTCTTTATTTATTTATTTTTATCGAAGTTTCATTAGTTAAAGAAGAGAGCTAAATTCGTTTGAATCTCAATAAATATATTGCTTATACTTATTGCGTTATCATCTTCAAAATTATCTATTTATTTAATTAAATTTATATTGGCTAAATTCAAGCTAGGCTTACCTAATTAACTAAGTGAACCATAATTTCATAATTAATATTATTATTTTGCTAATATTATTGCATAAGTAGAGAGTGATATATTTAAAACTAATTACAATTTTAACATAGGTAACACTGTACACAATATCCATAATAATTAGTCTGTCATATGCAGTATGAGAGCTCATTTCAATACATTGAAATCAATTTTGTAGTATTTGATATACGAGATGTGAAATAATAAATAAAACATTGTAATTTACTAACTAAGATATGTATTAATTAATGAAAACTTATGCTTTGAAATCTTTTTAATTTTCTCAAAAAAGTTTTAGCTAAACCTGAATTATGGATTCTAGTTCGATTTCAAAAAGTAACAAGATTATATTGTACTTACATTAATCTTTTTTGAGACTATTGTTTAGCTAAATTTGATTATTCCAAAATTCAAGATTAGTTAAAACTCTTTTGATAATTAAGCTGTAAATGATTAATAACAATTTTGAAAATTCTCGTTTAATTTAGTCAAATATTTACTTATTATTGGCCAGGTCAGATTAGAAGAAAATTGCCCATTAAATTTAATTTATGGTACAAGAAATAATTCAATATATTGTATTGTTATTTTTCAGTACGTACATTTCAAGAAAATTAATACATATTTTGTTTGTTCTCACCAGGTAGCTGAATGTTATATGATGATGTATTTCGTAATTACCTTCTTACTTAATATGGCCTATAACTATTTAAATTATCGACGGTTTTGATTCAGTTTGAAAAACTTTGATTGATTTGGTAGCTCCTCTAGATTTTGCACTATTATTTGCAAAATTCTTCCATTTGTTAAAAACTTTCTTCTTTGTTATCTTTTGTTTAATTAAAGCATAAATAACTTCATTTATAAAACCAATCAGCGCACATCCTAATCCAAGTCCTAATATCATAAAAGCTCCCTCCAAATGACTCACCGTTAACTTTTGAGTACTCTCATCCTCATTATCAAATTTATTTCTATTTTTTATTCTTTGTGCGTAAGCTGAATCGTCCCGCCATTTAGCCATTAGTCCAGTTGCTTTAATCCTGTAAATTTGTTGATCTATTCGTTCCCTTAAAGGAAATCCTTTTGTCATGTATATTTCGGAAGGATATGTCAAATAACTTGGTAAACAATATATTAGAGGCTGTGATTTTCGATCTACAAATCGCAATATTTCATACCGTGCATTATGTTCTAATACACAAAAGGCATAATCGTGTTTTTTTGCAATTCTGGTTAGTCCTTGTAGGGCACTTTGCTGAGTTTTCCACTCATTGATTATTTTAGCTACTCTCCAGTCATCTGTATTGTTAAAAAATCTTTTTAAGGTTGGAAGAGAAGCCCATTCAATTTTACTTGTCAAAATTTCATCTAAAGTATTCATTTGTCTTTCATAAGTAGGACGTAGTAACACACTAATTAATTTAGCTTGGTATGCTGCTACAAAATGCAAACCAAATACTATCCATACAAAAAATATTATCCTGCTAGATCCCTTTTTTGGAGTTTCATCAGCTGAAATTGCTATAAATATAGAAAACAAGTATTTGAAACAATTTTTCAGCAAAACATAAGAAGATGTATCTTTAGGTGTGGTATAACAAAAACACCAAGTAATACAAGAAACAATTATATAAGCTCCAATCATGGACAACCAAGTACTATACTGGAAAGTATCCAAAATGTTTCTCCATCTTGGTGCCAATTGAGATTTAGGAACGCAAAATGTTACAGACTCATAAGTATGACTTGCTGAATAATCACAGAACATTCTTCTTTCTTCTGTTGGTCCATAGGAACCAAAACCTAACTCAGCCTTTTTCTCATACAATATTTTGATTGTTCCTGAAGTATTTCCATCGGTAGTTGCTAAGCCCCAATCGTTAGGAATTGTCGAAGACATTGGTAGAAACGTGAAGTTTAACATTTGCGCGATCGTGCGCATTAACTGAATTTCAATTCCATCAGTTATTTTTAGTATTTCGCCATCTTTGACGATGCCATCGTCAGGAGGCATTACATATGGAGGGGCAATTATAACTTGAGCACGAACTGGACATCCATTAAGAAATAAAGGTACTTTTTGTGGATATAAATTAACGCCTTCAGTAAAATATCCATGAATGCAAGTATCAACTATCCTAGCTTTAAATCCTTGTCCACATAAACCATTTTCGTACGGAAACCAAGAATATATTTCTATCAAATGATTTTCTTCTAATGAAGGCATTAAAATTACGGCATTAATGAAATAATTATACCATAATAACTCTAATGCTTCATCTATATCTTTACTAGAGTTTTTTCTTATTATAAATATGAACAAAGACCGAGCATTCCATAATAATAGTTTTTTTATTTGATCTTTATTGATTATAATCTCTTGAAGATTTCTTGCTGCTATTACAGTGTATCTTCTAAATGTTTCGTGAAAGTCAACTTTAAAAGTTACAAAGTTCTTCAGCTTTTTTACAAGATATGGTGATGCGTACAACTTTGACAAAAGATCGTAATCTCTGCTACTGTTTATAGAAAATATATTTAAACATGGAAGATCACCAAAATGCCTCACAGCTACTTCTAATGCACATGAAGAAATTGACTCGATATTATCCAAAATTTCTGGTTCCAAACTACATTTCGTTCGTGAAATGAGTAAGACTTGAATAAAAATAACGCTGATGATTTGTATCGCGGACATATTCTGTTTGACTTTACTTGTCAATAGACTGACATGTAAATAGAAGGTGAAAAATGAAAATGTACCATTAAAGCATTGTTTTGATTATTATCTATCACGCATTATATTTAATTTTTGAATATAAAGACGCTAAATCGTTGTGATTAGTGAAATTAATCAGAAGGGGAGTAAATATTTGATAATTTTTACATGTTTACAAAAGATAATGTTCCACATACTTACCTATATGAGTAATTATGTTATTTCTCTTGTAATCAGAATTATGAATTAAATAAAACTTAATATTATACATCATACTTAATTTTAAAAATATATTAATATATTTGAAACTCATGCAAAAAAGAAAATAATGTTAATTTTTATGCTATAGTTATTGTAATCCGTCAGTACTGTGGTGTGGATAGCGATACGGAAATCGAATTCGGAGATCCCGAGTTCGAGTCGCACTCAAGCTAAAACTTATGTAAACTATCACACTTCGGCTCGGTGAGTACGGACCCTGTACTGTAATTGGGATTAAGTTCCTGTTGTACAGCGTAACATAAATAAATTAAAAAATAAATAATAATAAATAATGGTTAGCATATTTTTTATTGTGAAAGATTTAAGAATGCACATTTCAGAATAAATTTTAATTAATACATTATTTTTATGTTAATTTCTTCCAAGTGATGGTTATAGAATGATCGTTTGTGTAATTTAAGTTCCATATGTCATAATTCAGTAAATATAATTTAAAACCAAATAAAATGATAAAATAATGAAAAATAAATCTTTCATCAAAACATTTTGATAGTATAATACAATTTTTTGTTTTAATAAAAATAATATTTTATCAGATGGGGGACCTCAAAAATGTTTTAAACTGGACTTTCTAGATTATTTTCTTTTTAAAAATATTGCTTCACTATAACTTTAACTGTTTATTATTTCAAAAAGCTATGGATATTATGACTTTTGGAGATAATTGACAATGAGCTCATTAATTTTTTTATTTAAAAAAAAAGTCATAAAAACATATCTTATTCAGTGAAAGCTCGGATTCAAAATTTTCTATATTAATAGAAATATGAGCTTTTAAAGTTTAAAATTGATTTGCAACATTATCTGTACTAATCAGTGATATTCAAAATTTCATTAGCTGTCTATTTATTTATTTTTTATGTTTGTTAAAAATTTACGTAGATATTATATATTAGATTTGTTTAATATTCAGTGAAATTAAGATACATGTGTAAAAACATTTATACATTTATAAACTTTTTGACAGTTGAGTGTTGACCAACCAACAAGCACTTACAGCCCAATTCTGAAAAGAGTTTTAGCTAATCTTGAATTTCAGATTAAGTTAAACAATATTCTCAAAAAAAAACATATGCTAATATCATCTTGTTGCCACTGGAAAGTGATTTACATTAACTTTTTAAAGTCGCGCTAGAATAAGAATAGCTAAAATCTGTTTGAGAGCCGGGCTGTAAATATTTTGATACCGCTTGAGGTACAGATTTTTTTAATTATTAAGTATTATTACAACTAGTCTTACAACTAACAAGCAATTTTTCTTTAACCTAAAATGTTACCTTATTTGGTAGGTTAAAGCCACTTGGCTTATCTTAGTTTATAGTAAGCTAGACAGTAACACACTTTCACTTGCTCTGCCTTTACACTAGCTTAAACAGTACGCTTGAGCCTTCTCTGGAGATTCTCTCTAGGTGCTTGTTTGTGGATTTCTTGATCTCGTCAGCTACGTAATTGATTGCTAAGTCCCTGTGTAGGTCCTTATTTCTAATGTACCAAGGTGCAGATGTAATGGTTCTTAAAACTTTATTCTGGAACCGTTGAATTATTTCTATGTTGGATTTTTTTTAGTGCATCCCCATAGTTGAGAACCGTACGACCAGATGGATTTTAGAATCTGTTTGTATATTGTTAATTTGTTATGCACTGATAAAGTAGATTTATTACCAAGTGACCAATACATTTTCCTGTATTTTATCTAAAGTTCTTCTTTTCTTTTTCTAGCGTCTAAGTTCATACTTAGGTACTTTGCCGTGTTAGAGAATTGTATCGGTTATTATTTAATTCCACAGGAAGATTGTTTATTTTTTTATTACAAAAATATATATGTACTGATTTTGATTCATTTAATCTTATTCGCCACTTCTTACTCCAGTCGCTAATTATATTAATAGCTTTCTGTATAGTTTTTTAGTTGAATTAGCCTCTGATTCGTCCACAAAGAGTACAGCAGTGTTATTCGCGAACGTAGTTATTGTAATCTCATCACTACTCGGTAGATCATATGTGTATATTAAGTAAAGGAAAGGTCCTAGGACACTTCTTTGTAGCACTCCTGCTATAATTTTTTTTAGTGAATTTTTGCTTATTTCTAAAGTATCTTCCCGTAAGATAGGATTCAAGAATTTGGCTGTATTGTTTTGGTAGCAGCGTTTGGATTTTGCGAATCAGGCCCTCAATCCAAACTTTGTCGAAGGCTTGAAAAACATCTAAAAGGACAGCTGAACATATTTTCTCCTCTTCTAAAGCTTTTTTCAATCATGTTAGTGAGCCTATGAACTTGATCAATTGTGCTATGCTGATTTCTAAATACAAACTGCTGGTTTGGAATTATCTTTTTTTCTACTATTATCGGTTTTTAGTATTTTAAGAAGTAGTTCCTCAAATAATTTTGACATTATGAGCAGTAGGGATATAGGCCTATACGATGTCGGTTCGTGGAGTGGCTTACCTGGTTTAGGTACCATAATTACGTCGGCTGATTTCCAAAGGTTGAGTACATACTTCAGGCGGAATGCTGCGTTAATCAGATTTGTAAGTTTGATTATAGCCTTCTTGGGTAACTGTTTCAGTACTTCGCCAGTAATGAGATCGAACCCTGGAGATTTTTTTAATATTATTTTTAATTTCATCAGCAACTTCTTTCGGAGTTGCATATGTAATATTTCTTTCTACACAGTGAGTTTGATTTAATAATTGATCTTTATGATTTTAATTTTTCCAGGTGTTTTTCAAAGATTTCTGCTTTATCAGCATTGTTCCTAACCCATTCACAATCTTCTTTCCTAATCGGAGAAACATGTGTGATAGGTTGTTTTAACTTTTTAGTGGCTTTCCACAATGAATAGTCAGAGCATTTATTATAGGATAACTCTTTCGAGTATATGTTTATTGACTCATTTAGCATTTCTTGTATTTTGGGTTTTAACTTTCTACTAACTACATTAAATTTGTTTTTATCTTGTGGCAATCTTGAGTTTTGCCTTTTGTTCCTAGTTTTGCCTTTTTCCGCAATCAGTTGTCTTATTTCATTTGGACAGGTATTACTTAATGATTTATTTTTTATTTTCGAAGTGCACTTCCAAGCAGCTTGTTGTATATCTATAATAAATTATCTGGCTTCAGAGTCTAATTGTTTTGCGGTTTTTATTGGGACTGATAAGTTTATTCTATTACTAAGTTCTATCTTGAAGCCTTCCCAGTTTATTCGATTATTGGTAAGTTTCGGGTTTCTTTCTTTTTTGATAGTATTCTCACTGAGTATCAGCGTATTTGCGTATGATCTGAGATCAAGTCATTGCTTTCTTCTATACGGATTATAATTAATAGGTATCAGTGTTATTTGCGTATGATCTAAGATCAAGTCACTGCTTTCTTCTATACGGATTATAGTTAGTAGGTATTTATTTTTATTTTGAAGAAGTCTATTAGGTCTGGAATTTTGTTACTATTAGTAGGCCAATATGTTGGTTTACCTGTAGAGTGAAATTCTCATCCTAATTCTGTTGCTGCTTCGTATAGCTCTTTCCTTTGGTGGTCATTAGTCGAGAACCCCAGATGGTATTTTTATATATCCATCTATTATAAATTTATTCCCTTAATGTCGTAAACATTCCAAGTAGTCAGTTTTCTTCAGGTTGTGTTTTATGAACATCTGGTCAGTCAGATGAGTTTCTGATATCAGATATATATCAATTTTCTGGATCTCTACGGCTATTTGTAATTATAGTTGGTGCAGGGACGGATCCAGGGGGGTCATGGGGGTCATGACCCCCCCTTAAGCATGGCCTTTTTTATGTTGGCCCTAATACATAATAATGATGTAATTATTTACGATAACTCAATTTATTAAACAAATTAAATAGAAAATATTATCTAAGAACTTAGAATTCTAAGATAATTAAGAACTATGGTTTGATTTATTATTCTAATAAATAGCCAAAAACCAATATTTTGTTGCGATATTATTTCTTCCCGCAGATGGGAGAGGTATTCTATTTAAGACCTAGTCAAGTATGGACTACCGACATTTGCACTTAGAAAATCAACTTTTAATTCAATAATTTTTGTATTCTACCGAAGAACCGTTTAGATATTGAAACTTTATAATTTAAAAAGTGTTGGCGTTCTTAGAAGAAATTTTTGAGGTGGAAAAATGATTTATTGTGATTTAATGCGATTCCAAAGACGATTCAATGTGATTTAATGTGATTGTAAAAATTATTTAAAGCAGGAATATAATATGAGCAAATACAAATGTTTTTTATATTTAGAAGATGGGCAATACCCCCCTCTCCCCCGAAAAAAAATTTACTCCATGAACCACCATCTCCCAATTCGAAGGCTGGATCCGCCCCTGAGTTGGTGCTGCATGCAGCAAACCGTTAGCATTTCAGGCGAGGAAATGGACAGATGAAGTAAAATATATAAAATTTAATAATTTAGTACTAAATGGAGTTTTAAAAGTGTTTTTTTATAATTAATAATTTTTAAGTATGTAAGTAGTTATCATAAAACAATAATTACCACGATTTATTTTTCAATATTTCAACAATACCTAGTTAATAATTTTTATATAAACAATTTCACAAATAAAACAAAAGGAAGCTATTCCTAACCCGACAGCTAAAATATAAAAGACCCCTTGCAAATGAAACATTTTTAAACTTTTTTCGCTACTTCCCTTAAACATATATCTATACTGTAATCTTAAATAGTGTTTCAAATCTCTTTCCCATTTTGGCATCAATCCCGCAGACATTATCCTATAGATAAGTTTATTTATCCTATCTCTTAAAGGAAAACCTTTCGTCATGTAGATTTCCGAAAAATACTTCAAGTAACTTGGGAAACAATGTATCAAAGGTTTCAAATTATCATCTGTATATTTAAACATCTCATATCTAGCATGAGATTCCAAAGTACATAACGCAAAATTGCGTTTATACGCAATTCTATACAAACATGCGTTTGCATCTGGACATTCTTCCCATTCTTCCACTATTTTCTTCACTCTCCAATCATCTGTATTCGCAAAAAACCTCTTTAATGTAGGTAAAGATTCCCAGGGAACATCACTTAACAGTAACTCATCAAGAGTATTCATCTGTCTTTCGTAAACAGCATGTAACAAAACGCTGATTAATTTAGCTTGATAAGCTGTGATAAAATGAAATCCAAAAATGATCCAGACACAAAATAATATTCTTCCAGATATTTTTCTAGGGGTTTGATGCACAGACATCCCTAGTGCAACAGAAAATGTACACTGAAAATTATTTTGAACGAAAATAAAATTCGTTGGATCTTCTGGTTGACAATTGCACAACCCCCATAGAAAAATAGATACAATAATATAAATTGCTAACATTGCTAACCAAGTATTAACTTCAAATGTTTGAAACAATTGCTTCCATTTTGGAATATGCTGTGCTTTTGGAACACAAAATGTTATTGATTCATAATTGTAACTTACGGAATAATCACAATACATGCGTCTTTCTACCGTTGGTCCAAAAGCCCCAAAACCAATGTCCGCTTTCTTTTCGACAAGAATTCTTATAACTCCTGATGTATTGCCATCTATTGTAGCTAACCCCCAGTTATTTGGGATAGGGGATGAATATGTTAAAAGAGAAAAATTTGCAATTTCGGCAATGACTTTCATCATCTTTATATCGACTCCATTGTCCATTGTCAATACTTTTCCTTCTTGAATGACGCCGTCTTCGGGCGGCATTACAAAAGGTGACCAGATAACTACATGAGCTCTGATTGGACATCCGTTAAAATATTCGGGTAATTTTAATGGATACAAATTAATATTTCTTGTGAATCGTCCATATTTACAAGTATCTGTTAATTTAGAATTGCATTCTTTTCCACATAAGCCATTTTCGTATGGAAACCATGAATATAGTTCCATTTCTTCTGGAAACATTATTGAAGGCTTCATAATAACGGCGTTAATAATAAAATTCGCCCATAAAAGATCTACTGCTTTATTTAAATCTGAAATGGAATTGGTTCTCATAACAATTAAATATTTGGATCTTGCATTCCATAGACATAATTTAATAATTTGTTTTTCATGTAACAACAATTCTTCAACATTTTTTAAAACAATAATACTGTAATATCTATTTATTCTTGCTTCTTCGAAATCAACATTAAAAGTTGTAAAATTTCTTATTCGTATCATAAAATTCATTTGAAATAATAAAAATAATTCTTCATTATCTTCTAAAGAACTTGTATAAATATTAATTTGTGAAGTATAATTAAAATATTGTTTTGTTATTTCCAACATACAAATGGATGATGATTGATTATAATTATTAGTAAATAATCTTATTCCATATTCACAATATGTTTGTGAAAACAAAAATGCTTGTAGCAATATTTTATTTATGAAAGTAAGCTTATTATTATTCATTTCATTATATGTATAAATGTATTGTTATATTAAAATAAAGTTGTTTACAGACCTGAAATAAAAGACAAATATAAATAAATACATGTCTAATTATACGATGAAGTTCACAATTAGCTTTGAGATCATAATTATGTGTACTTCTCGTGTAAAAGTTTGATGTATGTATTGTGTCACTGTGTAAACAATAATTAAAATAAATGACTTCATTATTTCATATTTCACAGAGAATACAAAATGACACTGTTACCTGGAACATACCATATAATGTAGATGTGTATAATTTATATTCTTTCAAATATAATTCATTGTTCAAAATAACTAAAATATTATATATTTTTTTATTGGTAAAACTCTTTTAATGAACTATTCACTTTAATTTAACCTTCAATTATATAATTATTTATTAATGGTAATTTTATTAATGTCAGGATCAAAAGTAGAATTAGCTAAATTATGTATGATATGTATACTAGAAGTAATTGCATTTATTTTTAAATTTTAAGATAATTAAAATACAATTTAGAAACAATTCTGATAAACAGTATTTAGTATTCTGTGTCTATGCGCCTACTTTAACCGAAACTATAATCAATTATGTTATTCCGAAGACTAAATTTATAAAAACTAAAGAGAAATGTGAAATATCAATATATTTTAATGTACAATGAATAGCTAGTAATAAAAGTTAATGTTGGAAAAATAGTTCATATGCATTAACGCATCATTTTTAATAAACTAATTGCATATTTGAAATATAACAAATGGATTACTAATAAAATATAATTTTAGTCTCTAAATGTGATATTTATTAATAGAATTTTATTTATTTTAAATATATTTATTGTGATTTATCGTTATAAAGTTTTTATTTTTCACATAATAATTAATAGAATAGACTATTATTTCAATGTTATTGTTACTGGCAGAAGTTTGTATATTTATTTTTTAACTGTTTGGCTTAACGACAATTTTCATACTAACTACTTGTTCTAATTTTTGTTACAAATAATTTATGAATTAAATTTAGGAACACTAGTAATATATTGCTATTATCTTTTTTTGGCATCATAATTACTACATTCATGATATAATTAAGCCATAAAAGAAACAATTTTCTTTTATTACATTAAATGAAATATTCAAGTTTCAACAAACTATTTGATTATTTCTTTTGGGAGAAAAAAAACGGCCGAAACCAAATTTGAATCAGAGATACTTTGTATTTGAAGAATTATTTCATTGATTATTTTTGTGCTTGTTTTGCTTGTATTATAATTAAATAAAACAATTATTATATTTGTTTATTAGATTAAGATTTATGTAGTTAAAATACTTAAAATTTTGATTTAAATTGAATTTGAATTTTATGGCGGCTACATACATACTGAAATGTTATGCGCAGAAGGCGAAAAAGAAGAAGTATTTCGCGCAACAAAACTAACGATTCGACAGTTTGCTTCATGTTTGTTTTCAAAAAAATCAAAATGGTGGATAAAAGTGTTTTGTGAGTGGTAGTTTGTGATATGATGTGAATAATATTTGTGGTACTTGTAATAATTTCAAGATGCCAGCTACACTAAAACATATTGAAGTTGAAAACTTTAAATCCTATCGAGGACGAGTATTAATAGGACCATTAAAACCATTCAATGCAGTAATTGGTCCAAATGGCTCAGGCAAGGAATGATATATTTTCTTAATAACGTCTTGTTAATGTAAATATTTTCGTGCTTTTTAGGCAAATCCAATTTTATGGACGCTATCAGTTTTGTTATGGGTGAGAAAACTACTAGTTTGCGTGTTAAGAGATTAAGTGATCTCATACATGGAGCATCTATCAACAAACCGGTGTCTCGAAGGTATTTTTCAATAATGTTTTGCTTTTCTACATTTAATTGTTTTTTGTTTTATAATATTCAATTATTATTTTCAGTGCATCAGTAACAGCAGTATTTTTATTAGATAGTGGCGACGAGAAGGTATTCCAACGATCTGTACAGGGATCATCTTCAGAATATCGCATTAATAGAGAACTCGTTAACAATGCTACGTATCTTGGAGAACTTGAAAAACTCCGAATTAATGTAAAGGCAAAGAACTTTTTAGTATTCCAAGGCCAGGTTGAATCTGTAGCTATGAAAAATCCCAAAGAAATGACTGCGTTAATGGAAGAAATTAGTGGTTCTGGTGCCTTAAAAGACGATTATGACAAACTTAAACAACAGATGCAAAAAGCCCAAGAAGATTTGAATTTGGCATATCAGAAAAAGAAAGGCATCAACGCTGAAAGGAAAGAAGCTAGACAAGAAAAGGAGGAAGCCGATAAATATGCGAGATTAAAAGCAGATTTGGTATGTAAACATACAAACTTAAATATTAAATATTATTATTTATAATAATTCTGTTTCAGAGTGATAAATTAGTTGAACATCAGCTCTTCAAACTGTTTCATAACGAACGTGAAATTGCCCGTTTTGAAAAAGACTTAACTGCTAAACAACGTGATGTTCAAAAATTAGAAAAGAAGAAAGAAAGTGCAGAAGATATCTTAAAAGAAAAGAAGAGGGAACATGGTAAATTAACTCGCGAAATGGCGAAAACTGAACAAGATATTCGCGAAATGGAAGCTGAAATTTCCAAAAAGCGTCCACATTTTATCAAAACCAAAGAACGAGTGGCACATATGCAGAAAAAACTTGATGGTGCGCAGAAAACTTTAGAGCAAGCTAAGAAAGCAAATGAAGCTCATAACAACGATATTGCTAAGCTTGAGCAAGAGCTTGATGAGGTAGGGAAACGACAAGCTGAGTATGAAGCTACCATTGCTGGCGAATCTCAAAGCCAGGGAAGAGATGTTCATCTTGAAGACGAACAGGTGAAAAATATAATCTATTTTACATACATATAATAACAGCACGAACCTTTAAAATGTAAAATAAATAAATAAATAAATATATCATCACGCCTTTTACCCATTACTGGGTGTGGCACTCTGCCTAAGCAGATCTCGGTAAGTGATATATTTTGTCGCGTGAAGTGCGGTTACCAGCCGTCAAATCACGGCCCTCAAAGATATTAGTGGAGAGGGAGCCACAGGGGTAGATTTTTAAATTGGTGAAAATTGTTTGTCGGCTGTGGGGATCGAACCAGGGTTCTCAAGATCCACAGGCCGACTCGATACCACTGAGCCATCTACCCCTTTAAAATGTCCCGCAATTAACTTATCTAATCATTAATTCGACATATGTCTTACTATATTAAAGATAAATTTATTATTAGGTGAAAGAGTATCACCATTTGAAGGAAGAAGCAGCAAAAAGGTCAGCTCGATATCTTCAAAACCTCGATTCCGTAAATCGAGAGCAAAAGGCTGACCAAGATCGATTGGACAATGTTTCCAGAATGCGTACAGAAGCTGAAAATAAACATCAACAAAAACGCCATGAGAAAGAAGAAATGGAAAAACGTATCGACAAACTTGCTGAACATATTCGGTAATTTATATTTTCTCTAACCTGTATTCTCATATTTTACCAAAAAATAATTAAAATTTACAGTGCAAGTGAGCAAGCTTTACAAGATCAGCGACAACTCCGTGCAGATTTACAATTTGATGTCGGCTCATCGAAGGATCGAGTCACTGAGCTTCAGAAACAATTGGAAGATATCGTAGAGCAGTTAGGTGACGCTAGAGTTGATAAACATGAAGATGGACGTAGAAAAAAGAAGCAGGAAATTGTCGAGAGGTTCAAGGCTAACAACCCCGGAGTTGTGAGTAATCACACTTGTATTTTAATTCCATACATATATCTCATTATGTTCCATTAAATGGGGTAGTGCGAACCCTTGAAACATTAAAAGTAACATATTTCGATACAGAATTTTATTTTTAAGACATTTGAAGCATTTTTCACTCAAATAGTTTTGACGAATGTTATATTTTGAAACTGATAGACACGATATAATTTGTTCCATAGAAGATTGTTTATTCGTTTCTCTTGGAATCTTTCGTACAGGCAGTAAATTTTCAATAATCTATATCCGATTTTTGTATAATATATTTTGACTATTTAATTTTTAATTTGAGGTATATTATTTTAGTATGATCGTATGATAACAATGTGTCAACCAACTCATAAGCGATATAATGTCGCCATTACTAAAGTTTTGGGTAAATATATGGAAGCCATTGTTGTTGATACAGAACAAACTGCCAGACAATGTATCCAATATCTTAAAGAACAGATGTTGGAGCCTGAAACTTTCTTACCTCTTGATTATATTCAAGCTAAACAGCTTAAAGAAAGATTAAGGTAAAAAGTTCTCGTAAAATGCAACTATTTTGATTAATAATAATTAATATTTTTAGAAATATAAAAGAACCAAAAGGTGTAAAATTGTTGTATGATGTCTTACAATTTGATCCACAAGCGATTTCAAGAGCAGTGATGTTTGCAACAAATAATGCACTTGTTTGCGAGAGCCCTGAAGATGCTATGAAAGTCGCTTATGAAATGGATAGAAATCGTTATGATGTAAGTATGATAATTAACTCATTTATCATGAAAACATTACTAATTATTTTATTTTTTCTAGTGTGTAGCTCTTGACGGTACATTTTACCAAAAATCCGGCATTATCTCCGGAGGTAGTTTGGACTTAGCCCGAAAAGCTAAACGATGGGATGAGAAACAAATGAGTAACTTAAAAACCCAAAAAGTAATTACATACTGCAATATATGTGTATAATTATATTTATGACTATTAAATTTGATTTTATAGGAAAAATTGACGGAAGAATTGCGTGAAGCAATGAAACAATCTCGAAAACAATCGGAATTAAATACAGTTGATTCACAAATTCGTGGTTTAGAAACTCGTTTGAAATATTCTAAAACAGATATGGAAAGCACTGTAAGTCTTATTAAAAATAATATACTTCTTTTATTTCTAAATTTTATTAATTTTTCAGTCTAAACAAATAAAAGCAGTTGAATTAGAACTCGATCAATTGGCTGATGAAATGGAGAACTTCGGGGTAAATAACATTAAAGTATTACTATTATTTTTTAAATATTATTTATTTTATTATCTTTTTTCGTCGATCAAAAATGTATCTTGCAATGATTTTTTAGCCCAATATGGCAGAAATTGAGCGCACAATGCAAGAACGCGAGCAGCATATTGAGGAAATTAAAATCAACATGAATAATGTTGAAGATGTTGTATTTGCTTCATTTTGTGATCAAATTGGCGTTAAAAATATTCGTCATTATGAAGAACGCGAACTTCGTATGCAGGAACAACGTAAACAAAAACGTTTGGAGTTCCAAAAACAAATCAATCGCATTAGTAGCAATCTGGAATTCGAAACTAGTCGTGATACGCAAAGTAAACTAACTTTTATCCTAAAAATTACTGAATTCTTACATTATAATTATATTTTTAGGTAATGTTTCTCGTTGGGAGAGAACAGTCCACGACGACGAAGAGCAACTTGAAACTTTCAAGAAACAAGAAGCGAAACATCGCCAAGATATCGATAAAGATATGCGTCAAGTTGAGAATTTAAAATCAGAGAAATTGACACGTAAAATGGAATGTGACCAAATGGAGGAAGAAGTCGGAAAAGCCAGACGTGAAGTCGGATCCATTGCAAAAGACATTCAAGCGGCTCAGAAACAAGTTCTTTCTTTGGAGGGAAAGATTGAAGGAAAGAAAAGCGATCGGCACAATATTCTAAAGCAGTGCAAGGTAAGTAAATCAACAAAAAAAAACCTGCTGTCAAGTTGTAATCTAATAATTTTTCTCGTAGATGGAAGACATAGAAATACCAATGACAGTCGGAAATATGGAAGATATAGTACAAGAAAATAGCACAAATACTTCTGAAACAATGGAAACCAATAGTACAATTCAATACGAAAGAGAATCCAGGTTGAACAAAATATTTAATCTACATACTTCTTAATTACATTAAATTATTTCCTGTTTGTAGAATTCAAATTGCTTATGATATGTTATCCGACAAACTAAAAGATATTGAAGAACGTGAAGACGTTAAGAAACAATCTGACAAATTGTTGCAAGCCATAAAAAGTCTTCAAGATATAATTATGAAAATTCAAGCGCCCAATATGAGGGTAAGAAATATAAGCAACAAAAAACACTTCGAATTCTACAGTTCAATATTTTCAGGCCATACAAAAATTGGAACAAGCTCAAGGTAAACTTCAATCGACAAATGAAGAATTTGAACAGCTGAGAAGACAAAATAAAGCAGCCAAAACTGCTTTTGAGAAAGTTAAGGTTGAACGTTTTAACAGATTCACAACTTGTTTTGATCATGTCTCCAACGAAATCGACAATATCTATAAGGTATTTACATTTGTATTGCTAATATTTAAAATTAAACTTTAAATTTGACAAAAATAAAATTTCTCACCAAATGCCGCATAAATCTGTCAAATCATTTCAGAAATAACTAACCGCTATTTTATTTCAAAATGGCTGGCTGAAATCGGTGAAAGCGTTTTGATTTCATTTCAAGATGGCAAACTAAAATTTATTTATATAGATAATCATTTTTTATATTTTTAGTGTCTTGCGAAAAACCAATCTGCTCAAGCTCTGCTAGCTGCCGAAAATCCCGAAGAACCATTTTTGGATGGAATAAACTACAATTGTGTAGCTCCTGGAAAACGTTTCCAACCGATGTCTAATCTTTCTGGAGGGGAAAAAACAGTTGCTGCTCTAGCACTTTTGTTCGCGATTCACAGTTTCCAGCCTGCACCGTTCTTTGTTTTGGATGAAGTAGACGCTGCTCTTGATAATACAAATATTGGAAAAGTTGCAAGTTACATTACAGAGAAGACTTCTTCTTTGCAGACGATTGTTATTTCCTTGAAAGAGGAGTTTTACTGTCATGCAGACGCTTTAATTGGAATCACCACTGAGGTAAAAGCAATTAAAGAAAAGTGTTGCGAGTGTTTTGTTAATTTTGTTTTTGTTTACAGCCGGCTGAATGTCTAGTGAGCCAAGTTTTAACCGTTGACCTTACTAAATTCCCGCAAGTATAAATCCATTAAAATAATTATAATTAATGTACTTTTGCTTTTGTAAATTATTTAAAAGTTTTATGTTGACTAGGTTAATCCTGTACTAAGTTCTCTAATTATATTATATTCTAATAAAATATATTATAGTTAACCCTCGAGTTAACCTTTGTCTTACATCCTAAATCTTTTTTAATAATTTTTTTTTTTGCCTATTGATGTCAATAGTGGGTTTTTGTTTGCTAATTTACAGGCTTGTGCAGTACTACTTTTACAGCCAAAGCTGAGCAAGTGTTCCTATGAAAAAAAATTTGAGTTTTAATAACCACTTGTCATTTCTTTAATTTCGAGTAAGATTAGCATTCCCTCGTCATCTTCCCATTATATATAGTAAATTTAATTAATATATAGTGATTCACAAAAAGCAGAATGAATGAATTTATGAAAAAAATTGAAATAATCGGTAAAAAGCAGATTTACAGCCTTGCTAGATTCATTTTCTCTAGTTTTAGCCGCAACAGTAAATCTGCTACTTATTTGCCTAGATAAACAAATAAGTATTTTTAAAAGACTGGTATCTTAAGAGGGGCTCAGGATTTTTTTTGCTGAAAAATATATTAGCAATTTATTTTGGATAGATGATTGTCTTATAAAATTGTTAGAATACCGTCTGTAAAAGATTCAGGATTTTTTAGGTTGTCTTTTTGCACAGTACTAGCATTTTTTCGGCAATTTAGAAAACACTGAACTTTGTACTTGGGAAGTAAATTACATGAGTGTAGTAGTGTGCACGTGTGTGGTCAGTAGCTGTCAGTTGACTGACAGTTGTGCAATCTAACCTTTGAGTTCTCATGTAGAATTACTCGTGATTAGTTAATTACTAAAATGCCTTCCCACATAGCTACTATCAGACGTTTAAACGTATTATTAAGAACTTTAAGTTTCGGTAATAAAGGATTCCAACCAATAAATATAAGAGCATGTTCAACCAGTGAAAAAGTGTCCATCGGTGAAGTGTCAAAAACAGTTAAAAATGCCAATCATTCCGAATATGTCCCGAAAAAATATTGTAAGGTTACTTAAATTTACAACAAAACACTTGCACGTAATTAAAAAATTATTGCAGATGGAGAAAATATGTCACAAAGCTCCTTGCACCATTTACGATGGATGATGCAAAAAGATTTATTAGGACAAGATATATTTCTTATTGGACCGCCAGGCCCAAGAAAGCGTCTTCTAGCACTGCAGTATCTAGAACTTACCGACCGCGAGTTAGAGTATGTAGCTTTAAATCGAGATACAACCGAAGCTGATCTAAAACAACGCAGAGAAATTATCGCAGGAACTGCAAAATATTTTGATCAGGTTGGAAAAGAATTATAAACAAAACCGACCGAATATAATTTCAATGAGTTGCAGTCGAAAATTTGTTCTTTTTTAATTACTTTTTCTTTTTTTAAGTAATAATATAAGTGTTTTAATTCTAATAGCAGTTATTAACAATTAAAATATGCCAACATTTTATTGTTCACTATATTGCTTAGTGTATTACATATCATTTTTGCTTAAAGATAATTTCCTGTCATTTTGACTATATAATAAAATATTAAAGAATCTACTATTTATTTCTGAAATTTAGAGTGCAGTTAGGGCTGCAATTCAAGGCCGAGTTCTAATTCTGGAAGGTATTGAAAAAGCAGAAAGAAATGTTTTACCGGTGTTGAATAATTTGTTAGAAAATCGGGAAATGCATTTGGAAGACGGCAGATTGCTTATTCCTGCAAACAGATATGATCAATTACTTAAAGTATGTAATAAATAACATTCTATTAATTTATGATAATATTTAACCACCTAATATATTTTTAGGAGAACAGTAAAGAAGAACTTGATAAATGGAAAATTGTTCGAGTTAGTGAAGATTTTAGAGTTATTGCTTTAGGCCTCCCTGTACCGAAGTAAGTTCTTATATCAATATAAAATTAATAAAAAATGTAAATTTTACTTTTGTATTATTCTAGATATGTTGGAAATCCTTTAGATCCGCCTCTAAGATCTAGATTTCAAGCTAGAGATGTCTGCAAAAACAGTTACCAGGTAAGATTTGATCTTATTTGTATTGTATTCTATTAACTTTAAAATATATAAAAGGTTAATTTATGATATAGTAAATGTCAGTTAAGGATCGTAAATATTCCTGTTGTAAAAGTTTTATATTTGTTGTTACATATAACAAAAGTTATTATTGTTTATTACTTGAAACTTGTACTTTCGTTTATAATTTTCACGTGGCTGACAGAGAATGCCAGTAATTTAATTCTATAAATATTCAAGTTTGAATTTAATTAAGTTCCGTGCTAATTTTAATTTAAACGAGATATTCCGTGACAAATATCGTGCGTACGGCACATGAATATATTTCTGCACGCAGATCTCTCTAGGTGGCATACAAATGCCCGCACAACTTTTAATTAATTTTTTAGCTGATCTTTTTTAGACAAGTTATTAATTGCAATATTTTAAATATAGCATTGTGCGTTTTTTAAAGGTTGAATATTCTCAAAACTTAAAATACAAAAAATGTTAAATATTATAAACTGCATCTAATGAGTATCTACATGTTGCTCAATTCTTTTTTATGCAAGAGTAACAAGCACACGAAAAATGACTTTTATGAAGAAAATTATAACTTTAATTTGACAAGTTCATTAAATAAATAAATTATACTTGAAGGTGTATTGTCTTGTTGTTTTAAATAAATAAAATAAATATATCATTACGTTTTTTACCTTTTACTGGGTGTGGCACTGGGCCGTATCAGATTTTTTAATGTCGTGAAAATTTTTCGTCAGCTGTAGGAATTGAGCCCGGGTTTTCAAATCCACAATCCGTTAGTTTTTTATTTTTCAATTTAAATTTTACAAAGATTAAATGCGCAGTTATTGCATCTACTTTACTAGAAAATTTATTATTGTTCTAAAATATAAGAAAATGTCTCATATATCATGTTTAGTAAATGAACATTTTTCATGTTTATAGGTAATACAGGTTTATATTTTATTGTTATTTCTTTTATATTTCTATTTCTCTGTAAAGGAATTTTTTCCGAGCATGAATCATATTTAGAGATACTGAGGAAATAAATAATTATTTTATATTGTTTCAAATCGATTTTCTTTAACAACGGATTAGCAACTTCGAGAAATTGTGCGTTCTCATTTAATTTAAAGCAGTATTTATAAGTGAACGTCTTTTAAAACTTTTGCGTCGACATAATGAAGGCCTAATTATTTTTAACGAATATTTAAAATTGGAAACACCTTTTTTTAACTGTGTGAAAATTGGCCAGTTCGTTATCAGAATAGGTAATAAATATTTTAATTTAAACAAAGGTAGAACTAGTTTGTAAATTTATTAAAAATTGATTAAGTCGGTTTTCAGAGTTTGCTGCCATTTTGAATTAAGTAAGCAGATTCATATAAATATTTATGAGGCTAAAATTTGCACCCTATAAGGCTAATAGATGTGAATTATTTTTTACACTGGCTCATTTTTCTATACTTACCATATCAGATTTGTTATTGTTAAGGTGGCTCAATGGTATCGAATCGGTCTGTGGATTTGAGAACCCGTGTTAAAACAACTCCTGTGGATCTCCCGCCACTAATATCATTGGCGGCCGTGATTTGACGGCTGGAAACCGCACTTCACGCGAAGAAATATATCATTTACCGAGATCTGCTACGGCAAAGTGCCACACTCAGTAATGGGTAAATGGCGTGATGATATATTTATTTTATTTTTTTATATTTCAAACACAGTGCCATTTACTACATTTTTAGCTTTTTACAAGATTCAGCTATATAAAATAATTCTGATCACAAATCTTATTTAATATAAATTATCTCACTTAATGCAACAAATTATAGATATTAATTCATTATTATTTTTATAACAGCGATACCATAGTTACAACAGCTGTTATTGTGCCTATCATATTTGTAATAAATATTAGGAATTATTAGTCTTATATCTACTTCTCTTATTTAATATTGCGTACCTCATTTACTGCCACTAATGAAAAAAAAAAAATCCATTCAAATATTTCGATAAAATGTTTAAAGTAACATAGTGATTGCTTTTCTTTTAATTATAATTAGGCGATTTTCTCAAAATATTATAGTTATTTCTCTATTTTTTTGCATTTAAATGAGGCTTATGTATGGCACGCTATATTGGTTTCTTTTTATTAATTCGGGATATGTTGATTGAATTAAAGACGTCTTAAAATAAATTAGAGACTTCTGAAATTGAATTAAAGATGTTTTAAATTCATAGAATGTATTTTTTCCCATTGCATGGGTAAAAATTGAATTTCAGACATCTCTTATTTAATTTAAGACGTCTTTAATTGAATTTCAGACATGTCTAATTCTATTTAAGACGTTTTTAATTCAATTTGAGATGATTTAATTCAATTTCAGACATCTTTAATTCAATTTTAGACGTCTATAATTAATTTATTATTAGTTTTAGTGTCAATTTCAGAAATCTGTAATTCATTTTGGGTATCCAAATTTAAATAAAGGTATCTTAAATTGAATTAGAGACGTCTTTAAATCATTTTGGATATCCAAATTGAATTAAAGACTTCTTTAATTCGACAAGCATGTCCCAAATTATTAAATAAAATCGAGTATAGCATGCCATACCTCTGTAGTAAATAAGGTCCGTGGATAAATCTTTTATTGTCCTATGCAATTAAGAACAATAATTATGTGTCGGACACTTTTCATTTTCAAGAACTTATTTCTCATGTAAAACGGATAAATGTCTCTATTTATGTAAGTCATTTTTTTATATATGCAAGGTGTTTCTATACCTCTGCACGAAACTTTAATGACAAAATTTGATATACTGATTATAGAACAAAAAGCATTTTTTTGAAATTCACAAAAATTAAGGTATTTCATTTCTAGTGAATATTTTTAGTGTCACAGGTTTAATTAATTTAAATTAATTTTGCCCCGCTACTCCATACACTAACAGCATATCCATTAATTGCATAATATGGGAGAATGTTATCTGTTTATTTAGACAATTAACAAAAAAGGAAATATAGCGAAGTATATATTTTAACATTTAAAAAAAGAAAAAAATTTAATTGTGCAAAGTATGCCTAAATATTTAAAACAAATACGTTGAAACACGATGCGCCCGAAGAAAACTCCTCCAACTGCAATTCTGTTTCCACTTCTTTAGTTAGTCTCTAGTCATGTCAGTATGATCGTGCGTGTCACACAGATACAACACAACCCGGAGCCCGGAGTTCGATCCCGGAGTCGCGAATTGCAGGTCGTCGCCGTCACATCGCGTGCCGCTGTCGCTCACTTTAAGTTCCAGTCGCCACACAGTCACCCGCAAAACCAAACCGCACGTCCACGGAATTACAGAAAACAAACTGCAGTCGGATGACTGACATCGCGGAAATATAGACCAAAGAAAAAGAACAATGAATTCTGTGTACTTTAATATAGTCGTTTCAAATATTATAAAATATACATTAAATACAAGACCAACGACATATTTATAATTAAAAGTGAAAATGATGTTTTAAACGTATAAAAATAGTTATTAAAATGTGCAAATATATTAGTAAAATAATTACGAACTAAATTTGAAAACAGTGTATCGAAACGTACAAATAATCCAAAGCTAAAATGAAAATAAAATAAGTGAAGAATTACTTCAAATTATAGTAATAATAAAAATTATATAATTTTTAAGTAAACTGCCCAGAATTAACAAGAACACATATTTGGATTTGTTTAATTCGTAAAAATTAAATAAGGACAATCTATTGGTTTTGTTGTACAATTTGAATAGTGTGTAATAAACAAACCATTTAAAAAATTTAAATATGTTACATAAACGTTGTGATTTAATGACTTCTTGCAATTTGTAAATATTACCATAAAACTACGACACCGATACAAGAAAAGTACTAAAATTCAATAATGATAAAAATGTTTTCTAGTGGATTATTATCATTTTAATAATAATAAAAATGTGTTTGCTATATTTAGTCGTAGTTCAGTGGATACAATTTTTGTCAAACAATCTAGACTAAAATAACTGATTTGTTCGTATTCCATCATGCATTATTTGCAACTTTTACTGTAATTGGGAATAAGTTCTTGTTAAGAAAATAACTTCAAATATTAAGATAATTATTTGTAAATAACAGCAAATATGCATTAATTCTATTTGTATCAATTAACAATATTTAAACCACACTTTAAATTATTGGATAGTGAGATATTTAAATCAAAATCTGTGAGAGTTTCTACAGCGAAAAATTTCTGCTGACATGTGGTAATCAACAATGCGCGGCGCAATGTCATCAGCACGTTGGGAATCGAGTCAACGACCACTATTCGTAAAATCTGTGTGGCTGAATGGCTACAGGCACGCAATTCTCTCTAAAGAAGACCCGGCCGTAAAATGCAAGAACCGCCATTCATCAAGTCGGCTTCGAAGCGGAAAACAAACAAATAGTGCACGCTCCAAATTGAAAAGCAGCAGCAGTGGTGAATCATTGATGATTCCGGCAGTACAGTTACTTCTCGCTAATGTTCATCGCCTGAAGCAAACTGAAAATGTTAAACCACATCAAAAAAAGCTAGTAAAATCTATTACTTATAATGTTATTACTAGAGAACATGTTCCTTTGAACATTAAAAATGTTGATGTTGAAGTTAATCTCACTCCAAATACAAAACAATTATCTACAAGATATAATTGTTGTAATCAACCTAATAATGACAACAAAATAATAAAATCTGAACATCTAGATCAGTGCAGCAGTTCATTGACTGAAAGAGTGCTTTTGTGGCTTGATTTAGCAGGTAGATACACAAATGAAATGTATAAAAATGACGAAGAAAACAAAACCAAGGCACGAAATGTGCGCAAAGAAAACAAAAGAATCTCAACGGCGCATCCAAATATCCCTGCACAATTTACTGCCGTCAATCATAATAATGATAGTCTTTTTGTGCGGAAATGCACGAAAAATTCAAATTTTATTTCTGTAAATAAGGAGGAACTAATGACTGAAGATGTAAATTCAACTATAGAAGATTACTCTATTTTAAAAGCACATCGAAAGTTGCAAAATCGTAGTCCATTTGAGGAGCAATTAGTTACATCCCAAATAGAAATTACTTCTAATAATTCTACTAACAAAAAAAGTGAACAAGTTAAACAGTTTTCACAGACTCTTTCCAAAAGACAAGTCCATATTTTTATGCCTCTAGTTTTAAAGAAAACTACAGAAAATACTAGTGTAATTAGTAATAGTATTGATAATGTGTCTGTAAATTCTTCAGCTAAAAATTCGTAGCGTATATTTGATAGATGACTGTCACTTGGTTGTGAATAAAGATTCATTGAATTATTTGTATTTTTCTTATTTATGTGCATGCTCATCCTATTGATTGAGAATATATAATTAGTTACAGCAACGTACTTGTCTGTAGTGCTTCCATTCAAGAAACTTAATTAATAATCTGATATCGTGATCATAAATTCATTTCGCTGACGTCGGGCTTAAATAGTTGAAGATTATTTATAGGAAGAGAGATATTAGATTTTGACATTTGGTAATTTGTCTATATATTTTAGTAGAATTTAACCGCAAAATTTATAAATGTGGTATATTATTTGTTCACAAAAATAAATTACTAACATACGAAATATGAATTTTCAATCCCAAACATTTTAGAAAATATTTTCCATGCTACTTTTCATAAATAGGTTCTTCGCCGTAAATTTAAATAGAACAAATCGAAAAATTTTTAGATTCTGAGATTTTTATTTTTTATAATTATTTTTGAAAAATTGCGAGCTATGAATCTATATGTATAAGCACTAATGGGGTAGGTGGCTCAGTGGTATCGAGTCGGTCTGTGGATCTTGAGAACCCTGGTTCGATATCCCTACAGCCGATAAACATTTTTCACCAAATTAAAATCTATCCCTGTGCCTCCTCCTCTACTAACATCTTTGGGGGCCGTGATTTGACGGCTGGTAACCGCACTTCACGCGAAGAAATATATAACTTACCGAATTTTACAAAGCTGGTATTTACGAGATCTGCTTCGGCAGAGTGCCACACCCAGTAATGGGTAAAAGACGTGATGATATTTACTAAATAAGCTGTGCCAAGATGGAACTGCTCACGAATTTTCCTGAGAATCAATAAAATGTTTTTGAATTTCCTTCAATTTTATTTTGAGATTTAAAGCTTATATTTCAGGCAAATGTAGAACAATTGTCCAAATTTTATGACAAACATTCTAACCGTAAAAGACCAAACAAACAATAGAAATGTATAGTTTTATATAGATTTACTACATTTTTTTTAAATATCCAAGCATTCTAAATTTTATTAGAATTTATTATTGTAAGTAGACCAATTACTTTTGATAATTGCTGGTTATTCGCATTATTTATATATTCCGATACGAGCAAAAATACAAGTTTTATAATAACTACACAAAAATGTTCAAAAACAAGAAATGTAAATTAATTTATGCACCATAATGAGAGGAATAGATATCTCAGTGGCAACGCGTCGGACCCGAGTTTAATTCCCACAGCCGATCAATTAATTTTCACCACATTTAAAATAAATTACTCCTATTTCTCGCCCTTTACATCTTTGGTGGCCAGTAACCGTACCTCACTCTCATAAATATATTACGTAACGAGATCTGTTACGGCACAGTGCCACATCTAGTAAGGGGTAAAATGCGTGATAATTTATTTATTCATTTATTTACCTGTAATTATTTTACTCTGTTGTACTATTATGTTACCTTTTAATTCGTTTTATTTTCGTAAACGTCATGATACTAAATATAATTTTTTATATATAAACAGAACATTCGCAAAAGCCAAAAGTCATGAAAATAAAGCTCAACATTATATTAAATTAAAGTTAGTAATTCAAAGTTAGTGTGACAAAGTTTACAATAATTTTATGTGAATAAAGACTTAAAACTTGATATTCAGACAGGTAGGTAAAATATGAGTCACAATGGTTAGTGGCCACATAAAATCTAAAAATAGAACTCGTGTCAAAAGAACTTCATTTTGGGCAAAAACTTCTAAATGAAATATTCATATTAGTAAATTATACAGGAAATTAGGGCATAAAAATTGTAATTTTCCCTAAAACTTCCAAAATCTTTTCTATAAATAAACATACCATAATGTTTCGTAAGAATATTGTTTGCAATTTTCGATAGAAGCAAATTCTGACAGTAATTGGGTAAGATTTATGATTTGAACACAGGTGTGAGAATTTGAATAAACCTGACTTAGCTTGAACTAACGAAGAGTTATTATAATATACTCGTACTGTGTATGCTCCAATTACAAATGTTTCATCTTGATTTATGTTTGTTATATTCTGGCTTTTATTTTAACGCCAATTTATTAGAATATTATTGATTATCAATTTGTAAAGTTATTATTAGTAATTCATTGAATTTAATACTGTAGTTGCAAAATTATGTATAAGTAAATTAATTAATTAATGAGGTAGGTGGCTCAGTGGTATCGAGTCGGCCTGTGGATTTGAGAATCCGAGTTCGAGTCGACAAACAATTTTCACCAAATTAAAATCTACCACTGTGGTTTCCCCTCCATTAACGTATTTGGGGGCCGTGATTTGTTGGCTGGTAACAGGTTTTCTCGCGAAGAAATATATCATTTACCGAGATCTGCTACAGCAGAGTGCCACACTAAGTAGTGGGTAAAAGGCGTGATGATTTATTTATTTGAATTTATTAATGTTTTCATTTGTGGAATTAGTCAAGGTCAAAATTTTAATTTAAAAGTTTTTAATTAGTTTCTATTTGAAATGAGATTTTTAAATCGTTCTTGTTACAGTTGCGTGGTTATATTTTAAACATTTCACATTAATTATAGTTAGACTGGATTAGATTGGATTATTTCAGCAATGAAATATTATTTGCGTGGTGGTGTAGTCCAACTTCTACTCTACTAACAACTTTTATAATTCGATGTTATGATCTATTGGTGTATGATGAGTGTGAGATTGAGAAGAATGTTGTGAATCCCGTTTTAGATGGTGCAATTTTTCATGCAAGTTTTGTTGCGCAATTGGGCAATAAATATAGCGGCAAGAGAATTGATGCAATTTTTGTTTAACTGTATTACATGGTGCAACTATTTGCAGCAACATATCTAGGTACTTTTAATTCTGTATCAACATACAACTGTGATATAATAAAAATTGTTATTAAAAATGTGGTGTTGCTTATATTTTACGTTTCTGGCATTGTGAATTGAAATAATAATAAAAAAACTAAACTAATTAGCATAAACTATCATTACATTGAAGTTCAATTTAATTTCATTAATCAGTTACAAAATTAAATACTTATTTTTAAATAAGAGTACAAAACAATAGTTAAATCACGCTCAAATGATCTGTGGTGTATTTGTTGAACAGTTGGCAACAGTATGACGAACTTAAAGTCACAAAAAAATTGCACGCAAGAAAATTAAAACATGTTGTAATTCTTGCAGCAATTTATTGCAAGTCCGTCAGGCAATAATTCTTGCAGCAATTTATGTTTTAAACGAAGCAATTTTCTTGCGCAAGCATGAAAATTGCACCATCTAAAACGGGTTTTGGAATAGTGGATGTGTGTTAGTTATGATCGTTAAAAATCTTTGAATTTGTTTATAATATCTGTAAAAAAATTACAGGCAAAAATAATTGTTTAAATTAGTTTCATTTTTCATGTGTACAGAAGAATCAGGTTTTACGCAGAAATTTATTTATTTATTTATGTTACGCTGTACATCAGGAACTTAATCCCAATTACAGTACAGGGTCCGCACTCACCGAACCGCAGTGTGATAGTTCATATAATTTTTAGCTTCAGTGAGATTCGAACTCGGGATCTCCAGAGTCGAATTCCGTATCGCTATCCACACCACCGTACTGACGGACATAATTGACCCAGTTAGTTTAAAAAGCAATTATTGCTGAGAATTTTTCGTACAGTGTTTATAGTAATTAACCAAATCAATTTTAATATATTTAAATATATACAGAATTTTATTCTTTACAACTTTTATTTGAAACATTTTTCATAATTTTGGAATAAAATTGTCTTTATTTGATTTTGAAACTGGTAGACAGTATTGTTAGTTGAGGATGGTGTAGTCGTGTAGGTCGTTTGTCGAGTGAGAGAGTTATGTTGATGAAATTGAGCGTAAAAGATTGCGACAGCCCATGAATAAATGTATGGATATTTATAAAAGGTTTGTTGCGCGTACGATAAATTTCTGAATGCGAGAAATAAACAAGATTTTATGAAATGAATTATGAGAGTGCATGAAGTGAAAGTAGTGAGCCAGAGTACAAATGTTAGACGAAGATTAATTGCAAAATGAATCTAATAAATAAATGTTTCAAGAGCTCGTATTACCCCATTTTATGGGACAAAATAATGTATCTAACTTCGGTAAAAATATATATTGTTTATGAAGATATATAATAATTGTAAAGCTATAATAATCAATACTTGAGATAAGCTGTAATAATAAATTAATAGTTATTTATGTATTAAGGGAATAAACTATGGTTTTATTCCCGAGACTGTAACTTATGCTCGAGATGAAGCCGATGGTATTTTATGTTGACAGATTAACGAAGTTTATTCCAGAAATTCATACAAAACTTTTTTCCCGACGTCCCGACTTTTAAATTTAAATAATTTAATTTATTTATGGTTCATTGATATGCGTTCAGAGAATCAAGTTTGCAATGAAAAAACTCATAAAAATTTGTTGTCAAGAAGATTGGTTATTTATATCGTGAAAAAATATTCATGAATGACATACATACATACATAACATCACGATATATCCCATTAAATGGGGCACCCCTGAAACATTCATAGAGCATCAGTGCACATCAACATTCTCATCCTGACACACGATACTCATTTCGACCACATTAATGAAAAGCTTCAATTTGTTCCTGCGATTTATTTTGAATTTCGTGAAAAAAGAGGAAATTGGTGGAATAAATAAATATGTTGTTGCTGCTGCGGCAAAAGAAGCAACAAATAGTTTGTTACCAATAAAATCAAGAAAATTCCGCAAGTTTTTCGGCAAAAAGCGGGGTTGATATACTTAATATGTCAAGATATGGTGGATGGAAATAGAATGCTGTTGCGGAGGGTTACATAGAAGCTTTAAAGGAGAACAAAATTCAAATAGCACGAAAGGTTTTACTGGGATAAGGAAATGAATCTTCAATAAGCAATATTTCAAGGAATTAACAAATGAAGACATCAGATGAATGTCATTACATAAATATTGTAAATTCATCTAATGTGAATATTGTTATTAATAAATAATATTATGTTATGCATCAAGGGAGGGAAACAAGCGATTATTCCCTTCGGCCCTCGCTTGCGTCTCGGTTTGCCAACTTCACACAAGGGATAATCGCGCTCTCCCGTGAAGCATATTATATTTTTCGTAACAAGGGCACAAAAATTACTCTTATCGGGAGAAATGTCAAATATGGATTGCGTAACTAGTTACCTAGGAAACGCCGCTAACAGCTAATAATCGTAGTCTCTAGGGAGAGAAACATGTCCTTAGGGAGAGAAATATGCTACCTAAGGAGAAAAACATCCTTCCTATGGAGAGAAATATTATGTTTCTCTCCCTAGGGGTGAAAAGCAATGTTTCTCTCTCATAAATTAGGGAATAAGAACGTGTTTCTTGTGCATGTGTTACGAAAAATAATTATGGATAGCTGTCATTTACTTTATTCCCTAGGGAATAAAATAGTATATTATGTGTCAAAGGTCAACTATATAAAGTGACAGTGCAACTTTTAATTTGAATGCGCAAAGAAAGATAAAACAATTATCTTGCCGTTTCTTTCGTCTCACAATCGAAAGGTCACGACTTCAAATAAAAATAGATAATTTTGTAAATGTTAATTGGATTTTAAGCTTTAGAGAAAAAAGAAATTTTAAAGAATTAAAATTTTCATTTTTTATTTGGCAATGTATCGGCATAATATTTTGGCTATTTACAAGCTACAAACAACGAGAAATATTTTTGTAAAAAATTGTTTATAAAACGACGCCAAATAAAATTTGAATTCTTTAAAATTTTTTTTTTTTTTTCGGTAAAGTATGAAATCTATTTAACCTTTACAAAATAATATCTTTAGGCTTATTGAAAAAAAATTGAAGTTATTGTTATGTTTACATCGTTATATATAGAATTACATTTTAAATAAATCTTATTCTATATTATTTTTTAATTGATTAATACGTTATTTAGATAAAATGGTTGGTAAATAAAGCTTTGTTCGAAACTTTGCTTTAGATTTACATAAATCAGTGAAGGGAAAGTGAAATTGAATGGTGTAGATCAGGAAATCGTACCAGTAGTAATCAAACCATTAACTAAGATAATCTTACAGTTTATTTATTCTTCTTGTTGAAATAACTGATAGCAATGCATATTATGTGCTACAAAAGTATATGTAACTACAATCATATGTGAGCTCCGCTCTTTGAAATTCACATTTTCTGTCTGACGTCACAAATTTTTTAATAAATCATTATGGCTGTAAATTATCAGTTAAGACTTTCTAAAACTGTACATTGTTATCAAATTAGATTGTTTCATAAAAAAGATTACAAAATATAGTGACGGATCTAATGTTTGTCGACTGACTTCAAATGATATAAAAAAGATTGTCTCTTCACTCCAAATTGTATGCCCCATGTACTGTTTGCGGTATTCAAAATAGCAAATAAATAAATAAAGACAACATAATTTAATAGAATCTCAGGCATCTTGAAAATGAAACAATTTAAAATCACTATGTATCTAAATAACTTGTAAATAGTTTCCCTTCCTGCATCAACTATTTTTCCCAAAACTATTTCCTTCCTTCCTGTTTCCACAATTTACTACCTTTGCAGGGATTAGTGTAAAGTTACGCATATACTCCTTTATAGTCTCGTACACACCCCTTTGCACGCGAGTAGAAGTAAAACCACCCCTGCTGACTACAATGTGAATATGTATAATTTAATTCCTTCCTGAAATGCTGCGTGGTGCGTGACTGGAGCGTATTCTGCGCGTACATAAACAGTAAACATGATGAGGGAAAAGGGAGACAACAGGTCAACCCAGAGTACTTCAACGTTTTATTGCCAAATTGAATCGATGCCGGAGTTTTCAATTGAGATTATCTTTTTAATCTGTAATTACGGTACACTCAAAGGGGAATTGAGAACTATAATCATGATCCGTATTATGCTTCCCCTTCAGATTATGCGTAATAACTTTGTTTTGGATTTGATTGACTTCTTTTATAAACTATTTAGAAATTAATATATTATTTAATATCTCCATTTTTGATAAATAAATATATCATCACGCCTTTTACCCATTACTGGGTGTGGCACTCTGCTATAGCAGATCTCGGTAAGTGATATATTTTTTCGCGTGAAGTGCGGTTACCAGCCGTTAAATCACGATATTAGTGGAGGGGGAGCCACAGAGGTAGATTTAAATTGGTGAAAATTGTTTGTCGACTGTGGGTATCGAACCAGGGTTTTAAGATCCACAGGCCGACTTGATAACGCTGAGCCACCTACCCCATGTACAGGATGATTCTGGGAAGACGATCCCTCCATTAACTTTTTTATTATAAGATATAGAAAAATTTTCTTCATATGGAAGTATTAGTATATTAAATATACTATTTTATGACACATATAGAAATTTTTTATAAAGGCAGGATTACATGATACGACTATCAACTTTTATTTTTCAAATGGGAACCAAGAATTATTTTATTAAAATAAAAACCGCCATTTTTTTCTCTTTTCAACGATATATTACTTGTCATAAATGTATATGAAAAAAATCGAGATAAATAAGATAATTGAGAAATGTCAGAATTTATTTTTATTCCACTATTCTAGGTGAATATGCGAAATTAAACAAAATGTAACAATGTAAAATGAATGACAAAACACGTGAAACAAGAAACAAATAAATATCTGCATTGTTGTCATTAATTTTACCTTGTTACATTTTGTTTAATGAGAGCGTAATTTTCAACATTTCACAGCAATCGTAGATAAAATTGTGTGTATCACGAGCGTAAAGTGTCTTTGTTCCTCATACACATTTGCAGCTCTTCCCTTCGGCTCGCGCTGCAATTCTCATGCTCAAATAACAAAGAATCACTTTACGCTCTTAATACACAAATAACTATTGTGTATTTCATTTATATAGTTCGTTTAAGAATAACTAATAAGTTGTTCAATTTAAATTTTAAAATTAAATAAACACTGCGATTTTTATAACAACAAAGACAAAATTAATTGTCATTCATGTACTTGGTGAGACTAGGTATAATAAAAAATATTAAATAAAACTCTAGGCAAAGTCTCACAAAATTCAGCCTCCGAGTCACCTTATGAGGGCATCGTCGGAGGCCGGCCAGCACAGTTAGTAACCATGGACGCGTTTCGCTCTTGTTAGAGCTCATCAGCATGGTATAACTCACTTCTTCACCTAGAACAAAGTTCATGTGAAGAAGCTGGTGACGAAGAACTTTTTTTATTATACCTAGTCTCACCAAGTACATGAATGACAATTAATTTTGTCTTTGTTGTTATTTAAATTGCTATTGCGTAGCTTTTCATTTTTTCAGTAGATGGCATTAATGGTTCGACAGAACTTCTCATGTCATCTTACCGTTTGTTAGAGATCTTATTCTCTGCTGGCACAGTTCTTCGTCACCAGCTTCTTCACATGAACTTTGTTCTAGGTGAAGAAGTGAGTTATACCATGCTGATGAGCTCTAACTAGAGCGAAACGCGTCCATGGTTACTAACTGTGCTGGCCGGCCTCCGACGATGCCCTCATAAGGTGACTGGAGGCTGAATTTTATGAGACTTTGCCTAGAGTTTTATTTAATAATTTTTTACTGCGATTTTTATTTGTAATTCTGATTAAACATATTCATTTGATACAAAATAATATTGAATTTGTAATCCGGTTCATGAACCGTTCCAAAATATAATAACTTTAAACCGGAATAAAAATTGAAATGATAAAGTATGATGAACTGCGTACCGCGAACCGATACAATCCGATTTTTTTTTGTAAATATGTAACGCTTGTACTGTCTGTTCTTTATTTTAAATTTAGATTTAGCAATAATTTGATCTTAGGACAGGTATTAGATTAATACAAATTCATGTACATAGTGTCCCAAGGAATAAGGATAAGTATCGACGATGCGATGCCGAATTAAATCGAAATTTATAGACTAATTTAAATTGAGAACTTTTTTATTTGAATCCTTTTCCTATAAATACTACGAATTAAATACCTTTGAAATATTTATGTACTCATACTACTCTGTACAAGGACTTACTCCAAATTACAATACAGGGTCCGGACTCACCTTGTCGCAGTGTAGTAGTTCATATATTTTTAGCTTAAGTGGGATTCGAATCCGGGATCTTCGGATTCGAGTGCTGTAATGTTAACCACACCACTGTTCTGCCGGACAACACTCACTGAACAGTTACAATTAGAAAGCCCATTTGCTTAGATCCATTATTTAAAGTAATGATATATTTTTACTAAATTTTGTACAAATTACACAACTAGAAGTTATTTGACAAATATTATATATGCTTTTTAATCTTTAATATTATATATGCTTTAAATCCTTAACTTTTCTAAAATTCATATTTGGTCTTTTATTATTTATGATATCTAAAAAGTGTATAAATATATAAGTATGAAAATAAATTTTCTTATATCTTTTATTTCTACGGCAATAGTGCTGAATTTTATTGAAAATATGAACGCGAGCGTCACAATATCGTGTATCTATATATTTTTTTGTTATATGTACAGGGTGGTGAATCGAAGGATGCACTATAGCGTTTTCAATGCTATTTTTGAAATGTTCCATTATTGGCTTTTCTAATTATTTTATATCAAAAAGTTAAATAGTTTATTGTAGAGGAAAAATTTTTGTATTTTTTGCCACTAATAATTATAATTTTATTCTACCTGGATCCGGAAAAATGACGGAAAAGTTTATTGGTAATTTTAAAATCATCACTGCCATGAAGTAACAAAACAAATAAAATAAAAATAAATATATCATCACGCCTTTTACCCATTACTGGGTGTGGCACTCTGCCTAAGCAGATCTCGGTAAGTGATATATTTTTGTCGCGTGAAATGCGGTTACCAGCCGTCAAATCACGGCCCTCAAAGATATTAGTGGAGAGGGAGCCACAGGGATTAATTAAGATTTTATTTTAATAAATACATGAAAAAGCTATTTATTATAATAATTGTTATAATATATTTCCATTTATTGCTGAACAGTATCCCAATATGTCATAAAATTCTCGTCTAACATTTGTAAGATAATATGCAGATATATTTTGATATTCTATACTAATATATTATTTTAAATTTTTAATATCCTGAAATTGTCTGCCATTGTAAAGCCAAGGTTTTAAATGACTCCAAAGAATAAAATCACTGAGAGAAAGGTCTGGTGACCTAGCTGGTCAGTTAATAAAATAATGAGGCCCGATAACTTTGTTGTTGAAACTATTATTTAAAAATTCCTGCAGTATTGCAGTGTTATGGGCAGGACAACCGTTATAGTGCGTCCTTCGACTCACCACAAGTTTAGAACAAAGGTTGTAAATATAAAAGATGTTCAGAATTAAAAACTGAATCCAATAATTCAAAATTTATTGATATAATAATGTATGTTGAGATCGACGTAAAATAAGAAAATATTTTTTCCAAAGAACAAGGTGTATCAAATACTAGAAAAATTTCGTAAAAATACAAAAATGTGTAAAGTGTGATGTCAGCCATTTTAGCCCCTTGTTAACTTTTAACATGCTAACAATTTATAAATAAAATTTGTTTTAATTTCAGTCGAATTTTTCTCAGTATTTTTATTATGTAAGTATATAAAATGTTTCTCGTAACACATGCACAAGAAACACGTTCTTATTCCCTAATTTTAGAGAGAAAAACACTGCTTTTCTCCCCTAGGGAGAGAAACATTATGTTTCTCTCCCTAGGTAGGATGTTTCTCTCCCTAGGTAGCATGTTTCTCTCCCTAGAGACTACGATTATTAGCTGTTTGCGGCGTTTCCTAGGTAACTAATTACGCAACCCATATCGTCGTTAATTTCACAAACTGACGTATCTCAGAAAAATCAGTTTTTGAGTTACTACCAAAAATGGACATCTTTCTTAAAGCTTTTTCTTCTCACTACGTGGTATAACTTAAATTGTCATAGTCTTCGAATAATAATAGCATGAGCCTGTGGCGTATCTCACAATTTGCTATTTTATAATGTGTCAAATGGACGTATCTCGTCTTACGCCACTTTATGAGATTCTGTTTTATAATGTTTTTATTTGCTCTTTTGACGTATCTACATTAGTATACTGGCCCATTTTGTGAGGCCTAAGTGTGCATGGAGTTTCTTCACCCTACATCTAAAATTTAGAGAACAATCGAACCTGCTAATAATATTTGGAAGACTCCACTATTTCAGTGCAAGTCAGCAGTTGTCGGTTGTTCTATTATTACCGTGAATTCTATAGACATATTATTATTATTATGGACGTGTTTGTGTTTCGGAAAAACGGCACCAAAAATATCGTTTCATCAAAAGAACTTATGTTTCGCGGTTGTCTTAAAAAGGGTATCCAAGTAAAAAGTTCTACGACAATATGTGGTACAGTGGAGAAATAATACAGACAGAAAATACACCACTAGTTCAAGTCAAGAAGACTATATTAGAAAAAGAAGAAAGTGATTCCTCAAGCAACTTACCATTAGCACAACTTAAGGCTAATCTCTCAAACCAACAGAAAAGCGAAAATTTGCGTCCACGAGCAGGGGAAGAACCGATAAGCAACAGTGAGGAAGAATGGTATGAATCTGACGCGGGTCCTCCTCAGGTCCAAACATGCGAAGCTTACCAATGTAAACTGAAGTTATTTAGTTCCTGCCAACATTGTTTTATTTTTTATGTTATGACCCCTTTATAACTAACCCTGACTGCGACAATCATAAAAAGAAAAAGATAATTAAAAATCCGAAAATTAGAAAATGTACTAATATAAATATCAAGCTCCAACCTGAACAGCAAAAAGTGGAAGAAGGAGATCGAAAAAAATAGAAACGCTTTAATAAACAAAAATTAGCGAAGACTAACGAATTTTGGGAAATAAACATAACAGTAAAGGGAATGAAAACTGTGCAGGCTAGGAGCATGAAGCTAAGGTGCATAGGCGACACTTGCAAAAAACATGGACGGCTGTGTTCTACAATAGAGAATTATCAAAGGAGCCTGCTTTTTGAAAGCTATTATGCACTTTCAGACATAAACCGCCGACGTGAATATATAGTACTGGCAAAAAACTATTCGTTATTATTTTTCAATAAACAAGAACCGTATTCCCGTCTGTAAGACCTATTTTTAAATGCGCTGGGTATTTCAGAACGGACGGTGAGAACTGCCATGAAGAAGGTAAATGAAATCGATGTTGTTGAATTGGACAAACGTGGTGGTCGTAAATCTGAAGAAATTATTGCAAGAGATCAAATGATTCGTTGTGAAATAGAGAAACACATAGAAAAGTTTCCGTAGATGAAATCGCACTATGGCAGAACTAGTTCTAGTAGGGAATATTTACATCCAGAACTCTCACTTTCGAAAATGTATTATTTGTATTTACAATCATTACCGGAAGGTCGTCCTAAACCAAGTTTTTCTACTTTTCAAAAATACAGATTTACAGTATTTGTGTGTTGGAGTAACTCCAGTTGTCAGGCTTGAAAAACATTAAAAAAAATATCGTTCGCTACCACATTAAAGTTTTCTGTTATAAACTTATTGTAATGTTTATAAAAAAATTCAATTTTGTTCATTTTTACGTCACAGTAACAATCATAAAAACGTTTGTTTTTGTTTGTCTTCAAAAAAGAAAATTTATTTTTTGTTTAGTTTGTATTGCTTATATTTGGGAAGAATGTATTTTTTATTTTTGTAAAATATTTTACACAATAAAAATCTGTTTAATTGAAGGTTTAGTTTCATTTAACTATATAAAATACATTTTCAGCTTTCAGTTTAACAGACGTATGTCACAATACAGTACAATTTTTTAGTCTCACAAATGGTCGTAACTAATTTCATTCGCAAAATCTCAAGGTCAGTTTACTTTTTTGCAAAATTTTTGTCAAAAACTAGAAAAGGATAGTTCACGCTATAACACTTGTCAAAAATTATTAGAATTTACTTTAAATGTCACAGTGCATTTTAAAGCTAAATATTGTGAAAAACTTTAAATCGCTCTCCTGCAAAACTAGAAAAAATGAGATACGTCAATTTGTGAAATTAACGACGATATTTGACATTTGTCTCGATAAGATGGTAATTTTTGTGCACTTGTTACGAAAAGTATAATATGCTTCACTGGAGGGCGCGTTTATCCCTTATGCATAACATACTATATATGGTTGAATTTGGAAAAAAACCTTTATCGAAAGGTATTAATTTCATTATGGCGTTCCATTTAAAAAATATAACTCTGTGATGTAACTTCAGAACCACTGATTTAAAAAAAAAAGTATTTTCTTCTAAAATCATATGTCCCCCTTGGTCTCCTACAACTTTGTTATTTCTCACATCACATGGAAACTGACACAATTCAAAAATAACCTACTTGTAGTTAATATTATAGTGAGATAACTTTTTTGATTGATAATAATTCTATGGGCTATTTACTATTTACTTAGTTATAATTGTTTCCGAAGCTGTTAACGTTTAGTTGGAAATAATGCATTCATATGTTTTTTTGGCATTCCTGTAATTTTACATTTTTTAGTTGTCATTTTTCTATGTGACGTGTAATTTAGTATTTTTTATATTTTTAATAGTATAGAAAATAATAGCGCTGGCTCGTTAAGCTGGTGTATTGTGTATTATAAAACATTCTTACTGAGTTTTAGTTACTAAATATTAACGTATGCATGTGTATGTAACGTGTCACAATTTATATATTACTTCTAGACCATAAATTTATAGAATTAATACCCATGCAATTTTCCAAAACCGCTTACTTTGCAAACAAAAACAAAATATATTATAGCGTTGCAGTAGAAATAGTATAAACTTTCTACATTATCATAATAACAATAACAAAAGACATAAGTATGAACACCGTCGTCGTATATCGCATTTGCATGTTTATTTCCCATTAAACAAGGAATGGCGGTGGGTTGTGACTGCTGCGCTCCTGTTATTTGTTTTTAATTTTCTTGTTCGTGTGAATTGCCATCGCTCACCCATTCAATTTAAACTTGAACAAATTGGATTCAACTTAGATGTTATCAACCATGATAATAGTTAAATAGTTTCATTCTGAAAGGGGAGATTATGTTCTCTAATCACAAACTACAGTTATATAGTTTGTTGAATCAACAAAGTCTCTAACTAATTATAACTTCTATTTGTTTATTTCTAAATCAAAGTTCACTGCAATATGACAAAGTATTTTCTGTGCTAAAAAAAATAAAATGGGGTAGAAGGCACAGTGGTATCGAATTGGCCTGTGGATCTTGAGAACCCTGGTTCGATCCCCACAGTCGACAAACAATTTTCACCAAATTAAATCTGTGGCTTCCCCTCCACTAACATCTTACCGAGATTTGCTACGGCAGAGTGCCACACCCAGTAATGGGTAAAAAGCGTGATGATATATTTATTTATTTATTTAAAAAGAAATGTTACTCACCCTCCACTAACACCTGCAGGTCCCATGATTTAAAAGTTGATAACTATTTGGAGTAGTTTTGCAGACCATTGTAAACAGAAGTTAAAATTGTTATTTTAAAATTAACGCATCGAAAACTTTTCTGTTCCAACTTATAATAATAGCATCTATTGAAATCTGCTGATCTGCAAATTATTTATAACCTAAATTATACCAAACCTAAAGATTATTATTATATATACGTGTCATAACTCAAAATTTGCTATTTTTGAATTATTGGTATAGAAAAAATCGCCTCGAAGTGCACTTTTAATAGGTAATATTGAATATATAAACACTAAAGCTGGTAGCACAAGCTCTGTTTTTGCCTGTTTTAAGAGCAGTGTATTTGGGTGTTTTAATTATCTTTAACATGTTAAAACCGTGCTCTTAAAACACCCAAAAACAGAGCTTGTGCTACCAGCCTATGAGTTTATATGTTTATATTTTATATTATCACATATGCAGAAAAATTATTCATAAAAAAAATCTTTAAGCCAAGTCAAGATCGTTACTAATGGCTTGTGTTTCAAAATTATTACAAAAAGTAAGGGTATATATTATTTGAGCTACTGATTACAACGCAAAAAGATGTTTTTACTGTTTACAACCCAATAATAATTCTGCTACGGCAGAGTGCCACACCCGGTAATAGGTGACAGGCGTGATGATATATTTATTTTATTTTAAAATTATTTGTATTTACTGTGTCAGGATAGGAATGTTTGGAGAAAATTAATTGCTGGATAAATATGATGAATGAAGACAAGTGTATGATTCTTGATTTTAGATTAATTGGTTAGATGTTTCGAGTGTTTCCCTGCAATTGTGTGGAGACCATCTTCAGAAACATGCGCAGTGTACACTAGCGATGGATGACTGTTTGTTGTGTGTTGATGGATTTTGGTTGTGAGAAAAGAAAGAGTTTGTATGGAGGAAGTGTTAATGTGGTCGAATCGAGTATCGTGTGTCAGGATGAGAATGTTGACGGGTTCGTGCTACCCCATTTAATGGGATATAGCGTGATGTTATGTATGTATGTATGTATGAAAAATGAAGTCATATCTGCGATCATATTATTAAAGATTGAAGACCAATGGTTACAATATAACGGTGCCCCTGCGCACAATCTCCAAATTGTGAGAAACTTTTAAAATAGATTATTTCTCCGTCGCTAGCTTTAGATCAATTAAAAGTTCAAATACAAAACGGTTCTTAAAATATTACAGTTACCCAAATATCGACTGTGATTCAAGAGTTTATATCATTGCTTAGTAGATAATGGAGGGATTTTTGAAAGTTTATTATGATTATTGTTTATTTGTTAGTTGGTTTATTTGTTCTTTATTTTGTATTTTCTTACAATATTTAAATATAATACTTCCGTGAAAATTATTCGCTGTTTCATTTTAAATGAGACAAGCAAATATATCGCTGTTAATCAAATGTCAAGTCGTAACAATAGATATGGCAAATCCTTTGTTTCATGTTAAAAAATATTCACGTATACCTCACCCTTATTCTGTTTTTGCAATAATATGCTGTATATCATATACTCCTATTTGTACAAAAATAACTATTTACGTTTGAGCTCTGCAATAATCACATATACAATTTTTGTAATTATGTCATGTGCATGGGTGCTATCTTATTGTTGAAAACCATCGTCTTTTATTATTTTTTTCTGTACCAAAACAATGGCAAATTTTGTGTTGTAACACTCTTGTCGCAATTGTGCAATATATAATTTCGCCTTTTATCCATTACTGGGTGTGGCATTCTGCCATAGCAGATCTCGTAAATTGATATATTTGTTCGCTTGAAGTGCGGTTACCAGTCGTCAAATCTCAAAGAAGTGAGTGGCCACAGAGGTAATTTTAATGTAGTGCAAAGTGTATGGGCTGCGGGAATCGAACTCGGATTCTCAAACTCACAAGCCGGCATGATTCAACGAATTATTATAAAGAATAAAAATAATAATTTTTTGTTTGTAGAAAATATTGTAAATCTAAACTAAAATTATTATCTGAATTTTAATATAAATCGAATGATGAATGTAATTACATTTATTTATCTCAATTTAACTAATGCAAAATTGATGGAAATTTAAATAATGATTTTGTGTCAGAACAATATAAATTTACATTTAACTTGATAGCAAAAGTAGAACTAAACACATTAAGGTCAAGATTCAACCCAGTTTTTAATTATATATCATTCAAATTGTTATAATAAATAGAGTAAAAGCTAACAAAATATACCTTCTGAAATTTCATTTTTTATCACTGGAATCTGGTGCGTTGTAATAAATTTTACTGCTATATCGTGACAGGTCTCTCATAAAAATATTACTATGGACTGTTTTTATCATAAACTTTGTCACAAATTGTGCTTCTGCTAAAAATTAAATTATAAAAATATTTTTGATCTCATTATGATTATGGATACGTTTTACAAGAGTTTTACAAATATGAATCTAAAAATAAACCTCAGTTATTAGTTAATAATTAATGATCTGTTTCTATTTCTAACTATCAAATTCGTACTGCATATCTCCCCAAACTTCTGGAATTTCTGAATTAATTTATACCGTGTCAAAGAATCGTTATTGGAAAGTAAATTTCGTAATATGGTGGCAGCCAAATGCAGAAATATGAGAATTATTATTGATTTAATAAGGTTTATGTCTTTCATAATTGGAATTTCATTATTATGAAATAGATAACAATAAAATCCGCCAGTACGGTGGTGTGGATAGCGATACGGAATTTGAATCCGGAGATCCCGAGTTCAAATCTCAGTCAAGCTACCACACTGCGGCTTGGTGAGTGCGGACCCTGTACTGTAATTGGGATTAAGTTCCTGTTGTACAGCATAATATAAATAAATAAATAAATAAAAAATATATAGATTACTTTAGTTTCAAAAATATCACTTACCGAGATTTGCTTAGGCAGAGTGCCACACTCAGTAATGGGTAAAAGGCGTGATAATATATTTATTATTTATTTACTTTAGCTTCAAATAAATTAAATTAATTCTTAATCAAGAAGTTTAAGAATATGTAAAAACTTATTTATTGCAATTATTGTAAAATATTATTTGCTTTTAGGAATATTTAACAGAAATGCGTGATGTTGCACCAAATACACTAGTTCAAAATTTAGAACATTTGTTATCTGGAGCCTTTGGTTTATTAAGTCCAGAAGGATTGGCTTTAGGATTACCTGATTTTCCTGTCGATAATTTAGTTAATGCGGCAAAAGTAATGGTAAGTAATACATTCGCTTATTTCGTCAATTAATTTGTTAGTGTATTGAAGAGATATTCATAATTAAATTCAAATATTATGTACATAAATTTTTAAATGTTACACGAAAAACTACATTAAAGTTTAAACAAATCAACGGCAAACAATAATATACCCGCTATTTTGTTTCTATTTATAATTTTATAGTTATATAAAAAAAAATTAAAAATCGTAGCAATTTATATTATTATGCATATTTTCAATAGATTTTGTACAAAAATTAATGTCTCAAATTATATTTATTTCTAGGAACAAAATAATTCACTATCAACGTACAATGTTTTGTACAGACTTTACCCTTACAGATCCTTCCTGAGCGACGGTATCCAAAATGTAGATTCCCTTCTTACCAATCTAAGAGTTCACCCCGAATCTAATACATCCGAAACCAAATTCCCTCTCAACTATGAAGCTATTACTAACAAACTTTCCAATATTTTCACCTCCCAAAAAGCGAAAACCAAAAACGAGTCTGGTTACATTGAAACCAACTACCAGAACAAATTAATAAACGATATGCTACAAACATTCAAAGTCAGTGATTTCTGTTTGATTGGCCCGAGAGGTTGCGGCAAAAACATCGTTGTGAATAAATTAGCGGAGATGGTTGAGCAACAAATAGAATCGATTGTTTTGTATCAAGATATGACTTCCAGAGATTTGATTCAGCAGAGAACGACGCTGGATAATGGAGATACTGTGTGGAGAAATTCTGCTTTGATTGATGCTGCCCTTCAAGGGAAAATTGCTCTTATTGATGGGATACACAGGATTCATCCTAGTACCCTTTCTGTTTTACACAGGTATGAATTTATTTTTCTATAATTTTCAATTATTGTTTCACCACAGGCTTATTTGTTAATACAACTTTTTCCTTCATATGTCAATTATAATAGTATGTTATGCATCAAGGGAGGGAAACAAGCGATTATTCCTGCGTGTGAAGTTGAGAAACATCGCTCTAGGGAGAGAAACATGGTACCTATGGAAACATAGTGTTTCTCTCTCTAGGGGAGAAAAGCAGTGTTTCTCTTTCTAAAATTATCGAATAAGAACGTGTTTCTTGTGCATGTGTTACGAAAAATAAATAAAACTATAATCTTGCCATTCACTCATTATAATATAAATGTGACTCTATTCTCTATTTTATTTTTCAATTTTTTTTTATCAGTATACATGTTTTTAAAATTAATATTAACATTCAGATCTCATATTTATAATTATGTTTATTTTACATTATTGCAGATAGAAACATTCGTATAACGTTGGAATTTAAACTCGGGATCTTATATTTTAATTAAAATTTTACAAATGTTTAATTTAGTACCAATTGGATTTCAACAATATTTTGATGTATGTAACGCGTTTTAAACTTAACTCTTTAAATAAATTAATCAAATTGAAAATAGTTCATACTACATTTTAATTTTCAGGTAAATTCTAAACTTATTATACTTTTCGTAACAAGTGCACAAAAATTACTGTCTTATCGGGATAAATGTCAAATATGGGTTGCGTAACTAGTTACCTAGGAAACGCCGCAAACAGCTAATAATCATAGTCTCTAGGGAGAGAAACATTCTACCTAGGTAGAGAAACAATTTTTCTCTTCCTAGGGGAGAAAAGCAATGTTTCTCTCTCTAAAATTAGGGAACAAGAACGTGTTTCTTGTGCATGTGTTACGAAAATGAGTATTTTGCGCATTGTTTCGTATTCTAGTGCGCAAAATAAGTATCTCGCGCACGCTCCTAAATTATTTGTTGTCAGGTTTCATTAGTTACAACACATCAATAGTTTCAAATTAATATTATTGTTGATTGTTTTCCTTCAATTTACTTAAATAAATCAATAAGTATTGTATTATTATTTATTTACAGTTGAAGAAAAAATTGTTTGTATTTCGTGGGCAAAATTCTTGTTTTTTGGCGCTTTCGAATGACTTTTATTATCTCGACCTGCGGTTTTGACTAAAAGTAACATTCTCACGCGCAACAAAAAAACACTCATTTTGCTCACTTAATACAAAAATAACTATTTCGTAACATAATATAACAATGTAATATAATTTTGCATTTTCTTTCGAATACGAACTTCATTTATCTATCATTTTTTAAATATATATCCTACCTTTGATTCTAAGTTAAATGCGATATTTATTTACCTACATGATTAGTGTTTAACTAAGGTCCAAAATTATATTTTTCATATTTAATAACTTAAAATTTTATTTTTAGACTTGTACATGACAGAGAATTGCAATTACATGACGGTAAAAGATTAATAAGATCAGATCGATATGAATTTCTAATAAAAAATAAAAACTTAACTCAAGAACAATTATCTGCAAGTGGAGTATTTCCAATTCATCCAAATTTTAGAATTATAGCTTTAGCCGAACCTCCAGTTATAACGACTAAAACAAATTGGTTAACATCTGAGATGCTAAGTCTGTTTCTATTTCACGAAATGAGAACTCTTAGCAAAACTGAAGAAATGAATGTTATTACAGCTCAGGTATTTGCATTTATTTAAAATTGTTGTATTTCTAGTTTTTATATTTTTGTTTTAATTAGTGCGGATCAATTTCTAAATCGTTCCATCAATTAATCGACCTTGCACATGTACTGCGAAACAGTCCTGATCCAACTTTACAAAATTTAGCCGGTCATCTCTCAACTCGCCAATTATTAAGAATTGCAATTCGAATGGTAAAATATCCAACTGATGATGTTTATGAAACAATTACAGCAACATTTATGTCGAAATTCTTGCCTTCATTAACAAAAGAAGCTTTGGAAAACACTGTACAAAAATTAGGAATAAAACCAAAGATTTCATTAAAAACGTCAACTGTTAATTACAAAACAGAAAATGGAATATTTACAATTGGACAAACTTCAATACCTGTTTATAGTACAAACGCTTTATCCAAAGTGCCTAACGTTTTATTCTATGATGTCCCTGAACATTTATCTTTAATGGAAAAATTATTACAAGACTTTCAATTGGGATCCCATTTACTTCTAGTTGGAAACCAAGGTGTCGGCAAAAACAAAATAGTCGACAGATTTTTAGAACTTTTAAACAGACCTAGAGAATATATCCAACTTCATCGAGATACTACAGTACAAACTCTAACTATTCAACCAACAGTTAAAGATGGATTATTAATTCATGAAGATTCTCCGTTAGTGAAAGCAATTAAATCTGGACATATTTTAGTTATTGACGAAGCTGATAAAGCGCCAACTCACGTAACTTGCATTCTAAAAACATTAGTAGAATCTGGAGAAATGATTCTTAGCGATGGAAGGAGAATCGTTAAACCTTCTTATATAGAAAATTACGATCCTACAAACACAATTATTACGCATCCAGATTTTCGCATGATTATTTTAGCAAATCGTCCAGGTTTTCCATTTTTGGGAAATGATTTCTTTGGGGCTTTAGGTGATTTATTTAGTTGTCACGCTGTTGATAATCCTTCTGAAAAAGCTGAAATTCAGTTGTTAAAACAGTATGGACCAAATGTTTCTGAAGATGCTATAAGAAAATTAGTTCTTGTGTTTGACGATTTAAGAACTTTAGCTGATCAAGGATTGGTTAATTATCCTTATTCAACCAGAGAGGTTGTTAATATTGTTAAACATTTAGAGGTAAAATTAATGAACTCCGTTTTTAATTGTTGTATTTATTAAATACTAAAAACAATTTTAGAAATTTCCAAATGCAGACATATCTGAAGTTATTTTCAACGTATTCGATTTCGATAAATACAGTAACGATGTGATTCAGACATTAGCAGAAGTTCTTGAAAAGCATGGTTTTCCGTCAAAAAATATCTTAAATATTGAATGGTTAGCAGCTAAAAGAGCTAAAGAATATTTACAAGTTACTGTAGACAGAACGAGTGGGTAATATTTATTTATATTGAGTCTAACATCTTTGTGTTAATAATACATGTAGTTTAGATACATCTGCACCAAAACATGGAAAAGAGGATCCTAAAAATGATCCTCATGTTGGGGGAAATACCTGGGCGGGAGGTACTGGAGGAAGGGATACTGCTGGCCTAGGAGGCAAAGGAGGTCCTTATAGGCTGGACAAAGGACATAAGGTTCACCAGGTTTGTCTAAATTAATTTATAAAATATTTGTAATATTGCAACTTAGATAAAAATATATTATAAAAGTTATTTTATGCATACATCACACTATATCCCATCAAATGGGGTAGCACGAACCTTTGAAACATTCACAGAACATCCACTTGTCAGGCACATCAAATAACCAGTCTTCGTCAAACATCCCCATTTAACACACCATCATCGCTTCAACCACATTCATAGTTTCCTTTATACAAGTTCATTTATTCGTCACATTCAGAATCTTTCAGCACGTAACAAACCTTCAATCACATACATCCATTCTCTGCTACACACCTACTTTATTAACTTTTCATTCGTCGTACGTACAAAGTATCTCAAATTACTCACGTCCATTCCTCTAATAACGAATCTAACAAAATAAGAAAGAAAGGAAGTGTCGACTACGTTTTATTATTAAAAATCAATTCCACACAATTGCAGTTAGACACTCTATTTGTAAGAACTGAAAACGAATTAAAGAGATAAGAACTAAAATGAATATGAGCTGCGCTTGTTTTTGTATTTGATGTAAATAATATTGAAATAATAAATATAATAAAAATGAAAGTTAGTGGAATATGAATGGTAATCTTTAATAATTTTAGTTATCAGATGAAGAAAAGAACGCTGTCCCAGAGCACATACAACAAGCAGCAAGAGAAATGGGCCGAAAGGCATTTCAAGAAAAACTGAAAGAAATAGGAATGAGCGGTTATGATGCCTCAGTCTACAATCAGTTTTCAAAGTCAGTTCAAAGAGAAGTGCAATCTTTGCGTGTAGTTTTAGGATCTTTACAAGCTAAAAATAAAGAGAGACACTGGTCGAGACATCAAACTTCTGGAGAACTTGATGATGTCAAACTTATTGACGGTGATAATTAATAATTAATAATAATTTAATTACAAAATAATTACTTGTACATTCTTAGGATTACTTGGCGAGAAAACTGTTTATAGACGAAGAACTGAACAAGAACCAGAGTTGGGAACTCCACAAATAAAACCAAAACGGCTCAGACTTGTTGTTGATGTTTCTGGAAGCATGTACAGGTAATAAAATTTCTGTTTTGTAGAATTAAAACAGAAGACAAACCCCTGTGGCGCCCTCACCACTAACATCTTTGGCGCCGTGATTTGACGGCTGGTAACCGTACTTTACGCGCATAAATATATCATTTACCGAGATCTGATAATATATTTTTTATATTTGTGAATGATTAAGTGCCAACGTAATCAAAGAATTAAAATATTTGCTTTATTTGCTGAGTACATATTAAAATTAAATACATTTGAATAATTTTAATATGCTAGATTTAATTCCTACGATGGCCGACTGGACAGAGAATTAGAAGCCGTAGTATTAGTGATGGAATCTTTCCTAGGATTCGAGGATAAAATAAAATATGATATAATGGGACATTCTGGCGATGCTCATGATATTAAGTTTGTCAATATTGACAATCAACCAGATAATAATAAGAAACGACTAGATGTTATGAGAGTATGTAATTTAATATATATATATATATATATATATATATATATATATATATATATATATATATATATATTTGTTGCAAAGTTAGACTTAGAATTTGTATTTAATTTTCTAGCTAATGCACGCACATTCTCAATATTGTTGGACAGGAGATAACACTCTCCAAGGGTCAGAATTAGCCATAGAATCACTGGCTAAAGAAGACTGCGATGAAGCTATTGTGGTAATTTTATCAGACGCAAATTTACAGAGATATGGAATTCCACCACAAAAATTAGGAAAAATTCTAACTGCCCATCCTAATGTTAGTGCTTATGTTGTTTTTATTGGAAGTCTTGGAGACCAGGCCGAAAGGTAAAATAATATTTAATAGAAATTTTTAAAACATCTTAATTCTATTCTATTTTGTAGATTAACTCAGAATCTTCCATCAGGTCGAGCATTTGTGTGTCAGGATGTCAGCAATTTGCCACAAATTTTAAAACAAATATTTTCTGCATCTGTTATGAATATAAGTTAGTAATTAAGTAGAAAATAAATTAAATTAATATGTAATGTTTTGTTAATTTTATTGTTCATGTAAAAGTTAAATAAATATTTTAACTATAATTTTGGTTGTAAATATAAATTTATTATTATTTATTCTTAGTAAGAATAATTAATGTATTAAAAGAAAGGCATTATTTATAAAAATTTACGATCTTAAAATTTGTATTTGGGAAACCTGTTTTCACTTAATATTTAAAAGTAACCAGCATTGATTATGTAATAGAAAAATTTAAAATTGTACAAAAATAAGATATTTTAAAAAAGCGCGCTTTCTACATGTCAAATGAAGATGAATTTCCTATTACAATCAGCGGACAGGGATGATATGTTCTTTCCTAAATAATTTATTATTTTATTTAAAATGTATTATTTTATTGTTAATTATCGAATTAATTATCATTTGTTTAATTTAAAACAAATAAAATCTATCTAAAAATTGTGGTACTGAATGTACCATTAAAAGACAACAAATATTTAACCAACATAACGAAAAGAATATTATATTTGTATAGCAATTTAAAAGAATTGAATTGAAATATGTTTATTAAAATATTGCATTTTATCATGAAATAAATTTAATATATTGAAAGCAGGTTATATCTTCTGTTAGTCTTGACGTAAATGAAATTAATATTTTGAATATGATGTTGGCAGTAGAGCAAAGAAAGGACGCCAATCGTGCGGAATTGTGGGAAAACATGTACGTCTCGAAGATTGTTACGCATTTCTCTAAATTACAATTATAACACAAAATACAGTAAGTTTATTATTGAGCTACAATAATATGTTGTTATGACATAGCAGTACCTTGTAATAATACAAACTGTAAATTTGCATTGTTAACCTGTATTTGTTTTAGTAATTCTGTGGAATATAGCGTTGCTATTTATAATTGTATTCAGAGATCCCATTTTTCCCTACAAATCTAATTTTTCATTAAGTTTATCAAACTGCGATGCAAATAATTCCTTTCTTTATGTACTAAATACGTTTAACCTAAAAAATTGTGATTACAAAGTATATGCCAGTCAATTTGTGAATAATGTGAGGTTGTGCAGAGTGCTTGACGTTTCAGTGGAATCGGTTTTGTGTTACAGGACAAGTTATCATTTATTTTAAAATGTGTGAACAGACAGAAGTGGAATATTTAGATGGAGATGTAGTGTGGGTAAAACTGGGACCTTGCTGGTGGCCTGGCGAAGTTCGTGAATTGTCAAAATTACCGCCTGAAATAGTTAAAGATTTTAAAAAGCAACCTATTGCAGTGGTAAAATTTTTCCAAGAAGACCAATAGTACGTATTAAACATACACATATATTTACAATATGTATTATATTTGTCTTCTCTTTCTAGCGAGTATGTAAAAAATATAAACCACATATACAAGTACAGTTGTCGGCGGAAAAATGAATTTATTAAAAAGGGTTTGGGTAAGTGTACAACTTCATATGTTTTTATACATCTTTAATCAAGTTTACTGTTATTTTATTGTTTGGCGGGATTTTTATTACGACGGTTACTATACAAGAATACGAGAAGAAATAATCATTTTCCTCTTTCTAGATATGCACAGAGCTAAAATAGCATTCATGGATAAGTTTCCAGCTGATATATGCCATGCAGAGACATTAACAGGAGGTGATCCAGATATAATAACAAATGACGAATTTGCACCGGAACAAAAACCAAAATATGCAGGTATATTTGGAACACCAACATCAAAGAAAACTCCAAAACCGGGTGCCAAAGGCCGAGCTAGTACCGGTAAGTGTTTCGTTCGGTCCATGTATGTATTAAAAATTGTTTATAAACATATATTTATAGTACTTGTTTATTTACGATTTAGTTAAGTTATTTTGTCAAGTAATATAGTAAAAGATTTAATTATGGTGTAGGATCAACACCGAAATCATCTCGACCATCAATGTCACCCCAGAGACGAATAACACATCCCCGATTTATCGGTAAAAGTGATCATGAAGTACGAATATTGGAACAGTCAACGCCCGTAGCACCAACATCGCACTACACGTGTCATATCTGTGGCTTTGAGTCCACCAGGCTCAACGTTATCGTGCTACACAACCGATCACACAGCAATGGAACCTACGTATCACCATCCAAACCCAAAACAAAGAAACCATCTTCCAAGAAAGCTAAACGTAAATCATTCGCCACAACGAATAGTATTGATGAAGATCTAGAACTCATACGGCAAGGTGTTACGGTTTCTACGGGAGAATCAGAATCAGAAACAGAAGATCTAGACCAAGATAAACGAAAAGGGGGAACTAAACGTAAAAATAATAAGGCTGCTAACAATGCTAGTAAAAAGGCAAAAGTATCTAGTATTTGCAACAATCTCCTGGCTGATTGGGGAGACAGTGACGACGACTCGGAAACTGAAAAGGATGAAACTACCAAACTTGAAAATGAAGAATCAATAAAAGATAAAAAAGATACGGAAACAACAGATGTGAATAAAAGTGTTCAGAATGAATTACTTGCTGATTGGGAAGATAAAAACACTGATGATGAATCTACGAGAAATTCGGCTACAACACCGGATATTAAGAAAACGGATGTAAAGGCTAGTGAGAAATCGTCTTGTTTCGATTTCGAAGACGAAATAGAAAATACCGTCATGGAAAAATCACCTGGGAGAAAAATTCCAAGAGTTATTCCCACTAAACGAGTCTCAAAAGATACAGATGATAGCAAAATAGAGGAAGATAAAGAAAACGAAATTATGGAAACAGATACTAGTTCTGATAAAGGTCACAGTGATAAAGAAGAGAAGAAAGAAAGAGAACCAGATTTCACAGCATTCAAAAATTTATTAGAAGAAACAGAAGTTCCCGATTTTACTTCTCTACCAGATGTAAGTACGGATGTGGACAAAAAAGATACGAAATTCGATGAGTCAAGTAGTGTTGACAAAACAAACGGTGTTATGAAAACAAAGAAACCTGAACCGGAGACAGTTAATGAAACAACTGATAGCGAAATAGTCAACAAGGATACAGAACCACAGGTTGCTACTGTACCTAAAAAAAGAATTGTGAGAAATTTTGAAGAATTTGAAAATTTACTTAATGAACAGAAAAGTGTGGACGATGAATCAACAAAATCAAAATCTACTCTAGAAGTTTCTAAATTAAAATCACAGCTAATGAGTAAGTTAAATGAAACACCCACCAAACAAATTCCCGTTGAAAGAATTGAAACTCCAGAACCGGAACCGGATCTCGATAGTGAAGTGGATAGTAAAGTGGAAGAAGATGAGTCTCAATCAAATGAATCATTTGAAAAAAAGATTAGCCAGTCAGAGAGTGAAGATACAACAGATATTGATAAGAAAGACAGCACAGCATCCATTGAAACTCTTTCGAAAGAACTTTATTTTAGTGAAACACCAGATGAAAAATCTGTAGAATCAATAGAAATCGATGAGAAATCTGACGAAAATAGAGAAGAAATCACTGATCCAATCAAGGAAGTAATTGAAAAAGAATCCGAACCCGAAAAAGTTGAAGAACCCGTACTAGAAGAAATTTCTGAAAAATCTGTACTTTCCGAAGATATACTTATAGAAGAGGAAAGAATCGTGGAACCTGCCCTCGAAGAAGAAAAATTTGAGAAAATTGAAGAATCTATCACACAAGATATAATTACTGAAGGGAAGATGGAAGCAGACGATTCTATTGTAGAAGATATGGAAGAAAAATACATTGTAGAAAACAAAGAAATTATAGAAGAAAAAGAAATTATAGAAGAAAAAGAAATTATAGAAGAAAAAGAAATTATAGAAGAAAAAGAAATAGTAGAAGAAAAAGAAGTTATAGAAGAAAAGGAAATTGTACAAGAAAAAGAAATTTTAGAAGAAAAAGAAATTATGGAAGAAAAACAAATTGTAGAAGAAAAAGAAATTGTAGAAGAAAAAGAAATTGTAGGAGAGAAAGAAATTACAGAAGAAAAAGAAATTATAGGAGAAACAGAAATTGAAGAAGAAAAAGAAATTGAAGAAGGGAAAGAAATTGAAGAAAAAGAAATTTTAGAAGAAAAAGAAATTGCAGAAGAAACAGAAATTGTAGAAGATAAAGAAATTATAGAAGAAAAAGAAACTGTCGAAGAAGTACAACCAGTTGTTGAAGAAGAATTAGTTCAAGAAGAAATATTAGAAACACCTAAACCACAGGAAGTAGAAACAACCATAGAAGATGAAAAAAGTGAAGAAGAAATTCCTGAACTTGTTCCTATATCACAAGAAATTCAAGACTCTTTTCAAAAAACTGAAGAGACAAGATCACAAAAAATGTTAGTTGATATTTCCGATATTTGTATCGACAACGCTGATAATTTATCTGGTTTATCAACTTTGGCTGCAGTTTCTGAACTAACTGGAAACTTATACGACAAACAAGATACTATCGCACAGGATTCTCCTGTAACTGAACCTGAAATAAAAGAAGAAAGCAGCACTATCGACGAAGTAACGAACCCTCCAAGTAGCGTTACCGATGACACCGAATCCCGAGACATGACGCCAGTTCAGGATGAACTATCAGATTCAGTGCCACCAAAACCTGTTAAAACTTTGGCTAATTTTTCCATGGATTTTTCAGACTCAAATAGCGAGTCAACCATCATCAAAACAGTCACACAAGAAGATGTTATCAGTGAAAAAATCACAGACCAGATTGAAACGTCAATAAGTACAACAGACTCAGAAGAATCAAAAATTGAAATTTACGAACCTGAAAAACAACCACCGATTGTATCTGAAGTTCCTACAGATTTTGAATCAATAGAAAGCGAAATTGAAAAAATTACTTCGATGGAAACAACTTCCGATAAACTGAATAGCTTTCCAGAAAACATTTCTCAAATTCCACAAGATTGTATTTCAATCGAAACAACTGGAATGACGTATTCGGATTTTCAATTGGCTGACACAGGAACGTCAATTCCAGGTACAGGAACTACTGATTTTATAACAAAAATAAATGAGACCATTACTACCGAAACAACTTTAGAATCAGAAATTGCTAAACTAACAGACACTCATCCTGATGCTGAAAATGTTGTTCCAGAACAGCAACAGAATACTTCGTCGTCAAAACTTTTAGAAATTTTAACTGACTCAAAAAGAACTGAACAAGTTCCTGTTGGATTATCCAGTCCAGCATCCAGGACTATAATCTCTTCCGGAAGTCAAAAAGTTCAGATGGTGATTTCGGGTGATTCAAAAATTTCTAAAAAATTTGACCCAAAAACTTCAAAATTTGTAATAAAATCTGCCACCCCCAAAGGATCTGCAAAATCAAATAAACCTATTATTTTATCGGAAAAAATTATAAAGCCTGTTACAGAAATTGAAAATGTTTCGGTAAAAAAAGTTACATCAAAGAGAACTTATCAAGATGTTGAAGATATCGACACATTTATCATTCAAAAACCTACAAAAAAGACACATTCGGGCGATCTTGATCAGCAAGATATTATTCTAACACCAAAATCTGAAGCAATGAAATTCAAAACTGGAATTCATAGAGGAGGAAGAGGCAAACCAAAAATAATTGAACAAACCATAATCAAAGCCGCTGATGTTCCAGCCTCCAGTGAATCCCAAACTCTCTTAGATGATAGCATGTTTGACATAAACTCAATGCCAATAGTGCTTTCAGATCAGATTCTAACTCCTGAGAGTATTGAAAACATCCCTATGGTGATGACGGATCTTATTCCATCATCTTCTGTGTCCACTGCAGGCCAGACTACAGTACAAACTGTTATTGCTGAGAAACCACAACAGCAAACCATCGCGATGAAACGGGGCGGTGCAATCCAACAAGTCAAACTCTTAAACAAAGGTAAGGTAACTAGTCAGTCAGAATCTTCGCCTAAGTTCGGCCAAAACGTTGTAGTTAAAAATATCATGCCGCGGGGCTTGAACAAAAATCAGAAAGTCTACCAATCCGGTAGTAAAACGCTGAAGAATAGTACCGCGGTTATCACCCAGCCCGGGAAACCGGGCAAGTTTATTATTTTACCGACTTCAACTACTACAACTACAGGTGTTTCAAAATACACGGTTGGCAAGCGATTAACGACAATTAAAAGCTCAACTGCGGTTACAAGTCCGACTACGTCAAAACAACTGAAAGCGGTTCAAAATGTTACTGGAGAGCCGACGGGAAATAAAATAATGATAGTTACAAATCAGCAAGGCGTCCAATCCCGGGTGTTGCTAACTCCTGCTCAGCAGAAACTCCTGGGATGTAAAGTTCCAGGAACAAAGATGGCTAAAACATCACAAATAAAAGGCGGCGTTATGCAAAAGAGTATTTTAACATCGAAAGGAACAATAATTGGATCAGTCAATAGTTCTGGAATGAAATCTCCTACTATGTCATCACAAACAATTGTGACATCAAAGGGTCAAATGGTCACTACACAACCAGGTCAAATGCTTGTCACTTCTGAAGGACAAGTTCTTACACCAATCACGCAGCAACAATTGAAATCAAACATGCACAAAACGGGCCAGAAAATTAAAATACAATCATCTAGAGTTATATTACCTGAAAAATCAAGTGAAAGTCTGCAAAAGGGAAAAATGAACATCATGAGTGGAAAAACTAAAACTGTTCTTATTAAGGGTGCACAGGGCCAAACACTCAAAAAAATTCAGGCATCTGGGAGCGAAACGAAAAATATTTTATTATCACAGGGTGGACATAAAAGTCAATTAGTTTCAATAGGTGGTCAACAGATGTCGGGTGGTTTAACAGGAAAACAAGTTGTAGTTAACTCAAAAGGACAAATTATTAAAACTGATGGAAAAATTGGTATTACAAAACAGGCAGCAGAGAAATTACAGCGAGTACAGACACCTAAAACTAACATAAGTACACCTCCCCGAATCATGACAAAATCTTCCAGAACACAAGTTTTATTAAGTCCTGTTTCTGGATCCGCGAAACAACAATTAAGTGGTAGTGTTGCGGTTCCTCCGTTGGCACCAATCACAGGTCAAACAAAAAAAGACACACATACATCATCAAAACAAACAGAACAAAAACTCTTAACTACCGTCGCAGAAAGCAAAGAAAAGTCCGCTGAAACCCCAACAACATTGGTAGATAAAACACCAGGAGTCGAACAGAAACAACCAAATCAATTAATAATCCAAGATGCCATGGGTAACCAAACTACAGTAACCGAAGGTCAAATTCTCGCTCTACCGAGTGGTGAAACCGTGGATGGGCAACCGCAGTCCTATGTTCTTGTTACTGTAGACGAGACTGGCAACCTGGTTCCTATTAGCAATGATACATTGATGTCTTTAGATCCAAGCTTTGCGGCGGGTGGTGACATGAACAATATCGTTCTACAAATTGACCCAGGTGCTCAAGAAAACCAAGCTCAAGAACCAAAACCTGCCGATACACCGTTACCTGCCACTGAACTTCCTGTCGAAGAACAATTAGTGTCAAATCAGCAAATGGTTGAAACAACAGAACATCAACAATTACTCGTAGATAATCAACAGTTAATGCTTCAGGAACAAAGTGTTCTTCCGAGTGTATCAGCGGCAGAAACACATGTTCCAGAACAAGTTCTGCAAGAACCCGAGAGTTTTGTTCCAAACACAGAAGAAACACAAGTTATTACATCTGATGCGGCGAATTTACTCCAAGATACTCAACAAACTGCAGTGGCCTGTAGCATCAATAATGGGGATTCAAGTCAGCAGTTAATCATTACTGGAGATCCAGAAAGCACACAGAAATTTTTGGCTTCCTTAACTGAAGGAAACACTGATCTTAGTAGTTTGCTTTCAGGAACTGATGGTAATATAATAATCAACACTGATGGTCAGCAAATATTGTTGAATACAGATTCAGAAAATCAGATTTTGCTCTCTGTAAACTCTGATAATCTTGGTTTAATTCAAACTAGTTCAGAAAATGACCCAGCTCAAAATGCGATGTATGTAACGCAGCAAGCCATTAAAAATCAAGATATTCTTGCGGCTGCTTTGGCAGACACAGATGTTTTCCAACAAGAAACAGCTGACAAACACAGCACGAGTCAAGCGCTGCCAAAAGTTTCAAGTTCAGCACAGTCTCAATTAAGTCCAAATAGTTCTCTTTATCCAATGAACGTTGGAAATGTGCTGGAAACTAGTTTGACTTTAGGTTCTCCAATTATGACACCTTTGGAAGTACCCAGCGGGAACAGCAAAAAAATCAGCCCCAATGTTGAATCAACTTTAATTACACAAGTGCCATCATCTTTAGAATTACCCATTACAATCACTGACCCAAGTATATCGCAAACAGTTTCGCAGCAAGTCATGCTCAGTAATGACTTACAAACCAACTTAGAATTACCTATTTCCATGAGTGATAGTACAATCACATCTATTCGTACGTCGGAGATGAGTAGTCCGAATTTTGTATACTCGCTACCAACGTTAGACGATAATTCTGATTTAGGACAGAAGACGAGTTATACTGAAACATCGACAGTGATATCTTCGGATAATATTTACAATACATCATTAACAGGATCAATGTCCATGCCATTACTAACTGAAGAACCGGAAATTCAGCCGGTAGAGCAAGAACAAATATCCACAAGTCACGAAGAGATTCCAATAGTTACAAGCATCCCCGAAACGAGTACAACAGAAACAATAATTGCAGAAAATGATCCAAGTGCAAGTTTTTCATCAATAACCACAGAAAACCTTTCAACTACTGTACCAGATAAAATACCGAGTGAATTACAAATTCCAATTGAAGAAGAATTAGATTTAAACCCAACAGATATTTGCAGTTCATTAAGTGAACCACCGCCGGGAATGTTCGACAAAAATAGTTTCTCTAATTTTTTGAACAAAACTGAAGAAGAAACTGTTACTGATACAATCTCTGAAGAAATAAATTCATCTGCCGAAACATCAACGCCTACAAATGTAACTTGTGTGTTGAACGAACAGATGAACAGTTTACCAATTTTGACAGATGCTGCTGATCCAAATCCAGACCCAGACCCAGAGATCGAAGCAGAAAGTTCCGATATGTTAACTACGTCCTCTGCTGTGACAGAAAAGAGCACTGAAGAATCCAATTTAGATGTGGATTACGGAGTGTCAGAATCTTCTGATCAGCAAAGTACGACGGAAACAGTGCTGATCCAAGAAGTACAACGTTCTGAGTTATCAGAAACTCCAAATTCGGAGTTAAATTCACCTCGGTTAGACATCGACGAGAACTCAAGTGAAATTCCAATTCAGCCGCCGATTATAACGAATTTAGCTGAAACTTTTGCTGATAATACGCCAGAAGATTTTAATTCACATGATGAAAGTAAGAAACGAGTGAATGAGGACGACGATGATGATAATGACGCGAAGAGAACTAAACTTTCGAGTGACTGATTTTATTTTTAATCTGATCCATAATTTGGAAAGAGAATCAATTTTTTTTTATACAAAGATAAATTTGTATATAATATAGCTGTAAAGAAATGTGAGACGTTCTAATTGTTTTGCATTTACTTTTAAAAGAAATAGACTATAAATCGTCATAACATTATGTTTTATAAAACTAAATTTTAGATATATTCATCAATATCATAACTTCTTGAACATTGCACAAATGCGAATCGGCACCACTTGGGCATGTACATACGCTGCCTGCAGCCATGGAAGGTTCTGTCTATGTACATACATGTTTTAATTAAACAGTGACACCAGTGTATGGTCATTTTACTTGATTAATAACTAGCTGTGTGTTTTTGATTCTCTCCCGGTTCACAGAGTTCCCTCTTTCGTTTCTGCTTGCTTTGACTTCATACACACTCAACAGGTTTTGTACCTCTCGATGGTATCTACAATAAACTTAAAACTATAGTTTTTGTTTGCAACTTTGTCGAAATATAGTTTCAGTGCATATCCATATGATTAAGATGTTTCTATTCTAGCGTAGATTACGCCATGATGTGTCATCTAACTTTACAATTGTTTACATTTCATTACAGTTGATTAATAATGGAAATGTGATTATTTGGTAGGGGAACTGTCTAGTTATATGACATTTCAATTACAAATATTATGTTACTATAATTTAAGTAACAATACAAAAATATGTGTTATTTGGTAAGCAAATTTATTATTGTAATAAAATATTATTATATTAAAACTGTAAATTAATTACATTAAAACCATTTAGATTACTTATTGTTTACCGATGCTTTAAGTTTTTAACTTTCTGTATATCGATAATAATAAATGGACTCGTTACATAAATAATTCTATTTTGTTTACAATATTTTGCGGACTGAAAATTTTGGTGTTAAGAAATTATATATACGTTTTTATTTTATATTATTTAGTAGGCCTATTTTTATGCCTAACATTAAATCTGTTACTTGAAATTTTGTGTTTTAAAGTTAAAAGTTTCATGGTACAAAATTTTGTAAATGTGCAACTAGTCCATAAAAATTCATTTTTGTACTTTATACTTCCAAAATCATATTAAAAAATTATGTATAAGTATGTATATTAGTTGATGAAAATATTATAATTTTAGCCATATACCTAAACTTTTAATTGCTTTAAATCAACCAATTTTAATTTAAAAAAATAATTAATAGTTACTTGCGCTGCCAGGGAACCTCAATAAAATGAAGGTAATGTCGAAGATATTTACTTTTTTAATTTTTACAAAAACTAACATAATTACAAATTATTATTTTAAATATATTTAAATATTACAGCTTGTTTATCCGCAACAGTTTGTATTTCCAGTTTAACTGGACACTGAAACCAGAAACTCAAAAGTTCTTCACAATATCCAATAAGGAAATACATTTTTCTGGCACCAATGGCTTGACGGACAATTCCAGCAATCCTAATAATATTATGTTGTCTTTTAATGATAATTTCTGATACGAATAAACTATGCCAAGTCCCAATCATGAATTTTCTGATGAACATATCTTCCACAGCGGTTTCTGCTGGTCGTAAACCTCCTGCAACATTAGCTATTGCCAAAATGTTATAGTGAAGATTTAAACGTAATTTGAAGAAATTCTTACATGTATTCCAGGAGTTCCATGCTTTTCTATGAGCTATGTAATGAGGTGGATTTGCCATTTCATAGGTAAGAGGACGATCACGTTTCCTTGTAACTTTATATCTTCCCGATTGAACCTTATTACAAATTGCAGACAAATGGAAAGAGGTTTGTATCATCATTTGCGTTGGAATCACATTGTTTAATAGCTAAATATTGGAAAATATTTATTTTGTGTGCATACAATCTATTCTACCACACTACTTACTGACTTAAACTTTAAACATAAAGTCATTTTAGTAGATGCTTATTATATCATACAAATAATTTATGAATTCTTTTTGGAAATAATCCTAACCTGTTCTTGACAAAGTTTGGTTATGTCAAATGTATTATTTAAAACTGCGTTATTTTGGTGAAATATGTTATAAAATATTTTATATATATACAATATTTTAAAATTATATTGTATGAAAAATAATTAAATAATAATAGAGATAATACAGACGTGAAATTAATTTAAATTTAATATTTTTTTATATATTTATTTATATACTAAATTTTTGTAAAAGGAACACATCTATTTGTGAAATGTCAAAATTGACGTTTATAATTTTTTAAGTGGAACAGAATTATTAATTAGAAAATAAAGAACAGTTCATTGTAACATTTTAAAATAGTTCGTTTCTTAAATTAAATTTGAAATGGATCCTTCTGAAATAGCAAGTAAGTGAAATGTGTATTACTAAATGAAACAACCCAGTAATATAAATTGTTCAGAAGACAAATGTAGGACGCAAGGAGATGGAATGGAAAATATCCAAAGTCAGGCAGAAGTGGGTGTCAAGAATAAAAATCTTAAATTACGGTTAGGTGATAAGCTGATATACCGTCCGTCAGATAATTCATCGTGTTATTTGCGTCCACTCCTTCCAAAAGGGCGTATATTTTATTTAGTGCCAAAATACATACCTAATGAAAAGAAACTTCCACATTACATCACAAAACCTAAAGATCCTAAATTTGTGCCTTACGAACCTTACAAAGCAGCAATTCAGCCAATTGTTCCAAGAAAGATAAAAGAAATCAAACGCGAGCAAAAGGTTTCGAAAAACAATGTTGATATTCAAGATCTAGTTACCCAGATGTCAGAAATGGCAACAACAGAAATGAATAAAGCTAAAAAGGAAGCTTTACAAAATGATGATTTTTTAATTCCTAGAAAACAGTGGGAAACTGAGAGAATCAAATTTGAAACTGATATTAAAAATCTTCGAGAAACGAATACTCATTTAGAAAATCAACTTAAATTTCAAGCTCAGGTATGAATATATATTAAATAATATAAATTACACTATAAAATATAATTATTTGTAAAGGTTAACAGCGAATTGAAAACTCTGTTAGTGGCGGCTGTGGGTGAAGATTTAGAATCAAGAGTTCAGCATCTTACAGAAGATAAATTAGCATTGGCTCGAGAGTTGTTAAATTCTGCAAATCATTTAACTTCCCATCGGGAGCACACAGAATGGCTCTCTGGCCAATGCGAAGTTTGGAGAAGCAAATTTTTAGCTTCAAGGTGAGTGAAACATTGTTCTTATCTTTAATTTCAGTTGATTAATTTCTGAAAGTAACTTAAAATTTGATAAGGAACAAAATGAAATAAAGGCTAATTTAGAAATTTTATGAAACATTTAAAAACAAAATATAAATCCATTTATTAAACAATTAGGCTCAGTAGACATTTAATATTTGATGCCACATACTCCCGCCTTTTTATTGTTAAAAATTGTCAATAAAGAAGATTCGTAACTACGTTTCTTATCTCTCATTGTTAATAATAATTGTTAAAGGTAAAGTCTAGTTAAACAAAGAACTATCCGCCAACGAGCAATTTCTGAAATAATTTGCCATCTGGATTCATAATCTTTAATTCAAGTTATGCTACCCTCCCAATGTTTTATCGAATCTCTTAATAATTTTTACAGATAGTTCAATGCCATTTTGTTTCAAGATCCAAGATGGCAGAGAATTGAGATCTATAGTTTAAATTTTATTTATAGTGATAACAATAACAATAAAGTGTTATCTTGAGCCTTCAGACTAAAATGGTTGATTTATATTGTTTATAGCTTAATGGTAGAAGAATTAGCGCGTTGGAAATCAGCATTAACAAATAAAGTCAGTGAATTAAAAGACATCCTAAAAAAATTAATGGACGAAAGAACACGAATTAGAGATTTTTCCTTAAAAACTTACAATAATTTAAGCAGTATTAACGAACATCATCCTGATAAGAACACCGACATCGATTTGAATCTCAAAACAACAAACATTCTTGAACTGTCTCACATCAACCAAAAACTAAGTTCAAGTTTGGAAAAATCGCTTTTGAAAGTCTTGCCAGATCCTAGAAGACACAAAATCTTCGATTCTCACTGTGATGATACTTACACACCAGTGGAAAATTCAGCTTTACTCGCTATGCGCACTCCAGTTGTTTTATCGGACCGACCGGATATTATTTGCAATGCTGTTGTGGGTGCTGCCTTGCAAATTGGGAAAGGACAGATGTTTTTGCAGCATCCGACTGATCATGCAACTTGCTGCAAACATTGCAAAGGGGAAATCAAACAAATTTAACGCAGATTTTTTTTTAGGATTTTTAAAAATAAATATTTGTTGGTATATTTCATTTGTTTTACATATACATTATGAAATATTCAAACTCATTATGGATTATTATTTATACATTGTTTATTTTCTCAGTTAGTAGCATACTTTAATTAAATTAACAAATAAGTGGGATTTTTGAGTATTGGTATTTCCATATGCTGCTAAGTATATTTATGTTAATTTTAATGAACAAATTATGCAGTGCAAATAAATCTTTATGTGTATTTTATTGCCATAAATAATAATAATCCTGTAAGCAATAAAAATGTTGTTTTATTGTTTAAATATTTGTTGACTAATATTTGTTTATAAACAATTTTATATACATATGAATAAAATAAAATATCTCAATTTATTAACATATATTTTATTTATATTTTCATATTATCTTTTTTTTTTACAAAATAACAAGCAGTTTAAAATTGAACAATGTTACTTTAATTACCCAAAAATCTAATAACCTCTAATTATATACAACGGAGTTTATTTGAATAAAAACAGCATACTTTTAGACATTACATGAATACAATATTGTAAAAATAAGTTTTTATAAAAAAAATCAAAATCTACAATAAACTAAATTCGACAGTTGCCGTTTTTACTCAAATAATTTATAATTTTCCAATACAGTTCATTTATGAATAATTTTTGTTTTAATATATTTCGTAAATTACATTTTTTTTTGAAATACATTAATATAAAAAAGATAACACTGAGTGATTAAATAATTAAAAGGAATAATAAAGACTATATTACAATATCTATTATTTTTATAATCGTTTATTTGAACCGGGGCCGCACATTGCATTATGAAACGAAATTAAACTTGTTTCCAATTAATTCGTGCTCAAACGTCGGCAACTATACAAAAATTGGCGTTAAACAGTATATCGTTAATTGTGTGCTTTAATTTATTTTAAAAATTTGTATTTTGCAAAATAAATTTTAAGTAGTACAATGTAGCGCAGTGATTAGTGAAATGTGTAAAGAAATTTTAGAACGAGATCAGCATAAAACTACAGAACAAGGTAAGAAATGTTGTTATGTAACATTAATGTGTAATATTTATAAGTAAACGGAGTTCTAAATGTATCAGCAGTATGTTATGAAAGTTATTTTATTGGTTTCGCACTTTGTGCAGTTATTTCCATTTATATTGCAAGTTGCAAGGTGTTACGGTAGAAATGTAATAGCACTCCTTATAGCATCGGACAACATAACCATTTACTTTGTAAGCCCTGGGCGGCTCCGTTTCTCATAAATTATTTATCACACTGTACAAAGTTGTGTAGACGCCATACATACTGCAAACAGGCTAACAAAGTTGGTGACGAGGTATATAAATGAAAATATTTGATGCATAAAGCTTAGGTGCATCTTTGGAAGTGAACATAATTGATTATAGGACAAATTCATGTAAATTATATTCGTCGTACTTACATTCTAGATATAATAAAAATAATATATACATATTTATATTATTTAAAAATAAAATTCGCTCTTCAATTTTTTTGTTTGGTTTTTTTGTGACTGAATTAATAAGAGAGCAAATAAAATTGACTTGTAAGTTTTCTTATGAATTGTGTAAATTATATGAAAGTAGGTATATTGATTACCATGTTGTTAGTTATAGTATCAGTCAATATTATTATTCATAGTTAGTATTTTAACTTATGTAATTATTGAATGGTGGCAGAGCAACTTGAAGAAACTTGCAATATTTTACATTTATTTAAATTATTGTATTCATTTAGTAGTTCTAATTTTCTATTTAGTTTTATTTAGGAATTTATAGTACCTATCTAACATAACATATTCATATTGATCGCAATGCCACCGTTCAACAATCCTTCTTATCCATGAAATCTGCAACTGCAGATTACATACCTTAAATTCACATTTCAGACTTGATGAAGCACTTCCATGGTTTATAGTCTTGGGACGATTCTATAATAATTTTCTACAAACACTTTATTCTAGTATAAAACATTACAGTTATTGATTTCTTATTTCTTTCTTTTAAATAAAAATAGTCGATGAACTATAATGTACACATTTATATAGAAACATTGACTACCTGCACCAATCTTTCGATCACATCTTATATTAGACTTAACAATACACTTACATAGTTTAATTCATTTTTGTACAGATTGTTCGCATTGAGTTCTTTCGAAACACGTACCACATACTTAACGATAGTCCAGTGAGTTTGTTTAGACTGGGGTGTGGGGCAACTATCTAAGTACAACACAGTAAATGATTACGAACATCATGACGTGCAGGGCTGCTGTTGGCGTTATAATGCGGCCTGTTGCGTTCATCGATCGCACTGAAACATCAAATATTGTTCAATCATGATTCCTCAATACATAATACAGTTTATATTTATTATTTTTGGGTGTTATTACAATAAAAATAGCGAAAAACATTAAGATGAAACTTGGATATTTAGAAATTTCAATTCGACATAAAGTTATATAACAAAACTTTATTTTAATTATTATTCCAATATAGAAAACGTTAAAATCAACCTTATGACTCACATTTCACTGACAATTCAGTCAATGATTTGACGGCTGGAAACTTCATGTAATTTTTTTTTATAAATCTGCAATTACAGATTTATCACAAATCGACTACATCAAAAATTAAAGTAACAAGCGTTAAGACATATTTGTTTTATTTTGAAAGTTATTTCAAACTTCAAATTACATACAAATTATGAATTTATTATAATTTAAGTACTAAGATACAATTTTTATTACAGTGAAGTGAAAAAGTACATCATATTTAAAGATTATCAGTATCATATATTGTTAGTAAATGAATTATATTCAGGATGTTTCTATACCTCTACACGAAACTTTAATGACATGAATAATTTGATCTAGTGATTATAGAACAAAAAGTTTTTTTTTAAATTAGCAAAAATTATGGTATTGAAGTTTCGTGCAGAGGTATAGAAACACCCTGTATATATAAAATTTAAATGTATCATATGTCTCAAATTTTTAAGAGTAAAAATAATATGAATATCTAAATTATCATTTATCCACTATGAAACAAATTGTTAGAAATAATAAAATATACTTACTTATTAGTATCCGTTATTGAACCAATATGTTTGTTTTTAGGTATCATATCAGTTAGAGAAGCTTTTAGTAAGTAATAATAATAATAATATATTAAGTACGTTCCAGAATGGTTCGTATAAAAAGAACAATATTTATTTAATTAAAAAAAAATCTAGTAGATTTACTGCCGCAGCTATGAATGTAACCAAAGAGGTAAATCTCCTTTTTTGCCGAATTTAATATTTATTTTGTTTTCGATTGCATAAAATTATTATTTTTGTGATTATATTTAAAATTGTTAATGTCGTCGGCAGCATCGTAGTCATCATGTTGCTATGCATTTATTAAGGAGTGGCTATGTTGTAGTATATTAAAGAACGAGGTTTATGATATGGTTACACTATTTTTTCTATTTTGCATCTTTTATAAATTAAAATTAAAAAAAATCTACGATATTTTAAACCGGCTCAATTTAGGGTAATTTGTATATGAAATGTTGTGGTTGGTAACTATTATTGACATTTATGCAATTTTTCAGATTTTAAGTTTGTATTAAAATATTGATGTTTCCACCATGATATGTCAGTATGTCATTCGCTACTACCAACTGTCTATAACAAAATGTTGCGTATCTCTTTCTATATGCAACTGGGTTTCGTAATGACTTCCTTATGAAAGCCAAATAGGAAAAAAGAACTTTGACGTTTATAATTTCATAAGTCATTTTGGATTTTGTGAATGTTGTCAATCAGTTTATATTAATTAAAATTACAATTACAAAGTGACGAAGGAATGTTAACTCCTCCCAAGATTTGAGAAGCAGTATGCGGTTGTAATTATATTTATGAAATTTAATCATAAATGTCAAATTTGTTTGTTTTTCAAAACAACACAGCCTAGACTGTAAAAGTACTACTTCACAGCCTGTCAATTGTCAATCGCCAATAAAATTATTTATTTAAATAGTAAAAACTATTAAAACGTTAATTATAGGTACCAGTTTAAGGGCCGATGTTTCAATCTCCTAAAAAAGTTTTTTAAATATTTATCTGTCAAGCAAACAAAAAATATCACATCGAAATCATAATTCAAATTATAAAATTTTATTAACCGCCATTTTATGATGTGCTTTTTTTTATTTGTTAGAAGGATAAGTATCAGCCCTAAATATCTAAATACTAGCTAAATTTTTTAAAATTAAAACAAAATATGAATTATGACGGCAAAGAAAGTAATATTTCTTTAGATATTTTGGTGGTCGTTACTAGTTTCAGTTCTGATTTTCTACCATGGTAATCCAAGGAAGCCTATAAAAAAGAAAAATTTATATTATCGCGTTGACTCACAAAAAGATGAGCTTCAATAATATCTGAATTAATGGCAATAATAATAATAATAATAATAATAATTGTCCCGCGTGACGGCCGCGCGGGTTAAGGGCCTGGCAGACGACCATAAGGTCGTGGGTTCGGGTCCCGCCCGTGGCGGCCATACAAAGGACATATTGGCATATGACCTAAGTAGTTAGTCCGATATATAAATTAAAAAAATAATAATAATAATAAAATAGAAATCCTAGACAGGGTCTCTAGATATGATGTATTCGACTTTTGCTTAGGTGCATATATATACACTGCTGGGCAAAAAACAAATGGGACACTTTTTTTTCGATATTTTAAATACAAATAACCCATGAACTGGGCAGTAAACTAATATTGAGTAATCGACTATTCATTTAGTATTTCTTAACAACTTTCAAGAATTTTTTTTAGAAATTTCGTGTCTTTTGTGATTATTATTATGGGGTAGCTGGCTTGGTATTATTGAGTCGACTTGTAGTTTCAAGAACCTGGGTTCGATTCCCGCAGCGACAAACAATTTTCTTCAAACTAAATATACCACTGTGGCTTTCCCTCCACTAACGTCTTTGGGGGAGGAGGGGCGTGAATTGACGGCTGGTAACCACACTTCACGCGAAGAAATATGCCTGCTACGGCAGAGTACCACACTCAGAAATGGGTAAAGACGTGATGATATATTTATTTTTATATATTTAATGTTTTTATTATCAAACAAGGCAAATGACAATACATTTGTTATGATTGTTAACATATTTGTAAATATTTTATGCATTATTCAAAGTTTATTTTGTAAATAATGAGACCTGAAGAAGTAATACAGTGCGAGAGTGCTACATTACCACGAAGTAGCGTTCACAACATTACTAAATGGTACGATGAAATCGATTCATTCAAAAGGAGGCCAATATTGTAGCCCAACCGAAAAAAATGCAAATGACAATAATTTATCAACAAGAATAATTCGCAGGAAACTAAACAACGAACATCATTTGTCATCTCGAAGACCGGGTCGCTGCAATATTATCGGCAGCACAGGTTACGTTTTGCGAAGGTACACTTCAACTGAAACATGGAACAATGAAGAAACGTTCTGTTCTCAGACGAGTCCAGATTTAAACTGTGTTCGTCAGATGGTTGCGAACGTGTATGGAGAAGACCAAATGAATGATACGCACAGCACTGTTTCTCTAATGCCTATGGCACACTGATCGAAGAGCTCTTCGATGAAACAACAGAACGCACCCGTCATCGACGAAAAATAAAGGCTCCTCTATTTCCATCGAAGAGCTCATCGATGAAACGTACGTGTCTCATTTCACTCGTATCTTTTATGTCTCATTTAACGTTAGTATATTTTTAAAATTTAGTTTTTCTTCTTCAACTTTAGAAACTTTTATTTTTCGTCAATGTCTGGTGCGTTCTGTTGTTTCATCGAAGAGCTCTTCGACCAGTGTGGCATAGGCATTAAAGAATATATTTTGAAGGAAGAAGTATTATAGTATGAAGTGCACGAGTAATATCTTTAGGAGCTCATACTGATTTCATCATAATGGAAAGGAGGACAATAACTGCTGAAAGATTTATAACCGATTGTTTAGAAAACCATGTTGTATACTATACTCTATATATAGACCCAAAGTTTTGCTTTACTACTAAGAAGAATATGAGTAGAAAGGACAATGTTGAATATGATAAGGAAAAGAAAGATGAACTGGACTGGGCATAACATAAGGGAGGAGTGTTTGTTGAAACATCTATAGATAGAATGGTGAAGGGCATGACAGAAAGAGCCAGAAGAATGCTGAATAATATTAAGATTGAGGGAAGGCACATTGACATTATTAGATTGAATGGAGACAGAAGACCTACCATATCTGAATTTGCCACACAGGCAGAAAAGCAGATGATAATGAGACAAATAAAATAAAATAAATAAAAACTTACTGAAATCAATATAAAATAACGGCTTAGCTGTAGTTGAAACATCACTCTCAGATTCATCTGCAAATTTTACACAATCAAATTATATTAAAAAATTAAAGTTATGTTTATGCTGTGGTTTTTTGTTGTGGTTTTTACCTTTCACAATTTCACTCTCATATATCCATATGATTATGTGTTTTTCAAAAATATGTTATAATTGAGTGTGGAATTAAAAACAAATGCGTAATTACAGTGAACATTTGATGTGAAGTCTGCTCATTTATGTTAATGGATAGCCGATACTGTTACGGTGTTAATGCATGCAGTGTGACGTTACAAATACCAGGGGATGTTTTACTTCGTTCGCGACATAAATTGCAGGGATTTCGCATTTCGCCCTAAGCAAATTCTCAAATGCAGACTTGGGTCCAGATTCAGACCAGAGGCCATTTCGAGTGACCCCTGCAGATCTTTACGAAGGAATTTGCTATTACAACCTGACCCGGCTTATCTCGGAATACAGGTCATACGTGTCATTAAATTATGGGGAAGTTATGCCAGTTTACTGCGCTCTGTTATGTGACAAGCAAAGGCGGATTCTCACAAAATTCGAACTATATGTCTTCGTACATAAACAACTTAGAAACATTTGAAAAAAAAAACAAACAGATCAAAATATCTTACAATAAAAGGTCAATCTATTACAAGTCAATTTACTTAACAATTAAGTCATTGTAATTCGTAAGTCATATACAGCCCAATTCACAAAAGAGTTCTACCTAAGCCTTAATTATAGATTAGTCAAATTAAACTAATCCATAATATCAAAGAAATGTATTTATTTATTTATTTATGTTACGCTGTACAACAGGAATTTAATCCCAATTACAGTACAGGGTTACAGTTTATATAATTTTTAGCTTGAGTGCGATTCGGGATCTCCGGATTCGAATTCCGTATCGCTATCCACACCATCGTATTGACGGAAGTTTAAATAAACTGTAATATAATCTCTTTGTGATTTGAATTAACTTTTTAAAATTGGACTAAAATAAGATTAGTTGATCTAAAATCCAGAATTAGCTAAAACATTTTCGAGAATCGAACTGCATAAGTATTAATTTATAAGATTTGTCAATAAAGTAATTACATATTTCTTTTGTTAATTTATTGTAATATTGGTATTGATAATCTAAACGACAGAAACAAATTAGATTCTAAAAAAGTATTCATCTTGTACCATCTCAGAAGAAAAAACTAATGAATGCAGTAAATTGAAGGTAAAAAGAAATTGTCTAGCCTGAAGAGGAGATTTTCAAATCTTATTAAAATCAGATAACATTAAATTTTATCTTAGATTTGTACGATTTCTTCTAATTAAAAGCTTCATTACTTACTTCCACAATTAGACATTGTAATTTCTGAATTAATGAATGCCAGTATAAATCTTTTATCTTATTAACTCATAATCAGATTTAAATTTTTATTTCACAAATTAAACAGGTTTGCAAAGAATTGAGATTACATTTTTAATCTATTATTTTTATATACTTTTAATGAAAATAAAGAGATTAATTTCTATTATTTCATTATATTTAAAAAGTTGAAATTATAATGTAGAAAATATAATTTAATATGAACCATTTTGAAAAAATCTTAAGTATCATCTCGATTAGAATTTAAAACCTTTCTCGTGCTAGATGGGTGCTCTAACAATTTATTATATTTAGGGATTTGAGCTTTATTGTTAAAATGAAAATAATACAAAATTATAATTAATTAATCCTGTCGTGAACCCATAATCACAGCAAATACCCTATACAATCATCTGGGATTAATTTAACGAACACTGTACATCGAAATGGGGTGTAGCGTAGGAAAACAAGCATCTAGATTGAACGTAACCGTTAGCTATCGTCCGGAGTCTGTAGTCCAGTGGCCGGAGTTGGCGCTACTTGCTCCAGTGGCTCCGGTACCAGCACACCGGAAGCCAAACACTTGCAGGCGATGGACAAATTAGGTGTGAGGTTATGTTCATGTCGTGGTAGGTAGATAGCACTGACTTTACAAATGGGAGTGATACTGCAGTTTGACTATATCTTCCATCGGACATAGTGTTAATTTAACTTTGCCGTAGACAGAATGATTAGTATACTTGTATTGGATAATATATATAGTAAATGGTGAACTGGTAGAATTATAAATTGTTCATTGCCCATTAAAAAATTTAAGCACATCCCGAATTAAAAACTGGTGTAACAATTGGTGAAATTAAATGTAAAAGCTTGTGCCGACAATTTAGACATAAATGAATGGATATGGATGAAAGTTTATTTTATATTAAACAAATTATGAATATGGAGTAATTTAAAGTCATGTACCAAGATAAAAATGTTTAGCGAAGATTAATTGCAACATTGCAAGATGAATCTATAATGAATAAATGTTCAGGGAATGTTTCAAGGGTTCATGCTACCTCATTTGAAGGATTCTAACATTTGTATGTATATACGTATTTATAAATCTTTTATGGCCAGTTATACCATCTAAAGTTAAATTTTAAACTTAGTTTAAATAAATAAAAGCAAAGCGAAGTTCGTATCAAATTGAATAATTGACAAAATAAACAAAGAAGCACAAATCTTATAAAAAACTATTAAATAATAATTCAACGTGGCATCGATATATGCGCTGTAAATAATTATTTAAAAATTTTAATGATTTTCTATTTTAAAGAGAAAAAAACAGTACAATTTCTGTTTTCGAGGTTGGCAATGCTGGTGTAGTTGATTCGTGATTGTGTTGTATTGAATAATTGTTTCAGATCTCTACAAGTTTTGTGATTTTTAAAAAAAATATGTGTATTTTGAAATACTCTAGGTTTAAAAACCTATAACAATGCAATTTACCACTTTAATTTTTTATGACCTTTCTATATTATTAGAATTCAATGGATAATTGGTTTGAAAATATGTTATTAAGTAATTATTCAAAAAAACATTACATGATGTTTGTTTAAAATCATACATATTGTACAATTTTATAATTAAAAGTAGAAGTTCCATCTCCAATTCGAACTACTCAGATACAGTCGTGTATTTTAAATTTAGTTTGTGAAATTTCACGCGCAAATTTATTCTTGGCCGTGTCAAGTTTTATTTACAAGACTCCGACTGCCCGTAAGTAACCTCTCCTTGCTGCATTACGTTTTAAAATCTTAAAAATATTTATAAAACATGTCTGTTTACTGACCACTACTCAAGTCGGCGCCACTGTTCAATGGCAGGGGTGGCTGCCCCATGTCAAACAGCTTGGAAATTTAAGGCAGTTAATTTTAATTGCGCTGTAAAACTGGAACTGCGTGTACTGTAACACTGTAGCCACTAACATTTGCTATAGCACTGTTCCAGTGTCAGTGCGCTCTGTCGATTCTTAAAGTAATACTTTTGTGTAATTAAATGAAATGTTGGTTATATTGAAACCATTCTATCTTTTTATGTTGTTTTACAATGCTGATATAAATTCTACTTATTTACCACATTGTGTTGCAAATATACAAAATTCCAAATGAAAAAACTATATTATTTAACAATGTTTGTTTATATTACAACGTATTCTTCTTACAAACAACTCCTAAGCTCGTAGAGCACATGTCCAACACAAGCAAGCGTTTATATTTGTTTTTCTATTCCCGTTATTAAAATGTCATTTAACATATTGGTTTCCATGGTGCTTAACATCTTAATCACATGTTTGTAAACTATGGTTTCAAACGTTTTAGCCACGGTTTGAAATAACAGTTAAGCATGGAATGAGTTAGCTTCCTGCATCTGTCATTGTAACTTAATCCTTCTTTTCAAATAATTAATAAAACTTTACATATTTATGATATTTAAATTTGCGATCGAAGAAAAATTGTAGTATTTGACTCATTTTATAAAATCTTTAGATATCCGTTTTTCATACATTTATAAATAAAGAGATGTTTATAAAACATGTTACATAATATACTGTTTTGGAATAATTTGCATGATTTAATAGTGCACATCACATTTTGTTTGAATTTTACATTTTGCCGGTGATATATCTACATACAAAATACTAATGTATATCATTATAATATTCATTAATAATGTGCTGGTGAAACTAATATTAAACAATATTTTCATGAATAAATTTGTATATTTAGTAGTTGAACAAAATACAATTTAAAACAAATTATTTTTTCTAATAACAATAATTTTATATCAGCTTGTGCTGGAATTACTTCAATACGGTGAACTTGTCGTTTTACATATTTTTTAAATACTAATTTAAATAATAATGTCGAATAATAATAAGTAAAGTTTAAAAGCATTGTTATTACTCGTATGTAATGTTTGGCATTTTTGTGATTTTTCTGCTTGTTCAGTTAGTCGATAAATTTTCAGGTGAAGCAATATTTCTGCAGAAGTGACATGTGTACGTTTCAACAGTCAATTTAATTTAATTTATTTACCAAACAAAAGCTAAAACTTCAGTAAACAAGAAATCTTCTGTGCGGTTAGGTTCTTACTCCCCTCACAACAGGGCAACTTTCGTACTTCACTTCACTTGCTTTACTTTTCAAATATCGTTAAATATTAATACCCGTTGCCCTCGCATCTCTAGGGTATGGAAACAATTTCCAGTACTCCTACGTTGGATTGCAAACTAGATTCGAAAAACTTTTATTTACATACTGTAACACTGGAGAAGAACTGAACAAAATAGCAACGACAGAATTCTAGCCCTAGTAACAACTCGTGTTATGAAAATGTATTCGCTGATACATCGTGCCACATGCACATATAAATCATAAAGATGCGATACGTAAAATGATATATCTGTACCCAGAAAAGTTTCTCTTCAAATGAAATGAGAATGAGGGTTCTTTGTCAGCAACGAGGAAATACTCGTAAACTAAAAATAAAAATGGTTTGTATTATTTTATTTTGTTGCACGATAACAGGAAATTATTTCCAATTACAGTACGGATGTTGGTGTATTATGAGTATGAGAAATATGTTGTTAGAAAAGTGAATATGTGCAAGTTGAGGAAGTTTGAGCATGTGAAATGTAGATGGAAGGTAGACGAAAACTAGTGAAATTAAGGGGAACAGATTACGTCGATGACATACAATAAATAGAAGGAGATGATTCAAAGTTTGTTGCGTGAATGCAGAATTTTTAGTGGGAAAAAGAAGTTTGTATGATAGGAATTATTAATTTGACCGAAGCAAAAATGGTTGAATGTTTGACAAAAATTAATAGAGAGGAGTGAATCTAACGAATAAATTTTCAGTGAACGTTTCGAGGGATCATACTACCGCAGTTGATAGGACATAGCGATGATGTTATATCGTAAGACATATAGTTTAGTATCGGGTTTTATATGTTATGTACACAGGAAATACATTGATTAAATTCGTATGTTCAAATTTAAAACCTGTAACTAGTAAGCCTAATTTGTTTGAACAAATAAACTTTATTCACGAAATAGACGTCAAATAAAATTGACAGGTTGCCATGAAAAATAGAACAAACAACTTGAATATTTGTGATAACAGGTCTGTCAAATTATTTTATTTTATTTCTCACGGTAATCTGTAAGTAGTTCAAACTGATAGATGTAATACTACAAGAGAATTTCACAACAAAAAACATCGCCAACAAAAGTTAAATTTTAAACTTGGTTTAAATAAATAAAAACAAAACGGATGTATGACATCAATGTCAATAAATCCTTTTGACATGTAACTTTGATTTGCTTTTATTTATTTAAACCAAGTTTAAAATGTAACTTTTGTTGATAAAACCAGCCAGAAGTAGAGAGCAATTATCTATAATGTTGTCACCTCGATAGTATTAAACAAATTGATTTGTTTATCGTAACTATAGCAATTAAGTGAAAATCATGCTACATGCATGCTTCTCGTAATATAGGAGATACACCTTATTGGTTAATTTGACAGACATTATATAGAATGTGCACAGAAACGCGGAACACAGGAGTTTAACATAAGATACTAGAAATGAGTGCTCTACTATACCTTAGTAGTACTAGGTTATTTGAAAAATAAAATGTGATATTTTTGTCAAAAATAACAATGATAAAACCTCATTTTGACAGTTCAGCTCAACAATTAAGATGAGGAATTCTTGACTAAACAGCAAGAATGAGATTTAATTTTATTTGGATTTGATTTTCATAGCTATACCTGATTTTTAACAAAAATGTAACATTTTATTTTTCAAATATCTAGTGTTGCAGACTTGTTAGTATAACAAATATAAACTTTTTAAACTTAAAATTTAATTTTAAACAATTTTTTATTCTTGTACTTTTGCTCTAAAATGTACAGGAGAGCCAAATTCCGCAAAATTTTGACAGTATTGTATTGGATTGTATTCATTTTAAAATCAAATAAAGGAAGCAAAATATTTTAATTGAACTATTATACAGGCTGATTCTGGGAAGACGAACCTCCCCTTAACTTTTTTATTATAAGAAATAGAAAAATTTTCTTCATGTGGAAGTTTTAGTATATTAAATATACTATTTTATGACACATATAGATATTTTTTATAAAGCCAGGTTTACATGATACGAGTATCAACTTTTATTTTTCAAATGGGAACCTAGAATTATTTTATTAAAATAAAAACCGCCATTTTTTCTCTTTTCAACTACGTATTACTTGTCATAAGTATATGTGAAAAATATCGAGATAAATAAGAAAATTGAGAAATGTCAGAATTTATTTTTATTCAACTATTCTAGGTGGCTATGCGAAATTAAACAAAATGTAACAAGGTAAAATTAATGACAACAATGCAGATATTTATTTGTTACTTGTTTCACCTGTTTTGTCATTTTTTTTCAAAAATCCCTTCATTCGCTGCTAAACGATACCCTAGTCGGATATAAAATTCATATTAAATATGTAGGCAGCTGTAATAATTCCAGACACGTTTTGAATTTGAATTTTTAATTTCTCTAAATTTAAAATGTTGACAGTGTATACATTAGATTTTAAAAATCCCCAGTAAAAAAATACAAAGATGCTAGATCGGGTGAACTAGCATACCAGCCATTCTCCACAGTTCACTATAAAAAATTAAATATTTAAATATTTTCTTGAACTGCATATATTGTTTACAGGTAGCAAATCATGAATAAAAATGCGATACTAATTAATCAAATGTTAACTTGACAATCTACTCGTATATTTTAGTAAACGCTCTTGATTGATGTGAAATTCGTAAAATGGATATGGCAAATCGCATGCTTCAAAGTTAAAATAAATTCACGGTATGATACTATATGGTAGAAATTAGTAAATTAATTTGTGTGTATTTCACCAAATACTTATATTTATTAAGTAAGTCTGTACATATTTGCCACTTACTTCTAAATTTTGAATATTTTTTGTATTTATTACTTTATTTTATATACCGGAAAATGCTAATTTTACAACTGGAATTTCCTATGTATTACAAATAAAGTAAACAGTACAGTGAAATTTCAGTTACCTGCAATAGTACTTTTAGTTATTAATGAGAAGTGAGTCACAAGGCTGATTATTAGTGCCGATTTCAAGATGCTGAATACCTTGAGCATGATTCAAGCTAGGTTGGAATAAAACCCTTAACCTCAAAGGTCACAAGCCACTTAGTTACCTCTCTCAGGGATAGGATCGCCGGCACGTGGACCAAGCTGCACCTCGGAGCTCTCTTGGTAGAGCTGGCCGACCTCAGCCGTGCACTTGAGGATGAGGCGGCCGCCCGTGTAGTGGTGCGGCTGCAGCACCAGCTCTAGTTGCAGTTCGCTGGTGAAGAGGTCTTCGGCGGGATGCTGCCGCGACGTACCCATGTTTACTTGCTGCAGAGCATACACAGTATTTATAAAATTATAGGAACTGTTGTTTATAGGTCGCCTAGAAATATAATCTAAAGATGTAGCGCATGCATTTTATATTTAATAGGTATTTTAACTATAAATTATTACAATACAAGATCGGAAAGTCTAGAATAACTCGACGAGAAAAACGAAAATCGCAGAGCCGAGTTTTTATTTATTGTCGAATCTTGTTGTAAAACACTTAATAGTTATTTATATAGAGAATAAAGTAGTGGTTTTTAGCCCGCATAATGGAAACCGCAGGCGAGGGCTTAAAGTCACGAATTACGCGAAAATTTTTGTTCATAAACGTTCAATTACAAAAAATTATGAAACAAATCAATAAACATAATGATTATAAACCATAAACATTTAATTACCTAATACAATACTCATAATTTATCTTCTCAATAAAAACAACAATCGCAACTAATTAATATAAATAACAATGAACTTATTTTGTTTTGTTATTGATCATAACCTACTGTTTTGTGTCATGTTAAATAATATTTATCGAAATTTTAAATTAAATTATCTCAATATTTTTTTTATGTAAGAATATAAAATGATTACATGGTTGAATTCAGAAAAAAATACTCTGTCGAATAGGCTTACAAAATATGTAGAATCCCATTTGAAAAAATATAACTTTTTTGTTGTAACTTGAAACCACTGGTTTAAAAAAATATTTTATTCTTTAAGCTAATGCCCCCCTTGGTCTTCTATAACTTTTCTTTATAATATTTTTTTGTAACTATAATAATAAAGAAAATATAGGGGGTTGGTTTCGCTGTTACACCCTGTATACACCTCGGGAGAGAATGCTATTTTTCCCTCGGTGCTTCGCTAGCTACAAATTACACCTCATGAAAAATCATGCATTTCTCTCCCTAGATGTATAATAACATATACTATTTCGCCCTAGGATGAAAATGATGTACATTAAACCGTTTTCTAGCAACCAATGTACATTTTAGATCACTTGTAGAAAATGATCGATTATTCTACATATATTTTTAGCTCTATCGAAAAAGTATGATAATAAAATGAAAATAACACCGATATGTCAAAATGACAGTGAAATGAGGGCTCGTTACAATGAGTTTGTTTTGTATTATTTTCATGACGACCGCTGCCAATTCGATAAATTCATCAGAACATGATATATATGGCCGGAATTATCAAATTTTTAATTGCGCATTTATCGTTAACTACAATTTAAATTTTGATAGCGATGCTAATTTCCATAAGTGATTCACTGTTGTCTTTCTTAAACTAGATTTAAGAAATAAATGTGGTTGATAATTCTCGTCCATAGTATGGACAACGAATATCGTGATAAAATTTTCAGTTTACCGGTAAAATTTCGGTATGCATGTATGATGAAATTAGTTATAATATTACAGATTAAAAGATTGAGAATAATCACAAAGAGTTTCCGCGTATACAAGTTTGAAATTAATAAAAAAAATAATAATACTGAGCATTTTCTGGAATAAAAGTGGAAAATATGAAAAGCAGATGCATGTGTTATTTGAAAAACTAGTGAAATGTTTACATTTCATCTGATATTTGTTTTTACTTATTTTTGTATTTTTAATCAACATGAAATATGTCTGATGCCATGAAAAATTAATAATGTTACAACGGTTACATTTCATATATCACTGCAGCTTATAGTTACCTACGTGTTTGTATATTTCAGATACTAAATTGACAATTATTTTCTAAAAACGAACTACGAATTCACAAGAAATTATATAATTAAATTTTGTTCAATAGCTATACTTCTAAATATTTTAATTATTTTTAATTTGTATTGCGATCTCATTTCTGATACAAATTTATGTTGTCCGATGTTAAACAATAATAGGAATAATGTTTAAAGTTTAAACGACGCTAGTTTAATTATATTACGTATGTAAATGAGAAGTGTTGCTGGAATATGTAGATACCTATTGATATATTTTTGCATTGGATGTTTAGTGTATGTATCTTACTGCCTGATTTACTAAGTACTACATTTGAAAATTGCGGTAACTTTTATTTAATTTTAGTGATGGGTATTGTGTTAAAACAAGAATATAATGTATGTTAACGAAAATAATGATTTAGTACACAAAACAATTATATATTTGTTGAATTTTAATTAAGCTGAAAGATGATATCTTAATAACTGAAAAAATATATCAGTTTGTATTATGGGTTTTAGGTTTGAGAGGAAAAACAAAAAGCGTGTTTAACTTTTCTTTGTTACTAGCGACGTTTTGCCAAGGTAAACAAATAATTTACATTTTGATAACAATTTTATTTAAATTTTTAGTCTTAAAATTAATTTATGTTTATAAAATACATCATGTGTGTACCATTGAACCGATTAATTCTTATGTTACTTATGAGTTGTACATCTATAAAAATGAAATTATCGTTAAAATTATAGTACAGTAAACACCGGTTATAGTGATCATGTTTGTCTGCCGAATTTATATTCTTATAACTGGCGATGAATGAGAACAAGTGAGAAAAAAAACACAATAATATTCCAAATTAATGTTTATGTTTATAATTACTAATTAACTTTTATTTAATAAATTAAAATACTTTTTTAGCAGATTACTGAAATAAAATAAGGCAAGTATCAGGGTTTGAAATGAAAAATACCATAAGCTAAAATGCAACGCCACAAAAAATTATGGAGCGACTAAGAAAAACCAATATGCATTTCAGTTCGATGATAATTTTTGCTGTTATAGTAGAGCCGAGCAACTAGCGCAGTGCAAGGTACGCAAAAGTCAACTTTATACTTCACAAATTAAAAAACGTGAAACAATTTTAATGTTTTCATTTGAAATGAAGTAACCTGTAATTTGAAATCGAAATTAAAAATAAAAGGAAATATAGTTTATATTACAAGAAATTATAAATAGTTATTTGTGAATTAAGAGCGTAAAGTTATTCTTTGTTACTCGAACACGGTAATTGCAGTGCAAGCCGAAAGCGAGAGTTGCAATAGTGTAAGAGGAACAAATACACTTTACGCTTGTGATACACACATAATTTTTTCTACGATTGCATCTTAAAATTATTAAAAAACGTATACGTAATGAAAATAAATTTGTTTGTATCCCTGGTAACTATTGAAATAAGCGCGCATTTAATATCTATTTCGCGCGTTGCCATTCGAAACGCGCACATTTAACGTCTTTTTCGCGCGTTGCCATTGGAGACGCGCAAAAAAGATATTTTTCGATTTTCATAGCAATCGTAGAAAAAAGTATTTTTTCTACGATTACAGAAAACGTCAACTTTACTATGACAAATGAGAGCGTAATTGTCAACTTTTCATAGCAAATGCAGAAAAAAGTATTTAATTCATCCGTTTTTTGGTGGATCATTTCCGTTGTTACCGATCTCAGTAGTTGAATTCATGCAGCTATGTAAAAAAGAATACCAATGTTCTATTCAAATTTAGCGCTCGTTAGTGCGAGAAGTTTCTTTTGCATCTGTTGACCGATTCTACTATTGCATTGTATGTGTCAAATTTTAAAATAGTTTTGTATATTTGTCACCCTGTTTACACAATTACAATTAGTATCGTTAGTTATAATTTGAATTTGCTCGTCAGCACAGTACCAATAAATGACAGTTGTGAAGATAAGCAGTCACAGTTATCAAATAAAAATAAGACATTTTAAATACTATTTTATTAATTTCTTGTTGAATCGAAACAGAGAAGTCGGAATGATTTTGAGGAATCCGTACATAATTTTAATAATATCACGAACCGGAGCAATATTTACAATACTTTCATTAACCTGAAAAATATTTATCACAATTTATTTGCTTGTTGCTTATTGATTATTGCTTGTAGATATTTTAAGTTTATTATTTACAAAAATTATTTTTAAAAATACACTAAATGGTCGTATCTTGATTGCTGTAATCGACGCAAATATTATATATTTTTAATTAATAGTTTAAGTAAATACTTAACAATTGATATAATAAAATTCAATTATAAAAAAAGGATATCACCAGGATTTGTAAATGAGACTTATGAATTCCAGTCGTATGCTTTAAATCAACTATTTTTATTTTGTTATGTATCATAGGTAACCTCGATCCCATGGTTTTTTCATATACTGTAATTATAGTATTATAAGTAAATACTTAATTTAAACCAATAAATTTCTCCTGGTTTAAAGTATACTCGTATGATCAAAGTTCATAGGTCTCAGGTTAAAATCCTGTCGGTATCCCATTTTTTTCTGTTTTTTATTTAATTAGTAAAATATTTCTTCTTCGAGATTTGATTCTTATACCTAAATATTGTCCCGGCTTGTGAAATTATGGTAAATATTGTTTCTGTTCGTAAAATTACTAAAATTATTGTTCTGATTGTTATACATTTATTTTGTGGTATACTATATGTTTATTTAATTTTTTATGGTTTTTGTTAGATTTTTTTAATCGCGAGTTATGTTAAGATAACTGCTTACCGTAGAATGTAATATGAATATCACGATAAGGATAAGGAAATGTTATATATAGAACTAAATGTAAACTTGTAGCTTGTCTTAAACTGATCGTCTTGGAAACAAGTCAAAAGAATAAAGAACCTTTGAAACCTTTTTAAAAACTCTGTGTCTGGAATTGAACCCAAAACTGGCGCAGTCGGTAGGATTAAAGAATGCTCCATCAACTTTTCAAAGAGTTATGGACAATGTTTTAAGAGGTTTACAACATGAAAGTTGTCTAGTCTACCTAGATGACATTATAATATTCAGTACATCGTTACAAGAACACGTCGAGCGACTTAAATCAGTATTCGAAAGATTAAGAAAAAGTAACTTCAAAATTCAATTAGATAAGTCAGAATTCTTGCAACAAACAGTTCAATATTTAGGACACGTAATTACCCCCGAAGGCGTTAAACCCAACCCAGACAAAATTTCTGTTATAAAAAAATTCCCCATTCCAAAAACACAAAGAGATATCAAAAGCTTTCTTGGTCTACTAGGATATTACCGGCGTTTCATTAAAGATTTCGCAAAGATAACAAAACCGATGACAAAATGTTTAAAGAAAGATGTAAAAGTAGTGCATAATAAAGAATTCATAGATTGTTTCAACACTTGCAAAGAGCTCTTAGTCAACGACCCCATATTAAAGTATCCCGACTTTGATAAGCCATTCATACTAACAACTGACGCAAGCAACTTTGCGTTAGGTGCTGTTCTTTCACAAGGACAAATACCAAACGACAGACCCATAGCATACGCTTCGAGAACACTAAATGAAACTGAAACTCGATACGCCACCATTGAAAAAGAGCTACTAGCTATAGTATGGGCATGTAAACAATTTCGTCCATATTTATACGGCCGAAAATTCACCATAGTAACTGACCACCGTCCCCTAACTTATATGTTTAAATTTAAAGATCAAAATTCGAAACTACTAAGATGGAAAATAAAGTTAGATGAATACGATTATGATATAATTTTTAAAAAAGGTAAATGCAATACCAATGCCGATTGTCTCTCTCGTATTTCTATAAATGCAATAGAAAACGAATCCACCATAAATAACCCTGGAGAAGTAAATAACGACATTTTAGAGTATTTAAAAAATATTGCAGAAAATTTTGACCCTAATGAACAAAACGCTTCAACAAGTACAACCCCTGTACCCAAAAATAAACCTAAATTCAAAATTATATCAAACATACAAGTAAAACCTCCAGATAATATTAACACCACACAGACTTTAAATGATAACGATAGTGATAACGACAGCTCTGAGTCATCAACTCAACACTCTACGGCGAACGATACTACAAACGACGGAATCAAAATACTCGACGAAATTATAAACAATAAAATAAACCAAATTCTTGTATTTCCAAACTTATATCAAAAATCAGACGTTTCACATGAAAAGTACGAAAACCAAAAAATCGTAAGAGTAAAAATTCCCGAAAATAATAATGAAAAATTAATTTTTGAATTTTTAAAGAACTATACTGATTCAAAAAACATTTACCATATGTATTTCCATACAGATAAACTATATCACGACTTCTGCAAAGTTTACTTAGATAAATTTTCGGAAAGAGGTCCAAAATTAATTAAATGTACCAAAAGACTAAATACGGTTGCAGATAAAGAAGAACAAATTATGCTAATCAAACACCATCACGATGGCAAAACAAACCACCGCGGTATAAACGAAACTATAGAATACTTAAAAAGAAATTACTACTGGAAACATATGAAAGCAACCATCACTAATTATATTAATTCCTGTGACATTTGTCAAAGAGCAAAATACGCTAGGAAAAAACCTTATGTTCCATTAATGAACACTGAAACTGCAACAAGACCGTTCCAAATAATTCACATAGACGTCTTTGCTTATGATAATAAAAATTACTTAACTTTAGTAGATGCATTTACAAAATTTGCTCAAGCAATTTACATTGAAGGTAAAACTGCAATTCACATTAGCAATGGTTTAATAAAATATTTTACATCATTTGGTGTACCAGAAAATTTAACAATTGACAACGGAAAAGAATTTAATAACAGTACCGTAAAAGAATTCCTTAAATTACATAAAATAAATGTTCACTTCACTACCCCTTTGCATCATGAATCTAATTCCATTGTCGAACGTTTCCATTCAACGATAATAGAACACTTACGAATATTAAGAGAAATGTACCCCGACGACCGTAGCGATCTTATGAATTATGCTATTATTGGCTATAATAACTCAATCCATAGTTCTACTAATTACACACCATTCGAACTAGCCTTTGGACACACAAACTCAAGAAATCCAAACGAAATATTTATTCCAAATTCATTCTATAACGATTATGTTGAAAACCATAAGGAAAAATTAAAACATGTTTACCAAACCGTATCTGATAAACTAGAAACACAAAAACAAAAAGTCGTTTCCAAACATAATACAAAAGGCGATACTAATAAAGAGTTTAAATTAGGACAAACTGTTTATAAACAAAATTCCATGAATAGAAACAAAAAGAATTTAAAATTTTTAGGACCATATAAAATTACTAAATTGCTAGACAGAAACAGAGTAGAAATATCCAGCCAACGTAAGAAAAATAAAACTGAAACCATTCACATAAAAGAATTAAGAAAACCAACTGTTGTTACAGATCAACTCTCTTCATCGTCGTCACAACCCTAGAACTACCTATATTTCATAATCTCAATAAAAATCCTGGCCTCCTACCCTTAAAAATAGGAAATGCCCAAATCAAGACTGACTGTTGGACATTTATACAAATATATGACATTACCGACATAATAAACGAATTTATATCACTTAAAAACTCATTTTCAAAAATCTCCACAGAACTTAAAAACTCAACTTTCAATTATCATTCCTACCAAATAATTCGTATTATTGAAGATAAGGTTGAAACTCAAATAAAACAATTAAATCCATCATTTAATTATAAAAGATCTAAACGAGGTCTCATAGACGGACTTGGCTCAATTATAAAATCCATAACTGGTAATCTTGATCATAATGATGCCGAAAAATACGATAGAATTATTACTAAATTATCTAAAAATCAAAATAACTTTAAAACCATTCTTAAAGATCAAATGACAATCCTTCAGACATCTATTCAAAAATACAACGACAATATTAAAACACTTTCACACAATCAGTTAGTATTAAATTCAAAGATTGAAGAATTAGAAAAAGCTATTAATAGTACTTTAATAAGAAATGTTGAAGTATACAATTGCGTGTTTTTACAGACAGTCATCTCTCAATACACTTCAAGTCTGCAAATTATATATGACATACTAGAAAAAATTGAAGTAGCAATAACATTTTCAAAATTAAACACCTTTCATAATTCTATTATCGAGCCAAATGATTTGTTTTCCGAAATACTCTTTATTTATAAACAATTAGAAAAGAATAAATTTCCCTTCGAACCAACATTAAAAAACTTACTACTATTTGAAAAAATAATTGAAATTAAAAGTTATAGTAAAAGTAATCAAATAACATTTTTATTAGAAATTCCAATTGTAGAAACCGAAATATTCAATTACTACCATTTATATTCCCTACCTACTCCAAATCAAAATACCTTTAAAATCATCATACCACACTCAAAATACCTTATCTCCAATGAGCAAACATATGCATTCTTCGACACAAGATGCGATGAAATAATATCAGAATTGTTCCTGTGCCATGAAGTCCATACATCTCAAATAGACGAAAACGCACCATGTGAAATCCAACTCCTAAAGTATACAGCAAATACGACCAATTGCAAACAAGTATTTACTCAAATACCCAACGTCAAGATTCAAAAAGTTGAGAAGAACCAATGGATCATCATTGCTCCAAATGGTATCGTTGCAACCCAAAAATGTGGCTTAAATACAAACAATATTCCCTTAAACGGAAGTTACCTACTTGAACTTAATAATCAATGTGAAGTGAAAGTGAAATCTACCCTAATTAAAACGTATCAAAACTATAAACCAAGTTTTAAGAATATCGAACTGCCAAACTTAGAATTTCAAGTTGACACTTATGATAAAAATCGTTTTGATTTCAAACCTCTAAAACTAGATACAGTTAATTTAGATGAAACAAAAAATATGTATTCACTTATAGATAACCAAAAAAATAAGTTAGAAATAATTAATGTTGAACCTATATATTTTAATAGAATTAGTATCTATACCATTATTTTGTATTTTATAATAATTATAATTATTTTGTATTGCATATATTCATACTATGTTCGAAGGAAGCTAGCCAAATCCAGGCCCAAATCCGACCCAGGAGAGATACCCGAAATGTCACCGAACTCTGTGGCAAGAAGCCCCACAGTTCTCACTTAGCCGGGAGGAGTTATGTTAAGATAACTGCTTACCGTAGAATGTAATATGAATATCACGATAAGGATAAGGAAATGTTATATATAGAACTAAATGTAAACTTGTAGCTTGTCTTAAACTGATCGTCTTGGAAACAAGTCAAAAGAATAAAGAACCTTTGAAACCTTTTTAAAAACTCTGTGTCTGGAATTGAACCCAAAACTCGCGTAATAATTTTTTATGACATTCTGGTTGTGAAATTTCCATTTCAAGCTCGGTACCTAGTGAATATTTGGTGCTCACTGTGTAAATATGTATTATATACAAACATGTAATATAAATTCCCCATCAACTCAACCAAGTAGTATCAAGCAAAATCATAAAAGGGAATTGTCAAAGTGACAGCGGCGAGTCATAACAACCACCATCGCAGGTATGCGGTGCAGGCAGAATCCCCAGCGTCTACTAAACGTAATAATAAACACCACTATCCCGCGGCAACGCCAACGGTAACCACTTCGCCAAGGCATCGCAATATGGTATCTAGGAGACGATGAATTAAACAACTGAGGCTCAAGCGATGTTACCGGGTTTCTAGGATGTGATGTTTGTGAGCAAGTATTTTCAACTTTTGATTAAACACTCTTACTCTTCCGGTGTACTCGTTCATTTTGTTGTCGTGGTTGTTAGAAACTCACAAACTTTATTGGTTGGTAAAGTTCACACTTTGCAAACGAAGAATAAAATTATACGGAAATTTTAAACAGTATTAATTTTCAAGTTATTGTTTGATATGGAACATATTTGGAGAAACAGGTAGTTAGTGAAATTGAGGACAAAAGAATATGTGGTCAATTTGAATAAATAGATGGATATGGGGTGCTTAAAATTATAGTAAACTTTCAATTTGAGATAAATAGAATTAAAATATAATGATCATATTTAATTAATTGTACATTACTAAATAATCGTTCTATTTTTCATAAATTTATTTATTATCATTTATTATTTACTTATTATTATTTATTCATTCTTTGTTTAATTAATTATTTCTCAATTATTGCTTTTTTGGTGCCTGCAGTTTTCAACTGATCCGAATTAATTTTTATTTTAAGTCCGATCTGTAAATGACCGAGACATTTCAATATTTAAAAAATATTGCCAACTTTTTGAAAAAATACATGTTTAGGATTTGGAACGATTAAACATATTACGTTAGTATGTACGTTAAAATTTGTTTACATAATAATAATCTATATTTGTTCTAATATTTTCATGTATAATATATTAATAATAGACGTAAAATAGGTTCTAAATAATGAAAATAGAAATATTTTGACAGTGACAATTATATTCAACAAAAATCACAGCTTTCTTTTCATATTATACTTATTTATATGATGTTCCACCCGGTACATAATGTATAATCACTTCAAATATTTTGAAAATTCTGTAAAAAAAAATAATGCTGCAATATAGTAATGTAATATTTTTACAGAAATATACCTAGTTTAGATAAATGGAATATACTGAAATTTTCTATTAGAATAATATATTATATTATATTAGGTATATACCATATTACTTACAATTAGTAATAATTATATTTTAAAATAGTTATTTTAATAACACCAACATTCAGAGAAAATTTCTTCCAAAATTATATGCTAGGCACTCAGATAATCGATAAGCTTAAGATATGAATACTTCCATCGCTGGTACATTTTTGGAATTGTTTACTATACACGTAGTTTTGAATACCCAATAAAGGTTTGTTGAGATTGTGATTGAAGCGAACATGATTAATAATGCTGAATAAAGGTCGTTGTAGATGGCAGCACTATACTAAGGTACTTTAAATTTGTTGAATTTGAAAGTATATGAAGAATATTACATATTTGTTAGCTTGTTTGTTGTCATACGTATGGCAAATAAACAAGATACATAAACACAACTACAATAATCGATAAGTATAAAAATAGATTTCTCAAATATTTTAGCAGTTTGCGCTAGCTCAACCTATCATAGCTATGTTAAATAGATGTGGATTATATTGGAAAAGTGCCTTAGTCGTGTGGCGCCAAAGTTGCTATAGGTCTCCCATTCAGAGGCGTAGACTACGTAGGTGCACGGACACACTAGCACCTATAAGACAAGAACGTGTAGATACTCTGCACTCACAGAATTATTACATTTTTAAATAAATTGTATTATATCAAACAAACTACTTTTAAACATATTCCTATAAGTACTATTCTATTCAATAATCTAATAATAAAATATATATGGCAGTCAATCGCTAACTTTAGAATTATTTAAGTCTATTACAAGTTTTTATATGAAAACAATAAGTTTTCATATTCTCATATTTTTACAATTTATTATTATGTTAATAATTTTACGCATGTGAAATGTTATGTTCATTTCTTTACCATTTTAATTTGTTAGGAATAAAATGTGCCTTTTTTATTTTATTTATGACTTTTGAAATAAAATATTGCATATTTGCACGAATAAAATTTAATACACCCACAGACAAAATCAAAACTATATGTTTCTATTTTGTTCATAATGTTCATTTAAACAATTATATTGAATATACTTTGAAATTACTTTAATGTTAATTTACAAGTTATAACTTACGATAGCTCATCAATTACTTTGGTTAGCGCAGAACTAAGTTAATCCAGTACAATGTAGCCCTTTACAGTGACGCGATGTTTTCCACTTTTATAAGTATTTTAGTGAATATTTTAATATGTAAAATTATGGTATATTGTATATATTTGTGTTTCGAGTGTCATATAAGTGATAATGAAGTGGAGTAGACTGTAAGGAGTTCTGGGTCTTAATTCTCGAGTTTATATGATCAGATTCGTATACGAATGCGTTCGCGTGAAAATTTTCGTATAAAAACAATGACATGTATTCTCGAGAGGACTCATATGAATAATCTTATAACCTTACAGTGTTACCAATTGTATAGGTTGAATTTAATTTAGTAAATACTCATATCTCTTTATATCTGAGAATGATTATCTTTGTTTTGGTTTACAGAACGTTATTTTTAAGTGAATAATATATTTATAATATTATTTAAAGTTTCTGATACTTTAAAAACTTTCATCTGACAATTCAGAAGTCAGAATAACAAGTTTTATAAGTTTTGATTTTTCCGCACGCGTTCCAATTTAGAAAACGAGTTATTTATATAATTTTTTTCTATTTTGAGCCTTTAATAAATTAAAATTAAAAAAAAAGCCTGCGATAAAAAAAGAGTAATTTTTATATGACATGTTGTGGTTGGTAACTGTTATTCACATTTATGCAATTGTTCGAATTTTGAGGTAATATTGAAATTTTGATGTTCTTAGCTTATTAGATTCAGTATGTTATCCGCTACTACCAATCGTTTAAAACAAAATATTGCGTATCGTAGGGAATGCTCTTTCGATTTACAACTGGGTTTCGTAATGACTTCTTTATGAACGCAAAATAGATGTTTAGTTTTTTACAAAAGAGTGGAAATAAAAAAATTCAGGCAGCATTACAAACGAACATGGAACAATTTTTTTAATTCATGGAAACACGCTATTAAAAAAATTAAAAATATTCTTGAAAAAAATTATCTTTCACGAGGCACAAACTTTGTGGCAAGAACTCAGTACAGTATTAAATGCAATTCCTGGAGTCTATAAAGATTGGAAGCAATAAAGAAAAGTAAGTTTATTATTTTTAGTCAGTTTTATTATTTAATTCCCAATAATATAGTTTTGTTAATACCTATCGAAACCAACATTAACCTTATCACAATAAAAGATAAATCTTATCGATTTTTTTTTATTAAATGACGTACAAGTCGATTTGCAAGTTTTTCTTAATTATTTTTCTTTTCCAGACCTTGCATGGTTTTCGAACAAATGCAAAAGCAAAAAAGTTAAAAATTTGTAAGCACTAGAGAGGAATAGGAGAAGAGATTCTTACACCGGTGGAAGACAGAATTGTGGATCTGATTGGATTCACAGCAATAGAAGGACTCGCAAATATTAGTGATTCGACAACAAATTTTATTTTTAATGATATTTCGTCGTTTGGAGAATTACTAAACCATATATTCAGAATACCGACAGATGCACTATATTTGTTTTTTTTTCAGAAAATTTTAACTACTGTCAAAACTAATTTACTAGTAAAATAATTAATATAAAATTATTCTGATTATACTATATTTATACTTGATTTAAAAACCATTCTATGTATCTGGTTACTGGAATTTTACAACGCAACGTCGCGCAACCTGTTGGGAATAAATAAATAAATACATTTAATGGAGTATATCGTGATATATACTTATAAAATGAAATATATTTTGACTTCAATGGAGTTATTAAAATTTCAAAGCTAAGAAAATACGAGTATAAACTTTGTTTGGTTATATTGAGAAAGTAAGAAAATATTCTTGTAAATTACCGAATATTTTCGGATGTGATGTTATTTTAAGTAAGTTAGGAAAGTACATAATACATTTATGAGAAAGTTCGCAGTGAGACTAAGGCATAATCTATACAATCTGCTCAAAATGGCGGCAGCAACCGCCATCTAGAGAGGCCAAGGCGACTGCGATCTGCGACCGAACAGAAACTTTATTAAATATTGAAGTATTAATTTTCGTGCCGACTACGTCAGACTGATATCCATTTGCTGAGCCTTCTTCGATCTGGGAGCTAATAAAACGACTGTCCAGAGTAGGCCATGCTAGCAGAGCGCCATTTCAAGAATTTATGAATTATTTAATAAGAATACACAATATCTGTGTGCGTCTGCGAACCGTGAACGACGAACGACGACCGACTGTTCGTAGTCGTGGTTACAGACATTCAAATCTGGATTTAATTAAATCAAAAGAATCTGATTCAGAGATCTAAATATTAATAGAGTTTACAATGTATTGTCTTAATTAAATTTGTATGTAATTTGGAGAAGAGTGAATTTCAAATATGAATTTCGAACTTGTAATCTTGCCATACAAGGTTTTTTTATTTATAAATTTACGGTAATAAATTTTTGATTACAGATAAAATCGCACTATTGTAACATTAAATAATATGACAGAACGAAATCGCTTTCTTTCACTATTGATTCGGTGCTATCTTGTCTATCATAATCAGATTGGATTATTGTGATCTGATATCTGATTGAATAATGCTATAAATTATTGTAATCAAAAGCAAGCAAGCAAAAGTACATATTTTGATGATAATAGTTCAGAATTGTTTTGACTTTTAACAGTTCAATTTCATAAGTTACAAATGAAAAATAAATATAAGTAATAATTATTAAGGTCAAGTATTAGTAAATATGTAACTATTTAATAATGCTGTCAACCGATCCCAGTCTTTTTTAGCACTGGTCTTTTAACCGGTCTTTAATCGGTCTTTTAGTTTATAAAAGATCGAAAAGATCGGTTTTTTTAACCAGTCCTTTAGCCAGTCTTTGAACCAGTCTTTGAACCGGTCTTTCGACCAGTCCTTTGACCGGTCTTTAATCGTTCTGTTGACCAGTCTTTTAACCGGATTTTCTTCTAACTTCAATTCTGAAACATACATTAGAAAATGTCGAATAAGGTAAAGTAAACAGAGTAGGTAGGTAGGTACATAATTTAATTATTAATTTAGTGGTATTTCCAAAATAATAGATTTCATCATATTGAAATTCTTAGATATTTATTACAAAGTAAAAATATCGACACCGACAACCTTATGATTCCGTCGCTATGGATTTTAATAGGATTATATTCTACTTAATTGGTTTGCGCAGCTAGGTGTCATAAAACTTAAGAAATTAGCAATATGCTTTGTAGAATGTCTCTTATTAATTTTCAATACTGCATAAGCTATGAAATCAAAAAGATATGTGCAGTTCATTCATCCCCCTCAAAAGAGCGGGGTGAGTCTTATACTTTTATAGTTTTCTAAAACAGATATATAAATTGGTCTTTTAACTCATCTGCAAACCAGTTTTTTACTCTTCTTTTTATTCAGTCATTAATCGGTTTTTTAAATCTGTTTTTGAACGGTCTATAATCGGTCTTTTACCAGACATTTTAACGGTCTTTAACCGGCCTTAACCGGTCTTTTGGTATATAAAAGACCGAACAGACCGCTCTTTTAACCGGTCCATTTAATCAGTCTTTTAAGCGGTCTTTTAAACGGCCTTAACCTGTCTTTTAACCATTTGGTTAATCCGGTCTTTTCCTACTATGACCGGTGTTTTTTAAAATCTTAAATTTTTGCCAGCACTACTATTTAAGTATCAGAAAGACAAATAATAATTACTGTTCAAATAATTTTCATTAGTATAAGTACACTTTTTTCGCTCTGTTTAAATTTTTTATATATTTATTTTTATTATTTTTTAAAAAGTAAACTGAACAAACAATAATATCAATAATAGAAGTAGTTTTTTTTTTAATTCGTGATAATATACGCTCTAGAAGTGTAATACTAAATGACACAATCACGCTGTAATATTCTATATAGTCAAGACGATGTTTCGCATAAACAAAAATATATTGAAACACAAACGAATTAAATGGTAAATATAATAAAACAATTAATATTAAAGTTATTAAACAGATTATGCAACAAACAACAACGTATGAACAAAAAACATTACTGGAGTTACAAATTACTAATTGATCATGACAAGACTACATCTTGCACATCTAAAATAGACGACTTGTCTCGATCAAAGCCAGAGAATCACTAATTAATTGTTATTGTTTTCCATGGGACAAGACGGTGGTATTGTTGCGTTACTTCAAGGATAATAATTCCCATACACGAGTTTACATAAAATCTACACACGCTTACAAGATATTAGGTGAAATCCAAGGCTGAGCAACGCTCAGCTACTAATTTACTTAGATACGAGTATATCAACACATCTTTAAACAAAGGACGACAATTCAGAGAAGCCCTAAACTCGATAAATAATGATCTAAGGCATACTGGAATTAATTATGCAATAATAAATTTAATAAGCATAACTCTGTCAGGCAACTTTTAAAAAGATACTTAAGATAACATATAATAATTCTGTATCTCTTAAAGTTGAATTGATAGTAAAAATTTTAATTCTAACAAAAAAGAAATCTGAATTGTTTTACTTTGTTACAGTAGTTTCTAGTAGTTAGTTCGATTAGACGGATTGTAGTTTTACAGCAATTCAGGAGGACAAGGAGATATCGGATTGCAATTCAAAATTTCGTAGTGGGAGAACTAGATCTTAACGCAAAAGAACATTTATGATCTGATTGGAATTATTTATATCAGTTTTAGTGATCCAAAGTGATACAGAGTATACAGTTATTTCTGGCAGCTGTCATTGAATCAATAAAACTGAGAATAATTTTGTTATTTTATTTTAATATAATATTATTAACAGATAAACATTTATTGAATTTATTATTTATTATTAGTAATATTGAATGTAATATTGCTATTATGATTAAAAATCATTTTAGGTGAATTTGAAGTTTAAATGTTATAAGTAACACATAATTGTTAATGTTCAGAGTTCATAAAGTAGAAATTTTGTATTGTCTCGATATTTGACGAAAATAAGACGTAAGAACATTTTCGGAAAATAATTACAATTTATATAGTAGGTACCTCATATATTTTTTTTTAATTTCGAGTAGTAAATTTAGAGACGTTATTTTCTCAATTTTTATTTATATTTGGGGGTGTTGAGTTAACATTTTTTTGTTATCACTTTTCATTTTTGTCTCTCTTGAACCTATTGATAAATATGAAAATAATATTGTTTAATTTTTGTTTTGCTTTAAATTATAAATGAATATCTTGGCCGTATAAAAAGTGAAGTGTACAACTCGCATGGAATATTAATTTCATATTCGTATGAATTGTAGTACGAGCCATAGGCCCGTAGGAAATGAGTACTATTACATGCTTTTTGCACATTATACTATTTCGCACAGTTGCGTTATTTCCGCACTGAATGCAAGAATCGACTATTTTGCGAATACAATTCAATGTGAAAAAGTGTATTATTTTTAACGATTGTTGAAAAAAGTAATTATGATATAGTTGAAATATTTATAAAACATTCTCTTTAGAAGGGAAAACGAATATGTATTATTAATACTTCGCCGTGGATAAATAATGTATTTTCAATGTAAATTTCATGTTACATTCATTATTATGTTAAATGCACTGGGACGCAAATATCGACCGAAACAGGGCCAGCTTTCAGCCAATATAAATTAATTAATACTTACACTGACTGTACAGAACGAGATCAAATCGAAGCGGAAGTTTGTGCCACACGTACAACCGTTTCATTTTATCGTTCATTAAACAATTTAATCCACATTATAAAGATTCTAGGCTCTCATGTAATCAACTTTAATTGAATCGAATGTTTTTTTGAAACTTGTTTCTCACTTGATTTCCTCAGTTAATACTATTTCTGTTTGTGGAGATATTTTTTAAAAATTTGCAGAATTGTTAAATGTTTCAGGTGAATGAATATTAAATAATTAAATTTGAAATGTACACGAACATATTTTAAAACTTTGAATTTAAATATAAATATTTCGAATATTTTTCTGGCAGCATGGTTCGATAACTCATAATATAAGTGTGTTGAAATGATTCTGGATGCAAATATTTGACATTCTCATGTATATTTAATAAAACAGAAAATATAGATTACAGCAAAATACTTTTTTCTACGATTGCTATGAAAAGTTGACAATTACGCTCTCATTTGTCATCGTAAAGTTGACGTTTTCTGTGGAACAATCGAAAAATATCTTTTTTGCCTGTCTCCAATGGCAACGCGCAAAAAAATATGTTAAATGCGCGCGTTTCCAATGGCAACGCGCGAAAAAAATTAAATGCGTGCTTATTTCAATAGTTACCAGGGATACAAACAAAATAGAAACTTGTATATTGACAGTTAACAGAACGAATTTATTTTCAGTACGCATACGTTTTTTAATAATTTTAAGATGCAATCGTAGAAAAAATTATGTGTGTATCACGAGCGTAAAGTGTCTTTGTTCCTCTTACACTATTGCAGCTCTCGCCTTCGGCTCGCGCTGCAATTACCGTGTTCGAGTAACAAAGAATCACTTTACGCTCTTAATACACAAATAACTATTGTGCTCTAGTAGCAATTTTTTTTTCAATTTGTTCATAAATTCAGAACAATATAAATATGTAAATTAATATTTCTAAAAGGAAATAGATTTACGATTTACATAAACATTATGACAGTATCTACTTTTTTCTCTTGTGTAAGATTTAAATAAAATATTTGCATGTGTATTCGCAATTTACAGTTACCAAGAAAACATTTTACTGTTTACTACATTGCTTACATTACTTAACTGTCAGTAGATCAATTATATATATTTTCTAAGAATGATAAAATTAGAAATTAGTTAATTTTTCGTCCAAGTATTATTTTTCGTCGATTCTATTAAATGAGTTTTAAATTAGTCGTATGTTGTATAAAAATAATGTTTTTTTTACTCTCCTCGCATATAAAATAAAGAAATTATTGTGATAGTCATTTTTTCGATTTCGAAGTTTTGATGAATTTTCTGGACTTTACTAAATAAAAAAGACATTCTTCCTGTCTGTCTAGAAGCACGATAACTTAAAAACGCGGAAGAATTTTGGATTGAAACTTTATATTTAGCTTTTGAGCGGAAACCTGAGGTTAAGTTTGATAATGGGCTATATACAACTTTATTGATGGGTCTTTTCCAGTTTTTAAGTTTAATTCGTAAAGGTAGTGTTTATTACAAAATGAAAATAGCTAAGATGGACACTAATTTGATTTAAAATTACATTTGCTTGAAACAATTCTCGAAATTATTGTCGCGTTATTTGTTATGAGTAGTAACATTTTGATAATAAGAAAAATAAGTATGTTGTATAATAATGTGAACAACAAGAATGATTAAAATCATAAAATAAAATTAGTCATAGTGGAATGTCAAAAATAATATTTAAGCGTTGGTCAAATGTTTTTCAAAAGTTTTCAAAATATGCTCAGTTTGGTATTAAAAAAACGCTTATCAAAGTAAAGCTTTCAGATAATACGAGTATAATGATAATAAAGCGATTGTCAATTATTTATCCTAAATTTGTTGGAATTTGGCCGAATTTAGTATCAAATTGGGCACAGAATTCTAATAAAAATATAAAAATGATATTTAACCGATTGTCAGTTGTTTTTTTTTAATATATACAAATTATATCTGGCTTATCTAAAGTTATGGTCGGGAAAGTACTGTGCTAGGGCACATTTTCTCTTACTCTTTCGTTGGGTTATAATTCAAGTAATTTGAATTCTATCTTGATGTTATGATTACTGATCAATGTTGGAATGCTTTCATGAACATGATGTGTATTTACCGGCATGTTGTTGAGAACGAAAGTAAGTGTAGTAGCGGGCTTGGACGGCGGCGACGAGCAGTTCGCCCGTAGAACGTCTCCCGGGTCGTACCTGTCCTTTTCCGTGTTGATGATTGGTTTGCTCTCGGGGAGAACTGTAATAAAAAATGTCTGTGAGTGAGTACATCAGTCAAAAAATGTCATATCTTGGTTATTAGACTAATACTATTTGCACACTCTTTTGTAAATATTATTTTTGTTTGTTTAAACTATCTCATACAATGAAAAAGTAAACTGAATTCCAGTTTTTTGAAAAATGGGGATAGATATTTTCGTGGCAACGTGTTGGACTCAAAATCAACAACTGATTTTCACCACGTTAAAATTTTCTCTGCGACTTTTCTTTCACTAACATCTTGAGGAAGAGCGTGAATTGACGACTGGTAACCGCACTTCATGTGCAGATATATTTTGCTAATGCAGAATGTCGCACCCAGTAATGAGTAAAAGACGAGATGATTTATTATCAATTTACTTATTTATTTTGATAAATCTTTTTATATATTTAAATTAATAATTAAATTTTTTTATGGTATAAAGTAATTAATAAGGTAAAATTGAGAAAATTCTACTTTCCGGAAGCTACAACAACTACCTATCTTAGAAACTTGGCAAGATACGAAAATGAACTCAACGCAGTACTTGTATTAATAATTTTTAATCATTTACAGATTTTTTCCTTTAAAATTCTCTGTCGTTTGATTTTTTTAACGAATATTTACACATTTATTTCAAAGCTCTGAATTCTTGAATGTATAACTTTTCCAGATAACTAGTTATAACAAAAAGTTAAAAAAAATTAAATCTACCCCTGTAGCTTCCCCTCCACTAACATCTTTGGGCGCTGTGATTTGACGGCTGGTAACCGCACTTCACGCGAAGAAATATATTACTTACCGAGATCTGTTTCGACAGTGTGCCACATCCAGTAATGGGTAAAAGGCGTGATGATATATTTATTTATATTTTATTTGTTTTTCATAGTGAAGATGTTTACTGATAATATTTTTAAAAAATGCTGAAATTAAATTAAAGTATAAAAAATTTAAGGCATTTTTTATTTCATTCGGTTTTGAGATATAGTCTTAGAAAAAGTAATATTTTTAAAAAAATTCATTTAGTTTAAAATTTTTCTTCTGTCTATTCCATTTTTCAAAAACTAGACTAGTTGGATTTGTCAACAACATGTGTAAATTCTGTAAAGTATGAATATTTTCTTCGATTTAAATTGATATGACGATTTACTTTATTACTTTTTCTAATAAAAATGTTATCTATTAGTAAAATAGTTGTTGTCTGTTGTTATCGCCATTTTGATGTAGCTAATAACCTGCTAGTGATAAAGTCCTGGATCTGGCAATCGGTTAAAACAAATGTTAAAATGTCTGCTATTAAAACATCCATATAACACAGTATCCATAATCTATACACTCATTTCACCAGCAAAATAATCATAATCGTATCACCGTCCAGCATCCTCATCACCCAGTGGCATCATTTCCACAGCCTACTCCATATTCCCTTCACACTGAACCCGGCACGAACGTGATAAAATTCTAAACGGTGCGATCGCACATTATTATACGTTTTACATGAACTGCAGTGAATTACGATTCACACTTCACGGGTCTAATGCGGCTTGTTATTACCGTATCGTCAACAGAGAAGTTGGAAAGTGTGGCAGTTGGTGCTCGGGATACGAGGATGTCGGATCCGTTGGAGCGTTGTGCATGAGTGCAATGTGTATTGAAGGTTCAAATGCACGCGCTTGAAAATCATTGCTGCGATAACTCGTTATGGTCATGGGAGATATTGCTCAGTGCAATGTATTGAACAATTTTTGAATTGGGATCATTTAGTGGAGTGTGTGTGACACTTTTATTATACAGGTTGTTAAAAAGATAAACAAAACTTTGAAGGTATATGTATACGAACCAACATGAAATTTTTAATAAAATTAATAATGAATTGGTTCATCACATAATTCATGTTGAATCAAAAAATCAATTAACATAATTCTGATGTTTAGTATTTTATGACACGAATGAATAAATATTTTTTTTTTAAATGGAGATGAAGACAATATACGATTTGGATTAAAGATGGCGTGCTTGAAGTGCGTTTCCATTAACATAAAATAAAATAAATATATTATCATACCTTTTACTCTAAATGTACATATTGTAACGAGTACGGTCCTGTTCTCTCTGGAACAGTCGATATGACGTAGTACGCCGCGCGTCAGAAATCTACAATATACGCGTGATATGATGAAATGCTTCTACAATGTTCCAAAAGTTCTGGAATATTGTAGAAGTAACTTCATTCAGTATAAAAGGGAGAATTTGGGCCGGCAACAGTCAGTCTGTATTTAAGTGTGCACAGTGTAAGGCGATGCTTAGTACTTTAATGTAAATATAAATACGTGTTGTATATAAATATGTCTTAGTAGTTATACTACATTAATTTCGTTTTAAATAAACATTTTGTTTGTGTTTTCATTGTTCATGTTTTATTTAATAATAAACTTCACTGAACCCGAAATTGTAATAAACGTTAGTTCTGTCACTAATATAAAGTAAATCCAGAATATTGAAATAAATTATTATCCCCGAAAGAGTAAATTCAGCCCAGTATGCATTTTATAAAAAAAATAAACGTATTTATTGTATAAATTGCGTTACGGAATTTGAATCCGAATATTTCAAGTTCGAGTCGCATTCAAGCTAAACATTATATGAACTACCACACTGCGGCTCGGTGAGTGCGGACCCTGTACTGTAATTGGGATTAAGTTCCTGTTGTACAGCGTAACATAAATAAATAACATAACGATACTTAATAAGTTATAGTTATTAATTAATAAATCATATTATTAATAAAAATATTTTAATATTCAGTTACGCCTAACGTCCTCTATCACCCACCGGCAAGTCTAGCGCTCCCGTGGATAATTCGAACAATTTTAACTATTTTAAAAACAATTTATTTAATATATAATATAAATTACAAAAATGATAATGATTAAAAGATAATTAAGTTTTTATAAACATTGAACATATTAAAAAAAATCTTTTGTAAAATGTGGCTCTTCCCATTATTTGATGCATCTCTAGATTAAGTCTTGATACTGATTAGGTAAAAATGATGTAATGCGTAAGAACAGATTAACGTCGTAGATTAATTCTTATGAGTTGAATAATTTAGAGTTAATTGTACCTTAATTAGTAGAGTGAAGTGCGATTATAGTACTATTCGAATATGAAAGCCAGAAACAATGATATGCAATTGTACATTCACATAACAAACGGTATTACCAACCAACACAACACAACACACACTGACAATTTGTTCCCGCTCACACCATCCGCGGCCACAGCGGGCGCCATTTGTAAACAAGACTAATCTGAACATATTAACTACTTAACAAAACCAGCGAAATGTTCAATTCGCCCATATGAAATGACATAAACCCGCATGGAGCACTCGAGTGCTCGAGTGCGGTGTGAAGTTAAGAAGGGTTGCTCTATTCGGTGTCGGTTTCGAGGTTGCGAGACTCGTAAACTCGTGGAAATTAAAATAGTGGACGCAAAGTGCCTGAAAAATACGACGCTTTTTTGTTTCACGAGAATTATGCCTTTACCCCAAATGTGAACCTGAGTTATATTTGATAGTATATTCTATCTTAAAACTATGCCAAGAACTTTTATTTTACTTTGTTTATCGGCCAAATATATTTTTTCCATTTCTGTTCAATTTCTTTCTTCGATTGTCTCAATTTAATAATTACGTTAATTTAAATAGTTTTTAGAAATCTATTGCAATCAATGCAAGATTTGTCATTTCTGTTCAACTATCTTTTCTGAATGCTTTAATTTGATACCTTATTCGATTGTTCTCTATAAATGTGTTAAATTTCAACTTCTTAACTCTTGCAACAGATGAAGCATAGAAAAAATATAATTAGATTCTTTTCAAACGGTATACCGCAAGATTTTTCAATAGATACATTAATGAGGGACTTCAGTTAATCGTGGAGGCTATGGTAAAAAGAAGTCTACACCGCAAATAATTTTAAACATATTTGAGTCTTTCAATGGAATTTATTTACCTCAATTGAATTGCTACAAATATATAAATTGTATTCATAAATTTTTATTTATTTATGAATCCTTGATCGAATCTTACCTGATTAGGAAAAAACTGCTTATTTCTCAGTAAACATTTCTGCATTCAGTAATTATGTGTTCATAAAAGTTAAGGAATACTGTAACGGTATAAATTGTGTCTTTCATTTGAACTGCGTTAAATATTAATTCTAAACTGATAACAAGTGTGATGATAAAAATAAAATATACGAAACAAACTTAACTAAGCAACCTAAAAATTAATAATTTTGACGTTTGATATGTAATATGTAAAATTAATATAATTAAAAAATGGAGTCTGCAATTCGTGTGAAAAATGTCTTTATTGCGCTCATGGGTTTGCAGCATGACCCATAGGGTTCTCACTTGTGAAGTAACGTGACACATATGTTTCATAAAAATCTATTTTTTCTACGATTGCTATGAAAAGTTGACAATTACACTCTCATTTGTCATCGTAAAGTTGACGTTTTCTGTGGAACAATCGAAAAATATCTTTTTCTACAACCATTAAAAAAAGTAGGCGTTTTTGAACTTATTTTTATTATGAAAGTAGCAGATTTTTACACTAGTGCAAAAAATGTGAATTATTTCTGCACTAGTGCAGAAAAGTAATTTAATATAAATAAACTCTATACAGTATACTTTCTATTAATATTTATGGGAGCAAGTTTAATGTTGCAGCATTTGCTTCTTCTATAATGTCTATAGAATCTAATACGTGTTCGCCATTTGATTCAAACTTTTTTAAATTGAAAGCACGGAGAAATTTTTCCTCATTATCAACAAAATAATTGAGTTTGTTTGTCATTGTCAGTTGTCATGGATACATTAAACCAGGTATCTTTCTAAAGTTTCTAAATTAATACAAAATTTCAGAGATGTTACAATTACTAAAATTTGTTTTATTATTTTTATCAAAATATGGTTTTCGGTTGTAGAAAAAATAGTGTACGCAACTCGTGCAGAAAGGGTTTTTTTTGAACTCACGGTCTTTGCAGCATTCGCTTCGCTTATGCAGCAACGGACCGCTCATTCAAAAAACCCATCTTTCTGCACTTGATACGTAAATAACTATTTTTGCACGTCTCCAATGACAACGCGCGAAAAAGATGTTAAATGTGCGCGTTTCCAATGGTAACGCGCGAAGAAGATATTAAATGCGCGCTTGTTTCAATAGTTATCAGGGATACAAACAAAACGGAAACTTGTCATATTGACTGTTGACATAACGAATTTATTTTCAATACCTATACGTTTTTTAATAATTTGAAGATGCAATCGTAGAAAAAATTATGTGTGTATTACGAGCGTAAAGTATCTTCGTTCCTCTTACACTATTGCAGCACGAGCCGAAGGAATCAAAGAATTACTTTACGCTCTCAATACACAAATAACTATTGTCTACGATTGCTATGAAAAGTTGACAATTATGCTCTCATTTGTCATCGTAAAGTTAACGTTTTCTGTGGAACAATCGAAAAATATCTTTAATATTTCAATAGTTATCAACAGGGATACAAACAAAACAGAAACTTGTCATATTGACAGAACGAATTTATTTTCAGTACGTATACGTTTTTTTAATAAATTTAAGATGCAATCGTAGAAATAAATTTTGTTTGTATCACGAGCGTAAAATGTCTTTGTTCCTTTTACACTACTGCAGCTCTCGCCTTCAGTTCGCGCTGTAATTACCGTGTTTGAGTAACAAAGAATCACTTTACGCTCTTAATACACAAATAACTATTGTTTTTTTAAATCATACAAAAATGTATTCTTTTTGTTACATGGTCAAAGAAATATAATATATTATTTGAGGGCCGTAGAATATTAGTAGTTAATTTATGAGTGCCGTAGGACAAAATAAGTTGAAAAACTTTGGTTTAGAGTACTGAGATGAATTGGCGTGTGTCAGTTCAGATGGCTTGGGAATATTGAACATATGTCGAATAAAAAATTAGTGTATATGGTAAAATTGGAGGGTGAAATAGCATGGACGATCTAAAAGTAAATAGGTGGATATGATTAAAGGTTTGTCGTGTGATCGAAAGATTTAGAAATTGAATGAAAGGAATTATGAACATTGATGGGAATATTTGATAAAGATTAATTACAAAATGAGACTTAATGAATAAATGTTTAGAGAATGTTGCAAAGATTCGTGCTATCCCATTTGATACGATGTAGATGTACATGTTATGTATGTTTGTAATTTCTTAATTAAAAGTTGCAACAGAATACAAAAGGACGGACAAAGATAAATGTATTTAATTATGGGGCAAATAGGAAGATATTAATTTGACAACAGATAAAACTAATAAACCAAAAAATGGTAAACATTTCAAACTATCTAACGTTTCGCGAATACTTGTATATAAGGCGAGGTAACGAGAAGGCTGAATTAGATCTATATCTGCACTTCTTCAAATACATTCAAAATAAAAAACTGTGTATCCACTATTTTACTTCTTATTTGATTACTTTCTTATTGCTAATAACAGTTGTTTTTTTTTAATTTTGTATTTTATATATATTAACTTCAAACAAAAAATAATCATGTGAAAAAATAAAATAAATATATCATCAAGATTTTTACCCATCACTGGGTGTGCCACTCTGCCTAAGCAGATCTCGGTAAGTGATATATTTTTTCGCGTGAAATGCGGTTACCAGACGTCAAATCACGGCCCTCAAAGATGTTAGTGGAGGAGGAGCCACAGGTTTAGATTTTAAATTGGTGAAAATTGTTTGTCGGCTGTGGGGATTGAACCAGGATTCTCAAGATCCACAGAACGACTTGATACCACTGAGCAAAAATGAAAAATGTTATATTACGCAAAATTGGAGCAAAACATATACTATTAGGTAATATTATTTGTGATATGTAAATTTTAAGATTATTTCTAATATTTGTATATATGGTACTTTGCTTAATCTCATATTATGACCAGCCTGTACACAATACATATACTTTAACAATGCCAAAATAAAACTTTTTTCCTTTGAAGTTGTTTTCTAATATTAATTAGTCATAATAAAATAACATATTTTGTTCCATTTGTTCAGGAGACACTGTATCTCGTATTGATATTAAAAATAGATGCAGTAATTACATTTAAAGTGCATCAACAAAGGCAAAGTAATAATTATTTTGAGTGCAGGAACAAAAACAACAGTAGATAGAAAAAAATTAGGAAATGGTTCTGTTGCATTTCACCAGAAGACATGATTGATTCTGAGTAAGATTATCCCACTCCCTCACATATTGGATCAGTATTGATTTTCAATTACATCATACATGTTTCTTTAGATAAATTATCCTCTTTTACAATAATATTTCTAATGCCGTCTTTTTGTGCGTTGACTACGCGAAATAGAACAAAAATTTGACAGAGACGAAGTGGTGGATCAGTATGTCTTCCGGAAATGGTATGTCTATTTTCCTACCGGCGATAAATTTCCTTTTTTGGTGAGCATTATACGATATATTGAAGGATTTTTGTTCAATTAATTTTAAATAGTAATGTAAATTTGTATCATAGTAAAAAATTGCGAAACGAGACGAGACGAGACGAGACTAGTACAATGTTGGAAAATCTCGATTAATGGTATCACTAATGTTCTTTACAATTTCTCAAATAATATCATAATTACGCCATTCAGTTCAATACTTATTTTTGTTTTTAGTTATCTAACCTACGAATTATCTTTTACTTTATCCTAGTATCGCTAAATTGGTTTTACCAGGAGACAATTTTCTTCTTGAGAATATTTATTAAAATTCTTGGAAATTATTTACATTTAAAGTTTAGTATATGTTTTTATTGTTACTAATTCAATGCTTTCATACAATATAATTATTGAATTTTAAAAATTCAAATAATAACTTGCAAAAATATAAATATATAATTTGCATGTTTATTTAAACGTTGTATTGAAATAGAAACTAAACAAAAACATAATAAAAGAATTTTGGATTACCCAATATTAAATTAAATGTTATTGGTGTGTTTATAATAAAATTTATAATTTATCCATTTTTATAGGTTACTTCAGCCATCATTGCATTTAAATATATTTATATATATATGGGGTAGGTGGCTTAGTGGTATCGAGTCTGCCTGTTGATCTTGAGAACCCAGGTTCGATCCCCACAGCCGACAAACAATTTTCACCAATTTAAAAAAATCTACCCCTGTGGCTCCTCCACCACTAATATCTTTGGAGGCCGCGATTTGACGGCTGGTAACCGCACTTCACGCGAAAAAATATATCACTTACCGAGATCGGCTTAGGCAGAGTGCCACACCCAGGGATGGGTAAAAGGCGTGATGATATATTTATTTATTTATTTTTTTATAAAAAGTGCCTGGTCATTCTAGTTGCATATTTAACATAATTTTTATCATAGAAACTACTCATAAAAGTCGTTTTGCTATTAACAGTTTTCTGGTAGGTAATAGTATTTTCAAATATTGTTTTTCTAAATTTAGTAACGGATATTCAAAAATTAGTACTATTACATTAATAACCAATACGAAATACTTAAAAGACGCGCTGCTTACTACATATTTGTTTGTCTGAAAACATGCCTCAATAAATTGAGTTGCGTTTGGAAATATATGAATCCTTACTATTTATATATCGATCGTGAATATTCTTGAGAATACTCTTAAGAATATTCTCGGAAGAATTTTTATAAAAGATATTTCGACTTTTTCAAATTCCTGTGAGGGTTTATTTGTATATAGAGTATTTCCTAAATTTGTTTCACTCGAATATCTCATCTATTATTGAAAATATTACGAAATGGAAAATATAAATATTGCAACAACTAAAAGCTTCTTCAAAACACTATGTATAATGATTTTTTTAATTACAGACAGTGTATATTGTTGTCACCAATTAATTATATATAAAGTATAGCGATATTAATCAAAATGGAGGAATATTATTTTGTTTTTGAAAATTAATTTAAATTTAAATTTCAAAAATAAAATGATTTCAGTAAGCTATAAATACAAATAATTAGTATTTATTGGTTTGAAGTTAATAGTTACTATTATTAGACATTATTATAGCATCAATCTTGAATATGTTTTCATATGAAAAGAAAAAGGATATTTAAAAAAAATATTTTATGAATTCCGTGAGGGATCTCGCTGTTGCTATAGAATTATACTAAACTAGATCCTGAAAGACAACAACCACATAAAATATATTTTAGAAAGTTGGAAAGATTACTTAGAATTACGGGCCAAATTAGAAAATCTTACAACAGAGAATCAAATTTAATAAACAAAGAAATTAAAATTGCAGTTTTAGCTTATTTTGAAGCAAATTTTGCTAATAACTTAACTAGAATTATATCGTTAGAAAAACGTCTCGAATTATTCTAGATATGTTATTTTTATATAAAATTATTAATATCCTTGTTGAGAGTTCATCTCTTTTAAGAAATTTATGTTTACAATACCTTCACATCCTACTAGGACACCTGACCTCTTTTCACTATATCATTATAGAACCAAAACGGCATTAAATTCTCCAATTTATCGATTATCTCTTACCTACAATTAAATTTTATCTGTGGCTAATTGTGATATATTTTCGTCTAGTTTCTATAAATTTAAAATACTTGGTAGAATATATTGTCTCTCGCCAATGTAATAAATAATATTATGTATATATAAGTACCTATTGTTTTTTAAATGAAGAAAATTTTGTTTCTATTTAAATTCTGTGTAATTGTTTAATTTTGCTTTGATCTGTTTGTATATTATTATTTTGTTACTTTGTGCTGTACTGTTATTGGGATTCGTCTAGTTGTACTGCCTTAAATTATAAATAAATAAACAAATATATACATATAAATAATAATCATCTTTATTATTCAACAGGAACGAATAATTTACAAAAATTAGAAATGTGAGAGTAGCTAAATTATTGAGCATATGAAATTTCTTAAACTAAAGTTTATCAAGTGAATAAAATATTGAGCGTATTATAAAATTCCTTAAAACTAACAGCAAGGACAAAATTTATTATACGTACGACACAGAATTAATTAGCGAATAATAAATATAATTATTTCTAGCAAAACTACAAATAAAAGTAAAATCACATCTAGTATTTCGTAAATTGATATAGAAATTTAACAAATGTATATCATCGATATGATTATTTATAATTTTATATATACACATATATATATATATATATATATATATATATATATATATATATATATATATATATATAAAGCAGTTGAAGTTTAACACGTCTGGTGGGGAGGGAATGTAGATCAAACATAATTAATAATTCATAAAATTTAATTACAATTTTATAAAGAAAATTCTTAATTTGATAATTCATTATGCTCGATGTTCGGCCAGTAACAGCTTATTCTATAGAAAACAGTTTTACAAATTATTATATACAAAACTTTTTTGAATTCTTTCGAGATTGTTAATTAAATAATTTTACTAAAACAAATGACTGGAATAAGATTTTATAACAAAGTAAATTTTTGAAGTTTGCCGTACTTCTTAAAATTAAACTTAATGTTTTGTAGATTTTCTGTGTGACAGATAAGATTTAGTTTAGCGTCGAGGTATGGATCTAAATCTTTTACAAGAATAATTCGCAATAGAGATTCACAATTCATAGAGTAAAGGTAAGTGATTGTTTTGTGTTTTCTTGAGTAACTTATAGTTTGATATTTTTTTAAACTGAATTGCATTTTGTTAAATCTTGACCAGTTAATTTGAAATCATCAGCGTGCATTAGGAAAATTGTATAATATTAATTAGTGATGAAATTAATCTAGATAGTCTGAAAAAAAATTCACTGTACATTCCCTATTAAAAAAATTTATACTAAATTTTCGCCATTTTAAAACAATAGAAGATCAAAACATTTCACAGGATTTTGAAGAACTATTTAGCCTCTACAATATTTCTATTTACCATTTCTTAATATTTCCAATAATGAGATAATTGTGTGAGACAAATTCAGGGAACAGTCTGTATATAATATAAATATTAATATTAGTAAGAATAAATAGCACTCGCACATTTGAGTTGGATTAGCATACATTGTTTGTCACTGGATTTTTTGAATATTCTTTTAGTAATATTCTTATTAGTTTAGTAGCATATTTTCTTTAAATATTTGTTTATATTAGCTCCGTGCTTAGAAAAGCGAGTATTTTCTTTATAGGTGTGATTGATATTTGACAGGTATGTAAATGTAATATAATTCTATCTTCCTTTATACTTAAGAATAAGCCTGGAGCTACCTTAATGTAAGTTTGGTACGTGACATTTTCTGTGTATAATTAGCAAAGAAAATAAGTGGTAATGCGTATGTATAATGTAGAAGTTTTGTATGTGAGCGAGACTAGGAAGAAAGACGCCAATGAGGAAGAGGTGGATGGAATATTTTGCTTGTGGTCGGGTGTTGCTGAGAATAAACGGGCGGAGCAGAGTGAGGGTGTGTTTGTGAAGGTTTATCAGTAATTATTTGGCTGAGATTAAAGTTAGGCTTTTATAGAATCTTTGTTGAAAATGATGTTGAAAAAGATCGATTTTGGAGTTTGTTAGATAGTGTAATTGATTCGTATGATCCAGGTGAGAAAGTTATCGTATGTGATGATTTGAATAGCTGAGTGGAAGTAAAAAGAAGCATGTCTGGTAATTATTGGGTAAGTTTGGTGAGAGTAAATGAAAATGGTAGGAAGATAGTATCTTTCTGCTTGGAGCGTGATCTTTTCGTTTTCAACTCTGGTTTTGAAATACGAGTATAAATGAGCTCATTTGTATATATGGGAGAGTAATGTAAGTGATTAAGGGTGCAGGTGGTGAGTTATTGTGGATTCAGATATTAGGAATAGATGGTGTGAGTACTTTGCAGGTTTATATGGTAGCATAAATGAACCGAATAGTTATAGAGAAAATGCAAGATAAAATGTTAGAGGTGATGAATGCGATTTAAATGAAAGTGATGTTAGTTTTGTATTATTGCGTTTTATAAATGGCTAGGCTTTCGATTTGGATGGTGAATCAAATGAGTTGTTGAAGTATAGGGGTAAGAGGTTAGAAACGATGTGTGGCTCCTGATGATTGGAAGCGTTTGTTCTTTATTTAAGGACAAAGATAGTTCGAATGAATGTACTAATTTCCGTGCGATAAGTTTATTGAGTGTGATAGGGAAGTTGTAAAGGAAAATTCTTATTCACATGGTACGAATCTTAACAATCTGCAAGTAGAGCGATATGCACACTGTTTTTTTTTTGCTTGAGAGAGGTACGAAGATCAATTGTTTTCTATAATTGTTGAATTTCATTTATCATAAATACATAAATTAAATTTTGAATCTAATTAAAATATGTGCAATAAATAAAAAATAATATACATATTCATATTAAAAGTAAATAATGTTATGTACTTATTTAAATATTTAAAGTAAATTTATTTTGAAACACTGCTATTTATTTAAAAGAAGTTTTCAGCAATTGCGTTAATACAACCTGTTAAATTTTTGTGTGTATTTAAAATTGCTAAGCTATTTGATCTTCCTAAACCTATAGTTGGTCTTAAATAAGATTTTAATCTTCGCAAAGTAGAAAAGGATCATTCAACTATGTACGAAGTTGTTGAAATAGTTAAAATTATAATATATCTATAAATGGAGCTTTTTAAAAAATAAAATTACATCCCGAAAATTGTTTAATTTAATATTTTCTTATATTGCTATATCAGACATGTCGCGATGCAATTTTTATCTATTGTTGTACACATTTGTAAATTGTGACTAATTTTTATAAATACTTGATATCTGAAATTCTAAAGCTTTGTGTGGAGTCACAGCTCCCCCAGTTTGTTTCGTGTGGAGACTGGAACCCTGGAGCCCCCACGTATTCGGCGCCTATGAAATATTCTCATACTTAATAAAACTCTCTGGAGAATATTCTCGGCTCACATCACTAGTCCTACTTGTTAGAAATGTTAACAACAAAATAAAACAGATGTTTATGAAGTATTTATTATAGAAATGATGTATAAAACTATCGTTTTAGCGCTCGACCATCCACTTATTACCATATGCGTGTAATATCAGTATTATTTGTCAATAGTGTTTCTGTTTATAAAATTATGGAAATTTAACACCAAGCACCACTGAAATTTGAATCTGTTGGGAATTCAGTGGGGTGAGTATGTGAATCATCCCTGAACAACATCCCCTCTTTCCTCTCTTGATGCTCCACTGGTTACTGGTCTCATCAGCCGAACATGACAAGCACAAATTGCAGCTGAATTCGTAATTGGCCAGAATTTTAACATTTGCAAATGGAAACGATTATTTAAAAAAACATTTGCGAGTAAATAATTTGCGTTTATAAATTAATTAACTTTGATTGAGCCTTCTCCGTGAAATTAAATGTGATGGATTTTTATTGTTTGTAATTATTTACGTTTAAACGGATTTGTTTTTCTATTAAATTTGTGATATTAATGTGTTGTGATTTAAAATAAACACATTATATTTTGGTTTTTAATATTGCTAAATTATTATTGGGATTAAATGGCAAATGCAAATAAATAAACAGAAATTGCTTTATTAATGTAATTTAAATATTAATTTAGATTAAATTATTAATTTGGGGATTTTTTGCTGTACAATTTTATAAAATATATAGTTTATAATGAGAGCAATAAATTAATAAAAATTTCATTTATTGTGTGATAATAAGCAATTAAAAATTAAAATTAATATTTCTAATAGAAAACATTGAAAAATATAATTGAACATAAATAAAATAATAAAAGTAAAAAAATAAATATATCATCAAGCCTTTTACTCATTATTGGGTGTGGCACTCTCTCTTAGCAGATCTCGGTAAGTGATATAATATATAAAGTTGTTAAGTGGAAGGGTAGTTTTAATTTGGTGACAATTGATTGTCGGCTGTGAAAACTGAACCCGGGTTTTAAAATCCACAGGCTCGATACCACTGAGCCACCTACCCCATAATTTAATATCTAGTTATCATTTCAATTAATATAAACTATAAGGATTTATTTTTAAATTCTTGAATTATTGATAATTAAAAAAGACGGGAGATTATATTATATAGAAAACAGGTTCTATATCTAGTAAGAATTTAATATTTATAATTTTATTTAAATTTAACTGTCGACGCGAATTATTTTCAATTAAAATATATTTGCTTTTTTCAATTTCATTGTTAATTATTTAAATTGTAATTTTGTAACTTTTCAAATCTAATTTATGTAGTTATAAAATATAATTAATTAATTAATTTTGTTTATTTATTTGAAACAATTTCTTCTCAAATAAATAAAACGCACACGGAAATAGTTATTTTTGTATTAAGTGCGCGAAATAAGAGTTTTTTGTTGTGTGTGAGAATGTTACTTTTAGACCGAGACCGCAGGTCGAGTCAAAAAAACAGTCGAACGCACCAAAAAGAAGATTTTGCCTATGAAATACAAACAACATTTTTCTACAACTGTAAATAAATATACAATAATTATTGTTTTATTTAAGTAAATTGAAGGAAAACAATAATTAATAATATTAATTTGATAATATTGATGTGTTGTAACTAATGGAACCTGACAAAAAATCATTTGGGAGCGTGTGCAAGATACTCATTTTGCACACTAGGATGCGAAACAATGCGCAAAATGTTCATTTTGCGCTTTAAGGTGCAAAATAATGCGCAAAATACGCGTTGTCATGGTAAGGTAAATGATGAAAAAATTACGTACTTAGCGTATTGATATTAGTGAAAAAAATCTACATTTTTATGTTTACCGTCTAAGAAATTATAATTTGTCTCACTAGTATCGAGTCGGAAAGTGGATTTGAAAATCCAAGTTCGATTCTCACAGCTGACAATAATTTTCATCACAATAAAATTACCCCTGTGGTTTATCCTCCACTAACATCTTTGGAGGCCGTGATTTGACGTTAAATTATATCACTTACCGAGATCTGCTACGGTAGAATGTCACACCCAGCAATGGGTATAGACGTGATATTTAATGCGTGTTTCTGGAACGAAAATAACTTTTTTCTGGTGTCGCCCCGTTTCTGATCTGTAAGATTTTATAACCCTAAAACTGGACGGTAAAAAATTAATATTTATATTATATATTCTATAATAATTACGTCACAAAACAAGACACGCATTAAAAAGGAGTCATTTCAGTGCACTTGTCCTGTAAATTCGCAATCCAAAACGTATGTTTTAACTCGTGTAAAGTTGGAAATTCGGTAAAATAGAGTTCGTTCCAGCCTAGTAACGTAATGTTCTAATAAAAACAATTTTTTTTGGGAAAAAGTTAGCAGTATTTTAAAATATAGGTGAAAATTAGTTAGTCGATTGAAAATCGTAGAATAAATTTGAGGGAGAAATAAAAGCAAAAGACCGACGACCGAGTAAACAACATACATACATACTAAAATATTAATGTAAACACTTGTCTAAGTCTCACAGAAATTAAACCTCCAAGTCAACTTATTAGGTCATCATCATCAGAGGCTAGCCAGCACAGTTAGTAACCACAGACGCGTTTCAGTCATCACCTAAACCAAAGTCATATGGGAAGTCTGCTCAGTATTTCTGCATAGTTTTTAAATTTTTCAATTTTTCAATTTCCGTATCATTTAAGCTCATCTCTTTGAAAATCGACGAATTACAAAGTCTACATTCTCAAGTGTAATGTGAGGAAGGTGTTTTAACTCCCCATAATCGCTACCTGTTTCTGCTACTATTACAGACTGAAACTGTTTTTTTTCTAGAATATACCGACTTAAACACATCTCGTATATTTATGTCATAATATGAGCACATAAATTATTTAAGAATACTTTAGTTCGAGCAATAATCAAATACGAGTAAGTATATAATGAATTATTCTCAGAACATGAATCATGAATTTGTAAATACAGGTCGATACAAAGACAAAGTACATTGAACTAAATAATTGTAACTGAGAGATGTGAGGAGTTCCATTGCCAATATTTCCAAAGTTGTAAACTTAAGTAGAATGGATATTTACAAGTCGCGAGTATATCATATTCGTCAAATTCACGAGGTACATTGCTATTACTGCCGGAAATTGAGTTTTCTTTTCGAAGGATTCCATTAATGTAGAACGACTTTTACTAATCCTAGATGTTCCAAAGTTACAACTTTACTTTTTCCAGATGTTGCGTATATTTTAAAAGTCTCTTGAAAAGTGAAATGGGGTCTGCGACCAAAGTTTTAAAAAACAAATTGAAAAATGACTAAATTAAACTTTATGTTATGTTATTTAATTGTATTTTGAATTTAAAATTCAATTATGCATTTTACGTGACGTAGGAATAGTCAAGCATTAATTGAGATAGGTTATTTCCCAGTATAAAATATATCTTCTTGTTGTTCTTCTCTATTTGTAGTCTATGTTTCTCTCTCAAGTGTTGATAATAATAATATAATAATAATATAAGCTGATACATTTCTTGAGAAATTGCAGCTGTTCTGCCGTTCTGCAGAACTCGAAAATCCGATTATTAAGGTGGATTAGTCCTTATTTTCTTGATGTCTTCACAGTGCTTCATGTGTCTTTGCCTTTTCCACTATTTTTCTCCATTTCTTCCTGTCTGTCGCTTGCTTTTTCCACTGTTCAATTCTCATTTCCCTGATGTCTTCTTCCACTTGGTCTTTCCATCTGTACTTTGGTCTTCCTCTATTTCTGCCATACGTTGGGTTCCATTCTGTTATCTTCCTTATTCCTGCGTTATTTTCCCTCCTATGTATATGTTCCATCCATCTTATCCTCATTGTTTTAATAGTACGTACTATATTTTCGTTTTCTAATATCTCCTCAATTTCATGGTTCATCATTTGTCTGCATTCATTTTCTTTTATCTTTTTCGGCCCCATTATTGTCCTTATGATTCTTCTTTCCCACACTTTCAACTTTTCTTCTTCTTTGCTTGTCAATGTCGCTGTTTCTGCTGCGTATGTTACCACTGGTTTAATTAATGTTTTATAGATCCGCAGCTTAGTTTTTTTACTTAATTTCTTATCCTTTAATATTTGTTTATTACAGTAATATGCTTTGTAACCTCTCTGTATCTTTTCCTGGGTGTCATATCTTTCATTTTTTTCTATTCACTAGTGAGCCTAAATATCTGAATGTTTCCACTTCTTCGAAAATGTACGTACCACATTTAAAGTTGTCGCTACTTCTATCTTTCTTATTACAGCACATGTATTTAGTTTTCTCTTTGTTCATTTGTAGCCCTCTTTTCTTTGCTTCTTCCGCCATCTCCATTACTATTCTTTCTAGTTCTCTTTTACTCCTTGAGATAATTGCTATATCATCAGCGTACGCTATTACCTGTGATAAATCCTTATTCAACGTTCCTATTCCCTCTACGCTTTTAATTATCACGTCTATCACCAGAGTGAAGAGCATTGCGGACAGAGCATCCCCTTGTCTTACTCCTTTTTTAATTTGTATTTTCTGTGTTGTGCCATTCTCTGTGCCTATGGCAGCATTTGAGTCTTTCATAGTTGTCTCTACTAGGGCTCTTATTTTCTTCGGGACTTTAATATGCTTTAGATCTTCCATAAGTTGTTTTCTCCCCACCTGATCAAACGCCTGTTTGAAGTCGATAAAAATTATGTGCATTTCCAAGTTATGTTCATAGCTCTTCTCTATTATTTGCTTTACTATATGGATTGCATCTACTGTCGATCTCCCTTTTCTAAACCCGTTTTGATATTCACCCAGTACTTTTTCAGTATATTTTTGTAACCGTTCTTTTACTATTGCTGTTAATATCTTGTAAGTGATATTGAGCAGAGAGATACCCCTATAATTCCTGCAGTCGGCCATGTCTCCTTTCTTTGGTATAGGAATTATCACCCCCGTTTTCCATTCGCTTGGCATTTGCTCGTCTATCCAAATTCTCCTAATTAACTTGAAGATATTTTTCTGAAGTTCTTCACCACCTTCTTTTATTAGTTCTGCTGTGACCTCATCACACCCTGCCGCTTTATTGTTCCTTAGTTTCATTATTGCCACCTTGACTTCTTCTTCTCCTTCTCCTGGTTCTTCTATGTGTATGTTTTCTTCTATTTCTTCTATATTTATTGTTTCGTCGCTTTCCTCCTCTTCATATAATTCTTCAAAGTGTCTCTTCCATGTTTCTTCTTTTATCTTCACTATCTTCTTTTTATTTTTCCCTTTCTTCATAAATCTATATAACGCTGTAGTGCTTCTATTTTTGCAATCATTTTCTATTTCGTCCATTTTTTTTTATCTAACCATTGTTGCTTTTTATGTTTACATAGCTTTGTAGCTTCTTTCCCTTTCTCTCTGTATTCCGCATTGTGTTCATTTCTCTTTGTTCTGAGCCATTTACTACGCGCTTCGTTTTTCAGCTCTAATGCTATTGCACATTGCCGGTCAAACCAGTGTTTATTCATTCCTTTCCTCTTATACCCTATGACTTCCTTTGCCGCTCCTTTAATACTCTCTTTAATGATCTTCCATTCTTCTTCTATATTATTACCCTTTCTAACTTGCAGATTTTTTGTTATTTCTGTTACATATTTATTTTTAATTTCCTCTTGTTTCAATTTTTCTGTATCCCATAATTTTTTCCTTACTTGTTCACGTTTTACACCTCGCAGGTTTATCTTACATTTGGCTATTACCAATACATGATCAGAATCAATGTTCGCTCCTCTGTAAGATCTTGTATCCTTTATTGACGTAATGTCTCTGTTCTTCACTATTACGAGTATATGATCTATTTGATTGCCTGTATTTGTTCCTGGTATCATCCATGTAATTTTGTGTATCTGTTTATGTGCAAACTTCGTACTCGCTATATATGAGTCTGTCGCTGCCGCAAAATTACAAAGTTTTTCTCCATTATCATTTGTCTTTTCATGTATCGTGAATTTTCCTGCTACATCTTTATAACATTCCTCTTTTCCCACCTGTGCATTAAAATCTCCTATAGTAATCAACATATCTTCTTTTGGAACCATATCGTTCAATTGTTCTAATTGCTCGTAAAATGTTTGTTTTTCGTCTTCTTTCGCGTTTTCTGTTGGTGCGTATACATTTATTATTGAGAGGTTTCTTGGCTTATTTTCTATTCTTATATATGATACTCTTCCTCCTGCGGCCTTGAACTGTATTACCATATCTTTCATTTTCTCACTTAATAAGAATGCGGTTCCTCCCTGGTCCTGTTTTTTGTTTCCAGCATACCATATAGCATATTTTCCTTTATCAATTTTTCCTTCTCCTGCCCACCTTATTTCCTGCAATCCTGCTATATCTACCTGGTACTTTTCTAGTTCTTTTGCCGCCTCTTCCATTTTTCCTGGTTTAAGTAACGTTTGTACATTCCATGTTCCTATTTTAATTATATTTTTCTTGAGTCTCTTTCTTCTCTGCTTCTTATCTCTCACTTTTTCCTTGTTCATGTCCTTATTCTTTGCTTTGTATTCGAAATTCCCGCGTTCTCCTTCCCCTTCTTACCATTATATTTTTCCCGTTTATTACATATGCAGATTTTATTACGGTTTTCACGTTTAGCTTATCTTGAATAAATTGCTCTGTCGTTTTAATTACTTCCTCTTTACTCTCCAATTCCAGCCCTGCAATTATTATGTTATTCTTTCTCTTTTCTCTTTCTTCTTTTTCTCGCTCCTCCTCTAGTCTTTCTATCCTCTTTGTTAATTTGACTGCATTGCTCTCTGTCCCCTCAGTACTTTTCACATTGTTCTCTAGCTCTTCAATTCTCTTGATTATTTGCTTATTCTCTTGGGCCCTTTGTAAGTCCTTCCCTAGGATGTATTCTAAATCTTGGTATATTTTATCCATGCTACCTTTGATCTCTTTGCAAAATTCTTCCATTTCTTTTTTTCTTTTTTCATTCTCTTTCTTATTTTCAATTCTGTTTTCTTCTAATTTTTTTTTAATATCTTCAAAGCTTTTAGCCATATTTGTCATGTTGTCAGTGTTGATAGAGATGATATAATTTGGGGTTAGTAGTGAGAACAAAACTTAAAAAGAAACTGTGTATCTTTTTTGCCGGTATGCCTATCTTTCTCTGGACATTGGTCATGTAAGAGGTCTGTTAGAAAAGTATTGCGAAAACCAGATGGATTTGAATCAAGCGCGCTTGCATGAGCCGACCCTGACCCTTCGTGCGCATGTGTGAATTTTTTCTCGTCTGTCTATAGTGTCTGTTGCTAGCAAGCAGCATTTAAATGAGGTAATGTGTATACACGTATTTATTAAGCAGAAGAGGCACGTCATCAAAATTTGTAACTAGAATAATGACGTCAAAAGCGGCTACGTTTATAGGGTACACTAAAAAAAATTAAAAATCAAAATGTAATGTGTGTTGCATAAATGTATAATAAATTTTTAAAACACTTTAAAATTAGAAATGATAATTGTAATTGATATTTAAAATTTGTAGTAGGGCACAGTAGGATTTTAAATAATAAGAACATAAACTTATATTTACATATTGCATAAAATTATTTATTGAAAATACAAAAAACGTAATAACGTGAAAATAAATTTGAGTATCGTTGTCACGAGTCACTGCTATCTTCGTCGCTTTCTTCTTCGGAGCTGTCGTCCTCGGCGTTTATTGAAATTATCAGCGGTGCAATGTCCTCCTGATCGAGGAATACCTCTCGATCGTACCACTTTTTAATTTCTTGGACAGTGTGGTCCACTGTATTTTTCCACTCTGTTGGAGTTACGGCGTTCAGCGCTTCTGCCCATATAGCCAAAGTTTGACTGTCACCGTAACCATCGCGGCCTATGTGTTTATTGTAATAAGTTTTTTAAATGCCCCAGATATTTTCAATAGCATTGAAAATGCAGTGGTACGGCGGCAAACGTAGAACCCGGTGACCACATTCCAGTGCATATTCATCAATTATATGTTTCTCTTCAATTTTATGTCTACAATACAAATAAGAATTGTTACATTATTTTTCTGTTCAACATTTGTTAAGAGAAATATAAATTCAACTTACTCTGCTGCTAGAACAAGTAGTTCCCTTTTAAACATACATTGACTAGAATCAATGTTATGTTCTGTAAGCCAATTTTTTATGTTGGGCTTAGTCCAATTTTCACGCGGATTTTTTTCTTCTATCTTACTGTGATAGGACGCATTGTCCATAATTACAATGGATGGTCCCTCCAAATTCGGAATGAGTTGTTCCTTGAACCATTTTATAAAATTGTCATGGTTCATTTCCCCATGGTAATCATCAGCCTTTGTCTTAGAAGTAAAAATTAATGATGCATTAGGAACCCAACCGTCCTCCGTTCCAGCATGAAGAATGATGTACCTATGAATATTAAAAAAAGTTTTAATACTTTGATCGAATAATAGACCAGTTGCATTGACTAACTAACCTTTTTCCTTCAGACGTTGTTTTCCGTTTCACGCTTCTTACGTCCACGTCTTGCCAACTTCGGCGAGCAGATCCTTTTTGAAAAATCCACGTTTCGTCTAAGACAAATTTATGTGGCGTTGAATCATTAAAATTTCTCATAAAATTTGTTAGAAAAAATATTCTTTTCGACACAATATGTGGCAGCTCATATATGGCCCGTCTGTTGTTGTCCTGCTTCCATGAAAATCCAATGTTTCGCAATACCTTAGTTATACTGGAAAGCGATCCGTGAAAAATGTCTATAGATTTTAATGCTGCAAGCAATGTTTTGCCAGTCACGTGTAATTCTAGAAAGAAAACATATTTATTATCATTTTTATTATTATAAAACGTCATTATTAATAAACTTACTGTTTGCGTACATCTCGTAAATCACGTTTCTTATTGCAGTTTCAATAAATGAATTAACTTCAGTCACTGGTCTTGCTCTCTTCTTGGGTTTCTTCGGCGACGATAGCTGTTCGCCTCTTGCAATTTTTCCAGATATTTTATGGACAACTGATTTTGATATTTGCAGGCTATCTGCTGCTCTCTATAAATGCATAATTGATTTAAATTTAGATAACAACAAGTAAAAGTTATAAACATACCTCCCGAACAGCATTTAACGGCAGCAGGGGCCCACCATGTGCCAGCTCTTTTTCAAAATATGCAATTACATTTGCAATAAGCATTTGCGACTGCTTGGATAATGCTTTAGGCATTATTATTAGGTTATGTAAAACAACGAAGCACAACTCGAACAACAGTTACTGTTTGTATTGAAAAATACAGATTTGATACGCAACAAGGCAACAGTAATGAAATTCGAAGCAAAAACAACGATTAAAGTAAACTAGTGTTGATCACACGGAACGGACAAAAGCAGATGACAGATGTAATCACGCGGTTTAGACTATAAGTGTAAACGTGACCGTTTACAGTTCCAGTAGTACCAACGTGTGGTGAAAAAATTAACTACAATTATTTTAAATAATTAAAATTTCATTAAAAACATTACGTTCAATTTTTTAATAATTGTAAATTTAATTAAAATGCATTTTTCTTATAATATGCAAAAAAAGTATTTATTTTTTTCTCTTTTCTAATCATAAACATCACTCGGGCAATACTACAAGTTTTTTTTCGTTTTGTAAGGTTTTGATGACGTGCCTCTTCTGCTTAATAAATACGTGTATAGTGCTCTCGTCGGTTTTTCATTGCAAGAAAAACGACTGGAGCAGCGTTATTGCATCAAATTTTGCCAAAAACTGGGCGACAGCCAGGTGGAAACCATTCGGAAGATTCAGACGTGTTTCGGTGGCGATGCTATGGGCATCACACAGATTAAGGAGTGGTACAACCGGTTTAAAGACGGCCGCACATCGGTGGAGAGCGAGTCACGCTCCAGTCGGCCATCAATATGCCGAAATGACAAGGTTATTGCCCAAGTGAACGCTATGTTGATGCGGGAGGTAGGCATCAGCACTTTTTCGGCACATTCCATTATGACCGGAGATTTGGCCATGAAGAGAGTGGCGGCAAAATTCATGCCGAATCTGCTGACGGCGGAGCAAAAGCAACTTTGTGTTGAAGTCTCACAGAACATGCTGGACTCCACAAACAGCGACCCCGACATCATGAACACCATAATCACTGATGACGAATCCTGGGTGTACAGGTACGACACGGAAACCAAATCCCAGTCGTCACAGTGGAAGCATTCGACGTCACCAAAACCAAAGAATGCCCGCAAAGTGCGTAGCAACGTCAAAGTGATGCTGACTCCTTTCTTTGCCTTCCGCGGTGTGATTCACCACGAGTAGGCACCATAGGATCAAACAATCACCAAAGAGTATAACAGGGATGTCCTCCGTCGCCTACGTGATGCAGTGCGGCGTAAGAGACCGAAGTTGTGATTCAACGGGCTCCTTACTTGCCTGATATGGCTCCGTGCGACTTCTGGCTGTTCCCCAAACTCAAGAGGCCATTGAAAGGAACGCGATTTCAGACAAGAGAGGACATTATGGTTGCAACTACAGCCGAGCTAAACTCCATTCAGAAAGAGGCTTTCTCAAAATGTTTCCAACAATTGTAGCACTGCTGTTTGAAGTCCCAAGGAGATCACTTTGCGAGTGAGTACATTTCCAACGTCCAGATATGCCAGGTTTTTCCTCGGCCAAAGGTCGGATACTTTTCAAACAGACCTCGTATACGTCAACGAGATATTACATATTCGTTCTATTATTTTTTTTACGTATAATTATTATTATTAGTATTATTATTATTATAAATATATATACACGAAGTGTAGAATTGAAATAAGTAACATAGGAAATACTATGGTATTATTTTAATATGATGATTGTTGCATCCCTTATTACATTAGACCAAAAGTGTAAATAAAAAAATGTTAAGTGTTAAAAACTGCATGTAATGATTATCTACTTGTTGATCAATTGTTTTTTATACAAAAGTACGAGTAACAAGCAAACAAAAAATGGCTTTTGTATAGAAAATTTTAGATTGAGATTGCTTTGAAAAACAACTAAACAAAATAACCATTAGACGTTAATATTGTAGTAATTGTTAAAGTTTATAATAGAAATTATTTACAACAAGTATACACTCTTTAGATGCAGTTTTTAATACTTTTTTTTTGTAGTTACACTTTTGGTCTAATTTAATTAATGAAGTAACAATCAACATATTAAAAAAAAACTATTTTGTTTACTATGTTACATACTTTAATTCTACACCCGGTAAATATGTAAAATTAAAATTGGGTCACAGATCCCCGCTTCCCAAATTTTACCCTACTTCAAATTTTGTGGAACAAAAAATGTATCTGTTAATTTAAAGAAGAAATATTCATACTTGTTCAGAAAACTACGAGGAATTTAGCGGTGATATTGCCAGAGGTTCGCAATAATTATACTTTTCCTGAAGCTATATCTCTAAAACTAAACGAGATATAATGATGCGGTCAACGGGCTTGAATTTCTCAAACCTACATTTATATACAGGATGTTCAAAAATCCGTTTAACAAATAGCAAATAGAGGAGAACAAAATAATTTTTGTTGTTATATAAGATACGGTTGATTATGTTGTTAAAAGCCTGAAAACCCCTGATGATTATTTCTGGTGTGTTTATTAAACTTAACAAAACTAGTATGTGGAAATCTATCATTTACTTAATTTTTTTTATTATATATATATATATATATATATATATATATATATATATATATATATATATATATATATATATATATATACACTCACCGGCAAAAAAACCGGATCACTTATAATTTTGGAATTTTATGTACTTATTTAGCAAAAGGGGTAAGTACGGCAAGACGTTAAATGATGTAAAGATCAAGTCACGACTTTTAGACAACGATTGAGAAAAAACAGAAGTTTCAGTTGCTTGCACTGGTCTCATTAATAATTAATTATTAATTCTTATTCTTGTCGACTATTGTTTCAATTGTTAGTGTTGTTTTTCGATAAGATTGTTTGCAGTATCGTGTTTTACTTATTCTACATCAAATAATATCGTAATACCAGTGATAATATCGCTAGGGCTTCAGCTTTAGTGGGAGATGGACGTAGCATTCCATATGATGCAAGGGCTCTTCGTGCACCTTACACTACTGTCCATCGGGTCATCCTTAGGTTTCAAGAAACCCAAGGTTTCACAAGGAGACATGGATCAGGTCGACCAAGAGCAACGTCGGTCCGTGATGACAGATTTTTATTAAGTACTGTTTTGCGGAATCGTTATTCTACAGCTGTTATGACACGAAATCAATTGGCACAGGTACGAGGGAATAATGTAAGTGAGCAAACGGTAAGAAGACGCTTTAAGGAGGCTGGGTTAGGGTCTTTCATACCAGCGACAGGACTAGAATTGCTCGTACAACATCGAATGGTTCGCTTACAGCTCGCAAGGATTGGACAGAGCAGCAATGGTGCAATGTTGTATTCTCAGATGAGTCCAGAGTGGCCGTGCGGTCTTCAGATGGCCGAGAGAAAGTATGGAGAAGACCAGAAGAACAGTATTTTGAATGTACATCTTCCCCAAAGTCACCGTTTCACAAAGACTCTGTAATGGTATGATCTGGCATTTCTAATCAAGCCCGTACGGAACTCGTTTTTGTAGAAAATTGATCTTTGACTTCCCATATGTACATAGAAAAGATCCTTTCAAAATATGTTGTGCCCTACGGCCCGTTTACAGGTGATGGGTTTGTGTTTATGGACGATAATGCCCAACAGCGTGTAGTGCGTATGTTTCAGAATATTTTCAACAAGTGCAAATTCATCGATTGATTTAGCTAGTGCGTAGTCCTGATTTAAACCCTTTAGAACATATTTAGGATATGATGAAAAAAACGTGTTAGAAATCGTGAAGTTGTTCCGGAGAATGTAAATGACCTTCGCATTGCTCTTCAGGAAGAGTAAAGGAATATTTCTCAAACCTAAATTCAGGCCATTATCCGAAGTATGCATAGAAGAATGGAAGCTGTAAAAAGGGCAAGAAGAGGAGATTCGCGTTATTGACAGCCTAATAAATTAAATAGTTAAAATTTGTTCTTTAAATATTTTTTGTAAATTGGAATTGTTTTCTAATGTTAGTAATAATTTAAAATTAAATGCTTTTAAACAAACTGAAACTATGTAAAATGTCGTATCGTACTGTCAGGACCCGTTTTGCCCATACATCGGCATAATACGATAAAATAACTAAATAAAATCCCAAAATTATAAGTGATCCGGTTTTTTTTTGCCGGTGAGTGTATATATATATATATATATATATATATTAATTAGCATACTATAATTGTTAAGTTTAATAAAAATACCAGAAATAATCACCTTTTGGCTTTTAGAAATATAATCTATCCTATATTATATAACAAATAGTAGTTTATGTAACAAGTACATAATTTGGGTCTTTATTGGACGAGCCGAATTTTATGGCAGAGCGAGCGCAGCGAGCGAGGCTAATAAATAAGGCGAGTCTATAAAGTCCGATTATGTACGAGTTGCATACAACGTTTTATGTTCGACTACATGGAGAATATTTTCTCTTAAAATATGATTATGTCAATACCTATATTTAAAACATTTAATTGCATCTCAAAGTGTGCTTCGTTGTTATGCATTTGTTGCTTTATTTATCAAATTGTCAAAGTGAAAAAAGTGTTGAGATGGATTAAGACATTGAAGACGTTCCAAAAGAAATAAAAGATCTTGCATGTAATGCAAGAGAATATATTACAATTGTATGAAGACACATATAATACATACAGAAAATGGTGTTTAAATATTTCTTTTGAATTTTGTTTTAATGTGACATTGACAGCAGTCCAATTTTGCATTTTTATCGTACTAGTCCAATAAAGTACCCGATTATGGACAGTAAACAGTGTCGTAAAACAAGGTAATATGATACAGTCGAACATAAAAGTTCTTATTTTGGTCTCCTCTATTTGCTCTAAAAATCTGTACAACGAATTTTTGAACAGTAGGAATATATTTTCAGAAATTATTAATATTATTTTTGAGTAAAATTGTATTCAAAAACAGTATTTGAGCAATATATAAAAAACTAGAAGATATGAGCTGTTAGGATCTTCATTGTTGGAGTGTATCAAAATACATATATGTATGTAAATTGTGTAAAAATATTCGAGCGAGAGACTGCTTTAGAGCAATATGTCTGAAAATGGTAAAAAAGGTAAAATCTTGCTTTAGCCTTTTTTATTAAAAAATTAAAATGGCTGAAAATTTGTTTATAAATTAAATTGAAATCAAAAAATTTAACTTATTTAAGCTTATCTCAGAATAATATTCATACTTGAGGAATTCAGTTATAAAGATATCAGTTTTGTATCTAGTTTATTTTTTGACATATAAAATTTGTAAATGAAATGTTTTAAAAAAATTGTAAATTCTATTTTTCTGCGATATATCATTTAATTACATCTAACGAAATTAAACCAAAAGAAAACATTACCGCTATAGCTTTTGCTAATATAAATATTATACGATTACTTACAAATAATTATGTTGTAAAATTTAATCCCAGAAAAAATCACCGGAGGTGACCCTTATAACCTTCCAATAAATCTATAACTGCATTTTATTTTATCTATGAGTATTGTACAGGTATCCTGCACTAGTTGTTGTGCTCTATATTCATAATAAAATCAAAAGTTATCATAATTTAACGGAACGGATCTCGGTAAATGATATATTTATTCGCAGGAAGTGTGGTTACCAGCAAATCAAATCACGGCCCCTAAAGATGTTAATGTAGGGGGAACCACAGGGGTAGTTTTAACGTGGTGAAAATTGTTTGTCGACTGTGAGAATCAAAGTCGGGTTCTCAGATTCACAGGCTGCTTCCATACTTTTGAGCCACCTACCCCATAGAAAGCATACATTAGTGTTACCACACGACTAGAATTAAAAATGCTTTTAAAATACTTTAATTTTAGAAAATTGTAATATGTATACGTAAATTTAGTGAAATTTATGATATTTTCCATAAATAATCCGAAATTATATTTATACTATTTACTAAAAAAAAGTTTCTTAAAAAATAAATTCTAGAAATTAAAAATATACCTCACTTTTTTTACTCATTGCTGGGTGTGGCGCTCTATTATAGTTGATCTAGGTAAGTAATATATTTTACGCGTGAAGTGCGATTACCACCCGAGAAAACACGACCCCCAAATATATTAGTGGAGGGAAAAGTACAGGGGAAATTTTAATGAGAAAGGTGTGTCCGCTTCGGGAATCGTACTTTTGTTCTGAAATCTACAGACCGAAGCGTTTCCACTAAGCTATTTTTTTCTATTTATTTTGAGGTTGGTTGATGACGCAATTTGACAAATTTAATTGATTCGTCCCGGGAACTCTATAACGATTTCGGTATATCAGACTTTATTGCACTTGAAGTTCAATTTCCAGCCGTCAAATCACGACCTTTAAAGCTGTTATAGAAGAAGAGCCACATACGTACAGTACCAATCAATTGTCAGCTGTGGGAATCAAACTGCAAAACTCCAGTTCACATTTCAGTGAAATAAAACATACCAAACTCTTCCTCGAGTCCACGCCACTGTTTCGTTGCATAACAATGCATTACATCTCAGTTCGAGGGGGTGTTGAGAACCAATAGTACCGCCTGGGTACCGTTGCCTCGTTGCCATTGCCGTTATGCACGTATAAAAGTTTTACGGGCTACGAAACTGACAGCACCGCTTTCCCGGAGGTATTTTCAATATTCTCTTCACATCAGATCACATTAATATTTTATGCACCTTGATTTTACAGTTCTTTTATCATGCCATTATTATCGTACGTTCTCGAAATTTCCGACTCCGTAATGCCTTTATTCCTGAACAGTGCAGTGAATATTTTATTTTTCGGGAATAAGTTTGTGGTCTTTTATGCGAGGCGTGAAAGAAGAATGAACAATATTTTCAAGAGGTTTATGATTGTCTCTTTTGTAAATGAATAATTACTTTTAGGGATAAATATCGCAGTGGCAACACGTTGGATTTGAGAACCAGCGATCGATCCCCACAGCCGACACATTAAAAATCGATGCCTTCTCTTTTACTAATAAATTTGGGAGAAATTATTTGATAATTCGTAACTGCACTTTGCAAGTAAAATATATCATTTACCGAGATCTGCTATTGTTATCGTAGAGCGTCAGATGGTTACTATATTTTGTCTCATTGTAACCTGCACATATGGGCTATAATGATAATAATAATAATATTAGCTTATAAATCCCATTTATGGGTGAAAGCCTCTCCCTCCAGCTTCCATTCTTTTTTATTGACGGTTAATTCATATGGGCTATATATTGATAAATATCGATATTTTTACAATATCGAAATATCCATATTATATTTTTGACGGTATCGCCATATTGAAATATTGAAATGTGATATATTATCATACATATTTTTTATGCCTATTCGATAGAGTATTTTTTTTTCTGAATTTAACCATATAATCATTTTGTATCCTTACATAACACAAATATTGAAAAAATTCAATTTAAAGTTTCGATAAATTTTATTTAACATGACACAAAAAGTAGATTATGATCAATAACAAAACAAAATAAGTTCATTGTTATTTATAATAATTAGTTGTGATTGTTGTTTTTGTTTAGATGATAAATTATGAGTATTGTATTAGGTAATTAAATGTTTATGGTTTATAACCATTAGGTTTATTGCTTTGTTATTGATCATGACCTATTGTTTTGTGTCATGTTAAATAAAATTTATCGAAACTTTAAATTGATTTTTCTCACTATTTTTGTTGTATAAGGATATAAAATCATTACATGGTTAAATTTTGAAAAAATACTCTATCGAATAGGCATAAAAATATGTATGATCTTATTTTTAAAAATATAACTTTAAATTGGGTAGCACGAACCCCTGAAACAGTTACAGAACATTCTCATCCTGACACACGATACTCTTTTCGACCACATTAACGCTTCTTCCATACGAGCTCTTTCCTTCCTCACAACCAGAATCTATCATCACGCACCAAACCTTCATTCACATCCATCCATTCGCTCATGTACACCTGTTTCGTAAATTATCACTTATGCCCATTTCTCTAACAACGAATCTATAAAGAAATGAAGGCAGCATTGTCTGCGCTGGTTTAAAAATACATTTAACACAATTGCAGTTAGACACTGTATAGTAAAAACTGAAAATAAATCAAAAAGGTAAGGAAGGAAGGGAGCATCTCCCTGCGCTTGTTTTTGAAAGTAAATTCCACACAATTGCAGGTAAACACTCGAAAAATCTAACCAATGAATCTAAAATCAAGAATCATACGCTTGTCCCTGTTCATCACATTTATCCCGCCAAACATTTGTATCCTGACACACCACTTTTGCTTCAACCACATTCATAATTCCTTTCATACAAGCTCGTTTATTCTTCACGCTCAGAATCTTTCGCTCACGCAACAACCCTTCAATCATATTCATCCACTTGTTCCTAGGCCGTCCACGCAAACTTTCACCCTCAATTTCACCAACATACACCTGTTTCACCAATCTGTCATTCGACATACGTTCTACATGACCAAACCATCTCAACTGACTTATTCCCACTCTTCTTACAACATTCTTCCCAATCTCACATTCATCATACACCAATGTATTCCGGACACGATCTCTTCTAGTATATCCACACACACCCCGCAAATATCTCGTTTCCACAGCAGTTATACGCCGTTCATGTTTCTTCATCCATACCCAACATTCACTACCATACATCAACGTAGGCACTAACACACCATTATAAACACTCAATCGAGCATCTCTGGATACATTCACATTCCTAGTAAAGGTTCCCAGAGCACCCAATATCTTACATCCAGCAGATACTCTTCTTTCAATCTCTCGATCAATACGTCCATCCCTCGAAAACACACTCCCCAAGTATACAAACTCATTTACTTAATTTATTTAATTTCGTGACAGAACGAATTTATTTTCAGTACGTATACATTTTGAATAATATTAAGATGCAATCGTAGAAAAAAATATGTATGTATCACGAGCGTAAAGTGTCTTTGTTCCTCTTACACTATTGCAGCTCTCGCCTGCAGCTATACGCGAGTAATAAAGAATCACTTTACGCTCTTAATACACTCATAACTATTTTCTGAAATTGTCAAAAAATTGTCATTTTTTTCACTAATATGCGAAGTAAGTGATTTTTTAATCATTTACATTACCATGACAACGCGTATTTTGCACATTAGAGCGCAAAATGAGTATTTTGCGCACTGTTTCACATCCTAGTGCGCAAAATAAGTATCGCGCATGCTCCCAAATTATTTTTTGTCAGATTCAACACATCAATAGTGCCTAATTCATATTATTGTTGATTGTTTTCTTTTAATTTACGCAGTTGTAGAAAAAATGTTGTTTACATTTCGTGGCCAAAATTCTTGATTTTTGGCTCGTTCGAAAGATTATTTTTGTCTTGACCTGCGGTCTGGACTAAAAGTAACATTCTCACGCGCAACAAAAAAACTCTCATTTTGCGCACTTAATACAAAAATAACTATTAATTTTAAATTAGGTAATTTGTCTTACTATTTTGAAATTAATTTACTCTTAAATTTTTGTTAGTCTTAAATTTGAATATCTAAGAAAACCTGTAACCTTTGCAAGAGGTTTGCATACGATAAGGATTTAAGCTTGGGAAATTCTTGTTAAATAAGAAATTTAATATATAGTTACAATTTCATTTTTACAATATTGTTACAAACTTGTTAATTGTTGTTGTTACCAAGTGGTCACCAAAATATCAGTGCAAAATAATATTGTTAGGACACTTCTTTATTTTGCTTGTTAATTTGACAAATTGTATAAATAACAACAGTCACCGTAATCACACCGATTATACATTTAGTTGAATTCGATTATTTGCATTGATAATTTATTGTATCTGTGAATATTATTTACGATATTATTTATATATTATTTTGCTAAAGACAAATATACAAAACTTGTAAAAAATATACCTTAAGACGGTATATTTTATAATGGTACAACAGAACTCGCCGAGCCGCAGAATTATGTTTAGCCTGATTGGGATCCAAACTACTGCTAGACGAGAATATTTAAAATGAACTTTAGAATAATTTGATGAGGAGATTGAGGTCGTTAAATCTAACTTTAGTAAACTAGAACAAATTAATAGAATAGAGAAAAATATGTGTCTATTTAAATATAGAACTAGTACGTTAGAATATCCTAAGGTAAGTAAAATTTAATATATTAAATTAATTTAATTGGTCTGGAAAAGCATAATAGTTTTATATTCGCTCTAATGTTAAAAAGAAAAGTTCAGCTATTGAAAAGACATAAATGATGTTTCTTTTATCTTCAATGTAACTATAATATTTTTATAGATAATGAAACAGTGAATGCACAATTTTGTCTTTTAAATGAATGCATAATACTTTGATATAAATTTAAATCGCATGTACAAAAAAATTCATTAGTACAAAGTTTTAAAGCGACAGTTTTTAAAAAATGTTTTGCAAAGTCGTCAAAACTTTTTTCGGAAAAAGTAAAAAAGTAAGAGTTTACGTTTTAGTTTGTTAATTACAAATCCTTTAATTAAAAGTTCGTTTACAAGTTGGTTGTCATTACTGATATTCTGAAATAAATTTGACATTTTTTTATTATTTTTAAAAACATTACGATATAATAAAAATAAATACTAGGTATAGAGTGCGTTCGAAAATTCTCTTTGTAGTGCATTTTAATATTAACATTAATCAACATATTCATGTGAAATCAAATAGATGAAAATGGTTTTTATATAATATCCACGACCATTTCATTTGTTAATTCTATATTTTTCTTATATTTTGTGTCATATACAGTGTCTCCTGTGCGAGGACCACCATTGGGACTTCGAGAACGCTACAAGCTCGAATAAATTAAACAAAAGTTGTCACATTCGTAGATCAATATAATTTTTTTTTAATGAATACTACAATAGATATGAGTAAAATTTACGAATCTTTTCAAATAATTTCCATTCTTAAATCGTAGTAGATAGGAAAAAAGTTTCAAATAAAATGATACTAAAGCCATGTCTACTTTTCAGATAAAACACGAAGGTTTATTTATTTAAACGGAACGGATAGTTGAAAATTATATATTTAAATAAGTATATTATTAGCTCTTTTCAATAATGCTAAACTAGTTTTGTTTTTTTAATTCATTAGTAAATAGTAGTTCAATAAATTTTGATAAAAATTAATCCAATACTTTATCTGCCTTATTGTTTCTATGATATATGAATTGAGTATACTTCATTTATTTGAGCAAAGAAAATTCAAATGCATAGCCTACTTGATTAGTATTTAATTATTTGTAATTTATTGGTATGCAAAAATTCATCAATTCATTCTGTAGTAATTAATTCCCAACAAACATTCTTATTCTGGTACAGTATTTTTGCTCTTTCCACATTATTTGTAATTCCGTTCATATAAGCCTTGCTGTCACTATATTGAAAACACGAAATATATTGAAAATTAAATGACAGATTGGCAGAAACAAACTGAATAACGTATATTTGTACCAGATACAAATTTAACTGACAATGCCACTTGACATGGTATATTTATAAAGTACCTAAATTAATTTTGTTTGTATCGTCGATCATCATTATGAAATAATTGATAATTAAAAATATCAGTAGAAACGAATTTAAAATGTATGTAGCCATGTTCAAGGTCTGTAATAAAGAATAGCCAGTAGAGTGTAAAAAATTAAAACACTTCAATCATTATTTGTACCTAATTAGGTTAATTAATAACGGTAATTAATTTGTTTGAATCATATTCCTACAATTCACCAAATTAAGCAATATCAACATTGAACATCTGAAAAGAATATTTGAAGAAACATCTGCGTACAGTTCTGGTAAAAAGAACTCAAAACTCAAGTCCTCTTATAGATATTTCGATTCGTCCACGATGTTTGTGTTTTTGCAAGTTGCAGGAAAGTTCGTTGTTATCGGTGAAGTATGAACAGTTTGAATTTAACAACGCGTGCAGAGTTTGAGCGCGCAGGAAGAATGCTATCGATGTCTGTTGGACCGAGGACCGGCTGTGTCGTGCCACTCGCTCGCTGGAAATCGGAAAATCGTTCTTTTCTATCGATGTGTCGTCGGTTGTTGTAGCTGTAGGTGTCTCTGTTTTCAGAGATTTTTGTTTTGTTGTGTTTGAGAACTAAGCAGACGAGAATACTTGTTGCCAGTGGCGTAACATACGAATGTAATTCTCTTGGGATTGTGTTGTCTTTGGCACAATAAATAATGTAACAGGAAAATAAAAATTGTTCGGGTACATACATATATGAAAGTTTCAATTTTTATGTACGCCCATGCAATATACATACGTAGCACATCAACATTCTTATATACTTTTTCAAGCACAAATTTCTATTTTATCTCAGCTTTAAATTCAATATGTCACATATTCAATGCTATTTTAGTCATTTGGGTTTCTCGGATAAATTAGTTACATTAATTAATTAAATTAATTTGTTCAAGTTTGCATGTGATCTGTATTCTTGAATATTATTTTCAACAATGTTATTATGAAGCACATTTTGTCTATTTCATATTATTTTACATTCTAAGCCAATTTAAAGTGTCAAGTTTAATATTTCAATTTTTATGTTCATTTTTGTTTTTGAATTTGTGTGTTATAATTTCTTTCTTTTTATATATTGTATTATTATTCTTGAATTGGGATATTATTCCTATTGAATAATAAATAAAATAAATAAATATCAGGTGTAGTTTATTATATATTTTTTTAAATCATCAAGTCTTTTACTCATTACTGTTTGTGGCATTCTATCAAAGCAGATCCCTGTAACTGACATATTTACGCGCGTGCAGTGAAATTACCAGCTGTTGCCCTTGGATATGTTTGTGGTGGTAACAGGGATAATTTTAATGTGGTGAAAATTGTTTGACGGCTGTGAGACTGAAACTTGTGACTGGAATACTAGATACTGGATGGTTAATAATCTCATTTTCAAATAATCATAGGCGCCTGAAGTGAGGGTCCAAGGGGTCTATGGATTTCTCTTTAATATCTGAAGTTTAATTATTTATCTAATTTTTACTTTTACAACTTTATAGGGAAAATATTGCGATGGTGATATTTCTCGATCTTGAGATTTTGATAACTCTTCACGTTTTAGGCCCTATTAAAATCGGTTTGCTGTCTGTAAGTACGATAATTTAAAAAGGTGGTGAAATTTTAAATTTAAACCACAAGACCACAACTTTGATTGATTGATTGATATTTTTAAGTTCTTATATTTATTTTATAAACGATAATGTTTATCACAAAATATGTAATAACTAAAATGGACTCTAATTTTATCTAAAACCAAGTTAAGTTCAAACATTTTTCGACATTATTTTCAATTCAATTATTTTAATAATTTAAACAACCTGTATGTTATAAAACGTGTGAAACACAAAAATGATTAAAATCATAATATAAACTAAGTCAATTGATTTTCAAGAGTTATTGAAAATATGCCGAGTTTGGATAATAAAAGCTTTCGAATAAAAAATTCTAGTAAAAGTGTCAAAAATTATATTAAAGCGATTATCAATTGCCTTTACAATATTTCTTCAAATTTGGCTGAGTTTAGCATTAAATGAAAGCTCTCTAGTTCAGAATTTTAGGAAAAAATAAAGGATGACATTTCACCAAACGTCAATTTTATACAAATTATATCAAATTTACTAATTTTTTTTTTATCGAGAAATTACTATCATGGCTACAGAATTTTTAAAAATAAAATAAAGATGATTTTTTATCTATTAATACGATATATCTGAAATGAGTAGTGATCGGCGGCTTTACCGATAGATAGCATTGAATTCCGAACTTTGATTTCAAATAAAAATTTCGACCTACCCGAAAAATGTCGATGTTTATATACATAACATGTTTAGATAAAATTGAGAGTCAGAGATTGCTTGGACGATCGAAGGCAAATATTAAGTATATACTGAATCAAATGATTAAATATTCAGCGAATGTTTTAAGGGTTTGTGAGACGTAGCACTGATGTAAGTAAGCACGTATTTCATCTCTCGTCAAAAGAGCTCTCCTTGACAAATCCTTGATCCCTTTTACTCAGAGTAAATACTCATGACTACGACGTTCTTATTTAATATTTCAATTGCAACATCGCAGCTCCAGCTGCAGACTCTGGGGATCCACGAGCTCACGTTAACAGCAATACTAACAAAGCCACATTCGTGCGGTGGCTTTTACTTCGATCAAATTATATTTCAATTTCAGTTCCGCGTTCGCGACTTGGCACAATGCAACGCTTCGTAACGTTACGGTGGAACGCAACATTGCAGAATGGTTACGAGTACCTAACGTATTTGAACACTGGTGACATCGCTCCAAATTTGAATTTTATGTAAATACAACACTATGAGAAAAACGAATTAGGAAATGAAACTGTGCGGTTTACTTGAAACAAGTTTTTCAGATATGACACCTAATGATTTTTTTATAGAACGCAAAAGAATTCGGATACCAACTCAAGGGTAAACAAAATAAAATATACGTCGTTTTGAATTAATATTAAAAACTATTGTTGAATGGCCAGTTGCACTATTGTTACTTAAATTTGATGATGAATTAACAAATGGGCAATTAAATATTGTTGTCATTTGTTTTTTTTTAGCAGATCTTGTTAGGTGATATATTTCTTCGCATGAGTGCGGTTACCAGCCGTTAAATCTCGGCCTACAAAGATCTTAGTGAAGGGGGACCACAGGGATAGATTTAATTTAGTGAAAATTGTTTGTCATCTGTGGAAATCGAACCCGGATTCTCAAATCCACTGAATCACCTACCCCATAAACAATGATTAGTATCAAATTTAATATTAACATTGTGAATTATTTAAAATGAAGATCGTTCTTAAAAAGAAAGTCTGATGGTTATCGGGAAAAGTATTTTCTGCACTAGAAATAAATATAAATAACAACAAAGACAAAATTAATTGTCATTCAACACTTGGTGAAACAAGGTTTAATAAAAAATATGAAATAAACACTTGGCTATGTTTTTTTTTTAAATAAATATAATTTTCTAAACAGTGTTATAGAAAGTATAGGCTGCAACAGGTAATGGAATGGCAAATTCAATACTCGAAAACCGTAGTCCTTGCCTTCGGCTCGGACTACTTTTAGCCCTTATGAAATATATGCCATTCAATTATTTATTGTAGAATATATTATTTTATATTTGCGGTCGAGAATATTGACACGATTTAGGCCCGGTATCTCCAACTCTAGTTAAAGTTATTTAATCGTATAATAAAATTTAGTCGTAGGTTACAGTAATTTATGTGTACATATTCTAAACCTCAGTTAAAAGATTAAATGTGCTATTACAAGAATAAATTTATTCGGTCTGCCTGACAGCAAATACAAATTTATGCTTGAGTTAGAATTGAACAGTTGAACTTGTCAAATATGGACATTGATTTCGAGTATATATTTGAAGACGACGACGAGGGAATTGTTTATTATATTAAACTTGGGTATACTGTTAAAAACCAAGACCGAATAATTTTAATGTTAAATGAAAAATATTTTTTGGATTGTTTTCTTGAGCAAAAATTTTGGTGGTGTTGATTTTGTAGAAAATTATTCATTTTTTGGCGCAAAATACAGACAACTAAATACAATATTTTAAAATTAAATTATATAAAAACCTGAGACCTATAAAGTTATAGTCGAACCACATTTTGATTGGAAAGTTGGTCGTGGCTTAATTACTACACAGCTTATTATGTAGAGAATTCACCACACGTCACTGTCAACCAATGGGATCACGAATTTGTTTGAAAATGAACCAATGAAATATACATTTCGTCGGAAATTCATCGCTGGTGCAATTGATAACGGAAATACCACTGTTAATAATATCCTTGGTTACGAATAAAATAAATGATACTTTCAATATTTTCATAAACGTCAATTTTGAATATTAAATGTACACTAAAAAAATGTAGAATTTTCATCACTGTAATACCTAATTAATAATGTGCAAATAAATACCTAACTATTCTTGTTAATTAACTCTTGTTTGATAAATTATCAAGCCGAATACAACTCGTAGTATGAAAATTGACAGATAATATTTTGCTTCGCACTTGTTATGTTTCCATTTCCATAACAACTCATAATTTATGTCAAAATGTTTTCAGCAATTTTCATACTACTTGTTATATTATATATGAAAATACAAGATCCCATTTTTTGTCGATATTTTCTGTTCTTTTAATTTTTGGACGAAATATAAAACAAAATGTTTTTAGAGGTAAAAACTGCACCTAATGAACTTATTATAATTATTATTAACAATGGACAGTAAAATGTTTATTTTGAATCAAAATACAATAATAAATATAAAGTTTACATTCAATTAAATTTAATGAAATAAATTTCTTAATCTTGGTTTCCATATTTGTGGTAGCCATTTAAAAATAGCTTCTAAATGTTCATCTGTTACCCTGGATCTTGTTGGGCTTTTAGTGCACTTCATGAGTGAGAAGGTGTGTTCAAAAATATATGTGGAATTAAATATGACGAACATTTTCATCGTAAGTGTGCATAAATTTACACTTTTATTGTATAAATAGGTAAAATGTAATCAAAAATTCATACCATTAGTGTTATTTAAATGAACTTAACAAAAGAGATTTCAAGTCTTGTAGTGAAATATTATAAAACGAAGAAGCCAGTTACCATTTAAATTTTTATTTACAGAAAGAAGGTATTTATACATCTTTTACACGTAAAGCATAACTATAATTTTTATTAAATAGTTTATCAAACAAATACTTCTTGAAGTAGTATAAATAACGATTATCCTAATACTATATAAAAATCTAAATTTAAATGTTAATTTTCTGTTTTTGAATGATGTTAAAAGTAAAATGAAAGGGAAGTACTTCAAAATCATGTAATAACGTTTTTCCTTTCAATTTTTGACGACGGAAAAACTAAATTAAAATTTATACGATAACAATCTAAAAATACATTTTTAAGATGAATTGATGTGTCATAAACAGACGAAAAGTACCATAAGAAAATTTCAACAAATAATAAGCTTTAAAGAGAAATATAAATGAAATCCTAAATAACATTACTTTTTTGTAGAAATTGAGTTGACTATAAAACAAACATTTTAATATTTTTTCTTGCGTTTTCAGGTAATATGTGATTGCCTGTTATATTTCTGTAGGTATTTTAATAAAGAAATGATCATATGTTGTTTCAACTAACTTGAAAATTATTTAATTGGATTTGTTTCTGACGCAAGAAATATGCAACTTATTTTATTTCTGTCATTTATATTTTCAATATTTTTAAAGAAAAATACTGCATCCAAAAGTGGTAAAAAATGTAATTTTTTATATTTTTTAATTGAGAAATTTGATGGAGTTATATACGATTATTGCAGACCTATGTAGAATAATTAATTTATATTTAGGATATGTATTTAATAATAATAAATACTGTCAATATAGATTCATTTGGGCTATTTTATAGATTATTGAAAATATGCATATTTATATAATACTAATATAGTTTGGTTGAAGCCCGGATATTTACAATAAATAAACAATAATATTTTCAATTCAAAACAAAATTTTGAACAAAAATATTTAATTAATGAATAATAGAATATAAACAGAATTGTTAATTTGTATTACAAATTAAATAGTAAATTCAAATTTAGAGTAATTTAAAACAATATTTAATAATATGATAAAACTATCAACAGCACTCAACAGACAACAGTATATTAATTAAAATACAATAGGGCTTAATAACATTAAAATCAATAATTATTTTGCATTGTTTTTGCAAGTGAAACATTGAAACAATTTTATTAAAATTCCACTGGTTATGCTCATAACGCCATTACACAAAACTTTTAAAGAAACCAATTCATGTGATGTTACGACAAAATTCATTTCGTGTATAATAAAAATTTTATTGTCCTGCAATTGCACAATTGAATCGATTCGTATAACGAAGCAGCACAGCAATTACATGCATACATAAAATCTACGCTATGTCTCATAAATTCACGAATCCTTGAAAGACTAATTGAACATTATTTATTCGTTTGATTCATCCTGCAATTAATCTTATAAAAACATTCCTCTTTTGGCACACCATTTTCATTTCATCCACATTCATAGTTCCTTTCTTAGATGCTTTATTTCTCCCACTTGGAATGTTTGTAACTTTTGTTCACGTGACCAACCCTAAATCATATTCATTAATTTATTTCCAGGGCGTCTACACAATCTCACACCCTCAATACAGCTGTTTTATCAATCATTCATTCGACATTCAGTCTACATAACCAAACTATCTTCTGAATCTTGTTATCAGACACAAGAGATGGGCAAAAATGGCTTGACAGATAAATTTATCTGACCCTTCTGGCCTTCTGATTTAGAAGACTTTCTCAATCATCTCATTAAGAAATATCAATTGTTATAATTTTATTATTTATATTATAGTTCTTAAGTTGTTTGTGTTTATATATTTTATACCCTAATTCTATCTTAATACGACCAATATTTGTCTGACTTCGGAATCGATTCGAACTTGATGTTCTCATGTGTTTTGTTCCTAGAAAATGATCTAGTTAGATTTTATCTTCCAGAAAATTCATATAGTACGTCATTTTAAAAGAAAATTGAAGAGAAAATTCCTGAAAATTTCAATATTCAAAATATAGACACATGAATGTTTTTGAACAATGTAATTTGACCCATTAATTCAATTTAAATTAAAATCAACTCGATATCACAACTGTTTTCGAAATATGAGCGAAATTAAAAAAAAATTCGGGAGAAAATAGTTATTTTTGTATTTAGTGCGCAAAATGAGTGTATTTTGTTGCGCGTGAGAATGTTACTTTTAATCGAGAATTTTGCCCACGAAATACAAACAACATTTTATCCACAACTGTAAATAAAGAATAATACAATGATTATTGATTTATTTAAGTAAATTGAAGGAAAACAATCAACAATAATATTAATTTGATACTATTGATGTGTTGTAACTAATGAAACCTGACAACAAATAATTTGGAAGCGTGCGCGAGGTACTCATTTTGCGCACTAGAATACGAAACATGGGTATTTTGCGCACTAGGGTGCAAAATAATGCGCAAAATACGCGTTGTTATGGTAATGTAAATGATGACAAAATCACGTACTTCGCGTATTGATGTTAGTGAAAAAAATAAACATTTTTGACAGTTTTAGAAAAACTGTTTTTTTTAATATTTCCTATCTTTAAACTTCACATCTCTTGTTTTTTGAGCGAATTTTTGATTCTTCATATTCAATTGAAATAATGGGAAAATTTTGTATGCGATATTTAACCCTGGTAGATTTCAAATCATTTTTAATAATTTTTTGTTTGTGAAAACTACGCTCACAAGAAGCAACTGTTATTGGAAACGTTAGAAATACTTGTATACCCAAAGCAATATCAATGTTCGAGTAAGTATATTCTAGTGAGTCTTTATGTATTATATTTAATATGTCTAGTAGTATAGCTGTACTTACATTCGATATTAAAACAGTTTTAGGAAGGATTAATAGCCTTTTAAAATGATTATTTATTTATTCACTGACGTTTCGGCACCTGGATTGGACAATTTTCAAGACCAATCGACACGCTGTTTTAAATATTATTATTATTATCAGTTTAGATACATCGACAACAAGGTCATTAGTATCGTGGTAATTGTACATACATGTCATATATTATATTCTATTGTATATACTTATGTCTTTTAGATATTTTATTATATTTTTTTGTATTGTAGTGTTGTTAGACAATGCTTCTGCTATTCTATTTGGGATGGAGTGCTGTAGTCTTTTACTGGTGTATAGGTTAAAATCTATTTTTATTATCAAACTTCGTATTAATTGATGCTACAAAAACCTTTGCATGAATATGTGACTCTTCTAACCAAATGCTTTGAAAATGGCCAAATCCCGGTGCCGAAACATCAGTGAATAAATAAATAATCATTTCAAAAGTCTATTAATCGATAATTTTCGGCTCATACAAATTTCCAATTGATTCGATATTAAAGTTTTTGCTTGATTTTAGAAATATTCAGTATCAATGCAAAATTCAATAGAATCTCAGTCATCGCAATATTTTAGTGTTAAATCTGCAGCAGAATTTTTAAATATACTGTAGATACATTAACTAATGAAACGCTATTTCGGTCTGTGGGTACAGTCCAATTTGGAATATTTGGCGTCTTATTAATGTCATATATATTTAATTTTATAAATATTTTGTTTGTAAGAATATTTTTAAAATTATGATCAGAATGGCGCGTAGTGTCTGGACACCGCTTATTCCAGTTTTCCTCAAAGAGGGTATTAGGCAAGACGGCGGGAGACAGAGGGGCTTTATATATAACAGGAAAGTGGTTAGGCATGGCAGTTGGTGACGAAATATTAAAATATTAAATATTTTTTATTCATATCATGACTTATTAGGCACTTTATAAATATAACGGAGAACATATTTTTATGACCTAATTATGCAGTTAGTAACTATAACTTTATTTATGTGGTTGTACTTTTAGCGAGGAATCAATAAATTGCAATAAAAATGTTTATTTTATAATTTACACATTTATAATTTTTGGTGTAAACATTTATTTTAGTTATTTAGTTTCACTTTATACTGGTGACAGGTGTCGAAATGTATCGGAGTGATGTTCCGATTCGCAGTATTGTGGTAAATATTCCTCCGGTCCGTGAAATTATGATAAATGTTGTTTCGGTTCAGGAATTTTAAAATAATACTATTTTTATTCGAAAACAGGGCGACAAAATTGAATGACTGAAAATGATGTAAAACACATTTTCTTGGCCAAGTTGCTTTTTTAATTGTGACTGGACGTGAAATTTTTCATTTCAAGACTGCTACATATATGGACCAGACGGCGTTACTATTAAAAACTACCATCTCTGATCCAAAAAAGTTTGTGAAGGACTGGTTTATGTGGAAATTAAAATTTTTATATTTTTTTAAAATTATTTTTATTATATTAAAATATGTGAATAAAATTTTAAGTTCTATAGTGTATTCTGTAACGATGCTTATAATTCGAAAAGTTTTTCAACTATATTTAACACTAGAAACATTGTTAAACAGCAACATAATAGACAAAGACTTCACATGTGTTTGTGGTCTTGAAATATTTGGAACAATCGGAACTTTATTGTTATCTGAATTTTTATCTCAAAAATTGGTTGAATAATATATCAATATTGACAATTTTATGGTTAATAAATAATATCTAATAAATATGTAACACTTATTTGAAACTAAACAAGTCACATGCAGTAAACCATTCCAAGCATATGCAGTTTCCACGCGAGTCAATGGCGCATTGGTAATGTAACAAGATTGCCAAAATTGCATCTGCGATATTCGTATTCGTTTTTGAGCACAAATTCGTGATCAGATCGGCGTGAGATTAGGTTCCAGCTTCACGTTCTGCCGACAAAAACTCTTCAATCAGGTAGCAGCAGGCGACACGCCCGGAACAAGCGAATTGTGTCAAAAAATCGAAACTGCACAACATGACAGAAAAAACTGTAACTCAATGCTTTAGAAAAAGAAGAGTGGCACTATTGCAGCAGAGAGAGACCGAGAAAGCAAACTTTGTATTTCTGTTGTCGTTTAACTTAAATTATTTGAGAAGAACCTATAGTTCTTAAAGCGAGTCGAGTAATAACTAAATACATTAATAGTCGGATCAATGTAAAATAGTTATTTGTGTATGAATAAACGAGACAATTTTGGTGTGTCAAGTTAATTTTGCTCTCAATCGATTTCATGGGTTAAATTACATTGCTTTTAAATATCACATCACACAAACATTTTGAATAAAATAAATTTTCATTAATTTTCTTTCAAATGAACATACTATAGTTATTTGTGTATTAAGAGCGTAAAGTGATTCTTTGTTACTCGAACACGGTAATTGCAGCGCGAGCCGAAGGCGAGAGCTGCAATAGTGTAAGAGGAACAAAGACACTTTACGCTCGTGATACACACATAATTTTGTCTACGATTGCATCTTAAAATTATTAAAAAACGTACGCGTATTGAAAATAAATTCGTTCTTTTTAACTGTCAATATGACAAGTTTCTGTTTTGTTTGTATCCCTGGTAACTATTGAAATAAGCGCGCATTTAATATCTTTTTCGCGCGTTGCCATTGGTAACGCGCATTTAACATCTTTTTCGCGCGTTGCCATTGGAGACGCGCAAAAAAGATATTTTTCGATTGTTCCACAGAAAACGTCAACTTTACGATGAGAAATGAGAGCGTAATTGTCAACTTTTCATAACAATCGTAGAAAAACATGATTATGTTCATACTGTAGTATCACTTGTCCGTATACGTATGTTATTTCTTCATTCGGACAGTGTTTACTTAGTGCATTGATATAATGATAGGAATATTCTTCTTACGGACATTTGACTGCACATGATACTTTTACCACAATACAGGGCCGTCGATAGCATGGCATGCAAGGCGTGCACTGCTACAAGCGGGCAGTATCGCCAAACAAAAATTGTATAAAACACTGTTTTACTACTCGTGTAATGATTTTTTTTTCTGTTGACACACTTGTATGTACAAACTTGGGCGAACGTGAAATAGTTTCGCAAAATAAAATTAGAAGATATAACATGTTTAAAAACTTGAAAATTTTGTTAGGGCATAAAAGCATGGCTACATATGAGTTTAAATTATTTATTAGAAAATAGTATACTAATTAAGAATTAGACATTCTTGAACTTTATTGTTTTGGTTTTTCCGTAATAATAATTGTGAAATTTCAATAAGAATAGCTAATTTTCTATTCTATTATGTACGTTCAAAATTTCAATTACAATTTTAGTTTCTAAAATAAAATTGAGAATTTATGTTTGCGAAGTTTTTTTTATTGGATAAAAAATATGAAATTCTTAGTTCTATTTTTGTTAGGATTCACAGAAAAGAAAAAAAGTTTTCATAATTTCGAATAGAGAAAAAAAAATGATTTGGGTCTTTGTTAAGTTTTTTTGCGCAAAGAGGATGAAAATTCCGAAATCACATCAACATCGCGAACTCCTGAAGCATCTGAAGAGATTATGAGACACGAAGAGAAAATGATGGTAGATACATTGCTTAAAAATGAGTTTAAGTATGTTAAATGACCCTGGTTTGTGGACTCCAATATGAGCAACGATATAGTTAGAATTAAAGTTAACAAGCGATAATAATGTCGACCTATAGTTGTATACATACTATACTAGCAATATATTTTGGTACAATAAAGAATATGTGTTTGTTGTTTGATTGATATCCATGATTAAATTTGTCTAATAAAAATAATTTAAATAAATCAATGAAAATGTATGAAAATGTAAGTGATAAATTTTAAAATTTAGGGCGAGGATGAGAGGGCACCAACAGAATTATTGCACACGGGCGGCCGAATGTCTAGCGACAGGTCTGTCATAATGCATTAGACTATAAAAATGTTGGGTTATATGTTTTGCGGATAAATTATGACAATTAGTTACACTTTCATAGTTTTATTTAAATATAAAAACTAACATAAAACGACACATGGATGTTAATATAAATAAACTATTCTAAATTACAAAGTAACACGTGAAGCAAACACACAAACACACACATTCACTACAAATAAACAAAATATAAGTACAAAGGAAGTCCTAACACATACACATAGAACAGAGACAACAGTACACACATCACATGTGTCGTAGGAGACACAATACACGACGAACACATACAACACGACCACGAACGCTAACGTGTTTTCACAATGTTTCTGATTTTATTTATTTAATGTTTGCAGAGCTCCGAGACATAAAGTCTGTGCGGTCACGTCCAGGACGCCCCCGGCTGCCCCTGTGTCGGGTGTCGCCGTCCCTGCATGAACGTGTAAGTTATCATTCTGTCCACCATTAAATTATTCTACTATATTCCGCGGCGGCTGAGTTACGGCCAAATGCGGTGCTCACTGTTTTTCAACAAAATTCGGATTAAAAATGCGCGTCATTCATCACGTATGTACAGCGGCGCCGATATAACAGAAAAGAGGAGGAATGAAAACTGTTTATAGTAAATTAAATGGAGAAAATGTGTTGAGTATTATCATGTTGGAACAATTCCTCAGAAAACTGAGTTACTTTAGTATTATATTTTAACACAAAAATGACAATAATACACTTGTTTGTGTATAATACTTATTACTTATTTCACATTTTAATTCAGATTATTTTTTGAACAAATATGAATACAAGTATTTCTTTAAAATAGTAAAAGTGTCAAATGAGGTTAAAAAAATATATTTGTTGCCGAATATGAGATCATTATTTAAGCCAGATACGAGGTTAACTGAATTGATTTACAAAGATATTTTTCTATTACTATACTTTAATTTAATTACTAATATGTTTTATTTTACAATAAGTGGATTTTAAGGTACATCATACAACCGTTTTTACTGATTATTCACATGTAACTAAAATGTTTATTAAATCCCTGACATCTTTATATGACTTATATTTGGTTTGAACCTTTTTCCAGCTCTATTGTAGAAAAACCATTACTTTGTACATTGTATATTACACGTGAGTGAAATCCTCGAATCATTATATGCTCGTGAGAATTATCACACTCGCTTATAATGACTTATTTCACTCACTTTTAATATAATGTATTATTATCTTACAGTAGCAATGTTTTATGTATACGTATTATACAATCGTTTTCAGTGACTAAAATCAGATATTATTTACATGTGACTAAAATGTTTAAATCTATGACAACCATAAACAACTAATAATTTATACCAATTCAACAGCGTGGCAACATTAATATTTCACTTATATGACAGCATCTCCATTAAATTTTCTTTGAACACTTTTTACTAACTTTATTGTAGGGAAATAACCGCCACTGTTAGAGATAACGTTGTATATCACATGTGAGTGAAATATCATTATTATGCTCGTGAGAAATATCACATTCTCGCTTCCGCGTTTCTGCGTCAAATATCTTATTCGCGTGTAATAACTTATTTAACTCCATTATAACATAATGTACTATTATCTGTACTTTAATGACACTCATTAAAACATATTTTCTTTAAGATACCAGGTTTTGCCAGCATTTACTGTGTCCATAGCTTGTTAAATAAAATAAGAATAGTTTTTTTTTTAAACAATCAAGGGTGACATATATTCTAATAATATTCAATGTTGGATCTGGTTTTAGAAAAGAAGCTCGTGTTTAATGGCTATTAATACATTAATATGAAATTGTAGTCATTCATATGAGCTATTATTAACTCGTTGCATTTGAAAACATCACCATAGAATTCAACGCGTTGAAACATATATTTAATGCACATTTTTTTGTTAAAGAAGAAAAAGCTTTTTAGAGAAAAAATTAATAATGCCTGAAAATTGTTTACTAAACTACAAATTTAATATCGTTGATGAAATTTGATTTCTATAAATTTCTTTCTTAAACTAAGCTATAATTTAAAAATAATTTTTTTTTAATATTTTATTATTTTTATTGATTTAAATCAGTGGTAGATAATCTTTAATTCTTTGTAGGCAAAAGTAAAAGAATGAGAAATGAAATTCATTACACTAGGATTTTTCCATTTGTATCGTGTGGGAGTAATTTTTTACAACAATAGTTCAGTTCAGTTCTAAGAAATAGATTAATATGCTAATTAAAATATTATTGCATTTTAATTCGATTACAATAATCTATAACTCATATTGATTAATAAAAAATAATAAACTTAAATTTTACGTTAGCTTAAACCCGTCTTTAACATTTTAATCGATTTGGTAAATTTTTTATCTATATATATATATATATATATATATATATATACAACAAACAGCTTTTTTAACAAGTTACTGAAAAACTTCAATTCGCCGCACTTTCTGACCAGTTCGTCATATATGGCGTTGGCGAATGATTGCCTATCCCTGATTTAAACTAACGGAAAAATGTATTATGCTGCAAAACAAGACAAAAATTAAAAAAAAATTCTCGAGGCTATATCTTAGTACCATCTGTAACCTCAAAAATTAGGCAAAATGAAATATCTTCCAATTTAATAGAAAGAAATTGGTCAAATACTGCCTTGATTGTTTATTTATTAAGACAATTAATTAAGAAATAAAATCAAAAAGTAAAATAGACCTTCCGGGCAGTATTTACCATAAATATTTAACAAATGTATTGATATTTTTTGTGTGTGGTACGGTTAGGGATGCTGGAAACAGAACTAGAGAGTGAAATTTCTGTTCTAAATTCTCCTAAAGCAATAAAGATCAAAGAACACAGGAAATACCTCTGAAATACAAATCGGTGGGGTGTTAAATTGGTGACAATAGGAGATGAAACAAATATGTTGCTTTTGTGTTTGTCTGAGTGTGAATTTAACATTCTTTCTTATTTTATATGCTTTGCATATGTTAAGTGCGTGACCTAGTTTTACATTGTTGTTATTATTACGAGAAAAATGTACAAATAAATTTTTTTAGCCACTCTTCTAACATATCTTGAACATGTACCTCATATCTATTAGTATGTATTAAGTATAAAGATTATATGAATTGATAAATGTTTAACGAGGCTGATTATTAAATAAGATGATATTTTTAAAAAGGACGGAAGAATGTATTTCGATAATTAATAAATAACTTCTTCTCTATGTTTCCAATTTTGTGTCCGATAGACATAAAGTAATATCTACTTACTCAATATACAGGCTGTAACAAAATTGAAAGGTGTATTATATAGTATTGGACGCACTAATCATGAATCAAAAAGATTTATGTTGAAAAACGTTAAATTCGTTGAAAAATTAATGTAAACAAAACAAATTTGGGCCACTGGGTCTATAGCAGAGATTATCAAACTTATTTCTTTTACCGCCCCCTTTGAAAATCTATTATTTTTCAGCGCCCCAATTTTTTATACAATTTTATTATTATATAATTAATTTAGTTATAGTGTGCTATATATTTTTGTGTGTATACATTTTTACCAGTGAGAGCAATTAAAACGCAACTTTATAATATTAAAAATATATTTTAATCAAATTAAAAGAAACAATATAGATAGGAAATCAATTTTAGTTTTAAAACTAATCTAATGAGATGGATGAATTTGATGATTTTTAACAAGTTTGTCGATATCAGGTTCGATTTTATTCAAAAACAGTCGTAAGTCGCCGCGTTCTGTAACATGCAAACGATTTCTCTTTTTAGTAAGTAGCGTTGTCACAGCGCTAAATCCACGTTCACACAAATATGATCGACCACAATCCAGGGTACAACTGCGGGATTGACTTTTGTAGCCATTTTTTAATTTGATTTTTATTTCCTTGTTCGTTGTCAGTTCTATAAGTTCTTCATCCAGTTGGGGTGAGACTGCTATGTAGACATTTGAAAAAGGATCAAACATCCAGTCTGGTATTTCCAAATTCAAAATGTCTTGGAATCTTTCAATGAAATCACTGTGGAGATTTTCCAAATGTTGGCAGTAGACAAGCGAGCCATCGTTGTTGCAGGATATTGATAAATTTGAAAAATTATGGAACTCACATCTGCCGATATTCTTCTTGTGTAAGAGCAGCTTGGCTACGAAAGCAGCGACGACATTTTTTTGTTTTTATTAAGTTCAAGTCATCGCCTTGAAATTGGAGATTCATATCATTAAGCAATTTATAAAGGTATGCGATATTATTCTTTGCTGTGATGAGGTTGTCGCGCAATTCTGTGTCTTTGTTTCCCAAGAACTCTACGACAGAGTCAAACAGATTGTAAAATCGAGTCAGACATCATACAAGGCAGAAATATAAACTAATTATTGGTTATTGAGTAGTAGGTAGGTTTTAATTTTAGTGAATTTTAAAATATAAAGTAAATTAAATTACAAATCAACCATCGCCCCCCTAAACCAAGCCAACGCCCCTCATTTTTTCTGGACGTCTTAACGCCCTCCTCTGGGTCTCCAATGCCCACAAGGGGGCGTTATCGCCCACTTTGAGAAAGAATGGTCTATAGCTACTTTTATTGTAACTTTTTTTCACATAAACATAAGATAATAAGTAATTAGAAATGAAATAGGTATTGTATAATACACAAGTGGAACAAATATTTTTTTATTAATTTTGTCGGTTTATAATGGAAAAATTTAAGACTAAGAACTAACTAACAAAGAATTTAACCCATAAACCTTAATAAAAGAATCAAATCTATATACGTATTTCGAGAACTAAGTTCTCATCCTCAGTAGGAAATGGAAAAATCAAGATTACACGACTCGTGAACCAAGTCAGTTGGCAAGATATAATCCAATTTGCCCAAAAAGGGGACATACCTATTTATACTAAAACGAAGTAAAGAGCCGTGTCCAAGAAATTAATAAGCATAACGCTTAAGTCAACTGAAACTAATTACCTAGGAAATCAAACGATTTACTGTTAGGTATAGGACCCAGGTCCAGGTTAATCAACCGATGTTTAATTTTAAATATGTTTATACACTCAAACGCGTCTAACTATTTAATACTATTTACAGTCTTTAGTAATTTTAAATTATCGGAGTTAATATTATGATTATTATGAAAAATATGTTCTGCCACGGTCGATTTTTCCAGATTACCGTATTTAACGTAGTTTATATGTTCTTTAAATCTTGTTGTTACTTGCCTTTTAGTTTGTCCGATGTAAACATACAATCATTACTCTGTTTATCTTTGACAATAACGTAGTGAGATTTAAATAATTTAATTATTATGAATTACGCTTTTGACCATTTCATAATATATTATGTTTATATTTTCGTATCGATATGTGACAACCAGTGGCACTGAAAATGATATTATTTTGCAAACTACTGTTAATTTTATTACTTTCAACAAAATTCTTATTGATTCATAATCAGTGCGTTCAATACTATATTAATTGTTATTAATCTTTTGTTTATTACTCGACTTTGCCATCACTAAAATAAAAATGGATGGTGATGGAACAACTCCTAGAGCTATGAAAACAAATTATTTTTAGAAAAAAATCGATAAATATACTCAAAAGTATAAATAAACTGTAATTTCTACTTTTATAATTAATATTATGCTTTGTGGGTATGATATTGATTTTAAAATATATTTCATTACAATTCCCAGTCATTCAATTCGTGCTTCTGTATAGATAGCTTTACTGTAATCATTATAGATCGGTTTAATTAAAAAGTCCAAGTTTAAAACATGGTCCGCAGACGAGTTTTATATAGCACAAGGGCGATGAAAATTTTATAAAATTAATTATTTATGCAATTTTTTTTATTTGGCATCTTTTATAAATTAAAATTAAAAAAAAATCAATATTTTAAACCGAGCCAATGTAGTGCAATTTGTATATGAAATGTTGTGTTTAGTAACTGTTATTGACATTCATGCAATTGTTCGGATTTTGATGTTCTCATCTTGATAGATTCAGTATGTCATCCGCTACTACCAACCGTCTAAAACAAAATGTTGCGTATTGTAATGAACGCTCTTTCGATACGCAACTGGGTTTCGTAATGACTTTCTTATGAACGCAAAATAGAAAAAATAATTTAATTTTATTTCTTTATCTACGAGTATAATGTAATTTAAATTGTTAATTACTAGTACATTGTTTCTTTCTAAACTGATTTCTTACATTAGTTTCTGCTCGCCCGTTGAGGAGTACATTGCGAGAGTTCAAGTCGGTAAGGTTCAAGGCGTTGTGGATAGTCTTGAATTACTTTACAGTAGCGAGGTGAGATAGTTAATCTAGAACACGCATGAGATCGTATGATTGAGTTGTGTACTAGCGGTCTGTCCATTTTGTCTTCATGTTTGTTTAGCGGACTGTAATGGCTGCAGACAGTTCTGTAGTCCTCAACGGTAGTAACCGGAAGCCGTAGCGGCCACAGATGGCGGTGGTTCTCGGTAGCAGCGCTGTTCTGCTGTAACGGCCTGGCTGGCTTAAGTATCTTAGGGTAGCCAACGAGTAGTCTCATGAACTGTAGTGGCTACAAATAGTTCTATAGTTGCCAACGGCAACAGCCGGGAACTGTTGCGGTCTCAATTTTGTGGTAGCTCACGTAGCAGCGCTGTTATACTATAGTGAGTGTGTCCCGGGGTCTACTTAAAATATAAAAAATTCCTCTTGCCCCCTGATGGATCCGACACTGTTTTAGACAAATAATGCATGGTGTGAAGGTCAATCGCAATGGGTCGCAATGTATAATCAGCTATAGAAATATGGAAAAACATAGTCGGCATAATATGTAATATTGTGCAATACTGGCAATATGAAATTTTCATTTTGAATGTACTTCAAGGAATGGAGGAACAGCAATTGGGAAAGCAACTCAACTACTAGTAAGCCAGCCCTAAACTTTAACTGCATTTTGGAAAGTGTGGTAGAATCCCACGTAAAAAAAGTCACCCAACACTGATTTTACTTTGAAATAGGGGAGTCCTCTGGACTTTTTTTGTGTATCGTGGTGTCGGCTGATTTGCATTCCACTATGTCTTTCATTTAAGGTATAAGCAGGTCAGTCCAGCTCTTGCCAGAAACTGGGCGGAGTGTAGTGTATTGTCTTTATGTCTAAGGAGCATGGTCCAGCCTGGCGATTCTGTTCGGATATTGAATTATTATTATTCAATACTTAGCAGAATGTAAATAAACCAGGATTGACTCCAGGACCCGCCATGTATCTCTAACAGAACAGAACAGAATGGAGGTACAGTTTTGTTCTAGCTTCCCCGTTCCTTTATACTTATAAAACTGTAGAAGGTCTGAGATGACTATACATATTATAACCACTTTAACGATTAATAATTATGTCAATACTACGAATTATGTATTCAATATAAGTTTTATAAAAAAATAAAAAATGTGAAGGACGTCATAATCTTTCCATTGAACCTGTTCTTTGACGTTTTGGCAATTAGTATTTATATTACATTCTCATAGTTTTATCCAACTACGCACCATAACTGTCCTTGCAAATCATCAAATTCCCAAATATTCTAAATGACCTTAGTATAAACCATTTCCCGTTCCTCTCTGTTTCCTATCCACTGCTTCCCAGAATTCCAGGCTTAACAGAAATCGTATACCGTAGAACCTCCCTCGTGACGATACTGCGATATTGTGAAATTGATACGGCGCGTAACGTCATTCGCAGTGAAGGGGTGAATTTATTGTGCCCCTCTTCCGACGCCCATGTCCTCGCCGCTCACGAGAGAGTGTGATAAATATCGCGCGCGGCCAGTTTAGGATTAATTCAGTAATCAACGAGGTTTGATTTATGCGCATAGTTTAATCCTATCCTACACGGCTACAGCGAAAGCTGCAATACACACTATAATTTTCCATTGTTTTTCATGTCGTGAGCTAAATGCGATTCACTGGATCTGAATTCGAGAATTGCGATTGTGTTGATTTGTTTGGAATGAATAAAAGTTTCAAATTTGTTTCAATTTTTAGTTTTTTTGGACTGAAAACGGCTGTGTATATTAAATAAAAATTAAAAGAGTGTTATTTCAAGCTATGCAATATAATTATTTGCATTCTATTCAATTAGCCACTTGTCTAGGTTATAACAATTCCGAATTGAAATTTTAGTTTGTTAGTCCGGAAGAGTTATGTGAAGACATAATGTAAGAGTACTTAATTGTTCTTTTTTGTTTTTATTATAACCAAAAAAGTAAAAATAAGATTTGTTAAACGAAGTGACAATCCAGTCCTCCACTATTTTTTATTTAATTTTATATGAAACATCATTTAAATCGAAAATAATGTACAGTTTTAGAAAGTCTTAATTGTTATTTACTAAGCCGTAAATTATTTTTTTTTAATTGTGTCATCAGATTTAAGGCAATATGAATTTCAAACAGCGGAGCTCACATGTAATTGTAACATTTAAGGCAATATGAATTTCAAACAGCGGAGCTCACATGTAATTGTAACTTAAAGAGTGTATAGTATTGAATGAACTGATCAATAATAAAAAATAATTTTGTTAAAAATAGTAAAAATATTCTGAAACGAAAAAAGAAATAAAGTACGTTTTGTAGTGTTCATACGCGTAATTAATTATAATTAAATTAATTAAATCTTATTACGTTATTGCCAAATATTAACCGATAGAATAAATATCAAAATTATTTGCTTCATTTGTCTATTCCACAGTACCTATTTAATTTGTAATTTCATATTATCTAATGTTTATGTGTAAAAAAGTAATACTAAAAGTGGCCAAAATAGTTCATTTGTACAATTTTGATTATATAACTTTAAATTTTGTTACACATGTTTAGTTACAGCCTGTATAAGATCTACTTTATCATTTACAAAAATAGGTAAATATAGTTTAAATAACATTCATGGCAAATAATTAAAAATTTGCATGGATATCAGTTATTTCAGGAAGAAGAATAAATAAATAAATCTTTATTGACTAATAAGTCAAAGGCGAGGTTCAACCCAGGGCTGTTCTTCCACCTAACCTTAAATAATAAATAAACTATAAGATTATTCTAGTCAAAGTTTGATTACAACTAGTACGATTTTTTTATTTACACCATTAACACAAAATTATATATAAAATGACATATTTTCAACTATTTTTAAAAAGCCAAAAATGTAAATGCAACACTTTCATTAGTTTGACTTTTTTCACTATTTTTATTTATTTATCTCCTTACAATTTTGACATCTATCAGAATAATATTTAATTTTACAACACGTAATGAATTCTGTTGGTACCTGTCAAAATGTAGCTTGTTGAATCTTCTTGGTATTATTTACTAACCTTTATTTACAATTTTTGATTCTGCTTCATTTATTTGTTAACGGAAACGTAAATGTAAATACGTGAATAATCGAAACCGAAACGTAAACAAAGACTACTGGATCTTTGTTCAAATATATGTTTCATTTACGAAGAATTTCTTTTATTCATATTTTAAATTACGTCTTTGTTCTATATATTTTTACAGTATATAAATTTTTATCAATATAAAGCAGCAAAGAAACAGATACGGAGTATTTCAAAATTATAGAAAAAATTTAAAGGTATATACCGGGAGTTTTTCTTATCAGTAAACATAGGGATATATCCATTACCATAGTTACAGTTAAAAAGTTTGACAGCAATGCATTAGAGCGTTTATTTTAAAAGTAAACATAGGGAAAATAACATTTTCAGCAATGCATTGAAGTGTAATAGTCTATTATAATAAAAGAAACATTTTAAGTTTAAACAAATTAAATTAATTTTAATTACTTTAAATTACATTAGTTTAAATAGGAATTTAAATTTAATAACTGTTCAAAATTACCCCCAGTAAACAATAGCCTAAACGATTATAAAATGAATTTATAGCATTATTTATTTGCTCTGGAGGAATCTCATGCGATGCAACACTAATTCTACGTTTTAATTGTTCTACACTCATTCTACCACCACTATAAAATTTATTTTTTAAGTGGCCCCAAAGAAAAAAATCGTTTGGCGCAAGATCTGGTGACCTTGTAGGACACTCCATTTCTGCACCTCCTCCTATACGTCGTTGGGGGAATATCCGGTGCAGATAATTTCGTACATTTTGTTCGAACCACACTTCCTCAATATTTACTCAATATTACTCTCTTGTAACAACTCTAAATAATTTTCCCCATTTAAATTTTCATTTATATAAAAATGGCCCACTATTTGATCTTCTATTAACCCGGTTTGATTTCGAAAGAGGACAGTTTTATTACTTTGACAACTATAGATGGCAGCAATGTTATTTTCCCTATGTTTATAAACGCTCAAATGCATTGCTGTCAAACTTTATAACTGTAACTATGATAATGACATATCCCTATGTTTACTGATAAAAAAACTCCCGGTATTATTTGATTTTCCAAAATTCTCAAATATAATTGCACATTACATGAAGCAAACATATTTCATGCCACGGGATTTACAGGTTACAGTAATTAATAAAAATTAGTAAACAATAAACATTGAAAGAACTGATACACAACTAAATATTTTTTTTTATTCATTATTTTAACCTATCAATGACATGAAAAGAGTATTCTTCAAATAATGTGCAATTATATTTGTGAACTTCGGCAAAAATCTTTTTACGTTGTAAACACTACATCAAATAATATTCTTAAACTTTTTCACAATCATTTTGAAACAGACTGTATTCTTAACGAAAGATATATCATTAATAAATAATGTAAGTGAAAGTATAAAGTCCATATAATTGAAAGAGACAAAAAGTTAGGTATGTCATCATGCCCTATAAAGAAATTCAATAAAGTAATCCTCAAGTAATTTGGTATGGCGTATAAAATAGTAATTGATACGTTGGATGTTTTTATTTATATTGTATTAAATTTAAGATATTAATTATAACATGTGTTTATGAAATGTAGTAATATTAATGTAATTATTTTTAATTAATATGTATGTATTTATATTCAAGTCGTTTTATTAAATGTAATTATCAAATTTCATTAATTAATATTATTTGAAAATAAATATCATTATAATAATAATGCTGATAAGTTTGATTTATGAATGTAGAAATTCTTCTTATTTTATTTTCAATTTATTATAACTTTTAATTTTTAATTTTAAACTGCCATGTTGAACTTTCAAGAATGTGAATAATAAAATGGAATTGTGACAGTTGGTTTCAGCTGTTCTAACAAAAATAAATCGTAATTTTCTGTTATCGAGGAAGGAAGACATAAAATAGTCGTAATTTTTATAGCACCACTACATACTTAACGATATTTATAAACATCAAACAAATTTATCCTCAGCAAACTAAACGAGTTTAACATTAAAATCTCAGTAAAATACGAATGAAATAAATTAAATATTTCCAAACAATCAATAAAAAGTATAAATCATTGACTATATAGTCGAGTTTGTTGTAATTTATTAAACAAAGACTAACAGATTGTCAAACTGTATAAAGATTTAATAAGCAGGTGTATGTGACTATTAAAAAAAAGATAAAATACAATATTTCATATAAAATTATTGGTTTATTGACATAGAAAAACTGCGGAATAACACTGATTTATTTGTGTCTATAATTTAATTTACAAGTTTGAATTTATACAAAAGGTCAAACCAAATTTGATTTTAATAGTTTAAACAATTGATTTTTATTGCCAAAGCTATTTTATTGATTTCTAGATTTTATTCTAATTTTATGATATGTTTAAATTATACTTTAATTAAATATATACTGTGTGTTCCAGGCAAACTGTACTGTGAACAATTATATGGGAAATGAGTTTTCTTCTGTCATTAATTTAATTTTCTGATTATGTGAAAAAGTTGCGAATAACAGCTGTAGATAATTAAGTTCTGCATCTAAATCAATTAATAAATTTTATTTTACTTTCAATTTTAAAAACTGAAAATATTTACTTATTATATCATACAGTAAAACAAACAAATGTTTAACGTGTAACCTACATTACTATGCAAGGCCTAAAATGTCACTCAGGTTACCAAGAAAAAATGAGGAAAAACGTTTCAAAATTTTGCCACAAGAGGAGCTAATTTCGACGATTTTAATCTGCAGAACATTGATAGAATCTTTTTATATAAAAAGTTGAGTTATTCCAATTTATTTTGTTGATAGTGATAGTAAAAGAATATATATTTTTTTCTAATTTTTATATCTTTAATTTTACATACAATAATTATGTAAATGTAATCATTTTGTACAAAATTAATATTGCTTAAATTAAAGTAGAGAAAATCGCATCTTGCGGTTAAGTTTAGCATTCAGTATTTTTCCTATTTTTTATGACATACTAGGCCTTGCATAATAATGTACGAGATGATTTAACTGTCGAATTCATATTTTAAATTTGATTTTAGCAGTAACTAAAGAAAAAAAAATATCCATATGGACAGATTTACACAGAAATTCTCTACAACTTTTATTTTAAACTTGTTACTGTATAGTATTTAGTATTCAGGGAAATAATGGTAGTGAAATAATTATTTCCCTCCTTATTCGCCTATGGCGCAGGTTTTGTGTGATATCTTATATAATTTATATTGTTATTAGTATTAGTATTTATGTTTCAGTCAAATTAATGAATTTTTTATGAAAATTATCTAAACATTTTAATAATATTCTTTATTATTGTTACCCTTTAATTTCTAGTACACAACAATTAAAAAAATAAAAATTCTGGATATGTTTGTATCAAAACAAATTGTAATAATTGGTCTTCGTCTATAATATCCATTTGCTCGGATTTTTCAATATTTACTGGTTAATGGAAGTAGTTTCAAATCACTGATGTTGTATTGTAGATTGTTTGCAGTGTAGTTTCCCTAAAATGGTATTTTTATCAATTTTTACTTAAATTTTAAATATTTACACGATTTTTGTATAACATATGATACCAAATTTAAAATTTTGATTGTTTATGCTGCTCTTACGAATTTTAATATGTCAGATGACAAATGTAATTTTTTGATAAAATATTGTCTATAAATACACTGATGAATTTGAGAATGAGAAGAATGTTGTAAGTAGGATGAGTTCAAATAGTTTAGGCGTGTGGTAAATATGCTAATTGAAAGTTTGGTGAAAAAAGAAGTATCTTCCTAAAATTGAGAATGAAAGATTGCCGGACATAATGTTTTATGTATGTATTTAAGTAGTTGCTCTTTAAAACCTTAAGAATGGGATATCGTATTGGCGGAACAATTTGATCAATAAATTGTCGTATTCCTAATTCTTTGATTTCTATAAAGTTGCAAACATTCGTAGGCGGTCTCAAAGTTGTAAAATTTTCACACTCTGCTGCTCCTTTGATTCGCATCTTACGAACTGAATATCAATCTGCATAATATTTTAATATATGTGAATATAATTAAAGTTCAATTATTTAAATAGTTACTCACGCAAACGTCTTTTGGATACAAATCGACTAAAAGTTTACCCTTAAAAATTTAAATAATGGTGTTTGCTTTTCATTTTTTTCACTTCAAAGTATTTAGTCTTGTATGGCCGATTTGGTTCTTCATAGCAAATGAAAAATCGATCAATAATTACCATTGTCGATCTCTGCATTAATTTTAGATTCTTACGATAGGACCAGTGAGTAAATAGTTAAATACATAAATTAATATGAGCATAAAGTCAAAAATCATTATAATTTATAATCAAGAGAACATCCTCAGACTTGAATACGTTGTGAAATGCATAGTAGTAAGGGTAGAATAATCAAATTACATTCAATACATTCACTTTAATGTTATTTGAAGCTACTGGAACTTAGATGCCATTAGTATGAGTATTTTGATAGTTTTACATCAATTAAGCAGTTGTGGGGTAAACTATACCCCACTACATCGTTGAAGGGATAAACTGACTATATATCTTTCTGTTATTTCTTATATGTTTTATCCTCCTATAGTATTTCAAGTATTGAATTAATTTAATAATTTTTTTATATAACTGCTACTGTAATAATTTAAAAGATGTGTATTGTTTCTGAATATGTTTAAAACGTTTTCGCACGATCGTGTTTTAACGTACTTACAGACGTTGTTTATATACCATGTAAATTGCTATAGAAACGAGTAAAATAACAGTGCTGTTAGAAGTTATAACGTAATTAGTGCTGTCAGAGTTATAACTTAATTAGTGCGGTAAATAATAACACAATGAAACTAACCATTATAAAATTCGCAGGTATTAAAGAATCACAACCAATCTTCCAAGCTTCGTCTATTGCACAGTCCATAATACTGTCTCTAATTTATGAATTTTTCTATAAATGCCACTTTTCTAATAAAAGTAGTTTGTTTATTATAAAAATTTGATTCCTTATCAACGACATGCAATTATGTTGTTTATTGTGATTTTATAAAATTTTTGATTTTGATATTTGTTAAAAAAAAACTAAAAAATCGATCGTACGAAAAATAGTATGCAATATACGGTTATTAAGTGCTAATAACCGAATCTCGGAAAGTGAAAATATTTTTCCTCGATTCTGTTATATTGCACTTACCAAGCTTATATCACAATATACTATTTTCAATTTGTTTAATTTTTATTTGAATAAATCTGCAAAAAAATTATGCAAAATATATCAAACGGACTAAAAATAATATTGTTAGAATCCAGCGTCATCCAGCAACTTTTATTACTCGACCCTAAAACTTGTATTTTTAGTCCTAATGAAACAAATTATTATCAGTGGTTTATCTCTACTTGTCAGATGTACGAGAAACATTCGTTTACAAACGTATACTTTAATCATTCACATGCTCAAGAACAGGCCCGACGAGACGGGGGGTAGGGGGGGTAAAATACCCAGGGCCCGTGGAATTCAAAGGACCCGGATGTGATGCTATTTTATAAATTGCTTTTAATTTTCTACTATTTCACCAATTTTTTATATTCTTTACTAAAACATGTATAACGAAATGTCTGATACACGTTTTCAACAATTTATTACATTGTATAAAAATGACGAAATGCTTGATCAAGGGCCCCAGTTGCAAATTTTAAATAAATTTATACACTATTCAAAAGTACATTGTATACAACACACATAGGCAAAGGCTCTATACATTTGTGCGTAGTGCTGTTTTGGTATCCCCTGCATTTATCGAATATGCAACTAGATATTAGATAGTCATACAGTGAGCATACAATACACATCGCTGCACCAATTAACTCTTACCGAACTGTTACCATATTTTAGCCTCGATTTTAGTGTGCACAATAAATTTTAAATTTGAAGACTTCAGTACTACGAAGGAGTATTTATAACATACATATATGAAGGTAATTAATAATTCTTTTTAAATGAATATAAAGTTTCATAAAACATCTGGGGAAGGGAAGAAAACCAAGCAAAACCATACATATATTTATAAATATATTTTTTTTGTATCTTATATTTAATTAATAAATATTCAAAGTTAAAGGGGGCCCGAATTTTTTTTTCCCCGGGGCCCGCTTTTTCTCTCGGCGCCCCTGCTCAAGAATATGGGATAGCAACATTCTATCAATGCACAAACAGATATACTGTAGCATTTGTTTTTATTTTCTGATCTCAGTTAGAAATTGTTCCCATGATACTTATAAAATGATTGATTTATTTTACTTTGTTTTTAATGTTTCTCCTGTGCTATTTTCTGATTAGCATAGATTTTAACAAGATTAGACTTTTTCACATCGATTTTTCTTTTGTAAAATAATAGTTGTGTAAGATTTATGTAGTTTGGAAGGTATCTAATCACTTTTCTATACTTACCAGTTGTTTCATTGTTGTTTTCAGATGACTTTACCGAATCCGTCATAACTATATCATAATATGGTTGTTATGCAAACAAGTACGTTATAAGTAAAGCCCGGATATTTAGGCACTTAAAAATACCCAAATAAGCAGGCATATAGGCCGGTAATTACTTTAAAATAGGCGGGAATTTAGGCAACCTAAATGTAAATAATTTGTTTCAAAAAAAATAAACGAATCCTTTTTCTAATATTGTATCGTATCTACTCTTCGTTAGAAAAAAATAATAATTTTAAACAAAAATTAACGAAATCTGAAAAATAGTAATAAAATCATAATGTAGGGTTCTCATTTTATTACTCGTAACTATTATGCAAATTCAAATTATGTAGTATACTTTAATTCACAAAATATTAAGAGCAATTGCTCTATGAAATTTTCGGAAAGGGACTGTGTTCGGTCTGTCAGAACTTGCTTGTAAGCTGAAAACTTCGTTCGACATCACAAAATGTGACAGGAGAGTTCTTATATTTAGCCATATCGTCTAAAGTTACCTCAGCTCCATTGATTAATGGCAGACACAATTGAATTGCCACGTAAAATTTTGACTAAAAAACGTTGTTTTTTTTCGACATTTTAAATTCACACACAAAAACTTGATTCAAGTAAGTACTTTAAATATTATAGGTTAGGTTAAAACACTTTGTCGAGTGCTGAATTAGTCAACGAAGTAGATGATAGATGGCGCTGATAAACCTTGTCTGCTCAATAAAAGTTAGAATAGGTAACAAAAATAGGAAAAATAGGCTGTATAAGGTAAAATAGGCACAATAACCAAAATATAGAAAAAATAGGCTCCAAGGCACGAAAAAAAAACCTTCCATTACACGTAAACATATTATTATTTAATAGTAGTCACTTGAGAATAATATTTTTCAAATCAATAAACCTATTGTACATTTCCAATTCTTAATAAACTAACTTAGATCTCAGACAACCTGTTTTTCTTATACGGGCTGTTTCAAAATTATTGCAAACAAATTTATATTATTTGATGTACTGGTTACAACGCAAATAGAATGTTCCCAAAATTCGCAAAAAATAATTGCACATTACAGGTTATAGTAATAAATAAATATTAGTAAACATTAAAATTTATTTAATTTAACTAAAGTTGTGTAACAGTTCTGTCAATGTTTAATGATTAATAATTTTTATTCATTACTATAAACTATCAGTTCAGTAGTACAAAAATATTTGGTAATATACAATTATTTTTATGAATTTTGGACAATTTTTTTGCTTTGTCATCAGTTTATCAAATGATATGTACTCTTAATTTTTTTGCAGATAAATTAAAATATCCCATATATTAGTTTATGTTCTTGAAGGATAGGTAGTGTAAATAATCAAATTTAAAAAGGACAAATTATATCAGTAAAGTGTGATGAGGATAGCAATAGTAAAAATAAACTAGCTCGACTAAAATTAAAATTGAGAGCAAGTCGTAAAAACAAATGTTTTTGTTGACGACACGGGAGTTATCTATCTGAGCGATATAAATAATCTAGTATTTATTACTTTTTGAATTTCTGGCTGTCATTTTGAAAAATGAACCATGGAATGTTATTTTATGAATTTTTTTCTCGTTTTGCAATCAATTAGTTCGGTGTCACCTATTTCAAGTATTTTGAAATTTAATCAATAATTTTGCGCTGTATGTTTGAATAAATTTTAATTAATTTATATTATTATGTAAGTAATTGGTAAACAATTTATTTTATTAAATATATTTTCATTCATATTCCTTTTAATTTAATACCATATAAATACATAATGTAAATTTAATATGAAAATTATGATTAATATATTTACTTGACTCTGTTAGCGTTTGCAGTCCCATTATGTAATTATTTTTTTAATTACGTTACTCTTGTTGAATAAATGTATATAATACGTACTCAATATATTTTTGATAAAATTCAATAATTTTCAACAGTATATTTGTATGTTTTCTACATACATTATCTCTATCTACATAATTTTAACGCTAAACTTTTTTATATTTATTTCATATTGTATTACTCGCCGGTGAAAACACAACTTTATTTATTTAATTGTTTTTATATATGAAATTTAAGCTGAGCTTAAATAATCTAAAAAATCGGCATCATGAAATTCAACCAACTTTTCCGATCTGTATATAGAATATTTCACAACTTATGGCACTTATTTTAACCCCATATGTACTCAATGTACTGATTATGAAACATATTTTTCTTTCAAATTTCACGCACTTTACATAAAGTAAACATTTTTAGTGCCACTGGTTAATAATAATAATATTTGTTATAGAAAAACGACCCAGATTTTGACGATTCCAGTTCTGACACCAGTTCTGTTTAATTTGATTAATTTTATTATTTATAATATTTATTTACATTTACTATACACTATATTGTGTATATATGAACATGAGTTAGATCTATATTTGATATTTCGTGATTTAGTGATTTTTATGTTGTTGACTGTGTCAATGTCAAGTTGTGAGTTGGATGTGTTTAATGTGTACGAATGTGACGACTTGAGTTGAATGTTTTGAAACAAATTGAGTTGAATGGTTTGAATCTTACGATTTTGGAATGAGTTAAATGAAATAAAGGAATATGAAATAAACGAGGTAAGGAGGTGGTTTATTTCTGAAATTGGATTATGACTCTTGTCTACATATACGATATTGGCCATATTACGTAGTTTATTTTGTTGTTGGATGTTTATATACATTTTATGTGGAGGGATTAGGGTTCTATTTTGTTTTAGACGATAGGAATGTAATAATTAGTCCTTAGTACAGTTTTACATAAATATCAGAAAATATGAGAAGTACAGAACTTAGAAATACCTGGGAAAATGATAATAGTAATATAATAATTATAATAATGATATAAATAAAATAAGAGTTATGGAGCTGTTCCACAATATATTAAGCATTAAATTATAATTATAAACACAACAATAGTCCATGTATTCATTACACAGCATCAAATAAATGTCTATTAGTGGTGTTATAATTATAGTTTTATTATTATTATATAAGAAATAACTCTCAATCCAGTGCCACTAAAAATGTTCACTTCATGTAAAGTGTAATTAATCATACCAATTTTAATAAAGTTAAATTAAGAACTGTAATCGAACCATAATTTGCTATAGCCTTAGTTACTGATATTTTATTTACTGTGATGTATAATAGAAAATGAATTCAAATTCTAGTACAATAGATCTAAGACATTAGAGTTTAAAGTAGAATCCAAACCACTTGAATACAGTTATACACTCTTGTTTTTTCAAACCAGAAGGTGAGATTTGAAGCCTTGACACAACAATACCATTACGATGGGGCTATAAGCCAGATTTGATTCTTTTCATTAACATTTTTTGGAATAGCAAAATAACACTTTTGTATCTCAAATTGTGCAACAATTTATTTACAATTTGTCAAAAAAGTGGTAAATTTTGTTCATGATGTTTCAAGATTAGAATCCCAAAATAAGTGAAAGAAATTGCATTAACTGTAAAGGAATTAATTAATTAGATATAATAACTATTATATGAACGTTAAACAGTATCATAAATCAATTAGTTACGGTGCAATCGAACATTAACATTATTATATTTTCTAAAAAATGTGGCAATTTATATATCTAATTTAACGAACATCGTAACGTGGTAATATTTAGTAACATCTTTAAATCCCAATGGTGATTTTCACTTAAAAAATACTTTGCAAATCATAAATTATTTTAATTTATTCTTCCTTCAGTTTAGTGGCCACTGCAGTTGCAGTTGCAGTTGCATCATTTGGTCGCCAGACGCTGCCATAATAACTGATTCACATTGCTGAGTGTTACATCGATAACATTTTAGTGACAGCTTTATTGCAATATCACCGCTGGTGGTCCAGTGGAACTATGCTGCTAGTCTCCAACAATCCATGCAAACAAGAGCACGGATGAACTGAGCGGACGGATGGATGTTATTATCTGGCCGATATCTTCATTCGGACGATTGATGTCGGCGTATATTTTATGTATACGTGCGCTGTCGTCGTTGTGAACTCTATTTGTTCGGTTTCTTATTGTGGTTTCACGTTTCGGATATTTGGAAGGGAGCCAATTAGGTAGGGGGTTGTTATTTTGTGCTGGATAAGAATTTTTAGTATCGAAGAATGTGTTTATTTTGGTATAAACTACATACTATTATGTACGAAACAGTAAAAATTTTCACGGAAAAGTATGAATGCCTCGGAATTTTAACCCGAAACATTTCGCTGTTCAGTCAAACGTTCTATCGCTGACTGGAAACATTGCGTCAAATATAAAATACGTCTGTTATTTTTTAACGCTAGTAAAAATTTGTATCGCATGAAAATACATAGCAATTGTAATTTTCTTGTTTTATTTAGCTTCATTTATTCTCATTAGACATAAATTTTAACGAGTATTCAAATTAACGGATTCAAGCACAGAATACGCCCACCTATTATTTAATTTGATTATTATATAATATATATTTCTTCAAGTTTATTTTAACGTGAAACATTGGATTTGACATATTCAGCGTTACAAACTTGATAGCAATGTATCAGAGCGTTTATTTTAAAATGAAACATAGGCTGAACTATTATATTGGATGATTATAAGAAATTCAAATAAACAATTATTATAATAAATTTTTAAAAATCTCTCCATTCACTGCCCTAGTTGGCTATAATTTTATTTCATAACATTAGGTATTTAGGCAATTGTAATATTTTTAGACACGTTTTCAGTATGAATTTTCTTCTAAATTAAAAATTTCGGCTGTGTATAATTAGGATTTTTAAAATATCAAGAAAAAATCTAATGGTGCTAGATCAGGTGATCTAGCATGTAATTCTATTTTTCCATTTTTCGCTTTTATAAAATTAAACATTTAATTCAACTGCATACATTATTTACAGGTAGTAAATCGTTAAGAATACTACACTATAACAAATACAAATGCGAATTTGATAACTTTAAAATAAATAATCTAATTAATTGGATTCAAATTTTACGTTAAAATAAACTTACGGTATCGATCGATCGGAGATTAAAATGAAACTCTTATCACCGAAACCTACTCCAGGACAAGAAGCAAGAAGAGTCCGATACAACTTGGAGAAACTAGCAAACCCTAGAACATTAGAAGCCTTTAAAACTCACCTGTATACAGAACTCTCACAAATACCGCCTCCAACCCCAACAACCCAGGGGACACCTGGGAAATAGCACAAAACATCTTAATGAAAGTAGCAGAGCAAGACTTAGGAATAAGACAAGTCAAGAGGAAACCATGGATATCGGATGATACATGGGCCTTAATAGAGAAAAAAAATAAGTGGAAAAACGAAATGAACAATACTGAGAACCAGGAAGAAAGACGAGAATTCGAAATAAAATATAGAGAAACCAACAAGTTGATCAAGAAATCTGCCAGGAAAGACAAGTGTATGAGAATTGAATCTCTAGCACAATTAGCGCAGACTGCTGCAGAAATAGGAAACCACAAAACACTCTACAATATCACCAAGCAGCTGTCAAATAGAAATTACGCAAATAATAACACAAACATTCGCAACAAAAACAACATTGTACTTTCCATCCCCGCTCAAGAAATAAAAAGGTGGCACGAGCACTTCAACAAAGTACTAAATCCGCAAGCTCAACCGAACGAACTTAAGGCACGCAATGAACTGAATCTAGTCAACCCCATCTCCCCAAGGAAAATTAGAGAAATCAAAGTTACCCCTCCTAATAAGGCAGAAATTAAAACGGTCATCCTTAATTTTTAAAACCATAAAACACCGGGGCCCGACAACATCCCAGCTGAACTGCTCAAAGTAGAGACGAACATCATGAGTGACTTTCTCCTACCAGTAATTACAGAAGCCTGGAACACAGAGAACATCCCAGGCTCGTGAAAAAATGGGCTAATCATAAAACTACCCAAGAAGGGCGATCTAAGCAACTGTAGTAACTAGCGAGACATCACATTACTAAACACCATCAACAAAATAATGGCGCAGATTATACTGTCTAGAATCTCTGACGTCATAGATCCCACACTCCGCCCTAACCAGGCGGGATTCAGTCCAACCAGGTCCTGCATCGACCAAGTCAACACATTAAGAATCATTGTTGAACAGTCAATAGAATGGAGATCTCCACTCTACATGGTCTTCATAGACTTCAAGCGCGCGTTTGACAGTCTCCAACAAGAATAAATCTGGAGAATCCTAAGAAGGAAAGGAATCCCTGAGAAGCTGGTTAGACTCATAATGAAACTATACCAAGATGCCTCGTGCAAAATCCTGCACAAAGGGAAGAAGAGTAACTCAATTCCCGTTCGCGCTGGCGTGAAACAGGGCTGTTTACTCTCCCCGCTACTTTTCAACGTGGTTTTGGACTCAGTGTTTTTAGACTCAACAACAGATCAACACGGAATAGCCTGGGATCTAGTTAAACAACTAGAAGACCTCGACTACGCTGACGACATATGCTTGCTATCCCATACACACAACGACATACAACTTAAAATAAACAAGCTCGTCTTGAACGCCAGAAAGGCGGGACTCGAAATCAATATCAACAAAACCAAAACAATGCGCATCAACACCAACTACCATCTTCCGCTAAAATGAAACGATTGCAACATCGAGGATGTAACTGAATTCACCTATCTAGGGAGCGTAATATCAGTAGACGGAGGAGCCGACCGGAATGTGGACGAAAGAATAAAGAAAGCAAGACAAGCTTTCGGACTGCTGTACAAAACATGGAGATCCTCCTACATTTCGGACAAAACCAAAATAAGATTATTCAATTCCAATGTTAAATCAATCCTACTATATGGTTGCGAAACCTGAAAAAGTGATAAAAAACATATCTCATAAACTACAGGTCTTTCTGAACTCCTGTTTATAAAGAATGCTACAAATCTTCTGGCCAAATGTAATATCAAATGCGGACCTATGGAACTACTGCAACCAGCAACCAGTCGAACAACAAATCAAGGCCAGAAAATGGAATTGGATAGGACACACCTTACGCTGTCCCGTATCCTCCTTTGCAAAGTATGCATTAGAATGGAATACTCATGGATCAAGAAAAAGAGGCCGACCAGCTATCATCTGGAGACGCACAGCCTGGAAGGAAACTTTGAAATAAGGAAAAACGTGGAGAGAAATCAAAGCCCTAGCCTTGAACCGAACCCAATGGAAGAGTTTCGTTGAGGCCCTATGCTTCTCCTGAGGAGCGAAAGGAGCTTATATATATATATCGATCATTTCATCTTTGTTGTTTATATTTTCAATTGTATCTCAAAAGAACATAAACGTATTTCTTTTATTGTTGCGTTATCATGGTTCTAGAACAGATGTAATTATCAAGTCATTTGACATAAGCTATGCAGGATAAGTAATTCAAAGTATTTTTTTAGGTATGCTACCTAACTTTAGAGAAAAAAAATATATACACAAGTTTATACAGAAAGAAAAGGGGCATAGTTATGTGATTGGTAAAATAAAATTATTAAAGAGATATATCGAGGGGAATTAAAGTTATAGTTTCTTAAATGCAAAGGAGTACTTTTTAATTGGAGTGGATATCCCGAAATATTCCCTTTTAACGATGTTGCTTGTTTCTATAGTTAAAATTAAAATTAAGGACACAAAGTTCGAAAAACATCAACATCTTTAACAAAGAAAATAAAACATGTAGATTGTAAAAACAAAAGAAGTTATTGTTTGTTTTCTTGATTAATGTTTTTTGAATTTTGTGTCCTTAATTTTAGATATAGGAACATGAAACATCGTTGAAAAGGGAGAATTATGGGCTATCCATTCCAATTATTAAAGTACCCCTTTCCATATAAGAAAATATAACTTTAACTCCTCTCTCCTTCGCCACATCCCTCTAATAATTTTATTTTACCAACCATACAATTATGACCTCCTTCTCACAGTATAAACCAGTGTATTTATTTTTTTCTAAAGTTATTAGTTAGCCAGCAAAACTGACTGGTTGGTTTAAAACGTCACTCTTTAGATATATTTCACATAAATTCTAAATATTTATTTATTTATTTGTGCTATTCTGTGCAACAGCAACTTAATCTAAATTTCACCGAGCCGTAGTGTGATAGTTTATATAATTTTAGATTCAGTAAGATTTGAACTCGGGATCTCCGGATTCGAATTCTATAATTATACCCTCACCAGCATACTGCTAGATAATATTAAGTTAATAAATATTAAATTGTTTGCTAAATTTTTGCGCTGATGCTACAGCAGGATAAACCTAAAATGCTAGACTTACTTTTAGTTAAACACATAAAATTATCATATGTCATATTGTTAAATTTATGTATCTCTATATTTTGTACGTCACTGTAATAATTGACAGTAGTAATAGTGATATTAATATTTGTCTAGCATCTATTTATAACGTTATTAAGCATTCATAAGCTGTGAGATTTCTCCCTATTCCTCATCAAAGCATCAAACATAGAAACATATCACTCACATTACAATGTCAGAAACACTGAATCCAAACGTCATAAAGACATTGATAATCTGGGTTAAAAATAATTTAATTTATCTTTATTTGTTCGTCCATCTAATTCATTCCCTGTGTTTAATATCATCTGAGGCCACAATTACTTATCACTAGATAATAAAACTTACTTACGTGAGTATTTTCACCATCCACATAGTCACACTTTGAAGTCCGTCCTTTGTTATTCCCTCCAAAGCAAAAATAAACCAACAACCAGCTAAAACAAAACTTCTTTGTTGCCTTGGGCCGAGAGAAGCTCACATCGGGTGTTACCTACGTTTGTAAATAAATAAGCTCGTATGTATGGATTATCTCCTCGCTTTGAACTATTTACCAAACAATCGCAAACAGTGGTCAGTGCAGACTGGGATTACATTTCCAAGGAGGACGAAAAAGAGAGCCCAGCAGCTGCCGCGTTTATTAAATTCAAATTGCATGCAGAGTTGTGTTGTGCTGGTGCGTCCACCGCAAGCAAAACGAAGATATAGACGCGGAGTGGAAACAGTACTGAGATTTACATGTGGACTAAATGCGGAAATACTATCTTCAATGACGTTTTTCTGTATTAATTCAAATTGAATTTTATGACAGTAAATTTTTTTCTCTAACAGATTAGATTTAGGGTACCTAATAGTAATAAAATCGGCAAAAAGTTACTTCAGCACGAAATTATTAACTAAGCTGAATTTATAATAAAGTACTCGTAATATTAGAGGTAATAAAATTGAGTAAAGTAAGAAGTAATCGAACTTGGTAATTTATTCTAAACGCAGTTATTACCATTAACCAATCAAATGATATGATAGGATTTCGGCATCTCTTCTGAGATTCAACCTCGAGATTTCCGGATACGAATGATGTAATGCTATTCAGACTGCACTGTACTACCGGATTAAATGTTTAATTTTGTCGTTTTTAAATGTAGCAGAAAATAATTAATATATTATTATAATTCTATCGGGGAATAAGTATGTTGTATAACTAGTAGTAAAATTAATATACTGCAACCGCCGATGCTTAATATATTTAAATTTATTTTGACAGTTTTATGTATCCATAAATACGTTGATTCAGGGGCGTTCCAACCCAGGGTTCTTGGGGTTCCCAGAACCCGGGCGCCAGCATAAAAGGGCGGCAGACGGCAAAAAGTTAAAATAAATATGAGTATATTAAAAGAACACAAATACTGCGTCTTAATATTATTTGTAAAATAAATAAAGTAATTAAATGAATACCAAATGTAGGTACTTACTATCATACTAAGGCCTTTAATTACAAAAGATCGCGAAATAATGTGATTAATGTTTGAAATATAAAGTTAACTGTCAAGAATTCTTAATATTCACAACAAATCTTGACGGTTATAGTGACAGCTTCTGTTTCTGTGACAAAGCTGTCACAAAAAATTATAATTAGTAGGCGATTTTCTCGAACTATTTTCATTAATTTCTCTAATTTGTGGCATTAAAATGAAGTAATCTGTATGAAATAATGTGTGTGGATAGGTCTAGTATGGTCATGTGCAATATTATACCATAATTTTTTACCGGACACTTTTTATTTACAAAAAACCTTTTTTCCCATGTTATTTCCCTATGCCAACCTTTACGTGGAACGCGCGGTATAGTTATGAGTATTTAAGTATTTTTATTGTAAATTTAATTTACATGTATCGATATGTTATTTTGTTATTTGTATAATTGTTTGTGCTATTATGTGCAATTGTAAAATGTAAACTATATAGTTTTAATTAGGTTTAGGTATATTAGAATGTACCTATGTGGTGAACTAATTTCTTTTTTTTTTATTTTTATTTAATTTTATGAGAAACTATATAATAAAATATTTATTTAAAAAATAATTATTTTTCTAGACAAACAATGTTCTATTATTCTACGCTAAGGTGAATAACATATTATTTGTCTTGAGTTTGCTTATTGCTCTAAATCTACACGCAAGTTTCGCATAGTACGGCGTGTCGGCTTACTGCTTTAATCTTTCTGTATAGTAGAGCATAAAATTCCACGTATTTTGAGTACCATATCGCATTTTTGTGCTCCAAAATTTTCGCCTGCGGCGCACGACTCGGGGCGCCACATTCTGCTTCAGAACCCAGGCGCCAAGTACCCCAGATACGCCCCTGCGTTGATTAAATGTCTGCATTACATACGCGAAATGGTCGTATAAGAAGTAATTCCTAAACTGTTATTTTTTGTTGTATAAAAACGACTAGCGTCTCGTGCATTTTATAATAATGCAATCAATGACAAATAAGTAGTAGGTAATAATAAAATTGTGTCGTCCATTATATATTTTAAAAATACAAGGATTATTATTAGTTTCAAAGTTTAATACAGAAATATATTTTATAAATATATTTAACTCCTATCTTATCCTATCTTAATCTTTACGACGAAACATTCTTCATGTAATCATTATAGAAACTACTTTTAGCTCAACATATATAGCGCAATATTTCTAGTATAGAATGCTACATGTTCGTCAATGTTCGGTATACTGTAGATATGGGCTTTAAAAGCATTGGAAGTTCTTACCTGCAAGTATTGTAAAACAAAGTAAGATTGTAATAGACCATATGCCAGTGAACGCATTTGATTGGCGGTGCGGTAGACAACAGCAAATACATTTGTGTATTTCTGTTTGCTTTCAAGTTTAGATACTCAAGCTCTAAATAAATAATTATAAATAAGTATAATACAAATATATTGAAAACTTAAAATAAAACTTTTAAAATACAAAGGCAAGTACTGTTTACCTTGCTTCCATGCTAAAAATGTAACTGATTTGTTGTTGTTTAGCAGTGATTAAACGTACTAGAATAATATATTTTGCGGATCAAAAACACATTGAAAAAGTGGCATTTTTCATCTACTCAGATAAAAAAATAGTAGTTGTAACACTTAGGAAAAGTGAACTTCTCAGACTCTTATGGTTGCAGAACTGAGCTAACAATTGTCATCATCTTCCAATAATATATAAATTTTCCTACTAATTATACAATATACTCGTATTATTCCATTTTGCATAGCATTATAACAGTTATATATCTGCTATTACATACTCATATAATAATTAATATTCGTGTAATTTTACAAAACAACTCATGTTTTAATGAAATACTATATTAATACGCACAACAATATATCACTGTACCACAACAACTTATTAACCATCTTACATGTAAATCTCACTTTGAAACTTCTCCATCATAAACACCGCACGAGGCCGACGCCATTCCAACGCCATACCGACGCCGGCTGCGGCGCCTGCCGTTGAAACAAATTTAATCCCTCGTGGAAAGTTACGCAAGTCGAGGCAACGGCTCAGTAGCCCTTGCTACCTGCGGCTAAAGACGTTAGACACGCTCTTGGCCCGTCACGCGCGATTATTGATGGGTGTCAGCATGGATGGTGTCTTCACGGCCGTGAAGGGTAGAGGGACGAGGAATAAGCGTGCCAAACGGATTTATCAAGTAACCCTCGGACCAACGTCCGACATGAGCTGATGTCGGGTATTGTTACATGGTTATACTAGGGGTTGAATGATAGAACGGTAAGGGATGATATGAGGGTCATTTACAGGCATTTTTGTGGGGAGTATTATCATGGGATTTATGAGTTGGGGAATATGTCAGTTATGGAGATTTTTTATAGTGATATGATATATTTATTAGTATATTTTACATACTCCAAAGGAATACAGAATTTTGTAGACCTGACTGTACAGTTACATGGCTGTATTAGTGTAGGTAATGTTAACAAATATTTTTTTTTTTAATTTTTCACACATCCAAGTCCTAAATAATATCTGTGAGACAGAGAAGTTTTCCTTGTTTTCTATCTATTTATTTCCTTTTACTTGTAAGTCCAAAATTGGTGTTTCGCGCAACTGACTCCTCATTTCACATGCGCTCTAACTCGCCATCTTGCACAGGGCAATCACGACATGTGTAAAGTGTAGTTTATATTTCTGCATTAGTTCAATCATAAATGTACAAACAACAGGGATTGAAATAATCACAAAAAAAAAACAGAAACTTATTGAAAATTCAAATAAATGCACACACGAAATTAGGGTTTTGTATTAATTAATTTGTCCGTCAGTACGGTGGTGTGGATAGCGATACCGAATTCGAATCTCACTCAAGCTAAAAATTATATAAACTACTACACTGCGGCTCGGTGAGTGCGGACCCTGTACTGTAATTGGGATTCAGATCTTGTTGTACAGCGTAACATAAATAAATAAATAAATAAACATGTGGTCCTTGAAAACTTCAAGTTTTGTCAAAGTTATCCACCGTCTCTTAAAGGTTGGGAAACACTGCCTTAGAGAATGTAAGAATACTGTGAAGGATTAAGTTTATTTTTAAGGACCGAGAATACAATGCAATGGAGGTGATTCTCGAATCTGAATTCTCCTAAATACTATAAATGTGTATGACAATATAAATAGACTGCAAATACTTAACTATTGACTTCAAGAACTGAGAACACAGTCTAAGAAATAATTTTGCCACTCACTGATTATTACGATATTCTTATATTATATTTAACTGTTCTAGCAGCTCTTATAATTAACGAAAAAACATTGAAAAAGAATAAAACCATTGCAGGATCTCTAAAATATTTGTTTCTGGTGCTAGTTTCTGCTTCTTGATGCATGTCAGTTCCTATCAGAAGCTAACCGCTCAGCATTGAGCATTTACCACCGTTTGCTACATCACATCATATTTAACAAGCACGGTTGATTTACTCTAACTAACTAATTTAGAGACACAGTTTGAATAATGTGTCAAACTGTTAGACCTACGTCAGCGCCTCGCGCGGGAACACTGGTACACTGTGGCGTGTGTGCTAGTCAAGTTGCTAGTACCAAGCTAAGCTACTCATGTTTATTAAATTGATATCATGGTGCAATTTGCAAATATGTCAAACGGAAAGCAGTAACTTGGATGGTAAACAAACTGAATCTGATAATCTAATCGCTGACAAATTCCTTGCACAAATTTAGGAACATTATTTGTTCATTATAATAATATGATTAATGAAAAAATTTAAACTTTAGAAATTATAACATTTTTTCACTTTTAAATAATTGTTATTCACGTTATATTTTGTATGATTTTATTCAATATTCGGTGAATGTTTATCATATAAAATTGTTCTGAGATGACTCAATTGCATCGTAATGAATATAATAACGAATATTTTGTTCGATGAAAATGGAATATATTTGAACAACAAATAAATCTTATAGTTGTGATATCAGCAAATGAAAATAGCTATTATGGATATACTTTAAAAAAAAAAAATGTAAATACAGACAGAACAGTAGTGAAATATTTTGGTAAGCACTTCTCTCTTCCCTCGTCCTAAAAAAATATTGAGAAAAATATATACAATCTAAACAATAAAAAATATTTTGTCCAGTGAAAAAAATAAATTTTTATGATCTATTGTTATTATTGTTCTTAACGATAAAATAAATAAATATATAACTACGCCTTTTACCCATTACTGGATGTGGCACTCTGCTGTAATAGAATTATTGAACAAAAATCTGAAAACACAATGTTTTACAACATTTGTTTGTAAAGTATCTGTTTTCAAATAACTTTAAACTTGATTATGAAATGTCAATAATTAAATCTAATTGCTAAATTTAAGATTTATTTGAAATATTTTTGTTGTAAATAATTTAGGAACTTTTGCACAAGGAAAAACTAATTTTCCATGTTAAACGCATATGGCCTGTTTTTTAATTGAAATCCTGTATGTAGTAGCGAACACGCTTCTGTTAGAAGGAAAAGGAACTCGATTGTCAAGGGGCCCCAAGTTAAAACACTTTAATATATATTTATAAATATGCTATATAATATTCTTTTTATTTTTATTAGATCGCATAAGTTTGAGGAGTTGAGTAGGTTTTACTTATATCTAATAAAGAATAACCTCATAAAAAAAGTGCATATGATCAAAATGACTCCGAAAATAGATTTTGGCGATCTCAGAAACCTCTGGGTAACGCGTAATATTTTGGTATTATTTAAATTCATTTATGGCGATTCTTACTTTTTAAAAATTTTAGAGTTCTATTATTGTGCCAAATTTCATTTAAATCGGTGAGTGACAGTTGGGTAGTGCCATGGAACTAAACTGAGATTTTTCTCTTGTTGCCAGTAATTACTGGAAGAAAGTGTATTTTAGTTACGTTGTTAAGGGACGAAAAGTAAAATATTTCAATCATTCTTCTATGAACAAGTATTTTCTTAAATACTGTTGTTGTTCAAAAAATAGTATATAAATATACCTCGTAAGAGACATTAACCGAAAGTAGAATTTTCTTCCCTTTTTTATTTATTATTGATATTATATATATAGTTGCTACGAACAAAAACATTTTAGGAATTAGCGAATATTATATTTTGGGAGGTGATATTGCAATATCGTCAAAAATCATCGCACCAGGCAATATTGACCGTTTCTATTTACGTAAAACGGAGCAGAACTAAATCTTCCCGTGTCATTGCAATACATCTTCGGCTCAAAACAGGGTCCGTCCTCCCTGGCCGGCGTTTATTTGCGTACAATTCACCCAGGCTGAGTCAACAGTCCTCGCTGGGTCGCGGGGTTATTTAGTGAGGCCAGACGAGCCCCGAGCCCTCAGCCCTAAGCCCAACTAGTTCAATAATCAGCATGTTATCCCTTGTCCTTCCCGTACTGGATGCTATATAGTGCTGCCATATTGTTTATTGAACGATTGTAGCATAGCGAGAGCGAAGCTTGGCCTTCGTCTTCGGATGTTTGCAAATTGATATGATTCTGTGACGATGGTAATATCAGTGAAATTGATGTTGGGGAATTAATTATCTGATGTATATGATGCGATGTATGTGTGGAGAATACTATGTTATGATTAAGATTCATCTACCAACAAATAATGTATTTACAGATGCTGTTCTACTTGTTTCACTAAGATGTTTTGTCATTATTTGTAAGTTCATTGACTCTGACGATAAGATTAAATAATTAGTTATATATATATATATATATATATATATGACAGAGTTCTAAACGAAGAATACAACTTAGATTTAGGTGGATGCTCTTTTCAACGGATTTGAACTATTTAAAAAAATCTAAGTATGACATGATGACGACCGAAACAACTTAATTTTTTAAAATATTGCCAAGTATAAGCAAAGACAACTGGGCAGAAAAGTTGTGTCTTTTTAAACTGCCAATCTCTCGTTATTTCCGATTTTATATAAAATATATCATTTGGGGTAGCATGAACCCTTGAAAAACTCACTGAATTTTTATACTTCAGATTGCTATCCTAGCATAGCAATATCAATTCATCCAAATTCATAATTCCTATGTTGTGTACGCAATCTCCTAACTTCAATATCATCGACAGTTAAATAAACTTTAAAACATTTGTTCTAGTTTCATGACAACTTTAAACTTAATTTTCACATTCATGAAATGTGTAGATTAATGCAGAATATATTACTAAAGCCCGGATTTTTAGGCAATTGCCTAGATTCAAATTTTAATATACTTCAGGCAATTTCGTTTTTCTATACATAGGTAACATGTTTACGTGTAATGGAAAGTTTTTTTTTCGTGCCTTAGAGCCTATTTTTCCTATATTTTGGTTTTTGTGCCTATTTTACCTTATACAGCTTATTTTGCCTATTTTTGTTGCCTATTTCAACTTTTATTGAGCAGACATCTATCTATCTATCATCTATTTCGTTGACTAATTCAATACTCGGCTAAGTGTTTCAACCTAGCCTATAATATTTAAAGTACTCACTTTGTTTTTATGTGTGAATTTAAAATCTCGAAAGGCAAAACGCGTTTTAGTCAAAATTTTATGTGGCAATTCAATTGTGCCTTTGCCATTATAAGAACGCCCCGGTCACATTTTGTGATGTCGAACGAAGTTTTCAACTAACAAGCAAGTTCTGACTGACCGAAGAAGTATACTACATAGTTTGAATTTGTATAATAGTTAATTAAATCTGAACCCTAAATTATTATTTTATTATTAATTTTCAGATTGCGTTAATTTTTGTTTAAAATGATTATTTTTTTCTAATGAAGAGTAGATACGAGTTAAGAAGTTAAGAATTTTTTTTTAATGAAACTATTTATATATAGGCTGCCTAGAATACCGCCTATTTTAGAGTAATTACCAGCCTATATGCCTGCTTATTTAGGTGTTTTTAAGTGCCTAAATATCCGGGCTTTATATATTACTTTACAACTTTTATTTGAAACATTTTAAGATATGGCATTTTTTCGTAGAGTAAGATACATATAATAAATAGCTCTACTTTCAGTTAACGATGCAAATAACCTACAATATTTAGAAAGACTTTAGTTTAACCATTTTGCCATTTAAGACACTATCTTCTAGTTCATTTCATCATATCTTCTTGGCATGCCACGACTGGAGGAGCTCGATGCTCGCTGCCGAGCTCTTTCTCGACACCACAGCCTCCTGGGACCCTGTGCTGTGCCTGTGTTACATTCCCTAACTTCATTCGCACCACGCGGCGTCTGGTGTCTGCTCCCTCCGCTTGGGACGCAACTGTGCTAAGGCTCAACTGCGGAATGTGTTTTTCGGTAACAAGGTTACTAGGTTGATGGAGACTTTGTGTTAAACTTGTGTTTTGTATTAAACTGGGAAGTGGATTTTAAAATTTATATTGTCATGATATGGTGACTGTAATTATGTATGAAATAATTAAATATTCAGTATTTAAATTTCTAAAGAAGATATTTGTGGTAGAAAGTGAACAATTGTCAATAGCAACGAACTAAAAAATTATTTTTTTTGTAAATTGATAATGAAAATTTGTTTCTTAAAGAAAACTCGTATAGCAAGTTAAACATTTTTCAACTATTTTACAAATTGTGAAAAAAAATGTATAAGTAATGGATACAAATAAATAGTACAATCTCATTGCTTTAATTTTTCAGTATTTATCGTGGTGATCATTTAAAATTTGACAACAGGCTATCGAAATATTGACATCTGTCGAAATGACTTCCAACTTCTATGTTTAAAAAATAAATATTGTGTACAATATGTCATTAAAGCATTTTATTGATAAACTCTAGCTCCGGCGTGATACATTAAATTTCAAATACATGAAAAAAAAGTATTTTCCTTCGACAGATTTGCGGAAAGTAATTATTTTCTGCAGTCAAGTGTCAATTGTGTGACATAATTGTTTTTGGTTGTCGTAAATAAATAAAAAAAACAACAAATGTATCTGCTACAAACTTTGATATATTATATAAGAAAATACAAAAATCTAAAAATTTAATTATTTGTTAGTGTAAAATGCAAAATAGTAGTAGTACTTGGGAAAATACTATGTAATACACTTGTTGAAAGGCCATTCGAATACTTGCAAATGGAAAATGCTTTTCAATGATACCTTTTTTAACACTTGAATGAAATATACAACTCTTTCTTTACTTGTTATATAAAAAAAATATTGCAAACAACAAGCGTGAATGTTTTTTTAACATATTTTGTTTTTTATTTGTTTGCCAACAAACAATTTTCACCAATTTAAATCTACCCCTGTGGCTCTCCCTTCACTAATATCTTTGCTGGCCGTGATTTGACGACTGGTAACCGCATTTCACGCGAAGAAATATATTACTTATCGAGATCTGCTTAGGCAGAGTGCCACACCCAGTAATGGGTAAAAGGCTTGATGATATATTTATTTATTTATTTTTATTTTTATTGTTTTCCTAGTTACCTATATTCCAAATGTTAGCGTTTATAGGAGTAATGATATAAAGAATTCTTATTTTTTAAATGAATTACAAAAAAATCGACTAATTGCTGCCGTCGCTACGCCCCTGCTGCAATCTACCATTGGTCATTTAACAAATAATATTACTTATTAAATGTCTTGGTCTGCAAACAGCTACATTTAAGTTTCAACCTGTGGTATATAATTAAATATTGCACTCTCGTGATGTAAAATCTCACTGACTGCGACTTACGTACTTTTTACCGACGCATACTCGTATTAAAATCTCTAAAGTAGCGAAGGAAACAATGGAAGCAGACAACTAATTTACTATATTAATTGTGTTCGTGTTCTGAAAATACAGAAAATATGGAAGTTATTCTCAAAACAAAGTGACGTCTACAATAATAAAGTTTACGCAGGGTTCAACTTGAAGATTGCTTCAATATTAAAGTGCATTGTATGTAGGTATATAGTACACGTGTTCTACACGGTTATCATATGAGTGACAAAGTTTACGTTTCTCGCGCCTTGAAGGCTCCAAGTACTTGTTGTGGTTTGTGACTTCACTGTGAATAAATTTGAGTAAAATATGTAAAACTTCCTCGAGACATATGCAGCGCGAAGCGGCTGAACCCGCATCGTGTGTCGTGTGTGACGCGTGAACTAACCCAACATCACCGTGATGCTTCTGCTTCTGTTTGCAGCAGAATGATTTTCAACGCAAATTGCACGATTTTATTTTACTGGATTTGATAGCATGTTTGTGCGGAATAACATATCCCATCCGTAATATGAAATGAAATGTACATTTGTCATGTCAGGGACATTTTACATAATTATATTATTTTGAAATTGAAACAATTTGTATGCTACACTTTATTTCCAACATGTGTGAACATTATTTATTTGAGTATTTCGCTGTTTCTGACCGAGAATATTTTAGAGAAAAATGCTTCAAATAAAAGTACTCGGTCTTTTTTTATTATTTGAAACAAAACGCTTCGAAGAAAAATACAAAAAAGGTTATTTTTTATATTAAAACAGAAATATTGATTTATTATGATTTATTGGTTTTCATGCATTCGTAATTGTAATATATATGCAACGACTGCTATAAACTATATATCTATTCCAATTTCAGTGGTACGAATGTTACAATGTTGCACTGAAAGAATTGAATTCTGTAAGTTACCACTATTACTGCGATTAAAGTAACACGTAGCATATGCGTCTATGCAACTTTATAATTTACCTGCAGTGATTTTCGAATGTCAAACATATACAATTCAACGATATTTGTGGCTGGTAGCGTAGTCTTCTTGGTGAGAATGTCATTACTGCCGATTTATTTTAGTCAAAAATTGTATTTCGGATGACTTGAGATACCATTTTATGGAAAATGGTTTCTAGTTCCAACTGAGTTTTACACTCCTGAAGTAGACTATGCATTCAATTTGCTTGTATTTAATATAGACTACACGAAATTATAGAATATAAATACAAAAGTTTATCTATTATAATGTGTAAGATAAATATAACTATTATTTCTTACAATAATTTCTTAGCGTAGGGAATAATTTTCCGCGGTTGTGATTGGCTGATCGCCGTATCGCATTTACGATGTAACACAAAGTACAGGTAACTACAAGTGACATTTATTTGTATTGTTCTGTTTGTGTCATTTCATTGTCAGTCAGTACATCGTTTTTATGGGTTTTCTCAATTTTGTAATTTCTTTATAATAATTTTTTATTGTGTAAATCAATATATTATGGAGTTACGATTAGATAAACTATAGTAAATATTATAAAATTCACAAATTATAGCAATCTTAGCATATTTGAATTTAGAAAACAATATGTATTTTAATTTTAAAATATTGTTTCCATTTAAAAAATCATAAGATTATGTTCTTTTTCAAAATTTGCCCATACGCTACTAATTAGGTGTTATCAATAAAGTGTATGTTTTTTATTTGAATTTGTTTGATATTCAACCATTTACGAATTAACCCGAATGAAATAATCGACTAAAATCATCTAGCGACCTATGGTCATTTTTGAGTACACAAAAATACACTTGACATAGTGCCTCCAAATATGCATAAACAGTCCCATCTAACCGAATTCTTAGTTCTTATAATTTAGAAAATAGCAATGGTGGTCGCCCGAAATTAAAATGCCCCGTTTAACAAGTTCTGTAAAAACAGCGCCATAAGTGATTAATGTGGAAAATAAGTTTCTTATAACTTAAAGCAGAGATTCTGCTATTGTAATTTTTATAGTGAATAAAATCATTCGATTAAATGTTGTAAATGAATAAATTTTGCATCTAAATATTGTTTCGGTTCGCGGTATTATGGTAAATGTTGTCCTATTTAGTGAAATTATTAAAATTATTGTTCGGGTTCTTGAAAAACATTGCATTGTACCATTTTGTACATCTAAAAAAATAAGACAGTATTTAAAATTTATGTTATAATTATATTAAAACATCGCGACAAAAAAGAAAATATTTGAAACCTACAGCGAAAATAATTTTCAAATTGAAACGCTTTTTGTTTTGGTCATGTAATTTTATGAACCACGCCATAATTTTGGATTGGGTTCGTGAAACTTTTCTTTTCCAGTCCTGGCTATAATTGGGTTTGTAACCATATTCAACTATAAAATTATTAAATTACGAGTAAGCATTATATTATCTCATAATAATAATAAAAACTACAATATATTTTGAATTTGAAATTAATTGTGTGTTTCATGTGTCGTCAAACTGTCTTAGCAATCAGATAATCAGAGGGATATTCAACTATTAAGAGATGGTGTTGTTCACGATATGTCAAACTTGAGACAAAGGTACATTTTCAATTGACCTCCATAAACTTACTATTGCTGTCACTTGTATTTATTTGTATTTATTTTATTTTGTGTTTGTTAGTAATGTTTTTTTTATGAATTTATATAGAATATAGTTCTGTGTTGCTGTTAGTTGAAATTTTACATTAGTATAAGTTTCATTTCACATTTTGGTACAAATTTAAATATACGAGTATAGTTCATAGGTTTTTTAACAGTGTAGGTTTTTTTAGTAGAAATTATTATTTTTTAGTATAGTACTTAATTATAATTGTATTGGCTTCCTAATTGTAAGTGTTAGTTCTATTATAATTAATTTTTATGTATTTTTTAAGTACTTAGGTTAGTAACAAACTGTACCTTTAACGTAGTTCTAATTTACGCTATGAGTGCATTCTTATTTTAAAATCCCAATGCTCATAGTTGAACATTATACTTTTCTATCCGCGTAAGTCAATGTTTCTTGTCTACTTGCCACTTATAAGTCACAGAGACGGTGCATAAGCCTTCTTGTAATTTTAATTAGTTTTTTTTGTAAAGTATAAATAATTAGTCGATTTATAAAATACAATTTCTTGTATTTCTTGTCTAGAATCATATACAGGGTGTTATATTTTAATAGACCCAGCAAATATCTCGCTTATTTATCAACTTAGCAATTTCTTTCATATAACATGATTTATACAGCAACATGTAAGCTATTTGATGACGGATGTACATTCATGATATCACTTCCGGTTTATTAGTAATTTATATCAACTTTGAAATTTCAAATGGAACATACTATATTTTTTTACAAATTTGAAAAGTGCATAAAATTTCCTTTACAATCATGTAAAATAATCCATATGTTACATTATTAAAAAGTAAAATGGCGGGCACTTTATTATACACCAAATCGGAAATAGAATAGTGAGCCATGACTGTGGCTTGAAATAAAACAATTAACTAAAACAATTACAATTATTATTATTAAACAAAATAATATTTTTTTGTCATAATAATACAGAAAATAAGAATAAGTAACACTTAATAACAACAAAATGATTTTATAACAAAGAGACATTTTGAATATTTGTTATAAAATCATTTTATTGTTATTAGGTGTTACTTATTCTTATTTTCTGTATTATTATGACAAAAAAATATTATTTCGTTTAATAATAATAATTATAATTGTTTTAGTTAATTGTTTTATTTCAAGCCACAGTCATGGCTCACTATTCTCTTTCCGATTTGGTGTATAATAAAGTGCCCGCCATTTTACTTTTTAATAATGTAACATATGGATTATTTTACTTGATTGTAAAGGAAATTTGATGCACTTTTCAAATTTGTAAAAAATATAGTATGTTCCATTTGAAATTTCAAAGTTGATATAAATTACTAATAAACCGGAAGTGATATCATGAATGTAAATCCGTCATCAAATAGCTTACATGTTGCTGTATAAATCATGTTATATGAAAGAAATTGCTAAGTTGATAAATAAGCGAGATATTTGCTGGGTCTATTAAAATATAACACCCTGTATAAGAAAAATCTAAATTTGATAACATTAAAGTTTAGTTTACAATATTTATCTGATGTTTTATGGTTCTTAAAACCGTAATGATTTTCCAAGACAAAATATCTAACGATTAATTTATTATGAAGATAATTATCAATACATATCTTGATGTTAAACACAAAATACGGTAACTAAATATAACTTTATCAGCAAACTTTTTACTCTGCCAACGAAAATATATACCCATCCATCCTTAACATCATCATCAGCTGCTGCCACAAACTTGATTGAAATCTGACAATGTTCCACTTTACGCAGATCTAATTTATGTTGCGCGGTTTAAAGTACTAAATACTTGGTAATTAAGAAGTTGACGAATACTTTTAGGCAGAAGTTGTGCTGGGCAGAGCACTAAACCCTCAACACGGAACTTGAAATTGTAAATTTATAACTATGGCGGAAAGTTTCGTGCGTGAATGTGCGTGCGTGCAGTGCTGCCACGCTGCGGCGGATGCCGGAGTTAGAGAGAGGAAGGTGGGATTGCAAGTCGTGACCTACGCGTCCCAAGGGATGTATTAAGGGTTATTACGAATTATCTAAGGGATATTGATGATAATTTATTTGATATTCATGTTTTAGTTATGAATTGTATGATTTCTTAATAAGAAAAATTTTTAAAGTAGATTTTGTGACAAATTGGCTCTTTATACTCGTAAGAAGAGAGAAGTTGAGAAGTAGTTTGAAACTTTTTCTTGGATATTATGTTGTAGGATGTACTTCTTTGATATCATTTCTTTTTATAGGAACGTATTGCGGTAATTTATAAATTTATACGATGAATATAAGAGAAACAGTTTATATAGAAACGATATTTTGCTCTACTTTTAAGTTTGATTTCTATTTGTGAAACTTATCAATTCTTTATTTATTGTTTGTCTTTGTTGAAACAAGTTGTATTTAAAATATTAAAGGTAATAACCTCTAAAAAAATTTAAAATATCAGTTCAAAGTTCTTCATAATTACAGCAATAAAAAAATGGAACATAACGTTTGTTCATTTCATACATAAATAAAATAATGATGTACGAATGTGGATTGTAACGAAAATTAATTGGACCATAAAAGGTCAATTCCTGTGAATTTTAATTGTAACGAAATAAATACACCATATATATTTTTTCATTTTCTGTGTATTAACTCGGAAAAAGTGCAGGAGATCTTAATTTTTGTACAGATGTTCTGCATAGGTTGCTTGATAACATATAAAAAGTCCTCAACGATCCGACTTCTATCTTGAAAAATGGCGGTCATCTAACAATATTCATAAGTTCAAAATAACGACTTGTATGAATTTATAGTCAGTAAGTAAGTTATGAATACAATTTTCAATAGGTTAGGATCAATAACTTTTTGTATATGTAATTTTATGCTAATGCTACAAGTTTAAATGTAAAAATGGATTGCTTCGTAATTTTCCGCATCAGTCATACATTATTTTGGTGTATTTAAGATCTCTTAGTTTATATGTTTATAGTTTAATGTGTGAGCCGCGTGAGCGTAGCCAAAAATGTATATCAAGTATATTTATGTAAACCTATACAACCTGGAATTGTGGAATATAAAAGAAGCAATGTAGAACATACCACCAGGATTTGAACCTGAGACCTATGAACTAGAACTGTGCACTGCGTAATTTGCGTCGGCGGCAGTGAATATCTGAAAAAATGCCAGCGGTATCAGCATTTTTAATATTTTTATCGGCAGCGACGGCGCGCCGGTCTGAATATATTTTTAAAAAGACAAAAAATATGTAAATACAGAAATTGAAAGAACATACATACGTAACATCACGCTATATAAATGGGGTGGCACGAACCCTTGACTCTTTCACAGAACATCCATTAACAGATTCATAAAATAATAAAATCAGTCCACATCAACATTCTCATCTTGACACACGATACAAAAATAAGGTTGTTATTTGACCATTAAATATCAAGTGTCATTTAAATAAAAAACAAACTGACACAAAATTTTATAGATGCGTGAGCATTCTTGCGCTTTGTATAATGGGACAGTTGCTTAGCAAGCCATTTCAATTGTATATAGATGTGCAAACTAGAATTGAATAAATTGAAATACCCAAAAATGACAGCTTGTTTTATTAACTGTTCAACACCGTTTCGGTTCGAATTAAAGGCGGTGACGTAGCGGTGCGCAATATTAATTTTTTTGGTTTAGGTGAGCACAGGTCTACTATGAATTTCGGTCAAATATTTTTAACCAACTGAGCTAAGGTCTTCATATTATTTCAATTTTTCTGTCTATTTGTGATATGTGTCAAAGCATCTATCCTATAAATGCTTCACTAAAAGATTTGACAAAGAGTCATCTGCAACGACATTGTTATTTAAAAATAATGTCTGGTAGCAGAAGCTCCGTTTTTGCCTGTTTTAAGAGCAGTGTTTTTAGGTATTTTAGCCATCTCTAATATGTTAAAACACCCAAAAACAGAGCTTGTGCTACCAGCCAATATTACCAATAGTTCAATTGAAAAAGAAAAAACTTTTAGGAATTTTTTTCACAAACAATGCTCATTAATATGATCATCGTGTGGCAGTATCGGCCAGAACTATTAGTAAGTACAGGACATCACACAAAATAACAAAAAATATTTAAACATTATTATAAAAAACATTACGTATGTTCTGATTGCTGAAACGTCTTGCATCAGCGAATGTTCTAGGTTTTGGTGACTGAATGAATATTAATGATCGAAATCGGTAGCTTGATTTAAATTTTAAAAATCGTAGAATCGTGTGAATAAGACATCACGAAAAAAACTATCATAAACAGTTTTTTCTTCCCAAATCAATTATTCATCTTCACAGTTGGATGAAATTTAATTTTCAGAATATTACCAATTGAATTAGTATCTTTAGTATGGCCGAGCGTGTTAAGCCACATCTATTAACATACTGTGACGTCACCCGAACCAAGGTTCGTCAGTTCGAATCCGCCTGTCGACAAGGTGTGATTTGTCGTAAAAATATAAAAATACAGTTACATGTATTTCTCACACTCGGGCGCTATAAGCTAGTCACTTATACGCCTTAAATAATGTAGCATTTGACTACGAAAACCGGCAGTACGGCAGTGTAAAAACTGCGACTCGGTGTGTCCGGTAGGCCCAGGCCCGATTTGGGCTGTAGTGCCATCAGAAGAAAAAGTATGTCTCAGGTTCAATCTTGGCGGTATCTCAATTTGTCTTTGTATAATTTGTGAAGTATTTACTTTAAATTAAATAAATATATCAACACGCTTTATACCCATTACTGGGTGTAGCTCTGCCGTAGCAGACCTCAGTAAGTGATATATTTATGAGTGTGAAGTGCGGTTACCAGTCGTCGTATCACAGCCCCAAAAGATGTTAGTTAATTTAGTAAATATTGCGTGTCGACTGTGAGAGTCGAACCTGGGTTCTCAAATCCACTTGATACCATTGACCCAGCTATTCCTTTTGAAAGATACTAATTAAATTTAGAATTCTTACATTCTTTCCTGCTTCATTTCTTAATGTGCATGGGCACTTAATATAAAAATGAAATAATACTGAATTATATTTGACCCATTACGTAAACTACTATTTTACTGAATGGGCCGTAATACTTCACCATACTAGAATGTGAAAAAATGAGAGTAAGATTCTTTGTACTCACCAACAACCATCATGTGCTGAGACACCACCTTGGTGGAGAACGAGGGCGCGTCAGTCGTGACCTCGCAGCTGAAGTTCCCTGACAGACTGAAGCCCACGTTCCTCAGAACTACTTGGCTTGCGTTTGATATGCTTACCTGTAAACACACGCACACATCAACATCACAGCATCAGAGCCCGCGAACGGTGAACTTTACATATTAACTTACTATAACAAATATATCATGAGATACCTGTCTCTGTCATTAGGGGAGGTTGGTGGATGTCTCTCTCTAGTAAGATAATTATCTAGCTTAACTGTTACAGTTACGGTGATACAGGGTAAATTATTGAACAGTTACTAAATTTTATCGATTGACTTTGACTAAGTTTTAGACATATTCATATTTACGAACTTTGATAATATAAATAATGACCAAAATTTGCTGAGTCTATCTCAAATTTAGATTGTTTATTATATTTAAATCTTAATATGGCAATTTCATATAGAGCCACATATTCCATAAGGCTGAGTGCCTATAGCCTAGAGCGGCAAATTTCTACTGTAAATTTGTATAATTTATAATTTTAATATAATAATGCTTTGAATTTATTTTTAAGTTTACGCCTCTGCACAATACTCAAGTTGTATTATTATTTGACTAACTGTAACTATCATCTCCGTTCTATTGTTTTTGAATTTTATAAAATTATAGAATAGTGATTTTTTGCGATAAATTTATTTAATTATTTACTAGATAATTGAAAAAAAATATTATTCCAGATTTGATAAAGAAGCTCGGTAATTTAAAAAAATCTTATTTGTGGATAGATTTATCAAATTACATATTATTTATAGCGTTTACTATAGTTTCTTCAAAGATTAAAAGGTTCTAGTCTATTTGTAGCATATAGAAAATTGTACCATACAGTTTTCTGTAAATATTACAGTGATAGCTTAGCTGAATATTAAAATTTACGTTAAAAAATTAATAGCATTTTTACTTGATTTTTTAATTTTAATGTTAAACTTAAATTAAATGAATAATCAACAAATGAAGTTATTTTTAGAATATTTTCGTTATTGAAGAAGAATATAATAAATAAAATAATATTTTATTTATTTAATATTTTAACTATTGATATTTCTTATTACTTGCGAATTTTATGTAGAGATTAAACAGACCACTTATCTCTGTTAGATATTATCTGATATTCTATTTTATATAAAAATACTTGGAATATTAAATTCTGTGGAATAATATTCGGATCAAATTCCCGTTGGTGCAAATAACTGTATACAAATAAATATGTCATTCCGCCTTTTACCCATTATAGGGTGTGGCACTCTGCCGTAGCAGATCTCAATAAGGGATATATATATATATATATATATATATATATATATATATATATATATATCTTCGCGTGAAGTGCGGTTACCAGTCATCAAATCAAATGTTAGTGGAGGGGGAGCCACAGGAGTAGTTTTGACGTGGTGAAAATTGTTTGTTGGCTGTGGTAATCGAACCCAGGTTCTCAAATCCGCAGGCCGACTTGATACCAGTGAGATAGCTGGATATCATTATGTCAATTTTCAGTAAACAGAATAGTGCATTACATATCGCGCATCACATAGAAAAGTGACATAACTAAAAAAAGTAAAACTTAAGGAAAGCAAAAAATAAAACTTAATTCATTATTTCTGATAAATGGCATGGCAATGGTGGAATTCAAAATTTGTGAATTATTTTTAGTTTTGTTATTTTTCTTTTTAGCTAGTAAATATTATTTACCGGTTTCAGGATATTAAATCTATGTTTACATGAAAAAAATAGGCTGGTGAGTAAGTAATAATTGTATCCTGTACGGTAATATTACCATACTGACTTGTCAAAACAGTCAAGAAAATGAAAATAAAACACAATGATAAAATAACACTATTAATGCAAACGGAACTCAAAACAACAATAATACAAAGATTACTTCTCCTGTTTATCATAATATATATTAATTGTAGTCTTTCAAATTAGAGATGACCAGGTTATGACGTTTAAATACAAAATTTATTTATATATGATACAAAACAATTGCAACCATGGCGTTAAATAAAAACATACAGACAACAGACTTACTTTATCACCGTCTAAAATGACGTTATTCATGAAAGAATTTCAAAAAATAATATTTATTAATGACGTTAACGTATTTATATTCTGAAACCGGTAAACTATTGAACAAACCACGGATGTTATGAGTCATAACAGGTCTTAGATGTCTTAAAATCCTCGTTATACGAGCTCAGATTTCAAACTGACATCAGCGGCTGTAATGATACTCATAACATTTCTAGGTATGTTAATAGCTATAAAATATTTATTATTTGTTTATAAGTTTCAGGTAAAATGTTATACGTAACACATCAGTAAAGTCGTACAGAATTGGTAGACTGTTTCAAGCCTCGCTATCGCTCGACATGACACTATCTATTTACTCTTAATGTAATTGAACACTTTCCTAACTTTTTACGTAAATAACTATTTTTATGATAAAATGAGAACATCAAACAATAAAACATTTTTCTTTTTATTTCAATTTAAAAGTATTTATTTTTAGAACGATATTGGTAATATTATGAAACACCAACCTAACTTATAAATGTCAAAATAATTTAAATTTCAAATGTTTTTTTTTTATTTTGTCAGTGTTTCAAACTTAATATTTTTTATTTCTTTTGTAATAATAATTTTTAAATAAAAAAAAATCAATGCTGCGGCTCGTATACGCAAACTGTATTCATATTACAATTGGGGTCAATGTAGTACTACTTTTTCGATATACTATTTCATAATACGAATATTTCTGTGTATCTGTTAGGGATTAAGTATATTTCTATGTCAATCTAGGATGTAATAGTAGTTAATTAATTAGTAAACCTACGAACATAATTTCGTCTATACTTATAAAATTGAATATCAATTCACTATTTAATTAGATAAAATTGCTTTTAAATTCCCTTTAGATATAAGTTAGAATGAATTCAATAAATTGATAATAAATAACATAATATTTTTTCAGTAAAATAATTTGTCCATATATTCCCCATATTTTTTTCGCGACTTTTCGCCGTTCCCAAACGACTCATTAACAACTTCCGGTGGTCGTATTAACCCATTTTCATCGAATTTTCCCATTTACACAAACTTTCAGCTGGAGCTTGGCGGCAGACGGCAGTGTATTTATTAAAAAAACTTTCACTAACACCTGCTCAAGAATGTTTGCAACTTTGCCCAGTGGCGCACGGTGGGTCGGTCGAGGGGTTCCACCCAATCTCAGGCACTCGTGACGTAAAGATTAATGGAGCAACAACGCGTTGCCATAGGCGTCGCAACAGGGAAAAAAGGCACAGCCTAACATCATCTTCGCATTAACTACGCGCGCCCGTGAAAAAATTATTGACGTGTAGCAGGAATTGATGCCTGGAGGCTCAGCTCGCTATACTCTACAAGCGTGTATGAAACTTTAATTTACGGTTTAAACACGGTTATGAGAAATGATGATGTTGAGAGTGGTTTCTTATTGTTATTGATGGTTTCTTTGTCAACGAGAAAATGGTTTTAAAAATAATCTGTTATCATAAACGAATTTATTTTCAAACTGCTTTCTTATTTAGTACAATGACAAACCTGGTAAAGCTGTATGACTTAGTTATTTATTAGGCCGCAGCATCAACTTATTTACATGACATCGCATGGGGCTCAGAGCCTAGTGGACTCGACACTACTTGGACACAACTTTATTTAGGCCCGAGAATTGACAACTAGAAACTGCACTTTGTGCGTAATCTATAACCGATAATAATGTAATAATAATATGGGATGTTTAATATGGGGAAACAGTTTTTCCGTGCGCATTATTTCCCGAATTATATTAGATAAAAATACTTCAAATAAAAGATTGAAAGCTTAAGATTCTGCATCTAAATCAATAAACTAATTTCATTTCCTATATTTTGTAGCAGCAGAAATTTACAAAATTACAATTTAATAGTATTAGCCACAGAAATAAAATAAAATATCAAGTTCATTAAGTTTTTCTGTCAAATATTTTGACATATACTTTGAATTATGCCATTTAATTAATTGTAATTTTTAAAATATAATATAAAATTTACAGACAGATCAAAATGAAGTTAATTTATTGTTTTAAATGCAGAATTTTACATTCTACAATTTTTATTTGAAGCATTTTGGTCTAAAATAGTTTGGGAAGTATGAGCACGAAAAAACTGTTAAATACCCATGTTAAATGAGTATAATCCGCTTTTCGTGATAAATAAATACGGGTAGGTGTCTCCTGTTATGGGCAACTATTGGAATCTTGAGCACTATAAGAGCTACGATTTCAATTAAAGAAGTTAAAAGTTATCATATTAGCAGTACAAGTTAATATAGAATTTAATATATATATATATATATATATATATATATATATATATATATATATATATATATATATATATATATATATAATTATAAAACGTTTATTTTTATTATTTGTATTATAAATACTGATTACTAAACAAAATAGTAATTGCAAAACAGTAATTATAAAATTCGCTATCACTTTGTAAACATCAACTTTGTCTTTTATTTTATCCATAATTTGAAACAAGAACAAAGCATATAAATATAAAATAAAAAATTCAAATTTGTTATTTAAAAGAATGTTAAAAATACATTAATTTTAATATTAAAATATTTTCGTTTGATAACTTTCGTTCATAAAGCTTGCTTTTAAATTTAATGAGTATATAAAAACATTATATTTTGAAAATAAATTTTAACAAGTAGAAACATCATTATCGAATTGTCAAAAAGGGATAATAATAAAAAAAGTTTATTTGTAAAGCTATGAAAGTTCGTAATAGCTTCTCAGTTAAAGTTTGCGTTGAACGGTCTCCTGGGTTTAAAGAAACCAATATTGTTTTAGATTCTCAAACTATTTTAATAAAAAGATATTACTAAAGTTATTTCTATATAAGTAGTAGAAAAAAATAAACTTAATTTTAAACTAAAAGTTATTGCTTATATGTAATAAAAGTGCAGGTATATTGCTTATTTAAATATTGAATTTTAATGGATTTCGAACATTAAATTTGATTATTTTAAAGTAATATTTAATTTGCTGTATATTATGTTCCTTCTGAGAGTAATTCTAAAACTTAAAAACTATGCTTGTTTCCTATATTCTGTTTTATAATAAAATCTTATTTGTTCGTGATATTCGAAATTATGCTTGTATACAAGTATTCAAATTTTAATTTAATTTACTTGCAATTCTTTGAGAAATTAAAATGTTTTAATATATTTGGCTCAATTTATTAACTTTACAGGAGCATTAAATTATATTTTAGTAAGATGTTTCTAAAAAACAATACACTGCACTCGACACAAATTTTATATTCAATGAATGTCAATAAAAGTACAAGAGTTGAGGTATTGCTTAAATAAACTAATAAAAATAGATCATTTCATTTGTTTTTATTTTGCATTTTTATGGGGTATTGAGTCGGACTGTGGATTTGTGAAACCATGTTTGAGTTCCACAGCCTACAATCAATTTTTACCCCATTAAAAGTACCTCTGTGGCTCCCTTCCAGTAACATCTTTAGAGGGCGTGATTTGACGGCTAGTAAAATGGTAAAGAGCGTGATGATATATTTAGTCATTTATTTTTATAATTTTATTTAAATTTTGCAAAACCTTAAAATATAGACAACATTTTAAATTTGTAGATTCACTTCGATCGAGCATTGTATTCTTCAATACAGAACCTTTACAATATTGATTTTAATGCATTTTGTTTGAATTTTTCTTGAGAGTGCACGAATGCTGGTATACAGTTTTCTTGCAACGTTGACAAACTTTGCAAAATAATGCAGAATGAAGTATTACCAAGATTTTCATTTTCTATCTATGAATTTATATATTTTTATTTTTTTTTCTCATTTCTATAACCAGACACCTTCAAATATGTTCTCGATTTTACTCTTTTATATTTAGTTTTTCCTTAGTGTTCATATACACAAACCATACCGAAAAATAAAGTTGGGTCGAGAAATCAAACGATGCTGGTCATATACAGGATGTTTATTTTGAGTGGTGCATTATTGTTATCTCGAGAAGTATAGAATCTACGAAGTCGGTTAAATTAGCAAACAATTTCTATTTTATAAGACTGTTGACTATCCAAAATATTTATTACGGGGTCAACAATCATAAAGCAAAAAAATTGTACGAGCTTTCGTACGAGCTACTTAAATGAAATGAAAATTTGGCAACACCAAATTAAATAATTGTTATAGTAGTGAGCAGGTATCTATGCAAATCAATCTGATAAACATACATATATTATTATTACACGAAGTACGTAATTTTTTCATTATTTACATTACTATGACTGTTTGTCGCCCTAGTGCGTCTCCAAAACAACCAAAAGAAAATCACAATGCTGTTTCTTAATTTCTAGAAGTCGGCTGCCGTTTGGAATAGAAAATTATTTAACTCTGCAAGCCTCGCCAAACAACAAACTTCTATTCTCGCTGCGCTAAACAAACATTTCGCGTACACAAATAACTATAAAATAATATTTTAAACAAAAAACTTTTTTGTACAAGGTTCCTGTATGTACTAAAATTTCAAAAAAACACTGCTGAGAAAGAATTAAATACAAGGTATAAAACCAGTTAAAAAAAGTGGTAACCGATATTTTAAACGAAAAATCGTGCACATTAACTGTAATTTTAAGCTTTATTTTTAAAGCTATAAATAACGGTAACCATTAACCAAAAAATATGAAGCCAGTATAATTATATACTTATTTTACATAATGTGATTTTTTTTTTATATAAGTATAATGGTCATTTGCAACATTGCAGTTTAACTCTGACGTTTAACAAAACTTACAGTTTTGTGGCTTGCACAGTTGACATTAAACCGCAGCTTAGTTGAACCATACAATTTATTAAAGTGAATATTGGCTCACAGCGCTGATGTGTCATTTATAGGGACATTAGTTTCACCCCAAAAATCTAGCGATTTTTTAGAATGAAATTTGTAGTCCTTTCTGTATATATTTTATTATTTGACATCTTTATTATTTTGACGTGCAGAAACATATAGAAATACGCCCATGTTTACATTTTGACCACGTTTTGATTTGGGTTTTGAATGTTTTGTTTGGAAATATTTTATTGGTTCAATTTTACATTATACCTATATTTTTATAAATTACATAATTAATTTCTTTGTATCTGATGGCAGATGGTAGAATGTAAAACTTACAAATAGACGATCTTCTATTAATGGTAATAAAGTATAAATACTTATCTTTCGCAAATGAAATTGTCTAAAGAACTTCAAAACTAAAAATAATTGCTTCTTTCGTATATCTTTCTTACGTTTCAATTTTCTATAAATTCTAATGTGTGTAATACATCGGTATCATTTTTTCTTAAATCATTATCAAAAATTTCATCTCTTTCTTTAAATATTTACACGTTCATACAATTATAAATTTCTTTTTGAAGTTAGATACACGCTTAAATGGAAATCAGACTGCGGCTTAATTTAAACCATAGACTGGCAGGTTAAACGTATACTTTAAAGACTGTGCAAGTCACTTTAAATTTAAACCGAGGATCAAACGGTCATAATACTGATAGAATTACTTTTTGTTTTGTTTCAAAATATTTTATACTTTTGTCATGTTTCATATTTATAGATATATAATAAAAAAACCTTTAACTTAATTACACTCTTTTATTTGTTATATTTTTTTTAGTTGTTTAAATTCATTTATTTTTTATCGATTATTTAACCTATTTCATATATTTATAAATTGGGTTTTGAACAAAACCCGTTATTATTATAACGTTTTTGATACCGATTAACCATTAAACAATATTTTTTTCGGTTTTTTGGGGTAGGTAGGATAATTATAGTGGTATCGAGTCGGCCTGTGGATCTTGAGAACCCTGGTTCGATCCCCACAGCCGACAAACAATTTTCACCAATGTAAATCTACCCCTGTGGCTCCCTCTCCACTAATATCTTTGAGGGCCGTGATTTGACGGCTGGTAACCGCACTTCACGCAAAAAAATATATCACTTACCGAGATCTGCTTAGGCAGAGTTCCACACCCAGTTATGGGTAAATGGCGTGATGATATATTTATTTATTTTATTTTTATTTTTTCGGTTACATATTCTGGTTATAATTTTTAAGTATTGGTATTAAACGATTAGTTATATTAACACAATTTTATATAATTCGTCTTGAATGTAAACAGCAATGATATTTCTTAAAAGATATAAAAAGTTTTGCTTAGGTCTAGACGCATATTTTCAAGTTTGTTGGAATCGTGTGGCTTTATAAAGGGCAGTACATTTTTTTTGCATTAGGATTGTCGACTAAGAGTAAATAAATGTATCGTTCAACTTGTTTTTTGCCATCCATTTTCTGAACTTCCTGTATAGTGCTCATACATATGTCTACTACCTCTACCATAGATAATTATAGTGGAATCAAAACCACTCAGATATAATAGTATTTTTGATATAACTTGAAGTCAGTGAGATTTGAATGCTTGGACCTTTGTTTTGTTAATTAAGAAATGCAAGATTTACTTCAATTTTATCCACTGAGCTATGATTATCTATTTCATATTACCTATTTGATATACTATACTCACATCAATATGTATCCCAGCAAAGGGGAAGATCTTGGTGTTGGGGATTTCGCTGGGTGAGTAGCGGTAGAATTCGTGGCGACCTCGGTACCATTTGACGGAGTAGAGCGGCGCGTCTTCCAAATCATAGTGGCAGCGCAACGTAGCGTACTTGCCCCGTTGAACCGCAGGAGGAATCACCTCCAAGCTCACGTTCTTCAAACCTCTCGTACCTATAACAAGAAGATGATATTGTTAAGTCTGAGAATGACAGCTGCAAGAGAAGTATGCGAATCTATGACAAACAATAACATTGATTGAAGTTCGATAGATGCGAAAAACAAAAAAGTACAAACAAACATAGTTGAAAACAGACAAGCCTTAGCAAACAAACAAATATATACGTACAAATATTCGCTATAACTTTTGTAGTATTTTTTTAGTAATTTGACTATTTACTACCAATTTTATTTCTACCGTCCACACTGGACGAACACGACCGGGTTTCTTTGATGTACCGATAGATAGTGGAACGCGTTCGACATTACCTTTATTCAATGAAATTGAAGAAATGTAAAGTAGTGTGGTAAAAGCAGTGGATGTAGATACAGTACAGATTCAAAATCAATAAAGTGCATCTATTATCTGCACTAATTCAAATTTATATCAATATTTGTAAAATGATATTATGTAATTTTCTGACTTAAATGTGTTGGCTTTATATGTTAATCAATAAAATCAAAATTGATTTTCTATTAGTTCTTAATTGTCGCCGTTGATCACGAAAATGAATAATATTTTTAGGTTATAATTTTGTTAATTCTACCTCGACAGACAGCATAGTTAAGGAAGTTTCAGTTTTGAATTGTTTGTTAACGAATAAGTAACAAAACTAACTCATTTGTTACAAAACAGATCATGATAAAAAAGTCAGCACTGGAATTAACTGGTTCATGTCAACGAACAGAGCTATTATACGTGTAGGATTATTTGTGTATGTTCGTGTTCGTAGTACCGCCCACACCGCGTTCGTTCTTGGTCGTTCATTTGCTTTTTATGTTGGTTCTTGCTCATTCGTTTAGTGTGGATGCGGCTTCAGGTGATTCAAATTCTAATTCATTTAATTAAAAAAAACTTCAATACTCATAGTAATGTACTCGATGGAATTGTATGTAGCTTATTTTTAGAAAATCAGTTGTGGTATTTATTATAAAATAAAGTTTCATGTTTTTGTTGATTTAGAATTTAATGAAAAAAAACTTATTACAGAACCACGAATTTCATTTCTCTAAAAATCTGTAATAAAAAAATAAGCAATACTCATAGTAATCAGTTGTGGTATTTATTATAAAAATCAGTTGTAGTATTTATTATAAAATAAAGTTTCATGTTTTTGCTGATTTAGAATTTACTGAAAAAAAACTTACTACAGCACCACGAATTTCATTTCTCTAAGAATCTGTAATAAAAAAATAAGCTGACTAAGTCCTCCCCAGTTCATTTCGAACGGAAACTCCAGTCCAATCTATATTGTTCGATATTAGATATCGATTGCATGTATTTAATCTTCTTTGCTTGCAGAAAATCCGGATCAAAATTGACATTTGGCAGTTAATGATGGTATTTGGCTGAACTTTTAAGACATTATAATTGAAATTCACCAAAATGGCCACTTTTATATTATATAGGGTAGGTGGCTGAGTGGTATCGAATCTACCTGTATGTTTGAGAACCCGGGTTTGATTCCCAATTAAAAAAATAATATCACTTAACAGTAATGAGTAAAAGGCGTGATGATATATTTATTTATTTAACACTTTGTCTAAAAAATAAAACAAATTTATATTCCATTATTTACTAAAAATGGAATATGTAACGGCAAATCAATTAGGATAATAATTACATTATGAAATTAGTTTTTAAATGATGCAACTGAAATATTTTATTTTATTTTATTTTATAACAGGCGCGGTGGCCGAGCGTGTTAAGGCACATCTCATAACATACTGTGACGTCACCCGAGCCAAGGTTCGTCAGTTCGAATCCGCCTGTCGACAATGTGTGATTTGTCGTAAAATATAAAATACAGTTACATGTATTTATCACACTCGGGCGCTATAAGCTAGTCACTTATATGCCTTAAATAATGTAGCATTCGACTACGAAAACCGGCAGTACGGCAGTGTAAAAACTGCGGCTCGGTGTGTCCGGTAGGCACAGGCCCGATTTGGGCTGTAGCGCCATCAGAAGAAGAAGAAGAAGAAATATTTTATATTTTGTTCTGAATATTCTAAAAAAATTATTTATTAAATTTTTAAAATATATATTTGCTATAGTAAATAATATCTAGTATTGGAATTTATTAATTCATTGTAACAGTTCTAGTTTTACGTACTACCTAGGCTAGGTAAGGTAGCATAACACTTTATTTTACAATAAATAAAATTAGTAAATTAACATATCATCACGTTTGTTATCCATTACTGGGTTTGGTACTTTGCCGTTGCAAATTTTGGTAAGTGAAGTACAATTACAAGTCGTCAAATCATGAGCTGCAGAGATGTTAGTGGAAAGATAATTTCTAATGTGGTGAAAATTAGTTCGTGATTTTGTTTTTGCCATTTATATTTGTACTCTACGTCTAGCTATTGACAATTTGTTGTATGAATGTAAAATTCCTAGTGGGAGGAATAGCGGAACTTGTATAAAAGAAACTACGAACATGGATAATGCAAAACTGGTCTGCCAAGAGAGATGTGTTTAATATAGTAATCATAATTAATTTTATTCACAGGAGAGACTTATAGATACAAATAAATTGACAACCAAATATTTCAACGGAAACAAAATAATCCTTTAATATAAAGAAAAAAAAAACATTATAAACTAAAAACAGTGCAAACCAAAATCTGAATAGTTTGTTAAACAAATTATAAAATAAATGGAATTTCCGAGTGATTTACAAAAAATCGATACATAAAATATGTCAAGCAAATAACTAAATATATATATATATATATATATATATATATATATATATATATATATATATATATATATATATGTATATATACCGGGTGTAACACGAAAAGTGAAACATAGGCGTTTAACATGGCAAATCAGTTTTTTCCGTGCGCATTGCTTCCCTAATTATTTTAGGAAAAAATGTTTCAAATAAATGTTGTAAAGCATAAAATTCTACATCCGAATCAATAAACAAAATTCATTTTGACTACTTCATAACTGCAGAAATTCAATTTAAAAATTCACGTAATTTCAATTTAATAGTAATAGCCATGGAATTAAAAACAAATGCGTAACGTTTTATACTTCAATGTCAGAATAAATTGTCAAAATCATTTTTACGTACTAAATATTTATTTTCTAAATAAAAATTTAATAATAGTAAGGCAAATATTTTTTAGATTTATTATTTAAGAATAATAAAATAATAAACTCGATAAAATATTTAAGGTAGATTATTATTAAATATTTAACAAATTAGTTAATGTAAAATAAATTAAATTACAATTTGATTTCTCCATCATTATTTCCCAGAATGAGGCACGCAGTTCAAAATCTCGTTCCAAAATATTTTGGTGGTTTTGAAATTTAAAAGGAATGTATTTATGTTTTTTGAGAATTCTATGCCCTGTCATAAAATTTACATTTAGTTCTCTGGAAATTTCTCGGACACTCATTGTTGTCTCCAGTATTATTAAAGCAAGAATATTTTCTTCATTGTTATAAATTCTTTCATTTATTTCTTTCTTGAAACTTAGTGTTCCTGTCTTTTCAAACTTTACTATAAACCTCTGAATAGTTGCCGTACTAGGAATATCATGATGCTGCCAAATAGCGCTAATATAGTCACGAATTAGTCCTAAACTATGGCCAGAATAATGCCATTTAATTATTTGCAACTTTTCTTCATCTGAATAATGATTCATTTTTGATAATAATAAACCCTAATATTGATTTAATATCACAGTTTGTCAAAATAAATACTAATAATTTGACGTATAAAACGTTACGCATTTGTTCATCTCTTGTTTTTAATTTCATGGCAATTACTATTAAAGTGAAATTACGTGAATTTTTAAATTTAATTTCTGCAGTTATGAAGTACTCAAAATGAATTTTGTTTATTGATTCGGATGTATAATTTTATTCTTTACAACATTTATTTGAAACATTTTTTCCTAAAATAATTAGGGAAGCAATGCGCACGGAAAAACTGATTTGCCATGTTAAACGCCTATGTTTCACTTTTCGTGTTACACCCGGTATATGTTTGATTTCGACCATTTAAAATAAACAAACCATAAGAACATTTGTTGTGAAACCAATATATTCTAAAGAGAGGGAATGTAGAAAAACAATCATCAGGCATTTTTATCTTTGCTGGGCGTGATACTCTATCATAGCAGATCTCGGTAAGTGATTTCAAATCGCAACCCCCCAAAGATATTACTGGAGGGGAAGCCATAGGAATAATTTTAATGTGGGACAAAGTTAGTCGGTTGTTACACAAATAATTCCGTGTACCATATCAATATTAATATTGTTATTATTTTTTTCTTCTGTGCATAATGATACAATTTTATTACACATTTTACATTTAAACCTAAATTCACTGTAATATCCAGATCTAATTTCTTCCACGAAAATCATTTCTCTAAATCCACAGTTGAAAGGTTCGTGTTGGGAAAGTGACATAATTTGATTTATCAAATAAGTAATATCGAATAATCTACGTCCACTAGGATATTCTGATATTTCCTCTTTCTCTATATCTTCGGGTTGTATAATAAAGTCAGGTAAATCCAAATCCGATTCTTCTAATACTTGCTGACCACGGAAGTTAGTATTGGAATTGTCAGAAACAGAGGAAGGAAATGATTTCAACGAAGATGTAGATATATCAATATTTTGTTCAATTATTCGTACATCAGAAACAGCTACCGATGAAGTGGACGTGGATGGATTTGCTAAATTACTAGCTCCAGACGTAATCATATTTTCATTTTTGATATTCCTAAAAGGCAATATAATAAATTACAAAAACAGGCTACAATTTACAATTTATTCATTACTTTCTTCTAATTATATAAATATTTTGTATAATTGGTTGTCCTTCTTAGAATGTTTATATAGGACAGATGTACGCTTATATAAACCTTTATTGACCTATAAGCATATATCTATCCTATACAGATTATATAAATAGGGTATTGGGTAGTGTATTTGATATGAAATATAGTTTTTAATAATTAATTACAAAAGTATATAACTAATATTATCGAGGTATATTTATTACAACCTTTAATTTTAAAAATGTAGTATAAAAAATTATTACTTGGATTGCCGGTATATTTTTAAAGCTTCGCCTCTTTTCTTCAGTCTGTATTTAGACAGGTACATTCTCTTTTTGTTTCCTCCTGTTCTAGCCATAATTAAAATAATGCTTGCTATATTATTGCCAGTAAAACTAACTGATTCTACATAAAAACCGGATACCAGAGCGACTCGAACGGAATCAAAACGCAACGCAACAAAGATCAGTGTAGTGTTATAGGTCTTTATTGTTATGTAATCATTTGTTTTGGCAACAGGTAATCCCCACTCCATGATATGTGACAGCGTTAGACGAGCGTTGACTGACAAGCGAGAGTCAAAATTTTAGTACCCCCCACTACTACCTCCCGCCACCCGTACTCTACCTTGTCTGTACTAGGGCAACGCCAGAAAACCAATGAGTTTAGCACGAAAAGTAGGCTTACTACTTCCATAATGACTCCTTTATTTGAATATGAATAATAGTGAAACAAATTGCATCTTCATAAGGAAGGTTGGTTCTTTGTTTCTTGCTTTTCAGATTTGGTAATATGTTCTTTAGTTAAGCCGAAATATTCAATTAAAAAATGTAAAAATACACTGTTTTTACAAATTATTTTTTGCCAACTCAAAGGTCAAAAGTCAAAATTAAAAAAATAGAGACAAGGAGACATTCTTTATAAACATATTAATATTTTTTTAAATAATATAATTTTAAACAATAATTTGTAATCATGGAAGGCGATAACCGCTGCAACGCATTAAATTTGTGGGATAGACGATCCCCTTAAACGCCTATGTTTCACTTTTTGTGTTACACCCGGTATATATACAAAAATAAGGTGTTAAATAAATAAATAAAACAAGATACGTGCAGTTAACAGGCGAAGATACAATATAAATATAAGGAATAGGTCATTTATTTATACAAAAACTACATAGTACTACCAAAGGATAAAAAAATATATCTTAGTGTACTATCGAGGTCTACAAATAGATAAGCCAAATTAGACTTGTTAAAGATTTGAATATAATACTTGTTTAAATTATGTACCTCTTAATGACTAATATACCGGGTATCTACTTTTTTTTATCTATAGAAAATACAATGATAAAATTTTAATTTCAGTCTAAATTTTTACCTATTAATTTTAGAGCAAAGATGTAATTACAAAAGATTTTCAGAAACTTCTTCTACCGAGTTTTTAGTTACGGGTATAAAACGTTCTGTTCACAAAGTAGACCTAAATTTATATATCTAATTTTAAGTTGTTTTATAGAGTGCCATTATTTTGTAATACTTGAGTTTGAAAGTTTGTGTTTATTTAATTATTATCTTTATATTATTATTATTAAAAATAGTGGCTAGATTAACTACAAATAAAAAGGTTAAATGTAAAATGGTATTTTGCTGAAAATTCGGTAGCTCGAGTAAACAAATTATTTAGCTGTATTTATGTAAATCGTTCTATTTCGTCAATTGCTACTACTCAAAGACTAACACTTTAACGAAACTGGAAAAAAGTAGAGACCCGATATAAGACATTCAACAAAAAAGTGATATAAATCTTCAGTTCTATGAAAGTTATTCGAGGAAAACAAATTCATATTTAATACTATTGTAAAATACTTTGAGGCCGTTGTCGCTAGATAATCTAACCAAGACAGAAATGTTTGACGAAGATTAATTGCAGAATAAATATAATAATTAAATGTTGAGTGAATGTCTCAAAGATTGAAGCTATTCTCTATGATGTATATCAAACTGTTCCACATCTACGAGGAACTACCTTCCACAACATCCTCTACGTTAAGCATCCGAGACAAAGCGTCCATCACCTAGACATCATCACCTACTCTTCTCTCCTCTCTTCAAGAGTATGTGCTCCTGAGGCTCTTCCGTATTCCAAGCGTGGAAGTGTGGCTGTAGCGGAACAAGGTACTACATCGGTTGCTTCCGGCGATGTTATAACAAGCCATACACTTGCGTCAGTCGCGTCGTTTCCATCAGGACTCGCATGGGTGCACGATATGCTTGCTTCATGCTTATAGGGGTGCAAGGAAAAGGGAACATGTTTGATAGGAGGGAAACAGGAAGCTTGGGGAGATTTGGGGATAATTTGTCATTATTGACATGTGGGAAAGTGTAGTTTGGTGACTTTATTTATTGTTAATGTATAAACCAAATCGAATTGCTAGACAATAACGATGTTTTTCAAAGTAAGAAAAGGTTTAATAATTAATTTATCGTATACCTAGAGCAAGATAATTGAATTTTAAATTATTGGCTTAACTTCTACGAGTATTGTTTTGGTAAATAGACTCCCTCCTTTTATTTTATTAATTTGAATATTACTATTGTAAAAAGTACTATTTCAATATATTTTGAGTTCAATTTACCTCCTTGAAATATTGTCTTGTAATGGAGATGCTGAGTGTCGTACTTTACAGTAGGAGATCAATGGAGGAATTGCCACAATTTAAATGTGGAGAAAATTAGTTGCCGAAAGTGGAATTCGACTCAAGTTTTCAATTCCACAGTTCGAAAAAAGTGCAATCAATGAGAAATGATTAATGCAAAATATATAATATATAACTTCATCCTAATCTGTGCAAAAGATGACACTGATAATGAATAATCCAAATAGCGTAGGAAACAACAAAATGTTAACATATTTTATTTCTATGAATTTAACTTTAAATTGCGAAAACATATTTTTTATAGTTATTAAAACTGTTGCAATAAATCTTGATTTTTTTAACTTATTCACTCGTTTTGTGGTTTATGGTAATCTTTAAATGTTTAAAATACTAAATAACTTTTATATTTTAGTTTTTGTTATAAGCATAAACTCAAAAATAGACGTTTGTAAACTTGAACTTTTGCCTTTAATTTGTTGTTATTTTAACCTAAAATTGTTTATTCTGGTCTTATTTCTTGAATTATACACTAAAAATAGTAGCAAACTATACAAACCAATTACTACCGTTTACTAATATTTTATATTTTAAATCACATAATTTAGAATTCAGTTACGCTGAAAATATTAATTTAGGATAAATTAATAGAAATCAATAAATTTGGTTGGTTTTTACTCTTGTTTTTTTATTTAAAATATTGCTATGTTTTGATTTCTGATTTGCGTCATTTTACATTACAAAATTATGTTTAAAATGTAAATATACCTGGACACTACTTCTGATTTTGTAACTTTAGCTTAAAAATTGGTTCAAATTAGGAACCGAAACGTCGTATTATTTTCAATATGAGAACAACAAGAACAACTAAATTGATATTCATTAATTTAATTTATGAGGTAGGTGGGTCAGTGATATTGAGTCGGCCTTTGGATTTGAGAATCCGGATTCGATTCCCACGACCGACAAATGTTAAAACTATCTCTGTGACTTCCCCGCCACTAATATCTTTGGGGGCCGTGATTTGACGTATAGTAACTGAAATTCACGCAAAGAAATATATCACGTATCAAGATGTGTGTCACACCCAGTAATGGGTAAAAACGCGTGATGATATATTTATTTATTCTAAAAAATATATATACACAATTTTCAATACCTCAAATTGAATTTTGTAGTCGCATATATGTTTATTTATTTATTAAAGTTTACTGAATCGACACATAGCCACAGAATCTAAAATTTGTTTATCTCCAGCTAATATACTCTCGCCGCAAAATACAATTTTCTCCATTCAATATTTATGTGAGAAAATATCCAGAAGAAATTCTGTAGATTTTCTTCGGCCGGCTCCACATCCTATGTAAACAAATGGCCGTGTTAAGTCCAATCCTGTCGAGCTGTTAGTTAGCGTTGCGTCCTTCGTCCTTGTTCCTTGTTCATGTCATGTTCTGGTGAACAGAGACTTGTAACCGTGGGGACATAAAATAGCCTCGTAGCAATGAGGAAGAATGAAGGAAAGGAATGAATGAGGATGAGGTTGACGCAATGAGTGAAGGAGAATGTAACAGTGAAAGAGAAAAGCAGGGAGATTTGAGTGATACAAGAAATTGTTGTTTGATGTTTGTTTTGGGGTTAGTAGGTCAGTTAAAATAACGAATTTGTTGAATTACGGGTATATCTTTGATTATAGCATAGCTTAATTATACAAATCGTGCGGTTTCGTGGATACAACAATCATCTCACAAGTGCAAGTTGGCGGGAACCTTACAAATTTTAACTTTTACCCTAATATATATATATATATATATATATATATATATATATATATATATATATATATATGTCTGGGTGATGCAGATTCCATTATTTGGCAGTAATTAAGATTAATTTCTTGTTGCGCAGTGTAACAAATAAAATAAAATATTCTTAGTTTTTCACAATCAATATATTTAAATCCGAAACATATTAGACGTATTCTATTTGCCATTAGGTTCACTTTCGGAAGTTACCTACTTATGGTCCAAGTATCGAAAAATACTTCAATTTTCGTATTAAATTTTTTCGAAAGAACCTAAATTGATATATCCCTGTAGAACAAAATAGTTATATGTAGATCCATTATGAAATGATTGTTTATTGTCGAACGAGTTCATCTTCAACGACATCACAGCAGGGATGTGCGTGTAGTCTACTGCAAGTAATCTACGCCATTTTCTACATGTAAACAATGATGTAGTCTACGTCTTCATTTTTCATGTAAACAATGTAGACTATGTAGACAATGAAAACACCTGTGTTCATTTAAGTCAGATTAGAAATTTTATCCCTAGAACTAGGGAATTTTAAATGTTGTTAGAGATTTTTATTTTTATTCTAGGGATTACATGAAAAAAAATTAGTTGTGCAGGGCAAAACGTTCAAATTTTGTCAACTGTTTACTGTTAAAAATAGCGCCAAAGAAAACTCCGTCTGGTGAGATGGCGCGTTGATCGATTTAAAAAATATGACAGTTCGCCCAAGACCCAAGACAGACATTCGTCTAGTAATGTATGAGCACTTGCTTTATTAGTTTTATTATATAAAGACCGATAATGACCCGAGCTTACGAATACGAATACATGTAATAGTTACAAAGGAATAAATTTAGGGTATGTTGAATTTTACAACTGTCAGATGCATTATCTACATTGTTTACATTGTCTACGTCGCTAGAATTGTCTACGTATTGTCTACGTGTAGATGTAGACAATTAAAGATTACACGTAGATGCACATCTCTGCATCACAGTTAACACCCACATAAAAAAGAATATAATAATAGTATATTATGTAACAAATTTTATAAATGTCTCTTTAATTACGAGTTTTTTTTTGCACAAGCTGAAGGTAGGAAAGCATTTAATATTGTATCTATAACTTTTTTGACCAACTTCTGTTCAATATAATTATTCCAAGAAGGTAAGAAATGTTTCATATTTATAGTATTTATACGGTCCTCTGCCATATATAATGTTTCAATTTAAAAATTGCATCAAAATCGTTTCTTATGGACGACTGAAAAATATGTGGCTAACTCCATTATTGAAATTATATTTATTTGTTTTGTTAAATAGTACTGCGGTGTTAGACAAGGTAAATCGCAGCACTTGTCTTGCATTTGGACTTTATCGAGTATGTGAATAAATTCGGTATACTGACGCCTTATAGTCAATATAAAAAAGTATTTTCTTAAATCGTCATCAAAAGTAGCAATTTGGCACCTAGTTTAGTTATGATCTTGAACTAATAAATGACATTCAACAATTTTGTATTTACTTTATTAAGGGCTAGTTGTACGAACGGGCATACAATTCACATATATTTTGAACAGGGTGTTAGCTTGACTGATTATTTATTTAAGCCATATTTTCAAATTTATAGAGCTTTTTAACCGCTTAAAACAGTTTTTTAGAGCTTATATTTTTGTTGTCCTATGACTAAACAAGCACCTTAACGTAACCTAACATAAAATAAAACAATATCCGGGGGCTTCGGGTTACATAATTTAGTCGTAATTAAGATACATTTTCTGTTGTACAGAGTAGCAAATATATAACAAAATACTGTCAGGTTTCGACAGTAAATTCTTGCAAAGTTCGTCTAAACATTTTTGGGCCCCAGGCACAAATAAAAATCGGATACCTTTTTTATATAACAGAATTTTTAAGATATTAATTTATTTTCACGTGCATTTTATCAGTAAAAAACACAAATTATATTGCTAAATAAACTTTTATTGTAATTATTAAAGTGAAAACAATGTTACAAAAACAAATTAAAAACTCACAATTTATAATAATTATACAACAGTACTGTATGTATCTACACGAATTTATAATCAATTTTGCTGTCAGCACAGTGTGCTGGATTGTAAGGCAAGCACAGCAAGTATCATCTTTTATGTTTCGTAGACCACTTGCCATGTTTTTCGGTTTTGGGTAGACCCCCTGCTTACATAATATTTAATTTAGCAAATTCATCAAGTTCAAATGTGTTTTTGGCAGCTGGTATAGTGCTACTCACTTTTAAAGATTTAAATTTCTAACTGTAGTGAAAGTGTTGCGTGAAAAACTAAAAAATAAAACACATGCTAAGAATGGAGAAGAATTTCTACTGCGCGTATGCCAGGTATCTTGATGATATTGGTATCATTTTGTGCAAGTTTTTACAAGTTTAGAGTGACCACAAAGCGAATAGCTTAATTAATACTTACATAATTTTATGAAATATACTAAATTAATATCCACGTAATTAAATTAAATTGAATTAAGGTATAATTGAATAGAAGAAAATAGTGCATTATAAAATCGCTACTTTGCTACTAATATTATAATTGCGAAAATAAGTTTGTATACAAGATCGTAGTGTATTTTTGGTCTGTTTGTTACGTTTTCACGTAAAAACTAAGCAACAAATCTCTCTGTGTATGTGGATTATTGCATTCATAGCTTAAATAAGATCTACTATCGTGGACCCCCATTTACATCTCATAGACGACAAATTTTTTTTTCGGGTCGATATAGACCACTTTGGGTATCACTGTTGTAGACCATTTCAGCATTTAAAATTTTGGAGCACAAATCAAAGTATCATTTGATTTTCCCCAAAGTATTTAGAATTTTAGATGATTTACTTAACTACTTGAGTGTGAAATTAGTGAAATATAAATAATACTGTTAATAATAATAATAATAACAATTCAATTAGAATTTTAGCTGATGCGAACTCCCGGGCCATGTGTATATGCGTACCTAGTTTGCCTAATGATAGAGGTTAGTCGTGATCTATTTACTACTAGCTTTACTAAACCATTACATATATACTAAACCAACTGAACTGAACAAACTAAATCACATAAAAGGTTCATGTGATACCTGAATCAATTAATTAAATAGTGGGGAAAAATATGTGATATCAGTTGAATCTCAAATATGAGAGTTGTTTCAGTAACGATCAGATAGATCTGATCCAATAATTCCAAATATTTTATATGGACTGTGCCTATTATAATCTCATTTGATTCTTTTGTTATTTCTCATTTTAGATTTATTTGCGTAAATAGGAGATTAGAAGCATAAAAAAAGTGAATGTAAATCTACCGACTTTAATCCGAAAGGCTACTTGTAATATTTTTCTTGTTGTACGCAACTTTTTTAATCCTGACAAATTATATTTAAGCTGTAGAGTAAGCTGGACTGTATACAGATTTACTACAACAAAGTCGACCATTGTTACTTAAAATTTCCTACCGAACTGGCTTTTATAGAAATTAAAATACTATGAAAGCTTAAGGTAGTTCTAAACTTCATAATCCGCAGGAAATGCATTTTGAAATATTTTTCTCGGATACGAATTATAATAAAACATGAATAACATTTTTTTTTGTGTATGTATATTATATATTACGTAGAATTTCACTTACGCATACATTTACTGATTGTGTCAGATAAGAAGACAATTTCCATATTGAATTTGATTGTTTATTTGTGGTACAACGCATTAGTTACCTATTTTACCGGTTTCAAAATATTAAACCTATGTTTACATGCACAAAAGTAGACTGGTAAGTAAGTAATAATTATATTCTGTACGGTAATATTACCTACTGACTTGTCAAAACAGTCAAGAAAATGAAAATAAAACACAATGATAATATAACACTATTAATACAAACGGAACTCAAAACAACAATAATACAAAGATTACTTCTTCTGCTTATCACAATATATTTTAATTGTACAGTCTTTCAAATTAGAGATGACCACGTTATGACGTTTAAATAAAAAAAAAATATATTAATATGATACAAAACAATTGTAACCATGACGTTAAATAAAAACATACAGACCACAGACTTACTTGACCACCTTCTAAAATGATGACAATGACGTTATTCATAAAAGAATTTCAAAAAATATTATTTATATTCTGAAACCGATAAACTATAGAACAAACCACGGATGTTATGTCTTAGATGTCTTAAAATCCTCGCTCTACGAGCTCGGATTTCAAACTGACAAATGAATAAATGTTAAAACCACACATTTTTTTCTGCTTTTCCAATCCCTATTTCAATAATAAAATGCAACAACAATTATAGTATTTTATTCTTTAAAATGTTCATTTTACTCCTGTCTACATTTTCTATTTATCTCAAGAACACGAAGATATATTTCGTTTGTTGTTACATTGATAGGGTTTCATTGATTTGCCACTTTTCATATTAGGAATTTAATTAAGCTAATAGGGAAATCCGAACCACTCGGACAAAGTCGTATGTTTTTTATGGATTTAAAGTTAAGCTATCTAGATTTAAACACCCATTCTATCACTTGTGAAGTGAAATATATGTCCACTGCATATCTGTTAATTGCATAATTGTCTTCTCATATTACATGGCCTTTAGTCCACTTTTCAATCTTTTAAAATCTATTAAACTCTGCGAGAAATCAAGTAATTTACATTTTTAATATCATGTTCAAATATTCCATATACAAAGAAAATCCTGTCTCCAAATATAAATTGAGAATGGAATGTTATAAACTTTGAAGTTTAATCTAAAGAATTTCCTAGTACGGTCCTGGCGCTACACCGTTCCATCAGTCTTGTAAAAACATCCGACCGAGATTTTTGTTTTATGAATCATATCCCAGTGACTACGATCTTATCCTTGGTAACGTAACAGCGTAACGCTAAACTTGAATTAGCGTCGACAAAATGGCGGCTTCGCGGCGGCAGGATGACTCGTCGTTGCTTCTCACGAAACGAAATCGTTACCCGCCGCCACCGACGCTGCCGCTGCCCGGTTTCAATAAAGATTACACCCGGAATTAATTGGTTTTTTAACCTGAAAATCTCTTTCGAATGAGTTTACAACTCGACTAATTTTGCTATTCGGAAATAGTTAGTTGGAAAAACTGCTGGATGCTCAGTTTCGAATAAAAATCATTAGTATGATTTAATTTTGAATTCAGGACCATAAAACCCATTTATCTGGTATAAAAATTAATTTCTCTTCTTTATTTTCGTTCCTAAATTAAAAATAAATTTCACCCTAATTTTTAATTATTTATTTATATTCTAAAGGATCTTCAAAAGTATATGATAACTTCAGTATCATATATCTTCTAAGTTCAAGAGTTTCTAAATTCTTGAAATAAAATTGATAAGAAGTTAAATTATCTATCTTTTTTATTTGAAAAATTTGTTTTAAATCAATCTTAAAATATGTGACAACAAAAAAATTCTTTCTATATATATAAAGTAGGTAAATACATTTAATGAAATAATGAACCTTTGGAATTCAATCAGATGAAATAAACCATCTGATCTCCGGTTACCATATAATAAAGCTGCCTTTGGCACATATCAAAATAGAGAAAAAAAATTAAATAAAAGTAGATTTGAATTACATGGAGACCATATTTTACTTTGTTTAGATCATATAACCGTAGATTATAGAATCCAAGTTCAAATCCTAGCTGTTTCTATTTTTTTTCCTCTAAATTCAATTGTTACACTTGTGTCAAGTTTTTCATTATATAAAAAAATGGGATCGAGGCTGCCTATGATACATAACAAAATAGAGAGAAAAATCGGAATAAAATCACATTTATGGAGGCCTTACCTCAGTTTGTTTAGATCATATGACTGGTGTTCAAAGGTGTCAGGTTTAAATCCTGACGGAATCTATTTTTTCTCTATAATTCAAATTGATTTCATGGCATATATTCTCTTTAAAACAATTACACTGCGTATAACACTTGTGTCAAGCTTTACATTATATAAAAGACATGGAATCGAGGCTGCCCATGACACAACAAAATAGAGAGAAAAATTGTAATAAAATCATATTTGAATTATATTGCGATTGTACCTAAGTTTCTTTAGAGCATATAACCGAAATTTAGAATTCTCAGGTTGAAATCCAAGCGATATCCCAATTTTTTTTCTTTATAATTCAATTTAAAACCCATTTTAACGTTTAATATCTGCATAAATTATACCGCACCAAATTTTACTATGGAGACAAAAATGAGAAACGTTTTTTTGCTATAATAAAATTTGATTTATTAATTTAAAAAAAAAATTAAACAAAATTAACATTTCAGTGTTATTGAAATATGCAATTATAAACATATTGCAAGCTTTTATAGGATTTTTGAGTAAAAATATGATAGGTAATTAATAATTTTAAATTTCCATTTTCATTATATTAGTCCAAATGGTTGTAAAGTATAATGAGCATTTTTGTTTTGGTGGAATATCAGGCTATTTCATATTCGTTGTTTAGGATATTAAATAAATTAGAGGCAGGTATGTTATTCTCATTTAAATAATATTGAAGAACAAATATTTGTTGTATTCGTTTTGAATATAATTTTAAATTTATTTGAAATAAATTCATATAATCATTGTTTTTCTTGTCACGGCCTAGATGAGTTAAGCCGACACAATTAAATTTCTTCTTTTCCGATACTGTACTACCCAAAAAATAATTTTATAATAATCTGAGATACTTCTTTCGATAGAATATAGTTCCAAGGGAATTGTAAATAAAGAATACATCAATTTAATTGAATTGTCGACAGATCAATGTTTATTTACTTGTATTTTTTAGTTATATTATTTGTATGTATAGGAAGGTATTATATATCTGCTAAATTGTACAATTACTTACCGAATAATCTAAAAATATTGAACAACAAACAATTTCAAACTGAAATATTCAACAAACTGTCAAAAAACCCTTTCTATAGTCTACAAAATTTCTTTTTGATGGTGTTCTAAATTCCTAATATGTATTGTTTGATAGATACAATTGTATTTGTTTATATTTCCCACACATGTACACTTGTTTTCTTGGAAATAAACTTATTATTATTATTAGTCATAAGTATTTATGTGTGAATCATTCATTCTTATCATTTGACTATAATAACTTTAATCATGTTTGATACGAAAGCACAGTGTTTATTTTTATCCCGGTAATAAAAAACAGAAGATTAACCTCTCCTCGAAATAAAACTTATGAATTCGAGTCAATCTCCTGGTTTATATCTCTATTGTCGCCATCCCTTTTGCAGTAAAAAACAGCGAATGAGAAAACAGCAAATTTAAAGCACAAGGTGAAACGGAGACTGATAAAAGATAGGACACAACACAGAAATATGAAAAACGTAACTCTCTCATTAAGATACCGCCGACGTCAGCGGTATTTCAAAACATCCTCTTTCAACGAAACGAAACGAAACGGAATTTTGTACACAACGAACAAACATAACAAAAAAAGTTTTCTATGGACCTTTCTTTCTGTTCTCCGCGCCTTTCTTTCATTTTTTCGTCCAATTACCCTCCGTCATTCAACGGAAGAAGGATGCATTCTCTGCTCTGCTTCTGCTACGAAGACTTTACCAATATATTATACTGTGACGGAGCTACCATCTAGCGGCCTAGCATTCTAGCACATAATTTATTGCTTCTCTACTGCATAAAATAAATATAATGAATAATTTTTCTTTCTTGCAAAAAATACTGTTTATATGTAAATTGCTATTTTGTTTATTTATAGAACTTACTACTTTTAGGAATTCTGGAATGAATATTCTAATGGAACCTACGAATTTACACTTTAAAGAGGTATATATGTTGTGCAGATAATTATTAAAAAAATATAGTACTGTTCAAATTCAATTTAAAAATATGTGATTTAGTTTATATTTATCGTAGAGTACTTAAATATTCCAAAGTAAAAAAGATTTCACACTTTCGATTTCTATATTTTCTGCTGTCAAACATTTGTAAATTATTTTAGATGATAAACAATCATAATATTTTGAATTTTGTTTAAATAGTTGGATTTCAGGCTTTAATTAATAGCAAAAAAGGTAAATTAAATATTCATTTAAAATATTTTTTTAATTACATTTTTAAGACAACGTTTTGGCCAATATATAGGCCATTTTCAAGCTACCAAAATCAATATAAACAATGAAAATTTTTTAAATTATGTAAACAAAATAAAAAAACTTGCCCATTTTTAGTATGAATTAAAAAATTGTTTATTGTTTATATTGATTTTTGTAGTTTGAAAATGACCTAATGACGTCACCTACAAAGTTTAATACCTTTTTACTATTAATTAAAACCTGAAATCAAACTATTTAATTATTTTTTTCAAAATTTACTATTCGGCTTATTAAAAAAGAATTTAAATCTTCTTGATTTAAAAAAAAATCAACAATCATAATAAATAAAACGTTTGTTATAAATAATAATAGTTCTGTTATAATTTTTTCTTAAAAAGTTTACAATGTTTGAACATGACACTCTGGAAAATGTATTAATAATTGTAGAAAAAATTCCTCCTATTAAAGATACAAAAAATTAAATTATCTACAACTCTTATTTAAAGCATTTTTTTCTAAAATTATTTATAAACATTTGGTAGTGAGGAAAATACGCACATTCTCAATGATGTCATTATAAAATTGCTTTGAAAATATTACATTAACATCTTTTCAGGACATTTACTAAACCAGTGCACATCATAGATCGTGATTTCGAATTTTACCTTTGTGAAGAATATACAATTATTGCAAAAATGTGCAAGAATATGTATTATTGTATATACTGATTAAAATGTAAAATGATTTTTTTTTAAATTCGTAAAAATAATTGTACATTACTTGAAACAAACATTTTTCGTTCCACTAGTAATGAATAAATACTGAAAGAACTGTTACACAATTTTAATTAAATTAAATTAAATTAAATGTTTACTAATTTTTATTATTACTATAACAACTGGCTCGAAAAATATTTGCTTCAAGTAATGTGCAATTATTTTTAACAATTTCGGATAAAATCTTTTTGCGTTGTATTTAGTACATCAAATAATACAAACCTTAATTTTTCTTACAATAATTTTGAAACAACCTATATATTAACTATATAATAGAGCAAGCCTCGGCTGAACACCGCCTATGGCGAAACCCTAATAACCAGTTTTAATAAAATTAATAACTATTATAGTACCTTAAGTTTACAGTTCTGGTTTATTTTATTCATATATAGACATTTAGATTCACTGGATAAACACTTTTGTCAGTAGGTATAGATCAGTGGCGGATCCAGAGGGAGGGTCATGGGGGTCATGACCCCTCCTAAGCATGGACTTTTTTTTTAAATGTTGACCCTAATAGGTAATTGGCCCTAATACATAATAATGATGTCATTATTTACGATAACTCAATTTGTTCATCAAATTAAATAGAAAATATTATCTAAGAACTTAAAATTCTCAGATAATTAAGAACTATTGTTTGATTTATTATTCTAAAACCAATATTTTGTGGGGATATTACTTCGACCCGCAGATAGGAGAGGTATTCTATTTAAGACCTAGTCAAGTATGTGACTACCGACATTTGCACTTAGAAAATCAACTTCTAATGCAATAATTTTTGTATTCTATCGAAGAACCGTTTAGATATTGAAACTTTATGATTTAAAAAGTGTTGGCGTTCTTAGAGGAAATTTTTGAGGTGAAAAAAAATCACTTTTCCTCACCACGTTTATAATTGTTTATAGAAAAGTAATTTTGCTTAAAGCTATACATTAATTATCTATAGCAGGAATATAATATGAGCAAATACAAATGTTTTTTATATTTAGAAGATGAGGTAATACCCTCCCCCTCCCGAGACAAAATTCACTCCATGACCCCTCCCCCTAATTCGAAGTCTGGATCCGCCCCTGGTATAGATAACATAAATAAATAACTAAAATACAAAAAAAAATCTCTTAATTACCGGCCATGACTTTAATCGAAATTATGAGGATATTTTTGAGTTTCAATTGATTCTTGTATTAATCCTGGGCCTGTTGATGATCCGAATTTATTGAAAAACAAAGTTAAGAAGAAATTCAATTGCATGATGAACAATATCAGATTTGTACTTTCTCGTCCTACATATAATAAAGAAAATATCGCTACGAGATTTTGATGAATTTTTCACGTTTTAGACTCTACTGAATCAAAAAAAAGTTCCAAAAAGTCGGTTTGTCGGTCTGTACATCTATGTATCTGTCTCTAAGCAGGATAACATAAAAACGCGGTGATATTTTTGGTTGCTACTGTATATTTAAGCGAAAAAGTTCGTTACACCAGTGATATTACAACTTCATCCATGTGGCTTTTTAAGTTTTCGTGTTTATTTCACAAACGGTAATGGTCACAAAGTTTTGAAGAACTTTTACTTGCAATATTTTTTGACATTATATTCAGTTCATTTGTTATTAGTAGTGATATAATATACAAAAAATTAAATTTATTACGCTGTTGTAAAACATGCGAAGAACAAAAATTATATAACTCCTTATATAATATTGGAGTCCTCTTGACTCATAGCTGAATATCAAAATTTAAACCATCGTCAATTATTTTTTCAAAATATACTGCGTTTGGTATCAAATTAAAGCATCTAGTAGAGAATTGCTTGTCTCAAATTTGTTTAATTATCTAAAGTTATGAAAATTTATTTTTCTATGAATATTAGTTCTGAATGACTGTTCACAGTATTAATATGAATATAATTAATAAAATCGTACAAATAATTAAAAATCCAAGTTAATATCAAACGATGCCATACATAATTTCACCTGTTCGTGTTAAAGATGCTGTATCAATATAGTATTACAAATTTACCATTCCCTATGTCTGTTTCCCTTCCTCGTATTCTCAGTTCAATTCAACAATCCCCTTCAACAGATAGTGATCCTGATCCATGATCAATGATTTCCCAAACAGCTTAAAATTGAACGAGTCGCATAACGCCTTATGAATACGTAAACTGTTGATAGACCTAGCCGTCTTTCCATCCATCCTCCGACTCTAGACTCCAACTCCGGTACACCTTTGCTGCGACCCCGGAACGGGTGAGATTTTTCTCTTCGGCTCCGGGGACGATGGCATTCACTCATCTGACGTGTATGGATGCTTTCCGTTTTTTTTCCAGAAGCGCCGAGCGCTGTGATCATTTCGGATTTCTTCCAGGTCACAAATTCGGCTAATATTATGCTGTTTTAACAATGTATCTCAAACGAACATATTGCAATGTCGTAGAGAGTACTTTTATGTAATCCAATTTATTCATCATTCGACAACTAAGAAATTGTATTAGTTTTAAGATACATACTTAAGTTCACTTGTAGTATATTTTCAAACCAACCTGAACATTTAGCATCAAATATATTCCGATGTCAATCAATTCTAATATATATATACATATATATAAATGGGCTAATGTAATAATCTACGATTGTTGAATCAACATTAATTTATATCTCTAGAAGAAATATTAAATTTTACAAAACTATTTATATTTTAGTTCTCTGATAGCTAACCTTCTGTTAACTAACTATAGAATAAATAAGTATTGGACAACTCAAAAATGCTATTCTTCTGTTAACGAAGCGGAATAAACATAACTAGTAGTTAGTAAACCAAAACTTTATCAGGAGATGGAAAATCCGGGCCTAAGAGGAATAGACGCAAGTAAGTTAAGTGTGAAACTGAGAAGAATGTTATTAGAAGAGCGGGGAAAAGTCATTTGATAAGGTTTGATAATGTGGAAAGTATGTCGATTCAAAGATTGGTGAAACATGAGAAAGTTACTGAAATTAAGGGTGCGGCGGATGACTTAAGAATATAATTCTATGACTGAAAATTTGTTACGTGAATGAAAGATTAAAAATGGGAAAAATAAACGAACTTATATGAAAGGATTTATGAATGTCAATAAAGCATTAAATAACAAGATGAAAATATTTAGCACTGAGGCTGAATCTAATAAATTATTGTTTAAGTATTCGTGCTACTGTCACAAACTCAAATTGTTTTAACTGAACATTTAGTTCAATTTATTAGGTCACATTTCAACACGTGCAAATTGTTGTGTTCAGCTAAATTATACAAAATATGCAAGAACTAGAACATCATTTTACCTCCTTCACAAATTGCTTCCAAATTTGTTATTACATCTAAAACCACAAATATTTTACTTAAGCCTGCCGTGCACAAACGCGTAATATAATTCCCGCCGCACAAAAGATACGAATAAATGGATCTATGGTATGATCATCAGAGGGTATCGGCAAGCGCTTACAATGCTTTCAACACTGAATTAACATAGGCTCTTATTGATTAATCGTATTTCTTATTAGTTTCAAATTTGGTGTATTTTATTTGAAAAATATGAGCATATTTGAATTTCTGACAAAGAAATGTAAAGCAATACAGTTTTTATTTTTATAAATATGTTAGAATAACATAATTTTTGTTTATAACTTTTATATTTTTAAATTTATAAAAAGAAACAGTACAATTTCCTGGAGACATTATTCTGATATCTATAAAAATATAAACTTATTTTTTCTATTAAAATATTCCGAATTGGAGCAGAAATATTATTACACAGTTTCAAATGCTAGCATTTAAATGGATTATTAATCACTAACTACTAAATATTTACATACAGTTTGAAGATGCCAATTGGGCAAACTTGATCGCTGTACGAATAAATTGATAAAATATATTAATAATATATATTAATAAAAAATTAAATAAAACGCAGGTTATGTGTACCGTAGTAAACAACAACATACAGAAGAATAGCATTTTTGAGTTGTTCAATACTTATTTGTTCTATAGTTAGTTAACAGAAGGTTAGCTATCAGAGAACTAAAATATGAGTAATTTTTATAAGGTTGGTAGCCCTAGCTGTCATAATTTGATAAAATAGTCGGTATCTGTTGCTCATGCGACAAATAACAAATCTTTATTTATATCTATCCAATTGTTTATAGATCTTTCACGCAATCCTTCACACTCAATTTCAACAACATTAAAGTATCGACCACAATTACTATAATTTCAAGCCTTTTTAATAATTAAAACGTAATAACAATTTCTCTAATGCAGCATATTTAATACCACTATCACATTGCGTAGGTACATATGGAGGCAATGTGTTCGTCGTCATTCATTGTCTCATTTTTTCTCTTGCCGGATCTCAGTTTCCTTTCAGAATATCGCACGGCATACTGCGCTTTCCGCGTTGTATCGGGCGTTAATTAAAAGCGGCAGATTTTCTTTGTGCTCCGCTGAATCAATTATTGCCATCCAGCTAATGATGTTCTCTTCTCCCGTTTCATATCTCTTTGTACGCTGTTGTGATTTAGTTTTTTACTTTCCTTCGTGTTCGCCTGACTCTTGATTCCTGACTATATAACCGTGAAGAGAAAAATGTGCAGTAGCTGATTGTTTAGTTAATTAATCTTTCAGAAATACTGTAAACACGCTTCAATTACTTTCAACGGTTCATTTAACATATTTGTTTATGCTAGAGTTGGCTATTATAAATATCGAATTACAAATTTCAACAATTATTTTTTTACTTCTATACTGACTTTACAAATAAATTAAATATATATTCTGGTGTACAAAAGACCGTGGAATCTGAAACACTTGGATGTAATTATACTTTTAATTATAAATTAAACAACTGAAGTGGTTTGAATTCATGAATTCTAATTTTCGAAGAAAGGACTACCCAATATTTACATGTAATCGGAGTCCAATGAATGTATCTATGAAACAAGAGTCTGCGCGTTCAAATCTTGCTGATTTCAGTTCATATCAAGAAACTATGATTATGTATAAATGGTAGGAGTTCATTACTCGTATACGCTGTAATTGGAATTAAGTTCATGTTGTGCAGAATAGCAAATACATAAATAAATAGGTATGTCACAAGTTTGCACTTACAGATATTTATTTTAGTTGATGGTAATTTTTACCGTGAAAGTAAAATAAAATTACTACAGTGCCAAGTTTATGCCGGGTGTCCATATAAAGCGGTGTACCCCTATTAACTTCTTTTTTAATAAAGATATCTAATTGAAAATTGATAGGCGTAAATTTAACATATGTGGCATAATTTTTTTCTATTATCGTCTTCGGTTTAACTGGAAGTGGAATCCACTTTCTTATTTGAAATATAAAATTCTATATATTTTTAAATTTTGCAATTCTACATAAAATTTTGAATACAATGATGTATCATAAGTACAATTTTTCAATAAAAAATAATACATAAAAATTAATATTAAATCAAAAAAAATTGGCCGTGACATTATTTACAAGCAATTAAAATGCGTAACTACAATTACTCTAGAAGTGAACAAGTAGATATTTTATTAATTTATAGGTAATGTAGAAAATATTCTAGAGCTGTTCGCTGCCTTTACGCTGAAAGATTCGTATCCTGAACGTTATTGCCCAGCATGAACACATTTTGTAAAAATCGAACAAAATTTTCGCACAGAAAATATAGAAAGGGTTCCTCGTGTCAAACTCTTTCTTAGTTTCTGTTCAATTGTTTTAAATAAAGCTACAGCTAACTTTTGTTGTTTTAATTTGATTTTTGTTTTGTATTATTTTTTATTAACAAATTTCATTTGTTTCAAATCATTGTATTCAGAATTGAATGAAGAAGTGAAAAATGTAAAAATATACAAAATAAAATAAAAAATATAAAATAAACACTTGGCTAAGTCTCACAAAATTCAGCCTCCAAGTCACCTTATGAGGGCATCATCAGAGACTGGCCAGCACAGTTAGTAACCATAGACGCGTTTCGCTCTTATTAGAGCTCATCAGTATGGTATAATCCACTTCTTCATCTAGAACGAAGTTCTAGTCTTTACGAGACTTAGCCAAGTGTTCATTTTATATTTTTTATTAAACCTAGTTTCACCAAGTGTATGGATGACAATTAATTTTGTCTTTGTTGTTATTTAAATTGCTATTGCGTAGCTTTTTCTTTTTTTCGGTAGATGGCATGGCCTGTTCTACAGAACTTCTCATGTCATCTTACCGTTTGTTAGAGATCTTATTCTCTGCTAGCACAGTTCTTCGTCACACAGCTTTTTTACGTGAACTTTGTTCTAGGCGAAGAAGTGGGTTATACCATACTGATGAGCTCTAATAAGAGCGAAATGCGTCTATGGTTACTAACCAGCTCTGGCCAGCCTCTGACGATGCCCTCATAAGTTGAATTGGAGGCTGAATTTTGTGCAACTTAGCCAAGTGTTTATTTTATATTTTTTATTAAACCTAGTTTCACCAAGTGTATGGATTAATTTTGCCTTTGTTGTTAATATACAGAATGTTCTATTTAATATAAGATAGTTGATGCCACCTCCCATTAAACCAAAGATGTTATGTCTATCATTTATAGATAAAAATTATGCCACATGCATATAAATTTTAAAAATTAGATATCTTTATAATTAAAAAGGTTAATACTCGTAGGTTTGCTTCGGTACCTGTGGACACGCGGTATTAAGTTTGCCTCTAGGCAAAATATTTACAGCGTCCCTTATTATTACGATTTTCAATAAATGATTAGTGTACGAGTTTTAAATACAATATTATTTTATTACAAATAAATTATAAATAAACCAAAAGAAAGTAAATTAAAGAATAGGGAACGTTGTGCAAAGTTGAGTTTTTGTAGATAGGTATAAGCCGTCCAGCGATCATTTGAACAAACGACATTTAAATCCCTGTATAAACAATAAATGATGCTTTGTCAAAAATTTTCTTTTGCTATTAATTTTATGCAAATATATTCTCTTCGCAGCATACAAAATATATCTGAGAAAGTTGAAATTGCTTGACACTATTTAAGTAGGGCAACGATTCTCGCCACCGTAACTGGGCAGTAAAATTGTTGTTCTATGCATATATTTCTAATTTAACAACGTATACACAATGTTTAAATGAAGGAAAATGTATAAGCAGTTGCACAGTTAAGTGTTGTGCATACATTATTAGACCTAGAATTTATGTACGGAACAACTATTTTATTGGAAAACTGTGGTATCAATAGCCCTTTATAAACAATTCACCTACTTAATTAGTGTCAAGCAATTTTTTCGTCTACGTTAGATATATTTTGTTACAATTAAAACAAAAATGTCAAAATTATTGTCCATATTATGAACACTCGGTGAAACTAAGTTTAAATAAAATATTTAAATAAACACTTGTCAAAGTTTTAAAAATTTCAGCCTCCAAGTCGACTAATCAGGTCATCATCGCAGAGGCCGCCAGCACAGTTTTTGGAGCTCATCAGTATGGTATAACCAACTCCTTCACAGAGAAACAAGTTCACATGAAGGAGCTGTGAAGAAAATTGTGCCAGCAGAGATTATTAGATCTCTAACAGTCGGTATCAATTTGTGAAACTTTGACAAGTGTTTATTTTTATATTTTGTAAGATACGAAAAGAATATATTTGCGTAATATTTATATAAGTAGCAACTGAACAAGTTTTATAATAGCATCAATTAGAGTTTACATAAAGTTTTAAACGTCATTTACTCAAATGATCGCTGGACAACTTATACCAACATAAGAATTGAAATAAGGAATAAAAAAATGTAATGTATTATATCTGTACACAATACAGTAAACATGTCTATTCTAGATTTTGTTTCATTAAGACTTTTTATATTTATACCTAACAATTGTTTGCTCAACAGCTCCTGCACCTAAGCTACAGTCTAGTTGGCCTAGTATGTAATATCGGCCTTGGATTATCAAAACACACATATTCATGAAAGTTAAATCAAATTAAATTTGTTAAATTAATAAATTAGTGCGATATTTCTTGTTTGAACAAACATTTTACTTGTACATCTAGTCATGTAGGTACTCGTAGTATAAATTAAGAGATTTAAAATAATTCTGATACCTATAGTATATTCTTCAAGTTCCTAACTAAAGAGATAATATAAGAGGTAAAATACAGTTTTTTAAATAAAGCGCGTAACTTGGATTGATTGAGAAGTTCGCTGCGTAAGCAGAGCTCAAAACTGCTTAAACGATTTCTTTGAGATTTAAGACGAGCTGTCAAAGTAAATCTCACTTGTCAAATTTAACCCGCAAGGGAATCCTTGCCATTCGATATCCTTTTTTTCGGCATTTGGTAAACTTCAAAATTTCTAAAGTAAGCAGTGTGAATATTATGTCATAACAGATAGCTGTAAGGAATAAAAATTCCTTGGACCACTTTACAAACGAGAAAATATATGAAACCTAAGAATAATTATACAAAAATTAAAAAAAAAACTAAATTCGAGATAAGTTTTATAAAAGATAACTGAAATTAATAAATATCCGAGAAAAATAATTGAGTATCATTGTCAACATTTTCTTTTAACTAGTTTTATTGATTTAATAACAAATAGTTGAATCGCTTTCTAGAAATACAATGTATTTGTTTATTAAACTATAATATGAAAACAAATTAATTTTGGAACAATACACCCGACATAAAATGAAGTAAATTGCATCTCTTGAGAAGAGTAATTTCAGTCGTGCATGAGTACCATTAAATAAATTAGTTTCTTTCTTTCAAATCATCTCCTTCATCTCCATAAAGAATTCTCCAATTCAGCGAGTAAATTTGAAAATTCACAAGTAAGCTTCGAATAAAAGTCACAGAGTTCCATATTCACATGGTCTAATACACAACATTTCATATGATTTACGTATCGTAGTTGCTCTGGAGAAGAGGGGGGCACTCACGGGAAATTGAAAACAAGCGCGTCCTTAGAGACAACCCCTCCACTTGCCAAGCTCTGGATGCTTGTACCACTTAGCTTGTTTCAAGATGTTTGCTTTCAAAATGAAAACTAATTTTCTATCTCTTTTCGCGTCAGTTTTCGGGCCACTGTTCTTGTTTCTCGTTTCAATGAGACGAGGAATATTTTGTTCCACTTGCCAAATGCGAGTTTGTAATAACAAGACGCATGTACAACTCAAATTAGAATTTTCTGAAAGGGTAACTTTTAAAAGTTTCTCTTCACTTAATGAACAAATGTTGTTATGAATTTTTATTTATTGTTTCATTAATTGTGTATCACATAATTCAATGCAATATGCTAAAATGTGACATTGGTTATATCGAACAAGTCACCTTGTTTGAATAGTAGCCGTAACAAAAATGTTATTATTGATACGTACACTGAAATGACGCATTTTTAATACGCGTTTCTGGATCGAAAATTGCCTTTTCTGATATATATATATATATACAGGATGTTTCACAACTTAGAGCAAAAAATTAAAGAGTATATTCTGTACGACGTGCTGATCATGAAACAAAAAGAATTATTTTAATTCGAAAAATTAAGGGTTGTTAACCTAAAACCTTTTTTGTAGTACTGCACTGGATTCGCTTTTCTATTAAACACAAACAATGAAGTAGGTATCAACTACGAAAGAATAATTATACAATTCAATTATTAGCAGTTAATTATAATAGAATTTTATTTAATTAATAACTTGAACATAATCATATATATATATATATATATATATATATATATATATATATATATATATATATATATATATATATATATATATATATATCTAAATATTCAATTCCGTCGAATTTATTATTTCTTTTAGGATTTTTCTCTCTTGAGACACATTTTTCTTCTTTTCTTACACAATTTTGGCACTTTATAAAAAACAACAAAATACTTGAACTTGAAGCTTCGTATAAAACTGGAAGATATAGGATTCGCCTTAAAAACTATGGCTCGTTCTGCATTATGCACTTAAATAAATAGCTATTATAATTGGAATTCATATAAATAAAAAATTTAATTTGCAAAATTAATAACCTCAAGAAACATACGATAAAAATTATTATTTACAAAAAGTATAATTTATTTTGACATAATTTTCCAATATTAGTAAAAAAATGAAGAGTAATTGAAATACCATAACAAACAAAATTGTAAATAATTAGAAAATATATAGTGAGATGAGATGACGTTTCGTACAGTCTAAGTATAGCCTTCATGGGACGTACGAGCCGGGTAAAATATATCACCGTAGGTTGAACACGACTGGTTTAATAAATACTTGACATCATAATCAATATAAAGAACTACCTGCTATCAAACGTCCCAAAATTATGTTTGAGAAAAATTCTTCAAATAGATATGTAGAACTAAATTATCTGAGACGTTATTTATTTGAAGCATCTTTATTTAAAATAACTCAAGACACACATATTTTTGATGACATTACTGTCAAGTTTTTATAAAAAGTTTATAAAATAAATTAAAATGTAATATCCGAAAATATTTTTATGGCAGAGTTGAATTAATGTTTAAATTGACGGCACAATTGCAGTAATAAAATAGTTGTAAGAAGAATCACAAGTGCATGTCCATGCATTAAATTGTAAGTTTAAAACCGCTGAGTAAAACATAATGAAGCATTTTTATCTAGTCTGTAGAGTGTAGAGCTGTAGGTACAGTAACATTTATGTATAAAAGGAAAAGATACAAAACGTGATACTTGAAAGTTATAGGACTAATAACTTTAAGCCAAACAAATCCTTTTTGCAGTAAAGCGGAGTTATAACGAAAACAAAACAACCAGCTTTACAAGTAGAGTTATAAAAATTCAAATGTTCTTCAGTAGATAATGCAAATGCAAATGAAATAGTCCACAAACCGTAACTCATAAAGGATGGTTGGTAGGGTACGTATTACACCGTATCCTTCTTCCTTCGTTTATTATACTTTGTGTTACGTTTTCGCTCTTTGTGGCATGTTTGATAAACGTATGAGAATACTGAAAATTTACCACTTTACTTTATTTCATGCAGTTTTTATTGATACGTACACGTATACTTCTTCTGTTGATCAGATAATCAAATTGTGTTATGCTACATGATACTTTCAAGATGGATATCACAAATGGAATGAGATACGAGATGCACAAGTAGTAAATGCAAATATAAAAAAGGTTTTATTTTATATGTTGTTTACTAAGTACGATACTTTAAAGCTTTTATTATTATTTAGAAGACAGTAGCACTACTAGTTTAATTTGAACAAATGTTTAAATGTTACTTCTATTTAATTAAATTAGTTTAATTAATGTAGCTTACTTTTACTATTATAAATTTAAATTTGCAATGGGAATGAAATAAAGGAAATAGAGAAATTATTTGAAAAGACTGACTTTTCTTTTATAGTTATTTTTTATTAGGATTTCTCTTAATTTTTTCTAAACTCCCATGTTCATAATATTCGCCTGTCGTGGAAATTAGGGTTAAAAATAAATAAAAATAATGGCTACTTTAATCAATTATAATCGAGATATTTTTAATTTCAGTCTTAATCAAAGAGGAAGTAGACAGTGCCGGATTTACAGAAATTTTGCCCCTAGGCTAAAATATTTTCAGCTCCCTTTATTATTATTTTAATAAGGGACTAGCGTACAAACAAAAATAAAAATACAGTTCATTTTTAATGTCGTGGCGCACATCACTAGCACATGAACTAAGGATTCCCCTGACACATGTGTATCTGTCTTTGTCACACACGTTATTGTTCTCTCATTTGCATATATCCGTATATACATATGTCAATGTATTCCTAGTTTAGGTGCTAGTGACGTGAATGCCCCGATATTAACAATTAACTGTAAGGTACTTTTCTATACATACTTATAGTTAGAAACACATTATCTTTCTATTGTATATCGTTTTATTACAAATAAATTATTAAAAAACTGAAACAAAAATTGATTTAACAATAAAGAACTTAATAGAAAGAAAAAAATATACATTTTTTATAAATAGGTACTTAAAGGAATAAAGTGAATTTAATTTATTGCAGTATGCATACATATAAATAAAAACTAAACAAAATTCTTTCTTGAATATACAAAATAAAAAATATAGTTCTTCCAAATAAATAATAAATAATTTACCAAAAACATAAATAATTATAAATAGTATAATAATAAGGATGTTATGAGAAAAGACCCAGATATATATATTATGAGGGATAAATCACTCCCTTTTTTCCTACTACCCGTCTTGCAAATTACTCAATTTTAATCGTTTGTTGGGTAAAATTTAAAAAAGTTTGTTAATTTCCTATTTATGATATATATTTACACGTTAATATACACTTTATACATATGTATTTGATTTAAAAATATGATCATATAATAAGTTTGTGAGATTTAGCGATTTAGTTAATTAGAGATTTTGTGATTTAGATATTTTAGTTGTCGACTGAGTGACGATATTGATTTGAATGTCAAGTATCGGGGGTTGAATTAAATGAATGTCACGATTCGCTAATAACAGAAAAAATTTAGAAAAAATGAAATAAACGAGGTAAAAGAGTGGTTTATTTCTAAAATTGTATTTTAGCTCTTATCTACATATGCGATAGTGGCCATATTACATAACTCAGTTTTTTGTTGGGTGTTTGTTTACATTTTACGGAAAGATATTAGGATGCTATTTTGTTTTAGACAAGAATGCAAGGATCAGACGTTAATGCAGTTACATAAGTACACAAAAAATATGAGAAGAAGTTCAAACATATAAACTTAGAATTAAATATATAAATAAAATAAATATATCATCACGCCTTTTACCCATTACTGGGTGTGGCACGTAATAGTAACATCATAATAATACGGAACGGTTTCATAACAAGGAATTTTATAATGTGTTATAAAAATTGCTTATTTCTTGATTTCACGTAAAAAAATTAAATTGAATACATTCTTCGGGAAATTTTTCTTCAATATTCCATTGGTATGTAAATTGAAGAAATGATGCTTTCGTTCGTATATCATTGCCATTAAGAGTTGATAAGATAGTTAAAAATACAAAAAGATTTTTAATTTCATTGTAAGCACTAAGTCGATGTACTCGTAATAGCTCTTGAATTAAATTGTCTAAAATTTTGCAAGCGAAACAAGCACAAAAACAGTGACATTCTGTAGTTCAATTCGCTCGCCTCACTGCTCACCATTCCTATTATAGCATGCGTAGCGTATTATAAATATGACCTATTGCAGCCACACCTGTACACTATACGCGGTAAAGTAAATAAGCTGTGAAAAAAACGCATTTTCCAGGTTTGTTTCTTGAATACATATTAAATTTAATACTCCAAATTATTTTGTTCAGCTCCTTTCAATAGTTGGCGCCCCTAGGCTATAGCTTAGTTAGTCAATTGTAAATCAAGTACTAGAAGTACTGTGGCCGAAGACTGATTTAGAGTCATACACCATCTACTGAAAACGTTTATGTTTATAATCTAATATTACTTGTGTATACTGTAAAGTTAATTGTTTTAAACTTTCTATTTGCATTTATTGATTTAAACCAAGTTTTATTGGTGCCATTTGTCTTCTGATCTATTATTTTTGAGATTGTTATTCCATAGAATTTATAATAAAACAGAAGCAAATTAAAAGTATATATGTTTGTTATATGTTTATTAAATATCAAGTGTCTTTATATACTCGTAAACAAGGTAGGTTCTATCATGATCGAAGAGCGCAAAGTTTAATTTTATTTGTGTACTAATTAATACCACTTCGACCTCCAATCCTGATAAACAATTTGGTACTAAGGCAATGGGAGTAAGTACAGTTTATAATTTGCTAGAGTGATCCAAACAAATGAATAAAAATAGTGGCTTATCGGAAAACAATGTGTGCAACAAAGTTTCATTCAAACAAAACTCTCAATCAATCAGCATTTTGCAGTGACACGTCCAACAATAACAGGCTCACGTCAACATCCAATCGGCCGTCTGTTCAAATTGAATCATTAAAACAGATAGCAAAACTGGCATTCCACACTCGAGCTCTCTGGAACTCTGGAAGTTTTATAGAAACAGAGTCCGTTCTCCGTAATCCAGACATTCAAATAGACAATGTTATCAAAAGACCAAGTTACATTTACTTTTATTATTTAAACCCAAAGAGAGAAAAAAATAATGATAAAATCTAACGGCCCATGGCATGAAGGCCTAAACGGAATAAGCCTTTTTTCGTGATAGGAACTATATGGTGTTACAATTCTTTAGGAAATGTTTCAGTTTTTAACGTGTGGTAGTAATTTCAGTAAAGTCATTTTTTATACAGTATTTTGGATAATAATAGGTACATTTTCAATCATTAATTTTTTTCATACTTATGTAGAAAACTGTCCTAAAGTCTAGCCTATTTTGTCTAGAAAATTTCAAATTTGAAAAATAACAATTGAACAATCGAGTTTTTTAAATTTTGCACGCGAGTTATTTAAATGTGATGTAAATATCCATATCTTAAGTTCATAATTAACTAAAGTTGATAGTATTTTTTAAAAATTTCAAAAGTCTCACTCATATACAGCATGACCTTGATCAGTAAACAAAACTGGTTTAAATCAGTTGAAAACTGCAGGACTTCGAAAATTGCTTGAAGTGTTCAATATTTAAAAACAATTCAGACGTTTCGTTCATCTACAGGCTAAGCTTGATAATAAAAAAAATTGATTCAAATCAGTTAAAATCTATAGGAGAAATTTGAAGCATGAAAATAAGGTAAGCGACCGACAACCGAATAAAGAGAAACGAGTACATTCACCTAAACCAGTATCTACGAGCTAAAAACAACTTTTACGCTATTATAACTTAAAATCTAAACAAAATTTGAAGATACATTCATTGGTACTGTATTTCTTGTGTTTCAATTACATTATACATCATTTTTAGGAATTTTTCATTTATCGAGTAGATTTTATTTTTTTCCAATTATCAAGTATTTGCTCTAAAATTTCTATTCTGTAGCAATATTTTAGAATAAAATGAATATTTATATACTATTAAACTACGGTTTTGCTTTCATTCCTATCAATAATTTTTTGAAGAGCTTTTTTGATAAAAAATTTAAATAATAAATCATGCTGAAAATATATTTATAAGTTAATTAAAACAAGAAAGATTTTATTTCCATTTCCTAACACTGGCCTGTCCGGCCAGATTGAAATAGTTTTAAATAAAATTTAATGGCAGCTTTCAAAACAAAATAGTGTTAAATAACCTATTTAATATTATGCAAATTTGAAAACTGTTACATAAAGTATTTATACCTACTTCTTGCCACTTAATAAAACAGGTATTGATTTATTTAGATTGAAATTCATCGCAATAACATTTTCTTCCTGCATTCCACGTCAGTATATCCTGCAAGATACAAATTACAACATTGTTATCTTCACTTCCAAAAGATGTAAGACAAACTATACCCGACAGCGGCAGCACCATCGCTGTTCTAAGCAGCAACACTAACAGTTCACATAAACAAGCTGACACTGTAGTGCCGGCGGAAATTTGAATAGAACATTGAAACTATGTATTTGGCTCTGCAATCGATGCATGATAAGCCAGGCAAGAGAACAGGATGTATGCGTTAAAAACAAACTAATCCCATAAAGATGTTCCGAAAACACTTACACCTTCCCATTGCACCAGCTAAATGTGGTTTAAGGTTTATGGTATGTAGTCGATAGGTTGGTGCATCACAACACTCTCTGCAGTTTTATTTGATGCAGAAGAGTTAAAGTGTGAGTGAATCTGTGTGTTTGGATGTGTTATTTATTTAAATTGAAGGCAATACGAACTGATTTATCTGTTGTTTAACTACGAGCAGAACCGAATGATTCAGGATTGTTTTTCAACGAATTAAACGTTTGTTCAATTGGTAGACATGTATCAGTTTAGTTTTGTTTTTATCTGATGCCGTACAAAGTTTACTGATAGAACTACAGCAGCATGAATAGAATTACTACCAGTGCCGGATCCAAAAATTCAGAGGTTTGATTATTATCAATGATATTAGTGGCGTGTTGGGGCGGATTAATAATTTTTATTTTAATGCGAGGAGGAGGAAATTTTCAATTATTTCATGTGAATGAAAATTGACAAAAAAGGATTTATTTCTGATAAAAAAAATGTAATAATAGTAATTATTTATTGTTCTGATGAGTGTGCAGCACGAGCCGCAGGCTTAACAGGTAGGTACGTAATAAAGTGAACCTTTTAACACAAGTTGCTTACTCTATGCACTTTAATTATGCCCTAATTAGAAAAAGAATATCGATAATTTTTATTATTTAACGAAATAATTAATTTATAATAATTCGGAGAACATAAATAAGGAACATTTAATAACAATTTGTTTCAATAAAAATGATTTTATAAATATTTAAAATGACTCCCAGTCTCATCAGAACAATTTTTTTTCCTCCAACCAAATAAACTAGTTTTTTGTACATCAAAATCGAGCAGAAATAATTTATTTCCGGCCTAGTCTATCAAAAAAATAGGCGATGAGTGTAGTGATTCACAGTACTGAAGTATATTTTTAGGATGAAAGCCGGTTAAGCTTTAATTGAATTATGATCATTTAAATAATACAAGATAAGTAAGAGCTAAAGTTAATTTATATTATGACAGAAAAATTCTGATGACGCCTGGATTCGAACCAGGGACCTTCCGCATACCGGGCAGAGATGCTAACCGCTACACCACGTCACCTGTGTTCGAAATATGGCATCAACTGAATTTCTCTGTCACAGTGTCTAAGCGTAGCTTCGTTCCGAGAGACTCCTACAGGTATGATTACCTTTAATAATCACACAACTTAATAATATTAGCTCTAAGCTTGGGTATGATTCCCTCATAATCAAAAACTGTGTCACTGTAGACGAACCCGGTTGTCAATGCCTATATAGGAGTCTCTCGGAACGAAGCTACGCTTAGACACTGTGACAGAGAAATTCAGTTGATGCCATATTTCGAACACAGGTGACGTGGTGTAGCGGTTAGCATCTCTGCCCGGTATGCGGAAGGTCCCTGGTTCGAATCCAGGCGTCATCAGAATTTTTCTGTCATAATATAAATTAACTTTAGTCAAAAACTACAGGTATGATTACCTTTAATAATCACACAACTTAATAATATTAGCTATAAGTAAGAGCCTTATAACAAGACAAAAAAAAACGAAAGTGGTAGGAATTTTTTTTACATTTTCGAGTCCTGTTGAAGTTATGGAATGTAGTATAAAAATTTTATACTATCGATTTTATAAAAAAATAACAACAAAATATCAAAATGACAGTTAAATGAGGACCGTTATGATTCATAACGAACTCGCTTTGCAATGTTTTTTCATGACAGCTGGTGGTACATTTAGAACAGCGGTTCCCAACCGGTGGGTCGCGACCCACGAGGGGGTCGCCTTAGCTTTTTTGGGGGGTCGCCTTGGCTTTTTTGAGGGGAAAAAATATAATTACTAAGTCCTAAAATATATTTTGTCCAACCTTTTATTTTTTGTTTTATTGATCAAATATGCGAAAGGGGGGTCGCGAACATTTTTAAAAAACTAAAAAGGGTCACGATTAAAAAAAGGTTGGGAACCACTGATTTAGAACAACGAGCCGATAGAACAATGAAATAAATGATATAAGAGTTTTGGACAATAAAGGTGCATTTACAAATCAAAATAGTTTTAGTTTTATATTTTCCGTGATTGTTTTAACAACCTTGTAGACATGTTATCTTTGGCAACTACTCACAAATTTAGTTTTGGTTTTAAGACAAAACTTTGCAAACTCCAAACTTATGTTTCATGTTTTATACTTAGTAATCGACCAATAGGAAGAAACTTAGAATAATATAGCGATATATAGTTATTTTTGTTTAGAGTTGTCAAATATGTATTTTGTTTGGGATAGTTTGTACAGTTATGAATAATAAGAAATTGTTAACCTACAGTTTTATTAATAAAATTTTGCAATGACTAGAAAAAGATAAATAAAAGATGGTGGGTACGTCAAATATAAATATAATACGACAACAACAAGGAGACTGGGAAAATTGTTTGTGCTCGCACCGCACACTTCAACTAACAACGAAATATTCAACATCCAGTACAAACTGTAGATCTCCTGTACAGTAGTTAAAATTAATTTTGTCCCGTAAAACATAGCAAGTAATTAATTTACCGGCTATACATCTTTTGTAGTTATTTCTTGAGTGTTGAAAATTCAAATAAACAAACTTTATTAAAGATTCTGGAATGTTAAATTTCTCGTTGAGTTTAAACGTTTATTTATAGCAAGCCAAGTTGACATTTTATATTTTTCAAAGCAAAAAACCATTTGGATGAGACGTGAAAATCAGGATTCACCGTACATATCCTTGTTAAGATGAAAGGTAGAATTTTTTATTTGTATGGGACGTTTGATACCTGCGATACTGTTTTCTTATTTCAGGTATCGGATTTCTTATTACAAAAGTTTGGCTGCTCCCTGCGGAATTTCAAATTCAGCCCCGGATATTCGGAAAACGCTCGAAGCAAGGATAACTTAAACATCACGAATCTCGAATCTGTAGATCGGAGATCGCCCTTTACCGTCGCGAAATGAGAGAGACAGAGAGGAATAGATATAAAGCTTGTATTTGTCTATCTCTCTCACATAGATCTTCGCAGTGTCTTGCAATTATGTTCCTTACAAGTCTTAAATCATTTCAAGTAATTTGCTTACTTGACTTCTTTGGTGATGCATGGATTGGATATTGTGATAATTCGGAAATATGTTCATATTCTGTACTACAGAAGGAGTGTGGAGACAGTGTTGAATAGTTTTAATCACAATATTCAGAGCTATTTGAATTTGATCTTGATTAATTATTGAATTGTTTATACAAATTTAGTTTTTATGTTTTCGAACATTATTGTTACCTTACGCAAATTCTTATAAATTGCCAAGCTTCTTTTTTATAAATGAAAAATAACACAGACGAGAAATTAATTGAAAACAATAATTTTAACAAGAATTAAAAAAATAGAATATTGAATAATTTTGGTTTTTTTTGACCGAAATTTTAACGCACGGACTTTAGTTTGGAAAATATTACAGATAGTTATCGGATACTTTATCCGGGGGAGGAAAGAAAATCCATTATGTCTTAATGTTGGTTTGTACCAAATAAATACAATTATTTGAACCTATAGTGCATTGAACTTATTACTTAAAGTTTCACGTAAAATTTAAATTCTAAAATATGACAAAATAAAACTGACAGCACCAATTGGGGACATGTTGCTAATGAAAGTACATTTTTTATATGGCGAGATATTTATATACTTTTATTAAAACTGTGTATATTGTTAACTATATTTGGTCATGTAGAACGTACTCGTATGTCGAATGACAGATTGGTGAAACAGGTGTATGCTGGTGAAATTGAGGGTGAAAGTTTGCGTAGACGTCCTAGGAACAAATGGATAAATATGAATTCGTTAGATATGATTGAAGGGTTGTTGCGTGAGCGAAAGATTCTGAGCATGAAGAATAAACGAGCTTGTATGAAAAGAATTATGAATGTGGTTGAAGCAAAAGTGGTGTCAGGATATTAATGTTTGGAGAAAATTAATAAAATAAATATGATGAATAAGAACAAGCGTATGATTCTTGATTTTAGATTCATTGGTTAGATTTTTCGAGTGTTTACCTGCAATTGTGTGGAGTTCACCTTCAAAAACAAGCGCAGGGAGATGCTCCCTTCCTTGCTTATCTTTTGTTTCATTTTCAGTTTTTATTATAGAGTGTCCAACTGCAATTGTGTGGAATTCAGTTTCAAAAACAAACGCAGGGAGATACTCCCTTCTTTCCTCATCTTTTTTTACTTCATTTTCAGTTTTTATTATACAGTGTAACTGCAACTGTGTTAAATGTATTTTTAAACAAGCGCAGGCGATGCTGCCTTCATTTCTTATAGATTCGTTGTTAGAGAAGTGGGCGTAAGTGAAGATTTACGAAACAGGTGTACAGGAGCGAATGGATGAATGTTTGTTGCGTGATGATGGGTTTTGGTTGTGAGAAAAGAAAGAGTTCGTGTTATGTGGTCGAAACGAGTATCGTGTGTCAGGATGAGAATGTTGACGGGTTCGTGCTACCCCATTTAATGGGATATAGCGTAATGTATGTATGTACAAAATAAAATTAATTATTATTTTTTCTTGTGTGCGAAATTTCATGTCTCCTTGAGGTAATTTTGTTTCAAGAGGGTTGGCAACACTGACAAGATTACTTTTAGCTTTGAACTATAGATCGTTGCGGGTATAATTTGCGTTTACTAAGCAAGAGTTCGCGCGTTCAAATCTCACCGACTTCAACTGTTCAACTTATATTATTGAGTAGCTATAAATCCACTCTAAGCTGTATTTCTCCTATAATGCAATTGGGATTAAGTTATTGTTGTGCGAAGTAGCCAATTTATACACGAAAATTCCATTAATTGCGTTAGACATTGATATCAATAGATAAAGCGATTAAAAAGTCAAATAACCTGAAACCCTGACGGTATCAATTACAATTTGAGCGTTAATTGTAAATAAATATGAAAATAATAGGCAATCTGTCTAGAGATACTCACGATTAATCAACAAACGATAAATTATAGTACAGATCGCGTTCCACGGTTAATTTGTGTTCGTGTAGGCATAACATGAACTACCAATTTGCTATGCAGTTGTAATTAAGTATGTGTACGGGTCTGTTATTAGTTCCACGCAGCCGAATTCAGCGAGCTGCCGACGCCAGCCGCTACTATACTTCTTTCTTATACAGGGGTACTCAACAATGCAAACCAGTTAGTAGTGCTAATGTCACTGTCATCATCTAGTTCAAATCGATAATGCCAAAGCCAATAACTGCATTCAGTCTGATATTTGTTTAATTTAAATTTGATTAATTAAAATTATAATTTGTGGATATTGTGCTTATTTATGAAATGCACTGTGTGGTTCAAGAAACAAAATTCAGTATTTTCAAACACAAAGGGACCTTTAAATTCTTGAATATGTTACAACGAACTTGCTAGAATATCAAATTCCGAAAATTATGAAACGAATTCAAATACAATGGACATTTGCACTAACAACTCAACTTGAGACACTTAATTCCCTAGGACTATGAGATACACAAAATATTATATGCATTAGGAATGAAATAAAAAATATGTTAAATGGCCTCGGGCAACAACTATTTGAAGCCGACTCCAAAAAAATTATTTATACTGTTCACAATAAACACTATAAAGATCTCCATCTAGATAATTCCTACCCTCTCCTTGACACTAATTATTCAACAATAATAATTTCAGTTACTTTCGAACCACAAAAAGAGAAATTTCCAATTTTACTCCAACGGGACACTACAAGTACATCAATTCTACATGGAAGAAACATGTATAAATAAATGTATAAATATGTACAATAAAGGAAAGCGTAGAAATTAAATTATTTTGACATAGTTAAAATCAATGACGTTTATTAATACAGAATGATACTAATTTTTAAAATTATTCATTTGAATGAAATACAAAATTAAACAGTTTTTCAATTTATTTTGGGTCATACCTTGGTTTTAGGAAAGATATATTAACTTAAATCCGTCAGTACGGTGGTGTGGGTAGCAATACGGAATTCAAATCCGGAGATCCCGAGTTCGAATTGCACTCAAGCTAAAATTATATGAACTATCACACTGCGGCTCGGTGAGTGCGAACCCTGTACTGTAATTGGGATTAAATTCCTGTTGTACAGCGTAACATAAATAAATAAATATCTAAATAAAATAAAAATATTTGGTTTTGATTCGTAAATTTAAACGTTGTTTGGGTTTGAAAATTCACTATGTAAAGTAGGAAAACTTTGAGTATTCACTTTTAACAATGACTGCTAGGAGTGCTTTTCCCAAACAAAATTATTTATTTTGTAAAATATGTGTTGGTCCATTTTTGAACAGATACACACTTCATTGAAATCAATAACATATTTATATTATTTATTTATTTATTTATTTATGTTACGCTGTACAACAGGAACTTAATCCCAATTACAGTACAGGGTCCGCGCTCACCGAGCCGCAGTGTAGTAGTTTATATAATTATTAGCTTGAGTGAGATTCGAACTCGGGATCTCCGGATTCGAATTCCGTATCGCTATCCACACCACCGTACTGACGGACGGATAACATTATGAGTATACTATCGGAGCGTTGGACCAGCGTGTTAGAGCATAGATCACTACTTATGTGATGTAAGATACCCGTGCAGTTTCAAATTGAAGTCTATCGACCGGCAAGTGTGTATGTGTTGAAATGCCGCATTTGAACACACTCTGTAGTGTAATTGGGATTAAGTTCCTATTGTGCAGCGTAACAAATAAAATAAAAAAATTAATCCTGCTTGCAAAACGCGATATTAAATGTATTGTTATACAGAGTGTTTCTATACCTCTGCACGATATATGTATACTGATTATAGAACAAACAGATTTTATTTTAATTCGCAAAAATTAGGTTATTTCATTACTAGCAAACATTTAAGTGTTACTGGTTTAATAGTACATTTAATAAAAAAATAATAATAATAAGGCATTACACGCGGTACCTATATAATAACTAATTAATAAATGATTATTTGTAGGCGGTGTTTATACTTTTATTTCATTAGTAACATAATTATAACTAATTAAATGTACTATTAAACCAGTGACACTAAAAATGTTCTCTAGAAATGAAATCCCCTAATTTTTGCGAATTAAAAAAAAACTTTATGTTCTATAATGAGTATATCAAATTATATATGTCATTAAAGTTTCGTGCAGAGGTATAGAAACACCCTGTATAACAACACGGTAAAGTTAAAAATGACCAAGATGGCTGACACCACATTTTACACATTTTCTGGTTTTTATGTTGTAATTCATTAATATCAACATTAAGATGAGTATTGTTAGTTAAAAGCAACGGTGAAACAATATTTATAGTAAATAATTATTTGTTTAATGCATACTGTTCAAATTATAACGTTTTAAAATTATTAGCTGACAATTTATAATAATTTAAATACAAAAAAAAGTTTTTCGAAGATTTGATTTGTTGTACCGATCAGAAAAACACATTTCAAAATTTTGCAATATTTATACCACCATTTTACCTTAGAAACCAGTGTATAATAACGTAGGCGATGATTTAAGTTTGTGAAACAAAACCAAATGCTTTTCATTTAATTTTCTTGTAATCATGTTTCTCCGAGTCCGAGTACCAAAGCTTCATCTATAGAAATGATTAAATAAGACTTTTTGTCTTTCATTTACTTAATATTTATTTTAATTTTGGTGAATTACGTATAGTTTAAAAGGTTGACAAACCCTGTTTAGAAATGTCGCCTATATCGGTGACTATACTAGTTATACGAATGGGTTACATATGCTAACTAACTGGCCATGCCAGATGTAGGGAGCGATCGAAATGCTTATTTCTTTTTTTTCTTTTAGGAGAAATAACCTGTAATTATGTTGTAACTTCCTGTATCGTGAATGTAATTTTAGACCAGTTTGACATTAATATCTTTATAAAAGTTGTATACATTTTTTTTTCTTAATGACTGAGACATTATGAGCCGTACTTGATTAGGTTAGGTATTTAGACGAAAATGATGAGGTTTTGAGTATATCAGCATTTTCGACAGATTAGTTAAAATAACAGTTCATATTTAGCAAAATCTTGGGTATTTATATTACGTTTCATTTGTAAATATCAAAGTTAATATGAAATTTGTGATTTGTCAAAAGATATTTTGCTCAGCTATAATATATAATCATAGTAATTTACGATACAAGTAATGTAAAAAGCAGATAACGTTACATGTTTCGCAACACGGTTTATTTTATCCTAACATAATAATCTTTATCAAAAAACAGGAAAAAATATTTTTTAATAACAATTCATAACATCCAGCCTGCTATAGCAATGATTTTTTTAAACTGTCAAGTCCGTTCGGTGTGAGATTTCAGTTTGATTGTACAGGACGTATTTTATTTCTAATTGACTGATCAAAACGTCAAAATGAAGACATGTTTACATAGCATAACAACTTGTGACTCTGCGCTCCTAAGCAATTACACAGTAAGCAATAAAATTTAGAGGAAATAAAGTCTCTCATTTCTATTGATTGCTCTGGTTAAATATTACATTAAGAAACGTTATAAATTAACTGTTTTGGATTGACTGCAACAATGTCTGGTAGCACAAGCTCTGATTTGGGTGTTTTAAGAGCACGGTTTTAACATGTTAGAGATAGCTAAAACACCCAAAAACACTGCTCTTAAAACAGGCAAAAACAGAGCTTGTGCTACCAGCCAATGTATTTAAATGAAAGTTTAAGTTTTGAGTTAAAAACGAAAATACGTTTATATTTCTAAAAGTATTGTCAGTAAAGTACTTTAGAAACAATCCAGTAAGTGCATTTACTGAATAAACAGGATTCATTGCCAATCCCATACGATTAGAAGTCATTGTGTTGAAAGAAATAAAAACGGACAAGACACAATATCAAATACATACCATATTTTTCTTTAAAAATACTAAATGACATTTGCAGATACTACAGTTTACCTCAATTTCTTCTTAATGCAAATTTTATTGTTTCACATTTTTATAAATGTTGATTAAATAATATTTTAAAATTAAAATATAGAACATGTAACAAAGTTGAACGCCATATTTATTTAATAGACAATTAGCGCCATTACTCTCACAATTTTTTTATGCAATATGTCTTCATTCAGATATATCAATCAGCCAATTATGATATTAACTGTAATTTCTTAGCGAACTGACTTTATTGTTATTAAATGCTCCATACTATAACTCGTTGCTAAGGAATAGCATAATAACATGAAAGGATATAATTTAAAAAAACACAATCTCATTCTGGAACAAAAGCGGCGTAATAACTTTATCAAAAATAAAATAAAGACTAAATGTGCACTTAGTGATTCCTTAGCAAAACGTATTTTAATTAATTTTGAATATATAATTAATATAATATTTAATGGAAGATGCTAGTTATGAAAACAATAACTTTAGATTTCCATCATAAAGTTCTAGTTCTCGTTCCAACTTGCACATCTATTGTGATGAATCCTTAAACTCAAAATGGATCTCAGCGAATCAACATTGTCCGCTGATGCAGAAGAAGCTTATGCACTTTTGTCTTAACTCTTATTCCCGGACTTTATCCGGAGTCGAGCTCCAGTTGTCTTCTTATTCCCAGAGGTTAATCATTCTGAAAACTGCAGCCAAATGAACTTGCTCCCATAAAGATTTTATGCCTTTATATATTTTCAAAAGTTTTTTGGATGATTGCCCAAGTTTAAAGTACAAAAATGCGTGTTTCCAAGTTTTTATCAGCACGTATTTACGAGTGTATTGAAGAATGAAAAGATATAGGTATGTGAAATTGCGAATGTTTTAGAGATACGAGATAGGATTGTTTTTGTTTTAAATGTACACAGCAACATTTTCAAATAATTTCGTGACAAACTTTTGTGTGGTGTTCTGTAGCTATATTCATTTTTCCAGAACAATAACAAGTTTTGTTTGATGTATAAATAATATAGCAGATTTGTCGAAACCAAGAAAAGAGTAAATAGTCATATTTCATTTTACGTATTTCATTACAGTTAAAATAAAATATAAATGTTGTCAAATATTACATTATTATTAGAGTTTTGTAATAAGATGTATTGTCACTTCGCTCGCCTACAATACGTAGTATAACATTTTTTTTTTACTTTGCGTTATTTATTTCATCGAAATTTTTTAATTTCAATTACAAAAATATATCAAACTACAATCTAAGGATTTATGTGACATGAAGTAACGCAGCAGAATGAATTTTGACTTTTTTTAACTGTTAATGTAGAAAAATATATCTGAAAATTTAAAGGCACGTACCTTTCCACACCATTATTTTTACCGCACATACTAATTTTCGTGCAAATCATATAGTTAATATAATATAAAATCTAAAAAAAAGATTTCATGTAGTTAGATGATTTAAATTTTTAGGTTATATATTACCAAATTGTTATATCGTTTTAAATTGATCTTATTGTGTTTTCTTTATAATAATATTATGAAAATTCTTTCAAACTGTAATAAAAGAATATTTCCAAATATTTGAGGTAATTATTTTGAAATGACATTGAATGTGTGGCTGCATAGTAGTGCTAATTTTACAAAAGATAAAGTTATTAGGAACAGTTTAACAATTGCCTCTATTATTGAAATGTTTTCATTTTTATCAATTGTAAACGCAAAGTACAAAAATTATGTATGTATACAGGATGTTTCTATACCTGTGCACATAATTTTATATACTGGTTATACAATAAAATTATTTTTTTTTTGTAATTCGTAAAAATTAGAGTATTTTATTTCAAGCGAACATTTTTAGTGTCACTGGTGTGTGTTTGATACAACGTGCTGCATTTTGTACAGCTGCAGGAGGAGATAATTTTGAACAATTTGTAGCAATGAGTTGCAGTTTATTCTGATGAGAATTTAAAAAAATGATATCCTCATTTTTGTTTTTTTCTTGACCTACCTAAACAATAAACACATTCACTTGTTACTGAAAATTACTTTAATTTTGTTAGTTTTGTTTACTTTATTGCATTAGCAACATAATGATAAATAATTAAATATACTATTTCGTAACACATGCACAAGAAACATGTTCTTATTCCTTAATTTTAGAGAGATAAACACTGCTTTTCTTCCTTAGGGAGAGAAACATAATGTAGGTAGCATGTTTCTCTCCCTAGGTAGCATGTTTCTCTCCCTAGGGACATGTTTCTCTCCCTAGGGACTACAATTATTAGCTGTTTGCGACGTTTCCTAGGTTACTAGTTACGCAACCCATATTTGACATTTCTCCCGATAAGACAGTAATTTTTGTGCACTTGTTACGAAAAGTATAATATGCTTCACGGGAGGGCGCGATTATCCCTTGTGTGAAGTTGGCAAACTTCGACTTCAGCTCGAGCCTTCACACGCGGGAATAATCGCTTGTTACCCTCCCTTGATGCATAACATACTATTAAACCAGTGTCACTAAAAATGATTGCTGGGAATGAAATACCCTAATATTGCGAATTTCAAAATAATTCTTTTTATTCCATAATCAGTATATATGTCATTAAAGTTTCGTGCAGAGGTATAAAAACATCCTGTATAGAGCCGATATAATAACTAATTATACAATATTACCTTATCAGACATTTCCAATTAGTAATGCCGCTGGATTTCAGATTTTCGAGAAGTCGTCTTGAATATTTCAAAATTTGAGATAAAAGTAGCTTTATTCTCATCTGGATTGTTGCAAATGAAAATTCGAGATCTCGTTTTGTTTTTAATATTTTTGCATAATCGTAATTATAAATTTATCTAATTAAAATTTTGAACCGTTATATTAAATAAATCAAACACACTTTGACGTATTCTATATATGACTTTATTTAATCATTATACACTAAAAATGTTTATTCATTTTATTTGAAAATTTTTTTTCATTATATGATTGCTCAGAAGTTATTCGATAACGAAAGAATCGATAGAAATTTTTGCCATATTTAGTGACCTATTAATTTTTTGGGTAAATCTAAATACCATTAAATTGTTCACTAATGTGATATTTTTTGTCTAAGTTGGCCGAAATCGTAGCTCTTGTAAATTTTGGGATCCAAATATAAACACACATTAATTTCTTCAAGTTTTCGATGCATCAAACATTTATTTATTTATAGCTTTCTTTTTGTTATGTTATTGTTATTACGTATTTGTATTATTATAAAAATTAATTTTACTATATAATAAATAATGTAAATATTATTTTATGAAAAATCTCCCAGATTTTTGATGTTCATATTTTATTATTGTAGTCACATGAATTATTTTATATTTTTATTAAATAAAACAAATGTAAATGTGAAAGCAGCAAAATTAATTACAACAATATAAATTTTTGCGAACGCGGATTTCATAAATTTTTAAAAAATTAAGCTACGGTAAAAATTCGTCGCTCAGAATTTAATGAAATAATAAAAAAATGCAACAAGTATTTAATTCTTCATATTATTACATTTAAATAATATTTATATTACAACTTTGATCGGTTGGGTTTTATAATATTTTTTACTAAATAAGAATTTGTTAATTACTAAATTACAGTTTCTATTCCATTATTAACAGCAAATTATTAAATCATGTTTATCCAATGCAAAAGTAGAGCAAGATTGCGGGGTTGACATTTTAGCTCTACTATCAATGTAACAGTTCCAAGGACTACATTTCACTTTTGCGAGTTTAAACTTCATTTTCACTAATTAAAATCTACCCCTGTGGCTTCCCCACCACTAACATCTTTGGGAGCCGTGATTTGACGGCTGGTAACCGCGCTTCATTTACCGAGATCTGCTTAGGCAGAGTGTCACAGCCAGTGATGGGTAAAAGGCGTGATGATATATTTGTATTTGATGATGATGTTGTATATCTCCGATTCTGGATTTATGATTAGTAGAGTATTTTACTAACGTGTAATGATACCTATTACTCAAAAGAATGAAATTTGCGACAGAAGCTGTAGGAGAGTGTCATAATTTATCCGAATGAATAACAACAATTACAAATATAAAGAAATTTCTCGAAAATAATCATTCTTATAAATTTAGGGTTGTCGTGATTTTTCCCAGCCCGAAAAATCTCACCTACAAAAACCCGAAAAAATCCACTGATCTAAAAATATAGGTACACTCGTAAAAATCAAGTTACTATTTAATACGTATATAAAAAGTTAGATTCGTAGCAATTGTTATTTTAAATGTAAAACACAAAACAAAATAATATTTTCCTATATCACGTTCATAAATTAAATTGAAACAATACTACGTTCAACGTGATTTTTATGTAGAATTGTAAAAATATTAAACAATTTTTTTAATTTAGCTGTAATTGCTCTGCTCATTATCAAAATTAGCACAATTAATTTTTTTAATAATAAAATAAAATCTTAAACAAAACACTTCTTTATAAAAATTCAAAAAGGTATATAGTTCTATAACAACCGAGATAATTATGAATTTGAACCCTAACTTAACGAAAAAAAGTCATAATAAATTAATTTCAAATGTTTATTTAGAACTAATATTTTAGACCTACCACACAGATTTGCATAAACAAATTACTGTAAACAAATAATAGTATTTAAAGTACAATAAGTAATCCGAAGAAGAAGAATCACTGGGTTCGACTTCAACATGTTACAGTTTAAGCTAAAACATTTACTTATTATCTTGATGTAGATAGATGGTAAATAAAAGCTCAAATAAAAAAAAAAACATGTTTATTGATCTGTCCGTGTTACCATCTTGATATTTTATTTTTATTCTTTAAATAAAAATTTTAAAATTAAATTAATGCGATATAAGAAAAAAATATGAAAAATAGGTGTTATAATGACAAAGGGTTACACTTATTTTTCAATATATTATTTTCCAGTCTACTGACTGTTATCGCCCGGAATTTTCTACTTACACGTTATGCTTCCAGTTCAGAAACAAATTAAACTGCAAATTAAATATTTCGGTAGCGAAACATGTAACAATCGCACAGTACCCAACCAAATATTGTCACAACAATGTAGCTTATGATATTTGAAAATATATACCTACATATTTTAAACAATTTGTTTTGTTAATAATTTTTTTAATTTGGTTTGGGTAAATTTCGAAAATACTCATATTTTTAATAACCTGGTTATATTATGACGTAAATATCAAATTTTCTTGTGTTGTTATAGTAACCTTGATGTGTTTGTCAATAATTAATTATTATTCATTGCCTCCACTGCGTTGTGATAGCAACCATATTCTGATTAGCCACATTCCGTGAGTAATACATTGCTACTCACGCCGTGAGTAATGCACTGCCTATTAAAAAACGTACACATAACAATAATAGAAAAATAAATAATATAGATTGTATAGGAGTAGCAGTAGAATTACAGACATTTTTCACAGTACTATTTTAATAAGATTTTCTGAAATTTGGACAATTCTTCTTTCTAGTTTAAAATCACAACATTGTTGTCAATGTCAGCAAATAAATCAACGTCTACTACTGAGAATAAAACACAAATCACATTCAACAGAAATAAAATCAAATTCCTCAAATACCAATCAAGTCTTGGTTGCGATCTCAAGCTCCAGACTATAAACGCAGCGATTGGTGACAGTATCAAATAACATCAAGCATCTTTGATCTCGAAATCTCATTCATTCCACGCTGGGAAATGCTGGGAAAGCTGCAGCGTGGCATTACTCAAGCACAGCACAATGTCTTTTCCATTTCCATTAAATGCAGTCACAGATTGGCGGGAGTGAACGATGATAGCTGATGCAAAGGGGTGATTTAATGTAATTAGTGTAAATAGTTTGTTTTAAATGTAGTGATGTTATTCTATACCATAAACGAGTTATGCTTGACTTCTCGCATTTCTACTATCTTTCACTTAAATATTACACTTATCAGAACAAAATGTATTTATTTTTTATAGGGTAACCTATAAAACTTTTTTGTTAATTACATAGAGAATTTTCTTCTTATATCAACGAGATAAATATTGTACAGGGTTATATAACAATTATTTCAAGAAAAATGGTATAAAAAATTAGAAATGATATTACAATATTGACATAAGCTATGCAATAAATAAATGATACAGACAACAGATAGTTTTGTTATTATTAATTATTTGTCGTCGCAATTATTTAATTACGTACTAAAATAAATGACTATCTATCACCTGTATTAATTGTTTCTATTTGTTTATTGCATATCCTATTTCAATATTGTAACGTTATATCTAATTTTAATACGATTAAAATAAACATTTGTTGTAATATCCTATACAATATTTATGACATTGAAATCAGAAGAAGATATCTATATCTAGTGGGGTAAAAAATTATATAGGTTATTATTTTATTCAGTCGTTTGAGAACCACTGGTTGAATATAAAGTTTGTTATTACTGATAAAGTAACTTCTTATTTTTGATGTATAATATATTTTTCTCAAAAGTCTTTAGTTCGCCCAAAAAAGCATTGGTTGATTTATAGGGAACACCCTGAATGGGTCTAAGGTTTTCTTGGGGTTGTCGATGATGCCTCATTTCCGAAACAAAAGCTTTGATCTTAAAACATCACTTACCGTTCTAATACATAAATATATATTGTTCTTATTATATATATATATATATATATATATATATATATATATATATATATATATATATATATATACATTGATGATTATAACCAAGCTTACTATATTAGGGGATTTGGTCCTCTATTTTGTGACAAGAGGGCGGCAAGATATGTAAGATGATATATACTTAATTTTCATTAAATATTATTACTGTGGAAAATCATAAAAAGAAAGATTAATTCCATTGTTTATGTGATTATTACACTCTAAGAATTTTTCTGCAATTTTTAACACTTTGTAGTTCCACCAAATTAGTTGTTATTTTAACACAGTGTCTCTTTGGCATATAAATGCATACTTGATACTAGTTTAATATGTAACACTGAATTTCTAGTTAAAATTAACACTGCGTTTTAATATTTACAATAGTAAAAATAAACTCAATAATATAGAATAAGTTTTCAGTTATTAATACTTTTAGAGTGTAAAATAAAAACGATATAATATAAGGAAAACTCATTCTCGTGTTCTGAAATAATTTATTATTGTACCTTTGTAATAATTTTTACTGGAGTTATTATTTATTCATTTATAAATTATTTATAAGAAAATATGGAATTAATTTTATTGAAGTAACTATATTTTAATTATGATTGGATCACCAAATAATGTATACAGTTCATTACACAAACATATATTTAAAAATATTAAATTTACTTCAGGTAATTTAAATACAAAGTATTGCACGATTTTGGAACACATTAGTATTTTCTAAAATAAAAATGAATATAATTCATATACGAGAAAATATTTTTTGTAGAAATATAACATGAGCTTCGAAATTAACCAAATATACAGTTAAGAGGAGAGACATGTGTAGCCTAGGACATACGACACCGTTGGCGGAGTTATGTTTTTAGGTAACACATCGAGTGATCAGGTGATTTTCGAAGCTCGACTTATATATTTTAAGACCATACAATGAATCAATCAGCTACATTAATCAGATTATTTATTATATTAAATATTGCCGGGGGAAATGTCTAAAAATAAAATTACTTGTTTATTTATTGATATCCATGTTATACAGCGCAACTAAGGAAACTTGAGCTATCTGATTGGTCTATTTTTTAATCAATTGTATAGTCACTGATATCTGTCACTTTGTAAAGAAAAACGCACATAATAGCTATTTATGAAACTAGTAAGGGAATGAAGGTTATTACCTTACACATGTAAACACCTAAGTAAGGTAATAACCTATTTCCTTGCTAGTTTCATACAATATTTTTACTACTTCCGTTCCAATAAATACGAAAGAGCGTTTTTGAAAAATAAAAGAATTAGACATCAGAATTCGTCTACCAAGATATCTGTTGCTATGTTACCTCATTATTTCACTAGTTAAATAATGCAGTTCATTACCTAACTCAAATAAGTGAAATAAAACGTCTATTTCCTAACGGAAGTAGAAAAATAAATAAATATATTATCACGCCTTTTACCAATTACTAGGTGTGACACTCTGAAATATTTATGCATGTGAAGTGCGGTTACTACCCGTCAAAAGTCCTTAAAGATGTTAGTGGAGAGGGATAATATGAATGTAGTAAAAATTGTTGCAGGCTGAGGGAATCTAATCCGTTTTTTCAAATTCACAATCCAACTCGATATCATTGAGCCACCTATCCCTTATGTCGCATAAATCAAACAAAGATTAGATAATATGTAAGATACGCACTGCAATGCTGACCAGTGCAAGAATAAGAACGTATTTCTTTACTCGTAAATTTACACCGAACGAAATATACATTACTTCGTGTTAATGTTTATGATTCATAACAGATTAACACAGAGTGTAATTTTACAAACTTGCTTGTATCAAATTTCATTAACATAATATATTGTATTGACCCACAAAATTGTTCAAACTCATTCAAAAATATCAAACTTTGAGCAATATTTCTCGTGTTCTCAAAATGTGGTTCAAATTTGTTTGAAATGTTTTACTCGTAATTCACACGGACAAAATTTAACCAAAACAAATTGTTATCTACGATGTAAATAGTATTCATTTCACACTGACTCAATTTTAAGAATGTATTAAAGTCTGGAACGTTAGATAACAGATTCTAGCTTAAAAATCCGAGTTCAAACTTCAAACTATTATAATATCTAATACAGTTAATTTTGTACGAGTGAAGTTGTTGAATTTAGTAATAGATAAAATTTATTTATGCTACTCTGCACAGCAGAAATTTATGGTAGAATTCTGTATAAAATCCATAAATTTTATAGATTCGTAAATCTGTAAATGATGAATAAAATCGTAACAAAACTTATAGCCTTATGAAATATTTCCTACTTATCAACAAATATTGATGTGAGATTTTTCATTATTTACAGATTTACGAATCTATAAACTTATAGATTTATCACAGAATTCCACCATTGATCCCAATTACAGTATAGGGCCCGAGCTCACCGACCTGCAGTGTGGTAATTTATTTACTCGTATTTTTAGCTTTGGATTCGAATGCTATAACGCTACCACTCACCCGTACTAATAGATAAATAAGTGAATAAATAAATTTATAAAACAATTAATATAAATTCATAAATTTTTCACAAGCGCCTGTACTAAAAAAATTATTACTTGATACATTTTATAAATAATTATATTAATTTATTTCGTTGACAATGGAAAACAACTTTACCGGTTTCAAGATATTAAACCTATGTTTACATGCACAAAAGTAGGCTGGTAAGTAAGTAATAACTGTATTCTGTACGGTAATATTACCATACTGACTTGTCAAAACAGTCAAGAAAATGAAAATAATACACAATGATAATATAACACTATTAATACAAACGGAACTCAAAACAACAATAATACAAAGAGTACTTCTTCTGCTTAACATAATATATGTTAATTGTACAGTCATTCAAATTAGAGATGACTACGTTATGACGTTTAAATGAAAAAATTATTTATAAATATGATACAAAACAATTGTAATCCTGGCGTTAAATAAAAACATACAGACCACAGACTTACTAGATCACATTCTAAAAAGATGACAATGACGTTATTCATAAAAGAATGTCAACAAATAATATTTATTAATGACGTTAACGTGTTTATATTCTGAAACCGGTAAACTATTGAACAAATCACGGATGTTATGAGTCATAACAGGCCTTAGATGTCTTAAGATCCTGGCCCTACGAACTCGGATTTCAAACTAACTTCTGCGGCTGTAATAAGACCCATAACATTCCTAGGTATGTTAATAGCTATAATAATTTTGTAATTATATACCGCATTTTAAATCACATGTTCTAAACCAACACGTTCCGAATACGCTTCTTTGAAGCCACAAAATGCAAAACAGCAAAACAGAATTTTATTGTGATCACAGTTCATGCAAAGGCGTAATCAACGTTATTAAAATTTGTATTAATTTGGGAAATTAGAATATTCTCGACGAAGGAAACTGATGATTTTTGTCACGACTTTGTGTTACATTTATGTTATGTCCGCGTTAAGTAAAGCGTTGGCGTTATGTTTCATGCTCGAATTAATAAGCGCGGTTTTGGATAGAGATATTATTTCGGGTAAATGCGTTTGAATACAGTCAGCGTTATTGCATTAAGTTTCTTTTGACATGGAATAGGTCAGTCAGAAAATGAAAACACGAATTTAATTACATTTTTTGCATTAGTTTTATTTTATATTGTATGATACTTCCTTCCTTATCTTATTGATTAGTTTTCTTAACCTTTTAGATTCGTTACTACAGGAATGGGTGTGAGTAATTTGAGTTGATTTGAGTATGTGGAGCGTACGACGAATGAAAGATTAATAAAACAGATATATAGGAGTGAATAGATGGATGTGATTGAAGGTTTGTTGCATGGAGAAAGATTTAGAGTGTGAGGAATAAATGAGCTTGTATGGATCAAACGTGAATATAGTTGAAGCGAGAATGGTGGTGAGGATAGAATGTTGATAAAGACTGATTTTTTGATTAATCTGATGAGTGGATATTATATGAATGTTTCAAAGGTTCTTGCAGCCCCATTTCATGGGATATAGTGTGATGTATGTATAACATAGGGTGACCAGATTTGTAAATTATAAAACCGGGGCCATTTTCACAGAATTTATATATACATATATATATATATATATATATATATATATATATATATATATATATATATATATATATATATATATATATATATATATATATATATATATATATATACGCATATATTACATTTTTTTTCTTTATACACTTAAATACAGAGATTTTAATAAGAATATGGCAACATATGTATTTTGACAAATTTTGTACTATGTCACAGAATCTATAGAATACAAATAAGCCAAATGTTGATCAATAATATAAGCACTAAATTTAAAATCGGGACATCGAACATACGCCTCAAAACAGGGACGAATATCAGCAAATCAGGACGTCTGGTCATCATTGGTCATTGTGTTTTTTTTATGATTTATGGTTTCTATGTTATTTAAAAGTTGGTTTACGCCAAGTCAGATGTTTTGGTTGTGTACGACGAATGAAAGATTTGTGTATGTTTTTAAAATTAAGGGTGAGCGACTACATGGACGATTTAGGAATATAAATATGGATATGGTTGAATATTAAACGATTAAACATGCTTGTATGAAAAAAGTTATGAATTTTGATGAAGTGGAAGTTATGTTCTAGGATTGAAATGATCTAATGAATAAATAGTTAGTGAATATTTGATATAGCGTGTTTATTTATAAGTATGTAATTGAAATATTAGCTTTGTAGCAATTTAAACTAAAACTGACTTTTCTTGCAAATTTTGTAAATGATTTAAAAATTAGTTTCGATTACAAAGAAAGTAATTTCTTTAGCAAAAAGTTTTAATGATGTACTTGTACCTAGTTGTAGATCGTTGTCTTTGTAATAATATACAGTTAGTACAAAGAAAAAACTTTACTGTTTTCAAAGTAATAAATAATGTGACACTATTAAGAAATTACGCACAGTTCGGGATAAATTAAAATTGGCTTTGACTTCGTCAACTGCACCATGAAGTTATTTTACAAGCGTAATATTAACTCGAAACTACATCGGAATTTGAGTATTTTACGCTGCTATTTATTTTGGCTTCATACTAAAGTTTTATATAATATACTATTACTGGCCTGTAATATAACTATTAAACACTTAATCAATTCCTTTCTTTTGAAAAATGTAATATTCAGTCAATATCCACGATAAAAAATAAAAACTAATAAAATAATGTTAAAAATTATATTTTGTAAAACGCAGAGAAATTTAAATTTCCCTAAACAATGACGTTAATTGTTTAAATCTATGGATGCTTTATAATAATTTCTTTTTTTAAATTAAAGAGTGACATTTATTTTATTAATTTGAATATTGGATTTGGTAGTACATAAAATGTATGTGCATGTGGCAAAGAACGTATTATATTAGTCATACATATATACTTTATGTATACATTAATAGCTAGAATAAATTCTTTATTTTTGAAGATGACGGTGAAAGAATTTGATATTTGGAAAAATATTTTAGTGAAAGCGAAGAGGATGCCGTGGATTTTTTTATTTAAACGTTTGGTGCTATTTGAAAAAAGTAAAAATGAAAAATATCAAAGAAATCGAAAATTTGGACAGATTAGGTTAGGTCAATGTTTTCCTCTATTTCTGCCTGCATATCATAATTTTACCATCATCACCTAAAATATTTATGCAGTATAAACACTATTATGCTATAGTATTATTAATGACTAATATTATCGTTATAAATATCGATAATATAATCTGACAGTTCAGGAGGTTGGCTCTCAAATCAGTAAATAACATCGAGTAGTGTTACCAGTTTACTTATATTTTATATTATATTTGGCAGTAGATGTATATACTAATTAAAATAAAAAACAAAATAGTTAGTTGTGAACACTACTTATGTATATATGTTAAAACATAAAATTTAATTATAGCTAAATTCGATTAGCGAATGAGTTACAAATTACGAGTATAAATAAATAAAATAAATATTGAGCGGGTGTTATGAATCATAATTCCCGTTTATTATGGCCCTGTCATTGTGGTGTTAATTATATACTTTGTATCATAGCAACAAACAACAAAAATATCCAAGTGGAATATAAATAAATAAATTTACTTTATTTGATACACGTAAAACTAAAATAAAAAATTATTAACTAATAAATAAACATGAGAGTATAATTAATAGATATAATAATTTTCTGCGGAACATAATAATTACTTTTGAATATCTTTCAAAGAATTATCATAATATGTACTATAAAAATTAATACAGTATTATGTTAATTTATTAATAAAAACAAGATAATGAAAGTGGAAAATTCATGATTACAGTAGAGCAAAACAAACTAGCATAAAAGCCGCTTGAATATATTGACTGATTTACTTGTTTTTATATCTACCCGTATTTGCAATTATTTACATGTCAATCTGTTTTAATGTGAAATAAATTAATTGTTTTAATTGATTACTCCGTTGTAATGTAAATGATATATAGGCTAGGTTGTCTCGCTGAATAAATTAGAATGATTAATGGCAAAATAATTTTGCTTTAGTTTATACTTCAGTTGTTTTGCACTACGAAACACGCGATGTAGTTAAGATTTAATACGCTTTATGTTTTTTGCAAATGATATTCATAGAGTCTAGCATTATTGGATTAATAAAGATTATTAATGGTGGTAATACTGACATGGTTGAATACATTTTGTTCGTAATAATAGTTTGCTTTACATTAAATATTATAAATAGTTCTAATTACTTCTTGGCCTATTATTATAATTGTTTCGGTTTATAAATTAACCTTCGTAATCATAATTAATTAATTTAAAGAAAAAGCTTTAAATAAAATTCGTGGAGAAATAAATTCTGCATCTAATTCTAGTAACAAATTCAAATTAAATCATACCTGGATATTGATTGATATTGCAATTTTTTAAATAAAATTGATTTAAATGAACATATCATCACGCCTTTACCTATTATTAGGTATGATACTCTGTCATAGCAGATCTCGGTAAGTGATATATTTATTTGTTTGAATTTTGGTTACCAGCTATCAACTCACAGTTGTTAGCTAAAGGGGAGCCACAGGAGTATCCTTAAAAAATTATCTTTTGCATTTAGTTACAATGTTTCGTGGATTATTGACGAATCAAATGTTTAAAGTGTAATCTTTTGAAAGGATTACTTATTTATATAGTTCTTATCAGTGAATCACCACCACCTTCATTCCATTGCAATCATATTCTACAATTTTTCGGATGGCATTATTCCGTGTTTATTGATAAGAACTATATAAATAGGTAATCCTTTCAAAAGATTACACTTTTGATTCGTCAATAAACAACGAAATATGTCACAAAATGCAAAAGATAGAATTTTTTTATGGATGCCTCTAAAATAGCTTTAAATACAATTTTTTAAATATTCAAAACTGATTTTAAAAAAACTCGAGCTGCTACAACCAAACGGATTGGGCGTCTTAAAAGAACAAAAAATGTAGTTTATCGGATATATAGTCTTGCTCATGTGTGAAGACCCAACTTTTAACGGTGAAATTATTTTAAATTATTTAAATAATTTATTTTTGCTTGGCTTTTTTATGTATAGCATTTGTATCCTGTATATATAAATTTATTTTAAATTTTAATAATTGTTGCTGGGCAGTTTGTATTATACTAATTAATAATTAAATTTTCTCGTCAATAGTATAATTTATCATATAGAATTTGACCTACTGCAATGATTATTAATAAGAGAAGCTTTAATGCATTGCTCTCATTTCGTGTCGGGATTCTAGATTTCAATTCGTGCAGTTGCTATTTAATTAATTTACAATTTGTAAACTACGATGTAATAATAATAATAATAAAAGAACGAGTAAGAAATGTTTTTTTCGCACGCGTCCATGTTTAAAAAAACAGGCAGCAGACGAGTTTTCTAAACGACAAGTGCGATAAAATGAGTTACTTATACTATTTTTTTTCTATTTTGCGTCTTCTACATATAAATTGAAATAAAAAAAAAATGCAAAAATTTTGAAGCGAGTCAAATTAGGGACATTTATATATGAAATGCTTTAGTTGGTAGCTGTTCTTGATATTTATGCATTTGTTCAAATTTTGAGGTTATATTGAAATTTTAATGTTCTCAGCTTGACAGTTTTAGTATGTCATCCGCTACTACCAACCGTCTAAAACAAAATGTTATGTATCGTAATGAACGCTCTTTTGATACGCAACTGGGTTTCCTAATACTTCCTTATTAACGCAAAATAGAAAAACAAATTAATAAACCTAAAAGAATTTATTCATATTCTTTTGAAGAAAAGTTAATTTAAAGAGACGAGGTTGACCGATGTCTGATATTATAAAGAAAACAGGAGGAAAAATGTTATATAATTTTTAAGAAACTATGAACAGCCGAATTTTTCACGTGCCGCCACTGAGTAATTGTAATTTTAAATTTTACTCAATTTTCGTTATTGTAATACCTTTATATTAAATATATTAGTTCACGATTTGGTGCATTTTATGACGTTAAATCGATTGATATATCTAATGTATTAATAGAAAATAGGTATAGCGTAGATAATACAGTAAAAAAGCAATCAGAAATCTATAATTTTTTATTTTTATTATTCACAGTTCCATGAATAGTATGAGAGGTATTTAATATTACCTATGGCAGTACGATATCAATAGAAATATTACGAATGAACTGCGATTTACAAAAACATCGCACGTGAGTAGAATATCTTGCGTTACAACACGAAATATTCATTTGAAAATATCTTTAGAGTTATTTCATATAAATTGAAAAAATTAGTATCTCAGCCACGTTAAAAAATTACTTCCTTTCATTTGTCACATTCACAATACTAGACGCAATTTATACTTACAATGGCCCGGAAACGAGACGACGAATAAAGAGGATCAGTGCGCAATTTCAGGAAACAAAGAAATTAAAATGCAAGCTCACGAATACGCGTATACGAGTATAGCAGCCACGCGTAGCTTTGCGAACGAGAATGTGTGCGTGACAATATGCACTCGCCAAGCTAAATTCTATCTGTGTACGAGCGTGTCGAGTGTTTGTGGGTGACTTCTTTATATTGCTAAGTTAGTATTTGTGTGCATGTAGACATACGTTACTAATTGTCTTTCTTTTATTTATGTTTTCTATTAGGTCTCATAAAAACAACAATATATTTTTCATTAAATCAATATACGACCGTGACAGAAAGTAAACTACTGCATTTATTTCAGGTATGGAAAGTAGACATTTGCCGCCTACTCGTGTAGCAAGTATAACATTTCATACACGTGAGGAAAGTAAGTTTTTCTGATTGAATACATCATCGTATACAAGGATACATAAAAATTGTCAACTTTTTCATGCGAATTTTAAAACAAACAAAAATATGAAAAATGAACATTTTTAAAATGGCCGTATAAAAATAATGCTTACTCTGCTCTAGGTACATAAATATCTCTTTTTTACGACTCTGTCACAAAGTTTTTTTTTTCTTTAATTAAAAGAAGAATACATTTCATTCAGTTATTTATGTTTTCTTGAGTATGATAGAGATCTGAATGAACTAAGAGCACAGCCAAGGTATGGATAAAATTCTTTTGGTGGTCCAAATTGTGTTTGAATTTGTTTTCATATGTTACTATCTGTCGAATTATTGCATATATTGCTTGCAGTGTTATAGGTTGCATTAATAGATTGAAGAAGAATAATAATATTTAATAAAAAATTTAAATTTTTTATCAAATTCATCAAACATAACAAAATTCAAGTCTTATACAAAATTATGAACTCGAAAACGTTTTCAAAGAAAATTAGTATTTTTTGTATTTTGTTAACATGGACTGAATTTTTTATATAATTTGCAGCACTCGCTTGCGGCTCGCGCTGTGCTACAAACTTTCATACTCGTATGAAATGTGCAGCATTCCATGCTTATTGTACAATATACTATTTAATACTTATTATGCTGAAATCTGGAAAAAAATAAGTATATGTTCTATTGATACAATTTCTTGTATTTTCACAATTTTAAAAAAAAATTATTGTAATCAGGTTTGGTATATTTCAATTTATCCCTTTGCGCTCCGTTGTCGCCGTAATTGCGATATTTTTACATTACATGCATGTATTTGTAACTAATACAGTGTTGGAGTTATTGGTATCCTCTATAAGGTTTTAGGCTGGAGTGCAAAGGTTAAAATTGCAAATATGATCTAGAAAATTGGAAACAATTATATGTATCAATAATTTATATTCTACAGAATAGATGTAAAGCCTTATCCATAGCAACTGAAAAATAATAGTATACTTTAACATTAGTCATGGCCAACTTCATTTAATTGCGCTTCGCTTATTATGGCCGTTTCATATGTCATTAAAATTCCTAGTTTCAAATTTACACAGCAGACACGTCTACTAGCGCCACTATCGAGATACGTCGTAATTAACATAACTTAATTTAACCTAATAATATTGAATGTACAAACAAAACACCCAATTTCATTAAATGTATTTCAGTTTCAAATATTTTAAAGTTGATTTTGTAACTTGATAGTGTGCTCACTTTTCTGTAATTGAAATAAAAATCACGTCAAATTTTTACATGGCAAAACGATGGAAATGAAACGGCCATAGTAAGCGTAGTGCAATTTAATGAAGTTGGCTATGTATTAGTCACACCCAGGTGTCTTCTATACAGAGAATATTGAACCATATCTAAATTTTCAAGTTCTTTTGAAAATTTTACTTTCTAAAAGGGTAGTACAAAAATTATATGTGTGCCTCGGTCAAGAAAGTGTCATTCTTCCCGCAAGTTCATTATATTCTTCGCCTGCAGATCTATAAATGAAACTCGTACCTTCGGGAAAAATGTCTCATTTCCCTTGATATACAACTAACTTTAACCCCTGGATCACGCCATATAAAATTATATTTTTGACAATAGAATAACTGTCATCTGTCAAGTAAAAATAATAATTTTCTTCATTTCTATTAAAGAATTATTTATAATGTACTAACAAATTTATGATTACAAAATTATCTTCTACTATAGAATTCTATATGGCGGGATGCGGGAGCAGTTTGTTGCATACTTCTCTATTTTAATAGAAAAGCACTCAACTTGACACAACACTCAAAATAACATTTTATGTATTACAAATCTATCAAACTGAAAGAAATATTGAAATATAAATTAACAATTTCGTAGATAAATTGAAAACATCGCGCGAAATAATTATACCTATAACAGAAAAAAGGAAAATAAGACATATTGATTTTTCGCCAGCGCAGCATACCTACTTAACTCAGTAAATTAATTTCAGAACATAGAGAGTCCTTTCTCTAAATACAACGGCCCTTGTGTGTGTGTTTAGCTATCATTAATTACGCCTTTAGTTAAATAACTAATTAGATTAAATGTACGCCTTACGAGTAGCACGAGCATCGTTCGCTTAGTTATTTTGTATTCACGAAATTAACCTAATTTAAGCTATGCGACTAGCGTAAATTCAATTCGAATAATTATTACTCATGTAAGGGAAAATTCTTTCATCACTATATTATCCTATGAATTGAGAGTTCAAATTATTTAATGTATTTATTGATATATCATCGAGTTTTGTATTCATTTCAGGGTGCGGCACTCGGACGTGAAGTGTCCGGAAAAGGAAAATCCACAAAAAAATTTTTTTCTACAACTGTCAAAAAATGTTTATTTTGTTTCACTTATATCAATACGCGAAGTACGTGATTTTTTCATCATTTACATTACCATGACAACGCGAATTTTGCGCATTATTTTGCACCCACTGTTTCGTATTTTAGTGCGCAAAATGAGTTGTCAGGTTTCATTAGTTACAACACATCAATAGTATCAAATTAATATTATTGTTGATTGTTTTCCTTCAATTTACTTAAATAAATCAATAATTATTGTATTATTCTTTATTTACAGTTGTAGAAAAAATGTTGTTTGTATTTCGTGGCCAAAATTCTTGTTTCTTGTCTCGTTCGAATGATTTTTAATGTCTCGACTAAAAGTAACATTCTCACGCGCAACAAAATAACATTCATTTTGCCCACTTAATATAAAAATAACTATTAATGTAAAAATAAGTTGTTCGCTTCGGGTCCCTCCCAAATATTGCTTAGAAGTAATATTATAGGTATGTTAACAAAACTATTAATTTTATAATGTTTTTAAAGACAAATTATTTAATTATATTTACGGTGTAATTGAAAAATAAAAAATATATTATTTCGCAATTTTAGGCCATTACTAAGTGGAGACTCTGCCGTAGCAGATTTTGGGCGATATATTTACGCAGATATATCACAGCCTCCAAAATGTTATTAAAGAGGAAGCTACAAGAGTAATATTAAGGGGGTGAAAAGCAGACTGTTGCAATCGAACTCGGGTTCTTAAATTCGCAGCCCGGCGCGTTTCCTCTCAGCTATCTACGCCATAAACATAAAACCTATAAAAATTCAAAATATCTTAATACAGAGGCTCCTTTCAACTAACATCTTTGGGGAGGTCGGAATTTGACGACTAGTAACCGCATTTCATGCACATTATTATATCATATACCGAGATATACTACATGCCACACCCAGTAATGCGTGATGACATATTTAATTTAATTTTTTTTTTAATGCAATAATTAAAAAAAAAATTAATACTTTGGGATAAAGTGGCAGATAACTCATATTCATTCGTTAAATAAATGAATAATATCAATAAATAATAAATAAATATATCATCACACCTTTTACTCATTACTGGGTGTGGCACTCTACCGTAGCAGACCTCGGTAAGTGATATATTTCTTCGCATGAAGTGAGCAAATCATGGCCCTCAAAGATGTTAGTGGAGGGGAAGCCACAAGAGTAGATTTAATTTGGTGAAAATTATTTGTCGATGCTGGAGATCGAACCAGGGTTCTCAAGATCCACAGGCCGACTCGATACCACTAAGCCACCTACCTCATATCAATAAGTAAATGACAGAATAAACTCTTTATTTTTCAGATTAGTTCGATGTCATTTTACATTAGTATTAAAACACAAAAAGGCAACTAAATTATAAATATTTAGTTAAGCCGATAGGAAAATTATGGATATTTAACCTTAATACATAATAGTTGTTGTTAATTGTAGCTTGGAAATGGTCTAAATCCAAAGCCGAAACATCCATTTATTAGTTTAAAAAAATGAATAATTATGTATTAAGTTTTCAATACTCGTAGAAAGTCAACTAGTTCAATTTAATATTCCAACGTTCTAGTATTGCAAATGGCAACACGTAACACAACGTTATACGTCGATACATATGTAAATATAAATGTGATACGGACGAATAAATATTTGTAATAAAAGTTTCAATGTAATATATCAGTTATTATACGAATAAATTCCGCAAGTAGGTATACTTTTTTTTCAGTAAATAAAGCGGTTATTTAATTAAGTGCTTCATTAAATTTTTATTAGTCATAATTATAGAGTTGGTACGGATGGAAAAAAGTTTCTCGTTATCTTCAAAAGGTTTACTATTTAATTATTTAATTAGGTTAATTATTGTTTTTTAATTACTTATATAAATAATCTTTACAATGTTTTTATAGTATGACATAAGTTACATTTTCAGATTGTTACTTTGTTCTTGAATACGAGGGTGGAGTGATAAGTCTGGTAAAATGCTAATAGATCGCGTCATAATTGCAAATCCCATAAAACATTTGTTAAGTACCATTTATCACTAGGCAAAATTTAAAGTTCAAACAGATCTGTCATTTAGTTTAGTTTTGATATCCATTGAAAGCAGACAATATTTAGTATTTTTGCAAATATGGAAAAAAGGAAATTTTGTGTTTTGATAAAACATTATTTTTTTTGTGGAAAAACAATTACGGAGACCAAAAAGAAGCCTAATAAATATTATGGGAACTCTTCACCATCGATTAAAATGATTCACAAATTGTTTACTGACTTTCATTCGGTTGTACAAGCACAACTGATGTTGAATGTTCTGGACACCCAAATGAGATCACCACATCAGAAATGATCAGCAAAATCCATGAAATTATATTGAAAGACCGCAGAATGAAAGAGCGTGAGATAGTAGAAATAGTACGCATCTCAGATGAACGTATACGAAATATCCTACACGATCATTCGGGTATGAAGAAGCTATCCGCGCGATGGGTGCCGCGTTTGCTCACAGTCGACTAAAAACGTACATTTGTGACAACTTCAGGAGCATGTTTGGCAAGAGTTCAGCAGAATAAAGAGGAATTTTTGTGGCTTTACATAACTGTGGACGAAACTTGGATCCATCACTATACACTAGAGACCAAGGAACAGTCGAAACAGTAGATTTATCCTGGCGAATCTGCGCCGAAAAAGGCCAAAGCAGCTTTATCGGCCAATAAAATCATGGACCCAGTTTTTTTGGATGTACGCGGCATAATTCACATAGATTTCATTGAAAAGGGAAAAACAATAAACGGTGAATATTATTCCAACTTATTAGGCCGTTTCAACGACGTTTTGAAGAAAAAACGACCGCATTTGGAGAAGAAAAAGTTCTCTTTCATCAAGACAATGCGCGGGTGCACACGTGTGTAGTTGCCATGGCTAAAATTCATGAATTACGATTCGAATTACTTCCACATGGGCCATATTCATCAGATTTAGCCCTCTGCGACTATTTCCTGTTTCCGAACTTGAAGACGTAGCTCGGCGGAAAGAGATTTGGCTCTAATGAGAACACTATTGATGCAACAAATATCTATTTTGAAGGGTTGGACAAATCCTATTATTTGGAAAGGATTCAAACATTGCAAAAACGTTGGACTAAGTGTATCGACCTAAAAGAGGACTATGTTGAAAATTAAAATGTTTTTTTCCCGAAAAAAATATTCCTTGTTTCATTTTTACCAGACTTATCACTCCACCCTCGTATATTATAGATTTGAAGCATAAAGGCAAAAAGAAATGATTATTACTAATAAAATTAAAAATATGGCGGAATAAAAATAGAATGCACCTTTAAAATTGCAGGTTACTAGGCGTATACTATAATATAACTGTTAATTTTTAACGAATGATAACAGGCGATACTCAATAAAAAATCACATATATTTTTATTTTAATTATTGATAAAGTTATTCAATAGTTACAGAATCGACTAATTTAGTTATTTTGAGTTTTTCTGAAGATCCATTTATCAATTCTGGTATAAACTGACAGATATCTCGCCAGACAGATAAATACCTGAAATAATATTGTGTCAATAAAAGCCAATTTAGATTGAAATATAACATAAAAAGTCAAATTAAAATGTTGTTAGTATAACAATCTGATGCCTATGTAATTTGGTGATTAATATGGGTTCAGATCCTGGCATTAGTCGAATTTTTTTGTCTAAATAATAAGTTAATAATTTAAGCAATGGAATGAATAACCGGAGTTCGGTTCTCGCAACCATAAACCGATTTTCATCATATTTATTGCTTCACTTCCACTTACATTTTTGAGTTACGCGTTTTTACGGTTGGTAACCGTACATCATGTTCAAAATTTATGACTTACCGAAATCTGCTACGGCAGAGTGTCATTTCCAATAGTAGATAAAAGATGATATAATGCACGTAATTTCGATGCAATATTTTTTGTTTTCATTCGACATCGCTAAATTCGCCGTTAAAATAAAAACTCTTATAAATGATATTATTTATTGTGATCTACTTTTTCAAATTTGTACAAAATAAAAAGCAAATATTATATCAAATAAATGAAGAAAAGATATTTGAAAAAAATGAGTCAGGCATTATTTTACTCTTAATACTCCGTCCAGCATACAGCGCACATTAATCTATTTCTCCGTGTCGTGCAGTGCTATTTAGATCGTCCAGAAAACATGTTTGGACTTAACCAATTTTTTATCCTCCCACTGTGCATGTATAACACGTCCCATGTATGTAAATGTATATGTAGAACAAACAGGCAAATTTATTGCAGAAAGTTATACGCGTTATTTTTCATTTCAAATATGGCAGTGCTTCGTAACAGAATAATTAAGGTAATAAAGAACATACACAAAAAATATCCGCCTTTGTAATTACTCCACTGAAGAGAAGAAGAGACTGACTACAGAGGAAAACTGAAGGAAAAGAGGCTTAATGCTACATTTGATAACAGGGAAATACTCCAGCAATGAAAATTGAAATATCGTTGTTTTATTATCATAATAAAAACATTTAAATTATGTAAACATTCGCTTTGTATACAATTAAGAAACAACAACGCTATTATCATTTTAAATACTTCTTGCGCGGAAACATCTTTTTCCCACTTCAGTTTCATGGCAGTGCGTAAGCTGAAATTAAAGTTACACAAATACACCACTTTCGCATACAACCAACATGCATTTGAATTTTAAAATTTTCCTCTCGTAACTATGACATACAATTATAATTACGCAGAATTATTTCTGCATTCTTTCATTTGCTGAGTCTTAAGACTCCACACCTTTATTTAAATTGCCGGGTATTTTTGGAACTGGATTTTATGTTTAATAACTGCATGCAGTGCCGGATTACCCATCAGGCGAAGTAGGCAGTTGCCTATGGGCTCCACGCCTTTAAGGGGCCCCCCAACATTAGATTAAGCTGTATATATATACAGGATGTTTCACAACTTAGAGAAAAAAATTAAAGGGTATATTCTGTACGACGTGCTGATCATGAAACAAAAATATTTTTTTTTAAATCGCAAAACTATTTTCCATGTTTCCCAGTCCAAAATTTTTCGTTGCCACTGCCACTGGGTGGATGATAATGTTAAAGTTATTAATTAAATAAAATTCTATTATAAATAACTGCTAATAATTGAATTGTGTAATTATTCTTTCGTAGTTGATACCTACTTCATTGTTTGTGTTTAATAGGAAAGCGAATCCAGTGCAGTACTACAAAAAATGTTTTAGGTTAACAACCCTTAATTTTTCGAATTTAAAAAAAATTCTTTTTGTTTCATGATCAGCACGTTGTACAGAATATACCCTTTAATTTTTTGCTCTAAGTTGTGAAACACCTTGTATATTATATATATATATATATACAACGAAATTCTTAAATGAAGAAATTTGGATTACAACAAAGAAATGTTTGACAAATCTTATTGAATTCTTACAAACAACTAAACAATATGGGGGTGCGATTTACAATAAATATGAAATATTTACCCATGTACATATGTATCACATTTGTTATTTGTTGTGATATATACTAGTTTTTCCACATTAACATTTTTATTATAATAACGTAAATACGAGTGTTTATCATTTTACTCCTACGTTGATTTTTCATAATAATTTTCTTGCACAAAGGTGCTCTAAAATTATTTGTATTTGTTCTGTTCTGTTAGATATACATGGCGGGCTTTAGAGCCAATCCTGGTTTATTTACATACTGCTAAGTATTGAATAATAATAATTCAATATCCGGACATAATCACCAGACAGGACCATGCACCCTAGCCATAAAGACAACACACTACACTTCGCCCAGTTTCTGGCAAGAGCTGGACTGACCTGCTAATACCTTAAATGAAAGACATAGTGCGATGCAAATCAGCCGACGCCACGATACACAAAAAAAAGTTTAATGTCCAGAAGACTCCCAAATTTCAATCAGTGTTGGGTGACTTTTTTAACGTGGGATTCTACCACACTTTATTGCTTCTTTCCAAAATGCAGTTAAAGTTTAGGGCTGGCTTACTAGTAGTTGACTTGCTTTCCCAATTGCTGTTTGTGCTCTAAAATGATTTATATTTTCAATAATTATCATAATTAGGTTGAAAATAAACCATTGTGTAATAAAATCATATTCGTATAATTATTAGGTGACCGGATCCCTAGATTTCGACTGCTTAAGGGCTTCCCTTTTATTTAATCCGGCACTGACAGCATGTGTAATCTAGTAAAATTTGAAATTGCAGAATTGTTAAACTTATTAATAAAATACAATGATATATAATTTATTAATAATAATTTGTAGAGAGACAGATAATTCAGTGACAACGCATAATGGAATTAAGATCCCAAGTTCGATTCCCACAGCCGTCAAATTAATATCACTACATTATAATTATGCATGCAACTCTCCTTCCTCTAACATATTTAGGGTCTGTAATTTGATGTATGATAACTCTTATTTAAATCTATTTCGACAGTAATGGGTAAAAGGCGTGATGATATATTGATTTATTTATTTTTCCACGCCAAGAATGGGTAAGATACGTGATTATATTTAAAGTTAAATTTATGACAGAAAAATCCGGGTGATACCTGCTTGCCGGACAGAGATGCTAACCGCTACACTACGTTACCTAGATAGGAAGTATGGTGTAAATCGAATTCTTCTGTCATAGTGTCTAACGCAAACTCGATCCCAAGACTCCTATATGATAGGTATTGAAAACGGATTTCTTCTGCAACGACACATCTTCTGATTTAAAGGAAATCATACCATGAAATATCTTTTTGTCATATGACATGACTGAAAGTACAGTGACGATGATAAATTTCAAGTTAAATTTATGACAAGCAGTAAGTCCCTGGTTCAAATCCAGGCGTCACCCGAATTTTCCTGTCATAAATTTAACTTAAATTTATCATCGTCACTGTACTTTCAAAAATTATAATGTGATTATATATTTATTTATCGATTTCTATATACTATTATCATTTATTTTGATTCGTAAAGAAATATTGAAAATGTAATATAGTCAAGATTATATCACAATTTGTAAAAAAATAATTTGGAACACAGTTCTTTAATATTTACATGGCATTTTTTTAGTTGAACTGCGTTATCCAGCTCTATATAAATGACACTCATTAATCGTAGAACATAATACTCTCACTAAATTCACAATCAAAAATATTCCATTTACATGTGTCCAATTCTCTAATCTCCATGTTACACAAATCCAACAAACAAAAGCCTTCTCACTAACTAGGATTCATTTAATCCACTATTTATTTATAATATACCGTTCACACACATATTACACAGCATCAAGTTGCCATGTTGACAATTTTAACGCATTTAAAGCTAGTTTCCACTATACAAATTTAAGCAGGATTGCACGGTTGATATTTGAAGTCTGCTTACATATTAACAGTTTATTTAATAAATTTTATTTCATAAATGAGAGTTTTTGAGTTCAAACTTAGTTGACTTTAACTTGTACCAAATATATACTACTCTGTGCGAATGCTTCGTATTCCACTGTTGTGGGCAAATATTTACTTTCTTTATATACTGAGCCATGCTTATCTTTCTTGTAGTAAAATAGCGTCCAGACGAAAGCAATAAAATAAATCTTTTTTTCTCTCATTTATTTTATTACCGAAATACGCATGCGTACAATACAAAGACACGAAGAAATACTGGAGAAATATTTGAATTTAAAATATATATTTCTATTCTGAATATTGTATAATTTTAATATATACATATATATTTCAATTTCCTTATTAAAAAACTACATGTCACATATATAACAATTTACTATTTATTTTATTTAATAGGAAACAATCCGATTCTTATCTCTGAGTTCACAATACAAATACTCTAGTGATGAGAAATCGGTTTAGCTGATTGATCCGGTTCATTAGAATCGGCTTACTAAAATGACCCATTCAGTATGATCCGTTCTGTTAAAATATCTTGTACGTAATACGTAATACAAATATCCGTTTCACCATTAGTTTTGGTTCTATTTTGAACCATACAATTATATGTACTTCTACAATAAATAATATTTTTTATTTATATTTCATTCACATTTCATACTTTGAACAATGTAACTTATCAACAAAACTAGAATATGTGTGAATATAAACCCCAAAGAGATTTTTTTTGCAAATTAAATGAAATGAAACATTTAACATTAAAATTTACCACATAAATTGATTTTTATAATTCAATTCACTCAATTGAACGAGTCATTCTTTCTTATCTCTTGATTTAAATATGAACCGAACGTCACATCTAAAAGAGACTCAAACCCGAGTGACTCGTTCGAAAATAAGATAGTGATCTGCCTCTCATTGTTCACTGAAATGATCTGTTTAAATTGAACAGATCGTTCACGAACGTTAGTTCTCTAAAATACTCGTATAACTTCAAATGCCAAATATTAAACACGTGTTTTACAATAACTTTAAACGCTTAAGACACCACAAATAATACGATGCAGAAAATGTATGTCTGCTCTCTAGTCCTCTGGACGTTTGAAATCGTTTCGACTCGACGAGTATGTAAAGGTATTTGGTTATAGGTTTCCTCTTATCTCATTTCTGTAGTGATGAATAGTAAATAAATATATATGTATTTTCATGTAAACTACTACTGGCTTCAGTGATACATGAATCGTGTAAATATGCCTTTACATCAAAACGATAGTACATGGCGTTAGTGGCGGATTCTTGTGAAGTTGCACAGTCGCAGTTACATGGCGCTAACATTATAGTTCACGTATAATTACTTGCTGCTGCCGATATCCATCATCAATGGATTGTTGCTGTCAAATGCCTGGAATCCACGGCTTTGCTAGTTACAGAATAGTTCTGATATTGGTGAACGTATAGCGCTTTGAATGACTTGCAGTGTGCTCGTTGCTGCTGTTGCTGATAGCTGTGGAGCTGAATACTAGCAAACTGAATATAAAGATCTCCTGAAAAGATTATCTCTGCTTTGTGAATTATTTCATATTGCCTGCTCACTGCTTTGATAATGTTGACAGATATTGCATACAGATTCATGCTCTTTAATAACTTACGTATCTTTTGATCATATTCACTTCAGGTTTTATGTTAACGTATATTTGTACGCTGCTATATTTAGATTATATTTATAAATAATATTTTCTATTTTGTTTTTATGTAAATACGAAAGAACCATCGATAATTATAATACATACTTTTGTTTTTGCTCTTTCAAATATAATTATTGGTTTTTAAGGATATGTTTATATTTCATGTCTTTTGTTATACGTACATATTTATTTTTATAAGGATTTTTGTAAAATAGTTAAAATTAAACAAAATATTGGAAAAGAAATCATGAGAAAAAGCTAGACTTCTACTAGTTTTCTTGGCTTAATAACGAATAAAATAAAGTAAATATTTAACAAACAAGCCATGAGAACTGTTGACAAACAATAATTTGCAATCTCTTCATGTGAAGAGATTTCAAATTATTGTTATGTAACAGTGCGAACTAAAATTCTCGTAGATGTCAGCATAGAGACGTTAATTATTCTTTTTTTTTTAATTTCAATACATCGATTTGGAAACGTCATTGAATTTCGTTTAACTGTATTCCATATAATTTCTTTTTATATTTACAGTTTCACACAACATTAATACATTTTCGAAATATAAAACTGTGACGACGCAAACATAATAACAAACAACAAATCATTTATGGTTTGTTACAAATGTCAGAACACAAGAGTAGCGTTTATACTGTGCAAACTCTAAAATTTTCTAGCCTTAAATAGGTTTATGCAGTAGTGGCGCCAATATTTCAAGAAAATCCCGCTAAATATTCCCATTAATAAAATGACATTGATTACATTTAGTGTTTCTTAGGAGATACGAACATAAATTGTCCATGTACTAGAATCTTGTTGCTACTCTCTAAAATCTCAATCAAATTATCGTACGACAACTAGGTGCACTTACAATGGTAAATTGTAAACACCTTACAAAAACAACATTACCAGCATTGCACAACATTTATTTAAACGAATGGAGAATTCGTTGATGTCACAAACAGCAAACTGTGTTAGGTTAGGGTAGGACGAGCGTGGTTGCGATTCATCATTCACTCGTTAAACGAAACGAGCTGTGTCCGCGCAACAACGTTGGGCTGAATGTCTGTGGCTGCACTGTGCAACGCTGATATACATGTCACTCTTCTTTCCAGTCACATCTAAATGCTTAATGTTTACAGGGTTTTTTTTTGTTAAATTTGCTTTAAATAAAAGGCGATAAATCATTTTTTAGATGGTCATTAGTATTATTTTAAGTAAAAATTGACAACTTCTAATTTTTACCTGCTCTAAACATAATGAATTAGCGAGCGTAGCTTCTGCAAGATATTCAGTTTTTTCAGTAAATTTTTTATAAAAATATACATTTGCTAGTAACGTGACATAGAAGTTGGAGCGGTTTTGCTTAAGCGTGATAATAGTTTCCGATTGTGAGGAATAAATGAGCTTGTATTCGGGAACTTGACTGTGGTTGAAACGAGGATAGTGTGTCATGACGAGAATGTTTGATGAAGATTGATTCTCTTATAAAATTGTTGTATGGATGTTCTGTGAATATTTCAAAGGTTCGTGCTACCCTATTTGATAGGTTATAGCGTGATATTATGTGTATATGCTATATCATATTACATGAATGTAATAGGAAACTTGAAATATTTTATAGAATATATAAACGTAGGTTGTCCATATTAATTAAATATGTAAACGTTAGAATGGAGTTAAATATCTTCAAATTTATTTTGTACATCAAAGTATGTTATTGATAACAATTTCATCTTTATAACTATGTTTATATTCGAAGTAATACTTTTGAATAGAGGTTTAGTTTTATCGGATAAATTTTATACATTTTACTTGGTAGCAATTAACAAGGACAATTGATATGAAAAAATATGACACCGAAAGTGGAAAGATTTTATCATAAGTAGACCTACAGATTTTATCGATAAATTTATGTTTTACACGAATTTTTTTGCTTAGCAACAAACACGACAGCAAACTGCATGATTAAATCAAGTTACTTGGTAACTAATTTGATAACGGGATTTTATCAGTTTAAAACTATAATCATTGGTTGAATTTACCCTAGGTAACGGGATTTTATCAATATAAAACTATGTTTATTGGTTGAATTTTCAAATATTTTGCATTATGATTGATTGAAAACAGTTCAAAGACAATTATCTAATGTAAAATTGGTCTAACAACCTCAAAGCAACTAAGTTTGTGTGTTGGAAATTAAAAATTGGCCTGAGATAATCCTCAAAAGATAACTTATAGAATGAAACATTTGTTGTGTACAATATGTCCGATATGAAACTGACAAAAGTCACGTGCCTATATGGAGTATTTATACACAAGGTGAATTATCAATAATAAATATCGATGGTTGAAAAGGCGCCATGAATCTATATTTTTATAGTTATTTAAGGTATTAATACGTAAAGTTAGTTTTTAGTCACACGATCAGGGTTAAAATACAAGTGACTAAAGATGCTTTACGTATGTGTATCGAACAATATTTTATCTACGACCAAAAACATTAGGAAAAATTTATGATTTTATTGAGGTAACCATGACATCCTGGTAAACAATGCGTGATATTATAAATACTAAATAACTCATTATATGCGAGTGTAAAAATTCATACGGTCATTTTTAACTCACGTGTGATGTACAACGTTTTATCTTACAGTATTAGCCGTGTTATTCGATAGGAAAATTTAAAAAGACGCTCTCAAATAAGTGATATATTACTATTGGCAAATTGTTGCATTGTTAGTTTAAATATTTTAGTCACATGTGAATAATTGCTGATTAGATACCTGAGTGAAATGTCATTACATGCTCGTGAGAAATATCACACTCGCTCTTGCGCGCTCGTTGTTCTGCAACTTGTGACTAATGAAAGCTTGTTATTAAATAGTTATTCTATGAACTAAAAAGAGCCATCTAAAAACGAATTTTATACTAAGTCATAGATTATATATAATTTAATGAATTATAGAACGTTTCGAATCTTGAATAAATATATTTTACACGGATCCCTGAAATCTTTTTACTTATCTACATGTTTTCTTTTTTATACTAAAGAGTGAAAATCGAAATTAAAAAATTAAATTAGTCTCTTTAAAATACTGCTAAATTGAAATTGTAAATTTATCCTAATGGGAAATAGTGTTGAAAACTTAATATCACGTAGTTTGAGAATTTCCATCGTCGCGCGATCAGTTTCGTTGCATTCAATTAAAATGCAGTAGTTTGCTTGTAAAACTTTGAAATCAGTATCACAGCACTTTAATGGCTTAGTTACAATAACTCGAGACAGGGCTTAACTGTATGTTAGTTATTCAATGCATGTGTTTGTACCTTGAAGTCGAGACCTTTACATAACTTTGAATTCCCGCCACGACTTGAGTTTGCGCTTCCGAGTTTCAGAGAAACTTCCGTCCTATTTACAGGTGTATCTTATAAATTATATTTTGTAGTCACCGCTCCTGCGCTGCATAGTACATACACAGTCCAGCAGGAGCGGATTTAAAATATTTCGGATTAGACGCTGGCATAAGAAGGGAGAATCCAATTAATAAATAAAATTTGGTCGCCAGTAGTTAACAGTACTTATTTTTATTTTAAATACTGTTTTTAAATATTGTTTACAAATAAATTTTGACATTTTCTTTTAAAAATATATTCATTTTATCATAATTTACTAAATATTTTTTATCATTATTAATTTTCTTCTACGAAAGTTATTTTTTAATTCATATTATTTAGTCCTAAAGGAGCTGAAGCCGAAACGTTGACTAAATAAAAAAATAATATTGACTGAAATCCCAAAAAAACCTGTTTTCATGTTTAGAATTACTAATTTTGGATACATAAACCTTTACACCGAAAGAAAGAAAAAAAAATCCTTTTTAAATAATTAACATTGTTTATTTATTAACAACTGATCTAGATCAATTTATCGAAATCATTTGTAATGCTAACAGTAAATAGACAATTAAAGATATATTCAAACAGTACTTTTTCACGGTAAATAAGTGAAGATTAAGATTAAGTTAGATTAGATGTTTTCATTTTTAAATAAAACGGAAGATTAAAGTTCATAACCTTACGCTGAATAAACAAGTAATTTCAGTTCTACTAAAACTAAAACCAAGAAGCAAATGCCGCTTCTCTCACAGGTTCAATATGCTTCACAATGTATCTCTTTCCGTATTCGCGTCAAATCATTTATAAACTTTATATCGAGTGCAGAAGAATTTGTTACCAAAGTTTATTGTAAACGGATGTAGGTATCTGTCCTTGTCTTATATACGTGTATGATGATGTAGTGGCAGTGTCGGATAGTTTTGCATCATAAAATTTTGTAGTTTTGACATGTTATAAAAATGGTACACTCTCAAACATATGTTACATCGTAAAGGGAAGTTATAAATTGTTAAAAATGTGGAATTTTGTGATAAATTCCTAGTCGATCACGATGTTTTCATATTTATTATAATACGAAAATACTGAGAAAATAAATTAAAGAAATATATCCTTCGCCTTTCGACCCAGTTCTAGGTGACATCTATATCCCGGAGGTGAACCACGAAATTAATTTGCAACTATGAAATATCGTACTGTGAAAATAAGAACCGAAGTTCTATTCACAACAGATTTTCATTACATTAGAATTACATCTTTTTGCGGCTTTCCATTGCCTTATTAACATCTTTGACGGATGGAAATTGCACTTCATTTGGTAAATATGGATAAACAATTTAATTTTATGAGATAGGTGGCTCAGAGGTATCGAGTCGGCCTGTCGATCTTGAGAACCCTGGTTCGATCCCCACAGCCGACAAACAATTTTCACTAAATTAAATCTACTTCTGTGGCTCCCCCTCCACTAACATCTTTGGGGGCCGTGATTTGACGGCTGGTAACCGCATTTCATACGAAGAAATATATAACTTACCGAGATCAGCTACGGCAGAGTTCCACACCCAGTAATGTTTAAAAGACGTCATGATATATATTTATATATCTTTACAATTAAATTTTTATTTTACAATAATTTTTTATATTCCCTTTGTTAATATGAAAAACAAAATCCAGTTGTGTTGGTTTATCCAATAACTTTGTCTAATTTAACCGAAGTTGTAGCTTTTATAGTTCTCGAAATATCAATGGTGGAAATCATTGTATTTATTAATCAGACAGTACGGTGGTGTGGATAGCGATACGGAATTATAATCCGAAGATCCCGAGTTCGAATCTCACTCAAGCTATAAATTATATAAAACTACTACACTGCGGCTCGGTGAGTGCGGACCCTGTACTGTAATTGGGATTAAGTTCCTGTTGTACAGCGTAACATAAATAAATAAATTATTCCTAACTAGAAACATTCACTAAATTGCGAAGAATAGAGAAAGAAATATGTTCCTATATTTAGAACTTTGAACTAGTAACTTGTAAATAAAGAAGATAAACAAATATTTGAATTTTATTTGAATAAAATCTAATTAAACATCTGAATTTCAGAATTTCAAACACGATAGATGTAAAATTTTGCGTTACGTCGATATTTTATATGTTTATTTAAATGTGTCAATAAAACAGTTGGATATAATGAATATTTTAGAATTTTTTGAAAAATCATGAGCATTCGCCGGGATTTGAACCCAGAACCTTTCACTCGCTAGGTGACTGCTCTACCACTTAAGCTACAAATACTCGGCGAATATTTATGATTTTTCGTGCATTATAATTTAGTTGTTAAGTAATTTGTAAAGTGACATCACTATGTCAATTCGTTACAAATCAACAACTGTAGTATGCAGCGGCCAACAGCCAAGGAAGAAATAGTTTAAGAATTATATTTTTCGACATCTAATATAATATAAATATAATTCTTAAACTATTTCTTCCTTGGCTGTTGGCCGCTGCATACTACAGTTGTTGATTTGTAACGAATTGACATAGTGATGTCACTTTACAAATTACTTAACAACTAAATTATAATGCACGAAAAATCATAAATATTCGCCGAGTATTTGTAGCTCAAGTGGTAGAGCAGTCACCTAGCGAGTGAAAGGTTCTGGGTTCAAATCCCGGCGAATGCTCATGATTTTTCAAAAATTCTAACATATTTACTGGACAGACAGAGATGTCGAAAAATATAATTCTTAAACTATAATGAATATTGATAGGAATTATGTGAATTTGAAAATTCTAATAATTACTGATCATAATTCATTTAATAATGCAAATTAACTAATTAATCTTGTGGCACATATATATTTAAAAATAACTGTACATTCATAATGTTTATGTTCTAATTTCAAGCATATTGAGCAGGTATAATGTAATTTTAAAAATCTTTATCCATCTGCTTCAGTCAATATTTACGCTGAAAATTTATTATGCAGAACAAACAAACCTTCTAAATGTCAATAAATTTTTGAGCATGCATTTATTTTCGCAGCTTTTTTATCGAAAAGAAAAAAACTTGAACAAATATTTCCTTATGGATTTTATAAATCTTTTGCCCTGACTAAAATCTGGTAGGTGGATGCATAAGTTAACAAAGTTCTGCCTAAATTATTTAGAAATTATTTGTAAATATTTAAAACGACCAATCTATTTGTTGAACGTTCTCGTATTTCGTAAAAACTAAGATTTTTATATTAGTTTATTAATGTGATAACTTTTGTCAAATTTGATCGTAATCGTAGATTTTATAGTCAATAGCGTAAATCTGAACTTATGTTTTTATTAATTAGCCTTAACTAGAAAGAAACAGAATTTAGATGATTACTTTCATCATTATGTTTTGAACAAATCAAAATCCTTTATTTTTCATAGATACCAAATATAATAATCACTATATTCGTAATTAATCAGTATTACAGCTATTTGAACGTGCTATGTACAGTTGGCGAGGACTCTGAAATGGTTAACACAGAACACAACCCAGAGATAATTCTGTTAAAACTTGTATTATTAATTACACAATAATACAATTATATGAGCACAATATATGAGGACAATATTTGACGTATTATGAACTCACCGAGCAGCAGTGTGATAGTTAATATATTTAGCTTGAGTGGGATTCGAATTCGGAACCTATGGATTCAAATTCCATAACAACATCACCGTACTGCCGAACAATTGTTTGTAATTAAATATTTATATTATTATTAATATTGTTGTTAAATTTGTTCAGTTCATGAAATATATACCGTGTGGTGCTCGGTGAGTGCGAACATAGGAATTTAACATGGGATATTAGTTTTATGCAATTTCCTGCTCTCCTGTACATTTTACGGAAAAAACTGTAGAGGGAAGATTTGTTCAGAATTAAAAGTTACCCATGAAACTGTTTTTACATGTTTTATTAAGTTTTTGGTTTAGCCGTAACATTAAAAATAAATTTCGAAATTTCTGTTACTTTGTAGCAATAGCCATGACTTTTCTTTTATTTTTATGACAAATGCGTTAAATGTCAATTTTTGATGTTTATTAAAGTTAATCTTATAATTTAAATTAAATCTTTGTGTAAGCTATAAAATGAATGTTTATTCAAACGAAGAACGTGTCTTCATTATTAAAAATTATTATGGAGGAAATAGTTATAGGAGGGTGCGGGATTTATTTTCAATTAAATATGAAGATAAACCAATTCCAAGTGTATCAACAATTTCAAAACTGGTTACAAAATTTGAGAGTACAGCTAGTGTAGCTGTGACCGATGGTAATGAAGGCAATAATAATAATAACAGAATACGTCATAACGAAGTGAATGAAGAATTGGTATTGGCTATGATATCTCAAAATTCAAGGTACAGCATAAGACATATTGCTTCTGAATGTGGTTTGCATCATTCAACAGTTCTGAGAATTTTAAAAACACATGGATATAAATCTTACAAATATCAAACACATCAAGAACTTCTTTTGGCTGATTTTGAAACTAGAAGTACATTTTGTGAAATTATGCAAGAAAAGGCAAATCGGGACCAGCACTTTATTTCGTCGATTTGTTTTACAGATGAATGTACATTTACTTTAAATAATGAACCAAATGTTCAGAATACTCGTATGTGGACCACAGAAAATCATCATTTAACTGTGTGTACAGGTACCCAATATCCTGAGAAAATTAATATTTGGGTTGGAATTTTTAAGAACAGGATTATACCATTTGAAATTATGGGAAATTTAAATTCTGATATGTATTTAGAACTTCTGCAAAATCATATAGGTCCTGCATTGGATGAGGCAGCTGCAGTAGATGAGGATATTTGGTTCCAGCAGGATGGGTGCCCGGCTCATTATGGAATAAATGTGCGGGAATATTTAGATTTGGTTTTTCCTAATCGGTGGATTGGTCGTGGTGGTGGAATAAATTGGCCTGCAAGATCTCCGGACCTAGCTCCTTGCGATTTTTTTTTGTGGGGGCATCTTAAAAGTAAAATTTACTCTAAACACTACGAAAATTTAGATTTACTAAGACAAGCTATATTCGAAGAATGTGATAATATTACTGACAGGCAATTAGCCAATGTTAGAACTTCGTTTTACAATAGACTTGGTTATTGTCTTGCTGAAAATGGTGGCTTGTTTGAACATTTATTGTAATTTCTTTATTTTTTTATGTAGGTATATTAAATAATATTGTTACAATTATTACTTATTATTTCACATTAAATTATTGTAATTTAAAATTTTTTAAAAAAATTGAAATTGTTGATAAACTTGAAACTGATTTATTATTAAATATGAAAATAAAACTTTGTTCAAAGAATAAAAAATGTGATTTTTTTGATTTAATTTAAATTATAAGATTAACTTTAATAAACATCAAAAATTGACATTTAACGCATTTGTCATAAAAATAAAAGAAAAGTCATGGCTATTACTACAAAGTAACAGAAATTTCGAAATTTATTTTTAATGTTACGGCTAAACCAAAAACTTAATAAAACATGTAAAAACAGTTTCATGGGTAACTTTTAATTCTGAACAAATCTTCCCTCTACAGTTTTTTTCGTAAAATGTACAGGAGAGCAGGAAATTGCATAAAACTAATATCCCATGTTAAATTCCTATGTTCGCACTCACCGAGCACCACCCGGTATATGTATATATATGTATATTAATCGGCAGTATTTTTTATTATTTTCGAAGCTCTTGTGGAATAATTAGTTAATATATCTCATGATGTAACATAAAATATTTATAATTTTAATTGATTTAGCGATTTTTTTATCTAAATTATTTCATTGCACTGAACAGCACAAAATTTTAACTATAAACTTAAATTTATTTGTAATTAGTATGCTGATACTATATTTGACTTGTTATTTATTTTCAAAAATAAATATATTTAATATTTTGATACTAACAGATATTAAAATTAAAATTCCTTTAGGAAGAAAAATTAAGATTCTGTTCGAATTATGTGGAATTTATTTGGCATGCTGATTGTTGTTTTTAAATTCCTTTATATAATAGAGAAAGTATTGATATTTTTCTCGATCTTGAGATTTTAATGCATCTTCACACTTTAGACCCTAATGAATCCACAAAATAGTCCAAAAAAGTCTGCCAGTCTGTGGGTCTCTGACTCTGTGTATGTCTGTTTGGAAGTAGAATAACTTAAAAACAGCGTTGAGATTTTAGAAACTTTATATTTAAGCTTTTAAGTGAAAATCTGAGGTCAAGTTTGTTAATGGAGCTTTTTAAGTTTTTATATTTCTTTCATAAACGGTAGTATACGTAATAACTCAAATAAATAGTAATTTGATTTCAAATAATATTTTTAAAAACATTTTTCGAAATTATTATTGGATTATTCGGTATGTATAAGTAATAACATTTTGATAAATTCGTATGTTATTGTAAACCAAACGCAAACATTGTCATAAAATTAGAGATTGTGACTCATATTCAACTATCAAAAATTATATTTAAGCGTTCGTCAATTGTTTTTTTCAAAAGTTATTCAAATTTTGTCAAGTTTGGTAAACAGATAATTGTAGTAAATGTATCAAAATAGTATATAAAATTAAAAATATAAAATAAATATATCGTCACGCCTTTTACCCATTACTGGATGTGGCACTCTGCAGTAGCAGATCTCCGTAAATGATTTATTTATGCGTGTGAGGTGCAGTTACTAGACGTCAAATCTTCCAAAGATGTTGGTGAAAAGGCTACAGGGGAATTTTAATGTGGTGAAAATTGTGTATCGGCTGTGGAAATCAACCCCGGTTCTCAAATCCACAATCCGAGAAATGTTGCGAGGGTATTATTGGAAAGCATGTGTGTAAGATGGCCTTTTAATATGTCTATTACATACTACTTTGTCTATGGCAATCAATCATTTTATATTACTAGAAATGATGTCCAGCAGTACGGCGGTAGCGTTACAGAATTTGAATTCGGAGATCTCGAGTTCGAATCCCATTCATGCTAAAAATATTTAAACTACCACACTGCGGTTTAGTGAGTATCATTAATAAATAAATATAATTTTTAGATCATTTCTTTTTACTTCCTTGTACGAAGTAAAGGAAGTATTGTAATCGCAAAAACTTTCGGTTCTCAGATTTCAGCGGAAATACGCATTTTGGCCATCCCTGAAACCATTTTGACTAATTTTGTACGTATGAATGTATGTACGTATGTATCTCGCATAACTTTAAAAAGGTAAACCGTAGAAAGTTAAAATTTTGTATTTAGGACTGTTATAACATCTAGTTGTGCACCTCCCTTTATGGTCATTATATAACTTCCGGAAATGGTACTTTACTTGAAGTCTATAATATATTTTAATGAAAAACTATATCAAAATATAATCCAAATCTTTTAAAATTTGGTATATAAGACTACTATATCAATGGGAATAACATAATAGATTTTGGTTAAATGGGACTAACCGGAAGTGATACATTACATGAAGCTGCTAACAGTTTTTCTTGAAAAAAATGGAAATATTCTGATTTTAGAAATAAATGCTGCAAATAAAAGTTTTAGAGAATTAAATTCTGCGTCTAGCACATTAAGAATTAATTAATTAGCTTTTTGTATAAACGAGATATGTAAATTTAAAAATTATATATTTTTTGTTTTGTTTTTTACATTAAGTTTGCTATGGATTAGAACATAAAATAAGACAAAAATTAAAAATTTAATGTCATATATGTGCAATTAAAAAAATATCTATAGTTTAATACGTGTACAAGGAAGTCATGTGGTGTCAGATTTTTTATTTTCTGAAATAATATCAAAGGTTATTACAAATTCATTGTTTCACTATAATATCTGTGTTTATGTTAACCGAACACAATAATACTATTCTGTTAATACTTGAGTGCAGAAAATAGTCACAAATAGTCATGAGATCCAAGCTACTTATAACACATAACAAAATGGAAAAGAAAGAAGAAAATCAAATTTTCATCACATGGCGACCGTAGCTTAGTTGGTTTAAAGCATATGGACGAACTTCGTGGATGATTAACGGATGGGTATGATTGAAAATTTGTTGCGTAACATAAACGAGCATGTATGAAAGAAATTATGTATGTGAAAGAAACGAGAGTAGTGTGGCAGAATAAGAATGTTTGGCGAAGATTAATTGCAAGGCGAAACTAAGGTTTCAAGAGCTTGTACTAATCCATTTAGCTTTATTTTTATAATTTTAACTACTTTTAAACTTATTGGTTCAGCTATAAATCAAATTTCTAAATGTTACGAGTTTAGAAATCATCGCCGTCTTTCTAAAATAAATTAGTTTCATCATTGATATACTTGAAAAGTTCTAACAAAAATTCTTTTTTCGTGACGCGTAGGTATATTTACATTCCGTCAGAAATTCTCCCACAATAAACAAAAAACTTCCACCATTTTCAACGCGAGCCGTAAGCACGTCACCATAAACAAAACCAAATCTCTTCAACCAATATATCCCATATATAACCATTATCATAAAGTCGTGGTAAAGCCCTCGTATATTCCAAAAATCCCGAGCGAGAGAAGTTCACAAGCTGCCGCCTCCAGCTTCAGTCCTTGCTTGACTGCCGCCTTCTTGTTGTGTGGTAGTGGCTTGTCGTGCCGTACACTTCACACGAGGAACGAGGAACTTGTCAACGTCGCAGGCGGGGAACACATGTCGTGGTGACTGCAAATCGTGATGTGAATAGCCAATGAGGAATGGGGATGTGGAGCCAGGCAATTAATGTAGTTGAGAAGTTTTATAGGATGTGAGATGATGAGGAACACATACAGAGTACACTGTGTTAATTTAATAATAGAAATAAGTTGGTTTTTTTGCGCAAAAAATACTAAATTATTTTAGACAAAAATGATTCAAATAAATGTTGTTGAAAATTAAATACTACACAGAATTCAGTAATTACATATTATTGTTGAAATGTCGGCTAGAAAGTTCAATAAAAATTGAAAGAATATTACAAACAATTATATCATATTTTATCTGGTAGGTACAATTAATTTGTGTTTTGTGAATTTTCATATTCTATTTAATTAAAGTTAGTCATTTTGAATATGAAATTATTAAACGAAAACTGTTTGAAATTTTTGTCGATTTAATTCGATGAAAAAAATATAATTATATTTTGACAGATAATTTAACATATTTGATTTGACGGCTGGTAACCGCACTTCACGCGAAGAAATATATCACTTACCGAGATCTGCTTACAACAGAGTGCCACATCCAGTAATGGGTAAAAGGCGTGATGATATATTTATTTATTTATTTGTTTAGAATTGAATTATAAAGAGAAAAATTGTAATACTGCCAGAATTTGACCCTGGACCTATGAACTCCGGTCATATGCTACCTACTAAGCTACGGTCGCCAATTTGTTTTCATTAATTTTTAAGTATGTACTTGAAATACTAATTAAAAAATATATATTTTAGATTCATGGCTATTCCTAATGAAGGAATATTTATAAAACTGTCAGTTTGATTGTTTCAAGTATATAATAGAAAAATAAAATCTGATTATTGAAAAGGCAGTCAACGAATTTTGTATATCCGAATGTTCGGATTTGTAAATATCCGGTATACGGATTTTTTCAATAGTGTACGGTAATTTGTTTAGTATTACGAGTACAAAAACATTAGATGGTAAGTAATTACAATTAAAATAGCTATTGTGTAAATAAATAATCTAGTTATTTATTCTATCGGATAATCTTTGGCAGTTAACATAGTGAGATTTAATTAATTTAATTATAGTTATAGAAATACTCAATAAGTTTCTAGTTTACAAACAACTTTTAATTTATTATTTTCAACAAAATTTTTATTTTTTTCATGATCAGTGCGTTTAATTCCATAAACTCTTAAATTTTGTTATACAGGTTTAGTTACACCCTGTATACATTTCTTGTCTTTATGACAATTAAGTCTTAATTTATGCAAATTACATTACGTATTTAAGACTCGCAAGCGGGCAAGTGCTCTATGACGATGCAAAATTTTTGTAATAATTTAATCCAATGTCTCCAGAACTAAATGTGTATGCTTTTTGAATGTCAAATATCATATAATATACAAATATTAAGATTTTCCAAATTAATACGCTAATAAAACCGCAAACATTATTCATATATTAATATTTCCATTTCTGATTATCTTTTCGCTAAAGCATATTTAATCTTCCATACATTTAAAGAATCAACATTTAAACAAGTTTAATACCAAAAATTCAGCCATATGTGCTCGAGTTCGCAAGAATAAACTCAGCGAAGAAATAATATGAGATTAAAGCCAATAACGGGTTCGAGATCGGGTCTGGTACGGACTGCGGGCGCAAGGACGACAAATAACCCTTGCGCGACTCCAGACTCCAGCTTGGCAACTCGCAGGCAAACTAGGTTACCCACCCGCGGTACGGTGCCACAGCTGTAGGTAATATCATCACATCATTCGATATGCCCAATCGATAAGGAAACAATAGCCCACCGGGAAGTTTTTCGGCTACTAAGATATTAATTTTATGAAACGAGTGGTATTGGAAACTCTAACTCTTGGGCAGCAGGCGGTGGTTGGAGACGGCTAGGGCGGTTGAAACAGAGGGAAAGTGTTGGGCACGGTATTGTCTCAAGTTGTGGATTTTGGCAAAGCCGCCGATGTGGGAACTTTGTGTAGATAAGCTGTTAATGTTCACAAGAAATTACGTGAATTAACTACGAGGACCTGTAATGGAAATTACTAATGACCAAGGATACTTATCAAATACAAATTTATCGTAAATACCCGGCAACAATAGATATTCTTTATATTTTCTAGATGGCAGAAATAGTTCCAGTCCATCATATTTTAAAATTGGCAGTGCATGTATTGTATGTATAAAGAAAGATATTGTTTTTCACTTTTTGGTGAGTGCAAATTTTGTCTTTTCTAACGTGTGTAACATCATTCGTATACTTATTACAATTATTGATATATGACCAGAGACGCCAATAAAATTTAAATTTTTTGAAGTCTATTTTCATTCTAAAATTTTATATATTTAAGAAGAAGAAAAAATTATATAGTATCAACATAAAAAGGTAAAAAAATTGAGCATTTAAAATGTAACACAAGTTGAAACACAGTTATTTAACCACACTAATGAAATATTATAAAAATGAAAGATGACAACAAAGAAAGATCACAACAATGAAAGATTAAAACAGAGAATGATTACAACAATGAAAGATTACAACAAGGAATAATTACAACAGTGAATGATTGCAACAAAGAAAACTTGTGATTTCAACAAATATATAATCAGAATTTTTACTATGGGAATTTTTATTGTTGTGCGAACTAATTTTAGCAACACTTCTCTATATTCTTTCGGTTGAACAACAAGATTACAATGAAAGCTACAAAAATTACAAATTTAACACAGTTTTTTTTGTAAAATCTCCCATTGTTTGTTTAAGAATTAGCTCTGTCACATACATTTAATAACAAATGAAATACGTTGGTATTTTCTGAAGAAAGTAATATTATAAATTGTAACAAATAGCAACTGGTAACTAACAATAAAATAAATGCTAAAACTATAGCGCTATAATAATAATAATGCCAATAATTACTTTATTGATAAAATCAAACAGCGAGGTTCAGAGTTAATCGGTCTTTCATTTAGCTGTACATTACAATAAGAAAAAGTAAATTTCAATTTGGAATGAGCACTAGTATATTGTAAACACATTTTCATATCTTATGGTAACCATAGCAACAATGGGTTTTTTAACAGAACTGTGAGATATAAATTCTCATGTCTCAGTCAAAAACGAATTATTTCAAATTTAAAATTTTAAAATGCCGCTCTGCAATGAAAGATTTATTTTGGTAATTTTACCGACAGTTATCAGCTAAATAAATAATAAATCAATAAATAAAATAGTATTATTAACAAGTAATTAATTATAGAATTTCTTATTTATTATTAGTAATATTTAATGTATTATTAGTACAATTAATATTTTTGCATCTTCTATAATATCTGAGGGTCTTAAATTAAGATTTTCATCGTTATCACTTTTCATTTTTATCTCACCAAAACTTGAAACTACTGACAAATGCGAAATATAATATTATTTAATGTTTGTTTTGTTGCTAGTTGAAATGTCATACTGCAGTAATAAAATCGAGACATCTTTATTATTAAAATATAAATATATAGGGTTATAATATCGTATTCGTAGGAAAACTATAGTGTACAACTCGTATGGAATGTCCATTCCATGCTTATTGTACAATATACTATTATTACAATCATGCAATAAAGATACTTCTAATACAACTACAATCGAGCTTTAACTTATTATACTAATTTTATTAATTATATTTCTAATGTCAAAAACATTTATTATCTACACGATAGTACTGAATGTTGTATTATCAAATAGATATCGGAAACTCAGTCAATAATTAATATACGTACATATTTTTGCACGTAACTTATGCCAATTTCGTAAACATAAAATATTTACTAGATAGTTAAACTTTTATTATTACTTAAAAAACTTAGCAGTAAGATAAGTAAACAACGATGTAACTCAAATTGTTTAAAACTGACTAGAGTGGGAAACATCATTTTTTGAAAAAAAGAGCTAGATTTGTAATATCACTAACAGGAATATAAAATGAAATATGTACACGTGAATGTAAAAATGAAATAGGTACATATTCATAGTTTGACAGATAACATGAATTAACCAATAGTAATTAAAATTTCGCATCGCAATAACTCACTCGCTAGAGATCATACAATGGTCGCGTATTTTTTGTTGCGATTTCCGCTTAAAACCATTATTCATTTCCGGTGTCATTGCACGGATGCAATATGTAAATTTTTAATCAAAGTTGAATTAGTTTAGGCAGAACGAACCGTTTTCTCTTAGGAGGTTTTGAATCAGAGACTAGACAGAGAAAAACTTGATCATAGCTTTGATTTGATTTCCGATAAACAGAAATCTGATGTGTAACTATTAATTGGGAAACTTTCCACTTTGTAATAAATACGCTAGAGCAGAACTACTAGAGCTGCTCGTCTTTGTGTTCTGTGTTTTTTATTTAGCGCTGTTCGTTATATATGTCGGGCGACTTGATAGATTACCAAGCTTTCGTTATGACGAGGATAAATAATGGATTTTTTATTGTAAATGCTTCTCTTCCCTTTGTAGAGCTTTCGTATGAGAAGAAAAGATTTTATGTGTTTGTATTCATATTTTTTGCCTGTTCAAAAGCGTATTTCTAATAATGTGCTAATGCATTCGTGGGTTTCTTTGTGCAAACTTCTGGCTGAACAAACGATATGCTAAATGAATCGTATCTGCCTGTCTGCGTCTAGATGCCAACCAGTGGCGGATATATCGTCTTACTAGTAAAACTACTGTATATTTTACAGACAATTGTAGCCCAATGTATGCAACTTTTGTCTATGAAACAAGAGTTCATGTGTTCAAATTTTGCAGACTACGAATGTGCTTGAGTAATTCTGATTTGATTATAAGCTAGAGTGAAATTGGAATATATTGTGTAGTAGTGTAGTTAGTAAAATTAAAATAATACAAGCATCAGCCTGTTAATAGTTAGATCCCCAAACCTTGAAATTAGTGGAGTTAAATGAAGCTAAATCATACTTAAAAATATATAAAAACTTTTTCTTGAGGGCGAGAAATTGAGTGAATTATAAACGAAATTTTTGTTTTATCAACGAAAATCTAGCTAGGTAATTGCAGTTAAAGTTACTAACTACTATAATTTAATACCAATTTTATTCAACGATATACTAATAATTACCAATTAGGTGAAATTAAATTCTATATATAATAAAATAAGTAATTAATGAGACTTGTGAGCAGTTGTACCGCAAAAGTTTAATGTTAAACTTTGTTCAAATGAATAAAACAAATCAAATATTTGAGAACAATGTTAAATGTAATTTCGTGAAGGTTTTATTTATTTAAGCCAACTTTTAAATATAACTTTGTGCTTATAATTTAAAATAGTTCAAATACTAATAATTTTTTGTTTGTTCTTTAATTCCTACTTTATTATTCCTATCTGACATGGAAATATTTAAGTTAAAATTATTGGAATATTAAGCGAAATATTAGGGTAGCTATATCGGTGTATGAAGTCTGATGTCCTATTAAAATACTAATATATAACTATAAAAATTGTCGACAAAATATTAATAGTTGAGAAGACGTTATTAGACTGTTCAAAGATTTTTTAAAGACATACTACCAGAAATTGTCAATTTAATTTGGTTACTGTTGATTATCTCGGTGCTAACTTTTACTACTGTCCAGTCTTAGATGCCTAAAATGCATAAGCGGCCAGAACAGGTTTATTGCAGCAAGGAATTTAACTTTATCTAATACACTTTTTTGTACATATATATATATATATACATGTTCACACACATCTATACGGCATGAAATAATTGAACAGAACATATTACATTTACATAGGTACATAGATAAGTGAAACTTGAACATATTAAAAGTAACGTTTGTATATTTGTAATTATTTTGTCGCGGTGCATTTAAATGCTGACATATTTAAAGTCTTAAATGTATGTACTAGTTCATTATAACTTTTAGGCGCAGTATAAGAAAATGAGGATTTAAATCTGGCAGTGGAAAATTTTGGAATATGCAAAATAAAATTGAAACGTGTATTAATTGAATGAATGGAAATGCGATGTTTTAGTTGACAATGAAGGTAATCAGGTAGTTTAGAAGTTAAAATTATATGTGCAAAACATAAAGGATGTAATTTGCGTCTGTTAGTCATGTTTAACCAGCCAAGATCATTGATTTTACCGCTAACGTGATCAAATTTACAAAAACAAAAAATAAAGCGAACACAGGTATTTTGAACCCTCTGTACTTGATTTTTATCTAAGCTTGGTCCATAGACAACATCTCAATAGTTTTATGTCCCGCGTGATGGCTGCGCAGGTTGAGGGCCTTTCTGGCGACCATAAGGTCTTGGGCTCGGGTCCCGCCCGCGGCGGCCATACAAAGGACATATCGGCATATGACTTAAGTAGTTGATTCGATATATAAATTAAAAAAAAAACGTGATAGAATTAGGGAATCAACTAGGTGAGCTTTAGTTTTAGTACTTAAGTAATTTTTATGTTGCCATAATGATATTCAGGTAAAATAAGATTTTTGTATAAGAAAAATAGTGTTTTGAAAGTAACACATCTTGTCATCCACAATCTGGCTTAAATTTCTACTACAATCTGAAACAGGTAACTTTTTGTTTTCAATAAATATGTATATGCTTTGATCTGCTTGTTTACAATTACAAGTCATTATTTATTTATTTTTTAATATGTACATGTGAATAGAATGTAATTTGTCTGGACTTTTTTGACTTCTCTTTCAACAATTTCTTCAAATTAATGCCTGTGGTTATAAATAACCATAAACAGCACGTTAATTCTAGAAAATCCACGGGTTAGCTTGTAACCTCTAGTTAGTTAACTTCGGAGTGAACTCACGTTTTCCTCATCTGGAACATGTTTATCTTAAATGTAGTCTCTTCATGAAGTAAAAACCGAGTTCGTAGCATCTGTCAGAGTTTCATGCCTAAGCAGTCTGGATCTGCCATTGCCTCTACCTAAGTTTCTACATTCTGCTGTAGAACTAGTTGAAAGCGAATTATTCTAGTTATATGTAGTTAGGTTAGACACACTAATGAGATAAGTACGTAACAGGAATTAAATAAGTTGAGAACTTAACGTAAATAGTTTGTAATTTATCTGCAGGGACGCCACTACGCTTCGTTCCAGTATAAATCAGAGTAGATGCTATGACAAATCATTTGTCAACTTGCCATATTACGTTTATCTTTGTTTTGGCGAATTTAGAGCAGACTCGGAATTAACTAACTACATGTAGAGCGATAACTTTTTACCTGTTAGACAAACTGTGTTTCCTTCATTACCGAGATAAATACTGCTTGAAACTAATTATTATTACCGTTTAAATGTGTAGAAACTATTGCGAAACTACGATTTACTATTCTAAAAAAGATCATGACCGACGAACCGTTAAATAAATAGCGAGATAAATAGTAAAGCTACTCAAGATTTACTCGCCATTTATATTAGTATACAGTTGAGTTTATTTGAAAGCAAATGCCATATGCTTTGGGCATTCAGTTAGAAACATCATATGATGGATGAGTTAATCCTCAGTAATCTATAGAAATGTATATGAATATATGTATAAATAACTAATTGCTGGTAAATAACGTCAATGACCGATTTGAAATAACACAAAAATTAGACGTTAGATGTATGCTAATTTAATAACAAATTAAATATTTTTTTCACGATAAACGATTTAGTTTTTTGCCATTTTCTAGTGACTTTATGAAAATGTTTAGGAAGGCAAGTATATGCCTGTAGTAGTCTCGAAAGTGTACACCAAAAATCATGAAATTGTGAAGATAATAACCAATATAACCGCACTTCGCGTAAAAATATATCACTCGCTGAGTGTCATACCCAGTAATGGGTAAAAGGCGTAATAATATATTTATTTATTTCATATTATTTAATAAAAAATATGCACATTTAATTGTCTGTTTCCATTTGTCTTTTAAACATTTTTTGTATCTGACATTGTGAAATCAAATCATAAGCTCCGCAATAAGAGATCACATGTTTTATTCTTTAAACATTTTTAAACTAGTCTTTTTCCTCTACTCAATAGGTTACGGAATACTTTTCTATCTATTTTACTTTTGTGCATTTTACTCACGTATGAAGCTGCCAGTATAAAAATATTACTTTTTAACCAATTTTTTACGAATTTACAAGTAATCTCTCATTATATTCTTTTCTATAATAACAAGTACTTATAAGTAAATTAAATGCTTGAAAATAACATAAAAATGTCATTATTATTCTAGGCATATAATATCTAACTTGTCATTAGCAATCGACCAATTACCGATAATGATCTACTTATAGAATAGGAGTGGTAGATTATTAAATTTCAAAATAAATAATTATTAAGTATGTCTGTTACGTTTAGTATAGACGTTCAACAATATCAACCGATTTACGTCCAAAATGAGAAAAACTTAATATCATCAAACGTTTGAAATATTTTTGAAAAATATTAATTATTTAAAAAAAATCTGAATGGAATATATGTTTATCATATACATTATAAAATAAAACAATAAATAAACCTAATTCGATGTGAATCTTGTAAATATATTGACAATTTGATTGTATGTTTACTTTGGTTTACTTTGGTTAACATCTAAGATATTGTCGATGTAATTACTTTATATTCGACGGCGAAGTTAATTTTACTAAGGTATGGAGTGACAGGTTATAATATTAGCGGGGCGAGGGGGAGGCTTAAAAGCATGTGAGCCTCTTATTACATAGTTGTCCGTGACGAGTCTACATCTTATTTATATATAAATTTAATAGATGTTATAATTTTTCAGTGATGCTGTCAATTAGTCGCGGAGCTTTTAACTGGTGGTGAATTCTAGTACTATTTGTTCACTTGTACAAAACCCACGCAAAACTTCATAATTTGCCAGCTCATATTTGTTGCGAAAGATTATTCAAAATTTACAAATAATGACACGACTACTTTTTTAAAATTGCATATGATTAAAGGTTTTAGGTAAAAAGCCCTATATTTTAAAAAATTGTGTAATGTTCAATAATAATATTTTTTACTTTTTGAAGTGTAGAATTCCATACGCAGACATTTCCGAGGTATGGACTGCTACATACACTCCAGACAATGATCGTCAACCCTGTACTCTGCCTCGCAGTATAGGCAACAATCACGATATAAAACATTATTGTCTCATTTAAATTAGTTATAAAGTTTAGTAACTTTCTACTAATGACGTAAATCGGTTGATATCGTGAAATCAAAGCATCAATTATTTCTTCTGCAGCTATAGATACGAACAAAATTTAGGGTGAGGAGATATTCTTCTTGGCTACACCATTTAAATGTAGATATTCTTATGTACTGCATACTATTTTTAAAAGAAAATTATTGTTGCTCCCTCTCGGCTAAGCTATTTGGGGGCCTTGATTGGAAGGCTGGTAACCGTAATTCAAGCGTATAAATATATCACTTACCAAGATCTGCTGTAGCAGAGTATATTTAGTCATTTTTATTTTTTTTAAATGACAAATATATGCGTATTATTTTCGCTGTCATCTCTCAATAATTTATGATACAAGAAATATGTATTATATGGTATATATCATAAATAATTATTTGATATTTAATTTCAAGCATTTTTCTGTTAAATATTAAAAAACGTCTAATATTGAAAAAGATTTCTATGACATTATTATCAAGCTATTCTTGAAATGGTGTAGGTACCTATGTACATTATAAATTATTAAACTCAACAGTTTTGAAATATTTCTATAATAGTATATGTTTTTTTGGGCAACATTACGAAACTTTAAAATCATCCTTTTTAACAAAAAAAAAATTATTAAATTGAAGTTTGAAAACATTCTTCAATTATCTTGGAGAAAATGGCGAAAGAATTATTCCATTGTGAATTCTCCTTGTCTACAGCATTTAAGTGAGGATATTCTTATGTACTGTATACTATTTTCAAAAAAACTTGAAAATTATTGTTGCTCCCTCTCCCCTGAGATATTTGGGGGCCGTGATTGGAAAGCTGGTAACTGCAATTGACGTGCATGAATATATCACTTACCGAGATCTGATATATTTATATATTTTTTAAAATGACTTAAATATGTGCGCTGTCATCCTTAAACATTTTAACAAATATAAAATGTATACGAAAGACATGCAAATCTGTGAAGACCTCATTGTAAAATTCTTCTGAAAATACCTTATGAACTCGACAATTCCTCTGATTTTTATACCTTCATAGTTAGATATATTTGTCATATTGTACATGAATTGAAAAAAAAGTACAATTTTATTTATTTAGGAAAATATTATTTTGTTAGAAAGAAATATAATAAAAAATACGTTTTAGGTTTTAAAAGCTTATAATGTATTTTTCATAAATCTGAAATGAGATTTTTGTAAATATTTATTCAGTAATGTAATTCATTTCAACGGTTTTCGTTTCTTTTTCAGGTCTTATTCGAAGAGTTGTAGTAATAAGGTAAAAGATTTCTTTCAAAATTTTCTTATTCGTTCAGACTTCTCTTCTTTTATAAATCATTTCTGTTGGAGAAAAATAAGATCTCTTCCAAGCTCTTATCTTAATACACTGGCTAATTTTAATTATTTTTGTTTTTAATATCGACAAGATTTATAGCAGTGGTAAATTTGTTCCATTAATTTTGTTGCTGACTTGTGATTGATTAAAATTTGATATTTTTTGTTGATAAGAAATGTCTTTCTTGAAAAATGTATTGTGCGGTGTTATCAGAGAACTATTCTTTAATATAAATTGGTCCATAAATCAGGAAGCTCAATTCGCCTTGCGGTAAATATTCATAGAGATACGCAATTTGATACAGTTTTTCCGAGATACAACTTCTAGTTGTGCTTTGTTGGATGAAAAAATAATCGCGGGATCTAGTGTTGCGGATATGTTTTATGTTGGAGGCAGTGCTTGAGTGTTTTGACATTTGGCTCGCTTCAACCAATGGCGAGACTTGTCAGATCTGACAAATCATTTCTGGTTTCCGGTCGGTGAAAAATGGCTTTATCATTGTGTGAAAATAATAATCGCTGCCCTGGTTGATATATTAGTTCTTGTAGATGGAATGGGCCTGTCACTCCCCCTGGGGCCGATAAAAACGACGCTGTTGGAATCATTTCTTTTTTTCCAAATAATCAACAAAATACACGATTTATTTGCTACAAAATTAATTACTTGCCTTGCTATTTTATTGTTATGATATAACAGTGTTGTGTTACTATTTTAATCACTATTATACTCTCAATTTTTATAAACGATCACTAGTCTGAAAAACAGATGAATAATGATTAGCTAGCAGCAGACTAAATTTATTTTTCGTTGATAAATAGTTCTAAATTATTTTAAAGATAAATAAAGAAATTTATACACTTTCATTTAATTTAAAATATTTTCCTTTAAATAAATTAGGATTATTTGATAGCTGAAAAAACAAATGAATGAACTACGAATAGATATTTAATCATCATTCATGATAGCTGTCTATGTATATTTTTTGTAGGTGTATTTTATTAGATATATGTACATAACAAAACAATAACAATAGTCAATAATTAGTAATAATCTAAATTATTACAACACAATGTTATTGACGATTTTGATTTGTTTTTAAATGCGTTGAACTAAATTAAAATAATGTCTTTACAAACTGCTTATTAATTTTGGCAACATGTAAACAATATTTTAGTCATACGTTATTTAAAGAATGTATTCATTTTGCAATATATCTTGCAAGTAATTTAATTTTAAACAACAGAAAGTATAGGTATATTAAATTTAATATTCTATAATATTAATAAGTGTTTCATTACCTACTTATACATCGAGTCTAACAAATCCTGTACTTCTTCCTTCATTTGATAGTTGATATATACAGGGTGTACAACGAAAACAGAACATAGGATTTTAAAAATGTGCGGAAATTGGCTCTTCTGTATATTGTAGAGTAAAAGTACAAGAATGAAAAGTTGTATAGAATTAATTTCTACATTTAAAAAAATTTAAATTTGATGCAATTGCTTGTCTATTGTGCGAGATACTTGGAAAATAAAATTGGTTATTATAGTCAAAACGCAGATAGCCCAGGAAATAAAAAACAAAATTTCAATGCAACAGTTCAGCCAGGTATTATTGAACTTAATTGGTTACAATCATTGTTTCTACATCGTTATAGTTCAGAAATAAATATTAAAGTAAAGTATTATCGATCAAAATTGAATCTTATTTGTTGTAATCATTGTTTAATTCGTTATAATTTAGAATTAAATATGTACGTGCATGGTAGAGCTCCCAAATATAAAATGCCCTGGAAAGATTAATTTGTTCATACTTTTAACAATTAACAATTACATTCAATAATATCTGCCCGAATTATCATATTGAAATTTTTGTTTTATTTGCTTTTTATTTCCACGGCTATCTGATTTTAAACGATAATATCCAATATTATTTTCCAAATATCTCGTACAACACTCTTAATTCGTAATTTTCTTTACAAAAGCCATTTTTGTTTGCAGCAACAAATAAATACTCATTAGATGCAATTCTAAACATTTTTTGTATTTACACTTTGGGTCTAATTTAATTACGGAAGCAACAATCCCCATATTAAAAAAATATTGTATTTCCTATGATACACATTTCATTTCTACACCCGGTATATATATATATATATATATATATATACGCGCCGCGAGCCACATCAAAAGATTACGCGAGCCACATGTGGCTCCTGAGCTACGGATTGGATGAAAGATGCAGTGAAGTTTCTAGTCATTTATAAGAATATTCTTTTTTATTCAGCATATTTTATGCATTGTAATGTCATCACATCAATCACATATCACATCACGATTACATAGAATTACGTAGACTTTTATTGTAAAAAATATATTTTATTATCAAATTTGCAATATTTTCAAATAGACAGTAACATCATCTGTTATCAGTTTATAGAAAAAAAGATTTTAGATAAGTTATTTCATATTTATCCAGATTTTAGATAATAAATAATATAATCGTTACCTAGATAAATTTTCAGATATTTTTATCTAGATAACACTGTGTGCAACGCTATGCAGAGAACATAAAAAAATCATCCTTTACCTTCGTATAGTTCACCATCTACTAACATACGTATGTTCCGTATGATTTAGTAATCATCAGCGAAGACGTTGAACTGCAAAACTACCAGCAATCATTCTGTAAATACTATTAAAATGATTTTGTTATTAAGTTTTCTATTGTAAGATATTTAGATGATGAGAACGAATAAGAGTTAAATATGATGAAATGCTCTATAAAACATATATAAATAGGATGTTGTTGACTGGCGTCATTCTGTTAAGAACATATCACATATCAAGTAGATACTTAACGAACGTAAATGTCAGAGCAAATAACGTCGTAAGTAGTTGGGTGTAAAGACATGTCATAAGGATGCTTTCATGGCAAGTTTCATTCGGTCAGATACCGTTTTAAACCATATTATGGCTAATAAAATCGTTACGGCAATATTGTATAATCCAGCGCGTCAGGAATTTAATACTTTGCCCCATGTAAAATTCATACTCGTGAGATATTGATAGTTTGCCTGATGTGAATTTTAAAATGGAATATTTCGAGGGGCTGATATACTGTCATATGAGATACAAACCTAATTACGATAGAGGTTCATCACAAGTTTTTATCCAATGTGAAGTATTATTGAAATATTCGTTTCTATCTTTTTACACGGAAATTCATACCTATTTTTTTTAACTCTTGTCACAATGTATGTATAGGCAGGACTTATTTCTAATAAGAAAGAATCCGTATATTTTATAATTACATATTAGTTATTTGTACAACTAGAAATGAAATCAGTACTTTTTATGAATTTAACGTTAAAGCACGGCGGCAAAGCCGAAATTTCGTGTTGTACACGCTATTTTTGCATATTGATATTACATTCATTTTACAAAGACAAAAACAAAAATTATTTTGACTGATGTAAAAATTTCAATATTATGTTGGAAAATTTTAATGGGGTAGGTGGCTCAAAAATATTCAGTCGACCTGTGGATTTGAGGACATGTGTTAGATTCCCACAGCCGAGAAACAATTTTTACATTAAAACTATGCCTGTGCCTGTGTAGAATTTACTTTCTTTTATTATTTAAACAATATTTAAAATTTAAAATGCAAAATAAAAAAAACTAATAACAAATTTAATAAAATACAGTGGAGTAGCTTCATTGGTATTATTATTTAATATTTTAAAGATTAACAAATTTACCTAACTAAAAGCAAGAAAAAAATTATTTAATACTGTACTAATTCAACAACTTACGTTTTCATTTCTTTTCTTTAGCAGATTGTTCAGTATGTGCTTTGTTTTTTTAAATATGTTTAGTTTCAATTACGCAAATTTAATAACCGAAAATTAGAATCTTTTTAAGCCAAAAGTTAAGAAAAGTTTCATTTCAAATTATGTACAGATGGCATTGCAACATTTATAAACCTTAATAATTCAGTCCAAAATTAATTTAATAGTATATATATGACATAACGAGAATTGTAACAAGCAAGTGCGAGTGAAAAAGTTTCACACGGTCCCTGGCGAGAGCAGTAATTTCACGAGTAATGTAATTTTGTTACAATTCGAGTTGTGTATTATACTTTATCTACGACCATAAATAATAATAAGAAAAATTACAGAATATTACCGCCTAACAAATGAAAAATTTCTTGAGAACAGTTACGTAACTAGTGCAGTAAATCCTTAGCAACCGTAAACAAGCATTTACTTTTCTTGTAAATTGTTTTTAATAGCCTACTTACATATATGGTTGTAGATAAAATAATTTTTCTGTTGCAAATAATAATATTTAAATAAATAGTTTATATTTTCATTTCAAATTTGCCACATATTTATTATGGGTGATGAGCCTATTATCTATCTTTACATATTTTATTAAATGGAATTTTGTTTTTAAATGATCTGATCTTAATTGCGTAGGCGCGGTGGCCTGGGGGGGTCATGACCCCCATGACCCCCCCTGGATCCGCCCCTGTAAATGAGCAAAATACTTTCTCAGTATAGCATAATTCATCAAAACTTTATTCGTTCTCCTGTAACAAAATCACCACTACATAGTCGCGATACGCGAAACTGTATTTCACCAAACAGAATTCGTGTATACTCGTTGCGCTCCGGTAAAATGCTACAATATAAATTTATCCAAAACACACACCAATATTTCCAATCAGAGACATCTATTAGATAAAAATGATTATAAGAGGTAATAGTTGCATATTAGACAGCTATAACACGGCGGCGCTTCGTTTCGAACGCAGCCTTAAGGCACATCTCTTAGCATACTGTGACGTCACCCGAGCCAAGGTTCGTCAGTTCGAATCCGCCTGCCGACAATGTGTGATTTGTCGTAAAATATAAAAATACAGTTTCATGTATTTATCACCCTCGGGCGCTATAAGCTAGTCACTTATACGCCTTAAATAATCTGACTAAAGAAACCGGCAGTACGGCAGTGTAAAAACTGCGGCTCGGTGTGCCCGGCCCCTATGTTCCGACACGGAATGATGGGACTCAAAGAAGAAGATCTTAATTGCAAGCTTTATACACTGAACTACAACCACCTGGATTTATTATATATAGAAATAAAAAACAAGTCTAGTAAATAAATTTCCTATTATAAATTTGTTGAAATCATTTTTGTTGCCTATTCATCGCTAAGAACTAAAAATTTGATGAAAAATTGTTTGTCTTCTAAAAAAAATAATCTTCAGAGACTTGCTATTTCAGAGCATTTATATATTTTTTAAATTAATCCATAAGTGCTAAGTAAATGATTTATTAAATATTATATGCTTTAATACGAGCAATTTTTTCTGTTTGTGTACGTGAATGATTTCGGAACCGGCTCTAACGATTTTGATTCAACTTCGTATTGTAATGTTTTTTGGCTTCAGAAAATGTTCTTACTAGGTTTCTTCCTCCGAAAGTTCTTTTAAAACGTTATTTTTAAAGGGACAAAATTTAATTATTATTTAGTATGTGAGTACTTTATGACTATGTAACTTGACCTAAGAAATTGACTATTTTTAAAATATGGGCGCCTCCACCAAAAAGTATTTCAAACGCTTCCAAATTGTTTTCGTGAAAACTGTTTCAAATTTTAAAAGTGCTAGAAAATGCTATAACCGTAAATTTTATCGTTAGTGTATTAAAGTAATTAGGTTTTATACCTCAGATTGAAGATTAATTTATTCTTAATTATTTATGCAACATGATCTGAATTTGGAAAATTAGAAATTAATCTTGAATAAATTGAAACACGCATAATACCAATCTAATAGTAGTACCGAAGCGTAATATCTGATTATGTTGTCATACAATGTCAAATATCTGCATGCTATCCAGTCCATGTCCATAATGCTCTCGCTACAAACGTTAAACACACTGCATACTACAGTCTAGAACTATATGCCTCTCTATCATGTCTAACTGCATATATGAACCATCTCTTTGTTGGTATAATCATAGACAAACGTCTTTTATGCTCGCTTCGCTTTTATTTATAGTTCTTCCAAACTTTCCAAGTTATGAATTACCAAAAGACAGTCGCAGAAAAAAATTACAAAACTTGGCGTATTTTTTGTTTGAACGTGTGTCACCGTATTGTAAATTTTTTATTTTGTTACAAAGTTTTTTAGTTGGGCGATGGATACTGAAGTACTGGCCGCGAACTAAGCAGGGATGTTACATTAAACATCTGCACACGTCCAAGTTTTTGGCGCCGCGTGATATTTATAGCGTGACATTGACAAGTGATAGTTGTACCACATACATAATTCTGCGCCACAATTCGACGCAAGTGGCGACGTATGTTTTGCGCACAGAAAAATGCGCATAACCGACGAATCACAACGGATATAAATGTATCGTGTCTGGTTTTGCTTCTTTTATAATGCTAGGGTTAGAATCTGCTTGGAATAAATTGAGGGAGTGAAAGATGGTCACTATTCTATGTGGCTTGATGATCACATCACAATGCATTCATTTTGATATTTACATAACACTTTTCTTTTAAATTTCATAATATAAACAATTTAATATTGTACACAAACAATACACAATATATTATTAGTGAAAGGCCTTTTTATTAAGAAAAATCGTATAGAATGCGTTACATTTTACTACTATTTTATTTGTCTATCTTTTTGAAGATCATTTAAAATTTAATAACATGCTATCAAAATTTAGAAACCTGTTAAATACATTTTAATTTTTCGTATAATAAATTAAATATCAATATGTAATACGAGTAGCTATTAACATATCTAGGAATGTTATGAGTAAGTGACACTTTTAATACGAGTTAAATTCACTATTTTATTTTCCACCGATTTAACTAATTATATTCATTTTTCTAACGACGTTTAAAACGTCAAAAACATATATTTTATAGTTAAGATCTCGCTAACACAGAGTGCTAAACTTTACTGCTAGAAACGCTCTGTACGAAAATAATTTAAGCAATATTTATCTTGTAGAATATGCATAGATCCATTTTTACACAAACCCACATAGTATTTACATAATGAATATATGTAAAATTAGAATAATGAAAATTAGGAGAAGTATTTATTTTCTTTTACTGGCATTGTTATAACAAATAACTGGACCAATTCAAATTTTACTATAAGAAAATTTGATCAAAGCCGAGTCGATCACCAAAATCGTCAAAAAGATCACCGCTTGCGACAATATTTTGCATTATTTGTTCGTCCACTTTTACTTGGAAACCAACGTAAGGCCTTGTATATATTGTAGGTGACGGTTAAGATGGTATGGTTCCGTAGCAACCATTTTAGTATATGCTGAACTATAAACAATAACTTTTTGCACTGAAAATTAGTATACAATGACTTACTTTTTGACGAAATAATTTAGAAACAGATGACAGTGAGAAAAATATATATTTTCAACGAGGTCATTTTGAAAATATTTTTACCTAAAATGTGCGAAGTTAAAATTTCTATATTTATAGAATAAATAAAATTTTAAAAAGCTTCCCCTGTTACATTTTTATTTGAAAGCCATTTATTGTCCATTGTAAACAATGTACATGCAACTACTAATAAATATAAAACAAAAACTAAAATCATTAATCTCGAAATCAAACATTTTTTACAAAAGAATTTAATTCGCGACAAAAACATATTACTGAACAAAAAATCGTTTTAATTACTAAATGGTTTATCGGTTCACTTCCTCGCTGTCATCACTGTATCGCTGAGCGATCCGAAATCCAACAATCTCACTTGACTATCAGCTCTTCACACGTAAACAAAATGCGTTAGGCCGATTAAAACTGGATCCAATTTGACAGTGTAAACGAACCAGCTACACGGGGACAGATGCACTGCTGCACAAAGCTTGACAACATTGGTAACGTCGCGATTTCGCGCGGGACTTTCAATATTTACTCCACGATCGAGTGATCGGGGAACGTGCATGAAAAATAAGGGGACGGGGGCGTGGATGGCGCCGTTTGTCGAGTAAATTGAACAAACATGCGCGCAAATGCGATTATCGCGATACCCCGAAGTTTTAGGTCACGCGGAATTTGCAACTAGATAGAAATAAAGTAAAACGTATGTATTCGAATGCGGACAGTTTGTTATTTTGTTAAACTTGAAAAAAGGATGTCGTGCACAGAGGTATGTTTTATTTTGTTGTCAAAAATAGAGAAATAGAAATATCTGTTTTCGTTTGCGTATGTACAGTTAAATTGACTTCTTGGCTGTTTTATAAACTATACACAATGGCGGTGTCGGGATTATGTGTCGGAAAGATATTAGTAATTTTTATATTAATTCAGATCTATGAAAACGTTCCTAATTTATTATATTATAAGGGATGCAATGGAGCAATTGCAAAGCATGTCTGTAGTCTGGTTTTTAGATATAAGACATTAAATAATACGTATAAATTTAGAATTGGATGATATTAAAAAAATATTTATCCTTTAATTACATTTTAAACATTAAAATGAAAATGTGCTCATCGGTATTGAATTTCTTTTGTTTTAGTTCGCATATAACAAAGTTTTATAATTTGATTTTAATTAATTTTTACAAATATAAATTCTTATAAAAAATATTACGCTAATATTACGAAAATTAGAAAAGATTTCAGTATTTCAGAAATGAATTAACGCGTCGAAAAAGTTTGCATATAAATTGTAGTAGCATCTTCATATCTCGTTTAGATTTTAATATATAGTTAGCGGAAAAATAGAATTTTCCGAAAAAATATCTCATAAATTGCACATTATGTCCTGTAAAAAATGAAATTAATAAAAATAGTAATTTAACAGTAAAATCAGATTTTTAGGATCAGTCAAATTTTTGAGAAAGAATTGTTATGGCAAAATTTGAAACTGAATTAAATTGTAGATCTATTTGATTAAAGAATGTAGTTTCAGAACAATTATTTATCTGCTATACATTTATAAGAAATTCATATATTAAGATACATACAAAATGAGATACGTTTGGTTCAGGAAAAAAGGCAATAACTTACGTCGGCGAAGGTTTATAAATTTTAAAACAGATGTACACATTTTATCATTAAAGTTGACTTTGACGTAGAAGCAAAATTGCCCAGTCAACTTTAAGTAACAAACTGAATAAATCACTCTGCCCTCAACTTCGCGCAAAAATCAATGTTTTTTGGCAAACGCACATATTTCCTACTTGATGTATTCGCTCATTGATTTTATACGGCCTACCATAAATTTGTAATACGCAGATATATGCGTTTCCATTAGATATCTACATATGTGTTATTTTAGTTTATTTGTATAAATACGACCCTATAATATATATGTTATGGATAAATTTGCAAAATCGATATAAAAATTTGGATAACGACGTGAATAGATATTTATTTAAACTTTTTTCTTCATTTTAAACAATCAAATTCTGAGGAGCAGAGAATAAATTAAAGCCGATTAATATTCATATACATATTTTTATCCCGGCCACTTTTGTTATATATGGAAAAATAAAGCAGTTGGGAAGACAAATGTAGCATAAAATTTGTGTTTCCATTCCACTTACATTTTTTATATTTTTCAAAAAAATAGCAATATATAAATAAATAAATATAACATCACGCCTTTTACCCATTACTGGGTGTGGCACTCTGCCGTAGCAGATTTCGGTAAGTGATATATTTCATCCCGTGAAGTGCGGTTACCAGCAGTCAAATCACGGCCCTTAAAGATGTTAGTGGAGAGGGAGCCACAGGGGTAGATTTAATTTGGTGAAAATTGTTTGTCGGTTGTGGTGATCGAACCAGGGTTCTCAAGAACCGCCGGCCGACTCGATATCACAATAATAAAATAGAAATAATAATTATGTAGTTTATTGTTCTATCCTCATATTGTTAAAAAATATATACTTGTTCACGTAATTAATGTATTATTTCACATGACGTAGATATAAGTAAATTACTGAGTGTTGAAAAAAGGGTACTATTTTTTTTAATTTTGAAAATACTGTTTTTCTCTGTCCACCTAGGTTGTACATCTTTTCCGGATAAAATCTGTCGTGGCACCACAATAATTTTCCGACTATAAATTTAAGTAAAAAGAGTTTTATTTTGTGTAAATTTTGAGAAATCAATTGACGATCGGTTTTTATATATTTACCAGAATTTACTTTTCGTTACACTCAGTACATTATACACAACTTATTAAAAATCTATTGACAAATGCTTAAATATTATCTCTGACTCTTAACTATGAGACATAAAGACTCTTATTTTATATTGTGATTTTGATAATTTTTAACAAGTGAATCGGTAATAATTTCAAAAAAATGTTTCAAACCAAAGTTATTCTAAATTGAATTTTAGTTATTACGTTTTTTTATGATAAATAAAATTGTTTATGAAATAAACTTAAAAAGCCCCATCAATAAAGTTATGGTGATCGGAAAAATCACTATCATAATACCTGTGTTTTGTCAGATAACAATTTTTTCTTATCTAGAAAATAGATGACAGATAGCTTTTTGTAAATTATATGAAAAATAAACCCTTCACAAATTTACTTACATGTAGCATGAAACATGGAGTAAAGGTAGTGATATGAAGCAATTATTCATTTATTCAAAATAATTTATTAATTTAAAGTCTTAAATTTATCATCATCGCTGTACTTTCAGTCATGACATATCTATTGATATTTACATTTGTACATACCTAAACACAAAACCACTTGTTATTTCTGATTTGTTTAAACCGCCACTTTATAAACTGACGATAGCAGGCAATAATTATAACGTATTTCGTATAATTGTGTTGCTCTGGTATTTTAAATATACAGTGTTAGATTTCCACAGCCAACATTGTTACGGCAGAATGGCATACCTAGTAGTGTAGTAGTTGATAAAATCTCGTACGTTATGATTATTTACTTTATTTTTAAAAGCTTCATAACTCCAGGTAATTATTTAGAATATGTTTATTCAATTAAATTATTCTAGCATGTGGAAATCTAATTATTGAATTGTTTTTTTTTCATTATTTTAAAAACTGTTTTAGTACTTTCATAATATTTAATAAGGTAATTTGATTGATTTATTTTAAAAAACTGGAAAATCAAGGTAATACTTATATTTCCACATACTAGATTTGTTGAGTTTAATAAACATACTAGAAATAATCACTTTGAGGTTTCAGCCTTTTAAAAACATAACCGACCCTATACAGGGTGTTTCTGCGAAGACGAACCCCCCCTTAACATTTTTAAGAAATAGAAAAATTTTCTTCATATAGAAGTTTTAGTATATTCAATATACTATTTTATGACACATATAGATATTTTTTATAAAGTCAGGTTTACATGATACAACTATCAACTTTTATTTTTCAAATGGGAACCTAGAATTATTTTATTAAAATAAAAACCGCCATTTTTTCTCTTTTCAACGATGTATTACTTGTCATAAATGTATATGAAAAAAATTCGAGATAAATAAGGTAATTGAGAAATCAGAAATTATTTTTATTCAATTATTCTAGGTGGCTACGCGAAATTAAACAAATTGTAACAAGGTTAAATTAATAACAACAATGCAAATATTTATTTGTTACTTGTTTCACGTGTTTTGTTATTCATTTTACCTTGTTACATTGTGTTTAATTTCGCATAGCCTCCTAGAATAGTCGAATAAAAATAATTGTAAATGTCTCAATTATCTTAATTATCTCGATTTTTTTTTCATATACATTTATGACAAGTAATACATCGTTGAAAAGAGAAAAAAATGGCGGTTTTTCTTTTAATAAAATAATTCTAGGTTCCCATTTGAAAAATAAAAGTTGATAGTATCATATAAATCTGACTTTATACAAAATTTCTATATGTGTCATAAAATAGTATATTTAATATACTAAAACTTCCATATTTTTCTATTTCTTATGATAAAAAAGTTAAGGGGGGGTTCGTCTTCGCAGAATCACCCTGTATTATACAACAAAAAGTTCTTATTTTGGTCTCCTATATTTGCCCCAATAAATTGTAAAACAAATTTTAGAACATCCTGTATTATATACCCATAAAATATTGTACTCTTTTTAAATACTCTAAAATAAATTAAATAAATAATCGGCACTTATTTGATTAACTACTGGATGTGCCACTCGACGGTAGCAGTGTTGGCTTTGGAAATTGAACGCTCTGTTTATTTAAAACATCAGAGCAACATAATAATATACGAAATACGTTGTAGTTATTTTGAGAAAAATTTAAAATGTAAATGACATAAATAAAACGAATTATATATGGCTTTTATCACAAACAAATTCAATGATGTTAAGCCCCGTATTTATTCGAGTATGATAGCTTTGATATTGTAGATCACTGCTCCCACAGTTAACAGTAGCAGACGACTTTTATTCATATTCCATAATTTCGAGTACATCCTATTAGCGAAATAAAATCGAAGAGGCAAAAATACATTGGTTACATGAATGTTACAACATAAAAACATTTACAATCACTACTCGTACCTATTTAATTTCAGTTTTATTTAGCAAACTCCAAAATCGTTAATAACTCTTCATAAAATCAACACACTCACATCCTCATTACATGACCCGTTTCAATCTGGCAACAATGTTTCGTTGTGTCCGATAAAACCGCCAATCGCCAATCCCGCGCCCTGTTTGCCTCCCTCACCGCTAACGCTTCTACATTTCCCGCGCTCATGAATTTTAAATGTCTGCTTTTAATGAGAGCACAGCCGGAGCGCATCCGGGTTTTATTTAACTGTGCAAGCGCCGAGCCGAACGCGGACATCGCGTATAACGCGCGTGCGGTCGAACGCACCAATGCTGATGGGAATTTATTGATGATTGTAAATGATGAAGATTAAGTGGTATTGTTATTTTTAATTAAGTATTTGTTGGGAGTATGTTACAGTGATATTTTTCAAATGGACATGGTTTTGTGGGTGTAGATTTAAATATTGAACATTGTATTTTATTTGAATTTTAGTTGTTACCGCGGGTTTAATGAGAGAGACAATTGGCTGATGTCGTGTTTGTGGAAATAATATAACAAATTATTTTAAATGTTATTGTGTTTGAAATTTAAAAACATGAAGTTTGCAATTAACTAATAATTAATACTTGCATAACATATCAGGCTTGAAATTCGCATAGATAATTACCTATAGTCTATTTGCTGAATTAGTATATACACGTCAACATTTTAGGGCAAACTTAGTAAAGAAATATTTTCCAGCTAATTTTATAAAACCAGTATAATTGCAAAAATTGTTTCGTGAATCGTGAAAGAGTTACGTCGATAAATGTATTTTTTCATTTTACTTTTATTGGCAATACTGAAATGTGAATATATACTATTTATTTAAAAATCTGAAAAAGAGTATTTTAACAGTTGCATTTTTGTGATTGAATATTTAATAAATACATTAAATGGTAAAGGCTTTGGGTCGGCAAAGTCAAGAATTCATTACAAATTTAATTTAACTTTGATATTCTGTTTGGGTCTATTAGAACCAAAATTTGTGTAATTGATGAATATTTTATTTGTGAATAAATCGTTATGTCATTAAATGAATTTGTAAAGTAGGAGTTATGATATTTCACTCGTCATTGTTATTTTTATTCATTTATTAAATGATGATGATGACCTAATAAGTTGATTCGGAGACTGAAAAAAAAATAAAAATTTTGTGAAATTTGACAAGTGTTTGTTTTAATTTCTATTTATTTGATGAGTTAGTTTACAATTCTTTATATTTATTTTTACGGCACAACCAATAGGAAGTAAATCCTGGAAAATATGTGAACATGTAATTTTACAAAATATGTCAAATTTGACCAATGATAGTGAGTAACATAGAAAGCAAAATATTTCAATAAATTGTCATTTTAAAATGGAAAAACGTATTCTATTGCCTTTAAATTATTTTTCAACAGAATATTGAGAAACTAAACTATATTATTTTTCAGTATTAGATGTTATTTAAAAGTTTTCTTAGATTTGTTCAATAAAATATGGACAAAAAGCAATTTCCATTCCAGCAAAGTACTCTCGAGGTATCTGCATGTGATCATATTTGTGTAGAAGGAAGTTCAAAGAACAGTCACCTTTAAATTGGCCGTCACTCAATCCGGATATGGAATCCGAATCAAAGTTTGCTGCAAAATTATTCGTGCAGTATGGAAAAATAATTTACCACTAAAACCAATTTTAAACTTACCAGAATTTTGCAATTTGTAATTTGTCATTTATTTATATTTTAGACATGTGTGTAAGTTACGACTTCCTTCAAAATTACTATTTCTTTCTTTTTTTCTCCTGCTTATCTATAATATGGTCTCTAAGCTCATATTACATGACGGACGTAATAACAACTTTTGTTGTTGTAGTTTTACATCTGTAATCTAAATATAAATGTCTAAATAATTTTTTTAATTTATTAGGCAAGCTTCATCGATTTGTAAAAATAGGAGCCTAATATATAGAACATTATTAAAAAAAAAAATTGAGTGCAACATCCGTGTTATATACTAATGAGTGATTTCAACCAATAAGAATTTATTTATAAAACTACGTAGAAGTACTAACTTTTAAATCAGTTTTATTTTCTTGAATTATTTCTTCACTAACATCTTTGGAGGCCGTGATTTGACGGCTGGAAACCGCACTTCAAGAGACGATATATATATCATTTACCGAGATCTGCTACGGCAGAGTGCCACACCCAGTAATGAGTTAAAGACGTGATGATATATTTATTTATTTATTATATTTCTTTTTAATTTATGGGGTAGTTGGCTCAGTGGTATCGAGTTGGCATGTGGATTTGAGAACCCACAACCGACAAACAATGTTCATCAAATTAAATCTATCTCTGTGGCTTTCCCTCCACTAACATCTTTAGAGGCTGTGATTTGACGGCCAGTAACTGCACTTCACGCGAAGAAATATATCACTTACCGAGATCTGCTACGGTCATAATTATTAAAAATTTGTTATCATAAATAAATAAATTATATACTTCTATAAAAACAGATAAAATGAAAGATACGTTCCAAATTCCTGTCATGTACAATAGGAACATATATTCCCTGTCGAGATTTAAATCAGGTAGAGGGGACAGGGGGATGGCTCCACGAGGTAACTCTAAGTAGCGTCTTGGCGCTGTAAAATACCTGCTCCTGTAGCCGTTAACCTGAAATATATGTTTTTAATCTCATTCGGTAGCGAATTAAGCGAGAACTTTAATTAAATTTACAATGACAATATTCACCTGCCGGACCCGTATTTTAATTGAAAAACTGCTGCAAACTATTGCAGTTTGATCGTTTTACTCGTGTAATTTTGCTAACTTATAAGGTGAAAAGTTCTATTTTATTGTTTGAAAGTTTTACAAACTGGAAACATTGTCTTATTAAACTATCGATTAGTCTTTATTGGAATTCTAATTTAATTAGCTAACCTGTATATAAAATTACGTGAAAAGATATTTTAAACATTGTTTTATAATAATATATTAGATTTTTCTCTTACTATTTAATAAATAGTATTTTCCCGCAACTGTTGGCTTCGACAACTTTTTTGTAAACAAGTCGACAAAAATTCATTACTGTGCTGACAGCTACTTTGGCGGGCTGTTCTAAAGTAATTAAAAATACGATTAAAACCCCAGCGATAAACACACAAATTGTAATTTTTTTCTGAAAACGTATTCTTGGTTACACATTCATATTTACGAGTATAATAATCATCATTTCCAAATGAAATGTTGAAGTTTTTTAATGAAAATGATTTTTTTTAAAAATATTGTGTTCACCTTGGCCGCGATATGATTGGGTGTGCTCAGAAAATAGTCTACCTCGGCTTTGAATTTCAGCCACCGGTTTATTTCTTGAACGAACAAAAATAATCGTTTCGCTACTTAGGTACATAACTAATTTTAAAATTCCTGAATTACAAAGAGAAAAATTAGGATACTGTTAGGATTTGAATATGGGACCTATGATCTCCGCTCATATGTTTTAACCAAATTAGCTATAATAACCATATAATTAAAACTGATTTATTCCAAATTTTATCTCTATTTTTCTTATGGTTTTGTTATAAGGGGCTATTCACATAATACGTCATGCAATTTGACGAAATATGACATAGAGATGAGGCGTTGGCTATCATACGTTACGTCACGTAAATTGTATTTACATTTTTTGCATGTGAAACACTGCGAAAAGAATATGGCGACTTTTGTCATATAATATAATGTTGTTTACGGAAATTCATTAGTCGTCACTGTTTACGCTTCATTCAAAATAAAAACATGGGGTTTGGAACATTATATGCTTTGAAAATTGGATTTTGTGTTTTTGTTAGGTAACACGAAAGAGGTGGGAGTTTAACGATGTGTACTATTGTCTGACAGGGAGTGGGAGGGGGTTTGCAAAAGTCCACAAATGAATGGCACCTAAGTCACAGGTTCAAATCTCAGCGGTATCCCAATTTATCCTTTATAATTCAATTTCATTGGATCAATTGTTAAGTACCTATTTATTAAAAAAAACTAATTAAAATTCAAAATTCTTATTTAGATAGTAACAAGGAGTTGTATTTCCTTTCTTCTTTAATATTTTCTCTACGATACCGTCCTACTCTTATCTCTCTTCTCTCTTATTTTGGGTGTCCAAATTTTCTTCGTAGGTCTCTTAACGTCCATCCTCACCAGGTATCCCCACCAACTCAATTGTCTTTGCTGTATGCATTCTTCTTTCGACTTCCCAGTTCTTTTCTTATTTTATATTTCTTATTTTATCAAGCGTCGTTATTTCTTCTCAATTATTTCATGTCTAATGCTTGTATTTTGCTTTTGAATTTACTTGATATAACTCATGATTCGCAACCATAAGTTAATATTGCTCGACAAATTGTATTGACAACTGTTATCTTTGTTTTCTGTGATATTTCTTTTTTACCTATGAAGCTGTTTTTCTGCATATGGAATATTTTTGCCGGCTTGTTCATTTTTTTGATTATATCTTCATCTTTTATTCCAGGACTTTCTATTAATACTCATAAATACTCAAATTTCTCTATTTGTTCTATGTTATCATTTTTATTCTTTATGTTGGTGACTTTATTTTCATTAGATATTGTCATTACATAATATACGATCTCGTTTTATATAATATTAAAAGTAAAAATACAAAAGAAAAACTATTGCTATGCTTTAAAAGAAAAATTAATTTAAAGCATGAAAATAAGATATTATGTATTACGTTATTGAAATTATTTGTTGTCAAAAATATAGATACAGCTACGTAAATAATTTATGTCGATTCTGTTATTTATTTTTAATATAATATACAAGTAGCTAAAATAACTTTTCAAACATGTGAACCCTAAGAGTTACGATAACGGTTCAATTAAATAAAAATTGCCGTATTAATCAATTTGATCTGCTATTGCTTTTCCAAAAAAAAAGAAAATCTAGGCATATACAAACTTCTGTAACATCTGATACTAAAGTTTTAAATTAGTCTTATTGAAAATAACTTTATAACAAGAATTTTATTCAATAATTACCTTGATAATTAAAAAATTTAAAAATCTAAACAAATATTATATCATAAAAAATATAGTAAATTGCACGATTTAACTATGAGATTTATAACTGTTAGTTGTGTTTAAAGAGATACAGTTGATTAAAATAGCTTGAAAATGGTACGGGAGAAAATAAATTTGATAATTCCTGTAAATTCTTCATAAAAATGTGGCTTAAAGATACTGAAACCAAAATCATGTATTATTTTCATTAAAGTAGTTACGAAGACAAATCTACTGGTCTAATTAAACCGACCTCGCATCTATTTTGGTTCTCAAAATCACAAAGTTTAACAAATTATTTGGGATACTCCATACAAGCCCACAATAATGTATTTCGTTTGTTGTTGCGTTGTCAAGGTTTGAAATATGACGTATTTGTCAAGCTATTTTATCATCTTGATATTTTTGAAACATTTCGAAGTTTTACCTATTAAAAAATATTAAGTTAACCAGCGACCAAAGTATCTTGAAAAAGTTTTCGTTTTCATTTTACGATGAAGTAAAATATCTTAAAGTAAGAAGTTTGAGATTTGTGAATATAATATCATACCTTGCTATAACAAAAATTGCAGTCGCCGTTATAATAATTTTAACTTTTTCTCGAGTGCCTCGATGTCCATGAAACTTTTCTCCGATATAGACGATAATTTATTTGATCAATATTCCACCAAACCTCGAAAAATATATAGGACGACATCTGCCCGGCTGTAATAAAACTAGGGATATCTTTAAGATTTATGTAAAATACATTTTAAAAAGCGATCCGAACTTCGTAATAGTTTTGTAATAAAATCGAGTCGGATATTTACACGAAAACATGTCGAGTCTTTGACGTTGCTGCTGCATCTTACAGTTGAGAAGAGCCGCCGTCAGCAGTTCAGGACAACGACAGTTTATTACAAGTTCAGATGTAGTACCTGGTTCTATTTTATAGCAGTTTTCTAGCAAATTGCTTCCTGTCAATGAATACACCAGGTTTTATTTAAGTTGCTGACTGCAATATTGTGCACTGGGTGTATATCGTGTTGAATACAACATAATAGATGAGGGGTGATTAATTCGTACAACCAATGCACAATTGATTATCTTATAAACATCCTTTGTATAGTGTAATTAATTTGTACTCAATGAAATTATTAAAATATGTTTTTTTACTGATAAACTATTATATAATAGGTATAACAGGTTCGAAACTAACTATGTACGAAATATAATTCAATATAAAAGATGTTCTCCGAAATTATATTATTTTTATCGGAACTAAACTGAAACGGAACTAAAAATCATTTCGTTCCGGATCTTTGTTTACAATGAAAGGAATAAAGGAAATATCATCATGATTTCAAAATTAACGAAATTTTCAAGTTACATAAATTTAACTTGGCGATATCACTGTTTAAATGCTATATATGATTTTCAGTATGTAATATAATTATTTTTATAATTATGTTAAAATTTAATTTCAACAAATAATAAATAGGTTGCCATTGATTCTTATACAAACTTTAATTTAAAATATATATCTCAGTTAACAACATAGTTTTTTTAAGTTTAAAGTAATCACACGATATTATTTTCAGTATGACATTTGATTAAAAAACTATTATTTTTTATTATAATTCATACCTCAAATTATTTTGTTGTTTTCTATTTTATACCATTAAATTAATCCAATTTAATTATGTCGTGTAGCTTAATAATAAGAGAACATATTATTTGCTTTGCTTGTACAAAATATGGTTTAATAGTACTTTTACAGTGTATAATTAAAATAGATAGAGTTATTTTTTTATTATAAAATTTGCGAAAAGCTGCAATCGAGTAGAATAACTGATGACGGTAGTCCTCGTGAGGTTGGCCTCAATCCTGCAACCATACCAAGTCGTATCGCTTCGCAATATTCGAAATTCCCGCCTCATTTGTTCTGTCAGGTTGGCAATATGGTGCAGCAGCCAGCGCGAGAGATTATTCGAAAGAGAAATGGGGTGAAATGCACCAGTCTTGCCAACATCGCACGGTATTTACACCCATATCGCTGGCATGGAATTACCAACTGTATCACACGATGCTATAAATCACAAAAATTTATTCTGCTAGCCGGGAATTTTACCTACACTATAAAATATGCAGAATATTTTTAGAATACAATGGGGAAAAGATAGAAACATTATTTTGCATCACTACGAGAACTGGCGAGAACACTGCGATACGCTAGACAATATGATACGACTAATAATATTTTAAAATGGCTGCTAACACAGGGAAATATGAGGTTTGTAAGGGAAACCGCTTATCACATTGCTCTATAGCGCCACCGACAAATATCTTCAATTATTTACAACTTACCAACAACTATATCTGCTTCACGCAAAATTGCAGTAGAGATAATATATGAAAAAGTTGCCATGTACGAAATCATGGAGACATTAAACAAGCTTGTATAAAAAGAATTATATACATTCATAACGTGACAGTGGTGCACCAGAATGTATGTATTATATGTATATTACATGTAGTATAGAGCAGTTTAAATGGAAGGAAATCATTTTCAAAAGTTGTCTTTGCTCATATTTTTTGAGTGACTATATAGTCAAAATATTTTGTACAATCTGTATTTTGTGGTACTGAATAACATGCGTGCAACTTATTATATTTTGATTTTTATGAAAGTTGAAATTTGTATTCTTCCATTTTGATTTATTGAGTTGTTTAACAAATATTGACTTCCACTGGAGAAAACTTGCAAGGTATGCGGATTCTTAGATATATATTCCTTCTATTGACATAAAAAACATTAAGTTCTTTATGATGTCGAAAATATAAATATACGACGTTTTCATTTATGTGTATAAATATAATTTTGAGTTATTGGTATCTCAAAATACGAAACATGCTATTGAATTTTGAATTATAATTATATCTCGATCTAACTATTGCAGAAAATGTAAATTAGAAAATGCATTTGAACATTCTTTGCTCCAACTTATCTAAAGTTTGTTATGTTATCAAAAACTAAACAATATTTGTAACATAGATATTATTAAACCGTATTACTTTGCAAAATTCATATCATTATGTACTTACAGAATAATACTTTGGGGCACATCTATTTCTTTTATTAGGTTATTCAGAATACAGGAACGTGTCATACGATTCATGTATAAATTAGACTACTACTTAAATTAAATAATAATAATGTGAATAAAGATATAACGATCGACTTTTTTTCTCCTTTATAATTACACTACCTTCAATCCATTAATTTCTAAGTCGTCCACGCAATTCTATGCTTTCAGTTCCATCAGCATACATCTGTTTTACCAATTTTTCATTTAACATGCGTTCCACATGTCAAAATCGCCTCAAATTCTTCTAGAAAATAATAGTTACCTACAGTTGTTTATAAAATAATAATATTAATTAGTTTTCGCAATTAAATTCACTGCATGTGACATTAGGTACTATGGTTACATCTCAATAAATTTAATATTGTTTGTGATACGTTTCCAGGAGCAGTGCTTTTAGACATGTTAATTTAATATACTCGTACACAACATCTAGCACAAAGCAATAGAACCACTTCAAAAACAGTTATAATTTCCTTCTAGATATAATAGAAAAAGATTCATATCTGTCATTAACATGAACATTTTGAATCAAGTCCATTACGCAAGTAATATTGCAGGGACAATTTACTAGTGGCAGTATCAAAGGAAACCAAATAGATTTGTTCCCACCTATTTGATATATATTTAAACATTTTGTATGAACTGGTTTCATATGATTTATTTTTGCTTCACTGTTCTAACTTTGTACTCGCAGTCGTTCGTTACTCAGCAAACTACTAACTATTTGTTTCTTATGAAGTTTTATATTTTTCTAAATTGTTTTTACATTTTATGATCTTGATTTTCAATTATACTTCTACCTGATGGTACGTTTTATTTTATTTTGTTTTGTTTATATTTTATTCTAAGACTAGTATACTGTTATAGTTAATTTATTGTATCCTCGTTATATGATATCTTGTAATTCCTCTGAAAATGGTAATATTATTACCGGAACGTTAGAGTACAGAAGTATTTTTATTTACTCCTTGTAAAATTTCCGACTATTTTTCCAATTGAGTACTAATTACTGGACGCTATTCTATTCATCATAAATATATTATGTTTTTACTTCTATGTTAATTTTAACGAAAGATCATTAAGGATCTATAGATCACATCAAAATGATTATCGATAATCCTACTTGACTTCAAAAATAGATTTCAAAATTTGAAATATCATTTCCTGTTTATATTGTATTGCCGCCACTGTAACTTACCGAAATACCAAGTAACCCATATTAAATATTTAACCCAACAAAAGCAGCATCGCGAGGCGGGTGCCCAGAACCGCACAAAGTAAATGAGAAGAGCTGCTCTCTTTGATCGTATCTTTGCACGAGATTCCTCATTGTGCGGCGGTAATGGCGGTAGAGGCGGCGGAGGTGGCGGAGGCACCAGTGTTTATGTAACCTGGCCAAGGCGATTCTGTGGACTTTTCACGATGTTTGGCTCTAGTTTTTATAAAACGCCTGTTTGAAACATTTCGGTTGCTACTTGTAGTGTTTTACATAGCTTTAGAAAATTATTTTAAATATGTCTATGAAGAACTGTGATGATTAATGAAAACATTCACTTAACATTTAGTCATTAAAATCATTCGGTAATTAAACTTTATGAAACATTATTCAATTTATCCACATATACCCATGGTGTTAAAATTTCAGAATTAGAGACTTAAGCAGTTTTGAATGTGAATACGTTTTCTTAATATAAAATATTCATTCATGATATATCGCTATAGAACAGACAGAAGACTAATTAAATTTCGGATTAGATTTGTTTATAATTTTGGAATGAAATAAAAAAATATATTTATTTTTGCTCTCAAATAAAATGTTTATTCAGTATTTAACTTTATTTTATTTCAAATAACAAAAATAATATATCGATGAAATGTGCGCCTCTGCACAATTCGGCTCTTTGAGTACCTAGTTAATTTTGCTGAACCTTTTACATCTGGCTACATACTTTATCAAATTCAGATTTTTTAGCTGTAATTTTCTTACAACATTTGATTTCAATAATGTACTAATTAGTTAGATGACAATTAATAAAATTTGTTTTTGAAAGTCGTTCAATAATTGTTAATATTCAGTATAAAAGTATCAAGTTTAATAGCAACAAAATATCTTTTTGTAGTCTTGAAGCTTTTAAATTTTTATTTGCAATTTAAAAATGATTGAAGCTAGAAGCCTTAGGTGAATATTTAATTAAAATCACAAATTAATGACTACGGAATTAACTTTTTAATTTTATCAGGCTGTTGATTGAAAAAAAGCAGTCCAACATATAATTAATTAATTAATGTTTTGGCATTGAGTGACAGTTTTTTAAACAATTCAAATTAGCATATTTTTGAGATTTCATTGAATCGCAGTTTGAGAAACGATATTTAATTTAATTAAAACATCGAGCAGATTGTTTCCAGTTGTACCGTTTAGTTTTTCAAGGTGTCAAAAAAGGAGAGTTTTTCAACTGTGTAGTAATTGGATTAAATTTCCTTTGACAGAATTTGACTTTCATCTGAGGGATTAACTTGTGGAATATGTAAAACCTGATTAGCATAGCGGCCGACGGACTGTGCTGTTTTTCTGTGTTTTAAAACAAAAACGAGGATGCGACCAACCCCAAAAAAATATTCGGATTAATTAGTTGAGCAATCAGCTTTCCTCAGATCAACGGACTACGTCTACGCGTGACCATTATTCACTGCTGAATTTTTAATGGTTGCCGGATGAACCGTTATGAAATAATTCATAGATATATTAAAATTTCTTTGATGTTGTATCTACTCAGATGTTTAACCCTTCGTTCCTAGTGGTTTCACTACGAAAGCACTATTTAAAACATGTATTTTATGCATTCTACTAATTACATTCTGAAACCACCCATGTACGTCATAGCAAACAATGCTTTTTATTGGCGCATAGCATTTAGTTAGCGCTCAAATGTAGTGGTCAGCTAGAATTTTATGTTATAATTCTGTACTACGCATGTTGACAAGCCTCATATTATTATTTGCAATATATTGTTAAAATTAAAATAATTAGTAGAAAACAACGACTGGTAAGTATATTTATTATTCATTTATTACCAGATAACCAAGAGTGCTCATTTATTTCGTGAATTTATATTTTTTCTTTAAAATTTCTAAATTTGATGAAGTAAAAGTATTCTTAAATATATACTATATGAAAACCAAGCGATTGTCTTCTATTAGGGATTATTGGTTTTCTAACGAAGAGATCGCGATAAGTATATTTTATTTTATTTACAGTGGCCATTTGGAGAAACCACCATTTTTTTCCGAAATTCATTTAACCAAATGACTTAATACATTTATTAATGTCATTTGAAGTTGAGAAAGTAAATAAAATTTCGTTTTTTTAAAAAAATTTTAATTTGTGCCTGAAAGGGATAGATATGAACATAATTTGAAAGAAGTGTTTAAATATCGATCTCTATATAAGAGAATATTTGGATTGTTTCGTAAATATACATAAACTAAGAAATACAAATAAGATTAATTTTCAATAGTTTAAACTAATAAGACTACCATGAGCGTTATACGATGGCTGGTTGAAAATATTTCAAACTCGATGAAATTTGATTAAAAAATTCCTATATTCCACCCAGTGATTATTGAATCCTCTAACTAAAGAAAATAGCGGCAAACATATATTTTACTTAGTTTAATTTATATTTATAATTTTACCATTCTTATATTTAAATTGCCTGCCTGGTAAATTATATATTAAACGTACGGTTATTATCAAGTTAAATTACCATATGTCATTATTGTATTTAAAAATTAACTGCGCCGAAATGATAAATATTACATATAAAATATTTTGCAGCTGTTAAATAATTTATAAGTTTAGTTTTAGATAATTAATTAACTATTATATGAAACATGACTTCAATACGTTCATACATATTTTCCATTATTTAATTTATGAAATTTAATTATTTTTCATAATATCTGATAAATAATTTTATTAATCTACTCGAATTTTAAATAATATTGAGCTAATTAAAAATTGAAATGTATAATGAAATATACAATAACATATTATACTTCTATCTATGCCTATATACCTATTAAATTTACCTACCATTAAAAAAAAAACTAAATAGTTAATTAACTGATATTTTTAATTAGCTAAATATTGTTACTTGCTGCTCTATACTATTCTCAAAACGTTTTGGTACATTTGGCATGGTATATTTTCAGCTATCAAACGCTTCTTAATTATTTAAGAAATTGCTTTAAATGAAAATAGCAGAAAATTTACTATTTTTACTTCCTTGTACGAAGTAAAGGAAGTATTGTAATCGCGAAAATTTTCGGTTCTCAGATTTCAACGGAAATAGGTATTTTGGCCCTTCCTGAATCCATTTTGATTATTTCGTCGTGCCGTCTGTACGTACGTATGTACGTACGTACGTATCTCGCATAACTAAAAAACGGTAAGCCGTAGAAAATTGAAACTTTATATTTAGGACTGTTGTAACATCTAGTTGTGCATCTCCCTTTTTGGTCATTATACAACTACCGGAAGTGGTACTTTACTTGAAGCCTGTAATAGATTTTCATGAAAAACTATATTCAAATATAATTTAAAACTTTCCAAATTTGGTATATAAGACTTACTATATCAATGGAAATAACATAATAGATTTTGGTTAAAATAGACTAACCTGAAGTGACACATTACTTGCAGGTGCTAACAGTTCTTGAAAAAAATGGTATTATTTTAATTTTAGAAATGAATGCTGCAAATAAAAGTTTTAGAGAATTAAATTCTGCGTCTAATACATTAAGAATTTTTAAATTAGCTTTTTGCATAAACGAGATATCTAAATTTAAATATTATATATTTTTTGATTTAAAAAAAAAATTAAGTTTGCTATGGATTATAACAAAAAATAAAAGATTAATTGTCAAATATGTGCAATTAAAAAAATATCTATAGTTTAATACGCGAACAAGGAAGTCATGTGGTGTCCACATCAGATTTTTTAAATTTACATTTATATACGGTTATATGACATCCTTGGTTTCTAAATTTTTTCTGCATAACAAGCATCTTCTGTTTCACCTTCTCGGACACAGCCTTAATATAACGTCACCTTTCCTCCAGGATACAACGATATAATTACGTATGCGACAAGTTACGTTTACTAAATTTGCGTGCGGAATACTTAAGAATGTCTCGGAAACTCGGAAAAACGCATGCATTGAATTTAATGCCCTCGTAAAAATTAGTCGAGCACGAGATGCGATGTTGGGATATTTACCGTGAAGTGAGTAATGACTGAAATTCTTTGTGATGTGAATATATTCATGGAGAAATGTGATAATTTGTGTTATTACGTTTTATTTGTACTTTTATTATTGACATTAAGATTTATTACTTTTTCACTGGAAGTAATTTTCTTGTTTTGCTTGACATAATAATTTTTTGCTTGGGGTATTGTAGCTATAATCAAGCACACGCTAAAAGGATACATATTCCCAAATGGGTTGTACAAATTTTCGAATTTACTATATTATGTGTGGTATTATTTATTATATGGGGTAGGTGGTTCAGTGGTATTAAGTCGGCCTGTGGATCTTGAGAACCCTGGTTCGATCCCCACAGACGACAAACAATTTTCACCAAATTAAATCTACCCCTGTGGCTCCCCCTCCACTAACATCTTTGGGGGCCGTAATTTGACGGCTGGTAACCGCACTTCACGCGAAGAAATATATCACTTACCGAGATCTGCTTAGGCATAGTGCCACACCCAGTAATGGGTAAAAGGCGTGATGATATATTTATTTATTTTATTTATTATTTATTATTTGTGGGGTAGGTGGCTCAGTGGTATCGAGTCGGCCAGTGGATGTTGAGAACCCTGGTTCGATCCCCACAGCCGACAAACAATTTTCACCAATTTAAATCTACCCTTGAGGATCCCCCTCCATTAATATTTTTGGGGGTCGTGATTTGACGGCTGGTAACCGCACTTCACGCGAAAAAATATATCACTTACCGAGATCTGCTTAGGCAGAGTGCCACACTCAGTAATGGGTAAAAGGCGTGATGATATATTATTATTATTATTTAAAAAATATGTTTTATTCATATGTTTCATAGAAAAATAAATTTGTTAGTCTAATACTCAGTAAATTCTTGGGGTAGATGGCTCAGTGGTATCGAGTCGGCCTGTGGATCTTTAGAACCCTGGTTCGATCCCCAAAGCCGACAAAAAATTTTCACCAAATTAAATCTACTCCTGTGTCTCCCCCTCCACTAACATCTTTGGGGGTCGTGATTTGACGACTGGTAACCGCACTTCACGCGAAGTAATATATCACTTACCGAAATTAGCAACGTCAGAGTGCCACACCCAGTAATTAGTAAAAGGCGTGATGATATATTTATATAATGACCGATTTATCATTGTTGTAGGATAAAGTGTAGGATAACATATTTGTGAAATAAATGAAACATATCGCATCAATAAATGATAATTAATATTGTTTATATTTGTTTAGATAACTAACAGATATGTTATCTATTATTAATGGTGGAATAAGTGACAAATTATTCAAATTACATTCTGTACTCTATCACGAGCAATTATTGTCTGCTTCTGTCTGTATCATCGATCTCGGAATTGGCGCTAATGATTTTGATTAAACTTGGTACTCTAATGTTGACCTCTGAAAAAGATCTAGCTAAGTTTCGTTCTCCTAAAAATTAATTTTTTCTACGATAAGTTGACAATTACGCTCTTATTTGTCATCGTAAAGTTGACGTATTCTGTGGACGTTAAATGCGCGCGTTTCCGATAGCAACGCGCGAAAAAGATATTAAATGCACGCTTTTTTCAATAGTTACCAGGGATACAAACAACACAGAAACTTGTCATATTGATAGTTGACAGAACGAATTTATTTCCATTACGCATATGTTTTTTAATAATTGAAGAATCAATCGTAGAAAAAATTATGTGTGTATCACGAGCGTAAAGTGTCTTTGTTCCTCTTACACTATTGCAGCTCTCACCTTCAGCTTGCACTGCAATTACCGTGTTCGAGTAACAAAGAATCACTTTACGCTCTTAATACACAAATAACTATAGTATGTTCATTTGAAAGAAAATTAATGAAAATTTATTTTATTCAAAATGTTTGTGTGATGTGATATTTAAAAGCAATGTAATTTAACCCATGAAATCGATTGAGAGCAAAATTAACTTGACACACCAAAATTGTCTCTTTTATTCATTTTCATCTTCCCTTCTTCCGTTATTTGCCGAGCGAAGCTAGATCTGCCAGATATTACTTATTTATGCATGTAGTGTCAGTAGGAATTAGCAAGACACTTTTAACATGAGTTACATATATTGTTTTCTTCTATGATCGAGCTATATTTCACTAATTACAATAATTAAATTACAAATGTTCATAGTTATTTGTACAATTCCGTACAACTTTAATAGTTGATCGTGAATTTGAATCAAACAAATAAAAACAATGTGCTTTCGTTAAGTGTCGTACACATATTTTTTTTGTATATTGCTATAGATTGATTTTACGGTAATAAAAAATATAAAATTATTTTAATAGATGTCAAAACTTTGATAGTATACTGTTAAATTTTAAATCTTCAAGGGAATAATAAATAAAAATAGAAAGGAACAATTAAAATTTAACAATATGCTATCAAAACATTGACATCTGTAAAAAAAAAACAACTTTAAATTACATTTACTTAAATATAAGTATACAGCTAATATCAATATGCAAAAATTACGTGTATAATAAAAGCATTTTTTCACTCTTTCCTGACAATAAATGCACAATAACCCGCTTTTTACACGATCGTAGAAAAATTATTTAATCATAGTTTGGACCGGCAAATCCGTCTTTAAGGGTCTAGATCGGTAGCTTTTAACCGTCCCTAAAATGAAAAAGGGATCAGATATTGAGTATTTCCATGGTTATCAATTTATTTATTTTACGCTAATATTTTTCATTTGTGTGTTGAACATAAATAATTTGTAATTGATGGACGCGAAAAATAATTGTAAGTAACACACCATGACAGAATCCTTACAGGGTTTTCAAGCTTTCAAAGCTCGCTACAATTCGCTATGGAATATGCTTACTCACCCAGTCAGGTCTTGTTACGTAAATAATTATTAATTTAAATTTATTTTATCTACGACTATTTAAAATTGACTTTTGGTTGGCTGTTTTTAGTTCGTAAAATGATAGTTTAATAGCAAGATTTCGTTAGTCACGAGTTGTTCAGCAACGAATGTTTGAAATAATAAATTACCATGGTTACCATAGTTAGCTCAATAAAATAAGAATGCAATTTCAGTATTGAAGAATAACATATACAAGGTGGTCCATTTTAAGTTGCGTTTGGAAATATTTCGAAAACTTGAAGGGGCTATCCACTGACACCAAAGTCGATCCCCCAATCTCATCCCCTGGGGGTGCGGAGGGGGGTAACATTAAAATCTTAAATAGGAACCCCCATTTTTATTACAGATTCGGATTCTACGTTTTAAATTAGGAAGGTTTTGTTGGAAACTTTTTTTTCGATTCGCGATGCGAGATAACGCTGTAATCGCAAAAAATCGACTTATCGTACTTTTCGAGAAATTACCCTGGCAAGTGAAAATAAAAAGAATGTGTACCTTAATTTGACAAATGACAACCAATGGTGCTACATTTAAAGCCCTCTCGCCCTGAGGGTGGGGGTGGTTGTGGGGGCGTAAAATTTATCTTTCAAAAGAGAACTTTCATTGCAGATTCAGATTCTTTCGCCTCTCACCTACGGGGTGCTTGATTTAGGTGAGTCCCCTCTCCTCTCACCAACGAAAACTTAAAATAGAATTAAAAAATCCAGGAGATTTATAATTTAGACAAACGTTATCGAATCTTTTTACTAAACATTGCCCCGCACTCCCTTTCACGGGAGTAGGACAAGGGACAGTATTGAAATTTGTTGGGGAAGTTACATTTTTTTGCGATTACAGCACCATCTATCGCGAATCGAAAAAAAAGTTTCGAACAAAACCTCTCTAATTTTAAACGTAGAATAAAATGGGGGTTCCTATTTAAGATTCTAATGTTACCCCCACTGCACCCCCAGGGGGTGGGATTGGGGGATCGACTTTGATGTCAGTGGATAGCCCCTTCAAAAATATTTGATACGTATTTTTTACATTTTTGATCCGATGCGTAGTTTTCGAAATATTTACAAACGCAACTTAAAATGGACCACCTTGTATGTCAATAATTTAAATTTTTTTTGCTAATGTTTTCGGTCGTAGACAGAGCCGTAACAAGGGCGAAGCAAGCGGAGCACCATCCCCGGTCGCAATTCAGGCAGGGGCGCAAAAAGAGAAATATGTTAATATCATTTTATGATTTTAATATTTCAGAAACTATTTAAATACTTAATTGTTATTTGCAATGATCAGACCTGTCAATTTTACATTGTTCATGATGATTGTTCCAAAAAACACTCGTTCAACAATAACAAGGTACGGATTTGATAATATAAAATAATAATTTTATTATGTTATATATGAGAATTTAGATTTATTTATTTTCAAATTTAGATTTTGAAAACTAGAAGAGTAAGTATATAAAATGTGAAAATGAACAACTAAAAATTTGTAAATTTTCAAAAATGTATTCTTCTCTAGCTTCAAAAGCATGAAAGTGCTCTCAAATATTACTTAAAATAACTGAGTATTGATTAATTAATTTAGTAAAACATCTAATAATAACAATTAAAGTAATACTCTATACAAAATAACAATACATTTTTTATTTTGTATAATTTTTAATCACGAAACACAAATAAAAAGAATTTAAAATTAAAAACAAAAAAGTGAAAATTTTCATAGATATATGCCGTATTATCAATTATAATTTTATATTTTTACTTTTATCCCTTCTTCTTATTATTTTTTACATTGTTGTAGGAAGCGCAATTTTTTATTATGTCCCGGGCATACTAATTGCTAGTACCAGCTTTAGTCGTAGATAAAATATTGTACAATACACATACGTAAAACATTTTGATTCAATCGCAGATTTAAAACACTTGCTATGCTCGCGAAATTATCTAAAAACTAACTTCAAGTACTAGTATTATAAATAACTATTACAGATAAATTATTAGTCACTTTGATCTATGAGTCGTATGGGTCGTTTTCATTATTATCAGTTATTTATATCATAAGTAACTAAGCATTTAAATATGATTTAATTTTACAAATCTTGATTACCTACTCGAGTAGAGTAAAATTAACAAATAAACATTAATAAATAATTTATTTTTAATATGGTGAATTTACAGAACCTATTATGTTGCATATGAGTCATATATTCTCATATTGTAACAATATCAGTATCGCGTTACCTACAAATATGCGGATTGCACTCTCAACCAATACACCGTTGCATGATCCATCCTCCGGAACTCCCGGAGCGTATCCCGGACCCCGTTTACTTCCTCGTATTTATGCGCACTTCGGCCTCTTGCAGTTTTAATGTGCCTGTCCCGTATATCGAGTCGTCCTGCCGCCCTGCCGAGCTGTGTTCTCGCTGATGCATTGCAGTTGTAATGCTACTGCAGTCACAAGCATTCATATGCAGCTTTTTTCTTCTCGACTATTTTATTTCACTCATTCGCATGGCAATTTAGTAATGAATAATAAGTTTACACTGCGGACTTTTAAAAGCGCCTCGTAAAATATATGTAAAATGTGCGAGTGACAAATGGCGCAGAAGGAATTAATATCCGAGCGAGAAAATGTGGGTGTGATGCGATCTGTGACAGCTCAGTTTATTTTTCTTGTCTGTTGATTTATATTCATTACTGGACTGTCAACTTTACATTGGGGTACTCAAATTTATTTTTAAAATTTACCGTCTATTGTTTGCTATATAACTATAACTGTTAATGCTGGAATAAAGTGACAGTGACAGATAAGTCCGGTAAATAAGTTTTTACGGTACAAGTAAATATATAAATAAATAAATATATCATCACTCCTTTTACCCATCACTGGGTGTGGCACTCTGCCAAGTACAAGTAAGATGTTGAATTTCGAAATGAGTCACATTTAAATATTAAACATCTTAAAATACTTATAATTATGTCAAAAAGTGTTTGTTATTACAGTACTATTAATTTCCGGACAAAAGTCGCTACTGTAAACATGGAAATACGAGACATTATGAAATAATAGTTATTTACGTAAAAAGTCAACTTATAAACAAATACTAAATATTTTGAATTAATTTCAATTAAAAGAAATATTTGACTTACATATTCAGTCAGTATTTTATGTTGCTAAGTAACTAGACAGTAACGTTTCTTTCATTACCTGCCTATGCAGGCAATATGTTATTTTCCTAACTAGGCATGCAAAGCTTTCCTGAGTCTTAAAGGTCAGGCAAATGTTTATTTTCCTGTCAATTTCAGGTAGAATAATTTTGTTTTAGGTTACAAAATTTCGAAAGTAAATCCTGAAATATATTTTAGGAGATAAAATATTAGTCAATTTTAAATATTTATTACTCACAGTTATTATTAATTTTTTATGAATAATTTTTTTTTCATGCTATCTACATTCAGATTATATCACTTAGTTGTCAGCAAATTTTTATACATGGAAAATAAAAAGCACGTTATCACAAGACGCTACTATTATATATTTCAAGTTGTTAGTATTTTTGACTGCTTTATTTTTATAAATTTTGTACATATATATTTTTGTTAGATTGTTGTGTGCACGATGAATATAGCTGCACAAAATTTATTTCAATTCCAAAAATAAAAATTTGTAATTTATTGAGAATTTAGGAAAAAATCACAATTAATAATATTGTTCACGGCCGGGAATATTTGATCGTTTCTATGATACAAAAATCAAGACAAGTAAAACAGCTCAGTTGTCTAATATAAGTAAATACAATACAGAATAAGAAAATAAATAAAAATTCTTAATAAATAAAAGATACAGAAACACAGTTATTAAAATTAATATTAATCGTATACTTGCCTATGTCAGTGTTGTCGTTAACTAGAAGATATGACTTTACCATGGAGTACTAAGCCCATAATGTAAAGGGATGTGTAATTTTTACATTTTTTGTTCAAATATGTCAGCATTACGTTTGCATTTTTCGGCACACCATTCTCTGAAGCGGTTATATGTAGGTTGCATTGTACAACTTATTACTTTTCGTTGGTATTAAGTTTAGAACTGCAAAAGCTGGATCAACAGTTCTTCTTGATATTTCAGTTTAGAAATGTAATGTATTTTTTCGTAAACAAACTTTTCTACATAAATTGTCGCTGTTATCAAGGAATTAGATTGTTTTGTTAATGACTACTATTAAATAATCTACAAATTGTACCTCGTGAAAAGCTATGTATTTTTCTCTGAAAAGCGCGACAGTAAAACTTATTTAATAATGTATTATTTTATTTAGTTAATTTGGCAAATATGATCATTAAAAAAAATACATAAAGTCAATATTAATTTAAATACAAGCATTTTGTTCAAAACAAATTTTTTCTAAGAAACTTAAGATATTATTAACAAAATATAGGTAAATAATACCAAAACCTTATTTCTACAGATAACTCAGCTTTCAAGTACCTAAGTGAAAAATTCTGGAAGGAATAAATAACTGTATATACAATTTGTTTCGTTGATGCTATGATTTCGATACGATATTTGTTTTTTTATATGTGTTATCAGTCAATTTACACTAAAATGATTAAATAAGTTTTATTGTCGCGATTTTAGAGAGAAATAAAAAATCTATAAACATATCATCTCGTTTTTTATCCATTTCTGAGTGATATACTCTGCCAAAGCAGATCTGATATATTTTTTCAAGTGAAGTGCAACCAACTGTCAAACATGCTCCTTCCTCTAAAAATGTTATTGATATTTTTATGTGGAGTAAAGTTTGTTTGAATTCGGATTCTCAAATTCACATTCGCAGCGTTGTCCTAAAGAAATACATATTTTTATTCAGTGCTCTTCCTTGTTGAATTCGTATTCGCTCTCGATTTATAGTTACAAAATGGAGGCCATGGTCTGTTAAGATGACAGTATCTAATTTCATGCTGGCTTGAAATAGGAGATAATTTGAAGTCCTACAACAAATCTGTTGTTTTCGAGCAAACTTATCTGCCCCAGATATGTTTGTAAATATTTCGAGTTGGAAAATTTGTTAGTCATTCCAAGAAAAAAATCTAATTTATTTTCCTTGATGTCAACCGCAGCTCGAGTCTTGGGTCGGTTGAACCGCCCTCGCCCTTTCGGCTTTCGCCTACTGCTCAGACTCAGACCTGGAACCCCATGCTCCACTCTATGTGTGTTTATATCTGCCGTCGTATATAAAAGTAGTTATTAACCGAGATTTATTTCACTTTTCTGCCAGCGGACAACTTCGGAAATAAATTGAAAATTTGCACACAAAAAATAACCGCCCACTGCCTACACCAAATCAGATTTGCACTACTTTCAAATATATAAAGCTTTTACCTTTTCTCTCGATTTTTGTGTTTAACTCGTCGTAGTACAGTAAATATTATAGTTTATCGGTACTTGAGTACACAGAACGAGATCGTGACTGGAATACAATGATGTATAATGAGTGTAAGATTGAGAGAAAGAATCGGTGTTTGTCAGTTGAGACGGTCTGGTCATGTGGAACGTATGTCGAATAAATGATTGTTGAAACAGGTGTCTAACATTTTAGTGAAACTGAGGCCAGGAAATTGCGTGTATGTACTAGGAAATAAATGAAGACTGTGACCGTACGTGTACGAAAAATACAGGAACGCGAATGAAGCGAAAGTGGTATGTTAGGATAGGGATGTTTGGCGATGATTAATTTCAAATTGAATCTGATGAGTCAATAATCATCATATTTTGTTACTTGTAAATAATAATCAAGCTTATATATTTAAGTTTTTATAATTTGAGAATTAAATTTGAAATAAATATTTTTACTGTTTTATTTTTCAAGTTTATGGGGTAGGTGACTCAGTGGTATCAAATCGGCCTGAGGGTTTGAAAACCTGGGTTCAAGTCCCACAGCCGCCAAACAATTTTCACCACATTATGACTACCATCGTTAACCACTCAGTTTCAAATACAATACTTGTTTTTCAATACCACCAAGGAAAAGTAAATATTTAAGTAATACCGTCAAAATATTTAATAACTACTAGATTCAAAAAATATAAAATCAATGTTGCCACATATGTATGAAGGCTTCGTGCTACGCCATTTGATATTTTAGTTAAGAAACTTATATTTTTACTAACATAAATGTATTTTTTCTACGGTTGCTATGAAAAGTTGACAATTATGCTCTCATTTGTCATCGTAAAATTAATGTTTTCTTTGGAACAATTGAAAAATATCTTTGTCGCGCGTCTCCAACGGCAATGCGCGAAATGGACGTGAAATACGCGCGTTTCCAATGGCAAAAAGATATTAAATGCGCGCTTATTTCAATAGTTACCAGGGATACAAACAAAATAGAAATTTGTCATATTGACAGTTGTCAGAACAAATTTATTTTCTGTATAAATACGTTTTTTAATAATTTTAAGATGCAATCGTAGAAAAAATTATGTGTGTACTAAGAGCGTAAAGTGTCTTTGTTTCTCTTACACTATTGCAGCGCGAGCCGAAGGCAAGAGCTGCAATTATAGTACTCGAGTAACCAAGTATCACTTTACGCTCTTAGTACACAAATAACTATATTACTACGGACATAAAATACAAATTTATGACAACATATTTCCAAAAAGCTAGTTTTAGAAAATATCTTGAATCCTGAAAATATGTTAGAACAGTACCGAAAATGAAAATCCCTACTCTTATTCATATCGCCATAGTGGCATCTGAATTACCTATTCATTCTGTTAGACTAATATTATGTTTTCAAATTGTTGTCAACATTCTCTCCATATATCTTTCCTATATTCAATCTCGGGTTTCGCGAAGTCTTCAAACCCTGTTGATCGTGCTTCGGCAGCCGTTGACCGCTCGATGACATGCTGACATGTTTTATACCGAAAGCGGACCAAAGTGAAAAGTGAGATTTATGAAACTGATCGTGAAAGAGTAAATATTTGGACTGCGATTTAACCTGTATCCGAATGGGATTTCCTTGTCGACTGTCGGTTGTCGATTCCTTCGGTTGAGGGAGGCCGGTCAACTGGAGAATTGTTTTGATTCCCTTGTGTTCATATTTACCTAAAACAAAACAAAAGATTTGTGTGAGTATCAACAGACAAATGTTTATTTATTTATGCTTAAAAATTAAATAAATTCACTGTTATATAAATTCTGATTATATAAATAATTTTAGTTAGTTTTTGTTGTGCGTTCTTTTACTAAAGGTAGAAAATACAATATTTGAACCACACATAATAAGGGACATATAGAAATAGATAAATAGAAATCATTTTGTAGTATTAATCACATTATTCTATTTAAGATTACATTCTAAGTGAAATATCAAGAACAACATAATTATTTAATGAAATGGTTTATATTTGCGTAGACAGCAAAGGACATTCGGTTGTGTTGAACCGCAGAATACTTTTTATGAAACGTTGTTTTTTGTTAATTTTTGTGCTTGTGCTAGTACTAATACCAAGACCATTGGAATTTACATTAAAATAAATGAAGTATATATTTACAATTGTTTAATGAAATTCATAATGTTGTACATAACTTAATATCATACTATGGCCCATTAAATGGGTAGCACGAACCCAGAAACATTCACAAAACATCCGCTTATTAGATTTGTCAAGGAATCAGTCTTCGAAAGAAGGCGCCAGTCTATTGTAAACAATTATAAATGTAACAAATTATTTTATTGTAAGTAAAAACAATATTCCGATAACTATTCGGAAAATTTACAATTAATAGATTGCAGCACCATCAACACCGAAATAGGGAAAATATTGCTTTATAACTTACATATTTTTATATAAAGTGTATGTACAATATATTTGTTGACGAAAAGATAATTTATTAGTAAAACTTATATTTGTATCAGTAGGAATGATTTATTTCTTAAGAGGCTGCAGCTCGAAAAGCCATATTTTCTGGCTAGTCATGAAGCTGTATTATACAACCTAGGTTATTGAAATTTTGTATAATGAATATTAAAGGATAGATTTAGTGCGCTATAGAACATTTTTTTAATTTTTTTACTTAATATTGAGTTAATATGCAATTCAAATATGTATATATCTTGAAACAGGCAAATTTTCGGCTAATCCTGAGCCTGTAAATTAACAAATGAACTTTCAGTGTCAGATGAGCAAAGAGTTAAAATTGAAAGAGAAACTGTTGGACAAAGTTCAGATAGAAAATATTGCTACTTTGTAATATGGACCCCTCTAGGAATGCTTACGGAGAAGGTTTGTAAATAAAAATATATTTTAGCGTCCATAATGCATGTATACATTTTTTGATTATTAATTTTTAGATTCTGAGGGACGAAAATTTCTGGATTAGCAACATGGAAGATAAGCTTATTGAATTTTATATGAAGGGCATGTTACCAGAAATTGTAGATCCGCGTCAATCAAGAAATTTACCAATCAGAACATTTACAAAATCAAATAAATAATAGTCCAATTATATGAGTACCTATTTACAATAAAATATTTATTTGCATGAATACCTAACTATTATTGTTATTATTTACTGAGATTTTAACATTGTCAGATGTTTACCTATTTTATTATTTATATTATTTGTCAAATATAATATTTTATTTTAATAATGTTATAATATAATTTATTTTTTAATATGCATTAATGTGTATTGTGTACCTATTATAACATAATAAATGCATATTTGTAAAAATAACCATGAATACTCCTAATCTATACAAGTTGGAGACAATATTTCTTCACTAAAAATAAGTTTGAATTTTCCTTCATGTTTTACTCGCTGTAAATTACAATTCTAAACGGTACGTGATTTTGTAGCATGCTGCTTTTGTTATACAAAATAACCAAATGCGCCGCACAACATAAATAAATATATAAATAATTAATTATTAACAATATAATATCTTGTTCAACATATTTGCATGTTGGATAGTTGCAGATATTCTATTACAAAATATAAACTATGTATGCTTTTTAGTTTACTATAAACACGAAAAAAAGTTTTAAGACGAGGAAAAATTTGTGTATTTTCTAAAAACTTTGAAAGTTTACGTCGATTATGATATTTTCTAGCCACATACCTACCTAAATTTCCGAACGTTAAACATTTTTTGAAACGAATTTGCTCATAACTCAATCTACAATGACCGAGTAATAAACTGCTTGCAGAATTAAACGTGAGTGTGTCAGTGTCAGTGCATTTTGTACGAACAACCCATTTCGCTTCATCAGATAGTGGAAGGGGAACGTGTCTGGGCCAGCCTACTTGCTACCTGCCACCGCACGTCCCGGTCAAAATTTTTTCCCGCGATTGTGGCTGCAGCCTCTTAAGAGAAGTGTGCGACCGGTCTTGAAGGGGAAGCAGTATATAAACGTAAAACAAATATAAAAGAAAATAAAGTATGGTTATTGTTATATTACATTTAGATAATTTTCTTTGTATCTGGCCGTATTGTTTTAGGTCTGCATAATCCCAATTTAAAAGGTCCACTACATAATATTAATTTGAATATTTAATAAATGTTGCTATTTATCTGAAAGATATATAAGAGACTTAAAAACAAAAGACGGAATAGATAACATTTCATTAAAGTATCTTTGTATCCTAAACGTGTTGTTTATTATAACTGGCAATAATCTTTTGCTTAAGTTTAATTTTGAATAAATAATCCCGCTGAAGCTTTATTTAAGCAAATTTCTCGAGTTTAAAATTTTTCATAAAATAGCAAAAAGCAAATGTTTATTTGAATTTAATAGTTCATCAACTAAACTTATTCAATTCTAAGTAATAATATTTGATTGATACCTATTATCTTCATAATTTAAAAAAAATATTATTGCATGAATTATTTTCGTCAATTTTATCTTTTTCTTGAATTTAATTTTTATTAAGGGCTTCCAGTATTTTTTTTAAATAAGTAGATCTTCAGTATAATATTTTCTACAAATATTAAATGAGAATTAAATGTTATAGATTTATTTTGAAATACCAGTTATTCTTTTTTCTTTTTCTACAGTTTTAATTTTCTTCTTCTACAGTTTTAAATTCGTAATGAACTTGAACTCTCTTACGTCAAAGGTTCCTAGACGATGATTTTCTATTTAATAGTCTAATTTTGATTTCTGTGTAGTTTAAAAAATTTACATTTATAATTTTTTATATAATATATAAACTAATAAAACTCGCTGGGAAAAAATAATTTGATTAAAAATTAACAAAACCAATGTTCATAAATGGTGAAATACTTTTACCAATTTCCGATGCTACAACTCATTTATGTTTCGCATAATTTTATTCTTGGAAAAATAATGTAGCTACATTTTGATTTGCTACTCATCGCGTAAGATCAAGTTTGAAACTATAAAACTGTGAAGACGATATTTAATGTTTACCCTATTTTGAAGTTTTTAAAGAAATATGGCTGGCGACAACCACTCTAATAAATGTCTCGAATCGGCAGAATAATTGAAACAATATCGCATCAAAAAATGACATTCAGTATAATAGTTACCATTTATACGAGTATCATGATTTCGGTGCGATATTTTTTATTTATCCCGCTGATAGTTGTTGGGAACTTTATCCGAAGATAAAAAAACCGACCTCTAGACAATATAAAGGAAAGTTAGATTTGTTGTCTATTTAAATTAAACTGCGGGTTCGAATTCTATCCAAGGTACGAATATTTGTCGTGGAAAAGCAGCCTCTGGCTCTTATGGCCAATAAATCCAAATAAATTAAAATATAAAATTTTTTATATATGTGTCATTAAAGAAAAAAAGTACATATTTGTTCAATTAAGTAAAATTCGATTAAAAAAGCAATTAAAATTGATGGAAAAACAAATAGGTACATCCATATTCTTTAATATATGGAAATTATTCCATGGATTGTAAAAAAAAAACTTAATCAATAATTTCCGTCAAGCACAAACGTAATTGGCCGAACAAATTCGTTTACTTTCAAAGAAACAAAAACAAAAAGACACAAAAGCAGAAACATGTCCTACGGACGATTGTTCGCTGTTAATTAAATTAAAATAAAAGTGTCAGGTATCAAAATAATAAAAATTAAATTAAATTACTTTTTATAAATACGCAAAAAAGAATTTGTATTTTATAAACAAAGAATATAAAATTAATAAATACTCATATACAAATGAATTTGCATTTTACGATATTCCACTAATTTGTACGTCCTTTTTTATTAAACGCATTTAAGTTTACATAAGTACTTCTTTTACTAAACAAATTTAATTTTTTATTATTCGTATGAAAAGAATTTTAAATAGAACTGTCATTTGATACAAATAAGCTTTAATGGTTTTTTGAATGAAAATTCTTTTTATATGAAATTTTGCAAGCAGAAGAAAATGTGTTAAAGAAAGTATGTCGTAATCTCAAAGGTTTCAATGCTCGGAAATGCTTTAATTTTTTGTTAACTTTAAGAAATGAAGTATATTCTATTTAGATCAAAACTAACTTATATTTACCGAAATAGATCATTTATTTGTCATTTTATTTACTTGACTTTCTTTACCCCCTTACCTCCACAATTAGATTTACTAATTAAACCTCAGCTTGAATACTATATTCTTTTCAGTTAATTATATATTTTTGTACGCTATCATTATATGATTTGTACAAAAATTTTAAATCTAAAAGATTTTAGTTCTTTTTAATAAGCCGAATGATATAATTTTAGTAATTGATTAAAGCGACGTTTCAGCACTTTATTTAGGCCATTTTCAAGCAAAATTTTTAAAAATTAACATTGAAACAAAGTAAATATTTCAATAAATAAAAAAAATTGACTCTTGAAGTATACACCTCAAAAATGTTGTATTTATTCTGACTTTCATAATGTTTCTTTTTATTGAAAAATTTACTTTGTTTCAATGTTAATTTTTACTCATTTTGCTTGAAAATGACCTAAATACAATTCTGAAACGTCGCCTTTATCAAGTATAAAATAGGAATTAAAATGAATATTGAAATTAACTTTTTTACCTTTTATTAAAGCCTGAAATCCAATTAATAATTAATAAAATTTTATGATTTGGTTTCCGTTAATTTTTTTATTTCAGAATAAATTTCAGCTGTGCAGTCATGTGTGAAACTATTGAAATTCGATACAGCTTTCGAGAAGAAGAGTCATCTAATATAATTGTTTTAAAAATTAATTTAGCACATATATTTGTTGCAAAAATTAGTGATAGAATGGCTAGGTAGTACATAATGTTAGATGCTGCAGAAATGAATTTTTTTTTTTGTAAAAATTAAAAATAAATACCTCGGTTAAAAATTGATTGAATTATTTTGAAATCTGCAAAGCGACCGAGTGATCCATGTTCATACAAATATACATTTAAATTTTAATAGTGTTAATTCTCTAGAAACTGTACGATGGCACCAATAATCTGACATTACAAGAGCAACTATGATTTTGTTTTCTTAAAAACACATAGATAAAAGTGATTATTCCATATAATTTTAATTAAAAAATGATAGTAGATAGAGAAACAAGTTTTAAATAAAACTTGTGGACACTAAAGCACTATTTATAAGGAAAATTAAAATATTTTTTTCAGTCGCTCATTTTTAAGATATGACAGAAAGTTACATTTTTTAAATTGAATGAAAATTACATATTTAAAATGAATATAAATGATTAAACGTTACTCCTAAGCTTAATTAACCTATGAATTTTATTTTTCTTTTTGTATTAAATAAATTATAATCATAGAAACAATAAGGCTGATAAGTTATTTCATAAATGTTTATCAAGATTTATTGAATTTACAATAGACTTTTAAAAATAAATTTAAAAACAAAGCAAGTTTAATATCGTTGAATAAAGGAAAAAGAAATATGCCATTAAATGTAAATTTATGTCAAAAATGAGAAGCTTTTGAATGTTATAATGTAAAAGGAGGCTTCAAAATATTTTTTTTTATTTGAATCTATCTACTACTACGTAAGAATTAAAACTATTGCACTTATGCATTTTTTAACATTAAATTATTTTACTAAAGTGACTATTTTTTAATTTAAATAAAATTGCATTTCTTATAATTCTTGTAATTTCAATAAAGTCTCTCTCACCGGAGACATTTGTAAATATTTTTTTATTTTTATCTTAGACGTAGATACATACGAGTACAGCTCGATTTTTGTTTTTAATAACAGGCTAATAATATTAGGTTTTCTGCACTGATAATTAATATAATAATATTTACAAATGATTTTCTCGAGAGAGAGAGGAAATGTTATTTGCTTCTTTCTTCTTCTGTATAACCGTATTTCGATTTCCATGTTCCAGTTCCGCAAATTGTAAAATAACAACAAGCAGATACAATTCCAGTACGGTGTAGACGAAAACAAGAAACGCCGAAAATAAACATTTTGTTTATTTGCAGAACTGTAATCCAACTTAGCAAAATTCATTACTCGCATTGCACATATACATAATTATCTCAGATTTAAACAATTAATTGCGAGCTTCACATTTAATCAGCTTATTGTTTAAGCTTTATTTAATCAGCTAAATCGTACTTCAGTTATTCTGTCAGATGAGACAGATTTAGATTTCATAGTAATTAATTTTACATTGTCTTATTTATAATTTCAATTTTAAATATGACTTGCAAATGATAGATGAAATAAGATAAATACAGTGTTTCTCAACATCTCATAGGAGATAGAGAAAAAATTACATAGATGGTTGATATATATATATATATATATATATATATATATATATATATATATATATATATAAACAACAAAGACAAAATGAATTGACCATTCACTTGGTGAAACTAGGTTTAATAAAATATTAATATATTAAAACAATCACTTGTCTAAGTCTCACAAAGAGAAGAAAGAAGTAGATGGCATTGCCGGTTCGACAGAACTTCTCATGTCATTTTAGTGTTTGTTAGAGATCTTATTCTCTGCTGGCACAGTTCTTCGTCACACAGCTCCTTCATGTGAACTTTGTTCAAGGTGGAGGAGTGGGTTATACCATACTGATGAGCTTTAATAAGAGCGAAACGCGTCTATGGTTACTAACTGTGCTAGCCTGCTAGCCAGCCTCTGACGTTGACCTAATAAGTTGACTTGGAGGCTGAATTTTTGTGAGACTTAGACAAGTGTTTGTTTTAATGTTTTAATATTATATATACCGGGTGTAACATGAAAACCCGGCCATAGGTGTTTAACATGGGAAATCAGTTTTTCCTTGCGCAAAAGTGGCTAATTGATTTTAGACAAAAATACTTCAAATAAAAGTTGCAGAGCTTAAATTTATGGATCTAAATCAGTTTTCAGATTTTATTTTGCACGTTTTTTTAGCGAAATAATTGCATTAATATTTTATAAGAATTTCTACTTTATAGTGATAGCCTTGGATTTGAGACAAAATGAGTTTTTTCAATAATGATATAACAACAATCACCTTTATTGTCACTTAAATAAATCACAAATCCATTTAAAATTAAACTTTTCTGACAGTTAAAACGTCATACAATTGTTTATCATTTTGTCTCAAATCCATATGGCTTTCACTATAAAGTAGAAATTTTTAGAAAATATTAATGCGATTATTTCGCTTATAAAACTTGCAAAATAAAATCTTAAAACTGATTTAGATCCATAATTTGAAGCTCTACAACTTTTATTTAAAGCGTTTTGTCTAAAATCAATTGGCCATTCTTGCGCAAGGAAAAACTGATTTACCATGTTAAAAGCCTATGGCCAGGTTTTCATGTTACACCCAGTATATATATATATATATATATATATATATATATATATATATATAAATGTTAGTACTCAGTGGTCAGCGATACGGTATTCGAATTAGAAGATCCCGAGTTCGAATCCCACTCAAGATAAAAATATATGAACTACCATTCTGCGGTCTGGTTAGTCCGTACTCTATATTATAAATGAGATGATACAGAGTAGCATAAATAAATAAACTATTAAACCAGTCACCAAAAGTGTTTCCCACTTTCAATTTTATTAAATTTGAAATAAATCTTTTTTACTGCGAATTATTACAGCAGAATGTATGTATCTTTAAAGTTTATACTTTTTTAACCCTCTGTGGGGTTCAAATTCTAGTATAAACTGTGGATTCTCTTATTGAAGTCATCACTTAGGCAAAAATATTTAATTTAATTAAAACACATATTTAATTAATTATTTATTTCATTTCTCAATTCTTTTCAACATAAATGTTTAATTCTATCTTTTTCAACAACTTCAACATCGTGTATAATTCTTAGAAACCTTATGTCAAACCAAACGAAATGTTATTAACGTAGGAATTATATACATAGTGCAAATACGTTTAAAATTAAAATTTGATTCTTATATATAATATAATGTTGTTTGGGTTGTACAGAGTAGTAAGCAAATAAATATCATTCGAAAAATGTGTTCGAAAATTTCAGGTAATTTCACCTTTAAAGGTACACTCATCTTGTATTTGAAACATACTAGATTTCTTTCACATTCCACATATCACCAGGAAAACTCAAAAACTCCAACTCATTCCAGATTCCACGAAACTGAAAGTAATCATTCGCTCTAGCACGCTTCATAACGGTCATTTATATCGAGCTGGGGCACTTCCCTGCCTGTTCATTCGACACTAAATCACCTGCGAACTCGACCTGTTTCAATATCAGTAACTCCTCGTGCTAGGTGCTCACGGCTGCTACCGCGTCTTCTATGTGCCATCAAATTTTCTTCTCATGATCAGATGCTACGGACTAAGTGTAGCCGGGGTTATCATGGAGATGAGATTCGGTAAGATTGCACCTTAGGGGATGTTGTAGTGGTATGTATGGTTTGGAACAAATAGGATGATCGTTATATCGACTATATTTTTCATGAATATTAAATAATATTGCAAGTAATTCAGAAGTTCAAAGTGCTGAATTAATTATGAGCAAATAAAAAAAAACAAATGGTTATGCTTTGCACAATGTATGAGGTCTGACAACTAAGTTCGCGAACTAATCGTGGTATATTATTGTAAAATTTAATGAGTTGCTCTTCGAACTAGCAGTATATACAGGATTCTTATCTACCAGGGGCGGTACAGTGATTAAATTTTATATAAATTTTGTTAGAAGATTGTGAGTTTTAAACGTCAGCCTAAATGTGTAGAAAAAGACGAAAATAGTGGCATATTTTAATACTTTTTTTCATAATTTTATTTGGCATGAGTAAAGGCACGAACTGATTCTCTGGATATCTACTCATTGATGAGTGATTGTGTGCTTTTGTGTTGTAATGCACATGAATAACCACAATGTGACTCAGCTAATCTTGTTTTAGACAGAAACGTCTTTAGTTTTTTTTTTACAAATTCTAGACAGTTTCTTGTAAAGATTATATCATCTAAATTATCTTGTACAATAAAATTTAATCTATGCGCCACTTACACCCCAAACAGCATCATTTAATTTTTGCATATCGGGCTCGCTTCTTTCACATTCTACAAAGTACAAAGTCGACCAAACTCAAGTTTGATATACTCGAATTATGTTAAACATAAAATGTAAGTGAAAATATGCTACTAACGAATCTGATGTAAGTTACTGCCTGTCGATTAAGTTCCTTTGTTCTTTTAAAAGTGGAGCTGGCATAAATAAATACGAAAAAAATTAGCTACATCTTAAATTAATTTATTACATTGTAAACGCAGAAATTGTTCATTATTTTCTTTTGATTTTACAACTGTTTTTGTTATAGTTGTAGGGAGCAAGGGTCGTGCCCATTACTCGTTCTCGGCGTATACTTCTTCTTCGAATTAGTCTCTTTGTGATGAGTGATGACATTCAATTATTATATTGTCTATTTTATCCTTCACTGTATAGTAACAAATATTCAATAAGTTATAATTTATTTGAAAAATAAATTCAAAGTAAAGTAAAATAGAAATATATTTTTAAACTGTTTTACAGTAAAATGTTTACTTAGAAAAAGAAAAACATTTATAGCGAACTTCTTTTCTGAAACGGTCTATGAAATGAAAACGGAATTGCCACTGTCCCCATTTTGCATAACTGTTGTTTTTTTGCTTAAAGTTAAATTGAATGAATAAAGTACAGACATGCGTGTCATAGATTATAGCCAACTATGACTCATTGAACACCCCGATATATGTATTGTAGAATGATCATAAAATCTCATCAATATTATTAAATTGCGTTTTTTAAGGATTTCAGGTTTGCACGAAACATAGAAATTTGTAAAAATATAACTTTGGTTGAAAGTTATGTTTTAGTTTTTATATTATGCATCCTGACAAAGGTGTGTGTTCAGTGAACCAAAATACATATTCTTAATCAAATAATGTAGAACTTACAATTAAAAAAGGTATTTTTTCTGTAACTGTTACTTTAAAATTCGATGTTATGTCATCAAATGGACGATCAAGAGATATCATGCCAAGGAAACTAGTTTGAAGAAAGCACATTAAAACCCGACAATAATATTCGCAATACCCGCGGTGAATTTGCAAATTTAATTGTAAAATTACGGTAATGATTTCGTTTGTGGTAAAAGACAAATATAACTCATTTAGTTTCTGTCATTTATATTTGCATGTATTTCGTTTGTTATTACGTCTCCATTATTTTAAAAATAATATAATTTTGAAGCTATTTAAGTCGGAGTCTAATAGCTATATGTGAATATATTCAAATATGAAATGTTTTTTTCTAATTATATCGCAAACGTCACCAGAATATTGATTTAGATAATTTCTTCGGAAACCTGTTCTTTAAAACATTTTTTTCATTTTGCGTACATAAGGAAGTTATTAGGAAAACCAGTTGCATATCGAAAGAGTGTTCATTACGATACGAAACATTTTGTTTTAGACGATTGGTAATAGCGGATGACATACTGAAACTATGAAGCTGAGAACATCAAAATTACAATATAAACCTCAAAATCTGAACAATTGCATAAATTTTAATAACAGTTACCAACCACAACATTTCATATATAAATTACCCTAAATTGACTCGGTTTAAAATATCGCAGATTTTTTTTAAATCTTAAGTTATATAGGATGCAAAATAGAAAAAATAGTATAAATAACTCAATTTATAAGACTTTTATCGCACTTGTCCTTCATGTGGCTCGTTTTCTAAACTTGGACGCGTGCGTAAAACACATATCTTATAAAACTCGTTCTTTAATATATTATTCTCCATCTCCAAGTTTCGACTGTCTTACGTTCACCAATAATACACCACCATCTTAGCTATAAAGAAAACACATAAACATCTGGTTTCACAAAACACTTAGGTAAGCCCGTCTTCGTCTTTCTTTCAAGTGGGCTCGCATTACACCGGCTGCAAGGATATTGTAATTCAATTCCTGGCCGCCAAGCGCTGCCACCCCTGCTGCTGCGTTCGACAGACTCCAGCCGAGTTCCTGCTACGCAAAACATCTCGGGATTTGAGCTGAAGGATCCACTGGTTCCGCTGTTTAGTCGCAGGAGCAAAAACGGGGCAGTTTTACTCATGGACGTTTAGGGTTAGGGTATTGTTTATTCACTGATGAGCGCTATTGTGATTAATGCGAGCTGGTTTTTAGTGTAGTAAATTAATTTTCTAGTACATAATTAAATGACAAGGATTGGGAGATGGTGGAATTGTATAAAATTGCTAATTATTTATTTATAAATTGCGTAATGAAGATGCAAATACAAATGTTGTTTCAATTTTATTCAATCTGTGAATAAGTGGAATATTAATTAAAATTTTATCGCTGACATCTAGTGGTATTTTTAAAACATTTTGACAAGTCTGTTAACCACATATATTTTGAAGGGTTATAGATTTTTAACACTTTCACTGAAAGAGTAGTATGGACATTGAAAATATCATTGTTTAATATTAAATATAATTACGATTTACTCTACAATCAAACAGTCACAAAAGTGTTTGTATATGTCATTTTCAAATTACCCTTAATTCTATTATTAAAAACAAGATCCCGGTATACTTTTCTTTCACACGAAATTCAATATAATTTAGTGTTGTATTAAAAACTAATTTCTTTCTTGATTGAGTGGATTTGAGAACCCGGGTTCGATTCCTGCAGCTGGGAAACAATTTTCACCAAAGTAAATCTTTTCTGTGGTTCCCTCTCCACTAACGTCTTTGGGAACCGTGATTTAACGGCGGGTAACCACACTTTACACGAAAAAAAAAATATCACCTATACACCCAGTAATAAATAAATAGTTTGATGATATATTTATTTTTTTTTTAAATATAAAGTAGAGATGGGCGAATATCAAATTTCTCGAATTCGAATATCGAATACGAATATTAATCAGATCTCGAATATTCTAATACTCCTAAAAGTTAATTTATTTATTATTAATAATAATTTAATTATTTGAATGAAATAATAATTTAATTATTTGAATGAAATTGTTAAGATAAAATAAAATTAAAACAAAAAGTACAAACAAAAAAGAAAAGAAAAAGACGAACACTTCAAATTTAAGGTGAAACGTACGGGCTGATGTTGGCGAAAAACAAATTTGAAATATGGTCCGTCTTCATGGTTTTGAAACAAAATATCTTTGTTATTAATAACTTCAAAATATTGTAATAGCTTTAAGTTTATGTACAAATGATAAAGAAAAACATAGTCAAAAATTGAGGTCAACATATGGCGCGATATTCGAGGTATTCGAATGTTCGCTATACTGACGTTAACATTCGAAAATCTCGAATATCGAATAATGTCAATATTCGCGGCATTCGACTATTCGCGGATGATATTCGCCCATCTCTAATATAAAGTAATCTGTTCTACAAAATTCGTGTAAGAGGAGAGAGGTTCAGACTTAAAATTATATCTTAACTTGTCGGTTGTAACCGTACAATTTATATTAGAGTTGCAATCTTAGAATCCGGTACATGTTTATTTATTTGTTTTGCTGTTACCTATAAAAGTTTTTATGAATAAATTAACTACGTGGTATATAATTTTTACGAGACAAGTATCATGTGTAGGGTAGGTGGCTCAGTGGTATCGAGTCGGCCTTTTGGTGTTTAGAAACCGGGTTCGATTCCCACAACCGACAAACAATTTCCACCACATTACAACTACTCCTGTGGCTCCCCCTCCATTAACATCTTTGGGGGCTGTGATTTGACGTCTGGCAACCGCACTTCATATGAAGATACATACCGAGATCTGCTACAGCAGAGTGTCACACCCAATAATGGGTAAATGGCGTAATAACATATTTATTTATTATTTATCATGTGTGAGAGTAGTAGGTACTATATTTTGATATTCGTGAACTCAATTTTCAAATATAAATGTGGAGTTCCTAAACAGTTATTATAAAATAAATGAAAATAAAATAGTGTATTAAAAGCAACTGGAATTTATTCTTGGAACACAAATTCAATTTCCAATCTGCAGCCATTAACATCAAATTTCATTTCGTTGGTCGGTGACGGCGGCCGCTGCCTCTTCGCTGAACAACAAATTGTAAAATCCTTCGCCGGAGGCGCCTCGTCACAAATCCCGAAAGACGGTCGCGCTAAACATTTCTTGTTTACGCCGACTCTTTCTGCGGCAAAAACAAGTTCAATACACAAATTCCATCGCGTCACCTATTGTTCGGCGCTGACTGCAGACACTCGACATGAATAATTTAAGCATAATCTTCATGAAGTGGTCTTAATCTGGTTCTTCTTGAGCGAGAGATAGAGCGACTTCAACCTAGGTGGGGATTGGGGATTGTGACAGCCAGTGTTTCTCAAAGTGGAGCACGAGGGATGTGTAATGGTTCCGGGGATGACACTGTATTGAACAATTTTAAAAATATATTTGCGGATTGTTGTGGTTAAGAAGTAGTGTATCTGCTTTTTTTAAAAGCAAGCGAAAAAGGATTTAAACTTTGGCGACTTTAATTTATATCAAAAATAAATACAACAGCGCTGTAGTGATTTGGATTCGCTCCTAATGAAATTGTAGTTCAAGTACAATGATCAAATCTCGCATAGCAAAAAAATATAAGTATGTTTGAATGATTCCGATTTTACTATCTACTAAACTATATAATTGGAATAAGGTTCTTTTAAAAAAACTGTGTAGGTAGTTGTAAAACGTACCTTATAATGAATATAAAGTAAATATCTTTTTCCTCATCAATTAACACGTGACACGATCAGCCAATCCATTATAAAGTAAATATATCCTCCCATTTAGCCATCACTGAGTGTGAGACTCTGCCGTAGCAAATCTCAGTAAATGATATATTTCTTCTCGTAAAATGTGGTTACCAGCCGTCAAATCACCGCTCCCAAAGATGTAAATGGTGGGAGAACCACAGCGGTAGTTTTAATGTCAATCATAAATAAATAAAATAAAAAATAAATATATTATCACGCGTGTTACTCATTACTGGGTGTGACATTCTACCGTATCAGATCGCGGTAAGTGATATTTATTTTCTCGTGAAGTGCGGTTACCAGCCGTCAAATCACGGTCCACAAAGGTGTTAGTGGAGGGGAAGCTACAGGAGTAGATTTTAATTTGGTGAAAATTGTTTGAACCTGTGTTTTCAATTGCACAGGCCGACTAGATACCACTGAGCCACCTACCTCATAAATAAATACAATGATTGGAGATTGGGGTAAAAGTGATAACTGAAATTTCGAATGCCCTTATATTCGTCTTGAATTCGCTAGTATACAAAAGTCAAAAAAACTATTATATCACATTATAAAACAAAATTACCATTTTACATTTTAAAATTACATTATACATAACATAACATAATACCATGACCTTACAAATGTGGTAGCATGAACACTTGAAACATTCACCCTACGTTTATTCATTAACTCTAATCTAAATTGTGGTTCGCGTGCCCCAGGAGGTGAGGGTGCATGAGAAAAATTAAATGTTTCTTTTCTTTTTTCTTTCTAAGTAATAGTTGAAATTTGTAATATGGCTTTTTTCCAAGTTTTTTCAGATTTTTGTAACATACTAATATAAATTGTTAATTTTGTAATTAGAATATTTTTGGGGTGCCTGTTATTTATATTAAAGAGAAAGTTTGAAGCCTTGCGGTTATCTGCTACCAAGCAAAAGTTTTTGAATTCAAACTTCGTTTAACTTAAATAAAAAAATACAAATGCTTCAATAGTACTAATAAATTGTAATTGGGATTAAGTTCCTGTTGTTACGAGTAGAATCGCATATCTAGTGGGGAACAAAGGAGGCAATTGTTCCTCCCGAAAATGTAAGTTTTCAAATAAAAATTCGTTATTTTTTGTTTTTAATTTACGTAGTAGTTACCAATAATAAAATATAAATCAATAATTAAGTAGAAATTTGTTTCAATTTTTTGTACTACTGCCAACCGTCGTGTAGAGTGGACAAACCAATTAGAGTGGAATATTTTGCTTTTATAGATTATTATTATAGAGAAAAATATGGAAGTAAATAGCAATTAGTTGTACATTTAGTCCGTGCAATGTCTAATAGTAATTGGGTGCGAGCATAAAGGCGGTTATGTCTGCAAGCAACTCCTGAAGCAATTATAGGCTTCTTAGGATAAACTTTATTATACTATTTTTTTTTCTTTTTCCTTATTAAAATAAATCCGTCGTGAAATAAAATTGATTTTAACATATTAATTTGTCATATATCCAAAAAAAATACTAGATTCGCTACTATCTCCACCTTCATATTAATGTCCATAAAGTGGTCTAGAAATATGATGCTGTGTACTGAAGCATTACAAATTTTCTGGTATGTGCTAAAATCATTAGAAATAAACAATCTCCTTCATAATATTTTTGAAATTAATTCTTGGAAATGGGCATTTTTATGTCTCCTTATGATTTGTCTGATAGTTTGAATCGTAAACTTTGAGAAGCACTGTAGTTGGCGACATTGGCGACACGTAGCGGCAGAGAAGCGAAGTAGGCTGATGACTGGTGGCGCGTAGAGTGGCACGCTGTCATCTGCAGATGTTGATTAATTAAAGCACAGGGTAATGAGTCTCGTTAAACTAACATTATTACTCTCTTCAATTATTCCGATATTATGCACCCCACGTTCGAGCTTTGGCTAACTTTACCTTGTTTCGAAGATGATGGGTTAAGTGGATGTCTGCCGCTGAGTTTTATTCACATTGATCATTTTTTGCTCATTTGTCTGAATATAAATCAAGAGGTATTGTCGTTACTAAATTAAATGAAGCACTTCTTTAGGTATTGTGTTACAGGTTCCATTTCATCATATTGTTTAAATTCATTGAACTGATATGACTTCACTTTTTATTGAAGACATGATTTGAACAGTTTAATTTACAAATGATAAAGTATTGTTTTCTCGGCAGTGTATATTTGTAAATTTAGGAAATGTTTATGATCAGAAAAATAATGAACTCATATTCCAAAATATCTTTATTTGCCTATTTAAAAAGCAACAAATTGCTCACATATATTTTAAATCATGCTCAAAGACCTAAACAATAACATATATTTATGTTCACATTTTGTATACGTTAATAATTAGATAATATAAAGGCAAACTAACAGGAATTTAACCGTCGGACTTGGGTGCATTATTTGAGTGGAGATTGCTTTTTATTTTTCGTTTATGGTTTCCAATAATATCCATTCGATACTTGTATTTACAATATAGTATTATAATAATAATAATATATCATCACGCCTTTTTACCCATTACTGGGTGTGGCACTCTGCCGAAGCAGATCTCGGTAAGTGATATATATCTTCACGTGAAGTGCGGTTACCAGCCGTTAAGATTTTAATTTGGTGAAAATTATTTGTCGACTGTGGGGATCGAACCAGGGTTCTTAAGATTCACAGGCCGACTCGATACCACTGAGCCATCTACCCCGTAATATGCTATTATATATTCCTGTTATGCAGCGTGACATAATTAAATAAATTATAGTAGTAGTTATAGTAACATAAACAAATTTATAAATTACTTTGTACACGTTGCTATGGTAAACTTACGATATAGTAACTTTGGCTAGTATCACAAGCTCTGTTTTTGCTAGTTTTAAGAGCAGTGTTTTTGGTTGTTTTAGCTATCTCTAACATGTTAAAACCGTGCTCTTAAAACACTCAAAAACAAAGCTTATGGTACCAGCCTTTAAAATGATGACGTATGGTTTATCGCATGCTGTGCAGAAATAACCGATTTTGCGTATTGATCTGAGTGCGCAAAGCTTACGTTTTCTTAATATCTGACGAAAAACATATTTTCATACTTTATGGAAACATAACCTGTCAACATTTTTTTGATTTCTACACTCTCATTTGTCAATTCTAACATATTTTGTAGGCATTATGACGAAATTTTGCTTTACATATTTTCCGGGCTTCACTTCCTGTTGGTTGCGATGTACTGTTCTATACTATACTATACTTCCTCTTTCTACTTTGTGAAACATCATACAAAGAACCTGTTAAACACCATCCATTGAAACAAATTCCATTTTGAATACCCCTCGCACCTATTATCTCAACAATAATTCATCTTAATATTGCATTTGTTTCTTAATAATGACGGAAAATTAAATTCTCTCAAACTGACGGCGAATATTCAATCTTCAAACACATCTATCACGAGTCTCTTTGGCTCTGGAAAACAGATCCGAGAACGTTGAAGCGGCGTGGCGGAACGGTAACCGCTTTAACCGATGTTAATGAACGCTGAAACAGAGACACGACGGGATTTTCACACTCCACGGCTCCGGTAGCGTTCCGGGTATCCGGGAAAGACGAAAGTGGGAGTTTTGTTTGATGCCGACGAGAGAAGCGTTATTGTGTTTTAGAGAAAATTTGTTGTGTCTTAATTTTCAGGTTTAATATATTTTTGAGGGCAATGTACAAATGAGTTCTGTTTAATATTAAAACCTGGTGGAGAACACACTAAATTTATTTGGATGGTATTACGTAGATAGGCCAATGCTTACAAACAATGGGTTAAGATATTCGAAGTATCTGTTTTGAATTTATTTCTAATCTCAAACGAATACAGAAAGTATAAAATTGTAGTGTACGATTCATACCCGGTTTAAAGTGAAGGAATCAATCACACCTTACTTGCATGAAATTGGTTGACTTAATATGGAAGATCGGAAATTTCATAATTTTGCATGTTCTTTTATACCGCATATTATACAAAGCTACTAAACTATATTTGTTAAAAAAAAATTCAGACATAATCTCCATAATATTTGTCTCTTAAACAAATCCAAGTTACATGTACGTGCTCTCAACATTGCACTATTTAATCTCTCATTTGGCTATACTTAGAATTATATATATACTGCTCAAAATTGTGCAGGGATATTTTAAAAATTGAATATAAAACTATAAATTATTGAATTATTTGTAAGAATACCTACGGCATAATATTTCATAGAAATTTTTGAATATAATTTATAGTTTTATTTTTATAAATGTGTATTTAAGAATCTTATTCTTTTTAAATTATAAATAATTAGTATATTTCATTCCTAGCGAACATTTTTAGTGTCACTGGTTTAATAGTACATTTAATTATTTATATTAAATTACTAATGAAATAAAAGTATAAACACTGCCTACAAATAATCATTTATTAATTAATTATTATTATTTATGTACCTAGTGTAATGCCCTATTTTTTTTAATACCTAATTTTTGCGAATATCAAAAAAATATTTTGTGTATAAAATTTCGGTTTAGTTATGCGTGTAAATATTTGTATTATGCACTAAAAGAATTAATTGTAAGAACCAGTGCCGGATTAACACTAACCGGGGCCCTAGGCAATCGCAGACTGTTCAATTTTTTTTAATTCATTTGCGGAGCCGCTATTTTACGAGGGGCCCCTTGACAATTGCCTAGTACTGCCTATTGGTTAATCCAGTGGTCGGCAAACTTATTAGCCAAAGAGCCAAATATGAACATTACAACAATTAAAAAAAAATTGGGAGCCAAATCTGCTTGTTTAGTAAACTTTTATTACACTAAATAAGTAGTACACTAAATAAAACTAAATTTCATACTTAATAAATATGTATTAATGCGAACAATGTGCTTGCATCTCCTTGGATAGTTTGAGGAAGTTAGGTTTGTATGTTATTGTTTCTAATTATTTTCTTACCGAGTTTTTTTTTTAAATGAAAATATTATTGCGCCTTCCGTGGATATTTGTGCCAGAGCCGCACTTAAGGAGCCAAAGAGCCACATGCGGCTCTGGAGCCGCACTTTGCCGACCACTGGGTTAATCCAACACTGGTAAGAACAGCTCTAAGCTGAACTTCGTCAATAAAGAAAATATATTATTATTATTATTATTTCACTTCCGTGTTATGGGTGCTGCAATTTTATTTACTAAACAGGCGTGATGATATACGAGTATTTATTTATTTATAATAAAGCTGTAAAATTAATGTAAAATTGACAGACAGATTCAAAATTTACTTTGAAACAAAGTAAACCCTTTTATTTTAATACCATGGTAACACATTAAATTTTGTAAATTTTAAAATTGAATTTCTGAAAAATTTTAGGCTCTACAAATTTAATTTGAAGAATTTGTGTTTGAAATAATTTGGGAAATAATGAGCACAAAAAAAACTATTATCCCTTGTTAAAGTCTATGTCCCACATTATGTAATAAATAAAATATTTCTCTAAGCCACCAAAATTAATTTTGAAACCAAATCCTTACATCACAGCGTACCGTCGAACAATCCCCAGTTTCCCTCGATAAACCCAAACCCACTTCATTTTCGTCGTAAATGTCGACATACGTCATATGTTTACGTAAACACGTGACAACCGACATAAAATATTAAATCTCATTAATATTAAAGTCACGGCCTCCTAACTCCTTAAGCGCCTGCAGCGCAGCGCCTCTGGTGGCAAACGGAGAAAACATCGCGCTATAATTTGCGAAGACGTCACGGGCAATTACCGACACCTAATCATATTCAGATCACGGGTGGGACAATGCACGCCGGGACGCAGTAGTAGGCGTTGGAAGATGGCATCCTGAGGACGCTTAGTCGTCCGGAAATATGTAATTAGTGGACTAGTATTTCAAGAACGAACCCTTCAAGAATTATGGTTCTGAGAATTGAGAAATGTATTTTTATTTAGTTCAACGACATTATTTCTTTGTTATGATGCAAAAATATTGTAAACTTAAATAAATTTTAAAATTATTTTATTTTGTTGAAAATCTAACAAATATGTTATATATTTAGTCTATTTATATATTAATTTCGTATTCTGCACAACACGGATTTAATTTCACTTAAAGTGGAATTCCAACTACTCAGATGCAATCATGTTTTTTTGCGACCTCGAAGAAAATTTGCCCTTTCTGAATGCTTTTTAGACTGAAATATCCGTTTTTACCGATCTAAGGTAGATATCTAGATATTATGTATTAAATTTATTTTTCAAAATTAAAAATACATACATACATACATCACGATATATCCCACTAAATGGGGCAGCACGAACCCCTGCAACATTCATAGAGCATCAGTTCACATCAACATTCTCATCCTGACATACGATACTCGTTCTCTTTCCTTCCTCACAATCAAAATCCATCATCACACATCAAACATCCATCCATTCGCTCCTGTACACCTGTTTCGTAAATCTTCACTTACACCTACGTCTCTAACAACGAATCTATAAAGAAATGAAGGCAGCATCGTGTGCGCTTGTTTAAAAATACATTTAACACAATTACAGTTAGACAGTGTATAATAAAAACTAAAAATGAAGAAAAAAAGATGAGGAAGGAAGAGAGTATCTTTCTGCGCTTGTTTTTGAAACTGAATTCCAAATAATTGCAGTCGGACACTATATAGTAAAAACAGAAAATGAATCAAAAAGATAAGAAAGGAAGGGAGCATTGCGCTTGTTTTTGAAGGTGAACTCCACACAATTTAGAAATGTAATAAATTTGAAAACATTAAATTTATGTTCGACTACACTGTAACTACTTGATTTATTATACTATTTAGCGTCCATAAAATGGTACTTTATTGGATTCATATAATTTGGACTCATATTATTATCAAAAATAAGGTTAATTAATATATCTAATTAATTAATTAATTTTATAGCATTTAATACTTCTTTTGGCATTCTTCAAATTCTTAAGATGTTATGAACATATTTCTTCACTTTTTTTAACAAAATTAACAGTTCAATAATTATACATACCTTTTTTACATAAAGCACACTTTGAGATATAACTAGGTTCAGGGCCGGCGGTTGGTGTTAAATCCGAGTGGGTAGATGACCCGGGTCGGAGTTCCCCGGAAAACCGAACTTTTTAAAGTATTACCTAAAATATAACAAAAATTTTCTTTTATTTTTTTTATTCATTTAACTACTATTTTTAAACGATTTACCATGCAAAAGAAAATTTTCTTACATTTAAGTATAAGATGAATCTTAAAAAATATATTATCAAAATTAACTCAGTTGTCCTTATATGCATGTCGTCAAATTTCAGTGTGTAAAAAGTGATGTTGAAGTTTACGGAATTAGGCATTTCAGGAATATTTCATATTTTTCTCACCCCAAATCCCGAGTGGGTATTTTACCCACTCGGAATTTCTCGAGTGGGTGCAACTACCCACTATACCCACATTATTCGTCGGGCATGTCTAGGTAGGTTATCCACATTAATAAATTTTAAGAAAATAAATCACCTCCATGGCAGTCAAACATAAAACTTTGTATGCACTCATACATAATTGGACTTTATAGACTCGACTTATTTATTAGCCTTGCTAGCTGCACATACTCGGCCATAAACTACAGCTCATCCAATAAAGTTTCGCATTATATACTTGTTACATAAATAGCTATTAGGTATAAATTATAATGAAAAATAATTTGGGAAGATAATAAAAAGATTCAGTATAATTTATAATCTATGTCTTATCAATTCTGTATTCCATTTTCCGTATGTTTTGGCGGGTTTAAATTTTTTTAATTTTGTGTTCAAATAGAATAAACATGTACTGAAGTATGTATTTTCCCAAGCATTGGACAATTTAATCGAAATTTTAAATTCATTTATCATTATTATTTATACATAAATATTTCTATGTTTTCAAATTTATTACAATACTTGTAAGATGTAATAAAAAATATGTTTTAATAATAATAATATTTTGTTTAAAAAATATGAAGTCAAACGAAGTGTTCAAGTGCCAACTCTAGACCCAATTAGCCTCATGTTTCACCTTAAATCTAAATAATAGAGAATATAGAAATTATGCTCATTATTAAAAAAGAATTATGCAAAAACTCTAATCATAATAATATGAAAAGAATTTAGAAGAAATCCTTTGTACGTCACGATTATAATTTCATTTTCATGCTGCATCAAATATAATATGAAAGACCAGACAAAATAATTTCCTTCATGCCTCATACAAATTCTAAAAGCGAACATGTTCCGGAAATATTAAATTATTATTTAATTTCATTCTTGTCAGAACTTTATAAAAGTTGTTAACAAAAAAATGAGCTCGTAAAATCTACAACGAGATCTCGATCAACAAAATCTTCTCCCCATGATATGTTTGCCATTTAATTGAAATTCTATACTCCTAATAAAAGCAAGGATAGTATTTCATTTTTATCCTTTGAGAACGCATTGTATACATATCAGTGTCGGATAGACATCTACAAAGAAGAATAGGAACGATTTTTTGTGTATTGTATGTTGGGAACACTGAACAGAGAAACGTAACATATAACATGATTAATGAAATTTTGGCATGATATGGAAAATGTGTTTTAAATTTTTAGATAATAAAATCATAAATAATCAAATATGTTTTTCCAATACATGGAGAAAATTTTAATAATAATTAAAAACAAAAATTTTCATAATACAATGGTTTATATCCGCGTTAACTTTTACCTTCGGATATATGCCATACTTAGAATTTATTGCATATAAAAGCAGGCCTGATATTCAAAACATTTATCAACGGGTACATTAACAAAAACCGATATCTATTTTAAACTTCTAATAATGTTCATAATAAATTTATCCACCTTAACAGACAAAAAATTGCATATCTAATAACAACAGTAAATATAATTTTCATAATTACACTACGATTTCGCTGGAATCTTTTTTATTTTCTGATAGATACATATTTATTAGATAATGTGATAAGATATTTAAATACTTGCCTGAAATATTTTAAACTAAAGAAATAGCAACTAATTTTAATCAAATTAAAGTTATCCCAGTGGTTTTACTTATACTATCATCTTTAGGAGTCGTAATTTGACGGTTGTTAACAACGCTGCACTTACTGAGAGTTACACTCAGTAATAAATAAAAGGCATAATGATATATTTATTTTCGTAACACGTGCACTTGTTACAAAATATATATATATATATATATATATATATATATATATATATATATATATATATATATATGCTTCACGGGAGGGCGCGATTATTCCCGCATGGGAAGTTAGCAAACCGAGACGTAAGCGAGGGCCGAAGGTCCTTGGAAAAAATCGCTTGTTATTATAATATATATATTATAATTTTTTATCGCTTATTCTACTCGTATTATTCATTTAAACAACAGATAACTGTAATTTAAGGAAAACAATATGAATTAATAAACATGGCTATTAAGAAGTAGATTCGATATTTTTTTACTTAACTGACATTTGATATTTAAGGATAGCCATAAATGATTTGTTTCAGTAACTGTAATCTGGAATACGCCTAACATCATTAAAAATGTGTACCTTTCTCAAAGTCAAATATTCCAAAAATATTTTTGGGAAAAATGATTCAAATAAAAGTGGCAGAAAATGTAGTTAGCCGTAACATCATTAAAAATGTGTACCTTTCTCAAAGTCAAATATTCCAAAAATATTTTTGGGAAAAATGATTCAAATATAAGTGGCAGAAAATGTAGTTAGACGTAATACGGTTTATATCTATATTAAAACTGGGTAATTACTGTGGGAAATTTTCTTATTTGATTTATAAAAGTTTTGTCCATAATATGTATCTCTGTTATGAATTTGAAAAATATTGAATATTCTGTATTGATTTCTATGACGCATGAGACCGAAATTATTAATTTGCATTAAATATGTATTGTAGCGAATACTTTGTTGATTAAGGAGATTTATTAATTATGTATGATTCAACCAACAATGATGAATAATTTGCAGTGCTACATGTATTGACTTTTGAATACCCTTAGAATTTATAATCAATTAGAAAACATACTATATTATTAATCAAAAAGCATTTTGATGTTGACATCCTATTGGGTTGTTGTGTGTTAAATCTCAGCTTGAGCTAATCATTGACCTATAACATACCCCCATGAAATATTTTGTATGGGTATTATAATTTAATAACTGATTATAACTGTCACAACGTAAAAATATGTCATTATTGAGATCTGTTTATGCAGAAATAACACTTTGAAAGGATTGAAGTGTAATTGAAATAAAGTATGAACAACCTAATCATCTGTAGAAATATTCTAATAGAAAATATATTTGTTATTGTCAAACATGAAATAAGCTAATTTATATTATGACAGAAGAATTCTGATGACGCCTGGATTCGAACCAGGGACCTTCCGCATACCGGGCAGAGATGCTAACCGCTACACCACGTCACCTGTGTTCGAAATATGGCATCAACTGAATTTTTCTGTCACAGTGTCTAAGCGTAGCTTCGTTCCGAGAGACTCCTATATAGGCATTGACAACCGGGTTCGTCTACAGTGACACAGTTTTTGATTATGAGGGAATCATACCCAAGCTTAGAGCTAATATTATTAAGTTGTGTGATAATTAAAGGTAATCATACCTGTAGTTTTTGACTAAAGTTAATTTATATTATGACAGAAAAATTCTGATGACGCCTGGATTCGAACCAGGGACCTTCCGCATACCGGGCAGAGATGCAAACCGCTACACCACGTCACCTGTGTTCGAAATATGGCATCAACTGAATTTTTCTGTCACAGTGTCTAAGCGTAGATTCGTTCCGAGAGACTCCTATATAGGCATTGACAACCGGGTTCGTCTACAGTGACACAGTTTTTGATTATGAGGGAATCATACCCAAGCTTAGAGCTAATATTATTAAGTTGTGTGATTATTAAAGGTAATCATACCTGTAGTTTTTGACTAAAGTTAATTTATATTATGACAGAAAAATTCTGATGACGCCTGGATTCGATGCCATATTTCGAACACAGGTGACGTGGTGTAGCGGTTAGCATCTCTGCCCGGTATGCGGAAGGTCCCTGGTTCGAATCCATTCGTCATCAGAATTTTTCTGTCATAATATAAATTAACTTTAGTCAAAAACTACAGGTATGATTACCTTTAATAATCACACAACTTAATAATATTAGCTCCATGAAATAAGCCTTAAATTACCAAAGTCGAATTGAATGTTTGACAGAAATGTAAACTATTCCATACATACATACATAACATCGGGATATATCCTATCAAATATACCAGCCTTTGAAATAATCAGATTCATCAAATAATTAATCTTCGGCAAACATCCTCATCATAACACAACTTGTTCGCTGCAACCAAATTCATGTATCCGTCTATATAAGTTTGTTTATTCCTCATATTTGAAATCCTTTATCATGCAACAAACCTTCAACTCTATCAATTCATTCGCTTCTATTTCATGAATCATATGTTCTACATGCTCAAGGAAGAAAGAGAGCGTCGTCTGCGCTTGATTTGAAAGTAAATTCAGCACAATAAACTATTCCATGTGAGATTTAATTTCTAAACTTGTATTTACTCAAATAATTATCAAAATTAAAGCATTACCTAAAACTTAACGTAGGTGGTAATGATTTTAGCTAGTAAATTAGTTCAAATCCCGGTGTCATCTGAATTCTAATTTCAAATATATTTGTTTAAAATATAGGTATTTTCGACGGTAGAAATACAAATTTATTAATAAAATAGATATCTAGTCAGTCGCTCGCAAATGTTACAAAAAATCAGTCAAGATTTATTACAGAATAACATATTAAAAATATAAAAGTAAATTAATGTGTTCTAATACTACAAGTAAATTTTCTGTTATAAGAGCTGTGGGGATTTGTGCTTTATACATAAATTTATCATTTACTTGAAGGTTGAGAAACTCTCCCAGTATCATATTGCGAACTCAGTGGGTGTCGCATCAACAAAATCCCGAAAATCTCGCGCATAACAACTTTTAATTAACTCTGTTCCTTCTACTCAACGTTAACGATCAGGTAAACGTGTCTTATGTTTGCTACGATTTCATTATATGATGAAGCACAGACATTGTTTCATACTTCTGTTGCCTGATATTAATAATACTAGATTATATATTTATTTTCTCTATTTTACCAATGAAATTTGGTATATATCTTGCTTACTTTCTGGTGTCATGTCTATTTTACAACTTACGATGTAAGCTGTCTTAGAAACATAAAAATAAAATAATTTAATATGAACTATGGAAATGAGAATCCGTGTTAGATTTCCATAATCGATAACTGATTTGAATTCATTACAATTAGTTTTGTACTTCCTTCCATCTTTGATAGACGTAATTTGACAATTAGTAACCGCACTTCAGGCGCATAAATAGATAACTTACTGAGGTATACCGATGTACTAGATCGTAGTACTGGATAAAATAATATATGTATTTTTTATACATATAAATAGAAGAATTCAATCACCATAGCCGGAAAACAATTTTCACCTAATTAAATCTAGAATAACTTTTTTAGGTTATTAAATGAATTAAAAATTTTTACTAAAGGTACTTCTATTTCTAATTTTGACACTGAACCAAAACTGTACTCCTAGTCTTTGAAATACATTCAAAATAAAAATTTTGTATTGCCAGTATCTCACAACAGTACGTACTACATTGGGTCTTATATCTTATTTCTGTAACTGAATGTACATGAGCGTAGGTACTATTTGTGTAAAACATGAGCTTTTGTTTTGTTTGTAATTTTAGGAATAAAATTGTATAAAATTTAACCGTTTTTATATTTTTTCGCATAGATTCTATGTATCCCTTTAATTGACACATGGATGCATTGACCCTGATGTTCCTATAAGTCATTGCTCTTGATCGTAGCCCAATGGATATAATTTGAATCTACCAAACAAGAATTCGCGTTCAAATCTCGTTAATTTCAACTTATACAACTGTGTTTGACTGGTTCAAATTTCATTAAAAACAATCGAATCAACTTTCTGTCGTGTAGATTAGCAAAATAATTTAAATATATTTTTGATTATTTTTTCAACCCCAATTTCGACCAATAAGAGCGTGGCATTTAACATCACGTGGTACAACTAGGTCTAAATTATATCGATAATTTTTCTATAATTTCCCGGCTAGGTTGCTAGGCGATAAACAATCATTTTTCTGACAGTTGTAACCTATGCGCTATTCAGAATCATCAAAAATAATCAGCCGAATACCCCTCGAGCTTGAAAATTAATCGGGTATTTCCCGCTCTCGGGGTATTATAGTTGAATATTTTCTGTTTCTTGGCTAATGAAAAGTTATAAGTTCACTATTTCCAAATAAATTTAAATCAAACTAAATAGTATAATGTCAAGAAAGAGAATTCTCTAGTATTTATTTTTCTGTTAATTACTTAGCAGCCTCGTCTCAGAAACTAGAACAAGCGTTTCTTAATTAACATTTTTCTTCTTAATTTAAATGAAGCTCTGCGAAGAAAATGAAAACTTTTGTGGAACGTTAGATTCACATACCGCCGGGCTTGAGTTCCATTATCTCACGTTATCAGGAGATGTAGCATCGAGAATTAGCAAATAAAACTTCACTACTTATATGCAGTTTCATTAAAGCTTCGTTGCGCTAGTATGCTGGCAGCCATCTTCGTCTTATCGCAAAAAGGCGAAGTGTGATGATTTTTCCAAGGACTACGATAAAATTGCTTGAATCATTGTGATATTTTTTTTAATTATACGTGTAACATTTATGGCCCGTTGCGTCGATTGCACTTGAATTTTAAGAATCACTTAAACGAAAAATATCAGATCGAATGTTTGATAGCAATGTAAAACTATAATAACTTTTTTCTACGATTGCTATGAAAAGTTTACAATTACGCTCTCATTTGTCATCGTAAAGTTGACGTTTTCTGTGCAACAATCGAAAAATATCTCTTTTGCGCGTCTCCAATGGTAACGCGCGAAAAAGATGTTAAATGCGCGCGTTTCCAATGGCAACGCGCGAGAAAGATTTTAAATCATTAGTTACCAGGGATACAAACAAAACAGAAACTTGTCATATTGACAGTTGACAGAAAGAATTTATTTTCAGTACGTATACGTTTTTTAATAATTTCAAGATGCAATCGCAGAAAAAATTATGTGTGTATCACGAGCGTAAAGTGGCTTTGTTACTCGAGCACGGTAATTGCAGCGCGAGCCGAAGGCGGGAGCTGCAATAATGCCAGAGGAACAAAGAATCAATTTACGCTCTTAATACTCAAATAACTATTTATTTATTGATGCAATGTCTTTCATATGAAAATGTGTTTTTTTTTTCTTTTATTTGGTCGCATTAGGCGTATTACATTTGCCATTTGGATCAGATCTAGTTGTTCTGAGCTTTAGTAGATTTAGACAGATCTAATTAGATAAGTTTTATCTGCACGTATAGAAACAGATTACTTTATTTATCTTTTTAACTGATTGAATTATTTTGTTCATTTTTCATTAATTCCACCGTTTTATATGAATGCAAATACGAAAATTACTTAGTTTACTTAACATTATATCTTTGTTTGTTTCAGTAATGCTTTTAAAAAATTATCTTTCTTTACCGTTACCTCACAAAAATTGTCCACTTTACAAAGCGGTGAGTAAAAATTAATCTCAATAGTTGATAGGTACACTAATAGTAGAATAGTAGCATACATACTTTTATTTTTTTATCTTAAATGTAATGAAAAGTTTTTGAGAAAATAAAGCTGTAATATAAAGCGGCACTTATAAACAAATTAGAAAATAAAACTTGGAAACTTATATGCAGTTTCATTAAAACTCCGTTACTCGAAGCTATCTGCTACAAAATAGTCGAAAAAGTATCCGCGAAAGCTTTCCGCGATTAAACAATTAAGATAAAGCTCGCGTTTGAATCGCAGTAGTAGCAAAAAGCCCCGTCAGCCGCGACTCGATCTCCAATGTCGGCGACCGAGGCCTCGCTTGCCGATATCGCTCCGAATTAGCCGGCCGCGCATTTATCACTGTAACGGTTGACAATGGCGGGATGGCGTGGTTTGGTTTGGTTGGCGTTGGCGTCTCTTTAGCGACGCCTGCCGCCCGGAAGAAATTCGCTAAAGCCTATTTTAGTGTTTGGCGCTTAAAGCTCGGCTTTGTTGATTCACTCTGAGAGATTAGGTTGTATTTTAACGTTGGGGTTGGTAAATGACTGCTTGAATAAGTTTGATTTAGATCTGTGCACTAGTAGAGTAGATGTATATTTTAATGCTCATATTTTTAAATATGTTGCCAATGTAATTAATAAAAATATATCATCACGCCTGGCCTGGCCATGGCAATCTGCCGTAATTGATCTCAATAAGTGATATATTTCTACGTAAAGTGCTGTTACCAGTCGTCAAATGACGGTCCACAAAGATGTTAGTAGATTGAGATCCACATAAATAGTTTTAATGTTGTGAAAACTGTTTGTTGGTTGTGGGAATCAAACCCGGGTTCTCAAAACCACAGACCGACTTGATACTACTGAGTTACTTACCCCATATTTAAATATCATAAATGTAATCATCCAGTATGTCAAGATTTGTAATTTTAAAGTTGACATAGAATGCGTGTAAGATTTTAAAATTGTATACACTGTGTCCAAATGGAAGACAATTGTGGCACCGAATTTGTCATTTACATTTCCAATATGTCTCAAGCTTACTACACCCTTTATTTCTCTTAGTTGAGTTATCATGATTTAAAAAATTACATTACCACGTTTGATTTGACATGGCATATATATATATATATATATATATATATATACTTCCGGGCATCTTAGTACACAATATTTTATTATTAGTTTTGCAGGCTGTATTAGCCTCAAATCTCGATAATATCAACTTACAAACCTAAAATACAATTGTATCTAAATAGTTCAAAATCCACTATAAACTGAAAGAATCTACTTTAATTGAAATTAAAATACTATATTGTAAAATAATAAATACATATTTTTTCCTAATTTGCGTTCACAACCGATCCAATATTTTACTGAAAACAATTTCATAATAGAGGCTATTTTTGGTAACTTTTATAAGCTGCACATTAAATATTTCAAAATGATAACTTCAACTATTTAAAAATGTTCTATTATAACAATTTGAAAATATTTTTAACATCAGACAATTATTTATTACACACACTAAATATAATTTTCAAGTGATTTCCTCAACTATTTAAAAATGTTTTTTTATAAGAATTTGAAAATGTTTCCAACATCAGAAAATTATTTAATATTTTTAAGAAACCCCATCAAAAAAGACAATTTTAAAATTGATATTACAATTGATAAGCTAGAATCGAAAAAATGTAAATATTAATATTAATGTTTTGAGTGTTTACCTGCAATTGTGTGGAGTTCACCTTCAAAAACAAGCGCAGGAAGATGCTCCCTTCCTCGCGTTTGGTTCATTTTCTGTTTTTAATTCACAGTGTGTAACTGCAATTGTGTTAAATGTATTTTTAAACAAGCGCAGGCGATACTGCCTTCATTTCTTATAGTTTCGTTGTTAGAGAAGTGGGTGTAAGTGAAGATTTACGAAACTGGTGTACAGGAGCGAATGGATGAATGTTTGTTGCGTGTTGATGGATTTTGGTTGTGAGAAAAGAAAGAGTTTGTATGGAGGAAGTGTTAATGTGGTCAAATCGAGTATCGTGTGTCAGGATGAGAATGTTGACGGGTTCGTGCTACCCCATTTAATGGGATATAGCGTGATGTTATGTATGTATTAACAGCTTTCTTTTTAGATATTGTAGTACTACATAATTTGCACAAAAATTATTATTTATACACATGTGAGGTAACAAAGTGGTCTACAAAAAATTACCATGAATAACAAATTTATTTCATGTATATTCTTCTTAATTTACAGTTAAAAACATTAAACTTTAATCGGCAGTGTTAGCACATATCAAAATTCCTAGATCGTGGTTCGATATTTTTGCAACTGAAATTGCAAAATTAGATGATATCAATGACGCAAAGTAAAAACAAAATAGTTTATTTTGCTCACTTTATACGATCTAAATCTTTTCACTCTCGTTTCTTTGGAGCAAAAAACTGGTACGAGTATACATAATTAGTCTTATAAAACTCGTGCAATAAATTTTAAATTTAATCTTTTAGTTTTTCAATTTCAATAATTATTTTATAGAAAACATAAGTTATAAAATATCTATCTATTGTCTACTTCCAATTTCCTTTAAAATACTGTCACAAATTTTGTAAGAGTAACTTTGAAAGAAAATCTTTCACGAAGAAATAAAATAAATATTAACATAATATCTCGCATGTCAAACAAACAAGAATCGGTTCATTATACGACCCTTCGGGAACAAAAGTCGAAGTCACCTTGTTGCGAAAAAATCGCTCCATGGGTACCAACACCGGCTCCCGGCTCGCAATTTCCCCTAAACACATTATAACTTTGTGTGTATTTCGCTGAATATAAAATAACGGAGTTTTGAAGATTGAACCCGCGTGGCGGCGCTGCAAGCGGAGAGAATCCCATTCGCTTCTCCAAAATAAATTTCCTTTCCAAACATTTACTGCGATTGTAGGAAAGTTATCAGGTTTCCGAAAACTTAATTCAACATGTCACGCCAATCGTTACTCAATTTTAGGAGAAATTTGTTTGTTGCGACAAAGTAAATAAGAATCGGGCTCTCTGAGAAAAATTACGAAGAGCGAACATCAAATCATCGCCGAAATGTGTAGGGAAATATCGAAGTAAAACATCAGAAATGTTTGATAGCGAGAAAGATATTTACATTCTGCTACATTCTATAGAAATATTTTATGTATTATCATTGAATATATAAACTCTCAGTGTTTATATATTCAATCGTATTATTTATTTCAATTTACATACATACAACATCACGCTATGTCCCATCAAATGGAATAGCACTAACCACTGAATCATTTACTAATCATTTTTTCATAAGATTGATTCTGCAATTATTCTTCGCCAAATATTCTTATCCTGGTATCATTTTAGTTTCATCCACACTCATAAGTTCTTTCATATAAGATCAACTTATCTTTCGTTCATGCAAGAATCATTGAATTATATTTTTATATTTATTCCTAGCTTATCTTTCATCCTCAATTTCACACACATACATCTGTTTCACATATGGTTTAAATGTCCAAATTATTTCAAATGACACACTCCCAAAATCTGTATAATATGCGGCTTTTTTGGACGTTTTTATGCGACCCACTAATTTAATACTGTAAATTAATCTAAATAATATCTAGCGCAAACACACAGGTTGCGAGCGCTGTTTATTTAAATGGATCAAAATATTGACAACATATTATTTACATCAAATTTCGAATTATATACAATCGTTTGTCGAAGGTCTGACCCATATCCTGCTGTCTTTATACGATCAGCAACTGAAATTTTAAAGTCTAAATGGAATCAATGACAGAAAGTAAAAACAAAGTAGCATATTTTGCTCATTTTATATGACCTATTTTCATACTCATTTCTTTGGAGCAAATAACTAGTACGGGTATATATTGTCTTGTAAAACTTGTAAAATAATACCTTGTGTCAATATGTTGCTTTTTAGATGTTTTTATGCGACCCACTAATTTAATACTGAAAATTAATCCAAATAATGTCTAGCGCAAACACATAGGTTGCAAGTGCTATTTATTTAAATGGATCAAAATGTTTATAACATATTATCGTATTTACATCAGATTTTGAATTATGTACAATCGTTCGTCGAAGGTCTGACTCCTACCCTGCTGTCTTAATGCAATCAGCCATTACTACAAATAGACTCTAGTCTTCATAGTACGAATTTTTAATATTTTATTTTACTTTATTTTCTAACTTATATCTTTAAAAAATCTAAATTTAACTTTATATATTATCTTTCGGCTTGTTTAATAATAATAATAAAAAAGGCACTTCAGGTAACATTTCATAAACATGTCAAAAAACTAAATATTAATTGGTTATTTATATATCAAAAGTTGAAACTAGCTGTTTGTGGACCAAAGTTTGAGAGTGTAGCACGAGCAAAGCGCGGGATGATAGTATGTAAAGATATTTTCAACCAGATGTGTACACAACAAATTTTCTAGTAATTAAGATTAATAGATTTATTATTGTAATTAATAAATATTTTTTAATATACGTAACTAGGAAAACAATATAAACAAAACATAATGTAAAAATATTTTGACATTTGTGGTCTGTTAAATACAGTGAGTTAGAATAAGATATAATATGGAGTGGCTGATATTATATTTATATGAAATCTTTCAAAATTATGCAATTCGCCAGTCTTCTGTATTAGTTTCTCTGTTTATTGTACATATTTTCTTTTTAAACAAATAGTGATCCCATAATTAGAGTGAAATACTAATCCCACAGATAAATGGCAACATAACAGCAATCGTCACTGCAATATTCTACTTTACAAACCGTTGCTAATAAAAATGCTCAGATTTTCTTATATTTTCTCAATAATTTCCTTAAAGGTTATACCCAGGATTGAAGATAAATAATATATAACGGTGCGACTCTTTATGATTCTGTAAAACTTGCAATTACATAGCTCTTTTACTTGAAATGCTACACGTTTCTGTCAACAATATCCATCGCAATATTACACTATTTATACTTTAACTTAATCCGAATATGAAACCGTTTTGTACTTTTAATACTTTATTGTCCAACAAGCGTGGCATGGTATCTACACGACTATTAATTTATATTTAATAATAAATTTATCCCAATACTCCAAAATGACAATCCTAAATTAGTATCCTAGTAACGAACCTAGTAACCTGTGAGATATGACATTTATATCTCAAGTTGCCTATTGCAACCGTGAGATATAAAATAGTAAATTATTTAATGAAAATATAATGTAAATCATTATATACAAGTTATATATTTATCTATAACTATTTAAGTACACAGTCCAAAAATAGTAAAACATAACCTTATATTATATTATACCTGTCATGTATCAACAAACGACAAAAATCGTGCTTGAAACATAAACATAAAAATAATCGATTGTTATTGGTTGGGAATAAGCCGTTGAATATGAACTTTCATATTATACTAATGTAATATGAGCAGATTTATGTATGTTAAATACATAATGAAGGTATTATTTAATAGTTGTTTATATATTTGTATATAAACGGCAAGTATACAATGAGCAGATATCGAAGTGGTCGTGGCTTTTATTTAAGTTAATAATTACTAGGTCATACTGATTTGAGTACCTCTAAAAAGTTGCTTTCCTCTTTGAAATTTATGAATGTAGTTATTCTTTTGTCGATCTCGTCTGTATTTAATAATACGGCAGTTCGCTTAAACTTGAAAATGTTACTTGAAATTTGTTTCTTAACTCTTCATGAAGGAGCAAAGTTGAAAGTTGGAGCAAAGACATAGAAGAGCTAACCTAATAATGAGCGAATCTTGCCTCAGATTAGCGTATGCGCTGTTCACAAAATACGAATTATTATTACATCATTAGCTGCATGATATCGACAAAAATATTTACTGGCGATATATGATAACATTTATGGATATTAAATATGTTTTCATTTTAAATTAATAATTAAGTATCGTTAATATTTGAATTATAGTGCAAAATTCGCTCGTATACACATATTAAAATCAGAGTTTTATGTCGAGCTAACATATTATTGTTTATTAATAACTTAGATAGAAGGTATATTTTGTAGTATATAATATCCTAGATATTCTACGGAGTTAGATGCCTAGATACCGCATTCATATACTCAAATTTGTAAATAGTTTCTGATCCCTTATTTACAAAATGAGACAGAAAATATTGTATGCATCAGAAAGAATTTTATTATGGTTTTCGAGTAATTTACAAATCCTCGGACCAGAGGCCCTCTGACTTGAATGTTGTCGTCCTGGAATGGGCATAAACATCCTCAGAATACATTTCATACATAAATAACTATTTCACCCTTTGTCAAGTAAAAAAAAAATTGTGTTCGAAGTAAGCAATTAGATATTACTTTAATGTATTTTTTAACTGCGCATGCTTAAGATTATTATTTGTGATTATTTAATTGTGCTACTTGAACAGTAACACAATATTTTGAATCCATATCAGACATATTTTACTGAATATTTATTTATTTACTACTCAGTTTATTGATACTGTCAAATTCACTGTTCAAAAACATTTACATTGTGACTATTTGACTCGCATACTCGTGAATTCATTACGATATACAGGGTGAGTCTGGGAAGACGCCCCCCCCTTTAACTTTTTTATTATGAGTAATAGAAAAAAATGGTTCATATGAAAGTTTTATTATTTTAAATATACTATTTGATGGCAGATGTAGATATTTTTTATAAAGTCAGGTTTACAAGATACGACTATCAACTTTTATTTTTTAAATAGCAACCTATAATTATTTTACTAATATAAAAACCGCCATTTTTTTCTCTTTTCAACGGTGTATTAGTTTTTATTAATGTATCTGAAAAAATTCGAGAAAAATAAGAAAATTGAGAAATACTAGAAATAATTTTTATACAAATATTATAGGTGGCTATGTGAAAATAAACAAAATGTAACAGTGTTAAATTAATGTCAAAAAAGTATACATTTGCTGGTTACTTTATTCAACTTATTTTGCAAACAATAAAAAAAACGTTTTCAAATGTTTACGAAAGAAGAATTAATAGATATGATTCTAATAATTGGTGAATCGACTGGAATCATGAGAAGGGCAAAAAGAATTTACCGGGAGCGGTTTCCTAGACGTCGGCAATCAAGTTTAAGATCACTGAGGAGGATTTTTACCCGATTTCGAGAAACAGGTTCACATAGCCACCTTTGTATAAAAATTATTTCTAGTATTTCTCAATTTTCTTATTTTTCTCGAATTTTTTTAGATACATTAATAAAAACTAATACACCGTTGAAAAGAGAAAAAAATGGCGGTTTTTATTTTAGTAAAATAATTATAGGTTGCTATTTAAAAAATAAAAGTTGATAGTCGTATCTTGTAAACCTGACTTTATAAAAAATATCTACATCTGCCATCAAATAGTATATTTAAAATAATAAAACTTTCATATGAACCATTTTTTTCTATTACTCATAATAAAAAAGTTAAAGGGGGGGGGGCGTCTTCCCAGACTCACCCTGTATATATTTATGTTTACAGAAACATTTCGTTTACAAATAATTTTTAAAAAGCTTGAGTAAACGACAAATTTTAATACAATTTAATTCATAAAAGTATTTCCAGTTTCCAACTAATTGTTGTACTCGTATATGTTAGAATAACGGACTATTTATCATTCACGGATTTTGCATTGCTTGAACGCTAAAATCCAACTGTGCATGATTCTAATAGATGTGGATTGCTGCTCGAACAAAACTATACTTTTCTCATTCTAAATATATATTTTCGAAATATGTGGTAGTAAATATGAATACAGATTTTTAGAATTTCAGTCAAATTTTTATTTTTTATTTTGTAGACATTTCAGCTTTCAGGATACTATATATGTATAAATAATAAATTAACTATGTATAATAAATATTAATTTGAAAATATAAAATATAACATTTATTTATACATTATTTTGAAAAAGATTAATAATGAAAATTTGTTAAATTATAAATAAAGAAAAATCTTTTTCAAATAAAAATGTAGTTTTTTTGTATAATAATTTAAATCAGTTATTTAAAAATGAAGTAAGATTTACCTAGAAAAAAATAAAGAAATAAAATAAATTTTTAAGGACAATAGCATGATCTAAGAATATGAATTATTTCATTTATTTACTTTTTTTTATTATATTTGAAGAATTCTAAAATGTGAGCGTACATAGAATATTAATCTTGAATATCTGATCAATTATTAATAATATTTCTATCATTTTGAATATACAACATTTCCAAAAATAAACGTTTTAAAAAAAAAATTCTGTATCAAGAATTTAACATTTTCAAAATAAAAATATGACCATATACATTTAATCTTAACAATAGAATATTGTGGTAAAGCACAATTACTATTATTATTAAGAGAATTTTTTATAGAATTTCAATGATGTTCTAGCATTCTAGTTTTAACATAGCGTCTTGTTTGGTCAGTATAACAACTTGAACATTCGCTACATGTTACTTTATATGTTACGTTTAATCATCTTATTTTAGTTTTTAAATAACTGTTTTTAATGATTGTATACAATTTATTTTTTGACATTTTCTTTAAAAATGTAGTTATTTATCATCATTAATCTTTTTCATGTTTTTTTTTAAAGGAATGTTATATTTTGCTAACTTTTATTTATAAGTATTTTGTATTTATTATTGTTACTGTGTTGTTAAGTGTCGGCCGAAACGTCGACAGAATAAAAAAAAGGTGAAATCCAAAAAATATGTTTTTATATTTACTTAATAATAACAATCGAACTAAAATTTATATCCTTCTATATGTGATAGGTTTCATAGTGGTATCGAATCAGACTGCGGATTTGGGAACCCGGGTTCGATTCTCACAATCGACAAACAATTTTTATCACATTAAAATTACCCCTATGGCGCTCCCTTCACTATCATCTTTGGGACCGTGATTTGACGGCTTGTAATCGGACTTTACGCGCATACATAAATCACTTATCGAGATCTGCTACGCCGAAGTTCTACATCCAGTAATGCGTAAAAGGCGTAATAATACATATTTCTTCTAGTTGTTTACCTACGAAATGATGTAGTTCACGTATAAATTAGTTATTTGAATTTAATGTAAAAATAAAGGATATAAATAGATTCCTGAATATATTTCCCGCATCATTGAAATGAACCATTGTTTCCTCGTCACAAAAAATTATTTTGTAATCAAATTAAAAGCAAAGCGGATGTAATTCCACAAAAACAAATGAGCGAGGAGCTTATTTTCTTCTCTCGGAGCAAAATGCCGTCTTATTTATTAATATCTTCCTGTGGGGCCGTCATCGGAGGCAGTTACATTACATCCCGATCCGAGACATGAAACGAGACCAGCCCCAACCAGCTCAATCTAATGCCTGGAACAAATATCTAATAAACAGTTATGGTCCCATAAATACAGTTTTTGTCAGATTTGAAACTCTGCTTCGATTGCTGGTTCGTCGTGCAGGATAAAGATTCAAAGAATCGAAAAAGTGGAATAATGACTTACATAGGCGGAGTCATTTATCTTTTCAAAATACTGAAGTTATATCTCGTACATACAGAAAATTACTCTATTACATTCACTGAACATTTATTCATTAGATGCATCATGTAATTAATCTTAGTTAAATTTATATTTTTGAAACACCACTTTTACTTCATCCGCATTCATAATTCCTTCTATACAAGCTCGTTATTGTTCCCACTCGGAAACATTCAATAATATTCATTAATTTTTTCATAGATGGTAACAATGACTGGTAGCACAAGCTGTGTTTTTGGGAGTTCTAAGAGCACGATTTTAACATGTTAGAGATAGCTAAGACACCCAAATACACTGTTCTTAAAACACGCAAAAACAGAGCTTGTGCTACCAGCCATTATCACTAACATATTTCGTCTCATTTTTACTATTTTTATTATTTAAATTCTTAAACTTACAAATTACAGTACTTACGTTGTAACTCAGTTGTATCGAGTCGACCTGTGGATTTGAGAACCCGGGTTTGATTCCCATAGCCGACAAACAATTAAACTACCCCTGTGGTTCCCCCTTCATTAACATCTTTGGAGGCCGTGATTAGACGCCTAGTTACCACTTATCGCGCGATGAAATATATCACTTACCGAGATCTGCTACACCCAGTTGTGGGTAAAAGGCGTGATGATATAATTATTTATTTTATTTACATTGTAATTATACAGTTTCACACCCGTTTCATAAGTGAAAGTTCGCAAGTTTAAATTTCACTGACTTAAGCAATATTAGAATTGCGTTCAATTTATTGAAGTAGTATTATGGCTAGGGCTGGATCCAGGTTTTGATAGGCCTAGGGATACAGATCTTATTGAGGCCCAAATTATATTTGTATTTTCAAAATTACTATCTATTATTGTCTATTGACATATTAATCATAGATCACTCTATGGCAACACATCGAACTGTGAATTTGAGAACCTGAGTTCGATTTCCCCAAATGATAAACTTTTCATTTGCATTCATATTACGGCTGATAAATGCACTTCATGCACAAAATGTAACAGCGGAATACCACAATCAGATACAGATAAAAGACGTGATGATATATTTGTTTTATTTTAATATATATTTAGCTAAATAATGTACAGTTTAAGTTTGTTAGGTGTATATTTTCTGGGCTCGTGATTTTATATCTAAAAGTGCGAGCGAAATGAGCTTTACAAAAAATGCTTTCCACTGATCTATTTTTTCTTTCTTTTGTCAACTACTTTTCTACTTTAATTGATCAATAGTACCTACGGATCATTTATAGCAAATACTAAATTATATTATTTAATACTGTGTAGATGATAAATTAAATTTTGACTCAGACCATAAGTTCTATTAGTTCTTATGTAAATACGCCCTTAATTATAAACTGTTAGTTGCATATTTTGTAATTGGGATTAATTTTTTGTTATTAATGCTATTAAAAATTTAGACAAATTTAAGTATTTAAAGCGAATTGCTGGTATCAGATATAAAATGACGGTAGACTATAATCTGAGGCAAAGTTTTAAAAATAATGATATAGTTTTAGACTCGCGGCAGACTGAGACTGAATTGGGACTTTTAGATGGAGTACGGTAGTGATGTCAAACAGGCGACTCTGAATATCTTGTAACCCAAAACATTTCGAGGACAAATACATGAAACTAATAAACTAATAAATAGTTATATTTGAAATAAGAGTTAAAAGTGGTATTATATGAGTGAGTGAAGAACTTTACGAATCGAGGCGAAGCCGAGCGAAGCAACTCCTCGAACGAAATCACTTTTAACACGTATATTATATAATATTTTTCTACAAACATTGTTTTACATTTTAATTTAACAAATAATTTATTTACTTATTTTTGATACTTTAATAACAAAAGTTAATTTATAGCAATGCAATGTGATGAAACATGTAATCTATGATGTCATTCAAAATTGATATCAGTTACGTAAACATTTTTGACAAGTGTACGGGACATTGTATTGTATATTTATACTAATTGTGTATTATATAACGCAAGAAATTGAAGAAGCTGCTTCAAGAGCTATTTTAGAGTTATTTCCATCAAAATCGAAATAGCAATATGGACTAGCATATTTATTAAATAGTGCAACGAGAAAAATATTAGTGGTTTATACTCTAAAAATGTACACATGGCGTAACTATAACAAATTGTATTAATTGTACTATACATGTATAATAATAAATACATTTCAATAAATAAATAAAATATGTTTGGCCACATTTTTAAATCGAGTCTTAAAAGTATATTATTTTTAATACCAGAACTCTAAAATGTAATTTTTAATTTGCTAAGCAACCATTAAAAGCATCCTTTTGAGTTGTCCATCATTATTAGGTAGATTTATAATATAAACTTTCGAGGTACTGCTTCATTGTAGTTTTATCGCTACAACACTTAATACCATAATTATCACATATTTTTGTAAATTAAAAACGGAATTCAAATTTGAAATACAAATAATTATTTGCGCTCTATTCACTCCTTCACTTTCCTTTGATTCTAATTTGTGCAGTACTTTTTACACGAAAAATTTTTTACGCCCCACTTGAGATACACTTTTTTAATAGATGGTCCAATTGAGTTTGATACCTCCCCGGTCTACGACCATCACCTAACATTCGCAATCCGCGCTTTATTATTTCACTACCAAAAAGGTAAATAATTGACATAATTGCAAGGGTTATATAATTTTTTATTTAGAATTCAATCTGAACCACTACAATAAGTTGTCAGCCGAACCCAAAATCACTCGTGTACAGTTTTCAAATAATAAAATAGATTTGAAATTGTTAATACTCTCTTTATTATATGAAATATATAACCATTTAGCCACAACTGTCTAATTTATGTAACAATTATATGAAATGAGATTGAGATTGTTAGAGTAACAGTTTCTTGAAGAAATTCATTATTTAGTAAGTACTGATTAATAAAAGACTTCTAAAAACAGATTCATGTTAGAAAGTTTATGTTTTGATAGCACACAAGACAACGACATGATATTTTCATGTATGTTTGTTTTTTGTAAAAGTGCCCTTTTGTCCCAGCGGAATCGGCGTCAATGGTGTTCTCCGCGTCGCGACGTATAACAACTCGCTCGTTACCATTCTAGCGCTCGAGGCTCAAGGTTCCACTGAACGCAACTTTAATCTCATAAATTGACGGTTTAATGAAATGGAAAGCAAAAAAGTTTGCAAAAATTTTGTACATTATATACGACAATTCTTAAAAAAAGTAAGAATCATCTGAAACATTCTGCCTCCCACTGAAATTTCATATGATATTGGAATTTTATGTCGCATTTTTTGCTGCGAAACTGGGACTCCCAGTCTTTCAATATATCATAATTTATTGTTTCTAAATCCAACATGATTCAAATAAATCGAAGTTTGATTTGTTTTTTGCTGCAGTATAGCCAATAATGATTTTAAATTGCATTCCAAACAAACAAAAAATACTGAAATCGGTATTAATATGTATTGGAAATGTCATTAATTTAGATCAAAGTAAATGCGCTTGATTTTTATATCTAATTGGGATATTAACAATAATAATAAATTAAAATATTCGCAACGCATAGATATTCAATTGGTAATCCGTAACTAAATATATATATATATATATATATATATTGAATTAATTATGTTGATATATCTAAAGATAACCAATAGGAATTGAATCCTTTGTAACTTTGATCAAATGGATATTGCCTTTTATTCGTAGATACATTATGTAAAAGATTAATAAACATCTATAAGAAAACTTCTAAAAGATATTGAATGTTAAGAAACGGTATAATACATAATTTAATATTTTGTTCATACCTGCTTTAAAAACAATATAAGTGAATATGAATGACAGTTTATGTAATGAAATTTGTCAACATTTTGCTGTTTTCTCTTCTACAATTTTACTCATTATCATTGGTCAAATATGACCTGCGTTGTAGAAATTTAGACAAATACACTTTAATTTAATGGGGTAGGTGGCTTACTGGTATCAAGTTGATCTGGAGAACCCTGGTTCGATCCCAACAGCCGACAAACAATTTTCACACCAAATTAAATCTACCCTTGTGGCTCCTCTACACTAACATCTTTGGGAGCCGTTATTTAACGGCTGGTAACCGCACTTCACGCAAATAATTATACCACTTACCGGGATCTGCTACAGCAGAGTGCCACACCCAGTAATGGATAAAAGGCGTGATGATATATTTATATATATTTACACTTTAATTCATATATTTTCTGGAGCTCACTTCCCAGCGTCGCGTTGTAAAAAAGATAAGTTTATAGAAGCGTTCTTTTATTTTCTAATGATATGTTCTATAAAAATATTTACTGAACAATTATTTATTCTGAATTTTACCTCCGCCAAATATTTTTATCTCGATATCTTTTGTTAGTGTAGCTGCGAAATTCGAGACAAGACCAGAGTTGAGTCACGAGAGCAAACTCGAGACCGAAATGAATATTGCAAAAGTAATACTATTTTCAATTATACTATTATTTAACTGTTTTTGTTACTAATAAGATAAATATAAAAACTAAATTAGATTAATATCAAATTTTATAAAATAATAAAAAATAAGTTCAGATAATAAAATATTGATCATACAATAAAATTTAAATTAAAAATTAATATAAATGATGCTATATTATTTAAAATATTTTGCCAATAGCTAATGTGAATTTGATTAATTAAAATGTCCATTATTGAGGGTTTAATATATTTTCTCAATAAAAACAATACTATATTGTAAATGTTATATTAAAAAACTTAATTTAGGAGATCGGGTACCGAATCGGGCTGTGAATTTGAGAACTCGGGTTGGATCCTTATAGCCGATAAACAATTTTCACCACATTAAAAGTATCCCTGTGGTCTCCCTTCCCTTAACATCTTTTGATGCCTTGATTTGACGGCTGCTAACTACACTTTACACGAGCATAAATATACCACTTACCGAGATCTGCTACGATGGAGTTATTTCAAATTGACAAAAAAATATTTTAATGTTAACCTAATTTTATTTATAAGGGGCCATTCCATAATAAATCACGCGTTTTTTATTAGTTTTTGCGCCCCTTCCCCTCATGTCACACTGTCACACATCATTGACCCTCCTTCGTGACATGAAACAAAATTCAAAGCACACACTGTTGCAAAAGTCATATTTTTATTTCGAATGGAGCTTAAACAGTCATGACTTATCAAAATGCACATGAATTGCCATAAACAACATATGTAATGACAAAACTTGCCATATTGTTTTCGCAGCGAAAAATTTTAATACAATTTACATGACGTAACCTTCCATCCCCTATGTCACATGTCATCACACTTCCTAGCTCTCTCCCCCAAATTGCATGACTTATTATGTGAATGATCTCTAAGTAATTCTTCCTATAACGGTAAAATGTTCCTCTACTAATCTGTATTATATTCTCAAATATCAATAAGTAAACCTACTTTCAATATCAAACACATTACCAAACCCCTTCAATAAAATCGCGTTAAACCCTAATAAAGAAGTATTCCGCCAACTCTGCACCACTGTGTTTACTTTTTGCTTGCTGACCGGTAGTTCCACAAACATCCGCTATCCACTGCGCTGCTGTAGTACTCGCTAGCCTACAGGAACCGCAAGTCTAATAAACGACAATTGGTTTCGGTGCACGCCGCTTCGCGCCGCTAGCGATGCACCATGTCATAAAACAACTGACTGTTGGCTGCGCTTTGCTGTGATTCGTGATTCACTCGCACGTTCTGTTTAAATTATGCACTTGCTAGGTTCCAGGAGTAATAAGTTTTGTTTATGTTATGCGATGGTAATTTATTCCGAGGGGGTGAGAGGTGGATGGTCTAATGCTTGTTTGTAATGAAAAATATAATATCGGTTGCTCCGGGAATTTTACTTACTTCTTGAAAACTATATTTTCGTATGAAATTATTAGATAGGTACTTTTTTCAAGTTTAAACTATTTTGTTCAAAATGGTAAAACAAAATCTTTAGTCTTAATTTTTTAAATGACAAAACAAACAGTCGTAGTCCAGTGGATACATCTTTTACTTCACAAGCTATAGTTTTAAAAAGACCGCATTGTATGGATATGCAGGTTGTTAACCGCACAAAGGCGTTAAGTAATGAAGGAGCTAGTCGAACAAAAATTTTATCATAAAATATTTATCTTATAATATTCATAATAAATGCTTTTATTTGGCAAATATTCAGGATAAGCTATCTTATCTTTTGAATGCAAAAATTATAATTATAAAATATCAGAAATAAATTATAAAAATAAATATTACATACTGATTATTATTTATTACAGTTTTTTATATATAATTATTAGTGAAAACGACAGACTTGAGTTTTAAGATGAATGAGCGATTTGATTAAGTAGAGTTGGAAAGATGTAATTGAAAGTACGTGTAAATAGAGCAGGGTTGTCGTCAGAAACATTGTTCTACTTCTTCCTATGGCACTATATTTCTTGAGGATCTGTGCCTGCCGGACACACCGGGCCGCAGTTTTTACGCTGCCGTACTACCGGTTTCCTTAGTTAAATACTACATTATAGCGCCCTAGTGTGGTAAATACATATAACTGTATTTATATATTTAACGGTTCGGGTAACGTCTCAGTATGTTAAGAGATGTGCATTAACACGTTCAGCCACCGCGCCTGTTATTTAGAAATATGGTATTTCATATTATTTCTAAGGTAGCATAGATGCTGTTGAGTTAGAAAAAGTACTAAATTAATTACACAAACTGAAGCAGGGATGAATTTACTCGTATTTCACTTTTGTTCCTAGTTCAACAATACCTATTGCTCAAGCAACAGCATCTAGATTTGTTTTCAAGATCTTTGGGGGCGTGATTTAACAATTGGTAACCGCACTTCACGAGGAGAAATATATTACTTATCGAAATCTACTTACGGCAGAGTGCCACATCCAGTAATGTGTAAAAGGCGTGATGTTATATTTATTTAATTATAATATAAATAGTACATTAATTGATAAATACTTTTTCATACAATGATATCCCCACATTGTTTTAACAGTATTTTAAATTACTTGTGAGTTTCTAATTTTTTTACTTGTACTATATTGTAAAGTATTATACATATTTAGTCCATTATTAATAATAGTACATCTTGAGTACTGATTCGTATTAGATATATGAAAACACTTAGTTTGTCTTGCCTCGCATGAATGGTATCTCTTTCACAAAATATTTTTTTTTTACAAATATTCTGCCAAGACTCCTTTTGTTATTTTCTAAATGAATTTGTTACAATGGCTATACGCTATATAAACATAACAATTATACTAAACATACATGTACGTATCTTCAGTAGGGGGGTACTCCGATCAAACTATAAATAGATACGCCGCGGTCCTGGTTCTAAATAACTTTACCTTCTATCTATAAAGTGTACCTGCATCCGACTATTCGAAATCAACTATAAGATGGTACTGTCATTAAAATTTCCGCGGAAAAGGAAGAAGCATAACGTTGGATAATATTGAGGTTCAAGGAAAGAACGTGCACATGGAGAGATTGGCAGAGGTCAAGAAGAAATGGACACGAAGGACTGGATATGCCACAAGGCAGAAATGCAGATGATGAAAGTTACAAATAAATAAAATACAATTACGTCGCAACAATTTTTCTCCAGTGACAAAGGTTGACACAACTGTATAGTAGTAGAGCTGACAAACTAACAACGTTTTAATATTCAAGTCATATTATGTTTTTACTCACTGCTTCATGCAAAAAAAAACAAATCTTTGTACAAACTTCTAAAAGATAGATTTATTAAAGATATGAACCAAATAATGACAACCGTGAATTCTCTGCTCCGAAAATTATACTAAATTAATCAACCCTAACTGATCCTGATCTAATCTGCCACAACGATTGCATGCCTCCGGCGTTTGCTTACCTAATTTTATCTTGAAGTATACACGTAACCGCCATGTTTTGCTTTGCATCTTTACTATATTAACTCTTTTAGGAATTCGAACGAGGTTATGATTGGACAGAGCAGTACATGAAAAAAATAATACATTGTTGATATATGATTACTGTATGATATTTGTATTTCATTTTACAGGTATTATTCGAACATATTACTGCATTTATCAAGAATAATGCCAATAGAGAGTGTACCATAGGGTTATTGGCGATAATAGATCTAGAAGTAAAATTTTAAAATTATCTACATATCAATCTAATTAATTAATTAATATAAACCGGTAACCAATATACTACTACTAAAAATTACGAACGCTAACCGTAATTTTAACCGTTTTTTTTAAGTTACAAAAACAATAACATTTAACCAAAGAAATATTAAACCGGTTTTAATGAAGATAATCTTAAGTTTTAGATAATTTAGATCAGAAAAAAAATTAAATATGTGTTATTTCTTCGTTATCTTTTTGTTTTATCAGTTGCACCAACTCAAGTTAGTGAAGAGATATGGTTTTCAGGTCTTTGAAATATTTTATTTAATTTCAAAACTTCATTTAATGAATATGTTCTAGGGAATATAATTATTATATTTTTATTTTGCCTAATGTATTATTTTTACTTACATCAATATAAGACAAAGAGATACTTTTTGTTTTGTTAAAAAATATTATATTTATAGATACATAATAAAAATGCATAAATTGAATTGTACACTTTTATTTATCATAATATTTTAGTTATTAAAAATGGCTTTAAATAGATAAAATTTAAAACGATAAATTAACCGGGCACCTATTTTTTTAAAACTGGTTTTTGAACCAAAACTATTATTATTATAACATTCTTAATATCGGTTAACACAGTGTTTTCTTTAGTTATATGCCCTGCTTATAATTATTAAGAATGAAAAGTAGATTATATTATTCTAAAATTATCTTCAATCTTCATTTTGATTTACATTTATCATCACCCTAAAATTTGTGTTGCAGAGGCAGGCGAAATTGCAGCTATCTATTACTATCTATCAGATATAAATCAAATAATAATTTAGCTACAACTACATCAATTTACGCACAGTTTAATTAGCAAGTTTCACGAAGTCAGCATAAAGCCAATTGTGCAATTAGTACAAAGTTACATGCAGAATGGCTTCAATTGATTTAAATAATAAATCAATTCTGTATTATTTATCCAGGCGAGATTGCAAATGGTCTCATTAGAATAACAAGTTGAGGTAACTAGTACGAAGAGAAAGACACATCAGACGAATAATTATTTAAATTGAAAATCGCTCACAAATTGTAATAACCTAACTAGTTTTCTTTACCTAACTGCTTATTTATTTATATACCAATGTTCATATTTTAAATTTAATTAATTTTACACATATTAAATAATTATTAATTAAAATGTAATTAAAATTTAAAACTTCAAACGATATAGTCCTAGAAGTTTTGGATTTAACATCGGACCAAATTTATACCAAAAATTTAATTTTGAAAATTGAAATCAGTCCTTTACAGTACTCTTCATACTCTTTCCCTTTGGTGAAATAAACTTCCCACTTAGATGCAAAATTAGTAATATGAATTCAAATATGTTGGTACTTTTTTGTGATTTCTTATGGGTACAATATTGATTACAGATAGATGTTCCATAAACTTTTAATTTGTAGTATCATTTCTATTTTGAATTTTCAAACTGTTCCATATATAAACTTAAAATATTTTATACATGGTCATATCATAATTTGACATGAATTTCTTTGACATAAACGTCTTTTCATAGCCCACAGATCTCATTATAGCCCGCGGGCTATTCCGAAATGGCAAACCAAATTGTCATTATTAAAACAGTTTAGAGATATGCATGTTATCTTTCCGCTCCCATACTTACGCACAAAATATTTAACCAAAGCAATTTTTTCTAGTTTAGAAAATTTTCGACCCTATATGGACCACGGGCGTAACTTGATTTATAACCTTTAATGTGTTTCTAACCCTCGACTGATGCCTCGGGCTCAAAATCACGTCTCACGTCATAAAAGCTTCATAACGCCCTCAATACATAAATAACTATTTTTCACTACTAGCCTAGCAATATACGAGTATCATTATTAATCTCTGTTTTGAGCTATGGAATTATTTTTCACTGCCTCATGCTTAGAAACGGTTAATAATGCTAAATGACACATTTTAAAGATACTCAAACCTCAATTTATAGCAGGGTTCGTAAATATCATGATATTTATAATAAATATCAAAATATCTGATATATAGATATATTATCAGATAAATATCACTTTTTGGATATTTATTTTTTAATTTTAGTTTTTGTACACATTTATTATCAAAATAGGAAATACAAAATAAATTATTACTCCTAAATAAAAAATTAACATAGGTAATGAAAAAAAGTAAATATACATTGAATGGATACACAAATATTATATAGTACTAAGAATAGTAAGAATATTTAAAAAATCCTATATTCTAGATAGGGGCAAATCATCATCTTCTGATGAACTTCCTGAACATAGCGTTGCAGATAGAGACTCACTTGGCCAAATCCAATCTAAATTAGTTTTTTTTGTAGTTTCTTTTTGGTTTAAATATTTAAACATAAAAACTAATTTAGCGGCTTTGTCGTTACCGAGACGATTACGTAATTGAGATTGGACAATGCCAAAAGTGGAGAAATATTGTTCCAGCCCTGCTGTGGTTGCTACAGCAGTGTGTAACTGTTCACATAGTTCAATAAATGTACTTTTATTTGGCCACTCTGACTCATTGATAGTTACACTTTTCCACCATATTAAAGGATTTGTATTTCTAAAATGAATACCAAATAAAAATTAGTCAAAAGCTAGTAAAATAACAATTATCTTTAGAATATAATTTTAACAGAATTAATGAAAGTAATAATGAGAGATATACTGTATTTATTACACACTATTTGAAATTTTTATATAATGGATATATATCATTGCAAAAATATGACGATATATATCAAAATAAATATCATGATATATATCGATCAATATATATCTTCGAACCCTGATTTATAGTATTGTTTATTTCGCCAGCATCCACATTTTGCTTGATTAACCTTGGCGAATAAAAATCTATTATTAACCGTCTCTAAGCATGTTGTAGTGAAAAACAATTTTATGACTTAAAAAGAGGTAAAAAAATAGAGTGCGTAAAGTGATTCTTTGCTACTTGAACACGGTAATTGCAGCGCGAGCCGAAGGCGAGAGCTGCAATTGTGTAAGAGGAACAAAGACACTTTACGCTCGTGATACACACATAATTTTTTCTACGATTGCATCTCAAATTATTAAAAATCGTATACATACTGAAAATAAATTCGTTTTGTCAACTGTCAATATGACAATTCTGTTTTGTTTGTATCCCTGGTAACTCTTGAAATAAACGCGTATTTAACAGCTTTTTCGCGCGTTACCATTGGAGACGTGCGACAAATATATTTTTCGATTGTTTCACAGAAAACGTCAACTTTACTATGGACTAATGAGAGCGTAATTGTCAACTGTTTATAGCAGTTGTTGAAAATTTATATATACACCTCGTGAGAGAAGTGTTATTTTTTCTCGGTGAATTGTAACCCTCGGTTACACCTCGTGCAACAATTATACAACTCGATACCGATATTTTTATTCTCAAATACAAGAATATAATCACAATAAAGTACAAATGCCTTATAGATTATAATGGAATCCGAACCACCCAGATAGTTACTTATATTGATTGAGTTGAAATTTGCAGGATTTGAATTAGCGAACTCTAATTTGGAGGTAAAACTTGAATTCATTGGACTATGCCTGTCCATAATTGAAGAATCTGTAAAAAAAAATATAATTTTGGCTCTTATATAATTAAAATATAAAGAATAAACTTAAATACAACGGATTATTTTTATATTTACTTAAAATTAATAAGAACTAATTAGTTTTAGGAACGAGAAGGAATTTTACTAATTACAAACATTGCATTATAATTACCACAATGTAAGGTCGACTGTTCTTTTTATAACTGTTTTTATGCGTCTTCAAATGTTTCAAAACAGAATATGTGCATCTTTTATAATTCTGCATTTACAATTATAGAAACGGTTTTATTTATAAAAAGAAATGAAAAATAAATAAACCAATAAAGAATAATAATAATATTCCTACGTCATCATAATCAGTGTTAGTTTTCAACCCCAAAAATAAAATTCGCACCACGCCGCTGTTACAAACGCCACTAGAACGAGACCACTCGAACTAGAAATTACGAGCCTACCCTTGCGTGGCTCATGGATGGCGGGCAACGTTTATTTGCGCTTGATTTTTTCCAGTTGCGCATCGCTACACCGTACACCTTTCTCTCGTTCCCGTTTGTACTCATTCCAATCCCAAGGGAAGTGTTTTAGTAATCCGCGGAGATAACGAATAGCACCCGATAGTTATTCCCCTACCATCCTGGACAAATGTTATATGCGTCCTCCCAAACCTGTAATAAATTCACCAATGAAATCGGCCACACATGTCTTTAACACTGCGGAAATTTATTCTTTTCATTCCATAAATTTTTCCACATCGTATGTTCCTCGTATCGCTGACAATCTGCGACTTTGGTGAAACCATACTGAAATTAGTTCCCAGTGTTGTTTGCTAGCAGCTGTTTCCAAACTTTCTTTAAAATCGATGAAGTTGAGATGATACGATAATTTTAGTTTTCGTTACTTTTGTTCGGTTGGAAGGTTCGATTCTGCTGTGGCTTCGCAGTTGAGATAGTTAAGATTGAGCTTCAAATGTACTTCCGGATTATTTACAATCCACGTCTTCACTCTGATTTATCTCTGAAAATAAGATTCAAGGATTCTAAGAACTGCTCATAATGGAATATTGACTAACTATATTTTTATTTATTACCAGACAAATAACATCTGTTGCCGCTGTCAAAAAAATGTCATTGCAGTCTACATGTGAGTAATAAAGAAATTAATTGAAATAAAATAGAATTGTATTTAAATACAAATAATTTGGTTTAATATTATTTATGTACTTAAATTCAGAACAATATAAAATAAGATCTAATGTTTAATTGATTCAAATCATCGGTATAGAATTTCATTTCGTATTTCGTATATGTTTATGGCTAATTATAAAAATCTTAATTTGCGAGTAATATGCGCGATCTGGTTAACGGTATATCTTATGAATTATTTGTTTTGATTACAAACTATCACTACCTAAAGCTATTAATAATAATACCTTTATTACTAATATATTATGGAAAATATTAATTATTGTTAAAATGTTTCAAATAACAGTTGATTATTATTATCTAGACCACTAGCAGTAAATAATTATATAAATAAAGAAATATACAAGCCTGATATCAATTATTTATTAAAATAAATAACAACAAGACTAAAACTATGTACAAATGTAAAATATTTAATTTGAATTTCTTGTGACGTCAGAGTACAGTATAGTTAAAGGTAAATACATAAAATCACAAATAAAATATTGAAGTAATTTAGATATCATAGTAGCAATTGTAAAGAAGCACAACACTCTTATTAAAGTAATTATTTTTTTCTTTATTTCCTATTATTCTCTATTTTTTGTAATTGATACTTTTTAGTAGAGGAAAAAAATGTAGTCAGAATCACAACGAAAGATAGAAACCTAAAATTTGCCCCATCCGTCTTGTAATTAATGTTGGGATTACGTTTTCACTTATCAATAGGACCAAACAGATGATATAGCGAACACAATTTTCTTCCACTTTTATTTCAAGCATTTTTCTTCAAAATAATTTTGCGATGATTGATAATTAGTTCCACTAACTAACCAAGTACAATATTTAAATAGTTTTGTTGATTTCAGGCTTTAAGGAAAATGAATAACTGAAATCCAATCAACAAAATTATTTAAATGTCATTCGGCGTATTTAAAAAGGCTTCTTTTTCTGATGACACTACATCCCAAATCGGGACTGGGCCTACAAGGCACACCGAGCTGCAGTTTTTACACTGCCACACTTCCGGTTTTTCTAGTCGAATGCTACATTATTTAAGGCGTATAAGTGACTAGCTTATTGCGCCAGAGTATGTGTGGGAAATACATGTAATTGTACTTTATAATTTTACGACAAATCACACATTGTCGAAAGGCGGGTTCGAACTAACGAATCTTGTTCGGTTAACGTCACAGTATGTTAAGAGATGTGCTTTAACACGCCAATTATTTAAATTTTCTATAAATATAACTTATCTTAAAAATTATTATTATTAAATTATTAAATATTTATATCCTTGTTAGTCGCATGTTCTGGAAAAATTTAATATGTAACGTAAAAAGGTATATGTTATTATTATTATATTTAATGTATATCAATTGCACTTAGTTGTCAGTATTTAAAGTAAAATATATCTAGAAATAAAAAACACTTTATGTTATAACTTGGAATATAGTTCATCCTAAGGAAGACGTACATACATTTAATTTTGCCATGTATAAAATATCAGTTGCGATCTACAATATTCATGAGGCTCCTTCGAGAATACCTCCGCATTATATTTAAGCAAAAATAGCATTTTAAAACTTACATTTGTCACAATATCGCGGACGTTTCTCATATTTCTTTTAAATAATGCACGCGGGTGTGCTTTAAACGCGCTATACAGAACAACACTGCCACATTGCCAGCAATGAAAAACGTTTAGTTTTTCATCCTTGCCCGCATGAGAAATTGTATCACGTGGCATATTGCTGTTCATTCAAAAGATTTGCAGTCATTGTTTGCGTTTCCGATTTTGTGAAATATTACTATTACTTCTTGCAGAGTAGCCTTGTTTATTAAAAAATATGAAACAAATAGTACTTGTTATTCGTTTTATAATAAACCGTGTAATTATTTTTTTAAATGACCTATAGATCAATATAATCACCAATAATCTTATGTGTACTAATTGCATAATAAAATTTTATGATCTATTTAAAAAATCGTGCCTAATATTGTTGTAATATATGATTAGGGATTAAATCAGGGATCTTACTAAGTGAACTAAATTACTTATCTAGAGCAGAATTTTTCAATCTTTTTTATCTCACAGCACACATAAACTAGTTACAACAATTCTATGGCATACCAAAAAATATATTCTATTTTTTCGATCATCTAACAAAACACTATACATTTTTGAATAATTTACAAAAACAAACTAGTTACTTAGGCAAGTAGTGTCAAAAAGTTACTTAGTTATATTTTTGACACACTGTACACAAGTTCAAAATTTAACACTGATGAAATAAAAGAAACACAATTTAAACTAACACGACATCCGTTATCTTATATGGAAGCATATAAACTATATGCTATTGATACGTAAACGCACTAAACAGAAATGTGTGAGTAAGTAGTGTTTTCCTGAAGATTCGGTCTAGGTTTATTTATTTATGTTACACTGTACAACAGGAACTTAATTCTCATTGCAGTACAAGGTTCGGACTCAAATTGAATGTGATTTGAACTCGGAATCTTCGGATTCGATTTCCGTAACGCTATCTACATCACCGTACTTAGATCGAAATTTTACTACATTATGAATACTACAACATTAATAGCACAGCAGGTAAGAATATACGAGTACATTATACTGATGACTCAAATATGTTTAATATTATTTGCGTCGTAGGCTATTTTTTATCATAGACTCCATGGTAAATGAAGTCCGTACTTAATGTATATATTGAAAAATCTTGGGACGCACCAGTTGAGCAATAAATTAACCTAGTTCAGTCACAATAAAAATAAATAAATGCATCAAGATATTTATATTGTTTTCTGGATATAGCAATGTTGTTATTATTATGATAATATGGATAACTGCCTTATTGTTTCAATATCCTATAAAATATTCCATTCAGCTGAACTAAAATAAAAGTTTTTCAAATATTTATAAGTAATACAATAGTGTATTACAATTGGGTATTGTAATACGTGTCTTTCATACTATTTTTCCTATAACGCATTGATTAATTTTTTATTTTAAAATTGTTATTAAAAAATAGATGAAAAAAAATTTAAATTTAAATTATTTTGACATTTATAAGATACGTTAAAGTTTCACAATATTATGAATACCATTCTAAACATAAATACTTTTAAATAAAAAAAAGAAAAGTGTTTTATTGTGTGATGTTCTCATTTTATCATAAAAAGTAAATAATAATTATACTTGTATGAGCAATGACAGCTAAAAGATGTGTCTGTTTGACAGTACGACAACTTCTCAAATAAAAAAGTTCCTAAAAACAATTGTGCAAAATAGATTTTTGTGCCATCGTTTTTGACAAAAACAGTGTCACAAAATTGGCTTTGTATATGTGCTATAGGAACAAATATTGAATCATTTGGTTTAAATCTCATGCCGCATGGCCCGTTTACAACCGTGTTGCAAAACACTTGAAAATTCAAGTATTAAGGAAAGTTTTTCAGATAAAATAGTGTTACTAAAGTAAAATTCTATTACCAAGTAAATGTATTTATATGATACCTACTGTGATAATTTCATGCAAATTATATTATTTTATTTGTCTCTGGAAATTATTCACTAATTATCACAACTACCTAGATTTTCTCAAGATAAATTATTATTTTCAAGCAATCAACTTTTTTACTTGCAACAAAATCACTCTACTACAGTGGCATTACCTAAAGTTGTACTACAGAATCGAGATTTACAATGCTGTTTACTCTTGAGCTTGTTGATAAATAAAAAAAATGTGTGAAAGAAAAATGTATCTATAAAATTAAAAGGTCTGGTGCGAATGATTTCTTATGATCAGAAACATGAGTTATTTAAGTTGCGTTACCAAAACTTACAATAATAAAATTGACACTCTTTTCTCAGACTTAGATAGAAAATATGTTTAATGTGTTATATTGTTAGAAAGAATTAAATATAAAGTATTTGCTCATATTTCAGCATAGATGAAAATTTATCTCAATTCATATTGAAATCTACACCACTTGAATGCAGTATTTATGATTGTTGTAGACAGCAAGATTTAAACTTATGAACTATCGCTTATGGTGAGTGTTTATATTTCAAGGTTCATTAGGATTTCAGAACCTGTAAGAGCTTTCAAATCAGTTAAATGAGACTTTTTATGTGCCTTGGGTGGAACATCTCAAAAGTATTTTTGTTTTTGAAGAACTAGATATGTTGAAAAACTGATTTTGGACGATTATTTCAATCTTAATTAATTTGTAAATCGTTGCATATAGAGACTTTATTTTATTCTTCAATATTTAATTATAGTACTTATAGCATGCTTAGAAATAAATAAAATAAATAACTAAGTTATATTATGTCATTTCGTGATTAAACAGGTAGAAGAAATATGTATCGTCACGTCTTTTACCCATTACTGAGTGCATAACCCTGTTGTATAGATCTCGGTAAGTGATATATTTCTTCGCGTGAAGTGCGGTTACCAGCCGCCAAATCACAGCCCCCAAAGATGTAAATGGTGGGGGAGCAACAAGAGTAGGTTTAATGTAGTGAAAATTGTTTGTCGACTGTGAGAATCGAAGCCGGGTTTTCAAATTCACAGTCCGACTCGATGCCACTGAACCACCTACCCCATATCAAGCTTAGCATCATTGAAATGAAAAGAAAAATAGATATTGATGAAGTTTATTTGAATTACTGGTTTCTTTTAAAAATCATACGTCACAAATTAAAAATGTACCCCTTTAAAATAAATATTTCAAGATGATGAGCCTCGAAATATATTCACCCTGTAGATGTGAAATATGTGTGAGTAAAATGTTTATACCAAATTACATCAGAACTTCGTTGCGATTTTTAGATTTCCTTTTTTTTAGAAAAGTTATTACTTGATCTGAAATGAGTTCCTGTAACTTCGCATAAAATTATATGGTTCACTGAAAGTTCTGCCGGACGAAAATATATTTTGATGAAATTTTTTCTCGCTTACGTAATTTCAAGTCCAAAAATGTTATCTAGAACTTTAACGTGAATAAAAATACCTTGGTAATAATTACTTTTTTATGTACGTCGTTTTTGTAACAAAATTTAAATTAGACAATTAAATTACACATCCAATTTATTTATGTACAAATAAATTTAAAGACATGAATATAAAAGTTTATTTTAAATTATTTTCCTATGTTATATGAGAATTCGGCAATCGTACAAGTTTTATGAAATATAATATTCGTGAATAATAAAAATACAGCATTTAAAAAAATTCGTTATACAAATTTCTAGTGTCAGTAGAGGATACAAAAATAAAAACTTTTGTTTTAAGGTCGGTTACCTAATATTAAGACAATAAGGGCTAATTGCAGCAACAGAACTTACATTTTAAACTTGATTTAAATAAATTAAATAAAATCGAAATCGATTATTATATATAGTTATTTGTGCATTAAGAACGTAAAGTGATTCTTTATTACTCAAAAACGGTAATTGCAGCTCGCGCTGCAATAGTGTAAGAGGGACAAAGACACTTTACGCTAGTGGTACACACATAATTTGCATCTTAAAATGATTAAAAAACGTATATGTACTGAAAATAAATCGCTAGCAACAGTATCATCGATCAATATGATATTACCTACTAATGTAACACAATAAAATAAAATAAAGAAAAACCATGTTACACTTTTTTGTTTTTGTTTTTTCTTGACAATCCAGGAATATGTCTTCTGAATTGTAGAATAATTATTTTCTATGACTATAGCTTGTATGATAATATATTTTTTGTTTATGGGATTTTGTCACACTCATGTCGCTGAAGCGAAACGTTCGACAATTATAATAAATTATTTCACAATTTTTTCTGTCTAAACTTTTGTTTTAAATTATTTCCTTTAAAATGTTTTTAAAATGTTTGACAGAGACATCATTCTCTGGTTCTTACGAAAATTCTATAGCTTCATCTCATGGTAGATATAAATAAAAATGTACCAAATTCTACAGAAGAGAATAAGAGGCCAGGACAAATTGACCTAAATATTTGTTTTTAATCAAATACCTTTGCGTGCACTTTAATTTAAATTAAATATGTTTACGAGTATGCAATATAAATATACATCTAATATATAAATTGACATTTTGATGAAATAAAATACAAACAGTATATAAGCTCTTGTTTACCAAAAAGATAAAAAGCATTGTAGAATCATGAAGTTCACTCCACAGTTTGTTACAAATCCTCGCATTGTGAAATGTAATATTGTTTCCTGAATGAAGAATTCAAGCCATTCTGAAGATTAAATGTATGCATAATTCCACAAATAAGTAGCGACAGCGCATGGCATTTATGCGCATAATATTGTAGTTACAAGCCACCAATATCCGACAAATAACTCCATCTCTTATATACTGCAAATTCAGCGATCCCGGTTGCGGAAACGTATTACACGTGCGCATTGCATACGCGATTCAAAATATTGGAGCTGATTTGCAAATATACGCCCGATGTCGAGATGAGATGATTGGTGCTGATGGCGTTGGTGGTAAATGGTAATATGCTGTTTTGATTAATACGGGCAACCTGCTGCGATTCTAATATAAATTTTAGGTTAATTTACAGTGGTGAGTCATGATAATTTTAACAATCACATCACGCTATTTACCCATTACTGGGAGTTACACTCTGTCGTAAGCAGATCTCGGTAAGTGATATATTTCTTTGGGTGACGTGCGGTTGCCCGCCGGCAAATCACGGCCCCCAAAGGTGTTAGTGGTGGGGGAGTCACAGGGGTAGATTTAATTTGGTGAAAATTGTTTGTCGCCTGTGGGAATCGAACCAGGGTTATCAAGATCCACAGGCCAACTCGATACCACTGATAATGTTAATTAAAGCAACAGAAAAATGTTAGAATATTATTATATAATTAATTGACAAAAAAATAAATATCATAATGATGGCTTTAAGAAAATAATATATAAACTTCGTATAGCTTTTATTTATTTAAAACCAATTTACCCTATAGGGTGTGGTACTCTACCATAGCAGATCTCGGTAAGTGATATATTTATATGCGTGAGATACAGTTATCAACCGTTAAATCGCGACTTCTAAACCTGCTAATGGAGTGGGAGAAACAGGGGTAGTTTTAATGTGATCAAAATTGTCGACTGTGGTAATCGAATCCGGGTTCTTAAATCCACAGGCCGAGTCGATACCATTCATTTATAACAATACCTTCCAAAAAGACCAGAGGTCAGATTGTAAACTTTAAATGCAATAATGAAGATGTTGATATGTACCTATAATATAATGTATTAAGCATTCGTAAATCGATTCAAATATCATCAGATTAATTGTTAGTTAGACATTAAGTTGTACATAGTTATGTGCCTGAAGTGCGGTTATCAGCGGTCAAATCACGGCACCAAAGATGGATGTAGAGGAGGCAGCTACAGGAGTAATAAGTTGTGAAACTCTGGTTCTGAAAACCACGATCTGACACGTCATGTATGTATCTCTTGTAACAGAAATAAAACGACGTATTATCTTCAATCTCATATGACTTGACTTTAAAATACAGGTCCTATTTAAATAATATTTCACATTTGACAAATAAGTAATGGTCTTTACACAATATTCCAAATCACGGCATGTTATTCAGTACCTAACCAAGATGAATACTCCGCATAACCTGAAATCCTTTTAAAATTGAAAACCGATAAATACCGACATAAAAGTGAAAGCATAATTTCCGGACGGTACACATAACGGTTTTGTAAAACGGCGAGAACGCAAAAAATGAAATATCAAAGTGTATGGCAAGGCCGTTCGCAGTTCGTCAGCCAGCGCACTGCCGTGTGAAATCGATTTGAAGCTCGAACTCACAGTACACTCTACACTTTACTCCACGCGCAGCACGAGAAAACAGAGCAGAGATTTCTAGTTTTATGAAGCGAAATTACGCGCAACTGCAGCTGAAAGAACAGTCACTAACCATGACAGAGATTGTGTCGTTCTGTTTCGCCCACTACTGTTTTTAACAATATTCGTATTCCATTTGCCATTTCAGTCACTTAAATCAGTGTAGATAAGATAAATGAAACCAGGCTCGTAGCCAGATTTTACATATATGGACGGTATCCGTATTATTTACTAATGTCCGTGATACCATATACAATTTTATTTTTCATTAGAATATGTATAATTAGTTTTCATTTATAATTATTATGATGATAGTAATGCGTATAAAAGTATTAATCAACTGTGGCGTAGCCTTGCCAAGGAAAGTGTTCGTTTATTTTTTTTTAAATGTCAGTTACGTTATGTGTTGTTTTTTGTATTTTTGGAGATAATGATGATAGCAGTATTTAGACAAGGGGGGGTGTTTAGAGGAGAATGTTCTTCCGAGTGAAAATTATTAAATAATGGTCTTTTATTTATTTATTATTTATAATAATAATAAAACTAAAATAAGATCATCTGTTTTTAAGTTAGGATAAACAGTCTTTATCTTTCACAAACATTCGGCAAAAAAAAAGAAAATTATGATTAATTTTGAACTATTTATTTATATATTTATATAATTTTGCAAGTATAATTTAGTTCCCCTGATTTTTTTTTTGTTCTTAATTAAAACATCTTATACATAGTATGTTTAAAATCTAGAATCATATCATTTACCATTTTTTTACTTCCTTGTACGAAGGAAAGGAAGTATTGTAATCGCGAAAATTTTAGGTTCTCAGATTTCAACGGAAATAGGTATTTTGGCACTCCCTGAGTCCATTTTGACTAATTTCGTCGTGCCGTCCGTACGTACGTATGTATCTCGCATAACTCAAAAACGGTAAGCCGTAGAAAATTGAATCTTTAGGACTGTTATAGCATCTAGTTGTGCACCTCCCTTTTTGGTCATTATACAACTACCGGAAGTGGTACTTTACTTGAAGCCTATAATAGATTTTCATGAAAAACTATATTCAAATATAATTTAAAACTTTCCAAATTTGGTATATAAGACTACTATATTAATAGAAATAACATAATAGATTTTGGTGAAAATAGACTAACCGGAAGTGGCACATTACATGAAGCTGCTAACAGTTTTCCTTTAAAAAATGGTATTATTTTAATTTTAGAAATAAATGCTGCAAATAAAAGTTTTAGAGAATTAAATTCTGCGTCTAGCACATTTTTAAATTAGCTTTTTGCATAAACGAGATATCTAAATTTAAATATTATATATTTTTAGATTAAAAAAAAAATTAAGTTTGCTATGGATTAGAAAAAAAAAAGATTTAATGTCAAATATGTGCAATTAAAAAAATATCCATAGTTCAATACGCGTACAAGGAAGTCATGTGGTGGCCACATCAGATTTTTTTGTATATGCTGTTACAAATATACTTTTCTACGAGTAATAATTTTAGTTATTTCTTTAATTCTAATTTGTCTCTGAATTATTATAGTATATCTGTTCCCCTTCGGGCAAAGCAAATTTTCCCCTGGACAAAAGTGCCTGGATTCAACACTGGATGAAAGAATTTGATATTTTGGAAAATATTTTAGTGGCAGAACAGAAGATAATGTTGACATTTGTCATTTTAATTGTTTAATGCTGTTTTAAAAAAAATCGAAAGGATACATTTCAAAGAAATCGGAAGTTTTAACAGATCAGGTTACTTCAATGTCTTCCTCTCTGTACATCATATAGGTATTGTTTCCTTTAGCATCATCATCTACAAAATTTTGGGTTCAGTAAACTGTTTCTATTAAAATGAAATTTTATTTTAATATTATTACGAAAATGCAGTATATTTGGTTGTCTACATTATTAAAAAATTAAAATTGTTTCTTGCGCTACAAATAAATATGTATACTGTTCGATTTCTCGGCCCGATTGTAGATTAATTTCACCACATTAAATCAGTGTGGCACTTCCCCTGCCAACATCTTTGGGAACCATAATATGTCGGCTGGTAATCACATTATTGAAATTGGTTTCTACAGAGTACCACACCCACTAATGAATAAAATCCGTGATGATATATTTATTTATTTGTATTATGGGAGATATTTAATAGGTATTTAAAGCTTGTGTATTCGATAAAATGTTGTTGTCATATAAAGAATAAGACAAATAATGTCACAAAAGCGATGCAAAATACATTGAAAACATTTGGAACTGATTTCACTAATCAGTTCCAAATGTTTTCATATCTTTTAAGAAGAAATTCATACAGATGAGAAACCGGCTTAGTTTAGAAATAATACTGCAATAATCGGATTAACTTTAGAACAAAATATTTTGAAATTGTACACATAAATATAAAGATACTGACAGGTGCATATCTGCGTTAATCTACTTTAATTTTTTACAATAAAGTTATAATTTTTTACTTGGAAACAATAATTAAAAATATGTTCATGAAAAAGCATATCTTTTTTTGTTTTCTATTGTGTTATGCCATGTTATTACAATACTTTGGTAATTTAACCGACTTTGTATTTTTTATGGTTTTTGAGATCGCAATAGTGATCTTTAATGCACCCTTTATAATATATAAATATACAGGTAATTATTATATACCTTGCTTATTTTATGAATGATTAATAATATTTATATCTTAACAGATAAATATGATGTATATTTAGCGAGAGAAATAAACGAACCTTCTTCGTTTTATGAAAAACGTAAACGAAAAATTTACGTCTGCATTTCGGATTACATAAAAGTGTTACAAAATGGATTTTATGGCTTAATAAATTTTATTGCAAGTAAAATAAAAATTTGAAATTTACGCTTTTAACGTATTAAATCCGAAATTACATTTCACATTTGATGGAAACTCACATCGCAATTTTATACGAATTCCATTTATAAATAGTCTTTAAACATTTTCACACAAACACGAAAAAAAGTCATAATTTGACGCATTATGTGTTAACATTAATTTACATAAATCTTTATGTAAAATAACTTTATTATACGTTGATTACATTTCGCGCGATGTATTTTTTGCCTCTATTAGGATGATTTATGGTGTATAATATCACAGGAACATTTTTTTATAAATACAAAAAGAGCTTTAATTTACGAGCCAAATAATCCGAGCACCGTGGCAACCCTCTCCGTATGAATAAGACTGTGTACATTCATAATGTAGGTGCGAAATGCAAAATGGCTTCACTGGTTATTTTATAGAATTTTTTCCACTTTAAATTTGTCTGCTGACATATTTGCTACACATCTTCAAACAGTAAATAATATCTCAATCCTAATAATTTATGATGTTTACAAGGGTGCTAAGTAAAATAGATTATGATTCGAAAACGTTCAGGTTTCTTTAAATAATATGTTACGAAATTACAAATTTTTTTTTAGCATTGCTTGCCTGATTACGAGTACAACAAAAATATATTCAATCAAATTAATATACCTAGAGAATAAATTCAGCATTTAAATAAATATATTATATTTCGCTTTACTTTCTTTCATCGCAATTAGAATAAATTTTATATACTGACTAAAAATATCAATATTTACGTGGTAGTTAATCATAACAGTTGAATAAATGCAAACAAATATGTAACGTTTAAATGTTAAACAAATATTTGCATGTATTTTTATTTTAAACCGAGGACAAGCCCAGAAGTTTGTCGGATGTACGAAGTTACTTGTTATAGAGAGAAAAATTCTATTCAAAAAATAAAATAAATATATCTTTGCACCTTTTACCCATTACTGGGTGCGGCAATCTGTAAATGCGGTTATCAGCCGTCGAATCACGACCTTCAAAAGTGTTAGTGGAGGGGAAGCCACAAAGGTATTTTTAACGTGATGAAAATTGTTTGTCGGCTGTGAGAATCGAACCCGGGTTCTTAAATCCACAGGCCGACTTGATACCACTGAACAACCTACCCCAAAAGATGTAGAGCTTAAAATAATAAATAACTCTTATTTGAAACATTTCATCAGATAATGTCTAATTTTTAAAACAAAGTTTTAAAAGCGTCATAAGTGCTTTTATACCTGTATCGAGTATGTTACATGTACTTAAGATGCACATTTGTTTAAAATTGGATTCTAATATGTTATATAAGTTCTTTGTGTGCTTGTCTAGGAGGCTAGGAAGTATCTCATGATGTTTTATGTTCAGATTTAACAATAAAATTTACTAGCTTTAGTTTGATACTTATAAATCTTAAAATCCATTACTGATAGCGACTCAAATGTGGATATGGATTCAACAGCATATATAACATTACATAATGTTAGATTTATTTATATTTTATTTATATATTTATTGGTTTTAGGGCAAACATAAGAGCGTACAATATGCTGTCATACTGGAATATTTCATTTTGTTTATTGATATTTGCGCAACAACTGTTGAAAATATGCATTCCACGGAACTTAGTTTAAGTATAAATTATATTTATTAGTACAAATATATATATATATATATATATATATATATATATATATATATATATATATATATATATATACCGGGTGTAACATGAAAACCTGGCCATTGACGTTTAACATAGGAAATCAGTTTTCCTTGCGCAAAAGTGGCCAATTGATTTTAGACAAAAATGCTTCAAATAAAAGTTGTAGTGCTTGAAATTATGGATCTAAATCAGATTTTATTTTGCACATTTTGTAAGCGAAATAATCGCATTAATATTTTATAAGAATTTCTACTTTATAGTGATAGCCATCGAATTCAGACAAAATGATAAACAAATGTGTGACGTTTTAACTGTCAGAAAAGTTTAATTTGAACTTGGAATGTTATGGCGCGGCCAAATAATACTGATTAAATCACGTAGTCTTCGAAAACTTTCACCAGAATAATTCCACTTAATAATTTGTAACTTTTCTTCATGTGAATAGTTATCCATTTTCAATAATGATATAACAACAATCACCTGTATTGTCACTTAAATAAATCACAAATCCATTTCAAACTAAAGTTTTCTGACAGTTAAAACGCCATACATTTGTTTATCATTTTGTCTCAATTCCATGGCTATCACTATAAAGTAGAAATTCTTATAAAATATTAATGCGATTATTTCGCTTATAAAACGTGCAAAATAAAATCTGAAAACTGATTTAGATACATAATTTCAAGCACTACAACTTTTATTTTTGTCTAAAATCAATTGGCCACTTTTGCGCAAGGAAAATTTAATTTCCCATGTTAAACGCCTATGGCCAGGTTTTCATGTTACACCCGGTATATTGCATCTTAACGAATTATTTTGTAAAATAACTTTTGTTTTAATGATTTATTAAGCAATACCCTGTATTTGTTATGTATTTCCCTTTTCAAACTTATTTCCAGTGAAAATCAAACAATTTTAGTAAAGTTTGTTCCGCCCACAGAATTTTGTGGATCCGCCATTTCTTGGCCGAACATGCTGAAACTAAAATTAATACCATTTTACATTTTCATCAATGTAAGTTTGTAAAAAAAAACAATAAAAAACAGATAAAGTTGGAATGAATTATAAAATATGGTTTTTTCGACGGTGTAATTATTTAATTGAAAGGATAATTAAGGATTCATCAACTTAATAAACAAATAGTACAGGGAAGAATAGAAAATATTGAAGGTTTTCAATTAAAGCTTTTGGAATAAGGGAAATATCTTAAGAACCGTAAAAGATAGCATTAACTAAAACGACTCAACTTACTCACGCCCACTACTTTAAACGAATCTAAAAAGAAATTAAGTCCCTTAACTATTTGATTTACAAACCGAACCTTCTCTACCATATACAAAAGTCTGAAAACATAGGACTAATTATTTATTCCATCGATATACACTATCATAGTTTTAAAAAGGGGCCACGAAGGAATGAATTTTAATACACTGGTTTTTCGTATAAAATATTTATTTTCGATTAGTAATTACATTAATTACAAAGGTAATTTTAAAAGAGTATATTTTTCTACCATTTTTTTTTGTACCAAAAGTATTAATTAGGTCCCTAAAAATCACTAGGCAGTTGTCCAGTCTGCCACTCCAAAGACCGCACCTGATGTGAACTTACATATGTGGGCGCAGGAATTTGATTGTTTAAAACGAAACTATACAATATAAAATAAAGAATAAAATATATTCTAAAGATATGTGTCTACATAAATATTATATTACTGAAATCATATACTATAATAAAATACGATTTAGTGACAAGGATGTCAAATTGTAATAAAAGAAATGTGATATGTCCTACGAATTATATATTTTATGGTACGTAGGTGTACTATTTAAGAAAATGGAGGCACATATACTATTAAATTCGTATTGGTTACTTTCAAATAAAAATCTTGACTTTTATTACTATTAGATGGTTAGAATTCATTTTAAGTTAGGTTATAAAACGACTAGTTTCTTCTTTTATAGTTCAAGTAAAATATGACTTGAAATATTACTTTAATATCTAAACTCTTTATAGTTTGTTTGCAAGAAATATATTCAAGTTTGCAGAGATATCAATTGAAAATTAATATTAATTTCTTTTATCCCCAGTTATTGCGTTTTAATGTAATGACATACAAAAGGTGGCAGTAAAATTTAAAACGATTCTATAAATGGATATCTTTCTTCTTTCGTTATTAAATTTTCAATATCAAGAATGCATTAGTTGATAGCAAAATAGTCAACTAATTTGAATTTCAAAATTAAATTATAGAAAGAAAACTTTTTCACTTAACGATAGAAGAAAACAATTATAGTTACAATTCGGAGGATGGCATTGGATATTAAATATATTTAAAAAAATAGTTATTTGTGTATTAAGAGCGTAAAGTGATTCTTTATTACTCGAGCACAGTAATTGCAGCGCGAGCCGACGGCGAGAGCTGCAATAGTGTAAGAGGAACAAAGACACTTTACGCTCGTGGTACACACATAATTTTTTCTACGATTGCATCTTAAAATTATTAAAAAGTGTATGCGTACTGAAAATAAATTCGTTCTGTCCACTGGCAATATGAGAAGTTTCTATTTTGTTTGTATCCCTAGTAACTATTGAAATACGCGCGTGTTTAATATCTTTTTCGCGCATTGCCATTGGAAACGCGCGCATTTAACGTCTTTTTCGCGCATTGCCATTGGAGACGCGGAAAAAAGATATTTTTCGATTGTTTCACAGAAAACGTCAACTTTACGATGACAAATGAGAGCGTAATTGTATATTTTTTATAGCAATCGTAGAAAAAAAATATTATAAACTAAAAACACTTGGTAAGTTTCACAAATTTTATTTTTATCTTTATACAATGCGTTTCGACTTTTCAGTCACCATCAGGTGTATTAATACACCTAATGATGACTGATGATTGAAATGTTTCTATTTTATAATAAAAAAAATTTAATATCTAAATATGTGTTACCAAGTGCCAATCACACAAACAATTAATATTAGAAAATTATATCTTTTGTTTGATATAATTGAATTTAACGATCGTTGAACATTTATTCCGGCAGTTTAAAACTTGACCAAGAAAATTGAATCGCGTGTGAGTAAAATTTGTCAACAAATTTGTCGTAAAAGTGACTAGCGAACCCAAATGATTTGACGTCAAATCTCAATCTGATTTTGTCTTTTCGGTAGATGGCCATAACAAATCGCGAATAAATTCTTATTTAGACATTAAATTAAACATGCAATAAAAACTAAAATAAACACAAGATTTTATCAGTTAATAATTAATTATACATAAAACTCACATATCTTAAATTTATTTTTCTATACAGTGTCTAACTGCAATTGTGTTAAATGTATTTTTAAACAAGCGCAGGCGATGCTGCCTTCATTTCTTTATAGATTCGTTTTTAGAGAAGTGGGCGTAAGTGAAGATTTACGAAACAGGTGTACAGGAGCGAATGGATGGATGTTTGTTGTGTGATGATGGATTTTGGTTGTGAGGAAGGAAAGAGTTTGTATGGAGGAAGTGTTAATGTGGTCGAAACGAGTATCGTGTATCAGGAAGAGAATGTTGACGTGAACTGATATTTTTTTTATGAATCTTTTAGTGGATGTTTCAGAGGTTCGTGCCACCCCATTTAATGGGATAGAGCGTGATGTTATGTATGTATCTTAAATGTATATTTGAACTGAAATCTAATAGAATCTATGACATCAATTGTATTCTAATTGACACTAATATCAGTTCAGATAAAACCAAGTGTCTAATTGAAATGAATAAACTAAACTGTGCCTTAATTATTAAATCGAAGAGAAGTTATAAGCATATTTTATAAATGACTAATTTTTAAATCCTGTTAATGTTTTTTAACTAATGAAATCACAAAAAACTGTAATTATTATTTTTGTAATTAGAGTCGTCTAATGGGCATTAAAAATTAACGAAGTATGTTACAGTTACATAGCTCATAAGCTAATCAAATAGAACTTATTTATAAGATCTGTTTCATTAATTATAAGTTGAATTTAATCCAAATAGCAAATGAAATATTAAAAATTGGAAAATTATTTGTCCAGATCTCTGTTCAAATCTCTGATCTCTGGTAAATAGATCTGATGAAATTAATCCCACATTATAATGTTATCACAAAATTACCAGAAGTTAGGATCAAGTTAATGTAAATATGTCGCAAACTAACATCGGGCCAATAAAACACAAAAATAAACAAACAACACTCGAGCATATTAGTGTAACTTCACCGCAGAGTTTAAATTCTCCGAATGAGATTAGCATACATGTGATTGTTTCATTTGACTCCAACTCCGACCCGAACAACTATTTCACAAAGGGAAACTATTTTTCGCAGCAAGGCTTACGATCACACATTAGCAATGGAAATGCTAGCCGCCGGCTTTACTGCCGGGGTAAGGGGTGGTAAGAAAAGGCAGGACTGGGTCGAGGATTATTTTCTACTCCTACTATAATACTAACTTAAACTTGACATTGTCTTATTCATTTTTAACAGTAGTGCATAAACAAACACTCAAGTGATTATACAAATATCTATCTATGAAAATAAGATGATCATCATGAATACTAAGATCTTCCTAAGAAACAGTTTAAACTTTTGTTACACTTTACAAAAGCTGAGTAGAATCACCATCGTTTTAATTATCATCTATAACTACGTTATAATTTAGACTGATTCGCGAATTGAGTTAAAATCTTCTGCTAGCTAACAAGCTACTTAATTTAGGTTAGCATAAATTGGTTTCAAGATTTGAAACGAGACCTAAAAATTGTGTTTGTGGTTCATTCACTTGAATGAATCTGAAAATATGTTGTGTTATACAAAACACTACTCGTACAATAATAATAACAAAACACGAGTAGCACACAATTTCATATAATTTTGTTCATTGCAATAGTGGCATTTCTGTTTTTATATTTTAGGACATTATATGTTTCATTTAACAAAGAATACGACGGATGAAGTACCTCATTAACGGATAGAATTATTATTTTGTAATAAAATATTAAAAATAATAAGTAATCTTTAAATAGGTAATATCATATTTTACTTAAGAACATAGCATTACTAGATATATTTGACCCTGATTAAGATAGGCTAAAAAATCGTCAGAACGAAGATAAATTTACATCGTACAAATAAATATTCGTGGCAATTTGGTATTCCTGCAATATTTTAAAAATCCCGTTAATATAACAGATGGCGTATTATATTTTTTCTATTTAAATAATATTATTCGTTCATATAATACAAGAAATTTATTTAAAATATGCACTAAGTATTTTCAAATCAATACGTTTACAAATAACTATACTTCTTGCTACAGTTTCTTTCCAAAATATGATATCAATATTTTGACACATAATGCCTATGTCACATCTAAACGGCGTACAGCACGGTGTGCGAAGGAAAAGAAGAAGTACCTAACATTTTGTGAAACGAAAATAGTTGCGTCGCTATACCATCGATTATTTTGCGATATGAAAATATGTTTGAATTGTTTTGAAGAACCCTGACTGACTTCAAATTATATTTTGTTTTAAAATGACTGTAGATGAGAGAGAGTTATACACTGTAACCCCTTGAAATATAATTTGTATCTATTTCTTGTATTGCAAAGAGGCAAATAAATAAATATACACCTGTTCATTTGTTTTAAAAAGATTCTCCGGTTTCCTTCTTTGAAAAGTGTCAAATTGCAATTCTAATCAATTATAGTAATTAACTAAATAAACTCATAAATCTGGTTAGCCGCTAAAATAATTTTTAGTATAATCTATAAAATAGTTTTAATTTTAATCATATTCATAAAGTGTTAAATTTGATGCTAACAGTTGATAACTTAAAATAATTATTTTGAAAGGAAGATAAAAATGAATTAAAATGATATTGTTGATTACCCGCTGTTTGAATTTGTATGTAATATTTAATGTAATTTGTTCTCATTTTGACATTATCAGACTCAGGTTGTCCTCCTGCTCAACTTTGGAGAAGCCGTTCCTGCAAAGGGAAGCAAGGGAGTCATCCAACTGCTCAGTATGCACATCCAATACCTCATAAAATCTACGTGGCCCGACGAACCGGCGTTTGGCGCTAACTACGACGACGAGCTGTGGTTGGTGCTTACCTGCGGCAACGTTTAGATATGCTTATTGTATTGACAAACTTGTCTCCTACGGGAGTTCTTGAGCGAGTTGCGAGTGGAGAATGAAACACTCGTGTGCTGACAAAATATTTGGCGAGGAAAATTATTTTCCACGCTGATGTAGATATATTGGAATTGGAATTACCTACATGGAAATTACGCAGTCAAATTATAACAGAAATTTTAGAGAATATAATCTAAGTATATTATACATGTCATGTATTTTATACAAGAAGGATTATTATCTAGATACTAATGGAATTTATCAGACTTCAAAGCTTCACAATAAATACTTGAGACGAATTCAAGAGCAATATGTATTACAATGATATGTGTTTGTATTTAAAGACAATAACACAATAGTTATTTGTGTATCAAGGTTGTAATAGTTATTTACAAACTAAGTACGGGAAGACGATGTTCCCGCATGAGCGCATTTTTGAAGCACGAGCGACTGCATGGAGCGAGTGTCTTTAATAGTGCGAATGAGCGGAAGACGTCTTCACGCACGTAGTTTGTATAATATTTTTTGTTCGAGTACTGGTATTTTTAAAAAATACATCTTTAATTTCAACTTGTGCGAGTACACCAGAATATGCAAATTATAAACAATATTTATCAATTGCAAACCAAGCTGGTCCAGGAATTTCGATTTATAATTGTCAAAATTTTACTATAAATGTTTACAATAACTCTTGTAACAATTATATAGTTTTTTAGTTCATATATCAAACCTAACCTAAAATGGATTAATTAATTTAAGCATTTTATGTTGTTATAATCTTACTTTTCCACTAAACTAAGTTGTTATATTCCACAATCTGTGTTTTTTCTTATTATTTATATGGTATTAGTCGCGATTTGTTTGATTACAATCTGCAAGAAGTTGTATTAATTACCTACGTCTTTAGTTCAGAGGTTGTCAAATATATGGCAATGATGATGACAAATGTTGAAAGAATTTTAACAAATTACTCTTATTTCCCAAACTTTTAATAAAGGAAAATTCAGAGAAGTTGTATTTTATAAATTAGATTTTATTATTATCAAGACAGATTTATTTTAGAATGCTTCAAAGGGCCAGTGTTTTTTGCAATTTTTCTAGTCGAGTCGATCGGGAAGTACTTGTGCCAGATTGAGTGTTGCGTGCGGGAAGTGTCATTTTGAAGGTTACGAGTACAAAAAAGAATTTTTCATCTGAATATTTAAACTTTACATTCAACTTTTAAAATATCCCTGTACAATTTAAAGCAGTGCATTTTTATTTGAAAAACAATAACATTATTAAATTGACATAATAATGTGGCAACTTTTGGGCAAAACTTGAAGCCACTGCATATTTTTATATTTTAATGAAATCTATAATTTCAAAAATTTAATTTCAGTCAGAATTCGGTAAAATATGAGACAATATATTTATTCACTTATGAAATGGTTAACTTCGTTGAGAAAACAGACGTACGTAGTGACCAACATCATTTCCAAACTTCATTTCCAGTCTCCCCACGTCTCGCAGATACTTCACTGCGCTCCACATTCTCTTGTTTCCCCACCAACGCCTTCCACGATCCACGATCACGACGCCGGTCGTCGGTCGTTGGACATCCCCATCAGGACGTCTGGGGACGACTCGTGCAATTGAACGGTCCATAAAGCGATGGGGACGAACGCCGTCATATTTTCAGCTCGGTTTACGCTTGCAGCCAATTGTCGCTCCACGCTTGGAACTGCACCGCGGGTGTTCCGGGGTATTCTGTTCTCTGAGCGTGGCTATTTGGTTGAGATTTACTTGTGCATATATGTGCAGCCGTACCGATTTCTGTTTTGCTATCTTTGTGCTTCTGAATAAATGTGTTGTGGATATATATTCTTATTTTTCGTTGGATTTTTGGTATTGGTTCTTTAAAACGATCGAACTTTGTTGTTATTGAAATGTATGGGTATTGTAGTTTTTCAAATGACCGCCAGTAATGTTGTTCTAGCGGTGCTTAAAGTTTAGATATTCGACAATAAATTTAAGTTTTATGGGGTAGATGGCCCAGTACTTTAAACTGAAGACTTGTAACACTACAACATCGATCACAAAACTTTTTGAAAAAGGGACCACATACGAAATTATAAAATATATGATTAGCCAGAGAATAATTGTTATTGGCAATCTTGTTAGATTATAAACGTAAAGAAGCAGAATTTATAGGTATCTGCCATTTGTATAATATATATGTGCAGTACCTACAAATTTAAATTAATACTTTGGAGATCAACAAAAAGTTTATTTCGGCCACTCAAAAAATTTTGTGTCTCTGATCTTTTTAAAAAATGTTTACGATCCTTAAATTGCAAAAAGATCTCTGGAAAAACTAAAAATGAATACGCTTGCTCAGCCACTAATGTATCACTGTCCTGTATTGTTACGTAAATAACTATTTAATATATTTATTAAAGTCATTAAAACTTACCAAAATATTGTACTACCATTAAGATTAGTTCAAAAATAGCCGCGGGCCATAGTTTGGAGGCCGCTGCACCAGAGTGTTTGGATTCAATTCTAACTTATATATCAGCAATCTATTCCAAAGCTGAAAATCACGTTTTTATGGTTCATTCTCTAATAACATGTGTACACTTTATTTACTTCTGTACTTTATTACATCATTGAGTTTGTTTGCGATTTTAAACAAAGTTTGTTCTGCCGTTTTCAAGTTTGAAACTATTATTTCATAATTAACACATTTAAAATTATCTCTCAGTAGGAATGGAAATTCAGGTAACTTCTTTCTATTTGGTTAACTTAGCCTTTTTAGAATTTTTTTTTACAAAAACGATGTTTCAGAACTGAGGGTTCGATTCATTTTCAAGTTAATATTAATGTTAAATTAAATAAAATTTGAACATGGTCAAAATCTTAATGTCGAATTTACTTGAGAAATTAAAAACAAATTATACTTAAAAATCTTTTAAAAACATTTAAAATGAAAAAAACAAGCATAATGATTACTGAAATTAATTTATAGTTGTACAGTCAGAAATAACACTGTAATGTATTCGCAAAAGATTATACATTCTGGTTTTGGAGGTTATTGTTTGCTTATATAATTTATTTAGTTTTTGAAATGTAACCTTAATATCTGTTAGTAATAAATAACCTATTTAAAATTTAATTTTCAATCATCCTGCCAAGCACCTCACATAGATATTATTAAAACAATACAAACAAATTACACATGTGAATTGCATGGAAAAAATCATGGATGTTTAACGAATTGCATTAACATTAAATTTATTTATCGTTTTACAGGAAAAAGGAAACTGTTTTCTAATAGAAGGTAAGTAAGTAAATTAATGAATTGCGCAAAATAAACTACCGTAGCAGCAGAATTCAATAACAAAATCGCAATGCGTACAAAAACTGCTCTCTTTTGCACGAACTCTATAAGTAACTAAACATATTTTCCAATTGACGTAGTAATTTATTTCAACCTCGCAATTCAGTAAACACGGCAAGACAAAAAGCAGCCCAGGTCGACGGTTGCAACATTTCTCATTACTTCCGTTCATTAGCGGCGCAAAAATGCAGAGCAAAAGAAACGAGCCGACTCAGTCGGCAATGTCGGCATTCACTGCAATATTACGACGGCGCCGCGACGATTCGTATATGATACCCTCTTGCACGGACTTTTAATGCATTCCAAATTAAATTCGGTCACGGAAAGTAATTTTCTTTCTGTGAAATATTAACGAGTGTGTTACTTAAAATTCAGTTTGATATTCGGATTTGCCTTTTCCTGTACTTGAGCCATGTTTATTTCTCTTTAATTTGGAGGCAAGTCGGAATTCCATTCACCCTAACGACGGAATTTTAGATCTCGTGAAGCGATATCGGTTTAATAATCAAGAAATGTACGAGGGGTAAGAGGCTGTTAACTTATTGTCACGGTATAATTTTATGCAAGTGGCACGGAACCTCACTCGTTACATAATTGTGCTACTTTATAACATGGTTAATCAATATGCCAGCGTACTTGACTTGTTACATGAGAAATAAGTGCATAACATCTCATTCTAGAAACTATTTAGTTTATTCTGAATATTACAGAGTTTCACTTTAATTTTTATTCTTCTACATGAAATGGAATATTATAATTTTTCATGTTTTACAATAAAGCTAAAATAATTACGTCATTAAATATGTTTGTGGTACAGTGTAACTGATTTTGTTTATTTCGGTTGTTGAAATTATTAAAACGTAACAACATACGAAATGCGTTATTATTTTTTTCAGATATTTTTATGACACAAATAAATTGAATATCGGTGATTGATATAATTGTTATATAATTTGACATTGTATAGGAATATTTAAATATTTAGTCTAATTTTATGCGGATGTCATTAATGCGATTTTCATGTAACGACACATACAGTTTCTCCTAATCTTAACATTCATCTTAACCTATTTTTAAATATAAATAATAACTTTAGAACTACGCCCCCTTTATATAATTACCATTCTATTAATTCAAAGAGTAGAACGGTGTTTTCATATTGTCCCATGGGAATTCAACCAAATTGGATAGGATATCAGTGAACATATTATCATGTCGTATTTTACAAAATTCTGATCATATGAAGTCTGTAGTTGTGATTGTGGGTAGATATTTTGTTCTTACAGTGATTTGTACTACTATTCATCAATTTGAGATATCCGAAATCTTGTGGACAAGAATTAAATTAAAATTTCTAGATTAAATTGATTTACAGAGAGAAAAAATTGGGATACCGCCAGGATTGGCCCGAAGTTAAAAGGTTCCAGATGCAGACTCTGTCGGTATACCAATGTTTTCTCTCTATAACTAAATGTGGTTTAATGAATTGGTAAGTATCTGTTTAAAAATACTAATTAAAAGATTTCTAGAGTAAAAAGGTGTTGAGGTATTAGTAATATTAGTAAGCCTATGGACAAATTAGTAAAATACGAAAACTATAACAAAGCTTTCCGAGTCGAAGTTGGAGTTCAGGAGAAATTTCTGGTCAGTAGATTTGGAGTCGGTGTAGAAAAATGTACTGTCTCCATATTTACATTTTATAGAAATAAAAAATTGCAAAGTGGCCTGTTTCTATTTTTAGTGTAGTACAAATTTGAACTCATTTAAATTTTAATTTTGACTTAATTTTGAATAATTTCTTTATACATATTTTTCTCTTTTTATTACTTAGTATTTAATTTTGTTTTAGTCGATGTCAAACTACTGCCATTATCAGGATTTAGAGTAGGAGTTGGAGTCGAATATTTATATTTATCGATTTCGCTGCCGCGTCGATTAAAAAAGATGAAAAACATTATAATTCCATGATCAGGCTTTGAAGTAATTTCTTATATTACCTAATTTGAACTAATGAAAATACTCATACGAAATATTTAGTAAAAATATATCAACACGTTATTTTATTTACTCCTGAAATATATATCGCTTTATTAACTGTATTATCATAAATAAATAAATAAATATATCATCACGCCTTTTACCCATTACTGCGCGTGACAATCTGACGTAGCAGTAAGTGAAAAATTTCTTCGCGTGAAGTGCGGTTACCAACCGTCAAATGACACCTCCTACAGATGTTAGTAAAAGGGAAGCAACATTTTGTTGAAAATTGTTTGTCGGCTGTGGGGATCGAACCAGGGTACTCAAGATCCACTGGCCGACTCGATATCACTGAGCCACCTACTCCATTTTATTATCATGAACTATTGAAATTATAATACCTACTCAGAAATAGATAAATATAACTAGCTCATTGATTATTATTTTGCGTAATTATTAGTGATATATCATGGGGCCTACTTATTTAATTTTGTAGTTGTTGATAATGTGTTAGAAACGGGGATGATTTATATCCGTTAGTAAGGAACCTGTACATCTCAGTTTATATTTTATGCCCAGTTGCATCACTTCATTTTAAGACTAAGCGAAGTTAAAGTTTTGTTCAAATTTTAAATTCATTTGTATTGTATCTTAAACGAGGTTTAAGAATCAAAATCTGTGGTTCAAGATAAACTGTAAAAATTCTTTTTTCAATTTAAACTGCAAATTTTTAACAGATATGTTATTTGTATTTTGAAAAACTACAAGATTGTATTATAAAATTTGTAAATAGGCTCCTGTATCATATACTATATTTTTATCTTCTACAGAATCACTTTTTCATTTTTCCTAAAATTTCTTCCATATCTGATATGCCATTTCTGTGGGATAAAATAATTATACCAATGAAAATAATTAATATAATAATAAAATTCATCTGAGCGTTATATTGTATGTTAAAAAGATTATCTTATCAAAAATATAAGTTACTTATAGTGTCACAAATTATTACTTACATCTCAAAATTTATTATACAAGATGTTAAAAAAAGGATAAACAAATTTTAATGTATATCCATTTCAATGTGCTGATTCAAAATCAAAAAGAATTTTTTCAAAATTCGCAAATTTATGTACATGCTTCTAGAAAAGTACATTTCTAGTGCCATTGGTCGACACGTAATTTTTAATAAAAATACTAATGGATTTTGTAACCACGTAACTGATGTTGAATAACAAATTAATTATTTTTATTAAAAATTACGTGTTGACCAGTGGCACTAGAAATGTACTCTTTTATAAACATGTCCATAATTTTGCGAATTTAAAAAAAATTATTTTTGATTGTGAATCAGCACATCGAAATGTATATATATTGAAATTTTTCTACCCTTTTTTAACACCCTGTATACCAGTTATACTGTTGTAATATAAAATATTTAAGAGAATAATTACAAAAATGCATACCGGACGAGGTGTATCTGAACCATGTTTAGATTTCCATAGTGCAACAAGACAATTTTTTTACCTTAACTTAATTTTCAGCGAGGTTTTTTAAACAATTAATTTGAACCGAAATGGTGCAACCGGTCATTAATGTGCTTTTAACCTTTTCATGTCCAAAAAAGCATAAGAAGTCCTCAAAACAGCAAAGTTAGATTATCCAAACCATCATCTCAGTGGTATCGAGTCGGTCTGTGGATCTTGAAAATCCTGGTTCGATCCCCACAGCCGATAAACAATTTTCACTAATTTAAATCTACCCCTGTGACTCCCCCACCACTAATATCTTTGGGGGCCGTGATTTGACGGCTGGTAACCGCACTTAACGCGAAAAAATATATCACTTACCGAGATCTGCTTAGGCGGAGTGCCACACCTAGTAATGGGTAAAAGGCGTGATGATATATTTATTTATATCATTTCAACCCAATTTGGCCAAATTTCCTACAACCAACCTCCACTTTCCCTTTCTGCCTGCGTCTACGTCTATTTAGTGATTTATTTATCGCGAGTAATAATGAATGTTTCTCCTGCACATCAGAGCGTTTGACGCTTGGCATTCACCTGTTGTTGGCGTGGGCCACAGCATGTATTATTAAATAAAATCCGGTATAAGCACGCCCCCATCGCCCCATGACGCAGCCCAGGTCTACCTTGATTTATTGTGTTTTGTAGAGTGCGCGTGAAGGTGTCGGGTTTTTCATGGAGACACGCTTTTGTTTAGAAGTGCGTATTTGTAAATCTGGGAACATAATTGACTAATTATTATGTTAAGTGAGGAATGAAGATAATTTTTCAGCATGAATTTGAATAGAAATTGTTATTGCGTACTCCATCAAAATTGTATATGGTTCAGTAATAAAGTACTGAAACGTTTAATCGTGAACTGATATTTACTACACTAAAATTACTTCTGGGGCTGTCCCTCCATTATCAGCTTAGGGGGACATGATTTAACGACTATAAACTGTGCTTTATATTTATATATATATATATATATATATATATATATATATATATATATATATATATATATATATATATATATATACTTCGCAAAACAATGAAAGGTACACCAAAATTTTTCGAAACAAAGTCTCATTTTCAAATGCCTAAATCTTTGGCGAAATCTGTTTACCCGCGAGACGTCAAAATGTTCGTACAACTGTCTATTTTATGATGCTCGTCAAAATTGCTTGGTAGATGTTTCAGTCGGAAAATGGCACACATCAAGCTCGTGACAGTGAATCGAAATTTTTGTACTCTGTTTACATTCAAATGAGCTTAACTCGAATCCAAAAAATCGTTGGAAAAATATAAAAAAGCATTTTGAAGCTGATAAAATTATCTAAATTTTCCTTCATTTCAATTTTCTGGCAAAAACTCTCCGCACTCCGTGCAAATTGACAAAGACAATTTTTTTTGGGTAAAATATGGCTGCCATATGTCGTATAAAATATAAAATGGAATATGACAAAAAGCATCATAAAATAGACAGTTGTACAAACATTTTGACGTCTCGGGGGTTCAAAACGGTAAAATTTCGCCCAAGATATAGGCATTTGAAAAATAAACTTTTTTCGATAATTTTAGGTGTCCCTTTAATTATTTTACGAAGTTTATATATACCTATATCACTAAATATTGAAATAGGCAATTTTTTTAAATAATTTTAATTATTACATAGTAGTAGAAAAAAAAGCTAAAAATAAAAATAAGCCTTCTTTGTACTATAATATTAAGTTAATTTTTTCAGCTCCCCATTTTAATATTAATATGAAATAAAGATATAATTTTTTTAATGGAAAGGCCAATTATAAATTGCTTATTAAACGATGCTAAATATGCTTCGTATTGTTTTCTTTTTTTTAATTCATTAGAAATATGGTTAATAGTAGTTCAATAAATTTTGATGATATATGAATTCATCATACTTTGTTAACTTGAGCAAAGTAAAATCAAATTCATAGGCTACCTAATTAGCGATTTATAATTTATACCTTATTGATCACGTTAACTAAATCAAGCAAACTTGGCACCATTAAGAAGATGAGAAAATAAGCTTCTTAGATAAGTAATTTTTAACTATTCATTCTATTTTTTAAAAATGAGACTTTATATTACATCTCAAAAATAGACATCTGAAAAAACTATTTTAATTTTCTATTCAAAATATCGTTTAATTTTTTATTTGGAACTTTTATCTCTTTTTAATTAAAATTGTTTAAAAATAATCGTTTTTTTAACATTTTCACTGATATCTAATGATCTATATTTTTTGACTAATGTGGCTCTTTTTGTCTAATTTAACCGAAACCATAAGTCTCATTGTTCTCGAGATTCTAACGGTGGCCTTTGTACAGACGTATATCTTCTTGAATCTGCCACAGCATAATACTATATTCAGTAATAGATAAAAGAGGAGATGATTTACTTTTTATTTTTCTTCATTTTTAAGAACTCTTAAGGCACACATAATGTGTTATATTTATGTTCTGTCATGAGCTCTGGATTATCATAATTGTCAAGCCATTTGATACACAATTTTCACCATATTTTTACTACTCCTGTGACTTCACTAACAACTTCGGGGACTGTGATTTGACCGCTGGTAACCGCAGTTCATGCGAAGAAATATATCACTTGCCAAAAACTGCTTCGGCAAAGTACCACACTCTGTAAGGGTAAAATGCATGATGATATATTTATTTTAACTTTATTTTACGAACTTCAAAACTGAATTGTATGTGCTAGATACAATTTGTTGTTACCCTCTGTTTCTAAAGTTCTGTTTATATGGGTTTTAAAAATTGAAGTAAATTTATGATTTTCAGTTTGTTATGAAATTTAAATTGCCGGAAGTTACGAAATTGTTAGCATTTCGTGAGAGCATATTTTGCTAAAATATTCCACATCATCTACTAATTTTAAAAATATTTATAAAATATTATACTCTCACTTTAAGAGATTTTGACGTGCATGTAAATTCCCTACACTGGATATAATGTTTTTTCTCTACGTGGCAAATTAATCATGAGTAATAAATATTCATATAATAATGACTTTCCATAAATCAATTGCCTTCAATTTTGCTATGAATATCAATGCAGGTAAAGGCATGACCGAAATTTATAAATTAAAATTCTGAAGTTGTCGCTGAATTCGCTGCATATTAATTAACTTTATATTGAAAGTTTCATTTAAGGTTCTTATCAATTTTTCAATAAAATTTTTACAGGGTCAAAAATAAACTTTTCCAACATTTTAAATGGAAATATTTTGATTACTGATACTTTTATGTTCTCTAACTTTGCGATTTCTAACATATATATCATGTGCAATATTATTTTCAAGTAACCGAGATATGGTTTTGTTGATGATTATTTTTTATATATAATTTAGTAGATTGACCTCATAAGTCGGAACGATTTTCTGCATATAGGTCATTAATAATATTAACCCCAATACAAATAATTGTTTGTTAAAAATAACGAACGTTTCGATTGTGCAATAATAATCTTCTTCAGCGACTACAAAATCTACAATAACAAACAATACAATAAAAATACAACAAATTATTTACTAATGAGCTGGATAAAATTAAACGTATAAATAAAAAAAAATTGACTGCAAACACGGCTATAGTTACAATAAATAAAATACAAGCAACAATTTCCTTAACAAGAATACATATTCAAGCTGTCAAAAAAACAATTGGAATAACAGGATCTAGCTGCTAAAATCAATGAGAATGGAAACAGCAAAAACAACGAACTATTTGAAACTGATCACCAAAACATGCGCGAAAATCAAAAAAGAAAATTAATAATTTTGAAGAACTGCTGTCATATTATCTAAATTTATTGTTCTGTACGAGTGTCCATTTTTAAGCTCATAGTTTATGTGAAGTAATGCGAGAAAACATCATCTATGTTAGTTGGTTTTTTGATGTTGAAATTTGGTTTCTTCACTATGGTGTTGATCGAGGACTATGCAATGGTAATTGTGTTCGTATATTCTTTTGTGTAGCGGCTGCCTGAATTCACCTACGTAACGTGAGTTGCAAGCACCACACTTAACTTCATAGATGGTATGTTTTGTGTCTTTTTTCAGAACCAAGTCTTTGATTTTAGTTCTTGTTAAGGAAATTTTTGCTTGTATTTTATTTATTGTTGACTTTTTGCAGCCATATTTTCTTTATTTATTACGTTGAATTTCATCCATCTTGATGGTAAACAATTTGTTGTATTTTTATTCTATTGTTTCCTATTGTGGTTTTTATAGTTGCTTAAGAAGATTGTTATTACAGAATCGAAATGTTCCACGCTTTTAATTAATAATTATTTGTATTGTTGTCAGTCAAATAATAAATCACATACTTAATATAAAATTAAATTAAATATCAGTTCTTCGGGTTTTTTTATTAGCACAATCCGTTATAAGAGTTTTTAAATTAAAATTTTCTGCAGCATGATGTTCTATTGCCAAAAGAGCGAGAATACTTAATCTATCTGGATTCATTCTGTTTCTAAGATATGATTAAATTATTTTTTATTTGCTGAAGGATGTGTCTGCTGTAGCTACAGTGACAGAAATGATTAAAAATTGTAATAAGGCAGTGCAAACTTTACATAATTCACTTTCTATAAATAAATGATTAAAATAATACCTGTCATTTCCTGTATAGTATTGGCTTTAATGTCATTTTTAAGAAAATGCACCTCATTAATTAATTGCATGAGAATTATCTGACAAATCATTGCAATAATGTTTTTGTAATTTTGTTCCCGACTAAAATGTAACTTAATTGATATTCATATCCAAATGGTATATTATAGTTTCGTGACAAATTGTGCTGTGCCCCCTTAACTGCGCCCCCCTCTCTGCATTGCGAGGTTTTGCGGACCCTATTTACGCCACTCATTGTTGTTAATATTATCACTGATCTATATGCAGAAAATCGTCCCGAATAATTATCATTTTTAATAATTATTTCAATTACACTTTATTTTCTCTAAATGTATAAAATGAACCATTAAGCGCTTTATATGAGTGAAGAAAGAAAACATAAGCAATTATATTACAGTATTATTAAATATGAGTTGCATTAAGAAATTAAAATTAAATGTCATATCTTAAAATTGTGGGTCCAGAAAAAATTTAACATATAGTACAAAAATATTTCTTTTTGTGTGAGACATTTTCTATGATTTGCAATAGTTATTTGAGAAAGAAAAAAGGAACCAATTTTAGTTTTTCGGTATGATCTAGTTATCTATGGGAGATGTTTTAGCAAACGAAAGCACATATGAGATGACTCTTTAATAGTCGCCAAAAAGTTTCATTTAACCAAAATCATAAATTTTATATTTTAGAATTTAGATATGTTACACCATCAAAATCTGGATATCCTGTATAATATCATGGTATAACCCATAAAATGATGTAGTACGGGCTCTAGAAATATTTACTGAACATTTGTACATTCCATTCATCTGACACTCAAGCTTCGTCAAACATATATTTCCTGACTAGCCACTTTACATTCACCGAAATTCATAATTCTTTTATATAAGCACGTTCATTTCTTATACGTACTTGGAACCTTTCGTCCATGCAAAACAACTTCAATCATTTTCATTCATTCCTAGGTTATCCACGCTATCTCTCCTCCTAAATTTCACCAACATACAGTTGAACAAGCTACCAATATCTTTCAAACACGATCTTTTCTTCTTTATTCACACATGCATTCATTGTCATACATCAAAATAGGTATTGGTACGTTATTATAAACACTAAAATTATAGTTTATTTTACAGAAATTAATGACGTATTAATTGGGAGATTGGAAGGAGAGTATTTGTGGGTTGCATGGAGTTGAATGCTCCAGATATTTAAAGTTTGTAACGTGAATATATCCAAAGATGCTCGATTTATAATCGCGTCTTATTGCCTACTTTGATGAATGCTATTGAATGTTGGCTGTGGATATAACTGCAGAGGAAATGAGGTATTTTCAGGGTGTATATTGCAGACAAGATCTTCGGGAAAAATACAGAATACGAGGTATACTTGTCAATCGTAAAGTTGTTAATATATAGTAAATTTGAGAGGTCACTAAAAATAAATAAATAAATCAGACGATAGAAAAATGTCTTTCAAAAACATAAATATCAAATAACGAGAAAGACAAGTAAATGAAAGAAATGGAAAATTGTGAAACATATTTTAATATAAAAACAGAACCTGGCCAAATATGAATGGCAAAGATATTGAGAAAATATGGAACAACGAAAAAATTATTGAGGATAAAAATAAGTCGTCATAAGAACTTCCTCCAACGTCTATTTTGAAACAGAGAACCAGGAACCTTTTCTAATACTGCGACAAATACAATGACGATTGCCAGTCGATTGATCACGATATTGCCACTGGTATGAATCATATTCATAAAAGGCAGACAGATCAAACGATCACAGACCGGACAAGTATATTGTATTTATTTATGTTACGCTGTACAACAGAAACTTAATCTCAATTACAGTATAGGGTTCGGACTCACTGTGTCGCAATGTGGTAATTCCTATAATTTTTAGCTTGAGTGTGATTCGAATTCGGGATCTCTAGATTCGAATTCCATAACGCTTTCTTCACCACCGTACTGACGGACATACATAATTCATGTGACCACATTCGAAGAATGTAAAACGACATTTTTCTAAAATGATTCATATTATTACGTACAATAAAGAATGACAAATAAAGCAAAATAATTAGAAATTTCAAATTATAGATTCAAAAAAAGTTTAAAAACTACTAGTAACAAATATCGATGACATTTGACATGACCAGAACTTGTTCACACATTGCTGAATAGAGTGAGATTGAGAAGAACGTTGTTAGAAGAGTGAGTGTACGTCGATTGAAATAGTTTGAACACGTGCTACGTATATCGAATGAAAAATCGATGAAACACTAACGAAATAAATTGAGAGATTACGCGAATGATTTATAAGTAAATGAATGAATATGATTGAATGTTACCGAATGGTAGGAATAAATAATATGAAAGAAATTATGAATGTTAATGAAGTATCAGGGTAGGAATCTTTGGCAAAGATTGATTACGAGATGAATCTGATGTTATTTATTCAATAAATGTTTCAAAGATTCATGCTACTACATTTAATAGGACATGGCATGCCGTTATATATGTATGTAATAAATTTCTTTGTAGTACAAAGCATAGGTAGATATGTATGTAACTCATCTACATTTTCAATATAATATCTGGAAGACCGAGCTGCGCTTGGGAAATAGCGGGAGATGGAAAGTTTAAAATGAAAAATAAGAAACCAAAAAATAGATCAAATAAATTGTCCAATTTTCATTCAAAATGCCATACTAAATAAATTTTTTGAAAGACGAGATCTATCCAGAAGCCAAGAAACATTGAAATACCAAGTTTCATTAATATCGTTAGAGGTGATTCCAAGATCGTTGATCGATAGACAGACCAACAAGAATTGCTTGTATTGGAGTGTAGGATATATATATATATATATATATATATATATAAAATAGGAACGTAATAATTTGTTTCTTTTGAAATAAAGTTTGGAAAATACCGTCCTTAATTTCAATTTATGGAAAGGAACAATAAAGTCTTGCAATCAAATTGATTAAAGAATAAATCTATCAAAGTGAAGCTCTCGGCATATCTTGATTCCAATCATTCTTCTTTAAAGTCTCGGGAATAAAAACAAATAAGTGATTAAATGCAGTAAATGCAAGTTTTAATTATTTCGGGTGACAATACGCGGGCGGAGTTAAACCGCCTTGCGAAATGGAAGCCAAACCAGGAACCAATGATAACCATCCGTTCAATTCGTTTCCACTTTATTTTACTGGAATTTAGTAACGTGAAACGCAGGTAATTTATCGGCGAAATTACGATTTCGCCCAGATTTATAGCCAAGCATTTAATAGCACGACAATGGATTAACACGCCAGCCTTATCACAGACAGTTGACAATTGACAAAACAAAAAATATACGACGCTTCTAACCGATACGAACGATTTTTATTTTTATTGCCATTAAATTATATTGGAAATACTTTATTTGAGTTGAGATTAACTGAGATTGCATTCAGCTAACGTTTTATGTGAATATTCTGGCGGGAATGAGAATGCTTACAAATTGATCCCAGCAAAAACAACTTTATGAACATGAAAATAAAAACGGGACAAATATTTTAAACGAATTTCATATGAAATAGGGATTATTTAGCAATTTTGCGGCAAGACATACATTTATAATTTCTATCATAAAAAGAACATTTTTTTTAGATATATATTGTTACCTATCTATGTAGTATATGAAGAACGGTAAATGTTCATTTTTAATAAAAAAACAAGTTCTTTAATCAATTGAAAATATAAAGTCATTCATTATCTAAATTGTGTAATAAATACTATAAAATATGAAAATAAATATCTCTCATAATAGACTGCCAGCTTGATAAAAGTATTTCTTAAAAATTGATGTTCCTTTCCGTCAACATTAACTAATGTTGAAGGAAAAATAAAAGTTCTACTTTTGCCGATAAACTTATAATAAGATATGCAGCATCAAACGAATTTTATATAAAATTTATCAAAGTTTAACGTTTGAACATTTTTTGCACGTTAATGACTACAGCACGTTCTTAATGGGAATTCGTTCCTGTTTAAGTTATTTAAAATTTGTGTAAGGTGTGCGAGATAAATATCCAATCAGCTCCATGATTAATGCGTTTATAAATAAGAAATAAATCATCTGCTTGATGCCTCAATAATTATTTCGGAATTGCTTCGCGCGCCAACGAAAAATTTATTGCGTACAATCCGAAACGAACTTTTAAATATATTTCAGTTTGTTTTCACTTTTAATAAAAAACGAAAGTAAAACAGAACTTGAATTTGAACAGTTATCAAAATTCGTTTTCCTATTAAATCTCCATACTTGGAAACGTCTAATATTATAAGACTAAAAAAATTGTCATATAGCTTCACAATTATCTTATTACATTTCTTGTATTACAAGAATATATGCATTCACAGGTAAAACTACTATTACTAAATTAAACTGCAATTACAGTATCACGATCTAGGTTTTGAAGCGAACAGGAATATGAACCAAAATCTGATTGAATCAACAATTTTTTAATGAACCTCTACATATAATATTCAAGAGCAAGAAACCTCACCGAACCATTAATATTAAACCGATTTAAAATTGGTTAAGTTCAACATGTGTGATCTTGCCTGGAAAAGTTACATTGTTCAAGTTCAGAGTGTGGTGCATTTATAACGAGTACATCGACTCTGTATGTTTTGACTGTGGATGTGTAAGTTTTTGTCGGATAAGTTATTATTTATAATCTCCCTAGAGTATTGATTCTTTTAGGAATTTTTTTTTGAGTGCTTTCCAATTACGCATTTGGAATGCACGATAAACAATTTCCCGGATTTGAATTAATAGCTCGAGGGCATTTTCAGTAAGAAAATCGTAATAACACGAACATAAAAAGTAAACATATTTTAGACTTTTTATTTTGCTTGAAATAATTAAGTTATGATAAAATAATATATTGAAAGCAACTTGTATTAAGTAAAGAAAATTGATCATAAAAATAATATTTTTAATATCAAATGAATATTTTGGACACAAAAAACTTGCATTTATTTATTTAAATGGGTTAGGTGGCTCAGTGTTATCGAGTCGGCCTGTGGATCTTGAGAGCCCTGGTTCGATCCCCACAGCCGACATATAATTTTCACCAAATTAAATCGACCCCTGTGGCTTCCCCTGCACTAACATCATTGTGGGACGTGATTTGACGGCTGGTAACCACACTTCACGCGATGAAATATATCACTTACCGAGATCTGCTTCGGCGGAGTACCACACGCAGTAATGGGTAAAAGGCGTGATGATATATTTATTTTTTTATATTAATTTTGCTTCGGTAAGTCAATTAATGAAAAAAATTTGAGGAATTTTTATATTACCATGGTAACCTAAAAAAATTCCTCAAATTTTTTTCATTAATTGACTTTTTTTTTTTTTTTTTTTTTTTATATTACCATGGTAACCAGGGCATTAGCGGAAAAATCACAAGGCTCTTAAAAAACATCTACGAAGGAACCACATTAAGAATTAGTGTAAACAACGAGTTATCAGAAGAGATACAAGTCAGCAAAGGAGTATTACAGGGTGAATGCACTAGCCCTTTATTATTCGCCCTATACATTGCTGATATTGAAGAATTCTTCAGGGAAAAAAACTTAGAAGGCTACTTCATAAACAACAGGACCGACATTCTCTCACTACAATTCGCAGACGACTTCGTCCTATTTGCAAAATCCCCATCTGACATACAAAGGAAGTTAAACGTGCTCACTGAATATTGCAATATAAATCAACTCACAATACACGCGGACAAAACTAAGATAGTCCATTTTCACAAAGGAAGAACACCAAAGAGACGCATGAGACACATTTGCCAGAATAAAGAAATTAACTTCACGTGCAAGTATACCTACCTGGGAACAACATTCACGACATCAGGAAACTTTAACGAAAACACAAAAGAGATATTAAGTAAAGCCTCTCGAGTTACGGGAGCCATAAAAACCATCTTCTTAAAAGCACGAACATTCTGTTGGGACACCAACATGAAACTATATACATCCATGCTTGTCCCAACTTTACTATATGGAGCGGAAACATGGGGAATGAGGCAATATGAAAACATAGAGAAAGGATCTATGCAATTTTTTAAATCCACATTTAATTGGCAAGCAACAACTCCAGGCTATATCATAAGAAGAGAGGCAGGAGTAGAGAAACTAGAAGTCTCCATAGTAAAGCAGGTACTAAACTTCTGGCATAAAATATTGCTCATGACAGAGAATAGGTACGTCAAAATATGTTACAACAAAATGGTAGAGTTAAACAACAAAGAAATAAGGGTCATCCCCGAGAAGGAACAGTCGAATCACAACTGGATCAGACAACTCCAACTCATACTAACTAAGACAAATTTTAGCTGGATATGGGAAAACCAAAGTTGTATAGAAGTTAAAAGAGAAATTAATAATATATTAAAAGCATACATTGAAGTACTCTACGAAGAAGACACCAGAAGAATAGTACAATCCTCATACAATCCATCCTATAAACTTTACATAACCAGTTTCAATTATTTCTCCCTTAATAATCCTTTCGCCGCTCTCAAATTATTCAGTCTACTCAGAACCGCAAATCCCAACCGATTTCACTTTTACCAAGATGGCTACTGTCATAAATTTTACTATGACGAAAACTGCAATGTCTGCAACCTACAAGAACCAAACAACCTAAACCACTTCCTACTACGCTGTCCGATTTATAATCCTATCCGTGACAATTACATCAACAAACATATTATGCATCGCTCTGTTTCAGAAAATTCCATTAGTTGCCTAATCTCAAACGCAAGTACAGCACCGATGATGGAACTCCTCAAATTCTTTCAAAACGCTTTAAAGCTGAGAGCTTTTGCATTAAATGTATAATATTCATGTAATTGCATAAACAATATAAACACTATCTATGTAAATGTTACCACTCTATTTGTATAGAATATTTTTCTTAAAGCAAATAAATTATTTATTATTTATTATTTATTATTATATTACCATGGTAACCATGATTGATACAATGTTTCTATTGGCTGTTAATTAGTGTCTTACGATTTATATCAATATATTTGATCTCTTTTTACTGTAACCGCACTTCAAGCGAAAAAAATATATAACTTACCAAAATCAGCTTAAGCAGAGTGCCACATCCAGTAATGGGTAAAAAGCGTGATGATATATTTATTTTATGTTTATATATATATACTGTAGTAAGTATATAAGTAATGTTACTTTGTATTTTCAGAAAATCTACAATTAATTTCTATTACAGTATTGACTTTATGTGTACGCATTTCTAATTATTTTTTTTTAAATCGCTAATCAAAACTGAATCGGTTCGTGAGCCGAACGAAAATTATAACTGCAACCTCAAACTGAAACTTAATCGTCATTTTTTTGTTTAGGTCCCTGGTTCTCCGCACACATCTCTCAGGTATGTCACAAAATTTGAAGAAATTCATAAACAAATCGTTAAATTTCTATAAAATGTATGAAAATTAACTTTTATTTTTTATATTTTCACTCTCACCTTTTAACAATAAAATCCCCAAAACTTAGGAACTAGCGTAATCTCTCAAAACTATATATCGGTTAACATTGTGTGCCGGTTATTCCATGTTTTATCATTCTATAGATATTTCTGGTAATACAAAAGAAATTATATTTTCTCTATATTTTGAAATTAATTGGGAGCTTCACGAGTTTTCTTATACGAGTATTTAAAAATTAGTTACGATTGTCAAAAAAGAAAGAATCTTTATTCCAATAGAGCATTGTTACTCTATGAAGTGAGATGCTTATTACAGAGTACAAATTTATAGAAAAAGGAAAACATTTTGTAGTTTAAATCAAATTTTAAGATAAAGATTTTATTTAAATCAGTTAGTATTTAACCATTATATGGAAAACAACAACAAAAATTTATTGGGATATTTAGCATAAAATATTTTCAGTTGTTATTATGATTCACAAATGGTAGAAATATTAGTTTACCATATCGTCGACGAAACCGCAAAACCACGTAACTAACCAAAATTCGAAAATGAGATTTTAGCGGAAACCAACAAAAATGTCTACGTCGTTTAATACGTTAAATTCAAAACCACGTATCTGAAATACGACCAGAACATGCGTGCAAAAACAAGTATCTAACAGTTGCTTATTATATTTTATTTAAAGCATTTTTTATAACATAATTTAAAAACTTTAATTAGTGTTATTACTAATTAAATTAAAATCCCTAAAAATATAAGTGGAAGAGAAACATAAGTAATTTTTCCTATTTCTCAGTGCTGAACAAATTTAATATTTACGCATTTCAAATATGTGTAATTTGAAATATCCTGCCTTTGAAGTATTTTCCACAGAGTCGTTATTTAATTTTAAAACTAGTTGCAAAAGCATTAATCATCTCGTAAAAATAAAAATTCAAGGCCATAATTTTTGCAGGATGATAGAACAGAAAATATTTAATATCCTTTAGTTTCAGTTCGCTCAGAAGAGACTAAAGAATCCACATTCATCAAAACTTTGAATATCGAAATCTCCGCAAACTAGCGTACTAATTAAAAACGGAAGTTTTTGTCGGTGGCGTCGCGTAACTTAGCCATGCGTCACTAAAACGGAACAATCTGCGCGGCACTGTTGAAAACTAAAATGGAGAAACTGAAACTTATTTCAGCGAGTTTTCATCAAACCTGCACGTAAAACGGATAGTTCTAGGTTATAGATTAAGTGGTTGAGAGCGACCCGGAAAAGTTAAATCCCGCGGGTACCAACTTATTTTCCTGCTGGAACAGTTGTCCGCAAGGATCTGTGTTCGGTGTTCGGCCACTGCATTCGTTGTCGACAACTAAGGAATTTGTAATGTGCGCAAGAGACTTGGTGCTGGTAACCTTATACCAGTTGATTCTTCTTTGTGCAAATAAAAACTGTTTAGTTAGAAACTAGTTTCATATGAAGATATTCTTTTCTATTCATTCATATAAAAATCGAGCTTGCTATTATGATAGCTGGTGGCCTGAAGCTTTCGTATTAGATAAGTATTGGAATTCGAGCCAAAGTTCATAAATATGTTTAAAAAAATTCTGCAAGGTACTACTGACAATAATTTCAAATTGAAAGTTGTCTTGAAAAATAGTAATACATACGAATTTTAAAATTTCTTCCTATAATTAATAAGTTTTATCAATCGGTAGTATACAGGCTGTTTTAATAGACCCAGCAAATATCTCGCTTATTTATCAATTTAGCAATTTCTTTCATATAACATGATTTATACAACAACATGAAAGTTAGTTGATGACGGATGTACAACTTTGAATTTTCAATTGAAACATACTATATATTTTTACAAATTTGAAAAGAGCTTCAAATTTGCTTTATAATCATGTAAAATAATCACTATGTTACATGATTAAAAAGTAAAATGGCGGGCACTTTATTATACACCTAATCGGAAAGAGAATAGTGAGCCATGACTGTGGCTTGAAATAAAACAATTAACTAAATAATTGTAATTATTATTATTAAACGAAATAATAAATAATAATATGGGGTAGGTGGCTCAGTGGTATCGAGTCGGCCTGTGGATCTTGAGAACCCTGGTTCGATCCCCACAGCCAACAAACAATTTTCACCAATTTAAAAAATCTACCCCTGTGGCTCCTCCTCCACTAATATCTTTGGAGGCCGTGATTTGACGGCTGGTAACCGCACTTCACGCGATAAAATATATCACTTACCGAGATCTGCTTAGGCAGAGTGCCACATCCAGTGATGGGTAAAAGGCGTGATGATATATTTATTTATATTTATTTTAAACGAAATAATATTTTTTTTGTCATAGTAATACAGAAAATAAGAATAAGGAACACATAATAACAACAAAATGATTTTATAACAAATATTCAAAATGGCTTCCAGCCTCTTCAATACATTTTGCACAACATTTTGAAACAGAATAAGTAGCCCTTTATATTTGGTTAGCAGATAAAGATTCAATTGCTGCTTCATTTTTATTCTTCAGTCTGTTTAATGTGTTTACTTGTTCATTACAAACAACAATTTTCACGTAGCTCCATACAAAAATCAAGTGGTCAATGGTCATATCAGGATAAAATGCATTGAAGAGGCTGAGAGTCATTTTGAATATTTGTTATAAAATCATTTTGTTGTTATTAAGTGTTCCTTAAAATTTTATTTCATTTAATAATAATACTTACAATTGTTTTAGTTAATTGTTTTATTTCAAGCCACAGTCATGGCTCACTATTTTTTTTCCGATTAGGTGTATAATAAAGTGCCCGCCATTTTACTTTTTAATAATGTAACATATGGATTATTTTACATGATTGTAAAGCAAATTTGATGACTTTTCAAATTTGTAAAAAAATATAGTAGTTCCATTTGAAATTTTAAAGTTGATATTAATGATATCATGAATGTACATTTGTCATCAACTAGCTTTCATGTTGCTGTATAAATCATGTTATATGAAAAAAATTGCTAAGTTGATAAATAAGCGAGATATTTGCTGGGTTATTAAAATATAACACCCTATATATGGCAATTTTTAAACAAATTCATAACGTTGGCGATGCGCTTCACTCGAATTTGTGCCAATGAAACAATGGAACATTCAATAGACCAATTCCAACGAATATAAGCCATTGTACTGGAATTAAACTTAAACTGTGAGATTCTCAAAAAAGTTTAAGCTAATCCTAAATTAGTTAATCTTATTAGAATATATTTTAAAAACTTAATCCAAGTCATTTTTAGAAAACCAAAAAGATTATATTAAAGTTTATTTAAATAAAGCAAATAACTTTGAAATATTTGACAGCGAGAAATATACAATACAAGTTATTCAAAATGATTTATAAATTCTATACAAATAAAATAAATATTTGTCATAATGCAAAGAACAACAATTTGTAATAAACCGGATTTGCGAGAAACAATCGCTAACAAAGTTATTAATTAGATTGCCTTTAAGATATGCCATGTTAGGTCCTTGTCATATTCAGCAAAATTATTGCAATCTACCATTTATTTAATAAATGATTTATTAGCCAGAAAGGTGTAAAGATAACACTGGATGGATTACTTGGCTTGATATTTTCATTTAATGTAACGACGTTTCAACTCTGTATGGGGTCATCTTCAAGTCTAAATACAAGAAAAAGTTACATAATGTCCAAAAGTAAATTAAAATACAATAAACATTTTACCAGTAGTAAAGATTTCAACAGCAAGAACATTGTCTGATATCAGACAATATGATGAAAAAATACATAATAATTACAGAGATGGTAGCGTACACCATGTACCATCTTTGTAACCGAGAATATAATGTTATTAATTTGTTATTTATTTAGTTCGTTGTCTTTTGTTGTATGCTATGATTCACTATGTTGTTTAAATAAAATATTTATGACTCCCAACCGCAACGTTTGTTATTCATTATTCAAGTTCAGCACTTCAACAATCAGTGTTAAAGATAAGTTCTCATTTTACCACCTTGATATTACAAATTAATATTCTATTTGTATTTACGGATAATTGTCTACATAACAAGCGAATGATGGGGTAGGTGGCTCAGTGGTATCGAGTCGGCCTGTGGATCTTGAGAACCCTGGTTCGATCCCCACAGTCGACAAACAATTTTCACCAATTTAAAAAATCTACCCCTGTGGCTCCTCCACCACTAATATATTTGAAGGCCGTGATTTGACGGCTGGTAACCGCACTTCATGCGAAAAAATATATCACTTACCGAGATCTGCTTAGGCAGAGTGCCACGCCCAGTGATGGGTAAAAGGCGTGATGATATATTTATTTTTATTTATTTACAAGCGAATGATATTGCAGAATCCTGGTCTAATAACACAAAATATATTCGTAAAATAGTTCCACTACATGTGTTGCTTCCAGTTTCATATTCCCATTTCCCAACTTGTTAATCAATGGATTTAGGATTGCGTAAATTGTTCCAGAATGTTAGGGTCGGTTTACAGCGGTGGGTTAGTGCTACAGTGCTTTAGCTTCACAGAAGAAACATATATATTTGTGTTCTTGTTTGAAATATTGGGCCTGGAAATGTTTAGAGTTGTATTACAGGATTTGCTAGCTTTCAGAATTATACAAGTTGCGGGGACACTGAGTTACAGAAACAAAACTATTGGTTTATTCAATGTTGTCAAGGGAAAACTAAGAGGATAGCTGTAGTGTTATTAACTCAAGAATAATTATTAATTCAAGCATTTATAACGTATATTGAAATAGGCAGTCAAAAATCAATATTTCTTTCTATATAACAGGTATTTAATAGTTATTTACGTAAAAAGTCAGGAAACTGTTCAATTACAGGATGAGTAAATAGTTTCATGCCGAGTGAAAGCAGTATACGAATCCTATACGACGCTTTACTGACATGTTACGTATAACATTTTACCTGAAACTTATTAAATTATCTGGAATCCCTCCCAAAAATATCTCAGTGATGCAATAGAATGTATCCAAAAAAAGTTGTGTAAGACAGTTTTCTTCAGATTATATCACTTTTGGCCCAACTATCAATATCCCAACTTGTTAGATGTCTTTAAGTTTGAACCACTGGCAAATAGAAGAGCCAAACATCATATTATGTATTTGTATAAAATTGTTAATAATTATGTAGATGATATGCAGTTAGTTAGTCAATTAAACTTTCATGTAAATGCTCATAACACAAGATGTAGCCTCACATTTTTTTGTCATTTTTCTCATATTCATTATCATTATCATTCACCAATTATTGATATGTGTCATCTATTCAACAGTTTTTGTAATGATTTGGATTTCTCTGTTAATTTTAAGGAATTTAGACGTAAGCTTGATGTATTACTATAAACATTAATTTTCTCTTTAATTTTAATTTCTTTACTTTTACATGTATACTTAATATTATTCTGTAATAGGGCCTTGGCCTGTTGGATAATAAAGAATTTATTATAAACAAATAATCAATATTTTAAATTAATTTAAATTAAAAGAAATATTTGTTTTACATATTCAGTCAGCATTTTATGTAGCTAAGTAACTGGACACTCATGTTTCTTTCAATACCTGCCTAGGCAGGCAATATGTTATTTTCCTGACTAGGCCTGTGAAGCAAAGCTTTCCTGAGTCTTAAAGATTAGACAAATGTTTATTTTCCTGTCAGTTTCAGGTAATAGTAATTTACATTGCAAGACCGTTATACAGAAATTTACAGGCGAGCGCTAGCGATCCTGTTATCTGTATGAGTCTGTAAATTTCAGGTTATGGTCAAGCATTGTAAAATGTTTTATGGGCATTTGAATCACAATATATGTATTATTAATAAAATTAATTGCAAGAGTATAACGCAATAACTAAAATTTTCAATCAAGGTAGAATTCGAAAATCTGATTTATCTGATATTTAAGTGTCAAACTTTTCAAATTAGATATGTTGTCATGATAACCAATGTCAACAGCCCGTTATAATTTTTACACGGGCTAGCACGTTATAAGTCTCTTAACTCTGTCTCTAGGGGTTAAGAGACTTATAATGTGCTAGCCCGTGTAAAATTTATAACGGGCTGTTGACATTGGTTATCATGAAAACACATCTAATTTTAAACGTTTGACACTTAAATATTTTTTTATTAAACAAAATCCGTCAGATTTTCGAAGTCTACCTGGATTGAACATTTTAGTTATTACGTTATACTATTGCAATTAATTTTATTAAATATACATATATTGCGATTCAAATGCACATAAAACATTGTACAATGCTCGACCGTTAACTGAAATTTACAGGCTCACACAGATAACAGGCTCGCTAGCGCTCGCCCGTTACCTTTCTATTCTCGCCTGTAAATTTCTGTATAACGGTCTTGAAATGTAAATAACTATTACACAGGCTAGCCCGTAAAAATCTCGTAACCCCTAGAGACAGAGCTTAATAAACAGTTCTTTACTATTCAAGTGCCCATAAAATTATTTTCAGACAGTCGTAGCCTAATGGATACAATTTTCGTTTACCAAACAAGATTTTTCGAGTTCAACTTGCACTCATTTAAAAGATATAATTCAACGACTGCAAAGTAAAACATTACGCATAATCACCGATGTCCCCTGGTACGTCAACAATCACACCATACACAAAGATTGCAATGTAAAATATGTTCATGAACAAATTAAAACATTTGCCACAACATACGAGAGCAAACTGAATGACCATCCCAACCACTTAGCCATCAATATTCTCAATAATGGGGTAGGTGGCTCAGTGGTATCGAGTCGGCCTGTGGATCTTGAAAACCCTGGTTCGATCCCTACAGACGACAAACAATTTTCACCAATTAAAATCTACCCCTGTGGCTCCCTCTCCACTAATATCTTTGGGGGCCATGATTTGACTGCTGGTAATCGCACTTCACGCGAAAAAAATATATCACTTACCGAGATCTGCTTAGGCAGAGTGCCACACCCAGTAATGGGTAAAAGGCGTGATGATATTTATTTTATTTTATTTATGAAGACGATATCCGAAGACTGAAGAGGACTAATATCTTAGATTTAAAATACTTATTTCTGTAAACAGGCACAAAATGAAATGTAAATAAATCAAGAGGGAATCCCGCTGGGGGTTATCCTCCCACATGACATGTACATAATACAACATATTTGCTTATTGGCCTCGTACAAGCCCAGTTGTAAATAAATTTTAATTAATTTTTTAAAAAAGATTGTTAAAAATCTTCAACATTTTTGCATCGCATATTTTTTGCTTCTGAGAAAACTTCTGCAAATAAAAGATACAAACTGTCCAACAGTATTATTTGAAACATTTTTCACTCAAATTATTTACATATGTTTAATAGGAAAAGGCACAATTTAAAATGTTTCAATAATTTTTGAAAATGTACAATACTAAATAAATGTTTCATAATTATAAATTAAATCATTTACTAATAGAATATCAAACTAAACACTTGTCTAAGTCTCACAAAATTCTACCTCCAAGTCAACTTATGAGGTCCTCGTCAGAGGCTGGCAGCATGGTTACTAACTGTGCTGGCCAGCTTCTGACGAGGACCTCATAAGTTGACTTGGAGGCTAAATTTTGTGAGACTTAGACAAGTGTTTAGTTTGATATTATATTATTAAACCTAGTTTCACCAAGTGAGCATTCAAAGACAATTAATTTTGTCTTTGTTGTTTTTTATTCAAATCATTTACAAATCTGCAATAGTATATTGAAAAACAATTGTATTTATAATCTTTTTTGTAATATGAAAATTAAAATTGGTTATTGTAACACATGTTTTTCATACTATTTTTCCTATATCACATTAATTTACTTTTGTTTAAAAGTTTTCATTCCAAAAGTAATAATAAAATGTCAATGTGGCAACAGATTCAATAAACATTTGAATGTTGTTTTGACGATTCTTGAAGTTACGTTACTGTTAAAATTCATAATTATTGTTATGTTATAATACTAAATTCCTATCTTTCATTTTCAATAAAGAAGTATTCTGTTGTTTGATGTCATAATTTTGGTATAAAAAAAACAATTGTAATAATTTAACATGAGCTGAGCAATCACAAACTAAACTTGAACTTAACAACGTTACACAAAAATATCCTCAAAACACAGTTGCACAAAAAACAATTCTTATGATACCCAGCAAAACAAGTGCCAATGCACAGCGAGGGTATTTTCCTCATCGTCTAAATTGTATAAAAAAATTTAAATGCCTCATTAGATAAATGGGTTTTATAAACATGTTTTGGGATATATTTTTTATGGAAGGGCGTGGAGCCCTATCACTCATAATTAACTAGAAATTTGATTTTTTATTTCAAACATTAATTCATTCGCAAAAGGTTGACAGAATACCGAATACATACCAGAAAAGAAAATTGCCCACAATTGGCTTAAATTCTCAAAATAACGACCTCTCTACACGTCACCCGCCTCAAATTGCAGAATCGCATGACGTGCCATCACAGGAATCGAACTCTGCTTCTTAAATCCGTAATCTTACGTACTACCACTGAGCTATTAAGGATATTTTGAAAATAACTATATGATTTTATTTGATGTTCGGTGAAACGTTTCGTGCCATACGAAAAACAAATTAATAAAGTAATATGAAAATTTTATATACTATGCTTTGATCACTGTTATTTCTCTATTTGTACAGTTCACAACAAGCTTTTATCAATATCGAATAGAATAATACAGATGTAACATAAACATAATGAAATACCTTGAATTCACTAAACGAAACTAAAATGCAAAATTGCTTCGAAAATACTACAATGAAATTTTCAAGCAAAGTAAAAACATTTAAAAATCTATTATCTCTATTGTTACAGTAACTATAACGCTTTTACAGCCGTTAGTTTTACCAGTAAATCCTAGTGTTAGATCTCCGGAACATGCATTCATGTGCAAAACAAGTCATTATGATACCTGCACACTGAATCCCGGAGTTCCCGGATACCGGAGCAAAAACTCAAAGAGTTCTGCTGTGAAATTCATTCTGCAGTGGCTAGCGAGCAGCGAGCAATTTTCATTCTGATATCATTACCAAGAGCTACACAACAACAATTTGATTCAGTGGCGTAACCAGGATTTTTGAGAGGGGGCGCGGAAAATTATTTATTTATTTGGTATTCTGCACAACAAAAATTTAAATGCAATTCAGCGAGGCTTTATATTGTATTGGAAACCGAACCACATATATACCTACAATCGTTACTTTTTGTTTATTGTAAGTTATATTGAATAAGATTGAACGCGCGAACTTTTTTCTGGTAGACACAATTTATATCCATTGGGCTATGTTTAACCCTCAAATTTATTATAGTACAGACTGTTCTTAAATGTCGACATTTCATATATTCGCTATAGTTAAACAGGCGAACATGGATATATGAATTTTACAAGTCATAAAAGAGCAGCAGTAAAAGTTAAATGGAGAGTTGCATCGCTTTCACTAAAATATTAAGAATCACCTAAATAAAAATGACAAATCGAATATTTGACAGGAATTTCTACTTCCTCGTTTAACAGTTTACCTTGAGGCGGGTCAACTGTCCTGCACTAGAAGCTGTAGTTTTCATTGTTTGTCGTGTGCAATGTTAGTGTACAGTATGGCAACTTCGGAGCAGAGTTGAAAACACCCCGGGTTTTATATATTTTTTAGGTTGTTTGAGTTTTACGTTTTTATTTTTTTAATTGAAAAACTTGGTTCATTTTCAAAAATAAATAATGGCTTATATTTTATAAAACTGTGAACTGTTCCAGAATAATTTTGCTATATGTGTCCATAGAACGAATTTTGTCAACATACTAGCTCATAGTATGGTCCAAATTGAGGAACAGATTGGGTTAAAAAAAATTCTTAAAATTGGTAAAAATGTATATTAATTTAAGTTGTGATAAATCAAATTTCGAAATTTTGTATGTACTATTGCTTTTTATATTGTTTTATAATATAATTCTTAATTCAATTTTGTTTCTGTTTAATGTTTAAATATATATTAATCAATTTTGCGTATAATTATTCCATATTTGGGGGCTTTTAATGGGCTTTATTGTTGTTTTAGCCCATTTTAAAAGATAAACCAGTAAGTTTCCAATAACCTTGCTTCAGAGTAGCGAAACTATAGAGAGAGTATGTGCGTAATCGAGTGAAGTTATTTACGTTGTAGTTAGGTTCGTGGCCATGACTTTAATATACATATATTTTTATTTTTAAGTTTCGTCGTTGTTTATATTATTTAAACCAAACAATATGGGGCAAATGATTCCCTTTCTATTCCAATGCTTCAACAGCGTTACACATGCTCCCTCTATCCTATATTCTTTACTCTAAGATGGCGACTCACGAGTGGAAAGTGATTTGTATCTTAAAACGGGAAAGATTTTGTGTATCTGGTACCGTTACCTATCAACCTGCCTTGAGCTGAGACGCAAAATCTCGTAGTTGTGACTATTGAACCTGTCGCACCAGACTTGTTAAACAAAGTGTGGTAGGAGTTAAACTACCGACTAGAAAAGTACCGTGTTACAAATCTTGCTTACGTAGAATACTTGTTATGTATACTCATACAGTTACACTTTGATTTCATGTAATGCTTTTTCTTCTATACCGCCGGTATAAGAAATTAAATAACTTTAATACAAATACAAATATTGAAAATGTACAATAGGTACAGAACCAATTAATGTCTCGTAGCATAATAAATTCATTGATGTACTCGTAATTATCAATCTATTTTAAATGGCCTAATTAGCTCGTCTACTCTCAAAGAGACGAGCTTAAGTGAGCGATACGATGTCTGTATCATCGGCAATAATTATGCATCTTAATGACGTTTACATACGAAGGTACTATAAATAATTGTAGATAATTTAAAATATTTATATGAACAACGAAGAATTTTTCAATAACATTATATCAATCAAACCCTAAACCTACATCAGAAAAAATATCCGTATAAATCATGCCTTTAAAGTAGGTTTTCAAATATTTTACGGGTACAATTTCATAGAACGCCGTCCCTGATTCAGAGTAATCTTGAATTTTTTCCTTCATTATCTGCATAACGACCGCGAATGCTAATGGAATAACGCAGTTTTGCGGCAGTTGAATGCTCGTCGTATTATAAATGGTAAACTGTAATTCTTTCTGCTATGTGTATAGACGCAGTTGCGGGCATAACGGCTAAATTATTAGCGCTGCAGATGAAATTTACAACCTTTGCGTACCTCCACTTTATAATGTTTTACAGGCAATGAAATTTGAAAGCAATTCGAACACCGAACGCAAATCGAGCGAATGTGAAACATGACACGGCGGTAACAACACATACAACAGAACAAACACCCGCACAACTAATAATTAATTCACTGTATTATGTTACATATGTCGCGGCTATCAATGGAGGGTATACCATTACGCCAGGATTCAACCATATTTATGTGATGGTGGGACAAACATTGTTCAATTCGTAACCACCGTTAAAATGTATTCCATTTAACTAATGAATAGGGTAAACTTGAAAAACCTGAAGCTATTTTCATTTTTGCATCATTTCTTTAAAATGATAATTACGATATTAATAATTAACAATTATAAGAAAGAAAACTGTATGCACTGTTTTTCAGTCCAATGCTGCAGCTCTTATGATTCTAGGATATAATGTGGCCAGTTTTATTTAATTTAACTAAAGCACAGATAAAATATATGATCCCAATTCAACATCGAGGGCCCATTCAAATATGTATTGACTTTTTTTATATATTGTTGAGAACAGGAAAAATTACAATAAAACTTTTTATTGTTAGGCACTCTGAAGTAATAGTTATTTGGGTATTAAGAGCGTAAAGTGATTCTTTGTTACTCGAGCACGGTAATTGCAGCGCGAGCCGAAGGCGAGAGCTGCAATAGTGCAAGAGGAACAAAGACACTTTACGCTCGTGATACACACATAATTTTTTCTACGATTGCATCTTAAAGTTATTAAAAAACGTAGGTATACGTCTAAAACTAAATTCGTTTTGTTAACTGTCAATATGACAAGTTTCTGTTTTGTTTGTATCCCTGGTAACTATTGAAATAATCTTTTTCGCGCGTTGCCATTGGAAACGCGCGAATTTAACGTCTTTTTCGCGCGTTGCCATTGGAGACGCGCAAAAAAGTTATTTTTCGATTGTTCCACAAAAAACGTCAACTTTACGTTGACAAATGAGAGCGTAATTGTCATCTTTTCATAGCAATCGTAGAAAAAATACATTTTATCCATCAAATTAGCAATGCCTTTATCCCTTTATCATAAAAGATGGCGGACGCTCCGAAAGCTAGTTGCGTATGAACTCTTCAACTGCCGCACCAACTTCAGAATGGTATCTTCTTAACATCTTCTTCAGTAGCTTAAGTATACGAAAAAGACATGTGGATAAGTCAGAAATGTAAAGAGGAATTTGATCAAGTTTTTGCCAGGTAAGGATTGTTCCGTTTGCGTGGAGCAGAAGAACGTCGCGGGCTAGTTGCATTGCTTGCTGTGATAAGCAGTCTTCGTTGTCCAATAGACAGTTTGTACAACTGAAACAATTTGGGCCTCCTCCCCATTCCTTCTTCCCCTACGGACTTGTTTGGCTCATCAAATACCTGGGATTAAGATAATGTTGTACCCCAAACTTTTCTTGCAGTCTGATGAAAATCTCACTTGACTTATCGTCTTCGTTGACGAGAAATTAGAAGAGAATGCATTAGAGCAACAGACGCTGGTATATTTTGTTCAATCATCGTGCTACTGACGAACGAATGTCTGGGAAAAAACGAACCGTAGAGATTTTCCCTTCTAGACACCTTCATCCAACTATCTCTAGAACCCAACTCACACATTCCTCTCTCTCTCTCTCTCTTGAGGCACAAGGTCATAATTCCGGTTTATATTCGAATGCCGTTCGTATATTAGTTATCACTTAAAAATCAACACCATATCATTTGGTTAATTGGTATTATATTTTGTAATTTATAATCCGGAAGTGTATTTCTAAATATGTTATTTATATAAAATTTCTGCAATTAACTTTCTAAATGTATCCGTTCCTTCAGTATCATGTTAATTATCATATCGTTCAATCAAACAATGTATCCACTCTTTGCTTGAATCAGTATTCTTTTCAATGGTCTTAATAATTCTATGTATTGAAGAGTTGGAATACTTCATTGATTTTTTTTCTAACTGTATTTTAAATTAGTTTTACAGTGATGCTCAATACTTACATTTTCAATAGAAATTAAGCTTATTATTAGTTTTTCAAATTTATGAAATTTTAATGTATTATAAGTTTCTCATGACATTTGTATCTTCTTTGTTTGAAGAGGTATTGTGACGTTTATGACCTGTTATATCATTTGTCTTGACTTTTCTTTGAACTGTAACAAAAAATTATTATAATTATATTAAATTATTTTACTTTATATTAATTCTGGGACAGTTCAAATTGATCTAAATAACCAAAAACAAATGATATATCAAAATATTTCCTCAAACTATGTAAGTACAAACATCGTCGAATATATTGATAATGCATTAAAGATTTATAGTTTTGAAAAATTAATAACTAGGTTTCGACGAAACCGACAGAAGAATTCAGGCTCCTTTCATATCAAGTTATATTTAAGTTCGCCCCTACTTTAAATATGAAGTATAGATCTAAAATTGATAGTAAATAAAATAGCAATTCAACCCTATTTTTCAGAGATCCTGTACTTTACAATATTAAACAATGATGGCATGTTATTTACCATATGAAGTCAATTTTCATCTTATTAAAAAACAATTTCATTTTTCGTGCTAAAATTTTTATATATATAAAGTAAAAATCCTAAGAACAGCTGCTTTCAGGGATTCTTCGCTGTATTCTTGATATTCTAATTTAAAAGTAATTTGATGTGAACAAACTTATTTCACTGTTGTTATTTTTATGTCAAGGACTACTAATAATTTTAAAATTAATAAATATAAAAAAATATGAATACATTATATTTTAAAATTATTTTTTAAATTTTTAATCTTACTTAGGTCGTGAAAAAAATAGTACATACACTTCGAGAGAGAATACTATTTTTAGCTCACTGTTTTGTGACCCTCGAACTTCGTTCTCTGACTACAAATTACACCTCATGGAAAATCATGCATTTGTCTCTCTAAATGTATAACACTATTATTGCACAGCCGAAAAACTCTAATTAAGTTAAAGAAAAATATATAATTAATGTACGAGTATATTCATACAAGACTATGATGACAATAATTATAATTTGAAAATACAACTAATAAATTTAAAATAAATAAATAAATAAATAAATATATCATCACGCCTTTTACCCATTACTGGGTGTGGCACTCTGTCTAAGCAGATCTCGGTAAGTGATATATTTTTTCGCGTGAAGTGCGGTTAGCAGCCGTCAAATCACGGCCCTCAAAGATATTAGTGGAGAGGGAGCCACAGGGATAGATTTTTAAATTGGTGAAAATTGTTTGTCGGCTGTGGGGATCGAACCAGGGTTCTCAAGATCCACAGGCCGACTCGATACCACTGAGCCATCTACCCCATAACTAATAAATTTATTATATTATAAGTCGTTCTGGGCCACAGGAATAGACGTCATTTACTTCACATTATAAAACATGCCAACGCACTACCACGAAAGCCAACATCGGTAAATAAGTGTAAAGTTTCCTGGGACAAGCAAACAAATATGGTTAGTATTTAAATTTTCCAAAAACGATCTTAGGTTTGTATTTTCTATTTTTTTCGCACGTTTCTATTAAACCACGCCTTATCGGGATTTTTATTTTTTAAATGGTTCCGCAAGTAGTCGCTTCCTATATTATAATTAAAATTAAAAATTAATTTTAAAAAGTTTAAATTAATCATGATTAATTAGTAATAAAGTAACTTTGCAGGAATAGTAACGATAGTAGGGTTACTAATGCCGCCATGTTGTGGTACCTAGTTATACAGCCTCGTACAGAACTACAGTGATTAGATTTAGTTAGATGTCTATAAATATTTAATCTATGGGTGAAGCCATTTACGTATATTTATTAATTTAGTAATACAAATTATTTACCGTTACCGAATATTTTTAGCTTGAAATACAAGTGAAGCAAAGTATAAAATTATATTTTTTTTCAACAATATTTCAAATTAAGGAAAATCCGTTGAGAGATAATGGCTAATAGTTTCATCATGGATACGAGAATATATTTCACACAACGATGACGAACTTATAAAAAATTCATTACATGTAAAGTAATTTATGAAAATTTAAGCACATAAATTACAGTTTTTTAACGTAAAGAGATAATGAATAATATATCGCAAGAACTAATTTAAATATTATCCGCACTGTGGAAAAGCTACAGATTTTATAATTAATTTTGATAACAGATGAATAAACTTGATTTATTAGCTTAGACGAATTACAGAGCGAAATAAATGGCGCTGTTCATCAAATATGGACCAGCGGAGGTTAGAAGACAATTCTAGATTAAATATGAGTTATTAAAGCACTGTACACTCAGCTAAATTGGTATCTGGACCGCATTCTTATGCAATCATTCCATAAAGTCTGGAATCGCGTAAATTTATTACTTCGTCGTTTTATGAAACTTTACAACGTGGTTTAACGAGAAATTTGTTGAGAGAACATCATTTTATGAGTAAGTCCGAGACCTATAAAATGACATGTTTCCGACGATTTTGATACGGAAAATGAAAATTTGTACCACATAAAATACTTATCTTTTATTAATGTATTTTCTTTAATATAAAAGTAATGCTACAAAATGGCTACCATAATTGATCATTTTCACTTTATATTTTTTTAAATATATCCTTAAAAGATTATTGATTATTTATTATTATTATTTTGATGGGGTAGGTGGCTCAGTGGTATCAAATCGGCTTGTGAATTTAGAAACCAGGGTTTGATTCCCACATTATATTATAAGTTGTAAAAATCAGAATATAAACAAAATACCGCCAATTTGAAAACAATTTTAAGTTTTATATTAATATATGATGCTTTTTAAAACAAATATTGACTTTTTCTTTTTTATATATTTCGTTCAAAATATACACGTTTCAAGGTTTTATAAATTTTATTAGGGGATGAAGTGAAGCAGAACATTCACGGTCCATACAAGTATCCTCGCGGTTTTTAGCCCACACTTTCCAGTTGAACAATAAATATCTTTTTTTATTACCTACTGAAGTCCGCTTGGTAAGAGATTATAATATAGTTTATGCTGTATTTTATTTTGATTTTGATTCATTGGCTAAGATGTCAAAATAAAGTTAATTTTAAATATACAAGTATAGAACATGTAACCAAATTGTACGCCATGTTTATTTGAATAACAATTAGCGCTGTTACTATTTTCTATGTTATATAAATATGTCTTTTTTTAGACATTTTAGTTGGCAAATCAGAATCTGAATAATACATGCCCTTTGCAATCACACTGTAATCTCTCATCTAACGGATTTTATATTTTGCAGTATCTGTAGCTCGACGTTTGCTACATTTTTGTTTATGTTACGGTAATCTATTAATCTTAGAGAAGTATGTAATCGTTTGATGATAACTTTAAATATTATTTTTAAAAGTCTCTAGATTACTAAAATTAACTTCAAATTTAAAATCAACACATCTGTCCAATAGCTGTTCTCTATTTTGGCTCTAATAAAGGCTTCAAGCATCATGGCTTTGTAGTTATTTAGGGACTTTATTATTTTTGTATCTATTTTGAAACCAACCACCGCTACTTTTTGATTTGCATCGCTGTAGGTCTTAATTTTATTACCACTTCAGGTATTCTTACTTGTCTTTTTCATTAGATAAACATAAATAAAATGTTAATTACAATTTTGTCAGGACTAATTTGGAATCTGCATAGTCTGTAACAATTAAATTTCTTGTATAGTGCAACAATATTGTTTATTAATTATATTAATTGTTTGTGTGGTTGGCACTTGGTGAAACATTTTAAATTATAAAATTAAAACACTTGGTATATTTCACATAAAAAAATTTATTTATAATAAAAAAAATTATGTGAAATATACCAAGTGTTTTAATTTTATAATTGTTTATTAACATAATAATTATTATTATTCATAACAAGTTTTTTCGTTATTTACCTTATGTAAATTACACCAGTAAATCACTTAAGAAGAAAGTAATCAATTCAGACTATCTGTTTTCTCCGTTTATAAACTAATAACTGTTTTAGTTCGTGAAATTAAGTAACTTTTGTAACGAGGACGCATCGCTGATACGGCAAATTATATTGAAATCTGGGGCAAATATTTTCATCCAAGTTAAAGTAGTAACAGCATTTGATATCAGAGAGCTTCCAATAATTTATTTTAATGCGAAGCGTTAGAGAAAACCATCGAGAAGATAAAAACGAGCTCGTAGCAGAAAGAACAAAAAATACATTTTAGTAAAATGGATTTCTATTGTACGAGAAACAAGATTGGAAGGGAGCCGGTATATTGAATAGACAACTGTATTGCAGATGGAAGGAAAACGTTGTACTTTTGTGAGATTGGTTTTATCAGATTTCGGCTATACCGGCAAGTAAAGAGATCAGGTGAGCTATTCTCAAAAATGACATTTTTTCGATGATCTGACGCACGAAAATTTAGACATATACGAACTTGTTAACCTTTATAACGGAAACGCTTTCAAAACCCGCTTCACGTGATTTGCAGTCTGCGTAGGTTGTTTCCAATTTTAAAGATTTATTTTTATTTTTTCCAGCTTTTAAAAATACTTTTATTTTTATATCATACAGTATTAAAATTTACTTATTGTTGAAAGGACAGATATAATCGACAATTAATTAATCTAGGTATTACTATATAGATGGTGATTTGTAAGATATGTGAACAATATCGTTTTAATACATGCCAGATAATATTGATAAACATTTTACCTCTGCATTGACTAATAGTCTGTAAATCGTATTCTGATATCGTGTTTTTCATCTAACATTTTATGTAAATAAACGCAGCTTTTAGTGACATACGACTTATGTTTGTAGTCATAACGATTTGTAGCCGAAGCAAAGAATTAAACAGTACTACAAAAATCACATAGGAAACTGTCCAAATTTAACGAATCGTTAAATAGTTTTAAATTTATGACATTGATCACTAAATGTTGCAAAAATGTATAAAAATTTAAAATATGATAGAATGTGTTGCTACGAAAATATTTTGCATTTTAAGTGTTATAACTGCTCAATTGTAAAATGTTATTTTACAATACTACTGCTGTACTGTTATTAAAATTATATCTTCCTATGTTATAGCATTAGATGTTACATCTTAAAAACTATGTAAATTAGACTATAAAGTAGATTCAAATTATATTATATTAGACAAGAATGCATCCGATGGAAATTTCGGAGAACTAACTGTCCTATAAGATTTGTTAAAAGTATTTTTTTATAAAACAATGTAGAAACGTTTTACAGTAAAAAAAAAATACGATAGCATATATAGGGGCGTGGGATATTGGGTGCAATTGCTCCTCCACCTCATTGATAATAAACAGTATAATTTTAGCTACAAATAAAAAACAAATATGTTTTTAAAATAATTTATATTACTTTCTGAGACTACTGTTTAAATTCCGGCTAATCTTTGATGAGGAAAGTTAGCAGAACACCATTCCTATTTAAAAAAAAATTAAAGTAATAACGACGAACGGTTCAATATTTTTCCTGAATAATTTATGATCGGTTTCACTAATATAGGTTAAATTTTGTTTAAGTAAAATCAAATCAAATGTATGACAGAAGTGTCAAGTATTTCATGTGACAAGTAATTTTAATTCACTTTTATTTAGATAAACCAAGTTTAAAATTTAATTTTTGTTTGTGAAACTGGCCTTTAATTGTATAAAATTCATTACAATTATAAATCAAATTAGTGAGTTATAACAAGAAAAACATTTTTTTTAAATGAAGCGTTATATTGAAATATTCCAAAATAGTGATTTATTATAAAAAGTGATATTTTAATTATAACTCGCTAATTTTGATATTCAATTGTTTCTAAATGTACAGAATTAAATTTGTCCGATAAAATTGCACTACTTTGCTTTTTTAAATGTGTTTCTATCGCTTCAACAAAGAAAGTTTACAATGATGGGTTTCTTATGGTATATAACTTGAACAAGCGTGTATCATAACTTCTAAAGAAAATGAGCGACCTTTTTTTCAAAATCTGTAATTCCCCGGCACCATTACAAATGTCTGGCTATGCAGCTCATGGCAAATATTAAAGATAATTTGAAAATGTTTCTAAAATTTATATTTGATCACATTTTTTGCAGGTCATAATTCTACATTTACAGATAACCTTGTACTTTATTAAAAAAATGTATAAAATGTACAGAGTATAAAATTAGACTTTTATTTAAAGCACGCAATATAAAATTTAAGAGAGAAAAGATTAAATACCAAGATAAATTAAATACTTATAATAATATTCCAGTATTCTTTACGAACAAAGAGCAAAGAACTCATAAAAGTTACAATATTTAATATAGTATAACAAGATTTTAAGCTTCGTAAAGAATTTAATTTGGGTTTAAAACATTTAATTACAATTGAATGGTAGTATTTCTCACATATTATGAACACTTCACAACCATTTAGCTCAATGTAACGTTCCTCGTTACAATAAAACTGAAAAGTTTCTATCGGGCGAATTGAGGTTAACTACCTGAGCAATCGTATTAATTTTAAAATGTGCAACGGGGCGCATATGAAAGATTGGAAAGTTTGCGTCGACCAGCGTCGCGTATCGGCTTTCTGTCGAACTACAACTGAGCCTGGAAATAACAACATGTAGTGTGAAAAGTTTTACTGCAATAAATTTTGCAGAATGTGCAAGACTAACTTTACAATGTTACTTGTGAATTTTGAAATAGTTTTGTGTATGATTTATTTCGAATTGTGTAAAGAATAACAAATAATTACAACGAGAGAAAATATAGAAAATTCAGCCAATAACTCAAAGGTACGAAAACATTTCTATTTTTAAACGTGTCGTTCAATAATAAAGTGCATTTTTGTTTTTTCATAGTTTAAAGTGTGTAAAGAATATCTAACAAAAACTAGATTGTAAGTAAAGTTTGTTATTTGTTCACGCTATTATACTATTAAAAATGGTGTTTTTTATGCTTGCATAGAGTTTGATACCATTATACGTCATTAATCTGAATTTAATAATAAATCAAATACAGTTACACTTGTCATTTATTATAAATACATGAGACAACTAAATCGAATTGACCACAGAAATAACTATAGCTATCATAAAATTTATATCTGTTACATATTGGTTATGGATAGATGATAAATTAAGGTATTATAATCTCATTTTGGTGATATTATTGGATGCTATTATCATAATATATTATTTAAGCAAATTGCTTATTATATAACATAACCATAGTCATTTATATGGTAATTTTAGTATTTGATATGAATAATGAAATACTTGAGAATAAATATGTGTAGTTATATTTAGAATAACATATTATATCGTAACTAATACGCTGCTCTATTTAGGCAGAAATAGAAATTAATCATTTAATAAAATACTTGAAAATAATATAACTTTATTGAATTGTAATAAAACTTACATTATATATTATTATTTTTATCACAAATGTAATATTAGTATCAGTAGGCGCGGTGGCCGAGCGTGTTAAGGCACATCTCTTAGCATACTGTGACGTCACCCGAACCAAGGTTCGTCGGTTCGAATCCGCCTGCCGACAATGTGTGATTTGTCGTAAAATATAAAAATACAGTTTCATGTATTTATCACACTCGGGCGCTATAAGCTAGTCACTTATACGCCTTAAATAATCTGACTAAAGAAACCGGCAGTACGGCAGTGTAAAAACTGCGGCTCGGTGTGCCCGGCCCCTATGTTCCGACATTGGAATTATGGGACTCATTATATATAATATTAGTATCATATTTAAAATAAAATAAATAAATATATTATCACGCCTTTTACCCATTACTGGGTGTGGCACTTTTCCGTAGCAGATCTCGGTAAGTGATATATTTCTTCGGGTGTACTGCGGTTACCAGCTGTCAAATCACGGCACCCGAAGATGTTAGTGAAGGGGGTAGATTTAATTTGGTAAAAATTGTTTGTCGGCTGTGGGGATAGAACCAGGGTTCTCAAGATCCACAGGTCGAATCGATACCACTGAGCCACCTACCCCATATTTTATCGTATTTGAGTGGATAAAATTTATATTAAGCTTTCTCATCACGCTCACCTGACTGTGGTTTGGATTCATCTACATACTACAGGAACTCTGTACTGCAATTGGGTTTATGTTACACAGAGTAATAAATTAATTTTTCAAAATATTGACAGAAAATTCAAAATACTTTAACTGCAAGTAATAGGAAATAAAGTTCTCTCTAACTTTAACTTTTATATTTCTTTTTCTATATCTAGTCTAATACGAGCAATTCTATCTGTCTGTATGTTTGTATCAATGATTTCGGAATCGGTTCTTAGTACGTTATTTTGAAAGAATATTGCGGCGAAAATATAAAAAATTAGTTCTTTAAAATATATGTATGTGAGGGTCATGAAATTTGACCCAAGAAATCAATAGAGACCAAAATCAATTCGATATCATTAACTGTTTTCGACATTATATAATAAAGAATAATTATAAAGAAAATTAAGGAGAAAAGTTGTTTCTATTATGTATTTCTTAGTTTCTTAGTTTCATTTTAAACTTCTCTCATTATTTCCCGAGCAGATATTTTAAAATTTAAATGGCTTCAAAATTATGTTTTAAATAACGTCAACGCAATAGCAAATGAAATGCTTTATTGGATAAATAAGTTCAATAGTATTTATTTTGAGTATGAGCATCTTACTTTATTATAGATAATATGCTCAAATAAGTTTTTTTTTTTTGAAAATTATTCTAATAGTTTACAAAACTTTAGTTGTCAGAGGTCTTATTACAGTATGTTTCGATAGTTGCTATACACAACGGAGGAATGTTTAATTTTTATTTTTGTACCGCCTTCCGATTGTTAGGTAGTTACTTACCGATCAGTAATTTGTAAACATAACTAAATATCTAAACTTTTAAAAACCAATCGTGCAAAAAGAATTATTAATCATTGTTTGTAAGAAATTTACAGTTGCAAGCAGTTCACTTATTTGTTTTATCTGATGTCAAATTAATAAAAGTGATGTTTCTACATGGAGTTTTTATACAAGCGAAGTATTATCGATTGTTAAGTAAAAATAGTTAAAAAAAAAACATCAACAAACATCCCAACCTCAATCATCGCAATAAAAGTCCAACTGTCAACCAGTATCAATCGTATCTTCAACCATTACCCGAGTTCATCACGACGTCGACTGCGAATCGTCAAATCGCAAAAACTATTAAGGCTGGAACGACGAATTAAAGAACCAAGTTATCAGTTTATAGTTGGCGGCTGGCATTTCTTCGCTCGCGCCACCAAATGATTTCTGGGCAAGCCGCAGATACGAATTTACGATGTCATCAAGCGGAAAATTTATTACAATATGAAAAGAAGGAGCAAATGGAACCGTTGCGAGGAAGCGAAGCTCCCGTGGCCTACTAATCATTTGATATTAAAATGTACTCGGTTTGAGGCGGGCTCGGTCAACAGAAGACCTACGAGCCATTCTTCTGGGTTATTTGTGGGAAAGAATGAAAGAAGTGAGGTAATTTGCTGCTGAAATTCAACTAGGAATTGTCACACAAGGTTATTTATTCTACTATGTAAAGTTAAAATTTTTGTGCACTTCACAGACAGTTATTTTTGGTATCATATTACGAAATAAAATACTTTCAAAAGCGGAATGGTAGTTCTTCGTACAAGTAATTGTAAGAATTGATTATTGAATTACAGAACAGCAAACTTATAAACATTAGCGCATAATTTAACCTTTGACAAGGCGCATTCTATATTTTATTATATAAGCACGCACGTGTCGTATTTCTGACATCAAGGAATATATAATTTATTACGAGATATGTTATTGATTTATTATATATGCAGTAATCGGTAAATGTGTAGAAAAGTAATTTTATAAAAAATTTGAACTCAAATTAACTTTGTAAATTACTTTCATAAGTATTTAGAAATTTTGATTATAAATTTCAAACAAATGTAACCTCTAACAGTTGTAACAATTCATAATTCGGTTTTTTTTACTATGAAATCAGCTTCAAGAGATACAAACTCATTAAATATTTTCTTAAGAATCTTTTTGACTTACTTTATCAAATTTATTAGTGCATATGTTTGTAATATTTCAGTCTTCCTTTGATGAATAATTGTCGCATTAATGATATTTCTCAATTTTCGTGCTGTGCTTAAATGATATGTGTTTATATCGTATATTTGAGAAAATCAAAGGTTTGTTTTGAACTGGTATGAATTTGAGATTTGCACTCATCATTTAAAGCGTTCTTGATTTTTTATGAAAACCAATGCATGGGATCAGTTATTTTGGAACTAAAGCAGCGATACCTCCATTCTTCGTACCCATTGTTAAACAAACGTCCCATGAAAAACGACAACAATTATTCATTGATAGTTCAATTTTGAGTCATATCTTTATCGTCCAAGATGTAGTCGTGCTAAACATTTAGTTAAATAACTTAATTTTATTTTCTAAATAAATTTGTAAATAAGTTCTATAATTTTTTTTTCGCTATTCAAATAATTCATTCTCTTCTGTAAAACCAATTATTAAAATTCATAAATTAAAAATGTAGTCTAGTTACATGAAAATGAAATAGCATACTGTAACAGTGGCCAATCCTACCCGATTGTGCCAATTGTAATAGTGGCCAATGTATGTGGCTGTACAAAAGCCACTTTGGCAGTGACACGCGAAAAACAGGGCACAACGGCCTTAATTCGCGCGGAGCCTAACTAATATTAGAGGGAACACTCCCAATAATAGTTCTAACGTTTTAACGAACAATCTCGAAGATGACAGACGAAAGGATATTGGATATTAACAACAAAGGAAAATGTACTTTAACTTCAACCAACCTTAATAGCTGTAGATGATGGCAGGTTGCTCAGGAGTCATCAGCGGCTGGTGGGTCTCGAAGTCATCTGAGTGTCAACGAATGACAAACACACACACCACACTAAGGTAGTTTGGATAGGTACACTTTCCTCAAGAATCACAACCAATCTTCTATTACGTTTAACACTATTTATTATAAATATGAGATATATAGTTTACACAACACAGAACAAACAAATACAGAATTTGAGCACTTGCTCGTAATTAAATTATAGCAATATAATTTAATTACTCTTGAACTAAAAACAGTAGTTCAAACAAACTATAAACCAAAATAGTTTGAGACGATGAGTTGAACTTAAACACTAAAGCATTTCTAGCTTTTCCAAGTGATTATCAATCTACTGACCAGGTTCTTCCAAAGAGCTGGAGTCAACTCAATCACTAAAGCATTTCTAGCTTTTCCAAGTGATTAGCAATCTACTGTCTCGGCTCACCCAAGGAGCTGGCGTCACAACAGGTGACCCGCATCCAAAGAGCTCGAGACACTTAAACTAATAACAGTAGTTCGAGACAACTTAACCACTAAAGCATTTCTAGCCTTTACAAGTGATTAACAACAATTTACTGATCAGGCTCTTCCAAAGAGCTTGCGAGAACTTTACTAAACAGGCACACCAGCTCATCCGACGAGCTGGCGAGAACTTTAACAATATCTTACTGACCAGGCACCAGCTCATCCGACGAGCTGGCGAGAACTTTAAACAATATCTTACTGATCAGGCACCAGCTCATCCGACGAGCTGGCGAGAACTAACTAAGCTCGGAGCAACCAGAAGGGTGCTGAGAACTTACGGGGAGATGCATTAGGTATCTTTATCAATGACTACGTGTCAGTTCCTTCTAGAAGGAATATAATTTGCATCATCTTGTCGGCATATCAAAGATCTACCGCAGACGGTGAATAGGCAAAAGTCAATCTATATTGTTTATAGCTGAGGAAATTATCAATTAAAATAACAATTAATTCCAAGTAATTGAAGATACAAATATGTTCATTCTAAATCAACAATAATAATTTAGTCTACAACTCATCAGCTAAAAACAATTATGAATGTGCATGATGAAATGCATCAACCGCGATACCGCATTGTTACAATACTTAAGGATAATTGGATGAATTACTGGTTTGATTAAGTTTATTTAAACCTTAGTCAGATGATGTTTGACGCCAAGGTTTGTGTCCATTTTAAAATCAAAGAAAAATAATATTTTAAAAAAATAATAATTTATAAAAACATTTTTATGTTAATGTATACGTTTCAAGATGAAAATAGCCGACTAACAATTTCACCAATTTAAATCATCCCTGTGGCTCCCCATCCACTAACATCTTTGGGGGGCGTGATTTGACGGCTGGTAACCGCACATCACGCGAAGAAATATATCACTTACCGAGATCTGCTACGTAACGGTATCGCACGCAGTAGTGGGTAAAAGGCGTGATGATATATTTACATTTATTTATTTTTAAAAAACAAGAATTTTGCCCACGAAATACAAACAATATTTTTTTTACAACTCTCTAAAAAGAATAATACAATAGATATTGATTTGTTCAAGTAAATTGAAGGAAAACAATCAAAAATAAAATGAATTTGGTGTTATTACAAAAGAAACGTGAAAAAAATAATTTGGGAGCTTTCGTGAAATACTCATTTTGCTCACTAGGGTGCAAAACAGTGCGCAAAATACGCGTTGTCATGGTAGTGTAAATAATGAAAAACTCAAATACTTCCCGTATTGATATTAGTGAAAAAATGTGAACAATTTTTTACAGTTTTAGAAAAAAGTTATTTAAATATATATAAAAGAATATTAAGTTAAATTCATGTTATATAAAAATAAACGATTAGAAGTAACACTCCTTACTACAACCTTAATATACCTTCTCGACTTATGTTAATCTCAACGCACACGTCGAAAACCTTGCATTAAAATGTTGTTTCACGAAAATGTTTTCATATGACATAAATTATTTTGCTACCAATTATTCGACACCAATTTGTGAAGAAGATAATGCTCTAGGAATAAAATTGTGTTATGATATATAGTATTTAAAGAAAAAATTTACATATAAAAAACTAAAATTTACAACAATGTGACGCAGATAATAAAAGGCTTTAGTCTCTAGAATTTTAATTAAAATAATTGACAAATACAATACGGTAAAATCAAATACAAATTCGGCTTGTTAAACTTACTTGGTCCTCTATAAAGTCAGTAACTACTTAAAATTGATGCTAACATTTTTCAAAAAATAAAGTTCAACGCCCAAGAGTGTTTTCTGCAATAATATCTGTCTAGGAACTATTACTATCTAACCAACTTATATTAGTTTGAACATTTCTAAATAATTTAGAAACATTTAACATCCAAAAATATATGAAGTAAAATAATAAAATACTGTATTTCTTATTTTCGATAACATAAATTTATAAATAGGTATACAATAAAGAATAACATAATTATAAAAATATATAAACTGTTATGTTACCACCGCTCCATAACTCTTATTTTATTTATATCATTCATACAATTTTTATATTACTATTATGATTTTCCTATGTATTTCTAATTCTAAGTTCTAATCCAAGTTCATATTTCTGTACTTCTCATCTTTTCTGATATTTATGTAAAACTGTACTAACGTCTGAACCTTACATTTCTATCGTCTAAAACAAAATAGAACTCTGATCATTCGACTCAAAACATTCAACTGAAGTCGTGACATTCGTTCACATTTGATTCAAAACATTCAACTCAATTTGTGACATTCAAGTCAAGTCGACACATTCAATACATCCAACATAAGTCAATACATATCACAAATAAAATCTCTAATTAACGAAGTCTCTAAAATAATCAGATCAAGATCGAATTTATATATGTAACATATGTATAATATGTAAATAAATATTATAAATAACAAACTTAATTATTTAAATTCAACAAAAATCTCTAAAGGTGTATAAATCACAACAAATTCTAAATCATAACAAAAACTGGTGTCAGAGGTGGAATACGAATGATTCAAATTTACCAAATAAACAATTAAAAGTGTGAGACTCGAAGGATGGATAGCAGAAACAATAGGAACTGATTTATATTTCAAAATAAATAAATCTGGGTCGTTTTCCCATAACAAAACAATGCATTGTTAATTATTCATAGACATATTGTTTGTTAAATTTACACCAAATGACTATATTATTACTAAAGAATGTAGGATATGTGAAACATTTCCTTCTTTAAGGAAAGAAATAAAATTTAAAAAATTGACAACAAAATTACATCCTAGAAAATTTGTTACAAAAAATGTTGGAAGTTTTTCTTGACAAGATACATTCTTCGTATCTCTTTTGTTTTGTTGTGATTTTTTTCTAGAAGATGAATAGTATAGGAAAAAGGAAAAGACTACGTCAAGAATGGGAAATGAATGGGAAAAACTTGTAAATTCGGAGTGAATGAAGGTTTCTGCCACATCAATTTTTGAAAAAGGCGCACGCTGGAATATGTATGCGTGTCACTTACTAGAAATAGTGCGTATGTGTGTTGATTTTATAGAATATACAGACCCGGCCTTCGAGCAATTTTTCTGCTGAATTTGCAAATTTAACAATGGAGGATACTGTGATATATCAACTTTAATAGCGCAAAAAATGAACGAAATATAGGTGGACTATGAAATTCAGTGAAATATAAATATGAATGTGTTTGACGATGTGACTACATAAATGTTATTAATTGAAACGTGTCGTTTATTGCTATTTTGAATGTCAAAACAGATAAAATAAAGTTATTTGTTCCAGTTACAATTCAGCGAATTCTGATATAGCTACTCGTTCAATAAATTTAATGACACTAATGTTCATTTTTATTTATATTGACGTTATATGTATGTTTAGGCATTGTTTTAAATTTACAACAAAGAGAAGATATTTTTCAATTGAAGTAGTTTTAGATTTGAAAGCTTTGAGTCGATTTCTTGAAAGTTCCTCCTAACAATCAACTTTTCAAAGAATCTAGTTATTTTTAGATTCGATTCGATCCGGCAAACACATGTGACAACGAAACAACTAACAAAATAAGGCATTGATTCCTAGAAATACTTTAAAAATATGAATGAAAGAAATATAATTATCAAACACAATGTCTTTTTCTACTACGTCAAACAAATTTTTAATCGCATAGTCTATTAGCTATTTACAAAGGAATCCCTATTTTAATGAAAAAACAATTGACATATTGATAGAGTCGTCCAAATTGTATAGGATTTTCTATTACTAACTAATTTCAAAATAAAATATAATAACAAAATTAAAATCACAACAAAAAACATATAAAAATTTCTGGCTTAGATAATAGATTTCCCATCTACTAACATCTTTGGGGGTCATAATTTAACAGCTAGTAACCAAATTTCACGGGAATAAATACATACATCATTTGATACAGCAGCATACTTCACCCAATAATCGGTACAAAGGCGTGATGATATGTATTTTTTATACGACCGTACATAAAGTACATACTTTACACACTTTTTAGTTTGTAGAGTCACTTTTCATAAAATCATATCTTATCCATGGATACACAAAATTGTCATCCGAATGCCAAACCATCAAAACTGTCAAAAAATACTATATATCAATAATGAAAATTGTTTTTAAAAATGGAATAATCGTTTAGAAAGTGATGCATTTTTTAACTATTTTTAAAATATTGTAAAAGAAATAAAATAGCAAAAAAAAATTGTGAAAAAGGAAATAATACAATATCTTTGATTTGATTTTATTTATTTCTTTTTCTTCTTCTTGGAAATCATTTAACATCCAACATAATACTGAAATTATGACATTTATCAAAAGAGATTAAAAATTTTATCTACGTAAACTCAATCTTATATCAATATACAAAAAAAAAAGTGTACAACACGTAAAGAAGGCATTTTTGTTATCGCTTTTTAATTGATATACTTCTCCATCAAGCATCAAACTTCAAATTCGTGAAAAAAGTATTGCTTCATTTATACAACTAATGAAATCAAATTTTCTCGATTCAAAAAGAATCACTTTACACACTTGTTTCTATTACTTGACACCTAAAGAATGCCATTATTTAGTAGCAAATTTGAAGACCAGATGTCATATTGCATTTGGAAGCGCGAATTCATTATTATCATTATTAATCGACATCGAGAAAACCAATGGTTTTTAAATGAATATCATTTACTTTATCTTTATTATTAAATTTATAAAGATATCTTCCGTAATTGTATGTACCAATTATTCCTACAAAACAATTTTAGCTTGGCAGCAAGCAACATTTACACAACACAATAAAACCTCCCGAGGTTAAAACCACAGGGGAAGTAAAACAATAAGAGTGAGATTATCATGAATCCGGGTCTGGAGAGCAGCGAGCGAGCGAGCATCTTCCGCTCACGACCTCCGCTCTAGTGTCATTTATATCCCGACCTCTCATTTTGGCGTGTCATCCGTTTCGGAAGATCATGCACGGCATATCTCTGACGCTGAGGTTGAATTAACGCAAACTGTTTATAAAAGAAGCTTATGACTGTGGCCATATATTTATTTATTTGCTACTCTTACTCCCAATTACAGTACAGAAGGATCACGGTTTATAATAGAATTCTAACAACAAGAACACAGTCATATTTTTTTATATAAGTTGAAATTAACGAAGTTTTAATGCACAAATTCTCGCGTGTAGAGTGACAAATAGATCCGCAATAATAAATGAACTAAATATTGTCTTCAAAACATCATAACTAAAGCAGATAAACGATCTTCTTGAAGTAAATATTAAAACCTGCTGATAAATAAATATTTACTATTAGTTTGTGAATAATTTTATTCGAATGAATTATTTCCTCGAATAATCTATGTTTTCAACTTTATTATCTTCATTTTAAGTACGTATTTAAATAAATATAACATCACGTCTTTTACCCATTACTGGATGTTTTTTGTCGGCTGTGGGATCGAACCAGGGTTCTCAACATCCACAGGCCGACTCGAAACCACTGAGCCACCTATCCCATTATTACATTACATATTATAAATATTTGCATTTATTCTATTTTTGGAGAGTTCTCCTAATTATCACAATAAAATGATGAGATCAATTGCAATCGACACAATTAGAATGGAATTGGAGGCAATATATAAAGATATTATTTACTTTTTATTTATTGTTGGACTGGTAGCATTACTTGATAAATAACCATGTAACTACTATAAAAAGTAATTGTGATTCTAGAAAAAAAGTTTGTAAAATCTTGTGCAAGTTTATGGCCAGAGAAAGTATTTTTCACATGTTGTTTTGTGTGCTAAATATCACGATTATGTTTTAATGACAAAGGATTTTAAAACAATGAAACGAAATGATGAAAGCCATATTGATATTTACTCTAAAAGATTATGCTTCTACTACTTGTGTCGTCACTACAGCTCGAAGCTGCTCGTCGCACTTCAACCATAGATTATTATAGGTCAAAGCTTTTTTTCCAGCTTAATGTTATTATTTAGTTTTACATGTCTCAGTCTTACTAAACTAAACTTATCTATAAAAAGAGGAGTTCACCTATGAAACTATCTTCAGTATCTCTCGAAAATATAATGCACTAACTAAATAACTATCTCGCCAATATCCAACTTTTCAAATGACGAATTGAAACAAATATAAAGAATCAGACAACTTCATGAAATAATAGTCAAACATTACGTAAATATTCTGATGCTATATAACAATAAAAGAAAAAGCAATAAACAAAATAAAAGCTAACTAAAAAATAAAGAGTTGAAATAGAAGTGATTACTCTACAATTTGATATTTTAAACAGCTGAAAATGAAAATGAAAAGTGTTAAAAGGATGTAACTGGAAAGTTTACGCTCTTATTTCAATTACACAAGTTTTCTAATGATTTTTTAATATGTATATTACTATTTTCCCTACGAAATTTTAGCATTTTACAGCAAGAAATTATTTTTGGATATTTTTTATTTTCTTAAATAATCAATGATTGTTGTGGATTCCATTGGCTCACTCTTATTTTTGTGTTCATGGTAACCGAAAACAATAATGTCATTATGTTGACAATTGACATTGTCGTATGAAGAATCTCTTGTATAGTTAAACTAATTATAAACAGCATAATTAGAATCTAGAACCTATGATCGTATGTTTTAACCTACTAATTAATATGATTTTATTCCAATCTTTCCCTATATTTTATTATGTGTCATAGGCAGCCCCGATCCTATGACTCTTTCATAACTTTTAAACTATCCTTAATAGGATATTTATATTAGCTGATTTAAATTAATTATAAAACTTTAAAATTCCCTTGCATTATAAATTATGTTGTTTATCTTCTTTCTCCTCAAAGTAAAACAGCTATAAAATGTTTTGCATTCAGATTGTGAAAAAGCCCTTTGGCATCACAATCTTTACGATACAATCACACATCAAACCATTCCGAAGAGGTTTCATTTACCCCTAATTCTGTTTACATCGCCATACATTTTACATCAGCGCCCTCTATCAAAAACCCCGCGTGGCGTGATAAAAATCAGTCAGCAGTGGCCGTAAAGCACCGCGATTATAAAAAGTCTATTTACCCATGCGGGCCCGACTCTCACGGCCAGCGCTATGTCTATCCCGGCATTTATCGTTCACGCCCGCCCTTTCGGCGTTACCAAAAGAGTTATAGCTTTTCAGTATACAGGAACAATAATCACGACCAAGAACGTAATATATGACCCAGGAACGTATTTATATATTCAGCGCAAATCATATTCGGAGTTTGCCCGCTATTGCAAATCTTTAAGGATCTGTTTATCCATGCTTAGATTAAGTGTTATCTTAAATTACACAATATTACAATAACTAGACTGTTTAAATAATGAAGAAACTTAGATAATTGGAACTATAAAACACATTAAAAAGAACATTACAAAAAATCATGATCACAGTTTTGTACTAGATTTAAAACTGTGATCATGATTTTTTGTAATGTTCTTTTTAATGTGTTTTATAGTTAGTTGTTAAGAGTTGTTGTAATTTTAAACATTTTTGACTATTTATTATTTTAAATTGTGACTAATTATGTTCAGTTTTTTTAAACAATTTGTTTATGTCAATTTATTAGACGTTACATATCCCTGATGAAGGCGATGGTTATCACCGAAACGTTGGAATTGTAACAATTTTAAAATAAATTAGACTGATATTCCAATTATCTAAGTTTCTTCATTACAATAACTGTCAATAATTGATTATTTATGAATCTTCACGTTTCAGACACTATTGCCTGGAAGAACGATAACTTTAAAATGCCGTGAAATTCTTGATTGAAATTTTGTATTTAAACTTTTAAGCGAAAAAGTAAGGTACTTTATATACAAGGTCTGGAATATCATATAAAAAAACACTGAGTGCTAAACTAGGTCGCAAGATGCAATATTTATTTTGTAGGACATGCCTATGTTTATTTTTTAAATTCACAGTATTTACCTATAGATAATTATTGTATGTAAAATTAGAATTATGAAAATTAGGATATATTTGTTTTCTTTTACAGAACTGGAACAACTGAAATTATTATATAAGAACTGTCAATGTTGAACCGATCACCAGAATCGTCAGACAGAGTGCCGCTTGCGGCAACATAACATTTGTTTTCCTATTTTTACTTGGAAACAAGTGTGATACTCGTATGCCAGACTTCGTATCACAATGTTATTGATTGGTCTTTTTAAATTTTCGTAAACAGTTGTGTTTGTTACAAAGCACGTAATTAGTAAAATTCAACGCCTTTTATTTGATTTATATCTTGAAATAATTATGGATTAATTTGTTAAATAACATCCGTATGTTGTTGTAAAATATATGAAGAACATAAATTATTATAATCATAATTAATATAAAATTCCTAATTCATAGTTGAGTAGAGTGTCAGAAATGTCATTAGTTTTTTTAAGTTATTCAAAATTTGCCGAACTTGGTGTCAAAAGTCAAGCTCTCAAACGGAGAACTCTAATAAAAGTCTTAAAAATCAATTGTTTTTACCAAATTTTGTTGGAATTATTCTGAATGTAGTCTCAAATTAAAGTTCTCGGGCACAAAATTCTAGTAAAAATATAAAATATGATATTTAAGTGATTATCAATGTATTTTTTTAAAAATTATTATTTATTATTATTTATTTATGTTACACTGTACAACAGGAATTTAATCCCAATTACAGTACAGGGTCCGCACTCACCGAGCCGCAGTGTGAATGTTTAAATAATTTTTAGCTTGAGTGCGATTCGAACTCGGGATCTCCGGATTTGAATTCCGTATCGCTATCCACACCACCGTACTGACGGACATTATTATACCAAGTTTACCTAAATTTATGGTCGGAAAAGTACTGTGATGGCCCTGCAAAAATTTTATCTTTTCTTACAGATGTGTCATCTGTAATTTTATTCCAGTACTTATCAATTATTTTATATTGTGTTTATTTTCAGTTGAACGTTTCGTACAGTTCATAACATAACGAAATTATTAGTACCTCTAATATAACTGCAACATTCTCTTCACCAGTTAATATCTACCAGCAGGATGTTTGTCTCTAAACCAACTTTTTCAAATCAAAATCATATTATCTTCTCAAAGTACAGGCGCGTCCCTCAAGTACACAGTTTGCTCTAACAATACCACTGACAGTCCAAGAAAGCAGCACATTAAATACGTACAAAACATCAACAGTGTGTGTTAGCACAGAGCGACGGCAGCGGCTCCTAATGACACCGTTTGACTCATAAGAAGAGGCCATCATGCCAAGAGCCACGAGACCCTCGACAAGCGACGAGCGACAGACCCGCACAGGGCGACATTCTGACAATACTCTCACAGATATGAAGTTTCAACTTTAACACACTTCCAGTAGAAAATTCATTCTATCCTATTGAGGTTTTACTATTTTATCTCGCAATTGTTCCAGCTCATACATGCAATTCTCTTTCCTTCTATTGTATTATATTTTGAACTAATTTCAAGGATCTATTGTTGAGCGAAGAAACTTTCTAGATGTCATCAGGATGGTTAATGTTGTCAATACTTTTACGAATTATTTAAATGAAATATGAAGCGCAAGTATTTAATGTCAGCATGGTCTTTCAATATTTATGAAGGATAAAGGTAAAAAATTAGCACCTTAGGCGATTGGTATATGCATATACGAGTATAAATAACAACATTTCATGATATATGTAATAGGGAAGCATAAATCCTTGAAATAATTAATTTGCATCACTTTAATTTTATTCCATTCGTAATTCCATCCATTCAAGCTCAAAACTTTCAATCATATCAATGTATTTATTCCTAAGTCGTTTATGCAATTTTTAACAATCAATTTCACTAACCATCTCAACTTGCACTCAGTATGGCAAGAATTCACATGTAACATTCTTATGTTCTTGTTTCTACAACAACCAGATTGGAACGATCTTAATTATTTTATTTTATTTAAAAGACAATAATAGATAAATGAATAGAAATAATTATGAAATACTCGCTAATGCTCATGATCCAACTTTCGTACTCGTTTTGCAATAAAAGTCTTACCACAATTGTGTTTTAATATATTATTTTCTACAACCCTATAGAAAGTAGACTTTCCGCACTTACATAATGCATAGAATGCAGGTATTTGTTGCATATCGTAATTAATATTTTGCGCATAAGTGTAGAAAGAGGGTGTTACTGATAGAATACATGGATACAAGATAACTCGCAACTTTGCAAGCAAATGTTAAAACAACAGAATTATCAATACTTACTATTTGTACATCAAGAGAAGATAGTAAAAATTTCTTCTTGAAACTGCTCTTTCACTTCACGAACATATATAAACTATCTTCACGAAGTATACACATAATTTTTTCACAACTCTATTAAAAATACAATTTCTTGAAATACATTAGAAATTTATTATTCTCTTGGATGTTACTAATGTCAAATCGTACCTTTGTTTTCCAATTGCCATGGATATGACTTTACATTTCGTCCCTTGAGAAGAAAAACTACTTAAGATTAGGTAGAGAAATAGTTATTTACGTAAAAATTAAGGAAAGCGTTCAATTACAGGATGAGTAGATACTCGTAGTTTCATGCCGAACGATGGCGAGGCTTAAACAGCTTACGAATCCTGTGCGACGCTTTACTGACGTGTTACGTGTAACATTTTAACTTAAACTTATAAACAAATAATAAATATGTTGAATTAAAAGAAATAGATAACTTACATATTCAGTCAGTATTTTATGTTGCTAAGTAACTAGACACTCACGTTTGTTTCATTACCTGCATAGGCAGGCAATATATTATTTTCCTGACTAGGCATGCAAAGCAAAGTTTTCCTGAGTTTTAAAGGTCAGGAAAATGTTTATTTTTCCTGTCAGTTTCAGGTAATAGTATGTTATGCATCAAGAGAAGGAAACAAGGGATAATTGCGCCCTCCCGTGAAGCATATTATACTTTTTGTAACAAGTGCACAAAAATTACCGTCTTATCGGAACAAATGTAAAATATGGTTTGCGTAACTAATTACCTTGGAAACGCCGCAAACAGCTAATAATCGTATTCTCTAGGGAGAGAAACATGTTCCTAGAGAGAGAAACATGCTACCTAGGGGAGAAAAGCAGTGTTTCTCTATCTAAAATTAGGGAATAAGAACGTGTTTCTTGTGCATGTGTTACGAAAAGTAATTTTAAACTCTTTTGCCAGGGATTTTTAATGAGTGTAAAAATATTGTGTCTATGCCACTCTTGCATGGTTACTGCATTCGAGATCTTGTCCTTGCACGAGCGGCAGTAGACTAATTTGCAATTTAACAGAAAATTTTTATATTATCCTGTGAAAAGATTGCCTTAGAAAATATTGATTTATTAATCTAGAACAGAAAGTACTTTGTCTTTCAGTTATAATCACTGATGATCGAAGCGCAGAAGACGCGACAAAAAGACTTAAAATCTCAGAAAAAAAATTGAACTAATTTTAAACAATTTCTTTTGTTCTCGCTTAAAATTTTAAATAGTTTTTATATATTCAAAGTTATAACAATATGCCCTTTCAGAAAAACTCGCGGAAAGTATTGTAACTGAAGTAATGTAAACAAAGTTGAAATTTAAACCATGCAACCTTAAGTTTTTTATTCCCTCCTAAAATATATTTTTTAAACATTAAAAATTCATGCCGCTTACTAAATAAAGTTAAACGATTCCCTAGGAATATAGTTTGAAATTTTTATCAAAATCACACCAAATACCTTACAAAGTACTCCCAGTATAGTCCCTCAGGGCTCAGGACCAGTACTCCATACCTCGTCCTCATTGCTGTAGACAATGAAGAAGGTACGAGGATTAAGTGCTCGGGTACTGCTCGTTAGATATATGACGCAGTCTGCGTCACCGCACTGTTACCGTGTTTTTGCCTCATGTGTGAGTGGGTGTTGTGTGTCGATGTGCGTGTGTGTGTCTGCATTGATAATTCTCCGCCTGAATGTAATCATATTTTCTTGTGGACGCTGACGTAATTATTTAATTTATCTGCATAGTTACCAAATTAAATTCAAATGTTCTCCAAGAAAGAAGTAGGTAAAATTATGATACAAATAAAAGGCAATCTATTGAAATAGGTAAGTCACAAATGAAATTAAAAATCATTTTGTTACAAGTGTTGAAGTGTCAGTCAAAATGATTTGGATCAGTGGAACGTAGATCAAATTATGACCAACTTCAATGAATTGCGCTAATGCTTATTATGGCCGTTTGTTTCGCTATATAAAAATTTGTCATTAGTTATTTATAGATTTGGTACGACAAGTAATGCCATCTAGGGATTTTTATTTCAATTAAATGAAAGTGAATATGCTTTTAAGTTACAATAACAAGCTTAAATTATATGAAAATTAAAGTAAAACAACTTTAAAATATTTCAAAATTGATGTTTATGTGATAAAATGAAATACATTTAATGGCATTGGGTATTTTATTTATACATTCCATGTTACAAGTATTAGATGACGTTAGTTAGGATGTATCTCGTTATAGGCGCTAGTTGAAGTGCCCGCTATGTAAATTTGAAACTAGGAATTTTAATGACATATGTAATGCTTATAATAAGCGTTAGCGCAATTCCATTATGTTGGGCATAATTAAATTAAACTTCAGTGCCATCTGTCGAAATCTAATATAGCGGAACTTCCAAAATAAGGAATGAATAATAAAGGTTTGTTCACGAATCAAAATTAGTGTTAGTTTCATGTTTTACGTTTTATACCATTTTGGAACAGCATTCATAAACTATTTTCTAGTTGGGATTTTAGTTATTAGTGACACATATTGACGAATGTGAGAAACAACTATAAGGAGATCTTTAACACAGGAAGCCATCAGTAATCGTGATGTGATAACTGTTGGTAGTAATTTGTCAAATAGTTCAATATTCAATCAGGCGTATTCTCTATGTCATTTAATCTCATCTCTTGTAGCAATTTTTTTCAGTCCGCCTGCTGTTTTCGCATTTTATTTATTGGGTGTACCCACCATAATCTATTTTTATTTTTCATGTCATTCCATAATTTTACAAATAAAACTGCAGTTTAATGATATTATTGAATTTTAATTCCAATTAAAGAAATATGATGAGTCAAAAAAAAAGCTGCTAACTTTTTTCCTAGCGGTTAAATTCCGTTTATATTTCTTATTTATATAATTTAAATAAAACACTAATAATTGCTTATTATTCCTGGCTATACAAACTATCAAAAATAAAACATACATTTGACAATTCTAAACAAGGATAATTATATATTAATACATCATTCTAAGCTTCTTTCTATTGGTCGATTTCTAAGTACCTATACATAAAACTAAAACATAAGTTTGGAGTTTGCAAACTTTTGTGTTAAAACGAACCGTAAAGACTGATTTGTGAATGGCTGCACAAGATAACATGTCTACAAGATGGTTAAAACGAAAACGGAAAACATAAAACTAACACTAATTTTTTTTATGTGAATGAAACTAAAGATATTTTATACAAATGATTCAAAATGATTGCAAAAAAATAAACATGTATCGATGAAAACGTAAAATGATTTTTTTGTTCAAATTCGCACATTTCTTACAGGTAAGTTTTTTTTACCTAATTCCGTTATAAAAGTCCTGTTTTACATCAATTTTGGACGTTACGAAATGTCAATTTTTCATAACTGTCATTCAAGAGTTATGTAAAGAATTCTTTACATAACTAGTTACGTAATAAACGTTGCCAGTTTGAACTTTCTCAAAAATGTTTGCAAATAACGGAAAAACTGTTTATTCAAATTTTTAGGATTTATATAAATTTAATTATTTTTCTAGTATTAAACAGTTCGCGGCCAAATTAGCAGATTCTTCGATATCAAAAGGAAGGTCTGTCTCGGATTCAGAACTCATTTTCAATGATGATATAAGCTTTAAATTTAAAAATTTTATTCATTTATTTTTACGGCAACGCTTTGGTAAATTGATTTATTGATTTTGAAATATACTGAGCTGTCATAAACCTAGAATCTTATGTATTTGAAAAATTATTTTAGCGGAATTAGATAAAAATAAAATTAGATAAAATTTTGTACGTAATACGGTATGAAAACGTGATATTGTTTGACTCACATAATTTGCAATGGTGTGTGATATATTTATTTATTTTTATTATAGAATTGAACTATACAGAGAAATATTGAGATACTGCCAGGATTTGAACTCCGGCCAAATATTTTCAACTAATTGAGCTATGGTCCCCATGTAACTCTATTCCAGTTTTATTCCAATTTTGTTATGTGTCTGTCCAAAGCAGCTTCTTTAATTTTTCTCTTGATAATTAAATTTGATTTAATAAATTGTAATTAAAAATGAATTGATTTTGACAGTAAAATTAATTGAATTTAATTTTGTAACAGTACTATACAAATTAAATTAAATTAATTTAAATTTTTTATAAGTTTCATTCATTATTGTAATCAGTCCAGTTGTATAATAGTTTATTGAAAGGGGATCATTGGAAAACGTGTGTGTAAGATGTAACATTTTCCAATGGTCTTTCAGCACATGTATCTATTACATATTATTTTTCTAAGACAATTTATTGTTTCACACTGCAAGACATTATTTAATTTTAGTTTTTTCAAATAATATCAAAGATTGTTGCGGATTCATTGTTTCACTGTCAGTTTTTGTATTTATGACAATCGAAAACAACCATGTCATTTTCTAGTCCCTTGGGTGCAAAGAATATTAGCTCTGAAGAAATATATTTACGAAATTCGAAAAAAAAATTTTGGCGTTATTATATGAGAGTGAAATGTAAGATTTGAAGTTTTCATGCACCATATGTTATTTAGTATAAAAACCAAATTTTGTGTGTTTTTAAAAATATATTTTGCGATTAGTTTCAAAATTTCAAACAATACAGTCACTTCTTTTTGATATATCGCATTTTTAACCACTTGGTCCTAGCTTCATTTTTTTTTCTCTAATTTTTCCTTGAACAATTCTGGCGGACGATCACTGAACTTCGACTGTACAGTTTTCAAATGACATTCTAACTTTGCGGGTTTAAGCTTCGTTGCTGACAACATTGGCACATACTTGATTGATGTAATATAAATCTAAGAGAGACGGACCGAAAACTAATGTGTTATTTTCGAAGTAAAAAATTACACGATATTCTTACCTTACCTCAACAAACGTTCTTATTATTTGCAATTATTTCAATCCTTGTTATACTTCTATGATCGAACTAATGCACAAATACAAACTACACTTTACACATGTCATAATTGCCGGTGCAAGATGCCTAGTTAGCGCAGGTTTGAAGTGAAGAGTCGGCTGCACAAAACATCAATTTAGGTCTTAGGTAGAGATACATAAATAGAAAACAAAATTTATTTACACTCTGTTTATCTCACAAACATTAGTCAGGACTTGCTTGTTTCTGATGCTTGTGGAAAATGAAAAAAAATTGACCACGTTGTAATCTACGTGGATTATCGCCACGGATCACTGGTTGGGAAACACTGTTTTACATAATGGTAAAATTTGTATTTGGCGATAGGATCATCTCTGTTAATATATAATATAATACATTTGTCTTGACACACATCTAAATAAATAACATTTTTCAAGAAGCGAGGAGAACAAAAATCTACAAAAAATTTCGTTAAAATTTTAAAAAGTGTAAAATATGGTATCAGCCATTTAACCACTGTTAAATTTTAACATGCTATTAGATGATTTTTTGTCATATGACATAACTGAAAGTACAGTGATGATGATAAATTTAATTTTAAATGCTATTAACAATAAAAGCTACAAGGTTGGTTAAAGTAGCAAAGATATACAATTTTGCAAGTCTATTATAAAATTATTAACAATTTTGTTTACACCATTGTTTCTTGAATTATGGGACACAACTAAGAACATTTTTTTCTGTTTTGGCCCGAAAAAAATTTAATTCTGAATTCAACGAATAAAAAATTCAATATTGTTAAATTAAAATAATTTTGAAAAAAATGCATATTAAATTTACATTAATTTAATTCAAATCGCATAAGAATCAACGTTCTATGAAAAAACAAATTTCCAAATCATATTTTTGTTTTGTTTGTTAATTATTAATTATCAATACGACTAGGTACTCGTATATCATAGATGTAAACTAAAATTTTGATATTCATTTGTTTCTCGAGATAGCAATTGGGCTACAGATAAATTGAACACTTTATAGGTAAAACCGTTTTATGCAACAGGGCCTTTAACAATACCTAATTGTCAAAACATTCAATCAAGCATAAGTTTAATTCTACTCGTATTATATTTAGAAAATATTTTATAGTTTTTTTTTTGTATTAATTTAATTTTTGCTTATTGTTTTGGCCTGTATTCAACTTAAAAACTGATTTAATAAATGGAATCTATTTAATGTTTCAAATTTTAACTATCTGTGTCTGCTTTTTTTTAATAATTTTTTTAATCAAAATCTTGAGATATAAGCTTTTTTAAAAACCGTGTTTATTTATCTGCTTTCTAGTTTTCAGTCGTACATCAAATAATATAGGTATCGGAATGTATAGGCTAATGTTAATTCGTTCAAATTTTTCTCTTTATAATTAAATTGTTATTTATTTTCTTTAAAAATATACGCTTTATGTTTTTATTATATTTTTAAAATTGTCTGTGTATCGATGGTACGAGTATGTTTATTGAATTTTTAAAAATTTGTTTCATCTTCTGTTGAAAATTAAATCATTTAAAATAATACAATATTTGAACAATGAAATGTTGAATTTAGAGTTTTTGTATTTTTATGTCGAGTATGCAACCAATTAGAGAGAATTTTACATTTCTGCGTAATGAGGGAACCTTACAATTATTCCTTTAAACAGAACTGCAAATATATCTCTTTGATCTTCGCGAAATTACTAATTTAAATGAATAGAAAATATTTGTGCTACAAATGTGCGCCGGTAATAAATAAAATAAATGAGTTAGATGGCATATGTGAAGTTAAAGTAATTAAAAGCGTTTTAATTAAAATAACTTTAAAAAACGTGTGAGTATAGCTAGAAGTGGACATCGTTATAGGTATTACTCCACTAAAGTGTCACACACTTTAACTTTAACGTCCTTTATTATATGCTATTAATTTGGAAAATGAAACAATAAAAACAATTTATGTACGTACTTTATATGAGTTACACATACGATACAAAATTCCACCAGCGCACACTATCACTTCACCAGTGAACGTATTCTGATATATTTATCCTACCATTTTGATCATTTATATTTGGACTACTTTAATTTTTATAATGTACTAAGTTTTTTCCGTTTGATATTTCGTAATTATAATAAAAGTAAAATTCTCTTTCATCTAGCAGTTGCAATATATTTTAGATCATTTTTACAGTTTGCATATTTATAAAAAGTATAAAGAAGGTATGATATTGTACAGCGTGGAAAGGAAATAAATAACTAAGCACAAAAACATATCTAACATATAACTAATTGCAGGATTGATCAAATATTTTATAGATTGACAAAGAAGTTTAAAGGATTACAATGATTTTTTAAAGAAATCCATAGAATATTTGTAAAATTTTATTTTTCAGAGGTTATGGACAAAAGAAATCTTCAAAAGTTTTTTTGTATAGATTGTAAAGGTTATGATTGATTAGAATCAAGATTATTAACTATGTATATAATATTTTCAAATTGTTTTGAACATTTGACAATCTAAATTTTTTATAGGTAAAGTGATGGTGAATTAAATATTCTACCATTTCTATTTCAATATTTTTTCCTATTTTTTTTGTATAGATTGTAAAGGTTATGATTGATTAGAATCAAGATTATTAACTATGTATATAATATTTTCAAATTGTTTTGAACATTTGACAATCTAAATTTTTTATAGGTAAAGTGATGGTGAATTAAATATTCTACCATTTCTATTTCAATATTTTTTCCTATGCTTTAATATATCAAATATGCAGGTATTTCAAAAGTATTGAAAAAATAAGGTATATATTAATTGATGTTTCGATGATAACGCGAAAATATTTTTTTCACAAATAAATATATTCTCTCTGTCGAAGTATATCTCGTTAAGTGATATATTTTTTTGCGTGAAGTGCGGTTACCAGTCGTCAAATCACGGCCTCTAAAGATGTTAGTGGTGGGGGAGCTACAGGGATAGTTTCAATGTAATGGAAATTGTTTATCGGTTGTGTGAACCAAACCCGAGTTTTCAAATCCACAGGCCGACTCGGTACTCCTGAGCCACCTACCCCATAAATATTTTAAATATATTTTTCGAAATATACAAATTTAATTGTACATTGCTTTGAACTAACATTTTTTTATGCCATTCAACTGATAGGTTACAATGAAATAAAGTTATTAAACATTAAAATTAACTTAATTTAATTAATTTAGTGGCAGTTCCACAAAACTTGAATAAACTAATTTTGTGTTTAATAATTTTATAAAATCTATCAGTACAGTTGCAAAAAAAATATTGGCTCATCGGAATGTGCAATTAAATTAATAAGTAATATAGTTTTGCATTTTGAATCTGTACCTAAGTGGTTTTTTTATTTCAATTTTGCCAAGTACCGATTCATGAAACAAAACAAATGAAGATTTCCGAAACAAAAAACCGAACCAAGAACATATGAGTATGTTGAATCTTGAACTCAAATCGAACAGTAGTTTTTTGTAGTTCGGGTTCTTGATTTTAATAATTTGAATATAATAGAAATAATACTCGTAGTATATGCAATTCGTGTATAATGGCTATTAATATACTTGTAAGAATTACTTCATACTCATTTATTGATAGCTACCATTAAAGTTGGTGCATAATGTACTATTTCTCGAAGGTATTTTTAAAAAGATTAACACAAAAAAATAAACGATGCCGAAGTTCAATATAATTTGAAAGCATTTTATATATTTATATTTTAATTATTTTTATATTCTACAAATAGGACATTTTTTTGTACTTGTTTATGTAGTAGATGAAATTATTACAAAACTGAGAATAATAACAATTGAAAAAATGACTGGTTAAGATAATTAGAGAATATTACACATACATTGTTGACGTGATTTGTCTCATTGTCGACAGTTTATTTGCTCAATTTGTAATGCAAAAATGATAAATTGTAAAAACATCAAAATGTAACAATTCCTAAAATTTCATGAATCAAACCATTCATCCAATTTAGGAAAAATAGCATTACCGTTTATCCAAACGAATGCATTTCCTAATATGACAATCTCCGATTTCGTTCGTCGCATCTCGGTGCAATTTTCAAGTCTGTATTTGCTGAACCCGCGTGTTTTTCAGTGTTTTCGCGTTCGTGCATCGCTGAAGCTGACACCGATTGCGAGACTGCGCCCTACTGCATTAGTTCGAATGCGCGCCTTCGAGTTTACTGGTTCGCAATCTCGTTTGTGCATAATTTATTGGAGCGTTAAATCGGTTTTGTAATAGTGCAATTTTCTTTTCGATATTAAATATAGACGGGGTTATTACCGCAAATTGACCTATTTCTTTGGCATGGAGTCAGAAGGTAAATTAAATGACATCGTAATTTTCAGCAAAATTCATATTCTGGAATTTACTGCAGATTAAATTTATTTTTTAATTTGTTTGCTATTGGATGCTTTTAAATTATCAGTATATTCGGTTTTAATACGGTGTTCGCATCGAGTTATTATTTACATATCCCTACAGGTTGTTGAAAAATTCGTTTTACAAGTGGAGGAGAGCAAAATAAAAACTTTTTGTTGCATAACATAGCATTGGTTATATTTTTAATAGCCTGAAAATCCAGGTGATTATTCTATTCCGGACATATTTTTTTATTGAATTTTAAAAACTCACAGAATAAATTCAAATGTTTCCTGGGATTTTTGAACGCACAAGACAGTCATTAATGCGTTGTAGTCATTTGTGGCAATAATATTGAATATTTGTTCTGAAAACTGTTTTTCAATGAAAAATTGTTTAATCAGTTTCAGGGCCATGGTTACAGTACTGTTAGGAGCTTTTAAACATACAATTCATGTTTATTTTTAACAGAGTTATGTAACTGAGCATTATAAAAATGATCATTATGGTCATTTGCATCAACAAAACTTAAATTTTAAACTGGATTTAAATAAATAAAAGTAAATCAAATTAGACGATAATATAATTTTTACTTCCTTTTACGAAGTAAAGGAAGTATTGTAATCGCGAAAATTTTCGGTTCTCAGATTTCAACGGAAATAGGTGTTTTGGCCCTCCCTGAATCCATTTTGACTAATTTCGTCATGCCGTCTGTACGTACGTATGTACGTACGTACGTATGTGCGTACGTACGTACGTACGTACGTACGTACGTATCTCGCATAACTCAAAAACGGTAAGCCGTAGAAAATTGAAACTTTATATTTAGGACTGTTATAACATCTAGTTGTGCACCTCCCTTTTTGGTCATTATACAACTACCGGAAGTGGTACTTTACTTGAAGCCTATAATAGATTTTCATGAAAAACTATATTCAAATATAATTTAAAACTTTCCAAATTTGGTATATAAGACTACTATATCAATGGAAATAACATAATAGATTTTGGTTAAAATAGACTAACCGGAAGTGGCACATTACATGAAGCTGTTAACAGTTTTCCTTGAAAAAAATGGTATTATTTTAATTTTAGAAAGGAATGCTGCAAATAAAAGTTTTAGAGAATTAAATTCTGCGTCTAGCACATTAAGAATTTTTAAATTAGCTTTTTGCAGAAACGAGATATCTAAATTTAAATATTATATATTTTTTTATTTTTTTTTTTAAATTAAGTTTGCTATGGATTAGAACAAAAAATAAAAGATTTAATGTCAAATATGTGCAATTAAAAAAATATCTATAGTTTAATACGTGTACAAGGAAGTCATGTGGTGTCCACATCAGATATTTTTATATAACATGGAATTTCGTATGCTTTTACTTATCTAAGTTTATGTGTAAAATTTAAATTTTGTTAATGCGACTAGCCATAATATATAAACGACCATGTTGCATAACAAAAAGTATATATTTTGATGTCCTCTGCTTACCGAAGACATTTGTATCTGTATACTTATTTAAGGTAGAAATTTAATAAGATGATTGCAAAATCCGAGTTAACTTGTATTTGTCCTTCTGATATAGGACGACAAATACGAGTTAACTCGAATTTCTGTTTTAGATCATCATGATCTAAAATTTATATTTATCTCGAAAGGCAACTATATTATTAAATACATATTTTTAACAAATATGCTAGTAACTCCGCATGATATTCAAATCATCGCCCTTGGCTCGCGCTGCAATTACCGTGCTCAAGTAACAAAGAATCACTTTACGCTCTTAATACACAAATATCTATTGTCGCTCAGTTTTAAGATATGATATGAAGTTATATTATTTTAGAAAATTTCATCTTTAAAAAGTTTATTATAATTTTTAACGATGTCGACTTTACTTCATTTAATCAATCTTCTTCATCTTTCTCTGCATTATGCTCCTAGTTGAAGCTTAACATCCGGGCACACCGAACGCAGTTTTTATTACACCGGTTTTCGTAGTCGAATAATTTTTTTAAGTATAAGCGACTAGCTTATAGACCCCGAGCGAATACATGTAACTGCATTTTTTATATTTTTACAAATCGAAGTCGAACTGACGAACCTTGGTTCGAGTGACGTCACAGTATGTTAAGTGATTTGTCTTAACGCTCGGCCACCTAATATAAACAATAAATATAAATTATTACTTGTTAATGAAGTAGAATAAAAATTTGTCTTTTCGTTCGTCAATTAAGAAAGTATGAAGAGTTCATATATCATAGAAACAATAAAGATGATAATGATAATGTTATTCAATTAATTTTTATAAAAATTTAAACAAATTAAATAATGATAAATAAAATATATTCTCATGCTTTTTACCCATTACTGGATGTGGCACTCTGCCGTAGCAGATTTCCGGAAGTGATATATTTCTTCGAGTGAAATGCGGCTACCCGCCTTCAACTCACGACCCCATAAGAACTTAGTAGAGGGAGAGCCACAAGGGTTAGTTTAACGTTGTGAAAATTGTTTATTGGTTGTGGGAATCAAACTCGGTTCCTCAAATCCACAGGCCAACTCGATACCACTGAGCCACCTACCCCATAAATAATTAATTTTATAATATTTAGAAAACAACAAAACAAGCTTGCATTGTTAGAAAAAAAAATAAACTACTGAAATATGAAATTTTATCTCCAAAATAATTTACGTAGTAAAATTATAATAAAATTATAAATTATTTTGGTAGTACTTATTATATCCATTAATTTAATTAATTAATTAATACATTTAGGTAGAACATGTTCCTTGAGTATGAGTAGGCGTAGACGACGTAGGTATAGGTGCTCTCGGAAAATTCAAGCCATCTCGTTTACGAAAAGCCTAAATTTCCCGCGTCTGGTGTCAACGTATACACCCGGGAATAGCGGTTTTCTTTAATGAGAAAATTGTATTAAAATTTGGCCGTGATGTCTGCGCGCGACTAATTAGAAAAAAGAAAGAATAATGAAAGAATAAAGAAAATTAGGAGTAGCGACTTCACTTGATTAAAATTTTCAAAATATTTTCCTCCACTCGTTTTCACTAAATTAACTGTCTTTAAATGACGTTAAGCTTACATGTAATTTGTTGGTTTCATGTATGAGCTTAATCAAGAAAACTTAATTAAAAGTTCTTTTTCATTTGTTTTTTTATACGAGTAAGTATTCCGCAATCTGATGAATTTCTTATGAACATATCGTAATTTTGAATTGTTTGCTTAAATTATATGTCATCTAATTTATACATTTTAAAAATAAATAATTGAATAATTAATAGAATTATGATCGTTTTCACTAGTATATGCACTAACTACGTCAGTGCAAACAAGTAAGTAATGATTTAATTATTAACATTTTTAATTGACTAATTCAACTACCTACTCCAGTAGTTATAAAAATATTAATTATTTCGTTAAATATTTACTTTACTTTAAAATATGTATTTCTTGTTAAAAACATAATTATTTTTTTATCCAATATTAATTTATTTTCCAATAATAACATATGGCAAATTTGTTTGAAAATTGTAAACTACTTACTTAAAAATTGTTATTAGTAAAAGATAAATTAAGTTGATTTTGTAGGTACTGAATTATTAAGGTTTATTTATTTATTTATGTTACTCTGTACAACAGGAACTTAATCCCAATTACAATACAGGATCCGGACTCACAGAGCCGCAGTGTGTTAGTTCATATATTTTTAGCTTGAGTCGGATTCAAACTCGGGACCTTCGGATTCGAATGTATTGTGATTTGTACATATTTTGAAATGAAAAACAAAACAATTCGTGTTTGTGATATCTTTTGAGAAAACACTATCGCCACTCAACTTAAAATGTTTACAAATATATTTTGTTAACTTCAGTAAATATAAATATTAAACAACTCTAGAGTGTAATATCTGCTTAAATGTTGAACAAATATAAATTGAATTAAATAGAAGAATCATCAAATTTAACTATTTGAGTGCCACTGACTAGTACAATCAATTTTGAACTTTAACAAATTATATCTCCATTAATATTGACAGTTTTGAATCCAAACTTTACTAATTATATACATTATTTCATGTCATTATTGGATATAAATGTTCGGTTAAATTTTAAAATATTGAACACATTTTATTATGAGGTTTTATAAAAGAAAATTAAATAAATTGGTTGATGTGCCGATCATAGCAACAAGTGTTAAAACACCAAAAATGATAATCAATTATGACGCTTAAAGAATACACAAGAATTTAAATTTTGTCGTCTACTTTTGTAAATAGCTCGACTAATAGTACAAATAATTTCAATTAGAAATAAAAATGGAGTTAATTCACTCCATATTTAAGGAATGGAAATGGAATCAACTTGATCAGGATCTGAACTCTACCTTGCGAGTTGGAGGTTCTTTGAGTTCAATTCCCGATCGAATATAATAATTTTACAATATTTATTCAAAATCCATATTAAATTTTTATTATAAAGAAGCAAATATGCATATTATAAATTATAACTTTTCAGAAGTCCTAACGTTTTACTAATTAGTTGTTTTTGTAGACACATGATAAATATACTTTCAAGGATCTTTGACAAATAAATAAAGTAGGAAGTTTTCATTTCAGAGATAAATAAACAGGAAAAAGAAAATGAAAATAAGTATCATTTATAAATGACTATAAAATTCTTACGCTTGGTGTGTAATTCCCGCGGGACTCCAACCGTCAATTTGTTTATTAATGAGACAATCTTCTAATATGCTGATTGCAGTCGTGCTTACCTAGAAAGAGAAATAATATTAATATTGTTCAAAGCGAGAGCGGAGGAAAATAAAACAGAAAAACTTCCCAGGTACAAAGTTTGCAGTAATTAGTGCAAATAGCGTTCTATTTATTCTTGATTTATTTTAACGGTAAATACTTCAGGAATGTTTGTGGAGAGGAACAAGTATTCTTTAATAATTTACTGGAAATTTATGCGCCGTGCAGTATAAATTTATTTAATTATGCAGGAGGTTCCCACGTATTTTATTCCATTAAAACTATTAGATAAATCGTCTTAAAAGGCAAATAACGAATACATATATTTTAAATGCTGTCAATAATATGAACGATAAATTAAATGTCAGATTGCAATAAAATCAAACATATATTAGCTGTCTAGTGATATAGGATTATTTATCACTTTATCCCCAGAATTTATAAACGGGCTTCTATAATTTTGTAAATGCTAATTATTTATTTATTTACTTATTCTATTCTGTACAACAGAACCGTATTCCCAATGATAGTACCGAGTCACAGTGTGATAGTTCATATATTTAGCTTGAGCGGGATTTGAACTTGGGAGCTTTGGATTCGATCCATACCACCGTACTGCCGGACATACTACATATATTATTTGTATACGTAGGTCGTGAAATGAACCTTTTATCCATTACTGGGTGTGATATTCTACCGTAGTAAATCTCTGTATGTGATATACTTACGCGAGTGAAGCGCGATTACCAGCCGTCATATCACGGCTCCCAATGGTGGTAGTGTTAGGTACGAATAAAATTGTGATAAATGTCATCCATTCCATAATATAAAAATGAAAGATTTATTATTATTTTCAAAATTTAATTAAAATAAACTTGATACACACATATACTAAATATTTACTCATATTTTCTCCTATCTTAATGTCAACAACCACATTTGTTTTATGTAATTATTATATAAACTGTTTTCAGCTCAATGTATACACCTCAATATTTCCTGTCTAGAAGGCTACATGTTCGGTAATGTTCGGTATATGGGCGATGAAAGCGTTGGAAGTTCTGCTTGCTTGTTCCTATTGTATGATTGGATAAGATCGTAATAGATTGTATGGCTAGGAATGTTGTATTTGAATAGCAGTGCGGTAGACAACAGCAAATACATTTGTGAATTTCTGTTTACTTTTAAGTTTTGATATACTAAAGTTAAAATGTAAAAATAAATTTAAAGTTATAAAACAGAAAGGTAAACACTGTTTGCCTTGCTTGCATAGAGAAAAAGCCACTGGTTTGGATTATCGAAGAATGTACCTAACATTCTAAGAACACCAAATACATTTCGCGGACGAGATGTACGCAATATTTTTTTTACCTTACATTATACGAGTAGGCGAGTAACAAGATGGCTACGATGATACCGATAACATTAAAAATATAGAAAAAAATTACAAAATTAAACAATCAAAAAAAATTATTTCAAAATGCTGATTTACTGCCTAGGCTGAATTCATTGCCGCGATTATACAACTTTAGCCACGGCAGTAAATCAGCTACATTTTTAGTATGTTAAACAAATAACTAATATTCAAATTAACTTACACATTTATAATGTACAAAATTTATTAGAAATTTTAATTTTAAAACTGTTTTCTAACTATAAATATGATTCTGTAACCACGACAACGATTTGTAATTCAAAACCAATATTTGTAATTTTAGAAGTTTTATCGGACATTGCCCATAGCAGAAGCAGATAAAATAGTTTTAACGGCCGTCGCTAATAGCAACCACAAATAAAGTAATATACGAATACCATAAAGTTGAAATTAGAATCGCGTATGAAACGTGTTTTTTTTGTAGTTATAATTATATAACTTTATATAATCACTAAGAAAACACGCATATAATTATATGTAGCAAATATTGACAAAGCACCGGACTATGGTTTTAAGAACCCTAGTTTCAATTTCCTAGTAGACAAAAAGTTGCTACGGAAAGAAAATAGCGTAATGAATATTTATGTGAAAAAATCTAATTTCGAATTATATATTGAAATTCGAGTTTCGAATTTTGTTTAAATTCAAGTATAAAATTTCAAAGTTTCATTAAAATTCGTATTTTAATTCGGCGAGCAAGTACAAACAAGTAACAAATAAAAGACAAATCGTCATTTCTGTAGATGGTTAATATACTAAACTGAATGATACAAATAACTTAAATAAATAATAAAATATATTGAATGAAGACCAAATTAATATTCGTTCTTTTATTACTTATTTTATTACTTAGTAACTTTTTCTTTTTATTTCATAAATAGATTTTATGAATCTAATTTGTTTTTTAAAATTTATTGAAGTGAGTATTTTGTTCATTTTTTTGTTATGAATTAAACGAGAAGTAATAGGTAAATATAATTACAAATTTCTTTATACATACTTATTATTTTAACGTAAAAAATGTTTTAGAATGTGTAAGGTTATTCACCAAAATAATTCCAGAATCTGGAATTAAATAAAAATAAAAAATAAACCAAATTTTATGCAAAGTGCATTAATATAAGACATGAAAACTTTATAGAACATGCTCAATATATTTTTCCTAACACGAGAAAATCCCTATTGTTGACGTTATCATCAGCTCGCCCCTAACTTCAACGTGTATGTAAGATCAAAGGGTGCTTACTTCTAAATTTACTCGGTGCACAACTTAACGGGGAGATTATATCTGCGCAAGTTTAAGGTGGATTCTTGGTCTTTATGCGTTTAATCCGAGATATGTTGGCTGCCGTCGCGTATGACTTGCATACAAATGTTTGCTGAACTCTCTACGTATGTAAAACTTGTTTGCTTCATGCATATCTGTCATGATGAATTATTCCAGGATGGAGAGAGGTAGAGTTTTAAATAGTTTTAGATATAGTTTGACTAGGTGAATTGAAGAAGCTGTTAAAAGATTAAAACATGCATTTATATATTATCTTTATTTTTACAAGTTTCAGTAAGTACATACAGGTGTAATCATGTCTATTCTGTAACAAAAATTGCATAGTACAGCAATTTCTAACATGATATTTTGATAGTAACCTTCCTAGAAACCATTGTTAATCGAGAGTCTTAGCAGTTACTATATCTAGCAATTTATGTTACGAACTTGACTAAAATGTATTCCTCGAAATTATTGGCATATGAAAATCAATTTTTGCAAATCAAAATTGTCAGGTTAATAATTATGGTGTCATAGTTACTTACATTGCATTAACCGTTATACAGATATACAGATACAGGCGAGCATAGAAGGACTGTTATCTGTGTGAGCATGTAAATTTCAGGTAACGGTCGAGCATTGAACAATGTTTTATGGAAATTTGAATCGCAATAAATGTATATTTAATAAAATTAATTGCAACAGTATAACGCAATAACTAAAATGTTCAATCAAGGTATACTTTGAAATCTGACAGATTTTATTTAATCAAATAATATTTAAGTATCAAACATTTCAAATAAGATATGTTGTCATAACCAATATCAACAGCCCGTTGTAATTTTTACACGAGGTCCGTTAAAAGTCTCGTAACACCTAGAGACAGAACTGAATAAACAGTTCTTTACTATTCAAATGCCCATAAAATTACAAACGACTCTTATACACGTACATTTTTAATTACCTCATAAACTAGGATAAATTAATTAAAATATTTTAAGAAAAATATTTTTATCTTATATTTACAACCACATTGACAACTATTGTTTGTCTGCTGTTTGAAGCACGATATGTAAACTAATAGGTGATAGCACGACACCTGAAAATAGTTTTTTACAAGGTCCTTTTTGCGGCCTTATTGCTAATGTCACTTGTTTGATATTCTCAAATAATTCATGACGAATGTATCAAATATTACGTTTGAAAAGTATTATGACTAGAAATAGATCATGTACTGCCACAGTAGTAAACATAGTGAGATAAGTGATATAAGAAAAACAAAAGAATTCCATAACAACATTGGCGACGCTAGTGCTTCTAAATATACATATTTTTATCTAAATAGTCATCAAATAATATTATCTGCAAACATTTTTTCGATATTCTGTAACTCATTGATATGTTGAAATTTATTCTTATTTACCATGATTACAGAATTTCTAGAATGATAAAACTAATATTTTGTTCACAAAAAAAGAATAAGAAATAAATATAATTCCTTGAGATCTCCTGATTTCAAATTATAACTTAAGGCTCTTATAGATAATCGTTTTAATACATTCTTAAATAACAGATTCAACGATACTAATATAAATTATGTAAAACAGCGAGTAAAATATTTTTTATGCAAAAATTATATATTACTATTGCTCTATAAATAATACAAGTTTTAACAGAATTGTTTCTCTGTCGTGTTCTATGTAAGCTCATTTTTAATTAATTTTTACATGCTTATTCATCTAACAAACTTCATAAATATTATTTTCATGTATCAATTTATCTTAATTTTCCACAGAAATACATTAAAATCGGGTGCCTTTAATACATGACATCTAGCGGTAAAACATTTGAAGCTGGATACAGAGTCGACGCTTTGGCCAATATACGTGTATATACCTATAGTCCGTTCCGCCACCTTCTTAACTATAATGTGGTTTATAGGCAATTTTATTGAAAAATAAAGTAAATAATATACCATAGAAACAATAGCTGTTACTGTGACCTGTCACTTTTATCATAAATACTGGAATTTAGTAGACGTTTTTATCGAAATATTTTTAATTAAATTCTTTGATCTGTAGCGAATAAATGAGGTGCATGAGGTATATAAATATTAGCTGAATACTTGTGGTGTTCAAACATTCCTGTCCTGGTATTAAATTTTTACTTTTCATATAAGCTTGTTTATTTCTCGAACTCAGACTCTTTTGATCAGGAAACAAACCTTCAAACAATCCATACACTTATTCCTAATTAATCTACACAATCTCTCACCCCCAATGTCACCAAGATTCTTCTAATATTACTCTCAAGCTTATATTCACACATACTGAGGTTACCTACTCGTACAGTTTTGAAAATGATTTTAGTCTTCAGTCACAATTACGTGAGACTATTTACATGTAATTTTTAACAAAAGTTTTGGCACATGCGTATTTGACTGATTTAAGTGGCAGATCTAAACTTAAAGGAGATATAGGCTCGTATTATTTGTCGTTGACAAACCTCTATATTAGATATAAAATGTATTTCAAAACATCCAGAAGTTATTATACACCACGAAGGACATAAACTGTCAGTTTATTTGTAGGTTAGTAACTTCATCACGGCAACACAAAACTTTTTCAAAGTATGCATAAACTATCTCAAAACTGATATTTACGAGTTTGCATCATTAGTTTTGAAACTAGTTTTTAAGTCATTCCCAATTTGGTTTTGGTGTTAATTAACTTATAACCATTTTGGCACACTATACGTGGCGTTTTCGAAATTTAAAATGATTAGAAAATGGTTTAAAACTGTATATAAACTTGGTACATATCATCATACGCCAACGTAAGTGTACGAATATTAGTGGCGATACTTTAGGTAAAAGTAAAATTATTTTTTTATAATTAATTTACTTTTTTTAAGTATGCCATAAATAAAATAAAATTAATATAAAACCATAATATAGCCTCATCATATATGTATTAAATAAAATAAAATAAATGCTGCAATAAAATTACAAAAATTTCTGGATTTCAGACAATTTCAATTTCGACTGGGTTCGTACTCTATTTGGGTCATCTTCAAGGAGCTTAAAGAAATTAGAAATTGAGACAAATTTAAAAATATTTGGTGTTAAAATTAATATGTTTAAATACATTGAATGAAATCCAGAAAAACAAATTTCATACATATCCAGAAAAGAAATAATTTCTCATCAAAATAAATAAATCCATAAAGATAACAATTGTACATAAATCGAATTATATCCTTCCGTTAAATTGCACTAAAATCCATCATGGTTAGTCGTAATGATGATCCCAGTTTATAAAGCAAATTGCATAATAAAATTCCAGTAATTGAAAACGTTGCAACTGGTCATTAACAGGGAAAAATGTTCTCGCACCTCCGAAAAATTCACCGCGTGGCCACAAATCAGCGTCAATTCCTCGTAATCGATATCAATTTGATGTGGCGCGTGTTTAACTCGCTCTGCAGAGCGTGCTCTTCATTTTTCAAGAGCAAAACAGTAAAATTCATCCACGTAATGTAAATGCCACAGGTATACAGGAGCGAAACAGGGTACAGTTAATCCAATTTCCCGAGGGTCGATAACCAATTTGTCAATGAGCAGTTTGTTAAAGGTAAAAATGGTCGTTTAAAATTTAATTCGCAGTACACATACATCACATAGTTTTGTATATTATTAAAAATAAAATAGCTAGACATTGTTCACTAATTACAACAAAGACAATAGTTTGAATTTTAAATCAAAAGCTCTATAAAATATAAAATAAACACTTGGCTAAGTCTCACAAAATTCAGCCTCCAAGTCAACTTTTCAGGTCATCGTCAGAGGCTGGCCAGCACAGTTAGTAACCATAGACGCGTTTCGCTCTTATTAGAGCTCATCAATATGGTATAACCCACTCCTTCACCTAGAACAAAGTTCCCGTGAAGAAGCTGTGTGACGAAGAACTGTGCCAGCAGAGAATAAGATATCTAACAAACGGTAAAATGACATCTACCGAAAAAAGGAAAAGCTACGCAATAGCAATTTCAATAACAACAAAGACAAAATTAATTATCGTCCATGCACTTGGTGAAACTAGGTTTATTAAAATATAAAATAAACACTTGGCTAAGTCTCACAAAATTCAGACTTAGCTCAATATTAAGATGGATATATAGACATTTTAAACGATCTATGGTTTTAAGTGTAACGGGAAAGATAGTGAGAAGGCTGGACTAGACTTGTATCCTCACTGCTTGAATACATTCAATATAAAAATTTCATTTTGCTAGTATTGCAAATTACATAAATGTGTATTATGTTGCTTTTAAGTGTCTATTGAACAATAGTTTAGTTGTTTCGTAAATCTTAAGTTTCAAGTTAATTTCAATAGGTAAACTAAATAGTTATCTTCGGTATTTGGGCTAAGAATAGTCAATAATAGCTTGTAATTGTAATTATCTGTAGTTAAAAATGATTTATTTTTCTTAATTATTAATATTAAAATCGTACAAACAATTTTCTACTTATAATATTAGCAAAGCATATGTCATAATTACTGTTAAATTAACCTGTAAGATGCTGATTACAACGAGAAGTAGCCATGTAGCATGATTATCACCTAGTTGCTATAGTTACGATAAATAAATTAATAAAAATAGTCCGAAATATCACAAGTGTGATAAAATTATTTCATATTATCTATCAATGCCCTTAAGATATAATTGGTATCAGTACTAATAATATTTTGAATTTAAATTGCATGGGAATTTTTTAATTTCAAACTTTTTGTGATACAAGCAATAATAAAATAATACATATTTAAGCAAATGTTATCATAATCGTTCAACTGTTGAAATTAATCTTTCATAAGCTGCAAGGTGTTACTTTCGAAAACAAAAAAAGACATTTGTTTAAAATTTATATTTTATTTTAGATTTGATCCTTCACTCGATAGGATTTGAACAAGTGGTTGGTACTTTATCATTGAAATACTCCAACACATGATTCTTGCTTAACTTTCAGTACTGATAATATTTGAATTTTTATAAAATTTATATTTTATTTACCTACGGATTTACTACGCTACATAACAGGTGCGAATTTGGATAATGTTCAAGGACGAGGCCATAAAATTATATGTATATATTTACAAGAAAAATTGTTAACTTTTAGGTATATATTTTGGGAAGGAATATATGGCTTTAGGATCCTTGAATACTATTATTTATTTATTGGTCGTTTCGATGGTTAATCCATCATCTTCAGCATTTATTTGTACAAAAATATTTTCCAATCCTAATACATATCTGTATTTTACATTGTCAGTTTTTAAAATTATATTTGAAATTAGTTTTACGGATGAACAACTGTCCTAACCGTAAAAAGTAACGTAACTTGTGCATTTACATTCAAAATATTATTAGTATAGAGAACAAGCGAAAAAATAAGGTAGGTAAAACATATAATTATAAAACAAAATTTTGTCTTGGCAAATCGGTGGAATACAGCTTCTGGGCTCAGGTTCACATTATTATTTACATGTAATAAAGCAAGCCCTATAAGTCTTTTTTCGCTCATTGATTTCTTGATCACGGTTTTAATCGACGAATAGCAGAGAAATTTCTTTCTCCCGAAGCCACGCTTACACGTAAACTCATTAATATTTTCAAGAAAATTTTAATATCTATATAAATCTTTTCAATATATAAACCATGAAGTTTTAAAATGTAATTAATGTACTATCAGAGATGTTTTCCCGTATACATCTTGTCTTCAGATTTTTATATTGAATATTTAGTCCATAATGTATTGAGTGATATATTTAATTCTTCATTGGATATGTTATAAATTTTAGTTTTTACTTGAATATTATTTGCTATTTATTGCTTTGATGAGATGTATATAAACAACACCATAACAACTGGCGCATAATGATTCATAACGCCCGCTTCGGTCATATTTTGTTTTAATTTAATTAAATGTTTTAACGTATATACATAAATCGTGTTTACAAATAACTATTTTCTTGTTGGTTTTAATTAATAGTGACATCAAATATTATACGGAAATTTAGGAGAATCAATTATACTACATTTAAAATTATTTGCTGATTCGAAATATATCTTCTAAACTGTCAGATGATATTATTCATATTTATAAGGTTAATATTTGTGGTATGTTATTATTACTATTATAAAATAATAGTGTTTATACTGATGGATATTGTATGTGATGATGCTACAGGGAAAAAATATGCACTAGGCAAAAATATGCAAAGAGATGAACATTAACCTACCTTAATTTGTCAAAACTTTCAATTTCTTTGATATTTATCTTTTTGATTTTTTTAAATAACACTAAATAATTGAAACGAGAAATGTCAAAAATATCTTCTTCGTTCTCACTAAAATATCAAATTCTTTCTCCATTATCTCGAAAAATAAAGAATGTAACGCAACTGATGTTTAAACTGAATAAACAAATGGAAAGAAAAATATTCGTGACAACACAACTCTACAGATGGTTAATACTTTTATACGCATTACTATAATCATAATTATTATAAGTTAATACTAATTATACATATTCTAGGGAAAAATACAATTTTGTATGCACCACGGACGTTACTTGATGATATTGACTTTGGGCGATACTCATCGCGCATTATTATCTACTTAACGCCCTTGGTGTATAAATTACTATTCAGGCAATAGAACATATAATTTAAAGGAATTTATAGAACAATTATCGTACCCCGTTGTTAAGTAAATAATTAATTCAACAGTGTAGGAATAAACACTATTGAATGAAAATAATATTCTTATAATACAAGAATTTATAGTGGAAATCGGGCACAACAATTATATTTTTGTACTCGTAACCTTCAAAATTACACATCCCGCACGCGGCACTCAAGCTGGAATAAGTGCTTCACTGGCCCTTTGGGACATTCTAAAATAAATCTGTCTTGACAATAACAAAATCTAATTTATAAAATACAACTTCCCTGAATTTTCCTTCATTAAAAGTTTGGGAAATAAGAGTAATTTGTTAGAACCTCTGAAATAAAGACGTCATTGATACAACATCTTACAGATTGTAATCAAACAAAATCGCGACTAATACTATATAAATAATAAGACAAAACACATATTTTGAAATATAACAACTTAGTTTAATGGAAAAGTAAGATTATACAACATAAAATGCTTAAATTGATTAATCTATTTTAGGTTAGGTTTGATATTTGAACTAAAAAACTATATTTTTAGATTGGGCTGAGCCACAATTGTTACAAGTGTGTAACATTACGCGTTCTTATTTACAAATATTGAACACGCTGTTCACGGCACAATTATAAAAGTACGGTGTTACCAAACTTGTTCATGTGTACCGATTGTAATTTTAACGATGATCTAACATAAAATGTCTTCATCGCGATACTAATGTCTTCAGAAGGCAGCCGTTTACAAATAGAATGAATCCCGACAATGAATTCATACTGTGTGATCGTCTAGTGTAAAACAATATTTTATAGCCCTACGTTGTGTTTAAATGATTCTATAAAACAATGTAAAATGACCTACGTTGTGTATAATAGATGTAACCCTTATTAGTTCGTAATACGAAGTAGCTGTCAATGGTGGGGGAATTCGGGAAAGGTTGAGTTGAGTGAAAGATGTAAATTCCTTCCAAAAGACATGACGGTGACGTCATACCTTGTGCATTTATTGAAAAACCAAGTAATCAACAAACATTAGTTATTATGTGAATTTAGAACGAACAGAGTGACTTGAACACAAAGTTCTATCGTGAACTCAATAGTAAAATAACTCTCTGATATTTACCTTACGCAAGAGGGAAAAACACGACAAAAAACCTCAAGCAGAGAGACAAATCCAATCATCAAAATATTCTCAAAATTAATTAGAATGTTTCTTAAATAGCAAAATTACATACTTTAATTATAAATCATTCAAGTCGCACAGAGGTGATATTTCCAGATCCATCACAATAATTTGTCAATGCATCAATTTCTTCGTTTAATCATTGTTAAGTCGGTGGATCAGTATTGTTGCAATCGTTGTAGTTAGGTTGGCCCTGAGGCAACGACGAGTGGAGGGTTTCCCTAAGTTTCCTTTATAGGTAACCATTGTCCACTATGGGGGGTTTTCCTAAGTTTCCTTTATAGGTAACCATTGCCCATCTGGGTGGTTTCATTCAACGGTAACCAGTGCCCAGTGTTGTATCGTTTTGCAAACAATTAGCAAGGAATACTTGATCAGTAAAATAAATATAATCAATAGAATTATATCATTGTGACAGTCTTTCCATACCAAATAATAATAACATTTATTGCCACCCTAGTAAAAGAGTAACAGCAATTAAAAAAGATGTATGTCACCAAGCTCAAAGTTGGGTAAAAAGGTAGGTTCTCCCTTGCCCGGTTGCCGATGGCACCGAGTGGTGAGTTGCAGGGTGATAGCGTGCCCGGGTGCCGATAGCACTGCGTATCGATTTAGGAAGGTTTCACCCGTGCCTGCATAAGCTAGCACTGATAGTGACGGTTGGAGGGTGATAGCGAGCCCGGATGCCGATAGCACTGCATATCGAGTTAGGAAGGTTTCACCCGTGCCTGCATAAGCTAGCACTGATAGTGACGGTTGGAGGGTGATAGCGTGCCCGGATGCCGATAGCACTGCATATCGAGTTAGGAAGGTTTCACCCGTGCCTGCATAAGCTAGCACTGATAGTGACGGTTGGAGGGTGATAGCGTGCCCGGATGCCGATAGCACTGCATATCGAGTTAGGAAGGTTTCACCCGTGCCTGCATAAGCTAGCACTGATAGTGAAGATTGGAGGGTGATAGCGTGCCCGGATGCCGATAGCACTGCATATCGATTTAGGAAGGTTTCACCCGTGCCTGCATAAGCTAGCACTGATAGTGACGATTGGAGGGTGATAGCGTGCCCGGATGCCGATAGCACTGCATATCGAGTTAGGAAGGTTTCACCCGTGCCTGCATAAGCTAGCACTGATAGTGAAGATTGGAGGGTGATAGCGTGCCCGGATGCCGATAGCACTGCATATCGATTTAGGAAGGTTTCACCCGTGCCTGCATAAGCTAGCACTGATAGTGACGGTTGGAGGGTGATAGCGTGCCCGGATGCCGATAGCACTGCATATCGATTTAGGAAGGTTTCACCCGTGCCTGCATAAGCTAGCACTGATAGTGACGGTTGGAGGGTGATAGCGTGCCCGGATGCCGATAGCACTGCATATCGATTTAGGAAGGTTTCACCCGTGCCTGCATAAGCTAGCACTGATAGTGACGGTTGGAGGGTGATAGCGTGCCCGGATGCCGATAGCACTGCATATCGATTTAGGAAGGTTTCACCCGTGCCTGCATAAGCTGGCACTGATAGTGACGGTTGGAGGGTGATAGCGTGCCCGGATGCCGATAGCACTGCATATCGAGTTAGGAAGGTTTCACCCGTGCCTGCATAAGCTAGCACTGATAGTGACGGTTGGAGGGTGATAGCGTGCCCGGATGCCGATAGCACTGCATATCGAGTTAGGAAGGTTTCACCCGTGCCTGCATAAGCTGGCACTGATAGTGACGGTTGGAGGGTGATAGCGTGCCCGGATGCCGATAGCACTGCATATCGAGTTAGGAAGGTTTCACCCGTGCCTGCATAAGCTAGCACTGATAGTGACGGTTGGAGGGTGATAGCGTGCCCGGATGCCGATAGCACTGCATATCGATTTAGGAAGGTTTCACCCGTGCCTGCATAAGCTAGCACTGATAGTGAAGATTGGAGGGTGATAGCGTGCCCGGATGCCGATAGCACTGCATATCGAGTTAGGAAGGTTTCACCCGTGCCTGCATAAGCTAGCACTGATAGTGACGGTTGGAGGATGATAGCGTGCCCGGATGCCGATAGCACTGCATATCGAGTTAGGAAGGTTTCACCCGTGCCTGCATAAGCTAGCACTGATAGTGAAGATTGGAGGGTGATAGCGTGCCCGGATGCCGATAGCACTGCATATCGATTTAGGAAGGTTTCACCCGTGCCTGCATAAGCTAGCACTGATAGTGACGGTTGGAGGGTGATAGCGTGCCCGGATGCCGATAGCACTGCATATCGAGTTAGGAAGGTTTCGCCCGTGCCTGCATAAGCTAGCACTGATAGTGAAGATTGGAGGGTGATAGCGTGCCCGGATGCCGATAGCACTGCATATCGATTTAGGAAGGTTTCACCCGTGCCTGCATAAGCTAGCACTGATAGTGAAGTTTGGAAGGTGTCACCCGTGCCTGCATAAGCTAGCACTGATAGTGACGATGGGGAAGGTGATGTAACTTTGAACTTACTGACATAGAGTCAGAGTGGAGACCCCGGAGAGTCTCCTCGATTGAGGCAAATCGTGTAGTTTATATACTCTAGTTGTCCTCTTGTCCCGGCACCCCGATGGTCTAAGGTGGGTGCAATCTCTTCACCCCGTCTCCAAAGGTGGCGTGGGTTCCCGTCTCTCTCCGCCTCGGATGGTGTCAGGCACTGTTTAATATCTTTCACACCCTGCTGAAACAAAGAAGGTCCATACGTGTCCATATCGTCCAGATTTCTAAATACCATCAAACTAGGTTTTGTTCCAGAGCCGTACATAAAATTCTTACCCGGGGATTATATGAGAACCAACAATAATATATTTGCGAATATTCTCGCTGGAACTTTTGTATCTGTTTATGATATACTTCTGCAGTTCGATTACCTAGTTTACTGTTATTACTTCATAATTAATAAAGAGATAATATAATCATAATTTCCCTATAACTTTGCATACGCCACTGGTCGAAGTAAGGTCTGCGGTGCTGCGCGTATCTCAGCCGGTGCGAAGCGCGGGCTAAAGTAAACAAATAAACACACAAAAAATGCATCGTCTGTTCAACTATTAATTCCTGTATACAAAACTAGACAAAAATTCAAAAGTACAGTTATGGCCATAACATGATACAACATTTAAATGTATTAAATAAATTTGATATAGAAGCGTACCACTTCAAGTGTGATTATAAACATTTATAGTAAAATTTTGACAATTAGATATCGAAGTTCCTGGAGCAGTTTGGTTCACAATTAATAAAGATTGTGAATAATAATTTGGGATAGGTAGCTCAGTAGTATCGAGTCGGCCTGTGGGTCTTGAGAACCCTGGTTCGACACCACCAAATTAAATCTACCCTTGTGGTTCCCTCTCCACTAACATCTTTGGGGGCCGTGATTTGACGGATGGTATCCGCACTTGACGTGAAAAAATATATCACTTACCGAGATCTGCTAAGGCGGAGTGCTCAGTAATGGGTAAAATGATTGATGATATATTTATTATATTTATAATTTGCAAATTAAAGACGTATTTTTAAAAATACCAGTATTCGAACAAAAAATATCATACAAACCACGTGCGTGAAGACGTCTTCCGCTCATTCGCGCTATTAAAGCCACTCGCTCCTTGCAGTCGCTCGTGCTTTAAAAATGCGCTCATGCGGGAACATCGTCTTCCCGCACTTAGTTCATACATAATTATTTTGGTTGTATATTCAAGACAGCAATCTTTTAGCTCTTGATGTCACATATACTTGATAGAACGATAGTGTACGAATGACTGGAGCAGAAACTTTTCATAATAAACATCTTTACAATTTATGATTCACTTATTTACATCCAATCCATCATTTAGTTAACATAACCACTGATAACATTGTCAGACTTTATTGAAACAAAACTTGAGATATAACACCATCCAATATCAATCACTTCTTGGTGCAAACACCTAGCATCACATTTCAGTCTTACAACCTCCAATGCTTCAGCTCTACAATCTACACCAACGCCAACTCTATTGTCCGTCTTTCGCACCTTTGCTCTCTTGACAAAATGATCGATCGGCATGTAAATGCAAACACTGGTAGCGGAAGCTGAAGCTCCCACGGTTTCCGGAGAATTGCACGTGGTGATTATGCGTGACGTGATACACGGGCTGGCACTCAGGCTTGCCACGAACGCCACTGGGTGTCAGTGGCGTGGTGGCGTGCACAGGAACTAAGGCTAATCAGGTTAGAGACGGACATAATGCGTGTTGTTTCAGTCGTAGATGACTTGGGGTAATTTGGTTAGTGGTTTCTTGTGAGATGTGCTATGTGAGAACTGAATGGTTGAAGATAATTTCAATGATATTTTTGTTGCCCAGTAGATATAATTTTTGTTTACAAAACAACTATTTAGATGTAAAAATTTCACTGACTTTAACTTAAAAATATTAAAATTGAAATTATACAGAATGGATACCGCGATACTGGGACATAGAACTTTTAAATGTAAAATCATATTTTTATATTTTCCTGTTTCCCTTATGTAATTTTACATTAAAATCAATAAACAGAATTAATTTTGCAAGCTTTATAACCCCAGAAATTAAATTGAAAATGTTGAAAATTAGTTTAAAAACTAGGAATAGCCGAGGGATTAACCTTAGCAAAATGAAACAAATGATTCACGTTTTATCTGTCAAAATTATTTTCGTTTCTGACAATTTTGTTATGCTGTAATTTTTTAATAAAAATAATACATAAATAACATAAATATATCATCACGCTTTTACCCATTAATGGGTGTGGGATCTCGGTAAGTGATATATTTCTTCGCGTGAAGTGCGGTTACCAGCCGTCAAATCACACCCCCTAAAGATGTTTGTGTGAAGGAGAAGTCACAGGGGTAGTTTTAATTTGGTGAAAATTGCTTGTCGGTTATAGGAATTGAACTCAGGTTCTCAAATTCATAGACCGACGCGTTACTACTGAGTCACCTACGCCATGTAAATTAAATAAGTTCAGAAATAAGTAAAAAATATTGAAATGTTGACAGCAAACAATAACATACAATATCGGGTATTAAAGTTAGAATATTTGCCGCTTCAAGTTATCATCTATTTCGACATCGGCAATAGTTATATTTTTGATGACGTAAGTCAATCTCTTAAACATATCTACTATAAATAAAAAATATAAAATGTATTGATTTTACCGACATAATTTAATTTTATTTCTTTAATATAATCTGGGCAGGAAAGTAACGATTGCCGGAAATTTAATTCTCATGTTATTATTCAATGACGTATTTATATTATTTTTATTTATTAATTCCTTTCAGTGTACAATTAAATACAACAGCTTTAGTCAAAATTTGGGATAAATAATAAATTACATTAAACAATTGAATCAGTTAAATACACATCAAGCTAATAATATGACTTTTTTAATATTATAATTTCACCAATATATAATCATCTTATGTTTTAGAATGAACATGTTACTTCTAAATATAGAAATAACTTTGAAACTGCTTTCGTACTTAATTAATGATATTTCACGAACTTATTAATTTGTTTCACAACTTGAAACTCAAAACATTTAAATTTAAAATAATCTGTTTTAAATTCATTATTGCTTTTAATTGAGGTTGAACACAAATTTATAATTTATTGATCAAAAATAAAACTTACAATTTCACTTTTAATAGAAAATATTATTACTGTGTATAAGAACTAAACAAAATGTATAATGCGAAAGAGGGCTGTTCCTAGAGATATTGCTACTTGCATGTAATCATATAATCCGCCGGCTCTAAGCGATAATTAGGTAATAAAACATAATTTTTAATATACTCGTATACACTTGTTTTTACTCATGCGCACAACAAACGAACAAATTTGATGTAAACAATTAACGAATAACATATAAAATAGTAAAATAAAAATAGAACTAACTATAAACAATCCAAAATCCCAATAACAAGTTTGTACATAAAGATGTATTTCCAAAATGGTAACTCCTCTAACCTTTTTAGCTGTAAGAGCGTTTATAAAAGGAGAGTAATTGTTTTCTTTTTCGCTGATGGAAAGATGAAGATTTTATATAGCATAACAATTACATATTTGTGAAAAGAAATTGCTTTTTCACGACCCTGTCAGAAGGTAAAATTTTCTTCTCTGAATTGAAAAAAGTAATGCCATTTAAGTTGTTAAATTAAAATATGATTTCACATTAGTGACAATCTTATGGAAATTCAAAATTTATTTCTGAAAAGTCTTCTTTCTATTTAATAGGATTGTGAAAAAAAAACTTGTATATTTTAGTATACAGCCCCTAGGCTGTTTGCGGACCGAGGTTAAAGATTGTAGCACGGGAATAGGTATATATATAATATTTTTTCTACGACCAGAAATGAAGCTTAATCGATTTATAATTGTAACAATTAAAATTTTTGAATGCAGATAACTAGGAAAACAATACATTTAAAACAAAAATATTAACAAAATACATTTGTGGTCTGTAAAGAATCCCGTTGCCAATAGCAATAATCTGCATTTGATCTTTTTTTTGTCACCAAATGACGTTTGAAATATCTATTTTGTTACTGATCGTAGAAAAAGAATATATGTCTACTTCGTATAAAAAGTATCATTCTGCCCTCAGATGCTTTATAATTCTCGCCTTCGGCACGAGAAATAGATTAGCATCTTCGGGAATTGTCTCACTTTCTTCTGTTGATAAACAAATAACTATATTATCATCGTTACTTATTTAGTACTGGTACTTTTCATAATAGAAATTTAACCCTAGTTATAATACAAAAGGACTACAACTTAACATGAAATTCTAATCACTGAGTTACAGTCGTATTTTTATTTCGTAAGTTTCAGGGTGCGATATTTGAACGCGCATATTTTTGCCTGATAAACCCAAGTTGTATTCGTTGGGATACGCTGTACCTACGTTATTGGTTTGTTTTTTAATAAGCACGTATCAAAATCACGAGTCACATATGCTTTAAATGTAAGACTGCATTTGCTAATTTTTTGTCAGCAAAACTTACTTTATTACTGATCGTAAATAAAGTATCATTATACACTCAGGTACTTTAAACAAATTCAATGACATATATAAACCTTTTTCAAAATAAAACAAAATGTATTTAGTTAAATTTACACGCCTCATCGTTAACACAAACGCTGGTTCATTGATTTGATAGGAGCTCGTTGTTAGATCGCACCAATATGCAATTGTTTCCAACTAGCCTGGCGAACCTTTCAACGAAGTCGTTGATTTACTCAGCTCCACATCCTTTGTAAATAGTGTCGTTGTCACAGAAACCGAAACTTTTGCAGAATGAAGGAAACTACATTATCGCGTAGTGTAGACACTCCGACCATGTTCAAACAGTGTTTAAACAATGTCTTTGATAAACTCGGAGACAATTTGTTTTGACACCGTGCGTAGAGCTCTAAAAAGGACCTTTGTTAATCTGCGGAGTTCTCTAGCCGACCGCTTTAATTGCGTTCCTTACTCATTGATGTATTCTGCGTGGCTGTAGCATTGGCTTTAGCGGTGGCGGTGTTAGTGTTTCGCTGATGTTACTTCGTTCTAATTGTCCCGGCTGTTAATGCATCAGCATATGCCAAATTGCGTGCCTCGAAATCAACTCACTTCCATCCTGGGAATTCTACTACTTCCGAGGTTATGAATTACACTATTACATTAGTACTATGTTACTTTGTCTGTGATAAAGCAGAGGATACCATACATTGCAGTTTAAGAACCTACAATATTTCATTAGTTTATCATTGTATATGTGTACGTGACTATGAATAATCTGGTAATTTTTGTAGTTATTTTAGCAGAACGAATTTATTTTCAGTATGTATACGTTTTATAATAATTCAAGATGCAATCGTAGAAAAAAATTGTGTATGTATCACGAGCGTAGTGTCTTTGTTCCTCTTACATTATTGCAGCTCAATTACAGTGCTCGATTAAATATTGTGTGTATCATAATATATCTATACAAGCTGTTCAAAAAATTAGGCCAAGAATTTTAAGATGCTAACACATGTCGAAATAATGAAAAATGTTCATATAAATATATATCCGAAAATGAGTAGTTTTAGAGCTATATCGATTTTCATATTTTATTATAATGCAACATGAATACAACCACATTGAGGTCACTTAATTTAAATTCTCTGGATTTTTACTTTTAGGATCATTAGAATTTAATTTATTTAGTATACAGAGTGTTTCACAACTTAGAGCAAAAAATTAAAGAATATTTTCTGTACGACGTGCTGATCATGAAACAAAAAGAATTTTTTTTAAATCGCAAAACTATTTTCCATGTTTCCCAGTCCAAAATTTTTCGTTGTCACTGTCACTGGGTGGATGATTATGTTAGTTATTAATTAAATAAAATTCTATTATAAATAACTGCTAATAATTGAATTGTGTAATTATTCTTTCGTAGTTGATACCTACTTCATTGTTTGTGTTTAATAGGAAAGCGAATCCAGTGCAGTACTACAAAAAATGTTTTAGGTTAACAATCTTTAATTTTTTGAATTAAAAAAAAAATTCTTTTTGTTTCATGATCAGCACGTCGTACAGAATATACCCTTTAATTTTTTGCTCTAAGTTGTGAAACACCCTGTATATCACTAACGTTGATGACTTGCGTCAAAGAATTGTTGATGGGTAATCCATGAGACGACGATTGAAAAGTTGTATAGAAGAAGAAGAAGAAGGACATTTTGAACATTTATTATATTTATTTATTGAAATTAAAAACACCGAGCTCTGTTTTGCCTGTTTTAAGAGCAGTGTTTTAGTTATCTGTAACATGTTAAGATCATGCTCTTAAAAGATCCAAAAACAAAGCTTATAGTACCAGCCACTGTCTTTAACTGTTTTTAATTATTACACCATATTACAATTTTATTTTAATGTGGTTGTATTCGTGCTGTATTATGATAAACTATTAAAATCGCTATAGATCTGAATCTACTCATTTCCGGATATATGTTTATATGAACATTTTTCATTGTTTTGACATGTTTACCCACCCTTAAATTTTTTATCTCTATTTTTTTTAACAGCCTGTACATAGTAGACACAGTTCTTTTGCAAATTGTTAATATGAAATATATTTCTTTATAGTTAACTTATAACTGAAAAGTGAAAGAATAAAATTTTCAATACTAAATAAACAATAAAAATATAATAATTTGTTGTAAAAATATGCAGTACTTGTCTTCTTCAATTTTTTTAATGAAATAGACCGCAGTAGCTTCTTTTTTTAACATAATTTAAAATATAATGAAGGACATTGTATGGGTGAAGTGCAGTTGTCAACCGTTAAATCAAGGACTCCATATATGTTTAAAAACTGGAAGCCAGAGTGTGGTAAAATTTATTTGTCGGTTGTGCAAATCAAACCCAAATTCCGACGCGATACCACTGAATATTCAGTTCAAACAGCATGATTTAGAACGTAGTTGTTTTCAATTGTTGATATCTTACCTTTACAATTTATAATTTGTATATATTATTTAACGAGTTATTCACCTTTTTTTCCAATAGTAAAAAAGGTGGATAACTTCAACATGAGTCTTTACTAGTAAATCTAATAATGGGGGTGAAGTAAGTAATACAAGTGAGTTAAATAGAATGACAAAAAAATTGTTAAAATACAATACGCCTTATACTAAGCTTCAATCATGTAAAATGAGAAAAATAAAATTTAATTTTTGGTATATTTGTAAAAAAAAATATAAATGATCTTTTATGAAAAGCACGATTAGACATGCAAAAAAAATACACCTCGTTATTTTATTTTGATTTAAAATTTTCCAAATATAAAAATAAATTAATAAAATAAATATATCATTACGCCTTTCACTCTTTATTGGATGTGGCACTCTGCCATAGTAGATCTCGGTAAGAGATATACTTCTTAACGTGACGTGTGGTTACCAGCCGTCAAATCACGACTACAAAGATGTTAGTAGAGGTGTGCCACAGGAGTAGTTTTAAAATTGTTTAACAGTCTCATATTATTAGCATTAAATGTTTATAAAATAATATCGAATATTTTATTTTTAAATGACTTATTTCGATATTAAGCGATTTGTATCTGCTTTTGTAGCCGACAGCGATGTTCTGTTACGAATTCTTTTCAGCTTCTTTGTTATTGACTTTGCGATATTCCTCCTTTTGTTAAATGCCATTAAGCGGTTTGTATCCGTGGCGAATAAAAGGAAATGCAATTATGTATAAAAACAATTTCATTGAAGATGGTGGTTATTCACAAAAGATGAGAGGATTACGAAATTTGTAGAAAGCGGATGAATTTTTTATTTTTTTCATTTACTTTTCGTTATATAATCCGTAAACAGAAAATGTATTTTTAATTTATAATTGATCATTGTTGATACATTTCTGTAAAATTTCTTTTTCTACAACTGTCAAAAATTGTATTTTTTTTTCACTAATATCAATACGCAAAGTACGTGATTTTTTCATGATTTTCATTACCATGACAACGCGTATTTTGCGCATTATTTTGCACCCTAATGCGCAAAATTAGTATTTTACGCACTGTTTCATATTCTAGTGCGCAAAATGAGTATCTCGCGCACGCTGCCAAATTATTTGTTGTCAGGTTTCATTAGTTACAACACATCAATAGTATCACCTTAATATTATTGTTGATTGTTTTCCTTCAATTTACTTAAATAAATCAATTAATTATAGTATTATTCTTTATTTACAGTTGTAGACAACTTGTTGTTTGTATGCAAAATTCTTGTTTTTTTGGCGTGTTCGAATGACTTTTATTGTCTCAACCTGCAGTCTCGAATAAAAGAAAAATTCTCATTCGCAACAAAAAAAAACACTAATTTTGCGCACTTAATACAAAAATAACTATTAATATATTAATTGTAACAGTTTTACCAATTAAAGACATGATAGACTTATGTCTGTATTCAAAGTTAGTAGAAAACCTGACTGCTTTGAAAATAATATAGCTTCATAGATGATTAATTAGAAGCATTAAAATTTTAATGCAGTTAATATATTGCTCGTACTATAGATAGTTACTGGTATCCTCTCTCTGCTATTTAATTATGCAGCTATGATCTCTTACTGACGTAAATACTGTAACTTAAAATGCTATGCTTCCCAGCGATGTTGTAATAAATAACGCAAATTTATGTTGTAAATTGCTATATTTGAGAATGTACAAATTTTGAATTTAATTTAAATCAAATATTTGTTTGCTCTCAGTATTTTTATATCAATATTTTTTTATACCAAATGTATAAAGATGTTTTCAAATTACGTTGTAAAAATAATTCAGCGTTAAAATAATGTGTGGATAAATTAAAGTCTATAAAATGAAGTATTGTTGAAAATTCACTCAACTGGTTTTGAACCTCATATAGATCGTCAACAGGAGATAAATTCATAAATAAAAAAATATATTATTGATATGTCTCTTAATAAAATGTAGCATTTTGTTTTATAAAAAATTATTTTCTTAAATCACGTTAAAAATGGTTGACTTAAGCAAGCTATTGAGTGAACTTTCAACACAGAATGAATTCCAGTAAACTTTTATTTTCCAGTATTTATCCTTGTCAAGAAAGATACTTATGATTAAAATATTATATTAAATAGTGATACTTAGAAGATAATTAATTGGTTTACTGAAAACTTATTTTTAAATATTCGAAAACCGGAAACGTTCTCTTTAGGGAACACTATCCCAACTCCCAACAATAACTTTAAAATGTTTACTACGTTAACTCCGAGCTCCAGGGTCTCAAATGGATCTTCATACTCTTAAGAAGGTAAACCTTCCCTCCAGCTGGAAGGTCGCGTCGTGTCCAACGTCATCTATAAATACACCGATAAATCACCCGGTTCGGACAGCTGTTGAGAGCGCTACTTACTATTTCTCCATCAGTGTCAATAATGTCACGGTGGAAGCACTGGCATAGTCACGGCAGCACGCCGTCTTAGAGGGTGCACGTCCAGGAAAAAATAGAAATGAGATGGGATTGAGCGCACGATTGAGGGAAGTGGAGATCTTAGGAGAAGAAAGAGAGGAGTGGACGCAGGTTTGCGATTGTGTGCAGATAGCGTTGTGTTTGTAAAGTGCGGAGCTTGTACTAGATATTTGGGAGATCTTGGAATATACCAGAATAATATGAAGATTATTTACTTTGTATTCTTTCATATCTAAAATAAATAAATAAATATATCATCACGCCTTTTACCCATTGCTGGGTGTGGCACTCTTCCTAAGCAGATCTTGGTAAGTGATATATTTTGTCGCGTGAAGTGCGGTTACCAGCAGTCAAATCACGGCCCTCAAAGATATTAGTGGAGAGGGAGCCACAGGGGTAGATTTTTAAATTGGTGAAAATTGTTTGTCGGCTGTGGGGATCGAACCAGGGTTCTCAACATCCACAGGCCGACTCGATACCACTGAGCCACCTACCCCATAAATAATAAATAATACCACACATAATATAGAAAATTCGAAAATTTGTACAACCAATTTGGGAATATGTATCTTTTTAGCGTGTGCTTGATTATAGCTACAATACCCCAAGCAAAAAAATATTATGTCAAGATCCATAGGCCGACTCGATACCACTGAGCCATCTACCCCATATCTAAGTTTTATAAATACATTCAGAGATATATGTTACAAGTACTACAGTTCTGGCTAGCTATAGGCAGAATACTAGACAATATATTTATGTATTATTTATTTGCTTCCCTGTACAACAGAATATTAATTCCAATTACAATAAGGAAAGTTATGGTTTATTTATATTTAGTAATATCCAAACCAAACAAATAGCATAAATAATGTAAACAATATTTTGAAAAAGACTGAAAACTATATTTTGTATAATTTTATCTACTTGTTAGGGAAATCTGCCATATGCAAATTTACTTCTGTTTTTATGCGGATTAAATTGTGCATGATTTAGGATTAACAATCTTGAATTGTTATCCGAGCTACGTGAATATGAATAAAACCGGAAGTAATAGTCTGTTTGGTTGCATTTCAACAGCTAAGCTTATTTGCATGACCATAATACAAGATTAAGCTTAACACAAGTTAAGGTTTATGCATATTGTTACAACGGAAAGCAAATTGCTCTGTTACTTGCGTAAATAAACACAACTAGTGGTACTATAGATGATATTACCATGCCAGTCAATACACGTAATGAATTATACATACGAATAGAATATCTACATACAATAGAAACATTGATTATTAGAATGTTTAACAATATCCGTTACAAAAGTATTTGTTGTATTTTAGAGAAAAAAAATAATTTGGGATTATTTGAGAACAAAGAATAAATAAGTACAGGACGGTGAATCAGAAGACGCATCATAGTGTTATTTTCGAAATGTTCAATTATTAGCTTCTCTAATTAGTTTCACCACATTAAATCTACCCTTGTGGCTCCCTCACCACTGATTTCTTTGGGGGCCGTGATTTGACGGCTGGTAACCACACTTCACGTGAAGATATATGTCACTTATCGAGCTCTACGTCGGCAGAGTGCCACACCCAGTAATGGGTACAAGGCGTGATAATATATTTATTTATTTATTTTTATTCTAATTATTTTACATCAAAAAATTTGAACAGTTTATGTTAGAGGAGAAATGTTTGTATATTTTTATACTAATATTTATATTTCCACTTTACCTGGAACCGGAAAAATGACGGAAAGATTTATTGGTAATTTTCTTTACTGGGTTCAGGATATTAAACCTATGTTTACATGCACAAAAGTAGGCTGGTAAGTAATAACTGTATTCTGTACGGTAATATTACCATACTGACTTGTCAGAACAGTCAAGAAAATGAAAATAAAACTGAATGATAATATAACACTTTTAATACAAACGAAACTAAAAACAACAATAATACAAAGAATACTTCTCCTGCTTATCATAATATATATATATTAATTGTACAGTCTTTCAAATTAAGGATGACCACGTTATGACGTTTAAATAAAAAAATTATTTATAAACATGATACAAAACAATTATCTAATAATCTATAATATGCACATAGCCAATGTCCCACTGTTCTAACTATGTTGCAGTTGCAGATAATACATATTTTATGTATACATTCGAGCGCGTTTTTAAAAAAGTACCTAAGTGAGAATATGGTGATGTCAGTATTGAATGGAATAATTTTATTTCAATAGTTGTTTACGCAGAATCAAAGTATTTGTCTGTATTATATATGTTTACATATGTGTGTGCAGGACCATTGCAACAAAATATATTTTTTCGCATCCATACTATATAATTGACGGATTGGTTACCTATGACCCTATGAAAATTTGCGGGTTTTACCGTTCATGCGTACAATATGACATCTAACGGATTGAATTAGAATCAAATTAATTTGACAATACAAATGTAACTTCAATATAATTTGACAAATGTAATTATTTGTTAAAATTCAAGTAAATAGAAAAGTAATGTATTTATTATATATATATATATATATATATATATATATATATATATATATATATATATATATATATATATATATATATATATATATATATATATATATATATATATATAATATAAATTAATTTTAAATCGAACACTTGAAATTTGAGGTTATATGTATATCAAAATATACGTACTATGCAATCTTTATAGTTATTTTTTATTGTAGATTGCGAAATGTTACTTTTGCATTCGAGAATGCAAAAGCATTTCGCAATCAAGTATCAAACAACGTTTTTTCGAAAACTATGTCCCAAAATTAGTAATAATGTAATGAGAAAATTTTGAGGTTTAGGATTAATGAATGTGACATCTAATGTCTCCATGACAACAATGTATGAAATATAATTGCTATCAAATCTGGTATTCTCTAACCAGCAATTGACAGCTGGTTGGCAGTAGAAATCAAACAAACGTTCTAATTTTTTTTTGCGATTTATTGGGATTCACATTGCATTCCTCAAGAAAATATTCCAGTACACAAGTTAGCTTCCTCAAGCAGGATAAATATAAATAATTACTCAATTGGATTAAATATACATTTTGTCAAAGTATACAAGTATTGCTTCTAAGCAAAAAAATAAAGTGACAAATTTTATTAAATTGTGAGCTTTTTTTCTATCAAAAAATTGCAGGATGCAAAATACTTTTGCATCCTGCATGCAAAAGTCTTTTGCGTTCTGTAGACAAAAAACACTCATTTGTAAATATAAATTTTAATGTTTCCATGGTTTTAGTTGTGAATAGGACTGCGATCCATTTTCGTATTTGGGTTGTATTCTACATGAAAATTAATTGTTTCATAAATAATACGCGTTTCTCATGCTTGCGAAAAAAATATATTTCATCTTTGCTTCTCTCACTTGTTCATTCGTGCATCAGAAAATTTATTCTCATAATATACTATTTTATGTAAACAATCTTTTTATTAATTGATCTAACAAACAAACAAATTTAATGTAAATAATCAACGATAAAATATATTGAATAGTATAATAATACAAAAAAAAACTATCATCTAAAACCTATTCACACTCCCAATAACAAATTCCTATATGTCGGTTTCTCAAAATGGTAACTCTTCCAGCCTTTTTAGCTGCAAAGGCATCTACAGCAGAAGAGTAATCTATTGCTTTGCATTTGCTGTTCTAATTATATGAACGCTATATCGCATAGACTTTATTGCGCTGAACTAGAACACAGGTATTTTTTTAAAATTTTTAATTTTGGTAATAATATGTGCCAGATATACGTTTTGTTTTTCTTTAGGATCCTACCGTCTATTAAATTTAAATATTTTATTTTTTTTTTTATAATTTACTCAAATTGCTTACCTTTGCTCTTCGCCAAAGAATAATAATAATTTTTAAATATGTTCTTTACAAAATCTAAAAATATACTGTTTTAATTAAACTTTGATTTCTTGTATTTTGGTAACAAAAACGACCTATGTTCATATTAAATTTTCTACTCAAAATTACCTCAAGAATAAGCTATTAAAGGTTACATTAATCTTAAAATAACCTGTATACGAAATACTAAAAAAATAAATTCTGTTGTTTTGTATATTTATTAAAATAGAAATTAACTTTCCTGTAAATTTATCCACGAGGCGCCGCTAGTCTATAAGTTCCGTATTAAATATGTTGCCTGATTTAAATGCATTTAACTTTTTGCAAATTTTATTTCTAAATAATTTTTTTGTAAAATAATATAAAAACACTGATTTCCCATGGCTCAGTTTATAATTAACATCATGTAAAACGCAATAAACAAGTTTTAAGGGAGTAAAAGTAAGAAAAAGCAATTTATTATATTACCATTCTTTAATCATTAAACCAGTAGGTAACTTTTTGAAAACTTATAATTTAAAGGTTATTTAAAAATTTAAATTTTTCTCTACATTTTCGCTACTAGAAATGCCAAAAGCTCCATAAATATTCAATAGTTTACATAACTTTTAACGAATAGCAGAATAGCACAAGTGAAGACAATTGCTACAAACTGCTCTCTGTTGTCCGTGTAACTTTAATAGGACAAAGGTGCTTGATTCTTGGCGTGCACGGTTTTTTTAATACATTTAACCGAACGACGTAGTTCGGAATGTAAATTTATTTAAAATAGGGCATCAGCGTAACACGAATAATCCTTAACTACTGCGCTGATAAACCTGACGCGTCTCAGGATAAGGCTAACGCTACCGCGCCAAGACTCGGAAGGAGTTTGCGGTATGAAAGGAGCTTCAAACGCCGGAATGCTAGAATGACATCATGATTATTGCTGCGGAAGCTGGGCGAAGCATTTTGTAGGACACAAACGTGTTGTGCTTTTTCTTCTTTTTGTTTAGGATTTTACACAAGATTTAGGAAAGTTTCTAGTTTGGATAAAACGGAGTGGGAGACAGTTTGAATGATTTAGTTTCTTCCTGTCAAGAAATTGTTGTTTAAATAATACAGTAGCGGAAAATAATAACGTAAAATGGAAAAAAAGGAACACATTATGTAGTAGATCCAATATTCATTTCAATATATATATACATATATTAATCAATGCTATTATGGAAATTTTCGTTTGCTATTAATTTCACGGAAATATATTTACTTCGCAGCTAAAGCTTATTTTAGAGTACCTATACTAAATATTGAATAAGATTTTGAGAAAATTTTAGAACAATTAAATTTGCGTAGAATAACAAATTGTTTGCCATTGCTTCGTAAATTGTCTGACAAAATAGAACGTGTTCTATTTTCTAAATAATTTGAGACCGAGTATGCGCACATAGATATCGTGTGATACGCATACAGTGGCATAACTACATATTATAAGGCGACCGTCTCCAGATCTTTGCCTGTAAGATGAAAAAGTAATTGTGATTAATCTGTCTACGTAAATCTATGTAATCCCACAATATTTCATGCCTCCGGATTCAAAATTTAAAGATTCGCCACTATGTATAAGAGCGTGTTGAATAAATCTGTCATTTTAGAATGATAGTTACTTTATTTTCATCCCACCTTGATTATTCAAACCATAAGTATTCAAAATAAATTCATTTAAGTATAATTGAACATAAATGAACTTATTTTAAATTTTCCATTTGTTCTATTTTCCCTTGTAACACTTTTTTTATAATTAAAAGCAGTTATATTATAACACCTTCTGACAAAATATACTTTTTCTACGATTGCTATGAAAAGTTGACAATTGCGCTCTCATTTGTCATCGTAAAGTTGACGTTTTCTGTGGAACAATCGAAAAATATCTTTTTTGCGAGTTTCCAATGGCAACGCACGAAAAAGACGTTATATACGCGCGTTTCCAATGGCAACGCGCGAAATAGATTATAAATGCGCGCTTATATTTATAGTTACCAGGGATACAAGCAAAACAGAAACTTGTCATATTGACAGTTAACAGAATGAATTTATTTTCAATACGTATACGTTTCTAAATAATTTTAAGATGCAATCGTAGAAAAAATTATGTGTGTACCACGAGCGTAATGTGTCTTTTTACTTCCTTGTACGAAGTAAAGGAAGTATTGTAATCGCGAAAATTTTCGGTACTCAGCTTTCAGTGGAAATACGCATTTTGGTCTTCCCTGAGTTCATTTTGACTAATTTCGTCGTGACGTCTGTATACGTACGTATGTACGTACGTATTTATGTCGCATAACTCAGTGGTATCGAGTTGGCCTGTGGATCTTGAGAACCCTGGTTCGATCCCCACAGACGACAAACAATTTTCACCAATTTAAATCTATCCCTGTGGCTCTCCCTCCACTAATATCTTTGGGGGCCGTGATTTGACGACTGGTAACCGCACTTCACGCGAAAAAATATATCACTTACCGAGATCTGCTTAGGCAGAGTGCCACACCCAGTAATGGGTGAAAGGCGTGATGATATATTATTATTATTATTATTATTTATAACTCAAAAACGGTAAACCGTAGAAAATTGAAATTTTATATTTAGGATTGTTATAACATCTAGTTGTCCACCTCCCATTTTGGTCATTATATAACTTCCGGAAGTGGTACTTTGCTTGTACCCTATAATAGATTTTCATGAAAAACTATATTCAAATATAATTTAAAATTTTCCAAATTTGGCATACAAAACTACTATATCAATGGAAATAACATAATAGGTTCAAATACACTAACCGGAAGTGACACATTACATGAAGCTGCTAACAGTTTTCCTTGAAAAAAATTATATTATTTTAATTTTAGAAATAAATGTTTCAAATAAAAATTTTAAAGAATTAAATTCTGAGTCTAGCACATTAAGAATTTTTAAATTAGCCTTTTGCATAAGCGAGATTTTTAAATTTAAATATTATATATTTTTTGTTTTTTTTTTAATTAAGTTTGCTATGGATTAGAACAAAAAATAAAAGATTTTATGTGAAATATGTGCAATTAAAATCATATCTGTAGTTTAATACGCGTACAAGGAAGTCATGTGGTGTCCACATCAGATTTTTTCCTCTTTGCTACAATTACCGTGCTCGAGTAACAAAGAATCACTTTACGCTCTTAATACACAAATAACTATTTGCATATTCATTTTTATTCATAAATGTTTGACAATCGCATATGTCAAATTATTATGCGATCTGCGCAGAATCAGAAACTATATATTATAGAAAAAAGTATTTAGTATCAAACAAACATTATATAAAGTCGAACAAATTATTGCTCAATATATACTTTCAGCTCAATTTATTGTTTAATATTTAATGTAACGTAAAACAAGCTTTATAAAATATTTGTATCTACGAAAGTTGAAAATTTCTTGACACTATTTAAATAAACAGTTTAAGAAGGACTCTTGATAAAGTAAGGTAGTTGCACAGTAAACTAGTTGTTCAAGGCACAAATTCTTGACTCGTCAATGTATACACAATACTTATCTGTGCAACTACTTATACATTCTTCCCCATTACACAGTATATACATTGCTTATATAGGAAATATGTGCATGGAATAACTATTTTCATGAAAGTACGGTGGCGAGAACGTTCTGTAAGCTATTTTTCTATTTAAATAGTGTCAAGCACTTTTCAACTTTCTTAGATATAAGCTTTGAAAAAAATATATTTACTTCATAGCAAACGAAAAATGTTCACAATAACATCGATCACAAGCGCCAACTTAAAGGAATTATTGGGGAGCTGAAATTACAGATCTTTTTTTGTTTTATAATTTATTTTTTCCTGTATATTATATAATATACAAACTATTGTAAAATACATCAAATAAAATAAATAAATATGTCATCACGACTTTTACCCATTACTGGGTGTAGCACTCTCCATAGCAGATTTCGATAAGTGATATATATTTCATCGCGTGAAGTGCGATTACCAGCCGTCAAATCACTGCCCCCAAAGACGTTAATGGAAGGGAAGCCACAGGGGAAGATATAATTTGGTGAAAATTGTTTGTCGGCCGTGGAGATTGAACCAGGGTTTTTAAGATCCACAGGCCAACTCGATACCACTGAGCCACCTACCCCATAAAATACATGCAATGTGTTAATTAAATAACTGGTCATAGGCGTTAACTTGTCAAATCAGTTTGTTTTGCGCAAAAGATTCCAAATTAATTTAGACAAAAGACATTTTATTTTCATTTCGATTTTATTTAAGTTATAAATTCAATTTTTGTCAACTAACCGTTAATCATTCATAAATCAATGAATAATGTCGAAAATAATTTTTAACAAAGAAATATAATTTAAAATTGTATACTTAATTCAATTGATACATAAAACAAAATCTGTTTAGCAGTCAATAGATTCAAAATAAAACATAAATGATGACAAGACTAATGTATTAATATTAAATGTTTGAATAACTCCCTATTTTGCGCTAAACAATACCCATGTCTATTATAAAAGCCGTTCTTAACATTATGCAGCTGACTGACATTTCTTTTTGAAAATTCCAGGTAAAGTTGTTCAATATTTTCTAACATTTTTCAAGTGTCCCCACAAAAAAGTCGTACGGTGTTAAATCGAACGAGCGTGCAGGCCAATTAATTGTTCCTCCTTTGCTAATCCAACTGTTTAGGAATGTATTATTTAAATAATCTCGTATTCCGTGAGTATTATGTGCAGGGCAACCATTATGTTGAAATACAATTTCCAACTTTAAAATAGTATTTGTCTGAATTGATTTTTCCGATTAAAAACAGTCCAATAATATACCTACCAAGTATATAAGCCCACACATTTTTTTTCCTTTGTATGAGAATTATTTTCTAAAATTTCACGATTTATGCTGTGGCCAATATCGACAATTATATAGATTTGGATTTTTGTTTAAAGTAAACGTACATTTTCAAAATCATTGAGAGCTCCCCCTTGGCAATGAAACTTATATTAATAGTATTTATATTTTTTCAAAATATTGTAAATATAGCAAATTAATACTTCGACAACAATTTCCTTCATTTAAAGCCAGAACATTTTCTTCATTTTATAAGACACGTGATAAATTATTTGCTTTTCAAAATTTAATGTTCCAGTCTCTACGAATTTTTTAATAAAATAAACTTAATTTTTTCTGTTAGAAAATGTCGAAAATCTGATTACTAATTTGGATGCATTTATTTCAAATATTTTTGTCTAAAATAATTTTGAAGCTATTGTTGTGTGAAGTAAAACTGATTTTCCATATTAAACGCATTTGTCTAGTTAATTAATAACTATCCTGTGTATTAAATTCAAATGAATGTTGTAATACTTTATTATTAACTAACTATATAAATATTTAGTTAAATGACTGTAAATATTGAATTTTCTGTCAATATAGATTTTATTTATTATAGCGGTAGAGAAATGTTCAAGACTGGAGACAGACCTTTTAGCAATATAAGTTCACATCAGACTAGTCAACAGTAATTTTATAAAATTGAACATTTCTAGTAAAATATTAAAAAAAAACTATATCCTTTGCTTCGTCTTCGAAACTATTTACGAGTACATTATCAATATTTTGTCGATATTTGCCTAATATTTCGCTTTAAATTGCAATAATATAAACTTGAATATTTTAAAATCAGATAGGAATAACAATAATAAGAATTAAATATAATATTACTTGAACCATTTTGTATTAAAAGTGTAAGGTTTATTAAAATTCTGTAAATTATTGGGAGCTCCACCTAGTGTTAACGCCTATAACATCGGTTAGTGTAAGGTAATTAAAAATCTTTTTTTAATTCAGGCTGGTTAACTGTACTGAAATATAGAAATAGAAGAATGATGCACTTCTAATTTTTATTTTTTATATATTTTTAACAAACAGTAACTAAATTGAAACAATTTTCTCTTTTATTTGAATTTTCTTCTTTAAAATAGGCAGAGAAGGAACGTTAGCAAAAAACTTAATTTTCATATTATTTGTTATGTATAATGCAAATGGCTATTCATGATTATTTTAAAGTCAAATACTTCAAATACAACTAGAAGGTTTTACGTTTACGTCGGTCTGCTTTATCGTGAGCCGTTCATCCATTTTACAATTATGATCGTATTTACCCGAAGATTTCACTTTGGCGATGGTTTATTTGCGTCATCTAAGCCACGCTGCTCAATTTAAAATTTCCGTTTAAAGCATTTTTCCTTTGAAGAAAAGCTTCGTTCTCAATTTAACTAAATCGGATGAGTCTGGATCGATCTGTGGGCGGTCACCCTCGTAATAACCGAGATAAGATGTACGCACGCACGCCTCTCGATTCAATAACGTGTTAAACTACACTCGGCGTGTTTACTGTTGCGGTAACGAGATCGCCAACTTAGAGGTTTCACGATTTCAGAGTCCATTTCCATGCTGACAATTGGTCGACGCAATAATAGCAGGACGTGCACTACAGCGGAGACCGTGATTGGGGGCAGGGGAACCATTTGCGATAGTTGTCTTCATCCCGCACACCGTTGCAATTTGCTCGGCATACTGCGATTCCCTCAATTTACTTGAAGTTGAGAAGGACTTGTGTTGGTAGAGGTTCGTGTCTCTTGCATTATGTACGACTACGTAATTTATAGTTACGCTAATCTATCTTAGTTTACCAGCGCGTTTGACACTTTGTTTATGACATGTTTCGCTGGTCAAATTGTGCAAATGTAGCCTCCCATTAGCGTAAGATGAGGAAGGTAAGACAAGATGGAGGTAAGTACAGAGCCACCGAATATTCGATTATATTATAACTATTCGGAAACTTACCTACGAGTATAATAATTTATTTTATATATATCAATGAAAATATTTTTTTTAGAAATGAGAATTCGAATTCTAATCCCACAACCCACAATTGATTTTCTCCACATTTAAATTACTTCCGTACCTGATTAACTAATATCTTCGGAGGCCGTAATTTGACACGCAATGAATTCTATCACTTACCGAAATATATTTCAGTATAGTGCCACACTCAATAATAAAAGAAATATGTAAATAAATGTATCATCACACCTTTTATCTTATAGGGTGCGACACTCTGCCGTAGCAGGTCTTGGTAAGTGATATATTTTATACAAGTGAAATGCGGTTCCTAACCGTCAAATCACAGCTCCCAAAGATTTTAATATGGTGAAAGTTATTTATTGACTGTGTTTATCGAATCTGAGTTCTCAAATCCTCCGAATAATGATTAAAATGAGCTGACAATCTGTTGATTTTGCTCATTTTCACACCTATGATAGATCCTCCTGAGGGATTAAAAGATAATGATTTTTGAATAATTTTTACTTCATTTTACATCCCATTAATGTAATTGAATGAAGTCTGGTTTTCAGGTCCTTATTCTTTTTTCTTTATAGTGTCCAGTTAGAGAAAAAAATATATAAAACCAAGAAAAAATACTCTACTTTTTTTTAGGTAATATCACCAAAATTAACGAGATATGTAGTTACATTTAAAAATATTGAATTCCTAGGGACTTATGAACACATTTTTACAATTCTTTTTTTTTTCATCAAAATATTCATCATAAAAAGTAGTGGAGTAATATGAGTTTCTATCTAAATAGATGCTTTACTTACTTCCCTATTTGTTTTGTATTCAAATTTTTGTTTATTGCAGAAAGTCTAATAATGAAGATAAAAAAATAAAATAACAAACCATAAGGTTTTCTATTGGCAAAAATCAAAAAGGAAAGTTTGTGTCTATAATATAAAATATAAGAAAATTAATGCCTTTGAGTACATCTTGCTTAATTTTCGAGATAGGTATAGCAATCGGAAAAGTTGAATTGTACCTACTCTATTTCACATTTTGTATTATAAAAGATATAACTTAATTTAAATTAATAAAAGTACTCAAACTTGTGCAGAGAACTATGAAAAATTTTAAAGTAAGATTTTCAGGTTCGTATCTAAACTAGTTCTGAAGATATTGGCTAATTTGAAGAAGTATTCTCTTTCTGTTACGGCCTATCTGTTGTTTATTTATTCCTTTATTCTTATTCATGATCATTTAGAAATAATAATTTTGCTAGGACTACATTAAGTAAGTTCTCTAAAAGGGCGCAAATAGCATATATTTTATCGTTGTCAACGTACTTGTGCAGTTTTATAAAACTAAGGTACTATGAAAAAAAATATATAAAAAAAACAAATGATTTTATCATCTGTATTTTTAAAATAAATACTTAACAACGGGATTGAATTACTCGTAATAATTATCTAATAAGAGATTTCACTCTGAATGATAAAGGGATAACCTTCAGGATTTGAACCTGAGACTTCGATTAAACTATGGTCGCCATATAATTGAAATTAAATTTTACTCCAATTTTTCTCTCTATTTTGTTATGTCATAGGTAGCCTCGATCCCATGACTCTTTATATACTGAAAGACTTGACACGAGAGTCATTTGATTTGAACATTTATTAAGTATTTATAAATAAAATAAATATATCATCACGCCTTTTTCCCATTACTGGGTGTGGCACTCTGCCGGATTTCCGTAAGTGATATATATATATATATATATATATTAGCGTGAAGTGCGGTTACCAGCCGTCAAATCATGCCCCCAAAGATATTAGTGGAGGGGAAGCCACAGGGGTAGATTTAAATTGGTGAAAATTGTTTGTCGCCTGTGGGGATAGAACCAGAGTTCTCAACATCCACAGGCCGACTCGATACCACTGAGCCACCTACCCCACTATTAAGTATTTACTTAATATAATAATTAAATTTCAATGGGTAAATATTATCCTGAAATAATAGAATCACTGCAGATAATTCTCATTCAAGTCTTTTAGTATATGAAAGAATCATGGGATCAAGGCTGCCGGTACATAACAAAATAGAGAGATAAATTGGAATAAAAAAATATTTGAATTACATAGTGACCGGAATTTATAGGTCCCAGGCGGTAGCCTAATTTTTCTCTTTATAATTCAATTTGAATTCATCATTTGTTAAGTAAGTATTTACTTAAAATACTAATTAGATTCCACTCTATTTAATTTTATATACATATGTGTAGCCTTCCTAAATAAAGTCAAAGTAATTGTACCATTAAACAAACTGAAAATACATTTTTAACGGAATGTTCTTGAGATGTTTTCCTTCTTTAAAAAATAGTCTTTAAAACTTGTTATAAAGTAAATCTCCCACAGCAGGTAAAATAAAAGAACTACACGACAAAAGGAATCATCTCACAACTTGACGCAAAAAATCAAAAAACTCATCCAACAAAAAGAAAACAACCATTGTTTAGTTCCCGTCGAGTACGTGTTTGCGTATTCATTTCATCAGGGAGAGTATCAAAAACAAACACAATCGTCTTTAAAGCGTTCCATATTGTGATCAGGATATTTCCACTAAAGTGGAAGTAGTTTTTCTCTGCGGCGTGAAGTAGTACAGCCGGGGCGCGCTCCGACAGCCGTCATATGTCTGTCTCGCTCGTGAGCATTGATTTACGCGGTCGCACTCAATCTGCCACGGCTGTCTCAGTCTCGCACGTGTGTTTATACAAACGTGACAGCACAAAAATAACCCGAAATAAAACTTCCTCTAACATATTGGATCATTTTAAATACGGCACGGCGAGGGAATGAATTGCGACATTGCGAGCGATGTGGATGTGGATGAAGGGTGTTAGCGGGCCGACAGCGAAGCGTGGAACTGCAAATGCGGAGTGGAGTGTCTTTGTTTTACTTTAAACAATGATTAGGATCTTCTACTTCAGAGCTGTAATAAGGGAGATGTGAGTGAAGGATTTACCTCGAACGTACAAATCTGAGGGGCGCGACCGTTGTTTTTATATATTAATAAAATATAACATTATAATTTTTTTAATATACAAATTATAAATGCATTTTTATAAAGATCATTCGATATTTTTCTTTCAAATTTAAATATAATCGCTCATTTTATGTCAGCTGGTGTAAGTGGAATCTTATTCTTGAAGACCATTTTTAGTCTTTTATATCAATAACTCAAAAATACCAAATTTTGATGTGTAACATTCTAATCGTAAATGACCGATTTAAAAAGTTTCGGCTATTTTGCCAATTTTCTAATTTTTTTCCCTCAATTGCGTATTTGTTATAATTTTATTATCATTTACTTTCTTAAACAAATTATGTGTGGACAAAATTTTTAAAAGTTTGCTTCATTCGCTTACGAAGCGGACATAACACGGCTGACATACTTAAACCAATCAACTATTTCAAATAAACAAATTATAACTATATGATTCTTTGGAATCCTAATTTCAGTTTACTTTTACCAAACAATACTTGTTATTTATTTCATAAATAAGGTATTTATAACCTATTAGAAGGATTGGATTGATATAATATCTTGCAACACTTTGAAATTTGCTCAAAATATTAATTACAAAAAAAGTTATTCAAAATAAACATTATGTATATTTTTACTTGCAACTCCCTAATCTTTTACAAATATTTTAATAATTTCAAGATAAACAAAAAAGCTTGTGTTATGGAGAATGTAAATAACACGTTTAACTAATTAACATTAAAAAATGCGTAAGTGACTAGATATAAGCGAAAATGTAAATTTTGCCAAATTGGATTTTTACTTATAACTTTTTAATGGGCAGATCTCAAAATTATTATAGCTTACATACATATCAATAAATTTATTCCAAATTTTTGCTTTCATTTGGAGCTCATTGTAGGGTATAAAGATAAAGTTTTTATTCAAGGATTAAAGCACATGTATATTAAAATTGAAATAAAGTGAGAAATTACGTAGTTATAATTTTCCAACAGTTTTCTATTAATTTTATTTACAAAAATGAATGAAGTCATTATAATTTTAATTAACATTTATTAATTAAATATATATAATTTAAAATAAATCAATTAATTTAATCACAAATAAAAATAATTCTGTTTATTCATAAAAAGTCTATATGTTCTTTGAACACGATTATTAATTTTGTTTCATTTGTTTTAGTTTTTCAAACAAATTGTGTGCGTGTATATGTCAATGTTAAGTTTTCCAACGACTTAATCCTTTTATTGAAAAAATCTGTATTTAGAAGGATCATAGCCTGGTATAAGCTTCAAATGAGAATTTAAATTTGATATGAATTTATATAAAAATATACGATATAAAAGCTATTACGAATGTTGAAAATTTCTCGTTAAAAAGTGCCCAAATAAGGTGCAAGTTAAAATTTTCTTTTAATCCAATAAAAAAGTACATCTTCGCAATTTTGTAAAATCTAAAATAGCCTCATAATGAAATAGTTTTATCTAATTTAACAAACTTCGTATCTTTGTTAGTTTTCAAGATCGCCATACTAAAACAATTTCATTGATCAGCCTGAATATATCAAAGTATATTTTTAAAAACTTATTACTGTCAGTTAAAATAAAATGAAGTGATTATTCAAAGGTATAATTACATTTATTATATAATATTTGAGAATTAAAAAAACAAAATACGTAATAAAAAATATTGTTACATCCCTTTGTGAAAACTTCGCCCCGCTACCATGTATCTCTCGTGTCCAGCGCACTTGCTGTAAAACAAAACAGCATCGAGTGCGAGGATTACCGGGATAATGCCTGCAATTTCAGATTATTTATGTGCGATCATCGCAAAGCCGCTGTTGATAATATTGTGTACTAAAATCGCGGCCCTCTAGGATTTCACCAAACTTAGAGATGGTTTTTATTGTACGTGAGCTTTACGACCCGAGCTGTGGTTTATGTGGTTTATGGTTTTCAACCATAATCTTCTGACGTCAACCATTTCGCATCTCCCGGCTTAAGGTAATTTCCGAAATTTTATTTACGCATCAAAAATTCAAATATTCAAAAGCTAATGCGCGCGGTTGCAAGCACGCCGGAGGCACTGTTTCGCGATGTTAAAAAATGATATAAAATTTTCTTTTTAAGCGTTATTAAGAAATGAATGCTTGCTTTTTATTGGGTAGTTTGAATGAAATTGGTTTAGAATGCAGGAAGTTTTTATATTGTAATAAGGAACTAAGTAATGGTTTAATTATTTACGTATTTTATTGCGTTTTGTTAGAAGCTTCCGGGATAATATGCTTGTTTAACTGAAAAATAGCAAAGAACACTGTTCATAAATAAATGATAAAAATTATATTCCTTGAAGTTTTGTTAATTCTAATATTTTTAACAGCAAATCCGTAGAAATTTTCAAAATATCTTAAGAATTTATATCATTTATATTTATATAATTTTTTTCTAATAGTTATTTGTGAACATAGAGAAGAAAGATCAATAATTTGTATGCGTGAATGGCAAGTAGAAGTTCTGCTTCTGGTGCACACAATATTTTCCTACGATCTGAAATAGTAATTTGTGTACCTAAAGCAGAAATTGGCAATTACACTTTCTGTTCGAGGTGTACACAATGTTCGACTGCACCAGAACTACTTGAATTATTAACGGACTAGTACGATAAAATACAACTCCTATCAATATCAAAAAACATAAGTACAGTAATTATTATACCTTATTCTTTGTATATAATAAAATTTCTTTTGGATATTTTCTAAATTTTGAGACATACTTTTTCATCTTTTTTTTTGACAAATTTGTTTAACAATCATAAACAACATTGGTAAACAAAAGCAACAACAAAGTCTTTCTTGAAGATAACTAACTTTTTCACATATTTTACATAAAGCTTTTCATTCAACTTATACATAATCGGATTTTAAATAACTCAGTCATAAACTATGACTCGCCCAATAAATTTCTATATGATGTACTTGTTATATGTATAAACAGCTCTTATACGACCCTTTAAAAACGCTTTGAAGATATTTAAATAATTATTAATATAATATTATTTTTTCGCTTTGTTGTTATTGGTGACTATTGGGAAAGTAAAGTAAACCTTTATTGCTCAGGAAACGATAATATGCCTGTGTCAAATGACTGCTAATACAGCATACTTTTTGTCACTAAGAATTTAAAACAATTTTTCACAGTTTTTCTGTTCCGAAATATTCTTAAAATGTTGATATTTTTCATATATCTATAGATACGATATTCTTATTTCAACGCTTTGCTCTCAATTAATGTTTAGAAATATCTACTGTCAGCTCAATAATAAAAAAATCTAAAATGTTTGACAGTTGATTATTTTTGTCTTGTAATATTTGTTTTTAAATGAATTCTCCCTAAAGTTTGTTGAGATCCTTCCCGTTCGTAGGTCTCCTGGGATATTAAAATTATATGTTATCATGATTTGAACGCACTAGGGAAAAATTGCTTTATAATGAAGTGATGTATTTTAAATTAATGATAATATATTGAGTTTTATCTGATAATGTAGGTTGATTATCGGAATAATTACGGCATTAATGTACATAATTCGTTATAGGGATGTTATCAGTATAATTTGATGTATTATTGTATTATTTATAGTATGTTAAATAATTATTATAATTATTTTGAACTAAATTACTTTCAAGCATATTGTTGTTATTCAGCAATTTTGACATTACAATTTTGTCTGGCATGACTAATGATAAATTTTAGAATTAATTGTTATATTTTGTATTTATTGAAATTTTGGTTTCAAATTAATTGAATAATATATAATTACACGTTGGATTTTGAAAAGTACCTATTAGATAAGTACAGGTTTAATTAATTAACATAATTCAAAAATAAATATAAATTTAGTTACTTTTTTATGTTGATTTGTAATTATATTATACATGGTTGAATTCAGAAAGTCATGTAGAACCCAAATTTAAAAAATATACTGGGTGTTCTATTTAAAATTAAAAAAATGAGTCACTTTTGGTTACAACAGAAATAGAATATACCTCTGAATTTTTTACGTAGTTTGGCGCACTTTTTAATATAGTTTTTAAATCTATAATATGAATCTAAAAATATTTTTTTCATGTAATAACTACAGCTAAAATTGTAAGCTAATATTAAAATTATCTTAAATTAATATATTTTAAAAGCACGTTTTGACATTTGTGGCAACACTAATTTTTATCTTGTATACAGAGTGCTGTCAATGAGAGTAATTGCTTGATTTATAGTTTGTATTTTAACATTTTGATGTTAGCTATAAACGTTATAAATGAAACGTTACAAATACCAGTATTCATGAAGTTTGACATCACGCAACTTTATTGATAGAACGAAATACATTAATGCATATTTTTTTCGTGAAGATCAAGTTTATTAAAATGATAAACAAGGAATTGAAGAAAAATTAGTTAGTCACAAAATAAATGTTTGAAAGTTAATTGCAAGATGAATATTTCAAGATTTCATGTTACCATATATAATGAGACATGATGTTATGTATGTGGAAAATGTATATATCTACATAGAAACGTGAGGGGGAAGTAAAAATAAAAATATAAAAAATAGCCCTACTTGTGCGGCCATTTGATATACCAAATGATTCATTTATTGCACAATGTAAATGTTAAAAATTGTCGGATAGTTGTAAGCTTTGTCAGTACCCGGTACGTCGGCTATGAGAACATGGTTATCACAAAGGCAAGTGAAATTCATCTGTGTAAATTTGCTTCCTTCCCTCTCCTGTCTCCGCACAGCGAGAATGAAGTGCCCTCGATATTATCTGATTCGTTTTATTGCTGCCGTTCGTTTTTGCTGAAATTGCATTCTGCTGTAATTGAAACATTGTAAAATTGTTCTCAATAGATTAAAATCTAAAACCATAATGTGAACAGTAGAGTACTTAACTCCGTATTATGTTTCGGTAGTAAAGTGGAAATTTATAAACCGGTAACGAGGAATTATTGCTTTCAGAATGTGTGAGAATCCTTTATACGAACATGAGAGGCGATGTACTACACCAGCACAAAAGGTGGGAGATTTATTTTATCCACCTATTTCTTTTGTGGAAACAACAATAAATTTTTGTTACATTGTCACGGAAATAGGAAAGAATTTACCTTGCCGTACAAAGACGTAGACATTTGACTTGTTTGTAAGAGCTATTCCTATAACAAATAATACTTCTCTATATTTAAAAATTTCAATTTTCCAAGAGATTTTATAGACACCATAAATTATGCACAAATAATTATATCAACAAAACAAAGCATTTTTGGAGATACACCTTTAAACCAAATAATTCTTTTACCCCAAATATCAGAATAAAAGTTTAGATAATTAACACTACAAGTAATGATATTATTGAATTTTATATAGAACATGTAGGACAAACAGGATGTTTAGAAACTTAATCCGTAAATATTATTTGTTATGGTGTTTATGAAAACTTTTTTTTTTAAATTCGCCAAGTTAATTGTATTTTACCGAACGTATACTTGTTTGCTGCCAATAGTATGCTTGTTTATTCTAATAATATTAATAATTAAATTATAATTGGATATTAAGTACAAATATTAAGGTTCCTGCTGTTGTATAAGGAATACATTAATTTGATTTTGATATTTTCTTTTATGTACCTAGTAGATATTTAGTTGTGATTTCGTTTTCTTATTGAAAGTTATACCTTTTTTTTCGAATTATGAATTTGTTAATTTGTCAAAAAAAGACATACGAATTCAGTAGTAGTGAATTAGTAGATATGTTATTCAATAACAGACTTTTAATTATTTGTAATGTTCACAATTTAATTACTAATATTATTAAAAATACCGAACGTACCAGTAGTAGCAAAATTATTTATTTTAAGTAAACTGCAATTAATGTTGCGAAATTTAAAAAATAGTATAACAAATAATATTTGCATAAGCATAATATTTGATATAACCTATAAAAACCTTCAGTTATTCGAGAAAGTGAACGTGCATATGGGATAGCAAAATACTATAATATCTGTGAACTATAAATGTAATGATAAACTATTAAATTAAAACATTAAATTAATGTAGCAATTACAAAATTAATAAAAAAATTAAATATAAAAATATCATCATGCCATTAGGATATGGCATTCGACCGTAGCAGATCTCGGGAAGTGATATATTTATGTGTATGCAGTGCGGTTAGCAACCGATAAATCACAAAAATAATGGTTACTGCAAAAGAACTACCTACTTGTACAACCGATATTTAACAATCACTGAAATTTCATTATTTAAGAATAACAATAGAATGTAATAATAAGAATAAATAAATATATAATCACGCCTTTTACTCATTACTGGATCTGATACTCAAATCACAGCCCCCAAAGATGTTAGTGGAGGCGGAACCACAAGGGTAGTTTTAACGTGGTAAAAATTGTTTGTCGGCTGTAGGAATCGAATCCCGGTTCCCAAATGCACAGGCCGACTCGATACCACTGAACCACCTACCTCATATAGAATGTAATGTGAGAACGTGAGAATAGGAAACAAAGCTAAAGTATTTCACACAATAAATAATAGCTTTATAATTAAAAAGTAATTACCCGCGTGATGGTCGCGCGGGTTGAGAGCTTGACTCACAACCATAAGGTCGTGGGTTCGGGTCCCGCCCGTGGCGACCATACAAAGGACATATCGGCATATGACCTTAGTAGTTGGTCCGATATATAAATTTAAAAAAAAAGTAATTAACGTATAATATAAAAATGTCGGTAATCTACACAATATTCACATCTGAACTACGAGTAACATATGAATGATTGTAACGAAGAGAACAAAAAACAAGAAATAAGCACTAAAAATGAAGTATTTGAGAAGAATTAAAGGTACGAGAAGATTTAATGACCAAGTACGAGTACATAAAACTAAAGCTAGCACACCTAATAAAAATGGATAAAAAGTTTGAATAGATAGAAACGAAAACAAATCTCGGCAGATCAAGAGAAGATTGAGATAGTGTATTGAAGAACCTATTGAAGAAAATAAAATTAAAAATTCTGAAGACAAAAGAAAACCAATGGACGAATTTTATGTATGCATAAAAACTATGTCCCTGCACCTAACGATAGAAGGGAATTAGATTCAATAAACATATAATATTGAGTAATTTTTCTCTATCCCATCTCATATAAGACTTAAAATTGTATTGGGGAGTATGATAATGTGGTTAGTGTTACGGTATTAATATCCAAAGGTCCCGAGTTCTAATCTTACCCAAGCTAAAAATAGATGAACTGACCCTGTAATAGTGATTAAATTCCTATTATACAGAGTAGTATAAATAAATAAATAAACGAGTACATTATTTTCAAATTTTCTTAATCATTCAGTGTCATATATTTTCTGCTGTTAAATGTATTATTTTGAAGAAGGATGCTTCAAATAAAGTTTAGGGAGTAATAAGTATCCTACCACATTTATATGAATAATTTTTCTTTCAAAACATTTCGAAAAGTTTGGTTGCGTAATATGTACAGTGTCAAATGTTCAAAATAATTTTAAATATATGGCTGGTAGCACAAACTCTGTTTTTTCCTGTTTTAAGAGCAGTGTTTTTGGATGTTTTAGCTATCTCTAACATGTTAAAACCGTGCTCTTAAAACACTTCTGCTACCAGCCTCTGTGTTTATGAATATGTTACCGACAGCCAAAATTCTTAATGAAAAAACTGTATTAGTTTTTTTCTTTAATATTAGATCTCATCCATGGTGAAACAAACAAATTTAAATCCATTTTGTTAGAGTTTAGCTTAAATTATCTAAAAATTTATACATGTATTTAAATATTGAACGTAGTCTTGGCGAAACTAGCTTCAATCGCGTTTTAAACAAACAAACTCTAAGCCCGAAGAACGTATTCTCCATGCACTCAAGTCTTTACATTTACCTTTAATCACATCCATCCATTCGGTCTTCTATATCTGTTTTATTCCTCTTTCTTTCGACATATGTTATACATGATCAAATTATCTCGACTCACATCCACTTCTTTAACAACGAATCTAAAAAGATAAGAAAGGAAAGGAGTGTTGTCTTGCTTTAGTTTTTGAAAGTAAATTCCACACAATTTAAGTTAGATACTTTATGTACGAAGAGAAAACGAATCATATTTGCAGACAAACACTTTAACGAAATAACTAAACAATGAATTTAAATCAAGAATCTTAATTCATCAAATTCATCCAGCAATTAATCTTCGCCAGCGTTCCAATCATGACACACCACTTTCGGTTTAACCACATTTATATTTCCTTTCATACAAGCTCGTTTATTTCTCTCAATCGAAACCTTAATGCTAATATAATATGCTTTTTAAAATCATATAATGCTACAAAATGCTTCTCTACGGCTATGCTAGAATCTGTGTACATCTCTTAAATTTATCAATTTACATTTTTCTTTGTTGGATCTATTCCCTTTCTATAAACTTTTCACCTCTGGCAACAAAGTTTATCTGTAAGCAATTTTTTCTGAGAACAATCCTATAGCTTTTTGTAGCCCTACTTGAAAATATTCTAGCGTTTGTTGGCAAAATAAAAAAGTTAGAGGTTGTATATTTGAAGGTGAACACACCAGACGACTTTATAGCTGTGTTTCATAAAAAAACATAATTACAATTTCGATTATCTGGTTTCTGAGTAAAAAATTATTTATATGTAAATTTCATTATTATACTAAAACCTATAAACTACGTAATATGTAATATAAAGTGTAGACCGTGGACGATGTAGACAAGTTTTTTTTTCTTTATAATAAAAAAGTTTGTAATAGGTATCATTACCGTGAAATATGAATATTACTGTCGTCAGAGTTTTTCAAAAGATAATACGGACCTCTGAAAAATATCATTATGTTATCTTTTCTATCTATCCGAGTATATGTACTCGTATTAGCTAATGATATTGGCACACTTGTTCCTTTATTTTCATTAAATACTTTATTATTTAGGTTTTATAACCAGATCAGTTTGATTGAATTTTATAAAACAAAGAATAATTTAATTAAAACAGTCCATAAATAAATTCATGTTCGACTGCACCATAACTACTTGATTTATCACACTGTTTATTGTACATAAAATAACACTTTATTGGACTAGTAATATAAAATAGAAAATTGTGCTTCGGTATTATTAATATATTTATTCTTTTAGAAATTCATTGTAAGTCTTGAGATATTCTTCTTCCTGTGACACTACAATTCATTGGGGATTTGGGCCCAGCGGGCATACTGAACCGCAGGTTTTACACTGCCGTATTGCCGGTTCTCGTAGTCAAATACTATATTATTTAAGGCATATATATAGAACCCGAGTTTGATAAATATTTGTCTCTGTATATATTTTTTTATTTTATGACAAATCAATTATTGTCGGCACGCGGTTAGAACTAACGGACTGTGGTTCGAGTGACATTACAGTATGTTAAGAGATGTGCATTAAGACGCTCGACTACTGCGTGTCTTGAGACATTAACCTATAGATACATTTTCTACCTTTTTTGTATATATTTAACGGTTTACATAAATAGCTATTTTATGAAATCGTACAATAATGAGCTATTTTAGGATAATCCATTACACTGTACTCAATCTTATTACTGACTCGAAAACCTATCTTTTAAACAGTCAAATGATATTATTAATATTCATTATATTTTGTATGCACCACAGACGTTATTAGATGATAATGGTCTCAACACCCATCTGTCGGGCCATAGGCTCTCGGTCTTGGTACTGTTGCCCTCTGTGCATTATCATCTACTTAACACCCTTGTTTCATAAATTACTATTTTGTTCAGAAACAATTCCTTTTTAAGTAAAATGTAGATAAAGAATATGAAATGTTTCTTAATTAATGAAGTTAAAAATTATTGTAATTAAACTAGTATAAAATTTAACACTTCATATATTTTAACTCAATATATTTTTCTAAACTATTTTGGAAATATTTATAGCTGAAAATATATGGTGTTGAAATGTACACGATCCTTTGCAAATAACACAAATAATAGATTTCCAATGCTCAAAGTAATTTTTTTAATTCCTATTTTAAGCTATCTGTAATACTTATTTATTAATATATTAATAATTTAATTTAAATTTGTAAGAAATATTATGCTCACTCAATTTGCTGTTTGAATCAGATTTGAACTGAATTTCCAGTGGCATAAGGTATGATTTATCTGATCTGATTAAAGTGAGTTAAGTGGCAAATGGTGTACTAGTCCAATTTATAATAGTAGATAGTTACAGAAGATTTAAGATTTATAAGATTCAAAACTGAAATAATATTTCGAAGCAAATGAATAATCATTCTACAATTATTTTTATAATATTAGGTTACGTCGGAAATATATGACATCTAATACACAATTTACTCCAACATTACACCATTAATTTTAATTTAATTTCCATTAACATAATTAAGTTTTCCTGCGCTCACATGTCAACAATTTCATCACTTGTCATTTAAGTCACTGCAATTTACTGTTCTACTACTACAAATACACCGTCAACTCGCGAAACAAAACCAACCATTCCGTTCCGTTGTAGTATTCTCTTGCTCAGCACTAGCACCATCAACAGTAGCAGCAGGATCGTAATTCGCTACGAACACTTCACGTTTTGCAAACCTTGTTTCATTACAAAGTTTGAAAGTCTGTTTGCACGATGTTAGCTGATAAAACATAGAATATTAATTCTTGCTCGGAATCAGTGCGTTGAATGTCGTACGCTTTATGCACTATGGTGATGTAGAACAGAGGAAGACTATCTGCGCAAATGCTGTTGCTTTATAATAAACTGCAAACTGTAGTAAGTATTACTTTACTAACCAATCAATACTTATTCAGTAAAGACCTACAGATTGCAGGCATTTATGACAATATGACATATTCTCTAGATTGATGAGGTAAAAAATATATTTTTGGAAATTAATGTCTTTTAAACTATAAATACTACTTAATACCTATATTAGTGATTTATAATTTTACCAATAAATCTCAGTACTATCTTTTTACGTATATACCGAATAATATTTAATATAATTATATTAAATTAAAATAAAATTGTATATGTTACACATATCCTGCTAGCTGCATTTTTAGGGAATAATTTTATTCTAAAATGAGTCAAGAACATTCGAAGAATAATATCTGCAATAAGAGACGAAATAATAAATTTTCCAGCATTTTTCTTTAATTAATTTTTCTTGCAACTTAATTTAGAAAAGTTTGACTACTAGAAAGTTACCTACATATATGATAGTCCGGCAGTACGGTAGTGAGGTAAGCGTTACGGCATTCGAATTCGGAGATCCTAAGTTCCACTCAAGCTAAATATATATGAACTAACACACTGTCACTTGGTGAGTTCGGACCCTGTACTGTTGTGTAGTAAATAAATAAATAACATCATCGAATTATTGTTAAAATATATAAATATTTTCTACAACTGTCAAAAAGTGTTCACTCTATTTCACTAATATCAGTACGAGAAGTACTTGATTTTTTCATCATTTATATTACCATGGGACAATGTAAAAAATAAGTATTTTGCACACTGTTTCACACTCTAACACGCAAAATGAGTATTTCTCGTCCCCAAATTATATTTTTTTCACGTTCCATTGATTAAAACACATCAAAAGTACCAAATTAATTTTCGATTTTTTTTCCTTCAATTTACTTAAATAAAACAATAATTAATGTATTTTTTTTTTGGCAGTTGTAGAGAAAATCTTGTTTGTATATTGTGAGCGAAATTCTTAATTTTGACGCGTTCGAATGACTTTTATATAGACCTAAGTCTCGACTAAAAGTTCATTCTCACACGCAACAAAAAAATATTCATTTCCCACACTTAATACAAAATTTATTTTCTTCTAAAACTGTCAAAAAATTTTCATTATTTTCCACTAATATCAATACGCGAAGTACGTGATTTTTTCATCATTTGCATTACCATGACAACGCGTATTTTTTGCATTATTTCGCACACGCTCTCAAATTATTTTTTGTCAGGTTCCTGTCTCTAATTACAATACATCAATAGTATCAAATTCATATTATTGTTGATTGTTTTCCTTCGATTTACAAATAAATCAATATTTATTGTATTACTCGTTATTTACAGTTATAGAAAAAATGTTGTTTGTATTTCGTGGGCAAAATTCTTGTTTTTTTGGCGCGTTCGAATAACTATTTTGTCTCGATCTGCGGTCTCGACTAAAAGTTACATTCTCACACGCAATAAAAAACACTCAAATACGAGTACATATTTTGATCTATATAATTCAGGAACGTTGAATAGCAAGAAATTTTTAATGAATTCCTGTGCAATATATTTTGAATGTAATTAATAATAAAATTTATGTCTATTTGCATAAAAATATGAACAACCCCAATTATGATTTATTTTTAACCACAGTCAACTACCCTTTATATTTCATTCCTATAACTGTAGCAGTGGCTTTATGTAATATTAATTTGTGCTTCCAACTTCTCCGTCTTATGAATGAGTCCATAAAGCAGGAAACCTGTGCAGTGACTTCAGATCGTTAAGCAGTGCTTCGGGATACAAAACATTATCGTTCTCAGCGTTGGCGGGGGCAGGGGATGGCAGCCCGATAGATAAGAGCCGCTGATGGCCTCGTTATCATCATATTTAGGGTATTATATTTTAAGTGGGAATATTATTTCGTCAGTCTGTGGTCTAATCTTCCAATTTGTGGTTAGAACATGAATTGCGATGATAATCAGCCACAAAACTTGTGTTACGACCTATAAATAACTACGAAATATGCTTTTAACTGCTAAATATACTTAAATTTTAGTTATTACTGCTTGTCTACATATATTTAAACATCTTAAAATAGAATCACATTATAAAGTACAAAAACGATGTAAGTAAATAAAAGAAAAATAAATTGAAACTACAAATTATATACAGGTTATTATTCTTTTTTTTCAAGCAGCCAATGAGATTTCGAAAACTATAAGTACTCTTACTTCGCTTAAATTAAACATAAATTGTCACATTAATATCAATATTATTTACTTGAATATACTTGAAAAGAATTAGTATGGGTCACTAAATATGAACAAAAACATAAAATGAGTGATTTTTAAAAAATAGTTTGAATTATTAAATGGTGATATATAGAGAACAAAATTTTGATAACAATTGCAGGATCTGAAGCTCACTTTACAATAGAAAATTAAATTAATATTCCTATCTGTTCACTTCCCACTTTGGGATACGATATAATTTTACAATGTGAGTTAAATGGATTAAATATTAAATATTTTATTTCTTAAGTTTAAAGCGAGTAGTAGACTATGCAACTTGTTATATTATTTTATGCATATCTAGTGCCCAATATATTTTGTTTAAATTATGAAAATGGCATTATTATGGAGAATTTTGTATAATTAAAATTTAAAAAACAACCTGTACCTGTAGTAATCGCAGAAAACGTGAATTTTTAAAAGGAATATTGAATAACATTTTACTTGGATATCTTTGGTGAAGTGTTTTCTTGGAATCATTCGGAACTTACATTAAAAATATTATTATCTCTGCTAAGCAGTTTCTGTGTTGAATGAATGCAAATATGGAAATTTGGTCGATTTTGATATGCTCAGTGATTGTTTCAAGGGTTTATACTATCTCAATAGATGAAACTTGGCAAGTTGCTATGCATGGTTTTTTGGAATCTGTCGACATAATTAATTTTCACCAAATCCATTCACTCATTTATTCTTTGGTCGTTCATGTTGCAGCTACATACGATATATCCGTATCATTTGACTAAATAATGTGTATTATTATTCGATTGTTCCAAATCAATATCAATATTATAATAAATATGAATTCGATAAAACTTTTTAATAAATATGAAAGATAACTAGATCACTGATCTGGATCATAAAACTGGAAAACTATGAATTTGCAAGAGTTTTATGTTGATCTATTATATACTATTATATCGTTTTATAATTTACGTACAGATACAGTTATTATTTCCATTTTATTAATTACTTATAAATGCAATAACGTATTAATTAAACTGCAAAACAATTTTAGTTTTACAGGAACAGTATTTCCATTTCCATTCACAAAATTTAATTAACAAATTTGAATATGCAATTGGTACTAATATTAAAGTAAGATGTACAATTCCAATAATTATATCTACATAATTAAACATGTATATAATTTGTCAGTAATTACATTTTAATTCAGATTACACGTTCAAGCGAATTTAGTTGCTTTGTCCCACAGAGAAGCAAATCACTGAAGCAAACCTATCGGGAATTGCTCGTTATATGTTGAATGTATTTTAATTGCAAACAGTAATTTATTGAAACATTATTTACAAAATTATAATGGAATTAGTGTCACCTAAAAATTGTTAACAGTATTTATCAGTTCTATTTACACTCTAATATAAATAATAAACAATATTTCACTAATCCTACAAATAATTGACAAAATTAATGCACACAATCATCAAATTGTTATTTTATTTTAAATACTACATACATAATATTAGATAAACTCTGAAAACAATTACTTAATATGTATTCATTAGATTCATCCTACTATAATCAATTGCCCCCAAATATGGGGTAGATGGCTCAGTGGTATGGAGTCGGTCTGTGGATCTTGAAAACCCTGGTTCGATCCCCACAAATCACGGCCCCAAAAGATGTTAGTGGAGGAGGAGCCATAGGGGTAGATTTAATTTGGTGAAAATTGTTTGTCGGCTGTGGGGATCGAACCAGGGTAATCAAGATCCACTGGCCGATTCGATACCACTGAGCCATCTACCCCATATATAATAATATAATATAAAAAATATAATTACATTATATTGAAAATTAAACAATTTCATGCAGATTACATAAATGTAAAAGACCAATTAAGGTACATTTTTGTAAAAATATAGTTACGCTTTTCATTAAAAATGTTACAATGTTTGTACCAACAAAGTTTGCTTAGTTAGTGAACTTATACCTGTACTTTTTTTGGTTATAATAAATTTAATACAATTATGAACAAAACGCTTCAGAAAGCTTACGAAGATAACTAACTGTTTAAATCAATTTGCTGTAGGATTTATAAGCCGAAAGGGTGTAATAATAAGAATTGTAAATTTCAAGCCAAGTGATCCATCCAATTCTTATTAAATCTATTTACTTTATTTAGATCTAATATGTTTCTACAAATGATGGTTTGAAGTATTAATCTATTTTTTGTTTTAAATTATTGTTATTATAAATAAAAATATATCATCACGCCTTTTACCCATTACCGAGTGTGGCACTCTTCCGTAGCAGATATCGGTAAGTGATATATTTTTTCGCGTAAAGTGCGGTTACCAACCGTAAAATCACGGTTCTCAAAGATGTTAGTGGTGGGAGAGCCACAAGGGTAGATTTAATTTGGTGAAAATTATTTGTCGGCTGACTTGATACAACTGAGCTACCTATTCCATATTATATTATATACTTTTATCGTTATTTATGGTGAAAAAATATAAAACATTAAAACTTATAAAGAAGAAATGTTCAATTTATTTATAAATGAGTTACGCAAGTTCAAACTTGACTGACAATCGTTTTCAATTATATAAGAGAAAGATAACAAAATATTTCTAGTTCTTAATTGTTTTAATTTATAAAATATTTACTATATGAATTAATTTTAAACATTCATAATATAATTGCACACCAACTAAAATAATATGACAATTTCGTCATTTATTATTTGTGGTTAATTTACTGGACACTTTGAATATCAACCCTAAATCAATTGAAATTAAAACTATGTAATCCCTGTATTAAGCAAATGCAACAAGATTAACTAACTTCAAACTTCAAAACTACAAATCCCTTTTATTTAAAGAGTTCTCTTAACCCTGAGATTACTAGACATCTGTTTCAATGTAAATTAGCCTAACATCAAGTGTCACACCACACACGTTGTTGTACATCGGAAGTGATTCTAACCTGACACGTCCCATACTTGTTCCTCTAAACACCATCTGTCCTCTACTCCCTCACACGAATCTACTTATAGTTCATCTCTCTTCAACGCATTTCTTCAATCTGCTTGAAAGTTATTATTCGTTATTTAAAGGCCTAATTCTTACTGGTATAATGGTGATTATTTATGACAATAAATAAATAAGAAGGGTGCAGTGGCTCAGCATTTTAACTTTTAGAATTACGTATCGTTAGAGCTCACACTCTGTAAACATCTATGACATTTCAATTGACTTAATAATTATGCCATTTTAAAAATAATAATGAAACAACAATATATAGGATTGATAGGATACATACGTGTTCGTGTACGATCACGTTCGTCGTGCTGTCTAAACCTTGTTCGTCCTTGTTGGTTTGTTTCTTCTTTTATGCTCGTGTTTAATTTAGACGAAGCTTTAGCCTATTTATTCAGTTATTATTAACGTATCCTGGAAATTTGTAAGGAATTTCAGGCAATTAGCTTTTAATTTCCTCGGATTAAACATCAACTACAAACTAATTACTTCGTATTATAATTAATTATAATTAAATTTATACCAGTGGATAAAATTGAGACAAAACTTATGTCTCAAGTAACACATCGTACGTTCAAATCTAACTGATTTCAAGTAATAATAAAAAAATACGCTTGTGTGTATCTGAGTGATTCATATTCTACTATAAATTATTACCCCTCTATAATGTAATAGGGATTAAATTTTAGTTGTGCAGAATAATAAATAAATAAAAATATAATTTAAGTAATCATGAGGATGGAATTACAAAAGTCCTACGGTATTATTTTTGCGCGTGTTTGCTTTCATTCATTTCTCGCAAAGCAATAATACCAGAATAACAATTTTTTCTGTCAAACCTGTTCTGTTTGCGCAGTTCTTGTCATCAAGTTGTTAGCGTTTTTGTTCCAGGCCACTTACTGTTTTCTAAAGTTTTAATATGTTTTTCGTTCAAATTTCTTCGTATAGAGCAATATTCTCGTTCCTGACACCCCGCCCAAAGGGTATTCAGCGTCGTTGTCAGTTTTTAATGAAATTTTAACCGTACAAGTTTTTGGAGAAGACTTCTCGAAAGTTTTTTTATATAAAAATTTCAATAAAGGGTTGTTACAGGAACCGAGAAGAGAAGTTTCTCGACATATGCGCTAGTACAGTTATTAAATTGACCTACATTTAGTGCTGATTCGCAGGCGAACGTGAATGCTTCAAGCAAGCTCCATCCTCGATGTGACTTAACGAGTATTCAGGTTATTAATATCTGAAATGTTTTCCGCAACATTGCTTGGTAAATTATATACAGATTTCTAAGAAGAACTTTATAATGAGGCTTAATAAAAGCGGATTACATTTACAGATTACAAGCGTGCCTAACATAGAGTGTTGTACAATTTATGGCAAGTATTTTAACCCCATATAGTACTAAAGGTACTGATTATGAAACAGAAAGAATGTTTTCAAAATTTGCAAAATTACGGCTATTTTATTAACCTGAACAATTTCGGTGCCACCGTATTTGGGTGTTTCTTTATAATGCGTTAACAAAGTTAGGTATAAAATTTCTAAATCAAATTAATAAAATTTATTATTTAAAAGCGAAAATAACATTAACCACCAAGAACGGATACATTAAATTTTTGTTTTACGTAACGTTAGATATTATATAAATTATTACGTGTAATATAAACAATTACACAAAATATTACAATAACCTATTCAGCCAGTGGGCTAATACTATTTGTTTAAAAAACCACAAAATAAATGTAGCAAATTTTGTATAAAAGGTTTTTGTTTCATACTCAGTACGTTGAAAACTATATAGGGGTAAAATAAGTGGCATAAGTTGTGAAATACCCTATATTATTATAGAGAAATGTGATTTGGTTAAAATCGCGGACAAGTTTAAACAACAAAATTTATATTTTTTATTTTTATTCTTAAATAGGTATTTTTGATTCTAGATTGCGAAATATTACTTTTGCATTCGAGAATACAAAAGCATTTCGCAATCGAGTATCAAACAAGGTTTTTTCGAAAACTATGTCCCAAAATTAGTAATAATGTAATGAGAAAATTTTGAGGTTTAGGATTAATTAATGTGACATCTAATGTATCCATGACAACAATGTATGTAATATAATTGCTATCAAATCTGGTATTCTCTGACCAGCAATTGACAGCTGGTTGGCAATAGAAACCAAACAAACGTTCTAATTTTTCTTCTGCGATTTATTGGGATTCGCATTGCATTTCTCAAGAAACTATTCCAATACACCAGTTATAAATATGAATAATTGCTCAATTGGAATATAAAATATAAATTTTATTAAAGAATAGAAGTATTGTTTCTAAACAAAAAAATTAAGTGACAAATTTTATTAAATTGTGAGGCTTTCTTCTATAAAAAAATTGCATGCAAAAGTGCGTTCTGTAGACATAAAACACTCATTTCGCGTGTTGATAGTTGTCATGTAAATTTTAACTTTATATGACAGTTTTCGAAAAAATACTTACTTGATACAAAAAAAGGATTTAAATATCTTTTTTTACATTCAGAGTTCTTAAAAACACTTATCTGAAACATATAAAATAAAGACATAATATATAGGTATATCACATGAATTAATATTAATATTGCAACGTTGCGCGCGGGGAGTATTTGGATGGGTGACCGTCCCGAGAAACCCGCGTTGCTGTTGACTCTAAGATCTAAAACGCAGGATCAGGGCGTAATGGCGGCATATGACCTTAGCAGTTGGTCCGCCAGGAAGCCAGAATAAAAAAAAAAAAAAAAATATTAATATTATATGAAATCACTACCTACATTTGAATTTAGCGGTAAATTTTGTAACTGAATTGATAGTAAATCAATCTTTAGGTTACAGTAGTATTTTTATTTAATGTAATTTAGTAACCTTCAACAGCGGGAAAATATTAAAAAGTTTTTCTGAAATTTTTACGAATTATTATTATAAAATGAAAAATTTACAAATTCATTAGACTCCATAATTTATTTTGCTTACTTGAGGTGGTTTATTCTCAATTTTCAGACGATATTTCTTAAACCAATAACATAGGAGAAAAGTTTATATATTACAGAATAGATAAATATATTCTTTATTTACAAATATTTTGCTGTTCTATATTTTTTTCATTTTACATTTTTTAAATTGTAATAATTATCTGAATTCAACAATATGTTCTTTCATATTTTGGTACTTAATTTATTTTAAAATATACTTTTTTCACTACTAGCCTAGCAACATGCCATTATTGACTTCGTTTTGAGTCGTTATATTCTTTTTCTTTATACCATGCGCCTTGTATCCCTCGGTTGCACCTCGGGATACAATCTTGACGCTGGGTCAATAATGATCATCTTCTCAACCTTGGCTTATAATATACTATTAATATCTTGAATCCAATGAAATATAGAATTGAATTGAATTTTATAAAGATAGATTTTTCCATCACGGAATAAAGTTCCGATACCTATTGACGGAATAATTGAAAAATATCACGTCAGACAATAGCATTCAGAGTAATTATTACTAATTGTGCAATAATATCGAAGTGATACTTTTTAATTTATCATGCTGATAGTTATCGGGAACGTTATTTGAAGATGAAAAAACCAATCCTAAGTAAGTATTTCATGAAAATAAAAGAATTATCTGTTAAAGAACTTTTACTGTTTTACATAAGATTTACTTGAAATAGTTTTATATTAATATTTTAGCTTTTTCACTATTTGTATTCCATAGTGATATAAAGTAAATTTAAGGCAGGTAACTATGAACCAGAAATGAAATCATGAAAATCTAAATTAATACAGAAAAAGATCTTTGACAGATGATGTTTTGTTTCTAATAATGTTTTAAAAAATTTAATAAAATTTTTATTTCAATACTTTCAAAATATTAATAATTGTTTTAAAATAAATTAAATGAAAATATAAAAAAAGTTTTACTTTGTTGAACTTAATTATTTCTTTTCAAAAACATTTTGTGCAAGAAAAATCTTTATACGAACTTCTAAAGATAACAATGATGCACCACTTAAAACGAACATTCTGTATATTTTTCTATGGTGTAATATGTACAAAATACTAAATAAGTTTTATTTCAAACATTTTTTTCTTATGTTATTAGTTTGCAAAATATCGGCTGAACGCTGGAAACTAAATCTCTCTGTATACATACACAACACACTATATCCCATCAAATCTGGTAGCACTAACCCTTAAAACATCCACAGAACATACATTCATTAAATAATCAGTCTTTATCAAACACCATTCTTCCTTCAACCATAATTCATATCATAAAATCTCATTTATTCCTTGCACTTTGAATTTTTCATCACACAATAAATCTTCAATCATATCTATCCAGTCACTCATCTACACCTGTTTCTTTCATTTATTCGACGCACGGTCGTCAAATCATTTAAATTTACTCAAACCCACTATTTTACAATGAATCTAGAAATGTAAGAAATAAATGGCGTGTTGTGTTCCGTGTTGGTTTTTGAAAGTAAATTCCACTCAATTGCATGTAAATAACTTTCTAAAATTAAAATATATAATATTGGCTTAATTTTATTTGGAAAATAATATTTGCGTTATATATCTACATATTTAAATTAATTACATGATCATGTTGTTTTATTTTTCTAATTAATTTATATTTTTATGATACATATAGTGTACCTAAAATTAATTAAATTGAACTCTACAATATTGGATTTCCAATTTATTCCTAGAATCGAGTTATTGACTTTATATTTCTAGGAATAGAAGTAGTAATATGTTTCATAAAACACACGGAAAACAATTCATTTCTATCATTTTTGTCAAATGTCTCTTATTATTTATTTTTTGAATACGCCAAATACAATCATTTCGCCCATGAAATACAAACAACCTTTTTTGTACCACTGTAAAAAAAAATAGAATAATTATTGATTTATTCAAGTAAATTGAAAAAACCAATAAAAAATATTATGAATTTAATACTACTGATGTGTTATAAAACATGGAGCGTGAAAAAAAGTTTGCTAGCGTGCGTGAAAAACTCATTTTCCGTATTTGGGTGCAAAACAATGCTCAAAATACGCGTTTTCCGTGGAATAATCGAAAAATATCTTTATCGCGCGTCTCCAATGGCAACGATGTTAAATGCTCGCGTTTTCGATGGCAACGAGTGAAAAAGATATTAAATGCGCGCTTCTTTCAATAGTTACCAAGGATACAAACAAAACAGAAACTTGTCATATTAACAATTGACAGAATGAATTTATTTTCAGTACGCATACGTTTTTTAATAATTTTAAGATGTAATCGTAGAAAAAATTATGTGTGCATCACAAGCGTGATGTGTCTTTGTACCTCTTACAAAGAATACATTTACGCTCTTAATACACAAATAACTATTTGTGTATTAAGAGCGTAAAGTGATTCTTTGTTATTCGAACACGGTAATTGCAGTGCGGGCCGAAGATGAGAGCTGCAATAGTTTTAGAGGAACAAAGACACTTTATGTTCGTGATATACACATAATTTTTTCTACGATTGCGTCTAAAATTATTAAAAAAGTATACGTACTGAAAATAAATTCGTTCTGTCAACTGTCAATATGACAAGTTTCTGTCTTGTTTGTATCTCTTGTAACTATTGAAATAAGCGCGCATTTAATATATTTTTCGCGTGTTGCCATTGGAAACGCGAGATTTTAAAATATATTTTTCGATTATTCCACAAAAAACGTCAACTTTACGATGACAAATGAAGAGCGTAAGTAATCGTAGAAAAAATGTATTTTCACATGTTTATTTAGTAATTTTATGTTTATTACAACACACTATACTCGTACTATTGAAAGCCAAATCCCACTGATGCATAACTTGCGGGATGGCCATTAGGATGCAATATATACTAAGTGCATTTAGTGAAAAGACTTTCTTGTTTATTTTAATGACTTCAGCGTCGTGAATGGCGCTCGCGGCTTTCAGTTCATAGCTTACTTAGCCCAGGACGGTTTAAAATTGTGCTCTGCATTCAGGTGCGGTTGCAGACACTTGTCTTATATAATAGCGATGAGTTTGGGAGACGTGAATAACGGAGTGTTTACGTGTGTTATGTTAACTTTAAATTGAGGTGCGGCGCTTGGTGATAAATAAAAGATGTTCTTTTGACTCTTGACGATGCAGAAATAGAAATGCACGATGCTGGTCTCTTCTCGTTATTGCTCTCGTATGACGGTGCACTACAGGAGCATATTTATTTCGTTTGAAGTGTACAACGCCATTCAGACTTTGTATATATGATTGGCAATATAATTATTTGTGGTATGTATAATACAAGCAGGAACTATCAATTGAAATATTATTGTACAACCGACATCAATATGAACTTCGTTTTCGAAATAAACCTATAATGTATTGGCATTGTATAGTTTTATATTTAATTTTGCATCATGTTATCCTTAAATAATAAATATGCAGGAAGAATGAAACTTTATTTTAAATACTACCATCTGCTGGAACGTATCGAAAAATGAAACATTTATTACACGCAATAAGAAAATAATACGCTATATTATTTAGATAAAATAAAATTATCACGCCTTTTAATCTATAAGCAAATTTTATCAGCAACAAATATTTTTGAATCAATCACAAACAAAATTAATTAGCTTTGGGATTATAAAGAAAATTAAAATATGTAAACTATGTTCACATTTTTATGATTGATAAAATCAGTACGAGTGAACGTTGTATAATTTTTTTTAAATATCTCCTTGAGCCTAGAAGTCTAGAAAAAGTGATCCGTTAATAATATTTATTGGCTGTTCGCGATAATTAATGCTTATGCCCGCGGGCACCATAGAATCGCTGAGTTTTTTGCATGAACCCGTCGTTATTTGATCCTGATAGTAAAATTTTTATTTAAATTATTAATAGTATTGTAATAGTAAGTACAATGTAAAAAGTATGTGACATTTTTAAAATGTCATTTTAACAATTTTCTAAAATACTTATTTTGCCTGTATAATCTAATAATAATCGTATGTATTAAAAGCACAGACAGTTCATGATTTGGGTATGTAGTTACTGAATTGCATGGCAAAGAAGATTATTGATTGTAATATCGGTAAATAACGAAAAATACCCTTAATTTTTTACCGATAATTTTGTACTAAAATTCCATCGAAATTAGAAGACCAAATTTTAGATAAAATTTTTTTTTTTCGAGCGTATTTAATAAAAAAAATTTTTTAAATCGCAAAACTATTTTCCATGTTTCCCACCCCAAAATTTTTCGTTGCCACTGCCACTGGGTGGATGATTATGTTAAAGATATTAATTAAATAAAATTCTATTATAAATAACTGCTAATAATTGAATTGTGTAATTATTCTTTCGTAATTGATACCTACTTCATTGTTTGTGTTTAATAGGAAAGCGAATCCAGTGCAGTACTACAAAAAATGTTTTAGGTTAACAACCCTTAATTTTTCGAATTAAAAAAAAATATTTTTGTTTCATGATCAGCACGTCGTACAGAATATACCCTTAAATTTGTTGCTCTAAGTTGTGAAACACCCTGTATATAATTTTGTTTTCAATAATAATATTTAAAAAACGGTAAACTACCGGTAAACCGATTTAGACTAAAAATTTCACCGAATTACCATTAGTCGAAAAATTTATGGAACAGATAGCTCAGTAGGATCGAGTCGACCTGTGGATTTGAGAATCCGGGTTCGATTCCCACGGCCGGCAAACAATTTTCACCACGTTAAATCTTTGTGACTCCCCCTCCACTAACATTTTTATAATCGTACATCACGCGAAGAATTATATAACTTACGGAGATCTGCTACGACCGAGTGCCACACTCAGGAATGGGTAAAACGCGTGATGATATATTTATTTCATTACTAAACATTCGCTAAATTGACAAGTGAGGATAGCTTGGTAACTAGATGCAGGTTTGTAGTCGCATGCTGATACTTTTGATCACATCTATAGCGATATACGATTTCACTTACTTTAAAATATCATCATACTTCCCTAATTATAAGCACTGGCCAATGAAATATAATGCCAAAGATCACATTGACTTTGAAATTTATATTACACGGTGTTTCAGGACTAGGGTAACAACATTTAATAGCATATCCCAAAGGTCAGTTTAAATTAAAAATATCATACAAACATAGGTCTTATTCCCGTTGGTTACTAAAATTTAAAAGGTCAAAGTTTTATAAATAACTGCAATTTTTAAAATTTTGTACCGAAGATACTTTTAAAAATCAAAACATAGCTAATAAAATAAAACCTTGATTTAAATTGATATTGTTACATTTTATTTATTTCATAATGGAAGAATTGTAGTGCTGCGGAATATGCAGAGTTTAAGGCGCACATCTTCAGAATCTTGTAAAAAAATTATACATTTTTTCTTATCCAATTATGTGTTATTCTGTCTTGTGTCATGTTTTGTAATCTTATTCCTTATTTAATTTAATTAATGTATGTATTTTATCTTATGTTTTTTGGTCGTATCATGTTTTATTTTTCCAAAATTTGTTCAATTATATTTTAAAATGTATATAAAATTTTTCTATTATTTATAAAACTGCGACCTTTTGTGTTTTACTAACCACAATTTATACATTCATAAATATGTTCAATAGTTATTCAACAAAATTTGATAACAATTAATGAAATAACTTATCAGCCTGATTGTTTCTATATATATATATATATATATCATCATCACGCCTTTTACCCATTACTGGGAGTGGCACTGTGCCTAAGCAGATCTTGGTAAGTGATATATTTCTTCGCGTGAAGTGCGGTTACCAGTCGTCAAATCACGGCCCTCAAAGATGTTAGCAGACAAGGTGCCACAGGGGTAGATTTAAATTGGTGAAAATTGTTTGTCGTCTGTGGAGATCGAACCAGGGTTCTCAAGATCCACAGGCCGACTCGATACCACTGAGCCACCTACCCCATTGTTTCTATGATATATAAATGTATCATATTATTTACTTCAGCAAGGAATAATTCAATGTAGAGGTTACTTGATTAACATTTAATAATTTATAAATTATTGACCATGTTAATTAAATTAAGCAAGCTTGGCATCATTACATAGAGAAAATGATAAACTTTTCAAATAATAATTTGAAACTATTCATCCCATTAAAACTGTAACTTTATGCCATATCTCTAAAATAAGCGAATGAGAAAATATTTTCATTCTTCATTATAAATTGAACTTTAGGGTCTACAATTTTTATTTAAAACTTTTTTCTTTACCTAATACTATTTTTAAATAAAAATTATTTGAAAATATTAGCTATATCCATATTTTCTTTAATATCTAGGGATTTATGCATTTTTTTGGAAAACAAAAGCAAATGTAAATTAGCCTATTGACTTGACAACTTTTTGTCTAATTTAACCGAAGTAGTAGCCAGGGATACGAAACGAAAAATTTTGAGACTCGGTTACGGTTAACGGTTTTTATATCAGTAAAATTTTAGTTTCTCTAATCGGTTACGATTTTTCCAAAATATGATATAGGTTCCGATTTCAGTTTTGATTTTTTTAAATTATAATTTCGGTTTTGATACGCTCTCGGTATTTTTCGGTTTCGGTTCAAAATTGTCTTTACAAGAACCTAATATATTTACGCGTACTCTACGATTACAAAAATAATTTTTAGTGTGTTTTTCACACTACCATATTCATATCCAGTGTTTTGGCATCCTTATTACGTAAAGACTAAAACTTTATAAAAATATAAAAAGTAATAACCTATATTCTTTTTTGTATTCTTAATATTTTCGGTTCAGTACATTATATATATATATACAGAGTGTTTCAGGACTAGTGTAACAAACTTTAACAGCTTATTCCTGAGGTCATTTAGAGCCAAAAATGTCATATGAACATAGGTCTTATTCCTTCCAGTTACCAAAATACAAGAGGTTGAAGTTCTATAAATAACACGACATTTTCAATTTTTTTTAATCAAGATACTTTCGGAAAACAAAAATGCGCGCAAATAGGGGATTGGAAAGTTGGCGTCTATTTGGATATCTGTCTTGGTATTCTCTGGACGCATAACGGGCATTACCATTACATGATCCATAAACAAAAATCATATCTGCATATTCAGCAGTACTATAACCATCCATTATGAAACAAAAATACAATCAAAAGTTCAACAATTTTTAATTAAGACAAATAAGGTATGACTTTTCAATAAAATTGTTGTTTTCCGAAAGTATCTTGATTAAAAAAATTTGAAAATGTCCTGTTATTTATAGAACTTCAACCTCTTGTATTTTGGTAACTAGAAGGAATAGGACCTATGTTCATATGACATTTTTGGCTCAAAATAACCTCAGGAATAAGCTGTTAATGTTTGTTACACTAGTCCTGAAACACCCTGTATATACCAGTTACAATTTATTGTATTAGAACCGATATAATATCGGTTCGGTTACATTTTCGGTTACAGAATCATTTAAATTTTCATTACGGTTTTCGGTTTTTGGTTTGCATATTTTAAAATAAAAATATTAGTTTTGGTTTTCGGTTACAGTTTCATAAATATCGATGCGATTACGGTTTCGTCACGGTTCGTGTCCCTAATCGCAGCTCTTGTAGTTTTCGGGGTCTTAATGGTCACTCTCGCCCGGTTTGCGAATAATTTATTATTCTTTATATATTTATTGCACATAATAATAAGAACAATAATTTTTATAAATGTTAAAAATTCACATTTCGTAGTATTTTTTGTACTTACTATATGTATTATTATTAATTATGTCCAAAATTTAGTCTTGACAAAATGTCTGATGCCCACCATTTTCGGGTTCTAAAATGTACCTACTTTAGGACACAAACAAGTTGAAGACCACTGCTTTAGAAATAAAAATATTTTATTAAAAAAAAGTAACCTCTCTAGGGGTAGTTTTAAATTTCAGTTGCTTTACATTATTTGTACTCTTTTCGTAATATTTCTGCTCTGTTCAGATGATAAGTGAGTTAAGATTAAACTGAGCTAAGTGCATTTAAAAAGAACAACTATTTTCCGGTGTAAGTTGTGAATAGTTCAAGTTCCCAGCTTTTAAAATGTAAACAATTAAAATACTTTTTCTTTAAATAATGTCCTATGAAAACTGCGGCATGGACCAGAGCTTCGATATTTTGCTACGGAAGAGATTTAAATTAAAATTGTAGAAAAGTAGATTTTGCACGTCAATCAATTTAAACAATAAATTTTACTTATTCAATATCCGCTAAAACTAAAGGTTCCAATGCTTAATATTATTTACATGAATAAATAAAATGCAAACAGATATGTAACTTTTGACCACATACAAATTTAAAAATCAAATTTAACAGTAATTATATAAGTAAAATGATATATTAGAATGATTTAATTTAATCCTCTGTAACTTTTATTTGAAACTGTTTTCTGAAAAGGAATTAGTGAAGTAATGGTGAGCGAAAAACTTATTTCGCACGTTAATAACTTATGACATAGTCTTCATGATACACTGTGTATTATTTCTTACCTCAGTCATATAGGACATTTTACTATATTTATACATTTTTGTTCGTAACCTTATAAAACTGACATTACGATTGTACAAACGTTAATGGTGCAGCATCGGGAGATGTGAATATTCTCCGTATTACTTAACACATGTTTAGCAGAAATAACAGAAATTATTTTTCTATGATCGGTAAAAAGTAGGCTTTTCGAAATCATTTGGTGACAAAAAAAATTGCAGATCTAGGCTCTTTGCAAACCATTGGTACTGACACCAAAATTCCTTGCAGACCATTGCTATTGATAACGGGACTGTTTGCAAACAACAAATGTCAATTGTTTCACATTTTTGTTTTGTTTCTATTGCTGTCCTAGTTATTCATATTTAAAATTTGAAATAGTTGCAATTTAAACTCGAATAATCTAGATTCCTGACTGTAGAAAACTATTGTGTACACCTCTGGTTGAAAGTATCTTTGCAGATCTCAACTAGTTTCAACCCATGGTACACTTGTGCTATAATCTCTAGTCTGGTTCAGCAGATAGTTACTTTCAACCGCTAGTATGCAAATAAGTTTATTTGAAGTGAGTTCAGACGAATTAAGATTTTGATCAAAGAGATTACAGCTTTTATTTAAACTATTTTACAACTATAGATCTATTTTAAATATGAATTTCTATGAAATGAACCAAGTATTGAATTGAATACTTATTTAGTTAACACTGTAAAAAAAATGAAACTTTTGTTCCCGAATATGCCAAAACTAATATTTTTGTTTTAAAATATACAAATCGAAAACCGAAATGAAAATTAATTGATTCTGTAACCGAAAATGTAACCGAACCAATATTATATCGGTTCTAAAACTATAAATTATATATATATATATATATATATATATATATATATATATATATATATATATATATATATATAGCATGGTACAATTAAAAGTAGTGTAAATGGATAATTGAAAAGAAAATAGTGGCTTATATTGCTGAAAATCTAATATTTATGAAGCGTCCACCTTTTGGTCTGAATATTAAATGCTTTGTGCTACTTTATCTATGCACAACAATGTGGACATCAGCAAATTAACGAACGTCGTCGCTTTTTTGAAAAACAAAAAAAAATGGAAAACACTAATTAAACATCAAGTAGAGAAATTTGTTGGGAAAGCCCTAAATGATAAATATTGTAAGTCTAGATAGATTAAAATAACGATATGAATTTATTCAGATGGCCTTAATTTTTGGAATATGTGGGGCCCTACGATGAGACCAATTTACAAAATTTATAATGTACGACATTAAAGATGTAAAAACAGCATTATCAATAAAAATATCGGACACAAAAACGAAATACATGTTTAACTTAAAAGCGGCCTGTAAAGGTTTGCAGATTGTTGCTATGAACAACGGTAAAAAAAAATTGTCTGCTAATGCCACCTTTCTGTCAATAAATGAAGAAACTAGATCTTTTTGATTGATCGTAAACCAAATATATTTTCACAAAATTACCTAACAAACATTTTTGTATATTTTAAAACAATGGACCTCAATTATAAACTCTTCGTAAATGCGGTAATGCCGTAAAATTATAATATCACGTACGATATTTTTCTCGACGTTTTTTATAGTATGATAGAAAAATCGTTCTCTAATCTTAATTTCTGTTTCACACGAGCAATTTATTATCGTACGATACTTTTACCGCACGGTCCGCATATGAAACCTGCCATTTGCATTCAGTGCATTTGAATTTACCGTATGAAAATATATACAATACAAAAAATTGTTCCATAAAATATCGCTCGTGTGAAACAGCCCTTATAGTAATCTACAATCATGAGGCTGGCACTCCAAAAATTGATTGAGATGCATTATTTAAATATTACCCCTGAATGTATATGCTTCATTATGTAAAATTTCCAGTTGAAAGCAGCACAGCACTGAAAGTTAATTCATTTGAAAATGAAGCAACATGAAAAACTTATTATCAGCGATACATTACGTACTATAGAAGTTATATCGACATGAAAACATAATTTATAGACGCGGCGTTATACTTTAATGCGTAATAAATTATGTCTTACGCCTTAACGAGTAATTAGTATGCTGGACTGGGGCATAAAATTTAATTAGTAATTAAAAATAGAGCCAGTGATAATAACATCATTGTCACGTATTAAAGCGTGAAGAGTTAGGGGATGATGGCGGTAGCAGCCCCTGCGTTTATTGTTCATCACGGTTGAGTTGATGCATAAAACGGAAGATTTCACTGCAATCGCTCTAGTAACGCGTTACTATTTTATTCTAGTTTTTGTTAAATAGAAACACTAAACGGGGGAGATAATGGATTTTCTGTCTCATCCTCCTAACTACAAATTGCACTTAACTGTTTAGGAAAGAAGTTCTATTGTGATTGTAAAAGTGCTTTTCGTAATTAATTTCTTAACTGAAAATATATTTTTAATTGCTTTGCAAATGAAATAATTCTGTGTATTACTTTTATGCTCGCTTTAAATAATTGTAATCTGCTTGAAAGACTTTTATGATCTATTTAACACAATTCATAATTTGTAGACGAAGCGTTGCAGTTTCCAGTGCGAACTCTTCTTAATAAACAATATAATAGAATATTATTATTTAGAAATGATTATAAACAATTAGGTACATGACCTAATATTATAGTAACAATGACTGGTAGCACAAGCTCTGTTTTTGCCTGTTTTAAGAGCAGTGTTTTTGGGTGTTTTAGCTATCTCTAACATGTTAAAACCGTGCTCTTAGAACACCCGAAAACAGAGCTTGTACTACCAGCCAAAGTATTTAATATGAATATATACATCGACGTATGGCCACTATCCTATATAACACGTTTTTTTATAGGATGTGTGACTTCAAATTCTATTAGAAATTTCGTTCCTTAAGACCGTTGACTACTAGTCTATCAAATACCAAAAACTCAATGTTTAGTTTTCCTATTAACATTAGCTTCAAATTTAAGATTTTCAACGCAAATAAGATTGTTCAATAGTTTCTACTAGCCTACAACGTAGGTATTTCTAATTCCACTTTTTTAATTTTTATCAACAATTTTTCTAATTTTTGTTTAAGGTTAACCTAATTTGTGTAATTCAAATATAACACAAAAATTACAAAATAAAACTTATAATAGACGAAAAAAAGTGAATAAATTTCGTCCAGAAAATTATAAACTATTAATTATTATAATATTTATTGGAATTGTAACAAGACAACAAAGTTCATATTTTATACAAATACAAAATGCATGCCCCATGTACATTCAATTACAATTCAATTACAAAAATAAGCAGCAACATGATGTACAATTTTGTGAGCAATACGAGATTTTGAATGTATTTCAAAGACTGTGGGTACATTTTTGGTCCAGTCTTCTCCCTACCTCGCTCTTTTCGCTTATAAAATCTTAGATGGTTTAAATTGATTATAAAACCACCTTCATTCTAAATATTGTTTTATTTTCTATTGCTCAACTAGTGTGACAGAAGTTATATAAAATGGAAAAACCCAGTTATTTTGCCCCTCTGTAACTCTATTAGTGTTACACGGCATAGGAAATAAATTACCTCTGATATTTTTCGCTGCGTAAATCAGTCAATTTATAAAGTTCCTAAATTTATTTCTGAGAGAAGATATATGTTACTTATTTTGTTTCTATCAATTATATTTTCAATATGTTTCAAAAGCACAACGTCATTTGTTTATTGTTGCTTTATCATAGTATTAGAAGTGCCGTACTTCTATTCCATTTAATATGACGTATAGATTACGTGTAGTAGAAAGTATTCCAGAATTTTTTATGTTGAACGTTCTTATAAAGAACTACATTTGGGAACATTTAAAAAGAAATGGAATGTTTCAAGTTAAAATGAGATCTCATTTCTTGCGTGAATGTATCTAAACCGAAATTGGAAAACTATTAACGTCGGCCATTCCCACCGCGTCAGTAAATACCCTCTTCAATACCCATCAAAATGCGTACGCATGACGAACGATACAAATTCCAAAAATAAATTATTCAAAGCGTGGGATAAGCATTTTACAGTCCTTGCGGACTACATGTAAATTCAAAATTAGCATGTAGCGCGTCTCATCCTCGCGAACACACCACCGCACGATCTGAAAGTGAAAGTCACCGTGCGGGCAAATATCTTATTCCGTGTGTGGTTTGTACATTTAGTTAAGCGCGACGATGTCTAACGTTAACGTAACGTTACGCTACTCCGCTGCGAAATGGCGGCGCTTCGCTTAATGGCAGTTGGAAATTTCCTTACATTTTTAGGGTCAAATGCAGTAAAAATTTACGACACCCACGTAATTGGGGACATCGTGGTCTGGGGCAAATCTCGTTGATTACTCGCACATTTGGACGACGCGACGGTTCCGAATTGATAATTGCGTTTAATTTTAGAAAGTCGTTTACTGGATAGCACTGTTATTGTTGACTTTGTTTTATTAGAATTGTTATTACATAACCATTAAAGATAAAATAATTGAAAGTTCAGTCTGGGGATACAAATTATAATGTTTTACTAAAAGAATATAAACACCAGATACGGCGATATGATATAAAACCAAAGTGGCCACAATTATAACCAACATTTTGATGAGAGCAAAACTAAAATAGAATTAATTTGGTTACTTCACCAATTTAGGTGTTGTAATATTTTTATAGATATACAATAATAATAATAATAAATTAATTGTTGTGCAAAAGTTCTCAACGACATTATATTATAAACAAATTTTTAGCATTTCTTTCTTATTTTCATTTTCGCTTCAGAATCTATGGCTCGCAGCAAAATAAATCGTTGGACAATATCTCAATATCTGAAGGAGATACCGAATCAAGAACTCCAGTATTGGATTCAGCGCGTCGAAATACCAATGTATGGAAATTTTCAAGGAAATATTCCAACGAAGAAAATATTTAGAGGCAAATGTCTGAATTTGATCAAAAATCGCATAAACACAAATGCCTTACCTTGTTTTAGATCAAAAATTTAAATGTCTATAACATTGTTTAATATTGGAACAAGAGAAATTAAATTAATTCCATTGCGGACAACTTTAAACTTGACTTTTTCTTATATTCAGAAATTTAATTCAATTATATTTTTTTGACTTTAATTAACTTTATTAAATAAACAACAGTCGATACAAATTCGAAAACAACATTGAAATCAAGATAGTTTTGTGCATACGTATGAATGTTTTAATTGATTAAACTCAGAGTTTTCAACTTTTTTCTCTTACGGTACACATAAACTAATTAATAAAATAGTACGGCACATCAAATAGTTTTTATGTGTACCTAGTGCGAGAAATGCTTGTTTAGCGCACCGAGAGTAAAACGTTGTGTGTCGAGGTTTGCCGAGTTGAATAATTACTTTTTTTTTTTACAGCTAAATTATAATATTTAAAAAAGGCTGCAATTAAATAATTTCATTGTAAATCTTTATTTTAAATGACAGAGTTCTAGTAACTAGGTAATATAATTTTCTTTTGGTTGTTTTGGGAGCATTTGTAATATACTTAATTCGCGAAACACGCGTTGTCATGGTTGATATTAGTAAACAAAAATGAACATTGTTTTGACAGTTGTAGAAAGTAGTTATTTTTGTATTACGTGCGGGATATCAGTGTGTTTTTTTTGTTGCTCGTAAGAATGTCACTTTTAGTCGAGACCGCTAGGACGAGACAAAAATGTCATTTGAACGCAACAAAAAAACAAGAATTTCGTCCACAAAATACAAACATTTTCTCTACCACTGCCAAAAAAAAAAAAACATAATAATACAATAATTACTGATTTAAGTAAATTGAAAAAAAATTATTTAGTACTATTAAGTTTTTCTCGTAGCAAATTTTATATTACGTTCAAATGAATATTATAAAATTATTTTTCATCACACCTGTTAGAAGTTAAGATATAACATTAAATATCGTTGAAATGAAAGAAATATAATTTAAAGCGTCTCAGCATCCGTTACCTTCCACGGAGGCATACGTACTGAATTATTTGGATATATAAACGCACTCAACAAAAATATGTACGGAGAGTAATTAACGTATCGTGACAAACCGGTTGAAAAACTCTAATTTTAATTAAAAAATAAATTTATCAATAGTATTATTTAAAATGTAAAACGGGACAAAAAATACTAAAATTTTACATTAGGAGGGAGAATCACTTAATGACATTAAACTTCTCATTTTCTGATTAACTTGTTAATGTGATCGATTCTTCTAAAAAAATATTCTAGATGGAACGAGAATAGTTTATTTCTATCACCATCACAAATATGACGAGAAATAATTTATTGGAAAATTAACCGAAACAATATAAGAATGGAAAATTCCATTTTTTTTAAATGGTATAGCATTATACAAGGCTTATAATATAGCAGGACCAGAAAATGTAGCTAAACCAGTACCGAAAACAGTTCCAAACCTATTTTTTATGAACCTGAATCCGAATTCAAACCGTTATTAATTTTGTCAAATTGAACGCGTTCCAGAACTGAACCCACTATTTTCGTATTAAAAAAACCGACTTCGCTGAAACAATATTTTTCGATACTTCTGTGTTACAAAATTGCAGGCAATTAAAATAAAATTGAAATTTAAACTGAAATAATTAAATTTTTATTGTTTAATTTTTATAATATTCTTGCATAGCCTAAGTTGTAGGCTATTACTACTTACTCAATCTGGAACGAGCCTTTTCTACTTTGAATTTTATGAAACGAAACTCTATCTTCCTATTAACATCTAAAAAATTGCTTTTGTCTTTATTTTTATTATTTAATAAACATGATTTTGTTATTAATGAGTAGATTTCGTTTTAGTTACAATATGTATCGAATATTATTTCAGACGGTATACAATTCTTCTTTTTAAACCCGAAACGTAACTGAACCGTTGCCAAACCATATAAAAAATATGTTTTCTGAATCTGAACTGAACCTGAATTCAATTTATTTTCATCTTTAAACCTGAACAAATTTTTCTGCGGTTTCCAATCTGTGTAATATAGGGATATTTAACCTCGCCTATCTACGAGTTCCGTGTTTCATTCGTAATTCATACAGATAATTACACATGCAGAAAATTTAGATAGTGTCATCGCGGAAGATATATTCCTTTATTACAATAAGATGAAGAATGTAACATACCAATTAAGTAATTAAAATTAGAAATATTATCTCGAAATGCACAGTGAAGTTTGCTGGAATATTTCCAGTTAATTAACCGAGTGATGTACTACTACGTCTGACGACAAAATAATTTTTATTTAATTTCGCAAAAACAAACGGTTGTTGTTTCGCTGCAACGTTGCAGTTGAGAAGATTTACAGCAAGTCTCTGTCCGGTGGTGCAACATGGGAGATTTAATGGGTAAAAAATGTACAAGTATATGTTAAGAGAAGACAAAGAAAGGGCGCAAAAACAGCAGAGCTGAGCCAGCACTTAACCTAGTCAGTTGACCCGGCGAGTCAGCTAGTTTATCAGCAAGCTTGCCGACGAGATGCCTGCCAACAGCCAATGCAGAGGGTGGATAGATTATAATAATAAAGAAGTGAGACTTGTGAGTTACACAATGAAAATACAAGAGATATATCTTTTCGGTGTATGCAAATCTATTTCAATTTGAATCAAACATAACTTGGAGTATTGTATAGTTCACTTTTTGTCATTATTTACGTTTCTATAAACATCTAAATCAGTTTTTTTTTCACTTTAGTTTAAATAACAAGTACTGCTAAGTTCTGGTCATCTAATTTTAATTACCGAATGAATGAATGTATCTGTACTGATTCATTTAAAATCATTGATATTGAAAAATAACATATTTATTTTAATAATTTAGTTCAATTATACAAAGAGGACCTTTGAACTACGATTAAATTAATAATTTATTTAGATCATTTTGTAAATTTTCCTGAAATGTAATTTTAAAATTTAATCTAATTCAGTGAACCGAAAAATGATGAATAGTATCTATTAATGTTTATATCGGTTTCACAATTATCAATAAAACCAAAATGAATTAATCAATTTATTGGCGGATAAATTAATCAATAAGTGTTGAGCATTATAGTCAACGATTTTAGATGAATTAATTTTTGTTTGAAGCAGGGCTACCATCAACGAAAGTGCTATATTTTTCTTCTTTTAGAAGTTATATAACGAAATCGTATCATTTCGTAAAAACGAAAAGTTTGAAAACACTTACAAACATATAATACTGCATATATTATTTGCTGCGAGCAAATCGTTAATAACAATGTGACAGTAATTAATACAAATGTTAACTTGACAACCTGTTTCATTTTAAATTAAACGCTCTGATACATTTTTAAAAATACTACTTTACTAAGTCGATTAAATTGTATATTGAATCTTGATAATCAAAGATATTAATACAAAATCACTTTGAGAAATAAAAGTCAAAAACGTTGTTTTATTAGAAAAAAATTGAATTGAATGGTTTGTATAAAACTACGATAACAAAAGAAAACTCATAACAATATATAACATAAACATAAATATTACAAAATCAGTTCCTACTCTTAATATTTTGAGTTAATAATGAATATGGTAGGCGTAGATTACTATACATTGATGTCAAATTTGTAACCATTATTATGGCAAATTTCATATTAAAATAAATTCATGGTATATAAATTATATAGTTAAACTGTTATCGAACAACAGATTATTTACTAATCAGTTGTTAGTTGCTCACTAATAATGGTTCTTACAACTAACTCTTATTGTTAGTATAATTTATATCTGATTCAAATAGCAAATGGAACAGGCTTAATATTTTTCCTAAATAATAATTTATTTTTTCTACAATTGTTATGAAAGATTGACAATTACGCTATTATTTGTCATCGTAAAGTTGACGTTTGCTATGGAGCTATCGAAAAATAACTTTCAAATTAAATACGCGCTTACTTCAATACGAGTAGTTACCAGAGATACAAACAAAACAGAAACTTGTCATATTGACACAACGAATTTATTTTCAGCACGTATATGATTTTTAATAATTGAAGATACAATCGTAGAAAAAATTATGAGTGTTCGACTCGCGCTACAATTACCGTGGTCAAGTGACAAACAATCATTTTACGCTCTTAATATACAAATAACTATTGGAAGTATGAAATAATAAATTACAGCATTGAAAATTTGTGTTGTTCATTGAAAATTCATATATGTTATTAAAAACAGCAAATGGCAACATGTCTCTTTCTTATACAGTAATTTTCAAAATTTGAAAAAAAAATTGTAAAAAAAACCTCAATTGAAGAATAAATTTAAATTATATAAACGTGCTATTAAGTATGAAAATAACATATTTGTATTTTAACCGCCATATCACAAGCTGTCCTTTCCATTCGTTCGGGTTCTGAAATCATATTTGCAGAAAGTTTAATATAAATTACTACAATTCCTCTTTTAATATGTAATAAAAATCTAGCAGTCAACAGTAGTTCTCGGTGACATTAGCATCACGACTCTACGACTCGCGTTCCGACATCCGACATCGACCCTTGATGTTTTACGGCGTGACATCGCGCGTTACGTTTACAAATTTTGAGCGTTAATATAAGTTTATTGCTTGCGTCGCAGGGTGCGCTGCTTGCTGGTGATGTCAGCACTGCAGCCGAAATGGCAACAGTGGTAGTGCTGCCAGATTGCCCTCAGCTTTTAAATGGTGTTTTCTCAGTTTAGCCATTTCCGTCACTGCCACTAAAATAAAATTTGTTTTCATTTCGGCTATTCAGCCATCCAGATCATAATACGTTAGAAAAGAGAAAGTTTACGTTCTCCATGTTTTATACTCTTTAAGCACACTTACAAAATTTTACCAATTTATTTTAAATACTGCTAGAAATAAACCGGCAGATATCCCTGTGAGCTACCGTGAAAAAAATTGTCCGTTATTTGAAGCAACTACATTTTGTAAATAATATATATTTGAAAGCCAATAAATTTGTATGACATTATAATATTTGGAACTTTATTTTCTTTGCTTATCGTAGGTATGTAAATGCAATAATATATTTGCTTTCGCAATTCAAATGTCAGTTAATAAAATAGTTATTTCTATAATTAAGCAGTAAAATTACTATTTGCCGTATAATAAATAAACTTGACCGAGGCAGACGATATTCTGAGTACAGTAAACACATTTCACCGACGATGTGTACATAATATATTTTCAAAATGTTTACCGGGCTAGGCCGATAAAGTCGTCATGACAACACTTTAGCGGCGTATTTTAATTTATTAAGAACTAATCAAAATCAGGGTTGCCATCATTAGCTACTTATCGTCATTTTGGCGATTTCTGATTCGTTGGCAATAAATTATTTGAAATTGGCGACTGGCGATTATTTGTGGTTCCTTCAGGTGATGCGAATTATTGGCCATATTAACGTTTTAGCTCATTTTTTTCCATGTTATATTTGTGTTTATTAGGTTTCCTTATGATTTACTGACACTTTGTCAGAGCTTTACAGAGTATGTATCGGCACGTTCAACGAGCTTTCGATCTCCTCTTTAAAGCATGTCTTTCCCTGTTTTAATTCATGCGCGCACAAGCTCATGTTTACAATGCAATCTGGTGTAGTTTTACTTGGTGTAGTTTGGAAGTTTTGCGTAGCAAGATGCCCAAAGTTGCGAAACGGGGATATATAACCGAATGGGAAAGCGAAAAATGGGCGGCAAATTTGGCAAATTAATTTAAGGTTTAACATAACGATGCTAACATTATTAGATTAAATATTCGTTTGTTGAATTGTGTCAGTTGTATATTCAATTTATGATTGCGCAAAATTTAAAAGTGGCAATTTTCTTGGCGACATTAGTTCTGAAGTTGGCACTATTTGACGATTTTTATCAAAGATGGTGGCGGTATCTTTATATACAAAAGAAATAACTACGTTTTCTTTTATAAATTACAAAACATGAAATATAATTTCAATTCAATTTACTACCAGAATAATTAATACATGCAATAAGTCAGCAATTCTTCATTTCGGAGTCAGAGTTGTCCTCTTCAGGAAGCCACGAAACTTTATGGTAAAATTAAATTTAAAAAGATTTAATGAAAGAAATATGTAAAAAAAATTGAGAAATGTAAAACCAAGTTTAATTTTCCAAGCTTCCAATAAAATTATTACACAGTACTGGCAACCCTGTTCAAAATGATTACAATTCTTTATTTCGCTATATAAAAATAATACCTGGTTTAAACAATTTGTAGAACTTAAATAAATAAGATAGGTGCGTCAGTAGTATCGAGTCGGCCAGTGTATTGGAAAATCTAGGTTCGATTCCCATAGCCGACAAACAATTTTCGCCAAAATTAAATCTACCCCTGTGGCTTCCCCACCACTAATATCTTTAGGGGCCGTGATTTGAAGGCTGGTTACCTCACTTCACGCGAAGATATATATCACTTACCGAGATCTGCTATGGCAGAGTGCCACATCCAGTAATTGGTAAAAGACGTGATGATATATTTATTTATTTATTTAAATTAGATTTCTACTACCTACTTTGGTAAATGAATATTCAAATTATAATATAACTTTCTAGAACCTTTCTATATTAACATTGTTTTGACCAAAGTGACGATGCTTTCAAGATTCTTGATTTTTCATGTAGATAGGCGAACATCACGTTTTCGTTCACAATAGTTGTTACCCAACTTTCCACATTCCACTCATCATATTCTTTATCATATTGTAGTTGTGATTTCTTTCGGAGTAAATTTAATTGAATCTTCAACTTCACTCATTTTGTACAACTTTTACACACATTATCATTAGTATTTAGCGTTGTTTATAAGTAAATGAATTGTATTGTTGTTAGTTGTACTAAGAACAGTCAACTGTCAGACAATAACAACGTGATTTACTTCATTTTAGAATGTGACAGAAATTAATTACAACTTCTTATCTTAAATTTTGAATATTTGAAGGGTTCAATCTTATCAATTTTGTATGCATCACCTACAAAAAATAGACTTAGCACACACATTTCTTTTTACGGCATCGGATGCGCCTCATCCGTAAACATACTAATCCGTCCACTAAAATACTATTTTGCGTACTTAGTACTTAAATAACTATTTTCTACGATCGTACAAAAAGGTAATTTTGGACTTAATTTAAATGAATAAAAGTATATCGAATCTTTAACATCAATGCCAATTATTCCATATGACATGTAATTTCGACTTTCTTTTAATAATGTAAAGCAAGCTTAAAATTTAAGATTTATTGATGCAACTGGCCATTAGTGTGTTCGCTGCCTTATAATAAATGAAGCATCAGTTTATCTATAGCTGCCACCATAGAAATTAGTAAGAGCTAGTAGGTAAAGGTTTTTATTTGATTTTGGTCGAATAAAAAATAACAACGACTTATGATAAATTAAAGTTTTTATGACAGATAAATTCGGGTGACGCCTGGATTCGAACCAGGGACCCTCCGTATGGCATCAACCGAAATCTTGTCATAGTGTCTAACGCAGCATCGATCCCAAGACTACTATATGATAGGTATTGACAACGGGTTTCGTCTACAGCGACACGAATCCAGGCGTCACCCGAATTTTTCTGTCATAAATTTAACTTTAAATTTATCATCATCACTGTCCTTTCAATCATGTCATATGACAAAAAAATCACAACTTTCAGTATTTCGTCGGACATCTAACTAATCATATAGATGTGGCATTTGTTTTAATACCATTTTCGAATTATGAAATGAGCAATATGATACTACATTAATTTGTTCATTTGAAGTCCGTGTTGGAAATGGACGAAGTGAGGACCGCCAGTCGCCGTTTAAATACACTGTAAAGCCAAGCAGTTTCAGACGCATGAAAACTCGAGCCGCTTGTTTATAGTCCACTTAAGAGTTTAACTTCGCGTTTTAGAATGAGTTTATTTCGGTAATGCTGGCTTGTTTCGGGTTTGTTTGCGTGTATATCTTATATAAAATTTCATGTCACTCTGCAACTATATAACTTACGACAAAGTAGGATTTCTTGATTTTTAAATTAGCTTTAAAATTCCATGTTTTTACGAGCTACGGAACAAATACGATTATATTTTGTTTACTTCGAGTTACATTACAATTTTGTAATATTTTAAGCTGTTTTGTTCTTAAATTTGCATATTGATTTGAAATTTTAATGTCCTTGTTTAAACAAATACCGCAATCCTTGAATTTATGTATTACATACATATTTGCAAAATAATCTATTGAATCCGTTACATAAAAATATTATTTACCGCATATCGCATTTTTTCGTTATAATTTAACCATAAAATGCAATTTTCTTATGAAAATAGTTGTTTGTATAATAGGCAAAAAGTAGAAGATTTACTGGCCTGGCTAGCGTTGATGCCACGCAGCTGAGGCTGTGAATTTAGCCAAGGCAGTATACTCTTATCTGCATTTTCTGCTGTGTTGTATAGGTACATATTTTGTATGCCTGTTATTTAGAATTAATAGTAAATTTGTGATTGTTTCAATATTTCTCATGTTATGGTCATCAATATGGCCGACATATTGATATGCATTTGTTAAGCAATATAAAGTAATTAAATTTATAATATACTTATAATGGAGACAGGAGAATAAATATTAATCCCAACCAAGATTAAAGAAGCAGCATTTATTTTAATTATTTTGTATTCGATAAGACTTTTCAGTGTATTTTAGATTCGAAATACTTAATTTCCTACGATAGTACAGAACGTACTCACTTTCTGCACCCACTTCCGTATGTAAAGTGTTTATTTTCCATACCCAAGTGTCAACAGAATAATATTATTGTTTTTGGTTTTCATAAATACAAAAATTGACAGTGGGACAATGGAATCCACCTTTGGTACTAGTTATGAAAATTTAAAAAGTGCAAAATTTTAGATTGTTATAAGAAAAATAGTAAGTAATACACATGTTGACAGGCCATTGGAACGCATCTGTGAATGGAATACTCGCTTGCGCATGTGTTCTCTTTTACACACACGTTTTCCAAAGATATTTTTGTAGCACCAAAACGAAAGTTCCTAAGCGACGGCAATAACTGCAACCATTTGTTTTCGACAAAAGACTTTCAACATTGTTATACCAACTATTTTTTAAACCTTGAACATATAAAAGCTAAAAAATAAGAACAAGAATTAATTAATTTTTTTGCTGCACTGCTATGGCAACAATAAATATTCAATTATTATTTCTCTACTATAAAGAGGCATTGATAACCATTTTTTGTATTAACTAATTATAATTATTTGCAAAATATCGTTTATTTCACATTTCTATTTACAAAGTTAAAATCCATAGGTTAGTTATATCTAGTAACCTAAGGAGTTTTTTTGGGAAATAATATTTCTTTAAAAAATAATGTATAAATGTAGTACTTTTGTTCAATTTTATCGGAGTCGAGATTCCTATACACGAAGCATTATATCATTATACCATTTTACTAATTTCTAATAGGCCTATTCTGCAAAAAAATACTATGTTAGCAACATTACTAATAAGTCAATTTGATAGCAACCATTCTTGATCGAATATTATAGCAATTTTAGGAACTTTTTCATGCAGAATTGGGCTTAAGTGTGGTATGTTTCAACAGATCTCAGTAAATAATGTGATATTTTTCAGCAAGAGCCGTAAAATCACGACACCCAAAGATTCATGATAACAATAACTTGTGTAGTAATGAGTTTTTTATACTTAGTTTAATTATAATAATTAAATTAGTTAGATAGTCTTTGGAAAAACTGAATTACGAAAGATTAACAGAAATAATAGATAGCAGAAAAATAAATAAAATTAAAAATAATACCATTTGAAAAATATACGTATATATGGCAGATACACGCTTATTGGTGAAATATTAATATCGTATCACATAAAAATAAATTTAATATTTTGTTTTATGTATGTATGTGGTGTCACAAATATTTTAAATTTATTGCGATTTTGGAATAATTTATACATTTATTGATCTCTAGATAGAAAATGAGAAATTCTACGGAAAATTTAATATCCAGAAATAAATTTTACTGTCGAAAGACCATAAATATTTTCCGTAAGTTTTACGCTTTAAATTGATCCTCATTTTTACGATTATTTGGTTTTGAATTTATTCCGGTAAATTAACCAGATTTAAATTTCAAATTACTTGTTTTCAATTTAAAATATTTCCGGGAATGAGAAACACAAAATGGCATTTTTAACTAAATTATTCTAGTGACATAATTATATTGAAAACGGTAAGTCATTAAGGAGGTGTTTTAATTTCCGAATAATTTAAAATATTAAATATAATTTATAACTTACGTACCATTACGCTTTGAAACTTGCAAATTGAATAATTTAAAATTCTTTAAGCAATTCTAGATTGTTTGTCTGAAGAAGTTAAAATAATTAATCGTTCATTTTCTTAAAGACTTCGTTAGTTTCTCAAGAAAGCTCCCTAAAATTTTATACAAGTTTTAAGGTTAACATAATTATATTCAGTTATATCTGATGACAGCTCTTTTAAGTAGATTTCTCTATTAACCGGACAAAATTTCTGTATTATGGTTGTAGTTTTATTGGAGATTTGATTCCATTATATTAACGGAATAACGGATTGCAACTATAAAGTGAATTTAGAAAATGGATAGGTCATTTTTCAGATATTGATTCCAATATAAAATGATATGAATATGTAACATGTATAAATGAGCGTTTAAAACTCGTTTCAACATTAAACGATAAATATACGAATCAGATATCACTCTGCTATAATTACAAGTTTATAGTTGAACACACATTTAGTTAGTAATTGCAGGGACAGTTAATTTTTGATTGGAAAAGTAATTAGTAATTTGTTAACACGACTAAAAACGTTTCAACAGATAATGACGTAATTTATGGGTTTTTAATTTTCGTCATAATACTGTTTGTATAAATTGTGACCGATTAGAATATATTGGAATAGTTAATAAAGTTGTACATGTGAAAAGAAAGAAAATTTGTAAAATAAATTGTAGACCACAGGATCAAATAATGGGTCAACATAAAATGGTGCGCCAAAGTATAATAATTTGAACGTATTCACCATCATCAGCAACAAAAAATTAAAAAAAATTAAATAGCAATTGAATAATAACTTTGAGCACGTAAAAAAAAACAGAATATAAAATCGATTTTAAAAGTCAATACATTGATAGGTACTGAATGTCATAAACACAAAAAATCTTATTTTAGATATTTTGTAAATTAACAAATAAAATAATTTTAACTTAATAGTATATTATACATCTAGGGAAAGAAAAGCATATAATATTTCTTGAGGTCCCTCTGACTATAGGTACAAAACACTGAAGAAATATTATGTTGTCTCCCTGGGTGTATATATAACTTTTTTTACGACATAAGTAAGATTAGAAACGAAAAAAGTAATTTTAAAATACAAATTATTCATAATTTTTGGACATTTATAAATTTTTACCGCTTTCAGGATATTAAACATATGTTTATATGCAGAAAATTAGGCTTGTAAGTAAGTAATAACTGTATTCCATACGGTAATATTACCATACTGTCTTGTGAAAACAGTCAAGAAAATGAAAATAAAACATAATGATAATATAACACTATTAATACAAACGGAACTCATAACAACAATAATACAAAGATTACTTCACCTGCTTATCATAATATATATTAAATTGTACAGTCTTTTCAACTAAAGATGACCACGTTATGACGTTTAAATAAAAAAAATATTTATAACCATGGCATTAAATAAAAACATTCAGACTTACTTGATCACCTTCTAAAATGATGACAATGACGTTATTCATAAAAGAATTTCAAAAAATAATATTTATTAATGACGTTAACATGTTTATATTCTGAAACCGGTAAACTATTGAACAAACCACGGATTTTATGAAATGTCTAGGTGTGTAAACATCCTCGCTCTACGAGCTTGGATTTCAAACTGACATCTGCGGCAGTAATGATACTGATACCATTCCTAGGTATGTTAATAGCTATAAAATTATTAGTAGTTTTTAACAAACAAAAAATTCCTTGGCAACACCAAAAGTTTATGTTTATGTCAAATTACGTTATATTTCTAAATTGAAATACTAAGAAATTGTTGATGCAACTTCTGCAACTGTGTCATCATACCAAGTGACCAATGATATTAGTATTATTTTTAAGATGTAAACAGGTGTCAATAGAAATGCGAGCGAATTTTTACAATTTTTGTACAATTAGGGTACAATATTAGTTTATTTGTACTGCCTAATATTGTTTTTATCTTTGACCTAATTTGTTCTTTGATATGTGTTACCATTCATTTGCTGTTTAGTTTTTTTGTAAAAAAAATGTTGACCAGATCGTTCAAAATATTATATTTTGTCACACACATCTATTCTTGTCTTGCCTCTTTATTTGATCCTGTGATCTTCAACTAATTATCATTTCAAGGACTTAATATTATTCTATCTAAAAATATAAAAATGTTTTTACTTATGCGATACAAAAAGTATGTAAGTGTTCGTGCAATTTCGTGGTTACTTAAATTACAATCTAATATCTAACAAAACATAATCTACATAAAAAAAATCCCACTTTCTATGTAAACCTTTCACCGAAATCACAAAAGCACAACCTCAAATCCAGCACAATGCCATCAATTCCCAATCAAACAGACCAAGATCACCAGAATCGCAAGATCATCAGCACTTACAGAATCCCTGTGCAATTCTCAGACCTTCTACACTCACGCACTGAAAGAGATCTTATAAAAGAGAAAGGTTTCCAGGAACGCGAAGCGTCTCAACGGCAGAACGCAGGGATTCGCGGATAAAGCCCAGGCTCGCCTGAACGGGAACGTATTGTCTCGAGTTGTCTCAACGAGGACGACGACGGAGCAGAGGAGGTTTCCCGCTTCCAAACCGATATTAGAACTGAGACTGTATTGATGGAAGGTTTATTCTTTTTTGGTTAAATATGTATTGTTGCTGGATTGCAGAGGATATACGATATACGAGTATGACACAGAAGTTCCTAAACTTGAGAAGAATAGACATTCTAAAAAATAATAGTAAAAGTAAATACAACGATTAATTACACTTTGGTTGGTAGTAACAGCTCGATTATAATTTGACAGTGGCTAAAACCGAGAAACAGAAATTTTGATTTTGTAAATAGTTCGTCTTAATTGCGAAAAAAATATAAATCATTTATCATAAGATGTCAACAATCAAGTGTACAAAATAAAATTATCTACAAACAGAATTGATTCTAATGTGGTAAAAATTTGTAAAAATTAAATTTGGGATGAATTTTGTATATGAATAGTCATAGGTTTAATGTCGATATATTCGTATTAGTATCATTATGAATAGTGTAGTAACATCAAAATTTCCGTTGGTTAGCTTTGGCTAAAAACCAATTTAGAACCGAGTTCTTACTACTAACTATTATGAATAAATGGGAATGTATTAGATGTAGAGAACTTGTTTGGGCAAAGTAGTCCAATTGTAGCACGAAATCTGAACATTAACAATTACTTAGAAATTACAGATCATATGATGCCGCCCCCTTCTTTAAATAACGAACTTTGCGAATTGCTTCAGCGATTAAATAAAAGATTAATATCGATATTTACGATATTTTACTGTTTAAACGTTGCTGAACGTTAAATTTTTCAAGTAGATCAACTATAGTTTATTATTTAATTAGTGTGCAATAATAGATATAACTTCTTATGAGTATGCAACACCAATCGTTGCAAGTATAGTAATTTATTCGAAAGAGTAATATTTAGCTTCTACACTTTTCCTACGACTATTCAACAGAAAGTTACAGTTTTAGATTTAGATAAGTTTGTCGTAAATAATAATAATTAGAAATTATAAGTATAATGTGAATGTCAAACTTTAGTTGTGTTTTTATGAATAAGAAAGTATTACTCACGGCCGTCGCTGCGTTGTAATAGCAAGCTCGATATGATTGATCACAATCTACACGTAATACTTTATTACCTATTACCTAGGATCGTGAGAAATAACCGGTATTATCTATCAAGAAACGCTATAATGACTCTGTTACTTAATAGTAGTATAAAAATAAATTATTTGCTATTAAAATTTAAATAAATAAATATATTTTCACGCCACCTATTCCATTTACTATTTTGCACCCCAATTACTGTACAGGAGGCGTACAGTTCAGCTTCTAGTCAAATTCTAGCCACTCACAAGTAACACTACCCAATTGTCACTCACCGATTTAAATGAAATTTGGCACACTAATAGAACTCTAAAAATATTGAACCCCTATTTGTTTTCTTACGGAAGTTGCTTTTTAGGGGTAAAAATCACCCCTGAAAAGTGGTGAAAGCAAGAATCGCTATAAATGAAATAAAATAATACCAAAATATTACGCGTTCATCATTGGTTACCCAGGAGTTTTTGAGATCGGCAAAATCTATTTTCGGGGTCATTTTTAACATATGCACTTTTTTATGAGGTTAAAAAGAGGGTGGGGGACGAAATAACGATATTGAACTGAAATAGAGTTTTAGGTTCAAACTAGTTACTCGGGGGTTTTTGGGTTCTGCATCTATTTTCGAGGTTACCCCTAGGTAACCAATGTTAAACGCGTAATATTTTGATATTTAATTTCATTTATGGCGATTCTTGCTTTTACCACCTTTCAGGAGTGGTTTGTACCCCTAAAAAGCAACTTCCGGAAGAAAAAAAATAGGGGTTCAATATTTTTTAGTTCTATTAGTGTGCCAAGTTTTATTCAAATCGGTGAGTGACTGCTGGGTGAGTGTTACTTGTTATTCATGGTCGTATTTTTTTGATAATATAAGTTAAAGTCAACCAGATTTGTATACACGAACTTTTTTTTACTGAACTAAGACAACATGTCATTACTGATTGATTCATTTAATATAGAATGTAATTAGTTAAAGCATTTTTCATAAAATAATAAGGAAAATTCTGCCGCAAGATAAAATTGATTTCACAAGTTAAACACGTTTATTTTTAACACGTATACACCGATTTTCAATAACATTCAGGATAAGTTAATCTGATTCTAGTTTAGTTTTAAAAAGTTAATTCAATTTACTTTCCGAAGACTTGGTAACAAAATTATATTAGATATAATTTACTTTTTTGAGAATATTTTACGAATCCAAAGTTCAGAAATTAATAAAACTCATTTGACAATTGAGACACTTACATGTAAGTAATTATACTAGAATCATACAGTAGTAACCTTGAGTTTGGGAATTTATCCACTCTGTTATTTAAAGAACAAAACTACTTTGAGTCTTATTTCAAGCTGATTGCATCTGCAACAAGAATTCTCTTGTACTATTATCATCCAAGCTTACAGATCTTGCACCCGACCTTATCGCCTCCCACCAAAACACACCCCTACTCTTCGTTGCAACCAGCGTACTTCCGCGGCGTCTACGACGGTAGCGACGGCGACGTCATTTGTGAAGGGAAATTATGAAGCGCGAAGGCGGCTGGGTGTTTAGGGTGTTTTATTAGCCGATAAAGTGTTTAGGAAGCGCCGCTTGAAATTAAACCTCCCCTGGCTGCTTACCGGGTTTCTTTGAGGTGTTAACTGCGCGTGAGTTACGTTTGTCATGGAGGGTTTTTTTAGGAAAGGAATGTAAATTGTTTTTGTTTAGAAGGATTGTTGGAATTTTTTGAATGTGTTGTTTAAATTATACTAGGAGCTAGTTTAGGTTTAAATTTATTTAAATAGAAATATACATCCAGGGATTTTAGAATAAGTTTGTATTTTCTCATTAAAACAGATGTTATTTTAAATGTTGTCAATTTATTTATTTCGACGTATCGTGTATTTCCGTCAGGAAAGAAAGTAATAAATAACTAAGTAAGAAATAAACAAGTAAATATAATTACTTGATCAACGGAAGCCAAGTAATATTGAACTCACAGTCATCACAGTTGCTTATGAAGTTCTTGTTTTTATAAATGATAATATGTTGTTATTTTCTAATTAAAGTTGGTTTTTGGTTAAATTAAATTTTTGTGCATATTTAAAATACATAAAAAAATGTAATAAACCTTTTATAATTTACAACATTACGAAGCAGGTCAAGACAACTTAAATGATTTCACGGACCACTTTGATATCGCAAATCATTTCCGCGGGCACACATTCTTAAAATATATACAGGGTGTTTCTATACCGCTGCACGAAACTTCAATGACATATAATCTAGTTCTCATTTCCCATATTTTATATTCTTTATTATTTTGAGAACATTAATTTAAATATTGAAACTATATTGTCCGGAATTCTGTCCTATTCTGCAACAAAAGATTTGCTGCACAATACCTTTTGAAAAGTGTTACGCAACAGAACAACAGAAATAAAATAAAATAAATATATCATCACGCCTTTTACCCATTACTGGGTGTGGCACTCTGCTGTAGCAGATTTCGGTAAGTGATATATTTCTTCGCGTGAAGTGCGGTTACCAGCCGTCAAATCACAGCCCTCAAAGATATTAGTGGAGGGAGTGCCACAGGGGTAGATTTAAATTGGTGAAAATTGTTTGTCGGCTGTGGGGATCGAATCAGGGTTCTCAAGATCCACAGGCCGACTCGATACCACTGAGCCACTTACCCCATAAATAAATAAGAGAAATAAATGTTGTAGAATTAAGAGAATAAATGAAGTAACTTTTAAAAATTAATTAATAGAGCGTTAGTGTATGTATGCCACAGGTAATGACGTAAATACCAAAAATAAAAAATTAATAACCGAGATAGCAATGCATTTTACTTGCATTTTATATATAGAAATTTATTTCGATGATTGCAAACATTTCTTCCAAATTGAATCTGATAATTTGGACAATTTACTCTTTTTAAAATAATATTAGTTTTTAAAATCCGTTTTTATAAAATATTTGGCAATGTATGATAGTTTTTCGTCCCTGTTCTTCTTAAGAAATTGCTATACAATACTATTTTAAAGTGAAGTCAAACATTCTTATTATTTGAGAGAAAAATGTTTCAATTAGAACTGTCAAAAAAGAAGTTATTTTTACATCACTTGATTACAACACGTCAACAGTACCAAATTCATTTTTTATTTTTCAATTTAGGTAAATAAATGTATTATTATTGTAATATCCTTTTTTAACAGTTGTAGATAAAATTCTGTATATATTAAGTTGCCGAAATTCTTATTTTTCGTGACAGTTTTTTGTCTCGATCTGTTTTTTTTTTGACAAAAAGTAACATTCTCACGCACAATAAAAAACCACTCATTTCGCACACTTAATACAAAAAATAACTATTTTTATTTTCTCTTAAATAATTTAACAATTTGCACTATGTATAAAAATATTATAAATGTCTCGTAATTATTTTCAGTAGAATAATTATCACTGCAATTAGCGGTAACTAGGGGTGTTGTAGAAATTCATTATTTGTGTAGCTATTGATTAGTAAGGCAATAAAACGACTGACTCTACGGACAATGTATATAACAAGATAAAAAACAAAGAAATGGATCTCGCGTGTAAATAAAATACAGAATTCCTGACTGGAATTTCTTAATAAGGCGCCGGGAGAAACGAAAGAACTAACGAAATTTATGGTAGGCAGAATTACAACAAGAATTGGAAGTGCTAAATTAAACTTTTAGCGCAATAATGGACACCATTTCACATAAATGATTATCAATAAGATATATGGGTATGTTTCTCCACACAATACCTCTATAAATAAAAGATAGATTTGGAAAGAATTCCAATTTTATGGAAAGATTCGCTCCAATACATTTGTCTTGATTATTTAGCCAGTGCTTTTAAGATAATGATCAAAAGTTGAGGAATATTTTTTGCAAATTGCTAATAACTAATATCGTATATGCTGCGTCATTAATCAAAGGTGATTAGCTCTATGTTGTTGATGGATAGTGGATCTTATAGGTTGAACTATCAGCAATTTTATCTCTATTGTACTCGAACTATATCCGACATTGTATCATGACACAACTTAAAAACACAATGTATGCCCGTTTTTGCTCAAATATTAGATAATAAATTTTTATTCATTACAATTTTATTGGCGCAATGATGAATGATTGACCGGTTAAGGAAAAACAAATAAGACAAAAGCTAAACTGCTCACCACTTTTAATTTGATATATCATATATAAATCTGATGTATAAATTTTTAAGGACAATATCATTAAACTTGTAATATCTAGTATTTTAACGTAAACTACGAGAACAAATCGTTAAAGTATTACATTCGCACATATTAATTTAATGGTAAATTCTAAATTACAGGATTTATGAAATAAGTTATTCATATGGAAGTGGTGTGCCAGGTTGGGAATGTTTGGTGAAGATTAATAGCAGGATGAATCTAATGAATAAATGTTGAGTAAATGTTTTAAGGGTTCGTGGGGCACAAAAATAAATTACAAAAATAATAATTTTTGAATTAAGTGCACAAAGTGACTGATTTTTTTGTTGCTCGTAAGAATGTTACTTTTAGTCGAGACCACAGGTCGAGACAAAAAAGTTATTCGAACGCACCAAAATACAAAAATGTTGCCCACGAAATACAAACAACATTTTTTCTACAACTGTAAATAAAGAATAATACAAGAATTATTGATTTATTTAAGTAAATTGAAGGAGAACAATCAATAATATTATAAATTTGATATTATTGATGTGTGGAGCCTAATAAAAAATAATTTGGGAGCGTGTGCGAGATACTCTTTTTGCGAAACAATGCGCAAAAGACACATTTTGCGCTCTAGGGTGCAAAATAATCCACAAATTACGCGTTGTCATGGTAATGAAACTGATGAAAAAATCACGTACTTCTCGTATTCATATTAGTGAAAAATATGAATATTTTTTGACAGTCGTATTATATCAGAACGCATTCTTAATGACGCTCATTTCTAATAATTAAATTATCGTACTACATATGATGCACAGTCGTTATATCCTAAATCCTAATCTCGTATAATGCACGCTTCACAAATGCAGCTAGGCCTCTATATTTGTTCTTAGCAAAATTTGCATGATATAATACTGAATTTAACACTTTACCGGTAATATATACATTAAGTTTTTTTCTAAAATAACCCATCAGTTTTATTTGTTAAATAATGACTGCAGAGGAAAACAAGATACGAAACCATAAATAGGAAAAAGGAGAACGTAATTCTGTGACTGGTGAAATACAATTATGAGGAGAGTACAGAGCAGGGAAATATTCTTTTTTCAGTCATACATACTTAAAAATAAAGTCAAGAGGTTTAAAAAATAGTTACATGTTTAAAATAGATAGATTCTGAAACAAAATTGGCATTGATAGAACAAAAGACGTTAATGTTCATTTGAAAATTTGATAGGTATCAATAATAGCTTTGTAACATTGCAAAAATTATCTTTTATTGTTTAACCAATCTTAGTTATATTTTAAAACCTATCTGAAGATACATTTTTATAATCAAACTTGAAAATTTAGTTTTGAAGTTTCTGTGGGTAATTTTAATTTTAGGACTAAGAAAATAACATATACTTGGAAAAGGATTTCTATGTTTTTAGAAACAGTACCCATCCAATTTATAAAAGTAAAATTGAAATTTCTCTACAGCTATTTCATAATTTTATTTCTCTAACCATACTTAACAAGTCTACATACGTTTTTTTCTCTAACGTAATTTATTAATCAGTGGCTATTTAAAAAGAATATATTGACTCTTTATAGTTCATCCATTTTGGAACAAAATATAAAGACTCCTTTCATAAGACTGGCATTAAATGTTTTTTTCTTGACTTAAGTGTTATTCGAAATTAAATGGAGCTGTTAGTTCTACTATTACTGCAATTGAATATCAACTAATTGGAATATTTGTCGATAACAGCATTGAATAGTCAAAATGAAAATCCAAGTTTAAAACCCAAGTCCAACAAAAGGAAATTTTAGTTTGATTTTGCAGTTCCTGTTCCTGCTTTGTTAATAACACCAACAATTATATGTTCGTGCTACCGCCATCCCTCCATTATATTTGTTAATTAATGCTAGAATACATTTTATCCTGCTCTAATAATTAAACAGCTATAAATATTAATGAAAACAAATAAACCCGCCACAATTGCATGTAGGTTTGCTTGAAGTGTACCTCTGTTGACATTTTGATTTAATGATGTCATGTCAGTGTCATTCTTTCATTAATTAAAATCTCAATCATATATAACTGTCTCTATGGTCATTCACCCCATTGCTTAATAAATTTTGAAAATAAGACCATGTTGTTTTTTCCATTGTATTCACAATTCAGGAAATTAGAACAGTTTATAGTTGGTAAGTCCTTAATGTGGATGAATTGTACTTGTATTTAAACTTGTTCTAAAGTTATATTATTGATAAAACTGTAACCTGCAGAGAATTAATATACAACTTCTTATATACAGTTGAATGGTTATGAACTTCGCAGTGAAATTCAACTGAATATTTTAATAATTTCCTTGACTCTGTAGTATACTTAATGTTTCTTACGAGTATTAATATTATGATATTTTGAATATACTGTGTATGTAAAAACACAAAGGTAAAGGAATGAAATTCCAGACCTAAATATTTTTATACGTAATTCTTTTTTTCACCTGACGTTGTCGCACAATTTAAAATTAGCAGACATAATAACCAAACACAAAGCGTATTCATGCATAATGTGCCGTAATTGTCTACAAAATATATAAAAACATTTTTAAATTTCAAAAATAAATAAATAAATATATCATCACGCCTTTTACCCATCACTGGATGTGGCACTCTACCTAAGCAGATCTCGGTAAGTGATATATTTTTTCGCGTGAAGTGCGGTTACCAGCTGTCAAATCACGGTCCCCAAAGATATTAGTGGAGGGGGAGCCACAGGGGTAGATTTTAAATTGGTGAAAATTGTTTATCGGCTGTGGGGATCGAACCAGGATTCTCAAGAACCACAGGCCGACTCGGTATCACTGACCCACCTACCCCATAAAATTACAACAAAATGAAAACTTATAATCTAATTTTAAAGTATTTAATAGGTAATATTACTTTAGTTATAACTTAGGTAATTCATAAATATGTAGATAATGGAACGAGTACGGTCCTGTTCTCTCTGGAACCATCGATGTATGACGGAGAGACAGCGTGCGCGTTTGAGCGGTTGAAATACTTCTGAAATATTCTAGAGAGTAGTGGAAATACCATGATTCAGTATATAAGGGAGAATTTGAGCTGGAAAAATCAGTCTGTATTGAAATGTGAACAGTGAAAGTATTTGCCTTCGTAGTTGTACTTCATTATTTTGGTTTTGAATAAATATTTTGATAGTGTTATCATTGTTTATGTTTTATTTAAGAATAAACTTCACCGAACCCGAAATTGTAATAAACGTTACAATACGTAACAGAAAACCCCAGCACGAAACCTTTAAGGTTGATTTATCGAGATAGTTCAAAATCATATTATTTGTTTCAAATAAAAATTATGCTAATTAAATTTATACATGATCTTTTTATAAATAAATAAATAAAAATAAATATATCATCACGCCTTTTATCTATTACTGGGTGTGGCACTCTGCCTAAGCAGATCTCGGTAAGTAATATATTTTTTCACGGTTACCAGTCGTCAAATCACGGCCACCAAAGATTTTAATGGAGAGGGAGTCACAGGGGTAGATTTAAATTGGTGAAAATTGTTTGTCGGTTGTGGGGATCGAATCAGGGTTCTCAAGATTCACAGGCCGATTCGATACCACTGAGCTACCTACCCCATTCTATTTTTACAACAGCATATAAGTTCTACATATATGTATTATAGGTGAAACGTATATTTACTGGTTTAAAAAATAATAGAACGGTAACAAACGAAGTTTTTGTCATTGCGAGTGTAAATTTTTTGAGTATATGATCGCCAAATATTACTATCGTGACATTAATTTTATATCATCCACATTAATATTTCATAAGTTGGTTTATCCTTCTCTTTTGGAACCTTTCGTTCAACAAATTCGAATCACACTTAGTAAACTATCATTCTCAATTTTACCTAAATACAGTTTCACTAGTCTTTCATTTGACACACGTTATGTCATCATGAATTATGGAAAAAGGCATCAAAACTATGTTACTTTAATGACATAAATATATTTTTATAATATTGTTGAACATAAATTAAACCAAGGCATTTGAACTACACGTCATTGTTTACTACAATTACTACAAATCATGTTTAAACTGTTTCAAATTATATTAGTGCTTTTATCGTCTACTATTATATCTCCTCAACAAATATTCCCTTTGTGTCGTTTAACGTCCAAAGTGTTCAGTGAATCAATAACCAATTCCTCGGTCAACCGCATCTTCATTTAATCATTTCCATGCATAAATCTTCTCCGTCTGGCTGGAAAGCCCGCTCTTCCGATCTTCTTTTGTGTATTTGGCTGTAAGAATTTAACAAACACTTTTGATTTCGTGTGACCTCAAAAATGCGGACCATTGCTCCACTTAGCACAAGCAAAGAAACAGCGAAGATACGGGCTGTGTTTCATGTTCAATGTTCTTGTATCATAGCGCGTGCGCTCAACGAGAACTGAAATATTTCATTCCCTAGACAGTAACTTAATCTGTCTTTACTCGAAATCGTATTTCTTTGTGATCATGTCCGTTTTGTGTAATTCGTAATTCGAATCTGCCTAGCGAATTCAAGAAGTTGAGCTACCAATCTTTGCATAAGCGCGAGTTTTAAAGTTGCTATCGGAAAAGAATGATTTACCTATAAATGTCAAACATACGAAGATTATTTTTACATATCATTAAACTATCATTAGATAAAGTTTTCAAAGGTCTAAAATTTGTTCAATTCCTATCGATAATCCAGAAATTTAGTGATTCTGCGAGACACGACAAATGTTTCAGACCTTTCACCTATCAGGTTAAAATTTTATGAATTAATTTTTAAAGAAGTCCCAAAAATACTACTGATTTTTACAATTTTACAATTTTTCCTTTTGATATTCATACTTCTTCAGACACAACACAATCTTCCTCTCACTCAGATTTATGTATTCATGTAACGAAACATCAATCATATTTGTCTAAATACAGGGTGTTTCTATAGCTCTTCACGAAACTTTAATGACATATATAATTTGATTTACTAATTATAAAACAAAAAGAATTTTTTTTTTGGATTTCGCAAAAATTAGGGTATTTAATTCCTAGCGAACATTTTTAGTGATATATGTCACAAATGGATTACGCAATTTAAAAATGTTTCATAGAGTAGGCAGTAATAGTATCGAGCCTGACTGTGAATTTAAAAACTCAGGTTCGATTTCCACAAACAACAACCAATTTTCGCTATATTGGAATGACCCCTATTGCTCTCCTCCTCTAACAACGTTGGGAGCCGAAATTTGATCGCTGGTTAGAAAGAAATGTACCATTTACCGAGATCTACTACGGTAGAACGCAATACACACTAATGGGTAAAAGATGTAATAATATATTTAATTTTTTTAAGATGTATATTTATTAATTAATATTAATAGGCACTATACTTATTATCGCTATATACGATTTCAATTTAGTTTCATTACTGGATGAATCAATAATAAAGAAAATGTTTTACTATTGTTATTCAAAATTTGAAGGTCTCGCCATCTCCGTATTTGAAAAAGTCCACGCATAGTTTGGAATTTATTGAAAAACAAAATTAACTGCGGGTTCCGAAAGTTGGTGAAGCAGTACGTGCAAGAAATTCCTTTCTTCTGTTCGGTGTTCGATTCTTCAGCACCGATATATTTTTTCCGGTGCGAGTTCCGTATCCTTTTAACGAAGCAAGCGACTCCAAGCTCTGAGCACACAAAAGCTCCAACCCTGCGTTGATAAATTTATAAGTTATTTCTCAATTTTATTGCCGCGTACCTGAGACCGTCACAATAACCACAACGAGGCGTTAGTGGTTCAGAACCGGGCACTCGGCGGTTTTCGGTCATTTTCGACCGTTTCCGCCGCCAAGATGTCGACGACGAGAACGCCCGCCCTACAGACACTAATTTGTTAGGTGAAAAATTTACTGCCAAAATGTGCTTTCCGAGAAATCGCAAATGAAAATTTACTCGCTCTAATGAAATTTTCTCGCGTTTATTTAATACGCCTTGGAATTGAGATTTGGAATAATCTTAATAGTGATTACTTACTGCTTTCGTACTTATATACGTCTTTCTTGTACTGGAAACTTCCTCAATATATTGTTCGTTAATCTAATCAAATCTTTTCAAATTTTCCTTTCTCGAATTTAGGGGATTTCATTCCATTTCGATTTTACAAATGTAGAAGTATAATCTGTGGATTTTAAGAATTTTTAACAAATGCATTTGTAAACCTGAAGATAATTTAATGCTTTTAAATCTATTTCCAAGTTTACTTCACATATAAGTACGCTAAAAGCACGATATGTTTGATATCGAAGGACTGAAGTTAGATGTTTAAATTGACTTGCAAACAAATTTTTGCAACTTGACTAGTTCTAAAGTAAAATGAGTACGTCTACCTTTTCTATATTTCTTTTTCTCTTAATTTTTCTGCGTATATATATATACTCGTAGCTCAACTATATCTCATACTCGTAATCTTTCAACACGCAACAATCATTCAGTTTCATTCATACATTCGCTCCTATACACCTGTTTCATTAATCCTTCATTTGACGTACGTTCCACATGCTCAAATCAACTCAACTTATTATCGTACACTTCTCTAACAAATCTAAAGAGATAAGAAAAGAAGCGAGCATTTCTGTACTTGATTTTGAAAATAACTACTTCATAATTGCAGTTAGATAACTCTAATGTAAGAACTGAAAACGAATTAAAAAAATGGAAAAATAAGATAATATTTATAAGTATTGATAGTTACATTTTCTCAAACATAAATTAATAAATAAACAATAAAATGGGATAGGTGGCTCAATGGTATTAAGTCATCTGTATATTTTAGAACCAGGGTTTAATTCCTACAACCGGCAATTTTCACCACAAATAAATCTACCCTTGTACCTCATCCTCCACTAACATCTTTGGGGGTCGTGATTTGACGGCTGATAACCGCAATTCACGCTATTAAATATATCACTTTATATTATCTTATCTGATTGATTGTGCGGTTAGTATTAATCACCAAATTTCCTTACATTACTTCTTTCTCCAACAGCGTTACCTCTACGTTACGTCAATATAAGTCCAGCTTGAATTCTATGCTAATTTATATAAATAATCATTTTCTCAAATTACAATGTCTGTGAACTAGCTATACCTACATTTCATTTTTATAAAATAATCTGTTAAAATATCATGCAAATGTAAGATGGTAGTAAAATCCTACAAATAATAAAGAAAAATGAAAACAAACAAAACAAGTAATACTACAAAAATCCTTCAAGTACAAAGTAGATACAAACAAATGAAACAACTCTTGAAGAGAGAATATTCACTTTATATTCTGAGTTTCACCATCACCATCTTTCACATTCGCAGACTCGGTGAAAAAAGCATAACTGAAAAAGAGCAGAAGCAGAGAGATTTAGCTGCAATGTAATTAATTTCTGGTAACGATCATGTCTTTGTGCCGTGATGGTCGTTTTTTGTTCGCTTCGGTTTTGACCACTAACAAAATGCCGCCCTAGTTCTATCACTAAGCCAATAAGATCATTAAAGGGGTGAAATTTTGTCTTGCAGATATGAGGTATTTTCTAAAGGTCTTAAAAATACATTTTTCACTATCAACATCTTTAACTTAATTTAGAAAAACTGGTTCACATAAATATTTAGTTTTCGTATTTTTATATTTGGAGCAATAATAAAACAATAATTTGTTTGTTGCGTGTGACATTATTTGACATATTGGACCAGTATTGGAAGCTTACTCTAATTTATTTATTTATTTATTCGAGCATTTAATTTAATAATAAAATTAATTATAGCAACTATTATTTTCTATTTTCTACTTAATCTAGACAGATAAATACCTATTATTAAGTTATCTAATTTATTTCTCATGGCACTCTGATAATTGCTTTAAAGCGTGTATTTTCTTTTGCTGCTAATTCGGATATAAGAAACAATTGAGCAATAAACTTATACTATATGAATGCAGTTTTTCATTATGAACATTTTTCTTGAGTATATTTTTGTTCTAAAATTAATAGGTAAAGAGGTATCGCTAAATCAAATTTTTAACATTGAATTTCCTATGTTCGGAAAAAAGGAGACACCCGGTATAAATAAATAAATAGATACAAAATTTCTTTATTACGAATATTTTATTTTAAAAGACCTATTTATTTTAAAAATTAACTTATAAACTGGGTTAATATTCCTAGACCATACTTTTACTTCCTATATACAGGCTATTTCAAAAATATATCGATAAACTTTCTAGAGTTGTAGAGGACATTAAACAATCACTTCTCGTTCACAAACTGAAAATGAGTCGTTTTAACGGTACAGCAAGAAAAATAACTTTTATTTTGAGATCAAGTTGGAATCAAAAACCTATTAACAGAAAGCAATTCAATTGTTGCAAATTGTCAAACAATTAGTAGTGTTTATTGTTAACTGGTTAATTCAACACTACAAAATTAATTTTGTTGACCGTTAATTCACAATTTATATTCAGTCATGGCCGCTGAGCGTAGGAGTCTTCCGCAGGATCCATGAATCTATGAACCGACGATGCAATCTTTAAATTCAAGCGAAGGGTGGCTATTTTAAACTGTAAATTCAAATAATTTACTTACCAATCGAATAAAATATATCAAAATATTTTTCTATTGAATTTTTTTTCCTGCTGTATTACTAAAATGGCTCATTTGTGGACATGAGTTTATGAACAAAAAGTGGTTGTTTTATTGTTTTCTACAACTGCCGAAAGTGTACCGGTATGATTTCAAAACATCTTGAATAAATGTGATAATTTTTCCTAATCTCGAGATTTTGATACATTTTCAAGTTTTAGATCTAACTGCATAAAAAACAGAAGAAGTAAGTTTGTCGATCTATCTGCAAGCAAATTTACTTAAAAACGCGGTGAAGTTTTAGACTATAAGTTCGTTAATGGGCTTAATATACAAATTCTTTCGTTTTAAAAATGTCAGTATGACATTTAAAATTTGTTTTTTATTGTCAATTTTAATTACTTGATACAAGTTGCCATGGATATATTATTCTATCATAACTTGATAGCTTCAAACAAAATATAACATCTAAATTAAGTTTACTTGTTGTAGTAGTGTAGTTACGATTTTCTTACCGAATCTGCCCTCGAGCATTAATTGATATCTGGGAAATTGTATATCGTGCATTCCAACAACGTAAACAGCACTTTTGTTCTACTCATACAGATAATTACGTTATAGAAATACATTTTAAAAATCCGAAAAGAATCAATGCTCCAAGGAGATTATAGGTAAAACTCATACTTTACCGCCAAAAATTAGATTTAAGCGTTCATCAATTGTTCTTTTAAAACTATTCAATATAGGTATACCGAGTTTGGTATCAAATTAAAATATTCGAGCAGATAAATCCGTTAAAGATCTAAAAATGAAATTTAGACTGATTAAAAAAATTAAAGTTCATATAGCGGAAAATTATCTAAACTTACGGTCGGGGAACTACTTTGGGTTTTAATTTTTTTTAATAATAGTTATGTATTTTCACTTGAACTAAATTGCCGATATAATAAACTTAAATTTATCTCTACGTTTTTAAACTTGATTTTATCTAACCATGAAAATGTCATCTTTAATAATTAAAAGTCGGTTTTATTCCTCATGGTGGACAAGCTAATATCATGTCGCGTAATTATATCAACCTACGCGTGAATGTAAAATACAAGCGCAGGGCTGACGCTGGTAGCATATCTTGGACGCTGTGTTAGCAGTTAAATTGCCGAGGACTAATGAATATGCATACGAAGCCCGAGCGATCAACGACGGACGATGTCTCTCTGGCAGGGTAGTCATGCACAGTTTCGGACACTGTGGTTTGCAACGTGGGTAACAGTGCTTTACTATCTGTTATCAGATACTGAGATTGAAAGATTCAAAATATATTATTTATTATCTTATTGGTGATAATAAAATAGATGCCAGCATTCCATGCATCCAATATTCAAACCTTTCTATTTCAATATTTTTTATTTATTTCTAGTGCAAGATTATACCATACTATGATTTGTATTTATATTAATAATTAAGGTACTGAATTATGTTTTATATATTTGTGTCTGCAAAATTAGCCCTAAATTATTAAAAAACTTAAATAAAATTAGAATTATTTACATGTTTTAATCTGTTCCATAACCAATACTAAATGTTTGTCTACTATTTTACTTATTTGCAATAGATTAATAAATGTCACTTGTCATTTGAGAAACTTGTAAAAACTAATTTCTGGTCTATTTTTATCCCACGAACTACAGTCCGGATCACAATAATGCATATTACTCTGTTACTTATCACGAAGAATATATAAAAAGTCACTACGTATTTTATATACAAAGAAAAAACTTACAACGCAATGACGATCCATGTAAATAATATCTGATGAAAGGGTTCAAAATTTATCCGCCAGGCGGCGAGCACTAGTTTGGCATCGCCAATACTGCAATATGAGCAAGTCTTGTCTCTCTGTTTTGGAATCGGCTCAAACGATTTTTATGAAACTTGATATTCTAATGTTTTTACCTCAGAAAACAATATCGCTAATTTTTTTCTTCTGGAAAATTAATTTCAGTTTGAAACTTAAGAAGAAAGAATTGATTTTTTTACGAAATGTGAGTAGGTACTATGTAATTTGTGCCATGAAATAAATTGAGAGCAAAATCTTTTATTTATTTCCTTGTGTCCTGTTTTTTTTTTTATATTCCACTAAATACTACGCAGGCAGTCGTAGTTCAGTGGATACAATTCGCGTCTGTCAAACAAAAGTTCTCGGTTCAAATCAGAACTATTTTAACTAATAAAATAAGACGATTAAATTTGTGTATTTTATGTTTCACTATAAGCTGTAAATCACCTGCTCGAATTGTAACAGAGTTGAACTTGCTATTGAATATTTAAATGAGTATTTATAAGTTCGATTTAGTTTAATTATTTTCTTATATCAAAACGAACAATATTTATTTAGCCTAGAAATTCTTATTCGGTGGTCTACGAATCTTTAATGGAGTGATTTTAGAGAGTCCATGAAATTATATTGATTCTAATCAACTTATTATCTCTACTTTTACTAACCACGAACGAAAATCTCATTTTCTGTACTTATAATTACACGCACTAAATTACAGTAATATTAACTGTATCTGTAGTCACTAATAGACATTATAGATATTTTCAAATAACATTAGAATTTTGCATATCTTGAAAAATCGCTAACGCTTAGCAGTGCTTTGAAATAATTGACAGTTATTAGATCCGCCGCTAGATCTCACTAAACAACAATAATCCTCACTAAAGCTGGTCAAATTACAACGTGGATATTGCCTTTGATGAATATTTAATGTAGTAATAGTCAAATTATTAGGAAAGAAATAAATGAATCATTTAACTTCTAATGGTTTCTAATTCTCAAGATACCGAAATATAAATTCATTATATATTAAATTTTCCGTAGATTTTTTCCCTAACTATTTGACTTTTGCTATATTGTATATTTATTACAAATAGTCTTTAAATTTACTGATGTCTTTAAAAAATAAAATATTACTTAAATATCTTAACTATCATATGAACTACCACATTGCGGGATTAAGTTCCTGTTGTACAGAATAGCATAAATAAATAAATGGTGGTGAAAATTTATTGTTGGGTAATTGTATGTCAATATAACTGATTTCCTATATAATATTATTTTATGTATTTAAAAACCTTGTTCTGAGAAGGAGGCCGTGGCATTTTTCTCACTGGTAAAGGGCTCCTGCTCTAGTCTAATCATCTTAGAACTCTTAGAACATTCAGTAAACATGTATTCATTAGATTCAACCTGTAATTAATTTTCGTGAAAAATTCTTATATATATACTCGTAACGCTTTTGCTTCAGCCACATTTATAATTCCTTCCTTTATTCTCCCTCTCGGAATCTTTCAATTACGCAACAAAATTCAACATACATCCGTTACCTGTGGCATCAATTTTTCATTCAATATACATTCCATGTCATCAAAGCATCTCAACTCACACAGTCCTAGTAAAGTAATATTAATGTCTCAGCTATACACAAACTTTTATTTAATTTTCTAACTAGTAAGACAATTTCTGTACTCGTATAATAAAATTCCTGCTGTGTTAGTGAAATATTTCCTGACTTGTAAAATTTATTCTTAATTAACCATTGTTTGCAAGGTATAACTGAAACAAGTACGAATACTTCATAACAGTTCCTGCGAGGCAGGAACGAAATGAAATATTTTATTTCTGCGATCAGCGGAGATGTTGTACTTTATTAGAGAGGAACAGCAATTCTGAGCAGCATGAAGAAATGATTAATTATTAAAAATTCTCCCGTAAATGATTTTTATTTCTCAAGAAACTTAATTAAAATTCGCGTAATTAGAAAATTATAACTCGTGTAAAAAGTCTTTATTATCAAATTCGCATTAAAATTTTAGAGAATAATGAAAACCGTATTATATTTTTAACTTAACTTCACGGAACTTTTACTTGCAGTTTTTCGCTGGTATATTTTATAATTTAGTGGAATTTTTATGTCCCAATTTTGGCATTATTCATAATTTTAGAAAGCGTAACGAAATTTATATTTAAATTCATTAAATTCCATATTTTATTTATACTACGGAGTACAAATTAAATTAATTTTATTAATTGTATAATCTACAACTTAGTGGAATCTGAAACAGGATTGAAATTTTAACACGCGAACTCTCGTTAGCAGATATCAACGTAAAATATAATACTCGTGTACTCGTCTAACTTTGTATGTGTTTCTTGATTAAAATATTGTAATCATATTTGTCATTTAGTCGGCAATATCTTGCAGAGAAAATTAATGAAAATAAGTTTTTCTGTTTTACTTGAAGTGTAAACTTAATCAAAATGAAATTTTGATAGTTTGCCGTCAAGAACAGAAATCATTATGAAACTAATTTGCATTATAATTAACAAGTACTTGTACTTCAGAAATATCTGTTCATATTTTCTTCGTTCGTCGTAAATAACTACAGAAAACAGAAACACGGCTTCTTAATTAAAATATCCATCACTCATACTTTTCTCTTCAAATTCCTCACATTTTCGTAATTATAACTTCATGATGAAATAATCATCTTTATTAGTTAACGAACTTATTTCATTCTACAAGTATTAAAAAGAGAAGAACTAAATATCATTAGGTACTACCTATTACTTTATGTTAATAATGGTGGCTAATAATCATCACGTCTTTTATGGCTTTGACAAAATAGAATTGCAGATTGTGGCAAATAAAACTTTTTTTTCAAATCTAGCAGCGGCCGGTTGGCCCACTCATAACGCATGTTTTAGTCGTATTTGAATGTATTTTACAACAATTGTTTAAAATCCTGTTTTTATGTCAAAAAGTCTCGCACCCTTATGGATTAAAAAAAATAACAGAAGAAATCAAAGCAGCAGATAAATAACCTTTGCAATGCAGGAGTCATAAATAACTTTCATCTATGTACACAAAAATGGTTATAAAGCCTCGGTGCCCATTTAGAAATTCTCATTTAAAAAAAATTGTTAAACGTTTATAAGTTGCACTTAAAATACAACACAATTGTTTTTGTTTAATCTAATTATGTTCGCTAATTAGTCTAACACTTGCTTATCAAAGAGAGTCAGAACCCGTTGGCGTACATGTACACAATCAGTTTATAGAAAACAGGTAGCAAAGTTTCTAAAAATACGTTAAACTGGCAAAAGTGTAATAGATTCAGTGGTGTAACTAAAGCCCTACAGATCCCACGATGCGGAAAATGCTCAAGAGTTTTGAGACATCGTTACCAAAATATATAAATTTAAAAGATAAATAACACTCAATTAGTAATTAAATTTAAAAATTAGTTTCTTTAAAACAAGAGATCAATATTTCAATAAATATCAAAACAATGAAAAAGATCATATAAACATGCTCATATACTCGTATCTGGAAATGAATAGTTTCAAAAATATTTCATCATAATATAACAAATACAGTATGCTGTTTCTTCAAATAATTCGGGATAGGCATTTAACATGAGAAATCAGTTGTGAAAATCAAAAGCGTTCCAGAAAACAATTAATATAGTACCAAATTACACTTGGATATATTAACTCAGTCCATACGTCTTAGTATAGATTATCTCATTTTAATGTCACTAATTGTAGAAATTAATGTATGTCTATATCAAAATATTTAATTTAATTAGAGAAATCAATTAAAATATTTAGATAACAACACCTATTATTCCTTATATTTATAGCAAAGAGAAAGTCACAATAAAGCATAGATAGTAGTAGATTTTCTCGGAACATTTTAAATAATTTGTGGCATTAACAATAAGTAATTTTCTAGTAAATGTAGTTTATAAAAATAGGGCATTACACCAGGTACCTACATAATAACTAATAAATATGTGTTATTATTTGTAGCCAGTGTTTATACTTTTAATTCATTTAATTTAATTCACAGTTTGTTCTACTAATTGTTTAATTGTTACTTTGGTTTCATTAGGATTAAAATAATAAATCTTTCCATTATTTTAATTTAATGAAACCAAAGTAACAATTAAGAACACAAACTGTCAAACTCAAAGAATACTAAATAATACTATTATTTTTTAAATTTTTCATAGCACTCTGTAAACAGCTTCAAGATGGAAATTTTAATTGTTCTGCATCTCGTGACAAGATCGTCTTATGCACTAAAATTAATAGGGAAAAATTTATGGTGTAATGAAAATTTTACCATTGAATTTTCTATATAACAAAGAAAAGTAGACATCCGGTATATATATATATATATATATATATATATATATATATATATATATATATATATATATATATATATATATATAATATTTCATTTAATTGTCAAGTGTTACAAATTTATGTATATTTGAATGGCGGATAATATTAAATATAGTAGAGCCCTAAAAAAATATTCGTTGGGAGTCCGAAATTGAAAAATGTACCACCGCATAAATCAAGTAGATAAGGTATAACGGATTAATGATCTGTCTGTATATTTAGGACGTAGGTTAACTCTAAAACTTAAATACACATTTCTGATTTTTTATCCTTTTCTTTTTTATGCTTCTTAATGCGTATTTCACATAATCTATTTGAATGAACGCACATTAAACTAATTCCTAATAAAATAGATAATAACTAATGCAAATAAAACATTCCTGTCAACATCACCATTCTTCTTTTATGGACATTTTACATCTTTCAAATTAAGTCAGGTCCCCACTAAATCACGTGCAATAGTGCAACATAACTTCACTTCAACCAACAGCTCCATCTAGAGCTCTATCTCAGGGGCTCTATCTGCAGAACCCTTGGCAACCTATTGAAATTAAAACGTTCTCCGGAAGAAAGTTCCACGTCCCAAGAAAGAATTTTATTTCCGGGCAATAAAAAGCGAACTAGCTCTGCGTGTGTGTGCGTTTAGTGCGGGCGAAGGGACAATGAAAATGTTTACGAAACGTAAAGTTGGCGATGGCGATATAGACCTGCCAAAAATACTGACGCAAATCTATAATACGGCCATTTATGTACGGACATTTGGGAGGGATGTTGATAGCGAGAAATAGTTGCCAAAATAAACAAACTTAAATCGGACGATGAAAACGTTCGGAATGTAGTCGTTGAAGAAAACTCAGAGAAACGATTTATTTGCGACACAAATTTCTATAAAATCGTACCTACTACTTCATCTCTTTTGAAAAACTGGTATAAATATATCCCTTGTCAAATGGCTTGACAATTACGTACTTGATTTTGTTTGTGTTATAAATTACACTTCTTTTTGTTTCACTAACATTATAAATATGTCTCAAGAAAACATAAACGTACTTGTATATAATTAAGTTAAGGACAGTCCTGTCTGATAAAAAATAATCTTTAAAAATAGTATTCCTTGTTTTCAAACCATTTGATATGACGTATCTACAATTTGTTTATGTTTTGCGTTTACAACTGGTCTATTATTATACTGAAAACAGTTTAAAAATAGAAGCATTACTAAACTGTTATTGTTAACTTTATATTTTCTAAGATTGGTACTATTACGGTACCACACGTTAAATGACATTTTAAAATTATAACCTCAAATTTTTAAAAATGTTCTTTTATATATGTAATTTCAAAGTATTTCCAAAATCAGATCATAATTTCGTAATGTTATTATTTAGAAATCCCAATAAAAAAATTAGGATGATATTAAAATTTGGTAAGCCATAATATCAGAATTTAAATCAACATATTTCGTTTCATATTTTATATTATAGCTACATAATTTGCACAATAATAATTATATATACACATGTGTGATTAGTGATTGCTTTATTTTAAGTACCCACATTTTTCTGAATTTACACTTAAAAACATAAAAATTACTCTGGCAGCGCTACCACATTAAAATGTTCTTTAATAAAAGAATAATGAATCTATTATCCCAAGTAATAACAGAAGATCACCTCATATTTTCGAAAAAACATATTTTGCTCAAATTTTTTATGCTTAGCAACAAGCACGAGAGCAAACTGCATGGTAAATCCCGAGTCCGTAGGACGAAAGGTTTTACTTAATGTCAGTTTGATGATTTTGCTACAAGCAAAAGAAAAAATAAGAGTTTAAAAATAAAAATGTATCTAGAGAAAATCTGATAGGTTGCGTGCTATTTAGTAAAACAAAAATTTGAGATAAATAAAATGAAATAGTATTGTCAAACTTACAGCATAAAATCAAACTAAATTTTGTATTCAATTGACAGCATATAAACGTATTTACTTGGTGATGAGATTTTAGTAGCGAAATTTTTCCCGAGAAACGAAATTTTATCAATATAAAACTATGCTTATTGATTATATTTTCAAATGTTTTGCATTATGACTGATTGAAAACAAGTCAAAGGAAATTGTCGACTATTATTACACAAGAGCTTTTTATTTTACGGATAATTTAATGTTTGTCATGAAACCTTGTTACATAGCAATTGGACAAACTGTTTTAATAAAATCGCGACACAGTAGCTGGAGTGATTCTATTTTAAAACAGTTTTTCGAATCAAATTACTGTCAAATAAGAATGAATTGTAAAATTTAAAAGATTCCAAAGAAAACAAAATTCTCGTATGTAATTCGGTGATATAATTTAATCATATTAATAAATGTTTTGCATTATGACTGGTTGAAAAGAAGTTAATGGATATTTTCGACTATAATTACTCAAGGACTTTTTATTTTTGAAGATAAATTTATGTTTGCCATGCAACCTTGTTATGTAGCAATTAAACAAGAAAAACTGTTTTAGTAAAATCGCGACACCGTAGGTGGAGTGATTTTATTTTAAAACAGTCTTTGGACTCAAATTCCTGTCAGATAAGGTTGAATTGTCAAATTGAAAAAAAAAAGAAAACAAAATACTCGACTGTAATTCAGTAAGATAATTTAACCACATTAAAATAAAATACTTTAAATAACATAATTTTTATCGTGTTGTTATATAAAATTTTATCAGCTGCAAAAAGTCCCTTTCCTATTTATCCGCTGTCAAAGTGATAAAATTGTTTTTTTGTTTATGGCCTACTTTGTATTGAAGTGAAATTATCAGACATAAACACTGCTGTCAAAATTACAACTATATGTATATTTGATATTAAAAATTCTGATGGAAAAGGTCGATAACATGAAATAATAATCAATAAAAGCATATTTTTGTTTATTGTACACCGTAGTTACGGGTTTGATGGTCAGTTGCTACTTAAATTTTGCTGAAATGAATAATAACATTTCAAAATGAACTATCAAATGAGAAACTTAACATTGCTTTCAATCATTTGATTTGATATTTATAATTTAAATTATCCTTCAAATTTAAGGAAAAACTGCGCAAGTGGCAAACGGTGAATTGTAGTGCACTAAACTTATTTACATATAACTACCTACTATAAACAGAAGATTTAAATAAATAACAAAATAAAAATAATGTAAAAATAATTGTTCGTTATGATTAAGATTTTGTTTAGTGGTTAAGATTAAATCTTTTATGATAATTTATAATTTGTATCATAATAAATTACCAATATTGTACTATTATATTATTATTAGTTACGTATTAAGAAATCTACCTGTGAAATGATAATTAATTAGTAAATGACAAATTTTATTTTTCATTGTCAAAAATATCTACATGATGGAAAATACTTGAAATAAAAATAGTATAGTAAATTCCATGTTATCAATTATAATCTCGTTAGAACATTAATTCTTTTAATTAAAATAATCAAGTTATGATATAATAATATATGCATAACTCTTGTATCAAGTAAACAACATTGACAGTAAAAAACAATTTTTAAATGTCAAACTGACATTTTTGACACGAAAAAATTTTCACTTAATTTTTGCTTAGGTAAGTCCAATAACGAAAAATTTCTAAGAAGTTCTCATATTATCATGGAAACCATGCTTAATACATTAGCTGGTAGCACAAGCTCTGTTTCTGGGTGTTCTAAGAGCACGGTTTTAACATGTTAGAGATAGCTAATACACCCAATAACACTGCTCATAAAACATACAAAAACAGAGCTTGTGCTATCAGCCAATGTGTCTATTGACTGTTAATTAGTGTTGTACAATTTTTTCTAAAATAATTATATTGTTGTGTAATTTAATAAGTAATCAATCTTAAATTTCAAGACCAAATGTACCAAAAGTACTGTATAAATTGTTTCGAAGTTCTTTCATATGTATGGATATTTTTAAGCAAGTATTTACGAGTAAGTACAATTTAAAGCTCACGAAGCTCATATATAAATACCACACATCAGAGAAAGAGAGAATCAAATTATTGTATAAGAATTTGTAATTACCGGGTCTAATTACCGGTTAATGTTGGTAACAGTTGAGTTACGGTATCTGGGTCTTGGTTACTCATAACCTCATCAGCGTTCATTGACGAGCCGAGTTGCGGCGCGGACCATTAGCGGTAACGGTAACTGAGCGAACAACGAACCGGTACCGGTAAGAGACAATAGGCGCAGGGAGTTACTAACTTCATTGTGTCGAACCGAAGGAGTGGACTCGACTCCGTTGCGAGTGTAATAGGATTTGGCATCATGTGATACTTGATAGTTGTCGCGTCTTCGAGGAATCTCTGTAGCTCATAGCTTTCCAGCTTTCGCCACACGCGCTTTTGACTTATTACCTCCGCGCCGCTGGGATAAAACACGCGCTGTGTTATTTTTTATTTTTAATGCGTCATTCGTCTGTTTCTTCATTTTGTTTTCGGCTTGTCGCGGAAGGATTTCATATTTTTCTGCTTGTCAAACTTTATTTTAAAAGTTTTTTTTTGCTACTTTCTAGGGAATTCGTATATTCTTATTATTTTCGTATTATGGAAACTTTTTTTTCGGTAATAAATTTTAAAGTTTATATTGAAATGAGATCATGTTTTGTTTTGCTACGAGGTTATAATGATTAATTTTATCATTTTTTTTGTGATAAATCGTGTCAACAAATTCTCAATGTCAATTAATTGCGCAATTTTGAATAACTGGATCAAACACTCATACAATTAAATATTTAAATACGTAAATGTGTACTTTAATTGAAATTACATATTTTCAGGGTGTCCCACCAAATAGCCGATTAAACATGGAAAAATAATTTTCCGCTACTATTGCTTATTAGTTCATAGTAATTTGTTGCATATAAAAGAATAATAAATTTATTTATTTCATTATCGCTAAGACTTAAATGTAAATAGTACCAAAACTGATGTTTATTTATTTATTCATTTATGCTACTCTATATAATAGGAACTTAATCCCAATTATGTTAATCATGGAATGCAAACAAATATGTAATGTGTGTTAATTGTCACATAAGTATTTTAAACCTAACTTCAATAGATATTAATTAGGAAAAATTCAATGTGTTAAGAGATTTAGATGCAGAAATGTATCATAGATAACTTTCATTTGAATCTTTTTACATTAAAATAGACAGGAAAAGTAGCTGATAAACTTATCATGTTAATCACGTATGGCGTAGCCATGGTAGAGAATTCTGTATAAACCCGCAAATATTGAATATAATCTGGACTAAGATATTTTTCAAGGTATTTTCAAAACAATTTCATTATTTCACATTGTATATTTTTCGTTATCAAAAGTTCTGTTTAGAGAAAAATGCTTCAATAAAATTTCAACATATTAAATTTTATTGTTAGCTGTTTTGATATATTACAGTTAAATAATTATTTTTAAATTGCCTTTCGTTCTTTAATTGACCTGTGTTTAATTTTATAATTCATATTAGATGTTCAATTTATATGTAAATATATCTGCAGGCGGATTATAATTTTTCTATTTTAGTTTGAACGAATATTAATATTTGAAAAAGCTGATATGGTGTACTTTTAGTAAAAAATACATCATGCAAATGCAAACAGTTTATAAATGTTTTATGAACCTCGGAGAGTGGTAAAAAGACGGATTTCGCACCGGATTTAACAGCTTTACTAATACCACTCAATTTTGTACTGCTGAAAGCCACCACGAATTCTTTTATCCTTCACGTACCTTCCATCCTGAGAGCTATCACCAGGACAGCCATCATCCACAATCTTGCGCACATTGTCCTCATCTTCTTGTGGGTACACTGATTGTCACTCAACGAGGGTCATCACACTGATGCTTGACGCACTATCACAGAGCACGAGCACGAGAGCACGAGCACGGAGCACGATCACAGAGACGCAGACGGAGACGGCACTGACGTATGGGACATGACGCGCGCGACGCGGGCTGAGACGGCGACGGTAGGTCCTCGCGAGCGCTAGCTGCAGGGCCGGTGTCGACTGGAGCGAGTGCGAAGTGGATGTAACATATCCGCGCGCCGCGCTGGCCGTCGCGGCGGCGCAGGCGCGGAGACGGTGGCGGAGTGGTGGTGTGCTGAATGAGGGTGCGTGCATGCAAGGGTTGCACTTTTCCACAGAATAGGATACAAATTTCAAAATATTTAATGAAGATCTGTCTAGATAGCGCCGCTCATTTGGGAATCGGTTTTATTAATCGGAGCTTATAATATGAATATTGCATAAAAATTTAGATGAAAATTTGTATCTAATATGGAATAAAAGATGCAAATTTTACTACGAAACATTTATAAACGGTCGCCTGAGAAGTAAATATCTTTTATTTCAATTTATTAATAAAAATACAACTTCATTTGAGTCATTCAATTTAAACTATAAGTAGTTGTTTTAAATGATGAATTATTTATAATTTATGAAAAACAAAAAAAATTAAAAATTACTCATGGGATATGTGACGTCAGTATGACATTAGCGGACTGGGAAAGAAGAATACAAAGAATATTTTGTAAGTTTTGTTCTCATAACTAATCTTAAATTAATCACATGGTATCTGTTATTTGTCTGTTTCAGCGGACACAAAGAAGAACATATTAGAGATAGAGACGATGAACAAGGGGTGAAGTGTTATACTGACATGACCTACCTCAATTCAGTCTGCGCCATTCCTACGTCACATCAAATGCATGCCTGTCAGTACGGTGGTGTGGATAGCGATACGGAATTCGAATCCGGAGAACCCGAGTTCGAATCTCACTCAAGCTACAAATTATATAAACTATCGCACTGCGGCTCGGTGAGTGCGGACCCTGTACTGTAATTGGGATTAAGTTCCTGTTGTACAGCGTAACATAATTAAATCAATAAATAAATAAATCATTGAATTTCAAATTCTAAAAAACGTATAATCATAAGATTATATATAGTTTTATTATTATTGAGCAACATAAAATACTGACTGAATATGTAAGTCAAATATTTCTTTTAATTAATTTAAAATATTTATTATTTGTTTACAAGTTTCAGGTAAAATGTTATACGTAAAACGTCAGTAAAGCGTCGTACAGGATTCGTAAACTGTTTGAGGCCTCGCTCGCGCTCGGTATGAAACTATTTACTCATCCTGTAATTGAACGCTTTCCTTACTTTTTCGTAAATAATTATTATAACTTGTTTCTTTAAATTCGACTATGGTCACAGACACCATTGTAATTAGTTTACTGTTGTACAAAATAATAGATAAATAAACTGTATCTAAATCTTTTTAAGTCTATAGTTAAATCATATTATTTTTCGTGAATGCATTAAATAGACGGTTTATATTAAAATTTAATATATTATTATTTGTTAAGAATTAATAAACAGGCAGATTCATGAAACGAATGTCTGGCTGTGTAAGGCAATTCAAATTTTAAACGCTGTTTAATCATTTCGTATTTATATTTACGAATTAAGTTTACTTTAACTAAAGTTAAAATATCTGATGTGGACACCACATGACTTCCTTGTACACGTATTAAACTATAGATATTTTTTTAATTGCACATATTTGACATTAAATCTTTTATTTTTTGTTCTAATCCATAGCAAACTTAATTTTAAAAAAATCCAAAAATACATAATATTTAAATTTAGATATCTCGTTTATGCAAAAAGCTAATTTAAAAATTCTTAATGTGCTAGACGCAGAATTTAATTCTCTAAAACTTTTATTTGCAGCATTCCTTTCTAAAATTAAAATAATACCATTTTTTTCAAGGAAAACTGTTAGCAGCTTCATGTAATGTGCCACTTCCGGTTAGTCTATTTTAACCAAAATCTATTATGTTATTTCCATTGATATAGTAGTCTTATATACCAAATTTGGAAAGTTTTAAATTATATTTGAATATAGTTTTTCATGAAAATCTATTATAGGCTTCAAGTAAAGTACCACTTCCGGTAGTTGTATAATGACCAAAAAGGGAGGTGCACAACTAGATGTTATAACAGTCCTAAATATAAAGTTTCAATTTTCTACGGCTTACCGTTTTTGAGTTATGCGAGATACGTACGTACGTACGTACAGACGGCATGACGAAATTAGTCAAAATGGATTCAGGGAGGGCCAAAACACCTATTTCCGTTGAAATCTGAGAACCGAAAATTTTCGCGATTACAATACTTCCTTTACTTCGTACAAGGAAGTAAAAAGTATCAAAATAATAAATTTGATTCATTTTACGAATGTACTTTAAATTGAAACAAAATTATAAATACTATTGAAAGTAGCATTAGCGACTAATTCATTTAATGAATCTGTCTGAAAATGTTTTATTATTTTCTACTGTCTTTTGTATTTTTACTTCCTTGTACGAAGTAAAGGAAGTATTGTAATCGCGAAAATTTTCGGTTCTCAGATTTCAGTGGAAATACGCATTTTGGCCCTCACTGAGTCCATTTTGACTCATTTCGTCGTGACGTCTGTACGTACGTATTTATCTTGCATAACTCAAAAACGGTAAGCCGTAGAAAGTTAAAATTTTGTATTTAGGACTGTTATAACATCTAGTTGTGCACCTCCCTTTTTGGTCATTATATAACTTCTGGAGGTGGTACTTTACTTGAAGCTTATATTAGATTTTCATGAAAAACTATATCAAAATATAATCCAAAACTTTTCAAATTTGGTATATAAGACTACTATATCAATGGAATTACATAATAGATTTTGGTTAAAAGGGACTAACCGGAAGTGATACATTACATGAAGCTGCTAACAGTTTTTCTTGAAAAAAATGGAATTATTCTGATTTTAGAAATAAATGCTGCAAATAAAAGTTTTAGAGAATTAAATTCTGCGTGTAGCATATTAAGAATTATTTAATTAGCCTTTTGTATAAGCGAGATATGTAAATTTAAAAATTTATGGGGTAGGTGGCTCAGTGGTATCGAGTCGGCCTGTGGATCTTGAGAACCTTGGTTCGATCCCCACAGCCGACAAACAATTTTCACCAATTTAAAAAATCTACCCCTGTGGCTCCTCCTCCACTAATATCTTTGGAGGCCGTGATTTGACGGCTGGTAACCGCACTTCACGCGAAAAAATATATCACTTACCGAGATCTGCTTAGGCAGAGTGCCACACCCAGTGATGGGTAAAAGGCGTGATGATATATTTATTTATTTATAAAATTATATATTTTTTGTTTTTTTTAAATTAAGTTTGCTATGGATTAGAACAAAAAATAAGAAAAAAATAAAAATTTAACGTCAGATATGTGCAATTAAAAAATATCTATAGTTTAATACACGTACAAGGAACTCATGTGGTGTCCACATCAGATATTTATATAAATTTTCGTAGCCTATTAAAAGTTTGAAGACCCTAGACAATGTGCATATTGTGCCTTGTGAATCAAACGACTCTGATATATTTTATATATTTTGTAAATATGTTCATTTTTATGCTCGGTGATAATTTTTGGTTTCATTGTAAATAGTTGAATATTTTAAATTGAATTATCAAATACCTAAATATATTATCACGCCTTTTACCCATTGCTGGCTGTGGCACTCTGCGGTAGTAGATCTTGCTAAGGGTCAACTGTACAATGCTTAGTTAAGAGTCTATAGTTACGTAATATTTTGTCAAGCTAACACCCTGTTAAAAATATACATGACTTAACTATCTTAACCTATCATCGTACAACAGATTTTTGACTAACCAGTTGTTAGTTACTAACAGTACTCTAACTATGGTTTATAGGTTTGAATCGTGGAAGCATCCCAATTTTTCTCTCCACAATACAATTTAATTTCATCAATTATTAAGTTTTTTTAACATTAAATAAGTAACCCGAATTATAATTACTTTACAATTATCTTTGGAGGGTTTGATTTGACGGCCGGAACAAAATTTCACGCGCATAAATATATCACTTATCGAAATCTTCTACAACAGAGTGCCACATCCAGTAATAGATAAAAGGTATGATAATGTTAAATAAGTTAAATATTTTCTTAGTTCTCTGTTCAAATTCCATTGGTGTCCTTCACTGGTGGCAGCGAACAGTATTCAGATCAGTTCCCAGCTCACAAGCGACAAATCAACATTCTACATCTCATGTTGAACTGCTATGTCGGTTTTTAGCCAACGTGACGGCGCTACGATGGCAAACTGGTGGCCTGTAAAACAATACACAAGCGCGCCAGTTACGAATTTGTCATATTGTGTCCGCTAGCACAAATAACTTTATGTGTTTGCTCAGCTCAGTGCTCGCTGCGCTGCGAGCTACATAATACGATGACACATTTTGCCAGAGTCAATACAATTTCGTGCATTATTTTACGGGGCGATGCTTTAATTGTTAGTTCGCGGAAATTGCTCGTTTTGTCATCAAACACATATTCGACTACGCTTCAAACTAGTAACTTATTAAACCGTTAGTTAAAAATCTTTTAATTATATTTTGAAAATCTATTTTGAGTTGAAATCAGAAGAGATTTTCAAAACTTTTTGTACTTATAATTAACTATAGATTTGCAATCCTCCATTGGAAATATTATTGAAATAAAATTTTAAGTATCTATCGAATGCTCGTGACTTTTCCGACTTCGGCTAATGCCTTGTGCATCAAGATTCTCACTCGCATGATATCATTCACTTTCCATGCTTGTTATGTAATATACTATAATATGACAAAAGCCGTCGGAACGCAACAATTCCCAGTTTATTTTAATTGGTCATATTATTTACTTTCAAATAAAAAATAAAAACTAAATTTATATTTTTGTCATATACATACATATGTACAGCGGCAACAAAATGCAGAATTAATTTGACATTTCACGTAAATTTAAATTCTCGTTTTTATTTCGTTGTAGGTAAAATGAATTGATACTAAATTGATAACCTATAAGTATCGTATTTTTACATATTTGACTTTTTCAAATTGATTGTTGTCTATTACTTGGAGGCGATACCACTTGATGATTCTTCTTTTTATATCTTCTCCCCCATATCTACTAATTTCTGTTTACGAATATCAGTAATGTCGTGAGAGCTACTATATTTAAAATAAATTATGAGTCGTATTAAAAAGTAAAGTTATAAATATAATGAGTAACGTATGCCATATAATAATACCGTATAACTGTTTATTATTTGATAGAATTTATGCATTGTCTTCTTGTTATTTCTGTAAAATTGTAATGAAGATACGATATTGAGATAGATCACTATTTTATTTCGAGTTGTGAAACCAAAATTTATATTTTAATTTAAACAGCATAAATCTTTTCCGAATGAGCTAAATATGATTAAATTAAGTAAAAATGGTGGATAGACGGAAATGTAATATATACAAAATATTACGTCAAAATAACGATTAAATATTTTGAATTAATAAAATAAATAAATATATCGTCACGTCTTTTACCCACTTCTGGGTGTGGCACTCTGCCGAAGCAGAGACCCCCAAAGTGGAGAGAGAGTCACAGGGGTAGATTTAATTTTTATTTTGAATATTTTGTGAAAAGTGAACATTTTGGAAACCGCTGTGCATTTTAAATTAATTTCGTAATGATAATATTTAAATGGATGTTAAATATAGATACACATATAAACAAAATTAAGCTTTGCGCCAATTTTAAATTATGGCTGTCTGAAAACAATAATGAAAATTAATTAATAATTATCATAAAACGTAGCAATGAATTGCGTGAGTAATAAATAAAAACAACATAGGTATTTTGTACAATTCATTATAACATATCAATTCGGAATATGGCCATTATGTATTGAAGTGTATCTGTAGTTTCAGAAATTTATGATGTTGTAAATATATTATCATAGAATTCGACAAAAATTATAATTGTAATATATGTATTACATATATCATATTTGCATTCACATATTAGTACTCAACATATTTGTTGCAAATTATTTTATGAATTAAATTTACAGAGTTTTTAAGCAAAATATTATATTTGTACATGTATGTGACAGATGCTAATTTGAAAATTTGATGTCAGATTGTAGACAGTTTGTATTTATGTATACGCATGTTGTATATATTACCGACAATGTTCAGAATCCCAAATACAAAAATTAAATTTACCATTTATTTTTATATTGGAATGCATTGTTAACTATTCTCGTTTATTTATTTATTTATGATTTACAGTGTAGTTCATATAATTTTTAGTTTGAGTAAGATTCGAACACGGGATCTCCGGATTCGAATTCCATATCGCTATCCACACCACCGTACTGACGGACGTATTTTAAGCAAACATATCCATAGCTCCTTTTAAACTCACGCTGTACATACTAGAACAGTAACATTAATAATAATAATAATAATTTATTTAATTGATGACCAAAATACATAGGAATAGAAGTATTAAAATATAATTACATAATATACTTAAAATTACTTAAAATAATTAAGATTTTTCGTTAAAAAATTCTTCGATGGTGTAAAAGCTTTTTGAAATCAAGTATTCTTTCATTTTAAATTTTTTGTTATTATTCAGATCCCTCAGATATTGCGGTAAACAGATATATATTTTTAAACCGAGATAGTTGGGGTTATTTTTAGATTTATTCAAGTTGATTTTCGGTAGTTTCAAACTTCCTTTACCTTGTAGATTTTAGCAAAAACATATTTTAGTTTCATTTATTTGTTGTTATATTGGATATATCCTTGGCAAGATTTGATACGCTAGTGATTTAAACAAACATACTAACTTCTGCTTCATCGAAACCTAATAACATAGGGAATAAATTTCAGCGTTGGTGATTGACTGAGCGCAGTAGCTGATTTACAATGTAACAAAATTAGAGTAGTTACCATGACAAGTGACATTCATTTGTAGTTTTTTATTTGTGTCACTGAATACTTCGTTTTTATAGTTTAACTCAATTTTGTGATTGTGGTGATATTCTAAGAGTTAAAAAATGATATCTGCTAACTTTCCATTGTGTAAATTAGTCGGTTATCGCAGTATTCTCTACTATGAGGTTAAGGTGACATAGAGCATAAGCATAGCACATTGAATGAACGCTTAACATATACATACCATGGTTATGATTGGTTTCAACAAAATTTACATTAATTATTAACGCAGTCCGTACTTTGATGAAATTCGCACTTTGTCGGTAACATTACATATTCGACAATACTTTTTCTTTTACCATACATAAAAAGATTTGTGTAAATATTGAAAACAGGCGCGGTGGCCGAGCATGTTAAGGCACATCTCTTAACATACTGTGACGTCACCCGAACCTAGGTTCGTCAGTTCTAATCCGCCTGTCGACAATGTGTGTTTTGTCGTAAAATATAAAATACAGTTACATGTAATTATCACACTCGAGCGCTATAAACTAGTCACTTATACGCCTTAAATAATGTAGCATTTGACAACGAAAACCAGCAGTACGGCAGTGTAAAAACTGCGGCTCGGTGTGTCCAGTAGGCCCAGGCCCGATTTGGGTTGTAGTGCCATCAGAAGAAGTAAATATTGAAAACTATTAAATTCCTGAATGATAAATATTATTTACATGGATTACTAACAAAATAAACATTTTTTTTAAAGAGTCACGAATAGTAAACACTTGGCTGGGTCCAAAACCTCTGCCGATATTGGCTGGTAGTAAGAGCTCAGTTCTAACTTAGTTTTAGCTAAAATCGTACAATAGAAATTTAGACATAACAACGTTGTATATAATTCTACTTGGTTACTAAAAAAATACAAATCAGCTGCCATCAAACATGAGTATAAAAATATTTTTTGGGTGAATTTTATGTAAGGTAAGTCATATGATTAATGTTAAAATATTTACGTCATCATGAACAGTGTTGTAAAAACAACAACTTTCGTTGCTCGATTTTAGCTAAAACCAAGTTAGAACCGAGCTTTTACAACAGTTAATGTGTTTAAATTAAATATAAAATATACTTTCATTGTATTTAAAATTTATTTCAGCTACATATTTCGTTTCAAGATAGAGTTTATTTTTGTTTTAAGGTAGATAGCTAAAGAGAGTAAAATACAAGATAATTAATGCATCATTTAATTTATATTACTCCAAAATATCAGCTACTAGTGAAATATAGACTTTTGAAACCAAGACACCGCAACAAGTAATAAAATTTGTTGCTATTTTTTCAGATATAGTCCCTGGTTTAAAAAAAAACTAAATAAATTTAAATTAACAAATTCAAACGTATTTTATTTATAATATGGCATATATAACATTACTGCTAAAATTTCGACTGTCATTTGAATGAATAAATTTTACTTACTCTGGAAGTAAATATTTTGTCGCTTATAAAATCGGTCAAATATATAACATATAAATATAAATGAAACGAACAAAATATGTACTGAAGTCTTGTCCCATAAACGATACAATTACGTCGTCATCAAACTGTTTAAAATACTAAACAGGAAGATTTCGATAGATAATTGCAAAGAGTCATGAAATTTTTAAGAAATTAAAATGAAGATAAATTATCTAAATGAAAATTAAAATGAGTTAAATTAGTATAAACAAACCCTATTGTCATGAAACAAGTATTTGTAAATTCTCGAAGATTCAAGTCTTCTCAAAATAAAATTAGAATTTGAAGTATCCAGTCATTAATTTAATACCAGAACTTCAGAAGAAAATTGATCTTCATTTCTCAAATGTCTCTATCAGAAACAAAGTAACATCTTCAGATCTCGAGACTAGATTGAATAGAACGGCAGCAATATTCCCATTAATTCCCCCAATATTCTTTGATCAATAATGGCGGAAGTGCTAAACTAGGCGGAAGCGCAGTGCTGGAGAATATCCCACGCCACCGCGAGTAGTTCACCAATTAAATTAAAGAAATCGTTTTATTCTACCCAAGTCGATAAGCTTGGCCGTTAACAGTTCTTTATCACGGTGACAAAAGTGCCTTGATCTGAGAAAATATATTGTGGACCACTTCTCTTAATGCACACAGGAGTCATCCGTTTGCAGCGATCGGAGCCAAAGTCATTAATTTTTCCTGTCGCCGTCTCTCTCGCACCAACGTGCAACAAAATTAACTAACCAGGAATATATATGGAGTTTGCAGTATTTTTCACGGCGCTGTTGATTTATTAAATAACAAATTGAGTATGAGATAGTTTTGCCTGTTTTTTTGCTCGTTGCGTTTTTTTCTGCACCCTAAATTGATTTTTACGATATAATGAACCTTTTCCGTATTTTAAAGGATATTCATTTTCCATACCTATTAAATTGTATTCAATACATTTCAAATCAAATTTCTGCAAGGTACCTGGTTGAAATAAGAAAATTATATATAATCATTTTTAATAGCATAACAACATAACAGCAAACGAAATGTGTTGTTGTTTTTTTTAAACTTATATTCAAAATATAAATGAGACAATTAGAAGGTTTGATCATAAGAAACATGTCAACTGAAATATCTCATATCTAATATATACAGGATGTTATATTTTAATAGACCCAGCAAATATCTTGCTTATTTATCAACTTAGCAATTTCTTTCATATAACATGATTTATACAGCAACATGTAAGCTAGTTGATGACGGATGTACATTCATGATATCATTTTCGGTTTATTAGTAATTAATGTCAACTTTGAAATTTCAAATGGAACATACTATATTTTTTTACAAATTTCAAAAGTGCATCAAATTTGCTTTACAATCATGTAAAATAATCCATATGTTACATTATTAAAAAGTAAAATGGCGAGCACTTTAATATACACCAAATCGGAAAGAGAATAGTGAGCCATGACTGTGACTTGAAATAAACAATTAACTAAAACAATTGTAATTATTATTATTAAACGAAATAATATTTTTTTGTCATAATAATATAGAAAATAAGAATAAGGAACACTCCATAACAACAAAATAATTTTATAAAAATATTCAAAATGGCTCCCAGTCTCTTCAATACATTTTTCACAACGTTTTAAAACAGAATAGGTTGCCCTTTATATTTGGTTAGCAGATAAAGATTCAATTGCTGCTTCATTTTTATTCTTCAGTCCGTTTAATGTGTTTACTGGTTCATTACAAACAAAATCTTTCACGTAGCTACATAAAAAAATCTGATGTGGACACCACATGACTTCCTTGTACGCGTATTAAACTATAGATATTTTTTTAATTGCACATATTTGACATAAAATCTTTTATTTTTTATTTTTTGTTCTAATCCATAGCAAACTTAATTAAAAAAAACACACAAAATATATACTATTTAAATTTAGATATCTCGCTTATGCAAAAGGCTAATTTAAAAATTCTTAATGTGCTAGACGCAGAATTTAATTCTCTAAAACTTTTATTTGAAGCATTTATTTCTAAAATTAAAATAATACCATTTTTTTCAAGGAAAACTGTTAGCAGCTTCATGTAATGTGTCACTTCCGGTTAGTGTATTTTAACCAAAATCTATTATATTATTTCCATTGATATAGTAGTCTTATATACCAAATTTGGAAAGTTTTAAATTATATTTGAATATAGTTTTTCATGAAAATCTATTATAGGCTTCAAGTAAAGTACCACTTCCGGAAGTTATATAATGACCAAAAAGGGAGGTGCACAACTAGATGTTATAACAGTCCTAAATATAAAATTTCAATTTTCTACGGCTTACCGTTTTTGAGTTATGCGAGATACATACGTACGTACGTACGTACGTACGTACGTACGTACGTACATACGTACATACGTACGTACAGACGTCACGACGAAATTAGTCAAAATGGACTCAGGGAGGGCTAAAATGCGTATTTCCACTGAAATCTGAGAACCGAAAATTTTCGCGATAACAATACTTCCTTTACTTCGTACAAGGAAGTAAAAATCAAGTGGTCAAATCGGGAGAAAATGCATTGAAGAGGCTGGGAGTCATTTTGAATATTTGTTATAAAATCATTTTATTGTTATTAAGTGTTCCTTATTCTTATTCTATTTATTTTTATGACAAAAAAATATTATTTCGTTTAATAATAATAATTACAATTGTTTTAGTTAATTATTTTATTTCAAGTCACAGTCATGGCTCACTATTCTCTTTCCGATTTGGTGTATATTAAAGTGCTCGCCATTTTACTTTTTAATAATGTAACATATGGATTATTTTATATGATTGTAAAGCTAATTTGATGCACTTTTCAAATTTGTAAAAAAATATAGTATGTTCTGTTTGAAATTTCAAAGTTGACATTAATTACTAATAAACCGGAAATGATATCATGAATATACATCCGTCATTAACTAGCTTACATGTTGCTGTATAAATCATGTTATATGAAAGAAATTGCTAAGTTGATAAATAAGCGAGATATTTGCTGGGTCTATTAAAATATAACACCCTGTATACATACGAGCACTTCTTGTCTGTCCGTGTCTGTGAACGATCTCCGGAACCGATTGTATCCCTCTAACAATTTTGATAATACTTGCTATTCCAATGGTTTGTTATAAAAAAAAACTATCTAGCTAAGTATCACCTTCCACAAAATTCTTTTAGCGTGTCACTTTCAAAGAAAATTGGAAGAAAATTAATGAAAATTTAGTTATTCTTAATATAGGCATGTCAAGATTTTAGGTTATATAATTTGCCTCAAGAAATCGATTGAGATAAAAATTAACTCGATATTTTATTAATTAACTTACTTGTTACTCTGCACAACAGGAACCCAATTACAATACAGATTTACTGGTTCTGATTTCATAATAAGTTCTAGGTTATCAGTATTGTAATTGACACAATCGTATTTTTTATATATAAGCCAGTAAGATTTGAAGGCACAACCTCTTGCTTATGGGGTAGGTGGCTCAGTGGTATCGAGTCGGCCTGTGGATCTTGAGAACCCTGGTTCGATCCCCACAACCGACAAACAATTTTCACCAATTTAAAAAATCTACCTCTGTGGCTCCTCCTCCACTAATATCTTTGGAGGCCGTGATTTGACGGCTGGTAACCGCACTTCACGCAAAAAAATATATCACTTACCGAGATCTGCTTAGGCAGAGTGCCACACCCAGTGATGGGTAAAAGGCGTGATGATATATTTATTTATTTATATAACCTCTTGCTTGTTAATTAAGAAACGCATGTTTTACATCGCTTTTATCCACTGTGCTACGATTACTCATATCATCAATTATTTTCGAGATATGAGCAAAAATTCGAGAGAAAATTGAGGCGTAAAGTTGTTTCTTTTATCTATTTCTTGGTTTCTTATTGTTCATATTAAATAACACAGTTCTCGTTATTTCCCGAGCAAGGGTGGGTCTTCCAGATATAATTTATGTTTAGTGATTAGTGTAGTTGTGAATGAGCGATTGTGTAGACAACCTAGGAATAAATTGACGAATATAATGAACGGTTTCTTACGTAACAAAAAATACTGACATGTAACACTACCCAACTGTCACTCACCGATTTGGCACACTAATAGAACTCTTAAAAAATATTGAAGCCTTATTTTTTTTCTTCCGGAAGTTGCTTTTTAGGAGTACAAACCACCCCTGAAATGTGGTAAAAGCAAGAATCGCCGTAAATAAAATTAAATAATACCAAAATATTACTCGTTTAACATAGGTTACCCAGGGGTTTTTGAGATCGCCAAAATAAATTTTCGGGGTCATTTTGATCATATGCACTTTTTAAAGGGTTAAAAAAGGATGGGGGGATGAAATTACGATATTCAACTGAAATAGAGTTTTAGGTTCAAAACTAGTTACTCGGGGGTTTTTGGGGTTGCTGAATCTATTTTCGAGATTACCCCTGGGTAATCAATGTTGAACGCGTAATATTTTGGTATTATTTAATTTCATTTATGACGATTCTTGCTTCTACCACCTTTCAGGCGTGGTTTTTACCCCTAAAAGCAACTTGCAGATGAAAAAAAAATAGGGGTTTAATATTTTTTAGAGTTCTATTAGTGTGCCGAATTTCATTTAAATCGGTGAGTGACAGTTGGATAGTGTTACTTGTGAGTGAGATGTATAAATATATGAAAGTGATGCGCCAGGGGTAGCAATGTTTGTCGAGAATTGTAGGACGAAAATAATTAATAAATATTGAATAAATTTTTCAAGGATTCTTGCTACTTCACATTTACAGTAATACCTATAAGAAAGAATTTAATTAAAATAGAAGGTTAGAGACGAATGCCGAATTCGGAGCCTTCTTTCCAATTATTAAAGAAAAGAAGAAAGCTGACTTTGATATAATTTTCATTTAAAGGGTGAATATTATGGGGTAGGTGGCTCAATGATACCGACTCTGAATATGAATTTGAGAACCCAGGTTTGACTCCCATAGCCTGTCGGCTTTCACCATATTAAAATCGACGCCGTGGCTTTTTTTTTAAAACATATTTGACGTCCTAGATTTAACGACTGGTAGCTTCACGCACTTATATATATATCACTTACCGAGATCTGTTCCAACAGAGTGCTACATCCAGTAATGAGTAAAAGGCATGCTGATATATTTATTTATTTTTTATTTAATACAATATACTTCTTTTATATTTGACATGTTTAAATTTGCGTTTTACTAAAATTACTTTAAAAAATAATATAAATGCATTATTATTTAATTTTATTGTATGTTAATTTTACAATAAAATTTCAAATCAGTATTTATACAAAAACATGAAAGGCAAAAAGTATTACTAAAATATTTGTTACAAATGTTTGATTAAAATCCATGATATTGAATTACTTTGGAATTAAATCTCAAAAACTATTTGTAATACAGGCAGTATGTAATACCAGTAGTTACAAAATTGTGTAACATACATAGCCACAAAATACTGTTCTCATTTTTCATATATTTAAAAAAAATGTTATTTATTGGAATTTAAGTGTTCTTGTTATTTTATTATTCGTGCATACCTTTTCAGTATCATAATTCATATATGTATAACATTACTCTATGGTTAGCATATGAAATACCACGATTCCTTGAAATCTTCACTGTACATTTATTCATTAAATTCAATTAATATTACACTACTTTCTATCATTAATATTAATAATTCCTTTATACAAGGTCATTTATTTGTCTTACTTGGAATCTTTTGTTCACGCAACAATCCTTCAATCATATCCATTCTTTTATTGGTACATCGTTCACTCAATCCCTCACTCTCAATTTTAGGAACGTTTCATCAATATCTTATAATACTTCTATTAAGTAGATCAATGAGTAGTTACACAAATTGAATAACTTAAGTTTGAACTTTGGAATTTAGATAATTTTAACCTCTAATATATTTTGTTTTTCTTGGCCTTCTGGCGGACCAACTACTAAGGTCATATACCGCCATAACGCCCAGATCCAACGTTTTCGATCTTTCAACGACAACGCGGGTTCTAATATTTTTTATTTTCCACAAACTTATCTAGACCTAAAATGCAATATCTTGTTGAGTAGTCGTAAAAGAATTTAGTATTGAACTCGTTTGTAAAAACAACATTCAGTCGAATAAAATACAAATCGCCTACAGCTCGTGTCAAAAGCTTCATCTTCATGAGTTGTTGAATAATAAGTATACCATTATTTATTTACTAACTAAATAATGTAATGTGAGGTCTCAGAGATTATTTTATCAATGGTATTTTATGTAGAATTAAAGTCATAAAGAGTACAAACAATAAAAATGTAGGCAGTTATGTGTGGAGAAAGAAAAAATTAAATTAATTTCGTGTCAGGCAAAATTGAACAAGTGAATGATATGAGGCTTACTGTGATGTGGAATAAAAGTTCAAGTGACATCTCGCTTGGAGGCGGTGGTGGGGGTGTGTCAAACGCACTGGCACTGCTTCGCTTTTAATAATGACACAACTGCGTATTAAAATGTCACAACAGAATTTATGGTAACTTACGTGTTTATACGGAATGAAATATGAAATATAAAGTATTGTTGGAGAATGAACGTTCACTTTAATAAATTTACTTTAGCCTTTTTGGTTTATTTTCCAGTTTGAAATGTTGAAGCCTTTATAACCGGAAAAATAAAAGTTATATTGTAGATCAACACAACAACGTAACATACGAAATAAAATAAATGTACATTTGAGTTAACGAATAAAAAAATATACAGTATTACAGAAATAGAAAATCGGCTATTTTCATGTTTCAAATAGAATATCTTTCATTCTATACAAAATAGAATTATATCACTCTATTTAATTTAGTATTTAATTGATGGGCAGTTCTAGCAATAAATTAGCGCTGTTCGTGGGTACCCTTATACCCACACCCATCCGGGCTGTTTCAAACCACAAATTAGCAGCAGTTAATAGTACTCACAGAATTTATGTCACATGCAAGAGAGATGCAGTGAATAATAGAAAGAAGTAAAACATTATAGAGACCTACCCGCTCTTACCTCTCCATCCCTGCTTTCTTATACTAATAATTTTGACAATTGGCAATAATTTTAACCTAAGGTATATTTTTATTTGTTCTTATAATATTTATATTTCACTTGAACAATATTTATTGGTTATTGGTTATTATGATACTTACAAAATATATGTAAAAACTCTCCCCCACTACCATCGTTGGGTGTCGTGATTTGACGGCTGGTAGGCGCACTTTACGCGATGCAATATATCACTTACGCTACGGCAGAGTACCACATCCAATAATGGGTGAAAGGCGTGATGATATATTATTATTATTGTGTTTTCATATTTATATAAAGACACAATAAACATATGTTAACAATGATTACTAGTTGAGTTTTGGTTTTTTGTATTCCTTTTCATACGAAGTACGAGTAAACACGAAACAAAAACTACAATAACGAAAAATTATAAAATTATATGGAAACTAGATTTTAGCATGCCTACTATAACGAAAATACACAATGATGGCAAATAAATAAATGTCACATCATAATGTGGTCTCCATTCACGCAAAGCTAGAGTTGATTAATACTCATACGCATTCCTATAATCATAATTATTATAAATTAATACTAATTCTACATATTTCATTTAAAAAATAAATCATACATGCACCCTGGACATAATTACACATTTAAAATAAATATATCATCACGCCTTTACCCATTATTGAGTGTGGCACTTTGATATATAATTTCGCGTGAAATGTGGTTACCAGCCGTCAAATCACGGCCCCGATAGATGTTAGTAGAAAAAATTATTGATACAAACTCATATTTAGAAATTTAAACTCGAAACCGGCAGAAGCAGGTTTTAAGTAAGTAAATTAACAATAGTATACCCGTAATATTTTCTCATGTTTCTAATTTTCTACGCATTTATTCGTTTAGTTGCACCATGGATAAAGTAACATACACGAATATAGTTTACAATTTTGATAAAAACTTTATTTGCCATGTCATTGATTTGTTACTGTTTTGTTTTATTGTAATAATCGCTTTTGCAATTTTAAATCGGAATGCAGCAAATCTTGTTACAGTTTTATTTTGCGGTATTTTTTACCAGCAGAAATACAATAAATTTTATCAATAGAATATGTCTCAATTTTTTTCTTAAAGATTTCACCATTATAAGTTTTATAAATACATTCCATGTCAATAAAGAATTGAAATGTAACTTCGTTACAAAAAAATAATAAAATTCTTTTAAAATGGTTTAGAATACATAATTTTGTATAGAAATTGAATTTAGATATACTCGTATTTGATGTATTTAACACAAATTCTTCACAAATTATGTCATTACTTTTTTAGCTTTTTTAATTAAATATTATTATTTTGTCCGTCCTAGTAATGGAACTTATAGCACTGAAAGCTAGCATTTTCATTTTGTATGTAATGTATTTATTTGGCCGGACTCATAGTTAATTCGTGTACTTGGCCGGCTTTAAAACGAAAAATTTATTTACTTTCGAAATTAATCAAGTTTATTCATTCAAATAACAATAGAATTTTTGACATTAATGTTATATATTCCGAAAAATAAATAAAATTTATTATTATTTTAATTTTAATTTTAAATATATTTACTATTGAAGGAAATTTATTCTGTTCTATATGAAACTGGGTATAAGTAAAATAAATCAATAAGTATCTATAGCAATTGCAAATTGTAAACGTACTTGACGTAAAATATTTTTAATTATATTTGAAACAGAAAATTAGATTTTTTTTTCATTTATACGTTTAAAGTAAAAATAGAATGTAGTATCACATATATTTCTAAAAACACAATATACTATTATAGCATCTTTATATTTGTACCAAGAATCTTTTGTATACAACATTTCGTATTGTTCTGCTATTTGACGGTTGAGAGACATTTTTTTATGTGTCGATGCAGGCTAGCTACCATCCATACTTTATAATGTATCATTAGATAGCACTCTGAAATATTTTCTCTGTAAGTACCTAGTATAGTAATATTATAAAATGTCTTAAAAGAAATGAGAAATAAGTTATTACCTAACTAAATAAATATTATTGTATCAGTAAAAATTGGAAGAGGTTATCGAAAAGATTTAAGTGTAAAACCATGAATTTAAAACTACTTACAGTGAACAATCATAGCACACAAAAAGTATAGACAGACATTTACTCTATATATTTGATTTATGATACTTTGCTAGTCTGAAACACAAAGTATTAATGTAAAAAGAAACAAAACTTTTTGTATTTGTAAGTCAACTGTCAGACAATAGTGCACCATAACTACTTGGATAAACTGTACATATTGGCAGGTGATGTTTTTAATCGGTATTTAAAAGGTTTGGCCTGATTTAAAAAATTAATTAAATCAGTGTGATTTTTTTTAAATCATTGATTCAAATATTGTTATTTTAAATTTTGTATTAATTTATTTATATTTTAGGTATAAAACAAAACAAGTGTCTTAACAAAAATTCAGTTGGTTAAAAAACAGACTTTCAATATTTATGTATTAAAAGAATTAATATTAACCATGAAACTATCAAATTCCGAGTACGACCATGTTAAGTTACCGCGGCTATCCAAGTTGTAAACACGTATAGTCGAGCATATATTTTAATAAATTCGTGGTAAAACTTATAATGTGCAATAATAATCGAAACTGCATAATTTTTAAAGGAATTTTTCATATAAATAGTTAAATACTAATACCTTTTACTCCATTTAATGATTTTTTAAATAAAAAAAATCATGATTAATTTAAAAATCCAATGATTTTAGATTTTTTTAAATCGTGATATTTGCCAACCCTGGCATTTAAAATTAAACACATTTATAACTGAATTGAAATATTTAAAAATATGTAGGTATATTACATTTAATACATATTTTACAAAAATACATTTGAATTTTCTTATTGCTTCACAAATTCCTCGTATGTTATACGACGCTTACATCTTGTGTTCCGGTTTCTGTTAGTAATATGTCCATGTTTTCAATTTTTGTTTTCGTTACTTGTAGCTTCCAATAGTTCTTGGGAATAGTGCTTTGTATTACTTGTTTTTCATTTATTATTATTTTATTATCTTTACCTTCGATAGAGCTGTTGGTATTCATTTATCTATTCATCGATTTTAGTGCTTTGTAGAAATATTAATGAATTCTAATCATTTCTTCTTTTTATTTTTTATTTATTCTTTAATTTCAGGACTCAATCAATGAATTTGTTTTCTTTTATTTTAAGATTTTATCGTTTAATAAACTTCTCTTGCTGCATCTGAAGTTATTTTCTTGAATGTACTCTCTATTTGTTCGACGTTAGACCTTTTACTTTCGGCTTGTTTTTGGTAACCTAGCTTCATTTTTCTCGTTATATTTGATTTATTTTTGTTATAAATTTACCAACAAGATTTATAATATTTGACTGTTTAATGTTTTAGTTTGAAATGCGTTTCGTTTACTACTTATTACCAGATATACCCATTACATATATAAAAAAACGTAGTTTTAGTTTTCTAGATAGTTGTGGAGGCAATGTTACTAAACAATTAAAAATAAGCTAGAATTTTGCTTTCGTATTCTCAAGTATTTTTTGACATTTTGTAAAATATTTCTATGAATTAGTTAATTAATGTATCACAATTTTGTGCAAAAACTATTTTGTTAAAGTATTCTATACCCACTTCAAGGTGCAGTTACCATATAAGTACTGTAATTAAAATTAATTACCTATTATACAGTGTAATAATTAAATTGAGTTTTTAAAAATCGACTACATGTAGAGTAGTATACAAAGCTCTTGCATGAATTATTAACTACTTCTATGATTTTGCCGACATCCTAACCTAGTTAACAACTCGAAGTTTTCCCCAAGTCTCTTCGATATTTATTACGAAGACAACATTCATTAAAACATAATTAAAAGCCTACGCTGAACTTTCTTCATTTTTCATGCATAATACAGAAGTCAAGTGGCAGACACGCCACGGCATAGCTTGACTCACGCACATGCGTTCGCCAAGAGCAAAACACCCGGAGTTTACTCTACAAGAGTAACAAACTCCGGTTATTCCAGGTACTCCACTTGCTATGAGACTGGAAACTTCAGCTTACTTATAAAGTAATAACGTAGTCACTTATGAAGAGTTAAAAATGAAAATACACCGAAGTTGGAAAAGTAATCTGGATTTTTTTATATACCTACACTCTAAACAAACGCTGTGTAAATTTCATTTAGGCATTTGTTAATTTAATGTTGATTAATGTTAATTTCTACACGAAACAAGTGTTAATTTATTGTTATTTTAGCAAGTAGTCTTATTATTTCACACATTAAAATAGTTCTTAAAATGAGTGTAATCTTTCTTGAATAGAGCAATACATATGGTGTACTATTATTGTAATTAAAGGTTAAAATTTTTATGATCGTGTGTGATAGCCAATAAATTTAGACTGCTATTATATGTAGTCAACAGAGATCGTTGATGCGGTGTGTCGGTGTATAATATTTGCTTGCTACTTTTACGTAAATCAATGAATTTTTAATTATAATATATTTACAAGTGTATTAAGTGATTATATTATGGTTTATGTGTTTGAAATGCTAAAGTTAAATATTTATTTTTCAATTGTCAACAATTATAATTACTATAAACCATAACACTTATCGACAGTAGTTATGATCAAGCGTTGGAAAAACAACTGGAATGTAAAATTAATGCAATATAACGAATGCAAATTATTATCTCCAACATAATAAATAATTATTCTATTATCTCTATTATTATTAATATTATAATTCATTAACACTATATAGTTATACTATATTATATTATAGTTTTAGAAATAGTTATTTACTAGCGATCAGGTCGGCTTCGCCGACCCTCAGCTAGGCTCCGCAGCCCTTGAAGAAAATTATTTTTTGAACTTGTTAAAAAATTACAAATTAAAAATTTTTTCGAAAATGGTTTGCTATCAACTCGTTGTTGATTTATTTTCACATTTTCTCTCAGTTCTTTCATTAGAATTGAAATAAGTACAGTTTCAATAACTTTTAGGTCAAAACAATTGACAATCAGTCGATTACAATTTTTGGCTTCTATATCGCCTCATAACTTCTACTAATCTGCTCTGCTAAAATTGATCAAATGTTTGCAGTAAAACCCGATGTATCGTACCAATAACTTCGAATAAAATGTGAAAAAAACATCAATAACCACATGGCTGATCTAGTACAGAACGCATTTTTATGGTAAAAAGTATTAACGTAAAGTAACAGAGATAAACTGTGAAAAAAAAACACCCCTAACCATGCCTAACCTAGTACAGGCCGCATTTTTATGCTAAAAAGAATTAAACGTAAAGTAAAAGAGATAAACTGTGAAAAAAAAACCCCTAACCATGCCTAACCTAGTACAGACCGCATTTTTATGCTAAAAAGTATTAAACGTAGAGTAAAAGAGATAAACTGTGAAAAAAAACACCCCTAACCATGCCTAACCTAGTACAGACCGCATTTTTATACTAAAAAGTATTAAACGTAAAGTAAAAGAGATAAAATGTGGAAAAAAAACACCCCTAACCATGCCTAACCTAGTACAGACCGCATTTTTATGCTAAAAATTATTAAACGTAAAGTAAAAGAGATAAACTGTGAAAAAAAACACCCCTAACCATGCCTAACCTAGTACAGACCGTATTTTTATGATAAAAAGTATTAACCGTAAAGTAACAGAGATAAACTGTAAAAAAAAACACCCCTAACCATGCCTAACCTAGTACAGACCGCATTTTTATGTAAAAAAGTATTAAACGTAAAGTAAAAGAGATAAATTGTGAAAAAAAAACACCCCTAACCATGCCTAACCTAGTATAGAACGCATTTTTATGATGAAAAGTAATAAACGTAAAGTAAGAGATAAACTGTGAAAACCCACCCCTAACCATGCCTAACCTAGTACAGACCGTATTTTTATGATAAAAAGTATTAACCGTAAAGTAACAGAGATAAACTGTGAAAAAAAAAACTCCCCTAACCATGCCTATTCTAGTACAGACCGCATTTTTATGCTAAAAAGTATTAAACGTAAAGTAAAAGAGATAAACTGTGAAAACCCACCCCTAACCATGCCTAACCTAGTACAGACCGTATTTTTATGATAAAAAGTATTAACCGTAAAGTAACAGAGATAAACTGTGAAAAAAAAACACCCGTAACCATGCCTATTCTAGTACAGACCGCATTTTTATGCTAAAAAGTATTAAACGTAGAGTAAAAGAGATAAACTGTGAAAAAAAAACACCCCTAACCATGCCTAACCTAGTACAGACCGCATTTTTATACTAAAAAGTATTAAACGTAAAGTAAAAGAGATAAAATGTGGAAAAAAAACACCCCTAACCATGCCTAACCTAGTACAGACCGCATTTTTATGCTAAAAATTATTAAACGTAAAGTAAAAGAGATAAACTGTGAAAAAAAACACCCCTAACCATGCCTAACCTAGTACAGACCGTATTTTTATGATAAAAAGTATTAACCGTAAAGTAACAGAGATAAACTGTAAAAAAAAACACCCCTAACCATGCCTAACCTAGTACAGACCGCATTTTTATGTAAAAAAGTATTAAACGTAAAGTAAAAGAGATAAATTGTGAAAAAAAAACACCCCTAACCATGCCTAACCTAGTATAGAACGCATTTTTATGATGAAAAGTAATAAACGTAAAGTAAGAGATAAACTGTGAAAACCCACCCCTAACCATGCCTAACCTAGTACAGACCGTATTTTTATGATAAAAAGTATTAACCGTAAAGTAACAGAGATAAACTGTGAAAAAAAAAACTCCCCTAACCATGCCTATTCTAGTACAGACCGCATTTTTATGCTAAAAAGTATTAAACGTAAAGTAAAAGAGATAAACTGTGAAAACCCACCCCTAACCATGCCTAACCTAGTACAGACCGTATTTTTATGATAAAAAGTATTAACCGTAAAGTAACAGAGATAAACTGTGAAAAAAAAACACCCGTAACCATGCCTATTCTAGTACAGACCGCATTTTTATGCTAAAAAGTATTAAACGTAAAGTAAAAGAGATAAACTGTGAAAAAAAAAACACCCCTAACCATGCCTAACCTAGTATAAAAATAAACTAGATATATGTCAAACCACAAATTCTGAAATACTCATTCTAAAACATGTGAAATATATCATTATGAATGACAGCTGTCTATCTAGATGTTCATTTTTGCGCTGAGTGTACGACAAAGCACACATCAAGTGTCTAAACTGAGTATTTCGTAAAGTTGCTGCAACAAATTCAAATTAAAAAAAAAAAAATTATATACTTATTCTCATCTAAATGAAGGAACAAATAGTGCAGAATAATCTCACAACATTTTACTTTTTGATATGTACAAAAGAATGTGAAATTTCTATAAAACAAACAAATTTGAATTGAAATTCAGCAGGTCAAGATATCAAAATTTCGAGTCTTAATTTCTCAAAAATGCCGAGTACGATTTTGTATAAAAAATTCTGTATATTTATGAACATAGTTTTCTAATTACCATATTATAATATTAAAAATAAACTTTGTAACTCTTCTATCGCAACAATAAATATATCACTTATTGATATCTGCTACGGTATAGTTTTATACTTAGTAATGGATAAAAGACCTAATAATAAAATTAGTTTTAATTTTTATTTGAATTAGTATACTCATTATAAAAAACATGCACTAGGTACAATAATATTACTAAAGAACTAATAGATCTTTTAGGAATAACAATACAGAGTAATATAATTCATTGTTGTAATCTGCTTCAACAATGTAGTTTTTAAGGTATTTAGATCAAAGTACATACAATATAGTGAAGTTTCATTAAAATCAAATTATTTAGATTATATTACAACAATGAGAGTTTATGATTTTAAAAGACATGTAGAGTGTATGCGTTTAAAAAAATGACAAATCGAGCTATAGGCGGTAAATATGGAAAATCATAAATAAATCTATGCTTTTTACGTACTTAATATTGATATAAATATTTTATTACAATCGTAATTTCTTACAAACTTTCACTGTTTTATAAAAATGTTATGCAAAAAGTTCGCAAATTTTAAATTTTTTAATGCGTAACCTATAGAGTCGTGTGCCGGTATTAGCATGGATTGTAATGCGAACATTGAATAATTTGTTAAAATACATATTTAACAACTATTAACCTGATGTTTTATTCAAGTTATCTTTTCATCATATTTTACTTGGTTTTACTGTATGGTACTATCACCGAGGACATATTTTTATTTGGTTAAAAATATTTGAGCAAATGTAGACAACTTCATTTTTTACTGTTATGTTAAAACATTTATTTTTTAAATAAACATTTAAAAAATATATAATTATAATAAAAACGTCGTCTCATATCTATAGTTCCTATAATATGTACTATCTTTTAATATTTCCATTTGGTTTTTAAGTAATTGTATGTTTAAAATTTTTTGGACTTCAATTAATCATGTAAAATTTAGTAAAAGATACTTGCTTACCTCAATTAATATCTTGAATACACAAAATAACTAATAATTATCAAATAATTCAGTGATATTTATACAAATTACACAGATTTTCACCAATGTAAATAAAACTATTGTTTGTTGTCATGATAACATGTCAACTGAGAAATGTCAAATCAACGATAGATGTTCTTCTTAAAAAATTCAAAGCTACCTCGCTCTAAGTTGATTTTGCGCCAAAAACGCATGTTTTTTCAAAATTACTCGCACATCATGTGTACGAAAAATTTTAAACTATCAAAAGGCACTCCCCACGATTGACCTTTATCAAATAAAAAATATTTCAAATTTTTCGGATAATCCGTCTAGGCTGTAGAAATGGGCAACTGACCGTGATGAATCCAGATATATATATAAATATACCTCCGTTCTCTTTTAGTATATGGACTAGCGATCAGGTCGGCTTCGCCGACCCTCAGCTAGGCTCCGCAGCCCTTGAAGAAAAGTATTTTTTAGAATAGTTACTTTGTATACCATATAGTCGAGTATTGATATTGTACAAATTTTTCGAAAATGATTTGCTATCAACTCCTAGCTGTTTTATTTTTACATTATCTCTCAGATCTTTCATTAGAACTGAAATAAGTACAGTTTCAATAACTTTTAGGTCAAAACAATTGACAATCACTCGATTACAATTTTAGGCTTTTATATCTCCTCATAACTTCAAATTTGATACCAATGTTTCTAACGACTTTAGAAATAAACAATTGACAATCAGTTGACCTCATTTTTTAATATTTCTGATCGAAAGTTCTCTATAAACCTTTTAGTTTGATACCAAACGCGATAGATTTTTAAAGACTTTTAAGAAAAACAATTGACAATCAGTCGATTATAATTTGTAATTATTCTGCTCGAAATCTCTTTTCAAAACATTTAATTTGATACCAAACACGATAGATTTCTAATGACATTTATGAAAAACAATTGACAATCAGTTGATTACAATTTTAATAATTCTGTTTAAAAACTCTCTTCAAATCCTTTAGTTTGATACCAAACACGATGCATTTCTAAATTGTTTTAGGAAAAACAGTTGACAATCACTCGATTATAATTTTTTATTGTTCTGCTCGAAATCCCGATTTAAAACATTTAATTTGATACCAAACACGATATGTTTCTATTACTTTTAGAAAAGAAAAACAATTGACAATCAGTGAATCACAATTTTTAATAATTATGTTTAAAGCCCTTTTCAAACCATTTAGTTTGATACCAAACACGATACATTTCTAGTGACTTTCAGAAAAAACAATAGAAAACTACTCGAATATATTGATAATAGTTGATTACTAATTTTAATTCTAACGACTATCAAGTCTGTTAAAATATTTCATTATGATACTTGATTTTGTTGAGAAAATACGCAGCCAAGCTGATGGTGTAAAACCTAGTTCTGTCAATACTTGACAACTTCATGGTGCACTGTCATATAAAAAAAATAATTTTTAAATAAACATTTAAAAAATCTGTATTTATAATAAAAACGTCCCCTCATTCCTATAATATGCGTAAAATATTTCAAAAGTGGTCTAAAAATTTTTCTATTGAAGTAATTTATAATAAAAAATACGACATGGCCACTGAGAAATGTCAAATCGACGATAGATGTTCTTTTTAAAAAATCCAAAGCTACCTCGCTCTAAGTTGATTTTGCGCCAAAAACGCATGTTTTTTCAAAATATCTCGCACATCATGTATACGAAAAATTTGAAACTGTCAAAAGGCACTCCCCAGAGTTGCCCTCTATCAAATAAAAATTGTTTCAAATTTTTCGGATAATCCGTCTAGGCTGTAGAAATGGGCAACTGGCCGTGACGAATCCAGATATAGTCACGTTGTCTTTTAGTATATGGATATTTATACATATGTGGCCGACTTCATGGCGTCATGTCAAAAAATTTCTTTTTTAAATAAACATTTAAAAAATCTATAATTATAATAAAAACATCCCCTCATTCCTATAATTCCTATAAAATGTAGAATTTGGTTTCTATGTATGTTGAAACTTGGAAAAATTTAGCCTGAATAGTATAGCTAACTTCATTGTGTCGTGTCAAAAAATTTCTTTTTTAAATAAACATTTAAAAAAATCTATAATTATAATAAAAAGGTTCCCTCATTCATATAATATGCGTAAAATATTTCGAAAATATATTATTTGATATATATGTATGTACATAATCTGTAGACAACTTCATGTCATATCAAAAAATTTAAATTTTAAATAAATATTTGTAAAAATTTGTAAATATATATTTATTTTATTAGATTTATTATTGGTCTTTTTTTAAACAATTCTATATAAACTGAATTTTTTTAGAATAAAAAAATAATAATTTTAATTGAACTAAACTCTATATTGATTTTAATGAACTATCTTTCAATATTTCCACTTGCTTTTTAAATTTATTGTACCTAGTACAGTTTGAAAACCGTGATAATAAATCTAGTTGTAAAACCGTGTTTGGATACTATGTATGTAAGACTGCCCGGAATCTAAACCAATCGTTTGCCGGTATCAGAATAGAATATGTGTTGTGTGCAGCTAGGGACATTGAATATAATTGGTTTTACTGTATATTATTATTAATTTTTGAGGACATATTTTTCTTTGGTTCTACTATATACACATTTCACAAACCTTCTGTCAAATTGACGTTTCTCTTAAAACAAATTAAAATGAAAAGTCCACAAATTTGTAAATTTGCTAATGCGTAACCTGTACAATGTATGCTAAATTGAATAATTTACTGAAATATTTAACAACAACAATTGGCATGATATTTTTTTTGACAATGTAGATCGGTCATATTTTGCTTGGTTTTACTGTATATTATTATTACCGAGGACATATTTTTATTTGGTTCTATTATATACACATTTTCTCATAAAACGTTTAAAACAACTTGAAATCAATTTGTAACAGTTTGAAATATGTATACTCATTCCACTAATACCTAAATCAATTTATAAAATTTCTCTCAGTTGTCTAGAAATTTAAATTTAAACCAAAAATTATTTAGATTTTTAAATATTAGATCTGAAAACGTTTTCCAATTAATGAACTTAACTTATCATATAAACAACAATAAAACCTTTTTAATGTAAATAATCAATATATTAATTAATTACAATATTATTATATTTATAACAACAAATTATATAATAAAATTATGAATTTAAATCAGTATGAATAAATTTATTTACATGAAAACTAATACATCTGGTACAATGCTAAAATAACTTCCAGTATATTTTCTTATTTAGAATAAACTTAGGTACAATAATATTACTAAAGAACTAATAGATCTTTTAGGACTAACAATATAGAGTAATACAATGCTTTGTTGTAATCTGCTTCAATTATGTAGATTTGATTACAACAATGAAAATTTGTGCAGAAGTTAAATTTCTTCCGGAAGAGTCCAACTCGTGCATGTAGGGGGTGTTACGATGTTATGACAGATAGAAATATAATTGCGTATAGGTTAAATTTGACGGTTTAAATGTAGGGAAATATTTATTTCATTATGTCCTTCATGCATCTTGGTTTCTCCTTTTCATCAACCGAAATTTTGATTGGTAATCTATCTAAAAAATTAGAGCAATCTAAAAATCAGAAAAACTTAAAAAATGAGAAATTATTGAACAGATTAGTATTTTACCTACATCATAAGAAATCCTTTCTAGAATAAAAATGTAATTTCTTTTTGCTTGTACTGTTTTTGTCATTCAGATTTGGTCAGGATCTGCTTTCAATGGAATGATATTTATTGTAGAATTTTATTATTTTTACCAATCGCCAGAATATTTTATTGTTGTTTCTTTCCTATTTGATTTCATGCCTAAAAACGAAAAATAATTCAATTAATCATGTAAAATTTAGTAAAAGATACTTGCTTACCTCAATTAATATCTTGAATACACAAAATAACTAATAATTATCAAATAATTCAGTGATATTTATACAAATTACACAGATTTTCACCAATGTAAATAAAACTATTGTTTGTTGTCATGATAACATGTCAACTGAGAAATGTCAAATCAACGATAGATGTTCTTCTTAAAAAATTCAAAGCTACCTCGCTCTAAGTTGATTTTGCGCCAAAAACGCATGTTTTTTCAAAATTACTCGCACATCATGTGTACGAAAAATTTTAAACTATCAAAAGGCACTCCCCACGATTGACCTTTATCAAATAAAAAATATTTCAAATTTTTCGGATAATCCGTCTAGGCTGTAGAAATGGGCAACTGACCGTGATGAATCCAGATATATATATAAATATACCTCCGTTCTCTTTTAGTATATGGACTAGCGATCAGGTCGGCTTTGCCGACCTTCAGCTAGGCTCCGCAACCCTTGAAGAAAAGTATTTTTTAGAATTGTTACTTTATATATCATATAGTCAAGTATTGATATTGTAAAAAATTACAAGTTTACACATTTTTCGAAAATGATTTCCTATCAACTCGTTGCTGATTTATTTTTACATTATCTCTCAGATCTTTCATTAGAACTGAAATAAGTACAGTTTCAATAACTTTTAGGTCAAAACAATTGACAATCAGTCGATTAAAATTTTTGGCTTCTATATCTCCTCATAACTTCAAATTTGATACCAAACACGATATGTTTCTAACGACTTTAGAAATAAACAATTGACAATCAGTTGACCTCAATTTTGTTAATATTTCTGTTCGAAAGCTCTCTTTAAATCTTTTAGTTTGATACCAAACACGATAGATTTCTAATGACTTTTATGAAAAACAATTGACAATCAGTTCATTACAGTTTTAATAATTCTGTTTAAAAACTCTCTTCAAATCCTTTAGCTTGATACCAAACACGATGCATTTCTAAATAGTATTAGAAAAAACAATTGACAATCATTCGATTATAATTTTATTATTATTCTGTTCGAAATTCCGCTTTAAAACATTTAATTTGATACCAAACACGATACTTTTTAATTATTTTTAGAAAGGAAAAACAATTGACAATCTGTGAATCACAATTTGTAATAATTCTGTTTAAAACTCTCTTCAAATCCTTTAGTTTGATACCAAACACGATGCATTTCTAAATAGTTTTAGAAAAAACAATTGACAATCAGTCGATTATAATTTTTTATTATTCTGCTCGAAATCCCTCTTTAAAACATTTAATTTGATACCAAACACGATACGTTTTTAATTACTTTTAGTAAAGAAAAACAATTGACAATCAGTGAATCATAATTTTTAATAATTCTGTTTAAAACCCTCATCAAATCCTTTAGTTTGATACCAAACACGATGCATTTCTAAATAGTATTAGAAAAAACAATTGACAATCAGTTGATTATAATGTTTTATTATTCTGCTCGAAATCTCTTTTCAAAACATTTAATTTGATACCAAACACGATAGATTTCTATTGACTTTTATGAAAAACAATTGACAATCAGTTGATTACAATTTTAATAATTCTGTTAAAAAACTCTCTTTTAATCCTTTAGTTTGATACCAAACACGATGCATTTCTAAATAGTATTAGAAAAAACAATTGACATTCATTCGATTATATTTTTTTATTATTCTGCTCGAAATCCCTCTTTTAAACATTTAATTTGATACCAAACACGATACGGTTTTATTTACTTTTAGTAAAGAAAAACAATTGACAATCAGTGAATCACCATTTTAATAATTCTGTTTAAAGCTCTCTTCAAACCATTTAGTTTGATGCCAAACACAACACATTTCTATTGACTTTCAGAAAAAACAATAGACAATCACTCGAATATATTGATAATAGTTGATTAATAATTTTAATTCTAGCGACTATCAAGTCTGTTAAAATATGTCATGATGAAACTTGATTTTATTGAGAAAATATGCAGCCAAGCTGATGGTGTAAAACTTAGTTCTATCAATACTTGCCAACTTCATGGTGCACTGTCATGTCAAATAATTTATTTTTTAAATAAACATTTAAAAAATCTGTAATTATAATATAAACGTCCCCTCATTCCTATAATATGCGTTAAATATATCAAAAGTAGTCTACAAATTTTTCTAGTCAAGTAATTTATTATAAAAAATGCGATATGTCTACTGAGAAATGTCAAATCAACGATAGATGTTCTTCTTAAAAAATTCAAAGCTACCTCGCTCTAAGTTGATTTTGCGCCAAAAACGCATGTTTTTACAAGATTACTCGCACATCATGTGTATGAAAAATTTAAAACTATCAAAAGGCACTCCCCATAATTGACCTCTATCAAATAAAAAATGTTTCAAATTTTTCGGATAATCCGTGTAGGCTGTAGAAATGGGCAACTGACCGTGATGAATCCAAATATATATACAAATAAATATATATCCGTTCTCTTTTAGTATATGGATATTTATACATATGTGGCCGACTTCATGGCGTCATGTCAAAAAATTTCTTTTTTAAATAAACATTTAAAAAATCTATAATTATAATAAAAACATCCCCTCATTCCTATAATTCCTATAAAATGTAGAATTTGGTTTCTATGTATGTTGAAACTTGGAAAAATTTAGCCTGAATAGTATAGCTAACTTCATTGTGTCGTGTCAAAAAATTTCTTTTTTAAATAAACATTTAAAAAAATCTATAATTATAATAAAAAGGTTCCCTCATTCATATAATATGCGTAAAATATTTCGAAAATATATTATTTGATATATATGTATGTACATAATCTGTAGACAACTTCATGTCATATCAAAAAATTTAAATTTTAAATAAATATTTGTAAAAATTTGTAAATATATATTTATTTTATTAGATTTATTATTGGTCTTTTTTTAAACAATTCTATATAAACTGAATTTTTTTAGAATAAAAAAATAATAATTTTAATTGAACTAAACTCTATATTGATTTTAATGAACTATCTTTCAATATTTCCACTTGCTTTTTAAATTTATTGTACCTAGTACAGTTTGAAAACCGTGATAATAAATCTAGTTGTAAAACCGTGTTTGGATACTATGTATGTAAGACTGCCCGGAATCTAAACCAATCGTTTGCCGGTATCAGAATAGAATATGTGTTGTGTGCAGCTAGGGACATTGAATATAATTGGTTTTACTGTATATTATTATTAATTTTTGAGGACATATTTTTCTTTGGTTCTACTATATACACATTTCACAAACCTTCTGTCAAATTGACGTTTCTCTTAAAACAAATTAAAATGAAAAGTCCACAAATTTGTAAATTTGCTAATGCGTAACCTGTACAATGTATGCTAAATTGAATAATTTACTGAAATATTTAACAACAACAATTGGCATGATATTTTTTTTGACAATGTAGATCGGTCATATTTTGCTTGGTTTTACTGTATATTATTATTACCGAGGACATATTTTTATTTGGTTCTATTATATACACATTTTCTCATAAAACGTTTAAAACAACTTGAAATCAATTTGTAACAGTTTGAAATATGTATACTCATTCCACTAATACCTAAATCAATTTATAAAATTTCTCTCAGTTGTCTAGAAATTTAAATTTAAACCAAAAATTATTTAGATTTTTAAATATTAGATCTGAAAACGTTTTCCAATTAATGAACTTAACTTATCATATAAACAACAATAAAACCTTTTTAATGTAAATAATCAATATATTAATTAATTACAATATTATTATATTTATAACAACAAATTATATAATAAAATTATGAATTTAAATCAGTATGAATAAATTTATTTACATGAAAACTAATACATCTGGTACAATGCTAAAATAACTTCCAGTATATTTTCTTATTTAGAATAAACTTAGGTACAATAATATTACTAAAGAACTAATAGATCTTTTAGGACTAACAATATAGAGTAATACAATGCTTTGTTGTAATCTGCTTCAATTATGTAGATTTGATTACAACAATGAAAATTTGTGCAGAAGTTAAATTTCTTCCGGAAGAGTCCAACTCGTGCATGTAGGGGGTGTTACGATGTTATGACAGATAGAAATATAATTGCGTATAGGTTAAATTTGACGGTTTAAATGTAGGGAAATATTTATTTCATTATGTCCTTCATGCATCTTGGTTTCTCCTTTTCATCAACCGAAATTTTGATTGGTAATCTATCTAAAAAATTAGAGCAATCTAAAAATCAGAAAAACTTAAAAAATGAGAAATTATTGAACAGATTAGTATTTTACCTACATCATAAGAAATCCTTTCTAGAATAAAAATGTAATTTCTTTTTGCTTGTACTGTTTTTGTCATTCAGATTTGGTCAGGATCTGCTTTCAATGGAATGATATTTATTGTAGAATTTTATTATTTTTACCAATCGCCAGAATATTTTATTGTTGTTTCTTTCCTATTTGATTTCATGCCTAAAAACGAAAAATAATTCAATTAATCATGTAAAATTTAGTAAAAGATACTTGCTTACCTCAATTAATATCTTGAATACACAAAATAACTAATAATTATCAAATAATTCAGTGATATTTATACAAATTACACAGATTTTCACCAATGTAAATAAAACTATTGTTTGTTGTCATGATAACATGTCAACTGAGAAATGTCAAATCAACGATAGATGTTCTTCTTAAAAAATTCAAAGCTACCTCGCTCTAAGTTGATTTTGCGCCAAAAACGCATGTTTTTTCAAAATTACTCGCACATCATGTGTACGAAAAATTTTAAACTATCAAAAGGCACTCCCCACGATTGACCTTTATCAAATAAAAAATATTTCAAATTTTTCGGATAATCCGTCTAGGCTGTAGAAATGGGCAACTGACCGTGATGAATCCAGATATATATATAAATATACCTCCGTTCTCTTTTAGTATATGGACTAGCGATCAGGTCGGCTTTGCCGACCTTCAGCTAGGCTCCGCAACCCTTGAAGAAAAGTATTTTTTAGAATTGTTACTTTATATATCATATAGTCAAGTATTGATATTGTAAAAAATTACAAGTTTACACATTTTTCGAAAATGATTTCCTATCAACTCGTTGCTGATTTATTTTTACATTATCTCTCAGATCTTTCATTAGAACTGAAATAAGTACAGTTTCAATAACTTTTAGGTCAAAACAATTGACAATCAGTCGATTAAAATTTTTGGCTTCTATATCTCCTCATAACTTCAAATTTGATACCAAACACGATATGTTTCTAACGACTTTAGAAATAAACAATTGACAATCAGTTGACCTCAATTTTGTTAATATTTCTGTTCGAAAGCTCTCTTTAAATCTTTTAGTTTGATACCAAACACGATAGATTTCTAATGACTTTTATGAAAAACAATTGACAATCAGTTCATTACAGTTTTAATAATTCTGTTTAAAAACTCTCTTCAAATCCTTTAGCTTGATACCAAACACGATGCATTTCTAAATAGTATTAGAAAAAACAATTGACAATCATTCGATTATAATTTTATTATTATTCTGTTCGAAATTCCGCTTTAAAACATTTAATTTGATACCAAACACGATACTTTTTAATTATTTTTAGAAAGGAAAAACAATTGACAATCTGTGAATCACAATTTGTAATAATTCTGTTTAAAACTCTCTTCAAATCCTTTAGTTTGATACCAAACACGATGCATTTCTAAATAGTTTTAGAAAAAACAATTGACAATCAGTCGATTATAATTTTTTATTATTCTGCTCGAAATCCCTCTTTAAAACATTTAATTTGATACCAAACACGATACGTTTTTAATTACTTTTAGTAAAGAAAAACAATTGACAATCAGTGAATCATAATTTTTAATAATTCTGTTTAAAACCCTCATCAAATCCTTTAGTTTGATACCAAACACGATGCATTTCTAAATAGTATTAGAAAAAACAATTGACAATCAGTTGATTATAATGTTTTATTATTCTGCTCGAAATCTCTTTTCAAAACATTTAATTTGATACCAAACACGATAGATTTCTATTGACTTTTATGAAAAACAATTGACAATCAGTTGATTACAATTTTAATAATTCTGTTAAAAAACTCTCTTTTAATCCTTTAGTTTGATACCAAACACGATGCATTTCTAAATAGTATTAGAAAAAACAATTGACATTCATTCGATTATATTTTTTTATTATTCTGCTCGAAATCCCTCTTTTAAACATTTAATTTGATACCAAACACGATACGGTTTTATTTACTTTTAGTAAAGAAAAACAATTGACAATCAGTGAATCACCATTTTAATAATTCTGTTTAAAGCTCTCTTCAAACCATTTAGTTTGATGCCAAACACAACACATTTCTATTGACTTTCAGAAAAAACAATAGACAATCACTCGAATATATTGATAATAGTTGATTAATAATTTTAATTCTAGCGACTATCAAGTCTGTTAAAATATGTCATGATGAAACTTGATTTTATTGAGAAAATATGCAGCCAAGCTGATGGTGTAAAACTTAGTTCTATCAATACTTGCCAACTTCATGGTGCACTGTCATGTCAAATAATTTATTTTTTAAATAAACATTTAAAAAATCTGTAATTATAATATAAACGTCCCCTCATTCCTATAATATGCGTTAAATATATCAAAAGTAGTCTACAAATTTTTCTAGTCAAGTAATTTATTATAAAAAATGCGATATGTCTACTGAGAAATGTCAAATCAACGATAGATGTTCTTCTTAAAAAATTCAAAGCTACCTCGCTCTAAGTTGATTTTGCGCCAAAAACGCATGTTTTTACAAGATTACTCGCACATCATGTGTATGAAAAATTTAAAACTATCAAAAGGCACTCCCCATAATTGACCTCTATCAAATAAAAAATGTTTCAAATTTTTCGGATAATCCGTGTAGGCTGTAGAAATGGGCAACTGACCGTGATGAATCCAAATATATATACAAATAAATATATATCCGTTCTCTTTTAGTATATGGATATTTATACATATGTGGCCGACTTCATGGCGTCATGTCAAAAAATTTCTTTTTTAAATAAACATTTAAAAAATCTATAATTATAATAAAAACATCCCCTCATTCCTATAATTCCTATAAAATGTAGAATTTGGTTTCTATGTATGTTGAAACTTGGAAAAATTTAGCCTGAATAGTATAGCTAACTTCATTGTGTCGTGTCAAAAAATTTCTTTTTTAAATAAACATTTAAAAAAATCTATAATTATAATAAAAAGGTTCCCTCATTCATATAATATGCGTAAAATATTTCGAAAATATATTATTTGATATATATGTATGTACATAATCTGTAGACAACTTCATGTCATATCAAAAAATTTAAATTTTAAATAAATATTTGTAAAAATTTGTAAATATATATTTATTTTATTAGATTTATTATTGGTCTTTTTTTAAACAATTCTATATAAACTGAATTTTTTTAGAATAAAAAAATAATAATTTTAATTGAACTAAACTCTATATTGATTTTAATGAACTATCTTTCAATATTTCCACTTGCTTTTTAAATTTATTGTACCTAGTACAGTTTGAAAACCGTGATAATAAATCTAGTTGTAAAACCGTGTTTGGATACTATGTATGTAAGACTGCCCGGAATCTAAACCAATCGTTTGCCGGTATCAGAATAGAATATGTGTTGTGTGCAGCTAGGGACATTGAATATAATTGGTTTTACTGTATATTATTATTAATTTTTGAGGACATATTTTTCTTTGGTTCTACTATATACACATTTCACAAACCTTCTGTCAAATTGACGTTTCTCTTAAAACAAATTAAAATGAAAAGTCCACAAATTTGTAAATTTGCTAATGCGTAACCTGTACAATGTATGCTAAATTGAATAATTTACTGAAATATTTAACAACAACAATTGGCATGATATTTTTTTTGACAATGTAGATCGGTCATATTTTGCTTGGTTTTACTGTATATTATTATTACCGAGGACATATTTTTATTTGGTTCTATTATATACACATTTTCTCATAAAACGTTTAAAACAACTTGAAATCAATTTGTAACAGTTTGAAATATGTATACTCATTCCACTAATACCTAAATCAATTTATAAAATTTCTCTCAGTTGTCTAGAAATTTAAATTTAAACCAAAAATTATTTAGATTTTTAAATATTAGATCTGAAAACGTTTTCCAATTAATGAACTTAACTTATCATATAAACAACAATAAAACCTTTTTAATGTAAATAATCAATATATTAATTAATTACAATATTATTATATTTATAACAACAAATTATATAATAAAATTATGAATTTAAATCAGTATGAATAAATTTATTTACATGAAAACTAATACATCTGGTACAATGCTAAAATAACTTCCAGTATATTTTCTTATTTAGAATAAACTTAGGTACAATAATATTACTAAAGAACTAATAGATCTTTTAGGACTAACAATATAGAGTAATACAATGCTTTGTTGTAATCTGCTTCAATTATGTAGATTTGATTACAACAATGAAAATTTGTGCAGAAGTTAAATTTCTTCCGGAAGAGTCCAACTCGTGCATGTAGGGGGTGTTACGATGTTATGACAGATAGAAATATAATTGCGTATAGGTTAAATTTGACGGTTTAAATGTAGGGAAATATTTATTTCATTATGTCCTTCATGCATCTTGGTTTCTCCTTTTCATCAACCGAAATTTTGATTGGTAATCTATCTAAAAAATTAGAGCAATCTAAAAATCAGAAAAACTTAAAAAATGAGAAATTATTGAACAGATTAGTATTTTACCTACATCATAAGAAATCCTTTCTAGAATAAAAATGTAATTTCTTTTTGCTTGTACTGTTTTTGTCATTCAGATTTGGTCAGGATCTGCTTTCAATGGAATGATATTTATTGTAGAATTTTATTATTTTTACCAATCGCCAGAATATTTTATTGTTGTTTCTTTCCTATTTGATTTCATGCCTAAAAACGAAAAATAATTCAATTAATCATGTAAAATTTAGTAAAAGATACTTGCTTACCTCAATTAATATCTTGAATACACAAAATAACTAATAATTATCAAATAATTCAGTGATATTTATACAAATTACACAGATTTTCACCAATGTAAATAAAACTATTGTTTGTTGTCATGATAACATGTCAACTGAGAAATGTCAAATCAACGATAGATGTTCTTCTTAAAAAATTCAAAGCTACCTCGCTCTAAGTTGATTTTGCGCCAAAAACGCATGTTTTTTCAAAATTACTCGCACATCATGTGTACGAAAAATTTTAAACTATCAAAAGGCACTCCCCACGATTGACCTTTATCAAATAAAAAATATTTCAAATTTTTCGGATAATCCGTCTAGGCTGTAGAAATGGGCAACTGACCGTGATGAATCCAGATATATATATAAATATACCTCCGTTCTCTTTTAGTATATGGACTAGCGATCAGGTCGGCTTCGCCGACCCTCAGCTAGGCTCCGCAGCTCTTGAAGAAAAGTATTTTTTAGAATTGTTACTTTATATACCATCTACTCGAGTATTGATATTGTACAAAATTAAAGTTTACAAATTTTTCAAAAATGATTTGCTATAAACTCGTTGCTGATTTATTTTTACATTATCTCTCAGATCTTTCATTAGAACTGAAATAAGTACAGTTTCAATAACTTTTAGGTTAAAACAATTTACAATAAGTCGATTACAATTTTTGGTTTCTATATCTCCTCCTAAGTTCAAATTTGATACCAAACACAATATGTTTCTAACGACTTTAGATATAAACAATTGACAATCAGTTGACATAATTTTTTTTGTCTGTCTTTAATATGTCTGTTCGAAAGCTCTCTTTAATCCTTTTAGTTTGATACCAAGCGCGATATATTTTTAAAACTTTTAGAAAAAACAATTGACAATCAGTCGATTATAATTTCTAATTATTCTGCTCGAAATCTCTTTTCAAAACATTTAATTTGATACCAAACACGATATATTTCTTATTAAAAACAATTGACAATCAGTTGATTACAATTTTAATAATTCTGTTTAAAAACTCTCTTCAAATCCTTTAGTTTGACACCAAACACGATGCATTTCTAAATAGTATTAGAAAAAACAATTGACAATCATTCGATTATAATTTTGTATTATTCTGCTTGAAATCCCTCTTTAAAACATTTAATTTGATACCAAACACGATACGTTTTTATTTACATTTAGAAAAGAAAAACAATTGACAATCAGTGAATCACAATTTTTAATAATTCTGTTTAAAGCTCTCTTCAAACCATTTAGTTTGATACCAAACACGATACATTTCTATTGACTTTCAGAAAAAACAATAGACAATCACTCGAATATATTGATAATAGTTGATTAATAATTTTAATTCTAGCGACTATCAAGTGTGTTAAAATATTTCATTATGAAACTTGATTTTATTCAAAAAAAACGCAGCCAAGCTGATAGTGTAATACCTCGTTCTGTCAATACTTGGCAACTTCATGGTGCACTGTCAAGTTAAAAAATATATATTTTAAATAAACATTTAAAAAATCTGTAATTATAATATACACGTCCCCTCATTCCTATAATATGCGTAAAATATATCAAAAGTAGTCTAAAAAATTTTCTATGCAAGTAATTTATAATTAAAAATACGACATGGCCACTGAGAAATGTCAAATCGACGATAGATGTTCTTCTTAAAAAATCCAAAGCTACCTTGCTCTAAGTTGATTTTGCGCCAAAATCGCATGTTTTTCCAAAATATCTCGCACATCATGTGTACGAAAAATTTGAAACTATCAAAAGGCACTCCCCAGTCTTGCCCTCTATCAAATACAAATTATTTCAAATTTTTCAGATAATCCGTGTAGGCTGTAGAAATGGGCAACTGACCGTGATGAATCCAGATATATATACATATAAATATCCGTTCTCTTTTAGTATATGGATATTGCAAGAAATTTACAGGCGAGCATAGAAAGGTAAGGCGAGCGCTAGCAATCTGTGTGACCCTGTATATTTCAGGTAACGGTCGAGCATTGTACAATGTTTTATGGGTATTTGAATTCCTATATATATATATTTAATAAAATTAATTGCAATAGTATAACGCAATAACTAAAATGTGCAATCAAGGTAGACTTTGAAAATCTTACAGGTTTTGTTTAATCAAAAAATAATTAAGTGTCAAGATGTTTCAAATAAGATATGTTGTCACGATAACCAATGTCAACAGCCCGTTATAATTTTTACACGGGCTAGCCCGTTAAAAGTCTCATAACCCCTAGAGACAGAACTAAATAAACAGTTCTGTACTATTCAAATGCCCATACAAATATATATATATATATACACTATTTTCAATACTCCCAATGTGTAGGTACTTTTAACGGTTTGAGGATTAGTTAAAGTACTATTAAATGATCCGTTCTGATAAATGTAAAAGTTTACCCTTATACGGTTTTTTGTTACATACATTAAATCTAACCCTGTGGCTCCCCCACCACTAATATCTTTGAGGGCCGTTATTTGACGGCTGGTAACCGCACTTCACGCGAAGAAATATATCACTTACCGAGATCTGCTAAGCAGAGTGCTACACCCAGTAATGGGTAAAAGGCGTGATATATTTATTTTATTTTATATTACGTGTTAGAGTGTATACACGAATCATGAAACTATGCCGCTTCAAATAAGGTAGCACGAACCCTGGAAATTAATATGTATTTGTTTATCCTGGAATTAATATTTGCCAAACATTTCAATTCTAATTCTCTTCGCATATATTCATAATTTCTTTCAAGCAACTTCGTTTATTTCATCTCGAAATCTTTCGATTATGGAACAAACTATGAGTTATATACATCCATTTATTCCTAGATCATTCACGCAATCTTTCACCTTTAATTTCACTAATATACGTTGGTTTATCAATCTTTTATTCTACTCGTATATGCTCTCCCAAAATTTTGCATTAAATTTAACAAAGTTTACATTTCTTAAAGTTTAAAATAACGAGCTGCTCTGTATCTTAAAAAAAGGTTCTACATCGATGATTGGTTGATCGCTGTAGCGGATTTACAACGTAACAAAAAAATACAGTAGTGAATATGACAAAGTACATTCATTTATATTTTTCTGTTCGTGTTAGTCCACTGCCACTCAATGCAACATTGTAACGACTTTACTCATTTTTATGATTGTTTGGAGTATTTCAAAGAATTTTTAAAATTTCTATATAATAACTTTTTGCCGTGGAAATCGGTCGCCAAACGCAGCACTCTATATTATGAAGTTACGGAGAGACAGAGTAGAGCAAAATTGCAATTTGTATTTGTTGACACCTAAAACAGGATTTATAAAAAAGTAAAGTTAGAAGTAACGCAGCTGTAGTAAAGTGTGAAATAACACAAGCAAATTTGATTATTCATATTAAACGCACAAGTTATTATCATCATCCAATCAGATAAGGTTGAACTTCGACATGTCTTATTTGAACTTCGGCACTAATCTGTCAATTGGATAACGTTGGACAATTAAAAATTTTCGACAATTTATCATGTAGAGATTTATGAATTTATACTAATTAATATAACTTTTTAATATATTTTTATGTAACACCAAGCTCAGTGGTAGCGAGTCGGCCTGTGGATCTTGAGAACCCTGGTTCGATCCCCACAACCGACAAACAATTTTCACCAATTTAAATCTACCCCTGTGGCTCCCCCTCCACTAATATCTTTAGGGGCCGTGATTTGACGAATGGTAACCGCACTTCACGCGAAAAAATATATCACTTACCGAGATTTGCTTAGGCAGAGTGCCACATCCAGTAATGGGTAAAAGGCGTGATGATATATTTATTTATTTATTTATTTACCAAGCTTAAACAAGTGCACGTTCAGTTATGATAGACAACAATTGGTAATATTGAATATCAGATGACCATTTCCTAAGTTTAATAAAAGTGCTGACTTCAGATTGGCGAAAGGCAGTAATTTAGATAACGCAGAACAGAAAGATAAAAGTTGATTATCTCTTGCTTTGCGTCTTTTATCTTGTTGCTTACTTTCCTTTATTATAAATAATTTGAGAATCTGGGTTTGATTCCCACAGTTAAAACACAATTTTCACCACTTTAAAATTACACTTGTAACTCCCTTTCCACTAACATCTTTGGGGGCCTTGTTTTGATGTCTGGTAAATTATAAATATATAACTTATCGAGATCTGTTACGGCAGAGTGCTACACCTAGTAATGGGTACTAGTTCTAATACATACTAAACTTTTTACGTTACCAATACCTTTCATGTTACCTACCTCGTATGTTACTTCCTTCTAAATGCTACTTCAAACTGTTGTTGCGATGTGAAGAAGTGTGATTAACTCTATCGAATTTTAATTAATCTTCAGTGAAACGTCATGTCCATCAAACGTGTTAGTTATCGGGAAGTAATCGAATGACGTTGCTCGATAAGTATACGTTATTCGTTCTCGTTCTCGTTAACCCAATACGGTGAATTATTGAGCGGCAGCATTAAGATGTCAAAGATCGTTTTCATTCAAGTTATTATATCCCGTCAAGTTGAAAAGTTTTCAGCGTGGTTTTATTATTTGCTGAGGAATGTTCTACAGTCTGGAGATATTTCATAATTCAATTATGCTTCTTGAAAGATCTAAAAGTATTTGTTTGTTTACCTCTTTTATTAACAGTACTTAGAAGTTATGTGTTCTAGTTTTGTACTCTCACAGAATGTGATTTGAAATAACGTAATAACAATATGTACAATTGGATAACTGGCTTATTAAACAAGTATAACATGATATAAAATTATAAATAATCTACTTTGGTTACAAATAATTCTATTGCAGCGTACCCTAAGTATGTTATGTATTTATTGTTTCATATCATTTAATTCATATTTGAAAATGGTCTAAATCTGAAACCGAAATTTCTATTTTCATTGTTTTAAATTCAATAAAGTATTTGTTTGTTTAATTATTAAAATCAAAATACAAAATTAGAATCTTTTTTAGTTCTGACTCATAATTTCAGTGTTCGTCAATTGTTTTGTCAAGCGTTATTCAATACATATCGAGTTTGGTATTAAATTGTTTTTCCATGAATTGTTGTTTGAAATAAAGTGCTTTCAGTTCAATAAATATTTTATTTGTATTAAAAATCAAAATTTGAAATTAAATTTATGGAGTAAATATCGATATAAGCGCCTTTATAAATAAGTTTTCTTCTTCATTCTGTGCTACTTCCTGAAGATCTGGGTCTACCGGACACACCGAGTCGCAGTTATTACACTGCCGTATTGCCGGTTTTCTTAGTCAAATGCTACATTATTTAAGGAATGTGTTTTTATATTTAACGACAAATCACACATTGTCGACAGCCGAATTCGATCTAACGAACCTTGATTCACGTAATGTCACAGTATGTTAAGAAATGTGCATAACACGCTCGGCCATCGTAATTTTATTGTTCTTGTTTTATACAATTTATTATTTATTAAAATATTAAGAAACATATTCAAGTATAATAATTTTTATACATATAGTATAAAAATTGCCAACTTATAGGAAATTTCAAAACACTTGAAAAACAACATTGTGATCGCCCATGATAGTAAGTGGTGTTATGTCAGTTGACACGTGCATCTAAACTGTAACACGCACAAAAACATATTTTTTGCTAATATATTAATTTCTATCTAAACATTCATATAAAAATAAAATATATAGTTATGGCCACAACACTGTATATTATTAAATAAAATAAAATATGTACCAGCCCATTTCTTTAAATTCCAAGTTAATATAATTTGTGATACGGTTTTCGGTGTGGTATTATTCATTTATTTGACAGATAAAAATAAAATAAAAATAAATATATCATCACGCCTTTTACCCATCACTGGGTGTGGCACTCTGCCTAAGCAGATCTCGGTAAGTGATATATTTTTTCGCGTGAAGTGCGGTTACCAGCCGTCAAATCACGGCCTCCAAAGATATTAGTGGTGGAGGGGCCACAGGGGTAGATTTTTTAAATTGGTGAAAATTGTTTGTCGGCTGTGGGGATCGAACCAGGGTTCTCAAGATCCACATGCCGACTCGATACCACTGAGCCACCTACCCCATTTTTTTTTTATTTGACAGATAAGTTAGGTATTTACAATTTTACTCCGGGGCTCAAAATCTGATAGATTTATTTGAAGTTATTGTTACATATGTTTATTAATTATTTAATAATAATAGAATAAACATAGACTTTCCAAATGTATCGCCCTAACATCGCTGTCTCACTCAAACACGAGTAGGTCACCTCCGGTACAACACCCTCCTTTCCTACAAACAGCGCACGCTTCTTCACATCTCTCCGACCAGGGCAGCAGCAGCAGCAGGGGCAGCAGCTCGCACACGCCAGTCTGGTAAGCTCCCCAAATCCATTTCCACACCGGAACTGTCACTTCACTTCTGTGTCACTAAATCAAAACAAGGCGTTCAAGTTTACACACCGGAAAATGGGCCGGAGAGCGGAGAAATAGCTGCTCTTTTATATATAACACTGCGTTGGACCGTCAGCGTTGCTACCAAGCGCCGGGTGCCAGTACGAGTGTAGAGTTTGTCGTCGGAGATTAGCGGCTCAAGAATTCCTGATATTACGACGACGTGAGACGAACGACGTGCTCTCGCCTGTGGAGATTTACAACCAACATTCTTAACGGAAGTATTAATAAGCTCGAGAAGCAGATATGTTTAAAATGTGACAATATTTGAATTGTTATCATCATGCACGTAGACTTTCAAATACCTTTTTGAGGGCAAATTTAGTAATAAATTATAAACGCTACAAAGTTGAACTAATTAGTCAAATTATTCAATTCTATTTAATTTATTTTATTTCTTATTTTTTGTTATTCTTTATGAAAAATACATCATTTTATTGCAAACTTTTTATATCTAATTTTCTCATTTTGTTTTTTGGTTTCTAAATAACTAAGTTTTTGAAGAGCATAATAGACTAAAAGCTAATCAGTGGCGGATTTAAGGATATTGTCCAGGGATCCAGGTACTCTCCAAAATAAAAACGTTATCTTTTTATTCATATTATCCAATACGCAAATATATAATTATATGAAAGTTTACAAAATCCATTTATCTTAAAAGACATATATTTAGAAACCAGTGCTTTTTATGCAAATATTAAAATATTATTTCAGTTGCTTTAAGTGACAACATGCTCAGTTGAGCGCTATTTTTCTACATTAAGATTTTTGAAAATATACTTGCAATTACGAGATATTTAGATTTTATTTAAAGCCAAACTATTTTTTGCGCTAAATTCGACTTGTGGGCCAAACCTGAAGTTGGCTGCGGAACAAGCCGCTTCTGGCTTGAATTCAGGAGTACCAACTTAACGTTAAAAGCTGGGCAATTTGAAATGTGACGTATATTTATCATATATATATATATATATATATATACTAGTAATATATTGCTGATGGCGTATACCAGCAATGTTATCTAAACAAAAAAGGAAAGAGAGTGAGATATATGCTATCTTACCTTTATCCGTACTTGCTTCAAAATGCGCATGCCCGTAATACTGGAATACTATTGGCTAATAACGAAGTGGGAGAGACATTGCAAATATGGCGAGCTCTCTTCCTCACTCGGAATGTTAAATATTTTTATTTACATGTGAGTGATTTTGTTCACAGTTTTCCTAAAAACAAGGCAATATGTAACTTATGGACAAAGTAAGAATCAATAATTTAATATATAAAATAATATAATAATAAAAAATATAATTTTCAACAAATTTAAAATATGGCGCTAGATTTGAACATGCTAGAAATTAACGTCAGCCAATCGTACTCCAGTATTACGGACATGCGCATTTTGAAGCAAGTATGGAAAAAAGATAAAATAGCATATATCTCACTCTCTTTCCCCTTTCGCCTTTGGACCCAGTGTCAGCAATATATTACTAATAGATATATGATTTGGCATGGTTAGGGGTGTTTTTTTACTAACGAAACGAAATTTTGTTTGTAATAAAATTTGAGTACATGATTTAAAAAACTAACCAAACTAACGAAACATACTTGTTTTGTCATAAAATTCGAGTATATTTTTTTAAAAACTAACCAAACTAACGAAATATACATCGCATTTCAAATTGCCCGGCTTTTGACGTTAAGTTGATACTCCTGAATTCAAGTCAGAAGCAGCTTGTTCCGCAGCCAACTTCAGGTTTGGCCCCCAAGTCGAGTTATACCATTTTTTGTTCCATTTATATCTGCTTTTTTTCTTAAATTTATAGTTATATTATTGCTGTGTATATATATAGTTTTCCTACGATTACATATACAGTTTTTCTACGATTACATCTTAGATAACTAAAAAATATAGGTACTGAAAATAAATTAGTTCTGTCAATATGACAAGTTTCTGTTGTTTTTTTTGTATCCTGGTAACTATTGAAGTAAGCGCGTATTTAATGTCTTTTTCACGCATTTAATATCATAACAAAATTAATTTTCAATTGCTCTACAGAAAACGTCAACTTTACGAAAATAAATGAGAGCATAATTCTCAACTTTTAATAGCAATCGTAGAAAAAAAAATTACCCCGTTTTTAATTAATAAAAAAATTATTCTCTAAAAATAAGTATATAAGGAAATCTCGAAAACTTTGTTAAAATATTTTGATAAAAAAATTAAATTTCTATTTTTTAAAGATCGATTAAAATACGATGATTTCAATACCATATAAGAGTAATTTTGTATATTGCTTGGTTTTTAAAAAATAGCTTCAGATTTTATCTCCAATTTCACATTTTGCATCATAACAAAATAGAATTTTATTTAAATTGATAAAAATATTTATACAGAAAACTGAGGAATTAAACGGTGTCGTTTCCATTGATTATAATTGTGTATTACAAATTTTATCAATTATTTTTTTATTTGTTTATATTTCAGCCCCACCTCGTCTAAAATCCTAGTTCCGCCCCTGAAACAAATTATTTTATTTTATTTTACGCTGTACAACAGGAACTTAATCCCAATTACAGTACAGTAGAGAACAATAAAATAAAAATTAAAAATTAAAATAAAATCATTACGCAACCCATTACTGGATGTAGCCCTCTACCGTAGCAGATTTGGGCAAGTGACATATTTTGCCCTTACCAGTTACTAAATCACGGTCCTTAAAGGATGCTAGCGGAGGGAGAACCACAGGTACATTTTAAAATATAGACAACTCAGTTCATCGGCTATGGAAATCGAACTCGGTTTCGCATATCCAGAGTCCGATCAGTAATTTTAAATGTATTTAAAGAAACATTGATTATTTGAACCGTTACAGCGGAGATTGACAATAGCAGTGGCCGATAAAACCATTTTAATAGATGAAAGTAGTAATGTATAAGAAGAAAAACTTCATGGAATGAAACGCGTACGTCAATGTTTACTTTTTTAACAGTTGCATACAACATAAATAAATTAATATAATTTAGTTTCACTTTTCTACAATATTTATGACAAGTTGTAGTTACTGGTAGGCAAATAGATAGTAGTATTCAAACTTTGTCACCACCCAGTTATTATTACAAGAAAAAAACTGCATTATACATCATTACGAAAGTGCATTAATGTAATCAAATTAGGGTTGTTTGACAAAGAATGAATACCTACGATAATGATATTCAATGTTAAATGAAACATGAAAGAATATAATGACAAGCCGAGAAGGCAGTTATTATTTACCGCTAGACCGCATAATACTACTGGGGTGCACGGGTGCAGAGCAGCAAAGCTGATGGTTTTAAATAGAAATGAACTCCACCAGCTTTGTCATCGTTTTTAAGAGATTCGAATAATTATCTTTTTTAATATCGGAGACATTTTATCGATAGAATTCATTACGAGCAGAAATGTAATTTGCATAATGATTAATTTTTATTCGTATTCCGGAGTTGAAGAATATAACAAGATGCTGTCGTTCTGGTTTAATTTGACTTTGACACAGGTATTTTGTTAACTACTTTTCATTTCTACTAATTTTAAAATAAAGTGCGGAATGCAAGAGTTCCTAGCGAGATACAATTATAATTGTATTTGCAGTCCAATTTTTTTTTAAATCGTAACACAATTAATAAAATCAAGACAAAAGTTGTATATCAATTACATTAAATAAATACGGTAGTCTGAGTTATTCGGATTCCTATAACTTTCTTCAGTAATTGGGATCAAGTTTCTGTTGTATAGAGTAACTAATAAATAAATAAATTAATTAATTTGAGACAATCCAATTAAATTGATTTATAACTTTCATAGTTTTCAATTAGATACTCGTGTACTAAAGAACACTAGCTCCATATAAGTAAATAGTTATTTGTGTATTTGTCATTTCTGTATATTTTTATTCCAAGTTATACTTTTTGAGTGTATTATTTATTAGATACGAGAAAATATTAAACACTTTTAAGTACCCGTATATTGTAGTATTATGTCATATTTATTTGTAATAAATAAGTTAAAACATAAAAGGACAATTCGGAAATGTTTAATTTATTAACATAAATCTCTTAGAACTCGTAACTTATGTTCAGCAACAAAAATAAACCACAGAATAGATCTCGCATTACTGCACTTATAATCCTTCTTTTGCCGCATTCAAGTACTGAAAAATACGATTTTTACTTCGAATAATAACAAACGACGTATTATTCACTCTACCAACATATGTCGCCGTAAATATTCGGAATAATAGGTCGGGTAGTTCAAACAGCAGGCGTCGTAAATCTGTTTTGATAGAATAAAAACAAACGATTTTTTTGTTTTCGGGGTGAATAAACAGATATCGCGTAGGGCGCAGCCAAAGTCCGCGGTCCACTCTTCGCTAGTCGAGCGTGAATTTATACGAGAACGAGAACGAAAACTGCGCTAATAAAAATCCCAAGCCAACGTAACGTATTTATTTAGGAGTCACTGGATGATATTTAAAGCCAAGTGAGTTGCAATGTCGAAGGTTTTAAAAGGGCAACACTGGTTGGCTACATGTACCACGAAATTATTGTATAACAAACAAATCAATGCCATCATGAAACGAGCTGTCAATTGTATTTTAGTTTTCATGTTTCCATATTTAATGTTAACCGAATGGCAAACTTTGAAAAGTGCATCAATGGACAGATATATTTGTCGACATGATTAGAAAACAAACAACTCACCAGCACGTACAATGAGCTGTCACTTATATTTTTGGTTGCTGTGGTCATGTTTTTATAATGAAGTAAGTTGCAAAGCAATTTCGAAGATATAATAAAGGTAAATGGGTTGCAATGTCGCAGATTTAAAAAGAGCAACACTGGTCAGCTATATTTAACAAGAAATTTTTGTATAACAAATAAATCAATGCCATCTTGAAATGAGCTGTCACTTGTATTTTAGAATGTACTTTCCACATTTCCATATTTATTGCTAACTGAATGGTAAAGTTTTAAAAGGATAACAATAAGGAGATATATTTGATATGATTATTAATGAAAAAAATTCACCGCCATTTTGAAAGAACTATTACCTGTATTACAGATTGCACTGTCCATGTTTTCATAATAAAACGTGCAATGTAATGTCGAAGATTTAAAGATCAACGCTGGACAGATATATTTAATGAGAAATAATTGGATAACAAACAACCAACGCCACCTTGAATTTGTTGTTCACTCCATTTTGTTCAAGATATCATTCAGGTCAAGTATGGTATTTAAGGTAAACACGAGTATGCTTAAAATGTTAACGAGTTAAACACAGATTGAACTTTTTTATATTTTTGTTTTAGTAGGAATTTAAATTGTAAAATTTTTAGCTTCCTGTTTTTATTTTAATGGAATGTTGTTATACAATTTTAATTTGGTTGAAGTGGAAATACAATAGTTTTTATTGGAAAACGTTTGATTTGAAATATTGTGTAAAGTAAATTGATTTTTATTATTTATTTTGGTATAGACTAACAATTTTTACTACATTTATATTTGCGATTTATCTTCAATTTTGAAATATCAGTGCATTATATTTATACACAATATGCTCTTGTGTCATGTATGTAATTAATAAGAACAAACAAAAAAAAACTTTAGAAAACAGTTGTAATTTAGTCGTAGTAGAAATTGAATTTTAATGATTTATTTACCAAATTATCTTTACATTTTAAATTTATTCTTGACACCACGATATTAAATTCATAATTAATTTTAAGTATCTAGCCTCGTTTGTCTATGAAATTTTAAACAGACTATTTAAAACTATCATATTTTCCTCGAAATATAGAGTTTAACTCGTGTAACAGAATTTTATTGAAAATAATAAAATTAAAGGTAGATTGCAAAACAATAATATTTTGGATACCACTAGTTGTTACATTCCGATACGAAAAAAGAAACAAAATATGTTTTACAGTATTCATAAGCGTAATTAGTTATAGTTAAATAAATTATATCTCACGAAGTTATTGTCTATAATTAACCAACAGATTAAATAACAAAATTATTTGATTGTATTACACAATACCTATTTCATTTGTAATATAATGTTTATATGTAATACTCGTATTATAATACTTAGAGTAGCTATCAACCCAGTGGCCCAAAACTGTTCATTAGTTTAGCCTCATTTCAACAAAATTATGATCAGTTCGTCCAATATTATATACTGTTAAATATTGTTACACAAGATTAGTTATACCCTAAAACGGTTAATTTCATAATTCAATAAAAGGTGAAATTTAAAATATTTTATTTATATTATATTGACGTTTAGAATCAAATGTGTGATTTTCACCTAATAAAAATATCGCAAACATCCCTACTCAGGGCGGGATTCGAATCCTCAGTCTACCACGTGTAGTGCTCTAATTGATTAAAACATTTTTTACTAATATTGCTTATTCGTCTAACAGACAAAAACTAACAAATTAAAAAAGACAGTTAAAATAATTTTCATAATTGGAACTATGATTTTATAATTATGTTAGAAGACTAAAATACCAGCCCTAAATGTACTTTTACACTAAATCTATTTAAATTAAGAAATTTAAGCCAATTATATTTATTTTATGGTACATTATATTATTGTCAAAATTTCGGCTGTCATTTAAATAAATCAATTTTATTTACTTCAGAAGTAAATTATTTTTTGCCAACGTAGATAATATTGGTTATGGTTCATATTAAAATGTATAGTATTTACAAATTTGAAATATTTCCCAGACCACACGTATTCACCATAACTTGAAAACATACGAAACATTTGACGTGTACCGTCAAACAATTCCAGCATCCCAGTCAAAACAAACCAAACCACACAATTCCAAACACACACGGCAACTGCTCTTCACTTAAAAATAATTTCATCTCCGGCCGAGCAGCGCTCAAACCTGCTAAAAACCACGTCCATCTGACAACCGCCGTGATTTACAGCGCTCGGACAATGCCCGCCGCTTCCATCATTTTTGATCGACACGTTCATTACTTCATGTGATATGAACGTGCACGGTACTGAGCTTCCACTTCACTCTTTCTCATTTCAACCAGATTTAATTCCACTGCGATTATATACAATCGCATCTAAAAATTTAAAGAATGTGTTGCTTACCCTAAAACTGCAATTTAATTAATACATAATGTGGCAGGTTTATTTAATTGTTTATAATTTAATTTACTGTTGAATCCAGCTTTCTATCAATGGTATTATTACTTGGATTACAGGCTTGAAATAAAACGAAAACTTTTAAAAACCAGATGTTTTCATCTAAACAGCGAAATTCAAGCCATTATCAAAGAAAAAGTACAATAGTGATAATGACAAAAAACAATAGTCGAAACATTGCTGTTTAAATGAAATTTTGGTTTTATTTGAAACCTAACATCCAACTAATAATACTACTTAAATAATATCATTCGACTTATTTAAAATTATAAATCCTTTTAGGTTCTTTTGCAATCAAGCTTTTTTTTTCCACATTTATATTTCTTGCCTATCTACTGTTTTTAGCAAATGTTAAAGTTGACTTGGTAACAAAACATTTTTTTAAAATATTGGCTGGTAGCAAGGAGATAATAGGAGTTTTCACTTAAATGGAAGATTTTTGTTTGTGATATATGCTATCTATCGGTGTAATAGTTTTAATATGAATTTGAACATCCAAGACAGGGCTAATATCAAATTTTTAATTTAATTAATGTCATGTCATTGTTTGTTTTTACAGATAACGAACAGATTTTATAAGATTTTTTAAGAATCAAGATCTTGTTATAAATTAACATCTTGTTTAATATTGAAAAAGATAAGTAATACTTAAGCTTTTAGATATTATAACTTACATAATTTTAATTTATATTCATTATTGTTGCAAGTTAAGGTCAAAAGATTTGTATTTTGTTCGTAACAAAGAGAATTATTTACGTTGTCACATCTAAATTTCTGTTGCACGGTTTCAGCTAAAACCAAGCTTTTACTATCAACCATTGAAATCTCGTTGTCTAAAAATAAATATTGATTTTCTTTGACGGCTGGTAACCGTACTTCATGCGAAGAAATATATCACTTACCGAGATCTGTTATGGCATATTGCCACACCCAATAATGAGTAAAAAGCGTGATGATATATTTATTTATTTAATTTAAAGATGATATAAATAAAATTTAAAAATGGCATTCTTTGTAAAATTGTTGTTGTTGCATTCCTGGTACATCTCTAAACCTAGGTCAAATAGGATATTCGTATTCTTACTGGCATTACTTGTCTATTTCATTTACATTTAATAATACAAATAAAATAACAAAAGCATAAAACTCAGTTTTTACATCAATCTTCGTTTTGATTGTTTTATTACAGTTAAAATTAATATTAATATTTTTAAATCATACTTCAATTTGAAATTTGAATAAATAAACTATTAATTTGTTTTTAAAGAAATTTCAGCAGTATTTAAGTAAGTGAATGATATTTATGTACTCATACTTTTAGATTCGTAATTTAGTTGCAGAATTTAATAATCTATAATATTATGTAAATCTATTTTCTTCTTAGGTATTCATAGAAAAATTGGTTGCGGAGAAATAATTATGCTTAGTTCAAGTTTTGCTACAAGCTATATATATTTTCTGTATTGTAAAGCTTTACTGTGCATAATAGTATTAGCTTGTATTAGAAGTATATGATATTGATTCTAATTGGCTTATCCAGTGCAGGATTTACGTATAAGCTACACAAGCTCTAGCTTATGTCCACCACATTATTGACGGCCCACCAAAAAATTCTACGAGTGAACAAGTGGCATATTTGGCACCGACATAGAATATCTGAATTTATAAAGGGCTCCATATCTCAAAGCTTAGGACCTTGTCAAGTCTAAATCCGGCCCTGAGCTTATTAAATCATCAAAATATAGCATATATATCATATATAAGGTGGCTCAATGGTATCGAGTCGGCCTGTGGATTTTGAGAACCCTGGTTCGATCCCCACAGCCGATAAACAATTTTCACCAAAGTAAATCTACCCCTGTGGCTTCCCCTCCACTAAACTCTTTGGGGTCCGTGATTGGACGGCTGGTAACTGTACTTCACGCGAAGAAATATATCACTTATCGAGATCTGCTACTGCAGAGTGCCACACCCAGTAATGATATATTTATTATATAACATAAAAATCTTGTAACAGTCACAGCACTGCACCAATTTTGCGGTTTTATATTATTATAAATATTGGTAAATAATATTATTTTTTTAATAAAATGAATATTTAAGAAATTTCATAATAAAATATAACAAAATCTAAGATTTTATAGTTGTTTAAACAGTAATTTTAATCGGAGAAGCGTAGTAAATAAAACCCACAGTTGATTGGATTACTAAACTTTTAACATAATTTATCTCCAAAACTTCGTCGTTTTTATTGCACAAAATTTTAAATTTAATAAAATGGATGCTATGTTTATTTGGAGCACTGTCACAATTTTTATACACGTCTTCATTTTGACACATTAGTCAGTCAGTCAGAATTATGATTAAATATGTCGAATACAATCACACTGTAATCTCTCACAAAACGAGCGGATTTAACAACCTTGCCGAAATGGGAATGGTCGAAATGAAAACTGACCATCGTGCATTATCTCTTCACCCCGTTTAGGGGGATGTGCTGCATTTAAAGTGACTTAATGCATCGGAACGACTGTATTAATATTATTGACGTATTTTACATATTGGAATGAATCGACAGCTGCTCGTTTTTAATTCTGATGTTTGTGACGGAAGGATATTCTAAAAATGTATTTTTTAATTAGTGTAGTTTGTTTATGGGTGAGGTCATGTTTACATACTTCGTGTTGTTTGGTTTTTATGTCCTGGGATTTGTGTTACAATGCAGAGATGATATTGTTAATTAAAAAATGCACTTTAGGGATTTTTAGTAATGCACCTATTGGATTACATATTATTGTATTCATAAATTAAAATAATAATAATAATTTTCTATTATGGGTGCGTTTATTAATGCAAAGATAAAAAAACAGATAACTCATCTATAAACTAACTGAATTAAAATTGTACTACAAAAATTATATTTTTGCACGAACGGTTTTTTTATGTTTACTGATGGAGTTTCTAGTTATATTTACAAATTATTGATCGGGAAATAATTACTATAGTAACTAAAATGAACTAAGAGTGCGGCCAAGGTGCTGGTTAATTTATATTAATGTACCAAAGTGTATTAACTGTAGAGTTATTAAATATATTTGACAGTGACTGACACTGACAAGTATTATGTCAAATGGAACAATTACATACAAAACCTAAATACAAGTTTGAATTAATAAGTTGGTGAATAATAATAATATTTAATTAAAAGTGACAAATAACAACAAAATGTGTGCAAAATATTTGTCAAAATTCAAACTTTATACAAAATTATATGTTCCAAGACATTTTAAAATTAATTATTTTTTTGTAACGAAAATACATTTCATTTTGTTACATGTGAAATGAAATATGTCAAGTCGTACTACTTATACGCGAATGAATAAATAAACTAAACTAATTCTTTATTCTTATGAAATCTAGTTTCTGAGCTAATTATAAGAAAATATTTGAGAAAAAATTTAAAATATTTTCTTCCTATAAAGTTTCCGGTTTATCCGCTAATCAAAGTCAAATAAAAAATTACCAAATTTTAATAGTTATTTAAGTATTAAGGGAAGTTTATTTGCATTTAGAAAGATTTAAAAATTATTTTGACATTTAAACAAATTTTAGTTGACAGAACTGTCAACTTTTGTTGTAGCAGGCATGTGTGGTGACTTGATTATTTATATTTACAAATGAAATGTTTATTTATTTTTTGATAATTAACTACAATTGTTAAGTTGTAATATTTCTATGTTACGGTAGTTATTTATTTTAGTTAGTCATAAATAATAAAGACGTTAAAAGCTTATTAATTAATTCTTAATTTATTACACATGTATGATTTGTATTTATTCGAATGCTGTTGCTGAAAAACATAGTATTTTTGCGTATTATTTTTCAACAGTACATAGTACATCAAACCAAAATATAGTTAAATACTATATATTGTAGTATGATTGGTAACCCTACTGCGAATCCTATTCTGTTATTGGAATTAACTTCATATTGTGGGAAGTAGCATAAATAAATAATTGAAAAAGAGTAGAATTGCTGAATTCAGTTCACACAACAATAAAAATTCGCGGTCAAATTGCACATTATTTTGTTGTTGAAATTACACTTTTTCATTATTGTAATTTTGTATTGTTGTGATCTTTTTTTGATCTTTCATTGTTGTAATGAAATAAAACCACTAGTTACGGTATTGTCAATATATCTAGGCATGCTTCAACTTCCCTTATACTATATTGCTTCAATGTTTTTACTAAATTATTGATATTACTTTTGTTTCTTGTTAAATACACAAAATTTAATAATAAAACTGCAACCTACAATTTTTTTAAGTCATTGCTTCTGCTTACTAGCTAATAACTAATATTGATAATATTTATAAGTTCTAACTTAAAATGCAAACAAACCTAACAGTATAGTAATCATTTGTTTATATTTTGATCTTGATCGTCGGTCTCTTTGTATTATGAGTGACGTCATCATATACATCTGTTTATTTATATTTAATTTACAATTAATGAGTAGGTATTTACACTTTTATAATCTTTCGAATGATTGTCAACCATCATATAATTTAAACAGTTGTGTTAAAATTTTAATTCTAGCATTTTGCGATTATTCGTTCATTTACTGATTTTGTGGGCTTTCAAAATTATGGAATATCCTAATTAAACCCGCAAATTCCGGTAATTATTATTGACAAACAGTAACTGATAATTTCAAAAATATAAAATGATAATTGCGGTTATCCATCAAAAATATCAATTTCATTTAAATTAGATTAAATTTTTCCATTTCTAATTTTTATTTTATAACTTAAAAATAATTCTTTGTTCTAAAGTTTCTCCTATTAATATAAGAAATTAAAAAACACAATGTTATTTTCACTTAAATACAGATTGATTAGTTAAAATTAAATCTACGTTATTAAAACTAATTTTAAATAAATTACACATACTTTTATTTTAATTTGAGGTAGGTCAGTGACATGAAACTTGCTTTCTTTGCTGATTAGATATGTTTTAATTAATACTTTGTGCTTATAAAACTCTGCTTCGAAAGGAGTTGCATGTCATTTTCTAATTAATATATGCAGCTAATTATAAAATCATTAATGAAAATGTGTATTTGAAAATAAATTTGTATTTTTCCCTGGTAATATTATGTTAAACATGTTTATCATAACACTATAATACTTTATTATAATTATGACACTTTTTTCTTTTTTATAAATTGCTTCAATTATTATTTCTAAACAATTATTCATTCAATTTATCATGTTTTAAGTATAACAGCTATACAACTATAGGGCCATTTCTAGACCTGCATCCGCCTTTATGCGGATTATAATTTTGCTGTACTGCTGCTGCTTACTGTATATGAGTTTAAATTATTAAACAAATACCGATAGAATAGCCAAAAATGAAAGTACACATAAAAAATTTAAACATTGAAGCATATAATAGTTATTTGTGTATTAAGAGCGTAAAGTGATTCTTTGTTACTCGAACACTGTAATTGCAGCGCGAGCCGAAGGCGAGAGCTGCAATAGTGTAAGAGGAACAAAGACACTTTACGCTCGTGATACACACATAATTTTGTCTACGATTGCATCTTAAAATTATTAAAAAACGTAAGTTTCTATTTTGTTTGTATCCCTGGTAACTATTGAAATAATCGCGCATTTATAATCTTTTTCGCGCGTTGTTATTGGAAACGCGCGCATTTAACATCTTTTTCGCGCGTTGCCATTGGAGACGCGCAAAAAAGATATTTTGCGATTGTTCCACAGAAAACGTCAACTTTACGATGACAAATGAGAGCGTAATTGTTAACTTTTCATAGCAATCGTAGAAAAACAGTATTAGTTTATAGAATTAAATATTGATATCATTTTATTATATTTTTTAACGGTAGGGACTTATTCAAATCTATTTAAATAAAATACAATTAAACAAATGTATAGTTCAGTGGTATAATGCCGACCTATACATTTTAGAACTCGAGATCGATTCCCACAGCTGCCAAACTATACTCCACACTACCTAGTGCCACACTTAATAATGGATATAAGTTTAAAAATATATTTATTTATTATTTTTTGAATTTATTAAACAAATAAAACTGAATCAGATATAAAATAAATAAATAAATTATCATTTCTTTTACCGATTTTTAGTAGCAGATCTCGGTAGATCATATATTTTTACGTGTCAAGTACGGTTACCAGTCGCAAAATAACGACCTTCAAATATGTTACTGGTGGGGAAGGTACAACTTATTTTAATTGTAGAACAATGTTTTTCAGCTGTAGGAAACAAATTCGGATTTTTAATTTGAAAGGCCGACACACCAATACATATACCCCGTTTAAATCAAATTAGAGTAATGTAATATAAAATATAATAATAATAATAGGATTTATTTAGCTCAAAGTTATATCCTCGTACATAAACATTTTAGTAATCAAACAATAGTAATAACAAAATAATATTACACAAATAATACATAATAAGCCAAACGTGTAAACATTCAAAAATATATCATAAACAAAAGTTAAGTACCGTGCAAATCATTTCTATAGGTTTTAATTACAAGAAAGTAATTTAAATAAATACAAGAGAGAAAATTTTAAATATTATAAAATAATTTCAATTAAAATATTAATATAAATTATTAAATTTGAGCTGGTTCGTTAAATGCGATTTGAATTTGATTTTTCTATTTTTGCTTTTGTTTACAATTTTATTTGTTTAAGCTACTTTAACCATGGTCTAACGCGTATTATAACCGTTTCATTCCGTCGTTTTGCCTAAAAAAATTTGTCGTGTGTTTTTTACTGATTTGATATATCATGTAATGACATCTAGTGATTTTTATATCAATTAATTGAAAGTGACCACGCTGTCAAGTTACAAAAACAACCTTAAAATATGTGAAAATTAATGTGAAAATTTAATTTATGTAATAAAATGTAATACATTTTCGTTTATTCTGATCAGTCAGCGTACAGTTGAAATCAGCAGGGGAGACAGCCGAGATCGTTAGGTCATAAGACAGCAGATTAAGTTGAACCAGTCACCCGAGATCACCTATGATTAATAAAATAATATATTTGTTATTTATTAGTTATTAATTAATTTATATTAAAATTGTATCCATTATTGTCTGTTTACTAACAAAAGTTGAATGTCTCTGAATAAAGCATGATCGAACAATTCGAAGACGATAACCTGACAACGAAATACCGCCCTCGATATACATAAATTATTATTTTCTCATTGCATATGACCTCTAGCAGCTGTGAAGTAAAAATTTTGATCTTTTATCATTTTTATTTTCAGTATTTATTGAAAGTCTTTTGTTGTTGTTGAGATCTCTTTATTTTAAATGTGACCAAATGACGTAGGTAAGTGATTTACATATACTCAGTATTATTTAAATTATTGCTCTGCAATTAAATTAAAAAATCTTAAAAACCTTCAGAGAAATTAGTAGAAAAATTATGATTAGCAAATAATATATGTAATATAAGAATTGTGCGAATGTGGGTCAATTTGATGATCTCTCGAAATGTGTGCAGGTCTTTCCGCGTCCTTCGCATCAGTCAGTGAGTCGCGCGAGTGGCGCTCGAATTTTGACAAATAACCAGGCGCCGGCGGCGGCATGGAGGCGGTGGTAGCGGCGGTGCGTGCACTGCGTGCCGGACCCGCGTCACGTCCCGGGGAAATATCTGTTTTTCCGCAGTCCACCATCGCCGTCGCCAAATCCAAATAAAGCCGCCATTATAGAGCCATTCGTATATCAGGGGTGTCGGGCCAATTCGGCCTTTACGAGCGGTGGTCGGAGGCGAAGGGGTCAACATTTCAACATTGTCAAAGTTTGAATTGTATGAGACGGCGCGACCAAACGAGCTACGTAACAAATAAGAATAGTTTATTTCCTCTTATCCCGTTGCTGGGGTCGGTAGTTTCCACGCCTCCGCGATCTGACTTCGAAACGAATTGAAACACACACGGCGGCAGTGGCGGCGGGCACGCACGTGGTGCGCGGCGCGGCAGAAACAAGAGCCTCGGGAGAATGGAACACGCTACGTGTGCAGAATGCAAGGATGGTGGGGTAGACCAGGGCCTGAGCCCCGTTCTGTGCCTCACAATGAGCTCTGATCCGATCCGCGCGCAGCCCAAGCCAGACCGACGTGCGTCTAATGTCACCGTGATGTCGCAATTCGCACCCGGCGGCGCATTCGCGAATTATTTCACAATATTTCATCAATATTTCTAGTAAATTTTTGTACTACTTTAGTCATTACTTGAATAATGCAACATAATAAAGTGAAAAGTTTAGTAGAAACAGGCTGAATAAATAATTTTTAAACTAAAGAAAAATTAATGTCTATATTTCCATGGCTCATGACTTGTCAAGTACGTCGTTGAATTTGTTTAGATTAAAGAAAAACTTAATTAATTTTATTATTGTAGGTTAGGTTAGGTGATGAACTTGGTATCTATCATAGGACTTTAACATGTAAAAATCATACTGTCGTAATATCCTGCTCCACTAATTATTTTAGGTTAAAAGCTTCAAATAAATAAAATGATATAAAATTTTGCTTCTAAATAAGTACACATTAATTTTTCTAGTCATATTATTAAAAATTAACATACTGGCTTCAAAAGCGCTAAATAATATCTTAGTCACAGATTGACCAATTGTAGATATCATCGTTTACCGAGGACACATTAAGTACAGAATGAAGTTAGCTTCCTGCATATGTTATTGTAACATAATCTTACTTTTTATATATAATTAATAAAACTTAACATGTTTGTTAATTTGAGGTCGTAGAAAAAGTGTAGTATGTGACTCGTTTTATAAACTCCTTAGATACTCGTTTTTAATATATACTATACGATACCAAAGAGACGTTTATAAAATGTGTTACATAATATACTATTTGTGTGATTTATAGCGACGAAAATGAGATGAGAAAATAGTAAAAATAGCAATTGCTACGGAAAACGAAATACATGAACAAATATTTGACGATTTAGCTATCAATTTTTTTGTAAAAACAATCAGAATCATTAATTTTATAATTGTCAATAATTTTTCTTTTTAACACATTTTTTAACCTAATATTGGCAGATATATACTGACAATTAACATTAGGTATTCAAAAGTTTATTTTTTTGTTTCAGTTTTATTACAATTGCTATTCTAGCTGTTATACAAGGTGTTTCTATACCTTTGCCCGAAACTTTAATGACATATATAATTTGATATACTGATTATAGAACAAAAAGATTAATTTTGTTTATTGATTGAAATGCCGAGTTTTATGGTCTTTTAACTTGTTTTGAAGTTTTTCTACTTAAAATAATTAGAGAAATAGAAAACTACCAATGTAAGATTTTACATGATAAAAGTCTTATTTTCAAGAGACGCAGTATATTTAATTAGTTCAGGTTATAATTTCAGTGTCCATTGGATCCTCACATATAAATTAACTCTGTTTTCCATAAATCTTCAAACATCTAATTCCATATTACAAATTCTAATCTGTCAAATGATAAACCAAATTCTCTAGTCTGGATCTGAAAGTTTCCATCGTAATATCCACAATGCTCAACTCCAACTCCATATTTCGTTCTTAGTTTCAAAACACGCCTCCGGTCATTGAAACACGCATCACGATCACGCATACGGCTAATTAATCAGTGTGATTATCATCTGACAAACAAGCAACAGTATACAACACATTCGAGCCCATAGAGACACAGTCCCAGTCACCAAGAAGCGCTAGCGGCGTTTTCCTGGCGATGTCCGCAGCTTAGTCGATGTCGGCTACCTTGGCGTCGGAAGCCGTCATCGTCGTCACAGCTGTGGTGAAACAAAACAATTAAGCTAATTAGCGTCGCGTGAGTAACACGTACCTACAAACTAATGTAGGAATATAATCTGATACGAATCTTTATTTCACTGGAATTTTGTCAAAAATTATATTGGTTCTATAATTCTAGTAGAGTCAAATGAGAAGTTTCTGATATAGTAATTATATTTTAAATTATATTAATTATGTTCTAAATCCCGACTCTGGTGCCACAAATAAGAAAGCAAAATATAACTAACCTCCACAATAGAAACTTAATATCTACAGAGCTATTTATTAAATTTGTTTTAAATCAAGTCAGGCATTTTTTTACTATTATTACAAAGTTATTTTCACTCCTAAATATTTAAAATTCAGATCAAGATATCAAGAAATCGTGTCAAGAAATATAACAGCTATGTCTGGAGCCAAGACAATTTTTAGTGTTTTATTGAATTTGTGAAACGTTACGTATATAAAAATTAAAATAGAAAAACGTTTTTTACTACCGTTGCTTCCCTCGCTGCCTTACAGTCTGGTGGGCGCAAACATTTTTATTCTTAAAAAAAACTTCATTTTAATAATAAACGTGTTTTAGAGAGATATAAAAAAACTTGTTCACTACTGAAAAAAAAAACCATTAATTTAATTCGTCCGTTTGGCATTTCAGTTTACGATTACGTAGAAACTCGAGGATTCTGCTACAGAAAAAATATTATCTTTATTAATTATGGAATTAACAGATCAGTTTAAATTTATATATATATATATATATATATATATATATATATATATATATATATATATATATATATATATATATATATATATAATAAGGTCCTTGAATTTATTTAACATATAATCGATATTTTTTTCGGTCTCATATCTCAGAATTGTACTATGCTTTTAAATGGGATGTCATTTAATGTAAAAACATTCCAAGGAAGAGGTTTGCTTATAGTGTAATCTCGTAACTCGTAAATTTGAGACTATTTATTTGTTATATAAGAAATTTTTGAGCATATATCAAGAATAATTTTCGGCTTGACACAAAGCATCTCATCTTACATCCCTTATCTTTGACATCATATTTCCTCTAAACGTAAATTCCCTTTTCACTTTGTCGGGAGTCGACCAGAACAATTACTGCACACCACCACCACTTCAACAGTTACACAACTCTGAATATGTAGTTTATCTTCAGTTCTCCACATCACACGTGCACCATACGTTCGCTGTCACTATGTCGCACCACCCAGCATTCGAGCCGTTTAACAAAACTGAACTATTGTTTTACAAAGTTGAGCTGTGTATCATTTAGCAAAAACCAACACGAGATACTAAATGATGACTAGTTTGCCGTGATAAATTGACAATGGCTTTGTCAAGCAAAAATGGAGTTTAAGTAACTTTGTGGTTACAAGTTTGAAGAGTAGTTAGCGGATATTTTAACTTTTAAGCGTGTTATTTTTGAATTCAAATGTTTGAGTTAAAGTAATATTCAAAACTAGATTTAAAATCTTCAAACTTTTATAATATAAATAAAGTAAAATATCCTTTTAAATAAATATAGTTTTTGACACAAAATCTTAGAAATAGGTAGGTGAAAGAAGGATTTAGTTTTCAAATTCTTATTAGTATATAAATAAAAGGCTACTAAACGTTTCGAACTAAAATATTAATTCATCATCAGCACCTTAAACTACAAATATAATTAGAATAAGATTTAGAATTAGATTTATTTTTTCGAGAAAAAACTCATACAGTAGGATTGGCATTAAATAACAAAAGTTTACAGGTTGGACATTTTTTAATTAAGTATTATTTTGATTTGATGTACACATATCTTTGTTTTATTTATTTTGGCTTATCTATAATTTAATTTTAATTGTTGATTATATACATTATATTTATTTTCGACCTAGCAAGTATTTCCATTTTATTTGTATGTACAAAAGCTTCTGATTTTTACCATAGAGCAAATAAAGTTATAGATATCTTGTATTTTGTCGGGGTTGAGATCATGGACCAAGTTTTGGGGTTATTTTCAGGTTGGCTGGAATATTTTTGAAAAATGTGCATCTTGGTGAATTGTAACAAGGACATTCGGATATTATATGGTACATGTTTTCTAGTTTATTTGTATTACAGATCGAACAGTTTTCCAGGGTGTTTATCCTGTATCTATTTTTGAACAACGTCATACTTATATAATGTTTGCTCGCCATTCTGAGTTGAGCAATATTTTGGTTTTGTGGATGCTAATACTAGAAAAAAATATATAAATAAAATAATTATAATATAAAACTAACAAATTAATCAAGGTTTGTTTCACATTTTGATTAATTTGTTAGTTTTATATTATAATTATTGTATTAGTATTTTAAGATGCTGATTGTGAGCTAATATTTTAACTCGAAACGTTTACAAATATATTTTTTTAATATATTGTATTCTGAAGTCTTTTATTTATTTAATATTGATATAAAATTGAATCCTTCTTAAATATATATTTTTACAATTCCGGTCTGGAACTTATCTCTCTATTTAAAACATAGTCGGAAAACCGAACTTTGCTTTGAAATGACGTAAGATGGGAAGTTTAAAATGAAAAATAAGAAATCAAGGAATAGATGAAAGAAACATATAAAGAAAAAATTGAGATTAGGATTTGAACTTGGGGATTATGTACCTCGGGCATAAGGTAAGCTATTCTAATTTTACTCTAATTTATTTATTTTGTCTAGTGTTAAGGGTAGCCTCTTTTTACGTCAATTTGATTTTATTAATTATTAAGTATTTACGTAAAATATTAAGTAAATTTTAAACGAAACAACTTTTCTCTCGCATTCTCTTTCCACTATTTGTTCTTATCTCAAAAATACTTTATGATATTGAGTTTATTTTGATCTCAATCGATTTCTTGGGTCAAATTACATTGCCCTAAAATACTCACATAACTATAGTCCTCGTAATTTTCTTTTAAAATGACATACTAATTTTAGCGAAATCGTTTTGAGGTAAAAAAAACAATAGAATGCCAAGTTTCATCAAAATTGTTAGAACCGATTTTGATATTGTTGACACAAACTAGAATTGCTCATAGCATAAGGAATTTAAGAAAGTTGTGAATTTTATATTTCTATTCTACTGACCTACACATTTTTTTAATAACGGTCAAATCATTTACTGAAATGATATTTTTTGTGTAATATTTTGAAAATGCAAGTGACAATTGTTATTTGTGTATTAAGGCGTAAAGTGATTCTTCGTTACTCGAACACGGTAATTGCAGCGCGAGCTGAAGGCGAGAGCTGCAATAGTGTAAGAGGAACAAAGACACTTTACGCTCGTGATACACACATAATTTTTTCTACGTTTGCATCTTCAAATGATTAAAAAACGTATACGTACTGAAAATAAATTCGTTCTGTTAACTGTCAGTATGACAAATAAAATAAATATAAATAAATATATCATCACGCCTTTTACCCATCACTGGGTGTGGCACTCTGCCTAAGCAGATTTCGGTAAGTGATATATTTTTTCGCGTGAAGTGCGGTTACCAGCCGTTAAATCACGGCCTCCAAAAATATTAGTGGTGGAGGAGCCACAGGGGTAGATTTTTTAAATTGGTGAAAATTGTTTGTCGGCAGTGGGGATCGAACCAGGGTTCTCAAGATCCACAGGCCGACTCGATACCACTGAGCCACCTATTCCTACAAGTTTCTGTTTTATTTGTATCGCTGGTAACTATTGAATTAAGCGCGCATTTAATATCTTTTTCGCGCGGTGCCATTGGAGACGCGCAAAAAAGATATTTTTCGATTGTTCCACAGAAAATGTCAACTTTACGATGACAAATGAGAGCATAATTGTCAACTTTTTATAGCAATCGTTGGAAAAATTATATTACTGGAAAACATCCCTTTATTATTTAGCAGAATACCATATTTTAAAATAAAGATTATCATTTTATAATATTTTATTCGTAATTACGTAATTGTCAATTTACAATCTATAATGATACAGTATTATTGGTACCAGCAAAAATGTTGATTAATCTTATAGTTTATGTATTTATGATAAATTACGAACAGAATTTATGAACGCTTTTATAGGTTAGTTTCTCATATTTTCGACAACTGCATCTGAATTATTTTTTATAGAACTGTACTACCTTCGATTCTGGCTTAGAAATCTCCAAATTTGTAAAAATATTGTTTGAAGAAAATATATTTGAAAAAAAAACCCTATTTCACAGCACCCGCTGTAAAGATAACATTATTAAAAATCTTAGTGACACATCTGATACTTTCGATTTAATACCGACCGTATCACTGACATAACTTCATCCCTTACCAACACACATACACCTATACACTTACACTCACTGCAGAATTACAGGCCACTCGACACGCTGAGTAATAGAGTTTTAATAACGCGAGATTTATATGTTTAATCTAGGCAGGTGTCCGCAGTGGCGTGCGTGGGGCTGGGAGCGGGAGTCAGCGGCGCACGTGCTGCGGGTCAGCCAAGTTGCGGCGTAGGCGGCGGCGTAGAGGCGGTGTTTAGTGTCGCCAGGTGCCGACAACTGCACCACATTTGGCAGCTAATGTTTACCCACTTTCCCGCCGCGAAATTGTTAAGGCGTCTTTACACGGATGCTGGAACGATTACTTGCTGTTGAAGCTCTGTTTGAGGATGGAGTTATATGGAAATGACGGAAATGATGTGTTTTACTACTCTATCCGGACGACATGTTACTTTATGACGGTTTAACAATTTTGAATAACTAAGGATACAGCTGTTCCAAGTAAGAGGAATACACAAAGCTATAAGAGAAGTAAGCTTGTGTATACAATGCCGATTAAATAAAAGAAAATAATGTTTTTTGTTTATGTTCAGAAATATTGAAACCAAAAAATAAATATATCGTCATTCCTTTCACCCATTATTGGGTGTGGAACTATTTATGCGCAAATCACGGCCCCCAAAGATGTAAGTGAAAGGGTTGCCACAGGAATACTTTTAATGTGGTAAAAATTGTTTGACAGCTGTGCAAATCGAATCTAGGTCGACTCGATACCACGACGTTTCGCGTGTATACACTAAATAAAAATATAATATGGGGGTCTTCATTTTGTAGAACATGTGAAATTATATTTAATATCAATAGTTATTATATTAAAACACGATAAATATTAAACAAGTTTATGTTAAAAATAAATTATAATTATAATATTATCATAAGAAAGAGCGCTTGTGTTTGTGTGTGTCTGTTGATATATCCATAAACAAGTGTTTGTTGATAAAATTAAAGAGAGATTGCTTAGACGATCTAGAAAGAGTAGCGTTCCTACGAACCGCTGTATCAGCTGTATCAATGTGACAGGGCCTCCAAATTAAGGAAGCTCCCTAAAACAACCAGAATTAAAAACTAGTATATTTATTATTGTTTCCTTTTTCTTCAATATAAAGATAAAGAATTATTACATTGGGTGATATAAACTAACCACTGTCTAGAAATAAATGGTTGGATTTGATTGAAGGTTTTTTATTTAAACGAGTTTGTATGATAGTTATTTAAATTGCAAGACCGATAACGGTCGAGCGTTGTACAATGTTTTATAGGCAATCGCAATATATGTATATTTAATAAAATTAATTGCAATAGTATAACACAATAACTAAAATGTTCAATCAAGGTAGACTTTGAAAATCTGACAGATATTGTTTAAGTAAGCAATATTTAAGTGTCAGACGTTTCAAATAAGATATGTTGTCATGACAACCAATGTCAACAGCCCGTTATAAATTTTACACGGGCTAGCCCGTTAAAAGTCTCGTAACCCCTAGAGACAGAGCTAAATAAACAGTTCTTTACTATTCAAATGCCCATAAAAGGAATTATAAATGTGGATGAAGCGAAAATGGTGTGCCAAAATGTGAATGCTTGTCGAGGAATGTAATTTAAAAAAAATGTTTGTATTTTAAGGGTTCTAGCTACAGCATTTGATTAATGTATGTGCCTTTATACTTATTATTTATTGATAAGATATTCAATATTTAGTGATATCGCATTGGACTGTTATTTAAAAACCAGAGTTCAATTCCTGACAAATTTATATTTTACATCATATTAAAATTACTGCAATGGTTCTCCCTCCATAGCTTTGCGGACCTTGATTTGACTGACAGTTAATAAAGAAGTGCGGGAGTGGAGCAAGAGCGACAGATGCTCCGGGCCTCACGACTTTAGGGGTATATAGTTATATATATAACACTCTTATAGTATTAAGAAATATAAAAATGGTATTTTTAGGGTTATATTTGTTTGTTAGAACTGGTGGATTAAATTTTTCTATTTTTTCAAAAATTGTTGAATTAATTCTAGCAAAGCGAAACTTCAAATCAAATTTAAAAATTAAGCACAAAACCGGCAGAACTATTTAAAGAACATATTCTGAACTTTTTGACCATGCCTGTGAGTGTAGCAAATGAAAAAAAACTGTTTTGAAAATAAATTTTCTACGATCGAAAATGAGCCAAGAGCGACTAAATGTCTAAATAGATTATTTTGATATAATAAATGAATTTAGTAATGCTAAAACGCGAAAAGCTTGTGCTAAATAATTTGTTTAGTAAATATTACATAATACAGGTGCGGTGGCCGAGCGTGTTAAGGCACATCTCTTAACATACTGTGACGTCACCCGAGCCAAGGTTCGTCAGTTCGCATCCGCCTGTCGACAATGTGTGATTTGTCGCAAAATATAAAATACAGCTACATGTATTTATCACACTCGGGCGCTATAAACTAGTCACTTATACGCCTTAAATAATGTAGCATTCGACTACGAAAACCGGCAGTACGGCAGTGTAAGGCCCAGGCCCGATTTGGGCTGTAGCGCCACAGATGATGATGAAATATTACATAAATGCCATTAAACATTAACATTTTATATTTTCTGTCCCTTCAAAAATAAAAGTTGCATCTGGCTTCACATTTTCTCTAAAAAGCTCTACTTACCTAAATCTATTACCTGCCTTATTATTCCAGAAGTAGTAAACGTATTATTTATTTTTAATTGCATTCACTTATAACTTATATTTAACAAAAATTAGTTCTCTTAACGGATTTCCTAAAATTTGTTCTCAGAAACTTAAACATTGAATAGTGTAAAGGGTCCTTTAGTCGGATCTTCCTTGTCGCAAAACTGTTATGTAAATAGCAGCACTACACGTATGTTTACACTCTCGAGTGGACACATTGCATTACACCACGCTAGAATACACCCCACCATGGTACACCATGATGTCCTATCGTATCGCAGTCGCCATTGTTGCAAACAATAGCCGCTCGTTAATTTTACACCCACTGCAATATATCATAAATAACATTATCATCGCATTATTGAACGTGTCGAATTATTAATATCATGTTAAGTCGATTGTGAACCACATCTAGTGATTGCTGAAATATATTAATATTAATCATGTGAGCAATTAATTTAAAAATAATTAAGTGCGGTACTAAATTATCTGGAAACTGTTAACTATTTCAGTGTATTCCGTTTGCAGTTTGTCATAAGTGAAATTATGCGTAGGATGAAGTTTGATACATGCGATACGAATAGTGTCAAAATTATTAACTTTTTGCAATTGATATTTTGTTAAAATTTCTAATTTATAGTTTGCGCCATAAAAATACATCGAAATAATGACTAGATAAAATATTAAAAGATATGTACAATAGCCATCATATTACTTTAAGGTAATGTGTTAGAATCATACTCATTGCAGTTTCATTGTTATCGTTGCATAAGTATTTTAAGTTTATTGACGTTCTAAATTATAGTCTAATTAAATTGGGCGATTTAAACATTTTAGTATAATATATATGCTACTCATTTGTGCTTCATCTGCGTTAGTGCCGTTTGTAGTATTTATTCCAAATTTCATCTTTCTCGACGTATAAGTGCGCTTTTAAATAAATATAATGTCCACATTCTACGTATGACACTTTATAGGTATTTATGGTAACTAAATAAATTCATAATTATAGCACGTAGCCCTGTAAAATTTTACAGGCTCATAGAAGAAACCTGTAAAATCATAAACTAATATAAACTAATTAAAAGTTATTAGTTGCAGCATCTGTAATATTTTTACATATTTTCTTGATGTCTTCGTCGAGCATTAAATCCATTATTTCAATTGATTCGTTTATATAAATCACAAAACTGTTGACACTGACAGAAGTTATTTTTTCATCACAACGATCATTATACCATGACAACTTCTAGCTATAAATTGTCCTACCGCCAATATCCTTTCATTACAAAATGTAATTTTTCTTTATATAAAACTAATAACAAATGAAATAAAACCATACTTCGTACGCAGCACGCTTGCAATGAATATTTACTGGGCTCACTGGATTATGGAGGCTTGCTCCATTGTCGCTCGTTTCACAAACTTACCAGCTCGCCAGTAAAAATTAATTTACTATGCTGCCCACGTAAATAAGTATTTCAGTAGTGCGGTATTCATTACATTGAATAAACTGTTCAATATACTCTTAAAGTATATATTTCATGTCCACCGTTTTATTTTCAGGTCAATGTTAAATATTGCCTTTATCATTTAAAAATCTTTGTCTTATTTTAGTGCCTTGGTATTTCTAAATTTCATCTTGTTTGTTGTATAAGTGCTTTTGTAATTAATTTGTTTTTTTTAATTAAGTAAAAACTTGATGAAATCCAACATTATTTTAAAGATATCGCCAGGGATCTTAAACTGAAAGCCGTTAATAAAAAGCATTTAATCGGAGTCCAAAGGGCCCAGTTTTAAATCCTGGCGGTGTCTCAATTTCTCCTTATCTCTTTATAATAAAGTTAAATTTCATCAATTGTTAAGTACTTATGTACATAAAAAATATATATATAAATTATGTTTAAATTAAATTGGATATATTCTCGTTAAATAACAATGTCGCCGCAGTCAAGTCGTTTATACATAACAGAAATAGAAATAAAAATGGAATTTGAATTACATAGCTCAGTTGATAATGTACATTTTACCTGAGTTCTAAGGTCTGAGGTTAAAATCACAGTGGTATTTATTCTATATTAAAGTTAAGTGCTGTTGGAATTAATTTACTTTTCTGATGTTTCAACTAGAAATTAATAATTAAAATAAGTATAACAAGTATTTAAATATAAGAATGAAAATTAAACTAGCATATGTGTGACAAAGCTACAACAATTACATGTTATAATTTGGTTTGGTAATAAAGTAGTTACATTGCTGACACAAATGGTAATAGATAGCAGTAGTGAAACCTTTTAAATGCGCTAAAATCTGTGATGATCCAGTTTGGTTAGCCAGGGATTGTGTTAGCCGATCATTTCCAACAATTACTGTGAAAATTTGGCGATCTCGGTAAAAAGCGCATTTGGCCGGCGTTCAAGCCGGTGAAACCACCACCGGGAAAAAACACTGGGCAATTTCTGGCTTCGTACGATCCTTATAATTCTGCCCGCTAAAGACTATTGTTGTAATTAATATCTCCACAGTTTTTCCAGGAATGAATTTGCGTTTTATGCCGCTTTTTATTTACTTTCGTGCCAATAACTTTCTGCCGCACTTTACTTTATTTATATGAATACTGAATATGGTCCGGACTAACCCAAATATAATTTTGTTATTATGAATAATAGGATTGCATATTATTATTGAAGAACAACAACAAAATTATTGTATTTTGGGGGTTTGTTTTCGGTATGTCGTATATTGAGGAGAGCGAATTTTAAGCTGTTTTCATACAATATTTAAAGCAAACATATATTTTATTACATTTTGTACGAATTACATAACAAGAAGTTATTTGACACATGTTATTAATTTCATTTTATTTATTTAATTTATGCATAAAATTTACAAAGTAAATATGATGTAAAAAATATGAAAAAAAATACGAGTATTAGTAGGTAATGGCACAGAAATATCACAGAACAAATTTTAATAAACAAGAACATACTTAAATATAATCGTTTGGAAACACTAGTAAAGTAGTAACATTTATCAATTAATAATTCTTTCAATTTGCATATGAATTTCTTTATACTTTCTCACTCAAGCCAAAAATTATATGAACTACCACACTGCGGCTCGGTGAGTACGGACCCTGTACTGTAATTGGGATTATATTCCTGTTGTGCAGAGTAACATAAATAAAAAATAAAAATAAAAAAAAATTACTTTAATGTTGTCAATTTTAAAGGTTATAATACGAGTATATGGATTATTTTTTTAATCTTGCCATGACATTCTATTACAGCATCCCAGTTACGAGTCGAATAATTATCTATATCATATTGCGCTTTGAATGATTCGGAGATTTTATAAAGATTGATGCTTGAAATATAAAAATACTTAGCAAAGTGAGCATGTTTAGTTTTGTAAATATAGTTGCACAGGGCGAGTTAAAGCTAGTCCCAGCAATATTGGGACTGCTCTTTTGATTAAAAAAGTTAAAATAGTGTGCTTCCTATTGTAGACATTCTGTACAACAAAATACTGACAGTTCTCGAGATTTTGGCTTCGTTCGATTACTTTAACTGAAATGCGCATGTGTACTAAAATCACCATTTTCTCCCGTGGATTATAACGATAGGAGAAAAGGTGTATTTTAATTTCGTTACTAATAACATTTTACTTATGTTGCTAAGGGAAGTAAAATTTAAATCAATTTCAATAGTTTTTATGGGGTAGGTGACTCGAGTGCTATCGAATCGGCCTGTGGATTTAAGCACCCGGGTTCCATTCCCACAGTCGACAAACAATTTTTACTACATTTAAATGACTCCTGTGGCTGTAACTACACTTCACGCGCATAATTATATCACTTACAGAGACCTGCTATGGCTAAATGCTACATCTAATAATATGTAAAAAGCGTGATGATACATTTATATTTTTTTTTGTTTATTTACTTATTCATAAATTTTAAATAATTTAAAATTAAAACTATTCATTTTAAATACTGCCGCGTGAACAACTTATATATAGTATAATTTCTAAAGAATATGAATAATTATTCTTTCAAAATTTTAAATCCCTTCACATATTTAAAAGATAATAATTTTCTGTAAAGCGATTACTGCCTACAAATCAGTAGATATAAGTAAAATGCTTGTAATAATAATCTTGTTGGATGAGGTTTCACTGTACATCAATTCCATTTTCTCTGACATAACTCGTTGAAAGAGTCTTTTATTCCATGACAATCTATAAATTTAAATGCACTTTAGAGATGACAGAAGCGAGACATCAGTGCGAGCGAGCACACTTGAACACCGAGGCTAAGAAGTGAGTGAACGAGCGAAGCGCAGCGCTTATAGCAAATCACATGGCGGGCCGGCGGGCGCGGATCTCATTCTACTTGAGATCTAGCAGAGCATAATAGATGCAAGCAACGCAAGTAGCAATGTTGTATATAGAGAATGAGGTTCTCATATAATCAGTACTTGAGTACTTGATATAACTTGACCTGAACTGGACCTAGACCAAGAGCTGACTTACTCGCCAGAAATAAGCTTGGCTATAGTTGAAATTAGCATCTTGTTCAACTAAACATAAATCTTAATACAAGACATATTGTACTTAATAATTAATGATATCTGATTTAATTATACAGAAAAAAAAGAGAATACAATCTGGATTTGATCCTAGGACCTTTGCAATTCAGCCAAATGTTCTTAATCAACTGAACTATAGTTAAAAGCATTTGTACATCGGAGTTCAAATGGCACAGGTTCAAATCCTGGTTATATTTCAATGTTTCTATCTGTTATTGAATTAAATTATAAGAAAAGTAAACTATTTTTTTTTAAAATAGGATTAATTTAATTTTCATAAAATCCGCATTTTATAAATTAAAGAAATAAATATATCATCACTCCTTTTACTCATTACTGACGGTAGGTGATATATTTCTTCTTGTGACCAGACAGCAAACTTAATATAATGTGAATAATTTTCGACAAATCAATTGACGATCGCTTATTTGTCATTTTTGTTACTTATTAGAATTGGTTTTGAATATAGTTATTTATGAACCTCATATGCGAAATGTTATTTAGCGCCCTCAATTAATTGTTTAACAACATCAAACTAACTTTTACTCTCGGTGCTCTAAATAGGTTTAACTATTAAAGGCTTGTTTAATTATTTATTTAAATGTTTTAAAATTGCCTGACAATTATAATATCTATAAGATTGTTAATTTATATTTCCCTCATATTAATGGGGTAGGTGGCTCAGTGGTATTGAGTCGGGCTGTGGATCATGAGAACCCTGGTTTGATCCCCATAGCCGTCAAACAATTTTCACCAAATTAAATGTACCCCTGTGGCTCTCCCACCACTAACACCTTTGAGGGCCGTAATTTGAAGACCGGTAACCACATTTCATTCTACGACAGAGTGCCACACCTAGTAATGAGTAAAGGACGTAATGATATATTTATTTTATTTATTTATACTAGAATTCGTTGCCTGTGACACTTTAATTTAATAGTAAATGCATTTAAATTAAAAAAATTAAAAACAATTACTAGAATTCTCTGCCTGAGAACTATAATTTGATACCAAATTCGGCATAACTTGAAAAAAAAAATTAACATTTTTAACACTCAATTGTGAGTCTATACTTTTAAATTGTAATTTTGAAAAAATTTCCCTTCACATATTATATAATTGACAACTGATTCATAAAGCCGATTAGTACTAATACCACTTTTAATATTACGTATAACTCTGATTTAAATTAAAGCGGAGTTATGAATTGAATGAAATTTGATGCTAATTAACACTCTTTATATTTTAGGTTAAAATGAACTTGGCCCGTGAAAGTGTTAGAACCGTAATAAAAAATTATATAAGCAATAATCAGCGACATGGAATCTGCTTGATAGATTTTATATACTATTATTAAAATATTACTACTTGTAACAAATGTACCAGTAATAATTTAGACAAATTTTTCACGCAATAGTTGTTTTAAATGAAATTAGAATCTAGTTTAGTAATTACGTCTTTTAAAAATCCATTTGCTATTAATAGTTCAGGAAAGTAAATATATTACATACATACATAACACCACTCTATATCCCATAAATGGGATAGCACGATCCCCTGAAACGTTAAAAAAACATCCAATAACAGATTCATCAAAATATTAGACCGTGTCCAACATTCTCATCATGAAACATAATACTTGCTTCAACCACATGCACTAACGCTCATCCTATACTTTCATTCTTCACATCCGATATCCACCATCAGACAACAAGTCCTCAATCTCAAGCATCTATCGCTCCTGTACACATGTTTCATAAATCTTTAACTTACGCCCACTCCTCTAACAACGAATCTATAAAGAAATGAAGGAAACATTGGTCTGCGCTTGTTTCTAAAGTAAATTCTACACAATTTCAATTAGACACTCTATTGTACGAACTGAAAATAAGTCAGAAAGATTAGAAAGAAAGGGAATGTCTTTCTGTTCCGCTTTGAAAATGAATTCCATACAAATGTAGTGAAACACTCAATGTAAGAACAATAAACGAATAAAAAAGATAAGAAAGGAAAGGATTCTCAACCAGCGTTTCACAAAAATGTAGGTAAACACCCGAAAAATCTAAAATCAAGAATCATGGGTTTGTCCTAGTTCATCAGATTCATCCCGCAATTAATCTTCGCCAAATCTTGACACATTACTTTCGCTTCAACCACATTCATAACTCCTTTCATACAAGCTCGTTGTTCTTCATACTTGAAATCTTTCGTTCACGCAACAACCCGTCAATCATATTTATCCATTTATTCCTAGATTGTTCACGCAAACTTTCACCCTCAATTTCATCAACATACACATGTTTCACCAATTTTTCATTCGACATATATTCCACATGACCAAACCATCTCAACTGACTTATTCCCACTCTTCTTACAATATTCCTCCTAGTCTCACATTCATCATACAACAAAGTATTCCGGACTCGATGTCTTCTAGTATATCAACACATATCAAGCAAATATAAAGAAATCAAATTAATTATAAAGAGAAAAATAGGGACACCACTAGGATTTTAACCTATGACCTATGAACACCGGCCATATGTTATCAACTTAGCTACGATCGTCTTGTAATTCAAATCTGATTTTATTTTATATATTGAAAGACTTGACACAAGAGTCATCTTCAGTTACATTGTTTTTTAAGGAGAATATTTACCAACTGAGATGTAATAAGTGTTTTAAGTAAATACTTAATAATTGAAGAAATCTAATTAAATTATAATGAAAAAGTTTAGTATACCACCAGGATTTGAACTTCAAACCTATGAGGTCCGGTCATATGCTTTAATCAACTATCAATGGCATATAACAATATAGGGAGAAAAATTGGAATAAAATTTAATCTGAATTATATGACGACTGTAGCTTAATTATTTAATTAAAGTTTATAGGTCCCAGGTTCAACTCAACTAATTCATCTGTACATAAACTTACATGAGACAGAGAGCACTGTGAAACTATTAAAATTGTTTTCTAAGGGTCCTACATATTTATGAAAAATCACTATTGAATTTTATTATAACAATGTGGCGAGTGGTAAAAATGTATTACGTTAGAGAGGACTTGGAATGTTTGTTAAATTCATTAAATCTTTACGCATTTTAATTAAGCGACAAATTAATTTTCCGTCTAAAAATACACTAAGTACGTAGTCAATTATTCATCCACTGTGAGTTTTAATAAAGAAATTTACCAGATAAAAGAGTTGATGAGAAAATCCGCGTCGTTCGTACAACGAATCACACACGTAAACGCGCCGTAATATAGCAGTTCTACCAACGTTAACGTTTGAATTTCCCTTTTCAAAGGATAATTGAAAGAGCGTGGAAGTTTACCAGTTTAAACGAGCTGCACTTTCATTATTATTTCGTGGTAAATTTTCAAATACTCGTCAAAGTGGGTGTGAGTTCGCGTTGCACTCCAACCGGGTTTAAAGACTCGTTAAGCGCAGACGCGACTGCGACCGGAACGGTGAATCGTAACAGGTTTTTCCGCTCAGGTGATTGTGGTTGTAGTACTCACACTAAAGGCGCCACTGATGTGGAGGTTAACTGTTTGTTATATGTAATAATAGTTTTTAAACGTAATTAATGCCCTTTTGTCTGGTTTGCAACGTACTTAAAATTGACCGACATGGCAAATCGCTATAGAAAGAACTTGAAATATTTCAATTTAAAATGTATTTTATATTATAGACACAGTGATATGAACAGGAGAAAAATTGTATTTTCCTGATATTATGTGGGAAACTAAGTAAAGTACAAAGAGTATATCCACATTACATTTCTAGTATTTTGATTGATTTATAAACATATTTTCAAATTCATCTTTATTCTATTCGTCTATTAAAAGCTATTAACATACCTAGGAATGTTATGAGAATCATTACAGCCGCAGATGTCAGTCTGAAATCCGAGCTCGTAAAGCGAAGATTTTAAGACATCTTAGCCCTGTTATGACTCATAACATCCGTGGTTTGTTCAATAGTTTACCGGTTTCAGAATATAAACACGTTAACGTCATTAATAAATATTATTTTTTGAAATTCTTTTATGAATAACGTCATTGTCATAATTTTAGAAGGTGATCAAGTAAATCTGTGGTCTGTTTGTTTTTATTTAACGCCATGGTTACAATTATTTTGTATTATATTTATAAATATTTTTTTTATTTATACGTGATAACGTGGTCATCTCTAATTTTAAAGACTGTTGAATTAATATATATATTATGATAAGCAGGAGAAGTAATCTTTGTATTATTGTTGTTTTGAGTTCCGTTTGTATTAATAGGGTTATATTATAATTGTGTTTTATTTTCATTTTCTTGATTGTTTTGACAAGAAAGTATGGTAATATTACAGTACAGAATGCAGTTATTACTTACTTACCAGCCTACATTTGTGCATGTAAACATAGGTTTAATATCCTGAAACCGGTATATTTAATATATAAAAATATTTTTTATTAAGCTATACATTTCCGATATGTTTCAGGGGAGTCGAAGAAATAATTATTTGAATATTCGATTTACGGGAGTACCATATTTTGTTTTCAAAATATAAATTCGAATTCAATTCAAAATAAAATACTACACAGAATAAACAGTTATTAAACCAGTAGAGCTTAAAAAATAACGAAAATATGCGTTAAAGAAAGCAAAAGTATTTTCTTTATTTTCGATGTTTGGGTGGTATTCGTACTAATTGAACATAAACAACAACATTGACAATAATGATTCATTTTAGATATTTTGACATTTAAATACAAAATAAATAAATCAGGTACCACCCATTGGCATACTATGCGTATATTTGCTTTATATTGTTTTCGTGCAAAATAAAGCATTTTGATTGTTTTAAACACAATGAGGAAAATAGTATGTCCAGGGTCTAAATTGGTTTCAGTATTTTAGAAAAATGAATAATATTTATGTGCAAATAAAACTCCTTAGCCGTATCCGTAGCAGCTTTCGGTAAGTGATTTAATTATGCGCGTGACCTGCGTTTACCAGTCGTCAAATCATGTTCTTTAAAGATAATAGTGGACAGGGAGCCATAGAGGTAATTTTAATGTTTAGAAAATTTCGAAAAAACAGTTTGTCGGCTGTTGGTATCGAACCGAATATTTCTTGAATAGATTAATACACGCGGAAGAAGTGTAGTACTACCTTAATTTAAAGGTAAAGCAATATAATTTCGTGTGAAAATTTTCATGCTTTCGTGCAGTAGCCAATGAGTTTGGACTATCTTGTATATAGTAAGATGTTGTAGAAGCGGTGTATAATATTTGCTTGCTAGTTTTATATAAATCAGTGGACTGTTAATTAAAATATATACAAGTGTGTACAATAATATTATGTATTATGTGTAAGTATTGAACTGAAATATTCATTTATTTTTTAAATAAAATAAATAAATATATCATCACGCCTTTTACCCATCACTGGGTGTGGCACTCTGCCTACGCAGATCTCGGTAAGTGATATATTTTTTTCGCGTGAAGTGCGGTTACCAGCCGTCAAATCACGGCCTCCAAAGATATTAGTGGTAGAGGAGCCACAGGGGTAGATTTTTTAAATTGGTGAAAATTGTTTGTCGGCTGTGGGGATCGAACCAGGGTTCTCAAGATCCACAGGCCGACTCGATACCACTGAGCAACAAAATAATACAAGTACGAGTAGTAATGATCACACGTTATAAAAATAACTAGGTGCCTCAGTGGTATCAAGTCGACCTGTGGATCTTGAGAACCCTGGTTCGATCTCCACAGACGACAAACAATTTTCACCATTTTAAAATCTACCCCTGTGGCTATCCCTCCACTAACATCTTTGGTGGCCGCGATTTGACGGCTGTAACCGCACTTCACGCAAAGAAATATATCACTTACCGAGATCTGCTTACGGCAGAGTGCCCAGTAATTTATAAAAGGCGTGATGATATATTTAATTATTTATCAAATATATGGAATGCAAATTATTTACTCTGTGTATTATCTCTAATATAATAAAGATTTATACAATATGAATTCTTCATATTTCATCAATACCTTTAAAATAAAAGTAAAAGTATTGCAATCTAACACTATATATGTAGTTACACTGAAATTACACCTTTTTTAATACCCCCAATGTAAACCGTTTGAGCTTTGATTGTTAATTAATCGTTGAAAATTCAGCATTTACTTTTTTTTTCATTACATTTAAAATGGTTGACAAATGTGTTATTTTCTACGCTATTTTTCGTTGAATAAAAATGCCCTTGATGATTATCATGTAAAAACAGATAATTTATTATTTATTTTTTATTTATGTAAAGTACAAAATTATTTTGGACTCATTTAATTAAATTATTATTTCATAATATAATAATTATGAATTGAACGTTTTCCTAATAATAATAATTATTGAATATTGCAGAGAAATAAAACTAGTAAATCTTAAACATATCGACACAGTAGATATTAAAGCAGCATTTATAAAATTATAGAGTAACTTGAACGTATCTCTTCATACAAAATAAATGGGAAACAAATAAAAGTGTTTTACTTGCGAATGCTTGTATGTATGTAGGTGTGATTTAAGTCCGCGTCGCACAGTGTTGCCAAAAGCCGCAATTCTCGTCCGGCGTCAGCTCCCGAATATTCGATTTTCATTGTAACGTATTGCTGCGCCATTTATCGACGGGGTTTAGAAGTTCCCGATGCGAAATAGGTTTTGAAGTCTACATTCTTGCTCATAGTTCATTGGCTGCGAGAAATTCGAAAGGAAAATACTGTCGTAACTTTGTTTGCCTGCAATCAACCTCTTTTTAGGATGCGCAATTTCGAATGTGTACCAATAGCACGAATAATACTGCCCGTGGTCGCTGCTTAGTTAAATTGTTGCGGAAGTGTAACGCTTCTGTTTAAAATGGGCTTAACTCTCAATTTGAACGAGTTCTATTTGCACAAAGTCAGATATACACGATCTACATTTTAAGATCCTTAGGATGGATTGCATGAATACCAGTTAATGCCGGAGTTAAGTTAACTCGTTAAAGCTCTCAAGTTACCTCCCTGTTTCTAATTCCAAAATGGCTGCATGCATATTTTATGCAATATTACTGTGTATTACTATTTAATTATATTATTACATACAATTTGACATTAATTATTTGTTGTATATAATATATTAATTTTAAAATACTAATAATTCAAGGCATACTTTTGAGTTTATATGATTTTAAAGTATGGATATTTGATAGATACCTGTTTTGTTCATTTTATTGTAATTCTATTGTAGCGATGTAGCGTTTTAGTTGCTAATTTATTATCAAGCAATTTATCCTTAGTGTTTTTCTCATACACGTCGCAAAATAAATACAAAACATTGAAAAATCATTCCTCGATTAATATAAAGAATTTGAACACCGCGTTTTCATTGGCCATCGTAGATTTCCAAAAAGTAAATATAAAGTGCTTATTAAACTAAAAATTTATGTAAATACCTAATAACATTGTTTGTGCAGCGACTCAATACAGTTTTAATATGGATGATATAAACCAGAGGTTCTTAACTGGGGAAGCAAGTCTCCCTTGGGGGGCATAAACAATTCTCAGGGAAAGTATGGGGAATGGATGCTCTTAATTTTAAAATAAATTCTTTATATTTAAAAAAAATTTAATCTAGTGCAAAAAATGAAACATGCAAGTAGTAATAACATTCAACCTATGTAAAATGGTTATCTAGAAGATATCCAGGAGAAATTTTTGTAATTGAAATTTAACTCATTTGCTAATGATGAGTGCCAAAGAGGCTCTTTGGAAACATTCTGGGTTAAATATGTTCCAGTTTACCCAAATTTATCACAATAGGCATTATGTGTTCTCATCCTTTTTCAACACGTATTGTTCAGAATCTAGCTTTTCTGCTATACTCATTATAAAAATAAAATAGTGCAAAAGATTGGACGTTGAATATGATCTCCACAGCACCGGACATTGAGAAACTTGTTAGCCGAAAGCAGGCTCAGCAATCACATTAATAATAAATTTTGTATTTTTCAATATATTTAATAAATAATTAATAAAAATATTTTATTTGGCTGTAAGCACCCTTAATAATATCAGTAAAAATTGAAAAAAAATTGTGTTTTGATAATATTTGGATATGGAGGCGTCGAGTTTCTCTTGTTTATTAAATGAAGGAATGGTGTCGAAAAGATTGAGAACCACAGAATAAACAGATATTATTTGACGGATATAATGACTACAAAGATTTATAACTCGACAGAAATCATAACTGGAAGATGATACTTGGATTAAATAATCAAGACAAATATAAAAAAAAACATTTATTGTCTTGCATTTCTTCAATTGATATTAATGGTAACAAAAGCAACTAGACACATGAATTGTTTTTAATCTCAGACAAAACACTGCAATAAAATAATTTATTTCGGTGCATGCAGTGTAAAACAATAACCCAACAGATAGAACCATTTAATTTAATAGCAATAATAAGAACGTACGTTAAAAATAAAATACAATTATACTTTCAGCTGAGGCGAGGAGCGCATTACGGTGGTTTGCGCATTAAATACCTGGCGCACAGCGTAATAAAAGTTAATTATTTTCATTCTACGATGAAACCTCTATGTTGGTACACACGTAGAGACTAGTAAAAATATCTCGCGGGCAAATGTTCACCAGGCTCAGCTACTAAATCAACTATATAGCATGGCGCATAGACTGACAAAGGTTGCTATGGAAAAAGAGATGTTACTTTATGCACCAGGAGAAAGATCTACATCAATAAACTAGAAAGTATTTTTCATATAAGACGCATTTTATGATTTTCCGGAATATGCTACTGATATATGGTGACTGTGAGATTGTGAAGAATATTGTTAGAAGAATAGGTGTGTGTCTGTTGGCATAATTTAGTTATGTGAGTTGACGTAAGTGTATATTAATGAAATGGGTGAGAGAAGAATAAATGGATGTATATGACTTATGATTGAAAAAGAATGTGAAAGCAAGGAATAACATATGTGGATGTAGAGAAAGTATACTGTGTCAAGAAAAGAATGTGTGACACAGAAGAAGTGATGTGTAGTAAATATGTCAACTTTCGAAGATTTTTGTTATACCATTTGATGATTTGATGGGCATGGCGTGATGTTTGTGTATATGTATTTTAAAATTCGAATATTAAAATATCTCATCAACAAGTTACATTCGTAATCAAGAAACATTGAAATTCTTTTTTTGTAATTATTATATTTTATGTAAAATAAAGTGTTTGTTATAAATCATTGTCAAAATGATGAAGCGAATAATTAAAAATGCTTTATGTATGTGTACCGTACAATATTTTATCTCCGACCGAAAACAGCAAAACTATCCTAATTTTTTACATAAATGTCATCTTTTAATACTGAAAAATTCATTACTGAGTTAATTATAGAAAACAGTGCGTAAAGTAAAATTAACCATTCGTTGCAGGGCAAGCCGTGGCTAATGAAATCTTGCTATTAAACATTTTACGAACTGAAAAATGCCAATTAAAGGTTAATTTTACAATTTTATATAAATATATTTTTTCTACGATCGTGCAAAAAGGTAATCTTTATGTACTCATTTTCAGTGCAAAAAGTGAATCGTTATTGCACGGCGTTTTATTGCACGTTGATGATGAATTATAATTGACGTCTGTAATGAAATTAATAAAATTAGTTAAAACTATATATATATATATATATATATATATATATATATATATATATATATATATATATATATATATATATACTAAATTATTTCGCACGAAAAAGTAAACAAATTAATATTATTTATAATCATTATTCATCTCTGATTGTTGAAAGCACAAAGCTTGCCTCGGGTTACCATAACGCGGCGCTTTGCGCCTTGTCTGCAATGAAACACTTTCCACCGCAGTATGTAAAATTCTATTAAATATCTTAATCTTTCTTTAGAAAAAATGTAATTAAATAAAAATGAAAATAATTCATGAGTGTTGCTCATCGTACGTTAGGAGTTCAATTTCGGCCTAAGGTATAAATATATTAAAAATTATTAAAATCCTGGCACCGTAGGATTAGGAGACAAAACAACTTCCGTCTGAAGTTCGCCCTTGATTCTACTGGTTCATAAATTAATAAAATAATGTAGGTAAATTAATTGCGTAATGATTAGAACACTGGCAATGTAATAACAAAATACATACTGTGTTGGGATATGAATATGTAAATAACAGTTACAAAATAAAACGAGTAACCTAAATTCAAAATAAGTTAGTACTCAATAAAATTAGCATCTGCTCGTCATTATACTCGCGCTAGAGTTCCTCTTGTATGAGGTTTTCCACAAAGTTTTCACCGTAAAAGTAAGTATGCCTGCATGCGAAAGAGTAACAAATTAGTAATTTATCTCTTGTACGATCCAATCTGTTCGGCAGTTCGTCAAGAGTCGGAGTGAAGAGGTTCATCTTGTTAAAGTGAACATGGTACACGGTGTGAGACAAGTCGCGAATATATCATATACGCCGTCACATCTCTAGCAGCAGCAGCAGCACCAGGAGCAACGCTACAACGTAGAAGGTCGTAACTTCTGTCGCAAACGATTCATCGTAGCAGTTCAGTCACTTTGTAGTATATAGCTGATTTACGGAATGTCGCAATGTAGTATGTTAATGCGTAATGAGAAAGTATGTAGGTGAACACATTTTAATTATTGGTGTTCTGAGGTCTCGTGACAGCTGAATAATTTCCGGTGACACTCTTTAACAAACAAGTAAAAGTTGTAGAGATTAAAATTTTTATTAGGCAAAAATATATGTTTTTCGAAAACTGTCATATAAAGTTAAAATTCACATGACAACTAGCAACACGCGAAATGATTGTTTTTTGTTTACAGAACGCAAAAGACTTTTGCATGCAGGATGCAAAAGTTTTTTGCATCCTGCAATTTTTTGATAGAAGAAAGGCTCACAATTTAATAAAATTTGTCACTTTATTTTTTTGCTTAGAAACAATTCTTTAACAAAATTTGTTTCAATTGAGCAATTATTCATATTTATCCCGCTTGAGGAAGCTAACTGGTGTACTGGAATAGTTTCTTGAGAAATGCAATGCGAAATGCAATGCAAATCCCAATAAATCGCAGAAAAAATTTATAACGTTTGTTTGGTTTCTATTGCCAACCAGCTGTCAATTGCTGGTCAGAGAATACCAGATTTGATAGCAATTATATTGCATACATTGTTGTCATGGAGACATTAGATGTTACATTATATATTAACGTCAAAATTTTCTCATTACATTATTACTAATTTTGGGACATAGCTTTCGAAAAAACGTTGTTTGATATTCGATTGCGAAATGCTTTTGCATTCTCGAATGCAAAAGTAACATTTCGCAATCTAGAATCAAAAATAACTATTGAGCTGTTTAGAAATGAAAATTATAGATGGCTCTATTACGAATATCATTGTATTTGATATCAAGAACAAAATCAAGTTACGATCTAGACAAGTATTGAGGTGTACGAAACCTTAAAATACAATATAATACCTTACCATATCTGGGCAATAGCAAACTACTTCTTTCATCTTTTGTAATTAAAATGTAATTTAACGTACTGGTTTCCATGACACTATATAACATCTTAATCATATGTTGACAAGCTTTGGCTTCGAACGTTTTAGTCACGGCTTGAAATTTTAAGTACGGAGTGAAGTTAGCTGCATCTGCCATTGCAACTTGACCTTACTTTTCAAATAATCCATAAAACTTTACATTTTTTGCTGTCTTAAATTGCGATCGTGAAAAATGTATAGTACTCTTATGTGACTCATAAAGACACGTTTATAAAACTTGTCACATCATATGCTATTATAGCTTAACTATTAGCTTAGATACAATAACTTGAGCTATACGATAGCTCTACCTTCGCTAAATGTGAAAATATATACCTATAGTTTATAGAGATAATTTTCCTTAACTTGTTTTCAGATAATCATAATAAAAAGTAATTGAAAATTTAATTAATAAGTACACTTTTTTATATTGATATAGAAGTCTATTCTACTAAAAAATTATGTATCGTTATATTCGTTACCAGGCGGCATGTAGTTATTTTTACAATTTTGGACAAAATACTATTCTGCTAATAAATTTATCGTTATGAGTCGTTATTTTATATCGTAAATGAACGACAAGTCCACATACCTCGTTAAAGTCGAAAAGTTTGACATATTTCGAACACAAAAGTTAAAATGGCTAAACAAGATCTGTTATTAATTGTAGCTGAGTGAGATATCCTGCAAAGGTGTATATTTATTATTTAATATTAAACATATTTACTTTTTTCTAAAGTTTACGTATTTATTATTTTGTAAATAGCAACAATGCAAAATAAGCCCATTATGGTGCGGTTATCATAGAAACACTGTAAAATAAGAAGTTTATAATTCATACAGGTTCTCATTTGACTGTCAATTTTTATTTTTCAATAAAGTCGATAGCGCAAAATAGTAACGTATACACCAATAACATTAGGTAAATGAGAATTCAAAGAGGGTGGCAATATCCAGTCCGAGGTCATTATCGTCTGTAGTGTATACATGGGGTAGGTGGCTCAGTGGTATCGAGTCGGCCTATGGATCTTGAGAACCCTGGTTCGATCCCCACAGCCAACAAACAATTTTCACCAATTTAAAAAATCTACCCCTGTGGCTCCTCCACCACTAATATCTTTGGAGGCCGTGATTTGACGGCTGGTAACCGCACTTCACGCGAAAAAATATATCACTTACCGAGATCTGCTTAGGCAGAGTGCCACACCCAGTGATGGGTAAAAGGCGTGATGATATATTTATTTATTTTATTTTATTTGTATACATGATTTTATTTTTGACTATAATATATAGAATTAGTTATAATTTTTATATATATATACATATATATACAGGGTGAGTCTGGGAAGACGCCCCCCCACCCTTTAACTTTTTTATTATGAGTAATAGAAAAAAATGGTTCATATGAAAGTTTTATTATTTTAAATATACTATTTGATGGCAGATGTAGATATTTTTTATAAAGTCAGGTTTACAAGATACGACTATCAACTTTTATTTTTTAAATAGCAACCTATAATTATTTTACTAAAATAAAAACCGCCATTTTTTTCTCTTTTCAACGGTGTATTAGTTTTTATTAATGTATCTGAAAAAATTCGAGAAAAATAAGAAAATTGAGAAATACTAGAAATAATTTTTATACAAATATTATAAGGTGGCTATGTGAAAATAAACAAAATGTAACAGTGTTATACAACTTAACAAACTAAAGCAACAAATTCAGTAACAAAAACAACTTAAAACAAATGTTAAGTTGTATAACACTGTTACATTTTGTTTATTTTCACATAGCCACCTATAATATTTGTATAAAAATTATTTCTAGTATTTCTCAATTTTCTTATTTTTCTCGAATTTTTTCAGATACATTAATAAAAACTAATACACCGTTGAAAAGAGAAAAAAATGGTGGTTTTTATTTTAGTAAAATAATTATAGGTTGCTATTTAAAAAATAAAAGTTGATAGTCGTATCTTGTAAACCTGACTTTATAAAAAATATCTACATCTGCCATCAAATAGTATATTTAAAATAATAAAACTTTTATATGAACCATTTTTTTCTATTACTCATAATAAAAAAGTTAAAGGGGGGGGGCGTCTTCCCAGACTCACCCTGTATATATATATATATATATATATATATATATATATATATATATATATATATATATATATATATATATGTATATATATATATATATGTATATATATATATATATATATATATATATATATATATATGTCGAGCGGATTTAACTTTTCTAACTTTTTCTCATCCTATTATGAGTCAGTAACCGATCTTATATTTTTAGATACCTATTTTCATAATAATTCAACAAATCTTTTGTGAGAGCTTTTTATCGGGTCCGTGGATATAGAATCAATGAACTGCTATTAGTTAATAAAGTTATTTCAATTTGAAGTACAATATTGGCGCTCAATTATAATTACAGTTGTTTAATGACGACGTAATATAAATTCAGGGACCACGAACAGTGTTTGATAAAGCAGAGAATCTGTGAAACTGAATAAAGCTTTGAACAAAACAGTTTCAGTTCGCAGCTTCAGCATGGACCATCGGTTTATTAAGACTTTATTATTAAATACAAACTACAAACTTTCCTAATTCGATCGTTGCTAATTATCTTTGTTATGTACTTTAAACACGTGACTATTAATTAGCACTGCTTACCGAATTTGGCTCGTTAATTTCGCGATACCGAACTGCTTAAGTCGTTCAATTATAACTTTGACTGTGAATCAATAACCGTGTCATCTTCTCGGTTGCGGAGCGCGGGAAGGGAAGTGTTCGCGAGGCGGTCCTGAAGCGACGACTGCCATTAACAACTTTACTGAATTCCCGCATAAACGTTCGCGCTCATGATACCTTGGCAGTTAGATGCCTTAGCTTCACTGACTTCACGATGCTCTACTCTCTGAATATGATACTCTATTAACGAGATAAGTAAGACATTAGCTTTTTGGTATTATGATGAAGTTCACAGGAAGTAAATCATATGAGAGAACAGGTCTGGACTAAGAACAATTTACTAGCAGGATATCTAAAAAGAATCAGGTGAGACCAAAACATTTGATTTTATATCTTTCAGTTCTGTTAAATACTCGTACATGGTAACAATTTTTATATATAAACTTTCATTTTAAAATGAAAACACGCATACGTTATTTTCTCAATTTATTATTTTAATTCTTTTTAAACCATTTTAGAAAGAAACAATATTAACTGACAACCAAAAAATGTATGGATGGCGTAATTGTTAAACGAAATGGAATGGAGTTTTTATTAAAAGAAAATCTTATATTCAGAAGACTGGTTTAATTTGCTTTTACGTAAATATTTTTGTGTAACCCTTTCAAGAAGAAAATGCGTTAATGGTAATATTAAGGAAAGATAAAATTCAAGTAAAGAATTTAACCTCAAAGAAGATATTCTGCTTTGAATCTGCAGAACAGCAGTTAAGGTATTGTTTCCACGAGGTGTAAAGTTTTAATGCTCATAATACAAAATAAGTTACAATTCCGAGCGGGTAAAATCGTTACAAATATAAGGGTTGAAAACTGCAAGGAAATGGTTCAATTTCCGCAGTCGAGTTATCAGATCTGCGTAAGTATATCGGATGTACGACTGCTATATATCTTTATGCAATTAAGAGCATACACACTCCCTTCAACCAGTTAGCACTGAGCTGAATGCTGAGAAAAATATCTCGGTAAAATCGAAAGCATGGTAGTGTAAATAACAAGAATATTCTCTAGAAATTAAGCTTTTCTTAGATGATTACACTTGTTTTATTTCAGTTCAATATTACTGCGTATTTTCTATAACTATAAGATCTGAATGATTTTTTATAATATAACTAAGTATATATTATTAAAATAAACACTGCAGTTTATTTATTCTACTTAAATGACTAATTTCGTGGTATTTCTATACGTATCCACAAACCTTTAATAAAAGCTAAATATATTATCATGTCTTTCACATATTACTGGGTGTTAGTGATATGAGTTGGGTAAATACCCAATGGTAGGTTAATAAAATTTGGGTATTTACCCGAGGTTATATTTACCTACCCAATTGTAAAAATTGTAAGTTTATTTTATATCAGTGTTGAACAGTGTAATTTACTAAGTCTGAACAGAAATAATCTACTACTAGAAGTCTACAATACTTTTAAAATAAATACTATGAATATAACATAATACATGTATAAATATATTTTTATTTATTTGATATTATTTCGTATTTATTTTATTTAATAAAGAAATTTTTTTTAATAACGTACTTTTATGTGACTTTAAATATTTTAAAATGATATTTCAAACCTATATTCTTACTATTTGTAATTACTAAATTTATATTCACGAGTGGGTAAATACCCGGGTATTTACGTTAAAAAATAAATACCTGGGTATCTTGCATCATTACTGGGTGTAGTTCCCAGCTGTAAAATCATGAAATCTACCTGTGCATGGATTCAGCCCAATGTCTCTTTCCGGAATTTTGTTACACGGGTCTGATCTTAGTAGGCCATCACATAGGTAATATTCATATTTTATCAGAAGAAAGATTATATAATATTAACATACGTTAACAAAATTTCGCGCTAAATGCTATAATTTTTTCTGCATCTAACTCATATCAATGTCATTTATTATATACATACATATTCATTTTGTAATGAAAACACTTAAACGTGAGTTACATTTTTATAATTTTGTCTGAAGTATTTTATAAAAAGGAAAATTAACATTGTAATTATTTATTTAATATCAAACATTTTGATCTTCCTAAGTATGAACAGTGTTCCTATGATGGCCTAGTAAGGTCAGACACAGAAAACAAAATTTCGAAAAGGAATCAGCCATCATGTGTGAATAGATGGGCCGTTGACGTATAATTTTAAGCTTGGGCCATAGTCGCACGGAACGAAGACGTACATCGTCTTCTGGGTAAACCTTGAAAAAAGTCTTATTAATTATAATATAGTTATATATTTCCATGTCATCCCTGACTATCTTGATTCCCCAAAGCGGATTATCCCCTTGGCGTTCACCTTAATCCGGCATTGTACGTAAATAGTAAGTACAAATACTCTACTTCACTTAAACAAAACATGAAGTATGCCGTTCTTTATCGAAAGGAAACTCGCGAATAATCAGTCCACTACCATTACCATCAGAAACACATCGAAGTGAGCAGTGACAACTCCGATCTCGAAGCCGCCTCACCGGGTGTGTGATGTAACTAAGTTAATTCCAACAAAATATTCATGGGCTGAATCCGGATAAGATAAACGAGCCGGAAACACAGACAAACTTTCCGTTTTAATACGAATCATTTCTTTTTTCGTTCGGTAAAAACACAATGAAATGTAACTCACAGATACGTCTGTCATTCATCTTGTTATGTCGGAATGAAAAATACGCTCGCACAAATTCAACTACCGGCGACGTTCTTACGTTCTTACAGTGTTACCGTCTTGCTCGTTGGTGCTCGGTGATCATTTACAACTCGAACGCTCATTCACAAGTTTGCACGTCAACGCTAAGTTTACGCTGCGTTAACGCTACGTTAAAGCGCGCTGTGGTTTCACGGTAACTTTATGGGTCTCGCTTGGAGAATTCAACAATTCGTGTAATTAAAGTTATATATAGGATTTCGATTACTGCTTTTTGCGGGGAGATATGCCACCTATTAATTTCGTTAACAAAATTATGACTTCAAAATATATAGCTACTATTTTTAGAGCAACTTGATAATGGTGGGATTACACATTTGTGTATTATATCCGTTATCAAACAAAAGTGCCTCATTGATGTAATTTTTGATGTGAAACATCTATAGGCTCACTTGTAAACCGAATTGTTGGCGTGGCGACGCTTGCCGGGTCGCCACGCTATACTAAGGTATACATATATATATTTTATGTGTAGTAGAGTGTACGGTGTGGCGACGGGTCGCCACGCTATACTGAGGTATACATATATATATATATATATATATATATATATATATATATATATATATATTATATGTAGTAGAGTGTACGGTGTGGCTTCTCACTCAGTTCGACGTTGTTGTTTACTACGGTACACATAACCTGCGTTTTATTTAATTTTTTATTAATATATATTATTAATATATATTATATATATAATATAATATTATTAATATATAATATATATATATATATATATATATATATATATATATGTATATATATTATTAATATAATATATATTATTAATATATATATATTATTAATATATATTTTATTTTATATATATATTTTATATGTAGTAGAGTGTACGGTGTGGCTTCTCACTCAGTTCGACGTTGTTGTTTACTACGGTACACATAACCTGCGTTTTATTTAATTTTTTATTTTAATTTTTGACAATAAAATATGTGTGATAGTGATAACTCAGAAGATCAAAGTGATCAACCTTGTGCAAAGAAAGTGAAACTACAGTATGGCATACTACCAAGTCATCAGTAAGTAGAATTTTCTGTAAGAAATTCGTAATACTTAATTTTTTCATTAGGCTATATTTAATTCCTGTAATAATATTATCTTTTATGCATATTACTTGTACACACACGATGTTTCACATCTGCCAGACGTCCCATGACCTATCAAAATGATGGTAAGAAAACAAAAATAACGACGAAAGATTAACATTGCAGTCAAATAAAAACCATTATGAATTAAAAGGGGCTTCTGTTGCAATGTTTCCATGACAACCAGTGTTAATTCAATATAAGTCTGTCGTGGTCCATGGTATGCAATTATTTACAAATTTAAGACATACCAAATAATTCCAGAAATGTACGCTATGTGTGCTTACTACATCATTGCAGTATCCTCCACCGTAGCAGATCTCGGTAAGTGATATATTTCTTCGCGTTAAGTGCGGTTACCAGCCGTTAAATCATACCCTCTAAGATATTAGTGGAGAGGAAGTCACAGGAGTAGTTTTAACGTGGTGAATAATATTTTTCGGTTAGGGGAATCGAACCCGTGTTGTCAAATCCACAGGCTGCCTCGATACCACTGAGTCATCTACCCCATAAATAATAAAATATTATTACAATAGTTACTTACATAATAAGACTTTGAAAGTAAGCATATTCCAGAGCGAGTTTTGGAAGCTTGAATGCTTTCAGGATAAATTACATACGAGTATAATTATTTTTTTGCGACAATCAATGTCAATGTATTTATTATTTGACAAAATAATTAAATATATCATCACGCCTTTTGCCCATTACTGGATGTGGCACTCTGCCGTTGCAGATCTCGGTAAGTAATATATTTCTTCGCGTGAAGTGCGGTTACCAGCCGTCAAATCACGGCTCCCAAAGATGTTAGTGGAAGGGAATCCATAGGGGTAGATTTAATTTGGTGAAAATTGTTTGTCGGCTGTGGGGATTGAACCAGGGTTCTCAAGATTCACAGACTCGATACCACTGCCATAATTTGACACAGAAATGAAAAATATTTGCGTAAAATAAATAAAGTTTTATTGATCCTTGTGGTCATACTTTTCGATCTAGATCGGTAAAGATGGATTTTATGGTCTAAACAGTAATCAGGAATAAATAATTTTCCGGATCGTCGCAAAAAAACTTGAGATAAATGCATATTATATTTACATAGATTTTATAATGCAATAATCCAGATAGGAACGCTAGAGTCTTTGATGTTAAGAGGTGTAATTATTTTTCATACGCCCCCGACTTTGTGATGAAAGAAAATATGTTAAAAATCAAGAAAAACCCACGACTTTTTTGAGCATCCATATTAAGCTCCAGTGAACATTTTCAATGTAATTAAAATCATAAAAGCGTTGAACAATGTATGCGAACCTAATGTTTGAAATTAGCCTGAGGGGATATTCAGTGATTAAAGTTTTATGAAAGTAGAAAATCTTCTCGTTACATGTCAGAACAAATTAGCATGCCCTTTCTTCATCGGCTTGCGTACTTCTCGCTAGACTGGTTACTAAACACGTTTATTGAATCCAGTGTCGGCTGTTGGATCTCGGTGTCAAGCTATGCAGCAAGCCAAGCCTGTCCAAAATGTGTGAACTGAAAGGCGGGTTTCTACTTTCGTCATTTCCAAATCAAATAGGAAGAACATTTATATACAAGAGGTAAATAATGTTAACTTTTTTCTTATCAAAGTCAGTACTGAATGTGCTTTATTATGTACCGAGGGAAATAAAAATGACAAGTACTCCCTAGAAAAATAAAGTTATTCAAGCATAGCCAGTGCCACTTAGAAAAACAATTATTTTTTTAGTATTCAATAGACCTTTTTCATTGCTCTTGTACGCATATCAGAGAGAGACATTCGAATTTATCTATGAAATTATTTACATGAAAATATGACATGTTTAGCTAATTTCATGGTAGTTAATAATATTAAAAGATAAATAGTTTTTCGTTTATAGGAATGTGGTTTATTCCTATTAGTTTACATGCTGTATCTTTTATTAAATAACGATTTTTAACATATGTATATGAAATATTGAAGGTATAGTATAACACGTGGGTAAAGTATTATTATTTTCCCGAAGCGATTGCATCCCTTGGGCATCTACCTCAGGTTCAAATTTTCGTTCTCGACATATAATGACGAACTTTACTCTTTAGATATATATTACTAATATTATTTATTCAAGATAGTTACTTATTTATTTGTTACTTTACACAACAGGAGTTTAATGACAATTACTCTACAGCGAGGCTACAACTTAAAGTGAAATCAGATCCAATTAGAAATAGTCATGTTGGCAATTGAGTCACTACTGCGTGTAAGTGGAGCAGATAATTTTTTTTCTGGAGGGACTCAAATATAAACAAATATAGAATCATGAATACAATTTAGAATAAATATTTATCATATAGTTTTCAATAATCTTAATGTTGAAACAAAGCGCTCAACTGCTCATGTCGCCACTCGAAGGCATAAAAACAATTAAAATATTATTTTAATATTTGGATAAAATGCCCTGGTTTTTAAATATATATCTATTAATATAGATGGCTTATATAAAATTTAATATAATAATAGATTTACGTTAGGTATAAAATTTACTGAAAATTATTACACATTTCTATTTCGGTGGGGTCCGAGACTGTGGTTCCTAAATTCGCCACTGGTCTGTAAACTACTTTATAATAAGTATTTAGAGATCCAACATGTTTCCGATCAGACCGTTTCACATACATACATATACATCACGCTGTATTCCATCGAATGGGGTCGCACGAACCCTAGACACATTCACAGAAAATTCATTCATCAGATTCATCAAATAATCAGTCTTTGTCAAACATTCTCATCCTAACACACCATCTTCGTTTCAACCACATTCACAGTTCCCGGTACACAACCTCATTTATTTATTATTCTCAGAATCATTCATCACTCAACAAACTTTCAATCCCATTCATGTATTTACACCTGTAAACCTTTATTATTTATTTTCATTCGATGTAGGTTTCACGTGCTCAAAACATATCAAATTATTCACGCTCACTCCTCTAAAAACGAATCAAAATACATAAGAAAGGATGTGAACGACAACCTGCGCTTGCATTAAAAGAAAATTTAACACAAAACCTTAAATGAAAATTATTTTTCGCGCCACCGTCCGGCATTAGCAGTATTACATAACTAAAAATCGTCCGGAAACCATGTGTTGCCGACTTTTTATGGTTATATGTTGACATCACAAGTATAGCGAACTCCTGAACGTACGAAATGTCAAAATATTGCATTGGCGTAAAAATATTATGATAAAATATTCATAGTTGAGTATTTTCAATACAAGAAAACACAATATTTATACATATATTTTAAATACAATTGTAAGTAATTATAATCGAATTAGCAAAGTAAGATCCAAATAAAATATGTTGATTTTTTAGGTTATAATACTGGAATGACAAGTCGTGAAATAGACAAAGAAATGAATTATGTTTTATGTTTATTAAATAAACTGGACAGTGTAATTAAACTTATTGAAGTTGTAAATTGATGAACAATAAATAATTAATTAAAATTAAAAGTACAGTTCTGAAAATTAGATGATACCAACATAAAAAAATTCCCTGACATTTAGAATGTGAGTAATAAATTAAACTTTTTTATTAAATTTACAAAAACGTCGGCGCGAAAAATCTTGTGCTCGTATTTAAAGGCCTCGCCTACGGCTCGTCCTTTCAAAATATACTCGCACTCGCAAAATAGCAGTTTCTGGACTAGTGATACAAATAACTAATAACTGCTTGAATAAAAAGTTATATTTTAATATTCCAAAATACAGAAAGTTTAGAAAATTATTTTTATTCAATTACTTTAAAAAGCGTCTTTTTTGGTTAGGATATTTGCACGAAAAGTTAACCTTTTCAATGATGTATTAATGTATGCGGTGATTGATATATGATAATTATTTCAACGTCCGACAAAATTTCCACCACAAAAATAATATCTAGGTCAAAACATTTCTTACAAACAAAACTGTCTTATGTCGAATACAAAATAGTATATGACATGTGAATTAAAAAGCTTTTCGTACTTATGTGGTTGTAGAACTCAATTTCTCGTTTGATAATTTCCTACATTCGTAAGAAAAATTGCATTTTTCGTCCTTGTGTCATAAATATTTATTTAAATTTTTCTCGAAAATAATATAAAATAAATATAAATAAATCTTTCATCACGCCTTTTACCCATTACTGGATGTGGCACTCTGCCGTGGCAGATCTCGGTAATAATATTATATATAAATTACAAAACCAGTTAAAATGCAATGATAATAGTGTTCACGTTATTCGAATGCAGATACGAGTACATCTTCTTGTGGATATTTCGAATAATAATGGCGTCATGCATATATTTCTTGATTGTCACTGTTTTGTCGAACATGAATAAAACAATTACAGAAATAATATAAGAAACATATGTCTTCTCTTACAATTAAATTCGAATATGCAATTCCAAAATGAAACAAATATTATTGCAGTTTCGGATATGTAACAGTATTAAAAGAAATAAAATGAAGGCTTTCGTAACTTACATATATATGTTTTTAAAAAATCAAATTACTGTCAAGAGTCAAATTCAGATTTAAATTAAAAATATTTTTGATAAGTTAGTATCTACTAAAATAATATTTCTCTCGCTAATTTCCTTGATGGTAAAGATGAGCCTGGACAAAATGAGAAAACGCGACTGAAAACATCCGTAAATTTACCTGTTCTTATCCTCCGAATCCTGTGGTCTGCATGCCATGGCCTTCCGTGACAGACGTTTTTTGTTTGGCGACGGTGGCGGCGGCAGCGGCGTCGAGGGCGGTAAATCCTAACGTGTGTTGCTGTCACTGTCTCCAAGATTTGACGTGGGTGCGTGAAAGAGAGAACGGTGCATGTGTGTGTGAGCTTTAGGCACGTTCTACCATTTGTTTTTTGTCCAGCGCACACGAGACGTAAGTTACCACAAAGGAAAATAAAGCTGGATGCGAACGAGCGAGTTCTAGTAATGTCGGTCGTATGTTTAGGGGTTCCTGACTGTCAACCGGAAGGAATACTAATTTTATAAATAATGTTACATTCATTTACAAGCCTATGGTTTATGTATCATTAAATTATTTAATAAAAGCAGTTATATACGAAAAACTTAACCAAGCAACAAATAGAATACGTTAACGTATATCTTGAATCTCAACAGAAAGCATCCGGCAAGACTCGCTTCGCCTACGTCATAAGTAACTGCAAATACATTATATTCAGAATAACGTGACAGTGAAATAGATTCTTAAAAATGAAAATGTTAGCGCTTCGTAACTGTTTTTTTCAAATTTTTAAAATATTAATAATAATAATATTAGGTATCATCACACCTTTTACCATTATCGAGTGTGGCAATCTGCCGTAGTAGATCTCGGTAAGTGATTTATTTCTTCAAGTGAAGTGCGGTTAGCAGCCGTTAAATCACGGTCCCCAAAAATGTTAGTGGAGTGGGAATTTCAGGGGTAGTTTTTAATGTGGTGAAATTTTTTTGTTTGCTGTGGGAATCGAACCCCGATTCTCAAATCCATAGGTCGACGCGATACCACTGAGCCATCTAGCAATAGTTAAATATAAGACTTAATATTGCTAACAAATCAGTCCCTTATTTCTGATAATTTTATGTATATTATATTTTTCTTTTGTCATTAGTTCGTTCAAAAAAGCCCTGGTTGTCTTAAAAGAAACACCTTGTATAGTACTCGTATTGTTTTAAATTGTCCTAGATTTTTATTTACTCTACATCAAATTCAGAATTTGTATTTATTCCGCTATCTTCTCACCTAAGTCAAATCTTCTTGAAGATGTTCAACATTTTGAGTAGAGCTGTAAATATCTATACACTGCTCTAGTCATAAAGGCGTAGACACAGCCATAACCATCGTCGTAGTCATGACCGTAGCCTCGCCGTAGCTTTTGCAATTTTGCTATGCCTGGAGTACAGGTGGATTTATACTGCGCTGTCACATCGCGCTCCGCGCTGCATTTGTTCTCAGTCCCTGACCTGGTCGCCTTGATCTATGTTGCATTTCCTACATATTCAAAATGAATTGCGAGAAAAAGTCCAATAGTCGCCACATCGGATATACTTCAGAGCTCTCGTGTTCTTATCCAGGAATCGATGATGCTTTGCTTGTTCGAGGAGTGCAGAAGAATTGTGATTCAGCAGGTTTTTTTTATATAACAAAGGATTATTTATATATTCAAATGACTTTGCAGAAATTCTGCACTTGATGATCACAGTGAAAGAATGTTACAGACAAAAATAAACAAATATCTTTTCTTTAACTTATAAACAACCTACTTACTAATGAAAATGTAGAAGAACATGTTTTTCATTGAACTATACCGAGTAACCACAGAAAGCAGGGCACCCATAACTTCTTTATGTATGAAGATATCTTATTGAAAATTTATATGTGTAAACTTAACAAATGTGGAAGAATTTGTATGTATAAATAATAAACATATTACATATACGAAATATAGTATGTTATGCATCAAGGAAGGGAAATAAGCGATTATTTCCGCGTGTGAAGTCGAGGTTTGCCAACTTCACACAAGGGATAATCGCGCCCTCCCGTGAAGCATATTATACTTTTCGTAACAAGTGCACAAAAATTACTGTCTTATCGGGACAAATGTCAAATATGGGTTGCGTAAATAGTTACCTAGGAAACGCCGCAAACAGCTAATAATCGTAGTCCCTAGGGAGAGAAACATCTCTCTCTCTCTTTAAAATTAGGGTATAAGAACGTGTTTCTTGTGCATGTGTTACGAAAAAATATAAAAACCGCGATTATAGTTACATCAGATAAAAAAGGTCATAAGTAGTTTTAATAACAGATTTAATGAACATGTAAGTTCTTGGAAATTAAGTAAAACTGAATCTAATATCGCGAAACATCTCATAGATAATAGACACAGTATAACAATAATAATAATAATAATAATAATTTATTTAATTCATGACCAAAATATATAGGAATAGAAAACGTCAAGTTAAAAATATAATTACATAATATATTTAAAATTACTTAAAATAATTAAGATTTTTCGTTAAAAAATTCTTGGATGGTGTAAAAGCTTTTTGAAATCAAGTATTCTTTAAGTTCCATTTTAAATTTGTTGTTATTATTCAGATCCCTCAGATATTGCGGTAAACAGTTATATATTTTTAAACCGAGATAGTTGGGGTTATTTTTAGATTTATTCAAGTTGATTTTCGGTAGTTTCAAAATTCCTTTACCTCGCGTGTTATATTGATGAGAGTCGCTGTGCGTTTCTAAACTGTTTATATTTTCTTTAATATGCAGAGCTACATTTAATATGTATGTACAGGGCATTGTCAAAAACTTTTCTTTTTTGAATAAGTCTCGACAAGATGTCCTAAAAGGAAGTTAGAAAATATTTCTGATTGCTGTTTTCTGTAATCTAAAAACTCGCTGTGCTGCTTGAGAGCAACCCCAGAAAACTATACCATAGCATAGTACGGGATAAAATTTCGCGAAGTAGAAAGTTTTTACAGTATGTACATCTGCCAAACATCATAGTCTTTTGATTAAGTAGCACAAAGATGCTAATGTACTACACACTTCATCCACGTGAGGCTCCCATTTCAAATTCTCGTGAATATTAAGTCATAGAACCTTGGTATTACTAGACTGTGGCAGTACCTGATTATTTGAGCGAATTAAAATACTTTCAAAACGTTTTGCATTTGAAAATTTTATAATTAGCGATTTATTAACATTAAGGGTAAGTTTTAATGTTACCAACCAATTAGTTAGATTGTTAATAGTTCCAGAGATATCTGAGAGCACAGTATCACTATTATTTAGCATTAGAGTTATGTCGTCTGCATAAGTAACAATTTCTCTGATTGCAATATAGTTTTAATATTGTTTATATACAAAGAAAACAGTATGGGGCCCAGAATGGATCCTTGCGGTACGCCAAATGATAAATCATCTAAATTTGATTTATACTTTTGGTTACATAGAACATATTGTTTTCGATTTTTAAGGTAAGATTCTAGCCATTTGGAGCACATGCCCCTCAGGCCGTAACCCTCGCAGACATTCTGCAGTATAGTATGATCTACGCAATCAAACGCCTTGGATAAATCTAGAAAAATTCCAAAAGTAGCAGTGCCATTATCAAAATTTTTATAAACCTGATCTAGAAAATATACGAGTGCTGAAATTGTACTTCTACATTTCCTGAATCCATGTTGCTCATCGATTAATGTCTTGCTTTTTTCCAGGAAAGATGATATTCTAACAAACATTACTTTCTCGAAAATCTTATGAAAGATTGTTACTAGAGATATAGGTCGATAATTATATAGAATCTCTAAGGGTCATACATGTTGCCAAAAGAAGAATAAAGATGAATTATTTAGAAGAAATTGAAACAAACAAAGCCTTAAAGGAGGATACAAATTTAAATAACGAACAATTAGATGCTTCGCAGTTACTAAATTCTATTTAATCTCAAATCTTTTTAAACTGATGTTTCTATCTCTTTTGTGTTTGTATGTTCTTGCAGGTAGTCATAATAATCATCTGTTGAAATACGTGTATATATATTATCAAGATATTTTATAAAATGGTTTCGTTATTTTAGAAAAATGTCCATAATTGTCTTGGTAAAGGGTGGCAGTAGTTACACCAAACCAAAATCGCTTAAGAGTTAAGACAGCGATAAATTTGAAACTCGCCTCATTTTGTTTTGTAAATTCAGCATCTGCAATTCCAATCGCTCTAATTCCACATTGTAGAGTTTAAGCCTTGCTTATATTTCAATGGGACACCTCCGACTTAATGTTGTCTGCGGGTTTCGCGGCAGCGCGACGCAGGATTTTATCTGTGCCAGTCGCCGGGTAAACCAGTGGCAATGCCACTGTAAACCAGCAGATTAGTAGTTCGCGGCGTCCCCGCGGGCGTCCCATGCACCCTCTATGCGTTAATGTGACCCCCGGCCTACAACCTGACCCCGTGACATCTATATAATACTACGCGGCACTTTGTAGGATTTATTTTTATGGTAAATAGTAATACTAGATTTAACTTTTGCAATTTGAATGCTTTTATATTTTACTGAATTTTAGGGATGTAATATGCACTAATGCATACATGTTACATCCCATCAAATGGTGTAGCAGGAAACCTTTATATATTCATCGAACTTTCTTTATGCAATGTGAATCATGTATTTAATTAAATTGACCTCAAGAATGTTAAATGTTGAAATAGTCTGTATGTATGAGTAGGTCAGTAAAATATGTAACAATATAAATAATTGTTTATCACATGATCGAAACGTTCGAATCATTAAATAAACAATTATTTACATTGCAGACTATTTCAACATGTGAATCTTGTGACTGATTGGATCTCATGTTTAAATCTGAACACTGATGTTTTTTTAAACAATATATTATTTTTATAATAAATTTAACATGTTATTTTAGAAAGTGATTGTCGATATTTTGGCACCAAAAATATTTCGTTTATTTTGAGACATTAAAAAAAATGAACTAAGGAAAATTAAACTAAACAAAGCCTCATGATGATAGTAGTAAGAAATTTGTATCACTTTTGATTTTAGCGAAAATTAGTACAACTTTAAATCAGAATAGAGAATCGATAATATAATATTTTTGTTCAGAATGTATATAAAATTAGTTTCTAATATATGAAAATGTCATATTATTACTTTGGTCATTTCAAAATATATATTACTCCTAATCAAAACGGAAATATAAAAACCGAGATGAAAAATTTCAAATGTTCAATATGACCGCCATTATTTTTTTTAGTTCGATTTCGCTGTTGGTGTCATATGAATTATATTTCCATGATTATGATTGACCTGGATAAACAAGTTTAAATTTGAAACTTAATAATTAATTTATAATTTTGATTTGTCTGTCAATGTCAAAATAAAAATTGCGTGGGACATATTTTATAGAGAAAAAAGAGTATATGAAATTTGAACAGGGCTCTAGAAAAGGTTATAGAGAGATTTGTTTTTGAATGACAGAGTAATTTAATTTTAAGTTGTTATATGACATGTCTTATTTTCTCAACGTCTGGCATTTAATTTTTTTATACTGTCAAATAATTTAATTTCCCTATCTTATAACGGGCTCCGAACGATTTTAGAGACATCTGCTGGCAACTGGCAAAAGTCAATTGGAATAATTGACATTCGATTTGCTTGTATTTATTTATTTAATCCAAGTTTTAAATTCAATGTTTATTGGTGAAGACATTATTTTTAAATTACGAAGAGAATTATAGTAAATGAAATAAATAGCATCGTTTAGTGCTGGTACAAATAGTATATACTATCATGTCATTTTACCCATATTTTAGAACTGAATCATCTCGAGATGAGATGAGCCAACAAATGACGATCTTCAAAGATTCTAATGGTTGAAAATCCGCAAAGTTAATTTTATTAAGATGACTGACTGTGAGAATTGAACAGGTACGTTGTAATTAAGCGAATTCATATATGAGGTTTGTAACCTTTATTTGACTTGAAAACTAATATAGACAGGTATATGCATTTACGAATATTTAATCCGCGTCGAGATTGTCAACTACAAAATTTAACTAAGCTACATTTAATTTGACTATAAACTGAACATAGAGGCAACTAATAATTATTTGCAGAATTTACTATGTAATTGTAATATGTATTTAGAGAACTGTAAATGTATATGTTATATAACTTTGTGTTACTAGAGCTAAACAAATTAATACGTGTACATAGTTGAAATAGTTATAATAAATACCGACTGAATTATTGACATGCATGTATTAAATATGATATGATACATAATCAATATATGAAGCGTAAATTCCATTTATGAACAAAATATGTTAATATCTCTAGTAATTATTGTATTATACCTTTGAGCCTTTCAGTGCTATGTTAATTGAAAATAATTCTCATAGGCTGGTAAGCGTAAAACGCGTTTTATTAAAAATTATATTGATATTTATATTATCATTTAAAATGCAGTCATAGCCCAGTAGATGCAAGCAAAAGCTAATGAGTTCAGACCTCGCTGATATAAATTTATATTAAAAAAAACAATTGTGATGACCAGTTGCACAAACAAAACTATAATTTTAAACCTTGTTTAAATTAATGAAAGTAAATCGTAATTACAAGAAGTCATTGATATAATTGATATTGATGTCAAATATACAATATGCTTTTAATTATTTAAACTAGACTTAAAATTTTTGTTTTGTTTGTGCAATTGTCCATCAGGATTCGGTTAGTTTTCACCTTAGTAGACAACTAGCCTATTTTAACCTATTTTTTTTTTTGCATAAAAATTCAAATTATAAGCGATTTTTAATAATTAAAAATTTTAATTGATTCTATAGATGTATTTTTAACGCGCGTTAAAATTTTATTATATTTAATAGACGATACTAATCCAAAAAGAAAATTACAATTGCTATACAGGTTATCTCCTGTACAAGAGCCACCAATGTTATCTCAAGAAGTATAAGAAATACGATTACGGTAGGACAATTTAATAATGATTATATTTTTCCAAACAAATGGATAGATCACTAGATATGAAAAAAATGTGGAAATAGATAAGGTTTTTAAAATAATTTTAATTCTTAAATAGTAGTAGTTAGAGAGAACAGTTTCAAATAAAAATTATAGACACTAATGCCATAAATCATGAGAATACATTTTGGTTGCCTATTTTTGAGATATGAGAAACAGATACATTTATTTCATTTTCTGTTTTTACTATAGAGTGTTCAACTGCAATTGTGTGGAATTCAGTTTCAAAAATAAGTGCACGCAGATACTTCCTTCCTTCCTCATTTTTTTTTTCTTCATTTTCAGTTTTTACTATACACCGTCTAACTGCAATTGTGTTAAATGAATTATTAAATAAGCGCAGGCAATGCTGCCTTCATTTCTTATAGATTCGTTGTTAGAGAAGTGGGCGTAAGTGAAAATTTACGAAACAGGTGTACAGGAGCGAATAGATGGATGTTTGTTGCGTGATGATGGAATTTGGTTGTGAGGAAAGAAAGAGTTCGTATGGAGGAAATGTTAATGTGTTCGAAACGAGTATCGTGTGTCAGGATGAGAATGTTGATGTGCACTGATGCTCTATGAATGTTTCAGGGATTCGTGCTGCCCCATTTAATGGGATATAGCGTGATGTTATGTATGTATGTACATATTTTTCACTTTTTTAACGATAATAAGTTAGATTAGTTTTTTTTTAATTCTTAAAATTCAATAGTAAATAAAAATATATAGATATATAATAACGTCTTTTACCCATTACTGGGCGTAGTACTCTGCTGTAGCAGATCTCGGTAAGCGATATATTTCTTCGTGTGAAGTATACATGTACTTTATGAAAACCATAACAATGCAACAGCAAATGAAATACGATGTTTTAAAATAAAATAAATATCCAGTACTGGACGTGACATGCTGTAGGAACCGAACTAGAGTTCTCAAATCCACAGGCCGACTCGATACCACTGAGTCACTTGCCCCATAAAATTCATTAATAAATATTTTTAACAATAAACTTATTGTTTCTATGATAAATTAATTCATAATACTATATTTATTCGAGCAAAATAAAATTCAAATTCATAGGCAATTAATTTATGAATTATGTTAATTCTGTTAAGAAAACTTGGTATCATTAAATAGAGAAATAAGCTTTTTAAATACGTCATTTTTGTTCCATTTAAGAAAATGTACTTTTATGTCTCATCTCAAAAACAGACAAATTATGTTAATTCATTGTAAATAAGACTTTAGTATCTACAATTTTGATTTTAATTTTTTCTCTCAACCTACTGATTTCTCCTATACACTTTTTTTAATCAAAGGAATTTTTTAATTGTTCTACACTTGTGAAAACTTTTGTCAAATTTAACTGAAGTCGCGGACCTTGTAGTTTCCAAGATCCCAATGGTGGCCCTTGCACAGAAGTCATGCGATATATATTTTTATTGGTTACAAATTTGAACTATTTAATAGAGTCGAATACAAAGTTCGTGAATGTGTCTAGCTAGGTTATTTTCAATTAATAAATGTTGCCATCCATTATTGATATTAATATTTTATTCCAAGCTCCAGATCAATGTCAGTACAAATATGACGATTCAATTTTCCAAAGAAAATCCCAGAATATTTTAAAAGTTCTCGTTGAGAAATCTCCAAGAAAGGAATCGAATCCCAGCCAAGATTTCTCTCAACCTAAAACATCTTCCTCTCCAGAACCCATAAACCAAGGCACAACAACAGCCAACAACATCTTTGGCTCGGACACAACAATAAGGAGCGAGAAATAAGTTCCGTGAATTTTATCAATTACTTGTGTAAAGTACATTTTGTTTGGATCTCAACACGCAATATTTTATCCCTTTCCACCGTAATCAATATTGACTCTAATGCTGTTTACGGACGGTGGTGGGCGGACCACGGCCAGCAGGATATTTATTTGTTCTTGGATTTGTGATACGCTATTATTTAATAAAAGAGCAACACCCCCTGTCACTGGACGCTGGAAAGCAACGGATAGAAAGCAGGCCATGGTTAGTTAGAGAACACCGCAGTTCAGCCGCTGCCCTGCGAAACAAATACGTACATAAATTATTCGGGTAAGACACTATTTATTTATTAATTACTAAATGTAGAGAGCTTTTACTTTAAAAGCTCGGGATTGTGTTCTTTCTCAAATGATGATTTTTTTCATTGTTTTGATACTAACTAAATGATTGATTCATTATAAAATTTACCACATTAGTAGTACTTTAAGAGCTCATTTTTCTTAGAAAATTATATTTTATATCATAACATATTAGATGGACATTACAAAAGATTGTCAGCATAATCGGATCTGGTACCTTAAGAAATGATAATAAAATCAATTTTTTTTTATTAAACGGTAGAAACAAATAACCCACGAATCCAAAAAAAGAAACCAAATTTCTAACTATACTTAGAATAGGACATACACTAATGACACACAAAAACATCCTAGAAGAAATAACACACAACATGTTGCAATGTACCATTCGCACTGAAACATATACTAATTGAATCTCAAAAATATAATAACCTAAGATACAAACACAATGCAACAAACACTAGCAAATAATATAGACACAACAAGAGATACAAACCTACTATCAGTAGCATAACTTATAAATTAAATATAATTAAAATTATGTAATTGTAATGTACTGTCCCATATGTAAATATTGTAACCTCATGTACACATTACTGATAAAGTCTTAGTTACTGAAAGACCAAGAATAAAATAACATGAGACGATTTCATAGTAATAAAATACTTAGAATAATGCACTTTACTTTTTATTTATTTATTTTTTAATACGAGAAAGCATCGAATTTATTTATTATTTGCAGGGGACCCGAACCACCAAAAAAAATACAGTTCAAGTTTTCATTTACGTTTTAGGTTCGATTTTTTACTCCAGTGCAATAGTTTCCTTTTGGTTGGATTAGCAAACTGGTTCTATTTAGGTTTAGTTAACAATTATTTTTTAACTCAATTTAGGAATGTGTACACATAAATTCAATAATTTATTGTAGAGATCTCAAAATACACAGTAATATTACTTATTACCACAAAAAGAAAATTATTTATCCAGCAAAGACATAGGTACATATCCACAGTTAAACCGTCATGGATAATTATGTTCGATATTTCGGAATAGAAACCTTTGTGAAATACATATTTACAATTTTTGTCTTATTAAACATGTTCAACACACAACTAACGGTAACACACATTATAATAGAATGTAACAAATACACTGCACACAGGCAAACACATAATATACCTTCCACATTAAAACTAGCGTTAGCAAACAACCCACAAAACATAAAAAATATCACCAATTACCTAAAACACTGTAACCTTACAAATGATATATAACTTAAATATGTGTAAATAACCAATGTACCGGGGTATTAGTGGCCTTAGCTGCCGAAATACCTCTATAATTTTCTTAAATAAAAAAAAATAAAAACATGTTCTTGTTTAAATTGACTTAGATAGTGACCCGATTCGAATTTAACAGAAATTTCAGCGTTTTTCCAGCATTATGCAGTAAATAAAAATTTTATATTAATACTTGCTGCATATGATGAAATTAGATGATGATAAATTGTAATAATTAATTTTTCTTTAGTTATATTTATTATACTAGGAAATTTGTTACATAGTGCTGCAGGTAGAGTTGTTAGAAACTCAACTTTTACTAGATTTCTCCAAATTTTTCAAGCATATTTAAATTTTTTCGGTTATACTGGTGTAAATATAAATTTTACTTTAATATCATTTTCATATAATAATAATTTAATTTAGTGATTTTATTTTTATACTATATACCAGTCCGTCAGTACGGTGGTGTGGATAGCGATACGGAATTCGAATCCGGAGATCCCGAGTTCGAATCGCACTCAAGCTAAAAAATTATATAAAAACTACCACACTGCGGCTCGGTGAGTGCGGACCCTGTACTGTAATTGGGAATAAATTCCTGTTGTACAGCGTAACATAAATAAATAAATAAATAAATAATATTGTGCAGTAATAAATATATATTCTTAAACTGTTATTTTGTTAAAATTTAAATTAATACATAAACCTACTTTATACGCCTTTTATATTGTTTTTAATATGTATAACTTTGTACATAATCAATTTATTATTTTATTTTATATCTTTTAAATATGCACAAGATTTAAATATTTAAATTTAAATACATTTTTGCTTAGTAAATGCAGCAATTTGGCATTATATCCAATATTTTTTGTATTATTTCTCCAGCTTTTATAAAATATCGTCTGGCAACACTACATAGTTTATACAAATTATTAAATATCCTTTTTTATGCCGCACATTTAGTTTATTCTCTAACTTATGTCGTTTCGATTTTTATAATATGTTTTTTAATTTCTTTAAGGGGATATCCGGATCTCCAGACCATCCTCTTTCACCCATATGTGCATACAACGTAGATGTACTCGTTATAAATGTAGCACATTCTGAACTTATATCTGATCTAGGTAAGACCACACAGGTTAAGCTGAACCAATTTTAAAACCGGTTTAATGGATTAAAGTTATTTACTCTTGCATATTATAAGGAAAGATTCAAGTTTCACGTTAGGTTCATCAAAAATATGCTGATTGAATCCAATTTCAATTCATGTTCTGCTTCGGTTATTATCATTTACTTATATTCAAATATGTTTACTGTATGTCGTCAAGAAATTGCACTGCTCTAAATATTTAGCTATACATGAAAATATAAACTAAGTTTCTATTATATGTGGCTTATTTTAGAAGACAAAAATCTGATGTGGACACCACATGACTTCCTTGTACGCGTATTAACTATAGATATTTTTTTAATTGCACATATTTGAAAATCTATTATAGGCTTCAAGTAAAGTACCACTTCCGGAAGTTATATAATGACCAAAAAGGGAGGTGCACAACTTGATGTTATAACAGTCCTAAATATAAAATTTCAATTTTCTACGGCTTACCGTTTTTGAGTTATGCGAGATACATACGTACGTACGTACAGACGTCACGACGAAATTAGTCAAAATGAACTCAGGGAGGGCCAAAATGCGTATTTCCACTGAAATCTGAGAACCGAAAATTTTCGCGATAACAATACTTCCTTTACTTCGTACAAGGAAGTAAAAAATGTATAAAAATTATGAGAAATAATATTGTTATAGGTATAATAATACTTAAAGCTAATGAACGTCGTTTATTGGCTTGGATAGGAATGTACCAGCATCACTCAGAGTTAGGAGTATAATGTTATTGATTGATTAATAATACACCATTACGCAGTTTCCGCAATTACGGGAGTTGCGAAGTTCGACGAAGTTTTGACACATTGTCTGCGGTTCCAACCACAAACGCCCGCCAGCTGAAGTGTTGAAGTAACGCGGTGCTGTTCAACCACCGCTCGAAATTTTATACTCTCCACCAGGTAATTGTGTGCGGGAGAAAAGAAACAAAGAAATAACCTCATATTCACTCATTTTTAAAAATTTTACATTTCACAAATTTGTTAGCCTATTTAATTACAATTTATGCTTCGTTGATTTTGATAGAAATTCTGTTTATAAATTTAATAAAAATATATCGGGTTAAAATTATTGAATCAGCACAAAATAAATAGTATTTTTTATATGTTTAATTAATTTTCTGTCAGAAATTAATTAAGTACCTATAATTTTTATATCTACGAATACATCGTCACATTGTTGTTCCTAATGAAGTAAACCTACATTTTCAATTCTTCAATTAATTCTCTGAAAGTTTGCATAAAGTAAATATATGTACATACCTTTTCTTCAAAAATTGTTTAATATTAGTAATATATTTTTTTTGTAAATTGATACCTAATTTCAAGTCTTCTCATATAAGTACGACGAAACACGTCACTTGTTAATACGACAAACATATGTTCGGCCCTTTACCGGCCGAAATACACTTTTTTACATATCTTATCATCCTCTTTTATTTGAAACAAATTGCATAACGTATATAATTGTATAGTTCTTTATAAACATAAAATTTATAAAATAAATTTATCATCACGTCTTTTACCCATTATGTGACACTATCCCGTAACAGATCTCGGTAAGTGATATATTTCATCGCGTGATGCGCGTTTACCAGCCGCCAAGTATGATTACAAAGGTATGCCAAACAGGGTTCGAAGATATATATATCGATCGATCATATTTTTGCAATGATATATATCCATTATATAAAAATATCAAATAGTCTATAATAAATACAGTATTATTACTTTCATTAATTCTGTTAAAATTATATTCTAAAGATAATTCTTACTTTACTAGCTTTTGACTAACTTCACATCGACATAAATCCAAATTGTGTGCCATTTGTGATGTCATTAACGGCAAAGTCTGAACCATTTCCAAAATTTTTATTTGGTACTCATTTTAGAAATACAAATCCTTTAATATGGTGGAAAAGTGTAACTATCAATGAGTCAGAGTGGCCAAATAAAAGTACATTTATTGAACTATGTGAACAGTTACACACTGCTGTAACAGCAACAGCAGGGCTGGAACGATATTTCTCCACTTTTGGCATTGTCCAATCTCAATTACGTAATCGTCTCGGTAACGACAATGCCGGTAAATTAGCTTTTATGTTTAAATATTTAAACCAAAAAGAAACTACAAAAAAAAAACTAATTTAGATTGGATTTGGCCAAGTGAGTCTATCTGCAACGCTATGTTCAGGAAGTTCATCAGAAGATGATGATTTGCCCCTATTTAGGATATAGGATTATTTAAATATTCTTACTATTCTTAGTACTATATAATATTTGTGTATCCATTCAATGTATATTTACTTTTTTTCATTACCTATTTTAATTTTTTATTTAGGAATAATAATTTGTTTTGTATTTCCTATTGTGATAATAAATGTGTACAAAAACTAAAACTAAAAAATAAATATCCAAAAAGTGATATTTATCTGATATATATCCTATATATCAGATATTTTGATACATATTATAAATATCATGATATTTACGAACCCTGATGCCAAATCACGGCATAGATGTTAGTGGAGGGGAAGTCACAGAGGTAGTTTTGATGTGGTGAAAATTGTTCGTCGACTGTGGGAATCGATCTCGGGTTCTCAAATTCACAGGCCGACTCAATACCACTGAGCCATCTATCCAATATAAAATTTATCAGTTTACCTCTTCAATAATTCCAACAATAGCACATGCATAAAAATATTTTTTGGTAAGAGGTCCATCTAAATTATATTTCAAGTATATATAGTGTGACAGAGTGAAGTTTATACCAATTATTCAAATGTTTACTTTAAAATATATGAGATATTTACAAATCAAAAGTAATATTTTTACATCTGAGTTAATTTAAACAGTAGTAAAGAAAAGTACGATCTAATTACATGTATATTACATTTAATACGATCGAGTTTACATGGTTTAGTTATGATGTATATTTTTTAACAATTGACGATAGATAATAGATGTCGCGAAACTATTACAAAAATTATGAAAACACAGTTTTCTATTTTTAAGGAATATTATTTTTGTCATGAAGTTTCATAATTTGCCAAAAAAATTACTTTTATTCTAAATGGGATCATTTCATTTACCCAGAACTGTGTTCTTTAATCTGTGAAATCCTACGTATTAAATATTATGTCTTTGGAATCCTAATGCAAAAAGTATTAATTAAATTAAATTGTGCACATTATCTCTTAATTGTGTCTACAGCAAAAAAAAATATCAATCAATTTTTTTTAGAGATGGGCGAATATCAAATTTCTCGAATTCGAATATCGAATACGAATATTAATCAGATCTCGAATATTCGAATACTCCTAAAATTATTAATAATTATTTAATTATGTCCTTTTCATTATTTGAATGAAATTGTTAAGATAAAATAAAATTAAAACAAAAAGTACAAACAAAAAAGAAAAAGACGAAAACTTCAAATTTAAGGTGAAACGTACGGGCTGATTTTGGCGAAAAACTAATTTTAAATATGGTACGTCTTCATGGTTTTGAAACAAAATATCTTTGTTATTAATAACTTCAAAGTATTGTAATAGCTTTAAGTTTATGTACAAATGATAAAGAAAAACATAGTTAAAAATTGAGGTCAACACATAGCGCGATAATCGAGGTATTTCAATGTTCGCTATACTGACGTTAATATTCGAAAATCTCGAATATCGAATAATGTCAATATTCGCGGATGATATTCGCCCATCTCTAATTTTTTTATAAAAATAATTTCAGAACCAATGAAGACTTTCCACAGAACCACATGTTCAATATCACTGGCCCGGAGTACAGTCAAGGTGGACGAGGGAGATTGTCTGTGCGAAAATAGTAAATTAATATAGTTAGTTATATGTTAGTTTGTGTCTTATTTTTTCTTGTTTTGCTTACAATTTAATTAGGTTATTTCCGTCACGTATAGATTTTCTCCGACTTTACACAAATTTAGTTTGTTAATTGTTAGTGTAACCCAGTACCAAAGTTTACAGAAATCTCACAAGTTTCTAATCTAAGAACAATTTGTAAATTCATTCTGAGATCCTGTACAAACACTAGTGGCATTTGTATCTTTCAAAACAAAACAAAACCTTGTTTTGTATCCTTATCTGGCACAAACTACAAAATGAAATAATCTGTATCAGCAGGCATACTTTCCTGTTTAAAAAGAAAGACAATTATAATTGCAAAAAGTCAGAAAATATAAGAAAACGAAGAGAAGAAAGAAACATATTACATTTACAAATATAAAAATAACTGTGGAATTAAACAATCATTGTCAACATCTCCTGAAGAGGTGCTAAGAAAGTCTTGAAAGAACGGAAGAGTACCTCAAGATGGTCAACGTTGCAAAGTTAGCTGTGGAAACAAACGACGCTGGGGAGCGTATTCCCCGCGGCTCGGTAGCTCACTGCATACATCAAGATTACGAGTTCCTTGCGATTGTTTAGTAGTGTTCGGATGTATAGAACGTCACAGTCGCTGTCAAAGCAAACATTCAGTGTGAACAGGAGAATGGTTGAATGGTATTGATGTATAAATCAATTTCAATGTTATGATTTGACGGTCTATATTCTGTAAAAATGTTATAAATTCAGAAATTCGAAACATTACAGGTAAGTGTAGTAGCACTGTGGTTAACACTACTGCTTCACAAACGAGAGTTCAACATTTGAAACTCGCTGATTTCAGCTTAATGATAGTACTAAATAAAAAAAAGAATAAACATATTAAGTCTTTTACCCATTACTGTATGAGGCACTTTGCCGTAGCAAATCTCGATAAAGATGGTAATGATGGGAAAGCCACAGGTGTAGTTTCCATATGGTCAAAATTGTTTGTTGAATCAGGTTTCTCAAATTCGCAGGCCGACTCGATACAACTGAGCTACCTACCCCATGTGATATTTATTCGCTTGAAGTACAGTTACCAGCCGTCGAATCGCGCCCTCCAAAGGTGTTAGTGGTGGGGAAGCTATAGGTGTAGTTTTAATGTGATAAAAGTCGAACCCTAATTCTCAATTCCACAGAGCGACTCGATACCAGTGAGCCAACTAACTCATATAATAGTAATAACTGTACGGATATTGAAACAAAATAATTACGAGTAATAATTGGAATTCAGACTTTCTTATATTTAAAGGTGTAAAATTGGCGAAATTTCGGATTTGAATTCAGTGTACACTGCAGTAATGGACTGGTTTTCAGTTTAACCTATTTAAGTTTAATTAACTTTGTAGTAATTTGTAACATGTAACTTGTCTGAAAATGACCTCGGGGTTGAAACGTCGCCAATATAACACCTTTAAATATTATATAACCTGAATTCCAACTATTTAATATTGAGTTTTAATATCCCATAAAATTCCTATGAAATTAACAAAAAAATTAACAAAGTAATAATAAATTACTGTATTTAAAGATTTACTTATTATAATTGTAAGCAGAAAAAATAACAAATACTTATTTTCTTACATCAATTGTAGCAGAAATGTAAATGCTAATAAGTTTATGTTTTGTAGCACTGTAAATAAATCATTTGCCGCTAGCTTCAACTTATATAAAATAATAACATACATCTGAATTTAAGAGATTCGAATTCCATTACAAGCTATAACCATATCAACATCAAACTATTTTGCGCCCTACGCAAGGCGAGTTACTTGTTCATAAAAAAGAAACTTAGTTCTTTAAGAAAAAAAGTATTTCTACAAAAATAAAAATCACAAACCTAGAAACCGCCAAATTGATTTAAAATTGCAGAAACTAGTATAAATCAATCATTTGTATCGTTCGCAATTTTTTCGCAGCCGTTGCTTTTTAAATTATATGAGTGAAAAATTCTTCAAATAAAAGTTGTAGAGAACAAACAAACTATAATAGTAATTTATGTTGCACTTAAATATTATTTGTTGTTTATTGCCATGATACGAAGTAAGTAAAGAATTCCATACGAAACGGAGCATAATATGCATATATTACGATTCATAATGCCCGCTCATAATTTACTTTGTACATACTTGTAACTAGTAGGGTTAATTTTCTAGTCCAACTTAGTTTTAATTTAGAATTATTATATGTATATAATCAGTAGAGACGTCTAGTGACAAATATTACAATGAATTGTCAGTATTTTATTACATTATAATAGTATTTATACAATATGAAGTGATAATGCTAAAAGAAATTACGATGAATAGTCAGAAATATGTCAGAGAAAATCATTAACCTAACCTTGTTTGTCAAAACTTAATTTAAATATATTCATTTAAATTATTTTTTAATAGCCCCAAAATAATAAAATGAGAAATTTTAACGTTGTCTTCTTCGCTTTTAGTACATATAAATTCATCGTCTAGCATCTCCCAAAATAATCAACGTAACGTAATTGACGTGCAAAAATTAGAAATAGTCAGAAAAAAATAATCTTTAATCGATTTTTTTACTAGTTTTAGTGCGTAATAACCGTTAAAAACAGATATATTTTTTTATTCTTTTGTTTCGCTTAGACGTCCTTGTGTGATATACGAGAATGCCTTGTACACTCCAAAAAAAGTATCACAGTTCATTGGTTCATAGTAGACCTCAGTAGTAATAATAATAATAAACGTTTTTATTTGGCCAATATTTAGCATAAACTATTCTTACAATTATCCTCTTGAATAAAAAAATTAAATACGATACAACATAGCACAATTGTCCAGATAAAATAAACAAATGAACAAAAAATAAAATCTGCATAACGTCCTTGATGTCTAAAATTATTTAAGTTTGACTTTGAGATACTAAGCTTTTATATATTCTTATATTTTTGTTATGAAAATTATTCTCGAATCATCTTTAAACAGGGTTATCTAAAAATGATATTTTTGTTTATAATCACACATGTGAAATGTGCTGTGCATTTTTGATCATATATTGCAAATTAAATTAGTCTATTTAGTTTTCTTTCTGCCTTTTGAATTAAATACAGTAAAATAAAATATTCCAGATTACCACTAATAAAATTTAATGCATCTACATAACAAATAATGTGCCTGTTTTGTTCATATTGACACGATTATTCTAATTCTATGCAAAATGGGTTCATTTGTTTAATGTCTTAAATTCATGGACAGTTGAGAAATCTATACACATTTACATTGAATATATTTTGAAATAATTTTCAACGGTTTCAAACAAGTTAGAACATAGGTCATCAATTATTTTGCTTCATCGAAAAACATTGAATCTTGGCTAGTCCATTACAATGCGAGTGTTTATAGCAACGATTTCGATTTTTTATGAGCATTTTAGTGAATTTGATTATGTAGAATTAGTAAAATTGTGTGATATTGTGTGCATTTGTGTTTTAAGTGACAATAAAGTGGAATAGGGTCGGTAGGCACAGCACGGAGATTGTGGCTCTCGGCCCCTGAATGTCGGCGGACACGTGGTACTGGCCAGTGATCCTGGTGGTTTCTCCGTTGGCCATCTGTACTTGCCGGACGGGTGGAGGCCGGTGTGGCACGCCTCGTAGTGCGAGTTGGTGGGCGGTCTTCGCATCGACGTATGACAGGGAAGATCCGGTGTCGATGAGAGCGTCGGTTTGGCGTTTCCCGGACAGGGACAGTCGCGGGACAGGATGCCATTCATCCCACAGCGTGAGCAGAACCGTTTGGAAGGATTTCGGCAATCCCGCCGGAAGTGGTCTGTTCCTCCACATCGCCAGCATACTTTAGGCGCCCCGTAGGTTACCACGTGAATGGTGGGCGTCCGGTTACGAAGGGAGAATTCAGGACTGGGTCGTATAGCCGTCTTGAGCTCCCGCTGTAGTTCTTCGAATTCTCGCACCTCATCAAGTAAGGCGATCACAGTCGGGCAATTCTGACGGCGGATGTGTTGTCGGTACTCAGGTCGTAGATTTTTGTATAGCCGGAGGAGTTGTTCCATTAGCTGGTCGTTTACGTCGGGGATATAGTATTCGCGAAATTGTTTCATGAAATCGTCCCAAGTGGTAAACGTATCCTGGTGGTTGCGGTACCACTGCCTCGGAGGAGTTCGGGCAATGCGGAGCGCAATTCTTCCCCGGAGATGGCGTAGCTGACCTGGAGTTCGGCCAGCCGTTCTAGGAACATAAAGGGGTCGGTCTTTCAAGCGAACTGCACGTTCCATTTGCGCACCGTCTCACAGATCTGCACGGATGCCATCTTTGGAGTCTCAAACTGGGGTGACAGGAGGATTAGTGGTTGGTTTTTCGGTTGTGGTTTGTTTGACAAAGGCTGCCATACGGTCCCGGAGTGAGGCAACCGTGCCTTCGGAGTTGAGTCCAAAAAGTTGTAACTCCTCCTGCAGTGGTTCCTTTGTCAGCTCGTAGATCCAACTCGTCTTTGCCGTGGTAGGTTCCACCATGTTGTATTGTGCCGATGGCGGACTCGTTGACAAAATGTTGACGTGAAGTTGCTCGGGCGCCAACGGTCGGATAGCGGTGTCGGAGATAATAGGGTTTGTCAGAATGAAACACAAAGTTGTTAAAAAATGATGAGTTGAGTCTTTATTGATCACTGACGGTACTACAAGAATGTTGAATTAAAACCGACGCACACAGGTCGTTATTTGAGCTATGAATCCAACCATTCCGAAAAAAACAAGATTGGGGTACCAAATGCGCTACTTGATAGAGCTAAGACACACTGCAACACAGTACAAGGATATGAGATAGAGGTCAAGGATGTCATAAATACACTCCAACGAAACGGCTACGCGGGAAATGTCTTTAAGAAACTAATAAAGAAGAGCCAAAGTAACAAATCGAAACAAACAAACAGAGACGAAGAAAAGAAAAATGAATTATACATTCCGTATGTGAAGGGAGTCTCGGACAAAATAAAAAGGATCGCCAGCAAGTTTAAAATATTAACCAGGTTTCAGACAACAACGACAATCAAGAACATCGTATCTACTACGAAACCAGAGCAGTCACCAAAACTACAAACAGGCATTTACCAGGTGGACTGTGAATGTGGGAAAACCTATATAGGTGAAACAAAACGACCTTTGTATACCAGAATTAAAGAACACAGACGTCACACAGAGAGAGGAGAGACATCAAAATCAGGACTTGCCGAACACGCGTGGGAGCACCATCATCAAATTCAATGGGAGGGCGCGAGGATCCTCAAGAAGGAAGAACATTGGTATAAGAGGAAGTTCAAAGAAGCCGCCATCATCCAGAAGAACAAAAAAAAACAGTTTTCAGTCAACCGAGTGTGGAAATACGACCCTTGTGGAGGAAGCACATCGCAGCAGATCCCGGCCTAAGCATTGACCCTCAGACGTCTAGAACGCCCCACCCACCCGTTATACCTGACCATCCACATGTTACACTCGACCAACCGCATGTCATACTCGACCAACCGTTAACCGTTCTACCTGACCACCCTCATGACACTAGATATAACGCCCGTATGTTAAGGAATTAGTCAGTAGTATCAGTTCACCTGATGACGATAGCAGATTTTGCGCTATCGAAACGTTGTGTTATAAATTGTTAAAAGTATTTTTTCACTAATAAAGATAATGGAAGTTCAAAATAAATTGGTTTTAATTCAAAGTGAATCATTATCTTATAAATTTAAAAATAAGTTAAGCAAGAATGTTGTCGATTGTCAGGAGGTGTAGGATATCCCGTTGAGGGGTCGGGGAATACGGAGGCGACGTTTTTGGAAAAACGAATTCTGCGTTTTTCTGATGAGTTTATTACTCGTAAACTAGGTATTGATTTTTCACGTCTCTCGGTTGTTGCGTTTGCGAGATATAGGCGTTTTCGCGATCGTGATCTATATAGTAAAAAAACATTGTGACGATCACACTTCGTCACACTGCATATTAGTTAAAATGGTTGTATAGTCAACTCAAACCATTAATGATTTGCAAGTTGTTAGAAGGTTGCACCCACCCCTTTAAATACTTTTAAAATTAAAATATTGTATTGCCAATATTGCACAACATTACATAAATAATATATTTCACCTTATTTCTGTAGGTGAGTGTACTTACAGACTGATTCACCCGTCATGCACTAGTACATAAATTTTGTTTTCCTATTAAAATTTAAATAAATATTATTCAAATTCATCACCATTCTAACTATTATAATACAAACAATTTAGTATACTTTAAATAAAGAAAAGAAAAAATTGTAGACAAAAATGAAAAATATTGGTATTGTATGTAATATTTAATTATTATTTTTTAAGTAATAACTTAATTAATGTAAATCAAATTGAATTATAAAGAGAAAAATTGAAATACCGCTATCGAGCTTAAATTATTGAATAATATCTTTGTTGTTTCATAAGTTTGAAGTTTATTTTAATAGGACAACTAAACCGTGTTTTTCAGTATAATTTGCTTAGAATCAATTAAAAATCCGTTGAATGAAATTAAAAGCGTCTCATAAAAGTAGGTGGCTTAATGGTATCAAGTCGACCTGTGAATTTGAGAACCAGAGTTTGATTCTCACAGCCGACAAACAATTTTCACCACGATAAAACTACCCCTGTGGCTCCTTCTCCACTAACTTCTATGGAGACCGTGATTTTACGGTTGGTAACCACACTATAAATATACCACTTACCGAGATCTGCTACCGTGGAGTACCACACTCAGTAATGGGTAAAAGGCGTGATGATATATTTATTTATAAAAGTTTAAATTATCTATATCAACTGATTTTTTGTCATATAACATGACTGAAAGTACAGTGGCAAGCGGAGGATCCCTGGTTCGAATCCAGGGGTCACCCGAATTTTCCTGTTATAAATTTAACTTTAAATTTATCAACCATCATCAAATTATGAAAATTTAAGTATTACACGTATACTTTCCTTTTACTATGTTTTTTTTTCTTAATACTGATAATTTGGCTGAAACTGTATCGTGAGGTTGGCGCTCTAGGCAACTATCTGTTTGCTGTAACTCTCCTGAATTGGGAATTAATTTAAAAATTTTGTTATGCAACATTGTGAATAAAATTACAGGAAAATAATAATTACTGTAAAATATTTATACAATTATGACATATTTAAAGAAATAAATGTTTCTAAAACTTTGTACCAAAATTATTGAAATATGATATCTAATTACAAATCATGAAGAAGTTCGGACTTCGGTTCAAAAGTAATACGTTTTTTACAAATAACATAATTGCTGAACTATTCTGAAATATGTCAGTTTATTCTAGTTTTACTCCAACATTAAATTTCGCGCAGACAAGTCAAATAGATATTTTTCTACGCGCTGTGACATCTTTATAGAAATCTGCAGTTACTTTAACTTAGCTTCTCATAAATAGAAAAGATCACGTACTATGAATAAATGTTAAAACGTAATAAATCACCTACTTTTTCCAAGTAGAAACTAAACCTACAATTTAATCCTTCTGCAGTAAGAAATCTATGCAAATTTTAGTCCGATGTGCCGTGCTATTATGCATATCGGAAGAGCTTTAGCATTCATCAGAACAGCTTTAGTTCTATCTTAAAAGTTAGGGAACGAATTCATTCTTTATTTATTATTTATTTTATAATTGTAATATAATTTATTGTCCATCTCTATAATGTATAGGTATACTATTTTCATTACAGCTTGACAATTACGTTACAAAAAAATCAGATATTCCTAAATTATTTTAGAGAAAAGTATCTTAAATAGAAGTGCGATACTAGTACTAGTAAAGTATTTTATTTACAACTATCAAATAATATCTCCATTATGTATCTAACTGTAAATACATAAAGCTGCTCATATTAAACTGATGTAATATGAAATTTCATATTCAATAACTTATTATCAACCAATAACTATCAAATATTTTCTCTTCTTTCAATCACATGGTTTGTCGCGATTGTTGTTCATTGATTCGGAACAGATACAAATAAAATTATGTGTTACTATTTTTGTTCTGTGTCCTTAAATAGTTGCAGATAAAGTATAGTAACTATTTTACTCGTATTTAATAGTTATATCTTCATTAAATAATATTCTGTTATTTATACCATACCGGCTTGGAATCTACATTTAAATTACCCTTATTTATTATTTACGTTATATTTAATATTTACATAAACATTTAAATTATACATTCATTCTGTTCGCCTCCTTTCTTTCTTTTAACATGTTTTTCATCCACTTTTCCACTTCTCCTTCGCCAACTAATATGTCCTTCTTTACATTGCCACACAGTTTCATCATGCTTTTTTCAAAATCGGTGTCTTGACTCTTGTTCACTATTTTCTTATTTTGTGATTGTTTAACTAGATAACGTTGCAGGCCTACTTTCATTATTTCTTTGTATATTTTATTGTAATTTGAGCTCTTTATTCTATTGATCTGCATCTGCTCCTGATTATCTTTGTCACATTGCACTATGTTTTCAATAACATTTTCTCCAATATTTCTTCTTCTTTGTAGTTCTTTGCTTGAAATTCTGTTCCTTTAGTCAAATATCTTCATTTATATTTTCTATTTTGTGTTGTCTATGTGGTTATTCTCTCTTCTCTTTTCTAGAATTTCAGTATTCAATAATTGAATCTTCTTACTTCTTCTGCACACTTCAACACTCTTCTTACACTTGAATATTAAAAGTGCGGAACTAAATTTAGTTCTTCGTTTAATTGCTGCATTTTTCTAAAAAAATATTAAGCAATGTCTAACAGTAGAAAGAAACTCCTTTTTTATATCGTCATTGCCAAGTTGTTCCAATAATGCTGTACTTAAATTACTGTAATTTAATATAAAATATGTTCACAGCTTTTTTCTTTTCATTGGTATAAAAAATGTGAATTCAATTATAAATCTTGATAAGTTTTCCAACTAACAAATAATACCAACCAGAGATGATGAATCTCGGATTTAATGAAGTTCCAAAATATCAGTGTTGTACAAAATATTTATTAAAAAGTAACTCCAATAAGAATTCAATAAAATACTCGTTTAAGAAAATCTACAATATTTTTCTAGAATTTCAAAAATAAATATACATAACACTTTAAGAAAATACTTTTATTTTAGTTTGGTTTACACAAATTATATTTCAAATAATTATAAAACGAAAAAATTAAAAAAAAAAAAAATGTGTACGTAGACACATGAGACACGACGACAGATTGTATTTAAAATATATTTCAAATAAAAAATATTTATAATCAAAATGCCCAAAATTAACAGAATTGTATGTGTAATGTTTATTTATTGTAATAAATACTCAGTTAATTTTAAAACATTAAATTATTCAGTTTCAGTGTTCTCCAGCGCAAAACAATCTGCATTTCTTTTTTACTGCTAACTATCAATGCTGCCAATTCTCTGACTTTTTAGTAACTGCTATAGTATAAATAAAATTATTTGAATGGATTAAAATATAAAATATTCAGCCGGTATTCGTTTATATTCATTTCTTTACCTTTTTTAATTTTATATACCTACATTTTTATATTGGAATTAATATCTGAACGAAGTTCTTATTGTGCAGAAAAGCAAATAAATAAATCAGTACAATTTCTCTTTAAGTGTTGGTTGGTACTCGTATTAGCCCCTTTTGAAAAATATTTAACCACGTCTATGCCGATATATTCAACACTTTTCCATAACGGTAATGTTTGGTCCGGAAACACGACTAAACTCGGTCAACCGGTAATCCGAACCTAATGAGCTCACGAATCAAAAATTATTTTTCAAATAGGATTACATTTTACAGAGCTTAATTGATCGATCGGTTACTAAAATTGCACACAAGCATTTTAATACACATTCAGTTTTTTGCATCAATATTATTTAAATTGGACTATTAAGCGATGGTAAATACATGCAATTTTACAGTGGTGCATTCATCTGCAATTCGTATTATTAAACTCATAAAACGAGTCAACGCATTACAGGGAATTTATATCATGTTTATATACAATTCCATTTCAATTTATATCTATCTCAAATCTGCAGATATAAATGAACAATTAACTGTAGAACTATAAATGAATTTCAATAAATGTTATTAAGTACATGATAATGTCATTGTAGGTAGATTACAAACAAAATACATGATGTTCATACAAATTACATTACCCACATTATTTTGAACAGTGTACAAATATGTTTATATGTCACTAAATGCTCGGTTATTATTGTTGGGATAAAGTACATATATATATATATATATATATATATATATATATATATATATATATATATATATATATGTAAGGAAGTTTACTTCCTTAGGATTAGTTTGAATACTCCCGCGCTCACACATGAGTCGGTAAGGTAGTGAACTGGTCATGCAGAAGAGAGAGAGAAAACAGACTGTAGAATGCGAAGTCATTGCTTAATTAATGTTTAAAAAAGTATTGTAAAGAGTTAAATTAATAGGATAAAGAATAAACATTGAATGTAGTTTCTTTGTTTATTTCAGAGAAACACTTCTTGTTTATCCCTTTGTGCTCTCACTAAATCATTACACATTATAAAACTACATTCTCGTTTATGAGAAAAATGGATAAACTACAATTTGAATTCAAAAATGTGGCAGCTAAAGATGGAAAATCAAATGTGATAATTATAACCTCAATCAGCACACCAGATAATAGAAAGTTCAGCCTAGCAGTTGAAGACCAAATTGCAAGAAAACATACATTGGTTGTAGCAACATCAACTTTTACGAAAGTAAAAAATAGCCTAAAAAAAGGCACCAATCAAGAAAGATATGGATCACTCTAACTAAGGAAATGAAAGAAATTTACTTTGATGAGGATAATAATCTGCAATTTAATGATTTATTTCTAGAAGAAATAAGTGAGATAAATGAAGTAGCAGTAGAAAGAGATGAACCAATGATAAAACTATTAGAAAAGCTTATTGAGAATACACAAAAATCTGAAGAAAAAAGTTTGACAAAAATAACCAAAGAATTCATGATTGAAAAGTTCAGCAGCAAGATTACAAATCCTAACCAGTGGATAAATGAGTTTGAAAAGGAGTGTGTGAGATTTGAAATTAAACAAGATAAGAAGAGAATTGAAACATTAAAATTTTTCCTCGACAAACCATATTTAGACTGGTATAGTTGTATGCTTTTAAAATTATCCATAAATTCAGAATGGGATCAATGGAGAAAAATATTCTGTGAAACTTTTGCTAACAAAGGCTGGTCTCCAATAAGGTACGCTTTAACATTTAGATATCAAACAGGTAATTTGATAGATTATGCAATAAAAAAAGAGAAGTTACTATTAGAGGTTAGAAAGACAATGGACACTGGCACAATAATTGATCTAATAGCTGTTGGATTACCAAATTTTATTGCAGATAAAATAGACAGGGAAACTGTGCAAACAACAGAAGAATTATGCAATGAAATAGGTAAACTTGAACATTGTGTACACAAAAAGGTTACAAATACAAAAAATACTTAAGATGACATTCAGAAAAAAATGCCATGCAAAATATGCAAAGATAAAGGTAAAGGAAACAGATTTCACACAGAAGATAAATGTTGGTTCAATAGAGACGGAAGGAAGTTAGAACACACCTCACTGTTAGATATTGAAAATTTTGAAGACCCAAAAAACTAGAAAGTACACCATTAATCTCAATCAAGATAACATTAAATAATTCACGAAACGTTCAAGCAATTTATGATTCAGGATCAACAATATCTTTAATAAACTCAAGATTATTGGATCTAAAAACAAATAAACTTAGTGATGAAAAGAAAATAAACTTAAAAACGATTAATGGTGTAAATAAAACAAATGGAATAATTAAATTAAAAATCAAGATTATGAATATTGAGAAAGAAATTAATGTATGTATTATAGATAATGTTAATTTTAACTATGACTTTCTCATTGGTCTTGATTGTATAAAGAAATTTAAATTAATTCAAAATGATAAACTTGAAATTGAGCAAAATAATTTAAATAATAATTATAAAAAAGAAAACTCAATAATGCACAATACCATGAGTAAGAAAAAGAAAATTGATAATTCACATGTAACTGAGAATCAAAAATTTAATTTGAAAATAAATTTCAATAAAGATATTGAAATAAATAATTTTGAAGCCACAACAAATGATTTAGATGAAAAAATGAAGATTAAAATAGAAAATCTAATAAACAAATATTCAACTATATTTGCAAAAAATAAATTTGATGTTGGAACAGTGAAAAATTATGAGGCAAGGATTGATTTGCAAATAGATAAATACTGCAGCAAAAGACCATATAGGTGTACTATAGAAGATAAAAGAGAGATTGAACAGCAAATCTCAAAACTCCTGAACAAAAAACTAATTGAAGAATCATATAGTCCTTTTGCGGCTCCGGTCACATTGGTCTTCAAAAAAGACGAAGGAAAAAAAAGTCGGTTATGTATAGATTTCAGAGATCTTAATAAAATAATAGTGCCTGAACCACAGCCTTTCCCACGGATAGAAGATCTTTTGGTCAAAACACGAAACTGTAAATTTTTCACAAAACTAGATATTAACTCGGCATTTTGGTCAATACCCTTGCGGATTGAAGATAAAAAAAAACAGGCTTCGTCACACAAGAGGGTCATTTTCAATGGACCTGCCTGCCCTTTGGTCTGAAAACATCTCATGCAATATTCCAGAGAATATTGAGCAATATCATTAGAAGACATGGACTATCAGATTTCACGACAAATTACATTGATGACATCTTGACATTCTCCAAAACGTTTGAAGAGCACATGACTCATCTAGAAAAATTACTAAAGGCAATAAAAGAAGAAGGCTTCAGGTTAAAACTTACAAAATGCCGATTTGCTATGGACTCAGTTATATATTTAGGGCACGTGATTAAGTACAACTCAGTCACACCAATGAAAGATAATTTAATAGCTATAAAAAAGTTTCCAACACCAAAAAACCAGAAAAACATTCGACAATTTCTAGGTAAGATAAATTTCTATAACGAATATATACCAAAAAATGCTATTATACTAGAACCATTACACAAATTGCTGAGAAAAAACCAAAAATTTGAGTGGACAGAAGAATGCCAAAGAACATTTGAGTATCTAAAAAATTTCTTGTGCACAGAACCAGTATTATCAATATATGATCCAGAACTGCCAATATATATCTATACAGACGGAAGTCTGCTAGGACTGGGAGCAATAATAAAACAACCACAACCAGATGAAAATGGTAAAGAAAAACCTATCGCCTACTTCTCAAGAAAGTTAAATGAAGCACAAAAGAAAAAGAAAGCTATATACCTAGAAACACTAGCTGTCAAAGAAGCGGTGCTCTACTGGCAACACTGGCTAATGGGAAAATCATTTAAGGTATTCACAGACCATAAACCATTAGAAAACCTTAATATAAAAGCAAGACCAGATGAAGAGTTAGGTGATCTAACATTATATTTATCACAATTTGACATGGAAATAATATATAATCCAGGAAAGTTCAATCTCGAAGCAGACTGCCTCAGCAGAAACGCAGTATTGGAACCGGAAGATAATCAAAAAGAAACGTTGAGAACAGTGAATTTTGTAAGTCTCAAAGAAATTATAACAGATCAAAACAACAATGATAATATCAGTAACACAGATAAAAATTTAATACAAAAAAAAGGTGTATTTTTTAAGAAAATAAAACAACAAGAAAAAATTATTCTGACAGAAGAATTCAGTAAAACCTTGATAAAAGAAATCCATGTAAGCATGAGTCATATAGGCATAAATCAAATGATGTCCATGCTATCACCATATTACACATCTAAATATTTCTCAAACAATATAAAAAATATATGTAAAACCTGCGAGATATGCATAAAAAATAAGACTAGAATAAAAAATAACTACGGTCTACTTTCACAACTAGGTCCAGCAAACAAGCCATTAGAAATAGTATCAGTAGACACAATAGGAGGATTTGGTGGAACGAGGTCGACGAAAAAATACCTGCACTTATTAGTGGATCATTTTTCAAGATATGCATTTATATTAACTTCAAAAACACAGACGGGCACAGATTTCATGAAATTAACGAACGAAGTACTAAAACAGGGAAACATAAAAAAAAATTTAACGGATCAGTATACAGGTATAAATTCTAGAGAATATAAAAGTTTTCTGGAAGACAAAAATATTCCGCTAATATTCACGGCTGTAAATGCACCTTTCTCGAACGGATTAAACGAAAGGTTAAATCAAACGCTAGTAAACAAAATCAGATGTAAACTGAACGAACAAGAGAAGAAGGTTGCATGGACAGCAATTGCACATAAATGTATAGATGAATATAATAAGACAACACATACAGTAACTAAATTCAGCCCAGAATACCTGTTGAAAGGCACAGATAATTCAATGATACCTGAAGAATTAAAATCAGAAAAAACGTATAATAACATAGAAAAAGATAGAAAAACTGCAATAGAAAATAGTTTAAAATATCACAATTACAACAAGAAATTATTTGATGAACACAGGACTGACTACAATTTTGAAGCTGGTGACCTAGTATACATCGAAAATGGGAACCGTCTGAATAGGAAAAAATTGGATGAAATAAGGATTGGTCCATACAAGATTGAGGAGAAGATATCAAACTCAATATATAAAATCAACACAGGACATAAGAAAAAGGAATCTAATCTATTTCACATCACAAAACTAATTCCGACGCCAAGACAAATATCCTATGAAAACAATAAAATATGAAAATTTGAAACAAACTTTCTCCCCCGAGGAGGGGGGATGTAAGGAAGTTTACTTCCTTAGGATTAGTTTGAATACTCCCGCGCTCACACATGAGTCGGTAAGGTAGTGAACTGGTCATGCAGAAGAGAGAGAGAAAACAGACTGTAGAATGCGAAGTCATTGCTTAATTAATGTTTAAAAAAGTATTGTAAAGAGTTAAATTAATAGGATAAAGAATAAACATTGAATGTAGTTTCTTTGTTTATTTCAGGTTTGTAAATAATTTAAGGTGAATGTAAATAAATGACAAAAAGCTTTGTTTATTTCAGAGAAACACTTCTTGTTTATCCCTTTGTGCTCTCACTAAATCATTACACATTATATATATATATATATATATATATATCATCACGCCTTATACCTATTATTGGATATGGCATTCTGCCACAGAAGATCTCGGTAAGTGATATATTTATACGTGTGGAGTGCGGTTCCCAACCGTCAAATTACGACCTTCAAAGTTATTCGTAGAGAGGGAACTAAAGGTGTAATTTTAATGTGGTGATCATTGTTTGTCGGTTGTGAAAATCGAATCCGGAGTTTTAAAGCTACAGACTGATTCGATACCACTGCGCCACCTACCCTATATTACTATAAACAATTTTTAATTTCAGTACGGCACATAGATATCATGTTTAAAATGCTTTTTGTAAATGCTATTAAAAAAAAAAATCGAAAACTTAGTTAAATTGAAACAAATTTTAAACCTAAACTCTTGTTTGAATGCATCTGAACTAATCTCAGTTTAACAATTATTTTTACCTAAGTAACATATTTATTAATTATAAATAAATTATGCATATATAAAAATAAATAAAAAATCTGATATCTGACATATCAGTTATCTTAACTTTATCTAGCATCGATAAACGGGTTTCATATAGCTAAGTTTGTGTAAAAATTTGATTATTTTCTTCCCAAATTTATAACAGTTATTCTGAATATTCTTAAGATTTATTTAATTTTTACATTAGGACATGAATAATATGTAAAATATATTGATTGATTGATTCAATATAATAAAAAAATTTATTTATTATTTCAACACAAACAGTACAGCGTGTTTACAGTACAAGCTACTGACAGAATCTAACTTCTAACTACACATGTTCTTGATAATATGCAGAAATTACCTTACTCAGCAATGTCTCTCATGTTTCACCGTGAGAGACAAGTCTGATGCAATGAACTTGAAAGATTGTGAAATACAGGGCTGGACTCCTATATTACTCCTCCACCCTTAAGAAGAAAAGCTAACTCTGAGGGAGTGTTGCTTTTATGTAATTTGGTTTAATTCTATATCATTATGATTATTTGTGTTTTTGGAGAGATAAGTTCTGCATTTACAAAAGTTTCTTAAACTACAACATATAATAACAATAATAATAATTATTATAAAAGTGTACAATATTATATAATGAGTTTGATTATTAATATTATAAATTGAATCCAAACGAATTTCCTTTTGTTTTTCTATATTAAAATTTGAAATATTCTGAATTTTATTCTCTAAATGTTTTATTTGTAAATTTGTTACATTTTGATTTAAATCAATTAAATTGCCAAAGTTATTGGATACTTCTATTTGATTATTTATTTCACACATTTCGGTGACATAAATTCCTTTAAGAGTTTTTATTTCAAAATTTTTATTACAAGTAAATTTAACCTGTTGTTCGTTTGGAAAGTATAAGTATTTAATTTTTGAGTTTTTTATATTTATTATTGAGTTTATTTGTGAGAATTTTGAATATTGGCAGTGTTCGAATTCTTTATAACAGACAATATTTTCTAGACATTTACTATACTCATTATTTTCAACTATACAGTAATATTCCTTATCATCTAGTTTCGTACATTTATTAATGGATCTAACTCTACAATTATTTCTTGAATACAATCCATTTACAATATTTATAGTCTCATATGTGTTATGTAATTTTGTCGGGATAGGTGTGACTTGTATTAGGTTCTCTACTCGTGTGTTTGCAGGTATTTCAATAAGGATTGTTAGTTTTAAGTTATTATAAGTGCAATAGGTCTTTAGTATGTCGTTGTTCTGAATGTTGTTTAGTACAAGTGAACGTAGTTGTTTATTTTCGATTTTGTTTATTTCTCTGAGGAACAGTTCGTGGTTAATTACGCCAAAGTATAGAACGTTTAATTTACAGAATGTGAATGTCTCTTCAAGTTGGACTAAAGTAAAATAAATATCTTGTGCTACTTGTATAAATTCGTTAATAATATTCTGAAATTTTATTGTTTGTTAGTTCGTCCCACATTACTATAACGTGTTCGTTTATTATTTGAATTTTTTCATTTAAAGCATTATTATTTTCATTAATCAATTTTATTTTGTCATTGAATTGGGCTGTGATATTATTATTTATTTGGATAAGTGTGTTAATTATAACGGATGAGATTTTCTGATTATTCTCAACATTAGTAAGTATTTGATCGTAACGTTCCTTATCTGAATCGTCGAGATTGCCGGTTATACTTTTAATTATTGAGCCAAGACCGTTGATCAATCCACGTTTTTGAATTTGAGTAGTTGATTTTTTTCATGAATGTGATTTAATAAGGAATTTAATATGTTACGGTTATTAATTACACTATTATCAATCTTATAGAGATCTAGTTTTGAATAAAATGCGTTGATGTTTCTTTCAAGTATTTCGGATTGTTTGAATAGTTCTTCTAGGGGAATTTTGACAATTATGGTTTGAGTGTTTACCTGTATGTGTGCAAGGCCGAGTTCGAGAATATTGATGCCAGGGTTTTGGTCATCTTTTGTTATTAATGTAATTCCGAAGGGAATTAATCTGAAACAGTAACACGGGGTTTCTTTAGTTGTGTTAACTTATGTTTTTTATTTTTATCATCGATTATTTGTCCGCGTTCATGTACAACTGCTTTTACGTTAATTTTCTTAAATTTAGGTTTCTCAATCTTGCCTGTGTTTCGTTTGTGGATTTTTACGTGTACTTGTTCCGGGATATTAATTTGTTTATTTAGAGGTTGAGCGTATTTTAATTTAGCCTTATTAATATTTTGCTTAACTTGTTGATTTATTTCTTTTAGTATTTCGGAATGTTTAAGCACATAATCTTCAACAACAATTTCTTCGGGTTTTACGTTTAAATTTATTTCTATGCCGTATATAACTTCGATTGGGGTTCGTTTTGTAGTAGCATGAATACTGTTGTTGTACGCAATTAATGCGTAGTTTAAGCGTTCTTTAAGTTTGAGGGATTTTATTATCGGATTTTGATTTATAATACGCATATGTTCAATTAGAGACGAGTGGAATCGCTCTACTATTCCATTGCTTTTCGGGTTGTCTACTGAAGTGTAATGAATTTTTATATTTCGTAATTCTAGGTAATTTTGGATCACTTTGTTATTGAACTCTAAACCGTTATCAGATATAATTTTTATTGGAATAGTGAAATGTGTAAAGTATTTTATTAATTTTCCTAAAATAGTGATCGCGTTTTTATCTTTTACAACGTAGGCCATGGCGAATTTTGAAAATGCGTCAACAATAGTAAGGATTTTGGTTTGTTCTAGAGAAAGCAAGTCTATGTGTAATATTTCGAAAGGCTTCTCCGCTGTTGGGGTTAGGATATTAGGGATCTGGATGGGATTCCGTTCATATTTATTCGCGAGACATATATCACATTTATTAATAAAATTTTGTACGTCTTTCGACATGTTCGGCCAATAATATTGTAGTTTTAGTTTGTTGTAGGTTTCAGTGATACCACGGTGGTTAGTTTTACCCTCATGGTAATTTCGTATGATAAGTTGTTGTTCTTCTACGTTTTCTATATCTTTAACCATGTTTTTACAGCATATTAGTCTATAACTTCCTTTTTTAAAGTATACTTGTAATACGGAATTGAAATATTTTTTGAAATTTTCGGGTATCAGACAGTAGTACGTTATTCCGGGTTGAAGATAATTTTTTATGAATTGTGTGATATTTGGGTTTGAGTTTTGTTTATTTAAATAAAAATAAATGCGTTGGACTTTATTTTCGAAAATTTTTTCTGTTTTAACATTATTTTTGCCATTGGTTTCTTTTACGACTACTTGGTTGCAACAAGTGTTAATACTTGAGTCTAAATAGGTTAGTCCGTTTACGGGGCTTTCTTCGTCTGAATGTATCGTTTCGTTTTCGGATTCCGATCCTACTTCGGCTATTTCTGATTCATTATCAGTATTCAAATTTAATTCTAAATTTTCGGGCTTATCGTACACGTTAAAAATAATTGAGGTGTTAGCGAATAATTCTTGGATTAGATTTTCGATTTTTATCCAAGGTATTTTGTCATGTCCTGTACAAATACGTGGTAAGTCGAGTTGGTTGATGTCATTTTGGATACAATATTCTAGTAATTTATTCAGGCATTTCTTAACATCTAGCAGGGTTGGTTTCCTTTGATTATAAATTTCCTTCGTTATTAAATGTAAAATTGTTCGGGGTGCTTTTTGAATATAAATTTTGTTATCTACGTTAAATAATTTTGATACAGGGTAATTTTGTTTTACTTGCTTGGCGAATCCTTGTGACATATGCAGATCTTTTGAAACACAGTGTACTAATGGGTTGTCTGATTTAAAGATGTCTGCGTTATTATATTGAATTTCGAATTTTGGTTTTATTCGCGAGAGGGCGTCGGCGACGTAATTTTGGCAACCTTTTTTATATTCGATTACATAATTTAATTCTTCTAGTTTGAGGCGCCATCTAATAAGTTTTTGATTTGGTTCCTTTAGTGAATTTAGCCAAACGAGAGGGCGGTGATCGGTGATAATTTTGAATTTTCGACCTAAAAGGTATGGGCGGAATTGTTTGGTTGCCCAGACAATTGCTAGCAGTTCTTTTTCGATAACAGAATAGTTGATTTCGTGAGAATTAAGTGTCCGTGAGATGTAAGAGATGGGGAGATCTTTGTTGTTTCCGTCGCGTTGAGAAAGTACAGCGCCGATTGCGTAATTACTAGCGTCGGTCGTTATTATGAAATCTTTGTTGAAGTCAGGATATTGGAGGATGGGGTTGTTTGATAAAAGGGTTTTGCATTTCTCGAAACATTCCGTATAATTTTTATTAGTTATGTCTATTTTATTTCCTTTTTTCAAGCAATTTGTAAGCGGTTTTGTTATTTTAGAAAAGTTATCTATAAAACGACGGTAATAACCGAGTAGCCCAAGAAAGGATTTTATTTCTTTAGGTGATTTTGGTATCGAAAAATTTTTTATCGCTTGTATTTTCGCGGGGTTTGGTTTAATCCCTTCAGTAGTGATGATGTGGCCTAAATATGCTACTTCCTTACGTAGGAATTCGCATTTATCCAATTGAATTTTGAGATTTGCTTCGCGCAATTTTTTGAAAACTTTTTCAATATTTATTAAATGTTCTTCGAAAGATGTACCAAGAATAATAATATCGTCGAGATATACGAAGCATATCTTATTTATCAGATCTTTTAAAACAAAATTCATCAAGCGCTGAAAAGTAGCGGGGGCGTTCTTTAGCCCAAACGGCATGCGCTTAAATTCGTAGTGTCCGCTGTTGGTTGAGAAGGCGGTTTTAGGAATGTCTTCGGGATTGACTTCTATTTGGTGGAAGCCGGAAGTTAAGTCAATGGTTGTAAAATAATTAGATTTTCCGAGTTTGTCGAGGATGTCAGTTACGTCTGGGATAGGGAATTTGTCGTCGATAGTTTTGTCGTTGAGTTTACGATAGTCTATCACAACGCGAAATTTCTGTTTACCCGATGCGTCAAGTTTTTTGGGGACTACCCAAATGGGGGACGACCGGGGGGAGTAAGAATGTTGAATTATGTCGTCGTTCAACATTTTTTCAATTTGTGTATGTACCTCTTGTTTGTAGATTTCTGGGTACTTGTATTGTTTTGCGTGTATGGGAATGTTGTCGGTTGTTTATATGTCATGTTTTATTTTATTTGTGAACGAAAGTTTTTGATTATCATCTAAAATGAGATCTCTGTATTTATTTAATGTTACGAACAGTCCTTTTTGTTCCGACTCGTTTAAATGATCGGTTCTGATAGCTTGCTTATTTATTTCTATAATAAATGTTTTATTTTGTTTTTGGTTTAAATATTGAAATTGATATTTATATTTATTTAGAAACGTTACATCACCTTTTTCAAAATTAAATTTAGTTTTAAGTAATTCGATGCCGGGTATGCCCAATAAAATATCAAAATCTTTATGAAAATTGAAAATATAGCTTTTAATGTTTAATTTCTTAAATTGGAAATAGGTAAATTCAGTTCCGGACGATTTACCGTTACAAGTATAAATTGTAAAATATTCACGAAATTTTGTTGTGTCGGATTTAATTAATTTTGGATGTATGTAATTTTGAGTTGAGCCTGTATCTAAAAGTATTTTAAAATTATTAATTTGAATAAATGGGAGGTTACTAAAATTATTCGTTAAAGATTCGATTCTTGTGAATCGAGTTGGGGAAAATTTTGAGTGTCGATTTGTTCGATGTATTCATTTTCGTTTTCTGTAATATCATCAATTTGTTGTTTATCAGGGTATTCTTCAATTTCGGGATTTTCGAATTCATTATTTTCGAGATTTTGATTAAATAGTTCCTCAAATACGAAGTTTTGTTGTGGCTGATTTTGTTGGAAATAATTTTGTGGACGGACTGGTCGAGTTTGTGTACTCATAGGGGTTGGATTCATGAATTGTGAGTTTCGGATATTTGCTCGTGGGGCGAATGGTTTAGGTTGGTACACTTGTTGTGTTCTTTGAGGTGTTGGAAATTTTTGCATCGGAGATTGGTATTTTTGATATGTGGGTTGTGATTTTTGTTGAGCAGGAAGGTTAAAGTTATATGATGTGGGTTTATAAATTGGTTTAGATTTATTTAAATTTAAATTTTGGTGTTGGGTTTCTTGTAAATATTGGAAGTCATTTGTAAGGAGGTTTTCAATTTCTTCTAGAGAAGAAGGATTGCGAGTAGCGAGGTTGTTTCTGTAAGGATCTTTACAATTTGAAATGAACGAGTGTACGGCTATGGATTGAATAAAAGCAATTATGCCTTCTTTTGCGTCAGGCACAAGATTGCACAAGTTAATTTTTGCTACTGCACGATCGTAATGTTTTTGAATTTCTTTCAAATATTCGAAAGTTGTAAGTTTTCCTTGTTGGAGTTTAACCATGTTACATGCGATAGTTGGAGCCTGCTGTTTATCATCGTATTTTGCAATAAGAAATTCGCGAAGCTCTTTCCATGTATCGAATTTATGATCGTTTATTAATTCTTCTGCGCGATCTGTTAGTTTCGCTTTAATTTGGAATAATATTAATTTTACTTGGATTGCGTTAGGATGCAAGCTATTAATTAGTTCAATTATTTCATCTGTTTGAGTTATGAAATGCGTAAGTGATTTAGGATTACCGTTATATTTAGGTATAGCGCTAACTAAATCGTTAATTGTTTGTTGGTTTTTTAGGGGTTCTGCGGCGATTTGTGCCGTGCGCTGACCCGGAAGTCCTGTTTCAGGCATTGTATCAATGTTAATATTTAAATTATTTAATACTTCGAGTAAAGAATCCAGGTTTGGATTGGAATTGTGTCAGTGAATTTGTGTGTACAGTGATTATGACAATTATATAAATAAACTTACAGTAATAGTATTACTTCTTTAATCATTGAGGTTGTTGTCTTCTTTCCGATGTTCGCTCGGCAGATTGGAAGACAGGGACGGATCCGCTCTACTAGGGAAGTTGATGCCGGTTCCTTCGTTGTTGAGAATTCTGGTTCACGCTGGAGAGTGGGATGATGCTCTGACTATGACGACGGCTTCAGGCCTCTCGGACTGCTTGTGTGATGAGATTTTTGATGTTGGAAATAATGTCTTTCGTGATAACTTATGGCACTAGCTTTGCTGGCACTTATGAAGTTAGTTTCTTCGGGAGACGATTATTTGATTATGTTCGGATCGCGAATTAACAGTAGAAACTGACTATCGATATTTTTTAACGAATTGAATTCTTGCAGAATTTTCGATATATTGATATTTCACGGTCCTACCGACTGCGCCAAATATATTGATTGATTGATTCAATATAATAAAAAAATTTATTTATTATTTCAACACAAACAGTACAGCGTGTTTACAGTACAAGCTACTAACAGAATCTAACTTCTAACTACACATGTTCTTGATAATATGCAGAAATTACCTTACTCAGCAATGTCTCTCATGTTTCACCGTGAGAGACAAGTCTGATGCAATGAACTTGAAAGATTGTGAAATACAGGGCTGGACTCCTATATTACTTGTATTTGTGGAATAGCCAGATTAAACATTTACAAGCTAATTTATAATTTGGGATAGTCGATATCAACAGTTTTAAAATCAAATACTTTATTTTCATTTCAAATTAAATTACCTGCGCAAAATAAGCTAATTTGTATAAACACTTTACATAACTCAACTTAAAATAAACTTGTTTCATTAATTGGAATGGAAGTTAAAAAAATTGATATTTTATTTACATGCTTGTTTACAGCCAGTTCTATAATAATAATAATAATAATAATAATAATAATAATAATAATAATAATAATTAGATGATAATTATTGTACAAAACCACAACAAGAGATCTAAAAAAATTATTGATAATTGTATTTACAATAACATAAACTGCATAATAAACATCTTATATTTCTTCAACTCGAATAACTTCTCGTCAACATGTTCTACAATCCCGACTTCACGATACTATTACGAAACTTTTTTTAATTCCAATTAGAGTGATTCTTTCTGTTACGCATGACTTAATCCTCTTAGTTGATTTCAGCCTCTACCGCCGCCAACCAACTAATGAATAAACTTTTCCTCCCTAGGCAGTCGGCGCAGAATACTTTTAAATACAACTCCGGGAGGATAGTTGTACATGTATCAAAGCTCGTCAGCCACAGTCACATTTGCTATTTAGTTGCGATTGACAGACAAGATATTTTATGAATTGAATTAAAAGAATGTCTACTTGAGAATAAATTTAATAGCATGATGAAGTGTAATAAAGTGAAACAATTCGGAATTTGATTTTCTTCTAATTACAATTTTTCACTATTAATTCAGCTTCGAGACCCTGCGTGTAATATTTTAACACGCCGCTCTTAAATGATAATTAGGGGAAAAAACCATTTTTAAGATATACAACCGATTTTATTCATGGACATAGCAAATACAAAATTTTGATGTACGAATATTACCAAAAGATATGTAAAATGTAATAATAAAAAATAGAACTAATAACTAATTACAAACAATCCACAATCTCAATGTCACGTTCATACATCTTTTTTATATGAAAAGATATCTGCAACAGAAGAGTTTGTTATGTTGTATTGATATTAATACCAAATCGGATGCAGGTATTTTTTTAATAATTTTTAGTTTTGAGTAAAATATGAGCCAGGCATAAGTTTTGCTTTCCTTTCGGATCCTAATATTTAATTATTTAATTTTATTGATTGTTATCTAATCTATTCAAATTGCGTCATCGATTAATCTGTTCATCAATTTTAATATTAATGTAATTATTTTTTTAAATTTGTTTCTTTATTTTTCAATATATTTATTCGATGTTATCATTGATTTTATTTTATTTTCAAGTGGTCGCGTATTATTTCATTGACTTGTGGGTAAAATATACTAGCTCAATCATGAATTCAGTTTTACACAAGATATATTTAAATAAAGAAACGTGAGAATAAAACTTAGATATATAGTACGTTTAATAAACAGTGATTCATTAGTTTTTCTTTGCGCATATGTTCTTATATTATTTGAGGTAAAATAATACAAATAAGTTGATGAAAATAAAATAAAATAAAAATAAAATAAATATATCATTACGCCTTTTACCCATTACTAGATGTAGCACTCTGCTTAAGCATATCTCGGTAAGTGATATATTTTGTCGCGTGAAATGCGGTTACCAGCCGTCAAATCACGGCCCTCAAAGATATTAATGGTGAGGGAGCCACAGGGGTAGATTTAAATTGGTGAAAATTGTTTGTCTGCTGTAGGGATCGAACCAGGGTTCTCAAGATCCACAGGCCGACTCGATACCACTAAGCCACCTACCCCATTAAAAATAAAATTCTACATCTAAATCATAATCATAACTTTGATTTAAAATGCTTCCAATACAAGTTGTAGACAATTAAATTCTGCTTTTAAGTCATTAATCATATTATATTTTGCACGTTTTATAACCGACATAATCGGATTAAAAGCTTTATAAAAACTGCTTCTTTTAATGATAACCGTGAAATTACAACAAAATATCAAACAAACGTATAATGTCTTACCGGTCAGGAAAGTTTTGTTTTGAATGGATTTATGATTTATTTAAGTGTTAATAAAAGTTATCATCATATCATTATTAAAAATGATTAACTATTTACATAAAGAAAAAAAAAACAATTCTTATAAAACTATATTCGATTATTTAGTTACTGATTTAGATGCATAATAAAAAAAATTGTTTAAAATTAACCGGCTATTTTTACTTAAAGATATGTTCTCATGTTACATCCGGTATATTATAATAGTATAAAAGATAGAAATTTCTATCATATATTGAAAAATTTCATATAAATGAAAATATTGCAAAGAAAATTGATAAGTTGGTTATAGATGTTTAAATTTAACTATTCACATTAGTTCCATTAAAAATATACTCGTATTGGACAAGTGATTTCGCAAATATAATAAATATTAAATAAATTTTCAACATATGACAGCAGTAAATTTTCTTGTATTGAAGATTTTTAAGATTTTTGATGTCATAACCGATTTGAGTGAGAGTCACGTAAATTTCTTTGGAATTCTTGTACACATATACGGTGAAATAAAAATATATTCGTCTTACTTTAAAATGTACGGAATTTAAAGTAATTTTGAGTAGATATAATAAATTTTTATTTGAACATCTCTGTAAGTGGAGGACCTGGATATAAATGAATAAATACGAAGTATGAAAAAGATAACATATAAATTTGATTAAATGAGAGCTAATATTATGAAGTTGTGTGATTATTAAAGGTAATCATACCTGTAGTTTTTGACTAAAGTTAATTTATATTATGACAGAAAAATTCTGATGACGCCTGGATTCGAACCAGGGACCTTCCGCATACCGGGCAGAGATGCTAACCGCTACACCACGTCACCTGTGTTTGAAATATGGCATCAACTGAATTTTTCTGTCACAGTGTCTAAGCGTAGCTTCGTTCCGAGAGACTCCTATATAGGCATTGACAACCGGGTTCGTCTACAGTGACACAGTTTTTGATTATGAGGGAATCATACCCAAGCTTAGAGCTAATATTATGAAGTTGTGTGATTATTAAAGGTAATCATACCTGTAGTTTTTGACTAAAGTTAATTTATATTATTACTTGATTACTTGATTAAATGACTTTATTTTTTTTTAATATTCTCCTTCAACATTTATACACTTTTATAAACGCTCAAGTCACTTTTTAAAACATTTTTTTCTACAACTGTTAAAATATCAAGACGCGAAGTAAGTGATTTTTTCATAATTTACATTACCATGACAACGCGTATTTTTGCGCATTATTTTGCACTCTAGTGCGCAAAATGAGTATTTTGCGCACTGTTTTGTATTCTAGTGCGCAAAATGAGTATCTCGCGCACGCTCCCAATTTATTTGTTGTCAGGTTTCATTAGTTACAACACATCAATAGTATCAAATTAATATTATTGTTGATTGTTTTCCTTCAATTTACTTAAATAAATCAATAATTATTGTATTATACTTTATTTACAGTTGTAGAAAAAAAGTTGTTTGTATTTCGTGGACAAAATTATTGTTTTTTGGCGCGTTCGAATGACTTTTATTGTTTCGAACTGCGGTCTCAACTAAAAGTAATATTCTCACGCGCAACAAAAAAAACACTCATTTTGCGCACTTAATACAGAAATAACTATTTCTAGTCGGAATAAGATAGAACCAAAACATGCGATTTATAAGCTTCAAGTGTCGTAAAACACTGACGACGTTTTTTATGTTTCATTAGAGGTAAAACGAAGAAATCCTTAGCCGATAAATAAAGGCTATAAGGACAATTATTCATTAATTCGATGTTTTGCTACTGCAAATATTCCACTATTTGAGTTGCTGTGTGAGAGCGTTCATTGTCGTGATGCAGAATGATTCGTCGTCTAATGTGGGATATTCTAACTTCGTCAATTATTTGTGGCAAACAAATTAACTGTTTTGCGATCTTCTAATGCCACAGTAGCAATATATCCAGTTCGCCTTTTAGTTTCAGGTTGACAAGAATAAAATCAAGTTTCGTCACCTGTGAATATGTCGTAGACCAGATTTGACGAACCTCCTTTAAGTTTTTTGAGCATATTCTCGCACCATTTCACACTATTCTTTTTTTGAGCATCGGTCAAATAGTTGGGATTCCAACAACGACCGAATTTTTTTTTATATACAAATATTCATACGATATTGTATGTATTTGTTTCATGACAATGCCTATGCACGACTGAATCTCACGGTGTTTGGAACATAAATAAATATAAATGCTACGTGTATTTAAGGATTTTAACAAAAAACTAATAAATATATTTATCGCAATATAATACACTTTAATTTCTTATTATTTTTTATAAAGACACAAAACAACACTTTTAAATAAAAGACGTTACAACATCATAACAAACAAAAAGAAATCATACAGTGATACCAACTCTATCAAAATTTTAATCTTTCCTTCACACACGGTATGTATAACATGTCTAACCTACGCAATCATTTGATGGTGCTTTATCACCGAAAGCCGTAAAAAGTCGTTCCATATATTGTTGTGGTGTTAAGTTTATTCGAAATTCACAAAAAATCGTCGCACGAAATTATTCTCTATTTAAATCCACATTTTCACTTTCTTTTTATCTTTGACAAGACATAAAATCTGAATCAACTGACCTGTCATTGTTTTTTCAGCGCTACCGAATCTAAAAAAGTCAGATATTACAAAAATAAAAGTGTCAACTCACTGGCAATGCTAAAAATACCAGATTACAGAAATTTTTGCTCATATGACTAAATATTTTTGCGTTAAACGAAATGTGAGGCGAGTTAATAATAAAGAGAATTATTTATGTAGATGGTGTACCAAGGTAAAAATGTTTGGTAAAGATAATTAAAAGATTATCTAATGAATGAATGTTCAATGAATGATTCAAAACTGTTGCTACCCTATTTGATAGGACCGAACATTGTTTTATGTATGTATGTATTTATTTTTTCACGACCGCTTAAAAAAATTAGTCTTTTCTGATCTCTTTTTAGATTGGAAACCCCGTCTTTATCAATCTAGATAGAAAAATCCAGGGGAGTTGATAAAACTACTGATTTCAATAATAAATCAGAAAATTAAAGTTTGCGCAAATTTATGTCTTAATTTATTAATAACTTGACGGTCGCAAAAAACAAAAATTGTGCTCAACACTTTTTGAAAATGTCTATACTGGGTTCATAAACATCTAAAGCTCGTTTACGGCTCGCTCTGGAATGGCTTGTTAATCTTAAAAGTATCACTTTCACTTCTTGTTTCGTAAATAACTATTATCTATTTATTAATGATAATAATCCAGCAATATAAACCTCCATCTTGTAATTATTTCTAGTTTCACATCAACACCGAATTACAGCAATCATTTGAAATAGAACATATCCCATTTCCGCTTTGACTGTAAGAAACATGAGTAATTAATTTATAACGTTTTGTCTTACATATACCAGCACCGCTTTCAGTGAAATACAATATACAGTGACAACGCGAAAATGCAAAACGGATTCTATTAAATTGCAGTTTCTCTTCTTAAAGCGACTTGTGATAGGTATCGCAGTAAGCTAGGATCTTGTCAAGCATATGTGTGATGTATTCTTATTGCTGCAAATAATATTTGTACTTGTCGAGTTTACCATAAGAAGCATTTGTTTCACTCATAGTTTTATTCTTTCTATAAGTAATAGTTATTTGTATATCTAGGCTGAAAAATGATTGTTTGTGTGCATCAAAAAGAAAAATTATTTATTTTTACTGTTTTGTACCACATAAGATTAATTAATTATTTTTTTCTACGATTGCTATGAAAAGTTGACAATTACGCTCTCATTTGTCATCGTAAAGTTGACTTTTTCTGTGGAACATTCGAAAAATATCTTTTTTGCTCGTCTCCAATGGCAACGCACGAAAAAGACGTTAAATGTGTGCGTTTCCAATGGCAACGCGCGAAAAAGATATTAAATGCGCGCTTATTTCAATAGTTACCAGGGACACAAACAAAACATAAACTTGTTATATTGACAGTTAACAGAACAAATTTATTTTCAGTACGTATACGTTTTTTAATAATTTTAAGATGCAATCGTAGAAAAAATTATGTGTGTATCACGAGCGTAAAGTGTCTTTGATCCTCTTACACCGTGTTCGAGTAACAAAGAATCACTTTACGGTCTTAATACACAAATAACTATTTTGATTAATTTTGTATAAGATAAGTCATATGTTTAAAGTCAACATATTTGTATTTATACTCTTATTACCACGCAATTTTTTATATGATAGCAAAATGATAAATTCGTCTCTGTATAACACTTAAAAATTAACATCCCGGACGCCTGTGGTTCCTGAACTATGATGATGTCGTTTAGTCTCACAACTGCCACCGTACTAAAGCTGAATATTAATAACCATTAAAGTTCTAAATATTCAAACTCTAAACAATTTAGGATTTTTATTTGAAATTTACACATTTTTGCATGAGGAATTTTTAGAAATATTTATATTTCCACGGATTTTAATATAGCGTGATCACGGGGTATTTTCCTCAGCTAAAGGGTGAAATAACTTGAAATGTTACATAAATGTAGAATTCTCGTATTATTTCGTTGCAAAACAAGTATGAGTATGTAGGTAGGTACTGAATTTATTGAATAGTTAGAACGTATTTCTACACATTGTTCACTATAAAAACTGATTGCGCTAATTTTATAGTAAAAATGTGCAAAAAAACTGCTGCAACCCTCGAAGAAATATGCAATTTGTTATAGGTATATAGTATTTTCATTTTAAACTAGAGGGATCGGCATAAAACGATTGAACGTCCCTGTTCCATATAACTACAATGAAATCTATTAGTGCGGCTACCCCAAATCGCTTAACGATGGTCACAACAGATAAATTTTTAAGAGTCGTATTTAGCTTAAAATTATTCTTGTTTTTTCCTATGATTGACCATTTAAAAATTACTAATTCGGATTAAATTATCCAATTAGCAGTTCTGTTACTCAATAAAAAGATTTAATATCCTGTACTGAATCAGACTGAGTAATGTAGGTAAATGTTTAGATTATGTTTGTATATAATATTTATAATATATTATACTTGTATCGTATGAATAAGGAAATATACTTATTTAAAGATTGTGATTTTTTTTGTTTTTATTATACACGTACCGGCGAATGGGGCTGTACAACCCTGTGCGAACCTTGTGAAACTAGTTATAACGGGTCATATTTTGAGTTCCTTTGTAATCGTAATTGCGGTGCATTTAACAGTTTTATGCCGATCCCTCCAGTTTAAAATGAAAATAGCATAATTGTTTAATGATCTGTGAATTAGACATTAAATTTAATGAAAGGGAGATATGAAATAAATAATATTTTTGGTATTGCACAACAGGTTGAAGACATTGAGCAATATTATAATGAAATTAAGAGTATCTAGGGTTTTTAATATACAAATCTTCAGGTAATCTCGAGTTCATAGTGAGTAACATTTTTATAAAGGATGTTTTATTTGAAATTTAACAGCTACTTTTATTAAATAAGTTGAATAGCTCTGGGTAAAAACATTAAAATTATTTTTTTCCACAACCATTAAAAAAAGTAGGCGTTTTTGAACTTATTTTTATTATGAAAGTAGCAGATTTTTGCACTAGTGCAAAAAATGTGAATTATTTCTGCACTAGTGCAGAAGAGTAATTTAATATAAATAAACTCTATACAGTATACTTTCTAGTACTATTTTTGGAGCAAATTTAATGTTGCAGCATTTGCTTCTTCTATAATGTCTATAGAATCTAATACGTGTTCGCCACTCGATTCAAACATTTTTTAAATTGAAAGCACGGAGAAATGTTTCCTCATTATCAACAAAATAATTGAGTTTGTTTGTCATTGTCAGTTGTCATGGATACATTAAACCAGGTATCTTTCTAAAGTTTCTAAATTAATACAAAATTTAAGAGATGTTACAATTACTGAAATTTGTTTTATTATTTTTATCAAAATTTGGTTTATGGTTGTAGAAAAAATAGTGTACGCAACTCGTGCAGAAAGGGTTTTTTTTTAAACTCACGGTCTTGCAGCATTCGCTTCGCTCATGCAGCAACGGACCACTCATTCAAAAAAAACCCATCTTTCTGCACATGATACGTAAATAACTATTATTGCTTGCCTTCTACTAACATATTTGGGAACTATTATTTGACGGCTGCTAAACTCACTTTACGCCCATAATTATATCACACTGAGATCTGCTACGATAGAGTACCATGCCCAGTAATGAGTAAAAGGCGAGATGATATATCTATTTTATTCAAACATAATCTTTTTGCCTTATCATCGTTTAAAGATTAAGTATTGCCTCGTACAGGAGACATTACATTTTAAAGATATGGCATAAAGTTACATTTTTAAATAGAATAGAAGTAAAAAATATGTACGTAAGAAGTATACCGGGTGTCTGTTTTAAAAGTGTATATAGGAGAATAACATGGGAAATCAGTTTTTTGCATGATGTTGCTCGGTGCTCTACCGGACAACAAATATTGAAGTGTCTTTCGAAAGATATAATTTTTCTGAATCAAACGATGTAAAACACTTTTCAATTTACTAGTAATTTGGTCCCGTAAATTAATTTTTAAGTTTTGTAAATTCACCGATTTATTTAATTTTTAATGAAAATAAATATCGTTACCTATGACTGTTTTGTTTTAATTTCTTGCGAGCGATTTATTTGACGTTTCTGACGTTTTGATTTGACAATTTATAAAATATGGTTATTTACACTATTGGCGAGCGTATTTTTATAATAAAAATGTAATATGGAGGAAATAGTTACTGAAGAGTGCGACATCAATTTTCTATTAAGTTTATGGATCGACCGATTCCAAGTGTAACCACAATTGCTAAATTAGTGGCAAAATTTAAAAATACGGCAGTTGTATTCACGAAAAGTGCACATGAGCTCGGAAATCGCAATTTGGCAAGAACAGACGAACGTGCGTTATTGGAAGAAAGGGTTCTAGGAATGATAAATGTAGATCCTTTGTGTAGCACTAGATTTATTGCAAATGAATTGGGAGTACATCATAGCATTGTTTACAATATTTTGAAAAAAAATTCTTATTATTCCTTCAAAATGCAGTGTCATCAAGAACTTTTTCCATATGACGAAGAAAGTAGAAAAGTATTTTGCGAAGATATGCAAAACAGGGCTAAAGAAAGTTCAAAACACACGTTGTTGGACTATCGCAAATCCAAGAATTATTATTACATCTGGGGCTATTAACTGGCCTGCTAGATCTCCAGATTTTGCTCCATGTGACTATTTTTATGGGGTCACATAATAAGTCAAATTTATAAAAAAGGCAGAGATGTTATAGTTAATTAATGTCGTCGTATAACTCCACGGCAACTACTTAATGAGCGAACAGCTTTTTATACTAGATTAGGTTATTGTCTTATTGAAAATGGTGGTGTTTTTGAATATTTATTATAATTATGTGTTAATGATTTTCTAATAAAAAAAACACACATTTGTTGTTTGTTTGAGTACCTAAATTTTATTGTGCAATATTTTAAAAACTTAACTCTTAATAAATTAGTATTATTTAAACAAAACTGTTTTTTTTAACTTTTATTTATTTATAAATTTTTGTATGGACAGTAACTAACGATATTTATTTATGTAAATAACCATATTTTATAAATTGTCAAGTCAAAATGTCAGAAACGTCAAATAAATCGCTCGCAAGAAATTAAAACAAAACAGTCATAGGTAACGATATTTATTATCGTTAAAAGTTGAATAAATCGGTGAATTTATAAAATTCAAAAATTAATTTACAGGACCAAATTACTAGTAAATTGAAAAGTGTTTTACATCGTTTGATTTAGAAAAATAATATCTTTCGATTGACACTTCAATCTTTGTTGTCCGGTAGAACACCGAGCAACAGCATGCAAAAAACTGATTTCCCATGTTAATCTCTTATATACACTTTTAAAACAGACACCCGGTATATTTTTTCTCTTGATAAGATTGCTTCAATTAATTAACATGTTCAATAAATTATAAATGATTAAACGTTAATTATTAACATCTGAATTTTATGTTTCTTTGTTTAAGTAAACAAAGAATGATGAATTGATATATTTATCATTAAAACAACAATGTTAACACGTTATTTTATTAATTATTACCAAAATCTGTTAAACTGCGATTACACATATGATGATGATGAATTTAAAATGATAAAATAAATATATGATCCGCCTATTACCCCGTAACAGATTTCAGAAAATGATATATTTAGTCCCTGAAGTGCGGTTACTGGCTTTCAAAAGACGGCCCCCATAGAAGTTAGTGGTGGGGGAGCCTCAGGGATAATTTTAATTTGGTGAAAATTGTTTGTCCACTGTGAGAATCGAATCAGAGTTCTCATATAAGTTTGTTTATTTTTCCTAAATTGGATTCGTTCGGTAACAAAGCAACAATCTCATCTGAATGAAATATGTTCTAAATAAAAAATTGTTGCGTAAATAAAATAATTCTGCAATAAAAATATGTTCTCATTTAAATATTACCCTACTACTACTATTTCAATATTGTTAAATTATATTTAATTATAAACTTTCAAAAAAGTATAAAATAACTACAGTCACTGAAAAGTTTTGTTTAATTAATTTAATTATTTATTTATGCATATCATACAGCACACTACGGTAAAAGATACAAAGCACCAATATAAATTTAAATTTTGTCATGATTCTGTACAGTGTAATCAGCGATGCATAGAAAAGTTATTCTTTTTTACGAGCATAATACGCATATTTCTGCATTGTACTGCCGTCCAGACAGTTTTTATGTATTTATTTCTTAAGTTCAGCAATGTTGTTCACTATTTATTATGACTAAAATATATACTTATTACTTATTCAGCAATCCAACTAATTTATTAAATATGTTAAATTTTAATTTAGAAATGGAATGCTGTTTGCCAAAGCTTGCTTCGCAATTTTAACATTGATATTCTAAACTCACTGCACTTACGTTTAGGTCTAACATATTCAAACAGTTTCTGTATTTATATTTGTACATGTACATGTTTACTAGTTTATAATAATATATTATCTAACTAGTTTTATAAATATAAATATGAGTATCTAAAGAGTTTATAAAATGAGTCACATACTATACTTATTACGATCGCAAATTAAGAGACCAAAAATGTGTCAAAGATTAAGGTTTATTTGAAAAGTAAAATTGTTACAATGACAGATGCAAGAAATTAACTCCACCCAGTATTTAATATGCCAGTTTTTAACTTCACGCCATGTCTAAAACGTTAGAAATCGTAGTTTGCCAATATTCACAGAAATAAGGGTAAAAATAGGATGTTATTTAGCACCATGGAAACCACTATGTTTAATGATACGGAAGTAGAAAAATTTAATCCATTATATTCAAATAAAGATCTAAATTAACTAATTACGGTTTGGTATGCTGAAAGCATACATTAATTAAGCGTTTAAACTTAATAAAAATTTGAGCGCGGAATTATAGGCATTTTTTAAAAATAAAAGCGCCTATAAAAAGCACCAATAATCGAATAAAAAGCACCTAAAACGAAGAAAAAGACACGAAAAAACGAAAAAAATCTCAAAAAACGCAAAAATCTATAAAACGCTACAAAAGGTGCAAAAAGTTTTAAGCACTACAGTAAAAACAAACAGAACTCAATTTATAAATTATATTTATATCATCCAATAAAATAAACAATATCTTTAATCCAACTTAATAATTGTCTTTATAACAATTTACAATTATATATTTTTCCATGTTTTCCAACGTAAATGATTGTCTCCTATTTGTTAGTATTGATTTATAAATGGAGAAGGATCTACCGACGTAATTGGAGCATACTTAAATATATTCAATTAAATAATCCCTATGATTACCTTGTATCACCATGGAAATTTTGCAGAGAGTATCAAACCCTTCATTCTTTCGTAAAACAACTTTTTATTGATTATGTCTCCAATTTGTCCAGACAATCTTATGGGATTCCCCGTATTAAGTATATTACTATTCTACAATGTACGCCAACTGTAAATTACATTTACAAGTAGAATGGGGAATCCCTCCGTGACGTGCTTAAAATATAAATATTTTATTGTAGAAAGGTGTAATTCGTCGACTTGTGTATTTGACAAATATGAAATACAAATTAATATATAAACAAGATTTAAAAATAGACATTAGATTATTAAAATATTGAGCAGTAGCACAATAAACTTCAAATAAGCACCAATAGGCACTTATAAGCAAAAATAATCACTTATAAGCAAAAATAAGCTTAAAACTGCGAAAAAAGGCAAAATAGGCAAAATAAAAGTGATGTCAAACGGCAGCATTTTTCGTGAAACGTTCAGATCTCAAAGAAAATATGTTCTGCTTACAATACAACCAATAAACAAAATGCCTAAATCCGCGCTCTAGTAATAATACATCTGCAATCATTTATTTCAAATACTCCACAATCACATAACATTCGATATACTTTCATATCTTGTTGGTAACCTGGTCAGGGTTACTACAGCACACAAGGCTGCTCGCTACATCGTTGGTAGGGAATGCAATACCGGTCAAAAATTTCAATACCGGTATCTCGGTATTTTCGTTTTAAGAATCGGGATACCGGTATTAATACCGGTATTGATAAATTTTAAAAAATTGAACCTATTTAACATTTATTTACAGTAGGGTGTGGTGTGTGCGTGTGGTATATACCGGGTGTCTACTTTTTTTTTCGAACAGGACATGATTTAGCGATATCTCTTTACCTATTAATTTTAGAACAAAATTGTACTGAAGAAAAATGTTCAGAATGAAAAACTGCATCTATAGAGTATAAGTTTGTTGTTCAATAGTTTTTTATGTCCGAGTTAGAAGCAAAAGAAAATACACGCTTTAAAGTAATTGTCAGAGTGCCATGAGAAATAAAACAATAATTTGTTTGATGTGTCTGACATTATTTGGCATATTGGACAAGAATTGTAAGCTTACTCTAATTTATTTATTTATTCGAGCATTTTATTTAATAATAAAATTAATTATAGCAAATATTATTTCCTTTTTTCTACATAATCTAGACAAATAAATACCTATTATTAAGTTGTCTAATTTGTTTTATTTCTCATGGCACTTCAAAAAATATCTTTTCCTTCCTGATTAGTTGCTCAACTCCTTGCTTTTTGCGAACGACTACGAAACAACTACGAATTGGCGATCGGCAAGCTAATACTTGACAAATACGCAACGTTCCACTGATCCATTATTTGGGATTCCCCGCAACAAGCTTGCCATCTCTTCAATAACATACTTTTAAAAAGGAGTTAAACGTTAAAGTAATAAATAATAATAACATTCCGCTAAATTGTATCTTCTACTTCAATTGAAAAAATACCGATAAACCGGTATTTTTATACTAAATACCGGTTTGAATACTGGACAAATTATGTCCGGGATCCCAATATTGCATTCCCTAATCGTTGGCGAGCAGTCACGGTCCAGAACAGCTTAAACTGCTCGTTGCAATCCATCCACGAATTATATATTATACCAGCCCAAAGCTGAGAGCAACACGAAGCTGCTATTTACTCACATCCGACTACAGCCGTATCAAGAGCTCACATTTGCAACATCCCAACAATAATATTATCTAACCTCTAAAATTATCCTCAATATCTCTTTCCCATTAAATGATGAACTGAAAGTAACGTAAGAAATCCGATAACTCGATGAAATAATAAGTCATTACATAAATAGTTAGAGTCGTTATAACAGAAGGTATGACATAAACAAAGATAATGCTAACAAAATTAATGAGATAAAATAAAAATGTCTACAACACGTGTCAAATGAGTATGAAAAGACAAGTGCTTCATTGTGTTAGTTTGTAATACAAGGCATTTCCATACATTTTGTTAGTAGTTTTTGCATTCACATTTTCAACATATCATGAGAAAATAATATCGTAGGTATTTTATCTGTAATTGTATAATTAGGCTTTGCAGTTTTGAAACTGTTTACAAAACATTTTAACTTTTAAAAATGCCAGGGCCGCATTTAGGCACTGCGAGGCCCTAAACTATAATCATAATAAATAAAGCCCGGATTTTTAGGCAATTGCCTAGATTCAAATTTTAATATACTTCAGGCAATTTAGTTTTTTTATACATAGGTAATATGTTTACGTGTAATGGAAGGTTTTTTTTTCGTGCCTAAGAGCCTATTTTTTCTATATTTTGGTTATTGTGCCTATTTTACCTTATACAGCCTATTTTGCCTATTTTTATTGCCTATTCTAACTTTTATTGAGCAGACAAGGTTTATCATCTACTTCAGCACTTGACAAAGTGTTTCAACCTAACCTATAATATTTAAAGTACTTACTTTAATCAAGTTTTTGTGTGTGGATTTAAAATGCCGAAAGAAAAAACGGTTTTTAGTCAAAATTTTACGTGGCAATTCAATTGTGTCTTTGCCATTAATCAATGGAGCTGAGGTAACTTTAGACGATATGGCTAAATATAAGAACGCCTCTGTCACATTTTGTGATGTCTAACAAAGTTTTCAGCTTACAAGCAAGTTCTGACAGACCGAAGACTCTCCCTATCCGAAAATTTCATAGAGCTCGTAATATTTTGTGAATTAAAGTATACTACATAATTTTAATTTGCAGATTGCGTTAGTAAAATGAGAACCCTACATTATTATAATTCAGATTGTGTTAATTTTTGTTTAAAATGATTATTTCTTTCTAACGAAGAGTAGATACGAGTACCAATATTAGAAAAAGGATTCGTTTATAATTTTTAAAACAAATTATTTACATTTAGGCTGCCTAAAATCCCGCCTATTTTAGAGTAATTACCGGCCTATATGCCTGCTTATTTGGGTGTTTTTAAGAGCCTAAATATCCGGGCTTTAATAATAAAGTCCTTCTTTAAGTTTCAAATGAACAGTAAAACAGTTACATAATTTAAAAATTTCTTTTCATTTTGATTACTCGTATAATGTAAAATCGTATAAGATGGGAATCACGGCATTCATAACATTATAATAAGGTGTTTGTATATAAAATTTTAAACATAATATTATTTATTCTAATTTATTTACATCAAATTATATATTTTTTTATATTTATATATATTATATTATTATTTTTATGGGGTAGGTGACTCAGTGGTATTGAATAGACCTGTAGATCTTAAGAACCCTGATTCGATCCCCATAGTTGACAAACAATTTTCACCAAATTTAATTTAACCCTGTGGCTCCTCCACCACTAACATCTTTGATGGCCGTGATTTTACGGCTGGTAACTGCACTTCACGTGAAGATGTATATCACTTACCAAGATCTGCTACGGGAGAGTGCCACACACAGTAATGGGTAAAAAGCGTGATGATATATTGATTTATTGAAATTACATATAAAACAAGATTTCATTCTTACAATAGGACGCGGACAGTCACGTGACGACGGCAACCTTCACAGAAAATGACGTCAGCGTAAACAGCTGTTCAGTGTGCAACGTCAAATTTTTGACGTTTGAAGATTTTGACGTTTGCTTTTTTCTGGTTTATTATCATTTATATATTTTGCCTGTTTTATTTGTTACACTTCCTTATTTGTTATAAACAATTTTAGTTGCTGATTAGTACAAACAGTGAAAAATATGCATTATTTTCAATAACTGTAAAGACCGCTCAAGAAAACTTTCATTGAAGATGGCGATTCGGTCGGGCGCTACAAATTAATTATATTTTTATTTTGCACTGATCAGAAACAGAAATTGTTTATAATAATTAAGAAGGATTAACAAATAATAGAAGCACAAGAAATAAAGCATAATACACCAGAAAAAATAAAATGTCAAAATTAAAATTTGACGTTGCACACTGAACAGCTGTTCATTTTCTGTAAAGGTTGCCTTCGTCACCTGACTGCCCGCAATCTATTATGACATAATAATTTATAATTAAAATGGTTTTTTTTCTACATTTTTCAAAAGAAAACTCTTGTATAATATCATCTAAAGATAAACGGCGAAGTTTGTCACGTTTAATACACAAAACAGTGAATACAGATAATTTTTCATACTGGCTCTTAACTTATTTTTTATTTTTTTCACAATCACAATTCACAATAATAATTATGTTATCTACTTTACACATTAGTAAAGGATAAACAAGTAGACATTCAGTGGTTCGTGTTTCAGTTCAGTTCACAATAGGTAACTATTCTAAACAAAATTAAGATCACGCTTCGGCACACCGCCACAGAGCTCACAGCACTGAGAAAGTAATAATTCTGTAGATTTGTAAATATTTTGTTAATGACAAAACTAACTGGACCCAAACAATTACCTTCCATTATAGCTTAGTGCTTATATGCTATGGTTTTTTACACGATGTTATAAATACAATGTAATTATAATTATAGTTTGATTGAATTGCAAATAATTATAAAAATAAAAGTATAGTAATAAGTAAAGCCCGGATATTTAGGATCTTAAAAACACCCAAATAAGCAGGCATATAGGCCGGTAATTACTCTAAAATAGGCGCGATTTTAGGCAGCCTAAATGTAAATAATTTGTTTTAAAAAAAATATTAGAATATTGGTACTCGTAACTACTCTTCGTTAGAAAAAAATAATCATTTTAAATAAAAATTTACGCAATCTTAAAAATAATAATGTAGGGTTCTCATTTTATAAACTATTCTGCAAATTCAAATTATGTAGTATACTTTAATTCACAAAATATTACGAGCAATTGCTCTATGAAATTTTCGGAAAGGGACTGTCTTCGGTCTGTCCGAACTTGCTTGTAAGTTGAAAACTTCGTTCGACATCACAAAATGTGACAGGAGCGTTCTTATATTTAGCCATATCGTCTAAAGTTACCTCAGCTCCATTGATTAATGGCAAAGACACAATTGAATTGCCACGTAAAATTTTGACTAAAAAACGTTTTTTTTTCGGCATTTTAAATTCACACACAAAAACTTGATTAAAGTACTTTAAATATTATAGGTTAGGTTGAAATACTTTGTCGAGTGCTGAATTAGTCAATGAAGTAGATGACAAACCTTGTCTGCTCAATAAAAGTTAGAATAGGCAACAAAAATAGGCAAAATAGGTTGTATAAGGTAAAATAGGCACAATAATCAAAATATAGAAAAAATAGGCTCTAAGGCACGAAAAAAAAAACCTTCCATTACACGTAAACATATTACCTATGTATAGAAAAACTAAATTGCCTGAAGTATATTAAAATTTGAATCTAGGCAATTGCCTAAAAATCCGGGCTTTAGTAATAAGTTATAACATGAGTTCAAATATATGAGTATAAAATGTAGTACTTTCGCTTTGAGGCCCCCATTGGTACGATTCCCTAGGCTGAAGCTTTTTAGCCTAACGGAAAATCCGGGCCTGGAAAATGCCATGTATACAGTGACAAAACGGTTTTCAATTAACTCAAATTAAAACCAAATATCATGGATTTGACGTGAAAAGTAGATTAAAAATCAGTTTCTGTAGCCTAATATGAAGTTATTAACCTATAGATAAACTGTCAGTTGTGTCCTTCATGATGTGCAATAAAAAAAAGTATGGATGTATTAATAGTATATTATACAACGACGCTATAATGGATGCTCTTATTCCCGAGGATGAAGTTTGCAACCCGTGCGAGCGGAGCGAGCAAGGGTTGTAATCATCCGAGGTAATAATAGCCATTATAGCGAGTTGTATACTATACTTTATATACGACTAATTTAATAAAAATAATTAGTCAATTTTTATATTATTTATTATCTATTAATTTTACATCTATTTACATAATAAATTTACATCTAATTGAAATGAGTAAATGGAGTAAAAAGACCATAATGAAGATGATTTGTATTTTTCACCTAATTCAGTAAAATTTGCCAACAATACATTTTCTGAATACGAATTTGTCTTCATTTTAATACGCCAGTCCATAAAACTTTGGTATGCTTTGTCATAGAAATTTTTAGACTTTTGCGGTAATAAACCATATGTAGTAGCATCAGCGATTTTCGTTATTTCTGGTGGTGTAGAAGATATACTGTCTTCTGTAATACTGTCAATTTTTTCAAATACAGTTAAACACAATAATTTAACACAATTTGCAAGACCGTTTTTGACAACTTCTCAACGATGATTTCGTTTTGTTTGTTTCCGATTCGTAAACAACAGTGAACTTAGCAACGAGCATGTTTAATTTAAATATGAGTCGCTATGGCAACACTGTTCCGTTGGCACAATAAAACAATGATCCATGTTTTAAGCATTTTGATTGGTTCACGAGCGGGAATAATGACCATTATTACCGGCGGGATTAATATATAGCATTATATAGCAAAAAACGCATATATAATGATAATATTATTAGTTAGTCGTATATAAAATATATTTAAAATCAATCTTAAAGGTTTATTAACGACAAATAATATGTTTACATCGCATTTATGTTGAGGTATGTCACTTCATTCAAATGCGTATGCAGTAAAATGTTTATGCATATAAACTTGTTACTGGTATACAATTTTAACTATTACTACTTAATACCAATTACGAGTACGGTAATTTATAGTGGAATTTGAACTACATACATCGTAATATTTTTCAAAGTTAAAATAAGTGAGATTATTTTCATTGGTCTATGACTATTTATTTTATTGTAGTATATTAAATAATTTTAATATGAAGTAGATGGCCCAGTGGCAACGCGCATTAATATATTTGTAGTTGTGATTTGACGACTAACAATAGGCACGTCACTCGTAAAACTTCAGTTACCGAAATCTGCAGCGGCAAAATGCAACATCCAATAATGTGTAAAAGGCGTGATGATTTATTTAATTATTTCAAATAAAATTAAACAAAATGTTGTGTATTTAATTAATTTGTAATATACAAATATACAATATACAAAGTTGATGATGCCATAACAAGTATTGCAATCATGTATATTGCAGAAAACAATTGCATTGGTGTTTTATTGCATCAAATTTGCTTCACAAATCAAATGATTCATTTTTCACTAGAACTATTCACCAGTCCGATAACATACTGAATACAGTAGCAGACAGACAACTTTTATAGACATGCAGATGACCTGAAAACGCGGAGAACATTCAACGAAAATAAAATACGAAATCTCACATTCAATGCAGTGCAAACACGGACGTGGAACATGCACATGTACCTTGATGCATCCAGGGCACACGTGTTCGTGCGATGCAACAATTCAACCAAGTTTTAATCCGCGAAGCATTGTAACACCTAGTGATTGATCGAGTGCTCCGTGTCTCTTGAAACTAATAAATTAAACATCGCGTTGTTTTATACAACACCCGCGTTTGGCGGTTGGCGCTCTGAGCGACGAGCGACAAATGTACATCGAACATGGCGCTCTACAACTACACTATTTATTTTTGTCTTTTGTGTCGCAGGTCACTTGGTGTGTGAATTGTTATTAAGTTCTGGCTGGAAAAGGTCATCGACTCTATGGACTAAATGTAAACTATTTTTACAGATCGGTAGAGATATCTACAGATAAACCGAGAGGTGCATTCTGTGGCGTTTTGGTTGAATACCAAATTCTTTTGATTCGATCATTATATACAAAAGGAAAATATAAGAAAAACTGTGTTGAATTTTAGAATAAATATCATCACGCATTTTTACCCATTACTGGGTGTGGCACTCTACCTAAGCAGATCTCGGTAAGTGATATATTTTTTCGCATGAAGTGCGATTACCAGGCGTCAAATCACAGCTCCCACAGATATTAGTGGAAAGGGAGCCACAGGGGTAGATTTAAATTAGTGAAAAAAATTTGTCGTCTGTGGGGATCGAACCAGGATTCTCAAGATCCACAGGCCGACTCAATACAACTGAGCCACCTAATTTTCTAGTGTTTTTTTTATTATAATTGGTAAACAGGTCAAAACAAATTATTTCTATAAACGTTTGACAGCACAAAAATGTTATGGACGAATTCGATAGATAAGCTATTTCATGAATTCATCTCTACATTTATGTTTATAAATCGCAAATCGGGTTCGTTCGTTTATTTTCGCAAAAAATCGGGCGCTGTACGATAACTTTTTTATATTTTTAGTGGTAAATAAAAATATCTGAACGTTACCAAACATGTTACAGCATATCTTACCAGCCTTGTAAACTTTAGTTCGAGTTAAGTTAAGTCTTCAGTGTTTTGTAAATGTTTTGGTAAATATTTAAGTATTCATATTTTTAATGCGTTAAATTGTGTGTTAGTCTACGCATATTACTGTATAATGTATAAAAGAAACGTTAATAGAAGAGTGGTAGTGTTATGGAACAAATTGGACTGGGTGTCCCAAGGTATACTGATTTGATAATGATCAACGTGGGACGTAGCCACTAGCTGACTTCTGTTCGAAGAATGCAACATTATTATTATTATGTTAACATTGTGAAAATATTTCAAAACTCATAGCTATAGAAAATATTCTTATACTCAATATATCAATATACTCCACCATTATATTTTCAGGACGACAAAATTTAATAAATTTGAAAAATGATTAAAAATGTATTAATTTAAACGATTAAAAAAATAATATTATATTGAGTTTTTAGTGAAATCTAGAAAATAGGGTTTCATCGAATTTTTCCGAAGTAATATTTTAATAGAAATCATTTTTAGATTGGCAAGTTTTCTTCACAATTTAAAACAAAATCATTGTCTACACCTACTAAACTCGGACTACTCAAACTCAGACCCTTATTTTAGTGGAACTTAATTTTAAATATATATTCACTTCCATAGTATAAATATATCACGCTTTTAACCATTTACTGGGCGTAGCACTCTGCTGTAGCAGATATCGATAAAAAATATATAACCAGCTGTCAATTCTCAGCCTCTAAAGATGTTAGTGGAGGAGCCACAGGGGTAATTTTGTCGGCTGTGGAAATCAAACTCGATTTCACAAATTTTCAGTTCGACGTGTTACAATTGAGCTATTTACCCTTTTTAGTAGTCGGGGTAATTTTTGACTGCTGTTGATATTTTGTGGTACGAGTACATTGTACATATTTTTTAAATATTTTATGAAAAGTTTAATTATTTAGTTCTTACCGTTATCACTTTCTCTGTCTAGTTCATTGAGTATATTTTCTAATGCAGAATTAAGATCCTTTTGAGTCATCATTTATTGGAACACATTTTCAAGTTAAACTATAACTACTGAATACAATATAATAATAAAATCATTCATATGTCTAGGTTTACTAGCTAATTCAAACTGGCATATTTTTTCTATAAGCCATTATAATTCAACAATCATACTATTGCTTCATAAATGCACCATATAAATTAAAAGATCTTTAACTAATTAGTCGATAATTTGAGAAATAAATTGATGCATGTAAAAGATTACAACAAACGTGCGTAAATATAACGCCTTTTTACTTTTCAAATTATATCATAATAAAAATTATTTTCAAATATAAAGATAAACATCTTTTTCAGGTAGGTGGCTCAGTAGTATCGAGTCGGCTTGTGGATCTTGACAACACTGGTTCAATCCTCACAGTCGACAAACAATTTTCACCAATTTAAATCTACCCCTGTGGCTCCCCTTCCACTAATATCTTTGGGGGTCGTGATTTGACGGCTGGTAACCGCACTTCACGCGAAAAAATATATCACTTACCGAGATCTGCTTAGGCAGAGTGCCACACTCAGTAATGGGTAAAAGGCGTGATGATATATTTTATTTATTTATTTATCTTTTTCAGTCCTAAAGAACCTAATTTTTTAAACTTTATTTTGTAAAGAACTAGTTGTATATATTTATAAAGGGACTTAATTATACACATTTGTAACAAAAATGATTTGCTTAAAGGAATAAAAAAACAATTTGAACAGTGGTTCGATATCGCTCCAGTGGGACTAAATATGGTAATGAATGTTATTCAGTAGGTAGTATCAGACTATTTTAAGAAGTATTACTATGGTAACACTAAATTACGCCCATATACTTCACATTAGTTTCTTTAAGTTTAATCAGATTCCTATGGATTCTGTTGCGTAACAACATTGATGCCCTGTTTCTTCTGTCACGCCTACTGTTACCAAACTGGCATCGTGACATGCTCGGACGTTCCACCTCCCTTCTGCACGTCTAGAAGTTTTGCTGCGCTCTCCAATTCATTTAATGTGTTCAAAGTTCAAACGTTGATTTGTTGTATAAAGATATGTTTATATAATTTGCTTTTTTATTTTCTCTTTATATTACTTATTTTTGTATTATACTTCTAATAATTTGTTTACAATGATATAGATATCTTGCCCTGTAATTGGATTTTGGTGGACAATTTAGTTTATTATTAATTAAGTCAGCATTAGTTAATACATATTTTAATACAACCTACAGAATTTGAAGCATTAAGTTTTGTTGCGTTTCTTATATTTTTGACAAATTTTTAATTATTACTTATAAAGTGTCGAACTGCAATTGTAAGAAATTTACTTTCAAAAACAAGCGCAAGTCGATGTTTCCTGTCTTTCTTGTCTTTTTAGATTCGGTAGTAGAAGAGTAGTCTAATGAAAGAGAATTTATTATTTATTTATGTTACGCTGCACAACAGGAACTTAATACCAATGACAGTACAGATTTTTAGCTTGAATGCGATTCGAACTCGGGATCTCTGGATTCGAATTACGTATCGCTATACACACTAACGTACTGACAGACAATGAAACAGATGAATAAAGGTGAATCGATGGATGGTAAATTTCGAATGTAAGGAATAAATATTCTTGGAATCAAACCTAAGATATTGTTTCAGTATACTTGGAACAAAGTATTTATTTTTACATCTTCTGGCAGTGACGACTGCATGTTTGACTTGCTATTAACTTGTAAAATAAACACCATGTGTGACCATATGCTGCCAAACGGGAACGGGACAATGATACGACAAGGAATGGATACTGAAATTTTATTATTTCCAGGAAATTTTAAAATTAGCCTGGGAGCACATTGCATTATATCATTTGAAAAATAATTAAATATAGAATATTGTTTTATAAATATTTATGTATTCCAATTAAAACTGTTTTGACAAATTATTAGTTCAGTTATATGAATATAATGAAACAACAATGATTTTATTTTCTATTATTAATTTGCGAATTTGAAAATGACGAGTTGTATTTATACTACTTTGCACAATAAAATGAATAATGAATATATAAAATCAAAACATATATGGACGAGTTTATTAAATACATATATTACTCGTAATTGGAATGTGGATTGATATGTTTATATTAGGATATTTGAAACTGAAAAATTTGTGTATTTTTGTTGAGAGAATTTTTATCTTTTGATATTGATACTCGTATAAGTATTTGTTGACCAGGTAATTAAATATTTATCAAAATGTGATATATCATCAACAGTGAAATGGAAGCGATTTCTTTTCTTAAAATTAAATTATGTCTCAAAGTTGCGTTTTTCTTTGCAATTTTATTTAAATATTTAATTTCAATTTGTCAATGAAAAAGTTAGAAAAAAGTGTTCATCATAATATCTCAAGGTTTTAAGAATTCCAAAACAAGTAAAAGAAAATGAATTAAATGTGAAGGAATTAATTAATTAAGTTAATTATTTATTTAGTTTTTTTAATTTTTTATATTAACAGAAATTTTGCTTAATATTTTATCGTACTAGTGCTATATATGAACACTAAACAGTGCCATAAAATAAATCAATTAGTTATGATGTAGTTGAACATGAACACATTTACCCGGAAGCGAGATTTTTGGTTGTATTTTCAAGAGTTTTGCATTAATTGCCTTAAGGTAAGTCAAGTGAAATTATCAATATTACGTTCAATTCATAATTAATTACACACTCTCTGATGATGGTTGATCAACAAAGTGTTAAATAATCATAGTTACAAATTAGAGCAATTAATTAATTGTCTTATTTGTTATTTGTACTATATATTATTTACACGCATATTTTATATTGTACACACTGGTTCTTGTCAAACATATATAGCCCCATACTTCAGTAAAATATCTCCGCGAAAAAAGCAGCCGTTTAACCATACTACAAATCATAACAATAAATAAATAATCTTTTATACAGCCGAGAACCTTCTCCTTAACCCAAACTACATCATATAAAACAAGCAATAACTTACATCAGAAGCATGTGCAGAAAGTACGATACAATAAATATATACTAAAAATGTAGTCCGCCACTCTTCGGCGTTTCGCGAGTGCATGCGGCGAATGCACAACGCTAAAAGCGTCCACAATAGGTATTTTACGTCGCATCGGAACGACGTAGATGGCCTCAGCCCGCCTATTTCTTCCCGCGAACGTTAAACAATAATATATGACGACTGGTAGAACCTAGCGACGGCGCTGGCGACGACTGTTCGTGATCGGTAACGGGAACGATCGATGTATTGCCACATTCAAATACGACATCTATTTCACCATAGCGAAGAAGAAAATGTGTAGTTCTGTGCAAGTTTTATTTGCCGATTTGGTCTGAAACTGAATTTAGATGGATTGTTAATTGCAGCTGCAAGAAAATTGATGCTGAAGGAATTTTAAATGAGTTTGTTGTTTTTATTTCTTTCTTTAATACACTGCTCTACAGGACAAACCTAATAACAGAACAGGAACAACAATATAAACCAGGGTTAATTCCTGCCCTAAAAATGTTTGCGTCTGTCCTAGACATACTGCTGTCTACCGAAGTATTTCATTCGTAGCAAGGTAAATGTAGTTAAATACAACAATATAAAATAATGTTGATTTAATTTTTATTAAACTAAAATATTTTTGATAAACACAAATACATGCCAATTTTGTGTATCATACTTATATCATCAGAATTACAATAGTGAATACCCAAACCCAGAATAACGAAAATACAAATGTGGCTATTTTTAATTAGACTTTTAAGCAGCAAGTAGGTAGCCTTCAGAAATACTTATAATGTTTGGCAATAGCTGCAGCGAATATACTTTTTTTGTTTTAACAATCGTCCACAAATGTGTTGAGAAAATTTAATGATCAAATGTACTGACAACCAGAACTGCTAGTTGTAGTAAACCGTAGCAGATCTCTGTAAGTGATATATTTCTTCGAGTGAAGTGCGGCTACGAGCCATCAAATCAATGGTAAATGTAACATGCAATTAAATTTAACTAATCAGTTATTAATTTGTGATTGCATGAGTACAATTATTTTATATTTAATTTTTTTTTCTAATATTTTTTTTTACCAGTGCACCAACAAGATTTGAGAACTTGATTAACAATTTTCTGTTATTTATTAAGAAATAAAATTTAATTATTGTCTTTATATGAACACCTTCCTTATGCTAGTAGTGTGTGCTTATTACTTTATTTATCATGGATCTTGATTTGTAGGATATTATTGGATGAATATTTATATTTTACTCACATTTCATCTCATCACGCCACCATCACATCAACAGTCTGAAGATGGTATTAATCAGCACCGAAATCTAACCATTAAATACTTATTCGATTTATTCCCAACTATTTGACTGATGAAATTTAAATATTCAATCGTTATTACATTTTATATATTTTGAAGGACTATTAAATTCATTCTTTTTTTCTGCTCCCGTTATTAAAATGTCATTTATAATACTGGTTTCCATGGCGCTAAATATTATCTTAATCACATGTTGACAAGCTGTGGCTTCAAATGTTTTAGTCACTGCGTAAAGTTAACAATTGAATTACTAAATACGAGGTAAAGTTAGCTTCCTACATCTATCACTGTAACAACCTTACTTTTCACATAATTGATTGAGTTTTCAAACTTACGGATTTTATAAAAATATGTTTCACATATTATTTTGTCATAATTGTGTTATAATATTGTTTGAAAAAAAATCATATAACGGTCAAATTAAAATAAAAAGTAAACCTGTTCAAAATTATTTCTGTTTTATTATAGCGATATAAGGTATCTTATAGAAGTCAGGTTACATACACGATAAACAAAGAAGCAAATAGTTACTGTACTTATTTCACACCAAGATAATATAGCATTCTTTTACTAATGAAAAAGTTTAAATTAGAGTTTCATATTGAAGTGGGTGAAAAAAAGTCCGATTATTTGCAAGATGCAAAAAAATAAAAATATAGAGGTCATGATTTTATATAATAGATTAGCACTAAAAATTGTGCAACCCCCTATTTGCCAATGAAAAATATAATTAGTCAATTAATAGCTAGTCCTTATTCAATAATTCATATGTATACTATCAGCCAATATCATTTTATGTCCGCGAGTAAGAATCAGAGAACTAAAGTATGAAGTATCCAGTACGAAATCAAAATTAAACAGCCATTAAACAAGCTTCGCCATTTTGTTATCCTCATTGCACTTAAAACAACATCGTCAAGTTGACAGTCCGCAAAGAAACGCAGGCAGCTTGTTGGTGCGCTGCCGCTGCGTTTAGTTTTTACCGTGATTTATAAATTTCCGGGCTGTGTACGGTTTGTCAGGGACGGAATATTTTGCCGACGCTTTTTGTCGATAAAGAACAAAACACTATTACTCTCCCGGCTGGTAATTGCTTTTGAAACTGCGCGAAGACGAAGGAGAGAGACAGAGTGAGAGCACAAGAGAGCTGAGCGGCAAGCACACCAACTGACTTGCAACTTGTACAAAAGTTCCCGCTTGCACTGACAGTGGATTTAATTCAATGGAGGGGGGCACAGTGTCGTTTAAGGCAATTAGACAACAATTAAAAGTATGTTAACATCGTCAATTAGTGAAACTCAATGAATGAATTTCTTAACCACTGCAAAATAAGATGATACCAGGTTAGAGATGAGGTTTTGTTGGAAATTATAAAGACATGCGCTGCAATTTGTAACTTTGAGCTTCATTGTGAACTGCTATTGTTAGGACTTATTTTAATTAATTCATTTTAAAACGTTCAGTATTCGAAATAGTTTCGAATACTCAATCATTTATCTTTTGAAGATGAGAAATAAATATGACGACTGATTAAAAACATATTAAATAACACTAACATCATTTTTTTGATGTCTAGTTGCACTACTAAAATTTAATTTTAACTTGATTTAAATAAATAAACGTAAAGCACAGCAACAAGTTTTGTGAAATAATTGACATCCCTATTATACATACTATTTATTTTTATGTATTTAAATCAAGTTTAACATCTAACTTCTAGCGGTGCACCTGGACATAACATAAAATAATTAAATTGCATTACATGTATATTAGAGAGAAAATTTAATTTTGTTTGTGATTTTGAAGATAAATTTCATAAAATAGATTATCAAACCAATTTTAGTTTTTCTTTTTTTTTGCTTTAAAACAAAGCTAATTAATTAATTATTTTTAATATTATTCTTACGATTATCATTACATGAACAAAACTAGATTTGCTGCCTAATATAGCTGCGGTATTTAATTCTTTTATTATGTGTAACAATATAAGTACAAATTTTTGTGCATGAAAATAAATATGTTTAACTGCAGTACTTTACCCTGTTTAATGTCAATAAAATAGCACTGTATTGAACAAGTACGATAAAATAGCAAAATTGGACTTCTGTCAATCTAACAACATTCATACATAACATCACGTTATATCCCATTATATGCGATAGCACGACTTCTTGAAATATCCATAAAGCAACAACTCATTCGTCCAATATTCTCGTCCAGACACCATACTCGCTTCAACTACATTCATTTTTCCTTTTATAAGCTCATTTATTCCTCACACTCGGAATCATTCATCACGCAACAAGCTATAAATCACATCTATTCATTCGGTCCTATACACCTGTTTCATTAATCTTTCAATTACGCCCATTCCTCTAACAACGAATCTATAATGATAAAAAAGGAAGGAATGGTCTGTACGTAAAAGGAAATTCCACATAATTGCAGGTAGACGCTATATAATAAGAAGTAAGAATGACACGAAAATATAAGGGAGTCTCGCTCTGCGCTTGTATTTGAAAGGACACAACTGCAGTTAAGCACTAAAATTAAAATCAAAATAAACTTTATACTTATTTGATTAATGTCTTTGAATTTATTACATTAAAATGGTGTTACCCGGGGCAGACCGCTCCTTCAGCCCCTCTAATTACAACACTGGTATCAAGACCAGAACTGGCTATTAACACAATTCCACTGGCGACTCGAGAGGGGAAGCAAATGAGGCAGTACCACACTATGAATTTCAAAACAAATATTAGTTTCAAAATCATAGTTTTGTTAATTTATTAAATCAAAAAAGTTTTTAGCTAATCCTACATTTTGGATTAGCGAATCTTATTCTAATTCGATTTTAAAAATTTAATACAAATAACTTCCCGAAAGCCAAAACTCTTTTGAGAATCGGCCTGTTATATATATTAGTTTATGGTGTTTATCAAACGCTGAAATAGTTATAAATTATATATATATATATATATATATATATATATATATATATATATATATATATATATATATCGAGCTTCATTAAGGTGGTTGTATAGTTATTTCAAACCATATAAGGTTTTGTAACTGCAAAAGGCAAGAAGGGTGAACCAAAATTGTACCCCCATTCCTTAAAATACAAGCAAAATAAAAATCCCATATTTCCAGTAATGCACAACATTGCATAAATGCACATTATGCTGCTCTTTATTTCTGTAGTTGTGGGTACATGAAGCGGAATCCATTGCAATTGAGTCGCACGACATGTACTATTTGTGTAAAACATGAGTTTTGTTTTCTATTGACTTTAAAAAAATATTATGATAATTGATTTCAGTTTACAATTTTCTGAAAGAAAAGTGATCACTATTCTTTTGCCTAATGTCAGTTTACTTAAAATTTTTGTATTATATTTAAATTATAATACATACAATTTAGGTAAACTTTAAATGAAGAAAAGAAAACGTTTACATTAGATAAAGTCATAGGTAAAATTAAATCATTGACCAATAATTTTGTTGCTACGAAAATCTTAAGTTTGAAGTATATTTTAATAGGAAAACTAATTAGTACTTTTCGATATTCAACAACTAGTAGTCAACCACCTTAATTTATAATAGAAAAAGCAACATTTGCCCACCATTATACCCAAATGCAATATTAGTTGCCGTCTAGATGTACTCGTAGATGAATGCCTCGTTAAATACTCGCTACAAATTGTATAACACCGAATATATATATATATATATATATATATATAAATAAATATATCATCACGCCAGTTACCCATTACTGGGTGTGGCACTCTGCCTAAGCAGATCTAGGTAAGTGATATATTTCTTCGCGTAAAATGCGGTTACCAGCAGTCAAATCACGGCCCCCAAAGATATTAGTGGAGGGGGAGGCACAGGGGCAGATTTAAATTGGTGAAATACCACTGAGCCACCTACCCCTTTATTACCTTTAACGCTGAATTATCGTTCAAGATATGCTTCATGTTTAAATTTTCGACTTTTCAATATCCAGTGTTACAATAATAATAGAAAAGGCCACAATCGTCCTTATTTATAGTTTAGTTTCATAATCACTTACGTTAGAGAGGTTTAATAAATTTAACTGAGGGCCGTATTTGAATATGTACTTTAATAGTTTTGTTGATTTGATTTCAGGCTTTAATACCACTGAGCCACTTACCCCATTAATTTAATTGAACTTTTTTAACACTGTCCCACCAATATTTTATAACATGAGCCGCCACTGCAGTCTTGAATTGTATAACAAAACAATTTTCATCTTGACAACTTCTAATACAACCAAATAAACACAAAACAATATCTATGATATTATTATAACCAATTGGCTATCAGCACCAGAGTGTTTCGTAACAAAAATAATAAAAATCCTTCTTCCGTCAGCCGTTGTAAAACCCTTAACGGTGATGGTCTGCCGGTCTCAGCATCGTGACATACGCGTGTTCATAGATGAAACGTTTCCAAGCGTGAGCGAGCTGCAGCACCGTCAGCAGAAGCGGTAACCGGTACCGGTACCGCTGCCGGTAAGCGGGAGAATAGTGGTGCTTTGTCTAGCGAAGCTTGTGCCACAACAAGGAAGGTTTATGGGTTCAACCGGTTTGTGCAACAAGGAATAGAACAGAATAAGTGAATTTAGTACGGTGGTTTTTAGGAGACGTGGTTTGATGTTGAATGTAGGTGTCTTTTATTTATTAATATTGTCGAACAAAGTAGTATGTGCGGATCAGTGGTAATATATCGGACTGTGGAAATGAGCAGAACCGTTCTTACTTACATACAAGCGCACGAGGCGCAAGCTGTGGGCCTCAAAGCTTGGGGTCTCAAATCAGCTAATAATAAATAATACAATTTTAATATATTTCCCTTCATAAGTTTATCCCCTATGTATATAATGGAACTAATGAAATCTGCCAAATACAAAAGCTGAAATTAAAGTTTGATAAAACAAAAAGGAATGAAACTATTTAACATGGTAGAAAATTATTTATTGTTAACACAGTAATATTATTTGTAATACTCTTAATATGGAACTAAACACAAAGTTTATTATGGAGTACTTGATATGTTTAATATATATATTTTTTAATTTGACATGGCATTATTTTACTTTCTTCAGAAGATTTTGAAATAGACGTAATACATAATTGCGGAGATAATGTTGCAAATAAAAAAGTAAATCTAAATTTTCTTTTTCTACGATTGCTATGACAAGTTGACAATTACGCTCTCATTTGTCATCGTAAAGTTGATGTTCTCTGTGGACCAATCTAAAAATATCTGTTTTGCGCGTCTCCAATGGCAACGCGCGAAAAAGACCTTAAATGCGCGCGTTCCAATGGCAACGCGCGAAAAAGACCTTAAATGCGCGCTTATTTCAATAGTTACCAGGGATACAAACAAAACAGAAATTTGTCATATTGACAGTTGACAGAATGGATTTAGTTTCAATACGTAAAGTTTTTTTAATAATTTGAAGATGTAATCGTAGAAAAAATTATTTGCGTGTCACGAGCGTAAAGTGTCTTTGTTTCTCTTACACTATTGCAGCTCTCGCAATTACGAGTAACAAATACTCACTTTACGCTCTTAATAAACAAATAACTATTTTATCTTTTGTTATACTTCTACAGAATTTTCAAAGAAAATTCATTTGCACTGATTGTAGCTATGAAACGTTTCTATTCCTACATTAGAAAAATGCCTGAACAACTACCCTGCACCAAATACCAATGAGTACTGACAAGTGTTTAATTTACTTGCCTAAATTACCATCTGAAATATCAAGTACTTAAACAATTGTTGATAAATTTACCAGCCAACACAGCTCAGTTATAAGCATCCTTAAATAACTTTAAGGTTAGAGATGTAGCAAAAATTTTAGATAAAATGTAAGATTCTCAATATAAAAAATCTGATGTGGACACCACATGACTTCCTTGTATGCGTATTAAACTATAGATATTTTTTTAATTGCACATATTTGACATGAAATCTTTTATTTTTTGTTCTAATCCATAGCAAACTTAATTATTTTTTTTAAATAAAAAAATATTTAATATTTAAATTTAGATATCTCGTTTATGCAAAAAGCTAATTTAAAAATTCTTAATGTGCTAGACGCAGAATTTAATTCTCTAAAACTTTTATTTGCGGCATTCATTTCTAAAATTAAAATAATACCATTTTTTTCAAGGAAAACTGTAGCAGCTTAATGTAATGTGTCACTTCCGGTTAGTCTATTTTAACCAAAATGTATTATGTTATTTCCATTGATATAGTAGTCTTATATACCAAATTTGGAAAGTTTTAAATTATATTTTAATACAGTTTTTTATGAAAATCTATTATAGGCTTCAAGTAAAGTACCACTTCCGGTAGTTGTATAATGACCAAAAAAGGAGGTGCACAACTATATGTTATAACAGTCCTAAATATAAAGTTTCAATTTTCTACGGCTTACCGTTTTTGAGTTATACGAGATACACACGTACGTACAGACGGCATGACGAAATTAGTCAAAATGGATTCAGGGAGGGCCAAAATACCTATTTCCGTTGAAATCTGAGAACCGAAAATTTTCGCGATTACAATACAAGGAAGTAAAAATATATCGAAATAGACAATTTTCGATAAGGAACTGCTGTCATAGTAGAAATTTTTGCTTGTTTAATTCTCACACAAAATACAATGTGTAATATGATAATTGTTAGATAATATATTTAAATTATTTTAAATTCGTTCCCAAAATACAAGAAGTTTTATGAATAAATTTGTATATTTTGTAGTCAAAATACTTTAAAAAAACTAAATGTACAATAACAAAATTAATCCTTGATTTAAATTGACATTGTTGCACCTTATTTATTTCACAATGAATTAATTTAGTAGTTCGGAATATGCAGATATTATTTTTGATATAGATTTTGTAACAGTAACGTTTACAATTTTTTCTCTTGCCCCATATTGTGTTTTCCTACAATCTGTTATGTTACTCTAGATTTAATTTAATTAATTTATAAGTTTAAAGGCCAGTTGCACCACCGACATTGAAATTTTAAACTTGATTTAAATAAATAAGAGGACAGTTGAATAAATGACATTACTGTTAAAAATTCAAATTTATTTAAAAAATTGATGTCTAAAAAGCTTTGAACTCTTGTATTTTGGTAGCTAAAAGGACATATGTTCATATGATATTTTTAGTCAAAATGTCCTGAGGAATAAGCTTTTAAATTTTGCTACATTCGTCCTGAAACAACCTGTAAATAGAATGTTATATTTGATGTCATATAACATTATTTATACAGAAACATTCAAGCTAATTGATGACAGATACACGATATCATTTCCGGTTTACTAGTAATTAATATGAACTTTGAAATTGAACATAATATATTCTTTATAAATTTGAAAAGTACTTTAAATTTATATTAGAATGATATAAAATAATCCATATGTTTAATTATTTAAAAATAAAATCGCGGAATTTTATTTAAGCCCGAATTGAAAAAGAATAGAGATCCAAGACTGCCTCGATATACAACAATTAACTAAGCAACGTTAAATATTATTAATTAATGAATTTTTATGATATAATAATACAAAACATTAAACTGTGGAGTATTTAATAACAATTTATTTAAATATAATATATTTTTGTGCCTCCGTCTAAATACACTCAACACCCAACTTTTTGCTGGACTAGACCAGAAAAAATTGTTTCTGGACGATTGTGAGGTATACAAAACTACTTGCATTTGGATTTTTGCAGAAAAAAATATGTATTGATGAGGCTGGGACTCATTTAGAATATTTATAAAATCATTTAAATTTAAACAAATTGTTATTAAATATTCCTTACTTTCGTTTTATGTATTATTATAAATTTATTATTTCGTTAAATAATGAAAATAACCGTTGTCTTAGTTAATTGTTTTATTTCGAGAAACAGTCATAGCACACCATTCTTTTTCCAATTAGGACATAATTTAAGTAGCATCATTTTATTTTTTAATAGTGTAATATATCTTATATGATTATAATAAAATTTTGATGATATTTCAAATTTATAAAAAATATAGTGTGTTCCATTATGTAGGAGTTTGGATCTTTATTCGTGCACTGTTTTTTGTTTCTAGCACAAATTTTCGCTCCTCTTCTTCACAATATCGTCTTCTCGTTGTCTAACTCTTCCTCTCCTTTCTCTTATTTTTACTGATCAATCTTTCACTAAAGAAACTATATTTTCGAGTGGGTAATTTTTATTATTTTAAGGGAGTCATGGCGAAATATAGAAATTAAACCAAATTGACATTAATACTATGAAATAAAATTAAAACAATATTTATTTGTAAATAGTTACATCGTTATGTGCGTTCTATAAGAACAGTTAGTGACACAAGTATACGATAAATAATGTTACAAATACTAATGAATAATAATATAATTTTTTTTATTTTACAATTTGATTTTCATTGAATGCTAAAAGTATAATGTTGACGAAGAAGCAATCTATTTACTACTTGGAGCAGTGTGTGTTGTAGCTTCTTCAATTTTGGATTCCTGCATTTTCAATATCGGTTGATAAGCAACAGGATCTTCTGTATTTGCTTCCTCTACTACAGTATTATTTTTAGTAGTTGTACTTACAGTGGTACTTTTGGTTGTAGGTGTTGCGGTAGTACTTTTAGTAGTTGGGGTTACAGTAGTACTTTTAGTAGTTGGGGTTACAGTAGTACTTTTAGTTGTTGGGGTTACAGTAGTACTTTTAGTTGTTGGTCCAACAGTAGTACTTTTAGTTGTGGGTGTAACAGTAGTACTTTTAGTTGTGGGTGTAACAGTAGTACTTTTAGTTGTGGGTGTAACAGTAGTACTTTTAGTTGTGGGTGTAACAGTAGTACTTTTAGTTATTGGTGCAACAGTTGTACTATTGGTTGGTGCTGGTGATGCTGTAGTAGTTGCAGGTGCTTCAGTTGTTGTATTGTTCGGAGTTGGGGGATGTACTGAAAATGTTTAGCAATATATTAGTCGTTGTTTATTTTATGAAATGCAATAGTTATTTCTTTAACTAGATAAAAAAGCAGCAGACTTACTACCACAGCTATGAATTTGATCAAGTAGTAAATCTGCTACATTTTTACTTAATCATTTGTTTCGTAATTGTTTAAAATTAATATTATTTTGTGATTGTTATTCATATTTTTAATGTTATCGCTATCATTGTAGTAATTGTATTGCTTATGGATTTGTTAAGCGGTTACTGAATGAAAACAAATTTGATGTTTATAATTTCATAAATGTCACTCGGTCAACAACAATATATATTCATTAAATTTACAATATATGATAGAAAGTGACGAAAGAATGTTAACCACTGCCGAGTTTAAAAAACGACATTCGGTTGTAAATATATTTATTAAATTAAATTATAAATGTCAAATTTGTTGTACACACTTATAGTCTAGGCTGTAAACTTGAACTTTTATAGTCTATTAATTGTTAAAAAATCCCACTTTTAAAGATAATTGACAAAATATTCATATTTTGATATTGATTTTGATTAAAAAAATATATAACTTTATGTTATATTTCGAAAATATATCCCAGAAATAAAATATTTAGTTAAGCAATATAAATATCTTTTTTATTTGTCATATTTATATTAGTTTGTTTTTAAATGTACAAAAATTTGCTTCCGTTGACTTTACGATGACAAGTATAAGAATAGTATTAGTTAATTTATTTATATATTTTTAGCAAATAAAATCTACATATCGAAATATAAATTAAATATGAACAATTAATTACGTATGAAACAAAACATCATTCAAAATATATATTTTTATATTCCAATGAACATAATTTTTTCTTTATTGCTATGATACGAAGCAACTACCGGGGCATAATATGAGAGCATTAAGACTTTCAACGCTTGCTGCATTTTAAACGCCCGCTCTTAATACCCGCTCCGTTACGTAACGCCACAGTTGATTTAATATTCTTATATGCATTAATATAATCATTATTATGATAATTTAAATTGTATATATTTTAACAAAAAATCAAATCGTTACTAGATAATATATCGGTTAAAAGCGAAATTTTGGGGCTGCAGTTATTGAAATTATGATATCCCAAGATAAATCAATCTTATTCTAGCGTCATCAAGAGCTGATGAAAGTAGGTTATTTGAAAACAGACTATCCTAATATTTTGTAACCAATCATAATTTGTTGCCGGTCGACAAATTAATGACAACCATTATTTTTCATATTTACCGCCATTTCGGCGTTCTGAGACCAAAATAATTGATTCTGTTATTTCTATTTTACTTCTACGCATATTTCTGTTACACACAAATAAATAAATAAAATATATCATCACACCTTTTACCCATCACTGGGTGTGGCACTCAATAAGTGATATATTTCTTCGCGTAAAGTGCGGTTACCAACCGTCAAATCATGGCCAATGAAAAATAATAACTTTATTGAACTGACATTGTGTTATTTTTTATTATAAGAGCTATGTACATGTTAGTAAAATGTAAGAAAAAATAATGAAAATTCCAGGATAAACTAATATGATTACAGAATATACAAATTATGACAGTCTTCAAAATAATCATTTAAATGTATAGGTTGTCATTAAAATATTAATCTATTACAGATAATAATCCAATTATAGAATAAGAAGATAGGTATGTATCCCCATGTGCGATATTTCACTAATTATTTGGAAAATAATGTAAATGATCTTTAGTATAAAGCTTACAATGGTGAAACATCGAAATATGTACATTTTATATTCTATAATTATAATAGATACGTATTTTTATATGTCAATTCATTTTATCTATGGACTAAAAATTACACAAAAATTTACGAATGGCATGTGATATCAAAGTAAGAAGTAAATATAAAAATGAAGTTAATTGCAACCCTTTTAGTGAAACTGACTGTAAAAATCATTGTTAATTTAACGCTAGTATTTTGTTAATTTCAGTGTGAAAATCATTTTCACGGTGCGGAATGAACTTGCCTGGGTAGGTGCGACAGCGCTGCACTCTGTCGGGAAATGCAAAAATGCGTGCTATCTGTCACCGTCAACTGTTATTTGCAGAGTGCATTTGAACATGTTTTTTTTTTGTACCCGGGACGAAATAGTGTGCCAGGCTTGCAGTAAATTTTATTTTCTATCTGCGTGCACGGTACACTGCCGTGTTACTCAGATAAACATGATATTTTACTCTTTAAGAGTGACTACATTAAGACTGTATTTATTTTAAGAACAGGATACTACTATATCTATAAAAAATAACAATACTTTCCAAGAAATATTGATTTATCACAGTAAGATAAGGATTATTTGCTCACTCAATTGCGTAGGTATAAATATATTTGGCAACAAATTGGTATTGTAAAATTTCAAAGTAATGAACTTTGATTAATTTAGTCATTTTTGATAAAATCAGTTACAACGATAAACGTATTATTTGAAGAAACGGGCAGAATTCATCATAATATTTTATATGATAATATAATATTTATGTATTTTTTATTAAATAATTGACACATTATGCTATATTTAAAATGCCATATGAGGGGTCTAATTTAAAAGTATATTACCGCCACTTTCTGCGTTTTCTAGTAAATCTGAAAAACTGTTTTCGTTCTTTTAAGAAATTTTTATAAGTACTATAATAGTATATTAAAATATACGTGGTATGTATAATGACCCTTATTGTTTGTGTAACAAGTCGCAAGAGACTTAAAGCTACATTCGACTATTAAATTTGTCATTGTAACACGTGTTTTGATATTATTTCCTTATATCGTATTAATTAAAGAACCATGCTAAGTTATAAAAAATTATAAAAGAAAAAATATAAAGGACCATAGCACAGGACGAACAAAATTTAATTTATTCTTACATGCTATTTTGCTGTTAGAACTTATGATTAAAGTAATACAAAAATGGTGAAGTAATTCACATGTACCTACCAACGACAACATTAATGTTAATTGTGAAACTGACATTCTATATATTATTTATTTATGTTACGCTATACAACAGGAATTTAATCCCAATTACAGTACAGGGTCCGCACTTACCGAGCCGCAGTGTGATAGTTTATATAATTTTTAGCTTGAGTGAGATTCGAACTCGGGATCTCCGGATTCGAATTCCGTATCGCTATCTATACCACCGTACTGACGGAGTAAGTAAGTTTTAAAAAAAATAACACAATGTAGGAAGGGGTGAGGCATGTCCCCTGTGACCCTTCTGTTGGTTCCGCCACTCTTTGTGTATAATATTTTCATTTTAAGCTGGAGGGATCGGCATAAAACGATTAAATGCACCGCAATTACGTTTACAAAGGAACTCAAAATATGACCCGTTATAACTAGTTTCACAAGGTTCGCACAGGGTTGTACAGCCCCATTCGTCGGTACGTGTATAATAAAAACAAAACAAATACAATCTTTAATTAAGTACATTTCCTTATTCATACGATACAAGTTTAATATATTATAAATATTATATACAAACATAATATAAACTTTTACCTACATTACTCAGTCTGATTCAGTACAGGATATTTAATCTTCTTATTGAGTAACATAACGGCTAATTGGATAATTTAATCCGAATTAGTAATTTTTAAGTGGTCAATCATACAAAAAACAAGAATAATTTTAGGCTGAATATGACCCTTAAAAATGTACCTGTTGTGACCATCGTTAAGCCATTTGGGGTAGCCGCACTAATAGATTTCATTGTAGTTACATGAGACAGGGACGTTTAATCGTTTTATGCCGATCCCTCTGATTAAAAATGATAATACTATATCTATGTCGTGAAATGATTGTATGCGTCGTAGAAAAGTTTATGTTGAAAGCCGAGGTAGACTATTTTCTGGACGCACCAAATTTGTATCTTGTCAAGATGATTCCGTATGCAAGTGGAAATAATACTTTTAATTATTTGCTAGCAGTAATAGATACTTTTGCAAAATTCACTTTGGCTTTTCCCATTAAAAATAAAACTTGTGATTGCGTCACAGCGACTATTAAAGCTTTAATTCAAAATAACAGATTTAACTTGAAGAACTTATAAACCAATAACAGAAAAATGTTCAAACAACATTCAAACAAGTTTTGTAGATCATTTCAATCGAACATTAAAAAGTTAAATGTGTAAGAAGTTTAGTTTTTTTAGGGGTAACTACACATGAATAGATATTCCTAAATAAAACTTGTAACTGAATACGATAAATCGAAACATCGCAATTCTAAACCAATTGATGTGAAACCAACAACTCGTATCAAACGATAAAATGATACTGATTATCTTAAAAATATTTTAATTTAAATTAAATGATTAATTTCGCATATTTATAAAAAGTGTATTTGTTTTTAATTAAAACTGTCAGTTAATATTTTATTTATTTATTTAATAGGAACTTAATCCCAATTATAGTACAGCGTTGAAGTCACTGAACCGCCGTCTTCATAATTATTAACTAAATTGGAATTCGAACTTCCTCTCATTATATTTTAAATTATTTGTTGCACTATCTGTGTTTTCTTTATTTAAATAATCGAATACAATTCTATTAAATTTATGTTGATACTCGTATCTTTCAGTTTACACCAAAGAAATTCAATGGTACTATTATATTCGCAACTTTTAATGTGTTTTTTCCTATCCTCTTATTGGGCATTTGCCTGTTGGATAATGTATCTTTAAATAAATTAATTTAATTCGTCATTGACAGACCGATTTCTTTTTACGAATTTCATTTTGAATACAAATACATTTATATATGACATTAAACGTTAGTTTTTTATTTATATTTTTTTCAAATTTAATGTTGCATTTAAAAGTTACTAAGAAATCATTAATTACCAAAGAAATTCCCAGCTTCGAATTACATTGAATGGTGAATATAAAAATCGTTAAATATCTGTTGAAATATTATCCAATTTTAAGTAATTCTTAGTTCGATAATGATTTAAGAACGTTGATCAAATCGGTTACAAGTAACATATATCAAGATTCCTTAGCATAAAAGCTCAACTGTCATACATAGCCCTATGTTCGCACCTGTCGTCAATGTATTATATGTATCAATACTCTACTAAATACATTTTATTTTTTTATTCTATTGTTAATTTAATATCCATCTATTCTTACATAAAAATCAATGGATTTCAGGAAAGTGCAATTATTTAAAATAATTTCAAACATACAATAAATATTCCAGTAGTCGCCAACATAAAAAAACTCAATTACGTTGTCAAGCGTTTGCAACAAGCGAGCGAGTAAAAGTTTCAGTGCAACTCTCAACTTAGAAACATGAGTCGTTTATACAAGCAGACATGGGCGAATGTACCATGTGTCTAGTAGCGCAGTAGCAGTCAACTTCTATCGCAACGTACGCTCCAACTTTCTTCTAAACTTGTAGGATGAAGACTAGAGATAAATTCCACTCACCTTTGCCATTGCAGCTTATCAAGGCGATCGATAAGGCAAATATCACAATCCCGAAAATAGTTGTCAGGACTATCAGCTGTTTTTCTAATCTGGTTAGTCCGTGGTTCAATCGATCGAATCTGCAGAATGTGAATAAAATTATGTTTATGAAAATTAGGTATTTCCCCTCATTTCTGATAAATAAAGATGCATTCTAAGCGAAAAATTATTTGTTGTGAAATTCTACAGACAGATATGGTGTAAAGTTTATCTTTTATCTTTATAATATTTAAATTTAGTTTTGTACTTAACTTGTATAAATATAATTTACGCAATGTTCTTAAAAATATGTACTAATATAATGTCAAAAGCTTTGCCGATTATTTTAAACTCACGAATGCAATAAAAACACTTTTAGCACAAGTTGCATATTAATATTAATGTTATGTATTACTTTTCAAAAACGTTTATTTTATATGCAATTTAGTTAAATCTGTTTCATAGCAAAAAAGAATCACATTTTGCACTGAAACTGAATACATAATGACTCACGTTTCGCACGATCGTAGAAAAAATCTATTTTCCGCTGTTTGTGAGATGATATAACTAAGAAATACTCGCATCTTTAATATTACTTAAATTGAAGACCAATTATTCTAATAATAATTTTACTAACTTCCAATTTGAAGTTTGTTGACATAAAATTCCTGGAATGACAGTCTTCCAAACAGAACTCTTACACGTATTTAAAATTCAAACCGACTGGTAGGTATAATTATTACAGGATAAACGAATCAAATTTTAGGTCTACTGAAGATAAGAATTGTAATCTATCTCAAACAAAATTTGGTACTTCCCCGAAGTTTTTAGCAAACTATTTAATATTTTAAAAATCTAAATAATATATTCTATTTGCTATTCTGTACAATATGAACCTAATCCAAATTACAGTAGAACTAGAACCTTTTGTGAGTCAAAGTTTTTGATCACAAGTTAAAATCATTGAAGTTTCAAATAGCGAACTCTCACATAAGTAGAAATTGTAAATTAAGAAACTTTAAAATTCCCGGTAATTAGGTAAAATTTTACTCAAAACCGTAATTTACCTGTATTTAAAAACATGTAAACATCAATTTAAAAATTAAAATCTAATCGAGTAGGTATTACAAAAAATAATATATAATGGAATGACGCAAAATATATTGACAAACAATTGACGACATTAAATATTAATTTTATCACGAAAAAAGAATTGAATCTTTAATTACATATATAATTATTTATTTATCAACTCTTCTAAAGATATAATTTCACCCAAACTATGGTCAACTATAGATTGCTATATGTAATTTATCAAATCTCCGGTAAAAGAGTAATGAACTACCGATAAAAAAATTAAGGATATTTTAAGGTGATTATGCTCTCCACTGAACTATAATTGCCCGTTTTACATTTAATAGAAATGTAGAAAAGTAAAATACATATCAAATGTAATAATTTAATTCAATGTAAAATGGATTCTAAAATGTGCAAGTTCATATATAGAATGTCGAGTATTATTATTATTATTTTTAATATAACAAAATTAAACTCATAACATTTATCATAAAAATTTATTATCTTTGATTATGTTATAAATAATTCACATATATAATTAATATTAAATAAATATTAGCAAATCACAATATTTAGTTAAAAAGTGATATCTTCAAATTTGTATAATTTGTTTTAGATCTATCTGCAAAAACATTATTAATACTATTGCAGAATAAATTATTATTTATACATTTACTTGCATATCAATAAATTTATAATATAGAATAGATGAATAAAATAGTTTTGTACTCACAAACCAGGGTTTTCGTCGGACAATCGAGTATATTGCGTCGAATCTGGCATTTTGAAATAACTGTAGGCGTGAGAGCAGATTCAATATCACCGATTTTCTAAAGTTAGTTGGTAACAAATGGCTCCGCTATAAAACTAATCTAATCGCTTGCAATTTTATCTCTCCAAGTACAGACACTGATAAAAACTTTAGTGGGTAAACAATCATCCAATTTTAAATCGATACTGTTTTATTATAAATGTTAACTTGGCATGGCGAAGTTCAGAATGAAACTGAGTAAAGAGTCAAGATATTTAACAGTGTTGACAGGTTTATTGAGAGGAAGTTAACTATCACACAACATTACATGATAGAATGTTAAATTTAAAAATTTAAACTGTCAAGATAATGTAGTCTGTACAAAAATTCTTATCATGTTTTGACTTCTAGTTTTCTTTTTGTTCTTTATCCTCGAAGCTAGATTAAACAAAGTAAAAATTTAAACCGTAACAAAATTATTACTTATTAATTATATATTCCTATTAACATATTTTTCCTAATAAGTGTTTGAAATAGGGTAGGATGGCTCAGTGGTATCGAGTCGGCATGTGGGTTCGATTCCCACAGCCGACAAATAATTTTCACTACATCTTTGGAAGCCTTGACTTGATGGCTGGTAACCGCACTTCACGCGAAGAAATATATCCTTACCGAGCTCTGCTACGGTCCAGTAATGGATAAAAGGTGCGTTTGATATATTTATAAAAATAAAATATCCAATTTTTTGTATTTGAATAAAAAACACATTTTGATACAGTATTTAAAATAATTTGGGTTGTGAATAAAATAAAAACGGTTTTGCTTATCTATTGACATGTGCAAAACATATGTTACTAGTAATTATAATGAAAATGGATTTTAATGAAGATAAATATTAGTTCTATTTAAAACATTATAAGTTTATGCCATATTTTGAAAATATGTATTCAATTTAGTAGAATTAATTCAATTCAATTCAAAACTCGATATGTAAGTTAAATATTTTAGCATTATATTTATAATTATTTGTAAATTTGAAGACAATTTTCAAAATAAAAATGCAAGAACACACAAAATATATTCAAACAAATTGAGCCGTTCGTCAAGCGCAGCTGTTAGTTTTTTTTGTCATATTTGTACAATAGAATATTAAATCGCAATTAGTTTTTTAAAAGCTCAAAATGTGAAGAAATAGCGATGTATTGAATCAATACCTTATCAATTTAATTTTTCTACAACGAAATAAATTCAAACTTCACGTAAAATATTTAGTTAATTCAACCTTCGGTGTTGTTTTCTGCCGATACTTATATGAGAAATTTAAATAACGAAAATAATGTACATTTTGTTCCATAAATAAATTCAGTGACTCAGAACTTTCGATTTGTCAACGCTTGTAATAACACAAAATATGGCAATCTTGGTATAATAAATTTAATTCTGTTGACCTTCATTTTCATCATAGATTCGTTTTCAAAAACGATACACAACATCATCAGAAATCGTTCCGAACATCAAACGTTCCTAAATTATGTTAAAAACAAATGCTTCAAATAAATGATACAATGAATAATATTTTCTGCCATTGAATCTAGGATTGTTTAACGAATCTAACGATGGAAGTGAAGGCAAACAGAATTTAATTCATTCTACAGAATGCCTCAATTTTGATGGGTTTTTATTGCAACTTCTAAATTATAAAAGCTACGAATTTGATCAATTGGAATTTTTGTGTATATTTCACGCGTCACCTTAAGATAGATAAACTGATATTGGACGAATTTTTCAGTTTCAAGTATTTCGCAATTAGTTGCATATCAAAATAAAACTTTTAAGCAAAAACTGTAGATACTACTGCCTACCTAGTGCCATAGGTAATTTTTTTCAATTGGCAGTTTTTGCAGATATTGCAATAATTAAAAATATCTCCATTAAAAACAATATTTTTGTTTGATTTTAACAATACTTGTATTTGATATAAAAAACCCATTTTAATTCAATATTTAAAAAAAAAATTGGTTATAAATAAAATAAAAACGGTTTTAATGCTTATCTATTAACATGTGCAAGACATATGTTACTAGTGAATATAATGAAAATACATTGAAATGAAGATAAATATTAGTTATATTTAAAACATAATAACTTTATACCACATTTTGAAAATTTGTCACGATAAAAAACTTTTTAGTACACTAGTGATTAGATATTAAGAGTGTCGTTTACCTAAATTTTATTTCTGTTTTCTGTAAATAAGTGGGTTTGTAAAATATGCAACCTAGATGCTCTTTCTGAATCGCTGGTAGCTGGTAATAGAAAGATTTATGACATTGGTCCCAACCCCGGCTTACATTTCCAGGTAGTCTTCCGTAGCCGCTAAACGTATTTTAAACATTGTTCCTGAAGGCTTTTTACTTCTATGCTCAGTGTGCCTTATTCTTATTTTCTGTATTATTATGACAAAAAAATATTATTTCGTTTAATAATAATAATTACAATTGTTTTAGTTAGTTGTTTTATTTCAGAACACAGTCATGGCTCACTATTCTCTTTCCGATTTGGTGTATATTTAAGTGCCCGCCATTTTACTTTTTAATAATGTAACATATGGATTATTTTACATGATTATAAAGCAAATTTGATGCACTTTCCAAATTTGTAAAAAAATATAGTATGTTCCATTTGAAATTTCAAAGTTGATATTAATTACTAATAAACCGGAAATGATATCATGAATGTACATCCGTCATCAACTAGCTTACATGTTGCTGTATAAATCATGTTATATGAAAGAAATTGCTAAGTTGATAAATAAGCGAGATATTTGCTGGGTCTATTAAAATATAACACCCTGTATATATATATATATATATATATATATATATATATATATATATATATAATTAGGGAAGTAAATAATTACACAAATAATAGAAAAATGAATACAGTATGACCTCTTTAATCCGAACATGCTCTAATCCGAACCTCCAGTAATCCGCACAGCGACAATTCGGAGCTATAATTTTATTTGAAAATAAAGGTCGTTTTATTGTAAGAATGTGGAAATTCTTACAGTATTAAGAAAATGGATATTTTCTGTCATTAGTTCGTTAATCCGAACATTTCGATTATCCAGATCAACCTGTGCAATTATTAGTTCGGATTAAAGAGGTCTAACTGTATTAGGAAAGAATTTTTTTATTTTGTATTTTGTTTTCGTTATTTTGCTGTGATTGTGATTTTATTTGTTTGACGGATTTTCGAATTGATTTTTATCATGGGAAATTATACGAAGAATAAGAAGACAAAAGGACATAAAAAACGAAACTATGAAGTACAAAAAAGCACTTTTCGTCGTTTGAGGTAAGTTTCATTTTATTATATCGTCCTGAAAGTAATCAGTATTTATTTAGATAGATTTGAAATTCCAATCGTAATATTTTTATTTAGTGTGTTTTTTTTTCACCCAGAGCTTCGAACCACCAGAAATATCAGTTCAATTCCGGTTTACTGTAATGGTTCAATTTGTGCTACGGTTCAGAGCGATTTTTGTTTTGGTTCAGGTTTGAAATATAAAAAATATTTTTTATTATTTCTGTGGCCTCTTTTCAATAATTAGTACTTTTCCTATATTTTTAATTTTTCAAATATTGTTCATATCATTTTAACTGTAATATTTCAAATTTTTTGATACGGAATTGAAACTGAACAAGAGGCAATTAAAAAATTAGAGGATAAGATGAACATTAGTGTGAAACCATGTGGTATGTATATCGATGAAAAAAGGCCATTTTTAGCAGCATCTCCTGACGGACTGGTTGAAGAACACGGGATTATAGAAATCAAGTGTCCATTTTCAGCGAAAAATATGAATATAAAAGAAGCTGTACAACAGAAAAAAAATAATTATTTGCAAATTAAATCTAATCAAATAAAACTGAAACAAAACCATAAATTTTATTGTCAGATACAAGGACAACTAGAAATAACAAACAGACAAATGTGTTTTTTTATGGTATATACTAAGTGTGATATGCACATAGAAATTGTAGAAAGAAATAGGGAATTTTGGAAACGCAGTGTGAAGAAATTAGAAAATTTTTATTTTAATTATTTACTTCCAGAAATCATTGATCCTCGGAAAATAAGAAATATGAAATTACGTGGCTAATTTAATATTTAATTTTTTGTGTTTTGTTTTATTATGTCATTAAAATTATACAACCATTAGTTTAATTTAGTCTAGAAGAATACTTCAATAAAATTATGTTTTTAAGAAAGTTATTATTTGTTATAAATTTTTTCTTATTTAAAAAATCTAATAAAACATAATATTTAAATATAGTATTTTCATTCCATATTTATATTTCTTGTCCAGCTTGGGAAAAATTTCGTCTTTATTTGAGAACCCTACTTACTGCAATTTAGATAACAAAGGAACAGGGTAGTAAATAGAATGTCGCTGAATATTGACAGGAGCAGGTATAGTGTCGTGAAGGTTGCTGGACTGGAATTTCACAGTAATATTATTTTTAAACTTGAATGACGTTTTCCTAAGATTTTCTTACATTAATTTGCGTGTTTCTATAATTACAATAGAGTGATAGAAAATCCATGTAGTACATCTAGCAGAGGACAGTTGGAGGTACATATATTTATTTTTTCGCAATATATGACGTGCAGGAATCCGATAAAATCTCATTTGTTTAAATCAGAAAAAGTGTTATTTACTCGAAAACTATTAACAATTTTAAAACTTTGTTCCAATGAATCCATAGATATAATCATAAACAATGAATAAAAAAAAACTTTACATGAACAGGCGACTAGAATAGGCAGAATTTTAAATCTAGATTTAAAGCTATACTTTACAATTTTTGTTCAAATATCTATAAATAAAAATCAAAATTTTAATATATCTTCGTTTTCTGATACTATTTATATGAATTTAACTTATTATAATAAGTACACCAGAAAGAATTAATTTTAAAGTGCTTTTTAATGGAAATTAATAAATTTCAGTGAGAGTTATATGTGTAAAATCATGCAAACTTTGAGCCCCATTTAACAACAAATAAATGAAAAATTAAAAAATGTGTTCCACCCAATCCATTCTTTGATATTTTTTCTATCGAAGGCACTGTTGGATAAAACACAGTATTTTGTTAAACAAAAGATATTTCAATTCTAGTGAACCATGTTTTCGCTAAATCAGGTAAACGACACTCTTAATAGATATTAATTAATTTTGAACTCCTTTCACTGTGCAACCATTTTTGAGGCTGGAAAAAATCTAGTGACCTGTTTAAGGTGGCCCCAGAAATGTGAACAAAAAGTCTCCTTTAGCCGAATTCTCAACTCCTATATTACTGAAGTTAATTATGCCAGCCCCTTGAAAATAATAGCATTATACTGATTATACCTGGTGTAACACGAAAAGTGAAACATAGGCGTTTAACATGGCAAATCAGTTTTTCCGTGCGCATTACTTCCCTAATTATTTTATGAAAAAATGTTTCAAATAAATGTTGTAAAGCATAAAATTCTACACAAAATTCATTTTGACTACTTCATAACTGCAGAAATTAAATTTGAAAATTCACGTAATTTCAATTTAATAGTAATAGCCATGGAATTAAAAACATGTATTTGAAACATTTTTTCCTAAAATAATTAGGGAAGCAATGCGCACGGAAAAACTGATTTGCCATGTTAAACGCCTATGTTTCACTTTTCGTGTTACACCCGGTATATTGATTCCAGAATAGTATAAAAAACTATTAACTTATTTTATATATTTTACGAAAAACTACATCTTGCCTTCATTCTAAAATGAACGTACATTTATTTGCTAGGCTCTTCGATTTATTTTACCGATCAACTGATTCAAACATTTATACTGATTAAGTATGGTGTAGTGGTACCGAGTTGGACTGTGGATTTGAGAACCCAGGTTTAATTCCTACAGGCGACCAAACAGTTCTTACCATATTGTCATCTTTGGGGGCCTTGATTTGACTGCTGATAGCCGCATAAATATATCACCGAGATCTGCTATGGTGATTACCATACCCAGTAATGTGAAAAAGGCGTGCTGATATATTTATTTTATTTTTAAATACCGGAAACATATATATATATATATATATATATATATATATATATATATATATATATATATATATATATATAAATATATATAAAAACATTTTTATTAATGTCATTGTCATTGTCAAGTTTCATTATTCTAAAATGGGTTTGCTATGCACCTGAAATTATTATAATTTGAAAAGCTTTGTACGTTGAAAATAAATTATTTTGAATTCTTCTTATTATGTTAGAATCTTAGGAGCAGATCTAGAAGAAAACAAATATAAAATAATGAACACAATTGATTCTCCTATTTATTTTAATATAAATATTTATATTTATATTAAAATAAATAGGAGAAGATGTATATAGAAGATATTAAATTAATTTGCTATTAGAACTAAAAGCCACACGCATCACGCATCTACATCTAAGTATCTCATAATTGCATTCTTCGTGGATTTAACAATACAAAATTATTTGTCCACTCCCGACAAACTTTTATCGGCCATTATAGAACGTAAATATGTTTTCAACAATTTGAATGTCGGAAAAGAGTCCTCATCTGAGCATGTCGTCTCTGGAGAAAATAAAAGCATTAAAATAATATCTGAATTATTTTCACTGCTTTCCAAATATGCATTTATCTTAAAAAGCTTTTATAAACTATTATATAATTATAGATTTGCGTATAGCGTAAAATTTACTGAAAATTAAAACACATTTTTTATAACGGGGAGTGCCTGACCCTCCGCCACTGAGAAAGCATTTTCAGAATTTAGTTCGATTTCAAATTCCTCTAAAGTTTCTTTATTTTTCTACTTCTCACCTTCTTTCATCACTGAATAATACATCGCGAAAGAATCACCATCGCCATCACAAGGTTCACAAACCTCTGGCCGTTCCGTTAATAATATCACCATTAGCAGTGCATTGGTATTCCTCTCATGTCGCAGTTTGCTTTGCTTACCGCATGAATATTGTATCGCAGGTCAGACCAACCGCGTCTCGACGCTCGGCATCGTCTTCATACAACGTAGAACTGTTGAGATGTTGGGTTCGGTTTGTTGTTTCTCTTGTATTGTATGTTGTATGATACTTGTATTTCAGATTATGCCCGGTTGTATATAATCTGGGATGAATCTGACGGGTTTGAAGCATGTTGTCGAATATGTCACTGTTTACTTGGATTCGGCAAGGATTTGGAATTTTTTATTTATAGAAAGAAATAATATATTTTCACAAAAAAAATTATATTGACATAAAAGAAGAGTTATTCATGGTTATTGATTTGATACTTGTATCAATGTAACAAAATGTTTATGTAAAAATGAAACATAGTTGTCAAGTTTACAATTAATACATGTAGGTAAAGAAAAATATTTATTTTTTCAAATCGAACGGTGGAGGAACAGAATGGCCTGGTCTACCACCACTGGATTTATCTATTTATGAGGATTTTAAAATCTAAAATATATACTGACAATGTTTTAAATTTAAAAGAATAAAAAATTCAATTTCTAAACGTATCTGGAAGTATGAATTTTATAATCGACTAGGACATTGTTTGGCAGGATTGAAGAAATGTTTGTAAATGTATTATAAATAGGTTTATTTTTATTTCTAATAATAGTTCAATCAAAATATTTTGCTTCCTTTCTTTCATTTTAAAATAAACGCTCGGATCCTTTGGCAAATTCCATGTTTTACGTTAAAATAAACTCACGGTAAAAATGAAAGTTTATTGTATTGAAATATTGACGTTTTAGTGCACTGAACATAAGATTGCACTTTCATCAGGATAGACATCCTAACCTTAAACCAAAAGTTTATTTTTCTTCAACTGTATGCTTTGTGTGTTAAAGATGTATTGTTTCTATTCAATAAATATAAACTTTATTTTTCAGTCAATAATTATTTTTAATTTCCTACTAGGCTGACTTAAATCAGTTGAATTAAATCAAACTATGTATATCAAAAAAAGAAAATATATATACTTTTTTTCATTATCAAATAGTGAAAAACACAGCGTATAAATGTCAACTTTTATTGACAGTTATAAAAAAAATTAGTTAAACATTTTTAAGAATTTGGTTCAGTATAATTTTAGTAGCTAAAACCTTTTATAGAATCGGGCTGTAAATCCCAATCAATAGATTTAGAAGAGGAATTTAAGCGATGCCAGCAGTCTGAGAAAAAGACATAAAAATAGTGATTAGTAAAAAGTTACTAAATTAATGAAATAATTTGTAGTTAACTTATATGAAACAGGATCGTTTTATATTTTTCTATTTGTTGCTTATCACATGTAAAGGTGTTAATCAATGTAAACAAGCATTCAAAATATCACACATACATTTTATCAAGAGAAGATAAAAATATATGTAAGATTAGTATGGAATAAAATTTTATTTATTGTTTTTTCTACGACCATTTAGAAATCTGCTCATGGTATGCTTGTTATTGCTAGGGAAATTATGTGTATTGTAGGGCATCGTGCGAAATTAATTTGTTTTGTAGTTATTTCAGTACAGTTCATTTCATTTCAGTACAGGTCATTTCACTTCAGTACAGGGGTAATTTACTTCTAAATTACACATGAAGAATATAAAAACGCATGCATAAAAAATAAAATAGACGTAAATTAGAGAATTATTATTATTTATTGTTACTTATATTAAATGTAATGTTTTGACAATTATTTTGATAATTTCACCAGTTCATAATAATTTATATGTTACCTCATATTTTTTTCACGATTTTTCGGGTAATAGGTAAATTATAAAGGTAAATATATTTGATACAAAACAGTGTAGTTTATAAAAGCAAGCTTTAGAAAAAATTCTTAACAATCCGAGATATGGACTACTCCTAATTGTCAACAGTTTAGTGTAAATAATTTCTTACCAATCTGGTAGGATGAAAAAAAAAATAAATTAGACCTTTTACCTTTTACTTAACACCCTAAAAACAAGTGTTTCTTAACTATCACCCTATAAATAAATTAACTACATCGCCGATTAGTTTGTTTTTCTTATTAATTCATCTAGTCAAAAATAATTTGTTTTGTCGTAAGTACAAAACGTTATTTTAAATACGATGCTGACAAAGTGAAAATTGCTCAAATTTTATTAGTTATCATTATCATTTTTTTACTTATTTGATAGTTAACTAAGCCAGCTCTGTCCTCGCATTGGTAAATGAGTCCCATATGAATTAAATTTTAAAACATTATTTAATTACTTCATTGAATAACCACAGCAAAAAGCAGTAGCAATCTCTTGACCGCTTAGCAAACCAATTTAAGAGTGGAGCCAAATCCAATAGAACGAATCTCGTTACACAAACGAAATCGCGGACGGTTCGGCTCCACAATTAGAGTAAGTTGGGATATCCCTGGAGCTGATTCCCTCACGGCTCCGGACCGCGTTCGACCTCTACCCACTGCGTGATGGCCGATACTTCTACCTACAATTAACGTGACCGCAGGCTCGCTGCCGAGTGCCGACCCACGGTGTCTTTGCGTATCCGTTCTCGTTACGTTATTTAATATACATATATCTTTATTCAATGGTGCGTGTTAGCGTGTTGCTTATTGCTGTCGAAATAGGGTTGGTTAAATCCGGTTGGAGGCCGAACCCTCGTCAAATGGGTATTTTTGTTAAGGTGCTTTTAATCGCCGTGAAATTGCTGTGCTTGTAAGGTGAATGTGTTATGTATTTCTGATACTAATACTGTTGCATTTATTTCAATACGAATAAGCCGCAAGGGCCAGAAAGGGCCTCTGTTTGAGCGCTTGTCTCTTCACGCAAATAACATAGTAAATTACAAAAATATACATAACTTACCTCTGTCCTCTGTACAGCAGGAACTTTATCCTACTTACAGTACAGGGTCCGGAAACGCAGTGCGACAGTTCAAACATTTTTAACTTGAGTGGGATTCGAACTTGAGATCTTGGTATTAGAATGCAGTTACACAAATCACACTACCGTACTACTAAGTTACATTTGATATTTGAGGGACAGCGGTGCAAATTGTCTAATATTGGTATGGGTAACTATGTAAATATAAATTTTAAAGTTATTTACATTGCAAGACCGTTATACAGAAGTTTACAGGCGAGCATAGAAAGGTAACGGGCGAGCGCTAGCGAGCCTGTTATCTGTGTGAGACTGTAAATTTCAGTTAACGGTCGAGCGTTGTACAATGTTTTATGTGCATTTGAATCGCAATATATGTATATTTAATAAAATTAATTGCAATAGTATAACGCAATAACTAAAATGTTCAATCAAGGTAGACTTTGAAAATCTGACAGATTTTGTTTAATCAAAAAATATTTAAGTGTCAAACGTTTAAAATTAGATATGTTGTCATGATAACCAATGTCAACAGCCCGTTATAATTTTTACACGGGAGCACGTTATAAGTCTCGTAACCCCTAGAGACAGAGTTAAGTAAACAGTTCATTACGATTCAAATGTACGTAAAATTATAGGAAAGTATTGAACGCATATGTACTATAGTAATTTACTAATAAGGAAATAATTTTTCAATGATAAATTATAAGATTTTTCAAAATTTGTTTCCATAATACAATGTTGTTGAAACGTTAAAAGGTAATCAGTGTTATCAATACAATTAGACTCAAACGTAAATGGTATTGTAGTACATCGCAGATAGAGCATGTAATAATTATACCATTAGCTGAATTTGGTTTATAGAATAGTAATAGACCTAATCTGGATACGTTACACACCTTGTCATATTTAGTACATATTTACTATAGTATGAAACATACCATTACTGTATTGACGTCATAGTAAATAGTGTAAACATTGCATACTATCTACACATTAATTATCTAGAGAAATTATAAATAAATATATCATCACGCCTTTTACCCATTATTGGGTGTGGCACTCTGCTGAAGTAGATCTCAGAAAGTGATATATTTCTTCGCGTGAGTTGCAATTATCTGCTGCCGAATCACGGCTCGTGTAGACTTTTGTGCATTTGAATAAAGATTTTTTTCTATTTACCGTTTATAAGGAAGTCATTACGTATCGAAAGAATGTTGAATAAGATACGCAACATTTTGTTTTAGACGGTTGATAGAAACATATGACATACTGAATCTATTGCATAAATATCAATAACTTTTATCAACTACAACATTTCATATACAAATTGCCCTAAATTGACTTTTATTTTTTTATTTCAATTTATAAAATCCGAAAAATAGAAATAATTGTATAAATAACTCATTTTATAAGACTTTTATCGCACTTGTCCTTTAAATAACTAACCTGCGGCTCGTTTTCTAAACTTGGACGCGTACGGAAAAAACATGTCTTATAAAACTTGTTCTTTAATATATTTTTTCTACGATTGCTATAAAAAATTGACAATTACGCTCTCATTTGTCATCGTAAAGTTGACGTTTTCTGTGGAACAATCGAAAAAAATCTTTTTTGCGCGTCTCCAATGGCAACGCGTGAAAAAGATATTAAATGCGTGCTTATTTCAATAATTACCAGGGATACAAACAAAACAGAAACTTGTCATATTGACAGTTAACAGAACATATTTATGTTCAGTACGCATACGTTTTTTAATAATTTTTAGATGCAATCGTAGAAAAAATTATGTGTGTATCACGAGCGTAAAGAGTCTTTGTTCCTCTTACACTATTGCAGCTCTCGCCTTCGGCTCGCGCTGCAATTACCGTGTTCGAGTAACAAAGCATCACTTTACGCTCTTAATACACAAATAACTATTTTTTTCGATTGTTTACAATGAAAAACTAACTTATAATTAGTTTTAATTGAGAATTTAATAAAGAAATTAAATTTTGAAATAAAAAAGTTAATGTAATGTACGGCTAAACCACAAATAGTATATGTTTACATTTATGTAGTTTGACGCACATTTTAAAGTAATTTGTAAATCCATAATATAGTAATTATTTTAAAACATTCATTTTTTGGGAAAGCACGCTTTTTTAAGACAGCCGATATGTAGAACAAAACTTTTCAAGTCAAAGATACGGTACCTAACAATGATTTTCTATCATTTTTATTTGAAGTTTTTTCTATAAATTATTTTGAGAATGTTTGACAGCGAGGAATATGCTAGATCGGTCAGTACATGACGTTATGATTTTTTGTTTAATTTAAGAATATTTATAAATATTTGAGGATACAGTAGGATCAAATTAATATACCTTTTATTTTCCAATTTTCACTGTCTGTCTAGTAAAACACTCATTCAGTATTAAATTATCAAATATTACCTAGGAAAACAGCACTCTTTAACACAAACACAACCCACTAAAACTTAATAGTGCCCAGTAACCGTGTTATAAAATAATTCTCACATCTACTAAAGCAAGCAGGAATATTTGCATAAACCGCGCGTCACTGGCACAGATCACACTGGCGTCTACGGACGGTAACCCACAAAACTGACTAACAGTTTGATATCAGTAATATTTCAGTTTTGTTATAGGTTACGGTTTTGTTGAAATCATATAGGTTTCGGTTTCGGTGTTTTTTAATTAAAAATTTCAGTATTTTTCAGTTTTATAAATTTCAACGTAAATATAATTCTCAAAATAGGTACGTATTTCATCCTCAATATATGTGGGTATATATATATATATATTAGGGTGGGTCGAAAAAAATAGATTTCGTTCTCTAGGGTCTCAAATGAAAGAGTTCCATCCAAAAAGTTGTGGAGATGTGCTGAAACATTTTTCTGATGAAAACCCAGGCAGCACCGAGCACCTTAAAACGCCGTTTTTTGCACTTTTTTTAGATTCTGGCCAATAACTTTTTTCAATTTGCTTCAAATTGGCTGAATTTTTTTTCTGGTATTCCCAGATCAATACCGAATAAATCAATATAACCGACATTCGGGTTTACCCTTTTCTAAAGGCGAAGAAAAAATACTCAAAGTACCCAAAAATCGGGGTTTTCAGGTATTTTGTTATTCCGTCGATTGGAATCGTTATATTTTGTTTCTGTGTTACATCCAGAACATTAGATTCATCAATTGTATGATCTACAAAACAGTTTCAGATCATATAAGTATGAAGATAGGTGGCAGCACCTAATTAAATCCAATATTTATCGCCTATTTAATGTTGATAAATATTGGATTTAATTAGGTGCTGCCATCTATCTTCACATTTATATGATCTGAAACTATTCTTTATATCATACAATTGATGAATCTGATGTTTTGGATGTACACAGAAACAAAAATACGGACGGAATAACAAAATACCTGAAAAACCCGATTGTTGGGTACATTGAGGATTTTTTCTTCGCCTTTAGGAAAAGGTAAACCCCAATGTCGGTTATATTGACTTATTCGGTATTGATCTGGGAATACCAGAAAAAAAATTCAGCCAATATATATATTTATAAATACATAATTTGTTTATAATATTTTTGCTAATTGGCTCGTACAAAAAGTGAATTTGTTTTTATTTGTTTATGGTTAATGTATTGTTAAAAAAATTCTATTATTTATTTATTTATGTTACGCTGTACAACAAGAACTTAATCCCAATTACAGTACAGGGTCCGCACTCACTGAACCGCAGTGTGATAGTTCATTTAATTTTTAGCTTGAGTGCGGTTCGAACTCGGGATCTCCGAATTCGAATTCCGTATGGCTATACACAACACCGTACTGACGGACATTTATAAGCATTTATTTTGTAAATTAAAGCAATTACATTTTTTATTAGGTGGCTCAGTGAATCGAGTCGGCCTGTAGGTTTAACAACCCGAGTTCGATTCTCACAACTGATAAACAATTTTCACCACGTTAAAACTATTCCTGTGGTTCCCCCACCACTAATATCTTTGAAGGCCGTGATTTGACGGCTGGCAACCGCACTTCTCGCGAAGAAATATATTACTTACCAAGATTTGCTACGGCAGAGTATATACATATTTTTTTTTATTACTGTATAATAATCGGAACAGATAGCTCAATGAAATCGTGTCTCTATAGATTTGAGACCCCGAGTTCGATTTCCCATTCGACAAACTTAAAACTCATTAAAATATCTTTTGGGCTCCCCTATCACCAGGGATGTGCGCGTAGTCTACTGCAAGTAATCTACGCCATTCTCTACGTGTAAACAATCACGTAGTCTACGTCTTCATTTTTCATATAAACAATGTAGACTATGTAGACAAAGAAAACACCTGTGTTCACTTAAGTCAGATTAGAAATTTTATCCCTAGAACTAGAGAATTTTAAATGTTGTTAGAGATTTTATTTTTAATCTAGGGATTACATGAAAAAAAACTAGTTGTGCAGGGCAAAACGTTCAAAATTTGTCAACTGGTTACTGTTAAAAATAGCGCCAAAGAAAACTCGGTCTGGTGAGATGGCGCGTTGATCGATTTTAAAAATATGACAGTTCGCCCAAGACCCAAGACAGACATTCGTCTAGTAATGTACCAGCACTTGCTTTATTAGTTTTATTATATAAAGACCGATAATGACCCGAGCTCATGAATACGAATACATGTAATAGTTACAAAGGAATAAATTTAGGTTATGTTGAATTTTACAACTGTCAGATGCATTATCTACATTGTTTACATTGTCTACGTCGCTAGAATTGTCGACGTATTGTTTACGTGTAGATGTAGAGAATTAAAGATTACACGTAGATGCACATCTCTGCCTATCACTAAAATCTTTTCTAGAAGTAATGTGACAGCACTTCATGCATAAAATATATATCTTATCAAGATCTGCTACAACAAAGACCAACACCCAATAATGGGTAACAGGCTTAATTATATAATATATACCTTACATTTTATAATATAATAAATGAATGTCGTAAGTTCTTACTCATAATTTAATCTTACTGAGTAATAAACATTCTCTATAACAATGTTTGAGAAACGGTGTGCGTACCATCTCCCACCTCTCTCAGCGGTCCCCTACTGGAGACGAGCGGTAGTGTCAGTAGCGCACGACGAGATTAATATGCGTGAATTCAGCCGCTAACATAAACACCGGCAATTTATTTGCGATTGTGCGGCGGTACACGGCCCTCGACGCAACTCAAAGCCTCTGGTCGGGGGCGGTGGCGGTGGTGGCTCGACGGCAGCGGTAATGAGAATCTGGCGCTTGTCGCGCACGCCCCGCTGACCGCGAGTTGGACTGATCTTTGCGCCGAACATGCAAGTCGCAACCGATGTTTTGCATAGCAACTGTTACCGTGTGATTACAATATACAGGCGCTACTCCAGGACTGGGTTTAGATACACTACTTCCGTGTCCGGACAAGCTGCCCTACTTGCTAATATTTTTAATTTTCAAGCTGGAATAACAAGACAAGTTCTTAGTGAATTACGGCATTTCAATCCGAAGATCTCAAGTTTGAAATTCACTCACGATAAAAAATATAAGAACTACCACACTGCAGCTCGGTGAGTCCGAATCCTGTACTGAATTTGGGAATAAGTTTCTGTTCTGCAGAATAGCACATATAAATAAATCAATCAATCTTAGCACGATTACTTCAGTTATTATCAATTACTATTACAGGCCCTTTTGAGATAAACATAACACATCAACTTGATATTTAAATTTGTATAATCACTTAGTAATACTATAAATAAAATTTAGAAGAGACCGAATTTAAAAGATAATAGATATATATATATATATATATATATATATATATATATATATATATATACATATATACCTATATATATATATATATATATATATATATATATATATATATATATATGTATATATATATATATATATATATATATATATATATAAATATATATATGCATATATACCTATAGGTAAAATGTGAAAATATAGATGTACTTTTTTGGTTAATAATTAATGCATTAAATTAAATTATATTTTCTATAGTCACTAAGAAATTAAGCTTTTGCGCACTCAAAACAATACGTAAAATAGCTTTTTTGTCGTAGAGCTCTTATCTATCGCTCTAGCACAGAAATGAGGACAAAGTTTATAATATGTAGATATAAAATGCATATATACCTAATCAATAAATTCATGTTCATGTTCATTCATTTTTCACATATAAACTACCCATATAATTTTAATTAATTTATATCAAAATGATTGCAGAATAAGCACAGTGTTCAACAAGCATGGAATGCTACTCATTTCGCACGAACGAATGAATGTTTGTACCATATACAGTAGGCTAACCTAACAGTGGGGTATGAAAATGTATGTGCAATATATTTTATTTCCGTAGAATCAACAAGCATAATATGAGCAGATATCCAATGTTGTTACTTATCTAGGTAATTTTTACATAGACAAATCATAAAATAGTTGTATCTTTGTCCCGCGTGATGGCCGCGCGGGCTGAGGGCCTGACTGACGATCATAAGGTCGTGGGTTCGGGTCCCGCCCGTGGCGGCCATACAAAGGACATATCGGCATATGACCTAAGTAGTTGGTCCAATATATAAATTAAAAAAAAATTAAAATTGTATCTACAATCTCATTTAGATATTTTGTCTTAATTACAATTAATTTATCTGAATACAATTATAAATTATTTATGTCTATTTTAGTATTATCATTTAGTTGATATATGTAACCAATATTATTTAGTTTATTAACAAAACTAATTTAAAAAATATATTATATTAAATTCGGATCTGTACTATTATTTTTGTTAGTTCAACAAGGATCCAACTAAACATAGAATTATTATATAAATATTAAGATACAATACCAACCATTAAAGCATTTTTCAAGGAGGGGCTTCAGAACCCGAGTTCGATTCCCACAGCCGACAAACAATTATCCAGCTCTGTTACGACACGGTAGCACACATTGTAAAAAGGAACAAGGCGTGATTTTTGTTTATTTTATCTAATATGAGTAAATATCTAAATAATTATTATTTATTTTTATCTATTATTATATTATATTTAATTATTAAAAAAAGAGTAGTTATTCTTTTCTAAATTACAGGTCTTTTTATTTATTACAACATTGTAGATATCTTAACAAAACAATATGTTTGTTACGAGTGCAGTGTTTTTGCCGTAATCTATAACTTTATGCAATAAATACACAAATAACTAATAATAATATGTCAAATGTTGAATTTTGTCTCAATTCATTTTTGAAGCATTTGGGTCTCAACACGGCCCTGCATTTGTGCATTTACTGTAGCCGTTGTAGGCAATACACACAAGTTTCACATCAAGTTGTGAAATACACATCATGTGTAGTGCGACACACCCACCAAATATTTGAACTGCTTTCAAACGGTCTCCGCCCTTTTCGATTTTACTCTTTACTTGTTCAAACATCAACAATGAATATTCACACTATGCATATTTTAGCGTAGAAGTAAAAACTATTGTTACGACATCTTTATGGTTTTAGTAGTTTCTGTTTCAAATTATTGAATCATAGCGTACAGCAAAATTGTAAACAAACCCGTTATACTGAGCGATGCTGGAAAACAATGAGTTAAATTATCATTAGAAAACAAGGTTTCAATAAAAATTCATTGCATTTGCTTTACAAACATGCTACGGGAAGAATAATTATGAGTGGAAGTGTATTTTATTTTGAACTACATTCTATATTTCAACTTGTAAACTTTGTAATATCGTAATATTGAATTACCCACTAACAAGTAGAAAATACTGCAACGTAGCCCCAACAAAAGTACATGACAGACCTACATAACTAAATCAACAATTTGTTTTCATACATTTCTGGGCAATAATTATAATTAAATAAATTACTGTTGAAAAGTTGTACCGCTAAAATTATATTTTGAACTTGGTTTAAATAATCAAAAAAGCATTTTGACTGTCTTAAAATAATGTCAACGATTCCATATTACATCTATTTTCGTTTTGCTTTTATTTATTTATTTGCGGTGCAAATAGCCATGGTATTTATAAATACTTAGCAACCTTGCTAACGAATAACATTGTCAACTATATTCTTAGAGCACCCCTTGTTGATCGAGTAAACTAGTACTTTGAAAATAACTTTTACTATTCCCATTTTAAAATGTCATTTAACGTCTGGCTTTCATGGTACTAAATAACATATATTGACAAGCCGTGGCATCGAACGTTTTACTTAAGGCTTGAAATAGTAAGTACGGAGTGAAGATAGCTTCCTGCATCTGTCATTTTAAAGCTTAATTTGTGATCGTAGATATTCGTTTTTTTATACACTCGTAACTAAAGGGACGTTTATAAAACTTGTTACATATTATACTATTATGTTTTAACGTATACGAGGGTGTATTGATATGTTTTTAGCCTAACATAGAAAACATTACTGTATTTTAATACTAATTTTTATTTCTTTAATAACAAAGCTCATATAGTAGTTTTAAGGCTTAAAAATATTAATTTTGATTTGCTAATCACTTCTCCGCAGTACTTATTTCTGCCTGATTCGATGAGAACTCCTTCCTTTTCACATTTTTTTAGTTCAGGAGATACAGGTTGCCCGTTTTCAAGACTAATCATTAGTTAGCCACTCTGACTTTCCGAAATATTGCACAGGTCACAAAATAAGAGCAAGAACTATTTTTGTTCCATTTTCCGCTAGACTTATAACTTTTTTGTTTAAAATTATATAATTTTCGAATTTGCCGTCTTCAAAATTTTTATGCTCAAATCTTTTTCGATAAATTCGTATTAACTTTCACATGGGATTTAGAGTTGTCTTTAAATATATTATATTAAGAATTTGTTTCTTTTTCCAATGATATAAAAGACACCTAAATTAAAATGAAAATTAACTGAGAAATTAGAACATAATTACTGGTTTACTTTGGAAATAAAATCAATTATTTTGTTTCAAAGTTTTGAGAGTTCAATTCAATTTTGACTTTGATGGTTCTATTTATGTTAATTCTACCCAGAAAAGGTAATTTTAAAATAAAGAAAGGCGTACTAGGTACGTTTTAAACACAATATTGTCAACTAGCTCGTATCAAAAAACACTCGGAATACTGCCTGACTCCATCAGACGTATCCGCTATTTATAACTTCACACTATTATAAATGTCTTATACAATCTTTCATAACTTAAATAATAATAATAATACCGTGAGGATTTGAACCTGGGATCTATGATCTCCCGTCATATGCTTTAAGCCAACTAAGCTACATTTTATTTATTTAAAAAAGATATTAATTAAAAATTCTTTATGATTTATAATAAGTTCAATACTATATACCCTTAAATTTTGTTACACAGGTTTAGTTACAGCGTGTACAGTAACACGATTTGATATTCTTTTAGTATAACAACGATATACAATCTACAATATTTACTAGCTGAGAGAATGATATGCAATTCTACTCTCAATAAATATCAAAGTGTAATAGCTCAAAATAACAAAAGTTTTGGTCAATAATAGAATGCTCTCAGCCATTTCGTATTGTTATTTTTAATATTCAATTGAATAAACTTTAAAGTCAATATATTGAACGAAAAGTTCTTCTTTTGCTCCATCTGTCAACATCAAAGCGAGCCATACAAGCTGACTGTATAGATATGCTGAAATATCTACTACAAAGTATCATCGACTATGGAATATTATCCATATTTCCAGAATTGTTCCCTTCATATTATTATTTCAACTCAAACAAAAAGCTTTCCATTTGAAGGCGGAGAGAAATTTGGCGTAGTCCCCGGGAACTAAAATAACGATAGTTTATCCTCAATTTGAATAAGTAATAGTTGTTTCAATTTATAACTTTAAATCCAATTTATGCGACTGGGATATCAGATGACTATTTGTGAATTACAATTCGTGACCACGAATAAGTAGATTTGAATTTCTTATTGAAAGCAGCGTGCAGCGCAGTGGAGGAAATAATCAGGGACTGAAATAAGGAAATCTGATTATGTGCAGTTGAAATACATTTGTTGTCATTCTCAATTCAACAGTAATTTGTGTTTGAAATGCTACTGAATTCATTTTAAAATACGCTTTAAAATGTTGTACCTAATAAAATTTTAATAGGATATAAAAACTAGTTTACATTGTTTCTGATCATGATTATGGTAACCACATAGAACGCTACCAATGGAAATCTATACATTAAATTATAACTCTCTCCAAATTTCCATAAAATATTTCACATATTACCAATGGTAATAAATTCACTTAGGTAGCGTAGAAATTAAGGAAATGTTATAATAGTGTTATTTTTATGAACTGTAATTGAAATCACTCAAGTTAATATTTATATGAACTACCACACTGCGGCTAAGTGGTGCGGACCCTATACTGAAATTGAGATTAAGTTGCTGTTGTACAGCGTAACAGAAATAAATAAATAAAGTTAAACAGTTATAAAAATATAAATAAATGTGTCTACGCCTAGCTAAATACCTGCGCATGTATACTGATTCGGTAAAAAAAATCCTCTTTCGGCATTCTCCTACATGGGTGTGATGTTAGTAGGTTACTACTTTTCATTTTTTAAAATATTAAAATGTTTGAAATTAAGTAAATAAATGAAACATTCCATCGAATTAACTAATGTTGTTTTTTCGTTTAAAGAAATACGTTTGACAAAATGATGTCAAACTGAGATCCGCTTAAATCATTTCATATTTGTATAAGCCGCAGAGACAATTTTAAAATAAATAAATATATCATCACACCTTTTATCGATTCCTGAATGTAGTACTATGCCGTAGCAGATCTTGGTAAGTTGCACAAGAGTTGTAGTTAACATATTTAACATTTGTACTTATCCTCAATTATTCACAAAAATTCAAATTAAAAATTATGTGACACCTTCTAAGTACTCTAGATACTTCTATTTTTATGTAACATTGATATGACCTATGTGTAAAAAAAATAAACATAGATGGTTAACGGTTTTACATTTATCAATAAATCTAAAATAAATCTTTTATTTTATTGACAGAAGAATTGATGGCTTTAAGCATTAATGTTAAATATTTTCCATCAATAATTTTTGTTGAATTCAGGACTTCCATCAAAGATAATATTATACCTTTTAGATTCTGGATTCTTTTCTTAAAAGTAAAACACCGAAAACCTGTCATATTGTAAAACCAGAAATCTTGAGAACATTTAGAAACATACAGATTAGATGAAACGTCAAATATAGCTTGAAATGTTCAATATTATAGAGTTGACATTGAAAAAATAAGCAAATATTCCAACAACAAAAAATCGATGAAAAATACATGTTTTATTTCATCAATATTTTTTTCTCAATAAATCTATTAATTTTTCTGTTTTACCGGTAAATTGTAGGACACAAATTGATGTATAAATTAGTCGATTTATCGTTAAATACAGGGTGAGTCTAGGAAGACGCCCCCCCCCCCCTTTAACTTTTTTATTATGAGTAATAGAAAAAAATGGTTCATATGAAAGTTTTATTATTTTAAATATACTATTTGATGGCAGATGTAGATATTTTTTATAAAGTCAGGTTTACAAGATACGACTATCAACTTTTATTTTTTAAATAGCAACCTATAATTATTTTACTAAAATAAAAACCGTCATTTTTTTCTCTTTTCAACGGTGTATTAGTTTTTATTAATGTATCTGAAAAAATTCGAGAAAAATAAGAAAATTGAGAAATACTAGAAATAATTTTTATACAAATATTATAGGTGGCTATGTCCTCCTCAGTGATCTTAAACTCGGTTGCCGACGTCTAGGAAACCGCTCCCGGTAAATTCTTTTTGCCCTTCTCATGATTCCAGTCGATTCACCAATTATTAGAATCATATCTATTAATTCTTCTTTCGTAAACATTTGAAAACGTTTTTTTTATTGTTTGCAAAATAAGTTAAATAAAGTAACCAGCAAATGTATACTTTTTTGACATTAATTTAACACTGTTACATTTTGTTTATTTTCACATAGCCACCTATAATATTTGTATAAAAATTATTTCTAGTATTTCTCAATTTTCTTATTTTTCTCGAATTTTTGCAGATACATTAATAAAAACTAATACACCGTTGAAAAGAGAAAAAAATGGCGGTTTTTATTTTAGTAAAATAATTATAGGTTACTATTTAAAAAATAAAAGTTGATAGTCGTATCTTGTAAACCTGACTTTATAAAAAATATCTACATCTGCCATCAAATAGTATATTTAAAATAATAAAACTTTCATATGAACCATTTTTTTCTATTACTCATAATAAAAAAGTTAAGGGGGGTGGGGCGTCTTCCCAGACTCACCCTGTATAATACAGCCATTTTTTCTGATAAAATATGATCAGAGTCTATGTGGTAGTCTACTAAGATCAGACTCAGATAATAGAATGCCTAAGAGGGATCTTGATGGATTCAGCACATATGCACAGGTAGCTGGGCGGCAGCACCATAGCTACCCTTAGTTCTGCGGTTGTAAAGGACTAAATGAAATTCAAATTTTATGCAATTAATTTAATAAAATGAGAACAGCAATTGCTAACGAGTAGTTTCAGTGCTGCATACTGCAGAAGTACAGAATAATGCAATAAAATAAATTAATGAAGAACGGAAAATGGTTTCGTGTTTGTACTTAGCAAATATAATGTAACAACAATATTTTTATATTTGCTATTTAATATAAAATATATATAAACGAAGCAGGGATCAGATACATACAATGTTGCGGGAGGTAAAAGATACGATGAAACAGGACGGTAAAGGAGCAGGCGAAGCTTTTGGTTAAGCTTCGACATTATAGAATTGCGTACATAGACACAGAATAAAATATTACATGTAAGTGTACAAGATTTATTTTATACCTTGAAACTTATATTCATTTTCAATGAGTTTGAAATATAAACACGAGTCAGGTTCAGCTAAATGAAAGAAGAATACTGAAATTAAGGATAAAAAGAGAAAGTACCCAAAAAAAGAATTTATTTAAGCGATTCACTTCTGAAATGACCACTGTACCAACGTCTAGAAGTGAAATCGGTAAAGCGTGTGTAGCACGTTATATTTTAATAAATTATATGATATTTAATATACTGTAGATATTAACCGTGCACAGCAAAGTTTTTCAAATTGGACTCTACTGAGAATGAAAGCACAAATGTAAATAGATATTTAGAAAATTATATGGACATAGATAGTCCTTCAAATTGTGCTTTAAATGTCAAGGCAAGCTTAAATCATAAGGTAATGCAAAAGAAATGTTGAAAGTCTTTTTTGCTTGGATCTGCTAGGGCGATTTCTATACAGATAAACCTTACTTTGGTATGAAATTATCATAATAAAAAAAAAAACTTATTACTGAAAAAGAACCTTGTCATCCAACCGGGCCGAATATATGGTTTAGAACACAGGCCTGACATCCAGGGACTCGAACCGAAAACCGTACCGATATTCCCCTTTTATGAAAAGCGAAATAGATATTTTTTATTTTGAAATATGTAAACCGAAACGAATATTTAATTGATTCTGTAATCAAACCGATATTATTTCGGTTCTAAAACCGTAAATTTATACCGGTATAAATAACGAACTGAACCGCTAATAATAAGAATACAAAAAGAATATAAGGTTTTTTATATTTTTATAAACTTGCAGTCCTTATGGTCATAATAGGACTTGCAACACTAGATTTGAATGGTAGTGTGAAAGCAAGATCGATATTATAGTATAGGTATGTAGAAATTCATTTTGAAAATTGCAGAAAACAAATACAAATAATTTGCGAATAAGTTACTTAAAAAATGTGCTATAATTGTACAGTGCGCGTAATATATTATTTGTTTGATATAAAATAGTAGGTAGTGTCTATCTATTTTCGGAATTATATTTATTTTGATATTTGGAAAAAATGTGTTTATTTTGCACCAAAATCGTAAAAGACCGAAACCGAAATGTACCGAAATCGTAACGAAACCAAAATTTAATTTTAAAAAGCAGAAAATGAAACCCATATATATTTTTTTAAACTGTAACTGATAAACGAAACCGAAATTTCCCTAATATTAGAACCATTAACCGTAACCGAATCCCAAAAATATTTCGGTTCGAATCCCTGCTGACGACGCATTGCTACGGCGTTGTTGGTCAGTCAAGGCACGATCCGAACTTGGACTTTAGACGTCCGGGACGAATGTGGAAGACACCGTTTGTTACTATCATTATACCATAGAAATTTTCTGATATGTACAAACAAAAGCAATCAGCATTCGATTAAAGTACCGGGGATTGAACATCCTGTCGATTTATCTCCACAAATACTTTAACTCTATTGTCTTTCTATTTTATATGACTTAGATATGTATAAATATTTAAATTTTCCTACTGCCAACAGCTTCAAAAGTGTAGAAATCAAACGCAAATAAAACGCTATATTTTCTCTCCATGTGCACTCCATTAAATTTCCACAAAAAATCTCATTCACAATGCATCAAATCATGTCAATTCAGTCGACATGGAAATGTCACAAATTCATGCAGCATTCACTGTCACCAGCTACAACAGCGCCGCGCGACGCTGCTACGCTGAAATGCTAATCAAACAGTCTTTAATTGGACGCGAGGCCGGTCATTGTGCAAATATTAGTAGGCAAACTCTGTAACGTGCAGATCTGATTATGTCGTCGGTAGGAAGAGTCTCCTGATGTCTGATTCCTTCAGGAGAGACAGAGAAAGAAAGGCGAGAGCGAGAGAGCGAGAGTATGATAGGAGATACTGCTCAAGTTGATGAAATAGTGAAATCTGGGATATGGATAGCAAGCGATTTGATATTGGTATATTGATTATTTGTTTGTCAGTACTAAATTATTTTAGTCGCAATTTAGATAATTATTTTTTATTGTGGAAATATTAACACCAGCAATTACCTTACTTATTTTTAAAAATACCATTATAACGATTTATACAACAAGTATCAGTTAACATAAATTTTATTTGTATTTTTAAAAGTAAACAATTATCATCTAATTAATCATATTATATCATTACAAATAAGTAAATTTATGGTAACATAGAATCAAATATGACAGGGGTAGCCAACATGGAAACATAGAGCGTAATCCATCATCACTAAAGTTAAAGGTACATTTCGAGTGGACTAGTAACATTTTCTTCGCAAATTAAAAAAAAAAGAAATCTCGTCTTGAATTTAATGTATATCAGTAACATTTTTATAGGCTACCACCATTATTTTTTGATACATGAATTACATTTATCTTTGGTCAAATTATAAAAATATATTAAACATACTTCATTATATATTTCAATTTGTTTAATTGAATTCGGAATTAAGAGTATCACGAACTGTGTTTACAATAAATAATGGTCTACTGTGTTATTCCATGTTGTTTCATCAAACATTACTTTTTTCTTTTTTATTCGACAGATTTCATTAGTTACATTGTTGCATTATAAACAGAGGGGATATAATTACGCATCGAAAACAACCGACTATGATCATTTTTACAACACAAAGAGCAATTATGTGTAAAAATTCAAACTGATTTGAGCCTCTCTAGTTTCATGCGCCTATGCGTAAGTACGGCAATGGGGTAAAGATGAAATTTAAACCAACATGAAATCGTATTAATTATATTTAATGAAAGAAAAATTTCAAATGTCTGTGTTTGCATATCTCGTATTAAGCGATCATAGTGAAATATGTTTGCCAAGAAGGATAATCATAATGAATCTTCAGATGAGAATTAGTAAACAGGATACGATCTTTTGTATCCGTGAAATTTAAATACGAGAAGACCGACTCGCTGTCGCTTGGTCATTTTTAGCTGGCGTGCTATGCGTGGCCATCCAGAAGCGGCCGTCGTTTATATTTCATAGTTCATCTACCGTAGAACATTTTATTTCTACCGAATTCTGCACTCCACACTTGGAATTAATATAATACATAAATTAGAGGCCAGAGCTAACATTAGATTTTCATCAAGAAGAACAAGCTGAGCATTCTTAATTTGCAGTGTGTTTCCCTGTGTTACGTCGTATTTGCTGTATCTACATTATTATAATCATTTGCCGTTAATAAAAATCAATTTGAGTAGATTAGATAACAAAAAATAGAATTAAATCATTAAATTTAATAGATTTCATGATCCGAAAGGAACAATTTTATATGTTATCGTTGGTTATCAAAATATTTTATGTTTGTTATGTCCATAAATAAAAACGATGATATATAATCAAAATCTGTTTAAAAATCTTTTAAAAAAACAATTGACGATCGGATACATGTCATGTTTTATATGTTTACTAGAATTATGTGCCCGAGAATTTTAATTTAATACTAAATTGTACTTAATTTTAATAAAAATTAAACAATAATTGACACACTATTAAATATTATTTTTGATACTCAACCATGAATTATGTAGATACCATGATTTGCAAAATTATCAAAATGTGACTATTTTTAACAAATGAGTCGATAAATATTTCTAAAAATATTGTAAACAAATATTGTTTAATATCATTTTAGTATTTACGTATTTTGTAATTTACGAAATAAATATAAAAACTTAAAAAGACTCATCAATAAAATTGTAATACCACTGGTTGAATATAGCCCAATTACGAACTTAACCTCCGTTATTCGCTTAAAAGTTTAAATATGAAGGTTTTATTCAAAATTTTTCCGAATTTTTAATTTATCGTGCTTCCAGGAAGACCGACAGAACAATGTTTTTTGAGGTCAGTAGAGTCTGAAACAAGATCCAAGATAATTATTCTAAACAAGTCAGCGCCATTATTTTTCTTATTATTAAAGATAGAAAAAAAAATCATACAAAATAACAAAGTTGGAGGAGATTAAAGAAAACATTTGAATATTTTAAACAGTGGTTCTTAAGTTATAGCACAAATTTATTTTCAAATGGAACGCCATATTGATATTAATACCGTTCGGTAGAGTTGTTATTTCGAATTCAGTTATAAAAAATAATTATATTGTTATATAATAAGGAGAAAAATAGCGATTGAAATTAAAATAAATTTTATTTGTTCCCCTCGGTCTTCTATAACTTGGTTATTTAATATTTTTGTATATCTTTAATAATAAAGAAAATAATGGCATTCACTCAATTAGTTGGTACTTACATCCTGTATAGTTCGAGAAAGTAAAAACTGTGTTTTGTTGCCTAATTATCAGCCAGGGGATGTGAAGTAAATTATTGCACGAAGACAGCAATACTCCCAGGAGCAGCCAAGTCGATTTACTTAAGTATTTGAAAATAAAACTAGATATATTTACTACATGTTTTTAATAATTGAATACTTTTCGCGACTTTCCGAGCTTACCAGCTTTTAAAATTAAATCAGATTTTAAATACAAGCTGTGATTCGTTAGCTACACTTGAAATATGGCCTGTTTTGTTTTTATTAATTTGAGTTTCTTCATCTAATGAAACTCTCTTTGTTAATTACACCTGCTTTCTTTGAAGCAGACAAACTATTTATGATAGAACGGAGTAGGAAAGTTATTACAGAACTGACAAAATGAGTATTCATTAGGGTAAAAAACGGAAAGAAATAATCTAAAAAAATTCGAAAAGATTCAACATTTCCGCGTGTAATAAAAAATGTAGAACTGGCGAACAATGCATTACGGCGAGTCAGCAGCGACGAAACGTCTACTTTATTACTTCTCGTTATCACGTATAAAAACACTGATAAATTATGTTAGGAAACGCTAATGATAAAGACTTCTTCGAAATCTCAAGGTCGCGTTACTCCAAAACTTTCCTAAACAAACGAAACTGAAATTTCATTTTTCATTTCGTGAACTCATAAAAATTACATTGATCCCAGCCCAGCCCAAACAATTTTAATTTACATTCGCTAAATATGACATAAAAATTCCATGAAAAGTCTATTAAGAGCGCCGGTGGCGACATCGAGCCTCAAATTGCACGATGAGGTGGCGTGGACGAATTAGGGCCGAGCCCATCTTTTTTAATTAGTGTCTATGCTATGAATTATTAATGAAAAGACCGCACATCCCTCTGATAGCGTATGCTTTGTTCACTGATTGTAATTAACGTAATGGTCAAAACGAGAATCTTTTTGCTTTTTCATTCACTTGGGAGTACATAGATTATACAGTTTGCCTCACGAAAACTGCGTCGTAGGACATTAACATGGAAAAACATTTTTTGCAAATAATACGGATATCTGGTAAACAATTATGATGTATATAGTCCTCGTTTGAGATAGTTTTTATTAGTTTTAATAGTAAATAGAGATAATAAATAAAATTGAAATTTAACATTTCAATTATAATTTTAATTTTACATAAAACAAAAAATGTTCATACGAAACAAATCTGTTGATAGTTGTTGGTTATGAGAAATAGTATTACAGTATTATGATAAAAATATTTCAGAAATATTCCAGATAATCAACAAGGAAGGGGGACGGGTCGTAAAATTATTCTTGCATACCGGTGGCACCTACCCTAGAAACGCCAGTGGGGCAGTGGTTCAGTGGTATCGAGTCGGACTGTAGATTTGAGAAGTCGAGTTCGATTCCTACAGCCGACAAACAGTTTTCGCTACATTAAAATTACCCCTGTGACTCTCCCTCTAGTAACATCTTTGGGACCCGTGATTTGACAGCTGATTACCGTATTTTAATTCATTGAATTACTATTAGACATACTTGCTAATGAATATTAAAAAGATAAAAACAAAACAATTTTTTTATCGTTGAAAGGGATAAAAATATTATAACGAACGGAACAGACAAGTTTGTACTGACCGGCCTGCGTTATCTCACGTGTTCGTACTTGAGAAATCGGTAGAACGTCCTAGAAACAAGTGAGGAGAAATAAATAAGCGGCGATTCTTGGAAAGTGAATTTAGATCTTTCGAAGCTGTCATACAGTTCTGTTGAAAATAAATTGATCGTCGTAAATAAATTTCGCTCGGCTACTTTAAATAAATAATGATGCATTATTTAATGTTAAGTGTTAGTGTGTAAGATTTTGTATCAGTTATTTCAGTTATAAACAGAGTGTAAACTTTATTTTTATTATTATAATAATTATTATCCAGAGATGCTCGATTGAGTGTTTATAATGGTGTGTTAGTGCCTACGTTGATGTATGGTAGTGAATGTTGGGTATGGATGAAGAAACATGAACGGCGTATAACTGCTGTGGAAATGAGGTATTTGCGGGGTGTGTGTGGATATACTAGAAGAGATCGTGTCCGGAATACATTGGTGTATGATGAATGTGAGATTGGGAAGAATGTTGTAAGAAGAGTGGGAATAAGTCAGTTGAGATGGTTTGGTCATGTAGAACGTATGTCGAATGACAGATTGGTGAAACAGGTGTATGTTGGTGAAATTGAGGGTGAAAGTTTGCGTGGACGGCCTAGGAACAAATGGATGAATATGATTGAAGGGTTGTTGCGTGAGCGAAAGATTCTGAGCGTGAAGAATAAACGAGCTTGTATGAAAAGAATTATGAATGTGGTTGAAGCAAAAGTGGTGTGTCAGGATAGGAATGTTTGGAGAAAATTAATTGCGGGATAAATATGATGAATGAAGACAAGCGTATGATTCTTGATTTTAGATTAATTGGTTAGATGTTTTGAGTGTTTACCTGCAATTGTGCGGAGACGATCTTCAGAAACAAGCGCAGTGTACACTAGCGAATGGATGAATGTTTGTTGTGTGTTGATGGATTTTGGTTGTGAGAAAAGAAAGAGTTTGTATGGAGGAAGTGTTAATGTGGTCGAATCGAGTATCGTGTGTCAGGATGAGAATGTTGACGGGTTCGTGCTACCCCATTTAATGGGATATAGCGTGATGTTATGTATGTATGTATGTATGTATTATTATATCTTGTTACTAAGATATTTGTTAAATAAAATGCTACTCCTCCACCAACAACTTTGGGAGCCGTGATTTGACGGCTGGCAACCGCACTTCACGCGTAAAAATATAGTACAGTAATGGGTAAAAGGCGTGATGATATATTTTTATTTATTTATTTTATAACGTGTTGAAACCCACGAACGTTACAATATGCTATTTAAATATATATTTTTCAACCATGAGTTTCATAAATGAAAATTTCTGTTATATTTTAAAATTGAGATGCTAAAAAATATATTAATTCTCTAGTGTAAAGAGGACTTTAGTATCCACAATTTTTCTTTCAAATGTTCCTGTCTATCTAATCTACTACTATATAAGAATAAAAATTATTTGAAAAAATTTTAGCTGATATTTTGATCTATGTAATTTTTTGGTAAATCAAAAACATAGTTTAATTGGGCTACCAAAATAACAAATTTTGTCTAATTTAACAGAAGTCGTAATTCTTACAATAATTCTCGCTATACTAATGTTAGCTTTCGTACAGGAGACATAAATGCACTTATTCACGATGTCAAATGCATTAAATTTGCCTATAGTTTAATAAATCATTATTAGTTTTTGATAGAAATATGTACAGGATTATTTTTATATACAATCTCCATGAATCATATTTATATTGTTAAAAAGATGTTATTAAATTTTATTACATTTTAGTTCAATATTTTATTTTTCTTAAAAATTGCGTCCGCATTCTAAAACTTGGTAATTATTTTGCCATTAATTTTATATAAGTATTAATAGTATACGCTGATGCTAAAATGCATTGTGAGTTTTATAAACTCATGTTGATATTTTATTTTACATTTTTAATGAAAAGTTCCTTCTGGTAAGAAACCCCGTATTTATTTTTGTCTTTGAGAATATAAATATCTTATTTAAGTAATTCTTTAATTAATAACTGAATACTAAATTATGCAAATTGTCTTTCTGCTCTACCTTTGTTGGTTTGTTTACCTTCATTTTCTTCAAGATGGAGAAACTTCTTTTGGTTCTCTTGTGATTCTTAAGGTACATTTGAATGCAAGTAAAACCACAATGTTTAGCCTTTTTGTAAAGCAATTCTGTTTGTGTTTTTCTTTACCTTATCCCTTGTGTACATTTATTCTCTGCAAATTTTGGAATTTATATTTTTTGCACACATTTACTTCCAACCTTTACTAATTTCACTTCTTTTCAATGATGATGGCCCTTACACTGTTTGCATTATGATATATATATATAACTTACCGAGCCGCAGTGTGATAGTTTGCATAATTTTTAGCTTGACTGCGATTCGAACTCAAGATCTCCGGATTCGAATTCCGTAGCGCTATCGTCCATCGTCTTACCGGACAAATATAAAATTAGGGTCCTTATGAGTCATAGTTTAGTACCAAAAATATCTTTTAAGAGTTACTCAATGGTTTTTTAAACGGTATACAAGATTAGGAAATCTAAATACATAGTCTAATTATTGGATTATTTATGAAGTAAAATTGTGCAATGGACAGATAATTTCCTGTATGATATTGATGATATCAAGAGTACGACGACTGCTCTCAAGAGTCAGGAATATTCCACAACTTACGTCTCAAAGCTTCTTTGATGTATAATAGAATAAATGTATTTATTCATATATAGCAGTGATTATCAAACCTCCATTCAATATCAAGTAACCTTTTAATAAAATTAAATATTATTTATTTTCATAATTTGTAAAAATATGCATGTAGGTCGGTGGATACCAAATATAAAACAATAAATAATTGTTTATTATCATTGGTGGACATTTCGACTTCTTACAAAAAAAAATTTCAGAAACTAAAAAGAAAGTATGAAATTATACAAAAATATTTTAATAAATAACGCACTCTATTAACAACAAAACGGAGAAAATCCCATAACAAAAATCAAATGAAAAAACTCTAGTCGAAATCAATATAATAAAATTTAATATAAAAAGCACATGTTAATATTAAAAGTCAACAGAACAATGACTGTAATAAACAAAAGCAATCAAGCAAAAAAGGAAAGATAAAAGTAACTATTTAAATAATTTACAAAATATTCAAGTGAAGTGTTATATATTCTATATTAAATATTAATAATTATAAATATACGTCTCATCACGGAAAATGAAATATTTTTAAGCGATTTTAACGATATTAACCGAAACAAAATTAATTTTATCGGAACGAAATCGAAACGAAACATAAAAAAATATTGCGTTCCCGATTTTTGATATTTGTACACGAATTTTTATTTGAGAGCTGAAAGTTGTATCCACTGGGTAACGACTACCTTCTAAGAGTATTTATTTATATATGTAACAACAGGAACTAAATCCCAATTACGGAACAGGATCCAATCTCACCGGACGCAATGTTGTAGTTCATATATTTTTTAGTATAAGTGCGATTCAAACTCGGAATCTCCGGATTCGAATTCTATAACGCTATCCACACCACCGTAGTATGTAAACAGATTGTTGATATTTAATGTAATTTATCGCTGAATTTAAAATACCCGACACCTTGTTGAATTTGTTTATACAAGTGTACTAAACAATTATCTTTTTATGTATCCAAGAAAGGTTGGTAATATAAAATCCCATGCAAATAAAACTCGAAAACAAAACATACGAACCGTCAAACTAATTAAAAGATAAAATAAGATACCACCTTATTTACTTTTATTCCCGTATTATCTCTATTCACTCGCAAACTTTCCGTAAAATCTGGCTTGAAAAATGTCCCTTTTTAATTACACTTTCACGGACTGAAATAAAAAAGAAATAAACGAATGGCGGCTTAATGAGCACGGGTAGATTGCAGGTGAGAGGGTGTATCAAATAGTATAAATCACTAGACAACACGTTCCCGGTTGCGGGGTAGCAGCCTTGCGCTCGCACATGATACGTGGTCCATTGTTTGCTGGTAAGTGGGTTTTAGTTAATTTTGTGGAATTTCCTTTTGCAGTCACACGCGATGTGTGCACTGCGCACGCCAGGGCGTGACATGAGTTTGAGTTTTGTTTGAGTGATACAGGTGTGTTTCCCTTGAAAGGTTTTACAAAAATAAGAATATGTACACAACGTCCAAAATTATAGTGAAGGACGGTAGGAGGACAAAGCAGCTTACTATAAATTGATTAAATGAAAAATTCAAGTTTTTGAAAGTTTTTTGTTTTACTTAAAGCCTGAAATCGAATCAACAAAACTATTAAAGTAAATATTCAAATACGGCCCTCAGTTAAATTTATTAAATCCCTCTAGCGAAAGTAATTATGAACCTAAACTGTAAATAAGGACGATTGTGGCCTTTTCTATTATTATTGTAACCTTGAACGATAATTCTGCGTTAAAGGTAATAAAGGGGTAGGTGGCTCAGTGAATCTTGAAAACCCTGGTTCGATCCAAAAAGCCGACAAACAATTTTCACCAAATTAAATCCACTCCTGTGGCTCCCCTTCACTAACATCTTCGAGGGCCGTGTTTTGATGGTTGGTAATTGCACTTCACACGCAGAAATATATCACTTACCGAGATCTGCTTACGGCAGAGTGCCACACCCAGTAATGTGTAAAAGGCGTCATGATATATTTATTTATTTGATTTAAAGATAATAGAACAATATGAAATATTTTATACTTTTTTTTTTAGCTTAAGCTCACTTTCATTCAAATTCATAGCCTATTTAACTTAAATAATGATAAAACAAATTTTAAAGTTTCATAGATATTAGTCAACATGTTGCCCACCATCTTAAAACAAAATGGCGACAAGTTGTAATGTACGGGTTATATTTTGAATTTCACAACCGACAATTTGCACCACATTAAAACTACCCCAGTGACTGCCCCACCACTAACATCTTTAAGGGCCATGATTTGACGGCTGATAACCGCACTTCACTTACCGAAATACGCTACGAAAGTGTTCCTCATCCAGTAATGGGTAAAAAGCGTGATGATGTATTTATTTATTTATTAAATTAAATTGAAAAGAAAACTTAGATATTTGTTTTTAACAAAAATTATTTCTCATTTAATTGAAATCTGTAAATAATAAAAATAATATTGAATCAATAATATACATATATCTACCTTTGATGCAATATTAATATACCTACTATTTAATTATAATTATGTGTACATCAAATAGAGCAATAGTGTAATGAAATATGAAATAATATCTCATAGAACAAATAAATTAAAAACCTAAAAATTAGCTCCGTCGCGCTGGAAGCAGTTGTGGAATATATTAAAATACATCAATTACCTTTCTGGTCTGGAAATGTACTAAACCTGAAATTTAATATTATTCATCAAATTACAGAAATATTAATTTTCCATTTTAATATATTGTTTGATTCTAATATTGCTTGTCTAACTTGGACTTAAAATGTTACTAAAAAAATTCAATTAATTAACATTAAATATATACATGTATTCTCTATTACGTACGAGTAGAAACATAGAATCATTCATTTTGTCGGAGAGGCATTAGGCTAAGGTACCTATACGAGTATTACATACTGAAATGTAAAAACTGTTGGTACTTTCTCGTAATTAGTACTAGGTAAAAACAGGGGCGGATCCAGACCTCGAAATAGGGGAGGGGGGTCATGAAGTGAATTTTGACTCGGGGAGGGGGGGGGGTGTATTGCCCATCTTCTAAATATAAAAAACATTTGTATTTGCTCATATTATATTCCTGCTTTAAATAATTTTTACAATCGCATTAAATCATCATTGGAATCACATTAATTCACATTAAATCACATTGAATAACATTAAATCATTTCTCCTCAAAAATTTCCTCTAAGAACGCCAACACTTTTTAATAATAAAGTTTCAATATCTAAACGGTTCTTCGATAGAATACAAAGATTATTGAATTAGAAGTTGATTTTCTAAGTGCAAATGTCGGTAGTCACATACTTGACTAGGTCTTAAATAGAATACCTCTCCCATCTGCGGGTCAAAATAAAACCCCACAAAATATTGGTTTTTGGCTATTTATTAGAATAATAAATCAAACTATAGGTCTTCATTATCTTAGAATTTTAAGTTCTTAGAATATATTTTCTATTTAATTTGTTTAACAAATTGAGTTATCGTACATAATGACATCATTATTATGTATTAGGGCCAACATTTAAAAAAAAAGTCCATGCTTAGGGGGGTCATGACCCTCATGTCTCCCCCGCTGGATCCGCCCCTGGGTAAAAACTACCTACATCTCTCATCTCTTTTAAGTACCTAAAAACGTCTTCATTCTCAAAAAATAACTCATTCCGTTACTGTGTTACATAGTAAACACATATTTGCGTGTGCGAGACGGAGACACCCACCATGACATTTGCATTTATTCGCGTGTATGGAAGAGAGGCAGCCATATTGGGCGCGTCCCTCTGCGCCGCGCTGGATTTAAACAACGCTTTTGTTATAATGGATTGGTGTGGCATTGCGTTTCATACGTTACGTTGTCATGTTTATTATCAAAACGTAACGCACCCATGCGCACATATAGTTAATAACTGTGTACCGCACGTCCGGAACGTGTATTGGATAATTACGCACTTATTAGTTTTTTTTTGTGCAGTTATTGAGTTTTGTCCAGATTTTTTTAGATTAATTGAATGAAAGGAAAAACAACGATATCAGTTCTATCTACGCATTTAACATCTTTTTCGCGCGTTGCCACTGGAGACGCACGACAAAGATATTTTTCGATTGTCCTACAGAAAACGTCAACTTTACGATAACAAATGAGAGCGTAATTATAAACTTTTCTTAGCAATCGTAGAAAAAGATTTTTTTTTTAAATCTGAAATTGAAAAGTGGTTCTCAACAAATGAACTGTTTGATAGCTACTCTTAGTATAACAATTATACACATAAACGTTAGATAATAAATAATTACAAATTAAATAGATACTGTGTAATACAGAAATGAATTAAATAATTTTATCAGTTTTTTTGTTGGTTAATCTTTGGCAGTAAAGTAGTGAGATTTAATTAATTCAATTATAATTAAGTACGATTATGAACACTGCATAATATATTTTGTTTCTTTTTTCGTATCGGAAAATGTTATTGTTTTGCCATCCTCAGTTAATGTTACTATTTTCAACCAAATTCTTCTTGATTCATGATCAGTGCATCTAATACTAATATAATAATAGTCCTTTATTCCATTTAACCAATACAAGAAATCTAAATCAAAACGCTATATTTATAGTAATAATATAATATTATATTAAATTGAAATTATTTGGTATTTCTCACAAAACCCATTTCTGGGTATGGGTCTCCTCAAATTCCTTCCATTTGTCTCTGTTCTCGGCATTCTTCTCCATATTTTAGATATCTCCTTTAGCTCTTCTTCCCATCTTGTTCTTTGTCTACCTCTTCTTCTTGTTTATCTCTAGGTAACCAGTCTGTTATTACTTTTGACAATCTTCCATCCTCTTTTCTCATGATGTGATCTGCCCACTTCCATTTCAGACATTTAGCATATCTTAGTACCTCTTTGACACTTGTTTTATATCTTATTTCTGTTTATTTTTATTCTGTCTTGTAGTCTAATCTTGACTATGGACCTTTCCATTTTATACTGGCATGTACGAAGTTTCTGTGCTTATTTTTACGTCAGTGACCACGTTTGGCAGCCATATGTTAGTGTTGGTATAATACAACTATTGAACACATTTCGGTTGACAACCCTGCTCTAACTGCCATGGAATATTTCTTTGAGCGACCAAAATTTCTTCCATTCTTGAGTTATTCTTCGATCTATACCTAATCGTCCAATACTATACAATCTTAAATTTTGTTACATAGGTTTAAGTACACCTTTATAAGTAAGCTTATGTTTTACCATTTTTATTCTGTGTACTTAAATAGTTCTAGATAAAGTATAACTTATATTTTACTCGCATATAATGGTTATATGCACATGAAATAATATACTTAACGATCTAGGAATCAGCTTTAGTGATTTGATGAAACTTCTTCTTGTGTAAGGTTTCATTCTCAAAAAAATTCATTTAATACGTCAAATTAGACAATTAATAAAAATTTTAGTGTAATATAATTTGACAAAAAAAAAACGATTAAAATCGAAATCAACCCGATATCATGAACTTTTTTAGAGATATAATGGGAAAATTTGGAGGAAAAATTATATCTTTTATATATTTCCTTGTTTCTTATATTTTATTTTAAATTTCCAGATATTTTATTTTTATTACTTTTACCCTAGAAACAATATATTAATTGAATATCCTAACTTTATTCACGTAATCGTTTATAATCCTTTGTATAACTAGTTTGAATTCATTAATTGGTGTTTTAATTATAAAATCTATTTAATTATTTGATTGATAGTAATATTCTATTTAAGTCTCTAAATAAATTGAATAAAAGGCTTTATAATTTTAAGCTTCTAACTTGTACGTATAAATTTTCATGTCAATTAAACAATTTTTAAAATATATAATTTATATTAAAGTTTAAAATTGAGCAGAATTTTCTTTATTACAAAGAGAAAATGATTCTCCATAAAACTGAAGACAGAACCAACAGAATCGTCAATAAACCTAAAAATTGGATCTTTAAACAAAGTTCCGCACAAAGTAAACCCAACCCTACCAATCTCAGTCTCCTGCAAATACGCGAGCTTCAGTCTTAATCGCATTTATATACATATCAGCATCAGCTGATCTCTCTTCGATTCCTTGCGTGATTTAGCAACGCCGAGCGTCTTCATAACTTTGGAATGGAATTTGCGGGGAGCACAGATTACTATGTTCTGTACGCATTAACTACGCAAGATGGAGATCTGAAAATGGTTGCCGTAGGTCGAAGATCAATTCTAACTTTACCAAATATTTGTTTGGTTAATGTAACAAACTAATAGACATTTGTACCTACGAGTGCGTTGTTCTTGTATGTAATTGTCTGCGAATGAATTTTTGATTAAGATAAGAAATTGTCTCTTACATACTTGACTGTACTGATGAAAAGGATGGAATAAAATACATTAGTTCACTACTCAAAATTTCTTGCTTTCCTATAACTAACTTTAATAAAAAATCTTTTACTTTTAGCAGAAGTACTTTTCTGAGCATAAGATTAAATTAACTTGGTAACATTTGTATAATTTTAGAAAAAGATATAAACTTTTTTTCATAGTTTAACTAGAATTCCCTGTCACAAAATTTTAATTTTAGAAAAACTATTGACAACTGTTTTAATATAATTTTTTACACTTTTACTAGAATTCTATGCCCAATAGTTTTAGTTTGATACCAAACTAGCCATATTTTGAATTTATTAAAAAATAATTGACGAACGTGTAAACAACATTTTTGATATTCAATTATGAGTAAGGAATGCAATACTGAGATCTCGGGATCCCGAATTTTGGGATCCCGGACATAATTTGTCCGGTATTCAAACCGATGTTTAGCATTCGGTATTTTTTCAATTGAAGTATAAGTAACGTTTAATTGAAATTATGTTATTGAAGAGTTGGCAAGCTTGTTGCGGAGAATCCCAAATAATGCAACAGTGGGACGTTGCGTATTTGTTGCCGATCGCCAATTCGTAGTTGTATCGTAGTCGTTCGTTAGCAAATAGCAAACATCAAGAAGTTAAGCAACTAATCAGGAAAGAAATTATATTTTTTAAAGAGGAAGGTATTAAGGGCGTGAATTTACAATTAACATACGATTATTTACCAACAAGTGTGGAATCAGAAACGGCATTTTCAGCCGCATCTCAAATATGCACAAGAATAAGATCCAGATTAAATGACGACCAACTCGATCAAATTTGTTTATTAAAAGCTTATTTTAATTCCATTGAAGCAAAAAAGTAAAAGTTTATTTTGTTTAATTTACATATATAGAATTACCTATCTTTATTTTTTGATGTTGTTCAATTTTAATTATATTTTATAATTATTAAAATAAAATGATTATTTTTGATTAAATTTGACATTCCCTTAATCTATATACCACACACACACACCACACCCTACTGTAAATAAATGTTAAATAGGTTCAATTTTTAAAAATTTATCAATACCGGTATTAATACCGGTATCTCGATTCTCAAAACGAAAATACCGAGGTACCGGTATTGAAATTTTTAACCGGTATTGCATTCCCTAATTCGTCGAAATAACTTTAGTTTTATATTGTGACTCATAATTTTTGTTCTTCACATGTTTTACAATAATATATCGACTTTTAAAATGATCAAAAATTATTTCAAATTAAATTAGGGTTTATTTGAGTATTTTGTGTTTGTGTAAACATAAGAATGTTAAAAAAATCTCATCAAAAAAATTGTGGTATTTACCATTTAACGAATAACCTCAGTTTTTCGTTTAAAAACTTAAATATAAACTTTCAATCCAAAATTCAACGCGTTTTAAATTATCATATATTCCGACAGATCAACCGACACACCCATCAAAAGACTTATTTTTTTGAGACTATTATACGTGTACATTCAGATCTATATCTGTATCTAGAAAAAGCACCATAACAATAGTTTTCCTATTATATAAGTCGGAAAATTAAAAAAAGTTATTGTTTGTACGACGAGAAAATTTGATTCTTTTTATCAACATGCAGCAAGTTTCACCACTGTATTGTAGATGGCAAGGTTCAGGCAGTCTATCAAAATGGATAACCATTGAAAATGGTAATTGTTATTCAATAATTATTATTTGTTGATTGTATACAAGTCTAACCACATTACAGTAAATAAATTTGGAAATGTTTATTCGAAACATTGTACCGGAATCTATTTTGAATGCAACAGCTGCACTATTTTTTTGTGAATTTATTGTGACAGAAACAAATTAACCACAGTTTTGTTTTACAAATTGCTAAACGACTGAAATAATATGAACTGATAACTAATGTCAGTATTTTTTTGGATCGCATTTTGTTATGAATTACACTCATTATTTACCGAATATTTATCCATGTTTGTGTTTAATTTGTTTTTAATATTTTAAATGTGATGTGAATCTGGATAATGCTAATTTATAAATTTGTTTTTCAGGCATTATTTGATTAGTAATTTATTTGAATAATTGCCGTTAAAAATACGATACGTATTTGTATATATCTGAAATAACAAATCGCAAATATACCAGTATAATAAAAAATTTAAACTGTTGTATAAACATTATGATATAATCCCAATTAAAAGTAAAATAGAAACTAATTTTATTCGACTATTAACATTTATATATTTTATTTAAATTAAGATAAATAAAAGAAACAATAAAATAAAAATGCTTGAATATCATTTTGAAATTTTCTTCAAAATTTAGCATCGTATATTTTTTGCCGCAAAGAAAAATTTTTCAAATTGAAATCTTAGATAATTTAGTAGTCTTCTTTTTTCTAAAATAATTTAGAAACGTTTGATTACAGAAAATTATACGATGTCAAATGTTTTACATAATTTTAAAATATCACAAGTTGATACTGATAGAGTACCGTGTGACTATCAGTCATCAATTAGATTACATCGTCTAGATTTTAGTAGAGAACATTTATTAGTGTTGAATTAAATTTTAGATATTAGGAAATCTAAATATATGTATATGGTTTTACAGTATTGAAATAATGAGACCAAATTCAAGATCTAATTTGATATGAATATACTTCTCTTCTATGTTTCAATTAATAGTGAAAATATGACAGCTAGTCTGTATGCTGAAATTTGCCTGAATCTCTGTCTTCAGTACAATAATAATTACATGATATTGTTCATATTCTCGGCGGTATTCGTCTTTGTCAGATAACAGAGAACATAATTCGGCTTCATTTTGTCGAATCCGCTAACGACGTTAAGACGAATAATCTACCGAGACGTCAATATTAATTTCGGGGCTGAAAAATGAAGTTAATCTATATAAATTGTTTCGGTGTCCAAGATACAGCGGGTTTCATTATTCAGCGCGATTTTTCGTTAAAGTCGCGCAACTTTGCGGCGTAATCTGGAAGTCTCCATCAGCAACAAGCGCAGTGGAGGGGGTTGCCTTAAGCTCAGCACGTATCACTGCACAGAGCCGAACGTAGCTTTTTTTTCTTTTTTCAAGGCAAAATATTAAAAAAGCAAATATTTGTTACTGTAAAATGATAGCTTGTTATCAATTCTAAAATTACATACTTTTTAATTTAGGATGGATGACAATCAATAAGTTTTGTTGGATTATAATAGTGTTCGAAATAAAAAATTTCATTAAATTAAAAATTATGGTGTAATGAAAAAAATTAATATTAGGTACCAAGAAAATGCGTTTTAATTCGAAGATTATTTTCGCAAGTTTCAATCAATTTTTAATTAATACATTTTTGTCGACCTGATTTCAAGTAAAAATAATATATTTAAAAAATATAAATATATTATTACGGCTTTTACCGTTTATATTAATACTGTATTATTATTTTTGTAATGAATCGGAATAAAAAAATCTTAATGTTTTCGGGAACCCGAACAATAATTATAAAATATCAGAAACCAAAACAATATTTACTATAATTTCATGAACCGGAACGTTGTTGCAGTATGCTCCAGTACATTTCGAGCCCTGGAGTATAAGTTTGTAGTTATTTTTAGTGTGCGACGTTTCATCAGCTTTGAGTCACGTTTGAGCTGAAAATATATTAATGTAAATTTACTATGGAAAATGTGAAATAATACCTACTGTTTTAGTTTATTGCAACTATGTTTTTTTCGGATTAAATAAATTTCAAATAGTTCACATAAATTATAAAAGGTCATAGTTAGAGTTATGGAATTCGAATTCAAAGATCCAAGTTCGAATACCACTCAAGCAAAAAATATATTAATTACTACACTGCGACTTTGTGATTTTGGACCATGGACTTTGGGAAAAATTTGTACAGAGTACCATAAATAAATGTATCCACAGATGCTCGATAAAGTGTTTATAATTTATTTATTTATGCTACTCTATACCCTTTTGTATGAATGTATTGAATGCCAATACAGTACAAGGTCTGGACGAGCCGCAGTGTGGTAGTTCATATTATTTTTAGTTTGACTGGGATTCGAATTTGGAAACCAATGATATGTTAGTACCTACTTTGATTTATGGTATTGGATGCGCCAATTTCTTGTCCAGAATTCGTTGGTGTCAGTTATGTCGTTCATCGAATGACTGAGAAAATTATGAATAAGTGACTGAACAACCTTAGTATAAAAGGAAGAAGATTATTGAACGTGTGCTGCTTAATGCCTATGGCACACTGGTCGAAGAGCGTCGAAGAGCATGGATGAGCTCTTCGATGAAACAACAGAACACACCCGTCATAGACGAAAAATAGGGGCTCCTCTATTTCCATCGAAGAGCTCATCGATGAAACGAACGTGTCTCATTTCACTCGTATATTTTGTGTCTCATTTCACGTTAGCATATTTTTTAAATTTTGTTTTTCTTTCTCAACTTAGAAGCTTTTATTTTTCGTCAATGACGGGTGCGTTCTGTTGTTTCATCTAAGAGCTCTTCGACCAGTATGCAATAGGCATAAGAAAAGATTCTGAATGAGAGAAATAAACGAGCTTATATGAAAGGAATTATGTGTGCTAGGATAAAAATATTTGGCGATGATTAATTGAAGGACAAATTTAATGAATACATGTTGAGCGAATGTTTCAATATTTCATGCTACTCGTATTCCATTTGATGGAGCATAACGTCATGGTATGTACTACTGTGTACACAATATTTATTTATGAGTACTTAAATTATTTCTTAGAAGTGCAGTACATAATATTTTATATTGAGAGTGCTAATATTTGATTTTATGTTTTACGAGACCAGTAGTGGAATCGCGCTATAATAATAATAATAATGTATTTTATTTGCTTAAAGATATAACTTTTTACAAATAGATTGGTAACAATTTTATGAAAAATAATGTACATAAACGAAAAATATTTTACATTGGAAGAATAAACATTATACATTTAATATAAATGCTCTGATTCTTAGAGAAGTTAGGACATATCTGTAGACATCATAGATCTTCTCCTTGGTAGGATTGCCCAGCAAGACTTTGGCGGCGTCCACGGGGTCGACTTGGTTCACATGCTTCGAGAGGTATACATTTCTAATAGAATTGTAAATAGGACAGCGGAATAGGAAATGAAATATATTATTTTCTTCTAGAAGATTACAGATATCACAAATTTCTTCACTACTGAATTTGTGTAGGAAGCCGTCTTGGTATATGGAACAAAGATTTGGGTTGGATATTCTGAGTAGTCCTGTAAGTTTTAGGATATTATGAGGGATAGTTAAGGAAAAATAATTATAACTGGTATTGTAGGATTGAAATATTTTGTTGTATGATGAATCAATGATTCTCTGAGTATCTTCAGTATATAACATTTCTCTGTATGCTATAATTATATTATTCATTTCGGATTTTAATAATAGGCAACTTTGTTTCTCAAATACCCAGTGGAAGTTGGTTTTACTTAAAATAAACTCAAGATGACTTGCCCAGTTGTGTTTTATTTGTTTCTCTTTGGAAATAATTATATTTTCATTATTATTCATCTTTACGAGCTGGTTATAGCATGTTTTTGGGTATCTTTCGTTTGGCATCAATAAAATTTTATACCACCATTTTAACATTCTTGTAACTATTTCAATTGCAATGTTATCTAGTCCTAATTCTCTCCTAATAATGTAATTAGGCGTAGTTTGGGGCCAACATTGTATACTTTTAAAATATTGCATCATACCCTTTTCTATGTTGTTACATTGCAGTTGCCCCCAAACTTCAGCCCCATATAAAAGGGTTGGAACGATTAACGACGTGTATAACTTAATTTTTGTATTCCAACAATTAATGTTTGCTTTTGAAAGCGTACTTTTTGATGCCCCTGTTATTCTGGCCGCTTTACTTAGAAAATCTTTAGTATTTTCATTAAACGAACCCATAGGTGTAAATGTAATTCTTAAATAGGTGTAACTGTTAGTAAATTTTATTTCCTGATTTTGACACATGTGCATAATTCTTCGCCGGGGAGGTCTACCTTTACGGAAGTGAAGTATTTTTGTTTTCTGTGAATTAATTTTTAATTGTAGATTGTTGCAATATGAAGATAATGCATCTAACTTTCGTTGCACATCTGATGTTGAGTTTGCCAATATTACAATATCATCTGCGTATTGAAGAGATAAAATGTCAGTTGTTGGATTAAGGAAATAGCCTTCAAGTTGTTTTTCTCTGAAGTGATCTTCTAAATCGGATATGTAGAGCGCAAAGAGAAGTGGGCTGGTACATTCCCCTTGGAGAACTCCTTTAGTGATAGGTATTTTTTCTGACATTTCATTATTAGACATAATTTGAACTGCTGCATCTTTATATATATTACTTATAATCGCGCTATATAGAAGTTTAGAATAGGATGTAGGCGATAATTTTAAAATCGCCAAATTAAGTTTTACATCCTAAACAATTTTGTAATAGACATGTAGACTACATGATTTATGTACTACTTGATAAAAAAAAAACACCGAATATTTATGCAATATAAGTGGAATCATAATGATTACTTGATAGATGACAGCGATTTTATTATCACAAATAGTATTCTATTGCACAATTCAGTGGCAGTCTCGCTCAGAATATTTATTGGTAACTTGTCATTGTATTTATCTTAGAATAACAGATATTATATTTTATTTATTTATTTAAAATATTTAATGTTATTATTTGTAACTAGCAATATCTATAATAAAACTTGGTTAACCAGGATTTACTAATATTGTAGCAAAACCAGTAAAATCCTTTACTATGTACATCACTTCTCCATCACGGAAAAAGAAATAAAAGTAACGTCAATACCCTATTACTGTCCGATAAAATATTCCCTCATCCGCATTCGTATCCTCGCGTCCTTGGTCTTCGTCCATGCAGCATCGGTACTCATACTTCTTCCATTTTTAGCAACTTCCCATTTCATCCTATTTTAAAATTTCTCACCCAATTTGAATGGTATGGAAAATTACTGATATAAGGTCTTTCATCATAATTTTTAATGAACTATTTATAGTTAATTATAAATTTATATCTAAAGTTTTGTTTGAATATTGAAGCTTTGTTCATTCATGAAATATATATGTACATATGCAGCTTTAAACTTTTATCATTTTATATTTTCATACATACATAGGATATAAATACTTACATGTATAAATAACATCTCGGTGCTATATCTAATGAAATGGGGTAGCACGAACCCTTAAAACATTCACGGAACATTTATTCACTAGATTCATCATGCCAAATATTCCTATCTAATACACCATCACTTCAATATTATTCATAATTTCTGTCATACTACCTCATTTATTTCATTATTTTTATCTTTTGTCCAAGTAAAAACCTTCATTTATTTATTCCTAGTTCGTTTATGCAATATCTCAACCTTAATTACACCAAAATACACCTGTCCCAATCTTTTAGTTGTCATACATTCTATATGTTCAATCCATACCAATTGTCTTATATTTATATATTTTTATCTTTAGAATATCTGAATCTGTTCATTTATACGTATATATATATATATATATATATACAGGGTGTTTCACAACTTAGAGCAAAAAATTAAAGGGTATATTCTGTACGACGTGCTGATTATGAAACAAAAAGAATTTTTTTTTTAATTCGAAAAATTAAGGGTTGTTATCCTAAAACATTTTTTGTAGTACTGCATTGGATTCGCTTTCTTATTAAACACAAACAATGAAGTAGGTATCAACTACGAAAGAATAATTACACAATTCAATTATTAGCAGTTATTTATAATAGAATTTTATTTAATTAATAACTTTAACATAATCATCCACCCAGTGGCAGTGGCAACGAAAAATTTGGACTGGGAAACATGGAAAATAGTTTTGCGATTTAAAAAAAAATCTTTTTATTTCATGAACAGCACGTCGTACAGTTTATACCCTTTAATGTTTTACTCTAAGTTGTGAAACACCCTGTGTATATATATATATATATATATATGTATATATGCATATTTATTCTAAAGATTGGATTGAGTATAAATTCTTTGCGTCTGAAATTAAATGCAGTGCCTTGAAAATGGTCGCTGATACTCATGAAATATTTTCACCGAGATAAGAATTCTGACTGAATATATGTGTTTTGGATCTAAAAGCGATATTCATAATTATAACTTAATCTTAAAATCAACTTATATCCTTAAAGAATAAACAAAAATTAATGGTAATTTTACAAATATCCATGTCAAGACAGACTCATAACTAGATTAATTATTTAGAGAGGAGAGGAAGGGAATATTATAATGCGGAGGCCGAAAACTGTAACAGCAATATTTGTTTAGTAACATTAATAATAATAATAAAACATTAATTACAAAATGAATAATAAATTTAGTTATGGAATAAAGTTTCATGTAGTACCTATAATTAATAAAACATTTTAATTATATAATATTTACAAGGTGGCCTGAAATTACCAAGGAAGGCTGAGCCTCGCTGCTCGTAGCTACAGCCCTGAGTGAAGATAATCATGAAAATATCTGGTTAAATTTTGACAATGAATATCGTCCTTGATTAAATTTAGTGCTTGACTTGTGCATGGTCGAAATGGAAAGCCACCACCACATCGACTAATGCACGACGAAGACTCCCAGCGCCACTGCACACGTATAAAGCGTCGAAACGGCCGCCGGCCATGGCCGCCCACCCCCGGCAGATTCCTTTGTAACCTTTTACATTCTTCTGAAAAGCGCTATAAGATCAGTCATTCATAGTAGGATTTCTTGTCGTATAACGCGCTCTCGACCAGCCTTGATATTTCTTTCTTTATTCGAAATGCCGTCCACTTCAGATTTTCCAGAATCGATGATTTCGTACGTCGTAAAGTATACAGCGACAAGGAGGGCGAAATGCAAGACGAGATGGAAAGAGAAGGATGGGGGATATTATTCGGTGCGTTTTATATTTTCTTTGTTCTGTTAATGGTACGTTGAGTGTTATTGAAATGCATGGTTATTACTTTGAGTTTTGAATTGGGTATTACTCTTGCGAGAAGAATTCGTGATTTTGTAGCTTCAGACGAGAAAATCGAATACAATAAGATTCTGTTACGAACTTTCTACCACTTTTATTTCAGGCATTTCTGTAAAAGTAATAATTATACAAACTGGATTTTTTACCATACAAAAACGTGTTGAATCAGTACATAAAAAAATGCAAAAATATAATAACGTCTATATTATTTGGATATATTTTAATATTTTTAAAGATCATCATACGAATGAATATTTGTACAATGATTCTTGCAGTATCATAAATATTGAAGTAGTTGAAAATGATTAAGATGATGAATACAACGTCGGAAGGAATAAAATGTTAAACAGTATTTCTTGCAGAGAAAAACGTCATCTAGATTATAAAGTGCCCAGTGCAAATGTAAAGCAAACATCTAAGTGCATGCATTGAAATCGTAATATATTTTTGCAGACTAGAAACGGAAGGTTTTAACTTTTCGAAATATAATTTATAAACATCGTTTCCTTTCCAGATGAAAGGAACTTTGAGGAATTACTTCCTTGCACATTAAAATTTTCGCATTAATTTCACACAGTTTATGTGAATAACAAATTTACATTTAATATGTGCAACTCGCACTTTAAACATTCTTCTTGCAGCAAATGAATATTTGCATTTTCTTTGTCAGAAAAATACGAAACTATTTGCCAGCACCTCTTTTCATTTTTCATCACTAGGGTCTCTTTAATACACTTGCATTTAAACATTTTAAGCATTTTTCTAATTAATAACTTAGCACATATAACTTCCGCGTCTAACTGCAATTGTGTTAAATATATTTTTAAACAAGCGCAGGAGATGCTGCCTTCATTTCTTTTAGATTCGTTGTTAGAGAAGTTAGAGAAGAGATTTTGGTTGTGAGGAAAGAAAGACTTCGTATGGAGGAAGTGTTAATGTGGTCGAAACGAGTATCGTGTGTCAGGATGAGAATGTTGATGTACACTGATGCTCTATGAATGTTTCAGAGGTTCGTGCTGCCCCATTTAATGGGATATAGCGTGATGTTATGTATGTATGTATGTAATAACTTAGCAATGTTTGGAAATAGGAAAGTAATAGTTTGATGATTGTTAAACTATTCTGATATTTTGTACCTGTATATTATGAGATATTAAGATAGTGATTTGCACTCGTTAAAATATAAATTTGAGTTCGATTTCCAGATTCGACAATTGACTTTTAACACATTAAAATGAGTTCTGTGGCGACCATTCTAGCATTTTTAGTGGTTTTGATTTGGTTGCTACTAATCGTACTTGAATATAATGACGTGACGATACGAGTATATTTATGTATTTACTTATAACTCTAGGTTAACCGATAGTCGATAAAAAATAATCCAAGTTTAGTATATTAAATATTGCTATTTATTGTGTGTCTTTCTATTTATTCCTCAAAAACTTCACTCTTGTTTGTTTTATGTAGTTATTTGTTGTCAGAAATATTTTGTCTATTTTAAATATTAAACAAAATATTGTAGTGGCCATTTTGATCCGATTAAGGTATTTGGTGATTTTTTATTATAATTTAAATAACAGGATGCGAGCAGGATAGATGTATTAGCTATATACGAATTGACAACCTATATTAAAAGGTATTCTACCAACAACAAATTAATTTTTCCTGCAGATAGCCGCCAAATATAAGTTTTACATGAGGTATATGAGATGTTTGTAAATATTACCGGATGACCTAGAGTTGAATACTAATTTCATAATACTTTATTTTCATCTTGCATCGATTTTTGCTGATTTATTTTTACTCTTTTGACCTATAGGGAAAGGTATTGTGATATTGATTTTTCTCTTTCTAGGGATTTTTGATGTATCTTTACGTTTTAGAAACTAGGTACTGAATAAAAAAAAACAATAATAAAAAAGTCGGTCCCTCGGTGTGTTGATCTGTGTCATATATATATACCGGGTGTAACACGAAAAGTGAAACATAGGCGTTTAACATGGCAAATCAGTTTTTCCGTGCGCATTGCTTCCCTAATTATTTTAGGAAAAAATGTTTCAAATAAATGTTGTAAAGCATAAAATTCTACATCCGAATCAATAAACAAAATTCATTCTAACTACTTCATAACTGCAGAAATTAAATTTGAAAATTCACGTAATTTCAATTTAATAGTAATAGCCATGGAATTAAAACAAGAGATGAACAAATGCGTAACGTTTTATACGTCAATGTCAGAATAAATTGTCAAAATCATTTTACGTACTAAATATTTATTTTCTAAATAAAAATTTAATAATAATAAGGCAAAATATTTTTTAGATTTATTATTTAAAAATAATAAAATAATAAACTCGATAAAATATTTAAGGTAGGTTGTTATTTAACAAATTAATTAATGTAACATAAATTTAGTTCAATAAAAACATCAACAAACTAAATATTCTTAAATGTTAAATTAGCTGTTCAAATAGTCCACCGTTTTCAGCTAAACAATAACCAAATCTGTTGTAGAAGCTTTCTCGAGTAGTCTTTAATTGTCGATTATTTATTTTCTGGCATTCTTATAATATAGCATTTTTAAGTTCTTCTAAATTCTGGTATCTTTTTTTATAAACATAAGATTTTAAATGGCCCCATAAAAAAAAAATCGCACGGATTTAAATCTGGCGACCGTGCTGGCCAGTTAACTGGTTCATTTCGTCGTATCCAGCTTTCAGGAAATACATGGTTTAGATATTCCACAACTTCTCTAGTGCTATGTGCAGGGCAGCCATCATGCTGGAACCACACATTTTCTTTGTTTGTTTCAACAATTTGTGGTCCAACAGCATTAATTAATAAATTCAAATATGATGCTGAATTTATTCGTTGGATGAAGAATGGGCCAATGATTTTATCACCAAAAATTCCTGCCCACACATTGACAGAATGACGATATTGTGTCCTCGATTCTACAATATTATGTGGATTATTTTGTGACCAGTACCGATAATTATGACAGTTTGGTTCGCCATTCATGGTAAATGTGCATTCATCTGTGAATAAAATACTACTTAAAAATTCTCTATTACAATTTGATTTCTCCATCATTATTTCACAGAATGAGGCACGCAGTTCAAAATCTCGTTCCAAAATATTTTGGTGGTTTTGAAATTTAAAAGGAATGTATTTATGTTTTTTGAGAATTCTATGCACTGTCATAAAATTTATATTTAGTTCTCTGGAAATTTCCCGCACACTCATTGTTGGTTCCAGTTCTATTAAAGCAAGAATATTTTCTTCATTGTTATAAATTCTTTCATTTATTTCTTTCTTGAAATTTAGTGTTCCTGTCTTTTCAAACTTTACTATAAACCTCTGAATAGTTGCCGTACTAGGAATATCATGATGCTGCCAAATAGCGCTAATATAGTCACGAATTAGTCGTAAACTATGGCCAGAATAATGCCATTTAATTATTTGCAACTTTTCTTCATCTGAATAATTATTCATTTTTGATAATAATAAACCCTAATATTGATTTAATATCACAGTTGGTCAAAATAAATACTAATAATTTGACGTATAAAACGTTACGCATTTGTTCATCTCTTGTTTTTAATTCCATGGCTATTACTATTAAATTGAAATTACGTGAATTTTCAAATTTAATTTCTGCAGTTATGAAGTAGTCAAAATGAATCTTGTTTATTAATTCGGATGTAGAATTTTATGCTTTACAACATTTATTTGAAACATTTTTTTCTAAAATAATTAGGGAAGCAATGCGCACGGAAAAACTGATTTGCCATGTTAAACGCCTATGTTTCACTTTTCGTGTTTCACCCGGTATATCTGTTGTTTTGTTTAGGATCAAGATAATTTAAAACAACAACGAAATTTTGGATTGAAACTTTATATTTAAGCTATTTAACAAAAATCTAAGTTTAAGTTTGTTAACATACAACTAGTGGTACTAGAACTTTATTGATGGTGCTTTATCAGTTTTTTCTATTTCGCAAATTGTATTAATTATGTTGTTTTAATGTAAGTGAAAAACAAATATGTTTAAAATCATAATATAAAATTAGAATACCCATAACTTATAGTCGAATATTTAAAATGACCTTTAAACATTCATGAATTATTTTTTCAAAAGGTACTCAAAATATTCCGAGTTTGGTATTAAATTAAAAATCTGAGACAGAAAACTCTAGTAAATGAGTCTAAAATGATATTCGAACGACTGTCAATTGTTTCTTCCCACATTTGTTTAATATCCAATTAAAGCTTCCGAGCACTGAATTCTAGTACGAATATATATAATGATATTTAACCGGTTGTAAATTGTTTTATTATTATTATAGTTGGAAAACTACAGCAGATTATTTTAAACTTTGAATGATTTCAGCCTTTACTTTGTGATAAATTTTAAAATATAAATAAATTGTAATAACTTAGATTTATATCACTTTATGTAACACAAAATTTGTTACCGATTTGAACACACGACCTCTTGCTTTAAACGCAACTTTTATCTCTGGTTTATCCATTAGACTTCGATTACTTGTACTAAGAGTATTTATTATAAATTGCCAATATCATTCTAATTTGGAATTAAATTTAAAATATCATCATAATTTAAACGAAATAACTAACTGCAATGGGAGAGAATTCCTTAATGAATGTAGTACGACACGATGAGTGTTACAATTTAGCAATAAATCTCGGGTCGATCAAGAGGTCTGCATTACCCGTCCGGAAACCATTAGAATTCAGCATCAAACGGAGTCCGGACTGTTGGTGCACCGAGGAAATATGAATTAATACGTTCCATAATCGCGTTCTGGATTTCCACACATTATTGCTTTCGATTTCGTGCATGGGCGCCGTTGCCGTCTCCGCCAACTCCACCACCGCCGCCGCAGTTACTCAAACAACTTCATTTGCGCTACGATTTGCTTCCTGGCCAATGAACATGACTCGAACCGTCGCTGTACGGCAATGAACTGAACTGAAAGCCAATGTCTGTAGAACACAGGAAATATAATCGCCTGCTTTATGATATTTGCTTTATTAAACTGATGAATCATGGGTAATTTCTGCTACTTTTACTTGTAAAATGTAAATCTATTATTGAGTTCGTACATTGAGCACCTGACGTCAAGTTTCATTTACGTATTCAGTATGACAGAATGGACAACTGTTCTATTTTATCATAAAGGTACAAAAGAATTACACAAAAACTATGCCAATATGGAATACACATCCTAACAATTTTTCTTACTAGCGTTGTTTTTCTCGCTACTATACAGGGTGTTATATTTTAATATACCCAGCAAATATCTCGCTTATTTATCAACTTAGCAATTTATTTCATATAACATGATTTATACAGCAACATGAAAGCTAGTTGATGACGGATATACATTCATGATATCATTTCCGGTTTATTAGTAATTAATATCAACTTTGAAATTTCAAATGGAACGTACTATATTTTTTTACAAATTTGAAAAGTGCATCAACTTTGCTTTACCATCATGTAAAATAATCATAATAATCAATAATAATGTTACATTATTAAAAAGTAAAATGGCGGGCACTTTAATATACACCAAATCGGAAAGAGAATAGTGAGTCATGACTGGCTTGAAATAAAACAATTAACTAAAACAATTGTAACTATTATTATTAAATGAAATAATATTTTAAGGAACACTCAATAACAACAAAATAATTTTATAACAAATATTCAAAATGACTCCCAGCCTCTTCAATGCATTTTATTTTTTTATCTCGATATGACCACTTGATTTTTGTATGGAGCTACGTGAAATATTTTGTTTGTAATGAACCAGTAAACACATTCAACGGACTGAAGAATAAAAATGTAGCAGAAATTGAATCTTTATCTGCTAACCAAATATAAAGGGCTACTTATTCTGTTTCAAAACGTTGTGCAAAATGTATTAAAGAGGAGCCATTTTGAATATTAGTTATAAAATCATTTTGTTGTTATTAACTGTTTCTTATTCTTATTTTCTGTATTATTATGACAAAAAAAAATTATTACGTTTAATACTAATAATTATAATTGTTTTAGTTAATTATTTTATTTCAAGCCACAGTCATGGCTCACTATTCTCTTTCCGATTTGGTGTATATTAAAGTGCCCGCCATTTTGCTTTTTAATAATGTAACATATGGACTATTTCCAAATTTGTAAAAAAATATAGTATGTTCTATTTGAAATTTCAAAGTTGATATTTATTACTAATAAACCGGAAATGATATCATGAATGTACATCCGTCATCAACTAGCTTTCATGTTGCTGTATAAATCATGTTATATGAAAGAAATTGCTAAGTTGATAAATAAGCGAGATATTTGCTGGGTCTATTAAAATATAACACCCTGTATAAAAAAGATTCAAATTAAAGTTTTTTCTTAATTAAAGTATATGTCGAAAATATGCCACGATTTTGTTTAGTTTGTACCAAATATTGTAAAAACACATGCAGTTACCTTAATCTATCTGATCGTTATGCCTATGGCACACTGGTTGAAGAGTATCGATGAGTTCTTCAATGAAACAACAGAACGTATCCGTTATTGACAAGAAAAAGCTTCTAAAGTTGACAGAGAAAAACTAAAATGCAAAAATACGCTAACGTGTAATGAGACACATAAGATACGAGTGAAATGAGATATATTAGTTTCATCGTTGAGCTCTTCGATGGAATTAGAGGAGCCTCTATTTTTCGTCGATAACGGGTGCATTCTGTTGTCTCATCAAAGAGCTCTTCAATGCTCTATGATGCTCTTCGACCAGTGTGCCATAGGCATTAATGTAACCAAAAACTATATTTGTATTATTTATATACTGGTTATCTTCTGCAATGCTAGCCGAACGAACACTTTAGTGTAGAATAATATGGGGATTAGTTTTAGTTGCACAGATTCACAACGAACGAAATATTTTGAACAGTTGAAGTACTCGCGCGTTAACTTTGCTTTGTTAGAAAATTCTTCCGTCTAATCCTTTGAACCAATAGCATTCAAAGGATACAAAAAATTGAGTATGTAGATAAGTGCTCTTTCCACATAATATTTTCTGTCCCAAGTATGCGATGTCACTGGTATTCCTCATTTTAGATTAGATTATGAGCAAATTCTCTTTTAAAAGCAAGTGCGAAGCAACATTTCCTTCCTTTCTTATTGTGTAAACGTGGTCAATATTATTAAATCCAGCTACACTTAAAACTAAATATGGATGGCTGTCTGAAATTACGTATGTTGTAATATGGCAATCGCGAGTACACATGAGTATTCTGTTTAGTGTAAACATAAAATGATAATTTAAAAATATACAATTACCGATAAATAAATGATCGTTGAGCTCAGGTGAAACAATTCCAAATAATCACAATGCACATCGCATCTTCCATTCATCTTCCATCGCTGCTGCAAGCCGCACCCCACATTCAACCGCCACTTAATGAAGGCTTACAACAATAATTGCTAATGAAGGTACCGTAGCGCTTCTCCTAGCAGCGTGTGTGTTTGCAAGAACCACGGAGCTACAGTTCTCCTTGAAAGCTGGCGGAATTATAGTGCGGTCGGCAGGGCTAAGCCGGCTTAATCCGCCCGATCTCTCGCCATACGCGCCGAGCTGCGCTTGCGGTCCCGGCGTCCCGGCGTCAGCGGTGTCCGGGTCCTCTTATCCGCAAAGTCCAGTACCGGAGCGCAGGAATTCCGGGATGGAAGGATGAAGATATTTTTCACATTTTATTTCTAGATGAAGAGGAGGCATTGTTGGAAATTTATAGCAGTTTGGTAAATACTGAGTACACTGTCTATAGCTAATATTGTAAATAAATAAATATATCAGCACATCTTTTGCTTATTACACTGGGTTTGGCATTCTACTACAATAGAATTTGGTAAGTGATATATTTTGTATATGAAATGTATTCGTAGTCACCAGTCCTTATATTACAGTTCCCAAAGATAAACGAATGAAGAGCCACAGGGGTAATTTGAAGATGATAAAAATTAGTTTGGCGACTGTGTGAATTGAACTTCGGTTCTCAAATCCATAGCCAAACATAGTTTCACTGAGCTATCTACTACATATAATAGTAGTATATTATTTAACTAGCATATAATATAACTAATATGCGAATCAACAAATATTTAAATAAAAAATAGTATTAATATAACCTTACTGATATCTGTCATGGATTAACAAACTACAAATCACAAGGCAGTCTAAGAAAATATTTTATTGTTTTTGGTTGACAATAAGTTATGGAATATGAATATGAGCAGATATATGTATTTAGAATTAGATAATGAAGGTATTATTTAATAGTGTAGATAAGTATATTATAACATTTTTTTTTCATAGTTAAAAACTCTATATTAATGTATGTACAACAATGATTAAAAGGTATTTAATTTAATTTGATTTAAAACTAAAATGAATGTTGTTAAAAAAGTCAGTTCATATGTATGTGTCAGAATAAAAATCTAGTAAAATACGTATACTAATATATTAGTCAAATTGATGGTGAGAGATTGCGTGGACGATCAAGGTGTAAATGTTACAAGATTTATTACATAAATTATAGATTCCAAGTGGAAGAAATAAACTAATTTGTATAAAAGGAATTACGAATGTTAATGAAACAAAAATAGTATATCAGAATGTTTGCCGAAAACTAATACATACCAACATATATAACATCATACTTAGATGGGACAGAATATCCACTAACAGATTCATAAGTCTACGTCAACATTATCCATACAAGCTCTTTCATTCCTCACTCCGAACTCCTCCATCACGCAACAAACGTTCAAACACATCCATCCATTCCTGTACACCTGTTTCATAAACTATTTGCAGGAGGAATTCAATAAATAATTGTTCAGAGAATATTTTAAGCGTTCTTGCTCCTACCCCATTTGATTGGACTTACAAGTAACACTACCCAACTGTCACTCACCGATTTAAATGAAACTTGGCACACTAATAGAACTCTAAAAAATATTGAATCCCTATTTTTTTTCTCCGGAAGTTGCTTTTTAAGGGTACAAACCACCCCTGAGAGGTGATAAAAGCAAGAACCGCCATTGTTGAAATTAAATAATACCAAAATATTACACGTCCAACATTGGTTATCCAGGGTAACCTCGAAAATTTATTCAGCGACCTCAGAAACCCCCGAGTAACTAATTTTGAATCTAAAACTCTATTTCACTTGAATATCGTAATTTCAACCCACATTCCCTTTAAACCCCTTAGAAAGGTGCATATGATCAATATAATCCCGAAAATAAATTTGGCGATCTCAAAAACCTCTGGGGTGGTTTGTACCCCTAAAAAGCAACTTCCGAAAAAAAAATAGGTGTGTAATATTTTTTAGAGTTCTATTCTCGTAGAGTGCCAAGTTTCATTTAAATCGGTGAGTGACAGTTGTGTAGTGTTACTTGTTAATGCGTTTTTATGTTTGTATGTATTTTGGTATCTGGCATATTTATTTTTTTACTATAAAGTAAATATAAATATTAATCATTGTTAAGTCACTAAATTATAATACTTATTCATGATTTAAATTTAATACTTCATACTACACTTGTTTACTTGCTTTCATCGTCCAGTAATCACTCCAGAACATTAAATTAAAGCTTACTACAGAGGTCGAAATAGTAAAAGACAAAAATAACTACATACCTGTTCTGTAACAAACATGAGTATTAAAAAGATTTGTACTCGCACAGTGCATAATGAAATAAAATAATGAAAATAGTATGCAAAGAGGCTTTACTGAGTTTTTGTGAGATTATCAAATGCCATATGGTATTCAATTTGCAAATCATCTAAATATCCAATAACATTAAATCTCAAATATTATCAAAAAGCCTATTTAAATAAAAAAGGAAATTCCGGTTTTTTCTCTTATTATTGATTTCCGGGTAAAACTTTATGGCACCGACACTGTGTTGTGCTGCTAAACATCAACTGTCGACTCATATTACAATGATTTTCACTAACAACAGCAGCATCAGGCCATGAAATGCTGGTTCTACAGCTGTCAATATTGTTGTTTCTTTGCTTGTTTACACTGGTTCCCCTAAACAGAAATACCATTTTGTTTGGAATCACACGAATAAAGCGGATTTCTGTTATTGTCTATTAGTTTAGGATTCTGTTTTGTGTTATTTCTGACAAAGTTCACGCATATCATATAATATGATAATTAATATCATTTTTCTTTTAAGAAATTTTGCTTACTACTACGCACTGGTTTTCTAAGTATGATAATAGCTTTAGCTACCTTTCGTATATTAAAATTATGGGGTAGGTAGCTCAGTGGTATCGAGTCAGCTTGTGGATTTGAGAACCCGGGTTAAATTTCCACATTGAACAAACAATTTTCACCATATTACACTCTTTAAGGGTCGTAATTTGACGGCTTGTAGCTGCACTTCCCGCGAAGAAATATATCAGAGATATATCAATTTATTATATTTATTATCATACGGGGTAGGTGGCTCAGTGGTATCGAGTCGGCCTGTGGATCTTGAAAGTCCTGGTTCGATCCTCACAGCTGACAAACAATTTTCACCAAATTAAATCTACCTCTGTGGCTCTCCCTTCACTAACATCTTTGGCGTACTGCCACGCCCAGTAATGGGTATAAAAAACATTTATATTTTATTTAGCCGACCGGACACACCGAGCTTTTTACATTGCCGTACTGCCAGTTCTTCAAGTCAAATTCTACTTTATTTTTAAGGCGTACAAGTGACCAGCTTATAGCGCCCGTGTGTGACAAATACATGTAGCTACGAGTATATTTTATATTTTAGCGACAAATCACACATTGTCGGCAGGCGGTTTTGAACTGACAAACCTAGTTTCGGGTGACGTCACAGTATGTTAAGAGATGTGCATTAACATGCTCGGCCACCGCGCCTTATTATATTTATAGTAAGTTCAAATTGCCCTCTTAGTTCTCTTAGAAATCGAGTACGTTTCAAACTTAAGTAATATCTTTTAGGACTACGATTTGACAGCTGGTAATTTAAATTTAAAATTCATTTAAAGGGACAAATTTTACAGGTGCATTCAGGTGATAAGTCGATTTAACTGTAATGTTAAGGAAATTAAACAATACAAATTATTAGAAATATAGTACTTCTAATTGGTATTTGTTTATTTGTCTGCTAATTTTAGATTAAGAGGAAGGAAATAAAACTCCAAAAAAGTAACAATTATACCGGTATTAATAATAGTAAAATAAAAAATCCAAAGAAGTCGTAGGTTTAAAAGGAAAATTGTTATTTCTAGTAATAATGAAGGAATTATGTAAAATTCTTTCTTTCGCAGATTTTATTGGGGTAGATATTTTCCCCGCGATGGTAAAAGCTAATATTGTTGGGTCTGAGCGAACGTCGTAACTTCTTTAAATCGTGTACCGCCAGTGACGTAACTCAACCCAGATTGCTTTTTTTATTTGTGAACTTGAAACTGGCTGTCATCAAATAAGAGAAAGCGCGTTTTAATAAGAAATTAGCTTTCTTTTGCTCTTTTGCTGTCTGTCGTTGATGATTGCGATTTGGACAACGCATTGTCTTCTTCTCAACTCATTTTATCTCTCTCTTTTGTCTCTCCTTTTTCTTCGCACATGCGCGGAATCCAAATCGCACTTTCAATCTAGCGAGAAAAACTTTGCACTGTATTTATTTTGCTGCGCAAGTAAAATATGTATTTTCTTGCGATTTCTTAATGTGTTTTCTGAGAAGAGTTCCCTAAAGATTTTGAGGGAGAACGTTATGTAAAAAACTTCAAAAGAGCGGAAGGAAAAGCGTTTGGAATTTGTATTTTATGAGAATGTTTCTTTGAGGTTTAAATATTTTTGTATTGACATAATTACATCGTTTTAATTTCCATTTGATGTTGCTGTTTTTTTTTTTTAATTATGTGCTAATTTAAAACGATACTACTCTTTTTGTGTTTGTTTAAGAGCGAATACTTTACCATTTGTACAAAAAAAGATTCATAAAAACACCTACATAATTTTTTATGGTTATTAAAATTAGTTTGTTTTTACTTCTCAGTGTTTAAACAATATAGGTAATATACTCATACGCTCATGGTGAATAAATGAAATTTCTTAAATTTCATCAACTATGAAAAATACTTTAATTTCGGTAAATGAACACGCTCTTCTATTTATGAAAAGTATCATAAATACATCAACAATATCATATAATTATTACATTTATCTAAAATTGAAGTAGATACCAATTTCAAAATCGATTTTAATTTGACTCGTTTATATATTGTTTATAATGCGTTGTCAGTGAAAATTAATTTTATTTTTCTTCGTACCTTAACTATTTCATATTAGCTATAATCGTTATAGTTTTGATTGAGAAAAGCACTATATTTATATAACAACAAAGACCGTTTGTTAGAGATCTTATTCTCTGCTGGCACAGTTCTTCACATGAACTTTGTTCTAGGTGAAGAAGTGAGTTATACCATGTTGATGAGCTCTAACAAGAGCGAAACGCGTCCATGGTTACTAACTGTGCTGGCCGGCCTCCGACGATGCCCTCATAAGGTGACTCGGAGGCTGAATTTTGTGAGACTTTGCCTAGAGTTTTATTTAATATTTTTTACTATATTTATAGTTTTGTGAATAAATTATTTTTTCCATTTAATATAGTCGTTATGCAAGTGATACTGACCTAATTCAAACTGTTCTAGGTCAAGACGCATTTAATAAAATGTAATAATAACAATCCTATTTGTGCTGCGGAAAAAGTCCTGAAATAAAATAATAAATATAATTAGTCCATTCGTTTCTGAGGCCTCTAATAGTAGTTGACTTAGTTTAGCAATTATATTCGCGTTAAATGCGAATTAACCTTTTCAATCCAACGCGTCAACAAAAACCGTAACGTGATTCGCAGCCTTACAGCTCGAGCCTCGGAAGAAGAAATATAAACGTCAGTGTGACTCGCTTCCAGGCTCCCGGCGTCGCCTCCTGCGACGTAGCGGTGATTAATTACGCCAGACATTAAAATAGAAGCAGAAGAGGTACAATATTATTTTCCACTCAAAGTACTTAGGATCCGGAACGGAACTTATTTCAACACTAAAAGCACTTTAAACATGAATCATGGGCACACTTGGTACGTGTGACATAATTCACAAACACGCGAAAGTTAAGGACAGTTCCACTGCGCTCGCCATTTTGTCTTGTCGCAGGAAGAGTCCGCGTGTAGACGCTATCGAGACACGTTCTCCAAACGATACGTCGTTTGTTTTTCCGCCGCACGGAGCACGCTACGTCTACGAATTACTACTCCGTTACACTGGAACTAGAGCTAGATTCACTTCGGGATTCCGCGACTATAGATCTTCATTCATACGGGATAAAAGATTTATTGAATAGTAATGTATAGCCACTAGAATTACTGACTTATTTCACTGAATTTAAAGATTAACCTCGAATGAAATATGCTGATGATAGATTGTTACTATAAAACATTGTAAAACGACGAATTCATTTGGACGCGGCGCTTTGAATTTGGTGTCCTTTGAAATTCAATTAAACTATCTTCTGGTCAACCACAGTGCCTATTGATTTTTATATCGGAATTATTTGCCTTTTTACGCTCAATTTACTTACGTAGATTAATAAACTGTAACACCATTTTTAACACGTTTTTACTTCCTTGTACGAAGTAAAGGAAGTATTGTAATCGCGAAAATTTTCGGTTCTCAGATTTCAACGGAAATAGGTGTTTTGGCCCTCCCTGAATCCATTTTGACTAATTTCGTCATGCCGTCTGTACGTACGTATGTACGTACGTACGTATGAACGTACGTACGTACGTACGTACGTACGTTTCTCGCATAACTCAAAAACGGTAAGCCGTAGAAAATTGAAACTTTATATTTAGGACTGTTATAACATCTAGTTGTGCACCTCCCTTTTTGGTCATTATACAACTACCGGAAGTGGTACTTTACTTGAAGCCTAGAATAGATTTTCATGAAAAACTATATTCAAATATAATTTAAAACTTTCCAAATTTGGTATATAAGACTACTATATCAATGGAAATAACATAATAGATTTTGGTTAAAATAGACTAACCGGAAGTGGCACATTACATGAAGCTGCTAACAGTTTTCCTTGAAAAAAATGGTATTATTTTAATTTTAGAAAGGAATGCTGCAAATAAAAATTTTAGAGAATTAAATTCTGCGTCTAGCACACAGAATTTTTAAATTAGCTTTTTGCATAAGCGAGATATCTAAATTTAAATATTATATATTTTTTGATTTAAAAAAAAATTAAGTTTGCTATGGATTAGAACAAAAAATTAAATATTTTTTGTCAAATATGTGCAATTAAAATAATATCTATAGTTTAATACGTGTACAAGGAAGTCATGTGGTGTCCACATCAGATATTTTAATTTGTAAGACAAGTTATTTCATTTAACTTTATTATAGAGAAAAAAATTGACATTTAACCAAAATTTAAACTAAAAGCTTTGAGCCTTAGACCAAATGCTCTTTACAATTGAGCTAGTCTCGTATATGAAGGAAATTGAAATAACATAGGATTTGACACCGTAGTCCAGTAGATAAAGAGAATTTGTACATGATATTAAAAATGATGTTAACTGTTCGCGTCTACCGTCACTGAAAAATTGGGGACCTATTAAAATTAGAACCTGAAGTACTAACACAAACGACAAGAATTTTTACGCGTATCAACATTAATTATTAAAGGCTTGTTACAGTTAATCAAAATTACATGGTACAGACTAGATAAGTTTTATTTATTATTCTTTTGTAACACATGCACGCAAATCGCGCCGAAAAATGCCTGTTTAAAGAGAGAAAGCAAAAAGGCGTTTTTGCATTGAATAAAAAGACTATAAGCATTGAAAGCAGTGCGACGGAAGTCAGTCATATTGCAACACCAAAATTGCGCGTCCTGATTGGTTGGAGTCAAATTTGGTGTTTACCGTTGAGCAGTGTAACTCGTGTCTGCTTATGTTGGGGTTTCATTTCTGCTTCAGTTATTGAACAGTTTACCTATATATCGTGGTAGTTGCGTGATAGTTGTACTTTGTTTCTTTAGAGTTATTAGTTACAAGTTAATTAAACTTTGAAACAGTTTTTCAATATAGTAGAAATTGATCAGAAATTCAAGCTTCACTAAAATATTTACGTTACGCCATTGGTTAGAGATCGTTATTTTGAGACACTACATTTTTGGTCGCAACAGTTTTGAGCATATGCTCCTTCCTGGGTCTTTTTATGCAATGCGTTTTTACTCCCTTGAGAAACTCCATGCCTCATGGCATGGAAGCGTGCGCATCGAACCTTCTCAAGGTTCGACCGCCATCTCGATCCATTTTCCATCCCATACCATCTGTTGACGCTTATCGGTTCACTTTGCAAAAATGAATCGGAACTTTTCTTATTGGGTAATAATAGTACAAAGTTGTTATAAGGTTCTTCAAATAACAAAAAGACTGTATTAGTACTCATAATTTAAATGCAAATCCCTGTTTGTTGTACATCATTGTAAAGCGAAATTTATTTATTTATTTATATTACGCTGTACAACAGAAATTTAATCCCAATTACAGTACAGGGTCCGCACTCACCGAGCCGCAGTGTGATAGTTTATATATTTTTTAGCTAAAGTGCGATTCGAACTCGGGATCTCCGGATTCGAATTCCGTATCGCTATCTACACCACCGTACTGACGGACAATTTAGAACGTTATTTCGCAAAAAAAGCATGTTTCATTTGAAAACCTAAAGTTAAATATTTTCCGGAAAATTAGTAAGTCTTTGAAAACTTAGTTTGCATTTAATTTTTTCTTGTATATTTAATATTTCAACAGATATAAGCTTGACAATGAAAAATCAACCAACTTGTCGTTTTCTCAGTCACTGGCTTACTTGGCCGATTGTATTTTAAATTCCTGCAATTTTTATCTAATTTAAAAAATTTATTCAAACTATGTACTACTCAGCTAATTAACAAGATTAAAACGTAGATACAGCCATCACTGGTTTTATTTACTTGCATGTTATTTAAATTGGAGTATAATTCTATTGTTTGTATTGCGTACATAATTAAAGTTTGTAAATTAGATTTATTGCATCTTCTAAAAAGAATAAAACAGCGAATAGAAAAAAAATAGTTTCAGAAATGTTAGGTGCCAACATTCGGCGATTCCGAAAAAAGTTAGAATTCGATTCGTGTGAACCGTTGCACACCGAGTGAAATCCACTACTGAACTCAGCATTTTTAATTTAAAACTCAAGTACTTCTAGTGCAAGTCTCAAACTTGCACAAACATTTACTCAAGCACCGTCTCCACCACCGCTATCACTGCCACCCCTGGGATCGATGCCGAGCACCGCGGTGCGTCGCCGGCGGACAACAAGAAATGATAGGAGCGCATTAATTTCGCTGAACCCGCCACACAAGTACCTAACAAACGATACTCCGTTTTTTCTGATGTTATCATTAGTTATTGTTAAGTGGCATAAAACATCGAGTACGGATCTGGGATCCGCGCTTTCATGTACAGAGAGGGATTAGAATGGAATGGAAATTAGTATGGAATGTAATTTAGGATTGATACAATTGACAAAAAGTTAGCGTAATTAGTTAATTTCTCCAATTTTTTTCTCCTTCATTTTGTTCGATAGAATTAACGGCTTTTCTTCAAAATGGATTTTATAAACTAAAGTTAATTTATATTATGACAGAAAAATTCTGATGACGCCTGGATTCGAACCAGGGACCTTCCGCATACCGGGCAGAGATGCTAACCGCTACACCACGTCACCTGTGTTCGAAATATGGCATCAACTGAATTTTTCTGTCACAGTGTCTAAGCGTAGCCTCGTTCCGAGAGACTCCTATATAGGCATTGACAACCGGGTTCGTCTACAGTGACACAGTTTTTGATTATGAGGGAATCATACCCAAGCTTAGAGCTAATATTATTAAGTTGTGTGATTATTAAAGGTAATCATACCTGTAGTTTTTGACTAAAGTTAATTTATATTATCATAATATAAATTAACTTTAGTCAAAAACTACAGGTAGGATTACCTTTAATAATCACACAACTTAATAATATTAGGATTTTATAAAGTTAATTTTGAAAACTATATTCATTAACATTTATTATTTTCTCTTCACTTCATTTGTCATGCGGGAGCCATTGTTCATTATCATTATTTATTCGGAAAAACAACGAAAAAATTGTCTCATTTCAAGTTATTTTCATCTATCATGCGTCATCCCCATTGCATTTTTTGCATTAGTTAACTAACAATATCGATTGAAATAAACTGTTAAATGAATTATAATAGTGTCGTCATCAACTTAATAATTATAGAATTATTATTTACAAATTAAATTAATTTAGAATTATAGAGAAAAATTGGGATACTACCAGCGTTTGAACCTGAGACATTTGCACTCCGAAAAAATGTCCACTTTTCTCTTTATAAATCAATTTGATTTCATTAAGTATATATTTATAAAATACTAAATAAATTTCAATTGGTAATGTTCTTCTTATACAACAGTGTTGCTGCAGACGAACCCTATATCAAATCTTTCAGCATATAAATGATTCATAGGATCGAGACTGCTTTTGACACATACTCGTAACAAAATGTAGAGAAAAATTGGAGTAACGTCACATTTGACCGTAGTTCATTTGATTGGAGTTCAAATGGCCAGGTTCAAAATTGTCTAAATTAATTCAATTTGATATCTTCAGTTGTTAAGTATTTTCTTATAAAATACTAATTAAATTCATCTTATTAACTGCATTTGCACTAGACTATAATATAAAAATCTGATGTGGACACCACATGACTTCATTGTACGCGTATTAAACTATAGATATTTTTTTAATTGCACATATTTGACATAAAATCTTTTATTTTTTATTTTTTGTTCTAATCCATAGCAAACTTAATTTAAAACAAAAAATAAAAAAAATATAATATTTAAATTTAGATATCTCGCTTATGCAAAAGGCTAATTTAAAAATTCTTAATATACTAGACGCAGAATTTAATTCTCTAAATCTTTTATTTGAAGCATTTATTTCTAAAATTAAAATAATACCATTTTTTTCATGGAAAACTGTTAGCAGCTTCATGTAATGTGTCACTTTCGGTTAGTGTATTTTAAACAAAATATATTATGTTATTTCCATTGATATAGTGGTCTTATATACCAAATTTGGAAAGTTTTAAATTATATTTGAATATAGTTTTTCATGAAAATCTATTATAGGCTTCAAGTAAAGTACCACTTTTGGTAGTTGTATAATGACCAAAAAGGGAGGTGCACAACTAGATGTTATAACAGTCCTAAATATAAAGTTTAAATTTTCAATGACTTACCGTTTTTGAGTTATGCGAGATACGTACGTACGTAAGACGACAAGACGAAATTAGTCAAAATGGATTCAGGGAGGGCCAAAATACCTATATCCGTTGAAATCTGAGAACCGAAAATTTTCGTGATTACAATACTTCCTGTACTTCGTACAAGGAAGTAAAAATGAATATATTATCACAAATTACAGTGTCCTCCAAGTATTCATATGTGAATGAGGCATTCCGGTGTAATTAAATTTATATGTATTGATTCTCTTGTATAATTTATGTCACAAGACAATAGGAAAATACAATAAAACATGCTTAATAATAAATTTTCATTCATAATTTTGCGTGAGAAAATTGCAATTTTTACGTTCGTAGACGTCCTTGAAAATTGTGACGATATCTTTTTATTCACTGCAGGTTAAATAAGTTCTATTCAAAAAAACCATAGATGACGCATTTAATAATTGAATTCACAATAGGTAAATACCGCAGACGGTTATTTTTGTATCCAGGTTCCATAATTATAAATAAATATAAACAAAACTAAATCAATCACTACAACTGTAAACAAACCAGTAAGGTTTTCAGCTAGTTGGCGCTGAAGTTGGCTTCAAATGTCATCAGGATAATACACTTTAGATTCATGTCATAGCAAATAATTTAAAATTTGAGGGAATTTAAAAAAATCAAATACTTAGTTTCAATTAAAATTTGATACTTGCAATTCCAATGAAAAGTAAATAAATTTACAGAATATGTCCAAATAGCATATTAAAATGTTTATCAGCAACTATTAAATAATACCTTCATTATGTATGTAACTTTAAATACTTAAGCTGCTCAAATTACATTAGATTGATATGAAAGTTCATATTTCAGGGTCTATTTCCAACCAACACCAATCAAACAAATGAATTTTTTATCCATAACAGCTATAAGTAAGGTTATGTTCCATAACATTTATGCCGTGTACTTAAATACACTACTCAAAATTGTATAGAGATATTTTAAAAATTGAATGTATATTAAAACTATAAATTATATTCAAATATTTGTGAGAATACCTAAGATATTATTTTTCTTAGAAATGTTTGAATATAATTTATAGTTTTAATTTTATAAATGTATATTTAAGAAGCCTTTTATTTATTTTATATTAAGTGTCAATCTTACATTCATTTTGAAAATATACCGGTACCATTTTGAGCAGTGTAGTTGTAGATATGGTATAATATTTGACTCTCATAAATGGTTATGTGTTTATAAAATAATATATTATTATCATGGAGTACCAGCTGTTAAATCACATTTGAGGAACGGCCAAGAGTGGTAAATCTCATAACTCATAGATAACGTAAATTGAATTAATTCTACTTTTAATGCAATTTCATACATTATTGTTCATTCAAACTTATTCGGATCTACAAATGTTATGATGAAGTTGGAATGTTAAATTCAAATTTTCTTCTGATATTGGTATCTATAGTATGTATTTATTGTTACTTTTAAAACATATATTTGGTATAAAACAAATAGTATATGGGTATACGTACTCGTATCTATCTAGATATTAAATCGAACAGAACTGTGTCACTAGAATAAAAAGTTGAAATTTTTCTGTTTTCTTACCATTTTGAAGCATCAAGTACTTTACATATGTAAACAATAAGACTGAAAGTTCACTTTTAAAAAGAAATAAGGAAATTTTTATTTTTTTTCATAAAATGTCAGTAAATCGCACGATGTTGTTTTTATATGAAACTAAAAATTTGTTTTGTGATGCTTCCAGTCCGCTGTTTTATATCCGGCGATTTTTTTACAACCATATTCATAAGTTTTCGACCCAAAAAAAGTTTCCCGATTAAGGAGTTGGTGGACATTGAATATTCACCGCAGAGTGGGGCCTTTGTAAATGTAGTTTAGTTGTCATTGGAGGCAAAGTTTCTTTTTTAAACTTCCATCTTTGTGAGGATATCGTTGCTCCGCGGGAATGTTTACTCTGTTCTGCATCAGCAGCGATGGCGGCGGCGGCAGCGGAGGCCGTAGTGACGCAGACATGGAAATGAATAGGCTCTGCTTCCTGCCGCCACGACTCTCGCTTTCGCATTCAGCGTTCAGCGATCAACCGACTTTCACTTGTTTCCCTTTTTCAATCATGGAAACAAGACAAGTTTCACTTTCAACTGACACCAATAGAAATTTATTTCTACAGAGATTTAAATCTGCTTACTGGACACAACAAACACTCCTTTGTCAATAAATAAAAAGACAAGAAAACAATGATTACTAAATTTTATCAAATGTAAATTGAACATACCTGCATTTTACAAGTTAACTCAACTAGCTATGGATTAAACATAAGTAAAGGATTGATTCTTACATAAGAAATTTGGTATCCAACGAGTTTGGAACTGAATAGCTACAAAATAGAGCATATATAGATGTATTAATGATTTAATTTCACCATAGAAAATTTATTGAAAAGTGAAAATTGTAACAAACACAATTAAATTTAATGTCGTATAATAAAATCTGAGTCCTTCAATAATATTTATTTCTATATTATATATATATATATATATATACATTGTTGTTTAATAAAATTTATTATTACATATTTAAACAATTATATTGTTTGTTTTATGAAAAATATTCATTTTGATATTTATATCATTTATCATTTTTATAAACTCAAACACATTCTACATAAAATAAACTTGCACTTGTTATCACCACCGACGTTTTAGCAAGAATAATATTATTGTGTAACAAAACCATCCTTTTATATTTAGAGGTAATAGTTCTTTTTTATTCTCACAGCGCCTTGTATACTATTTTATACGGTACGCAACATAGATCCTTAGTCTTTTTTGTTATTTGATTAAACATGCCGCTCATTTATAGAAGTTTTCTTCAGAATTAAAGATTTTAGTTTTTAGTAAAAAACAGTAAATTCGAAATGTAAATTGCATAGTGATTTAGCTAAAGAAAAAAATCTATAAGTTTAAATTTTGATTAATTGGGATACTTAATTTATCAATATTTTGTCACATTAACAGCCAAAATACCGCACTTTAGATTTACAGCCCAGGACAAACGTCTGGGATGTCCGCCCCTAGAGCGGGCTCTGACATCACTAATTTGTCGGATCGAAATTGTAAATACCGTTTAAAATAAATCCTAAAGATAAAGGCGAATAGTGAATTAGGCATAATGTCGTTTTCTTCGAAAATATTCACAAAAACAAAATAAGTTTGTATCACCTTATTATACCGCAAACAAATCAAGTTATATAAAGTAGTGCATCTTTAAGTATTATTGTAGATATAAATCAAAATAACTCTATTAAAAATTGAAATTGGCAGTGAGTAAAACAGCCACAAATTTCCATGTCCATTTACCCAACCAAACACAGCAATAACACCGACATGATTACATCAACAAATCCATCCCGCCGTCACCAAGAATAATCCCATCACGTTATCCAAGCCACAGGCTTCACGCAGTCAGTGTGTCGGTCTGCCGCCGCGCGGAGCCCATCCGTCAGCCAGGGTCCTCCATCATTCAGCAGGGCGCTGCTAATGAATTAACATCACTTATTGCGGCTGTTGCGGCCCTAACCGCCAAGCAGGTGCTGTTTATTGCCCCCACGTTGTGGCAGGCGGCGGCGATGGCGGTAGAAAGGTACGGAGACTGGAGAAGAAAGGACAAATGTGTCGTGATGTAGTGTAACGGATTGGAGGGTAGATTGACGCGGAGGTGAGTGCAGTAGAGTGATGAGGTTTTGTTTAGGTTTTAAATGGATTAAGGATAAATATCTAAAATTTACCAATAATACCTAATTTAAATTAATCATAATTACTTTAATGAAGGATGAAGGAAAAGCCCACAATCACAATAATTTTGTTTTGAGATATTTGCATCGTAATAGTTATAACAATAATAATTAAAATAATCTTTAGATAAGTTTTCTGAAAATTTATTTAATTCGAAGTTTCGGTACACTTAACATGTACATTTAGCAGGAAAGTACAAACAATAATAGTTGTATTACAAGCATCACATTTTATAATGAAATTACTACAAGTTTATATATATTTACAAAATTTAAAAGTTAATTTACGGGACCAAATTACTAGTAAAGTGAAATGTATTTTACATCGTTTGATTCAGAAAAATGATATCTTTCGAGTGATACTACAATTATTGTTGTCTGGTAGAACATCGAGCAACAGCATGCAAAAAACTGATTTCCCATGTTAATCTTCTATGTACACTTTTAAAACAGACACCCGGTATATATATATATATATATATATATATATATATATATATATATATATATATATATATATATATATATATATATATATATATATATATACAGAAACTTTAATAACATATTTAATTTAATATACTGATTATAAAACTACAAATTTAACTTTATAAATGACAGAAAATTTACTTTCGTGGTAAATTTATTTAATTTTAACAAAATCGCATCAATTTCACGCAACTAAAATAATAAAACATTCTTGTAAAAAATTGGACTCTTATTTGACAAATTACAATATATTTACTTTGAAAGTAAATTTATTTTGTCATTTATAAAAGTGGCAAAAATCAGTCAAAGTAATCCGGTATTTAACATTTTAATTTTAAGTTTTTCAAATATTCTAAATGCAAATTGTGATTAATCAATTATTATTATTAAGGGACGCGAAATTAAACAAATGCTTAATGTAAATGTAAAAATAATCTACATGAATACTAACGAAATGGATCTTTAACCATTCAAATAATTAATTTCACGTAATCAGATTGTTATAAACCATCTTAAATTATTTTAAGGATAAATACTTTATTTTCCGACAATGAATTATTGAAGCTGTGATAAATAAGTAAACAGTCATGCTGTTTTCAAAATTCAAATACAAAATTGTAATTTTTAACATTATAGAAATCAACAGACTTAAGAAACAACTCCAAGAATTTTGAGAATAAACAAACAAATATTATCTTCTTGGTAGCGAATTAAATAAAATTAATAAAAGCAAACAAAAGAAATTCCTCGCAACGAAACAGAAACAGAAAGATTGAAGTATGTTTTGGTTTAAAGTTCACAGTAAGTCCCTGCAACTTTTTCGTTTTGAAAAAAACTTTATTCGCTCGCTTTGTGAATGATCAAAAGGTTATTTTACCGCAAACTCCATTAGCTGGAGTCATAATTCTTTCATTCTGGCGGGGAGGGAACGGGGAGGATATATCTTGCTCTGTAAATATCTCCACTTCTGCTTCCGTAACCCTTTTAATACTGGCGACCTTTTAGCAACACAGCGCGATTTATCAGTAGAATGGCGCACGGAGCGGACGAACGGACGTTATTATTTCGCTCCATGTATTTTTGAAGCCGGAACGTCCGTAGTCTGCACGCCTTGCGAACTTCACCCAGACAATTAAAACATTAATGTTAAATTATAATTCTTCTGTCTGAAGGAGATTATCTGGAAATTTTATTAAATGTAGAATTTAATAGAATTCAATGGTTTTAACATCGGCGCATTAATTCCCCTCGAGTAAAGCTTTTATGGATTTTCAGATCAATGCGCAAATATCGCTGCTGCAGAATTTTTTCGGCGCAGGCCTGAGACAAAAATATGTTCGTAAGCAAAAACACTATCGGTTCCTTTTATCAAATTAAGTGTAAACAACGCTATAAATAACGGGCAATACGCGAGTACCTCTTTTTACGATTCCGACAAAAAGCACGACGATTTCACTGGTTCTTCCTTGTCTTCGGATTCGCGGCGGAAGTTAATGTTGAATGTTTTTGTCGAAATATGTAACAAGTTAAAATGTGAACGTTGTGGAGGCGTTCAAAATAATTGGATTTTAAGATCAACAAGAGATTGAGGCCAAATGTTTTATGACTGTCACCTCTCCCTTTATTTTTATTTCGTGCTTCACTCACTACTATAAAATAACAATACGACTTCATTGAATTACTTTGCAAATTATTTTTGTACTTGCATAATGGTGCATAATGTATGCTTCTCAATACAGTAATACGAATAGTTTTAACTGAATGAGATCAGTATATATTTTTTATAAATTTGTGTAAGTATAGCAGTAAATTACGACTGTTTCGTATATTCTAGAAATTTCGCTCATTAAAATGTAGTATTTTCAAATTAACTTAAACATTTTGTATCCTATATTTTCGGCTATCAAACTTTTTAAGTTATTTTAGAGAAGAACAAAAAAAATTAATATTTTTTCTAAATTAATATAAAAATGTTCATTAGTAGAAAGTATATGATACCATTTGTTTAATAGTTATTTGTATACAAATAGTTGAAAGTAACTGTTTGCAGACTAAAGATGCAACTAGTCTGCATAGATGCTTTTAACCAGAAGTGTACACGTTGTCCGCAATTGAATATTTAAATTAACCGATTTTTAATTCTAACTAATTTTGAAGGTAGATAATTAGAAAAATAATACAATCAGAATAAAAATGCAGACACATGACATTTGTAGTCTCGTTGCCAATACCAACGGCTTGTAAAAAGCTTCGTTACCAATAACAGTCCTCAGCAATATTAGGTCTGTTATTGTTCAATTTCTGTTACAAAATGAGTAAGAAATGTTTTCTATCTTAAAGAAATTCTTAGACGTAATTGCCAAAACATTATAATATTTAAAGAACGTAACTAAAATTTTAAAATTTTATATTGTATATATGTATTTTTAATTCTAATTTCTCTAAGAAAACAACTATAAAAACACTCAAAATGAAATTTCTCTTTTCGTTCTATAAATTTCTCAAGTATAGAAAATTCGAATGCAATTCAAGAATCACAATCTTCAACGCTATGTTACAATAACAATTCTGTACTCAATTCTTAGTTCGATCTTGTATTTCCTAAACGCAGTCTTCAACAAACATATTCATTTTACATACTTATTTTTACTTGGCAACACAACATCTTTGAAGAAGTGATTTGACAGCTGAAGATGTATTTATTTATTTATTTGTATTTTTGCATTAACGAATATTCACAGAAAACAATGCAGTTTTAGCTCATCACAGTCAAACTTTAGATTTTTATAAATTATTATTTGGACACTGTGTTTTATTCGGGAAATTTCATCTTTCCAGTTTTCAATATTGTTTTGTGAAAGCAAAAATATTAGTAATATCAATATAAGTGCCGAAGCCCAAACCTTCTAATGGTGGGAATTTATAATTTTGAAGGAATAATAGCCCTATTTCTTTAGGGGTTATGTTACTCGTTTATATAGAATGTCTACAATAAGAAATTCACCATTGATAACTTTTTTGTTGAAAGATAGAGATATTATGTTTTTTTTTTAAAGAAAACAAATAATTATAGAAGCTAGTTATAACTAAAATTATTTTTTTTTATAATACAATATTGACAATAATATCAGCTGATAATAACATGACGTTCGAATTAAAAAGAAAAAGTTAGTTATATTGCGGTTATTTGATTTATAATTCTTATGAATTTTACATAAATTTTGTCAAAAATCGGCACCTGTTTTCCTATATTTTTAAATAAACAACTTAACACTGGTGCGGTGTTAACTTCTTTTATCAAAATCTAGCGATAATGGATAATATAAATAGTACACTCGACAGGAAAAGTATTATTAATGAAAATAATTTTTATGTTTGTAGATAAATCTACATTTTTTTATTCCCTATGGGGCGAGAGGGTTGAACCCCATTTCCCGCCTTAGTAGTACTAAATAAAACTAGACTTACAAGTAACACTACCCAACAGTCACTCTCCGATTTAAATGAAACTTGGCACACTAATAGAACTATTTTTGTATTCTTACGGAAGTTGCTTTTTAGGGGTACACAGCCAGCAAGAATCGCCATAAATGAAATTAAATAATACCAAAATATTACGCGTCCAACATTTGTTAGTCAGGGGTAACCTCGAAAATAGATTCAGCGACCCCAAAAACCCCCGAGTAACTAGTTTTGAACCTAAAACTCTATTTCAGTTAAATATCGTAATTTCATCCCTCGATCCCCTTTTTAACCCTTTAAAAAAGTGACCCCGAAAATAGAAAATAGAACCAATGTTGAACGCGTAATATTTTTGTATTATTTAATTTCATTTATGCCGATTCTTGCTTTTACCACCTTTCAGGGGTGGTTTGTACCCCTATAAAGCAACGTCAAGCAGAAAAATAAATAGGGGTTCAATATGGTTTAGAGTTCTATTAATGTGCCAAGTTTCATTTAAATCGATGAGTGACAGTTGGGTAGTGTTTCTTGTTAGGGAACTTAATATTTCCAATTTATAAATTTAAAAGCAATTCGATTGGTTTCTCATAATATATATATAGAAAGTAAGATTTAACTAAGAGTGCGTAACAATACCGCTACACATATATAGACAATGGGGCTGATGTGTCGTGGGGTGGGTGGCTCGTAAAGAATGGTGGTAATCTGTGCCGGTGTTACGCTCTCGCCATCCGCCATCAAGGAATCAGCATAAAGAATGCGACAGAAGGAAACGGATCTCGATTTTGGCAGAACCGAAGTAACGGATGTTGCTATTGCCGCGGCCTCGAGATATTCAATGGCTGGCCATAAAACAGAACGGCAGCGGCAGCAGCACACACCCCACGCCAGCAAGCCGAGCCACTGGCGCCCATCATCCAGAACCAATGGCACGAAAGGAAAAGCAATAAAATAAAATCAACAAACTACGTTTTACCATAAATTAAAACAAACAAAAATACTACACGCCCTCCTAGGATGCACGCAATCATCATGTACACACTTCTGATTATTTCATCAATACATAAACTATTCAAGAACTACAAATCTTAACCTACAATTTCAAATTGTACCTATAGGAAATAATTTCCAAACATTTTTAGAAAATTTATATTATTATCAGTGTGTTCTGTAACTTGGTATTTGTAAATTTTTAATAGCCCAATAAAATTTTTAACCAATGAGAACCGACAGCACTGAATAAAAAATAAAATTACATTTTGCACAAATTTTTATTGGTATATTTTTTTACCAGGGTGTTAAAAATTTGCAGATATGTTTCAGATAACGTGTGTATGAAACAGTATTTGTTAAAATGTTCGTCAAAATATATTTTAGGCTAATAACAAGAGGTTTAACGGACAAATGTTTATTTACGAGAATGTGGTTGATTCAATATTCTTTTAGAGTTCTATTAGTGTGACAAGTTTCATTTAAACCGGTGAGTGACAGTTGGGTAGGGTTACTTGTTATTTATTTGTTTATAGTTATGTTTTGTTATTTTTTTCTGAAGAAGATCTAAATAAATAAATTCGCAGAACTAAAACCAAAAACTATTTTATTGTTTAAGATAGACATAAGCTAAATATATGTATAAATACCACTTTAAGAATCAAAAGTCAAAAACTTTGTTTTATTGGGACTTTAGTTAGTTAAAAGAATTGTACAAAAATACGATTAAAAAAAATTACAAAATCAGTAAGTACTTTTAACTTTTCGAGTAGAAAATTGAATTTGGTAGGCGTAAATCACACATACCTTATACCAGAATCAAGTATAATGACGCAATTATCTTCCCATTTGATATGACCTGTTATATCAATGGCAAATGACCAAAACAGCTTTCATTTCCACCTTCATCATTCCCACATCTTGGTTTACAACAACTACATTCACATCATCTGCACCTCGCCACAAAGGAGCGCTCGAGTGTGAATCTTCATCCTCACTTGACTCGCGCGGTGACAAGGTCTCATTAAAGCGTCAGTGTCCATGGCCGCCGTCGCCAAATCCGTCCGCGACACTCGTGACACTTATTTAAAACAAAGGAACGCGTTGGTGTCGCCTGCCGCGCTGTGTCACTCAACGACGTCGCTGCGTCGTGGTTCTCAATAAAAGAATTACAAGCAAAGTGGCAACGTTGCTAGGTGAACAATCATCAATCAGACCGGCTTACGTGCTTGCGAAACGTGCAGAGTTTTGAATGAAGAGAAGAGGTTTTTGTTTTGTGATTCTTGGATGATTGAACACTTGTCTGCTATTTAATATTTTTTACCTTATTTAAGTACTATTCTACTGAATAGAAACAACTTTATGTGCTCAAAAACAGTAGATACCCTCTTTTTTCTTGATTATTATTGCAGGTATATAATTGCTTTGAGAACATTATTTGAACAGTATAATATTTATGACTTAAAGATGGTAGAAAATTTAATTATGGAACTGTCAGTTTAATGGGAAATTATACCCAGCGCCTATATTACAACTTACGAGGAAAGATAAATTAAGAAGTAAGTTGTTTAAATAGTACATTGCTGAATATTAAATTGACTCTTTTCTTGTTTTTAGTTCAGCAAATTTATTAATTACATCTTCGGAATCAATAATATAAAGTAATTATACTTTTTGTGCTCAAATTTGTTCTTAAATAGTTTTTAATTTTTTTATTGCGAAAAAATCTCACCGCTTGTAATTGTCAGTGGCATTGTAAGAAATATTATTAATAAAATTATATAATAGATTGATGCAAAACGGGAAAGCCGGAGTGTACCAATCATTACCACGAAAACGCATATTTTGTGCACTGTTTTGCACCCTAGTGCATAGAATGTGTAGTTTGCTCACTATTTCGTAAAAGGAGTATTTCGTGCACGCTCTTAAATTATTTTTTATTGGTTTCCTTCAATTTACTTGAATAAATCAATTAATTAATGCATTAGTCTCTTTGACAGTTTGTATTTCGAGGGTAAATTTTTTTGTTTTTTTGAATAACTGTCATTTGTTTATTACTAAATTTAATTGTTTATAATTATGTTGCTAATGAAATTAAAGTTATTATGTAATATTCAGTAACAAGTGAATGGTTTGATTGTTTAGGTAGGTTAAGGAAAAAACAGAAATGAGGATATCATTTTTTACTTCCTTGTACGAAGTAAAGGAAGTATTGTAATCGCGAAAATTTTCGGTTCTCAGATTTCAACGGAAATAGGTGTTTTGGCCCTCCCTGAATCCATTTTGACTAATTTCGTCATGCCGTCTGTACGTACGTATGTACGTACGTACGTATCTCGCATAACTCAAAAACGGTAAGCCGTAGAAAATTGAAACTTTATATTTAGGACTGTTATAACATCTAGTTGTGCACCTCCCTTTTTGGTCATTATACAACTACCGGAAGTGGTACTTTACTTGAAGCCTATAATAGATTTTCATGAAAAACTATATTCAAATATAATTTAAAACTTTCCAAATTTGGTATATAAGACTACTATATCAATGGAAATAACATAATAGATTTTGGTTAAAATAGACTAACCGGAAGTGGCACATTACATGAAGCTGCTAACAGTTTTCCTTGAAAAAAATGGTATTATTTTAATTTTAGAAAGGAATGCTGCAAATAAAAGTTTTAGAGAATTAAATTCTGCGTCTAGCACATTAAGAATTTTTAAATTAGCTTTTTGCATAAACGAGATATCTAAATTTAAATATTATATATTTTTTGATTTTTAAAAAAATTAAGTTTGCTATGGATTAGAACAAAAAATAAAAGATTTAATGTCAAATATGTGCAATTAAAAAAATATCTATAGTTTAATACGTGTACAAGGAAGTCATGTGGTGTCCACATCAGATATTTTAATTTCGGGATGATATATAAGTATATATATATTTATTTATTTATTTATTATATATTATATATATATATATATATATATATATATATATATATATATATATATATATTTGCAATAATTTTGAAACAACCTGTATATTATTAATTGATTCACTATTAGGACCTCGAGAACTATAAGTGGTACAATTTCGGTTAAATGGAACGGACAAAATTTTACTTTCCATTTTGAAATCGAAATGGTACCAAGAAAGCCGAATAAAATAATTGCGTCTACCCGTCTACTTCAGATGAAGATATCTGAAAAATATGAAGTACAAATGATTATTTTCTATAACTTTGAAGTATATATTGTTATATTCGCATGTCTTAGTAATTACGTCTCCATCACGAATCACGGTCCATTTCCCCTCTTTTGCTCCTAACATGTGAAATCCAGAATCCAGCTCCAAAACCACGACAACACCCGATAAGTAATGGTCGGTAGTTTGTACAGGTCGACGCCAGGGCCGTGTTACATCACGCACACGCTGCCTTTGTCACTCAACGAGCGACGCCGCTAGCGCTGTCTCACTCCCAAGTGACCTCACAGTCGCAGAGGGTTAGTGTGACGGTCTTGAGTCTTGGTTACATGCAGACAAGAATGGAATGATGGAGATGAATAAAATTTTGGTAACTGGGAATGTTGATGATGAAATGAATATGTTGTGATGAACTGCGAGAGGTTTGACCGCATTTTAAGATCATGTATTTAAGAAACTATTTACTAAAATATTAAAAATTGCGATTTTTTTTTGTGAATTTGTACTACGTAACTTTAAAATTTACTTACCGAAGAATTCATCAAAGTTTAAAAAAATAATAAGTCTTGATTTACTTCCTAACTTCATACTAAATTTGGTTGATATTACATTAAAGAAAGAATAGAATTAAAGAAATTTAATTTATCAAAATCATTTTTAATTAGGTAAATCATTTATTTATTTCATTGTTACTTCACACAGCAGGAGCTTAATCTGAAATAAAGTCAAGTTTTTAATGGAATACGAATCAGACAATCATACTTTTGAATGCACGACTTCTTGTTTGAGAAGTAAGTTTTATCTCGATTTTATCCATTGAGTTAAGATTGACTGAAATTATGAAAATGTTATTAAAAGGTAATTTTATTAAAAAATAATCTTCTAATAAGTGGCCCTGTCAATATCATTATTATAATTTTTTTTCAAATTCAACGAGATTCAGAAATTGATTTAAATTTTATGATACCTAATATAACCAAAAAGGCTGTTTTTAGACCTTCGTGTACCCTTGTGTGGATTATAATTTTGCGCTCCGTACTGTACATGATTTGAGAATATTAATAAATACATGTGTAAAAAAGTACATATGAAGAAATAAAATATAATGATTAATTTATGAAATTTAATTCTATATTACTTTATTTTTAACTGTACATATTCATACCTGTTAAAATAATAAACCATTAAACAAACAAATCACAGTATATAATTAAATATAAAGTTTTTAATTATAAGAAATGAACTTAAAAAACACGCTCAACCAACTCTGTTAAACAATTTAGAAACACAAATTTCAAATTTAAAACTCATGGTATATGGTATAATAAAAAAATTAATGTAAAAATTAAAAATAATAAACAATTATTTTACATTTGGTAATAAAATTTTAGTAAAAATGAATTCAAAACTTTGGGGTAATTGCTAATATAAGCTAATTAACAATGCTGTTGCTTAGAATACAATAAGAAAACAGGAAGCTATATATACAATTTATTGAGTTTATTTAAATATTATAGTAGATATTTTTGTAAATATAAATCGATAATATTTTCAAGATATTATCGATGAGAACCTTACCACTTAGTTGAGAATAATATTTCATGGCACATCGAGAACAATTTGAGATTCTTTTGCATCATGTCTCTTACTCGCAAACGCGAAAATTTGTTTTGGCAAATGAAAACGCATTCTTCAAAACTAAATACTTGGGATCTCATAGAATTTTGATTCGCTTATATCTTTTGAATTGAACATTTAATTAAATTTACTTTTCGATGAATAATCTCAATTATATATGTTAGAGGAGCCAAATGAACTAAGAATAAGGACCAGAGGTCCAAATAGCTTCTGTTTTCCGGAATCACTATTCTGACAAAATAATGCTTCAATTATGATTTTGACAAAACAAAACTTTAATTTAAAATTATGTACCGATTATTTGTAAAAGAAACTATTTATAAATATAATGAAATCTGAATAGGTATTGTATAAAAATATGTTCAAACATATAACTAGTATAAATTATTGATACATATTTTTGCAATTAAGAACTTAACAACAGAATAATATTTTATTTATATTTTCAATTTCCTATGTTTTCATTCATTCGGTTGCAGCATATTGCATATATTTACTTATGGATTAGTAACGTATAGAAATTCAGTTACGATTTTAATAAAAACTATATTTCGGACATGACATTGATTTGCTACTATACTAATTTATATATTCAGCGGGAATACAAGTTTGACAATAATATGTTCTGAAAATATATTACATATCAATAAATAATTGAAATACATCTTCGTTACAAAAAAAATATTCCTTTTAAACCGTTTTGGAACATCTAAATTTGTATAAGACTTGAAGTTAAGTATTTTAATACATTTGAGAAACTTTTTACAGTTTTAATTAAATATTATTATTATTTTTCGTCGCATTAATACAATCTTTAACACTACAAGCTGGCATTTTCGTTTTGTCTGTAATTTATCTCTTTGACAAATTACTTGTCAGTGTCAATCACTGTCAGAGTAATATTTGGAAACAAATTCCAAATACGATTTATAATTTAGACCAATAGAAATTAACCAGAGCCTTGGTCGTACGCTTAGTTCATTCAGTTAGGTACTCTAATATATATTATTTATTGTCACTTATATAGTTTATTTACATAACCAAATTTTCAAATAGATTTACATTCTGTGGTAATTCTTTTGTGTCCAGAAAATAATTCATCTTCCACCTTCATGAAACTTTAAGCACCTCTTCGAAAAACTATAACCCAGCCATTTAGCACATAATTTTTTCACGGCGTATTCCCAACCGCTGAAACAGACCAGTGTAAACAGTCCCTCAGGACTCTGGTTCGCTCCCTTCGTCTCACATTCGTAGCGCCGCTACCGCACTTGCGGCGTGCCCGGCGTACTCGCGCATAATGGCGAAGAAGCTCTACGGCGGCCCGTGTTATTTATTATTTCCGATTTTTTACTGGCGTAGTTTGTGTTTGAAAAAGGTCGGAAGGGTTTGCGTCGCGACGCGCATCTCGGACAGAGTGGAGAGTGGAGCCGGCTCCAGAAGCCCGGACTCAGGGAGACGTTCCAGGTTCCGGGTTGGAGATGGGATTGTGTAGGTAACGGCGGAAATTTAGGAGATGGTTGGAGCACGGCTTTTTGACCCTGAATGATCTTGTGATGATTTTTATTTAATATTACTGGAAAATGTTGCTTTTTACCATCAAAGCAAGAGCTCGGAAACTACCTACTAATATATTACTTAGTTTTCTATGTTCATCTTCTGTCTTATTGAAAATAAAGTCTAAAATAGGGATCCAAACCGCACATGAACACGAAGATCCCGAGTTGAAATTCTACTCAAGCAAAAATGTGTTTTTTTTTCAATGTATTATAGTTCTAATGTAAGATAAACTGCATAATAAATTAAAACGTTAACTTGTAGCTCTAGAGATTTAAAATTGTACCCAGATCACTAATATGTAATATAGATAATATATAATCACGCAATTTTATCCATTTTAATATGGCATTATAGAAAAATAGAAATCTAAGTTTAATTTTTAACATATTTGTAGTTTGTTGAAACTTGATTGTTTTATTAAATTTCTTTCCATTATTTAGTTTTTTATTTTCATTTTAATTTCAATATTTTCATATTCAAAAAATATTTTTTTTATTACATTTATCAGAAAGGTAATTACTTTAGAAGAGGAACATTTTTATGTCTTGCATAATATATGACTGTGCTTATCAATTATTAAAAAGTGATATTTTCTGTAATTATGAAATATTTATATATTGTAAATTCCTCTGTGCTAAAGTATAAGTAAAAAGATCAGAAATAAGGATAACTTTGTAATTTCATAGTCACAGTGGAAATAAAACAAAGCCGTTTGAAATATACAAGTTCATTAGTAATTTCTCTAGTTAACAATTGCGGTGAGTAAAATGAAAAAAGAGAGTTTGCAAATGAAGTGTACCAACAACATCAAGTAAATGATGAAGAAGCGTGTCGTCTTTATTATTCATGATATTCGGCAAGTTACCGTAAGATTACAGCTACTTTAAACAAACTTCAACTAGTTATGTTTAATGAAGGTACGCAGCTCCAACTCGAAATCCCGGCGAAGAATTCACGCTACGCTAATTCCGCTGCAAAGCCGAAACAGTTACCCGGATTTATAAAGTCTAATTAGAAAAAAGTGCGGCGCGGCGATGCGTCCGTCTTAAATTGGAAGGATGCGAAAATAGGAGAAAATCGGGATAACTGGGATCCATTAACTGAAGCTGATCAATTTTCACGACTAATTCTTGTATTAGTTCATTCTCTTTTCAACTTTTCTCGTTTTGATCTGTCTTATTTTAGTCAGCAATAAAATATTATTTTCAAAATAATTTGCGACATTTAGCACCGAATTGTTAAACGTTTCTAAATTATTTAAAAAAATAAGATATAGCTTAGTGGCAACGTGCCAGACTGTGGATTTAAAAACCCACGTTCGATTCTCACAACCGACAATCTGATTTGTACCATATTGCATCTGAGGCTCTCCCTCCATTAACATCTTTGGGCACCCTGATTTGAAAGCTGATAACTTCATTTCACATGTAAAATATGTCAGCAAGATTTACAAAGAAAGAGTGCTACACCCACTTAATATATTTATGTATTTAATTTAAAAACTATTAAAATATTTTTATCTACCAATTTTTTTTATAAAATAATTTGTATCTACGATCTTATGTAAAATTGTTTTTTAGTTGACGCACTGTTTATCATAATTGTTATGGTTAGCTCAATAATATAATGAATTTTTAAATTTTGAAGGATTACATTTATATCAATAATAGTTTTGCTAATGTTTTCGGTCATAGATAAAATATTATACGATGCTTATATATAAAACAACCTGTCACTTGATTCGATCGAATTTTAACCATAATCCGCTCTTAACTAAAGATTAGTTTTACGTGGTAGTAAATAAATATCAAATATTTGTTAGCGGAATTTATGATATAGGTTAGGACAAGTCTTTAAAATATTTATAATTAATAAATAATAAAAATGACATTTTGTTGAGTTTATTCATCTTCCATGAAAATTTATTTTTATTTTGATTAAACCATATACGAGTACATAATAAAAATGGAAAATCAAATTTATGGAGGGCCTTTCAGAATGAAAGATAATAAATTTGGTTTCTTGATTATTATTTTTTTGCAGCACAAGATATAAAATTGCTTATTTTATTTACGTCATTTAAATTTTTAATTATTTTTAAGGAAATAACTACGTATATCGTTTCCTGTTTGCTTTGTCTGTTATTATGGTTTCAATAATGATGTGATGTCTTTAAGATTCATTTTAAATTATGTTGTAATAAAATATTGGAGACCTCAAGAATTACCTTCATTCATATATTACACTCAGTAGTAGCAAAACAAATATCAATTTTAAATATAATTATTTTTATTTTTTTTAATATTAATTATGAATTTGATTAATCGTTGAAATTAAATTTAAATATATTTCAGTTTCATTAAAATCATAATTTAAGCCACCACATACGCAATATGCATAGCCAGCTTTCGTCACTGAAGCATGCTTTGTTAAATATTAATAACGAATAGTAGCATCCAAAGTTTTTGTTTTAATTTTGATACAAAATTTTGCTGGGACTGCATAGTTGAATTTGTGTGTACGAGTAGCACAATAAATGTGCCAAAGAATTATGTTATATTTTTTGTTTTGTTTGAAAGAGTAAAATTAATGCTAGTCTATAATACCATTATTATTATTATTATATTGGTAGGTGGCTCAGTGCTATCGAGTCGGCCTGTGGATCTTGAGAACCCTGGTTCGATCCCTACAGCCGACAAACAATTTTCACCAATTTAAATCTACCCATGTGGCGCCCCCTTCACTAATATCTTTGGGGGGCGTGGTTTGACGGCTGGTAACGCAAAAAATATATCACTTACCGAGATCTGCTTAGGCAGAGTGCCACACCCAGTAATGGGTAAAAGATATGATGATATATTTATTTTATTTTATTTTAATTCTATTATTTATCTCTTTTTGGGTCGTGCAATTGTTTTTCATTGCAGCTTTATTCGAAACGGTTAATAATGGATTATTTCTGATAAAAGTTAAGACTGCAATAGTTTGATCTTTTAAAGAAACTCAAACCTTAATTTATTACATTGTGTATTTAATTGGATGCAATCTTCTGTACTGCACATTTTACGCCTCTTTTTTAATATCCGTAGGAGTACAATTTTCTGAATTACTTACACTAAACACTGTTAAAAAATCTCAAATATAACGTCAGATATAAAAACAATGATAAAAAAGAATTTAATATTGAAACTACTCAATTTTTGTGGACATCAATGTTTTAGAATGCGATCTGCCACAGCATATAGGTGCTATAATAAAGTATTAATATTGCAATACCTCATTTATTAATATCTTATTTCAAAAGGTCTAATGCCGTAAATCTATCCCTTTTCTTTCATATTTTAAATAATTTCTAACTTGATCCATAATTGGTCTTGTTGAAACTGGACGAAATGTAAATTTTCATCCTGACGGGTGACGGGTCAGATACAACAACCTGAATCCTTCCAGTGGTGGCTCGTGAACGGCGGTTTGATTTAATTCTACAGAAAATGCCAAGCTAGACGTCGAGTTTTCTCAATAAAATTTACGTCGTTTTAACCGTGATCAGACAGGAAGCAATTACCTACTAACGTTTGCCAGCCAAATAAAATCTAATCTGTCGAATTGGATCATAGAATCCTGGTATTTTACCTCCGACATGAATAGTGAACGAATACTGAACTTTTTCAATTATTTTCTTTCATATTATCGTTGAGTCATTCATTTAGTTGTTATTTCCATTTAATGATATCTATTTATTTAGTGCATAACAGATGAGGCACGAAATTCAAAACAATTATCAGTATTAAAAATAATTATGTTTTATTAATTTTTAAAATTATAATGAATAGTTTTTATGAAGCGCTGAAATAATTACAAATTTAAATGTATTTGAGTTTCATTGACTTATAATAGAAAAAAGCAATATTTATATCACCATCACTAGATAAGGCATGCCTCGATAAATATTCGAAACGAATATAACACTATATTTAATTTATTTTATTTTCGATGTAGCGCTCGGTGGGGACTGTGTTATAGTTAAAACTCACTCGAAAGTTTCAACCTCTAAACGTGCAAATACGAAAAGAACAAAAGATAAACCTAGAAATAAATATGCATTGCGCGGTTTTTTGCATATTTGTTGTATTAGATTTAAATATTTTTCGTTCGTGTTTTGATTGTATGTACAGAATATAATAATATTTTTACTAATATATAATAATAATATATTTACTTTTGTAATATTATAGCTAATTAAATGTTGTCTTAATTACAATCCGTACTACTAATCTATTGTACGCAATGCTGTTTAAGATTCCACCTATTATGACTTGACCAGAATTCATTGTAACTTTGAACACAGTATACCTATAGCATCTTAAAAGATGGATTATTATTCTGCTATTTTGGAATAAAATGATGACCCAAAAAAATACTTGAACGATTTGGTTTGATAATAATTTTTGTATACGAGGGTCGTTCAATAAGTCCTTAGAAAATCCAAGAGATGGTGCTCGTAGTATCGAAAATGATTTTTTTCCAGTAAGCAGCACTCCTAACTAGTCAACTGTTAGAGTTTTAGCTTTAGCCGTCACGTAGTTTCATTGTTGTTGTCAATTGTAGTAAAAAACTTTTGATTGTTTATAATAATGGATAAAAGTGAGTTTCGAGCGGTGATTAAACATCTGTATTTAAAAGGCTTAACGCCGAAAGAAATTAAAGCTGAGTTGGATGAAGTTCATGGCACATCTGCTCCTGTGTTTGCAACTGTTTACAATTGGGTGAATGAGTTTAAACGTGGCCGTACATCCACAAAAGATGAACATCGTTCCGGACGCCCTGTAGAAGTGTCTACCCCCGAAATGATTGACCAAATCCACGATATGGTTTTAAGTGACCGACGAATCAAAGTGCGCGATATAGTTGAGGCTACAGGCATATCACAAGGCACAGTCGCTTTAATTTTGCACGAAAAATTAGGTGTGAAAAAAATCTCGGCAAGATGGGTGCCGCGGTTGCTCACAGTGGAGAATAAACGCAATCGTGTGGTGGACTCTGAGGCTGTTTTGGTGCTTTTCCGTCGTAATCCTGAAGATTTTCTGCGTCGATACATAACTGTGGATGAGACTTGGATACATTACTACACTCCAGAGACAAAAGAACAGTCAAAACAGTGGATTTTTAAAGGAGAACGGGCTCCGAAGAAGGCGAAGACGGAAAAATCGACTAGCAAGGTTATGGCAACGGTCTTTTGGGATGCACGCGGAATCATCTTCATCGACTATTTGGAAAAGGGAAAGACGATAACAGGAGCGTATTATGCGTCGTTATTGGACCGGCTGAGCGAAGAAATAAAAGAAAAACGTCCTCATTTGAAACGCAAAAAGGTCCTTTTTCATCAAGACAATGCACGTGTGCACACCTGCGCAGTTGCGATGGCCAAAATTATGGAATTAAAGTTCCAATTATTGCGACATCCACCGTATTCACCAGATTTGGCCCCCAGTGACTTTTTCTTATTTCCAAACTTAAAGAAATGGCTTGGCGAACGAAGGTTTACGTCCAATGAGGAGGTCATCGTCCAAACGGAAGCCTATTTTGAGGAGCTTCCGAAATCCTACTTTTTGGACGGCTTAAAAAATTTGGGAAAACGATTAGAGAAGTGTATAGAGCTAAAAGGAGATTATGTAGAAAAATAAAAAAAAATCTACCCAAAAAAAGTGTTTTTTCTACTTTTTTCTAAGGACTTATTGAACGACCCTCGTACAATTAAAATAGTTATTTGTGTATTAAGAGCGTAAAGTGATCCTTTGTTAGTCGAACCCAGCTCGCGCTACAATAGTGTAAGAGGAACAAAGACACTTTACGCTTGTGATACACACATAATTTTTTCTACGATTACACCTTAAAATTATTAAAAAACGTATACGTACTGAAAACAAATTCGTTTGGTCAACTGTCAATATGATAAATTTCTGTTTTGTTTATATCCCTGGTAACTATTGAAATAAGCGCGCATTTAATATCTTTTTTGGAGACGCGCGACAAAGATTTTTTCGATTGTTCCACAGAAAACGTCAACTTTACGATGACAAATGAAAGCGTAACTGTCAACTTTTCATAGCAATCGTAGAAAAAAATATTTATATGGTCTATAATCACGAAGTGCTTAGCGTGACGTATTTATTCAACTCATTTACCATCAATTGCTTACAGCCATATTCATTTTTTTATTGTTAAATATATTGGCAACAACAATAAAATTATTATTTGTGACATAAGGACGAAAAATTCCGTTTTCCATACGAATTAAGGAAGTCGAGTTCTGCAATTGTATGTGTATGAAAAGATTTCTTCTTTCGAGTGTCATACTACTATTTTTTAGTCGATTATAAACATTTTTCTTTTGAAGATATTTTGTAATTTGACCTAAAAGTACTCTTCGTTGTAAACCGAAAAGTATTTTACAATCTTAACAACCACAGCAAACATTTATATTTCACTGAAAAGTTTAAGTTTTTGTACAAATAAATTATATGCGTTTTAATCATCATCTCACAACTGTTTTTAATAATCATTTTTATTTTATATAGATATTCTTCAAACATTCATTCGGTTAACACAAATATCAACAAATATGATTGTATTTGTTCTTGTTACTATGATTGTGGATATACACGAAATATGCGAAATCTGTCAATTTGAATGTTGTAATTTGTATTGAAAATCAATTGTCGTCTGTGGGAATTGATCTCGGGATCTAATTTCCATAGTCCGATGTGCATACATACATACATCCCGCTATATCCAATCAAATGGCCTAACACGAATCCTTGAAATAATCCCTGAGTATTTATTCATTAGTTTCATCCTGCAATTAATCTTAACCAAACATTCCTGTATCGGCACACAATCTTTCTTCTTTCACATTCATAATTCCTTTAATACAAGCTAGTTTATTCCGCCCAATCAGAATGTTTCATTTACGTATCAAACTTACAACTATATACATCCATTTCTTCCTAGGTCGTATAAGCAATTTCTTCCCTTTAATTGGGTAACTAACTAAAATGAGCAAAGCTGATTGACCTAGGAAAGTGGATTATTTGAAAGTAAGTTTTAACAGTAAATTGAATAAACTAATAGCTTTGTACGAACAAGAAATCATAAATTAGTTTCATGTATTTGTTAACTGCTCATGCTTCGGATTATAATTTGTCCCATTGGTTTGTGATTATTTAATTGTGCTGATTTATTTATTTGCTCTCTCACTACAGATTATTTAAATTAAATATTCGGAAACAGTTACAGTGTGGCAAGGTGATTCATATGCTCGCGAATACAGTCCAATATATTGCTGTTAACAAAACTACAAGTTCACTTAGAAAATTATTGTTTAAAAAACTTCACTGAAGAACAAACTTCAAATATTAAATGAAATATCAATACATATGTCACTTGGCTGGCAATTCAAGAAAGTCTATAGATTATTTTTATAGTTTGAAACCAATTTTCAACTAAGTTTTGAACATGCTAGAATAACTGTTACTCATTGGAGTCACAGATTTTGCGTAGCTTGAAAGCTAAAACGGCGCATGCTTTTGATAGTTTGTCATAGTTGTTGCTCAAAGAAAGCTAATAACAGGATGGAAATGATGGAATTTTAACACCTTTTATAAAATTCTTATATTCTAAAATCTATAGTTACAAAGCTACATCATTTAAAATTGTGTAACGATGTATAAGTAATAGGACTGTCAACATCCGAAAAATTTTCTATCCGGGTATTCTGCTTTACAATTAGCCGCTATCCGAAAAATCGGTTTTATGATAAGGTATCTAGATTAGATAAACAATGTAAACACATTGAATATTGTTAGACAGACAGAGTATTTGAAGAAAGTGTTAACATATGAAAAAAATAAATTATTATTACAGAATAAATAATGTTTTGCTATTCCTCAAACCCATACATCGATCATGAAATCATATTTATCATATAAAGAATGTTCATTAATTGCATTTTTTTTTTGGTGACATGAGTAAAGAATTAAAATTATTAGTGATTGACAAAAATTAATAAAATAAAAAGCGTTTGAGGGCCGATTTTATTTCAAAACTCAATGAATTTGTTTGTTATTTTATTTAATTTCGTAGCCAGCCTCATTAAATTGTAATTTTGTTAATTTTTATATTTAATTTCTGCCGTTACAAAATAGGAAATAAAATTAATTTATTGATTTATGCAGAATTTTAAGCTCTACATGAATGTTTTAAGCATTTTTATCTTTAAAAAATTGGGAAGTAATGCGTACGGAAAAATTGTTTTACCATATTAATTATATTTATCTTCTAAAAAAATATTTATTATTTTCAATAACATTTTATCTATTTATTTTTTCATTGTTATGTTCATAAAATTAATTTGTACTTTAAAAACATTGCAAATGTATCACCATAAAAACGATTTTGGAAATAGGGCAGTATGAGTTGAGAAATGAGTTTCTTTAAACGTACTTTTTATATTATCATATTATAAAGTGATTTAAAACTCTTGTATGTCTTTTTAATCTAAACTCATGCAGAACAGTTTTTATAAATCATCAACCTACATGCACATACAAATTCAGGCTAAATAATAAAGAAAAAAAATTGGGTACTTGCGATTTGCAACTCTCTCCTTCAAAAATATGATTTAAAATTTGGATCAAAATAACCGGGCAATCTCGCAATTTTGAATTTCTATAAAATTTAAACATGGAGTTGTTGTCCAATTTCACTGACCAGGAAATTTCTCCTGGACTCCGATTCCGATTTAACAATTCTGGTCCGAATATCCATGAATGAAAAAATCCGGATACCGAACATATAAAATACTTCGCATTCAGATATCCGGAATCAGTCAACAGACTTTAGTAGATAACTGTAATTAATTTCTGTACATAGTAATAAAATCTTTTTTTAACGTGGTCGCGAATACCGAGATATAAAATATTAACAAACAATGTTTAAAATGTTTCTAAACGACTGAAATACGACAGGTTGTTTATGAAATCCTTGTTTAACACCCAAACCAATTTCCTCTCTCTCCGATCTTAGCACCTACATCCATAAGAGTACATAAAATTACCGGGGCGTCCCCTGTGATACATAAACTTTTTATTAAGCGCATATCGTGTATAACAACGCGAGTGAGTGCACGAGGCACGTCTTGTCCATTCAGCGTTTTTATTTATTAGCCGTTTTTACGAGGGCCAGAACAGCCTGATAAAGGTGATCGCAGCGTGCCATGTGTTGAGTGTGAAATTGTAGTGACGGTCGCTGGACTGATGGCGCCACTGTCACGGAGTTAAGTCTCACGGGACAAGGGATTCGACCCTTGGGACCTTCTGTAGATATCAGAGACCGAGAAATTGATTCTGGATTCAGTACTACCAGTGTTAATGTTTACTAAGAATTTTAGGAAGATTTTGTTTCATTTGTGTGTTGCTTGAAGTAGGATTATATTATGTTAATTTAATTTTCAAGAATAACACAAATGACAGAAAGAATAACAAAATATTGAATTATTTGCAACTAAAATATTTCTACATAAAATTGAAAAGCAAACTAGACAAATAGAATATATGGCAAGCGTTCTTTTAACTATAAATAAAATAAATAACTATAATAAATTTTAATTTACAATTAGTAAGATTTCATGTTGAAAGGAGAATTTACTTACAAAATACGACTTTTACCCATTACTGGGTGTAACACTTTATCGTAATAGATCTCGGTAAGGAATTTATTTATGCGCGTAAAATGCAGTTATCAACCGTCAAATTATAGTCCACAAAAATGTAAAGGATTATTAATCATAAAAATTACATATACAGTCCTTCTTAAAGTCTCTACAATCTTTGGTACAGTTTTAATATTCAATAATGACTGTTATATTCAGTGTTTCCAATTTTTAAATTTACTAATATTTACAGACTCTTTAAGTCAATAGATATACAATTTGTACTGACACACTCTTGCAGTGTAGTCAAGTACGAGTATAATATTTTTTTTTTCAGTTTTGTTATAGTTTCCGAATCCAATTTAAGTATATAGTAATCTCCGTCCTAAAGGTCTTAAAAGTTTTTGTTTAAACTTATAAAGTCACTTATAAACATGTAACTACTTCTATTTAAATCAAGTGTACGAATTAATCTTTCTAAAATAATGCGATATTATTGTTCTAAGTTTAGTTGTTTTCTATTTTGTTTGCGAGTCTGCATTTCATAGAGGTATTACGATTATGTTTCGATGTACTACTCAAATCATAATTTACGGGTTTACAAACTTATTGAAAACTACATGTACGTAACATTCATTTCTTATATGACTCATAAATTTACAGATTTTTACACTCCATTTAACTTGTGTGGTTCAACAAAACTACCTTATTGAGTTTTTAATATCGATAGTTCAACTTTTTAACCAAAATTTATTGGATTTAACGGACTTTATTTCCTACAGAAAGCCAATTTTCATTTTAATAAATAATACTTCAAATAAAGTATCAACCGACAATCAACAATTATTCCAATGACTCCCTTTCCACTAATATCTTTGAGGACCGTGTCTCAACGGTTGGTTACCACACCTCACTCAAAATATTTCACTTATTGAGAAATTGATGGTATATTTATTTTACAATTAATTTCTATTATAATATTTCACATCTTTTCTAAAATATCCTTTGTGGTTTTTTAAGGTATGAAACTAAAGGAATATGATATTTGCGTAAAAAAAAGAAAACCGTAATGACTTGTTTATTTAAAAACTTCAACTAAAACCATAAACAGAAAATTAGAAACTTTGTCGCATGTTTGGATGAATGTATGTAATGTTTATGTTTATAATGAAATAATTTTGTTTTCAACTGAAAATACCAGTTTCCACATAAGCGTTAATGGCACACATGAGTTATTAAATTAATTTCACACGCATTTCAATTTGATTTAACTCCTTTCCGTACTAAAATCCGTTAAGTCCATCTTTGACGAACACCCAAAAGGGCAATAGGTCACAGGTCCGGAGCTTGAAGTTGCGGAACGCCGAGCAAAGATCAGTTGGGCGATGCGAGCGCCGCCGCAAGTTGTGGCCGAGGAGGGAACTGTGAGACGAGAGACGAAGTCCGACTCCGTCGTCCTGTTCATTAAATGTAATTCTATTAGTAAACAGACTCCAATAAGTGTACCAACACAGAGTTCAGAAATTGAATACACATAGAGAATTCAATTAAAAGCTCTTTCTCTTGTTTGTGCCAAAACCAATCTATAGAAAGCGACATTACCGGCCGTTCTCAATAACAACTTTGATGGGCCCGGGACATGACAGGCACCTGCCAAATGAATGGGGTGTTACATCCAGTCCAACCTGGGATCAACGAATTATTTGTGGTAATTTGTATTTATTACTCACTTGAATTTTTTCACATGCATATCGAGTGAGAATTGATATATTTTTATTATACAGCGAGCTAGAACACACATTGTTATATATGTTCGGCTTCAACATTAATTCAGAATAATAAATAATTTACATAAAATGCATAACTCCTTTTAACCATTATTGAATATAGATCCTTGTCGAAGCAGATCTCGGTAAGTGATATATTTTGCACGAGATATGGTTACTAGCCGTTAATTCGAGGCCGTGAATTATATATAAAAAACATTACAGTGAGATTAAATATATTATAAAAGAGAAAATCATAATAACTATCGCGTCAATAATCTCACTCGCGTGTAATGACTTAGGTATTTCAATAACTTGTAATGTAATATAGTATTAACTATTCCCGACAAATAAAATCTTATTATTAAACAATCATTTTACAAACCGAACCAGGGAACTAACAATTAATTTAAAATAAATAAATAAATTAATATATCATCACGCCTTTAACTATTACTGGGTGTAGCACTCGGCCGTAGCTGATATCGCTAGATGATATATTTTGCGTGTGAAGTGCGGTTACCAGTCTTTTTTATTATGCTATTCTGTATAACTGGAACTGAATTAAAATTACAGGGTCCGGATTCACCGTGCCGCAATGTGATGTTCATATAATTCTTAGCCTGAATGGTCCTCCACTCATCAAAAGGATATTTTTAATGAGATGAAAATCAGTTTGTCGGCTTTTGGAATCGAATTGGAGTTTTCAACGTTTTAAATTTAAAACAATTGAGTCCTCCACTATAATTAAAAACTACTAGTAAATTATTCCATACTAGAAAAAAAAATTTGGACAATAAAAAATGTTATTAGTTTTTCAGATATTTGAGGTTTTAATGTCATTAAGTCTAGCGTACAAACATTGCGACCTTTCTTTAAATGTCTCTCTCACACATATAGTCTATTCAGAATTTTTCTACTTTTCGTGTCTTCTGCCTTCTTTTAACTGCTAGCTAATTTAGATTTGATTGATTTGTTTACGTCGTTATATACAGAATTGATAAGTATCTTTTAAATAAATACGTATCTAATTATTATTTCTTAATTAATGAATATGTTACTTAGGTAAATGGTTGTTAAATATTTCCTAGTTCGAAACTTTGATTAGGTTTACACAAATCAATGAGAGGAGAGACAAGTTGAGCAGTGTAGATCAGGAAGTCGTTTTAGTAGTAGTTCCAATTATATTTTTCAAAATAAGAAAGCAGATCATATACGAATATGTGACCACAATTATGAAGTAAGCTCCGTTAGTTGAGATTCACATTTTCTTAACTCTGACGTCAATAAACTTAAAAAAAAAACATAACGGGTTAATGACAAACAATTAAATATTCTAAAACTGTACATTGTTTTTAATTTAGTTAGATTAATAAAAAGAAAATTTCAAAATATCTTAGTGGAGATCCCCATTACAAATTTAGATTGAAAACGTGTTCAGAAGTTATTGCAGGAATTATTTGCACAAAATAAAATTTTAACAATTTGCAATAATTGTTTTTTATTTGCGTACGTTTCGGATGTACTATGCAGTCCTATAAAATGATAAAATAATTGTAGCACATCAAAAGGCAAAAATAGGTAAGCCCAAAATAGTTATTTACGAACTAAGTGTTCCTGCATGAGCGCATTTTTGAAGCACGAGCGAATGTAAGAAAAGACCTTCTGCTTGTCGGGCAGATAGACAAGATAAAGAAACATTTATTATTTAATTAGATCATACATTACATATGCGCATTTTCTCTGCACATATGTGAAATTCACAAAATCGGCTGTCGAACACGCTGTATGCTAAGACATGTCGCGATTGCCTAAGCACTTGCAGTACTACGAACAGCCGACTGGATTCACACATGGCTAGAGGAACAAGAGCGTTTAAAAATTTACATTTTTTACAATTCCTGTATATATATATATATATCAGAATTGTACAGGGATATTTTAAAACCTAAATGTAAAATTAAAACTATAATTTCTTTTAAATTATTTGTAAGAATACCTAAGGTACTCGTATTATTTTTCTTAGAAATACTTCAATATAATTTATAGTTTTAAATTTATAAATATATATTTAACAAGTTTATTTAAAATTAAGTTTCAATTTTGTAAAATATCCTTACATAATTTTGAGCATTGTACATATGCATGATAATGATAATGAATGGAATGAGGTGGGATGATTATGAAAAATAACAAAAAACACTTTTAAAATAAAATAAGTTTGTCGGGTAAAAAAAAATTATTTACTAACATGATTTTATATAAAAATAATATTTAAGTAATGTACCATTTTGTCTTACTCCAAACGAGTTCAGTAGTACTTATTTTGCAGTTATAAGGAGACAACTTGAGAATTTATCGAGTGCATATTTTCAATTTAAGTGTTTAGACTTTTCTGCGACCTTTAATAATTCTCTTTTCAAATAATCATTAAATTGAGAATTGTTCAAAACTGCTGATTACTATTTTACTAAATCTCTTTAAAATTTACAATCCTTAGGTTTGTATATTAACATTTCATTATGGAATACTTATACTCTAAAGAAAAAGGGTTACAGTATTGAATAATTACTAATGTACCAAAAGTAATGTAAGTGTAAAGTTTGCAACAAGGTTGAGGTTATTTTTGTAAAAAACACATTGCCTATGTTTACACTGCCAAAATGATAGACGCCCAATATCTTGGAATTTACAGGCAATTTCCTTTCGATATCCCAATCAATATGTCTATTTTTCGACAACATACTAGTCACTAAAAGAGTATTAAAAGAATAAAGAAATTGTAAAGATTGCTATGCTTGAAAGAATTCAAGTTACAGGTACTGAAACTGCAAGTAACAAAGAATTCATTAGATTTTAATGTAAATCAACAGGTTAAATTAAAAACTTAAACAACAAGCGTGTGAGAAAAAAAAATTACATAAGCACATGTGTATCCAAATAAATCCCAGCAACTCGCCGTTGTTTCGCCAGCCCTGTTTTAATACTCCCACATAAAGTGTCACGCAAGAGATTGCTGGATTATTCCACTTTCGCGGGGGCTGAGTTGCTTGGAAGAATTACGAGCTTCTGCTCTCAGTGCTTCTAGTGCTCCGTGCGAAATGTAAACTGCTTATGTAATGCTGACGGTTAATTTAATGTTGCAGGTGTAAGTGGGATTTGGAAATTAATGCGGTTGCTTGATGCGGGAAAAATGACGGTTCTGGGATTAAATCGCTGAGTGTTTTGTAGTTTTAGGGCTGTTTACCAAGTTTATGTTAGATTACTTGACATAGAGCAGTGTTTTGACTACTATGAGGATTTAAATGTGTTTATGACGAGGGTTGCGATAATTACATTTATTGAACTGTAATGAAAAATTAGTAAACTCATTCGAAAAACATGGTTGCAAAGAAGAATTTAAAATGTATTACTTACATACACAGGATATTCATTTTAAGTGGCGCACCATTGTTATCTCAAAAAGTATAGAAGCTAGTAAATCGGTTAAATTCACAAACAATTTCTATTTTAAAAGACTACTTTAATGAGCAAAACAAGACTTTTTTAGACCACAAGTTCTCAAAAATGTACCTATATTCTTTATGTTTTGTAAGGAAGAAAATTTTATTCTGAATTCAAGGAATACAAAATTCAGTACCCTTACAAATTTAAATTAAATTACCATTAATTTGTTCTAAATAAAAAACAAAAATTATTAATTTATTTGTTTCTTTCATTGCACGTCCATCAAAGTAAAAATATCAATCCGCCACGTTACAAATTGAAAATCATATTCCTCCCCCAGTATAATTTCTATATTCACCACTGCTCTGCCGAAGCAAATGCCGAAATGTGCGATTGCCAGCCGTCAAACCACAACCTCAAAAAATGTAAGTGAATAGAGAGTCACAGGAGTCTTATTTTTTAAATGTGGTGTAAAATGTTTTTCAATTTAAGTTACCTTTTAGAGGTTTTCCTAATTTGTTCATTTTGATATATACGAAAAAAACAATATAACAATTCGAGCAAACCGCATAAAATTACACTTCCTGTCGTTTTATTTGTACTTTCGTCGAAGTGACAAACAACAATTTTCTAATTACCTACTTGCTTACTTTAATAAACAGTTTCATATCACAATGAAAATATTATTAACATTATAATATATTCGGCTATTCGGGGGTTCTGTTTATAATTTACCTTACGCTACAAGCCAGGGTAAAGTAAACAATGAATTATTATAGCAGAAACTTTGTAGTTTGCCTGTGGTGATTCGTCAAAGAAAGTTGAGTTTCAAAGAAAATCAGAGTTGCTTACTTATAAAACAAGAGACACCTAACTTGTTATAACTGCGTCACAAAATAGTTTTAATCATGGCAACAATATAAACAACAAAAGTAAGGCAATGGAGTAAAGTCTGACCTTGTGTTAACTTCCGAAAATAAAACTTTATGAATTAGATGAAAATTCACGCGTACGACACAAACACAAAAGGAAATAAGTTCATTGTTATTTATAATAATTACTTGTGATTGTTGTTTTTTTGAGAAGATAAATTATGAGTATTGTATTAGGTAATTAAATGTTTATGGTTTATAATCATTATGTTTATTGCTTTGTTATTGATCATAGCCTACTGTTTTGTGTCATGTTAAATAAAATTTATTGAAACTTTAAATTGAATTTTCTCAGTATTTTTTTATGTAAGGACATAAAATGATTACATGATTGAATTCAGAAAAAAATACTCTATCGAATAGGCTTACAAAATATGTATAATCCCATTTGAAAAAATATAACTTTGTGTTGTAACTTGAGAACCACTGGTTTAAAAATTTATTTTATTCTTTAAGCAGATGTCCCCCTTGGTCTTCTATAACTTTTCTTTATAATATTTTTTGTACCTATAATAATACAGAAAATATAGGCGGTGGTTGGTTTCGCTGTTACATCCTGTATACAATATTTAACTACTTAATATGATTTAGTTATAACCTAGTTATTGTTAAAACTTTGATCACTTCAAACCTACAATTTAAGTATTTGTGGTATACCACTGTAAGTTGTATAAGTGCTAAATAAATATTTGATATTAAATGTAATATTTGACCTTTGACATTGGCGGCTAAAAGTTCATAAAGTTCAATGCCATAAAAGCGGAAAAAAGGGAATGTCGTACGTGCCACAAATACAATCCCGCACCTGTACATTTGGCGGTCGGCGGTAGTTTAATATTCAAATCGCGATATAATTCCAAACACATGTTCCCTGGATGAAATCAGTGAAACTGAACTACCAGCCATTTCACTTTTCCAGCCATAAAAATACATCTCATAAGATTCACATTCAATTCTCTGTCCATAAACCCACAGACACTCGCTCAGAGAAAGCAGAGCTTCCCAAGATGTTGCTTTAAAGATTACAGGTACCTAAATTCACCAAGGAAATTAAATTCGGAATTAACTAGTGTAATTTTTATTCCATATTGAAATTACTGTTAATTTTGTGGAGTCAACTTACCTAAAGTTCTTCAAACGTCATATTAGTTCAATTTTTCTTTTAATCCAAAAGAATTTTGTTCTTTTTAATAAGCAGAATGATATAATTTTATAAATGTTAATTGGATTTCAGGCTTTAGCTAAAAAAAGAACGTTTCGGCACAATAATTTGGCCATTTTCAAGCAAAAAAATGCATACAAAATAACTTTAAAATTACATGGTACAATTATAATTAAAAAAAACTAAATTTTTAAAATAAATAAATCATTATGCCTTTTACCCATTACTGGGTGTGGCATTCTGCCGAAGCAGATGTCGGTAAGTGATATATTTCTTCGCGTGAAGTGCGGTTACCAGCCGTCAAATCACGCCCCCCAAAGATGTTAGTGGAGGGAGAGCCACAGGGGTAGATTTAAATTGGTGAAAATTGTTTGTCAACTGTGGAGTTCGAACCAGGGTTCTCACGATCCACAGGCCGACTCGATACCACTGAGCCACCTACCCCATTAAAAGTTAGAAAAATATAAAATAAAACATATACCTCGAAAGACAAAACTTTAAAAAAAGTCATATTAGTTTTTATTTATGCCATGAATATTACTCTGTTGTTAAAAGACTTGATGTATGTTAATTAATATGGTTTGGGCATGCGGAATTTACGTTGATGAAAGATTAGTAAAGCAGGTATACCTGTGTTGGTGAAATTAGGGCTGAGAGATTGCGTGCAGAAAAATTCCTGTTCAAAAAAATAAACGAGCTTGTATCAAAGGAATATATGAATGTCTATAAAACAAAAGTGGTGTGTCAGGATATAAATGTTTGGCAAAGATTAATTGCAGGATGAATATAATAACAAATATTAAGTGAATGTTTCAAGTGTTCGCAATATGCCATTTAATGGGACGTAGCGTTATGTTTATATAACAGACTTAATAACAGAATAAGAAAAGAAGTACTAATTGGAACTAAGAACGTATGAGAGGATAATTTCGTTTGTTAATCTATCTTTTGAAGATCTATTGTAGTTTGAAAGCTCTTGCTATGTTTGATACACAATTACCTAATACCTCAATACCAAATTCAATCTAAGCTAAGGGAACAAACAAAGATAAAGTTACGAAAATAATGAAGCAAAGAAAACAATTATCTTTCGTTTTACCTCGAATTCTTGGAATGAAATGTAAATTTAAGTTTAAAAATTTTTTAGTTGTCATTCGTTTACTTTTCTCAACTTATTAAAATACACAAAAGAATTTAAGACGTTTTTCTTATATCTACTAAATTAAATATTTGAGCTGAATTTGAATTTATATTTAATTTCATGAACTAATTAAATTTGGATAATTAAAAAGATTTTGCTATATTTTCAGTCAATAATATAAATCGACTTTTCGGCTTATTTAATCAAACAGCAATCTTTAGCGACATATAATATTCAAATTTATTTATACTTTAGCATTATAAGCCTTACGACACGATTTGTTAATATTCTCGTATTATTAAAAATTTGTTTTTTGTTAAAACTAAAAAAAATACTAATATATGATATACGAAAATAAATAACCAATTACGGCCAAACTTTGTTGGTACAACATTATAACATTATACAGGCTGGAGAATTGAAGGACTGTCATAGAATAGTTTATTGTAGAGGGAAAATTTCTGCATTTTTTATTTTACTCTACCTTGAACTGACAAAATGACAGATGGTTATTATAATATTAATTAAGAGTTTATTTTATTAAATACATGAAAATATTATTTATTATAATAAAATAAATAAATTAATATATCATTACACAAAAGCGTAGACTTCCACGGTCTGAGTCATTAAAATTAAACGTGTTCCGGGTTTGGACCGTGTCGAGCCCTCACTCGAATTTTGACACGGTCCAAACCCGGAACACGTTTAATTTTAATATCATTACACCTTTCACACATTTCTAGGTATGGCATTTTGCCATAGCAGATCTTGATGAGTGATATATTTCTTCGCTTGAAGTAGGCCAACTCGATATCACTGAAGCACCTACCCCACATATTATAAACATATGAACTAATTAATTTTATAAACAAAACTTTGTCAAGTCAACTGTTTCTCGCAAAGCTGTGTTGATAGTAACAAATTCTAATAAAACTAAATTCTGAATTATTTATGATAATAACTTTTAATTTGTACATTTGTTTTGTTATTTAAGAAAATTACCAATAAACATTCCCAGTTCCAGGTAGAGTAATATATATTTTGCGAGTTACCAGCCATCAAATCACAGAATCCAAATGTTAGTTAGATTTTAATGTGGATTAAAGTTTGGCAGCTTCCGGAACCGAACTCGTATTCTCAAATCAACAGACCAATACAATATCACAGAGTAATTGTAAGGTTTTTCCGAGCACAATATTTTATATCAAATTTGACACTTTTTATTCAACTGCAATCATCATCTACAGCGTTGAATGAATTAAAACAATTCTCAATTAAAGTTTTTAAAAACATAGTTCAAATATTATAAATTTTGGGAACCACTACGTAGCGCAGGGCAGGAATACAACGCAATTTTAATCAGCCTCCCCTGGAGACAATATCCTCGGAACGTGTACGCGACTCTAAATGAAAAATCCCCGCGAAGTGGGCGAGCAGAGCAGCAGCTGTGGACAGCGTCACTGGCCAACGTCGAGCTTCAAGCAGCTCGGCAACTGTCGATCGCTGATGCTGAACGGTTATTTCGTAAAGTGCGCTTTCGCATCAAATTTGTTTGGAGCCAAACGGGGTGATGGGATGGTGAACGATGAGGGTGGAACGCTGAAAACCCTGAAAGAGTTTGTTGGAAGTTGTTTGGTTGCTAGACACGTAGTTGCTTTTTCTTTTAAACAATTAAGATGGCCGGTGTAGGTTTAATAAATGGTAGAAGTTGTGTAGAAATTTAATTCTTATGTTGGTTATTATTAAATATATATTTTGTTCTAGATATACAATCATATCATTGTTGAAATAATATTTTGAATTGAGATGCAATTTGATGTATTAGAGATGAAATTATGGATTGGCAAATAGATATATCACCAGGAACTTTGCTCTTGAAGATTTCGAGATTATATTTATGTTTTGACGACGTTATGGAATAAATCAATAAACAGTATTGTGAGAAAGCTTTAATTGATTGATTTTCATTACATTTAAATCAGGAACTTGAACCGAAATCGAATTTGACCGGCATAGTTTTAAGAAACCTAAACCGGAACATGAACCTTCTCCTGTAGTATTTAAGTGCAAGAGCCTTAATAGAACCATAAATATGTTCAGAAAACCAATGCAATGAATCGGTTCGGTTAACCTGTGTGGTCTTGCCTGAAAAATCACAAAATACAAGTTTAGAGTGTGATGCATTTATAACAAGTAGATCGACGGAGTATCCAGTTGTAATCGTATTTTGACTGTGGGTCTACATGTTTTTGTCAAAAAAGCAATTCAAATAACTATAATTTGATTACTTATTGTTGTAGTACATAATTACTTTATATTATCAAAATATTTTCAACAAATTTACATTACTCACTGAATTAATTAAAATAAAAGATGGAACTGGTGCGCTACCCGAAATAAAAGTCCGAACCAAAAAAGTAAATTAAATCGCTAAACGACACTGAATCGTATTATTTTCCGATTCGGGTCTCATTTAAATTATTCCTGCAGCTCTTCTACCAATAACATTAATTTCGTTAGTAAATAGTAGATCAAATTTATATATTTTCTAAAATTTGTTAATGTACTTGACAATGACATAATTAAAACTATTTCTATAACATTAGAAATAAAAATGCTTCAAATAAAAGATAAATAATTATATCAGATTACGGTTTGTGATATATTTTGCGCGTAAAGTGTGGTTACCAGTTGACGTATCACAGCACCCAAGGAAATTAATGAAGAGGAAGCAACAGATGTAATTTTAATGTGGTGTAGCTCAAAGACGAATTTCCAAACTATCCAGCGTATGAATAAAATAAATAAAATATACGATGAAGAAAATTTGCCATCAATTTTTGTTTAAAATAATTTAATAATGTTCAACAGTGAAAAAATGTATAAATTTGTATAAATTAGTGATTGTTGTGTATGCATAGTTGCACATAAATATATTATTATTTATTCGCATTATTAACGTTATCAAGGTATATTTGCTAGCTTTGTTATTTATGGGATAGGTGGCTCTGTCGTATCGACTTGCTCTGTGAATCTGAGAACACTGGTTCGATCCTCACAGCCGACAAACAATTTTCGCCAAATTAAATCTACCCTTGTGGTTTCTCCTCCACTTACATCTTTGGGGACCGTGATTTGATGACTGGGAATCGCACTTCACGCAAAGAAATATATCACTTACCGAGATCTACTACTGCGAAGTGTCACACCATGTAATGGGTAGAAGGTGTGATGATAAATGTATTTTATTTGTTATTTATGTTTATAGTCTACTGTGCTTTTCTATTTATTAAATAAGCTGTATTATTTGTTTACCTTGCGTGGTACCTACGGTACATTGTTTGTTTCTCCCGGGGCACGTCTGAGCTCACTATTATTTGATTATTTAAATTTGTTATTTACTATGTATCAATAAGGTTTTCTTTCAAAATGTAGGTAGAAAGTCTCATCAAAATCTATTTCAACAATTTCATAACAATATTTTTATCTGTTTTAGATTTAGGTGCATGAAAGACTAAGAAGATTTCATCATAATCTAGTTTAAATCCCAAATGAATCCATGATTATTATATATTTGGTTTGGTGGTGTCACACATTGCCTCTAATTACGTTTAGTTCATTATTTATTCCCTCTAGGATGCTGCAATTTCGCTTTAAATATTTATCATATGTGCTTGCTTTGAGCTTCCTCTTGCATTTGAAAATATCTTTTACGCTACTAAAGTTAAAACCAGCTACTTTGTCAGTGTATGTTTATAAAATAGAGCATCATTCTCATTTTATTTTAGAGGTAGGTGTTACTTAACGAAATAATTTTAATTAACCTGTTCCAAGGAGCTACGGTAGTTCTAGAAAAATTATTTTAATTTTTCTGCTTTCTTTTCCATTTTACTATGATTATATTAATATTATATTTTGTTATATTTTCCTTCATTCGTAATTATAAATAAAATAAATATCACTATGTCATCATGCCTTTACTCATTATTAGGTATGGCACTTTGACGTAGCAGATACTGGTAAACGATGCTCTTAAAGTGCAGTTACCAGCCGTCAAATCACGACATCCCAAGTTGTAAATGTAGATATAAATGTAATATCTCACGGGTTGTTATTTGGCTAGGATAATAATTTAATATTAATGTGTAACCAGTTGTACAGTTAATTATTGTGTATACTGTATGGTATATTGGTAAGTCAAGAATTTGTGCACAATTACTTTACTGAGTAACTATTGTAGCCCTCCATAAACAATTCGCATATTTAAATAGAGTCAAGCAATTTTCAACTTAGATATATTTTTTAGTGTTTATAGAGGGATTCAAAATCATTTTTTCAAGAGATCTCTGGAAGTACTATACAATTTGCATGTAATGTCTATTTCTCACTCTTAGCAACTCATGCTACAAACATTTATACCCGTACGAAATGACTACCATTTCATGTTTGTTGAAAAGATAATTACCTATTTTTTTAAACCGTGGTAACGAAACCATAAACGATATATGTTCTTATTTTTAAAGAAATATGAAAATGACAATAAATAAAAAATAAATAAATATATCTTAACGCCTTTTACCCATTACTAGGTGCGGTACTCTGCCGTAGCAGATCTCGGTGATATATTTCTTCGCGTGAAGTGCGCTTACCAGTCGTCAAATCACGACTTCCAAAGATGTTTGTGCAGGAAGAGATACAGGGGTAGATTTAATTTGGTGAAAATTATTTGTCGGCTGTGGGGATCGAACCAGGGTTTTCAAGATTCACAGTCCGACTCGATACCACTGAGCTACCTACCCCATAAATGTCAATGATGAATTAAAATAAGTATGTATTGTACCACAAATAAATTCAACGATATAAGGTGTGTTTGTTTGAACTCAAGTTAACATGATCAGGAAGAATCATGTTTCCTCATTCGTTATCCCCACTTTTTTTATTACGAAACGATCAAACGAATCATGATTTAGAAAACCATAATCATAGTCGAAAAAGGCTCACCTATAATTGTAGATATAGGTGGCTTAATGAGACTGAAGATCTGAGAAGACGGGTTCGATTACTACAGCCGGCAAACTATTTTCATCACATTAACATTTTTTACGGCTGTAAACCGTTTTTCACACGCATAAATATATCACATAACGAGATCTATTACGGCAGAATACCATACCTAGTCAGTTATAAGTAAAAGTTTTGATAATATATTTATATTTATATGTTATGTGGTAGGTGGGTATTGAGTCGACCGGTGGACAAACAATTTTCACCAAAATTAAATCTACCCATGTGGTTCCCCTCCACTAACATCTTTGGGGACCGTGATTTGACGGCTAGTAATCGCACTTCACGCGAAGAAATATATCACCTACCGAGATGTTATGACAGTCATGGATAAAAGGCTTGGTGATATATTTATTTATTTATTTTTATACTGAACATGTAAACTATTGTTACAAACAGTTTTAACTGTAAATTTTTAACTACTTATTGTAAGACTTTATCATGAAATTTTCGTAGCATAATTAGTGTCAATTTGTAGTTCTGACATATATAGCTTTATAACAAACCTTATTAACCGCATTAATGAACAGTAAATAAAGTCATTAGTTGGGCTAGACAGCGAATCGATAGAAGCCCAGTTGTGAATCGGAATCCTGAGCTGAATCCTCTTCCAGTGAGGAGAGAGAAAAGCAGGCAGCGCTGCGTGCGGCTAAAACCACAAATTCCCTAAGGGAACGTTGGACATAATAACCGTCTGATGAAGACGAAGTAAAAGTTTGAGCTGTTTATAAATCGGCTTCTCTTCAATAAAATTCTATAGAACGTATAAAACTAGCAGCTGAAACATTGTGTAGAGCACTCTTCAAGTTACAGAGATAAGCTGAAGCTTCGCGTTCGACTGTAGTATCTACTTTGCAAACAAACTGATTCTAGACTAGGTCAAAAGTTTTCATGTTGTACAATAAGGTGTTTACCGATTTTAGTACCTGTTAAATTATACTAATATTATTGATAAATAAATAAAATTGATTAGTTATTATACATTCTATTAATAAATTTAAGTTAAGATTTAAAAATTTCATCAAATTGACTAAAAATAGTGGAACGGCTCAGGATAAGCATTGTCAAGCATTTGCGTTTATCAAACATGCATCCGCGAAGTTCAAATCTTGAGGACTTCAATACCGATACAGAATTTCTTGTTTTTTTTTTAAACATAGTCACGAATATCGATATTTATTCGGTAAAACAGCTATAGAAGCTACATCCACAAATTTCTTTGGATTATTCCAAGGGTTTGTCACTATAATCTTAGTATTTCAATTTATAAATTTAATGTAATTTGACAGAAACAAATTTATTTACGTAAAGTTTCTTTGAAGTCAAGGAATTTTATTTTTATGTGAAAGACTAGTAATAATTTTAAAATTAATAAATGTCAGTAAAAATATGAATAAATTAAAACTACTATTTTTAATCTAACTCAGCTCGTGAAAAACATAGTATAAAGGATGTTTCACAACTTAGAGCAAAAAATTAAAGGGTATATTCTGTACGACGTGCTGATCATGAAACAAAAAGAATTTTTTTTTAAATCGCAAAACTATTTTCCATGTTTCCCAGTCCAAAATTTTTCGTTACCACTGCCACTGGGTGGATGATTATGTTAAAGTTATTAATTAAATAAAATTCTATTATGAATAACTGCTAATAATTGAATAGTGTAACTATTCTTTCGTAGTTGATACCTACTTCATTGTTTGTGTTTAATATGAAAGCGAATCCAGTGCAGTACTACAAAAAATGTTTTAGGTTAACAACCCTTAATTTTTCGAATTAAAAAAAAATTCTTTTTGTTTCATGATCAGCACGTCGTACAGAATATACCCTTTAATTTTTTGCTCTAAGTTGTGAAACACCCTGTATATATCTTGATGTTTTGTAGAATAATATAGATGCTTTCTCCTGTGATATAGTTTATTATATAGTACATGACATGAAACTGTGATTTTTTTTGTCGAATACTTGATAAATAATTAATTGCCGCTGTTAAAATAGTTTTTTCTCTATCGCGTTTGTGCAATTTTTGTTGTCAAGTTGTACTGTTTGCTCAGCTCATGTAAATTTATTTGCAATTATTATCAAACTGCAAACATTTCTTTATTAAAAATTAAAAGTATTTAATTTCATAACATAACACAGGTAATTAAAAACTTTTACTTAGTTAACTTCAAGAAATTTCGTTTAAAAATAATTAATGCGATATAGAACAAATAATATTCGTATTTCACATGTACCTTGTTACGCAAACTGTACTTATATTATCAATAATACAGAGGAAATTTGTTAGAAATCTTATGTTTCAATTTCAAATTCCATTCTTGACCAATAATGTAAATTCTAGCTAGATTAATTCGTTTCTTATATTGAATATGCTATCACTTAAAAATCGTCAAAATCTGCAGTCTTGCTTATTTTTTTCAAATTATTAAAAACTATTGTAAACAATTCCAGTCCATATACCATTAGCTTGTAATTCTAGACAGAAATATGTTTACACTATTTTAATTGTAGAAACAAATTATGAATTAAAAGGTCCAATTAGACCTATCTGTACAATCTAAAATATAGTTCACAATAAAATTCCAGATATTAATATTAACCTTGATACTACGGCAATATTTCAAAATAAATTATTTCAATTTATTCATATTTAAATTTTAATTATATGAACAAATTTGAAATATCTATAACATAATAATCTAAATCATTTAAAACTCTAATAGTTGGCAATATTCTTGTAAGATTTAAATGTTCGGTCGCCTACAGGTCGAATTTAACTTTTTTTTTAAATTGAAGGAGGCATTTCAGGGACAAAACGACAGACGACTGAGTGTACGACATAAATAGATATATCCACCTAAACCAAAGTCAGCTTCATCATCCAGATCTAGAGACTCTGTATAAGATTTCTATATTTCGAATCGGCATGTGGATGTCACAACCCGGGTTCGATTCCCAAATTGGAAAACAATTTTCACCACATTAAAACTATCCCTGCGCTTCACCTCAAATAACATCTTCGGGGGCCGTGATTTTATGGCGGTTAACCGTACGCGCATAAATATATCACTTATTGAGATCTGATCCGGAAGAATGCTTCATCCAGTAATGAATAAAATGTAAAATGACTTTTTCATTTATTTTAATAAGTTTTTTTTTTGAATTTATGTCCATTATACAATACAGACAACAGATACCGAATCACTTAAGTGCGTCTTTTTGGAAGAGCACGAAAATATGACTGTGTATGATTAGTTCGTGTTTCCTCATATTAAGTTATAGTGCAACCCATCAGAAGTAAATTTCACATTATGCAATAATTTAGAATTTTTATTTTGAAATATCTTTTTTATGTCCATATAGTAAGATGTTGAAAAATAAATAATAATGTTATTGTGATTACATTTATGTTTAGTTAAATAGTACTGTATGTTTGTACACACCGAATTATCACTAACATAAATAAAAGTTTGAGTATTTTAAACAGTCATGTTTAGCGCGAAATTTAGAACAATGTTTTTTTCTACATTTGCCAAACAAAATTTCATTGGTTACAAGTTATCGATAGTATCAAATTCATATTATTTTCCATTTTTCCTTCAATTTACTTAAATAAATTAATAATTATTGTATGATTTATTTTGAAAGTTTTAGAATAAATATTGTTTATATTTTGTGGACGAAATTCTTGTTTTTTGTTGTGTTCGAATAACATTTTGTGTCAATCTGACATTCTCACATGGAACAAAAATACACTAATTTCGCGCAATTAATACAAAAATAACTATTTATTCCTTAATACTTTCTACATTATTTAATAGAAAAATGAAGGAAGACTAAGTTATCACAATTATTGGATTATTTTTTATACATTAATTTAGAGCCACTTTTTTTAAATTTGAAAATTCTATGAAATAGACTGTGAAAGTACCAAGAATGTTCATTTGAATTTAATAATAAAAAAAATTACGTCATTTACCCATTACTGGATGTGGCAGTGATATATTTATGCGCGAGAATTATGATTACCAGCTCTCAATTCACTGTCCCCACAGATGTTAGTGGAGGGATAGCCACAGATGTAATTTCAATGAGGTAAAAACTGTTTGTTGTCTGTAGAAATCGAACCGGGGTTTTCAAATCCACTTCGATTCGATACCACTGAGCCACTATTCCATTCGTATATTTGAATTTGCCTTGGTTCAACGATTTTACATAATTCACATAATAGCCGAGATAGGAATTCATGTACTCGTATTATTTAATTGTTTTTAGTAATTTTAATGAGATCCTATGTAGGAAAGCTTTGCAAGCACGACGAATTTACAACAGAGGCTATTTGAAATGGTTATTAATTGCTACATTATAATTAGTTTATTTCATATATTGTAGTACAATGTAAAGTCTGGGCTTTTGTTATTTCAATTTCAAACGCTAATATTATATTATATTCAGTATAACTAGTTGACATGCGAATCTACTCATAGGAATATTATTTCTCACATTTCAATTTTTAACAATTTAACGTCAGGTCAGATTTACTTATAGACCTAAAATAACAAAATTTAAAAGAGGCAATATCAGTTGAATTCTTTTTTTAAACAGGGCAAATAATCTTTCGATTTATTTTCATATAAACATTTCTTAGATGCTCCAGCATTTCTTTGATTCCCCGCCAATTTCATATAATTTCACTGTTTATAATTTTTAATACATATATTTTTTCACGGCGGGGAATATGTGATCGTTGTATGATACTAAAATCGGGACAGAAGTAAACATTTCATGTGCACATTATTCCTTTAGGGTGTTTATATTATTTAGACAGTTCACATTATTTAGACAGTTCATATTATTTATACAGTTCAGTTGTCAAATATATGTATAATGAAACAAATAAAATGTAAAGAACTGCTGCAGAAACTATTTTTTGGGATTCTTTCGAGAGTTCTTCGTTGTATTTTTGGTATTCTAAATTAGAAATATAATGTAATTTAACATAAACAAACTTGTTTATTTACATTTTTGCTGTTGCCAAGATATTTTATTTTTGTGTCAAAAACTAATAATAATTTTTAATCTAATAAGCGTAAAAATATAATGAAATTACATATGAAAATTATATTCTTTGGTTTCAATCTTACTTAGGTCCCGCCAAGAATGCGTTTTAGTGTAAAAATAACTGGTGAATTATACAATTTTTGCATTTGAAATTTTGTACATTATATAGGCAATGTATAATTTATCAAAATTGTATACTTTATTTGGAAAAATGCAGATAGACGTGTTTTTAAATACGTCGAATTATTGCGGATAATATTTATATACATAAAAATAACAATGTAGTCAGTGAACTGCAATAACTACTTTCTTAAAAACATATTTTCTCCCCCTCAATAAATCTTAAACCCCGACAAATCACAGCCTTCTTTCTACACACTCCACTTCAGCCATAACGACTGTCGCATAATTTCTGTTTCCGGTCGCGCATTTCCTTCCCCTGACCCTTTGCCTCACCGCCCTCCTCAACAACACCTCTAAGCGCGGCGCGGAGTTCCGAAGTTGTTTATATTGCGTTAACGCAACTCGCAAGTAATTTTCAGCACGTGGCAACCGAATCTATTCAAACGAGCCTCATAAATGTGAGGCATGCTGTTAAAGCAAAACATGTTTGTATACGGAATTTGATTACTTCATCAGTCCGTCGCGGGTGATGGAGAACGGGGAGGGAATCAGACGTGGAGACGCGGTTTCTTGGAGCTGGAGGTGGTTGGCAATGATGACTTTGCAGGAGGTGGGAACTATAGAGGCGGAAGTAGATGTGTTTCATACAATTGTATTGTTGTGTCTGGGGAAATGTGGTTATCTAAGATAGTTCTTTTTACAGAAAGAATATTATATTTAACACTGCAGTGTACAAGATCTTCAAAATTACGTTATTTAACTTATTTGTAGTATAGGACTTAAGTTTTACATTTTGTAACTGTCAATTATTTTCGGTATCATGGCCTCAAAAATGACATCATTGTTAAATCATTTGATGTAGGTATAACAAGTGTGGCAATATTTATGTAAATATATATATATATATATATATATATATATATATATAATTTAGTCTATTATTTTTCAAATTATGTATGTTTCGTTTAGTGCTAGTTAAATTATAGTTATTGGTTTAGGAATACGTATTTAGCATTGGGAGAATGATAAATTATTATGAATAAATTATAATCAAGAGTACCTGAGTCTGTTTGAGTGACGTGAAATATGAGATCATGTTGGAAAGGGTAAGAGATGAGGAGAGGTGTGAATAATTAAGGATAAATTTGAAGGTAGTGTCTATCTGGCGATAGACGAGTATTATTATTTGTAAATGTTTAAATAAAGCCAATATTTCGCATATTTTTCCGACAAATGTGTACAAGAAGGCAGCAATTAATTAAGAAAATTTGGCATCATTTGACAATGTAAAGTCTGGGCAAGTAATATAAACTAATGGAATTCCTTTTGCTACTTGGTCAACGTATATCACTTTAGATAAACGACATGACTAACTTATATGAGCAAACTGATTGATCTAGGAAGTTGAAATACTGGTAGCTGAGTCTTAATCTGTAACTAACTAGTAGTAGGGATAAAGTGATCGAAATAAGCTATTCAAGTAGAATGACAAATAAGTTACCTATGTCAGAAAGTGTATGAGTTATGCTCGAATGAATATACATTATATAATTTTTTAGATTATAAAAACATATCAAACATAATATGCTGTTGCTTCTTTGAGATATATTAAAAATGCAAATATCGAAAACACAATAATGAGTAATGTTGTAATGCAATCAATAAAAACTATACATTTTTGAAGATTCCATTGTATTCGCAAAATAGTAGATTCATGCATTTAGTGCGGAAATATCGTAACTGTGCGGAAATAACTTACCACACATCTTGAAAAAACCATTTATATGATTGAATGATTTATTTACAATTTTAATATATATATATATATATATATATATATATATATATATATATATATATATATATATATATATATATATAAATTAGGTGAATTGTTTAGTAAATTAGATTCGCTAAAAAATAAGTTAAAAGAATATTTTTTGTGCAGTTCTTGATATTTTTGTTTAACACCATTCCATTTTTTTATATTGGATTTTATATTTTTATTGAGATTTTTATGGTAGCATTTTTAAAGTAGCAGAATTTATAAGTGCACAGATAAAAGATGGAGTACACAAAAAAATGCTTGTTTTCACTTTCACTCATTTTAATAATAGATATATAAGGAAAAAAATTAAAACAATTATTTCCATTCAATGATTTGACATTATTTAATAATTATTTTGTTCGTTTGTTTGGTATAGGTACGTTGCTAATAATTGTTTAGTTTGTTGGATTGCTATAGATATCTGCGAAGCTACGGAGAATATGTATTAAAATTTTTCATAATTCAATATAATTTCATTAATTATTGTACATATTTATTGCTTGGCGCAATGATTACATAAATAACTATTTTATTTTTACACCACGAACTACTTGTATTTTAATGATCTAATTATCAAACTAATTTACATCATGCTTTTAGTTCAAAATTACTTTATCCCTTTTTTTTAACTTGTTGACTCTCAAAGAAATGAGTGATGGATGTATTATTAGCAAAACTTAAAAAAATCATAGTCCCTAAATGACAATTTTGACTGTTTTTAGTGGATATATTTGTTTGTATATATCGTAACGGCGTTTATTTGGTCGTTCGAATCAGCAATAAGCATAATTTTGTGCTAAGTATATCACAACTAAATAGGCATGTCCCTCGAGCTTTGCTGTCAGTTTGCTTAGCATATTTTTATTGCAAAATAATAAGATTACAATCAGTTTTAAAAAATATACTGAAATACGGTATATTTAATCACTTCACTATATATTAACTTCTTTATTTAACAACGATATAAAAAGATAATATAAATTTTATGTGAAATATTAAGTTAGTTCACTTTTTGTCGGAGGACATCTCCCTTGGTTAGATTATATTCAACTAACCGAAGAGCTTAATATGTGGCTATTTCCATTCCTTGTTTCAAATATAATTAATTTGATTTTGTGTTACATTGAAACTAAATGAGACATGTAAATATTGAAGGACGTAAATACCAAAGTAAAAATAATAATTGATATTCACGCGCATAAATATATTAGTAAGTAAAAGGCGTGATGATATATTTATTTTATTTTATATTTAGTTATTTATTTTCATGTATTTATTAGAAGCTTACTTTCTACCGTATCCAGGAGTTTGTATTTACATGCCTCAATTGTGAAACATGAGCATATTTGTTCATATTTAACTGAGTAAAAATCAACAACTTTTCAATTACTACTATTTGGACTATGAATTCAAATCCCGCCCAGGGTATGGAAGTTTGTAATGATTATTTCCAATAAAAAATTTCAAATCAAGGCGTGTATGCAAGGGGAAGGAGATATGAGGTTCAATTTCTCCCCCATTTCAAATAAGCAATATAGCTTTATCTAAATAAAATTTTATTAGGATTTATATTACTTTTCGTTTCGAGTGTACCTTTTATAAAAATGTTACACATTGACGAGCGAAGTTAGCAGCTTACTATTGAAATCTATTTTGATTAAAAAGATAGAGAGACTATTAAATGGGAGGCAAAGTAATGAGTTTTACGTACATTTGAATCGTAATGAACTGTTTACTTAACTCTGTCTTCAGGGGTTACGAGACTTATAACGTGCTAGCCCGTGTAAAAATTATAACGGGCTGTTGACATTGGTTATCATGACAACATATCTAATTTTAAACGTTTGACACTTAATATTTTTTAATTAAACAAAATCTGTCAGATTTTCAAAGTCTACCTTGATTGAACATTTTAGTTATTGCGTTATACTATTGCAATTAATTTGATTAAATATACATATATTGCGATTCAAATGTACATAAAACATTGTACAATGCTCGCTCGCGCTCGCACGTTACCTTTCTACGCTCGCTTGTAAATTTCTGTATAACGGTCTTGCAATGTAAATAACTATTTTGTCGACATATATAAAGGTGTAAAATTCATAACAATTAAACATTAAATAAGCGAGTTATATAGCAGATTTATTTATATTGAATGCTGTATTGAAAATAACACAATCCGATACATTGAATAAAAAGACCCAGGAAGGAGCATATTGTATCTATAAGTATTGAAATCAGTGCGACGGAAGTCAGCCATATTGAGATACCAAAATTGCGCGTCCTGATTGGTTGGAGTCAAATTTGGTGTCTACCGTTGAGCAGTGTATACTATTTTCATTTTAAACTCGAGGGATCGTCATAAAACGATTAAATGTCTCTGTCCCATATAACTACAATGAAATCCATTAGTGCGGCTACCCCATATTGCTTATCGATGGTCAAAATAGGTAAATTTTCAAGGGTCGTATTCAGCCTAAAATTATTCTTGTTTTTTTCCTATGATTGACCGTACCGGCGAATGAGGCTGTACAACCCTGTGTGAACCTTGTGAAACCAGTTATGATGGATCATATTTTGAGTTCCTTTGTAAACGTAATTGCGGTGCATTTAATCGTTTTATGCCGATCCCTCGAGTTTAAAATGAAAATAGTATAACTGGTGTCTGCTTATGTATATTTACACCTTTCTCTCAATCTATTAAATAAAAAAAAGTTAGCAAAAGAACGGGGGTTGCTCTTCTTATACTAGGCACCATGTCTAAACGCATTCTATAATCTTTAGGGGATTTAGAGACTTCTAAATCCCAACCCATTCGAATTTCAGGATTCGTCATTGGTTAAATCAGCTAAATAAATTGTAAAATTATATTATTTATATCGCTCATCGCTGAAATTACTGACTAGTTAATCGAATATCATCTCATTTCGTAATCGTTCAACATACTCCATATCTGGGTACCTTAGTCTACTAACGTAATAGTTAAGTTTTGTCGCGATACGTTAGTTACTCGATGGTCGGTACAATCGATTTCACATTACGCGTATAATTAGTGCGGTCCGCTAAGATCTTGGTTTGTTCTTAGTGGCCGCGCCGCTGGCCACAGACGCTGATTTACACAACTGACTTCGAGCTACGGAACCAACTAGAAACTTTGTTGTCGGCTACTTACTTGCTGCGTTTACACTAGAACTATATTTGCTTAATTATTTGCTCAACGATTTTGTAAAGATTTCCTACGTTAAAAGAGATCTCAAAAATCCACTGTAAATTTAATATAAGATTTAACTTTTTTCGAAACGAATTGGTGTCAAAATTTCACATTAAGACGATTATTACGAGTATTAGAAAATTAGTTATTTAGTTGAGTCCGTCTAATCAATGAAAAAATTAATTACAGTATAGACTCCGAATCTACCGAGCTGTAGTATGGTAGTTCATATATTTTTTTACCTTGAGTGGAATTGGAACAAGGGGGTTTCCATTTAAAATGCCGTAATTCTAGTTACACCGCCGTTCTACGGGACAAGGTTAATGATTGCGTCCTAGAAATAAATGGATGAGTAAAGGTTTATTGGGTAAACTAAAAAATCCGAGTAGCTGGAATAAACGAACTGACATGAAAGGAATTATGAATGCAGATGAAGCAACAAAGAGATAAGGTAGAACTTTTTGGTAAAGATAAATGAAATTTACCTAATATATAAATGTGCTACTTGTTTCTACGATATAACGAGTTACTGTAACATTCTGATTAATTCGATGGTATTAATTAAACACAATATACAAATAAGTTTATTAACGTAAAATCTAAGATGAAATTTAATAAAAACTAAACTCAGTCTGAACAAAATAAAATTTAATTCTATCTTGATAATGATGAAAACTTAACTGGCATCATGACTCCAAAATAGTCTTTCCGTTTTCTAACCGAATGCGGGAAAAATTTTAATATTTCATACCGTCCGATTTGTTTCCAATCCGATTCCAGTCGATCCCAAGTCGAATATAGAATCTGATCGAATTATCATCATCTCGGATCAGCTTCAGATCAGATACTATCTACACTTCGGAAAAAATATCCAATCAGAAATTCGCATGAAATAATCATAATTAATGTACAAATAAATAAAATAAATAAATAATATGAATAAATATATCATCACGCCTTTTACCCATTACTGGGTGTGGCACACTGCCGAAGTAGATCTCAGTAAGTGATATATTTCTTCGCGTGAAGTGCGGTTACCAGCCGTCAAATCAGGGATAAAGTAATATGATAATTACCATAACAACGAATTTAAATTCACGTCAAAATATTATCTGACAATTATCAGAATTTGAAATTTCGAAGTAATTTTGTCAATTGTTTTGAAGTTTATGAAACAATCATTTATTGTTTTGGTAATCAAGCAGATTTAATTACAATAAAAAATTATTAGTTAGTAAATTTACTAGTGGAAAATTATTGGTTCATTTTCAAACAAATTCATCATTCTATCAATTTTCACAAATCTATACGTGGTAAATTTTAAATTGAATATTTTAATGTGAAAAAATATAGTTAATGTAAAGTTAGCGAACACAACTTATAATATTCGATTCGAAATTCGACTTTAAAACGGGTCAGATTCGAATATAGAATATTTTTTTGATTTTTATGTTGACGGGTGGTATTTCTAGGGTAAAAATATAACTGCACCTGCAGATTAATTTTGAAACACACGCATTCAATCTTCGTCATTTATTTCCTAGATTTTTTTCTTTAACAAACATTTATTTAGAGATTAAACTTATACATGAGTATTTTGTCGGTGTAATTGTGGTTAATCAATTATTTTGTTGTCATTTTAACTTCAACTATAGTTACATCATTCAGATCAAAATAATGTCTTTCTATCACAATGAAAAAACCCCAATAAATTTACAAAAATTTATAACACGGGACATCGTAGCTTATCAATAACACATAAACCTCCGGGAAGACAAATCTTGATAATCTATCTCACACACTCATGTTTCTCTCTTCGGCGTCGTGTATCCTCTAACGGGCGTTAGCTGTATCTGAACATCTCGGCGTCTGAACGCGCTATATATCCACGGGGAGCGCTGCGCCGCCACGCGCCTCACGCCACATTGGCAGGTTAAACATGCATCCCGGTTGGATGTCAAACTGAAAAATGAACAGTCATTTCGGGAAGCAGTAACTAGGGTATAGCTCTTCGCTCTTCCAAGAGATAAAGTTTCGCGACGCAGCGACTCCATGGCAGGAAGTCGTCGATTCTGCGAACGAAACGTGAAGAGAGGAGAGCGGGGAGAGGCGTACCAGCGACCCAGTGAGGAATGATGGAAGCGGAGGTGGCATAGCTAAATAATGATCTTCCGTGGGCGGCTACTACGGTCGAGTTGTCGTTAGGATGGTTTAGTGTTGTGTGGTGTTTAGAGATGGTTTCTATGTGACAGAATAAGGTGCCTCAAATTTTAAAATGCCACGTTGTACTGCCGAAAGTTTATTTTTATTTTTGGTTTAAATAAATATATGATATAAATGACATTTAATTTAATTCTGTTAATTTAAGTACCTAAATCTTAAATTAAACTTTTGACACACAACTAATTAAAATTGTAGCATTTGGCAATAAAGGTTTCCACATTTTTTTAAATTTTTATATATTACATCTATGTATGTATAGGTATAGGATAGGTGGCTCAGTAGTTTCGAGTCAACCTGTAGATTTGAGAACCTAGGTTTGTTCCCACAGCCGACAAACAATTTACACCACGTTTAAACTACCCCTGTGGCTCCCCGTTCACTATCATCATGCAAAGAAATATATCACTTACTAAGATCTGATACAACAGAGTGACACACCCATTGATAGGTAAATGGCGTGCTGATATATTTATTTAATTTATGTATAAAAATATGAGATAAAATGTTTGTTTGGTTAAGAAATTTCTAGTATTGAAGAAAAAATATATTTAAAAATCTTATGACATATGTAGACGTACAGTGACAGAAAACTTTCGTTGAGGTGAGATAGTAATAGCGACAATGAACGCTAGCGTACACACTGATGACATATTTGCCTACTTAGTTGGTGATCGTTTTGAATACATGAATTATTTATTTAAATTTTTCGCTTATACGAAATTGATATTCAGTATTTTCTGGTAGTATGGTGGTATGGTTAATATTACAGCATTCGAATACAAAGATCCCGAATTCGAATTCCACTAAAGTTAATATAAAGAATGTAACTAAATCTGTGTAACAAAATTTAAGGATATATAGTATTAAATGTACCAGTCATGAATCAAAAATTAATTTGTTAAAAATAGTAAAATTAACAGTAACTTGCAATAGGGTAACATTAGTAACTGTATATAACACAATATGTTTAATGTCGATATGTTGACATATTTTCTCAATAGCTCTTGCCTCGGAAACACCTCTTCTTTATTTGTTCTATTGGATAGTGAAGCACGGTATGGTAATGATTTATCGTTTATGCTAAAGATTTTGGATTTGATATCAGAGGGTCAGATACATAATGTACATTTTTCAATAATCATTTGTAATCAATTTTGTAGAGACATTTATAATGAATTTTGATTTTGTAAAATTTTACAGATAGAATGGACAAATATTTTATAAACTTGATCGCAACTAAAGAAATGTTTATAAAATTTGTTACATAATAAACTATTTTTTCTACGATTGCTATGAAAAGTTGTCAATTACGCTCTCATTTGTCATCGTAAAGTTGACGTTTTCTGTGGAACAATCGAAAAATATCTTTATTGCGCGTCTCCAATGGCAACGCGCGAAAAAGACGTTAAATACGCGCGTTTCCAATGGCAACGCGCGAAAAAGATTATAAATGCGCGTTACCAGGGATACAAACAAAACAGAAACTTGTCATATTGACAGTTGACAGAACGAATTTATTTTCAGTACGTATACGTTTTTAAATAATTTTAAGATGCAATCGTAGAAAAAATTATGTGTGTATCACGAACGTAAAGTGTCTTTGTTCCTCTTACACTATTGCAGCTCTCGCCTTCGGCTCGCGCTGCAATTACCGTGTTCGAGTAACAAAGAATCACTTTACGCTCTTAATACACAAATAACTATTTATTTGCTACATTGGATTGACGATACTAAAGATTCTGTGGATTCATATTTTACGACAAATCACACATTGTCGACAGGCGGATTCGAATTGACGAATCTTGGTTCGGGTGACGTCATAGTACTTTAAGAGATGTGCATTAAAACGCTCGGTCACCGCGCTTGTTTATAGTGTTATATTGAATTAGGTATAAAAAAAGTATTTTTTAACGGTCGTTGAAAAAAGAGTTAAAATCATTTTTTATTGTTTTTATATTTTGCAATTTGCTTAAAAATTGTTTATAGTTTTCATGTATCCATGGATACGATGATATACTATTAGTTTACCGTTCGGCGAGCGGCAACAATCATCTTTTGCTCTTAACTAACAGTTGAAAATATCTACTTTCTGCCCAGGTCTAGAAAAAAATGTTTGTTTGTTCCAAATTGAGAGTATATTTAAACACATTTAATTGTGAATAGGATTTTATCCTAATAACGAGATTTTATTAACATAATACTATGTTTATTGGTTGAATTTTCAAATGATTTGCATTATGGTTAATTGTTAACTGGTAAAGGAATATTATCTTTAAAAATGATTAAAAATTTCCAAAATCGAATCTTGGCATACTGCAAATTTGTTATATAGCTTAACGATACATTTTTCAATAATTATTAATTATCTTTTATATGTTCTGCTGAAACTTCAAACAATTAACATTGCTTATCATCCTTTCCTCACAAATAAACGAACAATCCAACATATGTCCTTCACCCGCCGATGTCCGGTCCACATCACTCTGTTATTCTTCCAGGATCCTTGTCTGTACTCTGCAGTTCCCGGCTGCCGCCACGACTACTACCGATATCAAACGTGTCCGCGACGTGTCCATTGTCTGAGTCGCGACGCCGTACTCCATCGTCTAACAATGCGACCTCGAGAACACTAGCAAAGCAGAGATCCGACAGAGCCAAGCACGCCTGCTTCAGGAACAAAGAGATGCACGGATGTGTTAGAGATACTTATTGCAAATCATGTGGTTATTAGGATGGTGGTGCTTGAACTTTGATGGTATTGTTGGGGGATTGTACAAGAGGGATTTTGAATGTTCTTTTATAGGGTAGTGGCATTGAGGGATCACTTTACGATATCAATTTGTGATAATGAAATAATATTATTATGACGCTGCAATCCCGTAAATCTGTATTATCTCTTTCTCTTTCTATGCTTTTTCTTTTCTAACTGATTATATATAATATCGGCTACAACTTCGTTTTTAATTTAAAAAAATTCATGAGTCAAGTATTCTTTCTACTAAATAACAATAGTAGTTTAAATTAATAAAAGTTAATCGAAGTTACGTTCCATATGGATTAATTGATATTTCTCAGCTTATATTGATTTAAACTAAGTTTAAAGCTTAAGTTTAACTGGCTATAAAACATTATAATATGTAATCGTAGCCAGTGGATAATACAAAGATAAAACATACATCTTATGCAACTCTCGACTTCAACTTACTTATATACAAATAAAACGACTTTATCTGAGTGGTTCGAATTTCATTATAATCTGTATAGGCTCTCTGTTCTGTAATTGGAATTAAATTCATGTTGTACAGTGACATAATAATAAATGCTTTTATTTGGCAAATATTAAGCATAAGCTGTTCTTACAATTAACCTTTTCAATTATAAAAGATATATCAAATTAAAATGTAATACAACATAGCACAATTTTACATACATAACACAAATAAATGAGTAAGGAATAAAAATAAATATTTCTTTTTGATACTTAATCATATAAAACAAATTATCATATTAAGGCCTTAAACAGAAACAAATTGATAGATAATATGATTTGTGCAGATAATACTGTTATACAAAGACAGAAGAAAAACAACATTTTATTCCTAGGAAAATATTGTGCACATTATTCCTGAAGGGAATTTTAGTTTTATGTCAAATATTAATAATATTAAAATTAATAAGTGTCAGAAAATATAAAACAATTATATATTAATTTACTTATAACTTTTTTAATCTTACTTAGGTCGTAGAAAAATAGTATAAAGATGTTTAAAAATTAATGCAAAAAAATATGATATATTTTATTATGTACTGATTACAACGCAAAAAGAATTTATCCAAAATTCGCAAAATATAATTATACATTACTTGAAACAAACACTTTCCGTACCACTGGTTCGATAGGTTACAGTAATGACTAAAAATTAGTAAACATTAAACACTGATAGAACTTGCAATAATCCTGTATTCACCGCGGTAAAGTTATCTATATTTCCCTCGATATTTTGAAGCCCTCGGACTTCGCCTTCTGACTACAAAACACACCTCAACATGCATTTCTCTCCCTAGTTGTATAATACATTAATAATTCATCTGACAGATACCTTATTTCATCATCAATATACGAACCCTAAAATAAACTTGTTTCATTAGAAGAGGGAGATAAATTGCACAATTTATGTTATATAACTGCCATTTGTTGATATGATATTATTTCACTCATCGGACAGATAAATTATCTCTCATTTTATCTTATGTGTAACAGTCAGTTGCGCTTTGTCTTCACAGACAACAGTTTGTGAATTCTACTCTTAGTTCAACTTTCAACCAAAAATACATCTGCGTTTGTTTGGTTTAAACTAAATTAAAAACTATAGATCTCATAGCATTACATATGCCTGATTCGCAGTAAATAAATAAATTTTTAAAAAATAATGTGTATTTTTATGTATTTCTATAAATGTTTAAGTAGAGTGTCTCAATGTCTATCACATAATCTGTTTGGTGAACAATTCTAGTGCGATACTTCCGCATTGTCGCACGAAATGAGAATTCCTTGAGCGACTTCCGTCTGTGATCGCTCGTCCGGCCTTCGTAAAAACGAGCGCACAGCAGTTTCAGATAAACTTTGCTGGCGCCGTCGCCGTCGCCGCCGCCGACACTGACGCTGAATTCATATAGCACGAGCTAGAGCTGTAGCCGAGTGTTGCCGCCGCCGCGCCAGTCGAACTCGATCACATTTCCTTCCGGCAAACGCCGCCCGAATAATGAGCCCGGCGGACGTGGACCAACCGGGGGCGTTGCGCCAACACCTACGCGGTTGCAGTTCATTACATTCGTGAAATTAAAATCATTTCATTTTGATAAATCGATATTATAAAAAACGGATTTAATTAGTATCCACTCAAAATCAAAATACTTCAAGTGACGTACGACTTACTACTCCTGCTAAAATATAATAGCTATTGATATGATTGCTCCTCGTATAATAGGATTCATAGTCTATCTCCGACTAATTCGAAATAATCTGCAAAACTATGTTTAATTCATGCATTATATAGAAATTACTAGGTACTAGATTTTTATTTACAGATAACCATATACTGTATAAACTAGCGGCCTAATGATAGTAGAGTAGCACGAATAATTGTTCTCGACCTTCAAGTGCCCATGCAAGATCAAAACGTAATTTGCATTTGCCACATCTTTTTTCTTGTAAATTCGAATTAATTTTATTTTATTTATTTCATGAAATATCTATTTTATAATGCCTATGGCAAACTGGTCGAATGACGGGTGCGTTCTATTGTTTCATCGAAGAGCTCATCGATGCTCTTCGACCAGTGTGCCATAGGCATAATGCACCTAAATTAATAATAATGTAGTTACAATATATATACTTGTATAAATTATAATCTCAATATACACTACTACTACAGTGTTGTATATTTGTTGCGTTGGTAGAATATGATTTGAAAATATACATAATCATTTGTAAATAATAATTGTAGAAACAGAGAACCTTACCTTAGCATCTTCATCTTACATCTGCATTTTAGACATCAATTATCTGCAGTATTGTTATTTACTGAGAATTATTGTTAACAGCATGTGTCAAATAATAGATAAGACTTATAAAGTGGAGTCATTATTTCATTATTTGTAACAACACCCTTTTTTTAATTGGTTACTATTCTCCTTAAATAACAGTGTCATTGTAGACGACTCTTTTGTCAAGTATTTCAGTTTATGAAAGAGTCATGGGATCGAGGCTGCTTATATACCAAAAATAGAGGGAAAAATTTAAATAAAATAAAATTTTAATCATATGACCGTAGTTCAAAAGGTCCCAAGTTCAAATACTGACGGTATCCTAGTATTTGTCTTTATAATTTAATTTGATTAACACTCGTTATTGTTGATTGAAGCAGTTTTAAATTTAGTTTGTAGTATATAGGAAAAAAACGGGGGTGCCGATACATAAGTTGTTCTCGGGCATTATTTATTTGTTTATGCTACTCTGTATAACATGAATTTAATCTCAATTACAGTATAGGATGCAGACTCACCGAACCGCTGTGTGATAGATGATATATTTTTAGAATAATTGGGATTAGAACTCGAGAACTTCGGAATTGAATGCCATAACTCTAGCTACACCACCGTTCTGCCGGATATATTGTATGTAGAACATCGTTATGCCTTTGGTGCAATCTTATATAAGAAATTTTACCTCACCGTAAGTGGTAGGCTTCAATAATCACACCACTAGTGGTACTTACTTTTTGACCGAATAAGGAAAAAGTTAAATAAAATAAGAGCAGATACAGAAAATATTTGAAATATTATTTATTTTGACATTATTATTATTTACTACGACAGATTGTCATACCCAGTAATCGGTAAAAGGCGTGATGATATATTTATTTTAAAATTTTTTTTATTTAAGTTATGTTAAAATCCATAATTACCTAAGTTATGTTATAAATTAAATACCTTTAATTTTTATTGAATGTTTTTCAGCTTAATCTAATTATTTTATTATAAACAAAATTTTGTAATAATTAGGTATGAGCTGAGTAACGATAGTTTTATATTTGACTTCACAAAAAATAACTCTAAAAACAATTGCACAAAATTCACTTTGTAAACGCGATATAGAAAAAATATTGTCTGCAGCAATTATGCAACGCACGCGTTTAAATTTTAAAAATTATATAAGGCTGATACGAACAAGATTCACACTCCTGCGACTGGTTACTATTCTGCATTCTTTGTGCTAAATAACTATTCTTTAACTCATCACTGTCATGTTTTCTTTTAAAGCAAACTTCTTTCTTTCGGTGCAATTTCAATCAATATACAGACATATGTATGTCTTTGTTCCCAAGATACTACTGCCTTAAAACTGGGAATATGTATCAGAATTTTTGTTGGCAATTCAAAGTATTTGTTTACATTCGTTATGGGTCCACTTCAAAAGATTTTCTTTCACTTATGTCAGATAACATAGTGATTGTGTTCGTGTATAAAATCGTTCGTTTGTCAGAAAATCTTTAATTTAATTAAATAAAAATATATTATCTTGCTTTTCAGTCATTACTGGGTGTAGTATTGAACTTTAGCAGATCTCCATGAATCACGGCCTCGAAAGATGTTAGTGTTGGGAAAGGTACAGAAGTAATTTTAATGTGGAATAAAGTTTATCGGCTGTGGCACTCAAACACGGATTCCCAAAGTCACAGATCAACATGATTCCACTATCTACCTCATGGGCTGTTAATAAAATAAATGTCCTCTTGTTCAAACTGTCCGCAAATAGAGTTGTTACTGTAAGTTTTGAACAAGTTATATCAAATATATATAAGTAACAGTGACATATTTTATCGCGTGAAGATCAATTACCAGCCATGAAATTAAGGCCCTCAATGATATTAGTGGTAGTAGAGCCACAGAGATAATTTATATGTGGCGAAAATAAGTTCGGCTGTTCGGCAGTGGGAATTGAACCCGGGTTGTCATTGCCATACTGCGATGCATAATACGGACCTATTTAATATATATTTTTGATTTAGTCGTGAGATAAAAATGTACAACATCATCTGATAAACTAATAAAGTCTGTATAACTGTTGATCCAAAAATAGTATAATAACCTATATACAGTGGCGGACTGGCTACTTTTATATTGGTAGACAAAGTTAAGAAAGGAGCTCTAAACTCAAAATGGAGATAATGTAAGAGTTGTGGAGTCTGTCAAAAAAAATATTACTCCGCCCGGACACCGATTCAAAATATAAAAATCTGGAGACGGAGTTGGAATATATACTCGTATACACCTCCAAATCCGACTTTACTTCTTCTAAGAATTATCTCCGACTCTGACTCTATAATCCTGAAAAAACAGTGATTAATTTTAAGTCGTATATTAAAAATATGAATCATTAAATAATCTAGCAAATGAAAAATTAACTTTAATAAATGTTTAATAAAAAGTACAAATACATTATGATAAATTTATTCTAAAATAACATTTTTGAAGCAGTTTCATTCTACGCAAAATAATTATTTGTTGCAGGTTCTAACTTCTAACATAATAATTTTTAAAAAGGAGTTTCAAAACTAACATTAGTTTTTAGTTGTAGTTTATTTTTTATGTAAAATTTACCTAGTACTTTATAGCTTCGCTATTTTTTTGTAAGTAGCTTGGCTAGTTTATTGGGTCTCTAGAACTTCGAGAATCGGTCGGTGATACGCCGACCTAGCTAGTCCGCTACTGTCTATATAGTTATGTATATTAATTTATATTTCCGAGCAGAATTGCGTGTGCTTGGAGGACTAAAAATAGAAACCTCATGCGAACATTCCTAGAAATTGGAAAATTGCTAACAAATTATTCCAATTATCTCAAAAAAGAAAGCTATTTGGGTGTATTTCGAAAATCTACTTCCTGGTCTTCATGTAAATCTCCTTCTTTAGTCGGGATTTTTCACATCTATCTCTGTTTCTATATATCCTCAATTCCCCTTACATACATATTCACACTCACATCCGGAAACAGTTCTACAAGGAACGTAAGAAAGCATCTTCGTCCGCGAAGCCTCCGCCTCCGCCGTCCTGTCGGTAATTTGATTGTTTTCGAGTTTGGCGGCGTGCGGTTACTTTCCGACGGTTCATTTGATCCTTTTCACCGGTTGATCATGTCGCATTCAGTCAGGGACACGTACCCTGGGGAGCGGCCCCCGCTCGGGGGTGGAACCGCGGAGACGGCAGAGTTCTTTGTGGTTGATTGTGAATGTTGTGATCAACTGTTATTAAGACGGAATCAGAGTCTTTATGAGATCTGTGGCAGATAGACAGATTCATTAGGGGAAGTTTGAAAGAATTTGTTGTCAAAGTTTCTTGTTTTTGGTGACGTATCTACGCAACGGTCTACATATTTCAATCTGTATCAGTCAACACTAACATATGTTTCGATATTGTACTGTTAATCTCAATTATAACTACAAACATAATGCTGGGTTTGTGTAACAACTAAATTATAATATTAAACTAAGCAAATCATAATGCGTCCGGAGTTAAATTTTTATATTATATTGTGGGTCTTATGGGCCACTTGTACCAATAAAACTTTTTTAAACGTTTATTAAATAAATAAATGTAACTTCAATTTGATTTTATTAATTTAAATCAAGTTTAAAATTTAAGCTTTAGGGCAGATATTTAGACTTGATTAAAAATAAGCTTCGAAAATATAATGTCAAGCTTAAAATTAATATAATTTAATATCGAATTTCTGAAAGAATGGGAGCTGTATTAATACCTTTGCTTTTATATTATATTCGCAACCGCAGCAAACAGTATCTATGACAAATGAAAATTTACAAATATATTAAATTTAGTTTAAATATGTTCATATTAGGCCGTTATATATAATTACAAATCCTGAAATTTAATTTCTACTCAACAATTCAATCATTCTTATTTGAGATCATCATTTTTATGATTTTATATATTGGCAATATAAAAGTGTAACTCTGAACACAGACTAAATCAGAAAATAGTCACCGTTTATGCAAAGCATTTATAATTTGACATTTTCAATTAACTTGAAAATTTATTAGAAAATTAAGTTTTTACAACATTACTGATATAGTAAAATATAAGAATTCCCGGTTTTATAAATGACAAAATTGTCGAGTAAAAGTAGTTGAATTAATAAATTTATCTAAGGCCTGTTTTGACTCATAACATCCGTGGTTTGTCAATAATTTATCGGTTTCAAAATATAAATACGTTAACGTCACTAATAAATATATATATTTTTTAATTCTTTTATGAATAATATCATTCTCATCATTTTAGAAGGTGATGTTTTTATTTAACACCATGGTTACAATTGTTTTGTATCATATTAATAAATATTTTTTGTATTTAAACGTCATAACGAGGTCATCTCTAATTTGAAACACTGTATAATTAATATGTATTATGATAAGCAGGAGATGTAATCTTTGTATTATTGTTGTTTTGAGTTCCGTTTGTATTAATAGTGTTATATTATCATTGTGTTTTATTTTCATTTTCTTGACTGTTTTGACAAGTCAGTATGGTAATATTACCGTTTAGAATAGAGTTGGTCTAGTGGATATGCAGTCGGCTTGCGGTTCTTGAGGACCCGAGTTCGAATGGGTAAAATGTGTGATGATATTTATTTATAGAATACAGTTATTACTTACTTACTAGCCTACTTTTGTGCATATAAACATTGGTTTAATATCCTGAAACCGAATAATACTATTTTTAGTCCTAAGACTAAAACACGATAACATATTCATGGTAACATAAAATAATTTTGTGAATTTGTTTCATTTTAATTTGAATAAATCTGTGAAATTTTCTAAGTGAGTAAAATAAAATTATATGTTTCAATCTGACTAAAAATACTATTTCGTTTCTTGCAATCTAGCCAGACTCCGCTATGCGTGGTCCGGAAACTTAATGAAACAAATAATTATTTTTATTGAAACATCATTATACATGAAATCTTGACATTTGTATAAAATTAAGAAATTAAAGTAAAAAATTGAAAAGAATCAATTTCATCTTATACTTGCCTCAATTTAATTTTCTGGTTACCTTTGATAAAATGCATATCTACATCAAAAATAATTGGACCTATGTTTTTAATTTAGTTTAATAATTACTCAATTTCTTAATTTAGTTAACTGTAGTAGTCCTGTGTCTTCTCTTTTTATTTGTTATTTTGCAGAAGAAAATTAATAATCGCCAGAAATTAAAAAAATACAAATATACTGACCGAAAATGAGATATTCTCGCTTACATAAAAGTGTTTTATGTAATTTCTTAAGTATGAAACATTTTAACATAAAACGCACTTAATTCTTCCGCGAAAAAATAACCAAAAAATATGAAGACATAATAAATCTCTCACTCTAGTGCAAGTGTCACACAAGTTCTTTCACACTCTCTACATAATTCAGAAATATATAACAGCGACGACAGCCATAATTAACCGTTTCCTTCCACCGTCTCTTACATTAATTAACAACAACAAAAAATTCTAAAAAAGCAACAAAGAATTTTTATATCTGAATAAAATCGAGACAACCTTTGGTGATTTACGTGTAAAGTTCTGTATACAACATGAGCGCGAAATTGGGCCATTATGCGTGAATTAGTGTCGGTGTTTCCTGTAGGTAGATGCGGGGTGAGCGACGCAGGAGAAAGGTCTCTGGAGACGACGGCGACGACAGCGGCAGGCGTCGAGGCGTGCAGCGTCGCTTCCTGGTTCCCGCTGCGAGTGGAGGGAACAGCCGTTGGGACGGATAAATTTGGAGTTGAGTGTCAGTTTATACGGAGGTGTTAATGTTATTGCGATTGAGGTGCTAAGTTGTTTGTACACCACGTAATTTGTTTAAGAAAAATTGTCGTACTTTATTTACAGTTACGAAAGTTGTGTTCGTGCACTTGTGTTGCAACTATTTGCGTTTATGTAGTTAGCTAATGTTATTTTAGAATTGTTTTACCGCGGAATAGTTCTGTTTACAACTAAACTAACTAGTGAATATTTTACTCAATTTCTATACAGAGTATCACATGCACCTACATATTAGAAATATTAGAAACATAGGTGTTTAATATGGGAAATCAGTATTTTGTGAATAAAACAAACAGTTATTATATCAAATATCATGACAATAGTAATTTTTTATTATTTAATATTTGTATGGGGTAGGTGACTCAGTGGTATCGAGTCGGCCTGTGGATCTTGAGAACCCTGGTTCGATGCCCACAGTCGACAAACAATTTTTACCAAATTAAATCTACCTCTGTGACTCTTCCTTCATTAACATATTTGAGGGCCGTGATTTGACGGCTGGTAACTGCAATTCACGCGAAAAAATATATCAATAACCGAGATCTGCTACGGCAGAGTGCCATCACCCGGTAATGGGTAATAGGCGTGATGATATTCTTATTTATAAAATTACTTTATTTTAATTCCATAAATTTTAAAAATCAATTATGTATTTTTATTATTTATTTGTTATTTTTGTTTTAAGGAAAGTCCTCATACAAAATCATACAAAATTAGAAAGTGTTAGTTTTACTAAATTTCATAAATTATAATCTTAAATGTTTGTGATTAATTAATTGCGAAGTATAATCACTTCTATTCTTCGAGGCAAAAACTTGTTAGGCTTAAGCTTTTTGCAACATAATTTAATATATTATTTATTTTGAATTCATCGAGATCAACTAGCAGAAGATGGACAAGTTAGTTACGGGGTAGAGGTAGGTACTGTTTTTAGTAGAGTATTTTATATGGTTCGAAAATTGGATATTCAATTAGAAAATACTGGAGATGTATTTATTTATCAGAATCGCATATCTTAGATCTAGAGCTCGTGTTCCAATGATATCTAATTCGATTGACATAAAAGATAATGAATTGCTTGCAAGACAGTCTTAAAGTTGTTGTGATGCGAGTCAGCGTTTGGTATTTTCATATTTAAATACGATTCTTTAGAACAGGCATGTCAAACCCGCGGCCCGCGTGCCACTTGCGGCCCGCCTACAAGTTGTCTGCGGCCCGGCAATGTTGGTATCAAATATTTAAAAAAAATATTTCCATACAAGGTAAAAATCATTGTTTTTCATTTAATCTACAAAAAAAATAAATTCCCAAGACATCATATTTTGTTACAAGTGTCATAAAGTGATAATATTAATATATAAATTTATCAATTTAACATTTATAAAAAAATATGATGTCTTGGGAATATATTGATATTATAAAAATTACAATACTATCGTCGTCGAACTTTGTTGAATGTGCACGAAAACCGCTGATATCAAACGTAACCAACTGCAGTTTACAACTGGAATTAATCGAAATTCAGTGTGATTCCATATTGAAACAAAAATATATGGAAGTTGGAATACCAAATTTCTATAATTATTTATCAGTGGACCGATATCCCAATGTGTTATGTGTAATTAGGCGTATTTTAGCTATGTTTGGTAGCACATATTTGTGCGAACAACTATTTTCAACTTTGAAAAATAACAAATCAGCGGAAAGATCGAGATTAACAAACCAGCACGTGCAATCCATTTTTAAAATAGCTACTGCTCAACAAATTCAATCAAATTTTGAAGATTTGGTTGCCAAGTTTCTTCAAAAAAATAATATGATATATTTATGCAGTTTTATTTAACTAATGTTAGTTTGAAAAGACAGTTTTTTTAATACTTATACATTATTTTGTATGTAATTACCATGTTAATAAAATATCTGTTTGTTTTCAATTGTAGTTTTTTTTTGGTAATGCGGTCCGTGGCTTATGTGTAATACTTGATATGGCCCTTGGTGGTAAACGAGTTTGACATGCCTGCTTTAGAAGAGTCACATTTTATTTCTTTGTAAAATAAGTTTTTGTATATCCCTGTTTTTTACATTGCTTCTAGCTATTTTAATGATACTTTGCATATTTTTTTTTGGTCGAGTTTTGGTTTCAAATCTCCGTGACCTCCAGGTTCAACAGTAGTTATTTAAGTTGTGAGAATCATTTGAGTTCCGGTTTATTATTTCGCTATTATCGACTTGTTTTAGGCGGTTTAAAATTAGTTTTAGAAGTCTTTTATCGTTCATTCAATTAGTTGTGAGTACCCATTTAAGTGCTCGTAATAATACTAGAATAATCGAATTCATTAAGCTAACTTTCATTCACATCATGTGATTTGGAGTCGTTCTTGGACATTGTAAAGCTGATTTAATAAATTTTAATAGACACGCCTCTAGTATATCTTCATATCCTAGGCTCTATATTTGTACATTATATAATAAAGTTGCTTTTATTACAGTTTAGAGTCCGAGGTGCCAAGACAAATGTATTTCTTTACCGTTTCTGGTTGATTGTTCGGAAGAGGAAGGGAACCCTTTTTTTTTCTTTCCAAGAAAAATCAAGTAAAGTAATAACTTCCAGAGAATCGTATCCTAAAATAATTTGTGGTGACAACTATCTAGTGGCACCAATAATTGAGGGATCTAGTTTCAAAGTATATAATTTCCACTTTTTAGATTTTCAAGAAAATCAAGAAAAACGGTAAGTGATATATTTATGTGCGCGAAATGCTATTATCAGCCTTCAAATCATGATCGTCCAAAATGTTGTTGGAGAGAGAGCCACAAGAGTAATTTCTTTATAGTTAAAATTATTTGTCAGACGTATTTCGTTAAATGATACATTAATATATTTTAGTCAATTTAGAATGACATGAATAGTGTCTTAGAGGTGGCCTATTATGATCAGACCCAGGTAACAGAATCTCAAAGAAGGATCTTGGGCCGAGTCAGCACTCATATGCAGGTGGATGGGTCGTTGACATAAGATTTAGAGCTTAGGCCATAAACACATGGGATAGAGGCGCAGATGTCCCTGTTGAACAACAGCGATTCAAGTTAATTATCGGGCCTGGGCCTACCGGGCACACCGAGCCGCAGTTTTTACACTGCCGAACTGCCGGTTTTCGTAGTCGAATGCTATATTATTTAAGGCGTATAAGTGACTAGTTTATAGCGACCAAGTGTGATAAGTACATGTAACTGTATTTTATATTTTACGCCAAATCACACATTGTCGACAGGCGGATTCGAACTGACGAACCTTGGTTCGGGTGACGTCACAGTATGTTAAGAGATGTGCCTTAACACGCTCGGCTACCGTGCCTGTTCCTAAATAAGTATATACAGCAAAATAGACACCGAGATAAGGCAATTCTAGTCTAAAAATAAAATAAAAATTATTTCATATTTTACCCATTACTGGATGTCAGATATCTATAGCAAGAAGATTACAATCATCGTATGTAAAATAAACAAAAATAAATATATCCTCACACCTTGTACTCATTACTGGATGTAGCACTCCACCGTAGCAGATCTCGGTAAGTGATATATATTTGTTCACGTGAAATGAGGTTACTAACCGTCAAATCTCGGCCCTTAAAGATGTTTGTAGACGGGAAACAACAAAGGTGGTTTTAATATGGTGAAAATTGTTTGTCGGCTGTGGGAATCGAATCGGGGTTATCAAATCCACAAGTCGACTCAATATTAATTAATTTAATTTCAGTACGAATATTTTGTATATTGTAAAATTATCTTATTACATGATGCAAATTATTGAACTAGTAGCAATAATTTACTTGATTTAATTTCTAAATAAAAATATAATTATTAGAATAATTTGAACTTCAAATGTTGTGACACTCATTGAGACTCAAAACATAACAAAATTTAGACCAACTAGAGAACTAGACGAGACTATGGTACTCAAGATTTATCCAATGTCTCGTGTTGTCTCATCTGTAATGATGTCTTTAAATATGTGCGTCGTTGCATATCAACTGACTGAAAAAAAGAATGTTTTCTTAGTAGCAGCTCTTCGATAATTTTTCGCTGGTTTCTGAACAAGCACGTTCCATAATTTAGTAAAGTACATAAAAGCATCCACAGGCGTTGTTGTTTACATTTAGCTACTCAATTGCACTTCAAAGGGTAATTAGAATGCGGTGTGTGTGAATAGTTACTTAGTTATAAGCAAATTTTAATTAACAACACTGCTTTATGTACCGAACATGACGTTAAATAAATGTTATTATGATTAGAAAATATAATCCATTGTCGAGCGCACAAACAAGGTATAATAATTAGCTTGCGCTTCGGGAATTATTTTCTAGGGTACTGGGCAAAGTTCAAGTATTAAAAGCTTCTAGCTTTGACCTCGACTTCGACTTTCCCGATAATTGTTTAGGTAAATTTACCTAACATATATGATGTTGATATAAAATACGGTGTAATAGAGTAGCCATTATATATAATCAACCTTCTACAACAACTTTAAAATGATTTAATTAAATAATTTAACATACAGTGAAATTGCAGGAGAGAGTTGCTTAATGCATACTGGTTAATTAAATCGTTTTCCATTAGTCGTTTACAGTTGATTCCTAAAAAGTTTTCACTAATCCTAAATTTCAGATTAGTTAATCCTGTTCTATTCTGTTTTTAAGAAGTGAATCTAAATCACTTTTCAAAAACTAAGTAGTAACAAAATTATATTAGGGTTAGTTACAAATTTTGTAGAATGTGGTTGAGGTTAATTGGACTAAACAAAAATTCAGGATTAGCACTCTGCCGTAGCAGATCTCGGTAGATTACATATTTTTTCGCGTGAAATCACGGTCCCCAAAGTTTTTAGTGGAGGGAAGCCACAGGGATAGTTTTAAAGTGGTATCGACTGTGGGAATCAAACCCGGTTCTCAATTTCACAGGTCGACTCGATACCACTGAGCCTACTCCATAGAAATAGATATTTTCTAATTTTTATTCATTTAATGAAGTTTCTGTTTATAAAATTTACTAAGATATGTTATTTTGTTTTAGGATTCTAGTCCTTGTGCTATGTCTATGCTAAGTACTATTTGAAAAGGTTCTTTATACATTGTCTTATAAAGTGGCTTAAAATATAAATATGTGAGTTTTTAAATACTGAATTTGTGAAGAGCAGTTTTTGTAAAACGTATCAAACTACTGATATAAATAATAAATTTCGTACAAATTCAGATGGATTCATAAAGGAAGAAGTACGATTTTAGAAACTGTCTCGTAATTTTATTAATTTACATATATAAATAAGGAGTTTAAACATTGATCTCGCTGTATATAAGTTATTTAGAATTCCACTATAAATTTTGTAGCTACTAACATTGAAATAAATATCCTGTTAATAAATTAATGCAAAATATGTTCATGCGCTAGTAATGCATTTGAAGTCAGTACCAGGAAAAAATACGCATGTTGTAGAAAACTCTCTTAAAATATTTGAAACAGCTTTTTATTTAGATTAAATTTTAGTTTTATATACAAAAAAAAAGAAATATTCGAGTTCACTGACAAGTCGAAAACAAACTTTTCATGTTTTTTTGTTTTTATTCCGCCAAAATAATAATCACTTGAAAAAGAAATTAACATGTTAATTTTGCTGATATTAAAACAAACAGAAAGCTGCAACAAAATCAATCAATATGCAAATTTTTATATTAATGAACAAAGTTCATTATTATTTAAAATAAGAATGTTTTGAAAAGTTATATGAGATATGTCGCCTCTCAAACAGCACTGTATTTTAATCAGTCAACCATATCTAGTTTTGTATGAAATAAAAAATAAAAATTATGTCCCTCTTAAAGTTTGTAGTTTTATTTGTATTGTATTGTGCTAGTATACAAAACAAAAATTTAATTATAATTACGAGTATAGTATAGGTAGTCTAAATCAGACATGATATTCTTTTTTATAAATTTATGTACGAGCGAACTCTTGCTTTATAAACACAAATTCTATCAATTAGGCTACGACTATGTGAACAGTCTCATCTTTGTGTTATTATAAGAATTAGATCGTCAAAGGAATTATTAATCGGACTATCCACTAGAAAATAACATCTTGTTTATGCATAAAACACAAGAGTCTCTTGTGGTTCACATTTAATTCAATGTTTATTTGTAATTTGGTCCAAAAATGTGGTGATACCACCTTGTCATGGTTTGATTGCCATTGAATATTAATTATTTATTATAATGTAATTTGAACTTATTACTGAAATTTGGTTCAATATTTGTTATTAATCTTCTGTTATTCTGGTAAATACATTTTTAACTTTTGTAATCTACAATAGTAACGATTATTTTATATACTATAGACTTAAAAATGAACTCAAACATAGGATTGGAACGTCGTCATTAGAATTATTTTTAAATAAATTTGAACTTACGGCTAAAGCCACGTATCCAAGAACCAGTATTTATTTTTCTTATCTTGAAATAACTTAGTTTCATTTATAAATAAATTCATCACACCTTTTCTAATTTGAACATATCATATACGTAAAGGTTTGTAATAAGCATAAAATAAAATTATGCTAATTCTAATTTATGGTGTGATTGAACAATAAGAAAATCAACATGATCAAAAAAATTCGTTTTAATTCTAAAATCATTCTCACTTCAGATTTACATCTATTGTATATATTAAGTTACTAAATGAGGTATGTGGGTGGCTCCGTGGTATCAAGTCGGCTTGTGGATCTTGAAAACCCTGGTTCTGTCCTCACAGCTGACAAATAATTTTCACCAAATTAAATCTACCTCCTGCTACGGCAGAGTGATACACCCAGAAATGGATAAAAAGCGTGATGATATATTGAATTATTTATCTATTTAAGTTACTAAATGATGGTTATCAAATACCTGCTAAATAATAATATTAAAAATTATTTATTATGACAATATTTAATGCGATTTTTTGTGTCATACATTACAACTTTGAGAATTACTGGTATACGTGTACACCATAATCCGACAGTATTTACTTAAGCATTACAACGATGAGACTGATAGTCAACTTATGATATAAAGTTTTTACTTGACTTACAGCTACTTCTTGAATGAGACCTAATTGAACGACTAGAATGACTGACACTAAGCTACTAAGAGTCTTTGGTTGACAAACGAGTCGTATATACAAACTGTCTCATCCATCTCGCTCACTTTTTTATAGGTGATTTTTTAATAGAGACTCAAATATATAGGAAGACTTTTTTATATCAGTGGCTCTCAAAATATGGGACAATATATATTTTTTAAATGGACCAATATATTTTTTATATCTTTTATGCAAAATGCTCTTTTCTTCTTCTTATCTAATTTGTTTTCCATTTAAGAAATCAAATTTTACAAATAATTTTATTTTTTTATTTTAAAAGCCATGGAAACAATTGTTAATGTGTTAAATGAAAGATTGATTATAATCCAGAATAAAAAAATACTTAATGCGTAAATTAATCATTTATTTTTATTACACAACAAATAAAATATTCAAATTAAGATCCAATATTGCATTTTTCATATTAAAAAATCCTTTCAAGTCTCACTTCATTTGTAAACTTGTTAAACATTTATAAATTAAAAATAATATTGACAATAAACCAATAATCTATCAAAGAAACATAATAACAATTGTATCTTTATTAATAAAACAAACAAATATATTTACAAAAGTACATTTTTAGATGTAAATATCTCATTAATTTGAAATAAATAAATTTACTTTTTTTAAGGATAAGAAATTCTTTCCATAAAAAGATAGTATATATATTGTTGCATACGTGTCCCACAGTTTGAGAACCGCTGATACAAATAAATTTTCTTCCTCTGTAATTGAGTTTCAGTTATAAATTTCACATTTTCTCGAATTAAACCAAACTCGTATCTTTATAAATAAATAGTTACCAATAGTAAACGAGATGGATGGGACACCTGTGGTGACCGAGATTCTCAATCATATGACTTTAAAAAAGAAAGCAAATAATATTTTCGCAATTTTCTGCTTATCTAATTATCTCTGGCAAAAAAGTTTCAAATATAATTGAAAGCTCATATATTAGGAGAAAAATAAAGCTATATTAAATTATAAATGGTATTTATAAGTAAATTTGTGTTTGAGAGTGTTATGGAAATCCACGAAACCAAATAATATTTGTTATAAACTTTGACAGTTACTAAAATATCTACGTCAAATTGTTATTTTGGCATGGTAAAGGCAAAAAATAATGGAAAGGTGGCAGCAATACTTTCAAAAATCACTAGACGTAACATGAAACGAAAACGAATTAAGTACGAGAACATTTCTGACCAAAAGCTGTAACGATTTATAACATAAGAATATTAAATACTTTTTTGTAAAATATGTGTTGGTTATAAAATCTTAAAGATATGCGCTAACTGTCATTATAGTTTATTCGCTATCGAACCAATCTATAAAAAATAACATATTTTGTAAAAACTAACTTTGTAGCTATCAAATCGTTTTAAATATTTCTATTAATATTTAAAAATAAAATACCTCATTGCTACTTGTATTGTAATCTGATTGTCCATAATATATAAATTTAATTTTTGCAAATCGGCATACAGAACACCCACAGTTAAATATGTCAAGTGACAGAAAACACGAGATGGACGAGACAGATTCTAAACCTATCTGTATCTGTGTAAAATAAATAATTTGAACGCGAAAAGTTTATTTAAGAATCAATAATACTCGTACTCGCAGTTGTTGATCTATTGTATTATGGAAATCTGTGCAATTATCGTGCATCGTACATACGTTAAAAATATCTTATAAAACATAATTATCGTACATCTGGCAACATTGCTTTTTAATACATTGTATTTAGTCTCTTTCTATCTAATATTTTGTGGTACATACTTTCAATAAAGAGCGATGTGTCGATTACCCTCCTAGGATGTTTTTATTACTTATATTTATGAAAAAATAAACTGCTCTTTTATTGGCTCAACACTTGATACTGGGAAGAATAAATATCGCTTTCTAAATTGTCATATGAATTTTAATAAATAATATTATAAGAATGTAGGAAATATACAATTTAAACAATGCAACGATTTTTAAATTCATTATTAAAGATTAAACTTTGATATCAGTTTGAACAGTTGCGTTTCAAATAAACAATTTTGAATCTTTTTAGTCTTGTCCAGCCGCCTCAACACTAAATCTAACTTCCTTATGTTATTTATATCTTCTATTTAAGGTCATTTACAGTGTGCAAAATTCTGCATAATGTTTTATTACTCTAAGAAACATTTGAAATTTGTTTTAATAGAATTGAAATCGTGTAAAACCTTTCAATTTCCTCTAAAACAACAGTTAATAATACAAATCTGACATTTGCAACAAAACTATTTCAGAATAAATAACTATGTCCATTCGCACTGCAATTCCATCGTCATCTCACAGTTATGATAAATTAGTCACTAAAATCTCCAGAAACAATTCCGCTAGTTCCGGTATTGGCCGCAGACAGCACCAATAGCTCTGCACCACTGCATATGTAGGAGAGTAGTTTCCTAGTGTGCGTGTGTAGTTCACAGTTGTCACTTGCTGACGGCTCGGCTCGGAATTACCACAGGTGATTAACTGCAAATGGTTCCCATCGGATCCAATTTAGAGGTTGATTAAGTTTGTTTCTAACTTGTTATGAACAGCAGTGCTGGAATTTCCAATCAGGTGAGCTTTTCACCCCGTGTTCTGCTGTGCACTCAACGAGGCAAATTTGTACAGAGCAATCATACTTTACACTGCAGTCAAATATACATTTTGATAAATAATGAACTGACGATGAATTTGGAATAGGTCTTAAACCTTCTTTAGAAAAAAGTATCCTTGATAGAAAAATGAACTAAAATAGTAATTCGCACCCAGTGTATGTTGCACAATTTTTTTATAGGTATACTACATATCACTTAAAATAAAAATACGGTAGAGAGGTCAGAGGCATTAGACTCGAGACTCTGAATTTAATTCCTACAGGCGATAAACTGATTTTGATAATATTAAAATTATTTATGTTAATTGTCCTCCACCAGCATCTTTGACAGCTTTGATATCAATATGTTGTGTTCACAGACATTAAGTTCTTATTTTTTAAAATTTTTATACATGCTTACAATCATGACGATCTTTAATTGTTACTCATTTGTAATAATTATTTTTTTTGTTAAGTTTGAGAAATGAGTGTTTTTATTGTGCGCGTGAGAATGTCACTTTTAGTCGAGACTGCAGACAAACAATTTTTTTCCTATAACTATAAAAAAAAAAAAATAATAATTATTATTCAGGGAAATTCAAGGAAAACAATCAAAAATAATATGAATTTGGTACTACTAATCTGTTATAACAAATGGAACGTGAAAAAAAAAATTGTTAGCTTGCGCGAAATACTCATTTTGCGCACTAGTGTATGAATCAGTGCGTAAAATACTTGTTTTGCGCACTAGGGTGCAAAACAGTGCGTAAAATACGCATTGTCATGGTAATGTAAATAATGAAGAATATTAGTGAAAAAATATGAAATTTTTTTGACAGTTGTAGAAAATAGTTATTTGTGTATTAAGAGCGTAAAGTGATTCTTTGTTACTCGAGCACGGTAATTGCAGCGCGAGCCGAAGGCGAGAGCTGCAATAGTGCAAGAGGAACAAAGACACTTTACGCTCGTGATGCACACATAATTTTTTCTACGATTGCATCTTAAAATTATTGGAAAACGTATACGTACTGAAAATAAATTCATTTTGGCAACTGTCAATATGACAAGTTTCTGTTTTGTTTGTATCCGTGGTAACTATTCAAATAATCTTTTTCGCGCGTTGCCATTGGAAACGCGCACATTTAACGTCTTTTTCGCGCGTTGCCATTGGAGACGCGCAAAAAAGATATTTTTCGATTGTTCCACAGAAAGCGTCAACTTTACGATGACAAATGAGAGCGCAATTGCCAACTTTTCATAGCAATCGTAGAAAAATATTATTTATTCAAACTGTGTGTTTTTTAATTAGCCTTCACAAGCTATTAACTTGTAAATTTTGTATAGGTCAGCTGTCAATTTTACAAGTTAGTAACGTTGCCAAAGTAATACTTCTAAAATTTGTAACATAGCATTTAAAACAATTTTTGACTTTATATTTGTTATAGCCTAAACGAGAAATCAGATTCGCCAGTTAATTTCTCCTTACAACAGTTAAAACTGTTTTACCATGCTAGTAATGTAATATACTATTTACTATAACAATCTTTCAAAGTCTTTAAAACCAACTTTAATATTGCCTTTGCAGTTCATATTTAAAATCTTAAGTTCGAGAGCATTCAGGTGTACAAAATTCTGTATAGTGGTCGTTGAGAACACTACTACGTTCACTCAAGTATAACAAGTACCTAGCACTTGATACTAAGAGGTAACTGACATATGAAAGAATTTACTTAATTAAATTAATAATCCAAAACAGCTACTACCATGGAATATTGAATTCAATTATTCTAATGAGAAATGTATTTAACACTAACTAAATTATTATTTAGTATTTAATATGCAGTGACTAGTGAACATAGATTATATAAAACGAACTGTATATTTTATGCTATATGAAAATAAACTAAAGTACCGCTTATTAAATCCACAATCAATTCGAATACTCGAGATTTCTACAAACACATGTATTTATAAAATCTGATTACATAACTTAACTTTACTAATATGAATTCAGAACAATAAACTTGACAAAATAGCTATGCTATCGAGAGCGAAACTGTATGATATGTTTAAATTTCTCACAAGGATATTTATACATTCCTTTAGTGTTACTGACATCTTATAGATACTAACATACCTAGGAATGTTATGAGTAGCATTACAGTCGCAGATGTCAATTTAAAATCCGAGCTCGTAGAGCTAAGGCCTGTTATGATTCATAACATCCGTGGTTTGTTCAATTGTTTACCGGTTTCAGGATATAAACACGTTAACGTCATTAATAAATATTATTTTTTGAAATTATTTTATGAATAACGTCATTGTCATCATTTTAGAAGGTAATCAATTAAGCCTGTGGCCTGTATGTTTTTATTTAACGCCATGGTTACATTTGTTTTGTATCATATTTATAAATTTACTTTTGTTTATGTAAACATAGGTTTAATATCCTGAAACCGGTAGAATTATTTATCGTAATAATGTGATTATCACTATATCAACACTAATTTGAATACATCAATACAGAAACAAATAAAATGCACATTATTGAATAGAGAAAGATTCAACATAAATTTTGATATATTACATAGGTTGTTTCACAACTTATGGCATTTATTTTAATCTCATATAGACGATTTAACGTACTGATTATGAAACAGAAGGAACTTTTTCCAAATTCTCAAAATTAATTGCATTTTAAAAGAAGTAAACAATTGTAGTACCACTGATTCGAGAGTTATTTCTAATATATTAATAATTAAATTATAATTATAAATAGCAGTCTGTTCATTTATTATTCAACATCAGATAATTGCCTAATAGTATTGATAACTGGGCAAGTTGATTTTATGAATTTTGAAAAAACATCTGTTTTATAATCTGTACGTGGAGTACTATATGAGGTTAAAATAAATACCATAAGTTATGAAATACCCTATATATGTACCTAAAACTCATTTTAACATGCAGGAGGGGAACTTGTTACTTAATAACTACTCAAAAAATGGAAAATTTTATTTATTTATGTTATGCTGTACAACAAGAACTTAATCCCAATTACAGTACAGGATCCGCACTCACCGAGCCATACTGTGGGACTTCATATTATTTTTAACTTGAGTGAGATTCGAACTCGGAACTTCCAGACTCGAATTCCGTAACGCTATTCACACCACCGTACTGCTGGATGTAAGTATTATGAAATAATAACTATATTGAACTTTCTTTTCTGAAAATATAAATTTCTCTTCAAACAAATTTCAAGGGCAAATATCAAATATTGCTTCACATACCACACGTTTTTTATTTTTTTCAATCTTTTCTAACAAAACATCATTCATAGAATTCCATTTATTTGTATCGTCTGCGCTTACCTAACAATGGAACCTCCGTCTCATTCACATGTACTTCCATTATTAAACGAGCAGGTATGTTATTTGCACGATTCTAGAATTCTATAAGAGTATCCGGCAGCACTTTAATTTTAATATTGCAGGAAAAATTTCTTGGATCTTTATTTATTTTTGTCTCCCTTGGGAATGTAGATGCAGAAATGAATATTTTATTAATGAATTAAATTTTAATAGTTCATATTTATGTTCTTACGTTGAGAACAGTGTTTCTGCAATATTGTTTTTCTTTTAATTAGCCTGTATATTAATAACATATTTTTTTACTACATTTTCATTTTTTAGTGTGATAATAATTAATAAAATTGTACTAATAAAATAATAAAAACAATATTAATTTAGTAATTGACTTATTAGTACATTAATTCTTATGTACTGGCAATTATAGTCAGGTGCAAAAAACTTGATGTTTATTAAGCAAGAATATCCGAATTCAATCCTTGCTTATATATCATCGGGTGCTACATAACTAATTCTATGATTATCATCAGTGCTGGCGAGTTAAATCCGATGAAAATTTAACGATTGCGTGGCATTCGCTTAATTTTCTGTTTACTTTAGTGAGTGCTATCACCAATGAATACCTAATAATTGCATCAGTTATAATTTGGGAGAGAATATAATGAACGAATATTCATAAGTTGTATTTGACTCAATCTCAGTTCATTAAACTTTCCAAAAAAGATACGTTATCTGCTCTATCATGCTCGTTTGCTACAACGAAACTTAAATTTTATGTCTACTTAAATAAATAGTTTATATTTTTGATGCGATATTGTCAGTTTCTATTAAACTTCAAATATTATATTTTATCAGTGTTACTAACGTACATATTATATTTTAATGTTATTTAATCTTGACTTTCATTTCCAGGTGCATTTGTCTACCGACTAAAATCTTTTCTAATTTCAAGTCTTGTTATTCTTAGAAAAAAACCATAACAATAAGGCAATCAGCAATATCTAATTGTGAATAGACAGTCAATAATAAACAAAACAGTTGACATACCTGTCATACGTACATAATGTCATAACTATCAATTTGATAGCCTCTCATTACTTGATTGTTTGACTATTTTAGCTAGTCGAGTATGTCACGTGATACATGAGTTATATTTGCAAAAAAAATACGAATATGTCTCATTGTTTCGGATTCCACTTAGGCTATAGCTTCCCTACTGTGATTGGAATTAAGTAAATAAATATATAATTATAATGATAATTAAAATGTATTAAAAATAAAAGTAAATGTGGTTGAAGCGAAAAGAATGTTTGACTAAGATTGACTATCTGATGAATCTAATGAGTGGATGTTCTGTGAATATTTCAAGAGTTCGTGCTATCCCATTTAATGGAAAATAACATAATATTATATATGAATGTATATAATATTAAATATAATTATTTTTAAAAGAAGTACTTAAATATAATACCTACTCGTACAAATGTTGACATTATAAATTTATTTATTTCAATATTTGTTTCAACTAGAAATGAAATTGCATTTAGCTTATTTTGATATTTTTATTGCAAGAATGTGAATAGAAATTGGAGCGAAAAATAAATTGCCTTCAAAGTAGTTGAACAATTTTCCGAGAAAGCTACACAACAACAAGGATTAAATTATTTATTTTTATTACAAACAGTACATCATTTCCTCTTTAATATTTTTATTACAACTTGAACATTTAACATTATACTTTCTGGTTTCAAACGCTTTTAAATTATTTGAAAGAAAAATGAATAAAGAATACCAAATTAGCTTCCATTTTTATTTAATGCAAGTACAATTTATGAGTGTATTGAAATATGTTCTATATTATTTCCTTAAAGCGATGCAAAACACAAATGGAGCAAATGTCCTCTATGTCCCGGCTATAAATCTGTAGTAATTAGCCAATTAACGCTTGTCTACGTGCCGTGTATACATACATTAGAAAATGATATTCCGAAGGCTCACGTTTACTAATCTCGTATAGGTGCTACCAACTTGATAGCTTCACATTCCCTGCTATTCGGTCCTCCTCCTCAGCTTCAGTTGCTCTTGCTCCTTGCCGCCACTGCCGACGTAATTGTGTTTGAGTTTGCTTGACCTAAATTTTCTGGACGAAGAACGCTGCTGCTCTACAAGTTTATTTGCTTTGCAGCTCATCAAAATTACTTTAGCATTGCATTACCCCAGTTATTTAATAAAGATATATACTTAATGTGTTTCTTATACACCTCTCGGTAATCGAATTGTACGAAGTTTCCTCCAAGGAGATAATTAAATTGCACGAATATTTAAAGTGTACAGATAAGTATCGATTTTTGGAGGAAGAAACGTAAACCTTCCGCCAATATTCACTTGATATCCTTTTGCAATTTTACACAAGTTCCAAACTAAAAACTTCAAGATATTGCAGTATTATTTGCTTTTAATCACAAGCAGTTTTAATATTAATAAATAAAAATACCAATTTTTTAAAGACTTGCTTATATCTGAAGAGATTTTTAAGTACATAGTTGATTATTATTGATATAACATTAAACATTTGAATAAGGTTTAAAACATAAAAATTAAATAAATTTTAATTTGTAATTTACTCAAAATATTTAAAAATTTACAGAACTCTTATAACATCTAATGGCCAATTGATCAAAAGAACTATAGGAGTATTTTTAATGTGGTTAAAAACTAAAGAAAAATATAAAAACAATATCATATAAACGAAACTCGTTAAAAAAATAAAGATAATTTGTATTTTTATTTAAATAAAATAATAGATAAATGAAAAAAATTTAAATCTGATAATAGATAAAGTTATCTAGATTGGTTACAACATTGTTTACGGTTATGTCAAGTATTCTATATTCTATAACATGTAATAGAGTGGTTGCACATTTAAAAACAAATAATTTTAATTAGTAGATTATGCCAATTTACATTCTTACATACATAACATCACGATATATCCTATTAAATGGGGTAACATAAACCTCTGAAAGATTCACAGAACATCTACTAACAGATTCATCAAAATATCAGTTCTCGTCCAAAGTTCTCATCCTGACACACGATACTTACTTCAACCACACAAATGCTGCCTCATTTATTTCTCACACTTAAGATCCTCAATCACCCAATAAACCCTCAATCACATCCATCTATTGGCTCCTATACACCGGTTTCATTTATCTTTTATTTTCGCTCACTTCTCTAAGAACGTAAATAAAGATAAGAAAGAAAGGGAGCATCTCTCCGTGCTTGTTTTTGAAAGTAAATTCTATACAATTACAGTTCGCTATAGCAAACACTGAAAATGAACCAGAAATTTATTTACAATAAAATAAAAAAATGTTTTATTTATAAGTTTAACCCTTTGCACTCCAGCCTAAAAACTTATAGAGAATACCAATAACCCCAACACTATATTAGTTACAAGTACATGCATGTAATGTAAAAATGTCGCAATTACGGCGACAACGGAGTGCAAAGGGTTAAAATAATTCTATAAAAGAAGTCGCCCATAAAACTCTTGAATAAAACTAACTCCATTTCATTTTACATACAATCACTAAAATATAAATATTATCGCAAAGTTTTAAAAATTCTAGTCTGGCTTATCTTTTTATAGACTTCGATAGTGTTAAGATAAATTGCATAGTTTTTATACTATTGGTGTATTCAAACTAGATTTTTGTTTTCTAATTTGTTTTCAGTGGTTTTCATATTTTAGCTTAAATTTATTTGGTTTGTATTGTATTTCTTTATATACTTAATAATTAGTTTATAATAAGGATTACTTTTCCTTTTTGATATATTTGGTTGTGATGGGGTAGGTGTTTTTTTTTTATCAATTAACAATTCTTTATTTACAGGAACTATTACATATTTCTTTCAATAAATAAATATTGTTTACAGAACCACAATTACAGATTTATGTAAAATTAGTTTATAAATAAATAAATAATTCAATTTATTTATTTAAATTAATTTTTTTTTTGTGTAAGCCATTACCATTGGAAGAATGTATTATAATTACTGTATATTGTTTTGTTTCCAAGAGGCAAAAAAGGTGAAAATATTTTATTAGTATGTATATAATTTTCAGCTCATTTTAACAGCATTTTCATTCCCTTGTAGTTTCTAAGTAATTCAAGTAAAAAATATTATTGGTATAAAAAGGAAAAACAAACAAACACTTTAGAACCCCTCAATTCATTCTTGCCGAAAACCCAGTTCAATTAACACGTGCCCCATTTACCTACCCAAGCGTGCACCCATGTAAGAAGTAATAGGAGCTAGGTGCACAGCACACAATACGTATTGGCTTATTATCTCGGGATTTCAGCCCAATAAAATATGATTGGTTATTGGCGACGCGTGCCGAGAGAGGAGAGAAGAAGTAAACCCTTCTCTCCCTTTGTCCCGAGCCCCATTTCTAACACATATCAGTTGGTTGCTATCTCGGACTGTCCCATCTCGACCAGCATGAACGAGAGCGACTATTATGAAAATGTTACCCAGGGCCGTGGAAAGACAGATGTAGAGGAAGCACGTGCCCAGAGCGCCGAGATGATGGGGCACTAAAATTCCAAAATTGCTACATAAGCGAACTAATAAACAACACTCTTACATACGAATTTGAAAAATTATATTATCATGTGTTTTTGTATATTTTTCTATTGACTTTTTAATTTGCAAAAATAGATTGTTAATGTATTAGATTGCGTCCTGCTGTTTTCTTCAAACTAACATTTTAATAAATAGTACACTAGTGTCATGCGCCATGTATTTAGAGTTAGATACATAATAAAAATATTATTTATTAGTAGTAGATAAATGTATGGGGTAAGCACCTTCATTATTTCGAATCGACCCGTGGATTTGAGAACCCAGGTTCGATGCCCACAGCCGACAAACAATTTTCCTGACATAAAAACTACCCCAGTGGTTTCCTCTCTACTAACATCTTTGAGGGGCGTAATTTGACAGGTGGGAATTACACTTCACGCGAAGAAATCAGTTACCGAGATTCGTTACGGCAGTGTGCCACATTCAGTAATGAGTAAAAGGTATGATGATATACTTATTAATTTGTATTTGTATATGGAAGTGATTTTGTTTAATTTTTAAATTTGTAACAGAAAAATAAAAGGGTTATTCAAAAGGCGCCATATTTAAGTTTGCCTCTGTTTCTAAATATTTAGCCACGACTCTGATGTTATTTGAAGTCAACCACCATAATAAAACAATGACTGAAATTTTTTTATTTGATAGTTTGTGATTTAAAACCATACAAATATTATTAATAACAAGAACATCATCGCCTAAGGGCGGAATTCATAGTCATAACTTAGTTTCAATAGCTAGTACTACAACCTTTGTTTTTGGGTCTTTTAAGAGCACGGTTTTAATATGTTAGAGATAGCTAAAACACCTAAATACATTGCTCTTAAAACAGCCAAAAACAGAGCTTGTGCTATCAGCCAATGTGATTTTAGATGTATTATATAATAAATAAACAAATATTCATAATGACACTGGGCAGTGGTAAAGTAGATGTAAATGATTATGCCTGTATTATAATTAAATAAAAATACATGAAGGTAAGGTAAGATGTTCTTCAAGAACATGATCTTAAGATTTGATGAATAGTATTTATGAGTATTGTAAAGCAATATAAAAATTATCTTCTTAAACCATTCAAATTTCATTATTATATGAAGCGGAGTTCGCTGAGTTCGAATTGGGAATGGTTAAAGTGAAAGTCGGCCAAGCGCTGTTTATGACGTCGACTGTCAAACCGCGCTTCCAAGCAGGAAATTCATTCGCAGTTTTCCACCTAGCGCTATCTTTGTCTTACACAGTGTGTTTATTTCCCTGCCGTTTCCGGTGGAAAATCAAATTTCACGAATGCGATGGATAAATGGAGAAAGAGTTCAAGCACGTGGCTTAAGAGTAAACATTTAAATATTTTACCGACGATGTAATTTAATGTAGTTGAATTCGAAAGACTACGTGTGGTCTATGCATTCGAGGTGAATTTGGTGGTGATGGATTTAAAACTATTTCGAACTTTCACACAAATAGACTGCATGGGGTAGACATGTCAGTGGTTCTCCCCACTCCTTTACCATCCTTGGGGTCATGATTTGACAGTTAGTAATCGCAATTTATGCGCAAAATATATCACATAAAAATCTACTATGACAAAATGACACATCTACTAATGTGTACAAGGAGAGATTATATATTTATTTACATAAATACATTAATTATTTTCAAAGGCATTGGCATTTATTTCAAATTACTTTTTATGTTCATAGTGTATTCTGAAAATAAATCATGATTTTTTAAATGCGGTTTCGGTTAGATTGCATATGAAAAGAACGTGATCTTGAGCACTTGTCAAACTATCCAATCGTAGAATTAACTATGGTAACCGTCATTCGAACATGGTGTGTGGTTTCCAAATTAAATGAACCATTCCTATTTCATTATTGAACCAATGTCAGAAATAATAACCACAGATATTTTGCGTTATTTAAAAAATATATACGATGTCTCGCACTATTGTTGCGCAATATAGAAAATAAATTTCCGCGTCGGTAATTGGCTGATCGCCGATTTACAATGTAACAAAAATTATAGCAGTGACTGTAACTAGTACCATTCAATTGTATTTTTCTTATGTCAATCAATGCTTCGTTTTCGCGGTTTTACTCAATTTTGTGATTGTGGTGATTTTTAAATGCCATTATAATAAATTTTCACTGTGTAAATCAAGCTATTATGAAGTTAGGGTGAAATAAAGCATAGATAATATTAGTATAACAACGTATATAATTTTTTGTTTTAGGTTTTTATAAAACAGAGAGCGAATCAATAGTTATGTTTTGTAACAAAATTTGATGTTATTTTTCGAGGATGTAATTTATTTTGTACTTACACAGGAAATTATTTTTCGGATGATTGACATTAACTCAATAATTGTGGATGTCGACGTCAAGTTTCATTAACCCCATCATTAGTCAATTTTCCATGCTTCCCTTCACGTCTTTGTGAGCAATGTGCGAATTAACGGAAGGGGACGGGGTTGTAATTCCACCCTCTTTAAGACTAAGTATCTCCACACGGTTAGAAATGAAACTGCCAATCTTACAATATCAAATGCAACATTTTCTAAAATAATCAGGTAATGAACGTTAGCTGAAATTTTTTATATATTTATTATTTATAGAGTACAGATTTTGTGAGGCATGGTGGATGATCTTTTATTCGAAGCACATAAAAAATTTATCTAAGAAACATTACTGATACAATCATATACAAATATTTAGTTAAGTGTTTGTACGCCCAGGATAAGAAACAGTAAACAATTGATAATTATTCTAAATTTCTGTGATTCTTAAAATCGAATAAAAATAGTGTATGGCACACGGATGAAACAAATACCATATAACTATATTCGTTGTAATACCGAAATAAGTATAAACTGTGAATTGTTATGAAATGTAACATGTTGTGATTAACATAAATAATAATTAAATTATAAAATAAGGGAGACAAACAATGTTCACCACATTAAAACTATATCTGTGCCTTCCCCTCTACTAACATCTTTGAGGGCTGTAATTGTACTTCACGCGAATAAATATTTAACTTACCAAAATCTGCTACGACAGAGTGTCACATCCAGTAATGGATAAAAGGCTTGAAGATATATTTATTTTTATTTTTATAAGGGAGACATTGTGTACACATACAGTCCACTGGATATAAGTGTCCACCAAGCAAGAATTCAAACATTGAATTCTCACTGCCTGCAGTTGAATGTAACCATCAATAAGATAGGCAAAACCTTGACTTTTCGCTCCACGGATACTGATATAGGATTCATATAGCGATTGACAATTGATTTTGTATACCAACCCTTCAAATATTTTTTTATGATACAAAACAAGATATATTTTGAAGCAGTTTTATTTAATACTATTTAGATTGAAAAGTGGTCTATTAAAAAAAAAATCCTGAAGTTGTAAATATTATTTTATTATTATTATTCGGCAGTACAATGGTGTAGTTAACGTTACGATATACGAATCCGAAAATCCCAAGTTCGAATTTCACTTAAGCTAAACAAATATGAACTATCACACTCTGGCTCGGAGAGTTCGGATTCAGTAAAATATAATTGAGATTAAGTTCCTATTTTACAAATTAGCATAAATAAATAAATATATACAAAATTCTCAAATTAAATTGCTCTTTACATGAAGTAAACATTTTAGTGCCACTGATTTGAGAGTTATTTCTAATATATTAATAATTAAATTATTATTATAAATACTACAATAGTACATTTATTCATTATGTAACATCAGATAAATGCCTATCAGTATTGTTTATAATTATAATTGAATTATGAATATAAACGAAATAACACACAAAATTGTGACAGTAAAATTGTTAACTCGTGTAAAATGAAATGAATTTAAATTTTGAAAATAATCTTGTTTTACAACTGTTAAAAAGTGTTAACTTTTTTCATTTATATCAATACGCGAAATACATTTTCTCATCATTTACGTTACAATGACCGCGTATTTTGTGGACTCTTTTGCACCCTAGTGCGGAAAATAGATAATGAGTATATCGTGCACGCTTAAAAATTATATTTTGTCACGTTCCATTGGTTATAATACGTTAGTGGTACCAAATTCATATTATTTTCCTTAAGTTTACTTGAATAAATCAATAAATATTGTATTATTATTTTTTGACAGGTGTAGAAAAAATGTTGTTTGTATTTCATGGGCAAAATTCTCATTCATTAGCGCGTTCGAATGATTTTTTTTTTATTTCGGCTTGCGGTCTCGACTGAAAGTGACATTCTCACGCGCAACAAGACAACACTCATTTTGCGCAATTAATATAAAAATAACTATTCTGTTAATGATCAGTGCGTTGAGTAATATAAATAAATATATTATCACGCCTTTTACCCATTATTAAGTGTGGCGCTATTACGTAGCAGATCTCTGTAAGTGATATATTTCTTCGCGTGAGATGCGATTACCAGCCGTCAAATCACGCCCGTCCCCCCAAAGATGTTCTCAAGATCAACAGGCTGACACGATACCACTGAGCTATATATATATATATATATATATATATATATATATATATATATATATATATATATATATATATATATATATATATATATATATATATATATATATATATATATATATATATATATACAGGGTGTTATATTTTAATAGACACAGCAAATATCTCGCTTATTTATCAACTTAGCAATTTCTTTCATATAACATGATTTATACAGCAACATGAAAACTAGTTGATGACGGATGTACATTCATGATATCATTTCCGGTTTATTAGTAATTAATATCAACTTTGAAATTTCAAATGGAACATACTATATTTTTTTACAAATTTCAAAAGTGCATCAAATTTTCTTTACAATCATATATAATAATTCATATGTTACATTATTAAAAACTAAAATGGCGGGTACTTTAATATACACCAAATCGGAAAGACAATAGTGAGCCATGACTGTGATTTGAAATAAAACAATTGTAATTATTATTATTAAACGAAATAATTTTTTTTTGTCATAATAATACAGAAAATAAGAATAAGGAACACTTCATAACAACAAAATGATTTTAAAAAAATATTCAAAATGGCTCCCAGTCTCTTCAATACATTTTGCACAACGTTTTGAAACAGAATAAGTAGCCCTTTATATTTGGTTAGCAGATAAAGATTCAATTGCTGCTTATTTGTTTTCTTCAGTTCGTTTAATGTGTTTACTGGTTCATTACAAACAAAATCACGTAGCTCCATAAAAAAATCAAGTGGTCAGATCGCGATAAAATGCATTGAAGAGGCTGAGAGTTATTTTGAATATTTGTTATAAAATCATTTTGCAGTTATTAAGTGTTCCTTATTCTTATTTTCTGTATTATTATGACAAATAATATTATTTCGTTTATTAATAATAATTACAATTGTTTTAGTTAATTGTTTTATTTCAAGTCACAGTCATGGCTCACTATTCTCTTTCGGATTTGGTGTATATGAAAGTGTCCGCCATTTTACTTTTTAATAATGTAACATATGGATTATTTTACATGATTGTAATGCAAATTTGATGCACTTTTCAAATTTGTAAAAAAATATAGTATGTTCTATTTGAAATTTCAAAGTTGATAGTAATTACTAATAAACCGGAAATGATATCATAAATATACATCCGTCATCAACTAGCTTAAATGTTGCAGTATAAATGTTATATGAAAGAAATAGTTGATAAATAAGCGAGATATTTGCTGGGTCTATTAAAATATAACACCCTGTATATATATATATATATATATATATATATATATATATATATATAAGGTTAAAATAATTGCTATAAGTTGTGAAACATGCTGTATATCGGTTATCTACAGGTCGAACTTGATATAGGAAAATAATTTGGTTAAAATCTATTGAAAACTGCAGGATTGTAAGGGTAGAAAAAGAGCGAGCGACAATATATGCACATGCTCACAAATTAATGTTAGATTCGTCATCTAGGAACTCTTGTCCAGGATTTTTATAAAGATACCATACCAATCACTTAAGTTTTCCTCTTTGAGAATTGACGAGCTAAAAGGTTGTGTGTCTGAGTGATTTGGATTCCAGTATAAATTGAAGCCTCTCCTGTAATATAATTGAACTTAAGTTCATGTTGTGTAGATTAGCAAATAAATAAGTAAATACGCTGCAAATCTCCGTCTACACTTGTGTGTTGGTATTTGTTCAACTAGGTGAGGTAGGTTATACCTCGTTTTTACGTACTGATTGTAAAGAAGGCGGCAGGAGCGAACGACTGGCAAGATGATTGTTTGCACAGCAGCCAAATGCCCCCTTGGCGACGTTATGAAACATGAACCATAGTTTTTATGTGTTTTCATAAAGTATATATTCTGGACGTATATTCTCCTCGACCGTCTCCGAGAGTGCTCGGCTGTGTTCGGCAAGTACATCGCGCTTCGATCCGAAGATTTCCTGATCTATAGTGATGGCAAAATCGTGCCTGTATATGTTATACATGTCCTACAACAATAAAGTTTTCTTTGCCTTCCCTCTGTTATTGTGTTTATAAAAAACACACCGAAAAATTCTTCCGATGACGAGATTTCGGTATCCTGCTTTCCATTCTTGTTCTTCTTCGCTGTTTCCTTCGTGTTGCATACTTCGTGCATGTGTATGTGTTACATTTCAAAACCAAACAAGATTTTTTTAGGTTTCCGCATAGCGATTTTACTTGACCAATGTTTGACAAAAACCAACAATATAAAAAAAACTTGTTTGAATACGAATAGTTTAGGGCAAGTATACACTACTTCTTATTTCCTTTTCATTAAAAGTGTCGTCAATATTTAGATTTTAACACAATTCTGATGCGAACTTGTCTAACAGAAAAGTTAACATTTGTAAAACTTTTACATATCATTGCTTAACTAGAATATTGAAAACACAGTGTAGAATTTATCGGCACGATGATCCACAATTACACATATAGATATAAAAAATCAAGCTTATTCTTATAAGTAGAGTAGCACGAATCCAGCAGATTAAATGTGTAACTACTATAACGCAGGAGAGGCAATCATCTCCAGGTCTCTTCTTAGAAATTATTATTAAAAAGTGTTTATATATATATTTTTTAATTTCATTCTGTTATATTACATTGCTAATAACCTTAGGAACGGGTGGCGTTAAGGTGCATCTAACAGCACTAGTGTTATTTTTAAAATCCAATGTTTTTTTTTCAAATAAAAATATAAATAAACAATCGCTTGGATACAACTATAACTATAAAAAACCTATGTCTCGTTGTTATGAACTGTTATAAAAATCTACTTCAGAATTGTCTCACTTTATTACAGTGCTTTTAAATCAAATATTTGAATATATCCCGTATAAGCTATGACAAGAAAATTTCGTCATTTCATTTATAAAATAAAAATGATGTTATTCACTTTCTCTTTGTCCATATTCATAATCTTATCATATAAAGCGTGTCTATTATTCTTACTCGAAATTATTCATTAACAGTATAAACCATATTCAACCAATTATTGTAAAATCGTTTAAATTTTCCAACTTTTGTTTTATTACTTTTCTGCCCAGTTCAACTGTATTTTAAACCTTCATCTCAAGTTTTACAAGCCATGATCTTAATCACTCACTTTCCCGTTTGTTTTAACATAGAATTAAGTTACGAGTTCAAACTATATTTTCTTGAAAGTTTAAAGTTTTAAAAAGTTGGTTAATGATTTGGTTTTTAAGTATAGGATATAGAAAGGATGTGTAAATTGTCAGGCCAAGAAATGCAAATTTTACAGGGGTATTCTTCGTCAAGTGTTGCACTTAAACTGCATTGTCAGTTAGGGAGATAAGAACTTTCATTTACACTTTTAATTAGATTTGTTCATCCTCTGCTTCCGTAGTTTTCTTTTAAAATACTTTGCTGTAATCAGAGACTTGTTCCCTGATAAAACCTAATAAATACGAGAAGTGTATCCATACATTATAAAGCAGATAGCAAAAGAAATAAAATCCTAAGGCTGCAATAAAGATTCTAACATAGGATGGTCTATAAAATACGTCCGAATTATGAGTTGAATTACTCCAACTGAACCTTAAGAAAATATATATTAGATATATAAAATTTTATATCAAAGTTTGCGTCTGACTGCTTGCAGTTTAATACCAATAAATTTTTTTAAAGACTTGCAGAATTTTATTGAAATTATCTTAAATACCATCTAATATCATCAAGATTAATTTTATGTAACACTGGAGTCATTGAACGTTCAGCTTATCTCTTTAATTATCTGGTCAGTTCGAATTTCAAATTAAGTATAAAATATTGATTTTCTATAATTAAATTACTAATTTGGAAAAGATATGTATGCCATAAATTTCTATATACCAAAAAGTTTAATTTTCATTACAAACCAATATGTAGTTAGATAATGCAAAAAAACTTATATTTAACAAATTATAGCATTACTGGTAATTATATGTTATTTTATTTGGATTTTAACATTAATTAACATAATTTTAAAATATGTAATTAATATGATATAATTCAACATATGAAAAATGAATGTGAAATTGCAATTTATATTTAATATTATAATTCGAAGTATTGCATTATTATTTATAATAAAATATTACTAGCAGTGAGAATTTATGTGGTCAATAATTTGACAAACAAAAATGTGTTTTGGCTTTAAATTATAACTAAAATTGAATTATTAACATTTTTCATTTGAAAAATCTAATGAAATACACTGTTCTGTAATTTGAAAGATTCATTACAGTTATTGTTTTGACAGACAGTAGAAAGCAGACAATTATGTCAGCTGTTTGAAAAATAATGGAACAAATTAATTAGATTGACTGGTAGACTTTTATTTTCAACTGTCAAACATTCATAAATTATTATTGAGAAAAAAGCCTCAAATTCCATTTGTAGAATTTATGTTTTTTGGATCATTTATTTGAAATAATTTTTCTAAATTTATAGCCACGCATATACTGTGTTCTATTGATTTTAATGTTAAATCAGACTGTCTTTCTTGTACCACAGTAGAATGCAAGTAATTTTTGATAATTTTTAATTTTGAGAATAATATACTACAAACATATATTTTGGTTTTCTTTCAGAACTGGACATCTATTATCTGTAATGATTTGATTTAATTTTTTGTTACTTAATCTACTAAATTGCTTAGCATTTGCATTTAGCTTTTCGTTAAAAAAGAATAATAATATTAAAGTATATACAGAAAAAACAACGTAACACACTGCAAGCTGAGAATGCACAATTTGTTCGTCTTGATTAAAGTCTAATGTGAGCTCTAGCCTCAAACTGAGCAATATCAATATTCAATACATAATAAATCTCTAACCGCATCTTCTCCCAACTGTTGGAAGATATCCGTTGTTCCATAAGTATTAAAAGTTTTTCGTAATTTTAACATTGTATATTTCTGAACTATTCATTGTTTATTATGTGTTATATAATTTCCTAGTGTGGCATACGAAATTGGTTAGAAATAAAATGTTCTGCGATAGATAAATGTCAAGGACGGCCGCTCCATCTATCGGCCGCCTGCGTGTGGAGGCCTGCTAGAAACGGTCTTGTTTAGAATCATTCACAAAGCTTATTTGGTCATAATTTAAAAATTCATGCACTTGTTTATAAAACAATACGTAGTTCAGCCTGGGAAGTATGTATCATAAATTACATTTCGCAGTTAAAGGTTTAATTTTCAGTTAGATCAAATTTCACAAATTAAATATCTTTTATGGAATAATATACTTGATTCCAAGCTATATATTTTTGATTTTAATAATGAAGCTTCACTTTATTTAAAAGCTGAGTCAACCTTTTAGTTTTTAATTAGAAGATTTTGAAATTAATCCATATAATCCATATAACCCTCTAATGAAGAGGATGTGTGAGCACTATTCACTCTGCACATTCCACTCGGATATACAAAATCAATCCATGTATTACAAACCCGTCGTGAGAGCCTAACACTAACATCCTTGTAACAGTAGAGTCCTGTCATCCCATATTCCTCCGATATTCTATTTGTTCGCCTCTCCGTAGGCTGCTTAACGCACAGAACTTGTTAATCCCATACTGGGACATTAGCACACCAGTAGCGGCCTTTCCTATACACGAACATTGTTCACACTGTACCGGGATTTCTCAAACATTTTTTAGTTGAGCTTCAGTTTTTAATTATTCTCGTATCCTTCTAAGTAGGTATGTATATAATTTTTTTTTTGTTTTTCCCTCAGGTTAGAGTAAATCGCCTAAGGACCTTTTTTAATTAAGCAGACACAATCTCTATTGACATATACAGCCTCCGTTCCTCGGTAGCTATGGTATGACAACGGTACGCGAAGTTTAAATAAATTGTCGCATCCAGTTACTACCCACGTGCATTGTTGCCACATCCTGATTTAAATATGATATTTTGTGGTTACACTAACTGATAGATAAATCTAATGAGTATTCCATTTGCCACCATTTGGATTAGACTTTATTTACGCATACTAACATATTATAATATATTTGTTATTTTATTTGATTAGCTTACTTTATTTACTTTGTCCTCACTGTTAGATTCATTGGTTAGATTTTTCGAGTGTTTACCTGCAATTGTGTGGAGTTCACCTTCAAAAACAAGCGCAGGGAGATTCTCCCTTCCTTCCTGATTTTTTTACTTCATTTTCAGTTTTTACTATACAGTGTGTAACTGCAATTGTGTTAAATGTATTTTTAAACAAGCGCAGGCGATGCTGCCTTCATTTCTTATAGATTCGTTGTTAGAGAAGTGGGCGTAAGTGAAGATTTACGAAACAAGTGTACAGGAGCGAATGGATGAATGTTTGTTGCGTGTTGATGGATTTTGGTTGTGAGAAAAGAAAGAGTTTGTATGGGGGAAGTGTTAATGTGGTCGATTCGAGTATCGTGTGTCAGGATGAGAATGTTGACGGGTTCGTGCTACCCCATTTAATGGGATATAGCTTGATGTTATGTATGTATGTATGTATGTTAAATTTATAAACTAAGATTCAGCTTGAAGTAATTCACTGTCCTAGGTTACTCAGTTTATCATTTCAATTTGTACATGGATTTATATGAACTAATTAAATTTTTAGATTACGTTCACTTTTAAAATTTGATATTATTTGTAAATTTAGAATATGTTAAAGTAAGCATATCAATATTGTTTCCTTTTTGCTAAATGTTATATAATCTTAAAGTTTTATAAAATTTAACCTTGATGGTTGATAGTAAGAGCTCGATTCTAACTTGGTTTCAGCTAAAACTGTGCAATAGAAATTTAAATGTGACATCATTGTTAATAATTCACCTTTGTTACAAACAAAATACAAATTATTTGACGTGAGCTGTCAACAGTCATGAGTATAAAATAAAACTATAAAAAAATAATTGATCATTTATAAAGTACTTAAATATACAAAAAAAATATTTTAAATAAATTTTGTGTAAGGTAAGACATATTTGTACATAATTGTATTATTATGAACAGTGTTGTAACGGCAACATTTCAGTTGCTCGGAGTTAGTTAAAATTAAGTTAGAACCGAGCTCTTACTACCAGCCTTGACTTTAAAATGGCCAAACCAATGGGTGAAATATCGTTATTTTTAAGGAAAAAAAATGGAAGTCAAGTGGTCTATTTAGATTTATTTAAACTTTTTCTGACCTGATTTAAGTGAGCCAAGTGACAAATGTCCCTGAAGGTAAAGTATAACCCAAAAACTGGATTTGTAATTTATACAAATGTAAAACAACAACATTGGTCTAATGTTGTCATTGTTAGTTATTATGGAGCATACACATGTCTACTTTCTAAATTCTGATCAGCCAATCTGAAAAAATATAAAATATATTCTCTACAACCACATTGTAATCTCTCTTGAAATGGACTTTAGAACATATATAAAGCGACATTTGTGTAGAAACTAGTTGTGTTTATATCATCAAGTTGCTAGCCATGTTGTCTATAGAGAAATTATATTGCATTGACAAAACGCAAATGAAACTGTGAAGTTTTACCTTCAGCAATAGTAAAACAAATAAATATAAATATATTATCATATCTTCTACCCATTACTGAGTGTAGTACTCTGTCGTAGTAAATCTCGGTAAGTGAAATCAATTTGTCGCACTGCCACTGAAATTTCTGTCCAATATACGAGTAGTAGATTGGAGATTAACAAAATTATGGTGCTATTCTGTAATTTTATATAACGCTACAGTTCTGTAAATTTTAACAAAAGCGCATAGATTTTTATTGATAAATACATTTAATGCTATTTGGCAATTAATTATGATGCGCTTTTGTTCAGATTTACAGATCTGTAGCGTTATAGAAAATTACAGAATAGCACCATTAGTATATTACTAAATAATGGTAAAATTGTTACTACTTTTTATCGTTGGGGTCTCTGTCGTTTTGGGAGCCCGAACTGCAACCTATATTGTCCATGGGCTTATTCAGCTTTGTTAGAAACAATCATATGCAAAATTATTGCTTAGAATGCGTTTGTAAGGCATGACATATTGTTCAATTTTGAACTACGCACGAGTGTGTGATGCTCTTGTAATATTTAGTGAAATTATTATAATTTATTTATTACAAATGACGTAGTTTAGGAATAGTTCGAAGATAGTCGAAAGTGATGATTTTTGAGTCTCAGCCTGAGTATATGATGTTATTAATTTGTTGTTTTTTAGTTTTTGTCTTTTTATATTATTTTTCATTATGTTGATATTAATAAAATATTTGTTACTATTTACTGTAGCTTTCATTTATCACCCAACTTCAGCACGCCAACAATCAGTGGTTCTGATAAGTTCTCTACTTTACCACCCTGATATGTTACAACTATAGCTTTATATTCTAACAATATTGTATCTTAACTCATTTCGTCTATTTAATTATGAAGTTAACTATAGATTGACACTACGTTCTTAGCTTCAGAGGAATACATGTCTACATTTTGAGAAACTCTGAATTAGAATGTTCGGACTGTAGTGGTTAAATTTACACATACACATATAGCACAAGTAAATAGAGAAGGATATTACGTAGTGTACCTTATTGTCATTGTATGAGTATGTAGTCGTATAATCACTATCCACTATGTATAATATGTATGTGGTAGAAGGTAGAGCACTTGCGTGATTAAATGAAAAGATATGACTAGACTTGGCTGCTTTGTTGCTGTTTGAATTTTGTTGATTAAGTGGTGCTATTTCTATGACACGTTTTTGTGTACTTGAAATTTGATTTAGAAAGATAATTAACTTTTAATAAAAATATCTGATGTGGACACCACATGACTTCCTTGTACCCATATTAAACTATAGATATTTTTTTAATGGCACATATTTGACATTAAATCTTTTATTTTTTGTTCTAATCCATAGCAAACTTAATTTTTAAAAAAATCAAAAAATATATAATATTTAAATTTAGATATCTCGTTTATGCAAAAAGCTAATTTAAAAATTCTTAATGTGCTAGACGCAGAATTTAATTCTCTAAAACTTTTATTTGCAGCATTTATTTCTAAAATTAAAATAATACCATTTTTTTCAAGGCGCGGTGGCCGAGCGTGTTAAGGCACATCTCTTAGCATACTGTGACGTCACCCGAGCCAAGGTTCGTCAGTTCGAATCCGCCTGCCGACAATGTGTGATTTGTCGTAAAATATAAAAAAAATACAGTTACATGTATTTATCACACTCGGGCGCTATAAGCTAGTCACTTGTACGCCTTAAATAATCTGACTAAAGTAACCGGCAGTACGGCAGTGTAAAAACTGCGGCTCGGTGTGCCCGGCCCCTATGTTCCGAAACGGAATAATGGGACTCATCATCATTTTTTTCAAGGAAAACTGTTAGCAGCTTCATGTAATGTGTCACTTCCGGTTAGTCTATTTTAACCAAAATCTATTATGTTATTTCCATTGATATAGTAATCTTATATACCAAATTTGGAAAGTTTTAAATTATATTTGAATATAGTTTTTCATGAAAAATCTATTATAAGCTTCAAGTAAAGTACCACTTCCGGTAGTTGTATAATGACCAAAAAGGGAGGTGCACAACTAGATGTTATAACAGTCCTAAATATAAAATTTCAATTTTCTACGGCTTACGGTTTTTGAGTTATGCGAGATACGTACGTACATACGTACGTACGTACGTACAGATGGCATGACGAAATTAGTCAAAATGGATTCAGGGAGGGCCAAAACACCTATTTCCGTTGAAATCTGAGAACCGAAAATTTTTGCGATTACAATAATTCCTTTACTTCGTACAAGGAAGTAAAAATAATAATGATTACATTTTTATATAAAATAAGAAAATTAAATTAATTAATTTTATGAAGACTATTAATAATTTTTCTTTTTTAATACAAAAAATTAAAGACATTATTGAATTCGTATGGAATATAAGAAAATTAAATTAATACGGCTCCTAAATGGGAAGTTTAATTATTCTAATATAAAAAGTTATATCATGTTAAAGTAAGTTTTGCCTCCATCGAATAAATTGTCCGATAACAGTCAGTAAAATAAATATAATATTGCAGTACGGTTGTGTGATTAGTGTCACCAATCTAAATATTTCGAGTTCGAATCCCATTTAAACTATATGAACCACCGCATTGTAGCTCGGTATATATATATATATATATATACAATATATATAATTTAAGATATTTGCTGGGTCTATTAAAATATAACACCCTATATATATATATATATATATATATATATATATATATATATATATATATATATATATATATATATATATATATATATATATATATATAGGGTGTTATATTTTAATAGACCCAGCAAATATCTCGCTTATTTATCAACTTAGCAATATCTTTCATATAACATGATTTATATAGCAACATGTAAGCTAGTTGATGACGGATGTACATTCATGATATCATTTCCGGTTTAGTCCATTACCCATTACTGGGTGTGGCACTCTGCAGTAGCAGATCTCGATAAATGTTATATTTCTTCGCGTGAAGTGCGGTTACCTGCCGTCAAATCACTGCCCCCAAAGATCGTAGAAAAATGTACTTTTTATATTTCTATTCAAATATGATACTGGAAATCAATATCTAGATAAATATAAGAATACGTCTCTGTTCATTTTATATCTGCAAAACCACAAAATAATCCTTTACTAACAGCAAGCTGCCTTACTCTTCTTACCGACCTTTACTATAATTTTCGACGAACATTAGATCCCATTTTCTCACTACCTTATACTGCAAATGTGATTAACTTCCTGTTCTGGAGAGTAGCAAATAAATAAATAAATAGTTATTTGTCGAACTAGAAAGGAATCCATATTAGACATAATTTTTTTTCAAGACATGCCTCGAAAAAGATTTATTCGAATTTAAACTACATTTAGAGGAAATATGGTATAATAAAGATAACATTTTATATATTTCTTTCAAAGTTTGAAACAATAATTTTCAATAAATAGTGATTTTTTGTAAGTTTTTTTTTTATAAAATAACATAATCTAACACTGCAATTTATTTCCTATCCAGAGAGGGAAAATAAATTCTTAGAATTTTTATTTATCTGCTTTCGTGAAAAATATTTTTCCCGCGACTGAGATTAAAATTCGGTTTCTATGGCATCAATTTCATAAGTGAAATAATATATTTTACCCCCTGTGCCCTTACTAAGTGCGACAGGCATAAAATAAACTTCTGTGTTGAACGACTGAGGAAAACGTGTATTTTATTTTCAATACTAAGAATATTTTACTCTGACTGCTAAAAAAAGAAGAAATAAAACAAATTTTAATTATTTTTATTCATTTCAATTGTAATAATATTCATAAAAACAAATATTCGTTGTAAAGACTGGAGTCGTGAAAATTGGTTTTTTTTTTTCATAACAGACGTTATATGACGTCCGTGGTACATACAAGAGGGCAGTATGATCGGAACGGATATTATGAGCAAGCTTTATGAATCACAATGCCAGCACATAATGCCTTGGTCGTTGGAATATGTAGAAATAGTTTTAATTTATAATAATTATAACTTTAATAATGCGTATAAACAAAGTTAATAGTAAGCGCGCGGGGTAATTATTTTGCCTTTTGTTGAGGTAAATCAAACTCTTCCTTTATTTTCTGTTTTAACCTTTCACCGCAATGGCACAATTTTAATTGAAAACATAATTTTTAAAATCTGTTAATAATTTCAAATAAAAAAAACCAAAAAAATCAACACGTTTAAATAAACTACAGTAGATACACAAGCTGTTGAAAATATACCGATTGATCTCAATAAAATTACTTGAAATGACCGCACTTGTTACAGCGTTAACAACTAACCTAATAACAGTAATTACCTAGACAATATATAAAGCTATTTAAGAAAAATTTGTCAAAACAAATAATTTACTTCTGCATTGTAGAGCTACAATTGCATACAAAAAGCGATCAATCATGTTTACATTTAATAGCAAACACAAAAAAAGTAAATTGTTGTATATATATACAACATGATCTAGTGACGGGCTAAATTATACGATTCAAATGTTTTAAAGCCAATTTTTGTTGTTTTAAAAGGAATTATTTTGTGTGATTTTTTATTAAAAATATAACTTGTGGTACATTATTGTATACAGAATTGAAAAATGTAAAAATATTCCTTATTTTAAATACGAAAGTTGATGGTACTTCCGGTTAGATGGAAAGTGATATGTTCATCATTCATAGATAAAAATGATGCCACATATGTTAAGTTTACGCATGTACATTTTTAATTAAATTCCTTTATACATAAAGAAGTTAATAAAGGTGCCCCGCTTTTTGTGGACATCCGGTATACACTTCGTGACAGAAATACATGCATTATTAGTTATTATACTATAGAATGGTATGTATAATATATACTGTAATCTCTCGCTAAATGGACTATAGCAATAATACAGAATATATTCTATCTTAATTTTGTTTGGTATAAAGCAGCGGTTCCCAACCGGTGGGTCGCGACACACAAGGGGGTCGCCTTAGCTTTTTTGGGGGGTCGCCTTGGCTTTTTTTAGGGGAAAAAATATAATCACTAAGTCCTAAAATATATTTTGTCAAACCTTTTATTTTTTGTTTTATTGATCAAATATGCGAAAGGGGGGTCGCGAACATTTTTAAAAAACTAAAAAGGGTCACGATTAAAAAAAGGTTGGGAACCACTGGTCTAAAGAAACGTCCAAAATAATACGAATTTGAAATTAGTAATTTTCCTTCTCTTAAACTTAATTTATTACTTAAAGTTGGTTCTTCAGAGTAAATAAATGATACAGCATAATATCCTAACAGCTGTCACAACATATCTCCCACCGCTTGACAACATTCTTAGCGGCTTTGCAATATGTATACCTCAACTCTCAAGCACCGTCGGTTGCACTGCGCTATATTCGCTCTAGTTCCTAGTTCCCAGCTTTCCGTGTTTCCGTGCGAGGTCCAATTGCAAACAAACGCTAATTCATCAGCAAACACTCGGGACTAATGTGCTGCATGCACCTGTGTGGCTCTAGCGTGATGTGCTGCTGTGCCTCAAGCGAGAACCCTATGATGTCGCATGTGCAACAGTGGGATGGAATGAGCGGAAGGGGCTGGCTGGTAATTTGTCCTGTGCGGAAAAGAACTAAGAAATACTGTCTAATACTAATATCTTTGGGGGCGTGATTTGACGGTTGGTAACAGCACTTCACGCGAAGAAATGTATCACTTACCGAGATCTGCTTAGGCAGAGTGCCACACCCAGTAATGGGTAAAAGGCGTGGTGATATATTTATTTTTATTTTTTCTGATAAGAACTCATTTATTTATTCAATATTCGAACAGATGGCGCAGTCGGCCTATGAATTTGAGAACCCGAGTTCGATTCCCACAGCTGACGAACAATTTTTACCAAATGAAATATATCTCTGTGGCTCCCCCTCCACGAACATCTTCGAGGGACGTGATTTGACGGCTGGTAAACGCACATTGCGGGAAGAAATATATCACTTATCGAGATCTGCTACAGCAGAATACCACATCCAGTAATGGGTAAAAGACGTATCAAAAAAATGGACAAATATAATAATTTGTACATAGAAAACAAATAATTGTTGAATACACAATATACATATATTATAAGCAGAGGAAAATAATTTCTTATATAAATTACATATTTTATTTTATAATACGTTTGTGAACAACTAAAGAAGTTTTTGTAGACATTTATTAGTCTTTGACAAAAAACTGAAATGTCTTGGAAATCTTAAAAATATATGTAAATACGTTTTTCTTTATTTCAAATTACATTACATTTCTAAAATTGAATGCTAAGAATGAAATTATGAACCTTTGAAAGAATCCTCCAAAATATTGATGCAACTTTTATAGCTGTTCTAAATTTATTATCAGCGAAATCTAGAATGTTATATAATACATCCTATAGCTTTAGAGAATGGTGTGCCAAAAAAAAAATAATTACATGAGAAACGTAATGTTGGCGTATTTAACGAAATATCTAAAAATTACAAATCTTCTATATTATGGTCTCAATATTTCATAATAAAATCTTGTCAACATTAACATATTTATTATTATACATTGACATAAGCAAGTATTCGAAATTGGTATCCTTTCTGAAAAGAAGCCTTGGCGGCCAACTAACTATATATAAGGTGTTGCTTCAATTATGTGTACCAGCCAAAATACTAAACTTAATATCCAACAAAAAAATTCTATTTGATTTTTCAACTAATATTAATTTCAATAATTATTGTGTTTTCTTTTGAATCTAAATAAATAAGTTCTTAGATTTTACTTGTATCATTGTAACTAGTTTATTGTATTTTATTTATATTAGACAACTGATGTGTCAAAATACTATACACTACTTAAGAAAGGAATGTGAACATTTTTATCTCTGTTTTGAAGACATAGAAATCAACTTCTGCTGCGGTCACGCTGCTACTTGCGATAAAATAGTTGCTACGAAACTATCTACATAACCTACAAAATACATGTTTTTGACATTTGATATGTAATTAGTAAAAATAATATAATTAGTTAAAATTCAATCATAAACCAAAAATATTGTATGCAACTCGTGTTAAAAGTTGCATAAGTAGTAATTATTGATATAAATGAAAAACATTGTTTACAAAACTTGTTTACTATAAACAACAAACTAAAGAATTAAAACAATTTTTTGTTTAAGTTCCGTAATAATTTATTTAATTTGATATTTCGGTACACCAAAAGTACCTTCATTAGGAAAATAAATAATATTAAATAAATAATTATTTAAACATTAATTCTGAAAGCTTTTCCCATATGTTATCAAATTATAGATATTTTGTAAAACAGAATACAACAATAACAATAAAAGACGGTTCAAATATGCGAGCGGAACTGAATGTATCATGACATGCGGTTAAGCATACATAAATACATTTATGCGCCTGCGGTACAGACGTGGTACCAACGTAAATCGAAGATTTAAAAACTAGTAATAGTAATTGTAATTCGGAATCCTTAAGAAAGTTTTAGGAAGCAATTAATTGAAATACTCACATAAAGAATGATAAACGGCATAGGAGGAATCAGTACGTCACAACTCAAATAATTTAATTTCGCGCGCCAGTTCAACCCTTGCGGAGTTGCTTGCTTATGCACGGAACCTTTCAACGACTGCGGTTCCCTCTACGCACACACACCCTCGCAAACACAGAACGTATGGTTTCTTTGAGTTGAGATGTTTGCTGACAGTTTGATTAGATTCTGTTCTTTATGGACGTCGGATTAAGGGTGCATGTGCACTTGTGTGCAGGTGCTGGTTTGATTATTGTTCGGATTAAATTATGAGATTGAATTCTGTTTTCGGTGAATGGTTTCGGAGGAACACTGACTTGTATACTAATAAATTAATATAGATTAATATAGAACTGAAATGATAAACGTATTTGGAAATTGAAATTAGTACACGTGCACTGTTAAATTATATCAACGTATTAATTTTATGTTAATACAACGAATATTAATAGATATTAGTATACAATTGAATTATTGTATATGTACCAACATTATTTCGAATAAAGAAAAATAAATTTAAAATCATGATTGAGAGAGGAGGTATTCGTAAAATTGTCAATAGCATTTAAATTTTATAAAAATATGATTTGTTTGTTTTTTACGACTCTGCATGCCAGAATATTATGTACAATTGAATTTATTCCAGAAAAAAAATTAACTTATTAGACCAGCGGTTCCCAACCGGTGGGTCGCGACCCGCAAGGGGGTCGCCTTAGCTTTTTTGGGGGGTCGCCTTGGCTTTTTTGAGGGGAAAAAATATAATCACTAAGTCCTAAAATATATTTTGTCAAACCTTTTATATTTTGTTTTATTGATCAAATATGCGAAAGGGGGGTCGCAAACATTTTTAAAAAACTAAAAAGGGTCACGATTAAAAAAAAGGTTGGGAACCACTGTATAAGACCAATACAAAAAGAATTGGATATATAAAAAAAGTTTTAAAATTATTGAAAAAATATATAAAAGTATATATTACGAGTATAAAGTACTGATTACAACGCAAAAATATTTTTTCAAAATTCCTAAAAATAATTGCACATTACTTGAAGCAAACATTTTTCGTGCTACTGATCTCATAGGTTATAATAATGAATAAACATTGAAAGAACTTAACTAAAAAACTAATTAAATCATTTTTTTTTTATAACTGTCAAAAATGTTAATTTTTTCTCTAATATCAATACGCAAAGTACGTGATTTTTTCATCATTTATATTACCATGATAACGCGTATTTTGCGCATTATTGTTTCGTATTCTAGAGCGCAAAATAAGTATTTCGCGCACGCTCCGAAATTATTTGTTGTCAGGTTGCAACACATCAATAGTATTAAATTAATATTATTGTTGATTGTTTTCCTTCAATTTACTTAAATAAATCAATAATTATTGTATTATTCTTTATTTACAGTTGTAGAAAAAATGTTGTTTGTATTTCGTGGGCAAAATTCTTGTTTTATGTCGCGTTCGAATGACTTTTATTGTCTCGACCTGCAGTCTCGACTAAAAGTAACATTCTCACACGCAACAAAAAATAACACTCATTTTGCGCACTTAATACAAAAATAACTATATTTTTTCATTACTGTACCCTATCAGTTCACTGTTTCAAACATTGTGTAATTATCTTTGCAAATTTCAAATAATATAAACCCTTTTCCTTTTTTTACAATAATATATATATATATATATATATATATATATATATATATATATATATATATATATATATATATATATACATATATATATATAATCACGGCTTATACCTGCTCTAGCAGATCTCGGTAAAATCGCTGTTGTGAAACATGTGAAGAACAAAAATTATCAAAATCATAAAAATATATAATCAGAATCCTCATCCTCTACTATGAGTGTTGGGTATTAAATATGACATTTATACATTTTTCAATTGTTTTTCAGAAGTTGTAGAAAATATGTCGAGTTTGGTATCAAATTAAAACTATCGGATAAAAAATTCTATTAAAAGTGTCAAAAATGATATTGAACCGATTATTTTATCAAAAGTTATGCAAAGGGTAGTAGTGCCACAGAGGATTTTTAGAATTAAAACTCGAATTTTCTTGCTAATGAGGTAGTCGTTTTAACTAATTACTATCCAACCGAGATTCTTTTCTTGAACTAGTATTGCATTGGTTTCAATTTTAAGGAATCTACTTTTTATAATGGAGCACTAAAAGACAGTTATAATTTTATGATTAAATACATGTTATTATTAACGAAATTTTAAGTGTGGGTGTTGTGTCTTTACTGTTGGTATTTCGAAACTTTTATTTACAATAATAAAATAAGTTATCTACAAAAATCTTTAATTTGGAAAATTACAATTAAAATTATCCCTGTAATTCTCCCTGCTTTAACATCTTTGGGCGCCGTGCGTGAACAGCTGGTAACCGCACTCCATACAGAAAAATATGTTACTTATTGCGATCTGCTACAGAAATGTGCCATACGTAGTTATGAGTGAAAGGCGTTATATATACTTTTAAAAATTTAATTTCAAGAGAAGGGTAAAAGTATGATGAAGTTAATTAATTTTTTTTTTAATGTGTGCATGTATAGTAACATCTTTTAAATTGTAGGAAGTCACGACAGCTTCATTAGTAAGTCGTTATAATTAATTAAATAAAGTAAATCTGAGAGTTGCGAATGGAGTATACTTAATACGGTTGGCTTGCAGTAAATCAAATGAAACTAGAAAAATCCCTACGCATTTATATAATCCTTGTGATACTCGCAGTAAATCTCGCGCGGTACTAGTGGGGCAATATAAAATTCAACGGTAAATAACATTACATGAGACAGTCATCCACACAAATAGGATTATGCAGTGTGGAAGGAGAGTTCAGAGTAAATTGTGCACCGACCTTTAATTAAGGAAAATACAAATTACATGCTAAAGCAAACTCATTCCCTGTCATCATTTCGAATACGCGTTAACGCGTTTGTATGATCGTGAATGATAACCTCTCTTTTATGCAACGTATCAAACAACAAATAAATGTTCCTTTACATATCATTCTTTGTATATTGGTATAGAACTTTCAGAAGAACTTGACAAATACATTACCAAAACTAAAGTAAACTTGTCTCGTATCAAATTTTAATACTAAAGTGGTAAAATATTTTATTCTATATATCTTTTTTAACCATTATAAAATGACGTTTGATAACTTTCAAGATACTCACATTTTTATAATATTCTTGTCAAGGTAGGTATTTTGATTCTTTCATGTTCATCAAAAAGATCAAAAAGACATCTGTTCTGTTCTGTTCTGTTAGAGATATATGGCGGGCCCTAGAGCCAATCCTGGTTTATTTACATTCTGCTAAGTATTGAATAATTATTATTCAATATCCGAACTGAATCGCCAAGCCGGACCATGCACCGTAGACATAAAGACAATACACTACACTCCGCCCAGTGTCTGGCAAGAGCTGGACTGACCTGCTTATACCTTCAATGACATAGTGCAATGCAAGTCAGCTGACGCCACGATACGCAAAAAAAAATTAACGTCCAGAGGACTCCCCAATTTCAAAATAAAATCAGTGTTGAGTGACTTCTTTCACGTGGGATTCTACCACACTTTGTTGCTTCTGTCCAAAATGCAGTTAAAATTTAAGGCTGGCTTACTAATAATTGAGTTGCTGTCCCAATTGCTGTTGCTTTTTTAAATTTTATCAAAAAGACATGAGATTTGAATTACATGGGCTCCATATTTTTTAGAACATTGAAAATCGGTTTGCGGGATTCAAACTATGGTTCTCAAATGTACAGTCCAGTTGCCACAGAGCTTCCTACCTCATCAAGAAATTGACAATTTTATGAAAGTCTCCAACCTACTTCAGGATATTAAATTAAAATAAATAAATAAATATATCATCACGTCTTTTACCCATTACTGGGTGTGACAGTCTGCCATGGTAAGTGATATATTTCTTCGCTTAAAATACAATTGTCATTCGGCTCTCGAAGATGTTAGTGGAGGAGAAGCCACAGGAGTAGTTTTAATTTGGTAAAAATTGTTAGTCGGGTACGAGAATCGAACCCGGATTCTCAAATCTTCAGGCCGACTCGATACCACTGAGTCACCTAAAATTAATTTTCCTTTATCCAAAATAATATCTGTACATACATAATAATTAAAATTTATATTAACATCTATTAATAAACGTTGCATTACCATAAAATTTATATGTTGATATAATTTAATAACGAACGTATACTAATTTAAATTTTCAAATATGTTTATCATTTCGGTTTAATATTAATCTATATTAATTTATTATTGTACAAGTCAGTCCTTTACACCCACTTACTAAAAACAAAATTCAATTAGTTTTAAAACGTGAATCCAGGAAGGCGTGATTTTAAAAACAGCTCATTCTTTGGGATTTCTAGAAAGCGAAATTCCGGAGAAGGACGTACTTGTATTATTAATTTATTATTATCTATTCTATCTTCAAAACAAATCTGGCCATTGCTTTATATTTTCATCATTTTCAAACAGCATCAAATGGACACCTCCACCAAAAGTTACATATATTTACACATAAAGATTGACTGCAGATTGAAATCTTATTGTAAGTGAGCAATGCAAGTGATCAATATTTAATATTCAGTAGAGGGTGCTTTGCGGTGACGCGTAGATTTATAGCGCGACACGCGGAATCGACAGGACACTCCAACCTCAGTGCGTGGGTCTAATATGCAAGATAAAGACCTCGAACAAGATTTATTACTTGCCTGTTATAAAATATTGTGTTGGTATTTCCGACAAGTTTATTTTGTGGCACACATGTATAACAGTTTAATAATATGACTATGTAAGAAAATAATAATAATAATAATAATAATAATATTATATATATATATATATATATATATATATATATATATATATATATATAAGTGATATATTTCTTTGCGTGAAGTGCGGTTACCAGCCGTCAAATCACGGCCCACATAGTTGTTAATGGAGGGGGAGCAACAGGGATAGATTTAAATTGGTGAAAATTGTTTGTCGGCTATGGGGATCGAACCAGGGTTCTCAAGATCAACAGGTCGAATCGATACCACTAAGCCACTTACCCCATATTAATAATAATATTAATACATTTTATTTGTGTTTCAGGTAAAACTAACTACGAATATATTGATTTATAAGTAAATTGTGTTACATTACATCTATTGGAATTGATAGTTGAGTACTTTTCTAGTGCGTTACACTTTCACTATTCGTATTTTCTTATTCGTTTAATATGAATTAGACAAGCTATTCGCGCACAAATCACATAACGAATAGTTATCAATTGCACTTAAAGCTTAATTGGTTTTAAATATTAGTTACAAAAATTTAATTTTTATTGCATTTATAGTGAAGTTAACGATGTTGCACATTTTCAGGACTGAGGGATCATATAAGATTAACTCCTTGGTTTTCTATTTGATATTACTAAGAAAACACAGGTATATAGAAGATATTATAACGTGTCGTCTTTATATGTGTTATATACTGTACAGATTTATCGCTTAAAAAAATACTATTTCCTTTAAATTATAATTGAGGGTTTTTGTCCTGACAGTACATCATTAATTGACTGTTTTCAAAACAATTAATTACATGTCATATGTAAGATAATGTAGATGGCTCAGTGGTATCGAGTCGGCCAGTGGAATTGAAACCTGGGTTCAATTTCCACAACCGACAATCAATTATCACCACATTAAAACTACCTCTGTGGCTCCTCCTACACTCATTCTTATGAGGGCCTTAATTTAACGGCTGGTAATCACAATTTACGCGAATAAATATATCACATACTGAGATCTGCTACAGCAGAGTGTCTTGCTCAGTAATGGATAAAAGACGTGATGATATATTTATTATTATATATTTATTTTTGCAAGATAATTAGTTGCGGTAAATTTACTTGCTGTAGCATTGACTGTAGCTTTGTCCCTCTTGTTGTTTCCAAGTTAAGCTTAATTTGCATATTGTAACAACTTTTAACTAACCTATTTTCAAGCATAGTATGTATTTTATATCATAAATTTAACATTTTTTTAAGAATAATTATTTCTAGTTTTTATGTAATTCGGCGTTGTACATTGTTGTATAAAATTTTACTTCCTTTTACTATCACACTACGACCCCGTGAAGCTGAACCCTGCACTGTAATTGAGGTTAAGTTCCTGATATATAGAGTAGCATAAATAAATAAATAATATCTTTGATGTTAGGATTAAAAATTAAAGGTGATATCCTTATGTTTGAAGTTAAGGTTTTTTGATTTTGAATATATTTTATTAGAATTATTTCGGAGCTTTGGTTAGCTCCAATCTCTACTCAATAAATGAATAATAACATTTACATTTAATTACCACTGTAGATTCGCTGCCACTAATATCTTTTGCGGGTCGTGATTTTACGGCTGGTAACCGCAGTTCAGTATATAATTTACCGAGATCTGCTACGGCAGACACCCAGTAATGGGTAAATTTTTGTACAAATTTAATGAACAAATCTATTGGTAGTGATTACTACAAGAGTTCCAGATTGCCTGAAAATTAAATAAAATCTAAACATGTCTTTTTATTATTTTTATAAACTACAACATTGTATTAAACTGCTCAATTTTGTGACCAATGAGAGTATATATAATATAAAATGTCAGATTTAAATTAAATTTATTTGTCATTCAATTTTAGTTATGGGATTAAATAATTCATTTTATTTGTTATTTAAGATTTTTTATTGATAATTAGGCCAAAGTTTTAAACTCTTTTATATATTTTATGCGGCCCGATTCCTCATAATACTGTAAATATTATGGCTTTAATTTAAATTATAAATAATTGATAACTGACACCAAACATTCAGAATTAGATAAATTTGCGATCACCACTACTAAAGGTACTGATTGACACTCAGCTTGAAGAAATTGACCTTAGAAATATATTAATAAGAAGGTAAATTTCTTAGTTCGCGTGATTTATCTGAAATTATGTAGCGAATGGAATAAAAACTATAGTTTTGAATATTATCCTATTATCATAACTTTGCTCAAATTATAAAATAAATTACATTGTAGATTTATGTAACATAGTAGGCCATATAAATTTACAACTAAAACAAAACAACTCCCGATCGAACATCCACCACACTTCCGCATTACTCAACTCCATCTTCCGGTAAACGTCATCCTCAATATTCCTCCAGCTCAGCCTTAAAATAATGCGTACACATGATCTTGCATCACGTGTCACCCATTATTATTTTTACATACGCATCAGTAAAAATTATCATGTTTACCAGAGTCATAAAGTCTTCCTGTGCCTTCATACATCACTGTCATCGAAGGGAGAGGTACTCACACTCTCACACTCCATACTCACTCTTCTCTGGTCGACTCGTCATCGTGTCAAACGGGTCAATTGAGGTTTTCACAGAAATATGTTTGTAACTCGATAGCTACGCGTGTTGGTTGATGTTGAGGCAGCGAGAGCCTATCTGTCTTCATTCGCTTGATACCTGACTGCTTGTAATTGGAGGGAGATTAATTATTTTTTTGGTTGCGAGTTTGTTGAGGTAAATGTGATTTTGTTGGTGTTGATATGTTGATGATGGAAAAGGTCGAGTGCTTGTCGAGTTGTGGGAAATGGAGAAATGGAGTTTTTATACATTTTTTATGTGGGAATGAAATTTTTGGTTTCACTTTCATTGAGATGTCTCACATTAACTGACAAGAAAAAACTGTTAATAATTAAATTTTAAAAGCAGAAAACTACTATACCCTTTATTTTTATTTACTTATATCAGTGATATTGTCTTCATAACATCAATGCAAGCAGTGTTTGCGTTTGTATTTTATAACTTTTAATTTATGTTTATTTAGAACTTTTGTATATCAATAATATGGGCTGGGTGATTTAGTGGTATAGAGTCGGCCTGTGGATTTGAGATTTCGGGTTGAATCTCTACAGCTGATAAACAATTTTCACTAAACTAAATCTACCCCTGTGGCTCTCCCTCCACTAACGTATTTGGAGGCTGTGATCTGACGGCTATTAAGTGCACTTCACGCGAAGAAATATATCACTTACTGAGATCTGCTATAGCACAATGCGATACACGGTAATAGGTAAAAGGTGTGATGATATATTTATTTTATTTATTTAAAAGCAGATAGAAGAACACAAATATGTTTGCTGGTGTCTACAATACTGTTAATCAAATGCACTGGCAAACAAACTATTACGATCTTACCCTGTTTTACAATACGTACCAGCAAGCCGAACTTCGAGTGCTTTCACCGCTCATAACTATAGTATACCGAACATTGCTGAACATCTAACCTATACTGAAAATATTTCGCCGTATACTGGCATCATTTTTTATAATACATGAAAAAACATTTTAGTATATATTAAGACGTGGTAGGACAAGAGAAAAATGTATTTATAAGGTATATTTCTGTATTAAATTTTATTTCAATTAAATTTTAAAAATAATAATTATCTTTGCATTTTTTATGTAGAATAAATGACATTTTTAACAATTTTATTTATACCTACCACTCATTTTCTATAGTATGGATTTGAGAATCCGAATTTCATAAGAATTATTTCTGTGACTCTCATCCACTAAAATTTTGAGGGCTATGATTTAACGGCTTCACACGCAAAATATACAACATACCGAGATCTGCCATGCAGAGTGACGTGCCTAATAATGGTTAAATTTATTTTTACATTTTTCTAAAGTAATTTAAAAGGTAAGGAATATACATTTTCAATGTCATTGTTAAGGTCTTCTGAAAATATTATACAAGAAAGTAAGCACAGGCCTTAAAAAGCTTTATTAACTGGCGTGAAATTTTATAAATATGATCGATATTATTTTAGTTATGAATACGAAATTTTAAATATTGCTTATAACCAAAAAATACAGTAATCGATTCATTAATTTGTAGTGTAAAAATAATTTTTATATTTCTGGAACGCAGGAATAAATTTAAATCGAAACAAAAATATAGCCGAAATTAAAAAAAAATTATCTGATTTTATCCTGATAAAATATATATATCTACAGTCAGATGTTTATACAATCATTGTATGTAAAATAAATAAATATATCATCACGCCTTTTACCTATTACTGAGTGTAGTCACTACCGTAGCAGATCTCGGCAAGTGATATATTTCTTCGCGTAAAGTGCGGTTATCGGCCATCAAATTACAGCCTCCAAAGATATTAGTGGTGGGGAAGTCACAAGGGTAGTTTTGTAATGTGGTGAAAATTGTTTGCCTGCTGCGGGAATCAAACCCGGATTCATAAATCCATAGGTCGACTCGATACCACTGAACTACCTACCCCATATTGTATGTACTTATATATGTGTTATTTCTTCATTCGGACCTATCCGGATTCTCTTAACATATTTCTTATAATATTATGATCGAAATTTTCTTTGTTAATCATATTTTCAGGTATTTAAAAATTTACAAATTTAAAATATGAAATAACTGTTTAAAATTTTTTTAATTTTTTTTATGACACTACACAAAAATACTTTTAAATATACTTCAATAATATTAATAATAATAAACTTTAATGCCCAATAAAATTCAAATAAATTGTACAGGGTAAAACATAATTTAAAAAATTATGAATAAAAATATTAAGGACATGTACAAAAAAAAATAGGAAAGTAATTTTAACAAATATATGTGCATTTGGCACATTAAATTAATTGAAATAGTTGGAGTAAGTAATCGATGCACACAAATATAATCCAAAATGTATTTATTTTTATGGTTAATAAATTTCATATTCGTTTAAAATCAAGTACAGTTTAAGTAGTGTGTAGATAAGGTTCAATATCGAATAAATAATTCTTATAGACACATTAATTAAGAATTAACTTGTTACGCTAGGCAAGCGAAGCGACCTTTCTCGTCAGTCTACGAAAGAAATGAGTTAAAATGGTACGTTTTGCTAGTGATGTGTGGTGAAATGATAATACTATGAAATTAATAGTTTTAAGGAGATATAATAGTGGAATTTTGGGTATTGTGTGTAGGTATTATATTTATAGTGAATTCATAGTGATGCAGTAGAAGAACATTTCTGACGGTCGTCCATGGGGTAATCAACACGACAGCCATAAGGTTAGATATAATATTATTCTGCAGCTACAGCAAAATGAATGGCAAAAATGAATATTATTTTCATGTAAATATGTATTAGAAAATACGCTAACGACGAGTTGCTTTACTGAATCATTGAGGTTCATCAAATTGTGTTATTAACCAATCTTAGAATAAAAAAAATACTATTACTGTGATACAAGTGTAGAAAGGGTATCATTGGAAAGCATGTAAGATACTCGCGTTCCATGCACACAAGTTTCAGAATGGCATTTTAACACGTGTATTAGATAGCACATATTTTTTCTAGAATATTTTTGCATTTTGTACAACAAGACTATTTAATTTTTGAATCTTGTTTTATTTTGTGAAATAACATCAAAGTTTGTTGCGGATGTCGTTATATTATTTAATATTCTGTTTCACTTGAGTGCAGAAAATAATCACTTTCCGCAAGAAAATGATTGTGAAAGTGAGCATGTCATAGAAAAACATTTTTGTTTCGCCAAATTAAAAACCTTACCAATTTAATTTCATATTATTTACGGAATATATAATAAATGCAATTAAAATTAAATATTACAATTATTTACAATTAAACTAATTTAAAAACACTTTTAATTTGACTCATGTGGCAGTACCGATATTGACTTTATTGACTCCCATTGATAGTAAATTGCTTTATTTATGCTTTGTATTTTAACATTTTAATATTATCCCTAAACGTTGTAGATGAAAATGCATGACGTATAAAATTACGTTAAAAATATTGATAGCCATGGAATTGAACAAAAAAATAAATAAATGCTTGACGTTTTATCTGTCAAAACATCAACGTGTGACGTTGTGACAGATAAAATGTCAACGTTTGACGTTGGACCTGCAGGACAAAATATTTATATTTTATAAAACTTTCATAATTAAGTAGGCAAGTAAACAGTTTATTTATTTAATTTTAATATCAGAAGAAACAATTATTTATAACAAAATTAAACTATAATGAACATAATAAATACATATTCTAGTCTAGAGCCCAAGTCTTTCGTAAAAATTACGCCGTACATTTGATAGCTGCCGGGCTGTACATTCCTCTGCAATTTTTTGTTTTAGAGAATCCACATTTGGGTGCCTACTTTTGTAAATTTCATTTTTTAAATGGCCCCACAGAAAGAAGTCATTAGGTGACAAATCCGGTGATCGAGCTGGCCAATTTATCTGTCACAACGGCAAACGTTGATGTTTTGACAGATAAAATGTCAAGCATTTATTTATTTTTTTGTTCAATTCCATGGCTATCAATATTTTTAACGTAATTTTCGACATTTTCATATTTAATTTCTGTCGTTACAAAGTCCGTAAAAGTAATTCTGTTTATTGATTTAGATGCAGAATTGGATGCCCTAAAACTTTTATTTGACGCGTTTTTGCTTAAAATAATTAGGGAAGCAGGAAATTGTAAAAAGCTGATTTTCCATGTTAAATCCCTATGACCGGCTGAGCGAGTCACCACCCTGTATATAAATATATATACCGGGTGGAACATCATACCTGTGTACATAGGCGATTAACATGAAAAAACAGGTTTTCCGTGCGTATTGCTCCCCAAATTATTTTAGCTGAAAATGCTTCAAATAAATGTTGGAGAGCATAAAATTCTGCATTTAAATCAATAAACACAATTACATTTACATGCGTTGTAACGACAGAAATTAAATAAAAAAATATTAAAAATTACGTTCAAAATATCAAATAGCCATGGAAGTGAAACAAAAATAGATAAATGCTTGACTTTTTCTGTCTATTTGATATTTTACCTCCGACAAATTAATCATTCATTAAATTCATACAAAAATCTCCATACCTATGATTACAATTTAATAATAAATAAACAATTGTACATTTCAATAAGACGTTTATTTCTAATAGGGTTGGTCATGCAAAAATTATAACCTATATATTATAATTCAAATATCAAACAATAATTCTCTCAATAAAATAATCACTACAATTTATTATTACAATAAATATTCAAATAAACCTCCATTTTCAGCCAAGCAATAACCAAGTCTATTGTAGAAGGAATGTCGTACAGTAGCGAGCTGCCTATTTGTGATTAAGGCGCACTTATCCATTATAGCTTCTCTCAAAGAATTAATATTTGGGTGGCGTTGCTTATAAATTTTACATTTAAGAAGACCCCTTAAAAAAAAATCGCTAGGTGTTAAATCAGGAGATCTGTCAAACGTCAAGCATCTATCTATTTTTATTTCACTTCCATGGCTATTTGATATTTTCAACGTAATTTTTAATATTTTTTTATTTAATGTCTGTCGTTATAACGCATGTAAATGTAATTCTGTTTATTGATCTAAATGCAGAATTTTATGCTCTACAACATTTATTTGAAGCATTATGGCTAAAATAATTTGGGGAGCAATGCGCACAGAAAAACTGTTTTTTCATGTTAATCGCCTATGTACACAGGTATGATGATATATATATATATATATATATATATATATATATATATATATATATATATATATATATATATATATATGTGAGTGAGTATGTAATGATTACAACGCAAAAAGAACTTTTCCGAAATTCGCAAAACAAATTGTACATTACTTGAAACAAACACTAGTCTGAACATTGAAAGAACTGTTATACTCGAAAAATGTTTACATCCAATAATGTGTAATTATTTTTGCGAATTTCTGAAATAACTATTTGCGTTGTACTCAGTACATCAAATAATATATACCCTTTATTTTTTTGCAATAATTTTGAAACAGCCTGTATATATTCTTTGTAGGTTCATCTATTACGTACATCTCATTCCATAATTTGTATTTATTCTGATTGTTTTGTAAGCAGTAGGTACTGTAATTAGGATGAATAATCTGCTGTTTGGCCTGGTAAATAAATAGATTTCGTTAATAGGAATAGGAATTAAAGAGCACATAGTCTATGTGCATTTTGAACACAGTGCTAGGATAACACGAGATAATCTAACCTCAGATATATAATTGTGTATTATCAACTGGTTCTAAAATAATTTAAGAACGTTTGATAGGTATACATTTTTACTGATGTTTTTGTAAAAATGTTAGTCTTTATAGTTTTCAATTCAACTAAAACATTGCTCAATTTACCTTCTACTATTTCACTAGTACAACATATATTTGTTTACCTGCACCCTATATCTCGTTCGTTGTACTATCATCCGCAAAACCCACAGCCCATATCGTGTTACCCTGTCGATGTCGGCCACAGGAAACAGCCTACAATCTATCAGATATCACAGCAGCGCACTCACACAACGCCACAGCCGCAGCCTACTCCGATCGGTCTGATTCGCATCACGTGATTTTAAAATACACGTTCCGGGTGCCTGGCTCCGTTAAAAAAATATGTGTAGCAGGCGAATCCAGCGCTCTACCGGGAAACAGGCGAACAAGCCCCAGCATAAAGAAAACATCGCTGTGTCGCCCGTCGAGATCGACCTATTGCGATATTGAGATACGTTCAGAGTTTTTGAATATATGTTATGTATTTTATATATTGATATTTCATCGTTTTGTGTATTTTGAAACATCTATATGAAAGAAATGCTGTAACGTTAAATTCGAACATTATTGCTTGGGTAATACATTGACTTTTTACATAGCATAAAAATGTGTGTCTCTGTTCACGGCCGTGTGGTGGTATACTATTTTCATTTTCAACTGGAGGGATCGGCATAAAATGATTAAACGTCCCTGTTCCTAACTACAATGATATCTATTAGTGCGGCTACCTCAAATCGCTTAACGATGGTCACAACAGGTATTTTTTAAGGGTCGTATTCAGCCTAAAATTATTCTTGTTTTTTCCTATGATTGACCGTACCGGCGAATGAGTCTGTACAACCCTGTGTGAATCTTGTGAAATTAGTTATGACGGATCATATTTTGAGTTCCTTTGTAAACGTAATTGCGGTGCATTTAATCGTTTTATGCCGATCCCTCCAGTTTAAAACGAAAATAGTATATTGTTTCATAGTTCTATTTAAAAAAGTCTCTGATGGACAAAACCTTTGAGTAAGATGGGAAGATCGGTGGTTGACTATTTTATTAGTTCTCGGGCTACACACACTTCATACAGGAATATAACCAGATGTGAATAGTTCAATTGAAACGATACGATTTATGTGCGTTATTTAATCTTTCTTTATAAGTACACATAAGCACAACATAAGCAATCTAAACATGTACAATATTTTCTTAAAGCAATTTGTAGGAAGATCCCTCAACCCCCAATGTTACCCGAAGTAACAATAATAATTATAAAATTTTAATTTGTTTTTTAAAGCTCCTGTCATTCGCAGTGTGCCTGAAAAATTCTGTGTAAATATTAAAATTCATCCTTTTAAATTGATTTTCACAAACAAATTATATGTGGAATTGATTTTTTGATAGCTATCTTTGTTCATTCTTTTAATTATCAATCTTTTATATTTTAATAAACTGAAAATAACTCGCCTGATAAACTCATATTAGGAAATATAATAAAAATGAAATAAAAAATGGAATGTATCGTAACATCAAAAATCTAACTAAGTTAAACTGTTGGTCTTCCTTTCTTTCATACGAAGTAAGATGTGCAAAAATAAAAACATATTAGTACCAGGGTTACCAACTTTTATGAATTATATTATATCAAAACTCACAAAAAACCCACAGATATTTTACTAACTGCATCTAGTTATCTTCATGCTATTTGCTTATATATGTATGTTTATAAAAAAAGAATAGTTAAATAAAACTAACAAAATAAATTATTTTAATTACAAAATACCGAAATAGAGATAATCTACAAACCAATCATGAAAAATAATTATTGTCATACAGAATAAGAAGAATTATGGCAATATTATAAATTCGATAATATAAAATTTTACAGAAAAATGTCAATATCACACAGTGCTGCAAACGCTCGAAAGACAACATACATACATATCAAATACACAAGGATTAACACCAAACATCAAACTGTCTCAGCATATTTTGCACAATACACCAAATCATTTTTTTACATCAAAACTAATGTAAAACGCCAGATTTGATACAAAATATATTTTGGTACATAAATACTCCCTTTAAAATAAGGTTTATTTTTTAGTGGACAATCCTTGTAATATAATATGTAAATATAATTCAGACGCCTAAAATTAATGATACATCAAGCACTAGAATATTACGTACGGCCATATCTCTACTGGCCAGTTATACTAAATAAGCTTAAATTTTGATTTTTTTAATGTCAGTTGCACCAACAATACTTAAATTTTAAAGTTCAATCAAAAGTAATGATAATTTGATTTAAATTTTAACTTTCATTGGGAGGTGTTAAAAAAATGTAATAAACGGCTGGATGGAAGTATAATAACTTTTCGAATATATAGGGCTTCAGCCAGTCTAGAACTTTCACTAACTTATGATCAACGTTTCGCTGCCAAGTGCAGCTTCATTATGGTGATACTACAAACAAATTTACAACATAAGATAAGAACAGGATAAAATAGTATAATCATTAACAAACAAAAATAACATTTTATACATATAGTGACAATTTTAAGTTTGAGAAACATCGATATTGTTGATTATTCGTGTTATTTTATTTTTCTTCAAGAAAAATAACAAAGAGCGTCAAACAATAAAAAAATTTTTGTTAAAAAATAATATTGATGGCCGCACGTTAAGCTCAGTAAGAAGTAATTTGTTTCGAAGAATACAATTATGCATTGACGAAAATGGAGGACAATTTGAGCAGTATTTGTAAATTTGTGTATTTGTTGTGTTTTTGTTCCATACTAATTTTTTTATCAAATTCATTTGTATCGTCCATGGCACACTTATTTCAGCCATTTTAAAATAAAACTGATATAAATCTAAACATGCATTTTTCTCATAAAAAATTGTTATCTAAAAATACACAAATATTATATCATTGAATTCAGAATTAAATTTTCTATCGAACAAGCAAATAAAAAAATTTAGTTCCATTTAAAATAACAAAGTTGGTATCCACAGTTTGTAAGCCACTGGTTGCAAAATAATAATTTTTATACTCATTAAAATAGTCATGTAAAATAAAAATTGTTTGCAAATTTAACCGACCTCGTAGGTCTTCTAGTTCTCAAGATAGCAATAGTGGACAAAATAACACTCTGTATTTATATATACCGGGTGTAACACGAAAAGTGAAACATAGGCAAGAATATTTTCTTCATTGTTATAAATTCTTTCATTTATTTCTTTCTTGAAATTTAGTGTTCCTGTCTTTTCAAACTTTACTATAAATCTCTGAATAGTTGCTGTACTAGGAATATCATGATGCTGCCAAATAGCGCTAATATAGTCACGAATTAGTCGTAAACTATGGCCAGAATAATGCCATTTAATTATTTGCAACTTTTCTTCATCTGAATAATGATTCATTTTTCATAATAATAAACCCAAATATTGATTTAATATCACAGTTTGTCAAAATAAATACTAATAATTTGACTTACAAAACGTTACGCATTTGTTCATCTCTTGTTTTTAATTCCATGGCTATTACTATTAAATTGAAATTATGTGAATTTTTCAATTTAATTTCTGCAGTTATGAAGTAGTCAAAATGAATTTTGTTTATTGATTCGGATGTAGAATTTTATGTTTTACAACATTTATTTGAAACATGTTTTCCTAAAATAATTAGGGAAGCAATGCGCACGGAAAAACTGATTTGTCATGTTAAACGCCTATGTTTCACTTTTCGTGTTACACCCGGTATATATATATATATAAATAAAATAAACATATCATAACTCCTTTTACCCATTACTGGGTGTGGCAATCTGACGGAGCAGATCTTGATAAGTGATATATTTGTGCGCGTGAAGTGCGATTACCAGCCGTCAAAGCACAGCCCCCAAAGATGTTAATGGTAGGGGGCTACAGGGACGATATTAATGTGGAGAAAATTGTTTGTCGACTGTGAAAATCGAACCCGGGTTCTCAAATATCGCTGAGTTATTTGTATTCTTTGAATATAAATCAAAATCAGATATACATGCGAAGTCTTGCTTGGTATTTAATTAAAAGTTGCATCTAATGAACTACAAATGAATCCGAATAGATACTTTACAAGTTTACTAAACTGTTATTATTAAGACTTAATTGGGATGTTAGAAAGGGAACCCGATTAGAAGGCAACTTATTTAATGTGACACATACTAATGTTAGTTTCATGATGAAGAATTGTGTAAATAATAAATAACAAATTTGTTAATCTTGTCACAAATAAATCTCCCATATTTCAAAACATTAATATACGTGTGTTAATCCGTAAATATGTTCGACTCACATTATAATTAATCTTCATTAACCCGCATTTTAAACAGGCTTTAAAAATTTCAAATTTCATTGCAAAGCCAACAAGCAAACAAAATAAATCAAAAATATCGGATAACATAAATAAAAAACTGGAGAGCAAATCGTAACCTCCATCATAATGCGAATTTTGTTTAACACAAAATGATTTACTACACAAGTTTAGATCCATGTGGTCATTTTTATCCGTACGTAACGTTACTTCTCTCTTCATTGTCTGTACCATATGAATCTTGTGCAGGGACAGAAACATATCACTACGTTTATTTGGATATTTGAAGCAGATTGAAATTAGTATTCCAGTTTTAGGTACTTCACTTTAAATTTTTAATACTTTGTTGAACAATCAACTGTTAAGTAAATGTTAACAACATAAATAATTGAAGAATAATAATATTATTCATCTCCAATTAAACTTTATGAAACATACCAGACATGCCACATTTGACTTCATCCATATGTTTATATGCTTTTTAAATTTGCACAAAAAATTAATTCAAGCATAATAATTTTCAGGTTGGTGCAGAAGAAGGAATAATGACTATTATTCTGTATTATTATGTAGCAAAAATCACACATTTAATATACAGTTAATATAGTGCTTGTGTAGTCAAATTTAAATTAAAATAATAGGTACATAATGAATTCATTATCGAATCAGGTAATAAAAAATGTATGTTGACAATTAAAATAAAAATGTTGCTGTTGATTTTTAAAATTTAATTCAATGAAATATTGTCTTGAAATAGATATTGTTATCTCCTATAGTTCTGGAAATAACAATGATATAAATTATAAAATAAATAAATAAATATATCATCACGTCTTTGACCCATCATTGGGTGTGGCACTCTGCCTAAGCAGATTTCGGTAAGTGATATATACTTTTTCGCGTGAAGCGCGGTTACCAGCCGTCAAATCACGACCCCCAAAGTTACTAGTGGAAGAGGAGGCACAGGGGTAGATTTTAAATTGGTGAAAATTGTTTGTCGGCTGTGGGGATAGAACCAGAGTTCTTAAGATCCACAGGCCGACTCTATACCACTAAGCCACCTACCCCATAAATTATAAAATAATTAAATAAGTATATCATCATGCCATTTACCCATTAGTAGGTATGCCACTCGGCCGTAGCAGTTATCGGAAAGTGATATATTTCATCACGTAAAGTGCACTTACTAGCCGTCAAATTATGGCCCTTAAAGATGCTTGTGGAGGAGGAGCCACAGGGGTAGTTTTAATGTAGTGAAATTTGTTTGTCGGCTGTGGATACTATCGCATCAAAATATATTAATTGAATTCGTAGTTACCGTGAAATACGAATCTTCTAAATAAACGTAGCAAGTCTCCGCAAATCTGATTCTTGTGCAGCAACAAAACCACATCATTTTTAAACACATCGTGTCATATGCGAATCTTGAACACTCGCTTCATTCTCCGTGAAATGGCGCCATGGCGCGAAATGTCTCGCGGTACTTTATTCCAGAACTTGAAGTTTTTGCAGCGATACTTTGCCGGGAGTTGTATTGTCGACACTGGACGTGTCGTCGCTTCCGGTATTATCAATTTTGAAATTTACCCGTTGAAGTGAAACACGTTGATGTCGCTGCTGACGCTGCTATAACTTGACGTCTTGTATGGTTCTTGTTTGATAACTTGGAAAATATACAATAATACTTTGTTTGTTTCTAGTAATATTGTTGGTGATTTGTGCTGCTTGTTCGAGAAATTGTTTCCGTAAATGCATGTTGTGGTTAGTTGTGTGAGTATTAACTTATAAACAAATTCTGTTTCAGTTACATTTTATTTTACAGTAAAGAAACAATTAACTTGATTAATGAAATAACTGAATAACTTTTTGTTCTTATGAAAGTAGCCCAAATAAATGGCTCGACGGTTGTGTAATTGAAGTTGTTTGTCATTTTAGTAAATTTTCAATCCTTTTCAGGAAAATTATAATTTATTTCTTTTATTATTTTTATGTTATAATTTAAAAATAATTTGACGAAGTACATAAAGTCGTAAATTTAAGTTCACATTTTGTTTTACTTAAAAAATATTCCTCGTGAAAAAATTAATTCAAAATAAATTCTATTTTATAAATTAATTAAGAAATATATTAAATATAATATATATATATATATATATATATATATACCGTATAAAACGTTACGCATTTGTTCATCTCTTGTTTTTAATTCCATGGCTATTACTATTAAATTGAAATTACGTGAATTTTCAAATTTAATTTCTGCAGTTATGAAGTAGTCAAAATAAATTTTGTTTATTGATTCGGATGTAGAATTTTATGCTTTACAACATTTAATTGAAACATTTTTTCCTAAAATAATTAGGGAAGCAATGCGCACGTAAAAACTGATTTGCCATGTTAAACGCCTATGTTTCACTTTTCGTGTTACACCCGGTATAAATATTTAATATAAATATAAATAAATAAAAGCAATGTTTTGCAAAAGATTTTCTTGCTGGGAATAATTTTCTGCCGAAAGCAATATGCAATTTTAATTAATTTATGTATACACTTTAGTGGAAACTAAATGAACATTAAATTAATTATAAAACTGAAATAATAAATCTCTGTCATAATTAGTTTTATTCATTTATTTTGAAAAATAAAATGTATGTTAAAATAATAATATAAAATTGTTTCACATAAAATATATAAATAGATATTAAAATAATTTAATTTAATAAATTTCCTCTGCATCGCTCTTCGATTCGATTAATTATTATTACCGCACTCTTACCTCAACAATTTTATTTTTTGCGACATCGAAAAATGTATTAAAGGCTAGACGTTTTTATTTCAAAAAGTAATAAACAAATATATTGCTTACTGAGATCTCGGTAAACGCATGGAGTGTGATGACCAGCAGTCAAATCAAAATCCTTAAGCTTCGATAGTGGAAATGGAGCCACAGGAATACTTTTAATGTGGTGAAAATTGTTTGCCGCCTGTGGGAATCGAAAACAGGTTCTCAAATCCACAGGACAACTTGATATGATTGAGCCACCTACCACAACGTTTTTATTGAAATATTTTAATAAATTTATATCCTTTGAAGTATTAAAATGAAGTTCAAAATATAATTAGTAAGATATATTCAAGTACTAATTGTGAGACAAAAAACATTTTTAATCCACGCCTTAACTTTACTATAGCAGTCACTTGAATTTATTTGTTTTTTTTTTCTTTTAATTTGTATTTGCTAGTCGTGATTTTTATATTAATTCATATAGGATGGTGTCGACAGTTGCAGTTTTAGAATTAGTTTCATTTATGTTTTAAATTTTAGATACAAATTTAAGTATATAGTTTATTGAGTATTTTAATAGTGTAAGCGTTTCTTAGAAGAAATTAGTTCTTTTAGTATAATACTAGCGATCAGTTCGGCTTCGCCGACCCTCAGCTAGGCTCCGCAGCCCTTGAAGAAAAGTATTTTTAGTATTGTTACTTTATATACCATATAGGCGAGTATTTGTATATTGTAGAAAACTACAGTTTACAAATTTTTCGAAAATTATTTGCTATCAACTCGTTGCTGATTTATGTTTACATTATCTCTCAGATCTTTCATTAGAACTGATATAAGTACAGTTTCAATAACATTTAGCTCAAAACAATTTACAATCAGTCGATTAAAATTTTTGGCATCTATATCTCCTCATAACTTCAAATTTGCTACTAAACACGATATGTTTCTAACAACTTTAGAAATAAACAATTGACAATCAGTTGACCTAATTTTTTTAATATGTCTGTTCGAAAGCTCTCTTTAAACCTTTTAGTTTGATACCAAACGCGATAGATTTGTAAAGACTTTTAGGAAAAACAATTGACAATCAGTCGATTATAATTTGTAATTAATTCTGCTCGAAATCTCTTTTCAAAACATTTAATTTGATACCAAACACGATAGATTTCTAATGACTTTTATGAAATCCCTCTTTAAAACATTTAATTTGATACCAAACACGATACGTTTTTAATTACGTTTAGAAAAGGAAAACAATTGACAATCAGTGAATCACAATTTTTAATAATTCTGTTTAAAGCTCTCTTCAAACCATTTAGTTTGATACCAAACACGATACATTTCTATTGACATTCAGAAAAAACAAAATACAATCACTCGAATATATTGATAATAGTTGATTACTAATTTTAATTTTAATTCTAACGACTCTCAAGTCTGTTAAAATATTTCATTATGAAACTTGATTTTATTGAGAAAATACGCAGCCAAGCTGATAGTGTAAAACCTAGTTCTGTCAATACTTTGCAACTTCATGGTGCACTGTCATGTCAAAAAAATGAATTTTTAAATAAACATTTAAAAAATCTGTAATTATAATAAAAACGTCCCCTCATTCCTATAACATGCGTAAAATATACCAAAAGTAGTGTAAACATTTTTTTATTCAAGTAATTTATAATAAAAAATACGACATGTTCACTGAGAAATGTCAAATCGACGATAGATGTTCTTCTTAAAAAATCCAAAGCTACCTCGCTCTAAGTTGATTTTGGGCCAAAAACGCATGTTTTTTCAAAATATTTCGCACATCATGTGTACGAAAAATTTGAAATTATCAAAAGGCACTCCCCAAAATTGCCCTCTATCAAATAAAAATTGTTTCAAATTTTTCGGATAATCCGTGTAGGCTGAAGAAATGGGCAACTGACCATGATGAATCCAGATATACATATAAATATATATCCGTTCTCTTTTAGTATTTTATCTCTCAGAACTTTCATTACAACTGAAATAAGTAGTTTCAATAAAATTTAGTTCAAAACAATTGACAATCAGTTGATTACAATTTTTCTCTCCTCATAACTTCAAATTTGATACCAAACACGATATGTGTCTAACAACTTTAGAGATAAACAATTGACAATCAGTTGAGCTAATTTTTTTTAATATTTCTGTTCGAAAGCTCTCTTTAAACCTTTTAGCCACCATACGCGATATATTTTTAAAGAATTTTAGGAGAAACAATTGACAATCAGTCGATTATAATTTGTAATTATTCTGCTCGAAAGCTCTTTTCAAAACATTCAAGTAGATTCCAAACACGATAGATTTCTAATGACTTTTATGAAAAACAATTGACAATCAGTGAATCACAATTTTTAATAATTCTGTTTAAAGCTCTCTTCAAACCATTTAGTTTGATACCACACACGATACATTTCTAATGACTTTCAGATAAAACAATAGACAATCACTCGAATATATTGATAATAGTTGATTAATAAATTTAATTCTAGCAACTATTAAGTCTGTTAAAATATTTCATTATGAAACTTGATTTTATTGAGAAAATAAGCAGATAAGCTGATAGTGTAAAACCTCGTTCTGTCAATACTTGGCAACTTCATAATGCACTGTCAAGTCAAAAAATATTTTTTTTAAATAAACATTTAAAAAATCTGTAATTATAATATAAACGTCTCCTCATTCCTATAATATGCGTAAAATATATCAACCAACCAACCTTCCTATATATATATATCAAAAGTAGCCTAAAAATTTTTCTATTAAAGTAATTTATAATTAAAAATACGACATGGCCACTGAGATATGTCAAATCGACGATAGATGTTCTTCTTAAAAAAACCAAAGCTACCTTGCTCTAAGTTGATTTTGCGCCAAAAATGCGTGTTTTTCGAAAATATCTCGCACATCATGTGCACAAAAAATCAAAAGGCACTCCCCAGACTTGCCCTCTATCAAATAAAAATTGTTTCAAATTTTTCGGATAATCCGTCTAGGCTGTAGAAATGGGCAACTGACCGTGATGAATCCAAATATATAAATATATACGAGCCCAAACAACTTAATGTTCGGACACTCACTATTTTCGTAAAAAACTGCGTATAATCTAAACAAGCATATATAACATTTTATTGAAATTAACTTTTTAGATAAAAATGTGTTGTAATATTAAGTTATTTTAATATAGATATTTATTTTTTGCAATAAACTACGTTTATAACGTAATTATTTTAAAACATGCACAAAAACAATGACAACTTAATGTTCGGACATATCTTAAAAATATAATAAAAGCAATATAAACAGGTTGTTATGGAAAACAAAACTATAATCTTTAGCTGTAAATTTTGCGCTACGTTTGTTGAAAGTTGATTAAAACAAAACACAAAGCAAAATGGGTCGAGGTGTAGCAATAAACAAAAAAAATACGAGATTTGATTATTAAACTTTTCTAAGTATACGTCAAATAGCTAATGTACTCGATATTCCAAAATCTGCGGTTTACGATATAATGACACTCTTTGGAGAGCCTTCTCAAACTGACATACCTGGAAAACCAAAAGAACATTCGCGCAAAGTAACACCTAGAGCTCAAAGAACCCTTAAAATTATTTGCAGAAGAGGACGTAGGAATACCCTACGAGGAATAACGGTAACTTAGAATGCCGAAACAGGGCTGAATGTCTCTAAGGAGTGTTGTAGAACGTGGATTCATAAATGTGGTTTAGGTTTTTACAAAGTAGGCTAATGTTTAAGTTGATTAAATATTATTCTACTTATCAATTAATTTAATTTAGGGTAAAAAAAACCCATATTGACTCAAAAACAAAAGAAAAATAGACTTTTATGGGTCAAATCTAAATTATCTTGGACATAGACATTGGTCGAAGGTAATCTTCAGTGACGAATCAAAATTTGATGATTATGTGGGAAATTATCGCAGAAGAATGATACGATCAAAACGAGGAGCATTTCATAAAGACTGTTTAAAGCGTACTGTAAAATTCCCAAATAGTGTAATTTCATGGGGATATGCATGTCCTCAAATGGAATTGGACATTTTCAATTTATTGATGGCCTTATAAATGCTAACACGTATCAACAGCAGATCCTAGAAAGAAGTTTGCTACCAAGCATTCGAAAGTTACATCCTGATGGGGACTTTATATTCCAACAAGACAAAGCATTTTGGCACACTGCAAAATCTACTAAACAATTGTTTATGAAGCATCATTAAAATATTCTTTCATGACCCTCTAGTAATCCAGACTTAAATATTATTGAAACATTGTGGCATAAAATGAAACTGTATTTAAGGAATAATCCGAGTTAAAAGATAAGATAAGTGAAATGTGGCAATCATTTCCTTCAGAATATTGTAGATCATTCGTACAAACCATGCCTGCACTAATTAGAGCTGTTATTAAAGCAAAATGCGACGTTACTTCTTATTAGCTATATATTATTTATATATTTAAGAATAATAATGGGATATTTCTAGTACTGTCCGAATATTAAGTTGTCAATACTTTTCTACAATTTTTAATAAAATTACTCTAAATACACGCATGATAAAGAAAATTATCTATGTATATTAATAAAACTTAAGGTTAGACTATACTTCTAATTGAAAATTTAAGCTAAATAAAATATTATGTATGTTTCATGTATATTACACACAGTTTTTATCAGAAAATATAAGTGTCCGAACATTAAGTTGTTAGGGCTCGTATATATATATATATATATATATATATATATATATATATATATATATATATATATATATATATATATATATATATATATATATATATATATATATATATATATATATATATATATATATATATATATATATATATATATATATATATATATATATATATATATATATATATATATATATATATATATATATATATATATATATATATATATATATATATATATATATATATATATATATATATATATATATATATATATATATATATATATATATATATATATATATATATATATATATATATATATATATATATATATATATATATATATATATATATATATATATATATATATATATATATATATATATATATATATATATATATATATATATATATATATATATATATATATATATATATATATATATATATATATATATATATATATATATATATATATATATATATATATATATAGGGTGAGTCTTTAACTTTTTATTATGAGTAATAGAAAAAAAATGGTTCATATGAAAGTTTTATTATTTTAAATATACTATTTGATGGCAGATGTAGATATTTTTTATAAAGTCAGGTTTACAAGATACGACTATCAATTTTTATTTTTTAAATAGCAACCTATAATTATTTTACTACAATAAAAACCGCCATTTTTTTCTCTTTTCAACAGTGTATTAGTTTTTATTAATGTATCTGAAAAAATTCGAGAAAAATAAGAAAATTGAGAAATACTAGAAATAATTTTTATACAAATATTATAGGTGGCTATGTGAAAATAAACAAAATGTAACAGTGTTAAATTAAAGTCAAAAAAGTATACATTTGCTGGTTACTTTATTTAACTTATTTTGCAAACAATAAAAAAAACGTTTTAAAATAATAAAACTTTCACATGAACCATTTTTTTCTATTACTCATAATAAAAAAGTTAAAGGAGGGGGGGCGTCTTCCCAGACTCACCCTGTATATACATATATAAGTTAGATTTATTGATTTGCAATAAATGTTTTAAAAAAAAATTATTTTGAGTGTTTTACAACATTGGATATTTTTTAGCTTCAGAAGTCAAAAGTTAGATACAGGTTTGTTACAAGTATGTGTTGATCGTACTGGGGTGAGAATCTGACTGCGTTCAGTCTTACACGATCCTACCCAGGATGTTACATGATTCTAAGATATGATATTACACTATTCTGGAATCGTATTGCTGGAGAGTCAGCGGTTTCTGTGGGAACACCGTTTCCTAACTCCTCCTTCGCTAGAATTGGGCTTCATCGGGGAGCTGGTGGACCGTTGTAGGGGCTGAAGTTCTCGGTTGAAGTTCAATGCCTTCTCTGGACTTCGGTCTTGTCAGCGAGCGTCTGTGAAACTTTCTCTTTAAAAAGATTACAAGCAGGATGATAGCACCTGTAATCAAAATTATATTAGGGTTGAATAATTGATGATATTGTTGACATCGTGCTGGTCGAAGAAATAGTCGTCAATGGATTCTTCGAGTTTGTTCATTGGTTTCAGCTCGTTGATGGTATTCAGTTCAATTGACATTTTTGGAATTTGTGATTTGTTGAAGTCAAATTTGTAGTTTTCGATTACTACTGGTTTGCCAAAGGTTCCGTGTTTAAATAATAAATTTTGGTTCTTGTATTCCAACAGGCAATCGTCTTCTTTTACCAGGAATATTCCTTGGAGCTTTTTGATAGTGTCGCCTTGTTTACATTTAACTTTAATTTCTTCGTGATCGGGGAATATTATTAAATGTTGATTGATGTCAGTCAAATATTCAATATGATTCTGTCTGATATTTAATTTTAGAAATTGACAATTTTCAATGTTGTTGTGTGAAATGAAGTTCTTCTCGCAAGAGTTTTCGGTCAGTTCACTTATCTTGTTGGGACACTGGTATGTGTTTTCCTTATTGTAGGTACATACGTCATATAGAGATTTAATTTGTCCATCATTTGATCTTAAGAAGTATTCTTGATTAGGGATAACAGTTACATATTCAGTATTGTGTTTAGTAGGAATCGGGATTAGGTGAATTAACTCAAATTGCGTTTCGTAATTTATAGGAGTTTCAATAAAATACGTAATTTTGTTAGATGATAATTTGCAATTTACAAAGAGCATTTTTTCTAGTTCTAGAATATTTTCTGAATTTATATTAATTGGTAACTGATTATTATAAAATTTTGAAATTTTATTTAATTCTGTGAGAAGATCGTGTGACTTTATAATACTTGGATGTATAGTGTGTAATTTACAAAATGTCAAAGAATTTTCGACATCTTGGAGAATATTAAAAGGTAAAGTATATAAAGTGTTTAATTGTTGAAAAATATCTTTTATAAAGAATTTATCTTGATCTCTAGTTCCACCGACAACAATGTGGAGTAGTTGTTCAATTTTTGATTTTAATAAATTTTCATTTTCTCTGATTGTGTCAACAGTCCTATTAAAATAGTCTATCATTTGTTGATTGACGGAATACTGGTATTTAATTTGGTGATTTAAATTATTTTGATTCTCCTTTAAGTGATTCAAAATTTGTGTATAACGTTTATCGTCGTCTGCATCTAAATTTCCTGTTATTGATTTGATAACTGTTCCGAGGCCGTTGATTAAGCCTCTTTTAACTCGTTGATTTTCTGTTTGTTTTGTTAAATGATTAATTTTTTCGTTAATGTTATTACGAATATAATCAATTATGTTATTATTATTGTCAAATTCAGGAGAAATTGTCTTGTCATTATTAAGGATTCGTTTAAGGTTTTCATATTGTTTGTTTAAATTTTCATATTGTGTCCAAAGTGGTTGTAAGTCGTAATATTGTATGAATGTGTGTGTGGATTTTTGGAGTTTTGCGGTCCCGAGATTTATTGTCAGTAGTCCTGGATTATGTGTTATGTCTTTCATACTTAGTCCGTGGGAGTATGAGAGGTAGAGGGACCTGGAATATCCGAATTTTTGTTAGAAATTTTTCGGGGTCTTCTTATATTGGAAAGGTGTATTTTAGGCTGCTTTTTGTCATTGGGATTGGTTTCTATTTCCGCTGTTTTCAGGGGTTTATTTAATTTGTTTATCTTTTCTTTCTTAAATTTAGGCAATTTCGTTTTATTTACTTTTTGTTTGCTTTGAACATAAACTGTTTCAGGGATGTCTGGGAGTTCTTCTCTTGTTTCATTAATTTTAGTTATTAATTTAGATTTTTCATCTTGCAATTTTTGATTAATATTTCGATACATTAGTTTAGTTCTATCTTTGTGTTTTTGTATATAGTCTTGGGTAACTTGTTTATCAAGTTCGATGTCGAGAGGGGAATTTACTTCTAAATGACCGTTAATAATTTCAATCGGTTTTAAATTTGTCGAACTATGATTTGTATTATTATATGCTAAAATTGCATATGATATTTTATCTTTTATCGACTCATTCTTGAAATTGTCTTGCATATTGTATAAACGAATATGTTCTATTAAAGTTGAGTGAAAACGTTCAACTAAACCATTCGAGTTTGGATTTTGTGAGCAAGTAAAATGAATTACAATTTTATGCAAGGATAATAATTCTTTAACAACTGTATTTTTAAATTCGAGTCCGTTGTCGGATACAATTAATTTTGGTATACCATGATGGGAAAAGAATTTGGTTAATTTATTTGTAATTTCTATAGCGTTGATTGACGTTACTTTATAGGCTTGCGCGTATTTTGAAAATGCGTCAATTATTGTTAGAAATTTGGAATTTTCGAGACTTAATGTGTCTACGTGTATAATGTCTAATGGTTTGTTGGGGGTCGGAGTTATATTTAATTTAGGTTTTACAGGATTTCTTTCGTATTTGGCTGCTAAACATATCTCGCATTGATTGATATAATCTGTGATGGTTTTATGTTGGTTAGGCCAATAATATCTCTTTTTTATTTGATTATACACTTCATTAATGCCACGGTGATTTGTTTTGCTTTCATGATTATTTTTAATTGTTTGTAAAATTTCATCTGGGTCTTCTACATCTATTAATTTAGTATTACACTTAATAAATTTAATTTCAGAGTTTTTGAAATACTTTTGCAATACGTTGCTAAATTGTTCGTATAAGGGTTGCTCGAAATACAGGTAATATTTTAGTTTAAGCACAACAAATTCTTTAATAAATTTGACCGTGTCTTTTTCAAAATTTGTTTCTGATAATTGTACTAAAATTCTCATTTTGTCAGAATGAAATTTTTGCACTTTTGGTGTACATGGAGAGTGTTTAACTTGAAATATAAATATTTGATTTTTGCCATAGTTTACGGCAGATTCTGTTATCGTAATGCCTATGATAGGATTTTCTGGATTTGAATGTATAGTTTGGTCTGTGTCAGTATCATTTAGGGCATCTTCGTCAGGTTCAACAATCATAGATTGTGTGTCATTGTTGGGATCAAAAGTATCGTTAAATGTTTCTACATATTCAAAAAGATTTTTCATACCGGGGTCTACAGTGTTGACGTTTAATTCTATTCGTGATAGAGCGTCAGCGTTTTTGTTTAAAGTTCCTTTTTTATGAATAACTTCGTAATCGTACTCTTCTAATTTGAGTCTCCAACGCATTAATTTGGAATTAGGTTCTTTTAATGAATGTAAATATTGCAATGGTTTATGATCAGTAATAATTTTAAATTTTCTGCCAAACAAATATGGTCTAAAATATTTCGTAGCTCACATAACAGCAAGTAATTCTTTTTCAATCGTGCTGTAGTTTTGTTCTGAGTCATTTAGAGTTCGACTTGCGTAGGCGATGGGAAGATCGGAACCAATATTACCTTGGGACAGGATAGCGCCTATAGCGTAATTGCTAGCGTCTGTGGTTAAGTTGAAAGGCTTGTTAAAATCTGGATATTGGAGTATGGGATCGTTAATTAGAAGATTTTTGCAAGTATTGAAACAGTTAACATATTCTGAATCGTTATGTTTAATTTCTGCGTCTTTCTTTAGACATTTAGTTAGGGGTTTCGTGAGTTGGGCAAAATTTTTAATGAATTTTCGGTAATAACCTAGTAGGCCTAGAAATGCTTTAATTTGTTTCGGTGTTTTCGGTAGAGGGTAGTTTTTGATCGCGTGAATTTTATCCGGGTTCGGTTTAACTCCGCTAGGAGTCACGACATGTCCGAGATACGCTACCTCTTTACGTAAAAATTCCGATTTGTCGAGCTGTATTTTTAAGTTCGCTTTCTTTAAACGGTCAAAAACTGTTCTTAAATTTTGAATATGCTCTTGGAGGCTTGTGCTGAAAATTATGATGTCATCTAGGCATACTAAGCAAATTTCGTTTACTAAATTTCTAAGTACGTTATCCATGACGCGTTGAAAAGTTGCCGGGGCATTTTTCAAGCCAAATGGCATTCTCATGAATTCGTAATGCCCATTTTCGGTATTGAAAGCAGTTTTTTGAATATCTGCTTTGATCATCTCAATCTGATGGAATCCGGACGCGAGATCTAAGGTCGAAAAATAATTACATCTACCAAGTTTGTCTAATAAAGTGTTTATATTTGGTATCGGATACTTGTCATCGATCGTTTTCTCATTTAACTTTCTATAATCTATGACTATTCTCCATTTTTTCTTGCCAGATGCGTCAATCTTCTTGGGAACGATCCACACTGGGGATGACCAAAGAGAATGAGAGGGACGGATTATTTTTTGATCAAGCATTTTTGAGATTTGATTTTGCACTTCTTTCCTATGCACTTCAGGATATCTATAGGTTTTTGAATATACGGGGATTTCGTCTTTAGTTCGGATAAAGTGTTTAACTTCATTCGTAAATGTTAGTGATTTATTATCGCCGTGTAAAATAGTAGAGAATTCTTTTAATAATTTCATAATTTCAGATTTTTCTTCTTGATTCATATGATCAATTCTTATTTTATTCATATCTAAATTATTTTCAGTACGGGTTTTGTCAAAGTTTAAATTATTAATTTCAAAATGATTTAGTGTTTCTAGTTTTACGCAATTTACAGTGTCTAAAATTTGTTCATTATCCGTTGTGTTAATAGCAGGGTAGAGTAATTCGTAATTTTCTACTTTAGCTAAACCTTCAGGAATAATTATATTATTTATTTTAGTTTCTGGTATAAATGCTTCTCCGCTCTCTATGTTGTTAACAAATATTTTAATTATTTTTTTCCGAGTTTGGTGGAATTTTGATATAATGAGATTTTGGAAGTATCTTATGATAATGAATTTTTATATCTTGAGTAGGAGTTTTAATTTTATCATTATTTAAATCAATACTTGTTTCTAAAATTTTTAAATTATCTATTCCAAGCAAAACATCAAAGTTATTGTGGAAATCGAATAGATAGTATTTTAATAATTTATCTGGGTTGTTAAACAAGTTTGAAGCAGGTAAAATAATACTAGAATTTTCAGTTGAAGTACCGTGAGCTGTTGTAATTTTAAAAGTGTCATTTTGAATTTTATTTTTATAATATTTCTGTGCAATATTTGGGTTAATAAATGAGCGTGTACTTCCGGTATCTATCAAAACTTTTAAGTTATGTTCGGGATATATTATGAATGGTAGTTCGCTATAATTATGAGTTAAATTCATAATTTCAAATTCGTTTCCGAGGCTTTTTATTGAAAAAAAGCGTCTTGATCATGGTTTTCATCATTATCGGGATTTGGTTCGGTGATGTAATATTCTGCGTTTTCATCACAGTATTGTTCTTCGATTTCGTTATTTTGTAATTCGTCGACTTCGGTATTAAATAGTTCTTCCGAAATAAAATCAGGTTTTCGTTGGGATTGGAATTGTTGAGGACGGTAATTACTTGTGCTTGGTCTTGGTGTGAATGATTGTCTAGTACTGACACTCATGGGCGTCGGTTTCGCAAATTTTTTGTTTGGATCAGGTTTGAAAACGTTTGGAGTGTTTGGTTTAATTTGTTGATGATTTTGTTGGTATGTGTAGTGTGGTTGAGGGGTGTAGTGTGTTTGATTAGGCTTGTACATTAGTTGAGGGTAACTTCTTTGTTGAAATGGTTTGTTATTTTGTGTGGGAAGGTTTTGTTTGGGTTTGAACGTATTTTTGTGTTGTTGTTTATTGACTGAGTCAATTTGGAAGTCGTTTGTCATCATGTTCAGGGCGGTGGTTAGGTCTTTTGGGTCTTTGGTTCTCATTAATGTGCCTAGAGGCTCTCTGAGTCCTCGCAACATGACTCTTAACGCAAAATTTCTAAAATAGCCAATTAGAATAGGTTGTTCTTCCGCTTTTATATGTAGAGTTATATAAGAGGTTGATAAATTTAATAAGTGTATAACTCTGTTGTAATAATCAAATGGGGATTCATTTTAATTTTGTTTTAATTCGCATAATTCGAAATTTAACGTGTAAATATCGCGCTTGTCCGCGTACGTATTTAATAGGGCTGTTTTTAAATCTAGCCATTTAGTAATTGTGACACTCGCAATGTTGACGGCGGCTTCTCCTTTTATTTTTGTCAAAATACTCAAATTATTTGCGTCTGTTGTATCATAAAATTTATTTACGATTTTTTCGCTAATTTCTATAAATCTACTTAATAATTTAGCATCACCTCGAAATTCGGGGATCATGTCTAAATATTCGCGTTTGAGTTCTGGGACAGCCATTTCGTCAAGGTTTAAGTTATTTATTTGATCGATAAGGGATTGATCGATTGGGAGTGTGTTTGGAATGTAAATTAGTGAGTCAGAGGAATTTACTGAATCTGTATCTGAGCTATCGTCTGATTCTAATTCGATATTCGCTCGATTATCTCTAGATGTCATATGTGCACTACTTACAGGAAAATCAGTGTGTTCTTCATTGGCTCTGTACGGCTTCTTCCACGATGGAGGAACAGGACAGGATGAATCTTCTACGGCTCGGCTCTGTGTTCAGCAGGGCTTCGTTGTTCTCTTCGTGTGACACGATGCACTCGTTGAAAACGTGTAGATTTTTTTTCACTGATTTTACGTTGATTCTTTGCAATAAATCGTTGAAACGAACCGAAATTTTTATGTTTCGTTTGCGATATCCGATGCGACTGCGCCAGTTAGATTTATTGATTTGCAATAAATGTTTTTAAAAATTTTTATTTTAAGTGTTTTACAACATTAGATATTTTTTAGCTTCAGAAGTCAAAAGTTAGATACAGATTTGTTATAAGTATGTGTTGATCGTACTGGAGTGAGAATCTGACTGAGTTCAGTCTTACACGATCCTACCCAGGATGTTACATGATTCTAAGATATGATATTACACTATTCTGGAATCGTATTGCTGGAGAGTCAGCGGTTTCTGTGGGAACACCGTTTCCTAACTTATATATATACCTTTTTTCTCTTTTAGTATGTAGCCTAGCAATCAGGTCGGCTTCGCCGACCCTCAGCTAGGTTTCGCAGCCCTTGAAGAAAAGTATTTTTTAAACTTGTGACTTTATACACCACCTGGTCGAGTATTGATATTGTAAAAAATTACGTTTGATCTAAATCTAAATGTACAGAACTCATTTTTATGGTAAAATGTAATAAACGTAAAGTAAATGTAATAAACTGTGAAAAAAAACACCCCTAACCATGCCTAACCTAGTACAGAACGCATTTTTATGATAAAAAGTAATAAACTGTGATTTCAAGGTCAACTGATTCTGATCCCCAACTGTCACTATTTTTCTCATTTATTTCATATTTTTTAGGAGTTTTTGACAAAGTGTCATCGATACAAAAATTTAAAAGTTGTGGAACAGTATTTTATGCTGCAATACCTTATTTTGATTTTAACGTTTTATCAAGACAATCTTGCCGAACATCATGCTATATCTTCTTCCATTTTAATCTTTTTTGAACGATCTAATTGTTGAAAATATTGTTCAAATGAGCGGTTCGATCAAGTCTTATAGATGTGAAAAAAATATTTAAAATCTTATATATGAGTAATGTCGGCAACGAAAATTGCCGCGGTCTTTTTTATATATAATATAACAAGTAGTATGAAAATTGCTGAAAATATTTTGACATAAATTATGAGTTGCTTTGGAAATGGAAACATAACGAGTGCGAAGCACGAGTTGTGTTTCCTATTTCCGTAACAACGAATGTATATTTATGTCAAAATATTATCTGTCAATTTTCATACTACGAGTTGTATTCGGCTTGAGAATTTATCAAACAAGAGTTAATTAACAAGAATAGTTAGGTATTGGCACATTATTAATTAGGTATTACAGTGATGAAAATTCTACATTTTTTCAGTGTACATTTAATATTCAAAATTGACGTTATGAAAATATTGAAAATATCATTTATTTTATTCGTAACCAAGGATATTATTAACAGTGGTATTTCCGTTATCAATTGCACCAGCGATGAATTTCCGACGAAATGTACATTTCATTGGTTCATTTTCAAACAAATTCGTGATCCTATTGGTTGACAGTGACGTGTGGTGAATTCTCTATCATCTGCGCTGTTTGTTACTATGTTACTTCTTGTTTTAAAACTTTTTCCTTGCTCTCCTCTTTCTTGGCCATGTCTTCCACTGAAAGTAGGATAGATTAACATGTTCAAACGGCATTGATGATTAATTTTAAAACAAAACTTAAAATGTGAAAATGTTCAGAGTTAACAACTATATGCAATAACCTTTATTTTCTTGGTTAAATATGTTTCATCTACGAAATAGACGCAAAATAAAGTTGAGAATTAATAGCTGCCATTGTTATAACAAAGTCACAAGATGTCAATTTTACGTTGTGTTTATTTCATATATAAAATATATTTGATTAAAAAGTGTCAAGTAACCAAAATAGTGCTATTTTAGGAAGTGTTTTTATTTTTCTGTTATTAATTATACAAAGTTTGCTTGTATTTTCACTTTCGTCTAAGTCATGTATTGCCTTTAATACTATTGTTTAAAATGGCATAACTTTGTTAGTTTAACCGAATTGTATCCTGTATTGATCAGATTTAGTTTTGATAATATAGTAATTCCAAAAATGTGTTCTAATTAATTTTAAATGTGCATGTAATAATTTAAACAAAAGTTTTATAAAAATTCATTATGAATTTGTTTCTTTTATTATTACATTATTATACGGAATAATTCGTAAGTAATACGTGAAAATACTATATAACCAAGTAAGCTTACTCGCCACGGCAAGGCACTGATCGTTGAGTAAGTCATGCAGCATGCAGTTAGTAGATAAATGAGTACAATGAGTAAAAGCAGTACTATGGTCATTGATTGAATTATGCAGCATGCAAAAAAAAAGAAAATGATAAAGAATCCAACTAATAGATACTTCAGTTAAAAAATTGTGCAGAGAATCTACAGGTTATATTAGAATCGGAACAACGCAAACATAGAGAATGAAAGAAAGCTATTTTGAAATGATGAAAATGAAACATTATAATAATATAAATAAAAAATAAATTATTTTATCTACTCTTGTTAAATAATGTATTCATTACTTATGAAATTTATGATAAGTAATACTAATCATTATTGACAGTGTTAAGTAATAACTCATTACTCAACACTTCACGACCAATCACACGTCTGAATTTTCATTACTTAACACTTTAATAGCCAATCAAAAAATAACGATAATTGCCGCGCGTTAAGTATGCTATGAAACAGTGAAACGCGCTATTGTTAAATATCTGTCAAAATTAGTTTTAAACGTTTTTGTTTACAATAATACTGTAATTTGTGTGATTATACATGTGAGTTATGGATTCTGAAAGCGAACAAAGTGAAATTTGTACTCCACCAGATATTGTAGAAGCCGCACACGTACGTTTCTTAAATGTACTGCCCGAAAAATTAAAAAAAAAAGTATGAACAAGTTTATAAAGCTTTTATGAATTGGCGAATACGGAAAAATGTAAATTCCTTTTCGGAAAATGTTCTTATAGTATATTTTGGCGAACTTTCTGATACTTATTCCGTGTTTAGTAGTGTTAATATTTATTAAATAAAAATAAAAATAAAAAATTTAAGTAATCTGACTTATTCATAATGTAACATAAAAAAATAATTGTAAAATCTTATTACATAATAACATATAGTCGTAGATAAAGTATAGTATTCTATTCGCAAGTAATAGCTATTACTCACTCGAATGATTTACAACACTCACCTTCGGCTCGTGTTGCAAACTTCATTCTCTTGAGTAATAGCTTATATAACTTACTCATTGAATAATATACTATTATTTACCTCAAATACATTATTTAAACACCACAATATTTTACCGCAATATTTTAAATCAATATTTTACCGCAAGTCCAGTACTTAATGAATCTCAGCAAGTGATTTCGGTTGCAAGAACCGCGCCCGCTTTGAAACAAAAAGTACCAGAACTAATAAATTATTATTAAACGCATTTAAATGTTTCCGATTTAATATTAATGAAATTATTGTGAGAAAACAGGTTACGTTATTTTTGTCGAATATTACAAATACAATTGTCCGTGTGTGAAAACTGTTTTTTTCTAAATTTATTCCAACGTAATCAAATGTTTGTCCTTGAGATTTATTAATTGTCATCGAGAATGCAAGTCTAATTGGAAATTGTCTACGTCTTAAATTGAATGGTAAATCACTGTCGGTTGGTGTGAAATCTATGCGTGGTAAAAAATATTCTGTTTCCCTTACTTTGTCCTGCTACAACTTCTAAATTTAAATAATTAGTTCTCATTTGTTTTACAATTAATCTTGTGCCATTACAAAGTCCACGTTTTGGATTCATATTACGTAACAGCATGACAATAGCTCCAATTTTTAATGAAAGTTTATGGGGTGGCATACCAGTGGGCATCTCTTTGTTTAATAGTTCAGTGGGGTAGTTTATTTTGTTGCGATCATCACATTCAGCTGAATCTGCACTATAATATATTTTTGTGGTTCCTTTCAGTTTGTTCAGGACGATTCCATTTAGTGTCATTGCGTCTTCGTTTGTTGGTGACAGTATTGCCCGGTTAATAAAGTCATGAATATTTTCTGGTTCAATATCTTCTTTTCCAAAAATTGCATCTGCTAGTGAATCAGTGACTATACATTTTTGTGGTATTGTAACGTTTTGTTCTAAACCATTTCCCACTTTTCATAAGTATTCACAAAATTCTATTTCGTTTTCATTGACTCGCATATTTTTTGTCAGTGGTAGCTTGTGAAATAAGTACCAAAGTGAACTCCGTAACATTGAAATTTCTATTATCGCCGTCCTATGATTGGTGTGTTTAGCAATCGGTAGGCACTGTCGGAAATCCCCCCCCTAATACGATAGTTTTTTCCCCGAAAGCTATCCTGTTGTCCATCAAGTCCTGTAAATTCAAATCCACGGCTTTCAATGCGTGTGAAGGAGCCATCGTAATTCCATCCCATATTACTAATGATGACTGTTTTAATAATTTTCCTGCTTCACTGTTTCCTCTCACTTTACAAACACTTGTTTCAGTTACTGGTACTGGTAATTTAAATGTTGAATGCACTGTTCTGCCTCCTTTCAATAATGTTGCTGCAATATCGGTCCATGCAATTGGTAACACTAATAAGCCTTGTCCTCTTAAAATACTAATAACTGTATTGTATAAAAATGTTTTTCCGGTTCCACCTGGACCATCATCAAAGAAGTAGCGTTTTTTACATGTTTGGTCATTTATAGCAGTCATTATTAGTTGTAAAATTTCTTTCTGTTCATTGTTAAATAAAGCAGAATTTCTTTCGCCTTCTAATCTTTCTGCATGAACATCAATTATGTCGTCTATGTCTGTGGCATTTTCTATTTCTTCTGGTTCTGGAAGACCGAAATCCCTAAGTTGAAAACCTTGCATTATTAATATTTGTTTTATGTGTGTTAAACATTTACTTTCCGCGACTCTTCTGGTATAATATTTGAGATAATCTTCCATTAAATCATCTTTAAATTTTTCCCACAATAAGACAACGTTACAAATTGTATGAAAACATATTAAGTATGCAAAGAGTTCACGTAATTGTTTCGGAAATTTATCTAGTATTGCCTCTTGTAAACATTTTTCACATTCATCATCACTTGCTAGTAAACTTTTTGCTCTGGCAGCTTCTTGAAAGGTATTGTAAATTTTACCGTCCACAGTGCGTAAATCTACGTAATTTTTTGCTCCTGGTGTGTGAATTAATAGTAACCTTAGATGAAATCGTTCAATATCTTTTGGACTTACAGATATTATTCTGCCTATTACAGGTTTGGTTTCTTTTTGTCGTGCCTTCCATTATCTTTGGTGCATACGTAGTGTTTCGGAATTTCCATGTAGTGATATTGGTGCGCGTTTACATCTATTAGATTTAACAAAAACCAAGCGGTAAGAGTTGTATTTTTCTTTGTAGCCCTGTTTACTGCTTTTTTTTCTTCGCCTGGCACAAAAACTACTGCTTTTTTTTCTTCGCCTGGCACAAAAACTACTGCTTGTTGATTTTGTAAATGTACAGCAAGTTCAAAAACTGTATGAGACTTATCATGTAATGGGTATTCTAACATTCTCCAGCAACTTTCTGGAGCTGAAACATACCTTGCGTCTAAAAATCCCGTTATTTCATTCCACTGAACTGTATTTTGTTTGTCTAATTTCCCTAGTTTGATACTGGCCATATCATGTCCTTTACATAAATAGTCACAAATGTATTTTATACTTTTTACTGAGGAACATACTTCAACATTTATGTGTGCTTTGTACTTTTTACTTAAGTATGGATTGTAAGGTACTATCCATTGATTGTTTACTGTATATTTGACAGTGCCGTTTTTCCATAAAATATACATTTTTGCATTATTATTTCTTCTTCTATAAAGTGGATATCCATTAACATTTTCTCGGGTTTCGTTTTGAAATTCCTTTGGATATTTTTCTGAACATTTGTTATTATCCATGCATGGTGATTTTTTATTCAATAACCCACAAGGTCCATGCACCATATGTGTTTTGATAATTTGATATAAGTCTGGTTCTTTGTCTTCGTCAGGAATTTATGTCGTCTTTATTTCTTATTTTAGGTTGTTCATCAAGCGTCAAAAGTAAATGCATATGAGGTAGACCTCGTTTTTGAAACTTATTACGTATATATAAGCTACAACTTTGCCAAATATTTTCATGAATACATTCATGTAGCATGTTTTTAATTTTTCCATAAAATACCCGCGCAATTATGTCTGGTCTGTCTGATGCAGTTTGCCCTTCTTTTAACTGATCTGTTATTTCATGCCACTTAGGATTACACGTTACTGTAACAAATAAATCTGGTTTACCAAATTCTCTTACTAATGCCATAGCGTTCTGATACATTTTTATCATAAATCGGCTACCTCCCTGAAATGTAGATGGTAAAATTATCATTGTACCTGCCTTTCCTCCTTCATTTGCTGCAAGGTTCAACTCTCAGGCGAGTCTGGTTAAGTCGAATGTAGTTCAATCGTTCGCTTTCAATTTTTACATACGCATCTACTATGTATTGTTGAGTGAGTTTCCCAACTTGTAAACAGGAATTAAAATTGCCTCGGTCTGCTAAACAGTTCATGTAGAATTGTAATGTTGATATTTTCTTTTTACCATCAGCCTGTTTCAAATTAATACCCCATCCTGAATCACCGTGAGGGAATAGTAATGGATAGACCATTGGGTCACAATTTTCGCTGTATTGATTAATTCTAATACTGGCTTGTCCTCTTGTATGAATGCAGATATCTCGGTTAACGGGTGGAACGCCATCATTGGAATTAAATACTACTGCAACTTCATTGCTTGTTGGTATATTATAACGCCGTTTGTCCTTACTTCTGTCTTTACAGATCCACAAATTTATTTCTGGTATTTTTGTTTTTTCCTGTTTAGTTTTCGAAATTTCTATATCCTCTAATTCTTTTAACATCATAAAGGCTTCACAATATGGATTTATTTCGCGTAATATTGAATCAAGTTGACTCATAATTTCAGGATTACATTTTTTATTACTTTCTACATTCATTCGTTTCATCAGTGCCTCTGTAGTATCAATTATATACAGTTGAGCGTATTGTTCCGAAGCTCCATTTTCTGGATATAGTGAGGTAGTATTATGATAAATTTGTCCGTGTATTCTGAATACGTACGGACCTCGACCCGGCGGTGGAGAAATCTGAGCACCCATTGACGCAAAAGCTAGTGCACTATTAAATTTTCTAATATTTTCTCTAAAATTCTTACTTTTAGCATCTTGTCCTGTAAGTAAATTTTTCATATATTGAGGGTACGATTTTAGCTCATCAGATTTCAATTTTCCTTTACGGCAACAGTGTGTAAATTTTCCATCTGTTGGTTTTTCATATTTAAAATTTCTTGATGCACATGATTTGCAAATAATATTCATTTCGCCTAAACTATGACCTTCTATATTTTCCTCTAAACCTCTACATACTAGTTTGTGTGTACTTATAGTGTTTTGTAAATTTTTCTTAATTACTTTATTTTTTTCTAAACGTTCAAGTCTTTTTTCCGGTGTTTATTTTTCAATATATTTTGTTTCATTAATTCTCAGGTTTTCCAGTCGTTTAGTTTTATCTTCGGAAGTTTCTTTTTCAATATATTTTTTTTGATTAATTTTAACTTTTTCTAGTCGTTTAATTTTATCTTCGGAAGTTTCTTTTTCAATATATTTTTTTTGATTAATTTTAACTTTTTTTAGTCGTTTAGTTTTAGATTCGTAAGTTTCTTTTTCAATATATTTTTTTTGATTAATTCTCAGATTTTCGAGTCGTGCAGTTTTAGCTTCGTAAGTTTCTTTTTCAATATATTTTTTTCATTAATTCTTAGTTTTTCTAGTCGTTTATTTTTAGTATCACTGGTTTCTTTTTCAATAAATATTTTCTTATCACTTCTCAATTTCTCTAATCTTTGTTCATTTTGAAGAATCGTTTCCTGTTTAATAGACTTGGCTTTATTTTCTCTATTGTGTTTTAATCATTCTGTTTTTTGATTCTCAGTCTCTACGAATTTTCGTTTTAAATAACTTTGATTTAGTTGTTCTTGACGATTTAATGTCAAGAATAATGTAATTATTTTTGATCTATAAATTTGTGCTAGATGAGTCCTATGTTTGGTTACGTCGTAAATTTCTTGGGAAGAATCTCTATTATATAATAAACTTGTACTGAATGCTATAGCAAATAAAGCACAGTCATATACATTTGGTTGTTGTTGAACTGGCGCAAATGTAATTGTCGAATGAAATGGAAATAATTTATTTAAATATAATTCAGCACTATGATGTAATTGTTTACCATTTAGGCTATCATAAATTATTATATTAATTCCATCGTAATACGAACAAATCCAATGTCCAATACCGGGTCCAGAGTTTCCTTGATACAATATTTGGATATGTCGTGTTCCTTGTAAAATAGCGGCAATTCGTTCTGGTCTTGTTATTAAATAAGTAGGTTGTGGTCTGTATTCAGAAACATTACGAAGTATTGCGAAATAGACATCCATGTGTATATCCTCTAAATATCCATTGGGGTTGAGAACTGTATTTATATCGTTGTCTACCAAATCACATTGAAAATTACGAGTATGTTGTTCTACATTCCCTGTATTGATATCATTTATATTTATTTCATCCGGTTGCTTCTCTTTAGTTTCTACGTGCCTATTGCTCCTCTTCTTACGTTGTACTCGAGTTTTGTTAGGCATTTTGTAAAGTATTTTATGAACGTAATTGTACCTACACTTAAATTAGAATCCTAAATTGATTGGAAAATATTAGATATTATTATTTATTAGGTAGAATTAATTTTATCCTACCTAATTTAACTTTAAAAATTTACTTAATATAATATTCTATAATATCAAATATTGACAATTTACTTACTTACTTTTATGCCGTAGTATACTTTTCTGGTAGGTAGCTAGTAGATGTAGGTAATTACTTACTTTAAAATTCTGATTTAACAAGAAATTATGAAAGGTAAGTTTGTTTACCTATCAATAATCTGAAAGTTAAACATGGAATATGTTTTATATAACAATAATTTAGTGATTGTTATACCGGGTGTGAAATATGTAACATAGGAAATACAATGCTATTTTTTTAATATGGTGATTGTTGCAAATGTATAAATGTTTAGAATTAAAAACTGCATCTAACAAGTATCTATTTGTTGCTCAATTTGTTTTTTATGCAAGAGTAAGAAGAAACGAAATATGTGTTTTATAAAGAAAATTACGACTTGAGAGCGCTGTAATTGATTAACCAAAGTTTTTAATAAATTATCTTGAACGTGTATTGTCATATTTTTTATTGATGATAATAATCATAACAATTATAATAAAAAGTACATGAATAATTTTAAGGAAACACAAAATATTGATTATAGTAAATGATCAAAAATATTTCCATTTATAGCTAAACAATGGCCTAATTTGTAAAAAAAATTGCAAAAAACTGATTTCCCATGTTAAAGTCCTATGACCGACTGAGCGAGTCACCATCCTGTATATGTACATATATATATAAATGTTTTAGGTTAACAATGATCAGCACGTCGTACAGAATATACCCTTTAATTTTTCACAAAAATTTCTATTTAAAAAGGATTATGCAGTAGGTACCTAATTAGTAATTTGGTAATTTAGATTTTTTAAAAGAACTACTACTGAATGTTGTATCATTATAATATTTCCAGAAATGTTTAGTTCTTAGAAATAAAAAATTATAGCGTTATATATGATTATAACTAAATTAGTAATATTTATTAAATATTTACCAAATACATTTAAACGCTTTAATTATACAAACATATTTAGATGTCAATTGTCACTTGAAACTGAACGTCGTTTTTGTCAACATAAATTTTGTTTGTGCTCCGATTTTATGTATTTAGAACACTGATTTATACTGTTTTGCTTTTATTTAACTCAACTTAAATCAACGTAAGAGTATAACTGTAGATTTGTAGAAGAAAAATTATTTGTTATTATTTTGAATACATATCTATTTTATACCGGGTGGAACATCATACCTGTGTACATAGGCGATTAACATGAGAAAACAGTTTTTCCGTGCGCATTGCTCCCCAAATTATTTTAGCCAAAAATGCTCCAAATAAATGTTGTAGAGCAGAATTACATTTACATGCGTTACAACGACAGAAATTAAATAAAAAAATATTAAAAATTACGTTCAAAATATCAAATAGCCATGGAAGTGAAACAAAAATAGATAAATGCTTGACGTTTTTCTGTCTATTTGATATTTTACCCCCGACAAATTAATCATTCAATAAAATTCGTACAAAAAACTCCATAGCAATGATTACAATTTAATAATAAATAAACAATTGTACATTTCAATGAAACGTTTATTTCTTATAGGGTTGGTCATGTAAAAATTATAACCTATCTATTATAATTCAAATATCAAACAATAATTCTCTCAATAAAATAATCACTACAATTTATTATTACAATAAATATTCAAATAAACCTCCATTTTCAGCCAAGCAATAACTAAATCTATTGTAGAAGGAATGTCGTACATTAGCGAGCTGCCTATTTGTGATTAAGGCGCACTTATCCACGATAGCTTCTCTCAAAGAATTAATATTTGGGTGGCGTTGCTTATAAATTTTACATTTAAGATGACCCCTTTAAAAAATTGCTAGGTGTTAAATCAGGAGATCTGTCAAACGTCAAGCATCTATCAATTTTTGTTTCACTTCCATGGCTATTTGATATTTTCAACGTAATTTTTAATAACAACAAAGACAAAATTAATTGTTATTCATGCACTTGGTGAGACTAGGTATAATAAAAAATATTAAATAAAACTCTAGGCAAAGTCTCACAAAATTCAGCCTCCGAGTCACCTTATGAGGGCATCGTCGGAGGCCGGCCAGCACAGTTAGTAACCATGGACGCGTTTCGCTCTTGTTAGAGCTCATCAGCATGGTATAACTCACTTCTTCACCTAGAACAAAGTTCATGTGAAGAAGCTGGTGACGAAGAACTGTGCCAGCAGAGAATAAGATATCTAACAAACGGTAAGATGACATGAGAAGTTCTGTCGAACCATTAATGCCATCTACCGAAAAAAATGAAAAGCTACGCAATAGCAATTTAAATAACAACAAAGACAAAATTAATTGTCATTCATGCACTTGGTGAGACCAGGTATAATAAAAAATATTAAATAAAACTCTAGGCAAAGTCTCACAAAATTCAGCCTCCGAGTCATAAGGTGACTCGGAGGCTGAATTTTGTGAGACTTTGCCTAGAGTTTTATTTAATTTTTTTTTGTAATTTTTAATATTTTTCTATTTAATTTCTGTCGTTATAACGCAGGTAAATGTAATTCTGTTTATTGATTTAGATGCAGAATTGTATGCTCTACAACATTTATTTGAAGCTTTTTTGGCTAAAATAATTTGGGGAGCAATGCGCACAGAAAAACTGTTTTTTCATGTTAATCGCCTATGTACACAGGTATGATGATCCACCCGGTATTTAAAAGATCCTAATGAAACTGAACTCCAAAATTGAAATAGTTTTTCTGTAGGCATCAAATAAATAGGTACATGTATGTCACTTATATAAAACTTGATATTGAATATTAGTTCCTCGGAATTGGGAAGTAATGATATAATTTTACATTCGCCATCTTGCATAACATGCTTCAGTATAAATTATGTTATATATTCGACACAACTTAATTATTATACGTAATAAGTATGATGATTTTTGTATCATCTTTAAGAAAATGCTTCATAAGTACTTACTTGTCTCTAATTATCTCTTGACTTCTGAAACACACTGTTTTATATCCTGTGACTGGTATGATTTTAAAGCAAATAAATCGAAAACGGTAAATATTATGCTTAAAATATGAAGAAAAACTCTCTACCTCACAGAAATAATAAGTTATAACAAAGAAATAATAGCACTGAGTACTATAATTGAAAAGCACAAAATCGTTTGACTCACAACAGCAGCAGTACGAAACTGTTTGACAACGTGTTGCTTGTGTAATCTACGTTAGGCACTTGCATAGTTGTCAAATTATATAAAATTAAAACATATATAGTTGGCAAATTATATAAAATGAAAATATATATAGATTAATATTTAAAAGAAGAAAAAGTTTTTTCAGAATGATTTTTGAATACTACTGTATTTTTTAAATATATAGTAATAATTATAATACTTAAATTTAATGTTGTCGTAACGCAGTAAGATAGTTGGCAACGCAGCACTACCAAAATGAGAAAATTAGTTCTCGACAAATCATATTCGAAGTAGATGACAGCACATGTCAAATTGTAATTATTATTTTTATTATTATATTATATTTTATATTTTTATAAATTCCATGTGTGCATTTATACTTAAATATAAATTAAACCTAGATATTGTAATTTATTATTAGAATAAATACATGACGATGTTGCTGATTTGACTTTTGTACATTCATTACTTGGAATCTTTTTAGCGTGGTGTTTATCTTGTTAAAAATGAAAAGTGCAGTAAGATATTTGTTTTAATATAGTAATATAGGTATTTTGTTTATAAATGTAATATGTATTTTATATTATAGATCTTTAATGGATATCAGGTTTTGAGAGATTCTAATTTTATTCGCTTTTTAAAATATTATAAAATTATACGATTGCGCAGAAATGATTTGTACTTACTTTTGTAATTATTTACTATAATATTCATACGCGTTTATTTGAAATATTTTCTATGGTCATTATTATATTTATAGACAGGTATATAGACTTCTGTAAAAGCGGGCAAGGAATACGTGGGATGTTACAGAACAATATTGTTATTTGTATAGGAACAAATAATATTAGAAATGTAGATAATATGTAAATTAAGTAATCTGGATACTTATTGACATTTAATAACAATAATATATTTTAGGAAACGAAAAACAAGACAATGAATGGGTTATTACACCAACTTATTAAAATAGTAAAATAATAATAATAATAATAATAATAATAATAATAATAATAATAAAATATTGTCAACGGCCATGGCACAACTCGTTGATACTGATCCAAGCGATAACGCGAGTTGAGCAACGTTGCGCGCGGGGAGTATTTGGATGGGTGACCGTCCAGAGAAACCCGCGTTGCTGTTGACAGAAGACCTAAAACGCGGATCAGGGCGTAATGGCGGCATATGACCTAAGTAGTTGGTCCGCCAAGAAGCCACAAAAAAAATAATTAAATAATATTCATTGGAAAGAGAGGGGTTTCAAAATTGTAAAAAAAATTCTTGAAAAATTTTTTATACCAGGTGATTTATTTTTTTGATTTGTTTCAGCAAAATTATAACCATGAGTTATTTTTGCGCTAGATAGCTGTTTGGCAACACGTCGGACCGTGGATTTGAGAATCCGACTTTGATTCCCATAACCGACAAAGTGATTTTTACCACAATAAAAAGTAACTTTGTAACTCTTTTATCTAAACAATAAATGTATCACTTATCGATATCTGCTACATCTAGTATTGGATAAAAGACCTAATAATATAATTTGTATTTAAATTAGTGTACTCATTATAAATAACATGCAATAGGTACAAAAAAAATACTAAAGAACTAATAGATCTTTTAGGAATAATAATACAGAGTAATATAATTCATTGTTTTAATCTGATTCAACAATGTAGTTTTTAAAATACTTGGATCAAAGTACATACAATGTAGTGTAGTGTCATTAAAATAAAATTATTTAGATTTGATTACAACAATGCAAGTTTTTGCAGAAACTAAATTTCGTCCCGACGAGTTCAACTCGTGAAAGTAGGAGTGTTATGATGTTATGGCAGATAGAAAAATAATAGCGTATAGGTTAAACTCGACGGTTTGATTTTTAAACATGTAACAACGGGCTAGTATTTGTAATATTTTGCTTTGGTAAAACTTGAGTTGAGGGCCAAACCTGAAGTTGGCTGCAGAACAAGCTGTGTCTGGCTTGAATTCAGGAGTACCAATTATAAAAAAAAAAACACCCCTAACCATGCCAAACCTAGTACAGAACGCATTTTTATGATAAATATACTTGAAATGCGAATTTTATTACAAACAAAATTTTGTTTTAAAGATAAATTTTATGACAGAACAATTCGGATGAAGCCTGGATTCGAACCAGGGATCCTCCGCTAAGCGGAGGATCCCTGGTTCGAATCCAGGCGTCATCCGAATTGTTCTGTCATAAAATTTTACTTAAAAAAAAAACACCCCTAACCATGCCAAACCTAGTACAGAACGCATTTTTATGATAAATATACTTCGCATTTCAAATTGTCCGGCTTTTGACGTTAAGTTGGTATTTCTGAATTCAAGCCAGAAGCAGCTTGTTCTGCAGCCAACTTCAGGTTTGGCCCCCAAGTCAAGTTTAGCCTTTGCTTTTATACCAAAGTTACTATCTTCTATGAAACTTTGGATAAATACTATTTTAGTAGGAATTGTTACAAATGTAGGGAAATCATTTTCATCAACCGAAATTTTGATCTATCTAAAAAATGAAAGCAATCTAAAAATCAGAAAAACTTTCAAAATGGAAAATTATTGGACTCATTGAATTTTGGACCTTCATTATAAGAAATCATTTCTAGAATAAAAGTGTAATTTCTTTTTGCAAGTATTCTAAAAAAATAATCTTCAAAAAGGCAACTTGTACTGTTTTTGTCATTCAGATTTGATCAGGAACTGCTTTTATATATTTTTCCATATATTTCATTTGCTTGTCTACTATATCCCAACGATTCTTTCAGATTTTATCTAAAAAATATACAAATTTTAATTAATACTGAATCATTTTGCAAAAATAGAAATAGATACATGTATAATTTTTGTTTCTTATTACCTTCTCAAAAGTTTTCGTATTTATTTTTTATTTAGCTTTATCAAATGCATGGTTCAGTCTAAGTTTTAAATGAAATGATATTTATTGTAAAATCTTATTTTTGACAATCGCCAGAATATTTTTTTTCTAGTTCTGTCAATACTTGGCAACTTCATTGTGCACTGTCATGTCAAAAATTTCTTTTTTAAATAAACATTTAAAAAATCTATAATTACAATAAAAACGTCCCCTCATTCCTATAATATGCATAAAATATTTCAAAAGTGGTCTACAAATTTTTCTATTCAAGTAATTAATAATTAAAAATACGACATGTCAACTGAGAAATGTCAAATCAACGATAGATGTTCGTCTTAAAAAATTCAAAGCTACCTCGCTCTAAGTTGATTTTGAAATATCTCGCACATCATGTGCACAAAAAATTTGAAACTATCAAAAGGCACTCCCCAGGATTGACCTCTATCAAATGAAAAATGTTTCAAATTTTTCGGATAATCCGTCTAGGCTGTAGAAATGGGCAACTGACCGTGATGAATTCAGATATATATATACATATAAATATATAAATATATATCCGTTCTCTTTTAGTATATGGACTAGCGATCAGGTCGGCTTTGCTGACCCTCAGCTAGGCTCCGCAGCCCTTGAAGAAAAGAATTTTTTAAACATGTTATTTTACACACTACCTGGTCGAGTATTGATATTGAAAAAAAAAATATTTGGTAATTTTTTACTTCCTTGTACGAAGTAAAGGAAGTATTGTAATCGCGAAAATTTTCGGTTCTCAGATTTCAACGGAAATAGGTGTTTTGGCCCTCCCTGAATCCATTTTGACTAATTTCGTCATGCCTTCTGTACGTACGTATGTACGTACGTACGTACGTACGTACGTATCTCGCATAACTCAAAAACGGTAAACCGTAGAAAATTGAAACTTTATATTTAGGACTATTATAACATCTAGTTGTGCACCTCCCTTTTTGGTCATTATACAACTACCGGAAGTGGTACTTTACTTGAAGCCTATAATAGATTTTCATGAAAAACTATATTCAAATATAATTTAAAACTTTCCAAATTTGGTATATAAGACTACTATATCAATGGAAATAACATAATAGATTTTGGTTAAAATAGACTAACCGGAAGTGGCACATTACATGAAGCTGCTAACAGTTTTCCTTGAAAAAAATGATATTATTTCAATTTTATAAATAAATGATGCAAATAAAAGTTTTAGAGAATTAAATTCTGCGTCTAGCACATTAAGAATTATTAAATTAGCCTTTTGTATACGCGAGATATCTAAATTTAAAAATTATATATTTATTTTTAAAAAAAATTAAGTTTGCTATGGATTAAAACAAAAAATAAGAAAAAAATAAAAAATTAAATGTCAATGTCATTGCATTAGCAACATTTAGTTGTGCACCTTTCGTTGTATTCATTGAATAATTAAAGGATGGGAAAGAAACAATCAAACAGGCAAAAGAAGGGTAGAATGAAGAAATACATTTCTGAATAAAAAGCTAGAAAATTTTAACAACAAAAAGAGAATAAAAATTCTTAGAGAGAAAGATGAATATAAAGAGGGAGAAAATGTTAAGACGAAGGAAAGAATAAAAAAAATTAAGAGAAGTTGCACGAAGTAAAGGAAGTATTGTAATCGCGAAAATTTTCGGTTCTCAGATTTCAGCGGAAATACGCATTTTGGCCATCCCTGAATCCATTTTGACTAATTTCGTCGTGCCGTCTGTACGTACGTAATGTATCTCGCATAACTCAAAAACGGTAAGCCGTAGAAAGTTAAAATTTTATAATTATGACTGTTATAACATCTAGTTGTGCACCTCCTTTTTTGGTCATTATATAACTTCCGGAAAGTAAAGTACCATACTTGGAGCCTATAATATATTGAAAAACTATATCAAAATATAATCCAAAACTTTCCAAATTTGGTATATAAGACTACCATATCAATGGAAATAACATAATAGATTTTGGTTAAAATAGACTAACCGGAAGTGGCACATTACATGAAGCTGCTAACAGATTTCCTTGAAAAAAATGGTATTATTTTAATTTTAGAAATGAATGCTGCAAATAAAAGTTTTAGAGAATTAAATTCTGCGTCTAGCACATTAAGAATTTTTAAATTAGCTTTTTGCATAAACGAGATATCTAAAGTTAAATATTATATATTTTTTGAATTTTTTAAAAATTTAGTTTGCTATGGATTAGACCAAAAATTAAAAGATTTAATGTCAAATATGTGCAATTTAAAAAATATCTATAGTTTAATACGTGTACAAGGAAGTCATGTGGTGTCCACATCAGATTTTTTTTAAATGATTTGCTTTCAACTCGTTTTTGATTCATTTTTCATGTTCTCTTAGACCTTTCATGAAAACTGAAATAAGTATACATTCTTTAATTTTCAGTTCAAAACAATTGTCACTCAATCGGTTACAATTTTTGGCTATCACTTACATCGGATATGCCTCCTCAAAACTTCAAATTTGATAGCAAACTCTATGTGGTTTCAAAGGACTTTTAGAAAAAACAATTGATAATCAACCGATTATAATTTTAGTCCATTCTATTCGACATTTTTTTTTAAACGCTGTAGTTTGATTCCAAACATGATACATTTCTAATGACTTTTAGGAAATACAATTGACAATCAATAAATTATAATTTTTAGTTATTCTGTAATACTAAACTGTGATTTCACAGTCAACCAAATCTGACCCCCACCTGTCACTATTTTTCCCAAATATTTCATATCATTTAGGAGTTTTTGACAAAGTGTCATCAAGTTTGGAGCTAATTCACCTAAAAAAAAACACCCCTAACCATGCCTAACCTAGTAGAGAACGCATTTTTAGTAAAAATGTTTCTTTTCTAAAATACAGTGTAGGATTGTTAGCAAGGAGCTCCTTACAAACTTAATTGTAATTTAAATCTCAAGTTAAAATATGTTTTTACCGAATTCAACAATTCTTGCATACAATTAACCTACCTAACATAAATTATGTATGAGCGTAATAGAAAATAATTATCCATTGTATTGATTCTTCCTGGCGTCCATGCAATAATAATGATTGGATAAATTAAAATTTTTGGTCATATTTGAAAGCTATAAATATGTGCTAGAAGCGTTAGGCAGGCAGATCTGCAAGTAGTAACATCAAGATTTCAAAAATGAGTCCGCTAATAGGAAAATACCAGGAGGTGAAGAAAAATTATTTCACATTTCTTCAACCATTGGTTTGGACAAATGTTATTGGATTAGCAGTTATACATGTACTAGAGATATATACCACGATTTTTGTGCTACCTTATACGCCTTTCTTAACTATAGTATGGGGTAAGTAATTTTTATTTTGTAATTGGTATATTCGTCAAAATCTTAAGGCTAACCCCTTAAGAAATTTCTAAAAAATGGCTATTTTAGATTTTTTGTAATACAAAACGTATCCGTGTCAAAATTTATATACCTTGTGACGCTGCTACTTCCCACTTTCCGGTCTCGTACCGAAAAGTCGTCACGTTCCCTCACTGTTGCTGCCTGGTCGGGATGCTCGGGCGCCGTCGGTGTCGGTTGGACAGCAACGCTCGCTAGAATGAGGGAAGGGAGTCCGGATAGCTCGGAGTGGAGGGTGTCCAGGGTTCGCAAATTGAGACACAAACGAATAACTGAACTTAACTTATTTTTATTTAATATTTCTACACCCAGGCTTAAATGAAAAAAAGAAATAAATTAACTCTAACTAAATATTGAATATAAACTAGAACCCAATTAATAACTAAACTATCGGTAAGAATAAGGTGCTGCGTCAGGGCGGACACAGCCGCAGCAAGATAGAAAAAGGTGAAGCAAAGCAGACACTACGTCAGGGCAAGCGCAGCCGTAGTAAGACGGAAACCAAGTAAAACAGATACTACGTCAGGTCAAGCACAGCCGTAGTAAGAAAGAAAGCAAGTAAGACAAACACTACGTCAGGGCAAGCGCAGCCGTAGTAAGACAGAAAGCAAGTAAAACAGATACTACGTCAGGGCAAGCGCAGCCGTAGTAAGACAGAAAGCAAGTAAAACAGATACTACGTCAGGGCAAGCGCAGCCGTAGCAAGAAAACACAAAGCAAATAAGCAAAAATAAAATAATACAACAGCGGTGTTAGGACAAACTCTATCACCGTAAAAATAACAACTACTGTGTCAGGGCTTACACTGCCACAGTAAAAAAAAGCAAAACTTGCTTACCAGTAACACTCGGGGTCGGACGGTCGGATATCTTCTGGCTTCGGACTCAGATGCGGACTGCAGGCTGACGACTAGCTAACTAACTGCAGGCTAGCGGCAGACTAACTGACGATTTGTCTTCAAAACCCGCCTTTTATACTGAGTTTTGAGCGACAAAATTCGGCAAACACCCTTAATTTAATTAAGACTTCAACGGCCGTTTTACAATTAAGCAAGTCTTTACAATTTTAACTTAAATGTAAAATATAAAAATATAAAACATATCTTCGATCGCCGGCTGCTGGGATCGAACCGACGATCTCACGCGCCGGATGCCAGCACGCTATCCGCTGCGCTACGGAGGCTTGTGGTAGATATAGCGTTGTGCGAAGGCAGTACGTGCACTTCGTCACAACCTATGTATTTTCACGCGAGGAATTCACTGGTGTTTTCATATTTTCATTATATCTTCAACTTTTGGAAATATTGCGAAAAGAAAATTTTGAAAAAGTTGACAAATTTTGAAAAATGGTAAAATTTCGGTAAAAGATAAGTAGTGCAAGAGAAATACACTCGTTCAAACCGCATTTCAATATCTATTTTAGTTTTCGATATATGGGCTCTCAAATTTGAGTTTTTTAAAAAGTCAAAAATCGATATAACTCATAAACTAAGAGAGATATTGAAATGCGGTTTGAACGAGTGTATTTCTCGTGCTCTGAATTTGATTCCCAAATGAACTGTTGTCGTGACTAGACGTATCGCGGGTTCTTTGCCACTCATATTTAAATAAATTTTATACTTTTTATAGTAATATTTATCGTCGTAAAATTATATCAAAATGCTTACACGTGAAGATTCTGATACTATTAAAGCTATGATTAGTTCATCATTATCTAAACTAGGTCAAAATAAAGACTTTGTGAAGATGATTATGGAGCAAGTGAGTGTTGCTGTAAAACAGGTGTTTGAGGAGAAAATTAATGTATTGCAAAATGAAATAAAATCATTAAAAGAAGAAAACAGTGTTTTAAAAAGAAGTGTGTGATTGTGGAGAAAAACACCAACGATCTTGAACAATACACCAGGCGCAACAATTTACGCATATTCGGTCTTCCTGAGGCTCGAAATGAAATCATTGATGATTGTGTTCTTGACTTTTTCCAAAATAAAGTGAAAGTAGATATTTCTCCATGAAATTGATCGATGCCATAGACTGGGTAAGCCATCTCCAAGTAATACTTCACGACCGGTAATTGTTAAATTTGTGAGTTACCGTTCTCGCCAAAAAGTTTTCAACAACAAAAAACTGCTTAAAAAAACTGGTATAACCATACGTGAAGATCTGACTAAATCTAGGCTTAGTATACTTAAGGCAGCCACTGAGAAATTCTCTTACAAGAACGTTTGGACAATGGACGGGCGTGTAATTGTTAGTACCATGAATAAGGGTGCATTAAAAAAACATTACATTAATTCCCTAGAAGATATTGCGAAGATCAGCTCCACATAAAAGTTAATGCCCCATATCTGTGCAAATTGCTAGAAACAGTTAAATGTGAGCAGATTCGGCGTATTGCTATTTTTCTTAATTTAATTATTCATAGTGGCAAGAACATGCTTGGTCAATGAACTCTAACTTCATTGATTTGTCCTTCAATAATTTTGTCTACTATTGTTTGTTTATATGTCAAAATCAGCTGATTACATTTCACAGCATAATTCTTTGTTTACACACGGTCAGATTAATGTTAGATCAATTAATTCTTGTTTTCATCAATTTTGTGAATTTGTAAGCGAACATTATTGCTGTAACAGAAACTTGGATCAATGAAACTACTCCATCTCATTTATTTTGCATTAATGATTACAATTTAATTAGCTTAGAAAGGTATAATAAACGTGGTGGAGGAGTAGCATTTTATGTCAAAAATAATATAAATTTTAAAATCTTAGATACTTCCTTCGTTGCTAGTTGTAATGTCGAACATCTCTGGATACTCTGTTATGTAAATAATTTAAAAATATGTGTCGGTGTCGTATATAATCCACACTCTGATTTTTATAAAGAATTATCGTTTCTTGATTCTGTTTTCACTGAATTCACTCTGCAGTCAGACTACCTTATTTGCACTGGTGATATTAATATTAACCTTTTTTCTGAGGATATTCGCTCTCAATTTTAAAAAAAATCTAATATTAGCTAATGATATGCATCAAGTGATTGAAAATATCACGAGACCTAGCTCTAAAACACTTCTTGATGTTATCTTATTATCAAATAAAGAAAAGTGCGTAGAATCAGGTACTCTGGACTGTAGCGAATTCTCTGATCATGATTGTGTGTATTGTATCTTAAATATACCTAAAGTTGTATCTTCTAAGAAAACTTACATGTTCAGAGATTTTAAACATCTTAACGTGGAAACTTTAATAACAGATTGTGAAGCAATAAACTGGGACCAAATGATTTACTTGAATAATATTAATGATAAAGTTAATTTTCTTAACTGCAATATAAATGCTCTGTATAATAAACATGCACCTATTAAACGAGTCAAAAATAATGAACAATATTCGCCATGGATAACTCCAGTTATTAAAATTATGCAGCGTAAAAGAGATAAAGCTTGGGTTGCCTACGAAAAATATAAAACTGAGTCAAAACTAGTATATTATAAGCAGTTAAGAAATTTAACAACAGCAGCTATTCGAAGAGAAAAGCAAGCTTTTATAAACCATAATGTCAATAGTAGTATTAAAGATTCCAGAAAACTGTGGAGCAATCTAAAACATGTGGGTGTAAATACTACACAACATATAAATATTCCGGATGTTTTATGCAACCCACAATCATACGGGCAACACTTGCTAGATAAAGTTGGTACTGACAAAGTGAATCCTGATACAATAAATTTTTATAAGAATAACTCATTACCAGGAAGCGCAAATGACTTTTTTAATTTTAGATGTGTAGATAATAATGTAGTTGAAAAAAATTTAAAACACATAAAATCAGATGCTACGGGTTTAGACGCAAAATGATATTACTAATACTTCCTGTCATCTTAAAATATATTGTTCATATTATAAATATATGTTTGTTAGATGGAGTAGTGCCGCAATTATGGAAATCCGCAATTATTAAACCCGTTGCTAAACTCACCAATCCCTCCACTTTTGATGATCTCCGTCCAATTAGCATTCTACCCACCCTATCGAAAGTTTTGGAAAGAATATGTTGCGACCAAATAACTACTTTTGTCTCACTTAATGGAATATTTCCTTCAACACAATCGGGATTCAGAAAAGGACACAGTACTTGTACCTGTCTTTTAAATATACTAGACTCAATTATAAAAAATTTTGACAACTCTGAGGCATCAGTACTTATTCAAATAGACCTTTCAAAGGCTTTCGATATGGTGGACCATGAATTAATGCTTGCTAAGCTCCATTATTACAAGTTTTCATAGGATACTCTAAGATGGTGTAAAGACTATTTCACTAATAGAGAGTTCTGCATAAGTATGCGTAATTCCTGTGAGATACTTAACTCGGCAGCTTTCCCGTTGCAGCGTGGAGTCCCGCAAGGATCTATTCTGGGACCATTGTTCTTTTTACTCTATGTATCAGATTTGCCCTCTAAGTTAAATTTTTGTGACATCCACTCTTATGCTGATGATACACAAATTATAGCAACTATAAGTTCGGAAAATCCAAATGAACATTGTAACAGAATCAATCAGGATTTGGAGAATGTTACTACATGGGTAAAGAACAATGGACTCAAAATTAATGCGACAAAATCTTCTCTAGTTGTATTCGGAGTGGGTAAATTACCGGACATCATACTGGGTGGCACTACTCTTGAACGAAGTACAGTTGCGAAAAGTTTAGGAGTATATATTGACGAAAACTTAAATTTTCGTGAACATTTAAAAAACAAATTAAAAGCGGCAATGATTAAGCTACGACATCTCTATCAGTTTCGTAACTTACTCTCGTCGAAAGTAAAATTGCATTTAGTTAATTCACTAATTCTACCTATTTTCGATTACTGTTCCTGCGTATATGTTCCAAATTTAACACAAGCTGATAAACATAGAATAACAGTCTTTCAGAACTGCTGTCTGAGATATGTATATGGTGTTTATAAATATGAACATATTTCAGTTTATAGATTAGAAGCTAATATGGAGGATATAGGCACTCGCGCAAGAAAATCCTATATTATTCTCACACATAAAATTAAAAATACTGGTGTCCCGACATACCTATTTGAGAAACTAAATTATAAGGATTGTGATTATGGGCTTCGGTCAAAGAATTCGTTTGTTGTACCTTCTTTTAAAAAATCTAAATACAAATGTTGTTTTTCATATCTAGCACCGATGCTGTATAATTCACTACCAGATGATTTGAAATCTCTAACAGTAAACTTATTAAAAAATAAATTGTATACAGTTTGTGTAAATTTGTAATCAAGAAAACTAAAAAATTTTGTTTCTACATATTACTATATATACTTGATCTATGTTTAATTTGGTGTACATTGTAAAATTTATGTAATTCTTAAATGTTGGGTTGGGTGGAAGAGCAGCCTCTGGCTGAACCCCGCCTTTGACGAGTGACAATAAAGATTATTATTATTATTATTATTATATAGAAACATATTTTTAAAAATTCAAATTTTGAACCGGTTCAACCAAAAATTCACAAAATAGTTATTTGTGTATTAATAGCGTAAAGTGATTCTTTGTTACTCGAACACGGTAATTGCAGCGCGAGCCGAAGGTGAGAGCTACAATAGTTAAGAGGAACAAAGACACTTTACGCTTGTGATACACACATCATTTTTTCTATAATTGCATCTTAATAGTTATTTACATTGCAAGACCGTTATACGGAAATTTACAGGCGAGCATAGAAATGTAAAGGGCGAGCGCTAGCGAGCCTGTTATCTGTGTGAGCCTGTAAATTTCAGTTAACGGTCGAGCATTGTACAATGGTTTATGTGCATTTGAATCGCAATATATGTATATTTAATAAAATTAATTCCAATAGTATAACGAAATAACTAAAATATTCAATCAAGGTAGACTTTGAAAATCTGACCGATTTTGTTTAATCAAAAAATATTTAAGTGTCAAATGTTTAAAATTAGATATGTTGTCATGATAACCAATGTCAACAGCTAAAATTATTAAAAAAAACGTATACGTACTGAAAATAAATTTCATCTGTTAACTGTCAATATGACAAGTTTCTGTTTTGTTTGTATCCCTGATAACTATTGAAATAAGCGCGCATTTAATATCTTTTTCGCGTGTTGTAATTGGAAACGGTTAGGATGGTTAGGGGTGTTTCTTTTTCACAGTTTATCACTTTTACTTTACGTTTATTAATTTTTATCATAAAAATGCGGTCTGTACTAGGTTAGGCATGGTTAGGGGTGTTTTTTTTCACACTTAATCACTTTTACTTTACGTTTATTACATTTAATCATAAAAATGTACATCTGTACTAGGTTAGGCATGGTTAGGGGTGTTTTTTTCACAGTTTATTACTTTTACTTTACGTTTATTAATTTTTACCATAAAAATGCGTTCTGTACTAGGTTAGGCATGGTTAGGGGTATTTTTTTCACAGTTTATCACTTTTACTTTACGTTTATTACTTTTAATCATAAAAATGAGTTCTGTACTAGGTTAGATATGAGTATTGGTGTTTTTTTGTCACAGTTTATCACTTTTACTTTACTTTTATTCCTTTTTACCATAAAAATGCGTTCTGTACTAGGTTAAGCATGGTTATCGGTGTTTTTTTCACAGTTTATCACTTTTACTTTACGTTTATTACTTTTCATCATAAAAATGCGTTCTGTACTAGGTCAGGCATGGTTAGGGTGTTTTGTTTTTCACAGTTCATCACTTTTACTTTACGTATATTACTTTACACCATAAAAATGCGTTCTGTACTAGGTTAGGCATGGTTAAGGGTGTTTTTTTTTCACAGTTTATCACTTTTACTTTACGATTTATTACTTTTTACCATAAAAATGCGTTCTGTACTAGATTAGACATGGCTAGGGGTGTTTTTTTTTCACAGTTTATCACTTTTACTTTACGTTTATTATATTTTATCCATAAAAATGCGTTCTGTTCTAAGTCAGGTATGGTTAGGGGTGTTTTTTTAGGTGAATTAGCTCCAAACTTGATAAAAATAGTGACAAGTGGGGGTCAGATTTGGTTGACTCTGAAATCACAGTTTAGTATTACAGAATAACTAAAAATTATAATCGATTGATTGTCAATTGTATTTCCTAAAAGTCATTAGAAATGTATCATGTTTGGAATCTAACTAAAGGGTTTAAAATGAAATGTCGAATAGAATGGGCTAAATTATAATCGGTTGATTGTCAATTATTTTTTCTAAAAGTCTTTAGAAACCACATAGTGATAGCCAAAAATTGTAACCGATTGAGTGTCAATTGATTTCTAATCTAAACATTATAGAAAATATACTTATTTCAATTTGAATGAAAGGTCTAAGAGAACATGAAAAATTAATCAAAAACGAGTTGAAAACAAATCATTTTATAAAAATTTATCAAATGTAATTTTTTACAATATCAATACTGGACCAGGTGGTGTATAAAGTAACAAGTTTGAAGAACACTTTCCTTCAAGGGTTGCGGAGTCTAGCTGAGGGTCAAGTGCGGTTACCAGGCGTCAAATCACGGCCCCAAAAATATTAGTGGACGGGGAGCCACAAGGATGGATTTAAATTAAATAAATAAATAAACATATTATCACGCCTTTTACCCATTACTGGGTGTGGCACTCTGCCTAAGCAGATCTCGGTAAGTGATATATTTTTTCGCGTGAAGTGCGGTTACCAGCCGTCAAATCACGGCCCTCAAAGATATTAGTGGTGGGGGAGCCACAGGGGTTGACTTTGTTAATATGTCGAAATGAAAATATATATACGGCTCCAGAGCATAGGACTTTAACATGTAAAGTCATATTTTTATAATTTCCTGTTTCCCTTATTGTTTTAGAGAAAAATTGACATCGGTCAAGAGAATAATAAATCTTATCTAAATTTCTAATTTATTTCTGAAAATATACATTTTTGGTAGAGTTATATGTGTTGATTTTTTGTCATATGACATGTCTGAAAGTACAGTGATGATGATAAATTGAAAGTTAAATTTATATTAGAAAAATTCGGATGACGCCTGGATATGTGTATTAGAGCAAGACGTAGTATATTGCCAAGAGTAACAAGAACACTTTCTGCTCGATGTGCACACACTATTTTTATACAATTTAAAAACGTTTAATATATATTTACGTTATAAGTCCGGTAAAAATACAGGCTGTCTAAACTATAAAAGCTACGAATAGGGTTAGATGGAACTTATTCTATTTTGTGTTCGTATATTCTGATCGCTTCTAGATAGAGAGTGTTTATTTTGTTCTTCATTTAGCTAAGATTTTTGTTGAGTTATTTCTGTCCGTTTTCTCTGATTTTGATGTTATTGTGATTGTAGTTTATTTCCTATTGGATGTGTTCTACATTAGGGGTGAGTCTCTTCTTGATCCTGAGTTATTTTGATAATCAGTTCAGTTTACAATTCTTTTATTTCTTTTTGCTAGGCACATGGCTAGTGTACCAACTTTTTCACGCTGAGTTAATTAAATTAGTTTTAAATTCCTCCGATAAAGTTAACATACTGGATATTCAGTTTTATTTTATTCTACTGGGTATTTTTATTTACTGATTTTTATTTTTATTTATTTTTATTTATTGCTCGTGTTTTTTGTTGTTGTTTTACTTTCTTTCGTTCTGTCTTAATGCCGGATTCTATGTGCCACTGTGGCAAAAAACCAACAGAAATTCATCGACTTGTTACCTGTTCAGTATGTAAGAATGGTTTTAATATTGATTGTGTGGAAATTACCAGTTCTGAGTACCTTACCCTGAAGATGTCATACAGATTAGTAAAAATGCTAAAAATATAAAATCTAATGATAAATGGAAACATCTATCCATCTCTAGAGATCGCACTAAAATGCAAATAGAATATTACAAGTCAATAAGAAATGAATTAAATGTACGTACAGCCTCTGGAGAAAGTGATTTAACTATAAAATATTTATTTTCCTTTTCATCCTGCTTTGTCAATTAAATTTGAAATTCTTTCGTCTTTCAAACCTGTTAATTTCCCTCCTGCCAATAACCTACGATATAATTTTCGTAAAGCTAATTTCAGTCTTTTATATGATTATATTTGTGAAATTGATTGGTCTCATTTAATTAAGTATGGTCAAGTTGATAATGCACTTAATGTGTTTTATTCAATTTTATATGATGCCTTAGATAGGTTTGTTCCCAAAATTAATTATGGTTCCTCTAAGTATCCTCCATGGTTCACATCTGACATCAAGTACAATATTAAAACCAAAGAATTCTACAGGAAGAAATGAACTAAAACTAAACAACATCACTGCTTTAATGAATTCAAAAGATTAAGGTCTATAATTAAAGAGCAAATTAAGAATGCCTATGATGATTATACTCGCTCAGCTGAAATTAATATTACTAAAAATCCTAGTGAATTCTGGACATATGTTAAATTAAAACAAGGATGTTCTCGTATTCCTGGCAAAGTTTCAGATAATACTGACGTGTACACTACTCCTCAAGATATTGTTGATGCTTTTGCTACACTTTTTTCTAAGTTGTTCATCACAAGTTCTACATTTATTCTAAATGAAGAGGTCTCAAATAATTCGTGCTTTTCGATTGATTCTGTAAGTGAAGATGATTTAATTACTTTAATGTCTTCTCTTTCTAATAAATTAACTTCTGGTGAAGATCAAATACCGGCATTTTTTGTTAAGGATTGTAGATTTTTTCTTGCTAAACCTATAACAATAATTATTAATTTAGCAATAAAAACTAGCTCTTTTCCAGAGAAGTGGAAGCTAACGCGCATCACTCCAGTCCATAAAAAAGGTGATAAATCGAATATTTTGAATTATAGGCCAATATCTATCTTAAACAACTTTGCTAAACTATTTGAGAAGGTTCTCTATAACTCTCTATTTAAAAATACAAGATCTTTCATTTCTGTTGATCAACATGGGTTCATGTGTGGACGGTCAACGGTTACAAATCTTGCTTGCTTCTCTCAGTATATATCTGAAGTTATGGATAATCGTGGACAAGTTGATGTAATTTATAGCGACTTCTCTCGTGCCTTTGACTCGATTGATCATGGCCTATTGCTTTCCAAAATAAATTCCTTCGGTGCATCTTCTTCTTTACTACAACTTCTAAACTCATATCTTTCTAACCGAAGTTGTTATGTTTATTACAATGGTTTTTCCTCTTTACAATTTCAGGCTACCTCTGGCGTGCCCCAGGGCTCTAACCTAGGTCCATTGCTTTTCATCTTATTTATTAATGAGTTGTTGCTTTCCTTTACCTGTCAAGTTCTCGCTTATGCCGATGACATAAAACTTTTTGTCAGTGTATCTTCATTGGATGACATTAACTTCCTAGAAAGTAATATAGACCGTTTAGTCTCCTGGTGTAAGCTTAATAAACTTCCTTTGAATATTGATAAATGTTGTGTTGTTACTTATACACGTAAATCTAATTATATTACACATCAGTATGACATGCGTGGTATAACTATTTCGAGATCATCTACAGTTAAAGATTTGGGAGTAACATTCACATCTACATTTAATTTCAATAATCATATTATGAATATTTGTACATCTGCCAGTAAAACTTTAGGCTTCATAATCAGAATTTGTAAAAAAATTCATGACCCATCTGTTCTTAAATCTCTCTATTTTGCTTTTGTCTTAAGTAAACTTGAATACGCTTGTTTAATTTGGTATCCTTTTTATGCCAGCCAATGTTCATATTTAGACCGCATTCACCTAAACCTAAAAAAGATTAGAAGTTAGGCTCAAGATTAAGGGCGGAACGACACTGCACTTTCTTTAATTTCTTTTAACAATTACTACTGTACTTCAGAACTATATAAAACTAATGAATGACGGTCGGGGCCCGCGGTGTAGGCCTGCAGTTTCGGAAATGGCGAAATCGCGGTTAAGTCGACTCGTAATGATCGCGATGAGTGGTTTTTCGCTTTTCCGGAAAATCGACACTGGGCGTCGCGACGGTGGGGTTCCCTGGACGTCTCGCGGAATTCGGCGTGGTGAACTCCGGCCGTACACGCAAAACTTTTAACCGTAACGTCTCGGATTGCTCACGACAGACGCCAAAGTGATTTGTTCGGTGGTCGCACAAGAGTTCCTAAAACGGAAGGTGGCACGCGACGAAATCGCGAAATTACGGTGGGAACTCCGGTTTGTAACGCAAACGGCCCACAGCAACATCTCGGATTGCTCACGACAGACGCCAATGTGAGTGGTTCGTTGATCGCACAAGAGTTCCAAAACGGAAGGTGGCACGAGACCTCGAGGAAGCACAGTAGGGTGCGGTAAATAAACAGGAGTGCTTTCTTACCTAGAAGTCGGGGTAGCCTGCTAACTGGAAGACGGTAGCGGAGATGTCGATATCTTCAAAGATGATATCTGACTGTCTTTGCTGTCTCGGCAGCGCGGTTTATATACTGTTTTTACTAATTAAACGGGTCCTAGGATGTCAAAGATTGTCCGTCCTATGTTAGCATATAGGGCGGATTGGTTATAAACGGAAACTGGACTACCCGGTCCGTGATCCAGTTTAATCAGCGATTTTTCGATGTGTGTCTTACTCGTAAACTCGGTGTTGATTTTGCGCGTCTCTCGGTTGTTGCGTTCGCGAGATATAGGCGTTTTCGCGATCGTGATCTATATGACAAACATTGTGACGAGCTCACTTCGTCACATCCCCGGGATACTTCGGGATGAAGAAAGAGAGAATGCTACAGGGTCTTTATTGTCAAATTACCACTCTATCTTAACTTAATTTTTACCAACTAGACTAATTACACTTAACTAAAACTTAACAATAAACTTAACTTACAAAATTACCACATTAACTACCCAACTTACGACTACCAAAAACTTAAATAACTTAACCTAATAAACAAAACTTAACTTAAAAATCTACTTAACTAACTTAACTAACTAAACTTATGAACTAAAACTTATCAACTTGTCCGTAAGCGGCACTAATGTCAAAACTTAGGCAACGGGGGGGGGGGCACTGCACTAGAGGGCGGGGGTCTACGGGGGATGGAGACACGTCGTCCATTGGGAAGTCGTACCCTCAGCCGCTTGGTCCTGGAAGACCGTGGGGGACGTAGGGACTGGAGCCAGCTGCCGTTGTCGGCTCCGGGTGGGGCGGCGGCGCTCTGGGTCCTGCTGTCCGCTCGTCGGTCCGCTGGTAGGGGGCTGTGGTCCGGGCTGAGGGAGGCGAGGAGGTCCACTAGCTCCTGCTGGGCATCCACCACGCTGTTCCGGGTCGGGATGGGGTCCGCCGGCGCTGCACAGTGGAGTCGGTCTGGTCTCCGCGCCGGGATTGGGGCCCGCCGCGCCAGGGTGCCTCCGGGCCTGGACGGGACATGACTCACGTCGTCCTCGGTGTCGGACGGTATGGGCAACGTGGTCAGGTCAATGGTGACGCCTTCCGGAGAAGGCGACCGGTAGGGCCGGATTACTGGCGGGGCGTTCATCCTTGGCGGGTAGGGTCCAAACCTGGCGACCAGGGCCACTCGCAGGGCCTTGTCGCCGTCACCAGGTTTCCAGGACGGTGCGGGTGATGTCTCGGGTGCTGGAGCCGGTGGTGGTGAAGTGCGGGCGAGACGTACTAGCTGGCTTGCTAGTACGTTAATGACTGGGCGAATCCGGGATCTTCGGCTGTTACGGCCGACCCGCCGGATACCTGGCAGCGGCAACGGTCCGCTGCCAGCCCAACCTGTCACCATTACAAGGGCTCCTGCCCTCGGGGCGTAATGGTGACTTCCGGCCCTAGTCTATCGGGCCGGCTGCCGGATCGTTGGTTCGTCCATCGCGTAGAAGAACAGGTTTTAGGTCTTTAACGTGTATCTTACGTAGGAGTTGACCCCGTGCTCCTTTGAGGTCATAGACATTTCCCGAGCACCATTTTTGGACGGTCCACGGCCCGGAATACCGTGGAGCCAATTTCGCCGCGAAACCCCGCGCGGCCGGGGACAGGTGATGTTCTCGACGCATCACCAGGTCCCCGAGTTGAGGTTGCCATTCCCTCCGTCTCAGATTGTAGTAATGGCACTGCTGCTGGGCAGCTCTAGCGAGGTGAAGTCTAGCCAGTTTCCGCAGATCGGCCAGACGGATGAGGCGGTTTTTCAGGTCGTTGGGGATATGGTTACTGGCGGGGAGAGGGTCATTGGACTCGCGGTTCTGGGTGGTCTCGTAGTAGAGACCGGGGAGTACGGGTTCCCGAGCGTAGTTCAGGAAGGCAGCCGAGTAGCCGGTTGACTCATGACGACTGGTGTTGATGGCCATGGTGAGTTCCGGCAGGTGCTCGTCCCAAGTGCGCTGGTTCTCCTGGCAGTATTGGGCGATCATCGTTTTCAATACCCGGTTTACCTGCTCCACCAGGTTACACTGCGGCGTATACGGGGGTGTTTGTTGATGACGGATCCCCAATGCGGCCAGGGTCTCATGGAGCACCCGGTTCGAGAATTCCGTCCCGTTGTCGGTGATGACGGCGCAGGGACAGCCGTACCGAAAGATGACCAGCTTCTGAATCGCGCGAGTGATGGTAGCGGTGGTGGCGCGTCGAAGAGCCCGGCACTCGACCCATTTCGTCATCGGAGTTTTTGGCCGCGTAGCTGGTAGTCTGGTCATGTGCGTGGATGGGACCGCACTGCTTCGACCCGCTTTTGATACCAAGGACAGACGGCCGCGAGTGTGTGAACCGGGGTGATAGTGGCGGAGGGCTGGTCGGTCGTCTGTGGTTGACGGCAGAGAGCGTCTGCGACGCGGTTCAGATTGCCCACCCGATACTGCACTTGGAACCCAACGGGCCGGTTGAGCCATCTCAGCGCCTGGTGGTCGGTGACGACGGTGAAGGCGTACCCCTCGAAGTAGTGCCGCATCTTCTGGATCCCCCAGACTATCGCCAGGCATTCCTTCTCCGTCACGGGGTATTTGGGCTCGGTTCCTCGGAGCGTTCGGCTGGCGTAAGCGACCACTTGTTCCCCCTGATCGCCGTGTTGTACAAGGACCGCTCCTAGCCCTTCGTCGGAAGCGTCGGTTTGAAGGAAGAAACGCCGGGTAAAGTCCGGGCAACCCAGCGTTGGGGCGGTGGTGAGCGCTTGTTTCAGCGCGTCGAAGGCTTCGGTCTGTTCCAGCCCCCACCTCTATTTCGTAGCCTTGTGGAGGAGACGGGTCAGTGGCCGAGCTATCTGGGAGAAGCCTTTGATAAAACGGCGGTACCAGGATGCGGCTCCCAGAAACTGACGTACTTGTTTTAGATTGCTTGGGGCGGTCATGGACTGGATGGCCTCTACTTTACCGGGATCGGTTTCAATGCCATTCTGGCTAATGACGAGCCCCAAGTACTGGATGCTGGTCTTCCCGAACTCGCACTTGTCCCCTACCTGGCACCGTAAATGCCGTTAACGGTTTGCTGGCCTCGGACAGAGGTATCTGCCAGTACCCTTGTTTTAGATCCAGGGTGCTGAATACCGTTGCCTGGCGTAGCTTCTCCAGAATGTTACTAATGTACGGGAGGGGGTATGCGTCTTTTTCGCTGATCTCGTTAAGTCGCCTGAAGTCGATGCAGAACCGTGGTTTCCCATCTTTCTTCCGCACGATCACGGCGGGTGAGCTCCATGCGATACGGGAGGGCTCCACTACTCCGGCTCGGAGCATCTCATCTACCTCCTCATTTATCACCGCCTGAATCTTTGGATTTCGCGGTTGATACCGTTGTTTCAGAGGTGTAGTTTTCTTTAGACGGATGTGATGTGTTACGAGGAAGGTGTAGCCATGTAGCTCCTCGAACCGGGAGAGCTCCTCTTGAGGCAAGGCGTCGAGTACTGGAGACCCCGTGCGGGGCATGTTGATGCTTCCCAGTGGAGTGGGCAGGTGGCAGTGCACCCGGTCTGGTCCGGCTCGGAGGGTTATGCGGAACGCGCGCAGTGCGTCCATCCCCAGAATCATTGGGAGAGCCAGCGTCGGCAGGTACAGTACGGAAATCGTGGTTCTTGTCCCCTGAATGTTGGCGGACACGTGGTACTGGCCCGTGATCCTGGTGGTTTCTCCGTTGGCCATCTGTGCTTGACGAACGGGTAACGGCCGGTGTGTCACCCCTCGTAGTGTGAGTTGGTGGGCGGTTTCTGCATCGACGTATGACAAGGAAGATCCGGTGTCGAGGAGCGCGTCGATCGTTAAGTTGCGGACAACGACCGGGAGGTAGAGTCGGCCGTCGTCGCCTGGGTAGACGGCGGGTATTACTGGGTGTGTTGGTAGGGCCGACTGGGGTGGCCGTCGCGTGTTCCAGTCGATCTGGCGTTTCCCGGACAGGTACAGTCGCGGGACAGGATACCGTTCTTCCCACAGCGAGAACAGAACCGTTTGGGAGGCTTCCGGCAGTCTCCTCGGAAGTGGTTTACTTCTCCACATCGCCAGCATACTTTGTGCGCCTCATATGTGACCCCGAGAATTCGGGGATTGGTAGTGTAGCCGTCTTAAGTTCCCTCTGTAGTTCTTCGAAGTCCCGCATCTCATCCAGTAGAACGATGACGGTCGGGCAATTCTGGCGGCGGATGTGTTGCCGGTACTCCGGCCGTAGATTCTTGTATAGCCGGCGGAGTTGTTGTTCGGGACTGAAGCCTCCATTGCGTCGCATCAGGGTTTGTAGCGCGGTGACATAATCCTGGTCGGTTTCCCCAGTTCGGTGCGTCCGTCGGGATATTTGTTCCATCAGCTGGTCGTTCACGTCGGGGATATAGTACTCGCGAAACTGCATGAGGAATTCGTCCCAGGTGGTAAGCGTATCCTGGTGGTTGCGGTACCACAGAATTGCGTTGCCTCGGAGGAGTTCGGGCAATGCGGAGCGCAATTCTTCCCCGGCGAGGGCGTAGCTGGCCTGGAGTTCTGCTAGCCGTTCGAGGAACATAATGGGGTCGGTCTTCTCGTCGAACTGTACGTTCCATTTGCGCACCGTCTCACAGATTTGTGCGTTGGTACGGACGCCTTCTTTGGAGTCGAGAGCCGGTGGGGCGGGTGGATTAGTGGTCGGTTTCTCGGTCGTAGCCGTTCTGACAAAAGCTGCCATCCGTTCCCGAAGTTCGGCAACCGTGCCTTCGGAGCTGAGGCCAAAGCGTCGTAATTCTTCCTGCAGTGGTTCCTTTGTCAGCTCGTAGACCCAACTCGTCTTCGCTGTGGTAGGTTCCGTCATGTTGTGTTCTTCTGGGTCCCTGCTCGGGCGCCAAATTTTGCGACGAGTTATGGCGGACTCGTCGACGGAAGGTGGCACGCGACGAAATCGCGAAATTACGGTGGGAACTCCGGTTTGTAACGCAAACGGCCCACAGCAACGTCTCTGATTGCTCACGACAGACGCCAATGTGAGTGGTTCGTTGATCGCACAAGAGTTCCAAAACGGAAGGTGGCACGAGACCTCGAAGAAGCACAGTACGGTGCGGTAAATAAACAGGAGTGCTTTCTTACCTAGAAGTCGGGGTAACCTGGTAACTGGAAGACGGTAGCGGAGATGTCGATATCTTCAAAGATGATATCTGACTGTCTTTGCTGTCTCGGCAGCGCGGTTTATATACTGTTTTTACTAATTAAACGGGTCCTAGGGTATCAAAGATTGTCCGTCCTATGTTAGCATATAGGGCGGATTGGTTATAAACGGAAACTGGACTACCCGGTCCGTCATTCAGTTTAATCAGCGATTTTTCGATGTGTGTCTTACTCATAAACTCGGTGTTGATTTTGCGCGTCTCTCGGTTGTTGCGTTTGCGAGATATAGACGTTTTCGCGATCGTGATCTATATGACAAACATTGTGACGAGCACACTTCGTCACAAACGTATCTCAAACTTTTCAAGGTTATAACAAACGATAAACACAGTGACTATGTTAAGAGCTCTGGATCATAACAAGCATTTAACCAATTTCACATTTATACTCGTATATTTAATTTTATTTGTTTTGTACAGTTTTACAATTAATTATATGTTATTCTCTAAAAATTAAATGCACTGAAAGAAATATTTCAATTTGAAGAAATTCCATTTCCATTGTTGTTCATGATCATATTAGACTATTTTCTGTTTATAATCTTATCCGCGACGTCATCTTCAGGGATTGGCATTTCCTTGTTTTGCTTCAACTCCTCTTGCTTAGTTAGTACTTTTGCTATCATCTCCGGAGGTGCGGCTTTCAAGTCGTAAGCTAGTCCCAGATAAGCATTGAATTCGATGAACTTTGCGGCTGTCTGAAAACCTTGGCTGACTTCTCCGATGCGGTAGTCCCAGGGGAAGACGTGATGGAAATTGTGCCAGCCTTCACCCAGGGCGAAGAAGGACACAAATCGGTTTTGAGATGCCCTTATATTCCTGAAAAAATTATAGTTGAAAAACTAATTGTTTATTTTTATTGGGATGACTTATAAATTTGAGAACCCGGGTTCGATTCCTACAATATTCACCACGTAAAACTACTCGTGATTTGATGGTTGGTAACCGCACTTTATGCAAAGAAATATATCACCTATCGGGATCTGCTACAGTAGAGTGCCACAACCAATAAAGGGCAAACTGCGTGATAATGTATTTATTTTATTTGTATATTATTATCCATCTTCAGGAAATCAAAACTAGTCCTACAAGACGAACTTCAGACATGTGACTTCTATTTCTTCCTAATTCGTATGAAATAAATGAGACTTATACAAAATCTCAACTAAAAAAACTAACCCAAGAGGAGAGCCATGGCCCACCATGGATCCGCCCTTGAGTTCAGTAGCATGTTGTTAAATTTTAAATGATTTTTAAAGAGATAAATAAATAAAATTAGTGAACAAAGTAAAATTAAATCAACAAAAAAACACTCATTTCGCGCACTTAATAAAAAAATAACAATTTTCAAAATAGTTAAAAAATGTGTCACTTTCTATACGATTTTATATTGAATTTAAAAAGAAAATATTTAAAGACAGATAATTAGAAAAATAATGTCACCAAATATCGCTCAAAAAGCATATTTATAGAAAAATAATAATCTTGCATTTTTCTTTCTTCACGCTCCTAATTGTTAATGAAAAATATATATTGCTGTGTCAAAATTTTGAAAATCGTCAATCGTGTTAATTCGTTTATTATCGGCAAAATTCGTCAGCCGCATAGAATCTGTACTTTATATTTAGTAGGTATGATTCTAATGATAAATAAAAATATCTAAACGTTACCGAACAAGTTGCAGCATATTTTACCAATTAATTTACAACGTTAGACAACGTTTATCCGCGTTGAGGTAGTCGAGTGCGGGCTCTTGCTGTGATCGAAGTGTTTTCGGAGTTTTGTGAAAATTTAGTGATATTTTAATGCGTAAATTAGCTTAAATTGTGCGTTATTATACGTATTAGTGCGTGATATATAAAAGAAACATTAATATATGAGTGGTAGTGCTGTGGAATAGACTGGATGGGCCTTACAAGATCTCGAGGTCAAACTGATTTGATCGTAGACAGCGTGGGACATAACTCGTAGCTGATTCCTGCTCAAAGTATGTAACAATTTTTGTTTTTTTGTTAAGGTCATATATGTCGCCCTGATCCTGCGTTTTAGATCGTAGCAACGCGAATACTCCCCCCGCGCTCCCTTTCCTCTCCCTTTCAGTGCTAGTGCTCTGCGCCAACGGATAGCAATGGTAGCTATGACGTAAGTAGGTGGTTTCAGGAAGTAGAAAGAATAAAGTTTTTTTTTTTAATAGTCGTTTCGTAGTGAAACTACTATGACCGAAAGGGTTAGGTTAGGTTGCGTTGTCTGTTAGGTCAGTTCCAAGGACGTTGAAATATTATTATTCAAAATAAATTTGATGCGGTAATTGAATCATTTTGAAATATTATAACAAGTAATTAAATATAAAAATGTTGTATGCTAATAGGGTCCGCCACTAATTAATTATTTTTTTATATGAAACTTTAGCTAAATAGAAAACAATGTACAGTTCTAGAAAGTCTTAATTGATATTCATTAAGCGGTAATATTTTAATTTTGTGACGTCAGACTTAAGAATATTTGAATATCTCAAACAGTGGAGCTCACATATAATTGTAGTCACATATATGATCTACTTTATCATTTAGCAAAATATATAAATGAAGTTTAAATAACATTCGTGGCATATGCATTGCTATCAGTTATTTAAGAAAGAAATATAAATTAATTTGCAAAACCTAAATATATAATCACATCTTTTACCCATTACTGAGTGTGGCACGTGATATATTTCTTCGGGTGAAATGCAGTCACCAGCAGTCAAATCACTGCTTGCAACGATGTTAGTGGAGGGGAGCCACAGGGGTAGTTTTAATGTGGTGAAAATTTTCAGTTTTTAGAATAAAAATTTACAATTCTTTTTTAAGATTGGAATAGTTAGTTATATATCGGGTGTCTACTTCCGATTATTAGGTGTGGCACTCCGCTGTAGCAGATCTCGGTAAATGATATATTTCTTCGCGGAAAGTGCGGTTACCAGCCACAAAGATATTAGTGGTGAGAGAGCCACTAGGGTAACTTTAATGTGATAAAAATTGTTTGTCGGATGTGGGAATCAAACCCGGGTTCTCAAATCTACAGGTCGACTGAGGCAATTACTCCATTTGCAAAACTTAGTTTTGTTATTTGATTTTGATGCAGAATTTCGTTCTCTACAACTTGTATTTCAAACATGTTTCTGTAAAGTAATCAGGAAAGCAAGGGTAGTGAATAACTTATCTCTCATGGTACTCGCCGATGGCATATTTTTCATTTCTGTAAAATAACTACTATATACGTACTTGTTGTATGGCCTCGTTCCGTAGAAATGTGCCAAACTATTAACAGTCCACGTGAAGTTTAATTGAAATACGTATCTGTAGAATAAGATCCCCAGGATCACGTGTTTTAAGGGTGCGTTCCAGAAGTAGTAAGGAATTGCAGACGGCATCAAAATAAAAAATAAAATGAACAAAGGTACAAAATATCTGTAAACAGAAAAAAAAGTTGTATTAAAAGAGTTTGAACTAATGAACAATATTTTTTCTATTTTGCGTTCATAAGGAAGTTATTATGAAACTCAGTTGCGTATCGAAAGAGCGTTTATTACGATACGCAACATTTTGTTTTAGACGGTTGGTAATGGCGCATGACATACTGAACCTGTCAAGCTGAGAACATCCACATAACTTCAAAATCTAAATGTCAATAACATTTACCAACCACAACATTTCATATACTAAATGCACTAAATTGACTTAGTTTAAAATAGTGCAGATTTGTTTTTAATTTTAATTTATATAAGACGTAAAATAGAAAAAATATTATAAATAACTTATTTTATAAGACTTTTATCGCACTTGTTCTTTAGAAAACGAGCCACAGACGAGTTTTATAAACATGCGAAAACATATCTTATAACACTCGTTTATTGCTTTAAAAATTGTTTATTTTAATAGGAAAATAAATATTGTTTTTCGGTATTTTGTCGACTAGTAGTCAACCGCGATAATAGACGTAATTAGACGCACTTTCAACATATTTTTATTTATTTATGTATTGTGACGAAGTGTGCTCGTCACAATGTTTGTTATATAGATCACGAACGCGAAAACGTCTATATCTCGCGAACGCAACAACCGAGAGACGCGCAAAATCAACACCGAGTTTACGAGTAAGACACTCATCGAAAAATCGCTGATTAAACTGGATCACGGACCGGGTAGTCCAGTTTCCGTTTATAACCAATCCGCCCTATATGTTAACATAGGACGGACAAACTTTGACACCCTAGGACCCGTTTAATTAGTAAAAACAGTATATAAACCGCGCTGCCAAGACAGTCAGTTTTTCATTGTGAATAAATCGATATCTCTGCTACCGTCTTCCCGTCACCAGGCCACACCGACTTCTAGGTAAGAAAAGCACTCCTGTTTATTTACCGTACCGTACTGTGCTTCCTCGAGGTCTCGTGCCGTTCTCCGTTTTGGAACTCTTGTGCGATCACCGAACCACTCACATTGGCGTCTGTCGTGAGCAATCCGAGACGTTACTGTGGGCAGTTTGCGTTACAAGCCGGAGTTCACACCGTAATTTCGCGATTTCGTCGCGTGCCATCTTCCGCTTTAGGAACTCTTGTGCGACCACGAAACAAATCACTTTGGCGTCTGTCGTGAGCAATCCGAGACGTTACAGTGAGGCGTTTTGCGTGCACGGCCGGAGTTTCACACCGTAACTTCGCGATTTCGTCGCGTGCCACCTTCCGTTTTAGGAACTCTTGTGTGACTACCGAAAAAACCACTTTGGCGTCTGTCGTGAGCAATCCGAGACGTTACAGGGGGGCGTTTTGCGTGCACGGCCGGAGTCCACACCGTAACTTCGCAATTTCGCCTCGTGCCACCTTCCGTTTTAGGAACTCTTGTGCGACCACCGAACAAATCACTTTGGCGTCTGTAGTGAGCAATCCGAGACGTTACAGTGAGGCGTTTTGCGTGTACGGCCGGAGTTCACCACGTCGAATTCCGCGAGACGCGTCGCGGAATAATTTCCGACACACCAGCCGTCGTCCAGGGAACCCCACGGTCGCGAAGCCCGACGTCGATTTTCCGGAAAAGCGAAAAACCATTCATCGCGATCATTACGAGTCGACCAGCCGCTATTACGGGAACCCCACCGCCGCGACGCCCGGCGTCGATTTTCGACTTAACCGCGATTTCACCATTTCCGAACCTGCAGGCCTACACCGCGGGCCCCGACCGTCACTCCGGACATACCGGCGTCCCGACGCCGAGCGTCAATTTCTTGAAAGTCCGCAGATTTACGTCGCACGCCCCGTACGATCCTTTCAGCACCTCCGCCCGTCATTTCCGGCATTTTTGGCGTCCCGACGCCAGGCGTTGTTTTCCCAAAAACGTCGCCTCTGTATTCCCCGGTCCCTCCTCGGTATATCCTACACCTGCTAATAATCCACAACATTTCTGTAGTGACACCAGTGCTTAATAAAGACTCAATTCGTCATTTTTCACCAACTTTGTGTTTCTTTCTGAAACCCCTACTGTCTCCGAAACCGCTATCCGACCGTTGGCGCCCGAGCAACCTCACGCCAACATTTTGTCAACGAGTCCGCCATAACTCGTCACAGTATTTATTAATTTATTTATTTATGCAACTCTATACAATTCAAACTGAATATATTTGTTCGTACGTACTTCTGTTGAAATTGGACAACTGGATCTTGTTGTACGTCACTGATGTCGATAAGTTTTCCCTTTAACTTGACTTCTGGGTGTCGTTTCATCATAAGCCACCCACAGTGGGAGAAAAATAATCCTCTTTGTGCATTATGGGGATCTGCGTCCGTGTCAGAGAATTTATGATGAGTTCTGTGGTCTCGAACCCAAGATTCGAGACTGTACTAAAACCAAATAATCATATTTTCAGTGAACATTCAAATTTGAGCTATTGAAATAATAATAAAAAGGGAACATTTAGAAAATCTGAAGAAACTTAGATAATTGGAATATCAGTCTAATTTATTTTAAAATTGTTACAATTCCAACGTTTCGGTGATAACCATCGCCTTCTTCAGGGATCTGCAAAGTAATTAACAAAAGAACTTTAAAAAAAAACACACAGAAACAAAAAACTTACATGTAACGTCTAACAAATTGTTTAAAAAAAATGAACATAATTAGTCACAATCAAGAGAGGCGGTCGCCTCCGACGGCAAGTCACGACCGCACTCTATTATATACAGTAATGAGAATGGAATCTGTATTATCATTATGTATATTTATAAAAATACTGCATTAAAAAGTAAAATTTTGTAGTGAATATGTGTAGAAATACCATATTTCATCGTTCTGCCAATTATTTGTTCACTTAAAACACACTCGGTTCACAATATAAGATAATTTCAACTTTGTCATCTATCAAAAGTGTCCATTTCGCGTTTCCTCATCACTGTCCAGTTCCCGGGATTTCCGACAGGTGGTGCGTTCAACACAAAATTTGTCTAACTCCTACGAATCCCGACAGATGGCACGCTTGGGCATTATATTATTTATGACAGGTTAACAACTAACCTCTTTCATTGTTTATTCGCGGTGTTTGTGTTGTTTACCAGTCACCCTAACCTCTTTTCACGCAGGTTGAACCCTTTGTTTGTGTCGCGGCGTTGTTCGCGATGTTTGTACTGCATCGTAAAATCAAAACGTCATTGTCCTGGTTGTTTCGACTTGTTTGCGGTGCCAAAATGGAAAAAAACAAACGGAAACGTCTGGAATCTGGAACTGTCTGGTACGTAAGTGAGCTATTTATTATCAGTAGTTTATTTTCAATCAATGTAATGAGATGTAAAGTAGGTATTTTTTCCATGTAAAAGCGACAAATTAGCAAGGTTTTTACACCGACAAATGTACACTTGAATTAGACATTTAATTGGCTAAACTTGACTTGGGGGCCAAACCTGAAGTTGGCTGCAGAACAAGCTGCTTCTGGCTTGAATTCAGGAATACCAACTTAACGTCAAAAGCCGAACTATTTGAAATGCGAAGTATATTTATCATAAAAATGCGTTCTGTACTAGGTTTGGCATGGTTAGGGGTGTTTTTTTTAAGTTACATTTTATGACAGAACAATTCGGATGACGCCTGGATTCGAACCAGGGATCCTCCGCTTAGCGGAGGATCCCTGGTTCGAATCCAGGCGTCATCCGAATTGTTCTGTCATAAAATTTAACTTTAAAACAAAATTTTGTTTGTAATAAAATTCGCATTTCAAGTATATTTATCATAAAAATGCGTTCTGTACTAGGTTGGGCATGGTTAGGGGTGTTTTTTTTTTAATTGGTACTCCTGAATTCAAGCCAGAAACAGCTTGTTCTGCAGCCAACTTCAGGTTTGGCCCTCAACTCAAGTTTTACCATTTAATTCATTAAAAATTTATGCTGATGTACCTGCAATAAACACTACCTGAAGTTTGAAATATACTTCACCGCTCTATACCTATATTCATCATGATATATACAGAAGAACTTTCATGGTATTGCAAAACTTATATACTGATTTTCTGTTTCAGATTGTGGTGATTTATTATGTTGACAGCTCCAAATTCTTGTTGAATTTATCTGAGCATTTTTTGGGTCCAAGAATTTTGTTAATTCTTGTTCGAGCAAATTGCTCCAAAATCAGTACGATTTTGTTCGTGCGTTGGGTATACTGTGTGCAATTAACAAACAGTACATTAACAAATTGTGAAATTCAAAATCGTACTGTATAAATAAATTACATTTGTATTGTATTTTTATATTCACTATTAATAAAAACTAGATTGTGATAAAATATACTACAAAGTACCAATGGGTTGCGGGCACTCACGTGACAAAATGACGTAAAAACAGCTGTTTGGGTACAAATGTCAAAAAATCAGCCAGCGATTACTGCGCCATCTATATAATTAACTATTTTTTGGGACAGGACTTGAAAAGAGATTCTTTCGTAGTTGACCACTTTGGCTGTAAACAATTGTTTAAAGTTTTCTGTGTTGACAAACGATAAATGCAACACAGCAAACTTTAAACAATTGTTTACAGCCAAAGTGGTCAATTACGAAAGAATCTCTTTTCAAATCTCGTCCCACAAAATAGTTAATTATATAGGTGGCGCAGTGATCGCAGGCAGATTTTTTGACATTTGTACCCAAACAGCTGTTTTTACGTCATTTTGTCACGTGAGTGCCCGCAACCATTATTTATTTATTGTTTACCCTATAACACTTATTTATTATTTTTATTTTTTTTTTAATTTATATATCGGACCAACTACTAAGGTCATATGCCGATATATCCTTTGTATGGTCGCCACGGGCGGGACCCGAACCCACGACCTTATGGTTGCGAGTCAGGCTCTCAACCCGCACGACCATCACGCGGGACACTTATTTATTTAATAACACAGATAATTAATTAAAGTAATACATTCATTAGTAGATTAGTTTTATCTGAAACATGGCTTTCAGTAATCAGATTAGTACTCAATGTCTCATTGATACGTTAATGAAAGAAGACATATTGGCAATTATAAATAATAAAACTTTGGAACAAATATAAATAATTATATTCCATATTCTCATAAGCCAAAAATCGTATTTTGTTCCTCAACATTCGTATATATGGCAGAATGCCGATATCATTATTCCTGTACTTCAAGATAAGGATTATATTCAAATTATTTATACAGCAGGTCATTTTGTTTGCTATTATTATGACACTAAATCTATTTTTATATACGATTCTTTAAATAAACAAATACTTACTCCTGAAATTGAAATATGCTGACAAAAGCTTTTCCCTTATTGTAATTTTAAAAATGTTAAGATTCCAATTGTACAAAGACAACCAAATAATATTGATTGTGGAGTGTATGCAATAGCGTTTGCAGTTTCTATTTACATGGATTAAAACCGGAGAAAATAAAGTATAATCGCAGTTTGATGCGTGAACATTTATTACAAATTCTTACATCAAAAATTGAACATTTCCCATAATAATACAAATGTGAATTAATCAAACGTGCATTCGGAATACTCAACTTTATTACGAAATAATAATGTTTGTCCATTTTCAATCGTAGGGAGATCGTAGTTGTTTTTCAGTTACGCGTGCCAGTTATTCAAATTATTTCTAATGGGAGCAATGTTTTGGTCGTTTTATCAGTAATACAAAAAAATATTTTAAATATTTTATAAATGTTATATTTTTCTTGTTATCTTCTATATTTTATATCAAAAAGAAATGATATCCAACAAAAACACAATTACATAATAATTGTAAAGTAAGACGGCAAGTCACGTCGACATTCCCCTCCAAAAATGTTTATCGTAGCACCTGCAATATTGATTAAAAAGTTTTAAATATAAAAAAAAAGTGATATCAAAAATTTCTACTCAAGTCAGTTATTAAAATCCCTCAAAAAACAATATCATTGTAAGGGACGTGACAAGAGTTACGCAGATATCACTTTTTTTTTATATTTAAAACTCTTTAATAAATATTGCAGGTGCTACGATAAACATTTTTGGAGGGGAATGTCGACGTGACTTGCCGTCTTACTTTACAATTATTATATAATTGTGTTTTTGTTGGATTTAAAATAATAATGAATGATAAAATGTAGTTAGGCAAAATAAAATACAAAAATGTATTGTGGGAACTATAATTACACACACTGATTTTTTAATTAAATTGCAATAAATTTTGCTTAAGTTTTCTATGTCCGTCTGTGCATTAATGTTGTTTTTATCCGACTTTATATATAGCATCTCTAAAGTTAATCTTTTATTTAAAATTTTCTCATTTTTTAATATTTTTGTGTTGTCGAAGTCTTCTTCTACTAATTTAATTTTATTAGCAGGTTGGCGAGTCACAGTTTTAATAAACCAATACAATCATTTTTTAAATCTAGTACAACATACTACAGATAAATCATTTCTACAAAATATTTTTTATATACTACATAAAAATTATAACAATCTAAATAATAAATTAAAAATCAAACACATCAATAAAATTAACTATTTAAAAGAAAAACAAGTTCTAGTTAAAACTAGAGATGGGCGAATATCAAATTTCTCGAATTCGAATATCGAATACGAATATTAATCAGATCTCGAATATTCGAGGTACTCGAATATTCGAATACTCCTAACAGTTAATTTTAGAGATGGGCGAATATCATCCGCGAATAGTCGAATGCCGCGAATATTGACATTATTCGATATTCGAGATTTTCGAATATTAATGTCAGTATAGCGAACATTCGAATACCTCGAATATCGCGCCATATGTTGGCCTCAATTTTTGACTATGTTTTTCTTTATCATTTGTACATAAACTTAAAGCTATTACAATATTTTGAAGTTATTAATAACAAAGATATTTTGTTTCAAAACCATGAAGACGTACCATATTTCAAATTTGTTTTTCGCCAACATCAGCCCGTACGTTTCACCTTAAATTTGAAGTTTTCGTCTTTTTCTTTTTTGTTTCAAATAATGAAAAGGACAATTAAATTATTATTAATAATAAATAAATTAACTTTTAGGAGTATTCGAATATTCGAGTACCTCGAGTACCTCGAATATTCGAGATCTGATTAATATTCCTATTCGATATTCGAATTCGAGAAATTTGATATTCGCCCATCTCTAGTTAATTTATTTATTATTAATAATTATTTAATTATGTCCTTTTCATTATTTGAATGAAATTGTTAAGATAAAATAAAATTAAATTAAAGTACAAACAAAAAAAAGAAAGACGAAAACTTCAAATTTAAGGTGAAACGTATGGGCTGATGTTGGCGAAAAACAAATTTGAAATATAATATCTTTGTTATTAATAACTTCAAAGTATTGTAATAACTTTAAGTTTATGTACAAATGATAAAGAAAAACAAAGTCAAAAATTGAGGTCATCATATGGCGCGATATTCGAAGTATTCGAATGTTCGCTATACTGACGTTAATATTCGAAAATCTCGAATATCGAATAATGTCAATATTCGCGGCATTCGACTATTCGCGGATGATATTCGCCCATCTCTAGTTAAAACGAATTATACATCACAAGATAGATGGCTGGTTTCTTAACCTCACGACTACTCCAATACCCCCGGACATAAAACAATTCCTATCTATGGGACAAAAATTCAGCGTATCTCTCAAAAACAATGAAATTCCGATTTTCGATCTTATTACTGACGTAGAATTTGGTTTAACAAATATCAAAGATACAGGAGTCAAAAACAATGTACGTGCAGAATTCACTAATATTGTAACTAATCATTTAAAAAAACCGGAAAAATTCACACATAACGACGAACAATCAATTAAATTATACAACAAAACTAAAATATTTTTAAAACAAAACACAGATATTATGATAATAAAAGCAGATAAAACTAATAAAACAATAGCAATAACAAAACAAGATTACAAGGACAAAATGAATCAGCTGTTAAATGACATACATACCTATCAACTTTTACCAAATGATATTACTATAAAATTCAAAATAAAAATAATAACATAGTTAAAAAATTGTATAAAGACAAATATATTAATGAATCAATTAAAAAACAACTAATAATCGAAAATTCTGTGGCTCCAAAAATATATGGTTTAATTAAAGTGCATAAAACTGGTTATCCGATGCGTCCTATAGTGTCAGGAATAAATTCCCCAACTTACAATTCAGCAAAATATTTAAGCCAAGTTCTTAGTAAAATGAAGATCATTATGTAAAAAATTCAATCGACCTTATTAACACCATTTCGTCTATGAAAATTCCGGATAATAAAAAAATTATATCCCTATTCACTAATAATCCATTAGAATTAATAGTAGAAGTTATAAAATTGAAGTGGAACATCATTAGTTTAAAAACCAATATACCTCAGAAAGAGTTTTTAGAATTTATAGAATTTTGGTACAACAATAGCTATTTCGTATATGACGACAAAATATACAAACAACAATTCGGTACAACAATGGGGTCTCCACTATCACCTGTACTAGCAAATCTTGTTATGGATCAGGCAGTTTCTTCCATACTACAAAAGCTACCATTTGAAATCACATTTTTTTAAAAATATGTAGATGACATATTAACAATTGTACCTGCTAATAAAATTAAATTAGTAGAAGATATTTTCAATAGTTTTCACAAAAATATACAATTTACGTCAGAATTAGAATTCCGTTCCTAGACATCTTAATAATACACAACAATGATAACACTATCTGCACTAAATGGTACAAAAAACCCACATCATCAACAAGATATTTAAATTACAATTCGAATCATCCAATTTATCAAAAACTTAATATTGCCACTAATTTAAAAAATCGAGCGCTTCAACTCACATCCAGTATTTATCACTCAGAAATAAATAACACAGTTAAAAATTTATTAAAAGCTAATAACTTTCCCAATAAAACAATAAATAAAATTTTAAATAATACTAAAGGAGAGTCCATTGATATAAGAAATAATAAAAGTGAAATAAAATACATATCTATGCCATATATTCAACGTTTAACTCCTAAAATTAAAAATCTGATGTGGACATCACATGACTTCCTTGTACGCGTATTAAACTATAGATATTTTTTAGATTGCACATATTTGACATTAAATCTTTTATGTTTTGTTCTAATCCATAGCAAACTTAATTTTTTTTTAAATCTAAAAATATGTAATATTTAAATTTAGATATCTCGTTTATGCAAAAAGGTAATTTAAAAATTCTTAATGTGCTAGACGCAGAATTTAATTATCTAAAACTTTTATTTGCAGCATTTATTTCTAAAATTAAAATAATACGATTTTTTTCAAGGAAAACTGTTAGCAGCTTTATGTAATGTGCCACTTCCGGTTAGTCTATTTTAATAAAAATCTATTATGTTATTTCCATTGATATAGTAGTCTTATATACCAAATTTGGAAAGTTGTAAATTATATTTGAATATATTTTTTCATGAAAATCTATTATAGGCTTCAAGTAAAGTACCACTTCCGGTAGTTGTATAATGACCAAAAAGGGAGGTGCACAACTAGATGTTATAATAGTCCTAAATATAAAGTTTCAATTTTCTACGGCTTACCGCTTTTGAGTTATGCGAGATACATATGTACGTACGTACAGACGGCATGACGAAATCAGTCAAAATGGATTCAGGGAAGGCCAAAATACCTATTTCCGTTAAAATCTGAGAACCGAAAATTTTCGCGATTACAATACTTCCTTTACTTCGTACAAGGAAGTAAAAAACTACTTAAAGAAAAAAGTGAATTACCCATGGATTCAATATGGCCGCCGAAGATAGCACGCCTGTTGGCTCCTTGGAAAACAGTAAAAAAATATGTAAGTTATGTAAGCGTAGTGCAGTCACAAATGTAGGGAAATGTGTCCTATGCAACAATATATATCATTCAAATTGCTGTGTGCGGAAAAATCTAAATGTGAGTGATAATACCATCAAGTGTTGTGTTGGCGAAGAACATTTTGGCGACGCGAATGATACGCTCGACCTTGAGAACGTGGTAATAAAGCTACGCCTAGAAATACATGATTTAAAACAACAATAGAGGCAAAAGATAAAATCATAAGTGACAAATCTATTATTATAAACGATAAAGACACTATAATCTCATTGTTAAATGACAATAATAAAAATAAAACAATAAATTACACAAAATCGAACAATACAGAGACATCTATGGATACAGATAGAAACAAGAATAAAACAATTGACGAAAATAAAACAACTACTGAGAGTAAATCGAACAACATAAAAATCACTAAATTTAATACTGGACGTGGATATGCTCAAAGGCTGTCAAATCACAATAAACAAACACCAAACAAATAGAAAGAAGCTCAAACGCAATCTCTTTTTGAAAATACCAATATAGAAGAACAACATGCAACAGAGATAGATGGTGTTACAACTACTGCTGCTCCTTGGACCGATGTAGTGAGGAGAAAAAAGTAGTGCTAAAGACATAAATGACATCGAAGTGGTGCCAAGAAAGGCCTTCATCTATGTGTCTCGCTTAAAACCAGGGACACAATCTCAGGCACTTCTAGCCTATCTCAGCACCAAATTCCCCGAAGTTACAGTGGATAAACATACATCCAAGTTTCCGGAGCACTACTCATCCTTCAAAGTTTCGGTTGATCAAGTGAATTTCGAAAAAATAATGAAGGTTGAAATATGGCCATGCAGAACCTATGTGTCGAAGTTTTTTCAACATCGGGCACAAAAAAAGAAGACAGTCTGATACACATAACCTAAGTACACATGATATTATTTTTTTAAACTGCCAAGCATTACATTCGGACAAAATTGGGTGGTATTGGAATTTGGTGTGACACTAAGCTTAATGTTGAACCGATCAATCTGGATGAATTTTGCATTGAAAAGGAGTTTGAGATTGGCTGCGTCAAATGGCACGCAAATTCCAAGATCACATATGTGATTCTATGTTTCTATAGATCTCCAAGTAACCTGTGTGCACAGGATGCTAATATTCTCATTAACAAATTTAATGTTATATTAGACAAGGTACAGAAACCTAATTATAAACTGTTTCTAGGTGGCGATTTTAATCTGGATCCCGACAGAGATAGGAGTGTTTTCAAGATGCTAAGTGTTTTAATGCTGAGCTATAATTGTTACAGCTTAGTTTCTGTTCCTACACGTGGTCTTTACATGCTAGACCATGTGTTTAGTAATGTGAATATCCCGTGTATTGTACTAGACAACATTACATCAGATCACAATACTCTCCTCTGCAGCACAAACTTTAGTTCGAGTACAAATAAAACCGTAAAAATTTACCGGCGAATTTATCATGAGTCACATATAATCTGTATGTCAAATGAACTGGAAGCTGAGACATGGAGTCCTATTTACAAAACGCAAGATTTGAATTCTGCATTTGCTAAATTTTATGACACTTTTCTTTTTTATTTCAACAAATATTTTCCGCTCAAAAATGTAGTCTAAATAGACATAAAAGGAATGGTATAATGATATTATAAGTAGGTCTAGTAGTGATCTGTTTCATTTGTTTCAGTTACAAAATTTAGACACTAGATTCGTACTAGCTTACAAAGAAGCCAAACATAAACATAAATATTTAATTGCGAGAACAAAGAAGCAATATTATCAGAATAAAAATTTTTTAACGGAAAATATTAGTAGAAGCACATGGAGAGTAATCAATGAGACTACAAGAGCCGAGACAGGTATGAAACCGGAGGCAAGTAATTTAAGTATTATCTCAAACGATAAAAGTATTACAGATCCGAAAGACATTGCAAACGAATTCAATTCTTTTTAAAAAAAATGCTCCTTTGAACATGATTAATCAAATATCAAATATATTAATTGTTTGTGTGGTTGGCACTTGGTGAAACATTTTAAATTATAAAATTAAAACACTTGGTATATTTCACATAAATTTTTTTATTTATACGACGCGTTTCGACTTTTCAGTCTTCTTCAGGTAATAATACAATGGTTTACAAAAATACAACACTTATATACTAAAAGTAATATTAAGAAGAGGGGAGGAACTTACATCCAATTGGTCATTGACTATATTTTTCTTTGAATTAACCGCCTTGCGAATTTCTAAATTTTCCAGTAAGTTAAGCTTAACGCCTTTCGGCTCAATATGGAGAATCCTATAATCTAATAGTGAATGGTTGTGTTGAATACAATGCTGGGAGAATCCTGCGTTATTAGTATTCCTTTTAATTGATTTTAAATGTTCTTTTTATTCTAATCCTGAAATTTCTACCACTTTGTCCGATGTAGGTGGCATCACAATCTTTACATTTAATTTCATACACCCCCGAAGATTCTGATTTATCATTTTTTGTTTTTGTATTTGTTAACATTGTTCCTAAATTTGTTTTATTAGTAGAAACGGAGTTGATGTTAAGTTTTTTGAAAATTGTTGAGACGGCTTGTGTGGTATTTGGGATGTAGTTTAAATATATCCAGTTTTTCTTTTTTACGTTACTTTCGGATTGTGTATATATATATGTTCTGAATCATAATTTTCTTATTTTTATTTCTCAATAGTTTATCAATAGTATCTAATTTATAACCATTATTAACGGCTATTTGTTTTATTGTTGTTAATTCTTTATTAAAGTTTGATTTATTTAGCGGGATTGTGGTTAATCTGTGTATCATGCTGTGGAATGCAGATAATTTAATAGTAAGAGATTGATTGGAGCATTCAGGTATTAAGGTGTCTGTAAATGTTGGTTTCCTGTATATGTCATATTCTAAAATATTGTTAATGTTGTGTATTGTTAAGTCAAGAAAGTTCAATTTTTTATTTTCTTCTATTTCTAAAGTGAATTTTATGTTTTTATTAATATTGTTCATGTAATAAAGTAACTTGTCTAATTCTCTGTAGGTACCAGTCCATATACAAAAAACATCGTCTACGTACCGTGCCCAAAATTTAATTTTGTTTGTTAAAGTGGTATGTGAATTTAAGAGTTTTTGTTCAAACCAATCCATAAAGATTTCAGCGAATAGTGGTGACATTGGGGATCCCATGGGTAGACCATTAATTTGTTTATGCTCCAATCAATCTCTTACTATTAATTTATCTGCATTCCACAGCATGATACACAGATTAACCACAATCCCGCTAAATAAATCAAACTTTAATAAAGAATTAACAACAATAAAACAAATAGCCGTTAATAATGGTTATAAATTAGATACTATTGATAAACTATTGAGAAATAAAAATAAGAAAATTATGATTCAGAACATATATATATACACAATCCGAAAGTAACGTAAAAAAGAAAAACTGGATATATTTAAACTACATCCCAAATACCACACAAGCCGTCTCAACAATTTTCAAAAAACTTAACATCAACTCCGTTTCTACTAATAAAACAAATTTAGGAACAATGTTAACAAATACAAAAACAAAAAATGATAAATCAGAATCTTCGGGGGTGTATGAAATTAAATGTAAAGATTGTGATGCCACCTACATCGGACAAAGTGGTAGAAATTTCAGGATTAGAATAAAAAGAACATTTAAAATCAATTAAAAGGAATACTAATAACGCAGGATTCTCCCAGCATTGTATTCAACACAACCATTCACTATTAGATTATAGGATTCTCCATATTGAGCCGAAAGGCGTTAAGCTTAACTTACTAGAAAATTTAGAAATTCGCAAGGCGGTTAATTCAAAGAAAAATATAGTCAATGACCAATTGGATGTAAGTTCCTCCCCTCTTCTTAATATTAATTTTAGTATGTAAGTGTTGTATTTTTGTAAACCATTGTATTATTACCTGATGAAGACTGAAAAGTCGAAACGCGTCGTATAAATAAAAAAATTTATGTGAAATATACCAAGTGTTTTAATTTTATAAATATCAAATACAAATTCCAGAACGCAGAATGTACTGGGTACGCAGTTGAATAGTATTTTTTTATACCCCTATTCTGAAACAGAGTTGTTGAATTTAATTAGAACTAAGTTAAAGAATAAAAAATCATCTGGACCAGACAATATAGCATGTTTCTTTATAAAAATTGCAGCACCTTTTATTATTAAGCCTTTACTTTATCTGGTAAACTTATCATTTGAATCGGAAATTTTCCCTGAACGCTTGAAGGTGAATAAAATAAATCCTATTCATAAGTAAAAGAATATTCACGATTTAAATAATTATCGGCCGGTAGCGCTTCCATCTGTCTTCTCAAAAAAATTTGAATATGCATTCTTAAGCAGATTAGAAAAATTTATGCTTAAAAATGACATAATCACTCCAAATCAATTTGGTTTTCAACAAAATAAAAGTACTGTACATGCAATTCAATTTACTCTTGAAAAAATTATGAAAGGGTTGGACAATCGCGAAAAACCTTTAGGAATATTCTGTGATCTAAGTAAAACGTTCGACTGTGTTAACCATGACATTCTGTGTTATAAACTTCATAAATATGGTGTTAGGGGAAAACCGTTGGCCTGGATATCTTCTTTCTTAAAAAATAGGGAGCAATCTAATCGCAAGGGGACTCACCGAAAAAAAGTCACCCCAAAAAACAATAAAGGAATAAAATAACGTTTATTTTATAAAATCATTTTGCAAATTTATTTCAAGCATTTAGTCGGTGAAAGGCTTGTGGCTACTTGTGATTATGTTGATTTTTTTATTTGATTCAATGTTTATTTCTTGTGATATTAGACCGTTTTTCACTTTTCTTTCAGAATCATGTTAAAACTTAGAGCGCCATCTATTCCGAATTAGAAAAAAGTTTCAGATAAAATTAACTTATTTTTTCTCGCAGAATACGAATCTGCAATAAAAAATGGGGGTTCCCATTTAAGGTTTCAAAGTTGACCCCCGCCCTACCCCCTGGGGGTGGGAGTTGGGGTTTCTGTTTGGTGTGCTTAGATAGGTTTTTGCAAAATATGAAACACGTGTTTTTTTGTTTCTTGATTCGATGTGTATTTCTCGAGATATTTCACCGTCCCAGAACTTCTTTAACACCCTGTATATATGAGGTATGCAAATTTATAGTGTCTAATAAATCGTCTTTTGATTTAAATGCGGACATCCACGGGTTAAATACTCGACAAAAAAAAATTTTCATATATCTAGAACTAAATATAAAAATGTTAGAAATGCACCTCACGTTTTCGGGCTTCATATTTATAATAAGCTTCCAACAGAGATTAATTCTTGTGAAACATTAAAACAATTTCTTAAAAAACTAAAGATATTTTTGGTGGAAAACTCATTTTATAATTTACAAGAGTATTGTGATCTAAAAACATAATTTTTCCTATGCCTTTGTCTCTGTCGGGGTCTCTGACTGCAATATTGTTCTGTATATTGTTTGTATATTTCAAATTGAAAGTTTATATGAAACAATGACTTGTCATGTCTACATTTTTTGACGTTTTCTATACATGTTTGTAATGTGTATCCAGAAAAATTAAATAAAAATAATAATTATTATTATTATAGCTTACAAACAATATAAAACAATTAATGATTTATATAGTAAAATCAAAGATAAAACTAAAAAAGAATTTAATTCTAACTTAATTTATAAAATACCGTGTTCACAATGCAACAAACAATATACAGGCCAAACAAAAAGATATTTAAAAACTAGATTAACAGAACATAAAAGATATTGTGAAAACAAAAATAAAACGATAAAATGTGCCTTAGTGGAACACTCAAAAAATGAAAAACAATCAGTTTGACTTCTACAACACGAAAATATTAAAAAATGAGAAAATTTTAAATAAAAGATTAACTTTAGAGATGCTATATATAAAGTCGGATAAAAACAACATTAATGCACAGACATAGAAAACTTAAGCAATATTTATTGCAATTTAATAAAAAATCAGTGTGTGTAATTATAGTTCCCACAATACATTTTTGTATTTTATTTTGCCTAACTACATTTTATCATTCTCTTTTAATTCGTTATTTTTCCATTCCATGCTTGATTCATTGGTTTAATTTGGTTGTAAAAATTCATTTCATTTTTTTTTGTTCTCATTCTTGTATAGAATGTTCAAAGATATTCCGTTATGGCTTTAACTTACTAAGCCTGTGTTGAACCGCACACAGTAATAGATTCTACCTGTTGGCGCTCAGGGTAGGATTGCAAAATATTTAAATTCGGAAATCTCTAATCTCTGTGCGGATTACGTATTTCAGATTTACTTGAAATAATAATTAATTCGCAAAATTAAACCGGTATTATTACATATTAGGGAAAATAAGATAACAAATGCATACTTACTGAGTAGGTATATAAATGAGTTTTCAAAAATTTAAAATCAGTAGTAATACTAACTTTCGTACTGAGGTCAACAATATGCGTATTTAATATGTGGCGACCATTTGAAGAAGACAATACTGATGTTTTACCAGTTGAAAATTGTGATAAAATTAAACGAACATTTTTGCCGCAAGAAGCGAAAGAAATAGTCTAAAAGAAAAAGATAGTGAAGGTGAAAATTCGGCTCTGATAAAAACATCAGAAATGACAAAAGTGCCGTACAATACTGTTCGTATAGTAAGTGGAGTGAGACCTAGAAAGAAAAGGCGTGACGCGGGTAATTCGAGAATAGTGAATTCTTTTCAAGAAGATACAATTCGACGCAAAATATATGCAATGTATGCCGAAAAAATGTTGCCGTCTATTCGCATATTGTATCAGAGACTCAAAGACGATAAATGTGAAATAAATTGTTCTTTGACTACTTTGCATTCAGTTCTTCATAAAATCGGTTTTCGTTTTAAAAAAATTGATAAACGGCAAACAATAATGGAGAGTCGAAGAATACGCGAATGGCGCTTCAATTTTTTAAGAGAAATTAAAAAATATCGTGCTGAGAATCGTCCGATAATATATTTGGACGAAACTTGGTTTGACTCCCACGACACAGTACCAAAAAATTGGACAGACGGTACAAATGATTGTGCAATCGATGTTCCACCAGCACGAGGCAAGAGAATTATAATACTTCATGCCGGATGTGATCAAGGGTGGATAAATGGTGCGCGATTTTTAGCTGGCCATAACGCTAAAAATGTGTATTTAGATTATCATGACAATATGTGCGCTGATATTTTTAGAGACGTGGTTTTGTGATAATTTACTGCCGAATTTGTCGCAAAATAGCGTTATTGTTATGGATAATGCCAGTTACCCTTCGCGGCGAAGCGCGAAAATACCATCTAATTCCATGAAGAAGGCCGAAATTCAGGAATATTTAATTAACAACGATCTGTACTTCGAAGAATCATAAAATAAAAAACAATTGTTAGAAGTTGTTCAAATTAAACCCCCTGTGAAACAGTATGTGTGTGACAATTTAGAAAAACAATTTGGACACGATGTACTTCGATTGCCTCCTTATTATTGTATTTTTAATCCAATTGAATTAATTTGGGGGCAATTAAAATGCAATATAAGACGGAACAATACATCACCGACTGTAAGTGACGATGTTATCGAATTAATAATAAGAGAAATGAACAATATAACACCAGAAAATTGGGTAACAGTGTGCGTCATGTGATTGATTTAGAAAATCAATATATTGATATTAATAACATTACTAAAGACTTTATTATAAATATTCAAGACTCAAGTGACGATAGTGAAATGGATTGTGATAGTGACAATGATATTGTCGAATAATTACATATGTATAGCAGTGTAATATTTTGTATTTATTGTTATGTATGATATTATTGTTTATTTGCATTATTTAACTAAATGACGAATTGTTATACAATGATACTTTCATGTAACATTTTTTTTTTGCTTCATTATCAATAATAATATTTGTACAAAATTCTCTGTTTCATTATTATAATATACTCGTATATAAAAATAAAATTAAATTGGGAAATACTGAATACATACCTGTCCTTGCACCCCTATAAATCAAGCTTAAATCCCTAACAATAGACCCGCTGAGAGGGCCATAACGGAGTATCTTTGAACATAGTATACTAGATTTAAAACTGTGATCATGATTTTTTTGTAATGTTCTTTTTGATGTGTTTTATAGTTAGTTGTTAAGAGTTGTTGTAATTTTAAACATTTTTGACTATTTATTATTTGAAATGATGTTCAGATTTTTTGTACAATTTGTTTATGTCAATTATTAGACGTTACATGTAAGTTTTTTGTTTCTGTGTTTTTAAAAAAAATAAGTTCTTTTGTTAATTACTTTGTGGATCCCTGAAGAAGGCGATGGTTATCACCGAAACGATGGAATTGTAACAATTTTAAAATAAATTAGACTGATATTCCAATTATCTAAGTTTCTTCATTATTTAAACAGTCGATTATCGTATTTACTCGACATTTAGAAAATATATTGTGTAACAGTATATTGATCAATAAGGAAGAAAAGTGTATATACTGTTTTTTTTCTACAACTGTCAAAAAATATTAATTTTTGTCACTAATATCAATACGCAAAGTGCGTAATTTTTAATCATTTACATTACTATGATAACGCGTTTTTGTGCACTATTTTGCACCCTAGAGCGCAAAATTAGTATTTTGGGCACGGTTTTGCACCCTAGTACACAAAGTGAGTATTTCGCGCATGCTCCTAAATTATTTTTTGTCAGGTTCAATTAGTTACAACACATCAATTTATATTATAGTTGATTTTTTTCTTGAATTTACTTAAATAAATCAATAATTATTGCACTATTTATTTACAGTTGTAGAAAAAATGTTGTTTGTATTTCGTGGGCAAAATTCTAGTTTTTGGCGCGTTCGAATGACTTTTTGTCTTGACTAAAAGTGACATTCTCACGCGTAACACAAAAAACACTCATTTTGCGCACTTAGTACAAAAATCACTATTTCAGTTCTATGATAAAGACACTGTTTCCACCAGTCTCCGCTAGATACCAACACTTAATATAAAAACATTAACGGTATAGAGCTAGTTCTAAAACTTGCAAAAAATAGGTGTCTCGAGTCCAGCGCCATTTGCCCTGTACTATGGCAGAGTGCCACATCCAGTAATGGGTAAAAGGTGTGATGATATATTTTATGTATTTTTATTTAGTAAAATAATTACTTGTCCTGCCATTATGTAGACGATCATGAGAAATATTCTTAAAGGCAATTTCGCCTTATATGCTCTATGTGTCCAGAGTCTATGGGCACCTGCTGTGACTCCTAGGCCAGATAGGACACCCATAAAAAGACCTGTAACAAAAAACAAAAACTAATATTCTTCTTTAATATACAGGGTGTTTCAGGACTAGTGTAACAAACTTGAGCCAAAAATGTTATATAAACACAGGTTCTATTCCTTCTAGTTACCAAAATACAAGAGGTTGAAGTTCTATAAATTACACGAAATTTTCAAATTTTTGTAATCAAGATACTTTCGGAAAACAAGAGTTTTATTGAAAAGTCATGCCTTATTTGTCTTAATTAATTTTATTTATTAATATTAACGAATACGATTTACAGAACAAAACATAAAATGACATAATTAAATAGATACAGAACAACATAACCAAACATGGAATAAGCTAACACAATATGAAATAAGATAACAAATTTTTAAAAAATTACAGCAAGTGTTCAAAATGCGTGCATTGAACTCGTTGCATGCTTGACATCGGCGAATCATAGAATCATATACACGATAAATTACATTTTGATCGTTACGAATGGAACATCTTCTATTAGTTCATGTAGTCTGTTTCCAGAAAGTTTCTGTAGCCATCAGCTGTTAATCGGTCAATTAAAACTTCAATTTCTAGTAATCTAGTATTGAAAATTCCTGCCCAGACATTTACGCTAAATCTTTGCTGAAAACGGGACTGAACAATCGCAGTGGATTTTCAGTACCTACTCCATAAATGGTAATTATGGAAATTGTTTACTCCATATCTCGTGAATTGGGCTTCATCAGACCATAACACTTTGGAAATAAAGTTAGGATCATTTAAATTTTGACGGAGAAACCTGCGACAAAATTCTAAACGAGGACCATAGTCTCCGGGTTGAGTGCTTGAACTCGTTGAAAGTGATAGGGATGTAATTCCTCACGGTTTAATATCCGCCAAACAGTGCTGCTAGACATGTGTAATTGAGCAGTGATGCGTCTTGTGCTGATTTCAGGATTATCGAGAACAACATCAATTACATTTTCTTCATCTTCAACGTTGTTATTAACTCCAATGCCATCATTTTGTACACCTCCCCGTACAGTTGTTGATCTAGTTTCACGTAGACGCTGAAAAATGCGCGTAAATAGGCGATGGGAAGGTTGTCGTCTATTTGGATATTTATCTCGGTATTCTCTGGACGCATAACGGGCATTACCATTAAATAATCCATAAATAAAAATCATATCTGCATATTCAGCAGTACTATAACCAGCCATTATGAAACAAAAACACAATCACAAGTACAACATTTTTTAATTAAGACAAATAAGGTATGACTTTTCAATAAATCTATTGTTTTCCGAAAGTATCTTGATTACAAAAATTTTAAAATTTCGTGTTATTTATAAGACTTCAACCTCTTGTATTTTGGTAACTAGAAGGAATAGGACCTATGTCCATATGACATTTTTAACTCAAAATGACCTCAGCAATAAGCTGTTAAAGTTTAATAATATAATATCAAAATAAACACTTGTCTAAGTCTCACAAAATTCAACCTCCAAGTCACCTTATGAGGGCATCGTCAGAGGCTGGCCAGCACAGTTGGTAACCATAGACGCGTTTCGTTCTTATTAGAGCTCATCAGTATGGTATAACCTACTTCTTCACCTAGAACAAAGTTCACGTGAAGAAGCTGGTGACGAAGGACTGTGCCAGCAGAGAATAAGATCTCTAAAGAACGGTAAGATGACATGAGAAGTTCTATCGAACCAGTAATGCCATCTACCGAAAAAAGCAAAAGCTACGAAATAGCAATTTAAATAAAAAACAACAAAGACAAAATTAATTGTCTTTAAATGCTCACTTGGTGAAACTAGGTTTAATAATATAATATCAAAATAAACACTTGTCGAAGTCTCACAAAATTCAACCTCCAAGTCACCTTATGAGGGCATCGTCAGAGGCTGGCCAGCACAGTTGGTAACCATAGACGTGGCACAGTCCTTCGTCACCAGCTTCTTCACGTGAACTTTGTTCTAGGTGAAGAAGTAGGTTATACCATACTGATGAGCTCTAATAAGAGCGAAACGCGTCTATGGTTACCAACTGTGCTGGCCAGCCTCTGACGATGCCCTCATAAGGTGACTTGGAGGTTGAATTTTGTGAGACTTAGACAAGTGTTTATTTTGATATTATATTATTAAACCTAGTTTCACCAAGTGAGCATTTAAAGACAATTAATTTTGTCTTTGTTGTTTTTTATCTGTTAAAGTTTGTTACACTAGTCCAGAAACACCCTGTATAAGCGTGTCACTGCAAAAGACTCCTATGTCAAGTTTTTCTGTATATAGGAAATTCTGCAAAATCTGTGTTTTAGGTTGTAACATGAGAAATAAGTTTTTCACTACCATTGCTTCTCTGAATACTGTTTTTTTTAAGTTGTTCTGGAGACTGATTCGGTATCTCGCGTGATTAAATTTGCGTTTGTACAATGTAAAAATATAAATAAATATATCAACAAGCCTTTTACCCATTACTGGGTGTAGCACTCTGCCGAAGCAGATCTCGGTATGTGATATATTTATATATATATATATATATATATATATATATATATATATATATTATTTATTTAAAATTAATAGTGCATATCTTTTATATTACTACAAACAAGTAGACACCCGGTATATAACTTCAACTGTTCCAATATTAGAGTTATTTAATTAATAGATATAAGTAGCTTACCCCATGCTAAAGTTTTCATTCATATAGTGACAAAATAAAACAGCATAATATAATGCCACTAAATGTAAAGTTGTAATTCCGATAACATTTAACCAAGCTAGCTTTTGTAGAAAGGTAAAATATTGCATCCAGCCTTTATTTTGTTGTTTAACCACCGAATTGTAGAGGACATTTAAACGAACACTGCGAGCACAATTTTTTTTCCAACTTTTATTGTTAATTTTCTAGGTCTGATTTCAATATGCTTAGTAATGCATTTATTACCGTCTCGGCAGAATTGCAAAGTAGAATTATTAATTATTAGTAGACATTTGGTGAGTTCAAGAGAGTCAAGGTTTGGTAATAAACAATTAAACGATTTTAGATTCGAGTAACATTCATTGATGTTGCTGCAGATTAATAACTTATGAGTGTTTTGATGCTAATATTGACTTTTACCGTGTTCTATTGATTAAAAAAAAAATATTTTTTTACGATTGCTATGAAAAGTTGACAATTACGCTCTTATTTGTCATAAAGTCGACGTTTTCTGTGGAACAATCGAAAAATATCTTTTTTGCGCGTTGCCATTGGATATTAAATGCGCGCTTATTTCAATAGTTACCAGGGATACAAACAAAACAGAAACTTGTCATATTGTCAGTTGTCAGAACGAATTTATTTTCAGTACGCATACGTTTTTTTATAATTTTAAGATGCAATCGTAGAAAAAATTGTGTGTATCACGAGCGTAAAGTGTCTTTGTTCCTCTTACACTAATGCAGCTCTCGCCTTCGGTTCGCGCTGCAATTACCGTGTTCGAGTAACAAAGAATCACTTTACGGCCTTAATACACAAATAACTATTTTGTGAATTTTTGGTTGAACCGGTTCAAAATTTGAATTTTTTAAAAACATGTTTCTATATAGTTCAGAGCACGAGAAATACACTCGTTCAAACCGCATTTCAATATCTCTCTTAGTTTATGAGTTATATCGATTTTTGACTTTTTTAAAAACTCAAATTTGAGAGCCCATATATCGAAAACTAAAATAGATATTGAAATGCGGTTTGAACGAGTGTATTTCTCTTGCGCTACTTATCTTTTACCGAAATTTTACGATTTTTGAAAATTTTTCAACTTTTTTCAAAATTTTCTTTTCGCAATATTTCCAAAAGTTGAAGATATAATGAAAATATGAAGACACCAATGAATTCCTCGCTTGAAAATACATAGGTATTTAAATTTTGACACGGATACGTTTTTTATTACAAAAAATCTAAAATAGCCATTTTTTAGAAATTTCTTAAGAGGTCGGCCTTAAGATTTTGACGAATAAACCAATTACAAAATAAAAATTACTTACCCCATACTATAGTTAAGAAAGGCGTATAAGGTATCACAAAAATCGTGGTATATATCGCTAGCATATGTATAACTGCTAATCCAATAACATTTGTCCAAACCAATGGTTGAAGAAATGTGAAATAATTTTTCTTCACCTCCTGGTATTTTTCTATTAGCGGACTCATTTTTCAAATCTTGATGTTACTACTTGCAGATCTGCCTGTCTAACGCTTCTAGCACATATTTATAGCTTTCAAATATGACCAAAATTTTTAATTTATCTAATCATTATTATTGCATGGACGCCAGGAAGAATCAATACAATGGATAATTATTTTCTATTACGCTTATACTTAATTTATGTTAGGTAGGTTAATTGTATGCAAGAATTGTTGAATTCGGTAAAAACATATTTTAACTTGAGATTTAAATTACAATTAAGTTGGTAAGAAGCTCCTTGCTAACTATCCTACACTATATTTTAGAAAAGAAACATTGTTACTAGGTAAAATTTATTGAATGATTCCGTTATTATTATTGTTTTTGCACTTTCTTTCTTTACCAATGCAATGTAATCCGAAAAATGTAATTGTAATACCTGTTCTTATAATTACAATTTATTTTAATAAGTAATGAGATAGGTAACTGTAATATGCTTATCTATTTTAAGTAATTTATATTATTATTATTATTTTATATTTCACATTAAAATGATAAAGTATCTCGGAAGATAGCACTCAAGGTTAAAATTATTATCATTATTGAAATTAGATTGAATTAGAATGAAATAAATACGTAATGCAGTTTAATATATATATGTAGTTTGTTTTATTAGTTATGGTATATTCTACAAATGTTAAATAACACCTATCATAAATATAAGCCAGTAAAATTAGTACTACCCCTAACCATGCCTAACCTAATACAGAACGCATTTTTATCATAAAATGTAATAAACGTAAAGTAAAAGTGATAAACTGTGAAAAAAAAACACACACCAATAACCATGTCTAACCTAGTACAGATCGCATTTTTATGGTAAAAAGTAATAAACGTAAAGTAAAAGTGATTAAGTGTGAAAAAAAAAACAGCCCTAACCATGCCTAACCTAGTACAGAACGCATTTTTATCATAAAATGTAATAAACGTAAAGTAAAAGTGATAAACTGTGAAAAAAAAAACACACCAATAACCATGTCTAACCTAGTACAGATCGCATTTTTATGGTAAAAAGTAATAAACGTAAAGTAAAAGTGATTAAGTGTGAAAAAAAAAACAGCCCTAACCATGCCTAACCTAGTACAGAACGCATTTTTATGGTAAAAGAAAACAAACTGTGATGTCAAGGTCTATCTCCACATGTCACTATTTGTCCAATATTAGACATATTTTTTAGGATTTTGTGTTGGAAATGTTAAGACATGTTTAAATCGTATGTACGTATATATGTACATATGTGTATAAAATTATGCCTCTTTTCTCTGTTTTATAAAAATGTTATGCAAAAAGTCCGCAAATTTATAAATTTTTAATGCGTAACCTATAGAGTCGTCATTATTGAAATTAGATTGAATTAGAATGAAATAAATACGTAATGCAGTTTAATATATATATGTAGTTTGTTTTATTAGTTATGGTATATTCTACAAATGTTAAATAACACCTATCATAAATATAAGCCAGTAAAATTAGTACTACCCCTAACCATGCCTAACCTAATACAGAACGCATTTTTATCATAAAATGTAATAAACGTAAAGTAAAAGTGATAAACTGTGAAAAAAAAACACACCAATAACCATGTCTAACCTAGTACAGATCGCATTTTTATGGTAAAAAGTAATAAACGTAAAGTAAAAGTGATTAAGTGTGAAAAAAAAAACAGCCCTAACCATGCCTAACCTAGTACAGAACGCATTTTTATCATAAAATGTAATAAACGTAAAGTAAAAGTGATAAACTGTGAAAAAAAAAACACACCAATAACCATGTCTAACCTAGTACAGATCGCATTTTTATGGTAAAAAGTAATAAACGTAAAGTAAAAGTGATTAAGTGTGAAAAAAAAAACAGCCCTAACCATGCCTAACCTAGTACAGAACGCATTTTTATGGTAAAAGAAAACAAACTGTGATGTCAAGGTCTATCTCCACATGTCACTATTTGTCCAATATTAGACATATTTTTTAGGATTTTGTGTTGGAAATGTTAAGACATGTTTAAATCGTATGTACGTATATATGTACATATGTGTATAAAATTATGCCTCTTTTCTCTGTTTTATAAAAATGTTATGCAAAAAGTCCGCAAATTTATAAATTTTTAATGCGTAACCTATAGAGTCGTTTGACGGTATAAGAATGGAATGTAATGCGAACATTGAATAATTTATTAAAATACATATTTAACAACTATTGACCTGATCTTTTATTCAAATTACCTTTTCATCATATTTTACTTGGTTTTACTGTATAGTACTATCACCGAGGACATATTTTTATTTGGTTAAAAATATTTGATCAAATGTAGACAACTTCATGGTGTACTATCATGTCAAAAAATAATTTTTTAATTCAACATTTTAAAAATATATAATTCTAATAAAAATGTCGCCTCATCACTATAATTCCTATAAAATGTATTATCTTTCAATATTCCCATTTTGTTTTTAAGTAATTGTATGTTCAAAAATTTATTGGACTTGGTACAATTTGAAATCCGTGGTAATAATTCTAGTTGCAAAACCGTGTTTGGATACTATGTATTTATGAATGCGCGTAACCTATTACGTTGTTTGCCGGTATCAGAATAGAATGTGTGTTGTGTGCGGCTACGGCCATTGAATATAATTGGTTTTCCTGTATATTATTATTATTATTATTATTAATTATTGAGGACATATTTTTCTTTGCTTCTACCTTATACACATTTTACAAACCTTCTGTCAAATTGACGTTTCTCTTGAAACATTTAAAACAAATTGAAATAAATTTGTAACAGGCGTAAATATGTTTGCTCATTCCTCTAATACCTAAATTAATTTAAAAATCTTCCATTTGTCTAGAAATGGGGTAGATGGCTCAGTGGTATCGAGTCGGCCTGTTGATCTTGAGAACCCTGGTTCGATCCCCACAGCCGACAAACAATTTTCACCAATTTAAAAATCTACCCCTGTGGCTCCCTCTCCACTAATATCTTTGAGGGCCGTGATTTGACAGCTGGTAACTGCACTTCACGCGACAAAATATATCACTTACCGAGATCTGCTTAGGCAGAGTGCCACACCCAGTAATGGGTAAAAGGCGTGATGATATATTTATTTATTTATTTATTTTATATTCTCCACAAATGTTAAATTTGAAAATTTTCGCTGTATAGCAACCCGAACATTCCGTTGGAGTCTGTGATCCATAAAAATTTGTCAAGTTTTTCGTTAATTTCATATGGATCGTATTTGTGAAAAAATCTGAGATACCCAAAAGGCACTGCTCACAAATAATTTTTAAAACTTAGTAAAAAAATCATCAAAATTGTTTAAACTGTATAAGCTGTAGGTGAGTGTGAAGCTTGGTTGCTATGCATGTTGAAACTTGGAAAAATTTAGACTGAATAGTATGTGCGATTAGTTAATTATAGTTTTGTTGCCTACTTTATTATTATATATTTTTATTAATTTATTGTAATTATTCCAATTTTCGCCATTACTATGAGCATATTCTTATTTTAAAATCCCAATAGACACATAGGTCTAACATTTCTATTTGCATCAGGTACTGTATTTTTGATTAACGACAGCTTTTGTTTCCAAAAACTGATATCTCATATTAAATGCCTATATATTTCTTTGTGTGGGACTATATTTTTTTGTTTTTCAACTCAATGCAATAGGAATTCAAATAACAATAAATATGGCCGATAGCTTAAAAGAGAATCCGAAGCACTCAAGACACATTTGCATTTAAGTTATGTCAGCGAACTAGATACAAGTTTTATCCCGTGGGCCTAGACTGCCTGCATTAATAACAGAAAACATTTATATGTTGATATACGTAAAACGTCATTCAAGGTCAGTTAACAACATTCCGCACATTATAATTCTTTCCTAAAGAAACAAAAACAATTTGTGAAATAAAATTGAAACAAAAGAAACGTCGTGTCATGTCAAGTACGAGTCGCTGTCACAGAACAAGCTCGCATAGCCACAGCACCACTGCTCACCGCAACAGATCCGGGTGTGTTTTTCTGCTCGTTTTAAATAACAACATACTCATGCATGTTCTACGGCCACTAGCCGTTCACTGTAATGTGGATGGATGGAATACACACAATGTACAGTTTATAGCATTAAATTACAGTAAATTGTAGTTTTAATTCACTAATGACTGGATGCGTTTACAGTAATAAAGGATTATTGACATCGTTTTTGTTATTATTTCACTATTTGATTTGATTAAATACTTTCATTTAGTATTTATATAGGTATTTATGCGGGTTAATGTAAATCATAATTGACTTCTGAACACTGTTCCTTTTTAGATATTATTCTTATATTGTTATTTATATAGTGTGTTTGTAAAACTGGATTATATGGTCATGGAAATTATCACAATCGAATATAATGTCATATTTAATTCATTTATAATATAATACATTCGAATTTAATTTTTACTTCCTTGTACGAAGTAAAGGAAGTATTGTAATCGCGAAAATTTTCGGTTCTCAGATTTCAACGGAAATAGGTGTTTTGGCCCTCCCTGAATCCATTTTGACTAATTTCGTCATGCCGTCTGTACGTACGTATGTAAGTACGTACGTACGTACGTATCTCGCATAACTCAAAAACGGTAAGCCGTAGAAAATTGAAACTTTATATTTAGGACTGTTATAACATCTAGTTGTGCACCTCCCTTTTTGGTCATTATACAACTACCGGAAGTGGTACTTTACTTGAAGCCTATAATAGATTATCATGAAAAACTATATTCAAATATAATTTAAAACTTTCCAAATTTGGTATATAAGACTACTATATCAATGGAAATAACATAATAGATTTTGGTTAAAATAGACTAACCGGAAGTGGCACATTACATGAAGCTGCTAACAGTTTTCCTTGAAAAAAATGGTATTATTTTAATTTTAGAAAGGAATGCTGCAAATAAAAGTTTTAGAGAATTAAATTCTGCGTCTAGCACATTAAGAATTTTTAAATTAGCTTTTTGCATAAACGAGATATCTAAATTTAAATATTATATATTTTTTATGGGGTAGGTGGCTCAGTGGTATCAAGTCGGCCTGTGGATCTTGAGAACCTTGGTTCGGTCCCCACAGCCGACAAACAATTTTCACCAGTTTTAAAAAATCTCCCCCTGTGGCTCCTCCTCCACTAATATCTTTGGAGGCCGTGATTTGACGGCTGGTAATCGCACTTCACGCGAAAAAATATATCACTTACCGAGATCTGCTTAGGCAGAGTGCCACACCCAGTGATGGGTAAAAGGCGTGATGATATATTTATTTATTTATTTTATATATTTTTTGATTTTTTTTTAAATCAAGTTTGCTATGGATTAGAACAAAAAATAAAAGATTTAATGTCAAATATGTGCAATTAAAAAAATATGTATAGTTTAATACGTGTACAAGGAAGTCATGTGGTGTCCACATCAGATATTTTATTCTTAGCGATACCATATTTATGAGTTTTAACCTTATTTATTTTTTACGAATGGCCGGTTTAATAAACAACAAATTAATTTACTTACAAAATATATGAAACTTATAGCTACCAATATCGGTCTAACATTTGGCAGTAATAGTATATATATATATATATATCAAAAAATAAATAAAATTGATTTGAATCTGTTAATTTAAATAGACTTAGGGAAGTAAATTTATTCTATACATGACAAAAAATAAAAATTCATTTATTTTCGACAATGCTTCAATTTAAAATTTATAATTTGGAATTTTTGTATCTTTTATTGTAATACAATATTACTGTTAAAACTGCGCACGACAGAGAGTTTCTGAAATCAGTTTGCACAGCAAAGAATTTTTTTTTTTAATAATTTATCATTGTTGTGATCTTTCATTGTTTGTACTTGTTCATTGTTATAATCTATATTGTTGTAATTTTGTTTTGTTTTGATCTTTTATTGTTTTTATTTTTCTTGTTACAATTTTGTCATTGTTATGACCTTTTACTATTTTTATTTTTCTTGTTATAATTTTTTTATTGTTGTATTTAGAACCACTAGAGCGCCGGTATTGTCAACGTAAGGCATACTTCTGTTTGCATTATATTTTTTGTTTTAATAATTTTTTTTTATTATTATTACTGTGTAATAGTATTTCTTGTTCAAATTTTAAGAATTAAAGTGCACTTCATAACTTTTTGTAAAGTCGGCGTATATGATATCAATACTTTAAAATGTCTACAAGAGTTCTGAGAATAATAAAAAAAGAGATTATGATTAGTATGTAAGCGTCTTCATAGGTACCTTGTCGCTGTTTTCCTACGTGAGGTAAAATAATAGTTAAAATATCGATGTGTTCGTTGATATGAACTGCACTGAAAATGATTAAAAAGTATTTTATATGTGTACCAGGTGTGGAGCAGAAAAATGTACATCGGCGCTCGTCGCAGTATGCAAGGAAGGATTGCGAGTTATCTGTTATTCTATTAGCAAGTAGGTAAAATTGTTTCGGAAATGCTTCCTGAATCTTGTTGTAATTCAGTTCTGCAACTTTAGAAGTCTCGTAGTGTTTCAGCGCTACCAACTGATCTTAGATTTACAAGAGTTAAGTGAATTTACTTGGTTACTCATGTACGAACATTCTGCTCTGTTACTGATATTGTATTAAATTCTCATGTCAGAGAATTTCGGAACAATGGCAATGTTTTCATTTCAACTTGCCGATTATTTTCATTCAATCGGAAATATTAATTACTCGTAAAGTGAAATAACATGTGTATTTTTAATTGAAAATAATTTTTACTTTGTAATTACAGTTTGCAATGATTGTTTTGAATATTTTGATTAACGAAAACATACATATTTTTATTGTTGTATGTATTCAGGATGTTTTATTTTTTAATACAAATCTAGTTACGGCTTAGTGAAAAAGTTTTCGTGGAATTTATAGTGATTGTTTTTAAAAGCAATACTAAAAGTATATTATACATTTAGCATGATTTTTTTATAACGTGCAATTTATAGCCAGACGCGTAGCTGAAGTCTGGAAAACACTGAGGGAAAAATAGTATTCTCTCCTACAATTTTCTTCACGACCTAAGTAATGTTAAAAACGAAAAACTTAGTTTTAAAATCTGATTTGTTGATAAGTTATAATTATTGGTATTCATTGACAAAGCAAAATTTAAACTAGTTTGTTTATGTCAAATTACATTCCATGTCTAAACTGTAATACCATGAATACAGCGAAGAAACTTCGGAAGAATCCCAAACGAGATCTAGTAAATTGTACGATGTAAGCTATAACCGCTTCAGAGAATAGTGTGTCGAAATAAAAACACGAAAACATATGTTACCGTATTTTAACGCAAAATCTGAAAATTATGAATCTTCTATATTATGGGCTTAGTACTCCATGGTAAGATTATGTCCTCTAGCCAACGACAATATTGACAAAACAAGTATCCAATTAATACTCATTTCAATAATTGTGCTTTTGTATCTTTTACTATGAAAGTAAATAATAATAATAATAATAACATTTATTTATTTATTTAGCAAATGACATTAGAAAAAAACATATTGATAAAAACAAAAAACATATACATATATTAACATAACTGTTTCTTTGTGGAGAGGTATGAATTTAAATACATTTTAAAAGTATATAGATTTTTACATTCTTTTAAACAAGTTGGTAATGAATTATACATACTGAGGCCGTCGTAAAAACTAATTTGCATGTTATTCTGTTATTGTATTTATTTATCTATTTTGCAATCTATAATTAGTTAGGTTCATTCTAATTTCAATAAAGTCCATATTTATATATATATATATATATACACCGAGCCGCAGTTTCTACACTGCCGTACTGCCGGTTTCTCTAGTCAGATTATTTAAGGCGTATAAGTGACTAGCTTATAGCGCCCGAGTGTGATAAATACATGTAACTGTATTTTTTATATTTAACGACAAATCACACATTGTCGGCAGGCGGATTCGAACTGATGAACCTTGGTTCGGGTGACGTCACAGTATGCTATGAGATGTGCCTTAACACGCTCGGCCACCACGCCTGTTCAAATAAGTTAAATAATGTAATTTTGAACATCTTATTAGGATAATGAAATAAGTTCTTAGGTTTTTAATGGTTTCAGTGTTCTGCATTTTATTTGAACCATCAAAATAATATAAAGTCTCTACAGAACTATTGTGCATATTATTTCCTTATTAGGTATAAAAGCATGTGTAACTTCTGTCCCGATTTTAGTATCATAGAAACGATCATATATTCTCGACAGTGAAAAAATATTATTTTTCTACGATTGCTATGAAAAGTTGACAATTACGCTCTCATTTGTCATCATAAAGTTGAAGTTTTCTGTGGAACAATCGAAAAATATCATTTTTGCGCGTCTCCAATGGCAACGCGCGAAAAAGACGTTAAATGAGCGCGTTTCCAATGGCAACGCGCGAAAAAGAATTAGATGCACGCTCATTTCAATAGTTACCAGGGATACAAACAAAACATAAACTTGTCATATTGACAGTTGTCAGAACGAATTTATTTTCAGTACGCATACGTTTTTTAATAATTTGAAAATACAATCGTAGAAAAAATTATGTGTGTATCACGAGCGTAAAGTGTATTTGTTCCTCTTACACTATTGCAGCTCTCGCCTTTGGCTCGCGCTGAAATTACCGTATTCGAGTAACAAAGAATCACTTTACGCTCTTAATACACAAATAACTATTATTTAGTTTATATGTTATGTTCTAATCTTATTTTTCCAGTACTTCAATCATGTATAATATATAATTAGTATCCGGGTATTAATTTTCAGGGATATATATTCAATTAATATACCGAAAATAGAGACAATTAATATAATTAAAAAATATTTTTTATTACATTGTAATCCAAAATAAAGAGATATTTTATCAACAAGTTTATCATATATTGCGATTGCAATTACTTTGGTTTTTGTTATTTTGTATGTGTTGTTACAAAAAAGTATAGAGAATATTCTACTACAAAAAATAAACGCATAAAGTGTAACATCAAGTACAAAATAAAACGTATTTTTTCTACGATTGCTATGAAAAGTTAACAGTTACGACCTCATTTGTCATTGTAAACAGTGTTGTCAAATCAATAGAATTTCTACTTTAACGGAATAGATGTATATTTAGGGATAAAAAATACATTTGGTAGCTGGTGAAAAATCTACAAAATTTTGAAATATATTTAGTGCAAAATCTGGAGAAATAGAAAATTTGAATTAAAACCATTGTTCTAAAATGTATTCGTACCAAAAAAGAACTCTGAAATTGATAGCCAAACTAATGCACTTCACTTTCATGTGATCTTGCTCGTTGCATTATTACGCCACATGCCACTGGTCAATTTCAATCGTCTTTGTGTATGATTAGTTGTTGTCTGATTTGTGTACTGCGTACTTGTTAACAAAAATGTTTAACCTGCCAATATCAAGTGTAAGTTTTGAGGTGAAGAATATATTAAAATTTTACAGGGCTACGCGCTGTAATTACTCATTTACTTAGTTACCATAAATACCTATAGTGTCATTTACATATAAGAGGGAATTAAAAATTAATTTTTGCTATTCTGACCATCTAAATAATATGTTGTGCATTTTTTTCGATTAAGTTAGGACCAGTAACTTCTAAGGTCGATGCTATTACTTTAGTGGCAAGTAATATTTAGTTTTTAATAATTATAATAAACCTTTTGGAATAATGTCGCAAATTGCGTGAAATTACAGGTAAAATATATTTGTGAAAAAATGTAGAATAATTTTAATTAGCAAAATTTCTGGAATATTTATTAACATTTCCCTGAAATTTAGGCGTGGGTCGCACTCGGTCACTCATAAATACCGCGAGGAGAAGAGTGAGAGAAAGAGAGGGAGTCAACAACACTCTAGTTAATAACGTCGCCGCACTCTGTATCAAAACTTTTAATTTCTCTTTTGTAAATTTACAATCCATTTCGTAATTGTTCGTTTGTGTGATATGGGATCACAGCCATTAACTCAATCAAATTTTAATTCGTTTAGTGTTAAAGCGATAACGTTTCGGTTTTAACTCTGCGCTTTCATTTCCATTAGGGTCCGAGAGTTGTGGAATCGATATGAGCGCCGCCCGACCGCCGTGGCCAACTGGGCAAATTTAGTTCGCGCGTGACAGATACATCGTGTTGCGTATTCACACATGCTTGTTTTTCCTTCTACATTATTTTATTTGCATTTTTGAATACATGAACGGAATAAAAATGTGGACAATAATTTAGAACGTGTATGACATTGTTGTTCCTTTCCCTATAATTTTTGATACGCTTTTTTATCTTGAAATTTTTATATATGTTTCAAAAAAATATCAGAATTTTACGTTATATTAACTCAAAAATTTTGCCTCTAATTTAAAACACATTTCCTATTATGAACTGTCTACAAATTAATGGGAAAGAAAATAATGAAATGCATATACTAAACGTAATATACCTTAGTGACCAAAATTCTATCTCCTACAGTTTCTGAGATCCCAATATAAGTCTTAGAAACTAGAACCTATTAAGGGCTTAATTTCATATACCGTTATTTAAAACCTTTAAAACTATAAAAGCTACTTGTATTAGGCCAATTAAATTGGAATATTTCAATTGTATTTGAAAAGGAATGGTCAAAGTTGAATTTCAAATAAATAGTTAGGTACTTTCAATATGTATACACTAATATAGGAAATATTTTCTAGGACAATACCATTATTACAGTCACCTTTAAAAATGCTTAGAGACGGTTGCTAATTAGAGGTGACTGTTAACTTTTAGAGGTGATATTATTCTATTGTCGCTAACAGAGCGTTGCTAACAAAACAAACTCTTTGCAATATTATTTGCAAATTTTAAAAGTTATTTAGAAGTAATACACCACAAAATAATTTTATTTAAATACGTAACTATTATTATTTTTTAATGATTAAACTTATACTGGCTGTATCTGTACTTCGGGAAAAAAATAAGATGTACAGATCATGGAACAAAAATAATTTTTAAAAAATTCGCTAAATTAAGAATGTTTACTTGAAATGAACATTTTTAGGGCCACTGGATTAGCGTACTTTATTGCTTGACCTTCTGTATTTAACTAAATTAAATTATTAATTATACAACACCAGACATTTGTTTGGTGTTGTGTAAACAATTACTTGTAAGGAGATTTAAATAAAAAATTTTAAAATAGTTATCAACCAGAGGCTAAGAAAATGTTGCCTTTAAATACGATGTAATTTTTTTACGAATTAAAAGAAAAATCTTTTTGTTCCATGATCAGTACGTCTTATAGTACCTATATACCCTTTAATTTTTTCCCGAAGTACCGATATACCCTGTATATATAGATATAAATGGCGCCAGGACAAATTTAAATATTAAACAGAAGTTGTAGTAGGTATATATAATAACGAGAGAATTTATTTTAAAAATTCATATTTACTATTGCCAATTGGTACTTTCTTTTACAATATTCAAATAAACTTATTTTCTTGTAAAACAGTTCAATTATTCTACTATTTACATTTAAACTGACTGACTGATGGAGAAACCGGCGCTGTCACTTTTAAAGATAACCGTTTATTTCATTTAACAGAGATCTGCTAAAAATTTAAAAATACTCCTATCCAAATTTATGTGTATAGCGTTACCATATGGGGTAAAATTTGACTCTAAAATAGGTTTTCTTAACATTCATATCTAAATTGATTTAGATATCATGTTTAAATTTAAAGGTAACTATAGAATACCAGTGAATTTTTATCGTACAAATTGGTAACGACAAAATAATAGCATAGAAAGAAGCGCAACGTAATGTTAAAAAAATTGGCATCGCACATTAATTTAACAGTTTGCGCACAGATTACAGTGATATTTAAATCATTGTATTTATTTATATATATTGAAGATCAAAGAATAAAACATTAATTAATCAATCAATCAAACAAGTTTGACACCCTCATAGTAACAATTGACAATAACTATTGACATAAAAAATTGCAAAAACGAAGGTGTAATGATTTTGTCTAATATCAAATTGCTCAAGTTGTTTTACTTCAACGCAACTAAATTTAAGTAAAGATAATAAAAATTTGATCTATGGTAAATTAAATCTAGAGCGTTATTTATTGAGAAAATTTATCAAATGGAGTATTCTTCAATATAATGAAGGTAAATAAATGTTTATCTACGTATGCAATATAAAATTGACAAAAGTGACGTGTTTATATACAAGCCGTTCGATATATTATAGTATGATTGTATAGGATGTTTTTGATATTGATTCTGACTGGCTGAACAAAACGTCAAAATGGAAATATGATGACATAGCACAAAAATCTTGTGACAGTAACGCTCAACCAAGATAATATTTAAAAGTTCAATAAAATGAATCTATAAGGACTCAACTAAAGTGTACGAAATGTTTATTTGTAATATAATCGCTATTACAAGTCTTTATGCTATGTTAATTTGTCTTAATTTTGATATCTAAGTTAGCCAATCAGAATCAAGATCAAATACGTTATGTACAACAACACTACAATCCTTCACCGAATGGACTTTTTGGAGTTTTTATACACGAGATGAATTATTTATCATAACTAATATAACAAATGATATGATAATTGCCTGTAATATTTTGAAATGAATTATGAGTTGTTATGGAATTGATAACATAGCGAGTGAGGAGCACGAACAGCATTTCCTATTTCCGTAACAACGAATTTAAATTCATGTCAAAATATTATCTTACAATTATCATATTATATCAAAATATCTTCTGTAGAAGCAATTCCATCCAGAATTTGCCATTTCGTTATATTTTTTCAATTGACATTTATGAAAATAGCATTTATATTATTTCACTGATAACTTTTCATCCAATCAAATTACAGTATTTTGCTGAATTGAACTAATCACAGTAGTATTACAGCGACAATTTCACTGGTAAAAATTGTCGCAAATCGTTGCTTATATATAATGTTTGAGTAGATTATTATTGTTGAATTTTATTTGACTTTATTTACTTTGCTTAGTTATGTCAAAAAATTAAACAATGTAAATTGATCACAAGGTAATAGTAGTTCAGACATTGTTTTGAAAATATTGCAGGTAACATTTTTTTGGAGTAAATAAAATATTTCGTGGAATTGTCAAGCCGAATACCATACGTGACTATGATTTTCTTTGATCCCTTTTCTGGTCGTCCCGTTCAGCCCGAGTAACTTGACACATCCCTCGTGCTTGGATCTGGGTAACGCTTTCGTCAGGATGTCGGCCGGCATCTCCTCCGATGCTAGGTAAAGTATCTCGATGATTCCCGACTCCACGATCTCCCGGATAAAGTAGTGGCGCACGTCGATATGTTTGGTTCGCGAATGGTAAACGGGATTCGAGGCTAGACTTCGGGCACCGTTGTTGTCGTTGTAGAGCCTCATGCCGGCTACCTCCTCTCCGAGTTCTCTGAGAATACGTTGAATGTATATGGCCTCTTTTGCGGCTTCGCTGAGAGCCATATATTCGGCTTCTGTCGACGATAAGGCCACCGTCCTCTGCTTCTTCGAGTCCCACGAGATGCAGTCGCCGGACATCGTGAATGCGTAGCCTGTGAACGATCTTCGATCGTCGACTGATCCGGCCCAATATACATCCACGAAGCCCTCGATGAAATCTCCATCTCGACGATAGGTGATTCCGTGTTCTACGGTTCCCTTCAGGTACTGCAATACTCTCTTCGCAGCAGTCCAGTGGGCCTTCCCAAATGACTCGTTGAACTGACTTAGAAAACTCGCTGCATGAGCCACGTCGGGTCGAGTCGCAACCGAGAGGTACAGCAGCGCGCCAACCAGCTCGCGATAAGGCGGTCTCGGTCCGTCAGAAGTCGCCCACGCCTCCGTCTTCGTCAGCTTGTTGCCCGGTTCAAGGGGTGTGGACACCGGTTTGGCGTCCTCCGTTCCGAAGCGTCGCAGGATCTCTTGGATGTAAGTCCCTTTACTCAGCGTGATGCTCTCTCGTTCTCGTACGATGTTAATCCCGAGGCATCGCTTCGGATCCCCCAGGTCTTACACGGCGAAACTCTTCTTCAGTTTGGCTCCGACGTAATTGATCTCTTCGAGATTTATCGACAGGACTAAAATGTCATCAACGTAAACGATAATTATTATTACACTGTCTCGATTGATTAGATATAAACATGGATCCCCCTTGGATGGCGTAGCTCCCAGTTTGCGTAGCTCTTTGTCGAGACGCTTGTGCCAGGCGCGGCCCGCTTGTTTAAGACCATACAATGCCTTCTTCAGACGACAAACGTAGTCTCCAGCTCCGAGCTTCGCCAAAGTACTCCGCACTTCCTCCGCTACCCTTTCATAGGTTTTTTTCTTTTCGTCCATGTAGCGAAGAACCTCATCCATCATTTCCGGGAGCTCCATGTACACCTCCTCCTCTAAAAGTCCGTTCAGGTACGCAGTCTCAATGTCAAATTGACGAATGTACATGTTATTCCGAACCGCAAGTGCAAAACCCAACCTAATGGTGTTGAGTCGTGTCTTGGAAATCAGTTCCGGGACGCTGCGAGAATCCCTTAGCGACAATCCTGGCCTTCCTTCTCTCCAAAATGCCACTTGTCCCGTACTTGTTGCGTAGTACGAATCGACTGCCGATCACGCTGCGCCTCTCCGGTCTCTCAACGAGTTCCCACGTCTCGTTCGAGAGTATAGATTGGACCTCGCTGGACATTGCGCGAATCGACTCATCCGATTCCGAACCCGACAAGGCGCGCGCTACAGGGATCTCCGTGATGAGGGCCTGCACGTCTCGGACCTCGTCGACCTGACGAGCCTCTTGGTACTGCTTGCGTGGTCTGCCCGGCATACCTGTGCGCAGTAATCGGGGCCTTCCCGGGTCTCGTCTCACCGGCCATAGGATTTTAACATGGGAAAACAACGTGGTCCTATGTTGTCATTTTTCATTACTGTGCCGGAGCGTCGATCGGCGCCTCTTCAGCTGAAACGCATCGGGGTTCGTCTTGCCACATTTCATATGGAGTCTTCCCCTGAAGTTTGGACGTTGGACACCGGTTTCTAATGTAGTTCGCGTTCACTGACTCAGCCCAGAGAGACGGCGGCAATCCTGACTTGATCAAAGGCACCTGGCTGTCTCCAAGAGTTTCCGGTTGCGCCTCTCTGCTACGCCGTTTTGCTGCGGGCTGTAGGGGACGATCAGACGTCGCATTGTCCCGTGGCTACGAAGAAGATCGTCGAACTACTTGTTAAAATACTCCGACCCGTTGTCTGTCTGTAAAGCTTTTATCTTCTTCCCCTGTTGAGTCTCAAAAAGAGTTCTGAAGTCGTCGAATTGCTTGAGAGCCTGATCTTTGTGACTGATGAAACGTACTTCGCACCACCCTGAGAAATCGTCAATGAACGTCATAAAATATCGATTTTTCCCCGTTGACATGATCCTTATTGGACCGCACACATCTGAGTGAACAATGTCCCCCACGTTCGACACCCTCTTCGACTTCTTTGGAGAAGGTAGTCGTGACATTTTCCCTTCCAGGCATGTCTCGCAGGTGAAATTAGTGTCCAGGTCCTCCACGCACAGCCCACGGATTGCTCCGCTCTTCACCGCTGTACGCAACGATTGCAGGTTCAAATGGCCGAGACGAACGTGCCAGTCCTCCAAGGAATTCTTCCGTGGCGCGAGTCTCGATCCCTGTGGTCCAGTGACCACTCTGCATTCGTCATCCTGGACGTCTCGAACGTAGTACAGTCCATCTGTGCGGTCAGCTACGAGTTGCACCTGTCCATCTTCATTGACGACCTTGGCCTTCTCTTTATCAAAAATTACGGTAAAGCCCTTGTCCGCGATTTTACCAATCGAGACGAGATTGGTCCGAAGACCCGGTACATATGAAGTGTCCTGGAACTTAATCGTCTTCGCGTTCCCTTTAACGTTTGTTCTAAACCGAACGGCCCCTTTGCCCGCAATCTCTGCAGTCGCGTTGCTCGCGAGATTTAAATCTCCACGTCCGCCCGAGACGATATCCGCGAACGCGTCGACGTCGTTGCACATGTGTGATGTGCAACCACTGTCCATGCACCAGCTGCCTTAACGCGAGTTCGCGTCGGTTCGGAGAGCTTCTTCTCTCGGACTCTGCGCGGCATACAAACTCAGGTTATCGGCGCGGCTCGCCGATTGACCCGCGGCTTGAGACTTCTTCCTGGACTTAAGTTTCTCGCCATATGCCCGAACCGTTGGCATTTATAACATTGGACTTTGGACTTCTGTTTCCCTCCGTCAGCTTTGTCACTTTTTCCTCGTTTACATACGGTTTTTCCTGCCAGCAACGCACTTTGACACGACGCGCCTTGAACGGCTTCCTTGCGGGATTCGCATTCGTCCAATATCTTCACTCGAAGCGTCTCGGGATCTGGAAGATCATCGCGCGCCGTAATAGCGCAACGAAACGTCTCGAAGGAGTCCGGGAGGCTCTTCAGGAGCAACACCGTTAGCAGGTCCTTGTGAACCTCGATCTCCATCTCGCCTGTCGACGATGTCCATGAATTCTTGCGTGCTCCGCCGGGCGTCGTCACCGTCCTGCATCTTAAGAGAAATTAGTCTATTTAATAGTGCAGCTCTTCTTACTGATCCTGTCGACTGAAAAATGTTGGCCAGCTTCGTCCAGCTTTCTCTCGCAGTCTCGCACGCTCTTACAGGCTTCAGTTCCGATGGGTTGATCGCCAGGATTATATCGGACTGAGCTTTCAGATCACCCTGGATCCATCTGTCGACGGCTTTCTGCGATTCTTCATTATCTTTGATAAGAGCGGGCTTCTGCAGGGTACCGCTGACATAACCCCAGGCGTCATTCTTGATCCAAATTGCGCGCATCTGAATTCGCCATGTGTCGTAATTATCCTTGTTGAGTTGCTCAAAACGTACAGTACCGCTGGCGTTCATCTTCGAAAAAACCGGTGACCAAAACAATGGGAAAACGTGACAATCTCAAAAGGTTCACTCAATACGACTTCTTTGCTTTTTTATTAACTCGCATTCGTGAGAATACCTGGGCCCATAACCTGTTAGCAGAGGTTGGGTTAACCACAGTGAAACACACTTCAAACAACACAACGTATATTTACAATATAACTTGTACAGAGAGAGAATATTTATATGTCATAAGTAAATAACGACGAAAACAGTAGAAATGAAAAATAAGAAGGCGGACGCCTTCTTGTTGTACCAACAATGTCGTCGTTGATCGAAAAAGCGTCCATTTCATTTGTTCATTTCCAAACAAATTTGTAATTTGGTAAATTCTCAGTAATATATTTTATCACTACTAGCCTAGAAATATATTTTTATTTATTTAGTTATTTTTGCTTAGAAATAACTTATTATTTACCAAATTTAATTATACAAAAATTAATTTCTGCAGGTATCCTATTTTTTTAATCGTTTTTACAAAACCCTGTTCCAAATATCTCAAATAAAACGTCGATAATAAAATCAACGTTAAATTAATTAATTTAATATTCAACCTATTCAGTTTTTGTGGGTATTGAACAATTAAATATTAATAGTCATGTGATTATCAACATAAAAATCGTTAAATAATATATAAATGCCAGCAGTGAAAAATACGTTATATAAACACCTCGGGTGTACATTCTATCATAAAAAAATTAATTATATATATATTCCATGATTGAAAAAGAAAAGGCAAGTAACGTAAATACAGATTTGCCAAAACACAGTGATTACTACTATATCCATGAATACAACCCCGTTTATGTAACGTGTTACATAACGTTACAACCAATAAGGGTTCCCTCATAATATTTATTGTGAACGGTACAGCAATACCGCCCCTGCTAATTCGTTAATTGCAATGAACTACCCACAACAATGTTTTGCGGAAACATTGAAATTTGATCGCAGCTCTTGTATTAAATTTTCGCCTTTGTTTTCCTCGATTCCGTGATAGCGATAGGTTCAACGATTCTGACTCTGACGCTAATAATATATAACGAGTAATTGCTCTATCAAGAATTGATAGCGACAGTTGCTATTAGGAAGTGGTCATGCATGTATTGTGTATTGATATCTGATCACTACTTCGACAAATATCGTGTATCCCTCGCAAGATACGTCATAGGATTTTAACATGGGAAAACAACATGGTCCTATGTTGTCATTTTTCATTTATTTTAATTTTTTATTATGATTTTGTGTTAGGGGTACCGACTAACAGTATAATATAGTTTAAATCTGAAAGGTATCATTTTAATACGAAAATTTAATGATGCCATTAGATATAAGCAAGAGTGAGAAAGTAATGAATATTTTCAAATTATTTTAATTCTTATATCGTAGTGGACTGAAAAAAAGTCCAAATTAAAATTGTACATACCAAAGCCTTTTATACACTGTACCATTAACATAGCGGTTTTAGCTGTTCGTTTTTCAGATATGCTATACCGTTATATTTTGTTGAATGAAATACACAATTGAAAGTTACATATTTAAATAAAACTTTTTCCCCTTTTCAAGGATGTTAAAATTGCGTTGTTTAATTTTTTTAATTTATTAAGTAGTAAATATATTTAATAGTAATTGAACAAATTTGAATGAAAATTAATTATATTACTTATGAGCCTTATAGTTTGTATGTTACTTTAGCCATATGAGCAAAGAGAAAATGAATTCATAGACTATTTGATTAACGTTTAATAATGTATTTAAATTAAATTACACAAACTTGACATTATTAAAAAAAGATAAAAGTTGGATATTTAAATATGTAATTTTTAACTATTCATTCCATTTAAAGAACATAACTTTATCATATCTTAAAAATGAGCAACTTTAATAATTATTTCAATCTCTATTGGAAATAGGGCTCCAGTATTGAAAATCTTTATTTAAAACTTTTCGCTCTACTTCTATTTTTTATTTAAAATAATTAGCAACCTGTCGTTATGTCCACATTTCTACTCATGTAACCTATGCATTTTTTAGAAAAATAAAAACTTCGGTAAAATAGATTACTAAAGAGACAATTTTTTACTAATTTAAGTCAGATAGCTCTCGAGATCCCATTGAAGGCTCTCGTACACGAGACAGACATTTAGTATTTGATATTTTTAGTTTATTTGTCACGTAAAATTTAGCTAAATCAAGCGGATACAACATAATTTGAAAAAAATCTGCTGCTTTCCCGACAGTTGGTATAATTTATATAACTTTTGAAAAAATAATAACCGATGGGTTAAATGTCAAGTTTTATATCTTTAATTGAATTCTGAACCCGAGGACTTTGAAATAATATTAAATTGAACCTAATTCCAACAAATTTCAGAAAAACATTTTTGACAATTTTATTAGAATTCTTTGTCGAGAGCTTTAATTTTATACCTACCTGGGATTATTTTAAATAAATCTTTTAAAAAATTGACGAATTCTTAATTGCAATTTTGACACTTAACTATTTATCCTGAGGACTTAAAAATTAATTATCTTCAAATGTTGTAGTACAACATATCGATTTTTAAACAATAAAAATGTTATTAGTTATAATAAATGAACCGAATATAATTTCGAAAAATGTTTTAAGCAATCCTTGTTTCTCACCAAAATAGGGTCTATTTAAATTATTAGGTATTTTGTGATAAATACCACTATTTAAGAAATAAGCATAAAAACTTTAGAAGACCCATCAATAAAGTTGTGGAAACCCTGGTTATATAGAGCCCTTAATAAACTTAACCTTTTTTTATCGTTAAAAATTTCGTCGCAATTTTATATTATCGTACTTCCAGACAAACAGAGACTATGATTTTTGGGTTCAGTAGAGTCTGAAACGTGAAGATTCATCAGAATCTTGAGATCGAGAAGAATCACCATCACAATACTTTGCTTATTATATAGATCGGCAAAATAAAAAAGAAAGAATATCAAAATGTACTGAATATCACGCTGTGTCAATCAAATGAAGTAGGAGACAAACCCTTGAAATATTCATTAAATATTTATTTGATTCATCCTGCAATTAATTAATTAATTTCATTTATTCCTCCCAAACGCAAAATGTCGTGCACACAATAAAACTTATTCATTTATTATTAAATCTACGCCATTTCTTACCCTCAATATCATTAACTCAACATAAAATTATTCCCAAACTATATTCACTGAAACATACCCACTTTATATTTTACCCCAATATTTTTGTCAATTCCGCATTGAATATAATTTAAGTGATTATATCTTAAAATTAAATCAACCAATCATGTTTAATAATCTTCCTTGGTTGCCACATTTACATAAACTAATACACCCTTAACGACGTGGTATAATTATTTTCGTGTACCCACTTGGTCAAAAAATGTAAAATTTATTAATGAAATAAGAAAAATATATGAAATCTTGAACACACAAATACATCGAAAAGCATCGTCATCATAATTACAATGACGTAATTGCTTTTTTTATTCAACAAACTAAATTTTTATATTATTTCTTAATGGAACGATATCCGTTCATTTTTTATTGGGTATATAATCATAACGAATACAACACAGGTGTTGTATTATCGGAATATATTATATTGATTCACTCAACTTATTATTTTAGAAAACCACTCGTCGAACGGACTCTTAAGTTTCCGAAATAATACATTTCGTACCACCACACGTGTTATATTATATATGAAAATCGTACGACATTAATTAAAAGCCAATAGAAATATTGTATTAAACACGGTTACTATGGTTTTATACAAATTTCTTGGAAATTTTTCATTACTTCTTATCTAACAAGTAACACTACTCAACTGTCACTCACCGATTTTGGCGATCTCAAAAACTCCTGAGGTATTGGTATTATTTAATTTCGTTTATGGCGATTCTTTTATCACCTTTCACGGGTGGTTTGTACCCCTAAAAAGCGATTTCCGGAAGAAAATAAAATAGGGGTTCAATAAATTTAGAGTTCTATTAGTGTGCCAAGTTTCATTTAAATCGGTGAGTGACAGTTGGGTAGTGACAGTAAAATTAATATGTGGAAAATTTTTCATATCAAAAATGTCAGTTCCACATTTAAAAATTGTTTTTTTTTTATCAATTTTACTCACTTGATACAAGTTGCCATAAATATATTATTTTATCATAATTTGATTATTTTTAGCAAAATATAAAATATGAATTATGTTTACTTTTCATGTCATGTTTACATAAACATTACTTAATTATTGAAAAGTCTAGTTATCCATTATTCATACCTAATTAAAAATATTTCGGATTATTCACTTTACAAATTTTTACTTTTTGTGTTGGTGTCGAAAAAGATTTCCGGAAAGAATCAAAGCTCTAGAGAGATTAGAAAAATATATATATATTTATATCATCTCGACTTTTATCTATAACTAGGTGTGACATTCTGCCATATATATATATATATATATATACAGCAGAGTTCAAAATGCATTCCGAAAATGGAGTTATGTCCCAAATATAATTATATAGAAATTGTTGTTAGAATATCTGTTTTGCATAATTCAAAATATGCAAAATAATTTGCATTTAATATCGAAATTGATATTTGCCAATATGTTTGCGATGCAATGAGTGTCAAAATTGAATTTAAATGCCACATATTACATATTGATATTATCAAACTATTTCAAATTTGCAAACAATGATGCCTAATTACGAAACCATCAGGAACATTTAAAAAACTGTATTAATTATTGGTTCTGCTAACTTATCAAGTATGTATTAATTTTAGTATCTGTCTAGATTAAATTAAGGTGTAATGTCTGTCTGATTGGTTTTGATGTTGTCACCTGAACACCGATCTTTTTCAAACCAAATCCAACTGTAGGTTTGAAAACTCGGGTTCGATTCTCAAAGCCGACCAGCAATTTTCACCACATTAAAATTTACCCATATGACTTCCCCTTTGTCATATACAGTATCTAAATATAAAACAATTCAAAGCGCAATTTTCTCATTCTACAATTGCAGTTGAAAATGCTGAAGGATAATTATTGTTTATGTTTGTTGTTTACAAATTAATGCCTAAAAATGAAAACACTGCTATTCTTGTTTATTTCGTGTTTATTTGATACAAGTTCTCTGATTATTACACTTCTCTTTCAACTTATCTACCTTCTCTACTGTCAAGTGAAAACAACTGCATGTCTCTCATTATGGTCGTACCATTTTCTACAATCTTAAAAAATAATGGTTGTACCGTTTCCTACAAACTTGCGAACATGCCGCCCGCCTTGAAATATTACAATATTTTAATGCAACAAACAATAATAACAAATATAGAATATACATGGTTTATCTTATCGTTAAATTGTTTCCTTTGTATGCACTTTACTATGCCTCGTTCACTGGTAACGCGCACAATTTTCGTACAGACCTTTTATATTCACCTTTCACGGTTTTCACTGTAACTACCCGCACAGTCCCATCTTCTCCTGGGAATGTCTTCGTGATGCGACCAGTGATCCATCGCATAGGAGGGACGCCATCTTCTATAAGAAGTACTAGCTGGCCTACTTGGACATTTGACGTTGGACGATGCCATCTGGTGCGGACTTGTAGTTGGTGCAGATAATCACGATGCCAACGGACCCAGAAATGTTGTTTAATTTGCTGGATTTGTTGCCATCTTGTCAGTCGGTTTTGTGTGGTATTGATAAAGGATGGTTCTACTGGATTGGTTAGGATATCCCCAATTAAAAAATGTGAAGGAGTTAAGGGTGTGAGATCATCTGGACTACTTGACATTTGAGTAATAGGTCGTGAATTCAAAATTGCTTCAATCTCAATGATGACTGTATTACATTGCTCAAAAGTTAGTATAAGGTTATGTGTTATCTTGTAAAAATGACCCTTGAAGCTTTTGACTGCTGCCTCCCAGAGCCCACCAAAATGTGGAGACCTTGATGGTATAAATTTCCACTGAATGTTATGTTTCGACAGTGTTGTTGATATGACATCTTCATTTTCCATTAAAAAATTGTAAATTTTCTTTAGTTCTGAATTGGCACCACAGAAATTTGTTCCATTATCACTGTATAAAGTGTGACATAAACCTCTTCTACTGGTGAATCTTCTTAACGCTGCTAAAAAACATTCTGAGCTTAAATTGCTTACCAATTCAAGATGAAGTGCTTTGGTATTGAAACACACAAAAATTGCGATGTAACCCTTGGTTATTATACTTCTTCCTCGAGTACGTGTCTCCTTGATTTGTATAGGACCTGCATAATCGACTCCACTTACTACAAATGGACGATGAGTAGCTGTTGTTCTAGCTGCAGGTAAATTGCCCATTACATGCTCTAATGGTTGTGGTTTAAATTTGAAACATCTTATACATGATTTAGTGATTTTCTTGACAGCTTGTCTACCTGATAGTATCCAATATCGTTGTCTCATGCTTGAAAGTAATTGCTCATGACCACAATGATTTAATCGTTCATGTTCATGTCTGAGTAATAAGTCAGTTACATGATGTCTTCCTGGCAAGATGTAAGGATGTTTCTGATCTAAAGTGGTTTGAGAATTTTGCAATCTTCCTCCAACACGGATTAAGTTGTCTTCATCGATATATGGACGAAGTGATAGCATTCTACTGGTTTTATTTACAGTACCTGTGGATTGTAAATTCTTCAAGTCTTCTTGAAATGATTCGTATTGTAGAAGTTGAATTATTTTCCTTGTGGCTCTATTTAGTTCTTCAACCTTTAAAGGCCCTGACATTGTTGTCCTCTTGCAAATCTTAATAAATCTCATAATGTATGCCAGAACTCTTTGAAGTTTTGTAAATTTGGAATAACTATATAGAATATTAAATTCTAATTTCATGACTAAACTTGTTGTAGCTGATTTCTTCCGTTCTATATTAGCGTCAGCACTGTTAGTTAATTTGGTTGATAGTGCACCCATTGAATGTTTTGAATAATCTATCCAATTGACTGAAGATAGCCATTCAGGGCCATACCACCATAATTGATTGTCAAACAGTTGGTCTGCTGTTAAGCCTCGCGATATAATATCAGCTGGGTTGTGAGCTGAAACTACGTGATGCCACGTTCCATCACATGTTAATCTTTGAATTTCAGCAACTCTGTTACTTACAAAGGTTTTCCATTGGTTTGAATTGGTTGCTATCCATGCTAATGTAATGGTCGAGTCACTCCAGTACACTATTCGACTATAGTTTATGTTTATGGCTGTTTTTGTACTCTCCATTAATTGTGACAGAAGTAACGCTGCACACAATTCCAAACGAGGAACCGTTATATTATTGATTGGAGCTATGCGAGCTTTAGCAGTAATTAAGTGAACTTCAATGCTTTCATCACTGTTTACTGATCTTATATACACACATGCACCGTATGCAATTGTTGATGCGTCTGCGAATCCATGAAGCTGAATGTCAACAGGATTCTTACAAGTAACGTGTCTTGGAATTTGTAGTTTAGTTAGTTGATACAACTTTTCATAACATTGCTTCCACTCACTTATTAAGCTTTCTGGTAGTATTTCGTCCCAATCGAGTCGCAATTGCCATGATGATTGTAGTATGCCTTTTGCTTTAATAGTTACTGGACCTATCAAGCCTAACGGGTCAAATATTTGTGCAATTGTTGATAATATATGTCGTTTTGTTGGTTTATCTGGATAGCTCTTCCCTTGTATCTTGTATTGAAATGTGTCTTGTGAAACATTCCACAATAATCCTAAAGTTTTACGTTCTTGACTGTTCGATAAATATACGTCTGTCGTTTTCATTTCATCCTTTTCAGATAAATTCTTGTGAATCTCTTGATCATTTGTGGCCCATTGGCGAAGTTCAAAACCTCTTGTTTGAAGTATTTTACTAATTTCCATAATGACCTGTTGCAATTCTTGTTTAGAATTTGATCCTGTGATCAAATCATCGACATAGAAGTCTCTTTCAATCATTTTGCTTGCTAAAGGATATTCACTTTTGTTTTCGTTTGCTACCTCTTTTAAACATCTCACAGCTAAATACGGAGCACAAGCAGTTCCATATGTAACTGTAACTAATTGGTAAGTATGAAGTTCTTCATTGAGATCTGATCGCCAAACGATCTGTTGTAAGTTTCTTTGGTCTTCTCTAACCAAAATCTGCCGATACATTTTCGCAATGTCACCGGTTGCAACGTATTGATGCGTTCTGAATCTTGCCATGATTGAGAATAATCGCTCTTGTAACACAGGTCCCACCATCATTGTGTCGTTTAGTGAGATTCCACTACTGGTTTTGCACGATCCATCGAATACTACTCTTAGCTTGGTTGTATCACTTGATTCCTTCATTACCGCATGGTGAGGTAAGAAATACTGTATGCTATTTGGTTTATTGTTCATGACCTTAACCATGTGTCCCATGTCTTCATAATCCTTCATAAAATTTTGATATTGTTGCTTTAAAGTAGGATTCCTTGTGAATTTCCTTTCCATTGCCTGCATTCGTCTTTCAGCTTCGTTTCTTGATTCTCCCAGATTGCTTAAATTGTCGCGTACTGGTAGACTGACAATGAAACGTCCTGACTCATGATGAGTGATTGTATCTTTGAAATGTTGTTCACATTTCATCTCTTCTGCGCTGAATACTTCCTTATTGCTGAAATCCTCAAGTCGCCAGAAGTTCTCAACTTGTTTTTCCAGACTGAGATTGCAACTTACAAATGAATGTTGATTTAATTTTGGTGTTTGACCAGAAACTATCCAACCTAATTGAGTTTCTTGAAAGATAGGCTGATTTTTTGTAGTTTTCATCTGTCCAATGCATAACAAATTCCAAAAGATATTTGCACCCAATAAAAGATCGATTTTATTAGGTTTATTGAATTCTGGATCTGCAAGCACTATGTTACTAGGTATTTTTATACTTGTTTTTGAAATGTATGACTCTGGTAACATTCCTGTTATACTGGTAAGAACTAAGCATGCTATGTTTTCCTTGTAGCCATTCAATTTTGATTTTATGGTAACTTCAGTTTTACTCAGTATGTTTGTCTTAACTTGGTTTATTCCAATGACTGGCATGTTAATCTTGTTACATTTTATTTTTAAACGTTGGCATAGTTCTTGTGTTATGAAATGACTTTGGGAGCCTGAATCCAGCAAAGCTCTGCATGTATGAAATATTCCATTTGAATCTGCAATATTGACAAGTGCTGTAGCCAACAGAATCTGTGTATGACTTGTGTCATGTGCTACATGTGTTGCTGTTGTTTGTGATTGTTCTACTGCCTTGCTTTCTTGTGAAGCTACTTGTGTTGTAACTTGTCTTGTGACTTCATCTCTGTGGATCAACGTATTATGTTTGCGACCACACACTCTGCAGTTGCTTGATTGACAGTCATTGAGATGATGTCCTACCTTGAGACAGTTGAAGCAAGCCTTTGATTTCTTTAGTTCGTTGATTCTTTCATTTATTGAGAGCTTCAAAAAATCTGAGCATTTATATATGGCATGATTCTTACTACAAATTATGCATTTTGCATTGTCTATAGTTAAATGAGCTTTCACATGATTACTTGGTTTTTGAATGTTTATCTTCATGAATGATTGCTTGGGTGTGTTTGCTGTTTGAATGTTTTCAAGAATTTGAGCTCTTGTTTTTAAAAACGTGATAAATGTTTCAAACGTTGGAGTTTTGTCGTCCTTGATTGAAGATTCCCACTCCTTCTTTGAATTGTAATCGAGTTTAGTGAACACCAAATGTATGATTAGTGTATCCCAAGTGTCAATTGGTTGATCAAGAGCCTTTAATGCTTTCAAATGCTTTGAAATATTATCAATTAATTCTCTTATTGCGCTATGAGACTCTCTTTGAATTGTAGATAAATCAAATAGAGCATTTACGTGTTTGTTGATAATTAACCTTTGATTTTGATACCTGTCGACTAAAAGTTTCCACGCAGCTTCGTAATTTGCCGCTGTGACCTCAAGTGAACTCACTATCTGTGCTGCATCACTTTTCAGACATGATTTGAGATAGTAGAATTTTTGTACTGGTGTTAAAGTGCCATTTGAATGAATAATTGATTTAAATAACTCTGAGAATTCCAACCAATCCTCATATCCACCGCTGAACTCAGGTAGACTGATTGTTGGTAAACGAAACTGTACCGCTGAGTGAGGATTGCTGAACTGCTCGCTTGCATTCATTTGATTGTTCTGATTTTGCTGTCCTAACTGTGGTTGAGTTAGTTGACGTAAAATCTGTCTAGCCAATGCAACTGTATCAACATAAGCATTCTCAAAGGATACTCGTTCTGTTTTCTGCTCTTCAGAACTATCTAATTCTTCAATGTGTGATTGAATCTCTTCAAACTTTTCGTCTAGCTTTTCAGTCTGATTTAACCTTACTTCTAGATGTTCTGTAGTTTGATTCTGCATGTTTTGTCTTGTATTTAAATAGTTTCTGAATCTTGTAAGCTGTGCTTTGATGTTTCCACGTTGACTTATGAATTTTCTTAGACTTTCGTCGTTTGACATTTTGTTGTTGAGATTAATTATTGTTGTTGAAAGAATTGACTGATGAATTCCCACCACAAACTGTGATGTACAACCTCAAAATGATGATACAAAAACTTCGAAATGAACTAATTCTTGTTTGTCATCTGGCTCGGGCGAAGGACCAATATGTTTATGTTTGTTGTTTACAAATTAATGCCTAAAAATGAAAACACTGCTATTCTTGTTTATTTCGTGTTTATTTGATACAAGTTCTCTGATTATTACACTTCTCTTTCAACTTATCTACCTTCTCTACTGTCAAGTGAAAACAACTGCATGTCTCTCATTGTGGTCGTACCATTTTCTACAATCTTAAAAAATAATGGTTGTACCGTTTCCTACAAACTTGCGAACAATTATCTTATTGTAATTGGAAAGTGTTTTAGATTATATTTAGTGCTGAAAATAAAACTAATATCAAACATAATTAATTAATGAGTATAAATAATACATTGTGAATTTAAATATCACAATGAATATAGATTTCAATACAAGCTGAACCCTCCAACGTATACTCGCTTAAAATTTAAGTACCAAGGAAGAAAATGATTCTAGTAAATTCGTGATGTACCGTAGGTTCTTGAAGCCTTTTCTTTAACGAAATCCTTTGTAGAGGCCGCGAAGTAGAAGCGTTGTTTTAATATTACATGATAATCTCACCATTATTTACTAAGGCAGGTGCTTAGCCGTTCGCAAAAGGAAGCACGTTATAATTGTGTTCCACCTTTAAGTTCACTAAATGCTTTGCATTTTTCATCACGTCTCTGTATTAAAACCATGAAATATTCGGTGCTCTCTAAACGCAGTTAGTTGCTCTTGCTCAACATTGCTGCCTTTTCAGCGTAAACAAGTTTTTACTACTATTTCAATAGCTTTGGCGTTATTCTTACGTGTTTTAGTTTTAGTGCCACTTACTCCACAAAGTAACGGGTATTAAAATGTTAGTGTGTAATACTTCTATGGAAATTGATGTTGATTACCAAGAGAGCCATTAAAGTCAAATGAAAAATTTATGATCATCTATGAAATTTTCAATTAGAGATTAATTGGAACTGCTTAAATCTTAGATGTGTTTTGATAGTATTTTTTAAAGTAAATACTTATCTTTCGATGAATTCATTTATTCATTTACCAAGGAAAATTCGACCATCGCTAAACCTAAAACCGGAACCATTTTATCGGATTTTGTCTCTCTAAAGTAATAATTGTCTTATAGATGTAATTTAAATTTGAACGAATAATAATTAACATAATTATGAAAGATATAAGCATGATATATGTAAATTTATATGTTACATGTTTTTATTTCTTCCCCTAAGGTTACTTATCCTACCAAAATGGGGTCATCAATAATCTATATTGTTCTCCTAACAAACAAACTAATTATAGTGTAAATATATAAAAACATATTTAAGTATTAGTTGTATGTTCATTTGTTACTGGAAACTTAATGTTACTCACAATAATAATTCTGCAAAAATGAATATATATGAAGTACTCCTGAAATCAAATAACTACAAAAGAATATATAGGACAAAATTATTTTGAATTATTAAAAAAATTAAAATTGAATTGTTATATATCAATGGCAGCCTTTATCCTATGACTAATTTTTGTACAGAAGGTGGCCTTTTGCAAATACACTGTTATGTAAAGAGTATATTACCAATTTAATTTCGATGGCATCGAGTAGGTCTGTGGATTTGAAAACCCGGATTCGAATCCCACAGCCGACAAACAATTTTCACCAGTTTAAATCTACGCTTGTGATATCTCTCCACGAGAGTCTTTGGGGACCGTGATTTGATGGCTGGTAATCGCACTTTACGAGAAGAAATATATCACTTACCGAGATCTGCTACGGTATGGTGCCATATATAGTAATAAGGAAAAAGCATGCTGATATATACAGGATGTTTCACAACTTACAGCAAAAAATTAAAGGGTATATTCTGTACCACGTGCTAATCATGAAACAAAAAGAATTTTTTTGAAATTCAAAAAATTAAGGGTTGTTAACCTAAAACATTTTTTGTAGTACTGCACTGGATTCGCTTTCCTATTAAACACAAACAATGAAGTAGGTATCAACTACGAAAGAATAATTACACAATTCAATTATTAGCAGTTATTTATAATATAATTTTATTTAATTAATAACTTTAACATAATAATCCGCCCAGTGGACTGGGAAACATGGAAAATAGTTTTGCGATTATAAAAACAATTCTTTTTGTTTCATGATCAGCACGTCATACAGAATATACCCTTTAATTTTTTGCTCTAAGTTGTGAAACACCCTGTATATATTTATTTATTAAATTTTTCTATTGCAATTTGACACGTATTCCCATTCACTTAAAAAAAATCTGACTAACTTCTGCTTGAAACGTTACATTTATTTATTTAGTTTTTACTTCATTAAAATCATTAACAGATCAAATATCAAATATTGGGCGTCTTTTCTATCTATTTACAGTTTATTTGGAAGTTACTTCTTTTTGCTTCAATTTCATGTTGTTTTTTGTTTTGTTTTATGTTATGTTAATTCTTTCTGATTTAGTTTTTTTTCTGTTTATTTTTACTTCCAGACAGACTTCAGACATCTTAACGAATGTTTTGTATATTTAAAATATTCTGATCCTGAAACGTTTTGTGTAATTACAATAAAAAATTTAATTTGTAAGATAAAACAAAGTATTAGAACTAACTCATGATTTCATCTAACTGCGCATGAGTGTTGTTCATTCAGCCCAAGATCTCTGTTTAGGATTTGTTTTCTTTATCTGATCTTAGTAGATGACTACATAGACGCTGTTCATATTTTCGAGCAGAAAGAAAAAAATTCACAAACATTGACAAAATTTTACGCTAAATGCAATAAATCTAGTCTCCAGTTTCATTTAAGTTTTTACATATAGATCCTATTATTGTTATTTAATATTAGTGTCCTAAAAAGAAGAGAAGTGTCTAAACTCTTAGAGAGTTATCACATATTTTTTATGATATGTATTTACTAATTTAGGACAGGTACAAATATTATCCGTGCTAACCGCAATCAACTTACAAAATATATCAGTTGTTTACTACGACTGAGTGGTACCCAGCATTGCGTAAAAGGCGTAATTATATATTTATTCATTTATTTTATGATGGTCTACTAAGATCAGATCTAAGTAACAGAATCCCAAAAAGGAACAATGTACAAAATCAGAACTTATGCGCAGGTAGATGGATAGTAGAAACACGATTTTGAACTTGGGCTGTGGCCGCACAGAACATACTCGCACGTTGCTCTCTAGAGAACAGCGTTTATTTTGTTAGCCTAGCAAGTAAAATTGCAAAAAATAGCGTCCTTTCGTTATTCTGAAAAGATGCCGAATTATTCAGACATTCAGGCATATTAAATTTGTACTATAGATATGGATGAAGTGAAAATCAGAATAAGAATCTGTATCAAAGTTTAATTATGAGATATATTTAACATATAAAAGTTCAAGCCATATCAAGAGTTTATGCTTCCATATTTGTTGGGTTTTCTTATTTCGGCAATATTTATTTAGGATTTCCTTCCCTGAATTGATCCAGAACTAATTCGTATTACTTACTAATAAATGATCCATTTAATGTCATTTGTAAAAATCAGCAGTAAATTTAAAATCGCATATGCAAAGCGGCATATGCTTAAATACAAATCGCAATGCTGCCAATGCAAACCGGATAACAAGGGACATATGTAGATCAGAAACAGATAGATAATGGATTCAACCTGCCAATCAAAATAGCTTGAACAGTAGGATTAGTTCAGAAACTGTTCTGGGCTACTTGGAACGTATAAACAAAGTAATCTGCCGGATTACTTAATTTGGTATGCACGTTACTTATTTACAAATATTAATTCCCCAAATTTTATTTCCTACATCACCTTGTCATTTGACAAATTATCACCGAAGTAAGGATCCCTATCCGATCACCCTGCACTTGGTGGTGTGAAGCCTGTTATTATACGGGCGGTACAACGGTACTCGGCCCCGGGACTTTGCTCGTGATGCGTGGCCGTGGCTCGGCTCGCCCAGGGCTCCCAAAGTTTCATAGCCGCCGCCGCAACGTGCAAACTCAGTTAGGCTGGTTAACGGACATGCTAATGTTGGGTCGGATGGCCGGGGACGCTTTGTGGTGGCCACAAGGAATTTGATTGGAAATGTGGAAAAATGCGGATGGGGAATGGGATAATGTCAAGGTGAAGTAGGTATCTAGATTATACACTTTATTTATTAAGTGGCCTAATAAAATGATAAACAAGTTCTGCTGGAGTTGAATTTGAAAACAATGTTTCTGATTAGTACATTACTATATTTAGGGAAATTACTAGTTATACCATTAGACAAACTAAAGTTTTATAGTATCGTATTTCATGGCAAAGTGTGGGTTTCTTTTTTTTCTTCGATTAATTAGATAATCGTAGCTCAATGGATAAACCCAAAATAAAATAATGCGTTTGAATCTCACTGGCTGCAACATATAACAAAATAGTAATATTGTCTCGGAGTTATTTGAATTATTTATTTATTTATTTATTCATTCGAACAGGCAATCGCCCAAAAATACAATATGTGCGTATAAGTAGTACGACTTGACATATTTCATTTCACATGTAACATAGGATACAGGTCATTTCTCAGGAGAAATCATTTAATAGCATATTTTTGGTTAAGTCTATAAATCTGGTTAACGTGGTTGAAATCAAGTCGCTGTTTACATCATTAATATTAAAATTTAAACTATTAAAGCGCCGACATATTCTCCATAAAGGAGCATGAAACCAGTAGTTATACTATAAGCTCTCTCGATTGTAACTAAAATTTAGTTCCTGTTGTGGATTGTAAAAAAGAATTAGTTATTTAATACAAGATATAATTCTAGACCTTCTGATATAATCGATTTTTAGTTAACACAATTTTTTTTTTGTTTAGCAAAATAGTTGAAATATATAAAAATCTGGGTCGCGAGCTATACGGTTAGATTATTTTTTTTAAACAAATATATCAAATTTTTTTTATGTAATGAATTGTACGAGTATAGTATTAAACGGATTTTATCTAAAATATTTCTGTTTAAAAGTACAAGTAATATTTCAGAAATTTAGAATTGAAATGAAAATAGTACGATTCTTGATTTTCTTTCAATAACTACAAGAATATTTAACGCTTCAAATGTTTATTAAATCAATTCCGTATTATATACCTGCCATCAATTTTATTTCAATCTTTATTATGGTTATGGAGTTCAATGTGATAAATTATCTATGGTGAAATATGGTCATTTGCTTCCTCTTTAGTACAATGCGATAGTGATAGTATTCTCATAGGATTATTGCACAATAAGCATGGGATATTACAAATTTCCTTCGAGTATGAAATGGACTTTCCATGCGAATCGTACTCTACACTTTTTAAATAATGTCTTTAAATTAACTACAAAATATTTTTAAGAAAATATAATGACATCATTTTCCGAAAATGTTGTTACGGTTTATTTCGGGAAAATATCGAATCAATACAAAGCTTCAATTTTATTGACACAGTATTCTATGCTAAAAACAACTCTTAACATTAGCGATATATCGTTGTCTGTTTCTAACAGCTGTCGTTTAAGTATCATAATTATACTCTAATTTTTTTATCAACTACTTTTCCAAATACAATTTTAATAAAATTAATCTTGTTCAACTACACGTGGTACACAAACATTTAGAACTTCTATAAATGTTTACCTGTTACTAATATAAAATAATAAAATAAACTCTTCAAGCATTTAATTAGTTAAATCGGTAATATTACCAAAATAACTCTCAGTTAAGCACGACAGTTTTAAATTTGACACAATTTGTTTTTTACAACTGTGAGATTTGAATCCATATCCATACGAAAATTTGTACAAATAGTGCCAGAATATTACTTCAGATGCATCGTATTGACATAAGTAGCGAACATTTTCATATCATTTTGTTCGATCATAGTTTTTAATTTCAAAATGACAAAACATGTGTTTCATCCAACATCGAACAAATCATACAGATGTGACAAGTATGGGTCAGTAACCTTCATGAGATTGGGATTATACCAAAATAAAAACATACCGAATTTTTGCAAAATTTGATTTATAGCTGTTGATATGACTATTACTATATATATAATCTTAATCTATAATGCTTTTTATTCATAATATTCTTAAAATATATTCCCAGTTCTTTGATTGTGATGTTACTAATTCGATTCTCACACAAAGACATAACACACATATATGTTACAACTAAAATGTTAATAGTGTACGTCAAACGTCAAGTCCAAGATATCAATAAAAGATGAATAAAATAACCAATTAACATATGATTAACTTTATATAAAAATCGCATTATTTGAACTTCTAATCACGAACCACTTCTTGCTAACTGCGAAGTAAATGAAGCATGGTATCATTTGTGTAGGCCAGAGTGACATTTGTCGTTAAAGTTTATTTTTAAAAACATATCTTTAAAACTATATACATATAAGATGTGAAAACTTCATTTATATTTAATATTGCAGAAGGGCTCTCAGAAAAAAAGTTAATCAAAAAATTTAGCAAGAATAATCTTAAATAATACGGCCATATTTTGAAAGATCAATATTTTTCCTTTTTCTTTTAATACTACAAAATCAAAACAGTTTCTTTTAAATTCTTCAACTGAAATCCTCTCCGTTCTTTCTCAAGAGAAAATTTTGCGATGCCATTCCTTCTCTCTTAATTAATAATGAAAAGCATAATACTCGTGAAGTAGTCGCAGCTCTGCACTTGTGTCTACTCTCCCAGAGTGACAGCAGACTGCACCGTGCAGTCTCGTCCTCACATTCACATCCACTCGTCAGTCGACACGCACGTGCTCCTCGAGAACTTGGTTACCTTTCTTTGTGTAATTAAGTTGGTTCTCGCCTCGTTGGGCGGATCTCAGCTACCCACTGCGCCACCGCGCGCTGCGTTGGTAACAATATACTCTGGCAGACTGTTCTTGTGTGTCTACGATTTACATAAGGGCACCACAAGCGCACAAGCACGCCGCTAATGTATGTGTGTGCATGTTCCGTTTGATGCTTTCGCGCACAAGAACTAAATCTTACTTCCTGAAATCCGGAGATGAAGACAAGGGCGCCGGAACTCGGTAATCAGATGGGGTAGTGATGTGAGTTGGGTAAATACCCAATGGGTAGGTAAATAAAAATTGCGTTATTACCTACTTTTTTTTAATTATAAGACAAACATGCTTGCAAGTAGAGTGCTAGTACTAATTGTATAGTATAAAAGTAAATAATCACAAAATGATTAATTAAAGGAAAAAAATAGCTCAGCTTGGAGTTTTTTAACTTGAAAGATAAAGAAGTAATTTGTAAATATTGTTCTAAACTGCTTGATCATTTACATATTAATAACATGGAAAATATATACATACTAATTAATATGAAAAGTTATATCCCATAAAATAGAGTATCATGAACGTTTGAAACACTAATTGAACATTTATTTTTCAGATTCATCACGCAATCAAAGAACACAGAACAAAGCAATTATAATAAGATTTAAATACAGGTATATTACATCAACCGCGAGTTTCTATTTTAAAATGTGAATAAAATAAGTAATATAAACAAAAATATTATAACAAATTAACTAATATTAAAAAAAAAACAACATGAATCCAAAATTGGTTGACTTCAAATCAATTTACCTACCACACAAGATAAAAGCTTAAACTAGGGAACGGAAATCCTAAGTATTGACTTAAAAATACTTACTAGCATATTAGTTGTCTCAAATAATTTAAAAAATAAATCTTTCATACAACCACATTCCTTTCATACAGGCATGTTTATTACTCACACTCCGAATCTTTAGTTCATATAATAAACCTTAAATCATAGTAATTTATTAATTTCTAGATTGTCCATGTAATCTCGTACCTTCAATTTTTAACTTTTTGTTTTGATAACAAAGACATTATCCAATAGAATATTTTACATCTAGGGAGAGAAATGCATGATTATTCATGAAGTGTAATTTGTAGCCAGAGGGATAAATAGCATTCTCTCCCGAGGTTTATATACTTTTTTTTCACGATCTAAGTAACATTTATTAATTTTAAAAACATTAGTAGTCTTTGACAAAAAAAATCATATTCTTTGTCATAAGCGAAAATTTATTGAAACAAATTTGTATGTAAAACAATATATCTAAATTGAAATATAAAGATAACAAAGAACTCTCGGAAGAATTCCAAAAAAATTTTTATGCCGCTTCTGCAGTTTTCTTAAATTTTTATTTATTTTATTGTACTCTATTGTATTTTATATATTTTTGATAGCTTTACTGTCAAAATAATATAAACTCCCTAGGGAGATAATGTGCACAATGTTTTACGTTTGTCCCGATTTTTGTATCATAGAAACGGTCCAATACTCCTGGTAAAGAAAAAAAAATTATGCAAAGTGAAGTCATTTAATTCAATATGTACCTATATAATAAATAATTAGAATTGCCATATTTCCCATAGCCGAGAAATAATTTTCACCACATTAAAGTGATCCTTGTGGCTCCCTCTCCACTACCATATTTGGTGGCCGTAATTTGACTTCACGCGCATAAATATATCACATACTGAACTCTGCTAGGCAGAGTACTACACCCAGTAATGGGTAAAATACATTATATCGCATTATGTCGCAACTTATGGCATTTTAAGTATGTGTTAAAAATATTTTTTATTTCATCCCTCATCGTATTTCCATGTTTACAGTAGAGATTTCAGCCCGGAAAGTGATACTTTACAATACTAGTACTGTAATAAACATTATGGTACTATTATCGTACAGTTTTTGACATTTAATTATAATTATTTTAAGATTTCACTTTCAAGGTTACGACAAGAAAAGATGTTTAATAATTTAAACGTTTTTTACGTCATACGTCCGTTAATAATTTTTTACGGTATTCATTTCGATATTTCAGGATCGGTTCCTCTGACGCCTCTTACAGAAACAGCTTACTCGTACTGTATAAATGATTTATAAATAAATAAACAAAGATTCCTGAAATGTATTCATAATATTATGTTTCTGTTCAAGTAGCACAAATAAACATTCACAAACTGATTGCATAAATTCTATTCGGAAGCTTGCACAGTTAAAAGTACATCAAACTCAATTCTGATGCTCGAACAAAGCTAATAGTAATTTCCTCTAAAACCTGCGACATTCGTATTACAAGAAAATGGAAATTTTGGATGTAACAATATGGAATTTATAAATTTTTGTTAAAACTGACAGAACATTTCATCATCCAATGGATATGTAGTAGTAACGAACCGCAAATAATCTAAATAGGTTGTAGTAGAAAATTAGCGTATAAAACAATTTAGAAAGCGCCACTAAGAGCCAAATTTCACGTAGCCCTCATGCCATACATAACCTCAACCTCAGAGGATATCAGGCGAGCACTTGCAATTTGTTCAGCACGGGATAAAATATAATTCCGAGCTAATGTCTGCCGTCTTAGACAAAATAACTTCAAATAACACTCTAATTAAATTTAATGTTCGTTGCGGAGTCCTCGTCTGTGCTGCGCTATTCTTCCGCTGTCGTCCTGCACTGTCGTTATTTATTCGTTGACCTTAATCAGTGGAATGCGAATACGACGCGTCGCGGCTCTAATGAGCCCGCCGTTCATAAGCTTGCTGGGATTTATAATACATTCGTTTGCATTGTTATCCTGGAATCCACAAATTGCTGTTCATTAATCAGCCAATGGCGCACACCAAGCGACAACAACTAATTTATGATCTACAAGAGACCTGTGACGGTTTGTTTAGTGCTACTCAAAGCCAATGGCCTTTCACTGAAGAGAGAGAATTTTTCTTCTACGGTCTCGTGCCTTTAATGTACCTACATAAAGAATTTTGTAAAGAGGTAAATTTGTAGAATGAACGGTGGTAATTTAATACAAAGTTGGTAATTAGCAATAAATCATTAATTATTATAAATGTCAACCAAGTTGATAATTAATCGGAAATAGATGTCTCTATGATGCATATACAAAGTGCTCATTTTAAGTAGCGCGCCATTGCTATTTCGAGAAGAATAAGAACTACGAAGTCAGTTAATGTAGCAAACAATTTTTGTTTATAAGAGGTCTTTAATGAGGAGAAAAATATATTTTTTTAGACTAGTACTTAAAATACGGGGTGCAACTTTCATATTTTAAATGGGAACCTATTTCTTCTTTTGTGTGGAAAGGAATTTTATTCTAAATTAAACAATTACATTGCAGAAGTTTTCAGAAAATGCATATTAAATTTACATTAATTAATTCAAAACGTATAGAAATCGACGTGCTATGAAAGAAACAAATGAATTAATCATAATATATCATAGAATTAAACTGTTAAATACATTTTGATATTTATTTGTTCATTTATAACACGGTAATTCCTATGCAATTTGAATTAAATTAATATTAATTTAATATGCATTTTTCTCAAATAAATTAAAGTGTGATGGTACTGAATGGAATAAGCAAATAAAACAAATAGGTTCCCCTCTAAAAAGAAAGTTGCATATCGTATTTTAAGAACCACTGGTCTAATAGAATTTTTACTCATTGAAGTAGTCTTATAAAATATAAATTGTTTGCTAATTTAACTGACTTCGTAACTGTTATACTTCTTGAGATAGTAATGATGCGCCACTTAAAAATAATATCCTGCATAAATGCCAGTAAATAAGGATGAATAAACAAAACTAAAATAAATATATCATTATAACTTTATCCATTACTAGATGTGATACTTTACCGTAACAAAATTGCTATTTTCAGCCGTCAAGTAACAGCCTCTAAAATATTAATTGTTGGGGAGCCACAAAAGTAATTTTTAAAAAGTGTAAAATTTGTCTGTTGCGGAAATCGAATACGAGGTCTCCAATCAGTCAAATCCACAGACCGCCGCGATTTCACTGGGCTATCTACCTCATAAGGTGACACCTGAATACAGATCTTTTACAGCAAGATATTATTATTATTATAAATTAAATAAATAAATAAATATATCATCACGCCTTTTACCCATCACTGAGTGTGGCACTCTGCGTAAGCAGATCTCGGTAAGTGATATATTTTTTCGCGTGAAGTGCGGTTACCAGCCGTCAAATCACGGCCTCCAAAGATATTAGTGGTGGAGGAGGCATAGGGGTAGATTTTTTAAAAATTGGTGAAAATTGTTTGTCGGCTGTGGGGATCGAACCAGGGTTCTCAAGATCCACAGGCCGACTTGATACCACTGAGCCACCTACCCCATATTATTATATAAAAGAAATATATTATGTATTGTACACATTTTAAAAATTATATTTGAAGTATTGTAAACATATTAAATTATTATGTATACATAGGAAAAAAAATATTTTAAAAACACATTTTAAATTTATCTCGTGCTCCAATTGACATATACCATATTTTTAGAATATTATTAGTTTTGTTCGACATTCTTTTCGAAAAAGATAAATAATTATCTTGAAAACTAGAAAAGAGTTCTTGTTTGTATTCAGTGAATCCACATTTAAATTACCCCTGTGACTTCCCCTTTACTAACATCTTTAAGGACTGTGAATTGACAGCTGGTAACCTAACTTCACGCGTATAAATATATTACTTACCGAGATCTACTTCAGCAAAGTTCTACACCCAGTTATGAGTAAAAGGCGTAATGATATTTAATTTATGTACTTCTACGTTAAAATATTCATACAAGAAAGAATTTTAGAACGAAAAGATATAAATGATAACATATTACAAAATCGTTCTTTGGCCAAAAATTAAAATTTGAAAATGTTAATTATCTTCTCTGGTTTTCAATTCGAAGTTTGGTTGGTAGCGGCGTAAGCAGTTTTCCAATGGTCTTTATCCTGGACGAGTCTCTTCAGATCAGTGTAGGAGAGGCAGACAATATCTTCCAGTATTTGGCCGATAAATTCCAGACTCGGTCTGTCCCTGAGATTTCTTTCTGCCGCAGCACCTTCGAGTAATTAGTAATTTTAAACCCCAGTTTTAAGCGCATATTAGTATCTTGCTTAGTTTTTGAGATTGTAGCATCTGTTGTGGGAGAAACTGTTGTTACTAGTTTTCGTTCTCAAGATTAGTGCACATGAATAAATTACAAAATATATTTTAATGTTAATTGTTGAATAAAACTTACACAAAAAATACAAACAAATATGTTGTGCGTTGCTCGAGTTCTCTCGTGATACTACTCTATGCGATCTTACTGCTCGCCTCTCTTGCATCTCCTAGTCAGAAGCCTTAGTCAGCTCGTCATTATACAAACATAACATAAAATGATTATCTGTATCGAAAACAAAATCAGAAGTTGATTTTCCTAAATTGAAAGTCAGTTTGGATTTTTGATCATAAAAAATTGTTTGTTTATTTAAATCAATATTCATGCTTCGATCTGTAGAAAATTATAATAAAATTAATTAAATTTCTTGCAATTAGTAACTAGTATGCTGTAACAGTATGGCCTATTCTTGCACAAATTACACGAAATGTGCAATTTCGTTCCGGTGATTCCACAATTAAGATGGTCTGTTGTAATGTAAATTGGATTATTTTCTTGTTATATAGAAAGTAGAGAATAAATATAGTTATATCTACAACATGGGAGGAAGTGCATTATTTCCTCCCGTGAGTAACGTTTAGTAATAGTCAAAGAAGGGATAAAAAATAATTTACTGCAGACGTATATATATTATTTTTTGTATGACCATTCTTTCATGCCATTTAAATAAAAATTAAAAAATACTTACGATATATGAAAAAATTAAAAAATCTAAGACTGTGTTGATGGTTACTGTAATACTAATTATAAATAAGGCAGGAAAACAGCGAACTTTCGACCTGCATATGAGGGAAGAAAAGTCTACTTTCGCTTAGGTTTGAATTTCTATTTGCAATTGTACTGTAGAATTTAGAATTCAATGATGATGCAACTTGGCATAAGTAAAATAAACGGAACAATTAAAAGGTCAAAAACCTGTCTCTTCCATTTCACTTACCTTCCGGTGCGCGTCGACCTGGCTGCAGGCTACACGCTTATCATCGCAGTAAGCGTTGCCCGCGGCGGCAAAAACAACAACCATGCGTCATGGAACAAAACACGCGGGATTCAGATGTGTACGCGTTTCGGGCAATTACAAAATATTTATGTCCGCGAAACAAAGAAGTAAAAAAGCAAACAATTGCGGGCGGTAATGCCGCATGGCGGATAGCGCTTGGAACTTTAACTGCGGTTATATGGATTCGGTGACCGTAAATCTGAATTCTGTTCGGCTCCGTGTTTCGAGAGAGCGCCAGGGGCAGTTGGTGATTGTCTGACAACACTGGCCATCACGCCACGTAAAAGGAAATGTGTGTCGCGTTGATACCTCGACCTGCGAGTTGCTCTTCTGCTGCTCGGTGCCGACAGGAGATGAGGGCTTACTCTGATGGCGCGATGATCATTTTAGAGATATTGGAATACTCTGTTATGCCTTTTAGCGCTTAAAATACCAACACTCTCACGTCGAATTTTACTAGCTAAATAAAATGTTTTTTCTGTATACACAAAGTAACCTGCATCGCATCATACTACTTTATCAGATATCATTCATATTCTACATAAAGCTCTACCTAATTAGTTTCACTAGAAATAAAATAAAATTAGATAAGAGGATTAAACTTTTGATAAAACAAATTTTAAAATATGCAGACTAAGATGTACCATAAAATACATATATAACTAATGTAATTCAACTTGTTCTCTTAATAGAGTAAGATTTTACCTGCGCATTATACGGTAGAACTATTACAGAAGCTTATTTAGCAAACTGAAAAGAGTATATGTTTGTCAATTATGATGATTTGTTCATGTAGAATTTATGTAAGTCTGGCGAAATTGAAGATGTGTAGACGACCTAGGAATAAATGTATAGGATGGATATGATTAGGTTTGGTACGTGAACGTTAGATTCCAAATTTGTAAGAAAATAATTATAATCGAAAGGAATGTATCAAGAAAGAAATTTATAATGAAGTTAAATACAGGATGTCATGTGTATATGAAGAATACATATTTCTGTAAAAATACCAGAGAGTTATAGCACTATTCATTGTGTCTTACTTCCCAAGCATTTAGTGCTCTGTGGTTCAAACTTAGTTGACTTAAAACTCGACAAATTGAACACTATGTTTTTATACGACTAAGATATATTTATATTTTAATAATAAGTTTCTCCTGGTTTAAATGTTTCATAATGACAATTCTAAATTAGTATCCTGCTAACGTAACAACTCGTAAAATATGGCGTTCATGCCTCATATTGCCTATGGTCAAACATAAAAATAATGTAAGAAAAAATATATTTACGTTGTTGAAAATTATATTAGATTTTTACAATATAATAAACGCGAAAAATTCAATTTAACATTTAAGTTATTTTAATAATACAGTTTGTGCTATTTCCATTGCAACATCATTTAAAATATCATTATATTTTAAATTGTACGAAATGTTACTTACAATACGTAACATTGCTAAATCTAAAATGATGTCCTATACCATCGTAGAACGTAAATAATTTTATATTACTTTAAGTTTAAAGAAATACAATTTTCTACTTGTAACAGACACAGGAAGAGTTAATAAGATTCCCAATGATACTAAAATACTTGGTAAATTTTCCATCAAAATATTTGGAATATAATTTAGAACATTTATAATTATCCCATTTATTTGTTTTTTATAAAATAAATAGTTTAATTATCATTGATATTAATGGTCAGATGCATTGCATTCACTTAAATTTTAATATCGAAGCGAAAGTTTGACAGCATTATAAATTTTCTCATTAAACAATTCATTTTGCTGCGATATTGTTCATTTAAGCAATCCATAAAATTTAAGTGAAAATGATGAAACTGACCATTAATGTTGTAAATAAGGCATGTAATTATGTTTAAAGGACCCATTGTCATAATGCCACAATTACTTTGTCTATTAGCCAATTACTATCACAAATCAATTACTAACTCGCTTCCGATTGTCATAATCGATTCTCTATCCCAGCCAGTGTCTTGCAGAGTATACTAACATAATGCTCTCACAATTAATTCATAGTCTAAACTCCTGGCGATGGCGGTAGTGGCGGCGAGAACAGTCGCAGGTGCACAATCTTGTGCCTTGGAGCGCATTGGGTCGCTGCACTCTTCTTGTGTCTAAAGAGTGGAGTCTAGTGTCTTTGTTTCCTGGACGAGGTAGTGGTTTCATGTTCTGTGAACCGGACGGTGCAATCACCTAAGTGAACCTAATGAAGACCTGTGTTAGATTCTGGTCAGAAAGGGATGCGTGTTTGCAAGGAGTACTAGTCTCAGGAGGAATAACAGGTATAGTTGGACCGATAAATAAAATAATTCGCATTATCAGTAATTATAAAGTCATTAACACAGTATTTTATATGTTGCTCAAAAATAGATTTGAATTTTTCAATAATTATGGACAAATAATAATAATAATAAAATTAGGTTTTATTTAAATAATTTCACTTCAATAACAAAAAAAAGTATTGTCTCCTTGATTTTGGTCGAATTACACCTGAACATTTTATTTTCTTCAAATAAATTTTAGTTTTACAATTTAACCTTGTTACCTGACAGCAATTTTACTTGCACAGTTATTTAAAAATAAAATCACTCCATCTATGATGTCATGATTTTATTAAAACCATTTTTCTTATCAAATTGCTAGGCAACAAGTTTCCATGGCAAAATATAAAATACAACGCTCTTCTTTAATTGTAGTTGGCAAGAACAGTTAAATAAACATAAAATATCCATCATAACATACTCGTATAATCTTAAGGGTTAACTTAAATTAAATATTGAGCTGCTGTTTTAAAAGAACTGTTGCTAATGTTTGATTACCAATAGTCTAACGGCAACTTCACTAAAGTATTTCTTTTTTGTTGATTATTCAAAAGAAAATTAAAATTAAGAATACATTATTAATTTTTATCTTTAAACTAATCATAAATACTTGTTTTAATTTAAGTAATTAATAAAACTATTTGTTTTATTTTATAACTCAATGTTAGTATCTATAATATCATTAAAAAAGGCTATTGATGATGTGCATCGTTTTATTTTACGCCCGACTCTATATCGATAATTCCATTGAAATTAAAGATAAAAGGTACCTGTCATTTAAAAAGCTAGAAGCAGATCTATGTTTTGAAATGCTCAGAGCATTATCATTGCCCAATTTAAATTTGTAAATGAGAAATAATTTAAAAATAAATAGAAGCACAACGCACATTAAATAATAAATATATCATCACGCCTTCCATCTAATACTGGACTTGGCACTCACCCATAGCAGATCTCTGTAAATGATATATTTATGCAGGTTAATTGTTTGCAAGCTGTTAGTTAAATTCTAGTTTAGCGGCTAAATTCACAGGACATAAATTCTATGGGCTCAAATTGTGCTTAATTTTGGAAAAAAGAACAAGACGAGATATATCTGAAGTATTTCTGTAATATAATATTTAATTAAATATCAATTTTGTTTATCGAAAAAATTAAAAATATTGTATATTTATAAAAACTAATAAAGGAATATTATATTTCACTGAACATTATTTGTTAACTGGAAATACAGTATATGACATTCATGTCAAATCATTAAGCCATTCAGAAACTTTTTATAATTCAAATATTAATTTTGAATTCCCGGTTATCCATTATTTGTAAAATTTGTCAATTTACAATTTTCAAAAAGTAATAATTGGTATACAAATAGCATTTTATGAAGTACTCGTATATGGTTATGGCAATGCATCGGACTGCAGATTTGAAAACCTGACTTCGATTCCTGCAACCGATAAATTGACTTTGACTATAATTGTAATTATTTTCGTGATTTCTCATCCACTAACATATTTGGGGGTTTTGATTTGACAACTGGTATCCGAACTTCACACGCAAAAATAATATATCACTTACTGAAATTTGCTAGGCGTAATGATGTTAAATTATACAAAATGTTGAAATATTTGTTTTATAAATTTCTAGTGTAAGTAGATGAGACCAAAATACAAACTTTTTGTTATATAACATAGGATGGATTAAGTTTTAAAAATTTTAAAATGTCTGGTGATTATTCTTTGTAATCTAACTCAACAAATCTAGAATGTGGAAATCTAACCCTATAGTTGTTTTTCCCTTTGAATTTTTAAATTCACAGATTAAATGTGTCATTGTTAGTTGTTTGTAGCTGCTCGTCGTAGAAATTTGGAATATATGTTGTAAAAACGGTTTTCCAATGAAAAAATGTTTAATTAGTTTTAATGTCTTAATAGTATGTAACCGATCATATATCATATAACAAAAAAAAAACACTTTTGTTTCCTTTACCTATACAAGAAATTTGTAAAACGAATTTTTCAATGTCTTGTATTCAGATCCGAGAAAATATAAATATTGTATCTTATATCACAGAGCATTACGTTTGGGTATAAACATAGTTATAAACAGAATTCTATATAGTTTTACTAACCCTGTCTTATCTGAAGTTAACTAAATAAATATATCATTACGCTTTCTACCAATTATTGGGTGTGGCACTCTGCCGTAACAAATCTCGGTAAGTGATATATTTATACCCATAAAGTCGTCATACCACAGTCCCAATGATATTAGTGGTAAAGGAGCCACAGGGGTAACTTTAGTGTGGTGAAAATTGCTTGTCGGAGGTAGGAATCGAATCCGGGTACTCAAATCCACAGACCGACCGGACAGCACTGTGCCGCATATGTCAACATTTTTTAATTTGTTTGTAAAACAAAAGGTACATTAACTTTGTTATTGGGATTTTTCTTTGTAATATGTATAGATTTTATTATGTTATAATTTGAATTTTACTCGCTTACACATTATAAATTACTTATTAATTAGTAACGGAACGGGTGCAACAAGGATTTACTATAATTATTAGTCGAAGTTTTTCACTAGAATAATTTTTAAATGTTTGACCGCGGAAAATATATGGTGTCAAATATTTAGGGCAATTTGAAAAGGCTACGAATTATATAAAAGTTACTCGAATAAAAATATTAAATCAGAAAATTAACTTTATTTAATAAAATACTTCGTCATATTTTTTAAAATTTTCATCTAAATCAAATATGAGTATTCTTATAACTTATTTGATTTGCGACGGGTGACACTTCGTAAACTGAAATAAAATAATAGATTCAAACTTCTCTCTGCATATCTACGCTGCAGTAAAGTTTGAAAACACGAGTCCAATTTTCTCTGGCCGCTCCTGCTTTTTCGCTTGGCAATAGTCTCAATTCAATATCGATGCAGCTTGAACAGCTTTCGTTCTATTCTTCGTTTCCCGTTCAAGATAACTATATTGATAGTTAAGTTGTAATTGCTGGGTAAAAACGATTTGAAAAGAAAAGTGTATGGTTTCAAGAAGCTCTCGCCTTGATTGGTTGTAAAGTGCTGGTGTTTTCCCAATTGCTTCATCTTCTTTTACGGAATTTCTTTCACGGAAAAGAGTCAATTGCACGGTGTTCTTCGAAAACTAATTACAAGAATAATTGAATCTGCCTAGTGTTACACAAATTGTTGAGATCATTAAAGAATTATATTTTATTATATAATTACAATTAGTATGTAGCTTAATAAAAATTCAAATAAATTGTACATAAAATTAATTAATTAATTGATATAAATTATACAAATAAAGTTTTAAAAAATATTAATCTTGTATAGGCAATTTGTAAGTAAAAAATCAAGTAATTAAGTTTATTATAATTATGATTTATAATAAATACCTATAATTATTTTTTAGATATTGAATAATTATTCATTTGGGCAGGAAACCTAAGAATGGAGGTGAACCTCCTAAAGAAAGTAAAATTAATATTAATGTAAATTCGATTAAAATTGTTTTATTTATAAATGTACATAATTGTTTTAAATAGAGATTTTAAAGGTATTTAAAATTATAATATATACTATATGATGTCACCTCGAACACTATTAAATTCAATTAGGAAAATAGGATAAGCCGATAATACTTGTTGGATGGATTCAAAAAGCTTTAAGTGACTTGTCTACCACTAACTATGATAATGGCCCAATCCCTGGGACCGAAATATCGAATCCATCAATAAGTATTATTTATAAAATTTCAAGCTATATTTCAAAACATATTTACAATTTTATAATATTGACAAAGTAGGATCAAGAACGAGATTTAGCCGGTAGCAGTTCTTCCACCTAATCCTTACAAAGACATGACACACATTCAATCCCTGGGCGAAATACGGCATGTATTATTAAAAAATCGCTAATCTCTCGAATATCCTAGGTAGAAGTTTTAGATTTATCTGCCAAATTTTTATTTAGTAACAATTGATGAGAGAAATGATTTAACAATTTGTTTAACTCGTCTTACCTGAAAATAATGAAATTTTAGTGATGAAAGTAAAAATTTTGATATACGAAAATTTGAACCTTTAGTGGTATTTATTGGAGTAATTTACTACTGCCCGATTTTATAAAAGACAATAAATATATTTCTATAATATATCCTTTAAATTAATTATTTAAAATCAATACTATTTGTTTTATGGAATATATAACATTAATGAGGTAGTTGATTTAAGAATTCGGATTCGATTTCCACAACCGAGACCATTTTTCACCACAGCAATTTTTTCTTTGTAACTACGCCTCCAATAACAACTTCAGGGGAGGGCATTGTTTGATGATTCGAAATCGCACTTTACGCACATAAAATGTGACCGAGATCTGCTTCGGCAAAATACCACATCCAACAATAGACAAAAGGCGTGACGATCTATATATTTTTATTATGCTACTGCCAAAAGTTCGACAGTCATTTGAATGAATAAATTTTACTTAACTTGAAAGTAAATAGTAAATAATTTGTCATTTATAAAATCGACCATTATTGTAGAAATTGATTACATTTTTGACATTTATGTACGCCGTTTCCTAAGTAATGAAAGTGAATAATAATTTGTTAATTTTATACATTTGCAAGGAATACTCCCAATACGGACAAATATATCCTTGAGTTGAATATTTGATTTCAACCATTGGATTCAGAGCCCCGAAATATATATATATAATGTTGTTATTTATTTACTAATATATACGAGACACATCTCGTTCTAAATAATTTTGCTGTAAAAATAGAGTAATCGTATTTTGTTAAAAAAAAGTTCATTTTATGTTAGATTACGTAAAGTAATAATTTTTGCTTGAAGATGAATTTTTTTGTGACAATTGAATCATTGTCATCTGTCAAGTAATAATAATAATTTTCTATAATACAGTTCAAGATAATCGATACCTATCATGGAATATATAAAAGAGATAAACTTTATTTCTATTGCTTAATTATTTTAAATGTAGAAAATTGACGATTTCAAAATTATCTTTTCATTGCAACCTTTTACACTGTATGACCTATTTTGATTTAGGTGAAACATAGTGTTTAGATCAAATATAGGTCTGTGGTGTAAACGTGATCAATATGTTTTTCAAGATTATTCACCATTTAAATCTTTTTAAATGTTTGTATATACGAATATGGTAACCAATTGAGGAATAAGATAATCTTCGTATTTTGTATTTTATTTACTTTTTGTAATATAGTTATAGAAAAGGTAGATTTTTTTCATCCAGTTTCACATTTTTTAGCAAAAATATTATTCGTTGAATTAAATAATTTAAAATATTCATAATGTTGCGTTCCATTTATAAGAAATTCAATGATGAAATATAAAAGATTCATATTTTAAGTTGGTTTATATTGTATTGTAAAGCTGTCAGACTTTGTCTTGAAACCAAGAGTACATCCAAGTATTCCTGAAAGAAAGAAAATAATGATTCACACTCGAACACCCTCATCTCCCTCCCTTTCACCAAATACTCCTCTAACTATCCCCTAGCCGCCCTAGCGCATCTTACTATCACTAAACCATTTCACAAGACATTAAAGTCTCTCAACGCATTCATCCGATCATAAGCGCCACTTACACTTTACACCATGTAACTTCGTTGTGTCTTCGCGTTTGGCGCACTCTTCGTTGTGCCCGTGCACGTGCATAAACTAACGCGTCGTATTGTCGCGGCCGCGTGCGTTCAACGCAGTGGCTCATCGTTATTCGCTGCACGCAGTCACTTTGTAATCATACCGCCTACGCCGACGAGACGAGCGTTGTACCGTGGAGAAGAGGAAAAAGATGCAAAAATTAAATTAAACACGTTGGGGTGCCGAGAGCGTTCTATTGTGGCCTTCAAGAGAAGGCCGATGGCTTATTATGGGGAAGGGGATGTTTTATTTGAGTTAGGTAAACCTTACATATTTGTTGCAGTATATGCATTACATGTCCGTTTGCACAAATTAAACTAATATTTTAGGTATGACATGCAAAGCTAAATGTCATAATGTTGTGTGCATTGCTGTCAAATATTACATTCCGTATTGTCTAGACATGTTAAATTTAGGATTCTTCGGTTAAAACTAGTTTAAGAGCAGTTTTTGCTAGACCATGCTTACTAGAAAGATATGCTGTTTAACTTGCTATAATTATCCAATATTATCTATCAGTCATGGTACTCAGTTTTAAATGTGCCCGGTAAATGCAAATAGTACATCACTCCAGCATGTCTAACTTTTCATTCTATCATTTTGCAAAATTTGTCGTGAACTTTTTAAAGATTTGGTATATCAAGTAATACCATCTAGTGATTTTTATTTCAAATAAAAGAAAGTGACCTCACTATCAAGTTGCAAATACAATCTTAAAATATTTGAAAACAGAAGTTCATGTGATGAAATGAAATACATTTCATGGAATTGGGTATTTTATTTACACATTTAATATTATTATGTTAGGTTATGTTTGTTACGACGTACCTCGTCAGAGGCGCTAGTAGACAAGTCCGATCTGTAAATTTGAAACTAGGAATTTTAATGACATATGAAACGGCCATAATAAACGTAGTGTAATTGAATGAAATTAGCTATGACTCCACTAAATTTATTGTACATAATTTAAAGTACAGCACTAGCTCAACATGAAAAATAGTTTACCATTACGGCTGGCAAAAGGTAAGATTATACTAATAAGAATGATTTAAAATCAAACAAAATTTTGAAAGTCTATTATTTATTCTTAAAAAAAAACAATAAACTCTCATATAATTTGGTCATCATATCATATGGTTTTTAGAAAGCTATTTGAATGAACTTTTAAAAATCGGACTGGAATAAGAATAGATAATCCAAAATTCAGGATTAGCCATTTTTTTAGAATCGAGCTGTTAATGGTTTGTTAACTTTAACATTTTGTGAATGCGCTTAGTTTGTATTTCATGAATGTTTAAATAATATTTATGAGATAATATCATGAGCGCATATTTAATTTGCAAGCATAAAATTTTTGTGATTATTCCTTTAAAATTTGAAATTCATGTCAATATTATACAGCAGCAAACTTCATTATAAAACAACCAAATAAAATCATAATATTTATTGGATGAAATCTACAATAACAATTTCCCAATTTCATCACCATTAAATCGAATCCATCACTTTTCATAAACAAACAAAATTCACGCTCAAAATTTCAAAATAGCGGCTTGTGACGAGACGAAAAACGTCGGTACACCTCGGATTGCATGCTAATGATTCAACAATGCGGCGACGGCAAAAAAACAGGGATGTTCGATAATCGAATGCAGAGCGCGCCGCGAGCAAACCACAACGGCCATTTGCAGTTTTTGCATAAGACCAGAGCCGAATCTGTGAGAGTAGCATTTACTTCTGGCGGCAACTGCATTGGGCGGCAGATATAAAATATACATTATACGAATTACTGTGTTATTATTATTGACAACTACTTCAATGAAAAAAATATAAAACTCAAACAATGTATGTCATAAATGCTTCATTGAATTTATTTTAGCTGCATCAGGTGACGAAAAATACTTCGTCATTGTTTAGTTTTAAGAATAAATTTATAAAAGCATTATTTTTGTAGTTTACTGAACAATATTATTACAATTGTTGTTTTACTTTAGCCAATGTGCTAATGCAAATAGCAATATCATTATTATATCAAAATAACATAGCTTATGGTTTGCTAGAATACCTAAATAAGTAAAATAAAAATAAATAACGCCTTTTACACATTAATGAGCGTGGCACTCTGCTGTTGCAGCTCTCGGTAAGTGATATATTTCTTCGCGTGAAGTGTAGTTACCAACCGCCATATCATGGCCCTCAAAGATGTTAGTGGACGGGGAATCACAGGGATAGATTTAGTTTGATGAAAATTGTTTGTCGACTGTGGGGATATATTATACTTGATTTTAACAGTATTTAAATTAATAAGTAAAATGATATATCCAGTCCGAGTTAGATGCAGAATTTAATTGCCCACAACTTTTATTTAAAACTTTAGTATGTCAAGTAAGTTAGGCACTAAGGATGATTGTTTCCCGAGGAATAATGCATTTCTCTCGCGCGCTTTATATACCATTTTTCCACGACCCCAAGCTATAAAGTGATTATTCTTTAAAATATTATAAATAATTATTTAAAAATGTAATACTGTAGTTGCTTTTATCTGTTCCTTTTTTGTAAAAAATTTAATAGAATGTCAAAAGGACATCAATCATTCCCTTACCACCGGGACTCATAGCAACGATAAATCTCGTAATAGCATGTCGGGTTAAAAATGATTATTTCAATCATGATTTTGGTGTCATAGAAACCAAATATTTATCCAAGTCATGGAAAAAATAATTGTTTCGTATGGTTTGTTGCAACTTTACTCACGAGTATATTGTTTATTTATATTCTGGTTCATTTCCTAAATAATTTGATGACAATAACGTAAGATATTTTGGAAGAAAATTTAATTAAATGAAACATTTTTCTATATGTAATTTTAAAAAGTTGCACATTAAAAAATATATAAAAATTATTGAATCTTTAAATACTTTTATTTTACTTGTTGCGGCTCTACTGGTTCTCCTATTACGACGTAAACTAGCATTTATTTATGTCTGCCCTCATCAGATAATATTTTCTTTGCCCGAAATATAAGTTTGTGTAAATCCGGGCCTGTAAAAGCGTCAGTGGCTCCGCCGCTATTCCGCGGCATATTTCATAAACAAGGTCGCGCTGTTCGAATTTCAAATGAAGCTTCGCTGTGTGATGCGTGTGTTTAGTTTCGCTGGAAATTAAATTAAATGACTTGTGGCCGCAAATTAAAATAGAATTGGTGGCAGTGCCGGCGGCGAGCGTACTCAAAGTGCACAGAGGTTTTGTAATGTGTAGCACTAGTAATAACTACCGTGAAAGTTTTGTTATGGAAACGAAACGAAATTATTTCATTCAGCGAATAGCGTTTGTGATATGAAATGACATTTCAAAACTATACATGATAATGAAATACACATTTTGTTTCATATAAATGTAACATTACTCATCACATTTTCTAAACTAAAATGTGACATATATTGGTTTTACCGATGGGGTTTAAGAATATAATTATCAGATTTCAAATATTATAATAATATAATTAATTTAAGATAGGTAGATGGCTCAGTGGTATCGAGTCGGCCTGTGGATTTTGAGAACCCTGGTTCGATTCCCACAGCCGACAAACAATTTTCACTAATTTAAAATCTACCCCTGTGGCTCCCCCTCCACTAATATCTGTGGGGGCCGTGATTTGATTGCTGGTAACCGCATTTCACGCGAAAAAATATATCACTTACCGAGATCTGCTTAGGCAGAGTACCATGCTCAGTAATGGGTAAAAGACGTGATGATATATTTATTTATTTAATTTAAGATAACAGGACCTATAATTTTAATTTAAAAATTATTATTTTTTATTATCTGTATAAAATAGCTAATTTCCTTTCTGGATACAATAGTCTTTGGGCGTTTATATTAACTTCAGATCAATGGAATTATTGTAGTGAAAAATTTTGATAAATTTAGCATTATATATTTTCTGCTGTCAATATTTTAGAGACAATTATCGAATCTAAATGGTACCAAATATATCTCTGTGCCGATACACTTTTTATCGATTTGATTTTTCTATCAAAATCTACAACACTGTAGCAGTGAAAAAATTAAAGAAAATTTTCATTTTACTTTCTCAGCCAATACATATAATAGAAAAAATTGTGATAGTAATTGTCCTCGATCTCAATATTTTAATAAATCTTTACGTTTCATATCTTATTAAAATAAAAAAATGTAGTACCAAAAAACATCGATCTGTCTAAAAGTTAAAAATGTGGTGAAATTTTAAATTGAAACTTTATATTTAAGCTTTTAAGCGAAAAGCTGAAGTTAAGTTTGTTAATGGGCTATATACAAATTTATTAATCGATTTTGAAAAATGTTATGTTTATTTTGTTTATGGTAGTTCACATACATGATAATTAAATTGGAGCCTAATTTGCCTTAAAACTACTTTGTTTGTTTAAAATATATTTCGAAATTATTATTGGTTTATTTTTTGTAAATAATAACATTTTGATAATTACGTTATATTATAGTAAAACATGTGAAGAATAAAAATGATTAAAATCGTAATATAAAATTAGAGCCCTCGTGACTTATAATTCACTGTAAAGAATAACATTTAAGCTTTCGTCAATAACTTTTTTAAAAGGTTTTAAAATATGCCAAGTTTAGTGTCAAAGTAAAGGTATGGAATAAAGAATTTTAGTTTAAAAATATTCAAATTATGCCAAAATTTGTATCAAATTATAACTCTGAGTCACAAAATTCTAGTAAAAATATATATAAAAAAATTAATTTCACCGGTAGTCAGTTATATTTCAAAAATTATAAAAATTATATCAAATTTATATAAATTAATCATCTGTACACACTGCAAAATTATGAGTCTATTTTATATTTTCATATATTATTTTCCCTGTTATGTAACTCGATCATTATTTCTTACAGATGGATTAATTAATTGCAATCATTATTTTTCGTCGGTTCCTACGCCGATCAAATGAAATGCTACGTCAAAACTTAAATGCAGAATACCTCATACGAGTATCTATCTGAGGCAGTACACCTTCTGGTAAATGTACCATTACCCATCACTGCACTGAAACAAACCATGCTTTTTACTTTAAAATGTTACAATTTTACATCAGAAGCGTATCTGTCGAAAAAACTGAACCTCGTAATATTCAACATCCATGAATGTATTAATTTCAGAGCGGACTCAATGACCTTAGAAATATCTACCAGAGCATTTGTAAAGGATTTGAAAATTAACTTTTTCCCGATTTTTATATGGTTATAAGGCTATGATATTTCCGCACTTCTTGAAGTATAATCACGGTGCTAATGTTTTACTGGAGTTTCTCGTTTGAAAGTATTTATGGACTGTACTTTAATCATTTATTTTACGTGCAGGATTAATTATTATTATTTGACAATGGTACCTTGCGATTTTTAGACAGGAGGATAGTTAAAAGTCCGGCGCCAAGAATATTTAATATTTTGAAACATAAAGTAAATGTCAATAAGCAAAATTAAACTAGACACAATAACGATCATAGTAAGAAATTTACATCATTTCCAGTTTTAGCAAAAATGCATACAACTTTAAATTTGAGATAGGGAATCGGCATTTTATTTTTCAAAATGTATATAAAATTACTCTAAACTTAATAGACATTAAGGTAATAAAATAATATATTTAGTTTAAATACTTTATTTTAATTGAAATAGATAATATTTAGATAAGTACAATTAAATGATGTCAGGACAAATTTAATTATTAAATAGAAGTAATATTATTAAAACAGTTATTTTAATAATAGAACAATCAAAGTCAAATTTGAGTATTCGTTTGAAATATCTATTTCTCGTGTAAAGTAAGTAATTAATTTTCAAAACGATCTTAGTTTCATTGGTTGAGCTTTTACCTATATATTATTATTTCATGGATAAGCATAAATAGATATCTAAAAATAATTTTGATATTTTATGAGAAATAATAATGAAGCATTTTGAATAAACTGTTGTGTCTACTGTAGCTATAAGTTAGCGGCGGTAAATTTGACTCTAGAATAGGTTTTTTTTAACAATCACCTCTAAATTAAGTTAGATATTATTTATAAATTTAAAAGTGACTGTAGAATACCACTGTCTGTATATATATAAATTATTTTTTACTTTTTGTTTTATAATCAACGAAGCAAATAAATTTTTAATGCTTTGTAACGTTTCTCCTTTGTGTTAAATATTTAATATTCATTTTTTCAAACAAATTCAGAAGCAATCATCATACATCTTATATTTTATTCCATTATAATTGGATGCAATCAACATTTCGTACAAAAAGCCATCGTACATAAAAATTCTGAATCAAAAACAACATAATCCTTAAAATTTCGAAAAATTCTTTTCATTACAATAATTATCTAATCCACTTTTAATAATGAACACGCTCTTTCATCATTAATTTGCAAATAATTGCAAACAATACGAGTTTCATTAAAACCTTTACAAAAAATCTAATAACAAGCAGACAAAAATAAAAAACAAAACAACGAGTAGGTATACACAGTACAGCACACAGTCAGGGAAGTAATATTAATAAAGATAAAGAACAGGGTGAGTGGCCAACGCCAAGGGCGTGGCTCGTCTTTTTATCTTCGTTAATTATGCAAAAGCGCACACTAGTTTAATTACATTTTTATACGCACGGTTGTGGTAGGACTGGCAGGGTGCGCCGTAAACACACCCTAATTACGTAGAGTGATACCAGTAATAATAATATAAAATACGTGCGGGGCAGATGTGAAAGATAGGGGATGACACGACGATGCCTGACGGGACGAGCACTCTCTTTGTCTGCGGTGTTGTTACTGTGCATTTTTCTTTGTTTTGTTTGCATTTGTTTATTTGTTGTGGTTACCCTGCAGTAGACAAACGAATTTTTTGTTATTAATTTTGTCCTTGATTATATTTCATGTCATTTTTATTTTGGCAAAGAATGTTTAATTGGCATTATTTTTAAATATTTTAAATTCATTTGATTTTTACTTTCTGTATTACGTAAAAAATCTACAGCCTTAATAAATTGTGTTCATTATTTATTATTAAAAAAATGTCGGGATCAAAAGTATTCTAGTAAAAAAATAATTCAAATAATTTCTTTTTTTTAAATTTGTTTTTCGCATTGCAGTTGTACTCTACAATAATTTACGATTAGTAAAGTATACACATTTTTTGTTAAAGTCATTATGTGGAATTATTTTGAAATATTATATATTTTATTTTAATTGCTACTCTGCACTACATGAACTTAATCCCAATTACAGTACAGAGTGTGAAATTGAATTACAGGTATTGCTGCATTTTAACAACATACATACTTGCGGGCGGATAGACTCGAACCCGGGACTGCACGGGTGTCTTACGTCAAAATAAGCTTTAACGCCCTCGACCACCACGCTAATAATTGTTTTATATATGACATTTCTCTAAATTTTAGTCAATTAATTTTTCTAAAATTTGTTTTGAGATTACAAATATAGATTCATCTTTTGTAGCTGTGTAGGAATTATTTGATAAAGAGGAACATATTTAATTTCTATTCAACTGTTACAAACTATCAACTTGTATGCAAGCGCACGCTGCTATAGGAAATGTCAATGATATTTTTTGACAGGTGTATTATAGTTATCTACCCAATTTCATAACGTATTGTCAATATTATAATATTAAAAAGCGTGTTATAATTACGATACAAGTGCTGAAATGAGTGTTGACAGTAAATTGATAGTTTGACACAAACAATTAAACCTAGATGTTGAGCAACCTACTCACGCTCAAAATAAGAACTAAAAAGATAATTTTCAAATTAAAAAATGTCAATGTTAATAAAACATTATACAATATATATTGCAATGTATTGTATAATACTTGATCAAACCTGCATAGTAATTGTTACATTACAGTACATATATCATAATAGTTATTTAGGAACTAAGTGCGGGAAGCGAGTGTCTTTAATAGCGCGAATGAGCGGAAGACGTTTTCACGCATGTAGTTTGTATAATATTTTTTTGAAATCGTCAAGAAAATGCCTACATTCTTGATGCATTTTAGTATGGAAAGTAAGTGTTTACGAAAACATTTGCAAAACAGTCAGGTAAAGTACTTTCTTGACTAGTCAGGAAAGTACTTTACCTGAGTCACGTAAATTAACTAAATAACTAAAAAATTTAATAAGATTTTTATTTATTTTTATGAATAACGTTAATACTAAATATACAATTGCTTAAGTTACTAACATTTATGCATGACACTGGCGAATTTATAGCTAAATTATTTGTTGCAATCGATAAATTACTTGTAGATTCAGTGAATAAAATAAGCAAGTAGCACATTTTCTGACAAATTATTTACTTTATTTTGCTTTTTCCAATCCATGAAAATTTCATACTCTTTATCATATCGGTCTTTGGACTTGCTCGGTAATAAATTTTCAACAGCCGCAGTTGCTTGATTTAATATTTCAGAAGAAGTACTTGAAAATACCGCCTCATACTCATTTTCATCTATATTTTTCAACATTATAAAGAAATCTTCTCTGTCAACAATATTACTTTTGACACAAATATGTTCAATAGATTTTTCACATAAGATTTTGTTTTCAACAACTTTTGTTATCGCCTTGGATATGTAGTTTGCTGCCAATATGATTCTTACCAAAAAATTAAACATTTTGAAATATTTATTATTAATTACATTGATAAAATATAAATATGAACGACTTCAGAAAAAATAGTACACATAATACGTCACGAAAGTGTTTTACTTGACTCAGCGAATTAAAATACTCGGCCTGCCGGCCTCGTACTTCAAACCACCGTTTCGTCAAGTAAAGCATCACTTTCCTGACTTATTATGTAATATACTATTTGTACGAGTACTGGTATTTAAAAAAATACATCTTTAATTTCATATCTTTATCTAAGACCGTACATAAAATTATGTACGGCATGACCATTTGTTTTACTAGAAACAATTGCTTCATTTGACATTTCTATCATTATTTTGCAAGTTACTTACTCTTGTTACTCTTATTTCCCAAACTTTTAATAATGAAAAATTCAGGCAAGTTGTATTTTATAAATTAGATTTTATTATTATCAACACAGATTTATTGTTGAATGTTCCAAAGGGCCAGTGTTTTGCAATTTTTACAGTCGAGTCAATCGGGAAGCACTTGTTTCAGATTGAGTGTTGCGTGCGGGAAGTGTCATTTTGAAGGTTACGAGTACTAAAAGTAATTTTATCGATGACCATGCGTAAAATTGAATTTTAGCTGGGCGTTTTCAGTTCGTAAAATAACTACTTAATAACAAGGTTGCATTAGTAACGGGTTACCTAGTAATGAGTAGTTAAAATTACTTTACGCACTGTATGCCATGGTTACCATGGTTATCTCGATAAAATAAGAATGGATTTTCGGTATTGAAGGATGACAATTATGTCAATAATTATGATATTTTTGCTGATGTTTTCGGTCATAGATAAAATATTTTACAATACATATACGGAAAGCATCTTTAGTTACTCGCGGCAATTAAAACCGACCCGCTCGTGTCAAAAGATTAGCTTTACGTAGTAGTATCGGAAATAAATATTAACCACTCGTTGCTGGGCAACTAATAAAATCTTGTCATTATATAGTCGTTTTATAAACTTAGAAGAGCCATCTAAAAGTTTATTTTACACACGGTCATAGATAATAAAATGATTATTTTGTATTTTTTTTTAAATTTAGTTGCATGCATAAACAAATATAAATATATCATCACGCCTTTTACCCATTACTGGGTGTGGAACTCTGCCTAAGCAGATCTTGGTAAGTGATATATTTTTTCGCGTAAAGTGCGGTTACCAGCCTTCAAATCACGGCCCTTAAAGATATTAGTGGAGGAGGAGCCACAAGAGTAGATTTAAATTGGAGAAAATTGTTTGTCGGCTGTGTGGATCGAACCCGGGTTCTCAAGATCCACAGACTCGATACCACTGAGCCACCTACCCCATTGCATGTATCTCGTACGGAAAATAGGTTTAGTGTCTTCGATTAGTTGTTTGACTCTGTAAATCTCAATAAACAAACTTTGCACATAAATAACTATTATATTTCAAACAACGTCTACAATTTCTATAAGAATTACCAAATTCAATTATTACTCTATCTCCCTTTCTAAAATTCTCGACCTTTTGACAAACAATAGTCCTCCCAAAACCGTATCAGTAATTTTCTACACAAGGGACCAGTTGACAAAACGTCACAACACAACAGCATACAATCCGTGTAGATATCACAGGCGGCGACGGTCACTTGTTCACTTGTCAGTGGAAATAGCGCTTACACTTGTATCATACACAGTGAACAATTGCTGCCCTTTCTCGAGGGAGAGAGCCGAGGTCCCGGTATGGAGAGCCGGGATATTAGAGCCTAATTGGTTGCCAGAGAATACGAAGTCACCCTTTGGTATGGAAGGGCAGTGGTCAATAGTTGTGAATGTTAGGCGAGGGTATTTAGGTTAAGGATGGTGATTGTTACGGGATCGAATTGATGAGGATTTGATTGGTTTTGTATTGATGGAAATAACTTTCTTATTGTGTTTCATCCGAGAAATCATTTAGTGTAATTTTAGTTAGTTGATTGATCTTATGAGGATATACTATAGTGTGCATATAGATCACTGAATGTAGAAAAACAACAATAAATAATTGTTTATTTTTATTATTATCTTCAGCGACATCGGACTGGGTAAAATTAAACAAAAGAAATAATACACATAAATTAATTTAGCCAATAAGTAATAATACGTGTTTTTACTGTATTTTGACTATTTTGGCTAAACGAATTTATTTATATTTTTTCTTTTATTGTCGCTGAAAAGAATAACGTTATAGTGCTCGAAAGGTCTGATAATAATAAAAATTTAAAATTATTGAAATTAAATTATAAAGAGAAAAATTGGGATACTGCTAAGATTTGACCTTGGGACCTTGATTTACACTTAGAAGCATTTACTTTACAAAATTCTATATGCAAACTACTGAAAACTTCTTACTGTAATTTATTTATGCAACGTGTAATGAATTTATCAATCATTTAATAATTGTAAAATAACAGTGGCCGATTGTAAAAATAATCAGTTATAGAATACTAACCAAAAAATTAACTTTAATTTTAGAGAAAGTTGTGTCTCATATAATTTACAGAGTAACTACTAAATATTCTCTTTTTTAACTAGGTTACTAGTTGCAGTTCAGGTAAATTTATATTCTGATAACACAGTTTTTATTCTCGTCATTAGTCCTCATTCATCATTCATTCATAAACGAATTCGGAAGTTCATCAGTATTCAATGCGATTACAGCGAATCTTGTTAATTTCTAAGAATTTTAATGTCTTAATCTTGATAAAAGTATAAAACTAGGTTTTAAAATGAATAATCGGCAATATTACAAATTTGTAAACTAGTTAAAAACACTTATGAAGTAAGTCTTATTATTGAGATTTTATGTACCATCATAGATAAAATATTTTTTTCTCGATCTCCCAAAATATTAATCTTTCCTTATCATTTTTTGTCTTTATTGATATAGATTGAAAAGTACGATCTGTAGCATCGGTAAATCTAATCTAAGCCCTTGATTGCATAAACAAATCGGAAAATAGATGTCTCCATAGGGATTAGTTTATTATTTCACGTGCATATATATATATATATATATATATATATATATATATATATATATGATTCTCAAGTTTCCAAAATTACGACTCACGCTGTAATATGCTTGCCCGCCTAGTAAAGTATTACTTTCAGGTCTTGTAACGTAAATAACTAGATTGGTAAAATAAACAAATGCCTTAAACTTGTTTGTAGATAACAGTATTATTAAATTTAAAATACCATGCAACTACAATGATGAGAATACATGTATTAATTTCATCTCAAATATTAATAATATGAAAAACAATAAAAGGTTACAGAAATGTATAGGCTTTTGTGGTATGTTTGATTTTTGTTTCTATTAATACTTTAGACTAGATATTATATATTTGGATTAAAAGCATTACCTGTAGATTATTTTAACCGATTCTCTTAACAAAATTACTCTAGTTTTTATTTCAATTTTCAATTAATTATATAAACACGGTTAATCTAAAAATTATAATTAATTTGACATAATCAACTGCTGAAGCAATTTGAAATGTTGTTACGTTTTGAAATTATCTTTATTTTATATTTCCTATTGTACTTTTATTAGTATTTAAATTGAAATATTTAAAACAATTGTTATTAATACACGAACTTATGTAAAATGTTTATTTGTTTTTTGTCATGACATATTACAAAATCATTAAATAGTACATAGATACATACAAACATATATAACCACGCAATATCCCATTAAATGAGGTTGCACGAACCCCTGAATATTCACGGAACATCTACTCATCAGATTTATCAAAAAATCAACTATCTAATACTCGCATCCTGACACACCTTTCCCGCTTCAACCACATTTAAGTGCCCTCCAAAAAGCTAATTTACTCCTCACACTCGGAATCTTTCATCAAAACATCAATCACATCCATTAATTCGTTGCTATACACCTGTTTCATTATCTTCATTAGATGTTTACTCCATATGCTCACATCATCTTGTAACAAAGTGAAACAATTCAGAATTGGTTTTTGTTATAATTATAATTTTTCACTATTAACTCAGCTTCAAAAGATACAGACAGATTAAATTTTATCTTAAGTATCTATTTAAAAGTTGACTTGACAGAGTTTTAGTTATCAAATTTATTAGTGCATATTTTTGTAATAAAATCAGTATACTTCGAACATTATTCATCGAATTTATGGCTTCTCTGAATTGTCGCGCTTGTTAGCTATGATGTGATGACATATCTGGGCAAATTATTAACTGTGCGTTGGTCTGAGATCTTTGTATTTCATCCCTTAGAAGCGTCTGAGGTTTTTTTATGTAAACTCGTGCATGGGAACAGTTATCTTGAACCAACGCAACGATTCCACCCTCTTGCCCCTTGTCAGCACGTCCTATGGAAAACAATAACAAATAGTTAGTGGTAGCTTGACTTTTGGTTTAGCAAGATATAGTCTTGCTATGTAGTAACGTAAGTTCATTCGTTGTTGTTTCCCATCTTCGGTCAATTTGTCTAAATCGTCATTTAAAGTTCTGTGTAGTTACTTTAACATTCAACTTCTGTAATGTTGTAACTTTTGATATTTATTTTCATGTTCCGAATATATTTTTAATATACACAATTTATTCATCTTGTTACAATCTCAACTCACTTAGACTCGCTCCTCTAACAACAAATCTAAATATAAAAATAAGGGAAGAACGGCGCTTCTTTTAAAAGTGAATTCCACATAATTGCAGTTAGATACTTTATGTAAAAACAGTAAACGAAATAAAAAGAAACGAAGGGAGAGTTATGTTGCGCTTGCTTTTGAAAATTAATCTCACATATTTGCAGATAAACACTCTAACGAAGAAACTAAACAATGGTTCAAAATTAAAAGATCCTGCGCTTGTCTTTATTCTTTAGATTTATTCCGAAATTACTAAAAATAAAAAATAAAAATATATCATCACGCCTTTTACCCATTACTGGGTGTGGCACTCTGCCTAAACAGATCTCGGTAAGTGATAATTTACTCTTCGAATAATAATAATTAAATAGTAGGTTTCCTAATTTCTGTTATCAAATAATTGTTTATTTCACTTGTTAAAATGACCATTGTATAAATAACAACAGTCGCCGTAATCACACCAATTGTTTCTTTTATAATTTCTTCTTTCCTTTTTTTCATCAAACATAATTACAAATGAGTGTTTAAATCCAGGGGTGAATTCCAGAGCAGTCCCAAATAACCCGTCGTTATTTTTTATTACCACAACACTCCATAACCATTCAGTGAATTTGCATTGCAATGCTGTGACATTAATGCGACCGGTGTAATATTCGCAAAGCGATACACAGCGGCAGTATTTTCTCAAGCGCTAATGATTATTTCGCTAGCGGCAATTTGTATTTGCTGTGAATATGTTCACGTCTCAAGCTATTCGAATTAATAAAGTTAATCACGACAGTATTAGCTTTGTTTTGAACACATCCGATATGGGCTAATGAGCGAGGATATGCGCTGTAATGCTAGACTATTATCATCTTATCTACAAATATAATTATAATTTTAGTAGCTTAATTTAGGAGCCGTAATGTTTTAAGAGACTTTTAGCTCTGTTGCTTTGTACGTGTTATGAGATCTAATTATTTTGATGGATCATTTACATGATGTTCTACTGTTTCATTGTTTTACGTATAATTAAAACTAATTTATGGCAATATGAAAATTGGTTCTTATACTAGTTTTATTTACTACGTGTTCATTCATAGATACACACATAAGCGGAGAAGGTATTTATTATATTTTTCACTGTTTTCAGAGTAATATATTACATATTTTAATTTAAAATAATCATAACTAATCGAATTTATAAGAATTCTAAATTAATTTTTTTTTAAATAATATCATCAACAATATAAATTTGTTTGTGCAACTATTCTAGGACTAGTTATATATATATATATATATATATATATATATATATATATATATAAATTTTGTTGTAATTTCCGTACACAAACGTATTGATTATATTTTATTTTTTAAACAAAGAAAAGTAGTTATTTATGATACAAGGACAATAAATGCAGTTTTTCGTACAAATTAAGAAAATTGCTGGACGAGACGTTATCGAATTCGGTAACCATTTGAGTTTCGCGTTTCGTCCAATTTTTTATATTCACTTGTAAGGAATTTTTTATTATATTATTATAATATAACATAGAGATTCAATTGAAATTTAAATAACTGTGATAGCTATGTACTAAAAACATCATGGCTGCCTCTAACAAAAAAATTATAATATCTTGGTTACCTACATGTTTTTTAGTTATTTGTTTTAGTTACTTGTTTATGTTTGTAGTCTTGAAGATATATATTCAGTACACCGAAACGTTGATTTAATTTTAAACATTATTTTTCTACGTCCACTTAGAAATCTGCTCATTGTATGTTTGTTGTTGCTAGAGAAATTATGTACATTGTAAGCATCGTGAGAAATGAATTTGTTTTGTATTTCAATACAGGTCACTTCATTTCAGTAAAAGTGCAATATCTTTCTAAATTACACATGAAGAATAAGAACGTATGCGCAAAAATTAAAACAGGTAAATTAGAGAATTATTATTATTTATTTGTTAGTTATATTAAATGCAATGTTTTGACAATTGTTAAATATTATGTTATTAGGAGAATTTGTATCGGTTCTATTAACATTTAAATGATTAAAATTTATATGTTAGCTTATATTTTTTCTCGATTGTTTTTGTAATATATTTAAAGATGTTATTTTTGCAGCTTCTAATATATATTTGGCGTTGTTAATTCAAGATTCTCGTCGTTATCACTCTTCCTTTTTACCTCACAAAACACAAAATACTGACTGACGTTTATAAAAACCAAACTGTTATTTAATTTTTACGTTGCTACCATACTAATTTAGGATTGTCAGACATTGGAATGGTGAAATAGCCGTTATTAGGATACTTATTAAGAATTGTCAAATATTAGAATGGTGAAAGCAGGATAAAATTGTTAAAATATAAGTTAATCAGGAAACAATACCGTAGTCGTAGAAAAAGTGTAGTGTACAACTCATATGGAATGACCATTTCATACTCGTATGAATTGTAATATTCGCCTTCGGCTCATGCTCGTAAGAAATGAATACCATTCTATGCTTGTTGCTCAATATACTATTTAGCGGCCGAAAACTATATTACGAGCTATATAACAATATTCATGCTTGACTGAAAAGGATAACTTTTCGTACAAATATTCTAACAAACAAAATAACTATCTGATACGTTCGAATAAATTATGTAAAGCGTATACCAAGTACTAAAACAAAAAATCTGCTTTTACTATCATATTGAAAATATAATTGAACGGGCATAATCTTGAATATTTCCTTGCAATTAAAAATACAAATAAGAGCAAATTGAATATTCCTACCTTATTTTACGAATATTTAATTTTTATGGAGTAGATAGCACAGGGAAATAGGAAAACGCATCAGACAGGGTTCGATTCCCACAGCCGAAAAATTAATTACATTTGTGGCTCCCTCTCTTCTAACTTCTTCATTTCACGTACAAAATATATCTGTTATCGAGATTCTGTGAAGAAAGTGCCATACCCAGTAATGGGTAATGATTTAGAAATATTTTGTATTTTATAAATTTCAACTTTAAAAAAAAATATATTAAAAGTTACAGGAATTTTTGGTAATGTTTAAACTAAAGTTAAATAATTCAAATGAATTTCTAAATAAGGATGTTTTCTTCGACACAAAGTTTTTGAGGCAACTTATAACAGTAAACTCTTGAAAATATCTCCACTCTGTTGAAACAATTTGCCTAACAACCACATCCTTAAGATTCGTCAGTACACCAACTGCAGTAACCAGAATCAGTACCAAACTTTTAACGTTAAATTAACCAGCAGTAGAACATGAACGGTCTGTTGTTCCGTCCAAACACCCTGTGCAATCCTCCTCCCATCGCATTCTCGCGCAGCAATGCGGCTTATGCAACTATTGCATATCAGCCATTTGATTTATCAGTGTTCAGTTAACTGCGGTTTCGTCTGCATTGACGGCTAGAGAAGCGAGATGCCGTGCTATCTCGAAGTTGTAATGCGGAGCACTCGCGAAGTTTCCGCGGCGAATAACTATCGGACTACTGATAGTTTGTTCTTCGCTTCTTCTTTGCTTGTGCTGCTGCTGTTGCTGGTACCCGTTGTTGAGTTTCACCGCGCGGAATTTAATTGCATGTTGTTATTGTTCCTGGAAAATTAATGTAAGGTTTTGGTTTGTTTTTGATAACTTGAGAATGATGGTACTTTTCGAGGGGTTGTTATTAGATTTTACGTCACTTTTGGTATGGTACAGATTGGAGAACATGACTAGAATATATTGCACTTTATTTTATCAAAATGAAAGAAAATAAGCTCCTGCGGTTAACATTATTATCATATATTTTCCTCAATTTTGTTGTACTCTTATCATTGTAGTGCTAATTTTAAATAATACTATTTATTAAACTGATTTAAAATTAAATGGAATGTAAAATTGTACATACATATTATATTATTTAGTATAAATTGGTAAACAAATTAAAAAATTGACATATTATCTGTGCTATCAAATTTATTTCCAACGTTTTGGCAGCATTTAATTGTCAAGATTGAATGTATAAATTTTATTGAAAAAAATTCAAATTAAGTTACATTATAGTTAGACATATGGGGTAGGTGGCTCAGTGGTATCGCGTCGGCCTGTGGATTTGGGAACCTGGGTTCGATTTCCTTAGCCGACAAACAATTTTCACCAAATTAAATCTACCCTTTGGCTTCCCCTCCACTAACATCTTTGAGGGTCGTAATTTGACAGCTGGTAACCACACTGCATGCGAAGAAATATATCAGTTATCGACGTCTGCTATGGCAGAGTGCCACACCCGGTAATGGGTAAAAGACATGACGATATATTTATATTATGACAGATTTTCTCCGCCTTTTATTACTCAGTTAAATTTGTAATGTTTTCTTACGGAACTAAAGGCTTCGGAATTGACAGTAGTCATACAATATTCACCATACGAATTAAGCTGTCAAATTACAGTGTTCGAGAATTGTGAATAAATATTCTAGTATGTTGTCAATAGAAATAAAATTGAAAAATATATTTATCAACATAAAACAATTTTTGTTGCAATTTAATATTATTATGTAAATATACAAATATTTATATAAAGATATATACTAATATTACATTATAATCGCTTTGTAAAATAGATTAGAGTATTTTTTAGAGATGGGCGAATATCAAATTTCTCGAATTCGAATATCGAATACGAATATTAATCAGATCTCGAATATTCGAGGTACTCGAATATTCGAATACTCCTAAGAGTTAATTTATTTATTATTAATAATTATTTAATTATGTCCTTTTCATTATTTGAATGAAATTGTTAAGATAAAATAAAAAAAACAAAAAGTACAAACAAAAAAGAAAAAGACGAAAACTTCAAATTTAAGGTGAAACGTACGGGCTGATGTTGGCGAAGTTTATGTACAAATGATAAAGAAAAACATAGTAAAAAATTGAGGTCAAAATATGGCGCGATATTCGAGGTATTCGAATGTTCGCTATACTGACGTTAATATTCGAAAATCTCGAATATCGAATAATGTCAATATTCGCGACATTCGACTATTCGCGGATGATATTGCTAAGTTTTTCTCAGAATGATGACGTGTATAAGCTGATTTAGCAAATAGACCATAGATAAAATAATGAATAATACAAATTAAATTAAATTTCATATATTGCTAAGTATCTACTTCAAAAATATAAAATAAAAAAAAATTGGTTACAATTTTTGGTTTAAAATCCATGATTATAACAATTTGTAAAGTTACTGTCCACATTTTAAGATTACTTTCTGTTTTACAAACTTGCAAAATTATAATTTTTTATTGATTTAGATGTAAAACTTTATACCTTAAAACTTATATTTGTAGCTTTTGTTTGGCTAAAATAATTTGAGAAATTACGAAAGTGTCATTTCAATTTTACACGTTAAAATTCTATAACCAAAAGACGTGATCACAACCCGGAATATTTCAAATTAGTGCTTTGATGAAAAATCATCAATAATATTTTATTACTTTTCTAATTGAGTCAATAATGGTTCTTACATTTCTACTTGAACTTTGACTCTAATTAAAAATTAATTAGATTTCTTATAACGAGACAGAAATGTATAGGAGTATTACGTAACAAGTTTTATAAACGCCTCTTTAGTTATTGAAGAGTTTATAAAATGAATCATATTCTATACTAACAAAATTTATAGTTTTAGTAATTATTTGAAAAGTTACAATGACAGATGCAGAAAACAAACTTCAGTTTAGGTTTAATACGTCTGTTTTTAACTTAACATTCGAAGCTATAGCTTTGCAGTATGAGATTATGGTATTTAACTACATGAAAAGTAGTACTTTATTACATTTTAATAACGAATGTAGAAAAACTAAATTTATATTGACATTAAAATTTAAAATAAGTTATCATTTATTTAACTATAACTAGATGGTTTTCTGTTTCAAATGGATTGACAATATTTTGACATAAGATCTAGTGTGCATACAATATTTATAACAATAATTGAATATTATTGCTCTTTGTTCCAAATACAAGAGAGTAAAACCATATTTATCTCAATATGATAATTTAAGTGTTGGGCGTCGTGTTGGGCACTTACATTCATTCCTCGTTTGATATCAATCAGTTATGGGTTTTATCTCGCACTTTAAATCATTGCGTTGACATTTTTATTTGCTGATTCAATTGGCGAAATGAAAAGCGTATAGGGGAGCGAATGTAATCTGCCGGTCTGCGTTCGCGTCGGAGGCCGCTAAGACACGAAGAGCGCGAAATATGCAGGAGGGTTGAGGGCGTCTTACAACAATCTTTGAAGTATGTGCCGGTGTTTTCCTGAGCATTAATGCTGTTGTTTGGTGTTCCTGGCCTGAAAAATGTTGATCGAAATACCTAACGATATTAGCTTGTTTCATTGCACGTCATTGGAAAAGTAATTTCGTTAATTTACTGAATTATCTAGCTATTCAAATTTATATATTTAGCCCGTGAAATGACTGTTACGCCAAGGCAATTCATGAAAAATTACAATGATTTAGTCATATTAAATATTTAGGTTATAACGATGCATATGGTTGCTAATCCTCCCGGAATGGAACATTATTTTTTAATTTTTCTGCGTCTTTCTAAATAGGATAACTTCTTTCCGGAATTAATATTCTACGACGTTATCTACATACAGGCTGTATCAAAAGTATTGGAAAAACATTTAAAGGTATACATTATTTGATGTACTAATTACGACATATTTTTTCCCAAATTTGCAAAAATAATTAGACTTTATTTTAAACAAACATTTTTTGCAGAAATGGATAAAAATGAGTAAATATTAAAATTTGAAAGACCTTCAATTACATTAAATAAATTTTAGTGTTTATTAATTTTTATTCATTACTGCAACCTATTAATCCAATGACATGCATAATGTTTGCTTCAAGTAATGAGCTATTATTTTTGACAAGCACTCCCTAGTGATTCAAGACCATTGGCATTGCCACGTCTCTGTTGTTAAATAACGAATTTTTTCGTATGTATATAAAATATCGTATATAACACGTGAGTAAAGTCTCATAATTTACCTCAAGCGATTGCATTCTTCGGGATACACCCTCAAGATTCAAACTTCACTTTTGGCAAATAATGACGAACTTTACTTTCTTGATCTACTACTATTATTTTTCCCTTAAATATTATTTGTTGTTTATTGCTATGATACGAAGTATTTAAACTCCACAACGACCGGAACAATATGCGATCATTATGATTAATACCGCGTGCTTCGTTAATAACGCCCAGTCATAATTCCCGCACCGCTCACGTAATCATAATTGTTATAAATTAAACCTAATTCCACATATGCTGATAAAAATAAAATTTTGCAGCACAACGGATGTTACTAGACTTCGTGCAATATCCATCCCTCTTGGTGCATACATGACTATAAAATCGGGTTCTATTCTCACAGCCGATAAATAATTTTCACCGCATTAAATTTACCCCTACGACTTTCCCTCCAATAACATCTTTGGAGATTGTGATTTTACGGAAGATAACTTCAACCGCATAAATATGGCACTTGTCGAGATCTGTTACGACAGAGTACCATACCGAGTAATGGATAAAAGGCGTTAAAATGATATTTAAATACATTTTTTAATATTAAAATTGAATAAAGTAGGCTAATCCAAAACTCAGTATAAGCTAAATCTTTTGAGAAATGGGTTGTTAAAATATAAATTTTCCAGTTGATAATACTCTAACTCAACAAACACCGCTAAACGTGACACCACCTCCTTTACCAACAACACTGGATTATTTAATCCCTGATTCCTGGTCGTCGTACGTCGCGACGCCCAGTGTCGATAGCATTCTTCCTGCTAAGCCGTAGAATCGCATTATTCATTGTACGGCGTCCATGCCGGCGTCTATAGCGTCTAGCGGCGTCGAAGCGAAGAATTCTTCTGTTATGAGGACAGCAGGACACTACAGAACTCATAACCTCATAAGTGCTAGGCGCTAGGAAGATATAAAAGGATTTTCAATTTTTGATCTCATGTTGTGAAATCTAATAATACGTAGAGGAGTTAGTGATTTAGAAGATTTACATAAATAAATAAATATAAATATATCATCACGCCTTTTACCCATCACTGGGTGTGGCACTCTGCCTAAGCAGATCTCGGTAAGTGATATATTTTTTCGCGTGAAGTGCGGTTACCAGCCGTCAAATCACGGCCTCCAAAGATATTAGTGGAGGAGGAGCCACAGGGGTAGATTTTTTAAATTGGTGAAAATTGTTTGTCGGTTGTGGGGATCGAACCAAGGTTCTCAAGATCCACAGGCCGACTCGATACCACTGAGCCAAAAAGGTTATTAATGTTTATGATTAATCAACAAATTTCTTTTAAAATATTGACGGGTAATTCAGTCAGTGACTTCATATGCAAGAGCTCATAAATTTCAATCTCTCTGATTTCAACGTATATTAAAAAATACGACTGTTTTGTTTCATGGCTCACATAATCTAATTCGTAACTTTCTACAGCACTCCAAAAATATATTATATTTTTTCGTCTATCTAACAAAAGAGTATACATTTTTAATAGACTTACTTTTTTCGACTATCTTACAAAATAGTTATTTACGAAACTAGTGTTAAAATAGTCACTTTATTACACGAGTAGGAAGTCTACGGCTCGAGCTGCAAACACATAAGAAATTTATTACATTTCAAACGTCAAAAACATTTATTTTGTAGATCACTTAGTTAAGTTTGTTTGGTAGCTAATATTTTATTATGTTTATATTACAAAATTATTTGTCACCACAATTGTTAACAGTTCAGAACAAAAACTTTACACCGTTGAAATGAAAGAAACAATTTAAATCGTCTCAGCATCTGTTAGCTTTTACAGAGACATCTTGTATCAACCGAGTGATTTGGATACGTAAACGCACAAAAAGAAATAAATAGTGTTTTCCTGACCTTTGTGGATTCAATCGAAAATTTATGATTAGATAGAAATTTAACACATTATAAATACAATTTATAGGTATATTTGTAACAACGCTATTAATATTAAAAAACAAAATGTAGTGCACTGATAACTTAAACTTGTTTACTATTATTTGAGGTGTAAATTTCTTTTTATCATAGATTTCACGATAAAATGAACCTTTTAATTAACAAATGTATTATAAAATGTTGTGGCACAGTGGTTCGAATGCTGCTATAAGGGTTAAGTTATTATTATCTAAAATAGAAAATATTTAATTTGTTACGAATAACGTCCTTTACGATTAAGGTAATTGATTTCTGGTTCAGTTGCCCAATTACTGAAACAATTTATTTAGTTTTTTTTTTTAATGAACTTGAAACTTACGATTTTCAAAACGAGAAAAATTATTGTTCAATAATTTTAGTCAGCTACAAAATAAGAAGCAACATAGTGTGCAATACTGGCATTATGAAATATTTATTTTCAATATTTGCAGTTAGAGTACAGGTTTGGTCCAGTCTTGTGATTTGCAAAATAAGTAATACTATTATACTCGTAGTGTAGTAAGAATTGGTTAGTAAAAATATTAAGAATCTTAGCATTCTTGTCTTAATTTGCTCCTACACTAAAAATTTGTCTTTCCAATATGTACTTTTGCAAATGCAAAAGAATTTTAACTGCATTAAAAGAAATGCATTGACGACTAACATGAACGCTAATGAAGTATCACAATTTGTATTTCAGCTATTAGTTAGGAAAATTCTTCAAATAAATGTAGTAAAATATTTAGTTTAATTTAAGCATTTTTCTCTCAAATAATTTCGGTATGTTTGATAGCAAAAAGAGTCTCTTGCTAGTTAATTACACTTAATAGGTTGTTAATACTAGTTGTCACAGTGTTTAACTTTCATTTAACTGAGTTATCGCAGAGTGTGCAGTTTCTTTTAAGAATAGGACAGACAGGAAGATCACGATCAGTCGCTCGTACACCCAGCAACATGTATAAGCGTTGTTCGATGCACATGTTCCTCATGTTGGCTTGTTGAAGTGCGTGTTTTTCCCATCCCCGCTCGCCGAAGGCAAACAGCGGCGGCCGTGTTTTGTGCTCGCGCCGCGACGCCGCGATCGTTATGGAGACCCGCACATATATTTCTAAGTCGGTACATGTTGTCGACAGTCGTTCGCAATCTCTGCATTTAGAATGTTTTATCTGCCTATAAAATTCGAACCGTCGAGTTTTATCTTAACCGAGTCGCAACGACATCCAATGTTGTACATAAATACACAAAGCCCCAGTGCTGCCATCTGAGCACACGACACATGGGACTTAATTCCCCTAACGCCGCCCAATCACTTCCACAGACTATACTAGAGTAATACAAGACCTATTGTTTTCCACTTTATTTCAATTTTTTTTAAAATAGTCCCATGTACAAAACAACATTCAATTAGTCACTTGAATCAGATCTAACTTATCTACACTTATTGAATTGCCTCATATTTTGTTTAAATGGATTAATTTACTCAATATTATACTTCCGGTAACAGATTTACTCTTTAGTGAATAATCTGAACTGATTTAAGTGAGTCAGATGACATATAAAGTACATCTCCCGTCAAATATAACTAAATTGCGGCATTATTGAAACCTTGGAAAAGCAACAACAAATAATACATGTTGTTATGAAAAAACCCAAAAGAATTTATATTTTAAATAATCTCATAGATATTATTTTTAGATTTTTATACTTAGATTTTAGAAGTAAGAAGAAATTTTCAAAAACTTTCATTTTATTAAGCGACGTTGCGAACAGTGGTTTCGGTCATTTTCAGGTGTAGAGCTTAAATATGAATTTTACCTTTAAATTTTATTACTTTTTCCTTGACTGAAAGTTTTTTGCAGTTCGCTGGTGTGGGTAGCGTTATAGCATTCGAATCAGAAAATCCCGAGTTCGAATCCCACGCAAACTAAAAATATATGTACTTCCACACTGCGGCTCGGTGAGTCCCAAATCCTGTAAGGTAATTGAGTTAAGTTTCTGTTTTACAGAGTAGCAAAAATAAATAAATAACATATTACTTCATATTTATACATTCACTTCTGTTTGAAAATCGCCAAAACTTTGAAATTTCGCATTTCTATATTATCAACAATTTCAAATGAGGCATTCTGGTTGCTCATTACAAGCTTCTGCACTAAAATACAATACAAGGGCATTCCACCTGCACTAAGCTCTATGTGAACGGGGTTTCCACTTCTGAAATGTACTTATTGATTTGTAGATACTTTAATTGAGTATGGATGGTAGCTGTTTACACCATCCATGGGTAAAGTCTGGTACATCCCCCTTTGACCGTATCAAGTTTACGAACAAAACTTTTAATCTGGAGTGTTTACATCGTTCTCCGCCATCTTGTGATGTTACTTAGAACTCAAACAAAATGTTTAGTATGCTCGGTGTAATTGTAGTCTATTATTTCCATATTCAGTATGTACAGGGTTAAGAAAAACGTGTTTTTCCAAACAGCCAAATATTATTATGCCAACATTCATCAGCAGTTGTAATCAGTTCGCGGTCTTTCCTAGGTGTTTCTGTTGAACACATTATATAGGTACTATTATTTGTATTTTTATGACATTCATATCGAATTATATTATTTACCTGTAATATAATAAGAAATATATAGATATATATATATATATATATATATATATATATATATATATATATATATATATATATATATAATTAAAATAGAGTTATAATATTAGTAATTTTACGTTTGAATGATTTTTAGCCACATACTAAACAAACTTTTTCTTAATAGATAATAAATATCACTATAATTTATATCGTGCCATCCGCCATCATTATTATTAGTGCATTAATTTATTCTGAGAAAAAACTACACAATTTAGTTGCAAGTAATACCTATTACATTATTACTGATTTTTCGTGAGAAAATAATAATTAGCTTACTGAAATATTCAAAAAAGAATGCAAATTACCTCGGACTGAATCATGAGATTTTGATCATTATAAGATATCCATGAAAATATTTTACATTTCTTACATTTTATAAAAGTTGAATTCCTGTTCCACAAACAAAGATAAAAATTATCATGTCTTTTACCGATTATTTACCGTAGCAGATCTTGGTTAAGTGATATATACGAGATATATATATATATATATATATATATATATATATATATTTCGGTTTACAGCCGTCAAATCACAACTTAGTTAGTGAAGGGAGAATCATAGGGGTAATTTTAATGTGGTGTAAAATGTGGGTATCGAACTCGGGAAATTAAAACACAAAAGAAAAATATTACCTTTTCAGAGAATAATAGTTTACTCCCTTATGGTACTAACGAAAAAAAAATGGATAGATAAATCTCGGTAAAATATCAGGTAAAGACTCAATGTGTATCAAATCACTAATTTTAGCAAATAGTAATTTTGCCTTCCAAAGAAGATGTTGAGAGTAAAAACCTAACTAATTTTAATTTATATAAAAAGATATGACTCTATCTGAACTATAAGTTTACTGCACTGTAATTAGATTTATGCTCCTTTTTCTCTTATATAAATATCTACATTTAATTTAAATATATGTTTTTATTCTCTTTGCAAATTTGTCTGCAATATTTGCTAATAAATTTTATACCCTCAAGCATCTTATAATCTTACGTTTTTTATAGACGGATATAAAGATTTCAGCGTTCACAATTGTCGTTTCTTAACAAAATATTTTTTTATGCATTTATTTTGTACCAAACCAAATATTTTGGCGTTGAATTTATAATGATGTTAAATGTTAGCGGAATAGAGAAACAAGTATCGAATTTTATGTACTTCATTGGCTGGTATTTACATTGGGCTAACTTAAACCTGAGGCTATCGAGCATTGCTTCGAAACGAGTTTGTTTGATCAAACTCAAACGTAGGTCGAGAGAATCGTATTGGAACGTAATGTTGCTATCTCTCCTAAAATTTTCAGCTTTCGTTAGTTTACAAACAGGTTTATTTTGTTAACGTTTTCAAGAAGGAAATCAAAAGACCATGATAATTACGTCATAGAATTTATTTGTGGTATAAGATCTACGGTACTCATTTTATTTCGTATACATTTTCAAATATGTATGTTATCTTAACAAATCAACAATTTGCCTATTTCAGTTATTGCGCCGTTGCCAAGGTTTCCAAAACGATTTAGCTGTTAAATTGTTTGGTATTAGCTACATGTTTTTATTGCATAATTTAGAAATGACAGTACTTAAAACCGGTCTTACCATCTACGAATTAACTCCCGAATAAATAAATATAATATATCAAAATCATAACTCTAATGATGCATTTGATTAAGTTTGATCATTTAAGGGTTCATTAAAATTCATTTGATTTTTATTTTGTTACAAACATTTATTTTTGTTAATTATTAGGTGATGATAGCGTGCACAAAGTAGTTATAATTAAAGTAACTATTGTACAACCCACACTGAAAGCCGAACTACTTGCATGTAAGTAATGGTATTTCTGGTTATGAATTTAAATAAGCATGTTCAAACGAATTGAATGCAGCAGATATATAACACATGCAATGATAAATTATTTTTTCTGCTCCCATTATTAAAATGTTATTTAACGTATTAGTTTCCATGGAGTTAATAACAACTTAATTACATGTTGACAAGATGTGGATTCGAATGTTTTGGCCACAATTGACATACTATCGTATATAAGTTAGCTTCCTACATCCGTCATTATAACTTAACTTTGCTTTATAAATAATTCATAAAACTTGACATATTTTTGTTATCTTAATTTGCGATCGTAGAAAAAGTATAATATGTAACTCGTTTTATAAAACTTGTTACATAATATACTATTATATATTATCCTAGTCCAGGTAAAACTTGCGTTTACTAAAATAGCATGTAAGAAGTTGCTCAATTCTCGCTGATTTCAAATTGTATAAAAAAATACGACTTTGTCTGAGTAGTTCGAATTCCATTTTAAGCTATAAGCCTTCTATACTGTAATTGAAATTAATGTTATGCAAAATAACAAAATAAAAAAATACAGAAAAGATGCAAGTTTCTTCAAAGATACTAGTTACTGTAATTAGGATTTCTAAACTAAATTTTGGAAAAAAATTGTTTAAAATACATATTCTAAATATAATATTTATTGAGGAGTAGGGTGTTAAATAACCATTCTTGTGGAGATTCGAAGCTTCTGGGAAGTTCAGGCTGCTGGCGATCCGATCTAGGGCATTCATTTCCAGGCTTCCGCTGCGAAAAACGCCATCGATGGAGCGACCGAGACCGGTTCTGCCCACTTCATAATTTAGTAGATATCAAAAACAAAAACACGGCGAATTATGCGTTCAGATAAATGGAACAACTGGAGAAACAGGCAAGATTAGTGAGGTGCTGGTTTTGATAAAGAAACTGACTTAAACATGAGACAAATTGATGTTATGGATTTATAGAAGTGAATTTATCGTCGTCCTCGCTTTGCTTCTGTTCGCTAACCGCCACTGCCGCCGCCGCCGCAACTGAACAAGTCTCACAAGTCTCGAGTTTTATCGGGCGTTGTATTTCATTCACCCGGCGTACGGTGCAATGTTCTCGTAGCTTTACCACCATATTGTTCCAAACAAAAACACGTGACTCTCTTTAGTTTCTCTTTTTCCGTCCTCTTTCTGCTCAGCGCGGTCATGGTTGGAATTAAAGCACAGACAAGTTGGACCAGAGATAAGAGCTATATTTTCTATTTCATTGAACTGAAGTTTTTGCGTGCTGAAGTCCTTTTTTTAAATTAAATGGAATGCAAGACGGGCAGATTTCGGACGGGAAATGGAAACGCTACTTGAGTCGCTTGAAAAGAAGAGTTTGCTCAGGTCATATCTTATTTGTTATTGGCGCAGTCAAATAGATATTAAATATATATTTAGTAGCGGATTCTAAATTTAGCAATATAGTTAATTTCCAGATAAAACAGGAAATACGTTAAACTTATAACTATGGTCAATAATCTGTTATTTTATTTTTACTTGTGTGTACATTCTAGAAAATCGCAATTTTAAAAATTATTTAATGAAAAATTTAATTTAGTATCAGCAACATTTTTAAACATTGAAGAAATTAATTTTTATAACATTATGAATAATAAATAGTTGTTTGGCAACGGCCATAGCAGGGTGTGTTTAATTCGGTTACCTCAGTCTTGGTTTTGGCTCTAATACTTAATAATAAATGAGAAATTTATTAATAATGTAAATTTGAATTATTAATATAGAATTGTCTATGAACTTAAATATGTACATAACATCATCAATAGAAATAGAATAAACCCATGAAACAATTATTTTTAGATTCGTTCTGCATTTAATTTAAATATGTCAGTTCTGACATATTTATTTCTCTCACTCTCATTCACTCATCAAACTTTCAATCATATATCTAACTATTTATTCCTAGACCTTGCATGTAATCTCTTACCTGCAATTTCAACAACATATACCTGTTTTGCCAATCTTCTATTCGATATAATCAAACGCACAAACAGAGATGGGCAAATTAGTCAAAAATAATAATTATTTATATGAAATATTAATTAAATTACAATCGTCCAATTACAGTACTTTATGATAAAAATGAAATGAATTAATTTATTCAACAACTTGTAATCAAATATATATCTAAAATTATTAGAATATAAATCACGGACTAAATCAAATACTATTCTATCTATATAGATTTATCTAGTAATAACTGAAAATAAAGTATATATCAGTGATTATTTAATTCATAAAAAATCAACCAATTATAATTAAGAATTTTTCTTGGATACCATAAATGAATATACCCTTGATGACGTGGTATATTCACCTGGTCAAAAAATGTAAAATTAAGATCTAAAATAAACGAAACAACGATAAAATATGAAATCTTGCACCCACAAATACATCAAGAAATATTATCGTCATAGTAACAATGTCGTAATTGCATATTTTATTCAACAAAGTAAAGTTATTGCTAACGTCAACATTTTTATTTCAATTTTTGTTTTGATGTTATTTTGTAATGGAACGATTTCTGTTCATTTTTTCATTCGTTATATAATCATAACGAATACAACACGGGTGTTCAAAATTATCAGAATATATTGTATTGAAAAATTTTACATATTAATTTAGAAAACCGTTTGTCCTAGGGATTGGTAATTTTCTAAAATAATACGTTTCGTGGCATCACAATATATTCGATAATCTTAAACACACGAATTATATATGATAATTGTAACATGTTTGTACAACTTACACGTGCTTTCAATCAATTTCCGACAATACTAAACACAAATATCAAAGGCTAAAGGGAACGTCAGGATCAGACATACATCGTTACTTGCCACTACAATAACAACTTTACTTTGTAGTTCAGTGCACCAGTTTGTTAGTTATGAAAAAAAAGTAATTGTTTATATAACTGTAATTAAATGAAAAAGAATATAGAAATTTAAAATTACATGCATAAATAATGTAATGAATTAAAGATTTATCAATTACATACTGAATGAAATTGAAATTTTAAATTAAGAATTACATTTCCGAAAAATGTAATCAATTAAATAAATTAATTACTTGAAATTAATAACTGCATATCTCTGAGCTAAAACTATCGCACACCCACTTTGCTTACAATATTATTTTCAATTTCAAACAAATTAGTTTCTATAATGTGTCTGTTGCCGTTTATGAAATTTATTTTATTCTTCAGATCTTGTGGTTTATTCTTGCAGTAAAAAATATTTTATCATAATAACCCAATTTATATAGTTTATTTCTATTAGAACATTAATTACATATAGCTATTAATAATTTGTTTTTGTTTCAGGTAAGTCGTTGGAAATAAAATTACCGAGAGTAGGATAGTAGTAAGTAAAAAACAATATATTTAATATAAAAAGTGAAGGCATTTTGGGCAAAATTAGAAACTTGGCCGGACTCTGGTTACTAAACACGCGACTTGCGAATGGCCGACGGGAGAACCAACTTATCATCGCGCGAAGCGACCGGAAGGAAGAGGAAAGTAATTATACGTATCATTAATAATTACGGATGTCACGTTCGCGTCTTCCTTATCCTCATTCTCGCCTCTTCCTGCATTTCATACCTTGCGAAACTTTGTTTTAAATTTTTTGAATTGCTGTCATAGTTGAAAAACTTTGTTCTCGGCGAAACAATTATAAAAACGAGGAAAGTACTTCATTCTTCTTTGTTTAAAAGAGTTAAATTATTACGGGAACAGTAATAATATAAAACAAGAGTTGAATTTATGCCGGGAGAACAAATTGGCTTTATGTTGATTAATTTTTACTGAATGTAGCACATGAAAGGTGCTTTTCTAGCAGCAAGAAATAATGGAACTCTACAGATTTCATTAAAATGAATGGAAGTTGCTCTTGTTGGCTGACAGCCACCATTATGGGGTGACGAAGGTCAGCCGGTTAGGGCCACTCCTGTAAACAAATGTCTCACTTAACTTGCACAAAATGCCAAATAAATCCGAACACAGTCGAACTCCATTTAGCGCCAACGAAACATACCACCCAACCTAATTATGCACTTAATAAATATTGTTTTGTTATGAATAATAACAAAATTGACTGTGCATTAATTAATACGTAGGCGTCGGTAGTTCCATGATTAAGATAATAGTCCGCTGTCAAAGCTTGAATTTGTATGAAATGTGTTAAGTGTTGACCAAATTACAACGTTTCAAAAGCTTGAAAAGTATAAATGAATATTCTGAATTGTAATAATTATTTATATTGCTAGCATAATAAAAAAAATTACAACATTACGAGTGTGTAGAATTGTACAAGATGAGGTTGTAGACCGAGTCATGTGATCATCATCCCACAAGATCTGTAATATGTGACGTAGAAACCTGGTTCAAATCCTAACAAACAATTTTCACCTGATTAAAATTACCACTTGGACTCCCTCTTCACTAACATCTTTGGGGTGCGTGATTTGATGGCTGGTATCCGCACTTCACGCGTATAAATGTATCAAATATCGAGATCAGCTACAACGAAAGTGCTACACCCAGTAATGGGTAAAAGGCGTAATGATGACCAGACATAAAATTTTATCATCTATGAGCTTGATGAGTATTTGAAAAATAAATGTGTATGTAATATTTAATAAAGAACCCCAAGACATAAATCGGTTGTATCTGAAGTAAAAGATAAGATTTACAGTCGCGTAATTTTGTAGTTGTAATATTCATAAATAATGTATATCTGTCATAAAGATAAGTTTTAAGTTTAACTAAACTGAAAAATATTATGTCGAAATAATGTTGCTGTTATCTATTTTCTTACAGTTAGATTTGACATACTTATATATAAGAGGCAATATTTCGTTTAAAACTGTGATGACTAGTCACCACAAGATTTGAATTTTTTTTCTTTTAGTAGGTACTACTGATTCATCTATTGGCGAAAAATTTAAAAATTAAAAACAATTGTACGAAGTAGGCATAATAATAGTGAAAATGACAAGTTAATTCGAAGGAAATATAAGTTTCTCTAACATTTTATGCAGAAACAGTAAATTTGGGAAAACTGCCCTGTCTTCAATTGCAGTTTTAAAACTTTGTGTATATGGGTCAACACATATTTCCTTAGTAAGACAATATACTCATTGCATAGTAAAAATTGATCGGTATACGTTCCGTGAAGTTTACACAAAGTTATCTCCCGGTTCGTATGCAGCCCAAGCAAAGTCGTTAGTGGAGCAAAATATGAAGTATATTTATTTTACCGGCAATGTTTTCTTTCCTTTCACAACGGAATTGCATCGCTTTTAAACGGAAGTAAAAGCAATGTTTTCCAAACAACGAACGCAAAACGCCAGGCAACTTTAGCATCGGATAAAAATGCATCTTTTCCTCGTCTTGCTTGTTCCCTCTCAGTCGCTCTTGCTTTTTATGCCGTCTTTGTCAGTTCTGAATTGTGTGTCGCCCGTCACTAAATTAAGTATTTTCTCATCAATCTAGTTCAGCAGCAAATCGAACAACTGTCTTTGTGAGAAATGCGAGTTTCTCGCGTGGAATTCATGTCTGTTGATGGAAGCATTAATTATAGGGGTTTGCTCGCAAATAATAGACTGAAAATAGCCATTATCCTGTTTGAATAACCCTAGACTGTGCCCAGGACTCTACGAAGAGTCCGCGATTACTGTTTGTCTCTATTTGTGGTCACAGTCTTATTGTAATTTTACTGAATGACAACTAGATATACTTTGGTGAAATAGTGACTTGAAAAAAACAGATAAACTTACTTTTTCGACATTGTCTTCAAAACAAACTAATCTGCATGGAAAATGTTTTTACTTTTTTCGAATAATGAATCTTTTCTTTCCAACATACAATAAATCTATTCATTCAGCTAGTAAGTACCTACACATATTATCGTGTTTATGTAGATAGTACAACTTCCTCACTAGCGAGAGTTAGTGAATTCAAAATTCGTTGACTTCAAGATAATCACACAATACGTAAATGGCACGTAAAAATAAAATGAAACGCAATAATAATGAATCAGAGTATATATTAAAAGTTTCATTACGCGACGCTACAGTGTTACTACACTTGAAATGACGCAGATTTTCAAAATGGCTTCTATGAAAAATTAACTGAACATTAAAACAATAGAGGTTTACCGTAATGAAGCAAAAAAATTAAATTATATTCCCAACGAATGTAGGAATAATTACATTTGTTACGAAAATCTGATATAATGATAATTCATTGAACACATTTTTTATTTTGATCGATTTAATCGCACTTGTAGCATTAAGTTTATAATATTCAGTAGGTATAAGTCATATTGATTATTTAATTCAATGTATTGTGTACTTTAGTTATTTATTTTACTGTATGTTCTGCAGTATGTTGTACATTTACAGCAGTATACAGGTTAGATAAAAATGTTTTTCCATATGAAATACTATTTTAAAATGGAAATCTTGCACAAATGTTACTCGATTTAAAATCCTCATGAAAGAGGGATCTGGACCCGAAAACCCACACTTGGGCTACGTTACAGTCCTGGGCTCTGGAGTTTGTGGTAAAAAAATACACATTGGAAATCACTACTTACATCAAACGAACAAATGGAATAATATATTTGCTCCAGGCAAACTGCATTTTAAATTAATGACATTAAAAGTTTGTGTCCGCTTTTCACCCCATTTTTCATTCCCTGCGTTTCTCTTTTATCACATCATCCTCCAATTCCATCCTAAAGTCTCAATTTAAATCTCCGATTTCCATAAACGCGGCAGAAGCAAACGTAATTAAATACAGAAAGTTATTGATCACAGCAGTCGAAAAAATTGAATCCTAGTGCTTTTTGTATTACGGAAATTACTCTCGATTTGTCTTAACGTATGACACTTAATAAATTGCATGTCTCGGGGACCAGCGGAGAAATTGATGGTCTCCATTCATCAGAGCTATCGACCCCACGCCAATTATGATATCACAAGGGCGACGGCGGTGGCGGCGGCGACATCCAGACGGTGTAAACACGACGATGTTGTGTTGTTGCTACGCTCGGCGCTTGTTACCTGGCGAGTGTTTTGTTTGCGCTGCGCTAGTGCTGCTCCAGCTCCATCTAGTTGTGATGTTAGTGGAAGTAGTGGTGTATTGTTCACTGAATGACTGCTTCATTTGAGTGTAGGCTTTTGTTTGATGGAAAGTTTTGTTGTTATTGATAATGTTGGGGAGAGAAACCAATGATACTTTTTGTAGATTTAAAAACGGGCAAAGATTAGCATTATAATATTAATGTATTTTCTTTAAAAAATTTTCGGTAATTTTTTTCGCATTACACTAAAGCAATAAACGTAAATACATAAAATCATGTAAATACGAGTAGAATAGGATATAATCCAAACATTTATGTACAAAAATTATATTATTTTACTTGATGACAAACCAACTATATATATATATATATTTTCTTAAGATATAATCGAAAATTAGCAAATTTTTAGATATAACTGCACAAGTTTTTTTATATGAAATTGTAGCTAATGTGGCTCCTCCACCATTTTTTCTTGTAATTTAATACAATATTATAACTTCAAGTTGCTTAACCGTTAACCAATACCGATTTATAGTACAAGCTTGTCTACAAGGTTTTACTCATTTTGTTTCTATTATGCACATTTTAAAAATATTTCGAGAAATCTATACATACATACATATTCTATAAAATGAAGGTAATATGAACCCTTAAAATATTCACAGATCATCCACTCAGCAGATTTATCAAAGACTCAGTCTTCGTCAAACATGCTCATCCTGACTCGCCATCTACGCTCCAGCCTCATTCACGTTTCTTCCATACAAGCTCATTTATTTATTTATTTATTTATTTATAAAATTTGTATTTTTTACTTCGTATATTACATCTTTGTAGATGACGAAACTATAATTGGTGTGCAAAATATCGACTTAAGACTGAACAAGAATATACTGAAAATGAAATTCTACATAAAGAAATTTGTGCATCATCATAGTTCTTTAAATATATTTCAGCATTATTATTTTTGTTATAATTAATTAATGTACTTTATATATTTTCTGAGAATTAATTTCTGTCAGTGATAACAGTTATAACCATTATATTAAAAGATAAAGACGGATATTCTCGTATTCTTGTTTGTTAGAATTTAATTTGCTCTTACAGCAATTATTAATATTTAATTAGTTATTATTTTTACTCTGCACTGTTTACATTTAATTTGAAAGAAACTGAAACAACTTGTTCATTTGAATAAAAGCTACTGACTCAAAACCAGTTGTAAAGTGCAACAGTTGGATTACAAAAACCCATAACTGCTTTCTATTGTTACTTCAGAAACATTTGCAATTTACATATATTAAAGCAGTGAATAGCATACATTCTGAATACAAATGAATTACCTGATTTGTAGTGCAATAAAAATACGAGCGTAGTTACTCATAAACATTTTCTTTGTTGAGAAGCAAAATCACATTTTATATAGGGAAATAAATTTATATCCTCAATTTTATTTACTTTTAAATGAAATGACTTTGCAACATACGGCACTTTTTTGTTACATTTCTTGAAATCTCAATAATTTTAAATGTAATTAATTCGCATATTACGATGAAATAATATTAGTAAGCGGCTATTAGACAGCCGGTTTTTATGACTTGAAATAGTTAATAATGAATGAAATTCGAGCGCGTTGAGATATTTATATAACTTTTTATGTGCTCTCAATTTTTCTAAGAATGTACACATAGTTTCGAAATATAGAACTACCGCACAGTACTGTTTGCTACTAATTTAATAAATAAATTTTAAAGAAATACATAAAAATAAATGCTAATTGAACTAATATTTACAATAAAGAAAATTATAAAACTATAATTGATAATAAAGAAATAATTTCTACTAAGAAAAACCTACAGTATTAAAACAACCTCTGAACTATATACTTGAACTTGTACCTAAAAGTTAAAAGATAAATGAAATTAAATAAATAAATCTTTACTGAACAACAAAGACAAAATTAATTGTCATCCAACATTTGGTGAAACAAGGTTGAATAAAAAATATAAAATAAACACTTGGCTTTGTTTCACAAAATTCAGCCTCCAAGTCACCTTATTAGAGCATCGTCAGAGGCTGGCCAGCACAGTTAGTAAGCATAGACGCGTTTCGCTCTTATTAGAGCTCATCAGTATGGTATAACTCACTTCTTCACCTAGAACAAAGTTCACGTGAAGAAGCTGGTGACGAAGAACTGTGCCAGCAGTGAATAAGATCTCTAACAAACGATAAGATGACATGAGAAGTTCTGTGGAACAGGCCATGCCATCTACCGAAAAAAAAGGAAAAGCTACGCAATAGCAATTTAAATAACAACAAAGACAAAATTAATTGTCATCCATACACTTGGTGAAACTAGGTTTAATAAAAAATATAAAATAAACACTTGGCTATGTTTCACAAAATTCAGCCTCCAAATCACCTTATTAGGGCATCGTCAGAGGCTGGCCAGCACAGTTAGTAACCATAGACGCGTTTCGCTCTTATTAGGGCTCATCAGTATGGTATAACTCACGTCTTTACCTAGAACAAAATTCACGTGAAGAAGCTGGTGACGATGCCCTCATAAGGTGACTTGGAGGCTGAATTTTGTGAAACATAGCCAAGTGTTTATTTTATATTTTTTATTAAATCTTTATTGACTAATAAGTGAAAGGCGAGGTTCAGCCCTGGGCTGTTCTTCCACATAACCTAAAATTGATACTGAAACTTCAACTAATTATAATATAGATCTATATTATATATAAATTAATTTTTAAAACCACTACAAACACAAAATTACAGAAAAAAAAAGAAATACAAATGATATCAATGATAAGATTTTTAAGACCAACTGAAAGTGTATCTTTGTCTCAAATTTAACAATAAAGAAAGTAATAGAACTATAAAGAACTAATTTATACTATTAAAAGAAACTTTGAACTATATACGAGTACTTAAATTTGTACCTAAAAGTTAAAAGATAAATGTAACTAATAGTGAAACTACAACTAACTACAACACAGATCTATATTATACTCTTATATAAATTAATTTCAAAAAAATAAAAGGCTAAATCTAAAAGATTCAAGTGACAACAATGGTAACTTTTTCGAGACTTACTAAAAGTGTATCATTTTCTCAAATTCAACATATATAATGATCAACGCCATCTCTTAGTAATTGATTACCCCTATACTTACCAGTCTTATTATTGTCACCTTCAGATGAATTTATCGACATGATCATGATTGTTCCGTTATGATTTTAATGTTTCTTTATCATATTTTTAAATAAAATCTATAGCGCAAACAATTTATACAATTCTCGTTCGTTACGTGCATTACAAACCTCGAAAATTAAAAAAAAACTCATCTTGGTTTGAGGCATTTATATTTTTTGCGCTTATAGTTGGCAATATTTATAAATAATTAAAATGTTTAAATTTGCTTGAAATCTGTTCAAAACCGTAGGTGGAATTTGAAGGAAAAACAGCGAGTAACCGAGTGAACGACATACATACATACAGCTACCTAAATCGAAGTCGAATTCGGAATCTTTGACCAAAATTTCTATATAGGATGTTTCACAACTTAGAGCAAAAAATTAAAGGGTATATTCTGTACGACGTGCTGATCATGAAACAAAAAGAATTTTTTTTAAATTCGAAAAATTAAGGGGTTGTTAACCTATAACATTTTTTGTAGTACTGCACTGGATTCGCTTTCCTATTAAATACAAACAATGAAGTAGGTATCAACTACGAAATAATAATTACACAATTCAATTATTAGCAGTTATTTATAATATAATTTTATTTAATTAATAACTTTAACAAAATCATCCACCCAGTGGCAGTGGCAACGAAAAATTTTGGACTGGAAACATGGAAAATAGTTTAGCGATTTAAAAAAAAATTCTTTTTGTTTCATGAGCAGCACGTCGTACAGAATATACCCTTTATTTTTTTGCTCTAAGTTGTGAAACGCCCTGTATAAATTCTCTTAAAATGATACAAACACCATACCAATCAGTGGCGTAGTAAAAGTTTCTAATGGAGTAGATTTAAAATTTTGAAATATTAATCGTTCAGTTTCTTTAGCTTGTTCACGATAACTATAAGAAACCTACTTTTTGGTTGAAGAAATTGAGAGTAGCTGAAATAAGTAAAGTAGTGCTATATTATCCACAATTAATGGAATACAATGAAAAATAATTTAATATTAAAGAAGCAAGTTTTAAGTAAAATAACAATTTTTGTAATTAAACAAGATATTAAAAATAATATCTTTCTATAGCTATCGGATGATATTAAGTTAAATAAGTCGTTTAATTTTTTAAAACCTTATTTTTTTTTATTATAACTGTTAATTTATCTACAATTTTTATGAATTTTGCACCAAATTGTCGGATAAATGTATCTATGTAACCACCTCTCTTTCTCTCTCTATGGCTTCAAATAAAAAAGTTAACAATGGTTGGCTACTAACTTCGTTCCACAAAGTGTAGTGGAAATTTAAATAGTACGCACTTGAAACAAAAATTATGAAAATATTATTTTTTCATGCCTTATTTGTAGATAAAACTATATTATTTATTATCAAGAGGGGGGAGGGGGTATAGATCACTTAAGGTGGTTGACTCCCAAAGAGATACTACAAGCAAAAAAGACAACAAACAAAGAAGTTTCAACGATATAATTATTACTTCTGAAATTAACTTTATTCCTTAGATCTCATGGTTTATACCTGTTAAGAACTTTAGACACATGCATTAATTCTTGCGGTAAACAATATGACGTTCATCATATCATTATGATCCAGTTTGTGCACTGGATGTGAATTATAACATTCAGCGATAAACGCAGGCTAGAAAGTTTCTGCGCTGCGTCCAGTAATTCCCGGCACTAGGAGCTATAGAACGATAGAAGTGAATTATCGCAAAAGGGACTATGCAATATATGCATTAGATGTCTGTCAAAGACATGTACTAACTGTCGAGAGCTCTTCGTTAGTTATCGCAGCACTGTCGCTGTTTCATTTCAGAGTAAGCGGTCTACTCTCACCGCAGAGAAGGAGAATTCATATTTTACCGGAGTCTGAACAGATATTTCATCTTTGAACGTAATTGTATTCCAGTATTCATTGGGATATTAGATTGTCAAATGTTTCTATTAATTTAAAGTTGGTGCTCACATCCTAAAAAGGAAAAATTACACTGGGATTACAATACCGGATCCTTTTACCAATTATAAACGCACATATGTTTTCATGTGTAAAAAAGGTTGACATATTTATCATTTCTTGCTGGGTTTCTAGTAACGGCTACATTCTTTAGTGTAATTTACAATTTATTGTTTAACTAGAGTACGCGAACTTAACCTTATATTCAAGAGTATGTGTGTGTCTGAGTGCTTCTTATTCCATTCAAAACATGCCCAAGACCCGTAATATGAAAGGGACCATGTATTTTATAATGCTTTTCATATACGAGTACTTGAATTTATTATTGAAAATAATATAAGTTCGACGTTTCCTAATATGGAAATGTTATTGAGAATATATATTACTACGTCAATGAGAGGTCTTTTTCCACGTTAAAAAGCATTAAAACCTATTTGAGAAATAATTAGATCTCAAAAAATATCTTCATTGGCAGTATTAAATATTAAATCTCATTTTTCAATAACTTTGCCGAATTAAAAACAAGACAAAAGTCTAGCTAATATTTGGTACTATATTAGTTTAACTACTTATATTTTCATTTGTTTTTATTTTATTACTTAACTCTGTAATATTTGTTATTTTTATCAAATGTTTCGTTTCGATTTGCCTTTTACTTTCACTATTAATTATTTAGTTTCTTTTTGAAATTAAAAATTAATTTTGTGCTTGTAATAATTATATTTAGAAAATTATATATTTAAAGAAAGAATATTCATATTTAAAAATGTCTTATTCAAACTTATTTAACTCTTCAGAATGAGTCCGGCGAGTAAATTTTGCACAAGATATCGGTCCCCTGTAATGACATTGGTATTAATTTTTATATTTTAAAATTTTTAAGAATTATATTAATAAATTCTACTAACACCTTTAGGAGCTGTGTTTGACGACTGGTAACCGCACGTCGCACACAAAATATGTTACTTACAGATATCTGCGACGGTAGAGTGTCATACCCAGTAATAGAAAAAAACGTTTTATTTATAGTATAATACAGAATAATTATTAATATATGAACTTTACAATTAAAAGGCAAACGATATAACGCCTAATACGAGTATTTTATAATAATTTAATGTTACTAAATTTAAAGTTAAATTTTAGTTAGCTTTAGACACTATAACAGAAAACATCGATTGACGCCATACTTCGTACCTAGTTGACTTAGTGTAACGGTTAACATCTCTTCCCTGCAAGCCGAAGGCCCTGGTTCGAATCCAGACGTCACTCGAATTTCTCTGTCATAAATTTAAGTTACTAAAATTGTTGTTATATTATTCAACTGGACAATTACCATTTTCAGCCAAAATGTATATTCTGCGAATAAGTCATTTATGCCGTGAAAAACGTATCACCCTTGCATCCCTTTAATCTTAATCCTGCTCAAGACTATTATAATTTGTAGGTATTTGAATAGTTTTTTGTGTAAATATATCATTCCGATAATGCAACGAAACCAAACCAAACATAAAACAAAACAAAGCAAGCCTCATGAAAAATCCGTCGTCTTCAACCCATTCCATATCTCACTCTCAGATAACAGCGGCCATCTCCAGGACACAAAACACAACATCTATCTCGGTTGATGGTGTTCGGCTTTAGCGAGGAAATGCCTTTATCATATGTCGGCGAGCGTACAAACCCCCGCCGACATCGCACCAGGACTAGAGGCGGACATGTCCAGTCTGAGCGCCGAGCGAAATATATCGGCGTTATTGCCACGAACCAAACAAATATTTGCACTTTATCATCACGGCATTTAGCGAATGTTTTCGCTTTCTTTCAGGACGTTATCCAGATAACATGTTTATTGTGCGAATTAAATGACACAATAATTTGCCAAAAGTTTAGGCAATAGAATTTTAGGGTGTTATTAAATAAATCAATTAGAGAAAAAAGTGTTAGTCATTTTATTAATACGTATATTTTTGTTCTTACAAAAAAATGCATAGATGCTGAAACTGGTTTGAGTTGTACTCGCCAAACAAACTCAACTGTTTATAAACAACTTCTGCTGTCAAGAAAATAATACCATCTACGATTTTAATATCTTTAACATTTAAATTCTCATTATTATTACAATTTGAAATGTGATTTCTAAAGTGACCTAGTAAGACAAAAAAACGTTGTAGGTAGAGGTACTACGTTATAACCTCTGCGGAAACATTAAATTCCTTTGTCGTTATAGCATTGTTAACAGCCGTGCATACATATAATACTTTTTTGGTCTAGATCGAAAAGTACCTTTCAGCCACTAAATAATATTTTAATTAAAATTTATATAAAAACAAAAAATATAATAGAATGAAAATGGATGAAACAGCTTTCCATACTCATACAGTTGCCGATCTCGACTTCGTCCCGTTTAAAATTTTCTTTATTCGTACGAAAAACTGCATTTTTTCTTGTCATATATAATTATTGTAAATAGAAATGCTAGACAGTATATAACAGTAAAAATTTAGTATGCTTATGTCATTTGAAATTAAAATAAATTGTAATAACAATAATTTGTAATATTTCACGTAACAAGAGGTGTAAGAAATATGTTATGAACTAGTGATAAAGTTCTCAAGAACCGGAAGAAGCTGCATTAGTTAAACTTTTAATTACAAGAATCTTGTTCCATAAATTACTTTTTGTTCATATTTTACTCCATGTCTGTTCAGAAAAAACCACGTGACTATCAGAATTATAGTGAATTTATAAAATATGATTTGTAAAACTTGATCTGTTTATATTTATAATATCTCAAATACATATTGAAGTTTTGGAATAAATAAATATAAATATATCCTTATGCCTTTTACGCATTCTTTCGTAGCATATCCCGGTAAGTGATATATTTGTAATAGTAGAGTATTGTTAGCAGACGTTAATATACAGCTCCCGAAGACGTTAGTAAGAAAGTTATAGACGTAATTTTCATTTGGTGAAAACCAGTTTTTCAGCTGTGGAAATCGTACAGGTCGACGCGTGGAGTAAATACTCAATAAAATTAGATATGATTCAATAGTTAAGCCGAAAGTACAAAATAATTCTGTCAAATTATCAAACAATTTTTACCAAATTAAATCTACCCCTGTTGCTCCCTCCCCACTAACATCTTTGGGGGCCAAAACTTACCGAGATCTGCTCCGGCTGAGTGCCACACCCAGTAATGGGTAAAAGACGTGATGATATACATATTTATTTATTTAAATTATCAATAGCTATGGAATATTTAACAATAATTCTATGATAATAACAGGACAAATATTCGCTTAAGTCCCCTTTAATATCTTTAGCTAACAATTGCATATCATAACAGCATCACATACTCGTATGTATATATTTATTTAACATAATCGCAATCTGTCACCCAAACCCAAATCACACCATACAAACTAAACTAATACACTGGCAATAGTGCCACCACACGTCCAAACACTTGGGGCGATTATCGATTAACCGGAAATATGGAGAAACTCCGGTGATCGGCTGATGTTTTGTAATAACCCGGCGGTGGCACCGGAACCTGGGGCAGCCGCCGCCCGGGAAATTGCCGCCGCTGCTGCCAACGCTACCACCGGCGACGCGTTGTAAATATTTGATAGACATGTGCCGTCAATGACGTCATGTCCGCTTTCAATTATACTGTTGGTGAAGAAATGACGTGTTAACATCATGGAAAATTCTGAAATGTATACTATTACGTTATTTATTAATCTTGTAGTTATGATAGAGTTTTATGTTTATTTGCAAATGTTAAATTTTGCACATTAAAGTAATTCTTCTTTAAACTTTAATATCTTTCTTTATACATCAGGGAAATAAACTAGCGGTATTTAAAGTTAACCTTAATAACTTTCTACAAAATAGCATATTTTAAGTTTTTGTTTCTTTTGAAATAAAGCTTAGAATCAAGTTTTAAAAATTGTTACACTTTTTCAGAATCTAGATACCGAGTGCCAAGCAGCTAAAGCGATATATCTCAAGAAACAACAACAAAGTATTTTGTTTATTGTTGTTATCAATTGACACATGAAGCATATTTTCTATTCGATTCTCACTATTAGAAAAGTATAAAAACTATTACTTCGGCTAAATTAGAAAATAATTCTAATATTCTACCTTTCTAATTTGTAAACAATGGTCATGGTATGAATAGAAAAAATCCATTTTTTTTTCTGGCATTCATTTTCGAAATATAATTTACAATTTCTTTTAATAGTAGTGGAATAATCTGCTGAAAAGTGGGAGTTCGTAGTCAAACCTCACTGAGTTCAATTTATATTCATAGATTCCATTACAAAAAGTAAGTCACCAGTGCTATAATTGGGATTAATTTCCTATTGTGCATAGTAGCAAATAAAATTAAATAAGAAGCAAAACTACAAAGACCCTCTTATGTACGAGTATATACAAGATACGCCAATGGGTACTGACGGATTTTAGTAGATAAATATAGCTTATTTGTAGACATAATTAAGACAAACAAAAACAAATATTTTTATTTATTTATTACTAACAAGAACTTAATCCCAATTACAGTTTATGATCCGGACTCATCGAGCAGCAGTTTGGTAGTACATATATTATAAGCTTAATGGAATTCGAACTCGGGATGTGAAACGTTAACGATATGTATACTTATTAATATATTATTTAAAAGATTTTTTCCTAATTTTAACAATGGTCAATTTACAAACAAATCAGATAAAAATAATTTCCTTCTCTTTTGGCTGGTTTGCAACAATTCTATTATCACACGATAGACTCTTAACTTCGCTTGCAAGAGTAAACGAAGTTGTCACTACATTTCCACTAACACATATCTTCACATCACTGCGTCTGCATCTACCGCTGATGAAAGGAAAATAACTGAATGCGAAATGTCAGAGTGTTACATTAGCACAGAGCACGGGAACAGGAGCACATGAACACAGGCCCAACTGCGTGCAGCGTCGTACGCAGTGACAACAGAAGTTAATGGTGTTGTCGGAATGAATGGAATCTGTAGGGAGGTAATCCCCACTGAATGCATCAAGACACTGGCAGATTTTGGGTGATGTGAAGCTTTCTCATGATGTATGACTAGTGTTTTGTGATTTTAATAAGGTTTTGTTTGAGAAGAAATTTAAATTGCTTTAACTTTTTCTAAAAAATCATTTTGAAATTTTTGTTTTTTATTTGAAAAGAAATGTCCGAGTAACAGTCTGTCACTGACAGAATTGTATATTTTAAAAGTTCACATTCTTTTTGTTGGTATAAATATGTAATTGTATTTCTTTTCTTTTATTTCTCAACAATTACGAGAAATGTAGTTTTGTTACGAGTATATATAGATCGAAATCTACTTACTCTTATGAAACGTAAGCAGGTATTATAATATGGCAAAAAATAAATAATCAAAGACTGAAGCCAGGTAGAGTTGCCAGTTCAATATGTATAAAAAGAACTAGTCTAAATAAAAAGGAGGAAATAAAGAGGACATTCAAGAAAAACAACAAATTTCTGTTATACAGTTATAAAATATACAAAACTAAATAATTATATAAGCATGTATGTACAGATAATTTACGCAAAATAAATATTACTATAAATATAAATAAAAAAATCTTTATTAAATGAAATTATATGGAAATGGAATATCGCCAGGATTTCAAGCTGAGATCTTTGAATTCCGGTCATATGTTCTAAGCTAACTGAGCTACGGTCATCATATAATTCGATGTTATTCCAATTTTTACCTCTATTTTCTTATGAATCAAAGACAGCTTCAATCGTATGACTCCTTCATATACTGAAAGAACTTAACAAGAAAGTCATCTGCACGGACATCGATATTTAAGGACAGTATTAACAATTGAATTATAAAGAGAGAAATTGGAATTCTGCCAGAATTTTAATCTGGTACCGAAATTCATAAATTTTTGGTTCAAATTCTGGCACCATCTCAATGTTTCTCTTTATAATTAAATTTGATATAATCAGTTGTTAATTACTTAAAATAATACTAAATCATAAATCTTTGATAAACATTACAATGTTAGCAATTAGGATGACATATGTATGAAGAAACGTAAATATGTAAATATCATGATATGTTAGATGCCTTATCATTATTTGCAGCTATAACTAGATTCTAATTGCCAGAAGGAATCTAAATATTCTCAAATTAATAAGATAACAAAAGAGAATATTTCGATATAAAGAAAAATCAGAGAGAAATTTTGGCACCCTAAACCCACACAAACACAATATGTGATTAATAAAAAACCACCAGTGAGTTATAGACTAAAATTTTATTTAAAAGAAATTATTTATTGTGTTTTAGTATATCAGAGAAATAAATAGACAGAGATTTCGTATCGGGTCAAATCTTAACACTCAAAAACTATTTTAGTGTTGCATTTATAATAAACAGGGCTTGCGTTTATTACGATTCAAGATTGTTAATAATGTGTCCTGGAAAAAAATATTTGCCGGCGCCACTGGTTATAACTTAAAAGTACTTAACTTTCAAATTTAAAACATTTTCCCGATGTCTAACTGTTTAGGAATTATTTACAAAAAGATATAAGGAAAACAACAACATGTCTAAGATTTCTATCTAAAGTCTATACGCACATAATAACTCCTTCCTTTAAACAAAGTTGTAGCTCTTCCAGTTTCTGAGATCCTAATTCTAAATGTACAGCTCGGTAGATCCTGCAAGTAAAAAAGCAAATCCAAACTTTTTCCCGCGTTGTATAATTATAACGGACCCCTCAAAATCTATTCGTCACTTGGAATGCAGACACACTTTTGACGCGCTCAAACGGTAACGACGGCGAAACTGTTTCTAAATGTTTAATTTTTTGTCTTCGATAAATAATACATCGCGATATTACTCGACGCATACTACAACGCCCACTGAAAATCCAAGACCGTTCTTGCAAAATGTTTAATAGCAATTGTATGCCAGCATGGCATACCTTCTTATGTTCATATAAAATCAACCTATTCACTACATAATGTCTAACTGGTAGCAGCACCAGAAATCGAAAATCATGCGTGTCGCGTCGCATTTGCAAACGTGTTTTCAATCGGATTAGACCATATATGGGCGAAGATTACTTATTTTCTTGCTATTCAGTTGAATAGTTTCCATTTGTATGAATTTGAGCAGTCGTTTTTTGGCTTCCGCTACTTCATTCTCTGTCAACTCTTAATTTCCTCGTTGATCCGGACTCTTGGCGTTGAAAATGAAACGATACGTCCTAACGATGTGTCTAACAATGAATAAACAATTTGAAAAACGGTTGTACCATGGCTCCTCTTGATCCGTGACAACTCATGATACCACACCGTTTCTCCTTTCTTCGTTTATTTCTAATTAATTGTCATATTCATTCGTATTAGGCCAGTACTCTGATCTTCGCTTGCTATATCTTCTCGATTGCAAGTCTGCTATGTTGTTCGTACTAGGTATGTGCCTCCACAGAGATTGCTTACAAATCTCTTGAATCCGATTGCCAACGAAAATTGTCCATGTCTTTTCTCTTTGAATTCAATTGATGCCGGTGGAGGAATCGCTCCAAAATTAACTCTCCAAATCAATGTCAGATAGTGAGTCATTTATTACTCGGTATAGTCTAGCACAGATAGTAGAAGTCAGTAGCACGAGTCTTGGAATTGAAAGCTATTTCTAGGGTGCCACTCTCGTTTTAGCTTGTATTAAATTTACACTTACTATCTCTGCAGATTCTACACGATGAAATATCGTAATGGCATACGCCTGACCACTAGCATCGCAGAAAACATGAACACTCCGACGTTCTTCTTACGACGATTGTAAATTTATCCATCTACATAAATTAATTGTGGTAATTCTTTCGATTCCTCATAATATCTCCGAAAATTCTCTCGGATTGTCTCATCCACCGCTTCATCCCATCTAATCTTTCTTGTCCACAACTCAGGATCGCATGGCAGGTAAATCCTATTGGATCGTAGATATCCTGGATCTCAGGAAGTATGTATCTCTTCGTAATTCGTTCTGATAGCATGTCAGCAATTTATATATTTCGTGCCTTCAATTCTTGCATCCATCCTCCGTTCGTGATATGAAACAGAGCAGGGGCGGATCCAGACTTCGAATTAGGGGGGGGGGGGTCATGGAGTGAATTTTGTCTTGATGGGGGGGGGGGTACTTATTACTTTTCTATAAACAATTATAAACGTGGTTGAGGAAAAGTGATTTTTTTTCATCTCAAAAATTTCCCTTAAGAACGCCAACACTTTTTATATCATAAAGTTTCAATATCTAAACGGTTCTTCGATAGAATACAAAAATTATTGAATTAGAAGTTGATTTTCAAAGTGCAAATGTCGGTAGTCACATACTTGACTAGGTCTTAAATAGAATACCTCTCCCATCTGCGGGTCGAAATAATATCCCCACAAAATATTGGTTTTTGGCTATTTATTAAAATAATAAATCAAACAACAATTCTTGATTATCTTAGAATATCTAAGTTCTTAGATAATATTTACTATGTAATTTGTTTAACAAATTGAGTTATCGTAAATAATGACATCATTATTATGTATTAGGGCCAATTACTATTAGGGCCAACAAATTAAAAAAAGTCCATGCTTACGGGGGGGTCATGACTCCCATGACCCCTCCCCTGGATCCGCCACTGAAACAGAGTGGCATAGATTTTCTTTTAACTAAAAGCCTCAACGATAGCTGCTATCTGGATTCGTTAAACGTATATCGTAACACAAATGTTGTTGTCGTTCACTGGCTACACCTCCAAATAAAAAGTGGATAATTTCTTTTGTACTTTTTACATGGTACCCGAGATTTTCCACAAGGTCATTTGAAATGTACAACCGTTAGGATCCAGTGTCAATTACAGTGCGCATTTTGCATTCCGAAGCTTCATTCAATACTTTGACCCGTAAAGTTTTTAAAAACTCATGTATGTTCATGTAATTTGAAAGAGCTATGCCATGCAAATCTATTTTCGATTCTACGAATAATTTATTCACGTTCTTATTCTCTGTCTGATTCACTGGAATGTTTCGATAAAATAGTGTATAATGTATATACAACGCAATTAATTCGATCACGACATTTTCGCTCGCTTTTCAAACAACGAAAACATAACTTCTTATTAGTCATTAGTTTTCAATTCTCAACTAATGAAAGTTTTCACGCTTTGTAATACTCTTCACTACGATATGCTATCAAAATTTATGCAGTTGATCGTGCTGAGTTTCTTTCTTTTACTTTTGTTTATACTTAATGAGTCTGAAGAACACAATACAAAACCTTCAGCAGCCAGTGAAATTCGTGATTCGTTTTCTACTGCCAACTTTAGAACAACCCATTCAATCTATTCTTGAGGATGATCATCTCGCTTGAAGTAAAATGTCTCGATGTTTGGATACAGCGTGGCCGCACACTTGTCTGTTGTAACACCAAGAGTGTCTAGTACACTGAGTTTCGTCTCAATTCTGTCATACAGTATGTCCAATGGTACTAAAGTAGTTGCCGAGTAATGCATTGTTAAGAACTATCTTCAACAACACCCTTACATACATCTCAACGAGCATGTGGTCTTGACCGAAGCTTAATTTTAGGCTATCTACGGCTTCTTCATAGTTTTCTTGTACTAGATGACAACTGTCCATAAATTCTCTAGGTCTCAAGCCCTGGGAGATGGCTTGGAGGAAATAGTAAAACTTATATTCGTCATCAAGATTTGGATTCAGGCGTATTTTCTTAAATTGTTTCCAGAATGCAGCCATTCCTTAACGTCACTTGAAAACTTCCTAAATTTAATCACCAGCCACTTCTGGGACACTCTAACCGATTCTGATGTCTTTCGCAATAAATTGTTTTGTACTATGGTTAACTTGACAAATCTTACATTTTAAGCCTCGCAATTATTCAATTCTTGTGTTAAATCTCCTTTGTAATCGCTTTGTAGAATTATATCTTGAATCGTAGCGTCTTGCTCTCTTTACGTCTTAGCTTTGTCCTTTATTCTGTCCATTGCACTTCGATATCTTATAGGTTCACTTTCGTTTATCAGCTGTTACATTTGTTGTGAGGTTTTCGTAAGTGAGGTTCGATACACACCCCGACATTTTACAATAATTTCCAACTTTACAAACCAATACTACTTGCCGACGTAGACACGAACAAGATGTCCGCAGATCAAAACCGCGTAAACGGCAAAATGATTAAAACAAATTATTAACTCTTAACAGTTTAGACGCGTGAACCACAAAACACGTCAGAGAATTATTTTTATACTTTTGACCTGTCCGCGATTGTTTTATTTTTCCACAACTGTCAAAATGTACACAATCAGTCCTATTACTGGCGCCACAATAATGTTGAACACTAAGTATATGAAAACTACCCGTTTTCAATGTAGTATTCGGTTCGAGATAAAATAAATAGTTTGAAGATGCCTATTTATTACGTGTATTATATACTATTTATTTCGTAGAACATGAAATTTCTTGTTAAACTAGTATAATATAAACAGCGTTGTGTATTTAGAGTGAGATACATAATAAAGATATTACTTAACAGTTACAGATAAAACATTTTGTCTGATCATGTGCACTAAACAGTCTCTTTTTGCACTGAAAATTAATCCATAGGCAATGAAAAATATTTTTAAAATTAAGTTTTAATCTTTTTTAATGGCCAAGGTACAAGACATGTAATTTTAGTTTCATTTAACTTTACAACTTTGAAACACCCACCATAAACACAAATGAATAAACAGTACAACAAGTGTAACCTTACGTTGTTCATCCACCCCTGCCGAAATTCAAGTATGCACACAAAATGCGACGCAAACCTCTCTCATCGGCGCCGCTTAATCTTACACTCCGCACCTAATGCTTTCTGCAATCGCTCTCCTGGAACAGCGCAGCCAAAGAGGAAAGAGTGCTGTGAGTTTGGACGCAGTTTGTTTCACACTCAAGTGACTTGGACTGGAGCTCGGCTCCGCTCGGCGTTCACCTTTCCGCCGTCGCCGCGAATGCAATTACGCTGCCGTCTACAGAACATTGCACTAATTGTTGTAATGGCTGAACTGTCCTGCTGTTTTAATTACGTGCTAACAACTGACTGTCATAAATCGCTACTTGTGAAGCCATCGGTTCGCGAACTGCCGCAATTACAGAGCGGGAGCAAGAGCTACCTTCTCGTCCTTTTTACCCTAGGAAGGCTTGCCGCAGACAAGTACATTTTTAATTACTTTCTAGATATTCTTTTAAATAAATTACTCTTGTTTTATTCGCAAAGAGATTTTCATAGAAGGGATATAATTCTTTGAATCATAAGAATACAAATTAGATTAACTTCTTGTGTGCTTAGCTTGTTTATTATTCATTGATAATTGTCAAAGAATAGATAATGAAATTTGTAGTGCAATTTTTTAGAATCTATGTTTGTAATCATTAAACAAATGTTGAACCACACTAAATTTTAATTGATACTCGTAGACTAAATTAAGATCTTATATTTATTTGTGAACCAGGTATGATTCTCATAGCAGACAAAGAATTTTCACGACATTAAAATACCCCGGTGGTTAACTCTCCACTAACAACTTTGTGGGGCATGATTTAACACCTGGTAACAGCACTTCACTCCCATAAATATATCATTTACCAAGATTTGCTACGATAGATATCCTATAAGGTAAAAGGAATGATGTTTATGTCCTGCAGGAACGGCAAAGACACTTTCTGATCGTTTTGTAGGCATTATTTTTTGTACGTACAGTAAGAAACGCTTAAAGAAGAATTATTTTTATCAGTTTTTCTGTTTTGAAATTCACTTGAAAATCTTATATTCATGATTATAATGAGCTATTCAATAAGAAATAGTTATTTTTGTGCGCGAAATAGATGTTTTTATTGCATGATAATTTAATTTTTTAACGAGGCGCAAGAACTAAAATATTTCGTGCTCAAAATACAAACAATATTTTTTCTACGATTAACATTTATATTGTTTCAATAAAATAATTTAATAAATTTGTATAACTTTTCTGTTGTTTTAAATTTGAAAAACTTTTTCCAAATATGCCACTTTACGCACTAAAATTAATCAAAAGAATCCTCCTATTTTTAACGATCGTAAAAATATATATTTTCTTGTACCTGTAATCAACATTCTCTACATGATATATGTAAATGTAGAAAATTCATTTTTTTCTCATGGTAGTATAAAATATTCTTTAAATAACAACAAAGACAAAATTAATTGTCATCCAACACTTGGTGAAACAAGGTTTAATAAAAATATAAAGTAAACACTTGGCTAAGTTTCACAAAATTCAGCCTCCAAGTCACCTTATGAAGGCATCGTCAGAGGCTGGCCAGCACAGTTCAGTTTTCAAATTTTTAATGCTATTGCGTAGCTTTCCCTTTTTTTTCGGTAGATGGCATGACCAGTTCCACAAAACTTCTCATGTCATCTTACTAGTTTGTTAGAGATCTTATTCTCTGCTGGCACAGTTCTTCGTCACCAGCTTCTTCACATGAACTTTGTTTTAGGTGAAGAAGTGAGTTATACCATACTGATGAGCTCTAATAAGAGCAAAACGCGTCTATGGTTACTAACTGAACTGTGCTGGTCAGCCTCTGTCGATGCCCTCATAAGGTGACTTGGAGGCTGAATTTTACACAACCGGTATCGAAAGTGAGAAATATCATGTGAAATTCGACGGTCGAGGTGCAACACCTGGGCAATACGGTAGTACTTTCGAAGGAATTATTTAACTATATTGTGCTAGTATGAGAGTGTTTTACCAATTGTCAAATTACGAGCCCTGGTGGAGAAGGCACTAATTTTAATATGGTGAAAATTATTATATCTACTGTGGGAATTGAACATTAAATCGACTATGACATTATTTTAAAATAAGTTAAAGGTTATATTTTTTTGTCGTACTCTGCGCAATTATCTTCGAGTTTGTCTGTGCGAAGCTTTAGCCGCTCTATCAAGTCCATTTTGTGCCGTCTCTTTCCAACTATTAGTTTGCGCTGCTGCCAGGCGCCCGAGCGCCATTCACGTAAAAACATCCGTCCCCCGTAACCAATCATCCAGCCGAACGTGCAAACTTTCCTCAAACATTATCACGGTAAACGACTGGAAGGACGTGATTCGAACCGCCGTGGGATTTTGAATTTCCAGTGCGTACGGAAAAGATTACTTGGAAGTTATGATCTATCCACACAACCTGTTTTCACGCGCCAGTGGCGCCGCGCTGCCTCGCGGTCATTGTCACAACTTCAACTTACGAATTACGACCGGATTCACGTCATAAAATTGTGCAAGTTAAAGAACGCGCATGCGTAATAAGTTTTAAGTTTGTGCAGCCGCACGCTCTTCTGAAGGTTGGAGAATCATTTGTAATTTTCTTGCTCAACATTTGCATTTTTCTGTTTCTAAACTCGTTGAAATATCTTAAGACTTCTGGATTTTGTACTTACTGTTTGAATATTTGAAACACAGTTTCTGAACTAACATACTTATAGTTTTTTCGTTTTTAAATTATTCTGGCGAAAAGCAGTATTTTATTTTCAACTTTTGGAATGTAAGCATTTTACCTAACAAAACTATATCCTATTTTCTCATAGACAGCAAAATATAATGTAGTTACGAGCACAATATTGCTATTGGTTTATTGAATTTATTTTATAATATTTAAATACAAATCTCTACGCTAATAAAAAGTTTCTAATCAAACCAATAAAACAAGTCAATGAATAACTCAAATATTTTACTATATTTCATATTAGATAAACTTTAATTTATAATTACGCTTCATTTACATTGAAGTATTATTCAATAAATTTCTTTTGTCCACGTCACATAAATAATACTTTATGTTACTTAATTCACAAGTTCACATAAAATATTCATCTTGGTGAAATTGAGGTTGAGAGATTGCGTGGACGGTCTAGGAATAAAGAGAAGAATATAATGAAATGTTTGTTAAATGTGTGAGAAATATACGAGCTTGTATGAAAGGAATTATAAATATTAGTAGTATTAGATCAAATATTGCGATTTGGCGAAAACCGATTTGCATCTGAATTTGATAAATAAAATGTTAGAGCTTCAGTTACGAGGATATAAATAATTATATTTTATTTTAAAGTAGGTATACAAAACAAAATAATGCACTCAAAATTAGTTTGAATATTTGTGCTATACTTTTAAATCTGGAAATTAAAAAAAAACCAACGAAATGCATTGCTGTTGTGTTGAAGTCTTCTGTTTCCCTAAACAAATTCGCTATATTTTAATTATTTTTTTATATTACTTCTACAAAAATTCAGCTCAAATTATACATAAACATAAAAAAATAATCTATAAATAAAAATTAATGACACACAACAATTGTGTTAACAATGACAGAAATACGAGTATTGTAATTTTTCATTATTAACTGTTAAGAAAATGTCATATTTGTCATAAAATATTAAAGACTACTAGTCGTATCATAACATTTTAATCATTCATAGAGACAAATATTATTGATATGTGATCATTTATTCAAAATTTCATGTAATGATAAAATAAACTACGATGGAGTTTTAATCAAATATTATAATTTTACTTATTACATTTAAAACGTCAAAACATTTACTTTGTAAGGTAGCACGTAGTAAACTTTGTTTCGAAGCAAATATTTTGTTATGTTTATACCGATATTAGAAAATTAGTTAATGCCATACTTGTATAAAGTTCAGAATTAAAATTTAACAGAGTTGCAACGAAATCAACACAATAGTGTTGCCCTATCCGATGAGGATGCCATCGAGGAATAGAAATTTAACAACATTAAGAATAGAATTTATATATTTGTGGCAAGTCAGTTAAGAAAAATACGTTGCACCGATGAGTCAAATATGTTTTCTTATTCCCATTATTAAAAAGTCATTTTACGTACTCGTTTCTATGGCTCGAAATAACGTTATAATCACATGTGGATAGACTGTGGCTTCGAACATTTTAGTCACAGCGTGAAGGTAACAACTGACTTATCAAATACGGCATGAAGTTCGCTTCCTGCAGCTGTCACTGTAACTTAACATTAGTTTTCAAATAATACATAAAACATTACATTTTGTTGTTGTCTTAATTTGCGATCATAGAAAAAGTGACTAGTTTAATAAACTCCTTAGATGCTCGTTTTTATATACTCTTAACTAAAAAGATGTTTGTAAAACTTGTTACATAATATACTATTAATATTAATTGCAACGTAGATTTGTGACAAGTGTCATAGAAATGCGAATTGAAATCCAATAACTACAATGTAAAACTTATTAAAGAAAATACATTTCAATCGCGTCTGCATTTCGTTGACTGTGAGAAGAAAAGACAAGAATATTTTGTCATACAAACAGGTAAACAAAAACAAGGAAACATTCACTCGCGACCGTCGCGACATCTTTCCACCGAGAAGAAAAATCCCTTTGGTGGAATAAAAACGTGCATCGCGCAAGCAATCTCTGATCTGCGAGTTAACTAACAGAAATTCTTATTTTGTTCTGGGCGATGGCGGCAACAGCAGCGTAGATTTTGTTTTGTGCAAGCAAAGATTAAAGTTTCTTTGGCAAGTTCGGTGCGGAAGTGACCTCCCTTCTCCGTTTCCCTTTTCCTGGCATCTTTGTCTGCCCCTCTCCGCGTACAGTCCGCTTCGATAGATAGCGTCGCGGCCGTACAGAGCCCGTTTAATGGAAAGCATGTTTTTATCCGTATGCGATGATTACCGTGATAAGTTTGCTGGAATTTCAACGGCAACTTGAAAACTGGTCTGCCTAATGAGCTGTTAATAACTGTGTTCAAAATGCGTCTTTATTATTAACTTATGACCGTAGGACAATGTGTTTTTATTTTGTCTTGTGAAATTGGTGGAAAATGATAAATAAGTTGTTTACTGTTAATGGTTGTTTGCTTATAAGCTTACACAAACTGAAATGAAAGAAATTATGTACCAGATGGATTTTAATTATATGCTACGAGAAATCCAGATGCATGGTGATGTGGTAAACGTTACGACATTCGAATCCGAGGCCCATCCACTCGTAGCTATGCATGAGTGCTGATTCGACCTAAAATCCTTTTTTCGGGTTCTTTTACCTGAGTCTGATCTTATCAGACTATCAAGAAAGATTAAAATGTTTGAAATTAATTTAAAAAATCGAATTGACTAAGCAATGTTAATTTATCTTTTATAGTAATTTGTGTCACAAAATCATGTAGATGTGATACACGCTTAAGTATTTTCATATCCAGTATAAGCAAAGAATGAAGACGGAAGATAAATTATAAAATAAATAAATATATCATTACTGGGTGTGATATTCTGCTGTCGGTAGCTGATAAGTTATATATTTTACGGGTGAAGTGCGGTTAGCATGTCTAAAATTTGTAGCTACCTTCATTTATTAAATAAAAATCAAAGTAAAAATTATGTGATATCTTTCTTTGAACTCTAAATAATTCTTCCCTTTTTATCTCATTTATAGTAAATGACCTTGATATGGCACTAATGTAGAAACTTTAAATAAAAATAATGAAAATAGATGTGTAGAATAATGAGCAAAAATTTGTCATTCGTTCTTTTAATAAAACAGTATCCCTGTGATGGCCTATTAAGATCACATACAAGTAAAAACTGAATCTTTGGCCGAACCAGCACTTATGCGCAGATCGTTAGACCATAGACGCAAGAGTTAGAAATTGGGCTGTAGACATATGGAACGAATATAGAAGAAATTTTAAGACCCCGTGTACTCAAGCCAAAAATATATGATCTTCAACACTGCAACTCGGTGAGTCCGTCTGTTGTACTTTAATTTGTTTAAGTTCCTTTTGTTCACAATAGCATAAATAAATAAATGCAATAGAAATTTCTAAAAAATAAAATCTATCATGTGTAAAATTACTTGCAAAAGAAAAATTTCAATTATAAGTAGTAAAATTCAGTTTGGAATTTTTATATCATGGTCCGATATGTATAGTAAAATTACATTTAATTTGCAGATCGACTTAATTTTTTCTTGCTTCTCAGTTAGTATAGTTTAATAAAATTATGTGAATAGTGCTGCAAATAATAAGGAATATTGTCGCTTCAGAAATATAATGTAATAACTTTTGAACTTATGGGCATTGTTCCATATTTTTCCAAGTATATATTTCACCGGCAAAATGTTGAATGGAATATCAAATCATGTGAATTTTTCCAAATATACAAATACAAAGGTTTGCGTACGAGAAGCGTATATTCCCTTAGGATTTATTTTTTTAACACACGAGCGAAGCGAACCTTGCTAAGAACATAATCAATATTCAAATTAATGTGAAAACTGGAATAATTTGAATTAAAATCGTAAATAGTGACTTGCGTGAGTGAAGGAATAAATGTTCTAGGATATTTGTATTTATTTCTTAAAAGTACAAGCAAAGTACAATAATTGGTAAATAATATAAATCTTGCATGTAGAATTTTTTCTTTGTCTGAATTTTTCCATTATCATGTTTGAGATGTCAAATTCATACCAGTTACATAGCCAAAAATAAATTTTAAAATTGGTTTCAATAAATAAAAACATGGCAAAGGTACTTCTCCTATGGAATAATTGATATTGGAAACATTTAATTTTTATTTATTTGTTTAAACCAAGTTAAAATTTTAACGGTTCAACTGGCCAGTATGCGTATGTTTCACATTACTTGTCAATTTAATTGATTAAGCTTCGAAATGCAAAAATTTTAAATTCTCCGTTTAAATCATAAATTTTTGAGTCAAGTCTGGTTTATGATGAATTTAATTTACAAATTTAATGTAATAAATGTCTGACTACTGGTTCATGATAAATTTAAGTAATTTATGTTTTAGAATTTTACATACTGACAAAACAAAACTCGCATGTGACATTTGTTTGTTGTTTGTGAATCTAACATTACATAATTTAATTTGAAATGGTTTCGGTAAATATGAAATATTATTAATATTATAAAGGTTAATGTTAGCTACCATCTCGTTTGTGTCAAACAACCTGATAAAATGTAAGAAATTGATTGGAGATATTTTAAGATTTTTAATTCACTATAAACCAAGAAGGCAAATTGTAAATTTTAAATCTAAATTTGTAAATTAAATAACGTAACAGAAACATGTGATTTATAATTTTTTTTACAAAATGTTCATATTATAAATATAAGTGAAAACTAATGACCTGTTGCACCAACTACATTTAAATTGTATATTTAGTTTAAATAAATAAAAGCAAATCTAATGTTTGACAACAATGTCACTTAGTCCATAAGACATGTAACTTCGATTTCCGTTCAGTCATTTAAACCAAGTTTAATATTCCAGTTTCGTTGGTGCAACTAGCCATTAATGAATCATTTCAAATGACTCATTTAATGTAGAAACAAATAGAAATTCAGAAAAATCCAATATTTCAATAGGCTATAACATTCCGAATATCCAAATAGTTTTATGGAAATCTTTTATTCAACGATCATCTACTTAAAGTATCCTCAACACAAACCAACATAAAATTGGGCATTTAAAATTCCAATAACAATGATTTATCACCATTATATACTGCACCACTTCCTTACTAACCTTCAGCAACAACTTACAACAGTGGGTTCGCCGCCATCTTTCCCAAAATAATAGCACAACGACACCAGCAGCCGCAGTTTTCAAATATTGCATTCGACAACCACACAGATCTCATAAATAAGCCCCCTAAAAACAATAACTGCCATGCACAGTATTGGATTTTCATAATTCCAACGGTTGTTGTGGCGAAGAGCGTGGGCCGTACGTAGGGGTGTTTAGGAAGGAAGAGTATAAACTGATGAACACAGCAATCAGCGATTGAATGCTGGAATCACCAATATGATACTGTTACTTCGTTTCTGTTGCTGTAATTGGCAGTGCATGGTATTTGTGTATTAGCTGAAATGTTTTTGAATAGTTTAGATTTTATTTAGATAAACAAATATAATGGTTTATATTTGAAAGATATCTGTATTTGCGTATTATGAAATAAATGGTTAGGCATAGGAAAACTAGATCAAACTTTAATTGGTACTTCACAATTGATGAAATTTAATTTAATATACACACTGTACCAAATTAAATGGGTTACTATTGGGATCTCGGAAACTGTATATAAGAACTATGCGATCGGTTAAATTCCGAAATTATAAAAAATATAAGAAAATACAAATTTAATCGTGATGTCAGAATAAAATTAAAAATGACGGTTTCTAAAATATTAATAGTAGCTTTCATGTTTTAAATGGGCGCCATATTAGATTTTTACATGGTTAAATAGCATGTTTTTTCTCTTTTTAGCGATGTGTAGCAGAAAGTTTAATAAAAATATTAATTATTTTAATTTTAAATCAAATTAAATAAGCTTTAAAACAAATGCAGGTAATAATAAAACAAAATATATTATAACAGTTTACTGTATCTCAAGTATTAAAAAAATAGTAAATATTTGTTTGTCGAATTTATTGAGTGGTGATATTAATTATTATCTACATATACAAAATTTGAATATGACGACTTTTTCAATATTAAAACTATTAAATATTACAAAAACTCTCGTCTTGATGTATAAACTTATTTTAATAATTTTCCTAAGAGAAGGCAACACAATGATAACATATTTAGATTAGAAGAAATTTGCAGCAACATGGATACTTAAGAAAACCTGACTAAAACCCAAATATCGTGAAATTGTGAATGCAGAGATAACTTTAGCATGTGTGGCGGCTAATCTGATCATTTCAATTCGCAAAATAGAAGCCCAAGTAAATGCATAAAAAATTGTCAAAAAATACAACTTTCACCTCTTTAAATCACATGTTACCCAGATTTTACGACCAATCGAACATATTTGTAGATCTGTGGACAAAAAGCGTGTTGATATATTTATATTTTATTTATTTTCATATTTTGCAGATGGTTCAATAACCAAATAACGCAAAATCATGATTTTATCAATTGTGTTCTATCATTGAACACACTAATTATTGACATTGAATTTCAATGGGATAGGGGACTTAGTGGTATCGAGTCGGCCTTTTGATTTGAGAACACTGGTTCGATTCTCACAGCCGACAAACAATTTTCGCTATGTTAAAACTACCCCTGTAGCTCCCCTACCATTAACATCTTAGGGGACCGTGATTTGACGATTGATAACCGCATTTCACGCGCAGGAATATATCACTTACCAAGATCTGCTAGGCAATGAACTTAGATACGAAACTATAATAGCAGCTGACGTATTCTTCTAGCACTTTCTCATGTCTGTTTCTAGTCATTGCGGGAAATTTTTAGCTGGTGATTCAAATAATTTGAAATTAATACAACTGAGTCAATGTATTAATATTCATTTTTACGTATAAATTAAGTAATTCAAATAAATATGTATACATTTCAGTACAATTACATGATTTAATGAAATGTCTGATTTTTTATAAACTTTCAGACATTTAGATACATTTAAAATAAATTTATTAGAATTTCGTGGGGGGCTTCAGCCCCTCGAGCTCCTCCCCTGGCTACGTGCCTGTCCATTTGAAAATAATAATTGTTATTATAAAATATAATAAGATAGCTCTGTGACAGCTGCATACAAAATGTGGACAAAAAGTAATATTTGTTGTAACTGGCAGCTTTGTACTTTAGCAAATTGTATAAAAGTAAAATAGAAATAATAGTATAATTGGTTTTGGTCAGAGAATATCGAAATAGCTGAAATCTATAAAAAAATAAACATGAAAAATAATTAATTATTTATCGATTGTTAATAGATAATGATATAGTTACGAAATAGGTGGTAAATTGTGGACTAATTGTATATTTTTCCTCTTCTTTTATCAATTAACTCATTCCAGCAGCAACAGCGTTTGATTTCCAATTCCTCGTTCCTGACACTGACCGAATTACATTATCACCGTGGTTTGTGACGAGGCCCGCGTTTCCTAGTCTCCGCTAAGTGGTTCAGCGGACTTAATGAGCCTGACAGACAGAACGGATTAGCGGCAGCACAGCGACTCATCAGTCTGTAGTCCGCAGCGAGCACGAGTCTGTGTCTCTACCCGGCAAAAGGCCAACCCAATCTTCCTCGGATGCAATTAAAAGATCCTCTCGCAGCCATTGTCCGCAAGCAATTGTTTGCTTTTGGGTGCTCTCTCGATTGTATTTCTTGGCTTACCGTGTTTTAGTTTTTCTCGTGCGAAATGGACGTGCTTCGATACCAGATAAAAATTTAAGTTTTAATTACAAAAACATTAGTTCTTGAATAGATATGAATCTGGGTATGTATGTTCCATTTTAGAATTAACTGTAAACAAATAGTCATTATTATAGATATAGAACAAGAAGAAAAGTATGATTTATTATGTTTAATAGCAAATATATGTTTTATTGTATAAACTGAGGATATACATTCATTGACAATCTGTAAGATTTAATGAAGCGTTGAGATTCCGATGTATATTTAAAATGCTACCTGCAGTTAACCTGCTCTGGCTCCAGTGCACTTCTCAAGTATTATTTTAGGCGTCTGAGATAGATAATATTTATAAAATTTACCATTTCTTTGCATATTGCCTTAATAATCTTTTTCAACATATTAAAACTGTTTTGTTGAGAATTTGTTTATGGTTTATAATCGTATAGTTACTTTTGGTACATCGGAAATTATTCAGTGATACAACTATATACTAATATTTCCCCTAAATTTCCAACAATTTGAATTAAATATTGGAAAAATCTGATAGGATTAATATTAAATATATCACTTTAAAATTACCTTTATGGCGTCCCGTTCACTAACATCTTTTGGGGCCGTGATTTGGCGGCTGGTAACGCGCATAAATTTATCACAGAGATCTGCTAAAACAGACTGCTGCACCTAGTAATTTATTTATTTTATAAGACTAATAATAATATGAATTACAAAAAAAAACATTGTTAGTATAATTTGAACTATTTTGTATTGTAAGCATATAGCTTATTAAATATAAAGGCATATTGCAGAGGAATGTGAAGCCACTCTCCATAAATTAGTGAGGCGTGCCCAAAGGTACTCGGATCTCAAGGGATGGCACCTAAGCCCAAAAGGCTTGCAAGGGATGAGAACGACTTTATTTCAGCCCAACACAAAGCTACTAATTTTGGTATAAACTCAATAAATAATCATCTAAGGAACACTGAAATTCTTACAAACATATGCACTAATAAATTTAGTAAACAAAACTCTGTAAACTCAACTTTTGAAAAGAAACTAAGGATAACATTTAATAAATCTATATCTCTTGAAGTTATGTTAATAGTGAAAAATTCTAATTATAACAAAACCGAATTCTGGAATTTTTCACTTTGTTACAGAAACAATATCATTTACATCTGTTATAAATATTCGGAGATATATTAAAATAAAAACTTGAACATGACAGTGCTTGACTTTGATTTTTCAGATCGAATAAACCTGTGTAGTGAACCGTGATCCAGACATAATAAAAAAAAAATTCTTATAGAAACATTAAATAAGCTGCAATTAATAATTCAAAATTATAAAAACAGGTTTAAAATGGTTCGGGTAAATTTAATAAAAAAACTTATTTAACACTAAATTAAAACAGGCTTTAAATTCCTTACATATATTTTTTAATTGAGTCACTTTCGACGCAAGGGTGCGATATCATGTAAAACAAAATATCATGTATGACATTGTTTCACTGACTGCTACGATGTGAATGCAAGCACCTTCCGTGTCAGTGACACCATGTGAAGACTTTCACACTTGCACCTAATCTCACTACTCGTACCTTGGCATCTCTTCAGTGTTCACCTGCACCGTCTTCGCTTCACCCGAAAAGCAAATGTAATCCTATTAGTTATTACTCTATAACAGCGTGTAGTCTTAGTGAAACAGAGCACGTCACTCAATCTATTTATCAAAGTACAAGAGCAAATTATAAATCTCCAGCAATGCGAAACCTTGACGCATTTATGATTAATAATGGGCCGTCGTGTGCAGCCATTGTTTTACAATTCTTTCTACTCATTTATTTAGAGATTTTACACGCCGCAAAAAGGATGAACGCTAAGAAAAATTTCAAATGAGATAACTCGGTGTTTTTAAGACTGGCAATTAAAACGTTCCTCCTGTTGAATTTATTATTTTAATTCTTCAGATTATGGACTCGTTAAAATTGTTTTAAAATATAGAAATTGCAATGTGCTAAATTAAATTTAGAAAGGTATTTTACAATAATTATATAAAGTGCTTAATAGTATATAGATTAACCTGACAAATAATTAACATCACTAACAAGTAACAATACCCAATTGTCACTCACCGATTTAAATGAAACTTGGCACACTAATAGAACTCAAAAAAATATTCAACCTCTATTTTTTTTCTTCCGGAAGTTGCTTTTAAAGGGTACAAATCACCCATGTAATAAAATAAAAAAAATAATAAACAATAATACTAAAATATTTTGCGTTCAACATTGGTTACCCAGGCGTTTTTAAGATCGCCAAAATCTATTTTTTGGCTCAGTTTGATCATTTGCACTTTTTAAGGGGTTAAAAATGGGATGAGGGATAAAATTACGATATTCAACTGAAATTGAGTTTTAGGTTCAAAACTAGGCACTCGAGGGTTTTTGGGGTCGCTGAATCTATTTTCGAGGTTACCCTTACATCACGCTAAGTTCCATGAAATGCGGAAACGCAAATCCTTCAAACATTCGTTAAACAATAATTAGCTTTATTCTGCAATTCACCTACAAGACATATTCCTGGCACACAACTTTTACTTCATCCACATTCATAATTCTTTTTAAACACGCTGAATTATTCAATATTTTCCGGTATTAAAATTGAATTTGACAATACAAAACGAAGGTTGAGAATATTTGTAATGGTCCATTTGCTTAACGTTTATTTGTACTTCTGAACAAAGCACATCTGTGCAAATGTGAATTCTATATCGAAACTATTAGTGTTATGAGTAGCAAAGCTGATCACACAATCATTAAAAGTGAAGCTTCGGTACACAAACTTTGTCCTCTGTTGCCGTTCCACGTGATGTCCTTAATTTCGCTAACGCGTTACAACCGGCTACCCGCAATATTCAATTATTGTTCCATGACCAACAACTAAACTAACTTGCAAATTATGTGTTAATGTATCACATTATTATATTACTTTGCATTCCTTTATTCTGTTACATAATTTGTTTAAACCTCTCTACATCCTCTAAGGCTTACTTCCAACCGAAAATATGAAAGAAGATTTCTTCATTATTTATATAACCGTCCATAATTTTGAGACTATCTAAATAACTGTTTTCTAATGTCAGTAAACGCCTTTTACTAATTACTGAGGTGGCACTTTCCGTAGTAGATCTCGGTAAGTGAAATTATAGTCCCCAAAGATGGTAATGGAGGGGGAGTTACAGTTGTAGTTTTAATGTGGTGAAAATTGTTTGTCGTCTGTAGGAATCGAATACGCGTTTACTTATAAATTGATATATTTGAAATTTAAGTTTAAGACACGTTTTTAATTTATTTTGTACTACATATAGTAATCATTCAAAAAACCTTTTTAGCAATAATTACAAAAATTTTAAATAAATGTATATATACATGATACTTCGACAGCCACTACAAAATAATGATAAAATAAATGCTATACTTACACAAGCCAAAAAGAGTCAAATTATTCAATTAATTCATAATGATAATAGAATGTCAACAAAAATTATTGCAGAATTTTATCATGTTACCAAATATTTAGTATATAAAGTTCTTCTTACTGAATATCACATCTTTTAGCTGTGTGAACAAAGGCAATATATTTCTTATGGAAGTAATCTCAGCATTGTTATAAATTTGACAATAATATTATTTTTGTTATATCAGTTATTTTTCAAACTTGTTATCTTTTTTTCTTTATAACATTATTAATATATATAGCTAAGGGTTATAAATGTTAAGTGGCGCCAGTAGAACAGTAATCAGCAGTTCTCAACAAATTTCAAGACGAAGAATATTTCAAAAGTGAACTATTAAAAGTCGCACAAAAAAATAAACACTTATATTCAAAATATGCAGATTATGAATATTGCGTTAAATAATAGTAGATACCGTTGTCTTAATTAATTGTTTTATTTCAAGACACAATCATGGTTCACTATTATTTTTCCAATTATGGCATAATTAAAATGCTCGCCATTTTATATTTTAATAATGTAACATATGAATTATTTTAAATGATGGTAAAGCAAATTTGACAAATTTGAAATTTATTTTAAAATATAGTATCTTCCAGTTGATAATAATTATTAGTACAATGAATGTACAATTATCATCAATTACCTTATATGTTGTTGAATAAATCATGTTATTTGAAAAAAAAAATTATAATTAAAAAAGTTGATAAATAAACGAGATAAACGTTTCTTTATAGTTTATAAAACGAATCACTTACTATACTTTTTCTACGATCGTATATTAAGACAACAAAAAAAGTAAAGTCTTATGAGTTATTTGAGAAGTCAGGTTAAATTACAATGTACAAAGAAGCAGGAAGCTAACTTTAATGTGTAAGTTGTTAAATACAAGCCGTAACTAAAACTTTCAAAGCCACAGCTTGTCAACATGAAATCAAGACGTTATTTAACATCATAGAAACCATTGCGTTAACTGACATTTTAATAACAGGGGTGGAAAAAATACTTTTGATATCTTTAGTCATTATTTACTGTTATAATTATTTTTTTGTTTCTCTCAACATTTTCAAGATTTTCATAATTTTAGCATAGTAGAGCAATATTTGATATTATTAGTTTAATTGCTAATAATTTCATGTTGAGCTAGCTTTTAAATAAATTAATTAGAGATGGGCAAATATCATCCGCGAATAAAGACATTATTCGATATTCGTGATTTTCTAATATTAACGTCAGTATAGCGAACATTCGAATACCTCAAATATCGCGCCATATGTTGACCTCAAATTTTGACTATATTTTTCTTTATCATTTGTACATAAACTTAAAGCTATTACAATACTTTGAAGTTATTAATAACAAAGATATTATGTTTCAAAACCATGAAGACGTACCATATTTCAAATTTGTTTTTCGCTAACATCAGCCCGTACGTTTCACCTTAAATTTGAAGTTTTCGTCTTTTTCTTTTCTTTTTTGTTTTAATTTTATTTTATCCTAACAATTTCATTCAATAATGAAAAGGACATAATTAAATAATTATTAATAATACATAAATTAACTTTTAGGAGTATTCGAATATTCGAGATCTGATTAATATTCGTATTCGATATTCAAATTCGAGAAATTTGATATTCGCCCATCCCTAAAATTAATAAATAATCCTTATAGAGCTACTCATCTACGAGTATTTCAATATTTGTGTGTGGTGTATACTAATAAATCTGGGAGTGCTAGAAACTGGGTCACTCTACATTACTATTCATTTTATGTACTCAATACTAATATATTTGCGAACAGTCATTATTAATATATAAATATCCATTACAGCCAGCATCCAGAATAAACACACGGTACTCGGAGTTTTAATGCAGTCACTCATAAAGCAGATAATAGCCTCTACAATCTCCATTTGAATTTTAAAATTGTTGAAAACGGATGTGTTTGTGTGCGTACCATTAAAAGCAATAATAACATTGTTATTGTTGAAACAAACGTTCATCGATGCGGATGGGCGCTGCTTTCACTATAAACTCATTAAATACAATTTCATTTACATAAACGTACTAATTAATTCCAAAAAATCTAAATACACATCGATTCGTTGATAGCTGGTAGGTAAGTTTTTAATTGATACATGTGTAACATACCACAATTTACATCCTCATTGAATCAAACACAATGGTCAGGATTTGGGTTGAATTTGTAATCCAAATGAAAGGATATATTTGTACGGATTCCAATATTTGTAAAAGTAGGTACGTTTTAATTCATTAATGTATGGCATGCAAAAACGGGAATAAAAGATTAGTACATGTGGATAAAAACGGAGAAAATATATTTTTTCAACTGTTTAGAAAAGTAGGCTTCTATCCATCTAAAATAGTACTTTCAAATTGTTATAAAATAACATTTTAAAATATCTAAGCTTATCATTTTGAAATGATGGAATGTATTTCTGCGTAAAAATACCAATCCTACAAAATAAAAGGTTACTAAAAACAGTTTAAAAATAACCTTCATTATTAAACTGTTTTTGGTATAATATTTGACCGATTGTGACACAAAATGGAGTAGGTGGCTCAATGGTATCGTGTCGGCCTGTGGATCTTGAGAACCCTGGTTCGATTCCCACACGCGACAAACAATTTTCAATTTAAATCTACCCCTATGGCTCTCCCTCCACTAATATCTTTGGGAGCCGTGATTTGACGGCTGGTAACCGCACTTCACGCGAAGAAATATATCACTTACCGAGATCTGCTTACGGCAGAGTACCACACCCAGTGATGGGTAAAAGACGTGATGATATATTTATTTATTTATTTGTGACGCAAAGTATAAAATCGTAATTTGTACAATTAATAATGAAAGTAATATTATTTTCAGAAAAAGAGATAAAGAAAGAAATAATTAATTTAATGGTCTAAAATTCATAACTATTGCAGATTAAATAACCGAGTTATTAGAAAAATATAATTAAAATGAAATGTCATACTGAAATTAATATTACATTAGTTCGCTTCTTTAATATTCAATTGTTTTTAATTGTACACCATGAAATTTGTCGGATAAAATGGCACTAATTTTGTTTGTTTAATAGTCCGTCTGATTCTTAACGAACAAAAACTGCAATGGTGTTATTGTAGACAGTCTGTACAAGCATGTAACATAACCTCTACAGAAATTGAGCGATTATTATTTCAAAATTTTAAATCTTGCTACGCCACGTTATCAAACCGTTTAACTAGGAGCCATTTTAGAGATATCAATATGCTTCTGCATAAATATGTCATCTATTGCATTATTACTTGGAAATGATTACTATATTGGAATAAAAGTAAATAAATTATCCGGCTAACGACAGTATTGCTTATTACCGCTGTTTGATCTTGAAGTGAATGTCCACTCACCAATAATTAGGACGAAATGCCAGTAATTAGTCCGTTATTGGACACATTATGGCAGCAATCATTATGCATGTTTGGCTATTAGGACGGGTGTAATTGTTTCGTTGAAATGCACACATATAACATTCGCCGCAGACGCGCGCAGCCCTGCCACTGCCAGTGGCCAGACAATTCACCACCAAGGTACATACATGTGTCTGCCGTACGCTGTAGCTGTAAGTAATGTTAGCCCATATTATGCGCTACCAAAATTGCCGTGTTAGTCGTCAATTTACCTTAATTACTTGCCGCAAATCTGTTTTAGAGATATACACCACATTATACTTATAGTTCTATTTATTAATTACAACTGAATTTATAATCAAATATTCCCATATCTGTAATTTATGGAATAAAGTAAATTGACTATTTTAAAAGGTATATTTTATTTCTTATTACATAATCAGCTTTTAATGAGATCTTGCGCGATTTTTTTCATAAAAAATATGTAGCCTGTATTTTTCTTTTTCGTTAATTATGTTTTAGTAAACTAATATTAATTATTAAAAGTTAAACTATTTTAAATTACTGAATTGCACCACCTCTTGTTCAGTGACGCAATAACTCACAACACAGCAAGTGCTCGGGTATCTTCTGTGTCATTATATTACGTTCATAATTTTCAAAAATCATATATATATATATATATATATATATATATATATATATATATATATATATATATATATATATATATATATATACCGCTTTTAGTAGATTTTATTTGTAATATTTGTATGTGTACCTATGAAGCAATGTTAAATAAGAAAATTTATTGCGAACCTCGATTAAACAACAAAATTATTTGTTGTTAATAATTTATAATTTAAAGTATTTTTATGAAAATGTAGTATAATTTGTCATTTGAGAAATAAAGTTAGTCATTTATAGTTTATAGTCAATTTGGTTAACAATATTTGGAATTTAAGAAGTCTTGAAATTAGAATAATGATATAATTGTATTTTTCCACTAACATTAAAGAAATAGATCCATTATATATGCGTTTTTGATAGATTGCTGCAGTTTCTTTATTCATAGCTATGAGTAATAATTGATTATTTACGAGTTGTAGCCAATCATATCAAGGTTGCTATGGTAAAGCAGAGACAGCCGTGTGTAATAATTTGTTATTCCCACACATTTTAAGGTTACTATAACAATGTAATTAACCTCTAATATTTATTATTTTCATTAAACTTATCTGAACCTAATAGGGCGATTTCAAGTTGAGCAGTCATAGAAATAACATAGTTTTCAATTAGTGTGTAATGACTATTACTTATTTGGTTGAATAACAACACTGAACTTCATCCTCATGAGTAATAGCTATCATTTCATGCTTAATGAAGAATATACTATTACTTATTCTTATCTTCCCAATTAACAAGCATGTATAAAACATCAAAATATAATCCAGTCCGTAAATGCATGATTTTAAATTTTGAGTTGATATACAAACATAATTTTAAACATATTTGCTGTTATTTTACGTTTTTATTAAATTAATTAAACTTTTCAAATTATAATAATAGAAAAAAATTTAAAATTTATTTATTGGCTTATCTAAAACAACCTATGTACGAGTATTACAATGCATGTAATGTTACAATTATGCAAGAAACAAGATTAATAAAATAACCGGTATGTGTATGTACGATCAAAATTTAAAATATGGTTCTAAAATACAAATATTTGACTACAAAATACAGATTTATCGTAGAAGAAATCACAAGTACAAGTATACTTTAAAAGAATGAGCATTTACAAGACAAAATCAAAGCAGCCATCTAAAAATTTGTTTTAAAGTTTTGTTCTATTTTGTAGTATGCTCCCGACCTACAACAATATACGAGTACAGAATGGTTAAAAATGTTTTCTTGTACAAAATGAATGACTCGCTATAAGTTACGTGGTATTGTGTTCATTAATACCTTGCTTAATTTTTAATAATTAAAATATATTTGAAGACCTGATATGATAAAAATATAAGAATCAACATGAATATTTTACAGAAAACATTAAAAAAAACTTAAATGCTTAAATTAAATAATTGATTAAGCAATAAATACATATAGATTTAAGAACACAGTAAAGTGTATGTATAAAAAATTACAATTAAAAAACTATATCTTTTTCAAATATTTTCATAAATCGAGCGGCATTTTGATTTCATATTCCTTTCTTTTTAAAATATACTATATATATTTCATTAATCGAAATAATTCAAAATTTGTTGCCCTTCAATCGAAATTTCATTACGAATCCACGATTACAAATTTGGGGATTGTTTCACTCATTTTGGCATCAGAATTATGTTTACACCAAGTATACGAGTATATCGATAAACTAATATGTTGAGACCTATTGTATTAATGCTACTCATTATTAACCTTGCTGAAATCTGTGGAGTGGAGCTACATAAATTTTATATTTGATAATTTGTCCGAAAATAATTTTAATGTCCCGCGTGATGGTCGCGCGGGTTGAGGGCCTGACTCACAACCATAAGGTCGTGGGTTCGGGTCCCGCCCGTGGCGACCATGCAAAGGACATATCGACATATGACCTTAGTAGTTGGTCCGATATATAAATTAAAAAAAAAATAATAATAATTTTAATATTAGATAAATATTAAAACTCGGTTATTCCTTCATGAGTATTTATATGAACTAAATGATTAAATTACTGACCCAAATTTAACTTTAAATTATTTTATTTTTCAATTTCAAGTTGAATTTTTATTAATATTAAATTTAATTATCTAATAAGACGTATAACTTTTACCACACTTTTGTATACGAAAAGTATGTAAAAGTTTGAAATTTCTGGTTCTTGTCAAATAAGGAATTTTACCCAAATTTCCAAAGTTACAATTTCAATCATTTTACAATATCGTTGCTATTATTAACTGGTCACGAAAATACCAGTACATAATAATATTGTTAGCACATTTGTCCATTTTACTTGATAATTTGACAAGTTGTATAAATAGCAACGGTCACTGTAATCACATTGAATATCATATCTCAAAATGAAAAAAATATATTGATATTTTGTTCAATTTAATTTAAAATTCCAAGTAGCTTGCACTTTTAAGCATAACATTCACAAGTTATTTCAACTTCTTCATATAGAATTTGGAAGTTAAAACCTAGCTATTCAATGAATTTTATTCATCTAAAATTTAGTATTATATCTAAAATAATTAATAGCTCCTACTACAAATTTCATACCTTACGTTCAAACCACCTCAGACACTTAATAAGCCCCGCCGCTTGTCAGCTGCTCTACAGCTTCACGGCAGCGTAGACGTCTGTCTGAAAGTTCCTTTCACACCGCCGCTGCCGCCGCCGTCGTGTCCACGTCACGGCACCAACAAACTCATGGCCGAGCTGTGGACAAGCCATTCATCACGCAGGATGGGTCCATTAGTTTTCCTCGTTCACAGAATTTTTTAACAACACGTTGCCGCAATAAACTAATAATAACGAAATCTGATTTTTTTTGGGTTGAAGAACTGAACGAGTAGACGTGCTGGATGCTCGGCAATCCCGATGGTGTATTTTGGAAGAGGTATTGACTGAGGTCTGGAATAGTTAATATATGTTTAGTTAGGCTAATTCTTCAACCGTTTTAAAAATTATAGTTTTCAATTAAGGACCAGTCGAGCCAACTCCGAATAAAGTGTCTAAAAACTATGAACTTGATAAATTAAAAAATATCGTTTCATAGAACAACATCCACTACATTTTTACAATTTGGATTGATTTTTAAATGCGAAATTTTTAATTTACCCCACCGGTAGAGATTGGAAATTTTTTCATAGATGTATTTTGGATTAGATAATATTATTCTAGCCTGATTTTAAAAGTTATTTTAAATGACAGTCTGAAAACTTTTTGATAAATTAAGGTACATTATTTTTTTTTTCAGAATTCACCACACGTCACTGTCAACCAATAGGATCACGAATTTGTTTGAAAATGAAACAATGAAATGTATATTTCGTCGGAAATTCATCACTATTGAAATTGATATCGGAAATACCACTGTTAATAATATCCTTGGTTACGAATAAAATAAATGATATTTTCAATATTTTCATAAACGTCAATTGAAAAAATCTGTCATCACTGTAATACCTAATTAATATTGTGCAAATAAATACCTAACTATTCTTGTTAATTAACTCTTGTTTGGTAAATTCTCAAGCCGAATAAAACTCGTAGTATGAAAATTGACAGATAATATTTTGACATAAATATATATTCGTTGTTATGGAAACAGGAAACACAACTCGTGCTTCGCACTCGTTATGTTTCCATTTCCATAACAACTCATAATTAATTTCAAAATATTTTCAGCAACTTTCATTCTACTTGTTATATTATATATGAGAATTCACCACACGTCACTGTCAACCAATAGGATCACGAATTTGTTTGAAAATGAACCAATAAAATGTACATTTCGTCGGAAATTCATCACTAGTGAAATTTCATCGGAAATACCACTGTTATTAATATCCTTGGTTACGAATAAAATAAAAGATATTTTCAATATTTTCATAAACGTCAATTCTACATTTAATATTCAAAATTTTCATCACTGTAATACCTAATTAATAATATGCAAATAAATATCTAACTAGTCTTGTTAATTAACTCTTGTTTGGTAAATTCTCAAGCCGAATACAACTCGTAGTATGAAAATTGACAGATAATATTTTGACATAAATGTACATTCGTTGTTACGGATATAGGAAACACAACTCGTGCTTCGCACTCGTTATGTTTCCATTTCCATAACAACTCATAATTTATGTCAAAATATTTTCAGCAATTTTCGTACTACTTGTTATATTATATATGAAAATATCATTTTGCGTAACTTAACAAAATTTAGGTTTAGCTGAAACTTTTTTGATCATCTGACTATTACTGTTTAAATTTATTTGTTTAATACGGTGAACAACAAGATTTTTAAAATTATAATATAAGTGAAATAGAGGTTATAGTGGAATCAGAAACATCAGCATCAGTTAGAATCATTTATATTACAAAAATATCAAACAATAGTATATTATTTAACAAACATATAACCATTATATGCGAGTCAAATACTATACTTTATCATAAAATATAACCATCTGGCTTGGATCAACAAACTACAAATTATATGGCAACATGAGAAAATACTTTATTGGCATTGGTTGAAAACAGGTTGTGGAATATTAACTTTCATGCACTAGTGACCAACTTCATGTGTTTATAGTTATATTCAAATTGAAGGTGTTATTTAATAGTTGTAAATACATAAATTTTATCCATGATCAGTAAAAAAAGGAAACCATTCAAACCTCATTTGGTGACAGAAAGTAAACAATTGCAAACCTAGTCTCTTTGCAGACCGTTGCCTTTTGCAAATTATTGCTATTGATACCGGAGCTCTTTGTACATCACAAATGTCAAAATTATTTAACATTTTTGTTTTGTTTGTATTATTTACTTACATTCAAAATTTATAAATCTTAATTTCTGATCGTAAAAAATATGTCTGGTTGAAAGTATCTTTGCAGACCTCGACTAATTGCATTAATTGCTACACTTGTGCTACAATCTCCAGCCTCGGTTCGCAAACAGCTACTTGCTGCTCTTATTATACAAACAACTATGCTATTTACGACTACATCTTACAACTTATGATATTTTACTATTTCATTAAATACAAAAAAAAGACAACAGGGACCAAAATTTCTTTAGATCTAGGTCAATCACTATTATACTTGGGAAGCTAAGATTAATATGTATGAGTAAAGCTCTTGGTGTACGTAGAAATTAAAAAAATATATATCCGATGTTAATTTAAATTCAAACAAAAAAATAAAAATACTCTGTAAAAATAGAGATAGTATTTTGAGGACGAAGAATATAAGGATCAACGGCGATTAACTTTGAAACATTCAATATTTGTGTGTAACTGATTTTGTTCTCTCAAACAAAAATTAATTAACACTAACAGTATCACTGTACTGAAAATTCCGAAAACTTCAACCCACGTAATTTAATTTTAAAAGAGCTTCAATTTATTATACATAGTCAGTGACCTTTCGGTCTTGTTCTGGTTGCTTAGGTATTCTTTAGTTCTTTCATTTCGCGTTGCGTTGGCGTCGAAATCAAGTGGAAGTTAACAGAATGCACCCGCCACGACGGTCATAGCTCAGCACCGTCGCTCGTCGTCTGGTCAACATCAAAACATGGCAACGGTCCACATCCGGAGTAATTTGCTGACGTCATCGAGCCGGCATCGACACCGGTAGTCGGTAGAGGAAATGACGCAACGGAAATGAACAACTTTGTTATATCGTCCCGGTACCGGCGTTTCGCGACTGCACAACTCTCGCTCCCGTGCAATCATCTTTGTAGAATTCTGTTGATTTAATAAAGAAAAACAACTTACTAAGTTCTTCATAACTTTTGTATAATGCTTGAGAAAACCAATCTTATAGTTTGCTGACGCCGTAGTCGTATGCTGTATGAAAAGTGTTTAATGTTAAAAATCTTCTGAAAGAACGCGTAAGTTTTTCTATTCTCTTCTCTTCGACCGCGTGTTTTTATTTACGAACTTTGGGCTTCCTCTCTGTTTTCTTGTCGCTTACTTTTTAGCCGTGCAAATGTACTTTTGTTGTGAATATAAAAATCACTTCGGGCAATTCCGTTCGGATGAATTTGTTTACTTTTCACCAAATTGCGAAGAAGCTAAACTTTCTACTGACCTTTTCTATAATTTTGTCAAAACACAAAACTTTTGCGCTTGGGAAATAAATGTAGAAATAATAGGAATAAAGGAAGCATTGTAAATATTTAATGGTTTACATTTCGATATTGCTTAATACTTAAAAAGAATTAAATATTAATATCTAATTAGATATTTATTTAAATTATATTTGGATTATATTTAAAATAAATGAGAAAATTGTAATTGATTATATTATTTAATTTGTAATTAATCTATATATTAGTTAAGTAGGTAGGTACTATTTACTTGCGTACTAATATAATCCAAATTTATGTTCAGTATTTATAAATTGGTAATAAACTTACATTCTACGTCACCGAATCTATGTGTATTTAGAAATATGGAAAAACTCAATAAACATTACGTGTTGCTATAATTATAGCTACATTTTGTTGTTTTAGTTGATTTGTGTAAGTATTAGATATAATTTTGTAAGTAATAAATACGACGTAGTTTATTAAATAGAACCGTAATTAATTTTCCCTTTTTAAAAGTAACAAATTGGCTATTGCATATTTTTAAATTGATATTGTACGAATAAGATTTAAATTTAAATAAGCCTTTACCGAGAATAGAAAAATATATTTCTGATTGATATAAATTAAATAAAGTTTTTAATTTTCTTTGCAATTAATCGTCAGTTAACTTAAGAACAAACATCAAAATGACATTTGTCATATGATTGCATTCTTTCATTCTAGTGGTAGAATAGGAATTGTACTATTTGATAGTTACTGGAAGTTGGAGTACATTTTGAAAGAACATTTTGCATTATGTTTCCAAAGAAAAATTTAACTTTTTGAAGAAAATCTAATTATTATTCAATTTAAATCAAAATGTACGATTAGAAACATATATTTTCTCGTTTTTTTTTAAAGATGTGGAACCACTTAAATATAAAATATTATTTTTAAAAAAACAATGTTATAAAGCGGACCAATTTTAAAGCAATAATCCTGTTTTTATTAATTTAAAATAAAAATAATGTCTTTTATCCAAATTCAGAGATTTTTTCTTCTGAAGAAATTCTCTTTGCTAATTTGTTTCTTTGTTGCTTTTATTTAACATATTTTAATAAATTACTGACTTCTTAACATCAAATTAAAATAATATATTGAATATAAACAGCTGCATAAATTCAATTTAAAGGCAACAATATAACCAAAGAATACTTTTCTCTTTGTCCATTCCATTTTATGTAATAAAATAGCAAACCAAGGATTTAATTACATGTTGAGCCGATAATAATTCTTTTAAAAGCCTTAATGCTTTGGAAAATCAATAAGAACAGAAAGAACTAGATCTGGAGACGCAAAGGGGAGAAATATAAGGAGAAAATTACTTTGAAAGTATAACAGTAAAACGTTTAAGCCGGTTACAGTTTTTTGTTATTTTCATCTGTCTCTGTTCGTTCATTTTCCCGGGGGAATATCGAACGCAGTAAGCACCTGAAATTCTTCTCTTCTCCGAACTCGATTCCAGGCTCGCTCCGGGTCCGGAGCGGTTACACGGCATTGTGCAGCGCAACTGACCGAATTTAATCCGGCGACAGTGCCTGGAATAGGCAGAGTTTAAAAGCTGGTCCATTGAGACACGATCTGATACGTGGTCCGTAGCTCCAGACCTGAGGCACTCCTGTTCGAAGTAATATGTCATGAACATTGTCCGGTCATGCGAGCTTTTCCCCTCGCCCTCTGTGCAGCTTTTATACTCTATACTGTAACATACAGCCACATATGTATCGGTCTGAACTATTGTTTATTTTTCTTGCTTTGTGAACCTCAGATTGTACTCGTATGAGTAAGAAAACTGAAAACCTTCATAAAACGCCTTGATGTACAGGCTGTCCTATTTTCTCGGAAACAACGATTTGTGCGCTTTGTCATCTCAGACATATCTTTTTTTACCACAAATTTCCATAGGTCACTAAATTTTAGTCTACTTCTTTATTGCAAATAATATCAAGGAAAAATTTACAAATTGAAAGTTACAAGTTTATAAGCTTTGTCACTCGCACGTAATGTGCTTGTTACAATTCTCGTTATGTAATATACTATTATTTTATACTGTACTGTATTTCCATGATTAGAGTAGTGATTTCAGTCCAGAAAGTGATACATTACAGTACTAGCACTATAATAAATATTATGGTACTGTTATCGTACAATTGTTAGGTAATAAACAGTTTTTGTCATTAATTTATGGTTATTTGAAGATGTCACTTTCAAGGTCATAATGTTTAATAATGAAATGCGACACAGTACGACATAAAACATTGTACATCATACGTCCCTTAATTTTTTTTTACTCTTTTCTATATTCTTTCGTCTGTATGGGAATATCTTACTCGTACTTTACAAACTTTTTTTTTAATTCAATTATAAATAGAAAGATTGGGATATTACCAGGATTTTAACCTGGAATATATAAACTTCGAACACATGCTTTAATCAATTAAATTACAGCAGCCATGTAATTCAGTATGATTTTATTCCAATGTTTCTTTCTATTTTGTTAAATGCCACAGGCAGCCTCAATCCCATGACTCTTTCATATACTGACAGATTTGACACAAGAGTCAGTAATGAGACTGTTATTTGGACAATATTTATTTATCTTTTTTTTTTTTTATAATTCAATTTGATTTCACCAATTGTTAAATATTTATTTAAAACATCAATATTTTGTTGTACATAAATTTAAAACTGATTTTATTTTATATCAAATAAATCCAAGTGTTTCTTTTGATTGTAAACGAAATGAAAGATATATATTATTTGGCCAACTGAAAAAGAATTTTTCCGAAATTCATAAAAGTTATTTTTCGTGCTCTTGGAATAAGAATTTAGAGTAATTAATTAAAATTAGTAAACATTTAATATATTTTATTAATTGAAGTTGTTATAACAGTTCTGTCATTGTTCAATATTTGCTATAACCAGTGACACTGAAAATATTTTCTTCAAGTAATGTGCAATTAGCAAATTTCGGAAAAATTGTTTTTCTGTACACAAAATAATAAATACCCTTAATTTGTTTTACAATTATTGTGACAGCCTGTGTAGTAACATCACTGCTGATTTAAAAGCTTCCTAAACAATTTTATGTATCACCTACTTTCTATCGGAAAGTACAACATTGATTTCTAAATCGTAATCTGATAAAAAAATGCAATTACTAGTTGAGTTTTTAGTTGCAATTTAGAAATAATTTTAAAGTAACATTTTCTGTTAAACGAACTTTTATATAATTTTCTTTTACTACCGAATTCTCACTAAGTCCACAGCGTAATTGAAATCGTAAATTGTTTTAATTACATGCTTTCTTACGACAAGAATAGTTAATGCTTCGTTCTGCGCAGAAAAAGTAGAAATAACTTCTGAATAATCATCGACATAAATGGTTCCTGGTTTTTCATAAATTTGTATAATATATACCAATTATCTATTAAACTGTAACTAAAGAATAATTAGGACAACTACTCGTATCATGGAATTCATACTTTTGTTTTCTGCTGAATAATTTAATAGGAATAGCATATTGGAAAACAAGTTCAGTATTAATATTACAATTGGTCATTGTAGCACGTGTTTGCATATTATTTTTTCTTAACGCACTAATTTACTTTTATTTCAAATAATTATATTCTTTAAAATAATAAAATTTCAAGGTGGTAACACTGGCGTATTCAAAATAGATTTAAAATTTTAATTAGTTTTGATATTTATTAAATTTAGTGTTCAAATTCATAATTGCCTATGTTATGTTATAGAACTAAATACCTTTAATTAGAAAATACAGTTTTTTACTTCCTTGTACGAAGTAAAGGAAGTATTGTAATCGCGAAAATTTTCGGTTCTCAGATTTCAACGGAAATAGGTGTTTTGGCCCTCCCTGAATCCATTTTGACTAATTTCGTCATGCCGTCTGTACGTACGTATGTACGTACGTACGTACGTACGTATCTCGCATAACTCAAAAACGGTGAACCGTAGAAAATTGAAACTTTATATTTAGGACTGTTATAACATCTAGTTGTGCACCTCCCTTTTTGGTCATTATACAACTACCGGAAGTGGTACTTTACTTGAAGCCTATAATAGATTTTCATGAAAAACTATATTCAAATATAATTTAAAACTTTCCAAATTTGGTATATAAGACTACTATATCAATGGAAATAACATAATAGATTTTGGTTAAAATAGACTAACCGGAAGTGGCACATTACATGAAGGTGCTAACAGTTTTCCTTGAAAAAAATGGTATTATTTTAATTTTAGAAATGAATGCTGCAAATAAAAGTTTTAGAGAATTAAATTCTGCGTCTAGCACATTAAGAATTTTTAAATTAGCTTTTTGCATAAACGAGATATCTAAATTTAAATATTATATATTTTTAGATTTTTTTGTAAATTAAGTTTGCTATGGATTAGAACAAAATATAAAAGATTTAATGTCAAATATGTGTAATTAAAAAAATATCTATAGTTTAATACGTGTACAAGGAAGTCATGTGGTGTCCACATCAGATATTTTAGTTTATTTTATTATCAAAAAATAATTGCAATAATCTTACATGAGCTGAGCAATGACGACTAAACTGATAGATTTATATCTGACATATTAATATTTTCACGAAAATATTTATTAAATATTTCTTATTTTTTATTTTACTTCCTTGTACAGTAAAGGTAGAATTGTAATCGCGAAAAGTTTCGGTTTTGAGATTTTAGCGGAAATATCCATTTTGACCATCCCTGAATCCATTTTTACTCATTTCGTCGTGACGTCTGTACGTACGTATGTACGTACGTATGTACGTACGTACGTACGTACGTATCTCGCATAACTCAAAAACGGTGAACCGTAGAAAATTGAAACTTTATATTTAGGACTGTTATAACATCTAGTTGTGCACCTCCCTTTTTGGTCATTATACAACTACCGGAAGTGGTACTTTACTTGAAGCCTATAATAGATTTTCATGAAAAACTATATTCAAATATAATTTAAAACTTTCCAAATTTGGTATATAAGACTACTATATCAATGGAAATAACATAATAGATTTTGGTTAAAATAGACTAACCGGAAGTGGCACATTACATGAAGGTGCTAACAGTTTTCCTTGAAAAAAATGGTATTATTTTAATTTTAGAAATGAATGCTGCAAATAAAAGTTTTAGAGAATTAAATTCTGCGTCTAGCACATTAAGAATTTTTAAATTAGCTTTTTGCATAAACGAGATATCTAAATTTAAATATTATATATTTTTAGATTTTTTTGTAAATTAAGTTTGCTATGGATTAGAACAAAATATAAAAGATTTAATGTCAAATATGTGTAATTAAAAAAATATCTATAGTTTAATACGTGTACAAGGAAGTCATGTGGTGTCCACATCAGATATTTTAGTTTATTTTATTATCAAAAAATAATTGCAATAATCTTACATGAGCTGAGCAATGACGACTAAACTGATAGATTTATATCTGACATATTAATATTTTCACGAAAATATTTATTAAATATTTCTTATTTTTTATTTTACTTCCTTGTACAGTAAAGGTAGAATTGTAATCGCGAAAAGTTTCGGTTTTGAGATTTTAGCGGAAATATCCATTTTGACCATCCCTGAATCCATTTTTACTCATTTCGTCGTGACGTCTGTACGTACGTATGTATCTCGCATAACTTAAAAACTGTAAACCGTAGAAAGTTGAGATTTTGTATTTAGGACTGCTATAACATCTATTTGTACACTTCCCTTCCGGAAGTGATACTTTACTTGAAGCCTATAATAGATTTTCATAAAAAGCTATATTAAAATATTATCCAAAACTGGTATATGAGACTACTATTACAATGGAAATAACATAATAGATTTTAGTTAAAATGGACTAACCGGAAGTGATACATCACATGAAGCTGCTAAGAGTTTATCTTGAAAAACGGTATTATTTTGATTTTAGGAATAAATGCTGCAATTAAAATTTTTAGAGAATTAAATTCTGCGTGTAGCACTTTAAGAATTATCAAATTAACCTTTTGTATAAGCGAGATATTTAAATTTTAAAATTATATATTTGTTGTTTTTTGTAATTGAGTTTGCTATGAATTAGAACAAAAAATAAGAAAAAATTACGTCAAATATGTGCAATAAAAAAATGTAGGTATAGTATAATACTCGTACAAGAAAGTAATGTGGTGTCCACATCAGATTTTTTTGTATTAATATAACATAAATTTGATTAATTTGTTACATAATAATAGTTACCAACGTCTTAGTTAATTGTTTTATTTTGAAGAATTGTCATGGTTACTGTTCATTTTATAATTATAACAATGTAACATATTAATTTTTTTATATGATTTTAAAGCAAATTTATTATACTTTTCAAATTTGTAACAAATGAAATTTCAAACTTGATTATTAATTACTAGTAAACCAGATAATATGATATTCTGAATGTATGTTACATCTGTTATATCTTAGCTTACATGTTGCTGTATAAATCATGTTATATGAAATAAATTGCTAAGTTGTTAAATACGCAAGATGTTTTCTGGGTTTCTGAAAATATAATAGCCTATATATATATATATAATAAAACATAAAATAGAATTGCACCAATGTTGTTTCATTTGTTAATCAACACAAAATATTGTAATTTACATGCACTAATAGTTTCTTTATAGTCCAAGTATGATATAAGTTATTGGAAAGAAAATTACAAAAAGCACAGAAATGTGAAGGTAAAATTAATTGAACAAAATCAAATAACAATGTTAGTTTGAATAGCTGGTTGAATTGATGTATAGCTCGTGGCAGTTCTAATTAGAGCCATAGTAGAGTACAGGGCGAAGTATCAACCGCCTCCGAATTATGTTTTGACTTTACGTCATTAAGTTCTCAGTGCGAATTAATCATTGTCGTAATAGAATCATCATTGTATACAAATCTCTTTGTGTAGCGGTTTCGTCAAATTATTAATTAGTGTGGTCGGAGATCGGGTAGCTTTACAACTTCGTTGTTTGTGTGCCAAATATATTTGCTAATATGAACTAATATTAGGTTAGGTTATAGTTGTCTGGTTGCGATGTAATTGCAGTGGAGTCAGGGCGCGGGGTGGTGCAGGAGCAAGGGGCAATGCAGTTGCTCACGGTACAATAACTCACTGTCACGTGCTTCAGCGGCGCCCGAATGCGAATGTATTATACGCCGCAACGCGGGGAACGTGTGTTCCAACCACGCTAGTTTGAGTTTGCAGTTTATCACATAATGGATACGTTAATTCCTTTCAGCCGGTGGCGAGTAGCGATTTTCCGAGGTGTGACTTGTTATTAAAACATTTTAAAACTATAACACACTTGTTTGTTTCATGCGGAAATAATTCTAGTTGTGCTTTTGATGTAAAGTTATTTGGTGGAAGCGCGAAATACCAAAATTATATTATAACTGTGGTTGTTCCTACTCCTAATAATTTTAGTACTAGTACTAATTCTAAGTCATTATTTATCGAGTGTCTTAAAGTAGAGAAAAATATATAAAGTAATAAATCAAAATTTTAGTTAAAACTTAAATAACCCGAAGATTTTACTCTACTAAAAAAAAAATGAAGTCGGAGTCCGAGACGGTAACTTTTTTTATATTCCGATCCCGCTGATCTTAGTTTCTGAAATATATTATTAATATAAATTACACTAATCAGTCTGTATTTAACGATTTTCCTTATGTTTTTTTTTATTTTCTTATAATTATTTTCTCCAATTTTCAATCAATTTTAATTTCATGGTTTTGGTAACTGAGCAGTTAACTTGTAGTTACTGATGTTGGACATTTAATGAACTTAGATTATTATAAGGAATAGTGAAACTGACAGATGAAACATAAGAAATTAATCTACTTTCATCTTCTTTAAACATAGTGAATTGACCAAAATTAGGCTCATTTATCAATGACAGATAAGGTCTCTGCAAAGTAAGTGAAATATATTCTATTAGTAAATGGCAGTTAAGATAATTTATACAATTTATGTTGTGATGTTGATATGATATTTTCCCATATATCTGCCAGGAGAGCTATCTTGGCATAAATATACTGGCGTTGATTTCAGTGGTGGATTCAGACAGGTATGGTAACCATAAAGCTATTCTTGAGCATTCTCAATTTTATTTATTTATATTACCGTACAACACCGAAAACTAAAGTATATCTTCAATAAAAAATAAAATAATTTCTTCATTTGCATCGTCAGTAAAAATTCTGAAAGATGTTACATTGTATATTGTTGAGATCTGATTCTGTATTTAAACAAAAAAATCCTTCGCTCTTTTGAATTTTATTATTATAAGTTGGAGGAAATTACTAGGTGAATGGTAACGTAATATGTGTCTTCCTCCAAAATATACCGTAGCAGATATCTATAAGTGATATATTTATTCGCGTGATTGTGGTTACCAGCCTTAAAATCACGACCCCTAAGTATGTTAGTGGAGGGAAAGTCACGGGATAGTTTTAATATGCTGATAATTGATTGTCGGCTAGAGGAATCGAACCCGGGATTTCAAATCTACAGGCTTGATGCCACTGAGCCATTTACCCTATAAGGATCAATGATAATTTTAATCGAGTCGGCCTTGGTTCTTGAGAACCCTGATTCGATTCCCACATGCGACAATCAATTTTTGGGGGTTGTGATTTGACGGCTGGTAACCGCACTTCACGCGAAAAATATATCACTTACAGAGATCTGCTTGCGGCAGAGTGCCACATCTAGTAATGGGTAAAGGCGTGATGATATATTATTTATATTTATATAATTTTAATTTCACAAATAAGAGGATTGTGTTATTTTGAATATGTTGTTTAAATTAAAAATATCTGATGTGGACACCACATGACTTCCTTGTACACGTATTAAACTATACATATTTTTTTAATTACACATATTTGACATTAAATCTTTTATTTTTTGTTCTAATCCATAGCAAACTTAATTTACAAAAAAATCCAAAAATATGTAATATTTAAATTTAGATATCTCGTTTATGCAAAAAGCTAATTTAAAAATTCTTAATGTGCTAGACGCAGAATTTAATTTTCTAAAACTTTTATTTGCAGCATTCCTTTCTAAAATTAAAATAATACCATTTTTTTCAAGGAAAACTGTTAGCAGCTTCATGTAATGTGCCACTTCCGGTTAGTCTATTTTAACCAAAATCTATTATGTTATTTCCATTGATATAGTAGTCTTATATACCAAATTTGGAAAGTTTTAAATTATATTTGAATATAGTTTTTCATGAAAGTCTATTATAGGCTTCTAGTAAAGTACCACTTCCGGTAGTTGTATAATGACCAAAAAGGGAGGTGCACAACTAGATGTTATAACAGTCCTAAATATAAAGTTTCAATTTTCTACGGTTTACCGTTTTTGAGTTATGCGAGATACGTACGTACGTACAGACGGCATGACGAAATTAGTCAAAATGGATTCAGGGAGGGCCAAAACACCTATTTCCGTTGTAATCTGAGAACCGAAAATTTTCGCGATTACAATACTTCCTTTACTTCGTGCAACTTCTCTTAATTTTTTTTATTCTTTCCTTCGTCTTAACATTTTCGCCCTCTTTATATTCATCTTTCTCTCTAAGAATTTTTATTCTCTTTTTGTTGTTAAAATTTTCTAGCTTTTTATTCATCTGCTTGTCGTTTTTCAGAAATGTATTTCTTCATTCTACCCTTCTTTTGCCTGTTTGATTGTTTCTTTCCCATCCTTTAATTATTCAATGAATACAACGAAAGGTGCACAACTAAATGTTGCTAATGCAATGACGTTGACATTTAATTTTTTATTTTTTTCTTATTTTTTGTTCTAATCCATAGCAAACTTAATTTTTTTTTTAAATAAATATATAATTTTTAAATTTAGATATCTCGCGTATACAAAAGGCTAATTTAATAATTCTTAATGTGCTAGACGCAGAATTTAATTCTCTAAAACTTTTATTTGCATCATTTATTTATAAAATTTAAATAATATCATTTTTTTCAAGGAAAACTGTTAGCAGCTTCATGTAATGTGCCACTTCCGGTTAGTCTATTTTAACCAAAATCTATTATGTTATTTCCATTGATATAGTAGTCTTATATACCAAATTTGGAAAGTTTTAAATTATATTTGAATATAGTTTTTCATGAAAATCTATTATAGGCTTCAAGTAAAGTACCACTTCCGGTAGTTGTATAATGACCAAAAAGGGAGGTGCACAACTAGATGTTATAACAGTCCTAAATATAAAGTTTCAATTTTCTACGGTTTACCGTTTTTGAGTTATGCGAGATACGTACGTACGTACGTACATACGTACGTACAGACGGCATGACGAAATTAGTCAAAATGGATTCAGGGAGGGCCAAAACACCTATTTCCGTTGAAATCTGAGAACCGAAAATTTTCGCGATTACAATACTTCCTTTACTTCGTACAAGGAAGTAAAAATATTATACTGGTTATGATTCGCTTATTTGTTCTTCTTTTGAATTTTATAGTATTAAATGTGGTTAACAATGGTAGACACTTTGTACAAGAGTGTATCTTAACATCTTATGATATTGAGCGATTATTGTTTCAAAATTCTGAATCCTCTCTCATTAGAAATTTCTTTCTACGTCACTCAATTGGACTGATCAAATATTTGTATTAAAAATAAAATTATTGTCCCTATAATTAAAAACAAATAAGCGCGGTTAATGTTCATTAATTAAATATGTATAAGATAAATTACACTTCTTGTTAAAGTAGATATGATAAATTGTGAACTACTCGGAAACGAAAATACGTAAAATAGTTATCATGAGGTTTGAACATACAGCAAGTGACAATCGTAATGAGGCATATACGTTCATGTTCATGTATCCGGCTTGGCATATTTGTCAGCGGCCATCCAACCAAGCCATCGCAATCAGCAGCGTTAAAAACAAGCCATCACAACTTCCAACTCAACTCCAGCGATGTATTTTTTAATGTCGAGCTAATCGCCCTCGTTTATAAAGCGTGCGAAATGGCGAGAGGTTATTTTTAATTGCGAATTTTAAAATGGCGCGTTCGCAACATAGTGCTTTTAAATGTAAACAAGTTCCGCTATTTTTCTCCGCTGTCAGTGATTTATTGTACGGTGCAATCAATTTCGCCGCGAACGCCTGGCGACGGCTGTGGTTTGGGAGCATTCGTTGCGACCAACAACTTCAGGCTTATGGACAGACTGCTACTGTATAAACTCTTAAATGACGGGAATTGCGTATTTCTTGCAGGAACAGACATTTTTGGGACAAAAAGCAAAAAAACATAATTACTATCAAATTAAGTCACTTCTTAAGTTATTTCTTTGAAAATCGAACCCTAATTATAGTAGTTGATTTTTTCTATCTCGCTATCTTCCAGTTATATCCTTCTTTCGTTCTCTGTCTTTTCTATTTTTATAATTATTGTAGGTGGTCCTGTATTTAATATTAAGATATATTTCTCAAGTATGATATGCATATCCCCGAAGGTACGTCTAAGTATGTGGCAAATTTCAGCTACTGATGCATGGAATCATTGTTAAAATAAAAGCAATAACAATGTTTTTCCGTGGCTTTTTGGCAGACCAACTACTTATGTCATGTGCCGCCATTACTCTCTGATCTGCGTTTTAAGTCTTCAGTCAACAGCAACGCAGGTTTATCTTGACGGTCACCCATCCAAATACTCCCCACGGACAACGTTGCTTACTAGTAACTAGCGTTATCGCTTGTACTAGTATAATATTGTACTATGGCCGTTGACAAATGACTATTTTAAACGTATATATTTCTCTATATATTATAAATTCTCGTACTTATGACGAAATTTTGTAATAAATCTAAAATATATAAAAATAAATATATCATCACTCTTTTTACGCATTACTGAGTGCGGCACTCTTTCGAAGCAAATTTCGGTAGGTAAGTATATTTCGTCACATAAAATATGGTTACTAGTCGTTATATTCCGGCCCTCCAATTATATTATTGGAGGAGGAGCCATGAGGGTAGTTTTAACAATTGTTTGTCGGCTGTGGGAATCGAATCCGAGTTCTTAAATCAACAGACCAACTCGGTACTACTGATCTACCTACCGTATAAAAATTCTGTAAGTATATATATCCGTAAATCTGTAAATAATGAACAAAACCACATCAATATTTGTTGATAAGTTGAATATTTTCATGTCATAAGTTTCGTTGTTATTTTGTTCATCATTTACAAATTTAGGGTTTAAAAGACCGATAAGTAGAATAAATTTTTATTCATGAATATTTTACTTTGAAGTCTGTACAGATAATATTAAAAGTGATATTAGTACTAATCATTCATGATTGTACTTGTAAATAACAATCATAAAGGAATCTATGAAAAATTCAAATAATTTTTTTTTATTTATTTACTGGTACAAAACAACTAGTATTCCACATAGTTGTCGAGATATCCATGCATAACATGTTATCTGGGATTAGGCCATGTTCCAAGTAAAAATACATTAAAGACGTATTTACTACATATAAAGATTCATTACTTTGCTGGAAGCCGTACTTATATTTACAATAATTATTTGCGTATTAAGAGCGTAAAGTGACTCTTTGTTACTCGAGCTCGTGCTGCAATAGTGCAAACAGGAACAAAGACACTTTAAGCTCGTGATACACACATAATTTTTTCTACGATTGCATCTTAAAATTATTAAAAAACGTATATGTACTGAAAGTAAATTCATTCTGTCAACTGTCAACGTGAAAAGTATCTATTTTGTTTGTATCCCTGGTAACTATTGCCATTGGAAACGCGCTCATTTAACGTCTTTTTCGCGCGATGCCATTGGAGACGCGCAAAAAAAATATTTTTCGATTGTTCCACAGAAAACGTCAACTTTACGATGACAAATGAGAGCGTAATTGTTAAATTTTCATAGCAATCGTAGAAAAATAAATTTGTATACATTTTTCATTTGTAATGCTTTAATATTTAATGAAAATTGACAACCTATAAAAACATTCATTAATACATTTCAGGTTTCAAATATGTAAATCGTTACTGATTATTTGCACCTAATATCAAAAAGTCAGTCCAAAGTTTCCATTGAACGTGACTTCCTCATCACCATGTTCTGTATTGAATCCTCCGCAGACAACAACCGAATAGCTTCCGTTGATGGCTGGTTTCAGTGGGAGCTAGCGTTGAATACGCGGCCACTGCTCGGAGTTACTCCAACTTGCCGATTACTGTTGATGGCCGTGTAATATGACATTCAAGTGCATGCGATTCCGGGAGGATTCCACGACGACGGAGTTCAGAGTAGATTCGCGCTAATTGACTGTGCTGCATTTAGTGCAAGTGTTGGTTGATGGAGTTTGTGCATTGAGAATAAATATTCTTAAGTTATTTATTAAGGTGGGATGTAAAATAGTAAATTTATCAACAGTATATAAAATAGTTAGCATATTTATTTTAAATCTAATAGATACAAATAAATATACAGATAATGATTTAAAATATAGGTATTAAATATAAATAAAAAAAACAAAATAAGTACCATACGCCTTTGATGTTTTAATCTTCATCAATCCTTTTTTTTTGTTATTTATTCAAAGTGCACATGAGGATTTTAATATCTATCATTTATTATTATTGATTAATAAGTTGTCTTAATAATAATATCTTTTTTAATTTGTGTCATATAGAAAAATTTGCATTACCATATTATAAACGTACGTCATTGTTTTGTTCTAAATTGCTTGAAACTATAAATAAAAATAAATAAATATATCATCACGCCTTTTACCCATTACTGGGTGTGGCACTCTGCCTAAGCAGATATCGGTAAGTGATACATTTTTTCGTGTGAAGTGCGGTTACCAGCCGTCAAAACACGGCCTCCAAAAATATTAGTAGAGGAGGAGCCACAGGGGTAGATTTTTTAAATTGGTGAAAATTGTTTGTCGGTTGTGGGGATCGAACCAGGGTTCTCAAGATCCACAGGCCGACTCGATACCACTGAGCCACCTACTCATTGAAACTAGTTTTCATATAATTACAATATCTCAATAAAACATTTTAAAAACGAATTTCTTTGTTTATTAGTCAGAAAGTAATTTTAGAGATTTGTTTCGAAATTACTAAATAATTATTTAAGGGACACAAAATTAATTTTTTACTATATTAGATATAATTAATGATTTTTTGACAGCTAATGTTATAGTTATTAATATAGCTAGGAATGTAATGAGTATCATGACAGCCGCAGATGTCGGTTTGAAATCCGAGCTCGTAGAGCGATTTTAAGACATCTAAGGCTTGTTATGACTCAAAACATCCGTAGTTTGTTCAATAGTTTACCTGTTTCAGAATATAAACACGTTAACGTCATTAATATGTATTATTTTTTAAATTGTATCATATTTATAAATAAATTTTTTATTTAAACGTCATAACATGTTCATCTCTAATTTGAAAAACTGTACAATGAATATATATATTATGATAAGCAAAAGAAGTAATGTTTGTATTATTGTTGTTTTGAGTTCCGTTTGTATTAATAGTGTTATATTATCATTGTGATTTATTTTAATTTTTTTGACTGTTTTGTCAGTACGGTAATGTTACCGTACAGAATAAGGTTATTACTTACTTACATCCTACTTTTATATCCTGAAACCGGTAAAATGGTATGTATTTTGTTCGTAACCAATGAGAATTATTTACAACGTTGTTATCTCTAAATTTCTGTTGCGTGGTTTTAGCTAAAACCAAGTTAGAACCGACCTCTTACTACCAGCCAATAAGTTTGTATTAAATATTAACCACTTTCGTTAGCAGTGCCTAGTTAGCGTTAATTTAAGATCCAGCGCACCATCCTTTAAATAATAAAGTGTTCGAATCATGGGCAGTGCACCTACTTGCATTTTGGCTTTCCTTGTGAAATGTCCAAAGAGATTACATAGTTTAAGGGTTTCTCTTTCGATCACATAGTTATCTCGTGTAGTTTATAAGTAAATTCTTTCGTATGTCAGTTATCTCTTAGTTGCAAGTACAAGGTGCCTATTACGCTTAGTTTATTATAACACTCCTTCGGATTGTGTTAAACCGTCAACTTCATGTAATATAAAGTACATTATATGCTCGTTAAATAATATACTATTGCTTAAACATACAGTGAAAATAATGTATTCATTCATAAATAATTTCCGCACAAAAGTTAATAATTTAGCTCTAATTATTTCAGTAAAACAACAAATAATTTTTAATTTTACTATAAACTAAATATTTAATATTTATGTTTATATTAAAATTATAATTTATGCATAATTATATTTGTTTGCATACTACTTTAATTAAGTATTCTGAAAATTGTTTAAAATCATTTAAAATATACAAAATATACCCGTTAGCTATTATTATGGAAAATAGAAACAGATATTTTAAAAATGTATTATTTATTATTATTTATTTATTTATTGATTTTATATTTTAAAAATAAATATTAACTATGTCCACATTTAGCCGCTCCTAGCGTTGGTTAGCTGCTAGGTCTCTAAAATATACCAATTCTTTTTCACATAGTTCAACCGCTAGTTCATCTAGCATCCTTTATCTCCGTTAGCTCCGCTAGCTTAGCGATAGGCATTGCTAGGTTCGGCTGAACTTGACCTATAACTCACTTCATGAATAAGAACTCTATTTGCAAACTTCACTTTTGTCAGTTTGACAACAGATAAACAAGGAAAAGAACTTAGGTATTTGCAACTTTTATTTACCTAACAGCGAATATAAAAATCACAATAAATAGCATTCGAGATTATTTTCATTTTCTACTCAAACTTTGTTGCTTCACCTTTGATATAAATTGCTTTTATCAGTTGTTATCAAGAAATGACATTCTCGTAAATAAAAATGTATCATTTAAAAATTGCACCTCTAGTTCGTTTGGTGAATGATAACAGTGTAGTTCTATAGGACATAATTTATCTTGATTCTGATTGGCTGACCAAAATGGCTAAATATAGACAAGTTTATATAATATTATGTAATTTATAACAGTGAAAGCGCTCAACCAATTTTATTGTTTAACATTATAATAAATGTTAGTAGATGATATTTAGAAATTTCATAAAATTATTCTATTACTTTCATAAGTTTCCTTATATCTACATTTTGATGTTTTGATCAGTCAGGGGCGGATTCAGACTTCGAATTAGGGGAGGGTCATGGAGTGAATTTTGTCCCGGGGGGGGGGGAGAGTGAGAGGGTATTGCCCATCTTCTAAATATAAAAAAACATTTGTATTTGCTCATATTATATTCCTGTTTTAAAAAAATTTTACAATCACATTAAATCACATTAAATCGTCTTTGGAATCGCATTAAATCACATAAAAAATTTTTTTTTACTTCAAGAATTTCCCCGAAGAACGCCAACACTTTTTAAATCATAAAGTTTCAATATCTAAACGGTTCTTCGATAGAATACAAAAATTATTGAATTAGAAGTTGATATTCTAAGTGCAAATGTCGGTAGTCACATACTTGACTACGTCTTAAATAGAATACCTCTCCCATCTCCGGGGCGAAATAATATCCTCACAAAATATTGGTTTTTGACTATTCATTAGAATAATAAATTTAAACAATAGTTCTTAATTATCTTAGAATTTTAAGTTCTTAGATAATATTTTCTATTTAATTTGTTTAACAAATTGAGTTATCGTAATTAATGACATCATTATTATGTATTAGGGCCAACATTAAAAAATCGTCCATGCTTAAGGGGGGGGGGGTAATGACCCCATGACCCCCCCGCTGGATCCGCCCCTGTGATCCGTCAATGAAATTTAAGTTAAATACGTCCTATACAATCACACTGTAATCTCCCACCGTATATAATATCGCGTTATTACCTACTCGGGATAAACTTTATTATTTCATAATAATTATTAATAAATAATATCCACTAACTTTCATGCATAGTAGTTAAGCCATTAGTTTTTAAGAATTTTAAGGGGATGCTATATTAAAATTTAATACCATCATTCCTTCAAATACTATTGGAATCCATAGACGTCGATATGCTTATAATAGCATCCAACAATTTTTTTTTAATGTTTTAAAAATTTGGTTATATATTTATGAAAAATAAATGAAATCGCGCAATCTGGAATCTTAAATGTTTAATTTTTGTGGCTTTCAATGTAATATAATTTTGCTTATGATAGAAAATAGTGTTTCTAATGTGAGTTCGTACAATAATTAAAATTCGTATAAAAAATTTTCTGATTATTTGATTGTTGATATCACAATATTCCTTTATTGTAATATCTCATTGTTTTAATTTTTCATTATTATGATCATTCATTGTTGCATTATTTAATTGTTGTGATATACCTTTGTTATAATTTTTTATTGTTGTGATCTTTGATTGTTGTAATCTTTCATTATTAGAGTTTTTCATTGTTGTAATAAAATAGGACAACTAACGCACTATGTTACGGTATTGTTAGCAGTGTTGTCAAAAGGTGGATTTTTCTCCTTTTTATGTATTTTAGACTGGAGAGCAAGAGAGAAAATTTTGAGGAAGTTTTCAGTATCTTTGTAAAATTATCAGTACTTTAAGTTATGTAGTTATATATTTTTATGTGTAAATTAATTATCTTATTTTAAATATAAGGAAAAATATATTAAAGGCAGGGATTTTAATTACTGAAAATGGGATTTTTTAAAAAAAATTTTGCTTCTAACGGGTTGGTAATACTAATTGTTAGTCTAACTTACTTTACTTCTTTATTTTCTTTAATTATTATTATTATCTATTTATATTTTTGCAAGTTTTTCTAATCCAAATTTAATAATAAAAGTATATTCCATAAAATTTTATCAAGTCTGCGTCTCCGCTGGTAGAAATTTTGAGGGTTGTGATTTTACGGCTAGTCGCAATTTATATGCAAAAATATATCATTTAATGAAACATAATTATGTATATAGTTAGGCGAGTTCAATACTCAGAAACGAACACACAGTCACATACATCTTCCGATACACTACTACAAACAACTAATAACTCCCCATAGACTTACAAAACTTCATCTTCATCGCCATGATGAATGCCTTGCCGATTGATTAGTCCGGACGCGTCATGACAGAGTTCACGTAAGACTGGCAAGCGTGCAGAGTCCGGGAACAGAGACTCGAGACATCAGGAGCGGTTGAGAGTAATGGCACATTGCCCCAGGGATGTGCCCAAGCAAAAACAGGGAAAAACGCCGAGAGACGGGTCGCTGGCTTGTCTGACGTGACGTGTCCATGTGTCTGTCTGTCTCGCGTCGTCGTATCTGACTTGAACGTGAACGTGGGGTAGTAATGAAAGGGGTTGTGAATAATATTAGTGAAAATCAAGGGTATTGACTTTCTTACTTGTTAGTTCGTGGAGAGTTTGCTAATTACTTCTAGTCTGGTCTTAAAGTATTAACTAAATTAGTTAGATGAAAACACATATTTGTTTTGTTGGCTAGACTGCTGGAGGAATAAAACAAGACATGATTTACAATTTTATAGTTTAAATTATAAATGGATTTTATATATATATAGATATATGGACGCAATAGTTGTTTTTCTACGATTGCAATGTATAGTTGACAATTGCGCTCTTATTTGTTATCGTATAATTAACGATTTTTATGAAGCAATCGAAAAGTAACTTCCAATGGGAACGAGCGAAAAATATATTAAATGCTCGCTTGCTTTAATAATTACCAAAGGATACAAACATATCAGAAACTATTAAAACCTATCGGCCTATGTCTTCACAGAGTAATCCTGATTGATGAATTCTAATGCTAAAGTTGCGCAATCTGTCTGTGTAAAGTGTAATTTTTTTTTCATAAAAACTAAAGTTCTAAAAATATATTTATTTAAGGCGGTTGACTACTAATTGACTAACTACCGAAAAATATTCTTTGGTTTTCCTATTAAAATTAACTTCAAACTTACGATTTTTGAAGCATCAAAAATATTATTCAATAGTTTCAGGTTTCCTACAATGTTGACCTATGCCACCACTTCCTTAACTTTGTCCACATTGTTTTCTTCTCTTCGTTTAAAATTTACCTAAATTATATGTCATAACTCAAGTATTTAATTTTTGTTAATATAAATAAATAAAAAATATATTATCACGCCTTTTACCCATTGCTGGGTGTGGCACTCTGCCAAAGCAGATCTCGGTAAGTGATATATTTCTTCGCGTGCGGTTACCGGTCGTCAAATCACGGCCTCCAAAGATATTAGGGGAGGGAGAGCCACAGAGGTAGATTTAAATTGGTGAAAATTGTTTGTCGGCTGTGGGGATCGAATCAGGGTTCTCAAGATCCACAGGCCGACTCGATACCACTAATAATGCTAAGTCAACGAAATTTTGGGAATCTAGTCGCGTTTTATAAAATAATGGATTTAACAATATGACTATGACATTACACAATGCACACACACAAAAAACAATTCCAAAGATTTTCAATATGTAATTCTAATCTCGAAACAACAGTTTTATCGAAGAGTGTAAAAACAAATAACAAACTAACAAATTTAACAGCATCGGAGTCTTTCACATTAAGACTTCAGTGGTGGACTAATCTCTAGTAGCTTAATCAGCGCAGTTTTTGTAACAAATGCCGCGGAATCAATCGCGGTGACGGCCGCGAATCTCGCATTCCTTCCGTAAGTTTGTCTGCTGTGCGGTTCGTTCAACGCTGCGCCTCGGTTTTCAGGGTTTTTGCACAAGATCGCCGGGTTCTGGTGGCCGCTGCAGCCGCCTCCGATAAATCAGCTGGCCATTCGATACACCGCAAACTTGTTCACTGTTTCACTCGACTTCTTTCTCGTTGGTTAAGGGCTGATCTTGCCGCGAGGTTCGAGCGCTGAAGGTTTCCTTAGCAGATGTGATGTGAAATTTGGATCTTATGGTAGTAAAGTTTGTTTTATTGTTTCTGTTTTGTTAAATGTCTGTTACCTGAGTTTATTTACTGACCGACACAGTGGAATATTACTTATTACTTTCAATACAAGCGTAGAACAACATTACCTTCCTTTTTACTTCCTTGTACGAAGTAAAGGAAGTATTGTAATCGCAAAAATTTTCGGTTCTCAGATTTCAGCGGAAATATGCATTTTGGCCATCGCTGAATCCATTTTGACTAATTTCGTCGTGCCGTCAGTACTTACGTATGTACGTACGTACGTATGTATCTCGCATAACTCAAAAACGGTAAGCCGTAGAAAATTGAAATTTTATATTTAGGACTGTTATAACATCTAGTTGTGCACCTCCCTTTTTCGTCATTATAATATAATCCAAAACTTTTTAAATTTGGTACATAAGACTACTATATCAATGGAAATAACATAATAGGTTTTGGTTAAAATAGACTAACCGAAAGTGACACATTAAATGAAACAGTTTTCCTTGAAAAAAATGGTATTATTTTAATTTTAGAAATAAATGCTGCAAATAAAAGATTTAGAGAATTAAATTCTGCATCTAGAACATTAAGAATTTTTTAATTAGCCTTTTGCATAAGCGAGATATCTAAATTTAAATATTATATATTTTTTTGTTAATTAAGTTTGCTATGGATTAGAACAAAAAATAAAAAAATAAAAGATTTAATGTCAAATTTGTGCAATTAAAAAAATATCTATAGTTTGTGGCTAGCACATTAAGAATTAATTAATTAATTAGCCTTTTGCATGAGCGAGATATCTAAATTTAAATATTATATATTTTTTGTTTTAATTAAGTTTGTTATGGATTAGAACAAAAAATAAAAGATTTAATGTAACATATGTGCAATTAAAAAAATATCTATAGTTTAATACGCGTACAAGGAAGTCATGTGGTGTCCACATCAGATTTTTTAAAATTAACACGTTGACTGCCAACTACGAGATAACTCGTAGATTGCGTTCTTTGCTAGGACGCCGACTACGAGTTATCTCGTACTGTGTTTACTTACCATTTTCGCGCAGCTACGATTAAACTCGTAACATATCAGTGCTAATATGGATAGATGGCTTCTGGGAAGAGAACAAAAAATCAATGCTGGCTACATGAACAGAAATTTTATTAATAAATAAATAGAAAATATAATTATAAAAAATTTCGTAAGACCTTTTTTTTAAAAAAAATACATTTTCTATGCTTTTTGATGATTACTATGTAATATAATTATAGTTTTTAATAATATAAAATGATTAAATGAAATTGGCTTTTTAGACCGGAATTCTGAAAATTTCCGTGGCAGTCAACGTGTTAAGTTTGCTATGGATTAGAACAAAAAATAAGAAAAAAAAATAAAAATTTAATGTCAGATATGTGCAATTAAAAAAATATCTATAGTTAATACGCGTACAAGGAAGTCATGTGGTGTCAGATTTTTTATCTTTTGATTCATTTTCTGTTTTTATATAGTGTGTCTAACTGCAATTGTGAGGAATTCACTTTTAAAAACAAGCGCAGGCCCACGCTCCTTTTCTACCTTTAGTTTTTGAAAGAAAAACAAGTGTATAGGAGTGAATGGATGGTTGCAATTAAAGGTTTGTTGCGTGATGAAAGGTTCCGAACGTAACAAATAAATGACATTGTACGGAAATAACGTAAATGTAATTGAAATGAGGATGGTGTGTCAGGATGAGGATATTTAACGAAGACTTATTCTTTGCAGAATCTGATGAGTGGAGGTTCTGTGAATATTTCAAGGGGTCGTGCTTTCCCATTTGTTGGGATATAGTGTGAAGTTATGTATGCATGTATTTTCAATTTGATTTACTTACAATAAATACGAAGTAAATTGTATATTATTATATCTTTTAAATTCATACATTGCTAGATCGAAGCAAATATAATTTTGATTTTAAATTGATTGACAATCACATCAGTTTAAAATACTGGTAATTTAACATAAGTGAAATACGGCATAATTTGTTTGTAAATGTAAACATCAAAACTGTTAATGCACATCGCTTAATATACTAACACAAACATTTTCAATACAAATTTATAATTAATCATAACCGCATTGTAAATAAACCATACCGTCACTCATTTAGTTGTAAGTTAGGCTAAGTAAAATTGTTTAAAATGAGTGTTATCATTGTTTTTTCTATCAAAATCATGCAATCATACGCCCCATGTCACTCATGCTCATTATCCATTGTTGTAACTTTAATAAATAATTATACAATTTAGTTAACAAGGCACATATGTACCAGAAAAATTACTAAGAATTATAAATAAGAAATGCGCTTTGTGTACCCTAGCCATGTGCGAAACCGATCAGCTGATCGTAGCGCTGCAATGTTACAGCTATCCGCAAATTCTCCGGGATTGAGATATGCTGTAACATACAGCGCGTTCGACTGCTGTTCGGCCATTCGTACTTGACCAGGAAACCCGCGCAATGTGCTGTAACTAAATAGAAAAATAAAGATAACAGTAAATAAAAACATCGCTTAATATACTGTGACGTCACCCCTGGGTTTCTCAGTTCGAATCCGCCTGGCGACAATGTATAATTTGTCGTTAAAATATAAAATATAGCTAAATGTATTTATCACACCCAGGCGCTATAAGCTTTAGTATTTGACTAGAAGAGCCGGCAGTACGGCAGTGTAGAAACTGAGGCTCGAGATGTGTCCGGTTGGCCCAAATCATCAATGGATTATAGCGCCAGAAATGATGAAACATCAAAAGCAAAACGAATTGCGTATATATTATAACACAAATAAAGAAAAAAACAAGTAGTATTTAAACTAATTTCAATAGTAAATATATAAAATTAATGAACTGCATAACAGTTAAGTAATGCAGTTATTGGTGGCAGGTTTTTTAAAATTCCTTTAATTTAAAAATCTAAAGAAAGTAAATGTCTATATGAAAGACGTAAATTATCAAGACATTTGATAAAGAGTGTATTGATAATTTTGGTCTCATCTAATATGACATTAATAAATACTAATTTAATTTCAATTAAAAATCTGCATTCAAATACAGAGTACGTTAAATAACGATATTTTTCTTTCTGGAATCTTGAATTTGGTGTGTTAGGTGGTTGGTTTCCTTGTTCTTGTTGCCGCTTGTGGTGCCTCTGGTGGCGAGTGGTGGAAACTCCGTCCGACACTTTTATCATTCGATCAAATTTTCTTCCACTCTTTCCCGATATCCTCTTTTCAAATTGAGTTTGCGGTGTTTTGTTGTCTTTTGTTGGGGTTTAGTTTGAAGTTTCATTCATTTGGATTTTTGTTGAATGGAAATTGAATTTCGCTGTGATCTTTTGTGCTCTAATGAATATCCCATAAAGTTATATGTAAAATTGAGATGTAGGGAATATAAATGAAAAAGTATTAAATTCTGGTTTCCCTTTGTTATTTGGTTTATTATGTTTGGAATAAAGCATTAATGTTATTTTTTTCGGATTTTAGAATGTATAACGTAATTATCCTATAAAATGTTTTTACTGAATTGAATACAAGTAAGCTTTAGTGTACGTATATCATTATATTGTTATTGTTTCAAAATAATGAATTTTTATTCAATATTCTACTGAGTTATAGTATGTTTATCTATTTAACAACTATTTTTAGTAATGAGCCAAGAATATGAATACATGCAAAATAAAATAAAATCGTTGGTTTTCATAGATTCAACAGTGACAACTAGATGTATGAGTACGACGTAAGCATAGCTTCAACTCTACACCCGATGCTAGTGTGAGTGTGTACCTACTTTTTTTTACATTAAGCCGCTCAACAGTGCTTCTATCTCGAGATTTTAAAATAATGCACTATAGTTAAATATACTTAAAGGATTTTAGTAAATTTTATTTGCTTTATTAACCACTATAGTCAAGGGCGCGCCTTGTTATAATTACACACTTTTTTGCGCTAAAACAAAAAAACTTTATTAATACATTTTTATAGTGCAGTATAAGTAAATATTTGTAACATCGCTGCGCGATCTGCTAATGTCTATTAACAAGTAATTCCAGGATTGCTATTTGGTATTGAGCAATTGTATTAAATTTGTTCGACCGAGGGGTCGTTTTGCGGGGATTGCGATGAGAGAGAATGATGCGGATCCGGCTCGAAGGACCAAATGTTCGACCGAGAGGTCGTTTCGCGGGGAGAGTGATGCAATGCTGGAAGGAGAAGGTACGGACGTTCTTCACTTCCAGGAGCTGCTCTGGAAGACTTAACACAAGGATGGTAGCTCTTTGCTGAAGGAGAGACAGGATAATAGAGGCAGGCCCACAAATAATGCGTCAGGAAGTGACAAAGCTAACTGTAGTCACGTGGTCTAATCAACAAAGAGAAAGAAAGATAAGCTAGTGCAACAATGTGAATGAAAGAGAGCCACAGGAGGGATTGAATTCCCAAATAACGCAAACGAAGGTGCCTGAAGGGCTGAACAACCTGAGGCGAGTATGGGAAACAATAGGTAAATTTGCAAACACAAACTAGGAACTATTTTAATACCCAAAAAGATCTAAATATTGTACAATAGCATACAAGAATGAATGACTTCAAAATAAACCAGAATTACAAAACTGAATAACTTATAACCAAAAAACGATATGAATTGATGTTGTGCGATGATACATATAAATAAAGCGTACTTACGAAACAGTAGCAAATACAAATTATTCAAACTTATACTTAGTGACAAAATGTTGCTGGTAGCAGTACAAAATCTTTCCCAATTGAAATAACAATAAATGCGTATGCGGAAAGCTGAAAGAATGTTTAATATTAGCACTAAACACTTGAGCGTAATTAATTTAGCGTAAAAAGCGAATTGTGTAAAAACACGTGGCCGTAAGAGGCGTACAGGTTAATAGAACAACGTGCGACTTGGTGCACTGCGAAAGCGAGTTACAATACAAGCGGTTTTACAATAATTTAACAAAACCTAAAGTTAGTTGGTGGCGCTCAACAGATAGCGCTGGGTGTTGGTGATAAACCGGAGAGCGGCTGCGGAAGCAGTGGCGTCTCAACAAAATTTTTGAATAAAAATAGAATTTAGAAGATATGTTTGAAAAAGTATATTTATTTAATGCTTAAATTTTAAATTTTCACCAATTTAAAAAATCTACCCCTGTGGCTCCTCCTCCACTAATATCTTTGGAGGCCGTGATTTGACGGCTGGTAACCGCACTTCACGCGAAAAAAATATATCACTTACCAAGATCTGCTTAGGCAGAGTGCCACACCCAGTGATGGGTAAAAGGCGTGATGATATATTTATTTTTATTTTAATTATTTATATTTAATGCTTACATATTATATCTAAAATATTTAAGATGCAAGTATATTTGTATACTGTAAATTTACGCATATTTTCTAATTTGTAGGTTATGAAATGACTTCCTCAAATAATTATATTAATGTTAAATAATTTTGAATTTAATTAAGCCATAAAATTTTATATTCGAAAGTTTGAATCTATTTGCGACTCTGGTCTTATTTTAGATATATACAGGATGTTTCACAACTTAGAGCAAAAAATTAAAGGGTATATTCTGTACGACGTGCTAATCATGAAACAAAAAGATTTTTTTTTAAATTCGAAAAATTAAGGGTTGTTAACCTAAAACATTTTTTGTAGTACTGTACTGGATTCGCTTTCCTATTAAACACAAACAATGAAGTAGGTAGCAACTACGAAAGAATAATTACAAAATTCAATTATTAGCAGTTATTTATAATAGAATTTTATTTAATTAATAACTTTAACATAATCATCCACCCAGTGGCAGTGGCAACGAAAAATTTTGGACTGGGAAACATGGAAAATAGTTATGCGATTTAAAAAAAAATTATTTTTGTTTCATGATCAGCACGTCGTACAGAATATACCCTTTAATTTTTAGCTCTAAGTTGTGAAACACCCTATATATATACATTTTATTTCATTTTCACAAAATTTATAATGTACTCGTAAATTTAAAATTTTAAACATTTGAACAGGTAGCTTAATAAATTTGTTTGCTTTATATAAAACTTTTTTAACTAGAAAATAGAACTAATCGTATGTTCAATAACGTGGCTTTATTTTTCCTAAATAAATTATTGGTCATAATAAAGCCAAGTAATCCAAGCAACAAGAATGTTCGGTACAGGTTGTGCAGGTGTACCATAAGAAACCCACCGTAGCAAACTTTTTTGTTGAAGAGATAAAGAAACAACTAAATTGGCAAAGTACTGCTATTGTACCCGACAAATTTATTTATGTACAATTAAAAACAATTTAATACCAAATTAGCGAGTTATAACCAAAGTATCAATTTTTATAATCAATCACTATATTGAATATAATATTATTAAGTATGTTGCTTCACTTAAAAAAAAGATGTTTTTTTTTGTTATAATTCGTTTATTTGATTTATAATTTTACGCCATTAAATTAGAGGAACAACTCGAGACGTTCTTTTATGTAAATGAAAACTTTATCAAATGTGAGTTTGGATTCCTTATCAAATACTATTTGAATCCTACAAAAACAGTCATTTAATTTAATTAAAAGCAGATTCAAAACAGCAGCATCAGGCTTTAATCTCAAAATTTCAAAGTAATTCAATACATTCTAAACATACCATTTAATTTAACCGCTTGACAGAAAGTGACAAGTAGATACTTTACCTTACTCAGCACATAAAACTCCCACGCAAGGTATTAAGACTCCAAAGGTAGACGTAAACAGTTCCCAACATCGTTTCCTTTCGTCTTCCAGGGCATCGCTATCACTGCTCGTCCGCTTTCCCGTTCAAGTTCGGACAAATTCCGCGCCTGGAAGCGGCTGTTACTGTTAATGACAGGGTCTAGCCGAACCTATAAACAATTTAGTTTGTATGAGCGGTTCTGTATAGCCGATTCCCTCAGATGTTTCGCTTCTCAAAGCCGCTCGTCTCAAAGGACGACCGCGATGGAATGCCGGGCCGTGCTGCCATCTGTCTGTCGTCTGTCCAAGCATTCGAACTATTTTTAATTGCAATTACATGTAAGTAATTGGTCAAGTTGCTTTCACGAATCTGACGAGGTTTCTTTGGGCTTTGTGTACTGAAGAGTATGTCAATACAATCGGGACATATAAGTGATAGGTTATTTGTCTTTACTAATGTTCGATTGGTAATGCATTAGTTGGTTCAATATGTATGATGAGTACAAGATTGAAAAGAATGTTGGTACAAGAACGGATATATGGCCTTTGATATTATTTCATTATGTGGAACGTACGCGATGTACAATTACGTCGACGATCTAGATGTAAGTAGATGTATATGAATAAAAATTTGTTGCGTGACCAAAAGATGTCGAGTGGGAGGATTATAAATGTGGATGAAGCGAAAGTGATATACCAAGTAGGAATATTTATTGTTGTTTTTTAGATGCTATGTAGCTAAAATCCCTCCATGGCCATTAATAAACCCTTCTCTTTACGGAAAATCGCTCAGAATAAATATTTGAAATTTAATAATTCTTCAAAAAATTTTAGTTATAAATATTACATACTTGAATTTAGACATAGAAGAAATATATACTAAATACCCATTTAGACTGAAACTACTCGTATATTAAACATACTACAAATAGATCAAACATGGTTTATGGTATTATTAATTCAAAATAAATAAAACTCATTAATCCTTAGAAAGATACATATAGTTTTGTACAATTGCTATGGAAAGTTGACAATTACACTTTCATTTGTCATCGTAAAGTTGACGTTTTCTGTGGAACAATCGAAAAATATCTTTTTATGCGCGCTTACTTCAATAGTTACCAGGGATACAAACAAAACAGAAACTTGTCATATTGACAGTTGACAGAATGATTTTATTTTCAGAACGTAACGTTTTTTAATCATTTTAAGATGCAATCGTAGAAAAAATTATGTGTATCACGAGCGTAAAGTGTCTTTGTTCCTCTTACACTATTGCAATTACCGTGTTCGAGTAACAAAGAATCACTTTACGCTTTTAATATGCATGTAACTATTTTCTATTATCGTGCAAAAAGTATCTATATTATTATACGAGTTTTATAAGACTATGTATTGTCGCACAGGTTGTTTGGACTACAAACGGAGTGAGTAGTGCTTCTAAGGAACGAGTGTGACAATATGTCGTATAAGACGAATATAATATACATCTTTTTTCAATTTGTGTCACTTATTTCATCGTAATTTTACAATTTTTATTGCAAAAAGGATCTAACTACAACCTAGGAATTTATGATATGTGGTAACGCTGCCGAATAAATTATTAATTTTCAACTGTAAATTAAGAAGAATTTTTAAGGCACGAAATATTTTCACACTTTTTTTATTTATAATTTTCGGGAAAATTATGTAGTTATAATATAAAACCTAAAAATAAAGATAATACTTAATGATTTAAATTCTCCGGTTATGTTATGGCTTACCAAATTGAAATATCGTTTTACCTTAGTATGGAGATTTCTTAATAACAATATAAAATTATTAGCTGTTGTTGGAAATACTGTCAAATTGTTAGTAAAATACATTTTAAAATATTTGAGGTTATCATTTTGAAATTACATTTAATGTTTGGTTCCTTAGTAGTACTAATCTTATAAAATAAATAGTTATCGAAAGAGGGTTAATAATAACTTTTATTGTTAAACTTTTTCGATATAATAATGGACCGATTGTTAACACAAAGTATACAAATAAATTACCTTGTAATAATTTTGCAGGGAATCATTATATTAAACAGAAGTAATTGAAATTCTGTTTTGTTTTTGATTCACAATGTTATTGTGGTTTTATCAAGGATGTTATATATTTATCTGGATGGCTGAAATCTGTGATCTGAGTGAGGCAAGTGGTGGGGGTACGCCGCCATTTGCAGTATAGGCAAAAGAGTATATTTGTCATATGCTAACATGTTAATTTACGCTTCATTTACGTGAATTTACAAGTACTTACTTTTCCTGTTATATTATTAAACAATTATAGACATATTGTTTATAGTAAATAGCAACATGCCAGTGTCTTGCAGTGTTTATGACTGCACAAACAGGCATAGTAAAGATAATCCCCGGCAGTTTTTTCAGTACGTATATAATATTTAATTATTGTGTTTTTACTATTTTTAAATGTAAATTAATATAACTATATTACAGATTTTCTATAAACAACAATAGTTTATTAATTTTATGGGTAAATGCAGTTAGAAGAGATAACTTTGTACCTACAAAAGCTTTAAAAGTTTGTAGTGATCATTTTGTGGACGCAGACTATTTGATATGGCCTGGAACATATATTAGACGGTTAGAATCTGATACTGTACCATCCGTATTTCCAAACTTTTCTTTTGTTAATATAGGTGGTCTTGTTAATGTTTTGAAGTCTGTTTTCATTATAGTTAAAGAAGCTGATGACAATTAATAAAAAAATTGTTATAGAAAATTTTCATTAGATGACCATATTTTTCCAAATTTGCAACGTGCTGATATTTCAGTAGATGAAAGGCCACATAAATTATTTTGAATACTAGCTATCATGAAAAAATATTTAAAAGTTAGGTTTTTCCTTATGGAATGTATAATTCAAAAAATATAATGAATCCTGTCAGCAGAAGACATCAGATATTATTTTCGTATACGTGATATACAAGTTAGGAAACGGTGTTCCCACAGAAACCGCTGACTCTCCAGCAATACGATTCCAGAATAGTGTAATATCATATCTTAGAATCATGTAACATCCTGGGTAGGATCGTGTAAGACTGAACTCAGTCAGATTCTCACTCCAGTACGATCAACACATACTTATAACAAATCTGTATCTAACTTTTGACTTCTGAAGCTAAAAAATATCTAATGTTGTAAAACACTTAAAATAAAAATTTTTAAAAACATTTATTGCAAATCAATAAATCTAACTGGTGCAGTCGGTAGGATATCGCAAACGAAACATAAAAATTTCGGTTCGTTTCAACGATTTATTGCGAAGAATCAACGTAAAATCAGTGAAAAAAAATCTACACGTTTTCAACGAGTGCATCGCGTCACACGAAGAGAACAACGAAGCCCTGCTGAACACAGAGCCGAGCCGTTGAAGATTCATCCTGTCCTGTTCCTCCATCGTGGAAGAAGCCGTACAGAGCCAATGAAGAACACACTGATTTTCCTGTAAGTAGTGCACATATGACATCTAGAGATAATCGAGCGAATATCGAATTAGAATCAGACGATAGCTCAGATACAGATTCAGTAAATTCCTCTGACTCACTAATTTACATTCCAAACACACTCCCAATCGATCAATCCCTTATCGATCAAATAAATAACCTAAACCTTGACGAAATGGCTGTCCCAGAACTCAAACGCGAATATTTAGACATGATCCCCGAATTTCGAGGTGATGCTAAATTATTAAGTAGATTTATAGAAATTAGCGAAAAAATCGTAAATAAATTTTATGATACAACAGACGCAAATAATTTCCAAAACGAGTACTTAATGAGCAGTATTTTGACAAAAATAAAAGGAGAAGCCGCCGTCAACATTGCGAGTGTCACAATTACTAAATGGCTAGATTTAAAAACAGCCCTATTAAATACGTACGCGGACAAGCGCGATATTTACACTTTAAATGTCGAATTATGCGAATTAAAACAAAATCAAAATGAATCCCCATTTGACTATTACAACAGAGTTATACACTTATTAAATTTATCAACCTCTTATGTAACTCTACATATAAAAGCGGAAGAACAACCAATTCTAATTGGCTATTTTAGAAATTTTGCGTTAAGAGTCATGTTGCGAGGACTTAGAGAGCCTCTAGGCACATTAATGAGAACCAAAGACCCAAAAGACCTAACCACCGCCCTGAACATGATGACAAACGACTTCCAAATTGACTCAGTCAATAAACAACAACACAAAAACACGTTCAAACCCAAACAAAACCTTCCCACACAAAATAACAAACCATTTCAACAAAGAAGTTACCCTCAACTAATGTACAAGCCTAATCAAACACACTACACCCCTCAACCACACTACACATACCAACAAAACCATTAACAAATTAAACCAAACATTCCAAACGTTTTCAAACCTGATCCAAACAAAAAATTTGCGAAACCGACGCCCATGAGTGTCAGTACTAGACAATCATTCACACCAAGACCAAGCACAAGTAATTACCGTCCTCAACAATTCCAATCCCAACGAAAACCTGATTTTATTTCGGAAGAACTATTTAATACCGAAGTCGATGAATTACAAAATAACGAAATCGAAGAACAATACTGTGATGAAAACGCAGAATATTACGTCACCGAACCAAATCCCGATAATGATGAAAACCATGATCAAGACGCTTTTTTTCAATAAAAAGCCTCGGAAACGAATTTGAAATTATGAATTTAACTCATAATTATAGCGAACTACCATTCATAATATATCCCGAACATAACTTAAAAGTTTTGATAGATACCGGAAGTACACGCTCATTTATTAACCCAAATATTGCACAGAAATATTATAAAAATAAAATTCAAAATGACACTTTTAAAATCACAACAGCTCACGGTACTTCAACTGAAAATTCTAGTATTATTTTACCTGCTTCAAACTTGTTTAACAACCCAGATAAATTATTAAAATACTATCTATTCGATTTCCACAATAACTTTGATGTTTTGCTTGGAATAGATAATTTAAAAATTTTAGAAACAAGTATTGATTTAAATAATGATAAAATTAAAACTCCTACTCAAGATATAAAAATTCATTATCATAAGATACTTCCAAAATCTCATTATATCAAAATTCCACCAAACTCGGAAAAAATAATTAAAATATTTGTTAACAACATAGAGACCGGAGAAGCATTTATACCAGAAACTAAAATAAATAATATAATTATTCCTGAAGGTTTAGCTAAAGTAGAAAATTACGAATTATTCTATCCCGCTATTAACACAACGGATAATGAACAAATTTTAGACACTGTAAATTGCGTAAATCTAGAAACACTAAATCATTTTGAAATTAATAATTTAAACTTTGACAAAACCCGTACTGAAAATAATTTAGATATGAATAAAATAAGAATTGATCATATGAATCAAGAAGAAAAATCTGAAATTATGAAATTATTAAAAGAATTCTCTACTATTTTACACGGCGATAATAAATCACTAACATTTACGAATGAAGTTAAACACTTTATCCGAACTAAAGACGAAATCCCCGTATATTCAAAAACCTATAGATATCCTGAAGTGCATAGGAAAGAAGTGCAAAATCAAATCTCAAAAATGCTTGATCAAAAAATAATCCGTCCCTCTCATTCTCCTTGGTCATCCCCAGTGTGGATCGTTCCCAAGAAGATTGACGCATCTGGCAAGAAAAAATGGAGAATAGTCATAGATTATAGAAAGTTAAATGAGAAAACGATCGATGACAAGTATCCGATACCAAATATAAACACTTTATTAGACAAACTTGGTAGATGTAATTATTTTTCGACCTTAGATCTCGCGTCCGGATTCCATCAGATTGAGATGAACAAAGCAGATATTCAAAAAACTGCTTTCAATACCGAAAATGGGCATTACGAATTCATGAGAATGCCATTTGGCTTGAAAAATGCCCCGGCAACCTTTCAACGCGTCATGGATAACGTACTTAGAAATTTAGTAAACGAAATTTGCTTAGTATACTTAGATGACGTCATAATTTTCAGCACAAGCCTCCAAGAGCATATTCAAAATTTAAGAACAGTTTTTGACCGTCTAAAGAAAGCGAACTTAAAAATACAGCTCGACAAATCGGAATTTCTACGTAAAGAGGTAGCGTATCTCGGACATGTCGTGACCCCTAGCGGAGTTAAACCGAACCCGGATAAAATTCACGCGATCAAAAACTACCCTCTACCGAAAACACCGAAACAAATTAAAGCATTTCTAGGCCTACTAGGTTATTACCGAAAATTCATTAAAAATTTTGCCCAACTCACGAAACCCCTAACTAAATGTCTAAAGAAAGACGCAGAAATTAAACATAACGATTCAGAATATGTTAACTGTTTCAATACTTGCAAAAATCTTCTAATTAACGATCCCATACTCCAATATCCAGATTTTAACAAGCCCTTCAACTTAACTACAGACGCTAGCAATTACGCTATAGGCGCTATCCTGTCCCAAGGTAATATTGGTTCCGATCTTCCCATCGCCTACGCAAGTCGAACTCTAAATGACTCAGAACAAAACTACAGCACGATTGAAAAAGAATTACTCGCTGTTATGTGGGCTACGAAATATTTTAGACCATATTTGTTTGGCAGAAAATTTAAAATCATTACTGATCATAAACCATTACAATATTTACATTCATTAAAAGAACCAAATTCCAAATTAATGCGTTGGAGACTCAAATTAGAAGAGTACGATTACGAAGTTATTCATAAAAAAGGAACTTTAAACAAAAACGCTGACGCTCTATCACGAATAGAATTAAACGTCAACACTGTAGACCCCGGTATGAAAAATCTTTTTGAATATGTAGAAACATTTAACGATACTTTCGATCCCAACAATGACACACAATCTATGATTGTTGAACCTGACGAAGATGCCCTAAATGATACTGACACAGACCAAACTATACATTCAAATCCAGAAAATCCTATCATAGGCATTACGATAACAGAATCTGCCGTAAACTATGGCAAAAATCAAATATTTATATCTCAAGTTAAACACTCTCCATGTACACCAAAAGTGCAAAAATTTCATTCTGACAAAATGAGAATTTTAGTGCAATTATCAGAAACAAATTTTGAAAAAGACACAGTAAAATTTATCAAAGAATTTGTTGTGCCTAAAGTAAAATATTACCTATATTTCGAGCAACCCTTATACGAACAATTTAGCAACGTATTGCAAAAGTATTTCAAAAACTCTGAAATTAAATTTATTAAGTGTAATACTAAATTAATAGATGTAGAAGACCCAGATGAAATTTTACAAACAATTAAAAATAATCATGAAAGCAAAACAAATCACCGCGGCATTAATGAAGTTTATAATCAAATAAAAAAGAGATATTATTGGCCTAACCAACATAAAACCATCACAGATTATATCAATCAATGCGAGATATGTTTAGCAGCCAAATACGAAAGAAATCCTGTAAAACCTAAATTAAATATAACTCCGACCCCCAACAAACCATTAGACATTATACACGTAGACACATTAAGTCTCGAAAATTCCAAATTTCTAACAATAATTGACGCATTTTCAAAATACGCGCAAGCCTATAAAGTAACGTCAATCAACGCTATAGAAATTACAAATAAATTAACTAAATTCTTTTCCCATCATGGTATACCAAAATTAATTGTATCCGACAACGGACTCGAATTTAAAAATACAGTTGTTAAAGAATTATTATCCTTGCATAAAATTGAAATTCATTTTACTTGCTCACAAAATCCAAACTCGAATGGTTTAGTTGAACGTTTTCACTCAACTTTAATAGAACATATTCGTTTATACAATATGCAAGACAATTTCAAGAATGAGTCGATAAAAGATAAAATATCATATGCAATTTTAGCATATAATAATACAAATCATAGTTCGACAAATTTAAAACCGATTGAAATTATTAACGGTCATTTAGAAGTAAATTCCCCTCTCGATATCGAACTTGATAAACAAGTTACCCAAGACTATATACAAAAACACAAAGATAAAACTAAACTAATGTATCGAAATATTAATCAAAAATTGCAAGATAAAAAATCTAAATTAATAACTAAAATTAATGAAACAAGAGAAGAACTCCCAGACATCCCTGAAACAGTTTATGTTCAAAACAAACAAAAAGTAAATAAAACGAAATTGCCTAAATTTAAGAAAGAGAAGATAAAAAGGTTAAATAAACCCCTGAAAACAGCGGAAATAGAAACTAATCCCAATGACAAAAAACAGCCTAAAATACACCTTTCCAATATAAGGAGACCCCGAAAAATTTCTAACAAAAATTCGGATATTCCAGGTCCCTCTACCTCTCATACTCCCACGGACTAAGTATGAAAGACATAACACATAATCCAGGACTACTGACAATAAATCTCGGGACCGCAAAACTCCAAAAATCCACACACACATTCATACACTATTACGACTTACAACCACTTTGGACACAATATGAAAATCTAAATAAACAATATGAAAACCTTAAACGAATCCTTAATAATGACAAGACAATTTCTCCTGAATTTGACAATAATAATAACATAATTGATTATATTCGTAATAACATTAACGAAAAAATTAATCATTTAACAAAGCAAACAGAAAATCAACGAGTTAAAAGAGGCTTAATCAACGGCCTCGGAACAGATATCAAATCAATAACAGGAAATTTAGATGCAGACGACGATAAACGTTATACACAAATTTTGAATCACTTAAAGGAGAATCAAAATAATTTAAATCACCAAATTAAATACCAATATTCCGTCAATCAACAAATGATAGACTATTTTAATAGGACTGTTGACACAATCAGAGAAAATGAAAATTTATTAAAATCAAAAATTGAACAACTACTCCACATTGTTGTCGGTGGAACTAGAGATCAAGATAAACTCTTTATAAAAGATATTTTTCATCAACTAAACACCTTATATACTTTAACTTTTAATATTCTCCAAGATGTCGAAAATTCTTTGACGTTTTGTAAATTACACACTATACATCCAAGTATTATAAAGTCACACGATCTTCTCACAGAATTAAATAAAATTTCAAAATTTTATAATAATCAGTTACCAATTAATATAAATTCAGAAAATATTCTAGAACTAGAAAAAATGCTCTTTGTAAATTGCAAATTATCATCTAACAAAATTACGTATTTTATTGAAATTCCTATAAATTACGAAACGCAATTTGAGTTAATTCACCTAATCCCGATTCCTACTAAACACAATACTGAATATGTAACTGTTATCCCTAATCAAGAATACTTCTTAAGATCAAATGATGGACAAATTTAATCTCTATATGACGTATGTACCTACAATAAGGAAAACACATACCAGTGTCCCAACAAGATAAGTGAACTGACCGAAAACTCTTGCGAGAAGAACTTCATTTCACACAACAACATTGAAAATTGTCAATTTCTAAAATTAAATATCAGACAGAATCATATCGAATATTTGACTGACATCAATCAACATTTAATAATATTCCCCGATCATGAAGAAATTAAAATCAAATGTAAACAAGGCGACACTATAAAAACGCTCCAAGGAATATTCCTGGTAAAAGAAGACGATTGCCTGTTGGAATACAAGAACCAAAATTTATTATTTAAACACGGAACCTTTGGCAAACCAGTAGTAATCGAAAACTACAAATTTGACTTCAACAAATCACAAATTCCAAAAATGTCAATTGAACTGAATACCATCAACGAGCTGAAACCAATGAACAAACTCGAAGAATTCATTGACGACTATTTCTTCGACCAGCACGATGTCAACAATATCATCAATTATTCAACCCTAATACTCTATATAATTTTGATTACAGGTGCTATCATCCTGCTTGTAATCTTTTTAAAGAGAAAGTTCCACAGACGCTCGCTGACAAGACCGAAGTCCAGAGAAGGCATTGAACTTCAACCGAGAACTTCAGCCCCTACAACGGTCCACCAGCTCCCCGATGAAGCCCAATTCTAGCGAAGGAGGAGTTAGGAAACGGTGTTCCCACAGAAACCGCTGACTCTCCAGCAATACGATTCCAGAATAGTGTAATATCATATCTTAGAATCATGTAACATCCTGGGTAGGATCGTGTAAGACTGAACTCAGTCAGATTCTCACTCCAGTACGATCAACACATACTTATAACAAATCTGTATCTAACTTTTGACTTCTGAAGCTAAAAAATATCTAATGTTGTAAAACACTTAAAATAAAAATTTTTAAAAACATTTATTGCAAATCAATAAATCTAACTTACATGTTTAAATATTGTTTGTAAAATAAAATATTTTATATTTAATTGATTTTCTTTTATCAAACCAAATTCGCTTTATAAATTACAGATCCCATTTTTAGATACATTTTTAACTCTAGAATGTTTGAAAAACGCGCGCTTATTTGCCTATACTACAAATGGCGGTCGTTGCGCAGCTTGCCTCACTACTGCGTATGCATAAAGTATACATGTTAGCTATCCAGCGTATATATCTGACATCCTTGGGTTTTATATTAAGAAATCCTATAAATGCAAGATTTTCCCTGTTACACATATTTAGTAGAGATGAATTACTCAAGTAAGATTTAAATAAATATTCAGATTGTAATATTTGTATTTGTTAAATCTCTTAAATTTCGTAATTTCATTTTTGTTTGTTTTCTTTTTGTTAAGAAAGTAAAGCTGAAGTTCGTAGTACCAACGTCGCTACAAACTATTTTAATTTTTTCGAGGTAAGAAAGAATGTGGCTAATTGGATTTGTAAGGTTAAGTTATTGTTGGATTCTTTTGTTTTACATTTAACGACATTAAAGTGTAAATTATTCTTGTTACAAAGAAGAAACATTTTTGTTCGTCGTTGTTTAAAAAATTTTACCATGTCTTTTGAGACTTTTCAAAACTTTGTAATTTTATGAGGTCACAATCTTTCCTTTGTATGCAACGCTTTTTAATTGACTTCTTAATTACTAAAGCAATTAGTGGTATCCCTTCGTAGACTTTATCAGAACCGGCTTCCGACAAATTTTAAGATAATTCTTTATGCGTTCAACTTTCATCCAGACACTCTTCCGTTATTTAAGAATTCAAAAATATCCTATGTACTCGTAATAATTACCTTTTGTTCTTAAGACATTGCTCCATTCCTTGAATATTTCCAAGCGTATCTATGTCTTACACATGACAAAGAGACGGCAGTTGAGATATGCGAATGAAGATGATCTACACTAAGATTAAGATTGTATCTGTTACTGTAATAGCTGTCTTTCTGAGTAAAATATTCGAAGAACTTAACAAAGATGTTCCAAAAAATGAGCGTCCATTTCTCGCTATCTAACAATAGAAAAATTATTTTTTTTCTATTTTGCGATCATAAGGACATCATTACGAAACCCAATTGAGTATCAAAAGAGCGTTCATTACGATACGCAACATTTTGTTTTAGACGGTTGGTAGTAGCGAATGACATACTGAAACTTTTAAGCTGAGAACATCAACATTCCAATGTAATCGCATTGTCAATTACAGTTACCAACCACAACATTTCATATACAAACTTCTCTAAATAGTCTACGTTTAAAAAAATATATACTATTAGAGAACAATTATTAAATATTTATTTTATTTTCTAAATTTGTTATTGTCATTTACAATACAGAGTATATGTGAGTAAATGCCAGATATTGCAGCATGTTAACGGCATACACACTTCTTACGTCACAAAAAGCAGCTGTCTACGATCTAACACGCTTGATCACAGCACTGACTTTTGTAAAGAAGTATGAAAGCAAGATAAATGCGAATTATGGCTTTAAATTTAGTTAAGTTTGGTATTTGTTCTCAATTCTCAAATAGAAATAAAATAGTGCATCTTATATAAACACTAACTCTGTTTTATAAACATAACCTCCTGCAGAAACAAAAAATTTCACTACAGAGAGAAAATAGCAAAATAAATATGACATGGCCATCTATTACCCCGTCAAGTTGTCAGAATGTGAAACGCATATAGGGAGATTCTATTTGCCAGCAAGTATGTGTATGAGGGAGTATGTTTATGTATGTGTATTGTAGACAAAATAGCTGAGCTTGCCTGAGGTGAAGATTAAAAACATGCATCCAGATAGCTGGACTACATGAACTTGAGTTAAATTAGTTGATGTTGTTAAGTTCTTTTTAAAGAGATATTCAGATACATGCTTCAGAATGAAACAGGTATAAATAATTTCGTAACCAATGACCTATCAAGAATATGAACGTATCTATATGCGTTTAAAATTTAATCTGTACTGATTTCAAATACTAAATAAAGGAGCTACCAACTATATAAATTAAGTCATATTTACTTAAAACATCAACGTGTGACGTTGTGACAGATAAAACGTTAAGCATTTACTTATTTTTTTGTTCAATTCCATGGCTATCAATATTTTAACGTAATTTTCGACATTTTCATATTTAATTTCTGTCGTTACAAAGCACGTAAAAGTAATTCTGTTTACTGATTTAGATGCAGAATTTGATGCCCTAAAACTGTTATTTGACGCGCTTATGCTTAAAATAATTAGGGAAGCAGGAAATTGCAAAAAATGATTTCCCATGTTAAATTCCTATGACCGGTTGAGCGAGTCACCACCCTGTATATATATATATATATATAACAATAAAAATGCATTAGTTTGGTAATGTAACCGGGTTTGAATCACTTGTTCTGAGATCTTATTAGTGAGCCAAAATAAACATAGATTAGATAAAAATTCATAAATACGTAAAAATTTGCATCAATGAAAACAATTAAATTTTAGGAAGATACAAATTGTTCTTGTTGTTAATATCATTGTATCTTTTTATTACAATTTCAAAATGTACTCTATGCCATACAGTCTACAATACCAGTAATATAAAAACAAGTCATCAAACATCGTTATGAAATCTATGAAAGTACAACTATAGTACTACAGGTACAAACGTTCCGCAAATATATGTCAAAACTACGAAACAAAGACAAAAACCATACGAGCACACTAGGTACAAACACCGAGCAAATATTTCCCTTTGTCACGTTGACTCGCCGTCGCTGTTGCTATCGAAACGCCTCATTTTCAACGCACATATTTCACCCGTGCCGTGTCCCACTATCTCCCGCCACGCTAATTTAATGAAACAAATTCGTGCTTGCAATATTGGAAATTCAATAGACGTATAAAATATCTCCTTTCGATATGCAATTTATGAAATGAGTGTTTAATAAAGAGAGATGAGGCTGCGGTGGCTGACAGTGTTTTGTTCGATGGAGCGATGCTCAGCTGTTGGAATTGAAGGGTAGAGGGGATGTACCCTAGCGATTGCTTGGAGAGACAACTCCTGCTGGCTTTGCTCATTATGTTTTTACGTGCTGCGCTACGGAGCCACAGCACTCTTGATAGCGCAGTCAGTCGACTGAACGCCCTTGTCGCACGTTTCACCAGCGGCGTTCGTAAGACAAGGTATTCGAAAATAATTAATACACTATTATAAAGGGACTCAATTTTCTCCTCTTATATAATGAAAATATCCTTTAAATTGATATAGTAATCATAAAAATTTCTACTTTTTAACATACCAGAAACACATTGCTGCTAACTTGAAATGAACAATAACTATAACGTTCATATTTTTTGCAATAACTACATTAATATCACATTATAATATAGTAATCAGTTCTATAAACAATTGATTAAAGGAGATTAAAAAAGCCGATTAATTAGCACATCTTTTTCATTAAGAATCGCAAGAAAAAGCTTAAAACTTTGCCAAAAAAGCACTAAATTGAACTAAAAAAGTTTGAGAAATCTAGACATAAATACTAAAATTAAAAAAAAAATCAAATAGAGACTTTTTATTGTATAAATTTTTAAATATAATACAGACTGAAACAGTAAGCAAAAATTAAATTTATATAAAAAGAAATCAAATAATGTATTTCCATAATATAATACTAGTAAAATAAAACTTACTGCATTTTTTTTCCAAGGATCTGTTGCATAAAGCGATGTTAACTATATTGTTAACTAACAACATGTTAACATTTAACAATAGCCAGATGGCTAACACAACATTTTACACATTTTCTAATTGTTACAAATTTTGTAACATCTCGTTCCTTGAAAAAACCGTTATAGTCATATGTTTTATTCCTAATGGTAGTCTATAAATATAAACAAATTGTAATTTTTATTTTACGTCTATCTCAACATACACATTATATCAATAAAATTGGGATCATTGGCCGCAGTTTTTAATTGTGAACTGTATTTTGTTTTATTTCCAATTTTGATCCAAAATTAATTCAGATGAATTTATATTTAAATACAAATTTTTCCATTATGTTTCTTGTACAATAAAAAAGATATTCGATATAGTAATGCTCGCGTTCAAATGCGGTGCTGGTATGGTGCAACTAAGAGTCATAAGAAAAATGGATACATTGCTGACATTTATCTATTTTCTAAATATCATAAATAATAAAAGACCAAGTATATTTATTTTGGATTAAATCTTTGTTTAAAGTGAGCAAAAGATACCAAATAAACATAAAAAAATCACAAAAAAGCAAATAATAATATAGGGCAAATAACTTCTTTTTTGTGTTTCGTAGAAAATTTAGTAAAATTTATATTTGCTTTAAATATTGAATGTAAGCAAAAAAACCCTTAGATTTCGCTGTCCAGTGATTAATTTAACTAATTATTGTCTTATGATCGTTTGCACCAACAAAGTATAAATTTTATATCTAAAGAAAATGAAAATCGAAGTAAAATGTTATATTATATTACTATAAATGTTTGATGCTATATCACGTACGAAATTACTATTTTTTTCTGATTAAGTTCTTGTTGTACAGCGTAGTATAAATAAATAAATAATCGCTGTTAATAGCTCATTAAGCAATTAATTTTTATCGTGATGTATAAAAACACTTCGTACGTAGAAATTTAATATTGAAAAAGTCTCAGTTTTTTTTACCATAGAACTAGAATTAAGATTATCGTGTCCTATGACTTATATTATCAATAATAATAAACTTCAAAAAAAGCTATTATTTTAGTTTTCATTTTAAAAATTATAATATTTCTCTAACAAATAACCTAAATAGAGTATAATCTTGTTACGATGTTTCATATCGCATTACAAACAAATCGTTTCAGTTAAATTGTGCATTTGTTCGATAATGTGTTGATGTGGTAATCGCGCATCATGAGAACAAATATATCACTTACCAGTATGTGATTTATAGCTAAGCCACTGCATCCAAATTGCTTGTGATATATGGTGATCGTATGATGTGTGGCCACCATTCACATATTGATGGTAATGCTGTGTGAACCACATATGGCAATTGCTTTACATATCTCCGAGAACGGGAATAACAGTTTCAGTCATTGTAGAAAACTAATGTTACTTGTTGACTTTAAATATATTGATGCCGATAAATTATTATGTAACGAGAAAACCGACAGAAATTTTTTCCAAAACTTCGCATAGAGTTTGAGTTAACAATTGTTGGAAACATATTTTATAGCACCAGCAGTAATAAATTAAATTTGATATTTCGAAATAGGTCTAAAATATTTGTGGAATTTACCAATGAGAATTAAGTATCCTATACAACATACATCCAAATATTAATAATTTTAAAAAATAGATTTTATACATTAAAAAAAAATGCAAAAACTAATATGAATAATTATTCAAATTACAAGATACTTTATTTACAAAATTATAATGTTTTTCAATTTCTGAACATACTGTAAGAAAATATTCAGTAAATTAAAAATAATATGTATAAAACCACAACCCAAATTAATATATTATATTAGATAATATTAACTAAGTGAAATGGAAAACACTAATACTGTGTAGATTTCATGTAGAGATTACATGAAGGATTTATGAATGCGAATGATGTGAAAATGGTCAGCCAGAGACTATTTTATTACAGGCTAAATATAATGAACACATTTTTAATGTTTCTGTTTGATAGTAAGTCTATATATATTTATGCTAAGCATACTGAACATTTCCACGTTGTATATTTTCTGTTGAGAGACATTTGTAAATTATTTTTTTCTATGATCTTATTAGAAAGTTAGCTTTCTTCCCTCATATGCATGTCAAAAGTTATCTATTCTCCTGGAGGATAATAGTTTAAGTAACTGTTTTATGGTTGATTGCAAAGCAACCGTTTACACAGTCTTAGATATTTATTTATTTATGTTACGCTGTACAACATGAACTTAATTCCAATTACAGTACAGAGTTCGCACTCACCGAGCCGCAGTGTGATAGTTCATATAATTTTTAGCTTGAGTGAGATTCGAACTCGGGATCTCCGGATTCGACTTCCGTATCGCTATCCACACCACCGTACTGACGGTATCGTATTTAATTTTTTTTATTTAAATGACATGAAAAAATCAGATGTACAACAATTTGCAAGTGGATTATCCTTGGATATAGCAGATAGAAATGTTATGTTTTTCTAAAATTATCTTATTCAGTTAAATTATCTCAATAAACATCACTCGAAAATTTTCTCAGATCAAATTTTATTATCCTCACTTAAACTGTTTGTTCTTTTGTGGTAAATGATAAAAACTAAAACCTTTATGTTATTACCCTTTAAAAATATTTCATTTAAAAGTAGTAAATAATTTAATTCACTGTAAACTTTATTTTAATTTTTCTTACATTTATACAATTACATTATACACTTATGACAGCAGCAATTAAACACTGACATATGTTAAAGATAATTTGAATATAGATACTACGTTTAAAATACAAATATTATTAATGAATTTTTAAATAAGTGTATTTTATAGGTAATACTTAGTTTTGAATTATAATGGTCCTCGGAATTATGTGAAGGTACGCCACTGGATTTTGTATATCGTTGTTTTACCATTCAGAGCACAGTTTTGCGCTTAAGCGAAAAAATAAAGTTATGAGCTCCAGGTTAGATTATACCTATGCACAAATTAGCTCTTTTTGTAGAAATTTTAATATCGTTCTGTTAGAGGATATTGTACCACTTCTTGTTTGTCACTGTTACATAGAACGTTCGTTAATTTGACATTGTTGCAACAAGCAGCATACATTGCAGTCGTTGCACTTTCTAGCGCTAGTAGATGTTATCTAAATAAGAACTAGTATGCATATTTTTGTAAGCATTGTGGTATAATTTTAATTACTACTAAATTTAGACCAGAAATTGTTGTAATTTATCTGTTGAAGTCAAGATATGTGTAATAATATAGGGGTGCCCTTGAAATGTGCACTGAATATTTATTCTATTTTTTATTAGTTGCTTTGCGCAATAGAACTTAATAATAATAATAATTTATTTCCCAATAGACCAAAAAAACATTGGCATATGGTATGTCAAATTACAAAAAAAATACAGTAAATTCAATAAAATAATGTACCAATATGATACATGTAATATAAAATTACAAAATAGATGAGTCCTGCATATATTCCTCTACCGAGTAATTATAAATAGATTTGTTAATCGTCTCTTGAAATTATTAAACGAGTTTACATCTTTTATTTCTGATGGTAAATGATTATATAATCTTATTCCTATTACAAAGAGATTTTTTAGGGTTAGCGATAATTTGTATTTAGGCATTACAAAGTTATCCTTTCGTCTAGTATTGTATTCATGATCCCAATGGAAGACCTAGATGCAAAAAAGGGATAAAATTTAATTTATTGTCAGATTAAAAAATATAATTATGGTTCAAAATCGAGTTAATAAAAAAGTATCATTTACTAGACACAAGCCAGCACTTTGCCGGAGGGAATTTTCCATTTTTTTATATTTTTTGTGTGTCTGGGAAGAAAATTCTATACGTGTGTACCTGTTCCATATTTTTTTATTTATGTACATATTTATTTATATATTTTAGCATATTTAAATTAACTACATTATTATATAAACAAAAGTATGGGGTAGGTGGCTCAGTGGTATCGAGTCGGCCTGTGGATCTTGAGAACCCTGGTTCGATTCCCACAGCCGACAAACAATTTTCACCAATTTAAAAATTTACCCCTGTGGCTCCCTCTCCACTAATATCTTTGAGGGCCGTGATTTGACGGCTGGTAACCGCATTTCACGCGAAAAATATATCACTTACCGAGATCTGCTTAGGCAGAGTGCCACACCCAGTAATGGGTAAAAGGCGTGATGATATATTTATTTTATTTATTTAAAAGTATAAAAATAAAAATGGAGGGATTTTATATTGAGATAGGATTTTTTAAGGAATCTTTGCTTCTAGCATATATAAATAATCAATTATTGATACACAGTATATGCATAAATAAGCACATTCTAAACTAATATCAGTCAGTAACTAATTGATTCTTGAACATGAATTGATTGTATAAAAATCTAAATACCTTTACTAAGGAAATAAATTTATAATGTCTTTTTTTTAAATCGAGCATTAATGAAGTGCATACCCGGTGAGTAAACTTTTGTTTCCGAACAGTAGGATTATATTCATAATGTGCTAAAACAAACAGTAAATATGGGAGCAAATATAATTAGAGAGAACGTTTTGGAATATATGTTATATTTTGGCATAATCCAATGTTTTATCCTTAGGCCATCAAATTTTAATGATTCACCACGTGCGCTTGACACAGCCAGACAGATTTTTTGTTTGTTTCCCCCCTGAAGCTGAACTCGAACAAAAGTACATATACAACTTTGCCAGTTCTATTATGCTGGATAACTACCTGCGGTTTTCTTTTCATCTCTCGCATTGTTCAACCTTGTTATATTTTTTCATGTCCTAAATATTTTTATAATTAAATAAAAACTATTTACAGAAATCACGGACTCCATACATTGAATAGTTTGTAGATGGTCACAATAGTTTACAAATTATATTATTCCTATTTTAACTTTTATAAATAAATGATAGTTTTTATTTTTACTAGCCAGCGAAATGTCATCAGAATGTCACTTGCCACGGCCGACAAGTTTGTTCTTCGATATGAAAATCACCATTTTTTATTCTATAGCCATAACTAAGAGTAGGTTTTTATTTCCTCATATGCGGGTCGAAAGTAGGTAATTCTTTTCGAAAGCAAGGAAATTTTCCTTCCTTATTTATGTTTGATTTCGTAGCAACCGTCAGCACAGTCTTAGATATTTGTTTATTTTATTGTAAGTATTTTTTATTTTTTATTTCAATGACAAAAACAAATGGTCGTACAAGTAATAATGTGTATACCTCTAGAGACAAATATAATTTCCTCCCATGTTATACCAAATAGCTATTTATTACGTATATTAAAAAACGGATTTTTTTTTAATAAATTAAATAATTTTGTACATATAAATAGAGTTCTATAAACAAGAAAACGGCAATTCTATTTGATAAGTCATTTCCAACAAATATTTGGTATTTTAGCTATTTCAGCAAACATTGCCGGTACAATAGCGGATCTAACGAGGGGTACAGGATGCAATTGTTTCACCTAAAAATGTATATTCTCAAATATAAGTTTGGTCTTTTTGAATTTGCGCAGTAGTATCTTTTTTTAATCTATTCTTTGTACTTATTATAAAATATAAATTAATAAAATTTGTTCTATACTATCAACCTTCGCAATGGGATGTTATACAGTAAGTATAGGATTATGAAAGAAGCTAATGAAGGATGTAGCGATTAGCGGTACATTTTATCAGTGCAACGTCTCGCACTCGTAGGTCTCAAACATGAAAGCGGATGCGGCTGCGAGCAATTCCTGAAATAATTGTAGGCATCGTAGAACAAAGTATATTATATATAATTTTTATTTTTATTTTCCATTTAAAAATTAAAACTTTGTATTTTATGATTTATAAAATAAAATTGTTCTTTACATTTCAGTTTGTAACATACCTAATGCCCTTTCAAAAAAAAGTCTGAATCCGCCACTGGCCAGCAGCAGCATAATTAATTTTATACAAATAAAATTAACTTCGTTGATAGAATCGATTTATTAACTTCTTTTGACAGTTGCATTAAAACAAAATTATTTACATACTTCATGAACATTATATATTTAGCAATGATTTTTAGTTAGACTAAATAATTAATAAATTATTTATTTTAATCTTATCTACATACATACATAATATCATGCTATATCCCATCAAATGGAGTAACACAAACCCCAGAAACGTTCACAGAACATCCACTCATCAGATTACTCATAGAATAAGTTTTCGTCAAACATTCTCATCCTGACACACCATCCTCGCTGCAACCATATTCACGTTCCATCCATACTAGCTCATTTACTCTTCACTCTTGATAACTTTCATCACACAACCAATCTTCAATCACAATTCATTCCTCCCTAGACACCTGTTTCATTAATTTTTCATTACATGTACTCTTCACATGCTCAAGTCATCTCCACTCACTTATGCTTACTTCTCTAACAACGAATCTGAAAAGATAAAAAAATAAATGGAGTTTTGGCTTGCATTTCGATTTGATAGCAAATTTCATACAATTACATTTAGTTATTTGATCGTAAGAACTGGAAACGAATCACAAAGATAAGTTACAAATTTTGGAAGAGTACTATATATTCAGTAATGAGTTCCAATTAAACAAAAACATATTACATATTATGAAATTTTTTATAAATAAATAAGCAAATTTACTTAAAAAATTCATGAATTTCTTACATTTAATAATGTTTTCCAGTGAGCAAAAGTCTTAGCGATTCGGTTTTCACGAAGAACCTGTAGGCTCCTATACTATATAATTCAGAATTATTTGTTGTTTTACTGCATAGTAAATTAAATTTGAAGAAACGAACAATATTTTATTATTTTAATGAAATATATTTACCAGTTGCAATAACAAACCTCAATTAAAAATTTTATGTACAACATGACTAAACTGAATCGAATAAATAAATATATCATCACGCCTTTTACCCATCACTGGGTGTGGCACTCTGCCTAAGCAGATCTCGGTAAATGATATATTTTTTCGCGTGAAGTGCGGTTACCAGCCGTCAAATCACGGCCTCCAAAGATATTAGTGGAGGAGGAGCCACAGGGGTAGATTTTTTAAATTGGTGAAAGTTGTTTGCCGGCTATGGGGATCGAACCAGGGTTCTCAAGATCCACAAGCCGACTCGATAGAATAGATAATTTATATCTTTTAATATCTAATTTCAATTTACATTTAATAATTTAAATATATTTATATTAACGCATTAAATTTTATGTCAGCTTTGATTCCTTTCAGAAATTGACTTTATCAGAAAAAAATATGTATATCGATCAATGTCAAACCCACTTAAAGTATTTTAGATAAAAAAAGAGATTGAATTAAAAGACACGAATAGTATAAATTGAAATTACCAACTGTGTCAAAATCCCAATTTTACACTTGCAGCATCACTGCATTGCGGTCGGCGAGATTGTGGACTTTCGCCATTTGCGATTTCTACTAAACATGCAAGTGGGGTTGTTTCAGCAAGTTGTCTAACTCGCCAACAAGCAGCGATGGCGATGGCGTCGGCTAGTTTTCAATGCGGATAGAGGCTTTATATATTAAGCTTGCTTGTAGGAAAAGTTTCCGCACTTGGTTACATGGTATTCAGCGGCGACGGTTTAGTCTAGCGCAGCGCCCCGCTACTCGTGACTGCGAAAGGTTGTGAAGCGAGTTATAAACTGCGAAACGTTGATAATTTCAGTTTAGTCAGCACTGTTATTCGAAACAACTTATACAAATCCGAAACAACTTCATTTAGGACTCGGTGAACAGTTTATTTATTAGTTATCTTCTTGCAAGAATGGTTTCAACGAAAATACGAATACCAGGATATTAACATTTATAATTTGTTAATACAAAGAAATAATTTAAGGACCAATAGTCTACAACTTAGCTTATGCTTTGGCCGAATAGTGAATCAAATAAGGAAATAGACGATTGTGTAAAATATGAATATATTAAAATATAAAAAATGTAATGGTAAAAATTACAAAAGTATTTAAAAATTATTATTAAAGTTTTTAAACGGATTTAACGACGATGACATAAATCAAAAATATTATTACTAAATTACTTGGCAAGACCACATCTTGCACACCAAACAAGAAATGACTTGTCTCAATCAAAGTTAAAGAACCACTAACTAATTGTTCTTCTTTTTCAAGGGACGTGCTAACAAGGGGTAAGAGGGTGTTATTTTTGCAGTGGTCCAAGGATACCCGTTCCTATTTATTAGTGTACTTAAAAATCACGGAAGCTTACAAGGGGTGAAAAACAATGGTCAAATAAATAATTATCTAAGGAACGCTGAAGTTATTATAACATATGCACTAGCAAATTTTATAAACAAAACTTTGTCAAGTTATTTTTTAAAAACATACTTAAGATAACGTTTAATTAGTCTGTATCTTTCGAAGATACAAATATAAATTTGTTTTTTTGAATTCACTCAGTAGTTACAAATCCACTCTGTGTGCTTAAAATAAATTAATAAATCAAGTACAAATTTATTTTAAACCAACCTTTGCAATGGGATATTTTGCTCTTATACAGCAAATATTGGATTATAAAAAAAAAATGAAAGATGCAGCGATTAGCCGTAAATTTAATCCGTGTAATATCTTGCACTCGTAGGGCGTGAGCATGAAGATGGAAGCGCCTGCGAAAGACTCCTGAAGCTATTGTAGACATCATAGAATTAAATAAAGTGTATTACTATTATTTTTATTTTAACTTTCCATTGAAAGAAAACTGTCCTAATTTATGATTTATAAAATTATATTGATCTTTACATTTCAGTTTGTAACACACCTAATGCCTTCTCCAAAATAAAAACTTGTATGTCAAGAATGAGAAACCAAAATACAATACTTACATCCTGTTTGTCTAACATTAAGAATAATTCTTGAAATTAAAAAATATGTATATAAACATAACAATTTGCTTTCATTTTTATTTTTATACTTTCAAGTATACTTTATTAAAATATTTATTTAATATACAATCAGTAAATTGTTTTTAAACCATTGCTAATGGCCACTGTCAACATACCTGCTTCATAGATGGCAATGCATGCTACAAGCAATCCAGAGTTAATGTATAATTCTTAGGTACACTGTTTTATCAAACATTAGCAGCTGCCTGTACCTTTCAACTAAGTTTGCTCAGGGATGGTATTTCTCGGCTAGTTGATATACTAATACATCGTGCACTAGATTTATGTGCTTATACGGAATAGTTGATTACTGCATGGCCAACTTTATTGAATTGCACCATTTCGCCATTTATAAATTTGTCGCGAGTTTTTTTACAGACTTGGTACGTCAAGTTATGCATCTAGCAATTTTGTTTCAATGAAAGTAATGTAACTACGCTGTCAAGTTATAAAAACAAGCTTGCAATAATTGAAAATTAAAGTTAAACAACCATAAAATATTCGAAAATGGAAGTACATTTAATAGGATTGCGTATTTTATTTATATATTTAATGTTATTAGATTAGGTTATATCCGACGTATCTCATTAGGAGCGCTAGTTGACGTGTCCGCTCTGTAAATTTGAATCTACGAATTTTAATGATATATGAAACGGCCATAATAAGTGGAGCGCAATTCAATGGTGTTCACTATTATTAACCGTAAATCCCACTACAGTGATACAAAACATTCTGTACAGAACCAATAACTGTATAACAGCTCATCAATGGATATTATTATTATTATTTGATTGAAAGGAGAGGACTGAGAATAAAACACAATGAATATAAATTTGACTAAAGTTAATTTATATTATGACAGAAAAATTCTGATGACGCCTGGATTCGAACCAGGGACCTTCCGCATACCGTGCAGAGATGCTAACCGCTACACCACGTCACCTGTGTTCGAAATATGGCATCAACTGAATGATTTCGAACACAGGTGATGTGGTGTAGCGGTTAGCATCTCTGCCCGGTATGCGGAAGGTCCCTGGTTCGAATCCAGGCGTCAGCCGAATTTTTCTGTCATAATATAAATTAACTTTAGTCAAAAACTACAGGTATGATTACCTTTAATAATCACACAACTTTATAATATTAGCTCGAATATAAATTTATTTCTCTGTTTGAACAAATAAAATAAATAATTAGTTTCTAATTAGTTGTCTAACAAACATGAGTTTTATGACAGTACATCAAATTGTTTTGAATTTACTCTACAAACGAAGCTAATGAGTGTGTGGTTTTAAAACATTCTTCTGATATGTTTTTAAGATAATTAATGCTTTAAAACTCATAATAATAAGACAAACATGCAGAATAAATGTAAGGGCGGGGACATGAAATAAATTTCCCTGCCTAGCCCACGGAATTTTAATGTTTCATTACGTTTGCGTTTTCACTTCGCAAGTATGTACAAAATATTGCATATACACAAAGTGAATTAATTATAACGTTTCGCTTTTGCAACTATTTCAATCTGCAAATTGAATTTTAATAAATTTTGCGTAACGTTAAACTAAAAGTAGATTAATTATCTATTAGGATAAAATTCTGGAAACTTCATTTATACAATCCAGTTGAAATAATATTTGAATTCATTTTAATGCATTTTACATGTCGGTGCATAAATAATAAACCAAACTGAAATGCTTTAAAAGTCACAGCGAAGATGAATTTGATAATGAATGGCGTGCTTTGATAGTTTGTTCATGATGCAACGGTTGCTAATAAATTGTTTTCATAACGCTTTAGGTTAATTAACTTTGCATGCATTTCATTCAAGTAGTTTTAACAGTTGAAAATGTAAATTTAATCCTCAATATTCATTTTGTAATACATATATGACGTAAATAATTATGCATACATACATATAACAACACGTTATACACTACATTCATAAATATTTATTCATTACATAAATCCTGCAATTAATTTTCACTAAACACTTTCACCTTATCCACATATTCATAATTCCAATAGCTCGTTTATTTCTCAGACTTGAAATCATTTGTTCACAACAAATATTCAGTCTAATAGGTATCCATTTATTCTAGGCCGTCTATAAAATCGTTCACTCCTAATTTAAAAAATACCTACAATTGTTTTTGAATCTCTTCCACATAGTTGATAATATTCAAAATGAAATGGAATATAATTTCCCGGATTATATAAGTTTACAAAGCTACAAAAGGCAAGAAATGACACAATATTATTCATTGCTGTTAAAAATTTAAGTTGTCAAAAATGTATTTTATTTATGTAGTTTCTCATGGATCTGGGATATACAGGTTGTTATATTTTAATAGACCCAGCGAATATCTCGCTTATTTATCAACTTAGCAATTTCTTTCATATAACATGATTTATACAGCAACATGTAAGCTATTTGATGACGGATGTACATTCATGATATCACTTCCGGTTTATTAGTAATTAATATCAACTTTGAAATTTCAAATGGAACATACTATATTTTTTTACAAATTTGAAAAGTGCATCAAATTTCCTTTACAATCATGTAAAATAATCCATATGTTACATTATTAAAAAGTAAAATGGCGGGCACTTTATTATACACCAAATCGGAAAGAGAATAGTGAGCCATGACTGTGGCTTGAAATAAAACAATTAACTAAAACAATTATAATTATTATTATTAAATGAAATGATATTTTTTTGTCATAATAATACAGAAAATAATAATAAAGAACACTTAATAACAACAAAATGATTTTATAACAAAGAGACTGGGAGCCATTTTGAATATTTGTTATAAACTCATTTTGTTGTTATTAAGTGTCCCTTATTCTTATTTTCTGTATTATTATGACAAAAAAATATTATTTCGTTTAATAATAATAATTACAATTGTTTTAGTTAATTGTTTTATTTCAAGCCACAGTCATGGCTCACTATTCTCTTTCCGATTTGGTGTATATTAAAGTGCCCGCCATTTTACTTTTTAATAATGTAACATATGGATTATTTTACATGATTGTAAAGGAAATTTGATGCACTTTTCAAATTTGTAAAAAAATATAGTATGTTCCATTTGAAATTTCAAAGTTGATATTAATTACTAATAAACCGGAAGTGATATCATGAATGTACATTCGTCATCAAATAGCTTACATGTTGCTGTATAAATCATGTTAAATGAAAGAAATTGCTAAGTTGATAAATAAGCGAGATATTTGCTGGGTCTATTAAAATATAACACCCTGTATATATGTAAATATAATTATATTATATATATATATTAAAATTTTCATGTAATGAACAATTGATTAAATAGATAATTTTTGGTCAGTTTCTGAATACCACGGGAAACAAATTAATTATTGATTCAGTTGTTACAATAATTGATCTTAGATAAAAATCAAATTTATTACAAATCTTTCTAAGCAATATTTAATTGTGAATATTTTTCTTTTATATTTACACTTTTGTTTTAAAATTCATAGAAAAGGAACTATAATCCAAAGAAAATATTATCATTTTATACTCTATGTTCTACAAAAAAATCTGACGTGAACACCACATGACTTCCTTGTACGCGTATTATACTATACCTACTTTTTTTATTGCACATATTTGACGTAATTTGACATTAACATTAAATTTTGTGAAATTTTGGATACGGTTCCCAAGTTCAATTGCAATGCAATTACTACTCCCAAAAAATAAAAATTGCATTAAAATATTATAAAATTGCATTTAAATATTCTCTTAAATACCTCTCTAACTGCATTAAGTGGAAACAAGGGTCCTTTATTATTGCGTTCTCGTTCAAAATAACTTATTAAATGAGGTTCCGAGGTTTAGGCATATTAAAAGTTTTTCTTACAAGAAAAGAGAATGTTTATCCAGACAAGAGTCCATAAACAAAATTGAACTGCTTAAACTAAAAGCTAACCTCAAACATACGAACGAATTTAAATGGGCGCCTTATGAAAACAATCTGTTGGTACTGACAGTCAGATTTCCTATCAACCAATAATTGTTATGTATTTAAATTTTCCGTTGATTATTCATCACCAAATTAAAAATAATAATAAATATTGTCAAATATTAACTGAAAATCCTTAAAATTATGTTTTTTTATTCTATAACTACTAAGGTTATATGCCGAATATATCCTTTGTAAATGGCTGTCACGTGTGGGACTCGAACCCACGACCTTACTGTTATGATTCAGGCTCCAACCCGCGGGACAAAATTAAATTTGAATGAAAGATTTTAATGAGCTATTTTTAAACATTGTTTTTTGACTTCATGTTGGTGCTATGACATTATTTACGACGTGCATTGATATTTTCTCTGTCACAATTATACCAGTAGAACGAGATAAATGTGTAAAATTTTATAGAAAATTTCCATCATACTTAGCTATTAAATAAAATAGGTATTAACTTATAGATTAATTTTCTATAAATACATATCAGGAATACTTTCAGTGACAAATGTCAAAAATGTGTCATGTCATCTGTAAGCATAATAAATTTCCATGCATGTGTATCAATTCTAAATGTTAGGAAATATAAAACACTATTGAAACCAGATCAGCGCTAGGAATTTTTTCGTGGATGGATTTCATTGACATGAAAGAATTAATGTGACGTATCTCTATAATGCTCAATTTCGATGCTTTGAATTCAAAATGAAAAAGTTATTTCCGACATTTTATCTTTTTCTGTATTGAATCAGTTGATGAAAAATTCTCATTGTACGAGTATACCGAATGGAATTTTATGCACTGTAACTTTGCTAATGTTCAAAAACTGTGTATTGGAATATCTATTTTTTTATTGTTCGTTCATTTACGAGGTTCGTATGTTTTTTCAATTGTCGATGAAATATTTTGTGCTAATTCTTTTAATATGTATTGTAATCCAATTCGAACAGATATGTCAATTATGGCAGCAATATACAAGATTTTATTTGACAGGTGATATGTTATAGTTGTACAATTTGTTGTAATTTTTAATTTCTATATTTTAAATTCAATATTTCTAAATTACTAGTTTAATCAAAAATATATAAATATTGTTTGAATGGCATGTAATTGTAGATATTTAAACACAAACAGATATTTTTTTGTCAATTAAGGTGAAGGACGCGACATTGTTTTTAAATAGTAAATTATGATTTTTATTTTTATTTGAACATTATTTGTTGGATATTGCGATGATAACGAGTAATTAATAAAAATAGCATCAAATCGTACAATGAAAAGAAAGATAGATATAATGGGCATGTCAGAGTTTACCACAATTGTGATATTTTTCGTTGTCAATTATGACAGATAATTTATCAATTGTGACAGATAATTCATTTAAAATTTATGACTGAATCTTTTCAATTATTGTAGCATTTAAACTTTATCAACGGCCACCAAAATAATTATATTTGAACCAATTACATTGATTTCATTAAAAAAAGTACTTTCAAATCGAACAATCGATGATATTTTTCGTTGCCAATTATAACAGATAATTATCTAGTTAATTTCAGAAATAATTTTTTTTTCCTTTAAAATCATCTTGTACAAAATTTATAAACAACTCCATTACGATCGGAGCATCATGTTTCATTCGTGTAACTGAGTTGTCATATTTGTTATAAAAGATGAACATTTTGTATTTATTAATGAATGAAATTTAAATGTAGTTGATATATTAAGTCTTTTAGTTTGAGCATATTTTGTAACTTTTTGCTGCATATAATCTGCTCTCTATTTTTGAGGTTTACTTAATTTTAGAGACGACAAAAATATTAACGAATGTATATTTATTCATAAAAATTGTTTTAAAATTAACTCTTTTTTTTATTTTTGATGATTTAAAAAAACTATTTTTTAATTATTTTATGAGTAGCTGTAAAACATTACATAAAATAATTAGAAAATATTTTTTTTAAATTTGTTTGCTGGTCAATCAATATTTTGCTGGCCAATTAATTTTACAGCTTACCGAAAATAAAATATTTTGTTGATCGTTTAAATTATTGCTTCTCTAACTTTTTTGTATCATTACCCCCTAATTTATTTATTTATGTTACTCTGTACAACAGGAACTTAATCAGAATTACAATACAGGGTCCGCACTCATCGAGCCGCGGTGTGGTAGTTCATATAATTTTTAGCTTGAGTGAGATTCGAACTCGGGATCTCCGGATTCGAATTCCATATTGCTATCCACACCACCGTACTGACGGACAATGATTGATTAATTATTTTATATAGAAGTTTCAACAGGGAAAATCAAACCTTTTTATTTCATCAATCTGGGTTTGAAATAATTCACGCTAATTAAATATCGCGATGTGATTAAAAAATGTATATAGCGCCATGACTAAAAGGTTCGAAAATCATTTTCTCTGCAGATTTCAACCAATTTTTTTAATAGTCGTTTATGTATGTTGGCCTGTTTTAAAATAAAAGTATTTTGCAAATACTGTAAATTGTAATGTTTTTCAGAAATCCGAACAATAATTTTTTATAATTTCATCGGATGGCTCCGATACATTTACAAATATAAACTAAAGCCAAAAAACTTAAATAAATGTTTACCTTGAAAAATATAAATCCTACCCTGGATTTATGTATGTATAAATGATAAAACTATTTATTAATTCTTTGCAAAAAATTTCAAGTACTAAATAAAGGCAGCTACCAACTGTATAAACTAATTCATATTTACTTAGTTAACGTTATTAATTATTTAATTAATCATGTATTGTCGTTATGTACGTTTTATATTAAAATAAGCAATAACAATTAAGTGGTAAAATGTGAAAAATGTCGTTTATTCTATATAAAAAATACAAGGATTATTATTATTTTGAAAATTTAATTTAAACAAATTGAATACAGAAATATACCATATAAATAAATATTACTTCTGTCTTGTTCTATAGAAGGTTACATATTCGGTAATTTTTCGGTATGAGCGCTGAATACACTCGAAGTTTAAGTAACCGGTACATATTATAAAAGTTTGTAGGCCAAGTAAATGAATTTAAGTAACTCTGCGATAGACATCAACAAATACATACAGGGTGATTCTGCGAAGACGAACCCCACTTTAACTTTTGTATTATAAGAAATAGAAAAATTTTCTTCATATGGAAGTTTTAGTATATTAAATATACTATTTTATGACACTTATAGAAATTTTTTATAAAGTCAGGTTTACATGATACGATTATCAACTTTTATTTTTCAAATAGGAACCTAGAATTATTTTATTAAAATAAAAACCGCCATTTTTTCTCTTTTCAACGATGTATTACTTGTCATAAATGTATATGAAAAAAATCGAGATAAATAAGATAATAGACATTTTTAACATATGACTTCGACTGAACGTACAGTAATGAAGATAATTTTAAAGTTAAATTTTGTTATGTTCGAATCCAGGCGTCATCCGAATTTTTCTGTCATAAAAATTTAACTTTAAAATTATCTTCATTACTGTACGTTCAGTCGAAGTCATATGTTAAAAATTAGTTCGTGGAATGATTCCCTATAAATCAGAACTGTGTCGCTGTAGACGAAACCCGTTGTCAAAGCCTATCATAGATATAGGAGTCTTTGGGATCGATGCTACGTTAGACACTATGAAAGAAGAATTCGGTTGATGCCATACGTCGGACACAGGTGACGTGGTGTAGCGGTTAGCATCTCTGCCCGGCAAGCGGAGGGTCCCTGGTTCGAATCCAGGCGTCATCCGAATTTTACTGTCATAAAAAAAATTTAACTTTAAAAAGATAATAGACATATCAGAAATTATTTTTATTCGACTATTCTAGGAGGCTATGCGAAATTAAACACAATGTAACAAGATAAAATGAATGACAAAACACGTGAAACAAGTAACAAATAAATAGTTACATTTTACCTTGTTACAATTTGTTTAATTTCGCAAGCCACCTAGAATAATTGAATAAAAATAATTTCTGATATTTCTCAATTATTTATCTCGAATTTTTTTATATACATTTATGACAAGTAATACATCATTGAAAAGAGACAAAAATGGCAGTTTTTATTTTAATAAAATAATTCTAGGTTCCCATTTGAAAAATAAAAGTTGATAGTCGTATCATGTAAACCTGACTTTATAAAAAATTTCTATATGTGTCATAAAATAGTATACTTGATATACAAAAACTTCCATAAGAAGAAAATTTTTCAATTTCTTATAATAAAAGAGTTAAGGGGGGGTTCGTCTTCCCAGAATCAACCTGTATATGTATTTCTGCGTACTTATAAGTTTTAATATACTAATGTTCTAAATGAATAATTATAATAGAAATATATTATAAAAACAAATTAAAGGTTATAAAATACAAATGCAAATATTGCTTGCCTTGTTTGCATGGCGACAAGCCACAGAAATCATGATATTAATAAAAATACTCGGGAAAAAAAGTTCCACTTGAAAATGCACCAAAAATGCCAAATATTCAGACAGCCATAACTCGGTTGAATTTGGTCCAGCATTGATGAATGTTTGAGTGCCGAAAATTTACAAGTTTTCTCTTTAAGGTCATGCACTTGGCGACATATTAACTTGTATCTAATATTTTAATATTTAGCGCGACGCCGCCCAATGGCATGCCTAATGCCGCATTGTCATGTCTATGCTCCTCTGTTGCCCACCGTCATACCTAGCACCCTCTTGGATAATTCCAGGGGGCAATATCGCCAACTTTGAGAAGCATTGATTTAAATGATAGCTTGAAATTAATAATACTATAAACAGTAGATATTGTAGGTACAGTATATTAATATGAACTATATTTTGTTTTTATTGGTTACTCCAGCAATTATTACAACGAAGTTCGTGTTACGATACAATAACGGCGGTAAGCGTAACAATTTCGTTACGTTTATTGAGGGATTTGTCTCTCTCCGAATCGGATTCCCACTTTAAATTGTTTGAACATGAAGGGGCTGAAAGTGGTGCGTGAATATGAATGCATTAGCGGTATAGTCAGGTTTGCCGCCGCCGCCCTGGCGCTAATGGTTCCGAGCGGTGGCGCGACGCTTTGACGCGCGAGCGTGAAGTATCGACGCTCGGCGTCACTGCTTCGTAGCCCTTTCTCAATGCCCCTGAGATTGATTAGGTGATAAGGAACCCGTGGCTTTGAGATTTTTTAAGTTTTCAACAATGCTATTGTATATTTAGCGGAACTTTTTGGAGTAATTGTTATGTGCTTTGGAAAACTATTTCAGATTTAGGACTTTGAGAACTTCACAAGCAAAGAAAAGAGCCGTTGCTTATTGATTTTATCGACTTTAGAGAGAACTATAATTATTTTCATATGACTATTTGATTCGTTAAATAATAACTCCATTTCAAGGGATACTTGGTTATATGAAATAAATGTTCGCATGTTCCAATTTTACTGACATATATACAGAATGTTTCAAAATTTATGGCACTTATTTTAACTCCATATAGTAGTCAATGCACTGCTTGTAAAACAGAATGATTTTTTTCAATATTCGCAAATTAAATTCTAATTTATATGAAGTAAGCCAGTGGTTTAAGTGTTCTGTCTAACGACTACACCACGTCACCTGTTACGAAGTATGGCGTCAACCTAATTCTTCTGTCATAGTGTCTAACGTAGCTACGTTCTAATCAGTCCATGGTATTATTTCCTTTAAATCAGACAATGTGCCGCTGTAGACGAAAGCAGTTGTTAATACCTATTATATAAGAGTTTTGGGATCGATGCTATGTTAGACACTATGGCAGAAGAATTCGGTTGACGCTTTACTTCATACACAAGTGATGTGCTGTAGCGGTTAGTATCCCAACCCGGCATGCGGAGGATCCCTGGTTCGAATCCAGGCATTACCCGAATTCTTCTGTCATAAATTTTACTTTATCATTATTATTTTACTTTCAGTCATGTCATATGACAAGGAATCAGTTCTATCTAACATATTAATAATGAAACTATACCTATAAGCACTACAATTGTCCATTTATTCATTACACAAATGCCTATTAGTAGTGTTATAATTAAAATTTATGAATTTGCTTTTTAAAATTTAAGATTCTATACGCATACGAGTAGTTATTATCCTTATGTGAGGTTTTATAAATCATATCTAAACGACAGAGTAAATTTACCTCCATAGAAAATTTATTTAATTTTAAAAAATTCACATCAATTTGATAAATGTTATGAGACATAAATCATTCGAATCACATTAAAATTATTTACTTTGAAAGTAAATTTATTTTGTTGTTCATAGAACTGGATAAAACTGAGAAATTTTACAAATATGTATTTCTTTCTTCATTTGAAAATAATAAACTATTACAATAATTAGGTTCATGTTCCATAAATAATATATTGTAAAAAGTGAATGTTTCCCAAAACAAAGTTAATGATTACTCGTGTCATTTAAAATTTAACTTAGATGAAAAATATAAATATAGCATACATACATTTTATTTTTTAAAACATTTTACAGGAACATGCAAAAGTTTCGAGAACCTCTTCATTAATCTTCAAGAATCATCAAGAGTTCACGGACCACAGTTTAAAAAACGTTGATATATAAGATGTAATTTTGCAAAAAAATTAGTGTCGTTAGAATATATATCTTCTACTAAGATCTGATATTGTAGAGCTGCCATTGCCGACAATTAATAATATAGTGATATGATAATAATATAGTTTGGCACACAACTAGAGTAAAAAGAAGATGCCAGTATAAAAACTTTTTAATATATAATACACAGGCGGTTACGTATTAGAAAGATACTAAAACTGAGTAATAGATATTTCATCGAAAACACGTTTTTACAACAAATATTTAAAATTTTGTCCTAAAATCAACTGACGACACTTTATAAACATACCCGAAATGATCAACTGGTTTTCAGTTTTTAAAAAGCATAATCGATCTATGTTATACGAGAATAAAATGATTTTATTTCTCTGTTTACTCTGGGAATTTGTAATATGAATTTTTCAACGCTCTATTACTGTTTTCATAAACGAAAATACTATAAAGAGATTGAAGACACATCTTGTGTAAATAAATAATAATAATAAATAGGTAGTTGTAGTTGAACAAGGTAAGCTGTTTCATATAAATGAATATGCAACTTATTTTCTACATAAAACCTTCTATAGCGTTTTGTGCAAATAGTGCAACTATTAGAGTTTTGGAGGGCGTTAAGAAAATGGCCCAGCATGTTTGTGTCATAAAGAGAATATCACAGGCACATTCGCATTCTGATTTAAATATCAGGAAACACGGCATTTTGCGGCGGTGCACGTGTTACGCAAATGGCGCGTGCATGGCTGGAATCACTTTCACGCAATTTGAGTAAGACATTTCAATTTCTCAGCATCCGCCGGCTCTAGCGCAGTTCAGATGGAAATACCAAGAGTGCGCCACCGCCACCTCGCACGAGCCAACAACCGCGCGCTATCGCCCTCGGAACGAGGTTAGAAAATGCCAAATGCCTAGCGACTCATTTCGCCGCGTCTTAATTATAATCGTTTTTAATTACATCCACCATTTTAATGAGATGAAATGACAGGAACCTGATTCGTTTAGGTTATGCATGAACAAATAACAACTGTAATTAATGTCCAAATTTCATTTGGGATATTACTGAATGCAAAATTATGTTGCCTGACATATTTCTTCAATTCATCATTTACATTATACTCGTAAATATCCGAATCCATATATAAATAACAAGACTAAATAAAGCTCACCCTAATGGTTATTTATAAACTTTAACATACTGGAAACTAAAGAAAAGCTATAAATATGAATTTTGTTCCATGCAATATTAAACCAAGTTTCTTCAAATACAATTCCTAAAAGAAATATTTCGTAGATCATACGACATTAAATGAGTATTGGATATATCAGGAAAAATTACTTTTATATCTTCAGAACTGTACTATTTATCATGTTGTACTAATATTCTGAACAGTTCTCTTACGACATCTGAGAAATTGCATATATAATCTTGGTATAAATGGATGGATCTCAATGAAAATTTGTTATGGGAATGACAAATTTCGTTTGAAACAAATAAATGAGCATGAAGAGAATATTTTACGTGTTTGTAGTGTTGCCATAGTAGGAATATTTTACGAAGATTAATTGAAGGATGAATGTTTGAAGGGGTTGTATTTGATGTGTTACCGCATCGAGTCTCAATCTTTTTTATGAGGTCATCCCTCATTTTCTGTCTTTTTTTTAGATTAGTCCTTTTATATGTAAATAAAGTTTTCACGTCTTATATTTGTATATTTTTGATAATATGAGTTTTTAAAAATAGGCTTTAATTTCAAATCCGAGTTGCCTTATTCGAACGACAAATTTCACTCTGACGGACACAAATTGAACTACACTTAGCCGTTAGAAACACGTAGTTTCTTAGTTAAAAGTTTATATAGTGCAATTTTTATATAAAGTTAATCTTATATTTATTACATATTTTATGCACATATCTCACCGCAACGTTGCTCGATGAAATATCAAAATTTAATTAAATTTTTAAGAATAGCTAAAATACTAATATAGCAATTAATGGCCTCCAAAACTGTAAAATCAAGAATTGCAATTTTTTTACAAGAAGCTCAATTTGGTTTAACTCAGCAGAAGACTATATCCACGAACAGCATCTTTGTTTAACTCAATAACTAGTTACTCGTACACATTATATCTCATATATTTAAAACTGGCCCTGTTCGTCTGGCACTATGAACTTTAACCATAATGATAAAAGTATTAACCAGGCAATTGTATTTTCCAATTAGTATGTTGTGCCACGAACTATTGTCTAAATTTTAAAACTTCATTTTCAATCCAATTCAACTATTTGTTTCTTTCCATAATATATGCAATACTGCAACTAATTGTTTCAATTACAGCTATACCATAAGGAAATCGATGTTTAGAACCGGCTATAGATATTAAAGTAAAATGGTCAAAAAATTAATTTTCTGTTTACGGCATAACAGGAATGTTATCTTGTAAATACAATTTTCAAGAATTTTCTACTCTCATAGGAAGTAAGAATAATTCAAATATATTTTACCTCGATTTTTAAAATAAAAATCATTAGATTTCTCTAAATCTTAATGTTTTGTTGTTGGTGCGTAATAATACAAATAATAATTATAAAAATATTTCCTTTGATGAAAATAACAAGCAAATTAATAATATATTTATATATATATCTACGTATAATAACATAAACACTATTATAAACATAAACAAAATGGCTATTAGAAAGAGTTCGATTCCAGCTTGCTTTTAACTAAAACCGAAAGTTAGACGTGACAACGTTGTTAATAATTCTTCATCGTTAGGAACAAAATATAAATCATTTGACATTAGCTAATAACAGACATGAGTTTAATATAAAACTACAAAATATAATTAATTATTAAAAACAAAGTAAAAATAATATTTTGAATGAATTTTGTGGAAGTCATATTTATATTTGTATTATTATGAGCAGTGTTGCTACAATAACATTTCCAATGCTCGGTTTAAACTAAAACCAAGTTAGAACTGAGCTCTTACTCCCAGCCAATGAGAACAAATTGCAAATCTCCAGGATTTACATATCTACGATAAAATTTGACACATAATATTGCCGCAAACATCAATACCATTTCTTTATATGGCTTGTTACTCACTAATTGATGGGTTTGTATTAGCTAAGGGTGACATGAATTTTTGTCTCCTATATATATTTAAAATAGTTAAAATATCAGAAAAATGAAAAAAAAGTAAAGTAAAGCACCTATTTCAATATAATTTTATTTTTAATTTATTACATAAAAATGCATAATTTCGGGCAAAATTCTTAGAACTGGCAACGCTGCTTCACCTTCACTTTGACAGATGACAGCTAAACAATGTTAAATTAGATTGTTATAGCTTGGACTTGATATTTAGCGTATAACATTATAATTGTAGGAGTATTTGTAAGTAATGTCGTTGTGTGAGAATTGAATGCGTGACTTTACAATCAAAGATCCAGGAATATATTTAAAGAAAATTTTGAATGAAAAGCATACATTTAATTTCTGCAATAAAAAATCGGTAACTTTTTAATTTTTGTATGACCCACTTCGGACGACAACTATTTTAATTTGAAAAATACCGCGGGGCTCTATGGAGAGGATTATGTATCCGGTAGTGAAACACTATAAAAGCAGACAGGTCTTACGAGAAAAGAATGAATAATGGGGACGTACATTCATTGCTGAATGACAATGTGTTTAACAAAAAAAAATGCATTTCAGCGGTAACAGAAGATAATTTGATAGATAACGTACACATTGAATATAAGATGATGTTATCACAATGCATTGTCAGTCTGTACAGTTCGTGGTATTAGGTCAAGGCTGTTCAAATTTTAAAATATTTCATATTGGTCTCTGAGGGTTCAGAATAGAAACCGCTAGGTTAGACCATGACATTTTATATGTAGGTACGTATGTTTGTAAAGACCATTTCTTGCTGCATTTACGATCATTTCTTTTTCTTCGTGACTTACGTTCCACAGGTCGCTATGGCGTCTCCCGCAGCGCCGCGATGCCTCCGCCACCGCTAAATGATTTATCTGCTGTTTTGTTTTTCGTGCAACGTCACAGTTACTGCTGCTGCCGTAAATGTACAACGTAGTGTATTCGTGATACACGCGCAGCAGTTTTGATCAATTTTTTTCACTTCTGGAAAAGTTGCATATTCAATTTAAATGTAGGTTCATTCACCTATATATTAGTAGAGCAAGGTAGAAGTAGAAAACATATTTACAAGAGCGGTAAATATTTTCTTTCGTTTTAAATTTTTGGTTGATATTGATTCTACTCCGAATTTAAATCTTCCCATTTTAATTTTTTTACCTGTGTTTCTTCTTAAGTTAAGAATAGCGTGCACATTTAGCAAGTTTAGTAACTCAATATTAAATAATAGTACCACATAATCGGTACATTTAGATTCTGTAATTATTTAATAGGTAGGTTCATTAAACAGTGTAGTCGATAATACTATTTTTAATTTAAATTTTAATTCCGTTTCTAATTCATAAAAACTAGTAAATAATTATGTGCCAAATAGCTTTAGATATGGTCAAAGTAAAAATTCACGATGTCAAACAATTTTCAAATAAGAAAATGTTGAATTTTAACACTACTTAAGTGTAGTATTCATTTTAATAAAGTTTTATGGCCATTATATCTACTGTTATATAATAGGATTTTGTAGGTATTAGATGGAAATGTCACTTATTATTTTATCATTGTTATCTTAAATGAAGTAAAATATGAATAAAATAATTGTAAGCATTATTTCTAATCTAATGGGGTAGGTGGCTCAGTGGTATCGAGTCGGCCTGTGGATCTTGAGAACCCTGGTTCGATCCCCACAGTCGACAAACAATTTTCACCAATTTAAAATCTACCCCTGTGGCTCTCCCTCCACTAACATCTTTGAAGGCCGTTATTTGACGGCTGGTAACCGCACTTTACGCGAAAAAATATATCACTTTCCGAGATCTGCGTACGGCATAGTGCCTCACCTGAAATGGGTAAAAGGCGTGTTGATATATTTATTTTATGTTTTTCTAAACTTAAATATTTGTTTCATACAGAACAAAAACTTCAATATCATCGAAATCCGTGTTAAATACCTTCAAGTTTTCTTTGAACAGAACGAATAATCGTCTGCGTCGTGTGACTGTGTGTCATCGTTCGCTGCTCACTAGCAACGGCAATGTCCTCGTCTCCAAGAGCTTTTGATGTCGCCGTCGCAAGTAATGACGCCTAGCTTACTGCGCCGCACGCGAAGACTTGATCAGATCGTTTCTCGTAATTTTCCCCTTCATTGAATTTCCTCATTCTCTGACAAATTTTTTTCTGCGGTAGCGGTTGAATTGAAGAAGGCTAGTGGTTTAGGTTTTACGTAAGATCCAACTAAGGTAGAGGGGAGCTTGCATCCTATTTTGTATTCTGTTTCTGTTGTAAAACATAACTATAATAGTTTGTAAAAAATTTATATATTATATGATGACTTATATAATAACGTTGCTTGTCCCTTCAATTGATAAGTATCTAGTTTTATACTACGAATATGGTTATGAGTTTATCTCGCTGATTTCGCTTATAAATAAAAATATAACTGTATTCCAGTGGTTCTGGTTCGATTTTATATTGCAAAATAAAATAAATAACTATATCATCACGCCTTTTACTTATTACTACTACTGTGTCGTAGCAGATCTCGATAAGTTATATATTACATCGCGTGAAGTGCGAATACCAGCCTTTCAAACAAGGCACCCAATGATGTTAGTGGAGGAGGAGCCACGAAGGTAGATTTAATTTATTGAAAAAGGTTTGTCGGCTGTGGGAATTGAATCCTGGGTTTCAAATTCATAGGCCGGCTCGATATCACCGAGCCACCTACCTCATTTTATGATGTAGGTTCTCTATATTATAGTGCACTATTATTAGCAACATTTTTATATTATGCGTTGTATTAAATAAATTATGTGATCTCAAATTATGACTTATATATTTAATTTCAGCTTTATTGAAGTTTTATTATTTTTGGCAATAACAGGTTTAGCAACACGGTTTCCGATATTAGATATCCTGGTTTCAATCTCAGCATATCCTTTATCGCAGTGCTTCTCAAAGCGGGCGATATTGTTTCCTGGGGGGACAATTTAATTATACAAGACGGCGCTAGCCATACCGATGAGCAACAGGCGAGCGACAAAGAGGTGTCGATCTAAAAAAATATTATTATTATCGCTTATTAATTAATAACTACTTAGTACTTAGTATCTGTTTCTAATTTATGGAATTAGTAGGTATAACTATGACTATATATATATTCAGTATTTTTTATGAACTTGCAAGTGTAATGAAGATGTTTAAATTTTTAAATAATGCACACAAACATCTACATATCTGACCGCATTTACTCTTTTGAGGTAAACATGAATTGCAGTTATTTGGCTTTGATGGCAGGACTGGAAAGATACCGAAGCAACTTTTTATATTCTTGAGATTATTATAATGAGGTTGAATGGAGGGAACGTAAATTGGTTGAAGCGAAGATGGTGTGTTAGGATGAGAATGTTTGACGAAATCTTATTCTTTGTGGAAACTGATGAGTGGAAATTCTATTAATATTTCAGGGGTTTGTGCTACTACAATTGATGGGATAGAATGTAATGTTTTATTTATTATAATTGTTAAAGTAAATAATTGAATACTTGGCAATTTTATGTTATATTATAATTTCTCGCATTACATTTGTTAAGATTTTGTTTTATTTCTATTTATTACACTTATATCTTATTTTTAAATATTTTTATAAATATTAATTTTTTTATTTGGTACATTTCACTATTTTTTAAGTATAATTTTTACTTTATTATAAGATATTTCTAGAATACAGAATGTTTGTAAGTGTAAGTCATAAATTCAACTGGAGTAAATGTGTATTTGATAAAGGCTTGCACGAACTCATGTCTCGGAACTTGTACAAAAGGTACAGCAGTTTGAACTGATATTACTTTGCTTTAAGATCGACCCAATACGACACAAATTAACAAGACATCCAGGCCCGACGAGACGGGGGGGTAGGGGGGGGGTAAAATACCCAGGGCCCGTGGTATTCAAAGGGCCCGGATGTTTTCTTCTATTTCACCAATTTTTTATATTCTTTACTAAAACATATATAACGAAATGTCTGATACATTGTATAAAAATGACGAAATGCTTGATCAAGGGCCCCAGTTGCAAATTTTAAATAAATGTATACACTATTCAAAAGTACATTATTACATTGTTGCATTTTTGTTTCTTATATTACTACATTCATTGAATACAATACACATAGGCAAAGGCTCTATACATTTGTGCGTAGTGCTGTTTTGGTATCCCCTGCATTTATCGAATCTGCAACTAGATATTAGATAGTCATACAGTGAGTATACAATACACATCGCTGCACCAATTAACTCTTACCGAACTGTTACCATATTTTAGCCTCGATTTTAGTGCGCACAATAAATTTTAAATTTGAAGACTTCAGTACTACGAAGGAGTATTTATAACATACATATATGAAGGTAATTAATAATTCTTTGTAAATGAATATAAAGTTTTATAAAACATCTGTTTCTAACACTATTAATACTTTTTAACTCTTTTTGTAGATTCTCCCCTTACATACTTATGCAGACATAAATTTGTAGCAGATAACGAAAAATACATTTTAAACATTAAAAATGAGTTACCGCCATAAATCAGGTGCTTTAAAACGAAAAGAAAAAGCTGCAAGGGAAGAAAACCAAGCTAAACCATACATATATTTACAAATATATTTTTTTGTATCTTATATTTAATTAATAAATATTCAAAGTTAAAAGAGGCCCGAAATTTTTTTCCCCCGGGGCCCGCTTTTCCTCTCGGCGCCCCTGAAGACATCCCATAATATATGAACAGCTAGTAACTATGCGTTTTAACAGTAAATTTAGAAATATGTAATTGATTTTGATATGGTATTCTAAAATTATCTTATCTTAAACTATGTATTGATGTTTAAAGTAACAGAAGAAAATATTTCAAACAAAGCTATCTGTTTTATTGCTAAGTTATTCTTTGGATTGTTATTGATATTTATATTATTTGTATTTTTTTTCTGAATTTATTACTATGTTTTGTTTTTTGCATATTTTTTTAATTTGTAATTTGATCTGTAATTGGGTCCTTAGACCTGTTGATCTATATATTCTGAATAAATAAGTCAATTACAGTTTTCAAAATTTACCTAAAGATCCAATTTAATTGTAATCTTGTTATTCAAAACGAGAAATATTTCTTTGCTTCTCAATACAATTCTTCCATTTTGTAAGAAAACAAATCGAATCAAGTACTTTCGATATAAAAGCCTGTAAGTAGCAATATTAACTCTTTTATGGCTGCTTGTGTGATTATTTAATGAAGCCTTGTTTGCGCTTCTCTCACGCCGGCACACTTTCATGGCCACGTATGTTTTTCCTCCAGTAATCGCGCCGTTGCTGACTCCAGACTCTGGGCTGTGGCTCCGGCAGGTCGATCTGCTCATAAGCTATTCATATCGCTTTTTATCTACTGGTTTTTGAAGCGGCGCGAAGAAGTATGCCCAGGGATTTAGAACCTGCCGACTTTGATAAAGTGGATATTTTTTTGACAAGATGGAAATTTTCGGTAAACTGGGAGAATTTGCATTGGAAGTACGGAATTAGTTTTTGCTGTATGTTGCACGTATGAATTTTTCATTCGAAAAATATTGCTTTTCTTAGAAAATACACCTTCGAAAATATATGTATAACGGTAATAGGTGCTTACCTGAATTTTTGCCCTTCTGGAAATATCAATTTTTTCACAGTATCCAATTTTTTACTGGAAATTTAGGACGCCCTGTTTGATTTATTTATTTATGCACCAACAAACGAAATACCATTGCAAGGTATATACAGGCTGAATTTTATTTTTAAGGCCAGTATTGAGATTTCTAGAACCATAAGACAGAGTTTTTCAACCGTTTGTCTCACGGAAAAAATAAAATAATTATTAAAAGTCTGCAGCACATTAAAAATATACCATTTAACAAAAAATTAGATGTTTTTAATTTACAAAAAGAAAATAATAATTTATACAACTAATGTTGAAAGTGTTATTTTATTGCGAGTGGGCAGCTTATGGCTCGAACTGTAGACCTACAACTGCAATAAGAATTATTTACGATGTAAGTATTGTACATTACAATATCGTATAATATTTAAAATAATCCCACGATACGAAAAAAATTATTGCAAAATTGGCGTTTTTAAAATTTATCAATTTTTTTTTTGAGTAGGTTGATGTGTCAGATTGTCATTTTACTGTCAAAATTCATTACAGCACTAGTTTCGTAATATAACTTGTTACAACTTGCTTTTTAGTATTGTAATATTGCTATTACGTTATGAAATTAGCTAAAGCCACTTTTAACTCGAATCACATACACCATTTTTTCTACGATCGAGTTGTAACTAATTAGGAATATACCAATTTTACTTATTATTATTTTCGTCTTTATTTGTAGATCAAACTATTATTTTTAGTCGCAGTTGGGAAGGAGAAGTGGTGAGATAGGATATTTTATAATTTACTAAAAACAACAAATAAATGTAGATAATAACTCATGCGTCCAAACATTTGATAGTTAGTATAAAAACCATTTTTAAATATAATATTAACAAAATTATTGGATATAAATAAATAAATATATTATCACACCTTTAACCCATTACTGGGCATAGCACTCTACCGTATCAGATCTCGGTAAATAATATATATTGGAGTGAATTGCGGTTATCAGGTGTCAAATCACGGCCCCAAAGATGTCAGTAGAAGGAGTGCTAGAGGGATAGTTTTTATATGTGGTTGAAAATCGAACCATCCACTGAGCCATCCAAAATAAAAAGAAAACAGTTTTAATATATACCAAACTTCATATCGTTGAAATATGCAGTTTAAAGAAGATATTTTTAAGTATTGGTTCCATTTAAAAAATCATAAGTTTGCAAATGGTAAATGATCTATAGTAAAAAAAATACTTACTCCACTGAAAATATTTTAAAAGTTTGTACATTTTTGTTTAATACTTTTTTCTCTATTTCTCACTATTTTGGAATTAAAATTATTAAATGAGATTTATTAATTTCACATTATCTTTTTTATTTTATCATCTTTGTACTATTTTGTAAAATAAATGTGTTTTAAAAAACTCGTCATAAAATAGCATTCCTTTGGCAATTTAAACAATTTTGTATCTCTTGCTGTTCTCAAGATCACAATACTAGTAAAAAAAATCATCCTTTTTATACATATTTATCCAGGTGAAGATATGTGCCAATTCTACAATTGTAGATCATAGATATTGATAATACGACTACGCCCACAGACAAGTAGTATAATTTGAATTGAATAGGTATTTAATTTGTATACTATTAACCTCGAGAATAAATATTTAATTACTTAAATAAACAATGAAAATTGAAGCATATGGAGTTATCATCTTGACCTGAATATTAACGAACGCATTGTTTAAACTTCGCAATTAATTTGTTATTCAAACTAACATAACAAAGTTAGTGTATAGAGTATTTGCTACCAGTCTCCGTTGATTTCTATTCTATTTCATAAAAGCACTAAATCTCCAAACTAGTATAACATGATTGTTTCTTGATTCAATTTCCAGACAAATTCATAGCATTTAAGTACCATATTGCTGTAGGTACATTTTGATTTCAAACAAACACAAAAACAATATTGTTTCGCTACACCACGAACGACGCATAGCACACTGTTCCATTGTGTACCGCACAGAAATACACTTGTAATAATACCGTACTTAAAATACAATTTCTGTTCTTTCCACTCAATTCCGCCCTGAATTGTTTATAATCAACAGAGCTACATTTTCCCAACACGGATAGATGTAGTATACATTGCACTTTTGTTTTCAACGACAAACGAAGCCATACTATTTTCATTTTAAACTGGAGGGATCGGCATAGAACGATTAAACGTCCCTGTCCCATATAACTACAATGAAATCTATTAGTGCGGCTACCACAAATCGCTTAACGATGGTCACAACAGGTATTTTTTTAAGGGTCGTATTCAGCTTAAAATTATTTTTGTTTTTTCCTATGATTGACCATTTAAAAATACCGGCGAATGGGGCTGTACAATCCTGTGCGAACCTTGTGAAACCAGTTATAACGGATCATATTTTGAGTTCCTTTGTAAACGTAATTGCGGTGCATTTAATCGTTTTATACCGATCCCTCCAGTTTAAAATGAAAATACAAATATGTTGTTTGGAAAATAGAAACGTTGTGCCTACGTTCAGATGTATACAGAGTGTTAGGATAAATATAAAATTACAGCAGGTTAACAACATATCATTAAATAGTTGTAATAAGCATGCTGTCCGCAAATAAATCGTTTTCAAGATATATCTTGCTTTCTGTTTTAAGAACAATACATTATATTGTTTACTAGTTATTTATTTAACACAATTTTCTATTATAAACAGTTTATAATTTTTTTTTCACTTCGTATTAAACTTATCTTTGAAAAGTGTGTACCAGTTAAGTTCGTAAGCGTATACTGCACAAATTTGAATTTTAGCATTATACAGGATGTTTCACAACTTAGAGCAAAAAATTAAAGGGTATATTCTGTACGACGTGCTGATCATGAAACAAAAAGAATTTGTTTTTAAATCGCAAAACTATTTTCCATGTTTCCCAGTCCAAAATTTTTCGTTGCCATTGCCACTGAGTGGATGATTAAGTTAAAGTTATTAATTAAATAAAATTCTATTATAAATAACTGCTAATAATTGAATTGTGTAATTATTCTTTCGTAGTTGATACCTACTTCATTGTTTGTGTTTAATAGGAAAGCGAATCCAGTGCAGTACTACAAAAAATGTTTTAGGTTAACAACCCTTAATTTTTCGAATTTAAAAAAATTCTTTTTGTTTCATGATCAGCACTTCGGACAGAATATACCCTTTAATTTTTTGCTCTAAGTTGTGAAACACCCTGTATATTACATCAACTTCCATAAATGTTTTCAGAACTCTGATTCAAGTTGCACGAACTACACATGAGAGTATTCTCCGTAACTCACTAATTACGAAGTATACATAACAACACAACACACCAGAGATCTAGTATCGTTTTCTGGAGCTCACAAACAAAATATTCACATTTGAAATGAAGAGAGGTGCATTAAAACGCACCCAGTGAGCTGGAACATGCTGCAGTGTTGCGCTGTGCTTTATTTCATATATTAAGGTTTCTCTACAACTGCGAAACGAATGTTTCAATTGTTTTATCTCTTCGTCTTCATCGTCTGTGTAGTGGAGTCTAGCTCTCGTGGCCGCTGGATGTTAATGTGTTGTTTTAGTTTGTGAATAACAGAGAGATGTGGAATGAAATATTAAGTAATGTGAATGGGATGTTTAGTAAAGAATGAGATTTTTGTTTGGTACGAATTGAGCTTATGCATGAAATACAGTTAGTGAATACAATTTGCGTGTACTAAGCACGCAAGAGTCTGTGCATTCAAATATTTTTGACTCCAACCATTGAGTTGAGAATGTTTATGGAGACAATCTAAATGTTTAAATTAAAGTCATTTACTCCTATATGTTTTTTGTGTTAAGTATTCTTTGTGAAATGTGATGCTTAGTGTTATTATATTTCATAATAAATATTTGAAGTATAGGAAGAGCAAATTATTATAATAATGTTAAATAATATACATAATAACACCTTCAAACCATTGCAAGAACAACCTATTTTATTTTTTATAAATTTATATATTATTATTACAAGTTTTCGTTTTGTATTTATCCCTAGTAACTATTAAAATAAGCACGTATTAATATCTTTTTCGATTTGCTATGTTAAAAAATATAAATTCCACTTGGTTTGTAAAATTTTACACAATAATTTCATATCTACTAAATAGTTTTAGTATCTTCATTAGGAATTAATGTTTGCAACTTGGATTTTATAATTGCATCTTGGATTTAAAATTTGTCACGTAACTGTCACTTGATATTCATATTTGTTATTTGGGTTTAATACTTGCCATTCGAATTTATTATTTGTCATACATGTATAATATTACACTAAAACCGAATATCATGGACTGCTTGTGCTGGACGTGAATTCTACGGGTTTAAGGTTAAGGAGTTAAGCAAGGTAACCTATAAAATTATTTCCACTAAAATTGATTATAATAGCTTGCTTGTGTTGAGCGAGAGTGCCATAAACTTAGGGTTTGTTTGCTAAAAATGTGACGAAGCGACCTAATCAAAAAATGAATTCCACTAAAACATAATATAGTAGCTTGATTGTATACTAATGGGGTAGGTGGCTCAGTGGTATCGAGTCGGCCTGTGGATCTTGAGAACCCTGGTTCGATCCCCACAGCCGACAAACAATTTTCACCAATTTAAATCTACCCCTGTGGCTCCCCCACCACTAATATCTTTGGGGGCCGTGATTTGGCGGCCGGTAACCGCACTTCACGCGGAAAAATATATCCCTTACCGAGATCTGCGTAGGCAGAGTGCCACACCCAGTAATGGATAAAAGGCGTGATGATGATGATTGTATACTAGTGGTAAATATTAAATTCTAGTGTTAATTAACAAATATAAGTGAAAATTTTTATTACTTTTTTTATTGCAAATAAATAATTTACATTACAGTTATAGAAAATTTATATTATAAATAAATAAATATATCACCACGCCTTTTACTCATTACTGGGTGTGGCATTCTGCAGTAGTAAATCTCGATAATTGATATATTTGTGAAAATTGTTCGTCGACTGTGGGAATCGAACCAGGGTTTTCAGGATCCACAGGCCGACTCGATACCACTGAGCCACCTACCCCATCAAATTATATATATTATATTAGCATTTAAATACTACTCTTATATAAATAATTATATTACTTATTTCACTATATGTTGTTGGCCTCCTGGATTGTAATTGATATTATATTTAGAAAATAATGCTGAGACGAAAATTAATAATTAGAAATAAAGCTATTAAAAAATAGTAAATAATTGTAATTGATTCCCTCACTTCACAAGCATTTAAATCTCAATGTTTTTAATTTGCACAACACAAAATCTGAAAGCTGACAAGTGATTCTGTTTATACCATAAACCAGATTTTGTTATATTTTAATTAAAATAATACCACCTGAAATTTGAAAAAAAAATCATCAGTTTTTTCTATGAATTGAGAATTGAAGTTTATTCCTGCTTATGGATTTAATTCCGTTTCGTTTTAATATTAAAATGTGTTGAATATCGTGTCATGGTGTGTGTAGACTAGCGAGTTGTTTACCCGAGTTTTGTAGCGGTTAGACGCGTCGTGTTCATCCGCTACGCGTGGCTGACGAGGGCTTGCTTGCGCCCTTGCGGTGCTCCAAGTAATCTGGCGTGAAGAAATCGCTGGAGCGGAGCCGTAAATTTATTTTAAGCGAGCTCATATGTAAAATGTCGCGAGTTAATACTCCGGCATTCCAGCCCGTGCAATGTAAACAGCCAAAAACAATGATGCATGGCAACCATTTCCTTTACTCATTGTCTTTTCAGGGAATAATGAGTGCGTTAGGAAACCTTTCGCTCACTGTCACCAGCCCCGCGAGGCCTGCTTTTTATGTTTTTTCACAGATCTGTCTAATAAATGTTGGCCCACAAATTTCGCGCCGACTGCGAGTAGAAAAATTATTAGAAATCGATAAACCAAGAACTTGTAGTTTATTACAATTGCCAGGAGTCTACTTGGGCCACGCAGCCAGCTTGCGTCTCCTGAAACTTCCCGAGCGCGAGACGGGAATGGCAGCTTAAATACAGTAAACAACCGGCTGCTCAGGAAACGACGCCGGGAATAACTTTGCAATGATTTACGGGTCGAGCGAACGGACCTGTACACTATGACATCCTATACCCTTTTGTAGCCCATGAGCACCAGGGTTGATCTTAAACCTGCCAATAATACTTCGGCAATACTGGTATACCTAATTCTTTAAAAATTTATTGGTATAAAAATATTACCTTATCCCCATTTTTACAGATAAAAACGTATTATTTTTTGTACTGATTTATTAATTTCCACATTTAAGATTTTTCCTAGATCATTATTACGTTATTTAGTGTACCGAATAATAATTTGAAAACCTGTGCGACACCTGTTCGTTAGAACAACGGTTTCTAATTTGTTATCCGCAGGCTGCATAATTTCGCAGTAACATCTAAAGGAAACCGCAATAAAGTAATGTCTTTAAGTAAAAATGTAAAAGTCACCTGTCTCTGGATCGCATCATATTTGCGACAATGGAATTCGCTGTCATCCATCAAGTAAAGATTATGTTTTTAATTAATATAGCATAAAATAACCAGTGCCTTTTGTACCAGATAGTTCGCAAATGATAAATACATTTACATACAATACAGTACTACGAGTAATTTGGCGATTTGAAATTTATTGCCTGCTTTTTATTATAGAATTATTTATGACGCGATTCCACTACTTTGATAGCGAAAATAGATGAGTGATTAGTGGAGATTTTTTGAAACACTTCCTTAAAATTATTGTTAATGAAAATAATTTTATTGATTTTTGATTATATTTACGCTCTGAGTATACATAATTATAAATAAGGCGCTGACATATTATTCCCATTAGTTTTTAATTTATATGAATGGATTTTTTAGCAGTTTTGTACACAATGTCGAAATATAAAAAGAATCTAAATGTGGAGCCAGATTTGAGAGTACAAATTAAAACAATTTAGCCAAACTGTTACACATTTCAAAAATAAAGATTAATTGTTTTGCTGATACACATTTTTTTTCATAAGTTCTAAATGTTTTTCTAATCTTTCATATATCGAATACACAACTTTTCAGTTTAGAATAGAAGACCTTTACATTCAATAGATTGGAAATTGCTGCCTTAGAACATTTATAGTATATTCCGAAGTTAAACTGCAATGCGGTCATGATTTTACCACGGTTATACCTATAGTTTTACCGTTACCGTGGTAAAATAAAATGAAATGAACTACAAATTCCAGGAACCACGTATCAATATCTTTCCGGTAAAATAAGATTTTACCACGATTTTGGAATACATTGTTAATAAAATAACGTGGTTCTATTAAAAAAGTTATAAATTTATGATATATCTCGAGAATGTGGCGCAAAAAGTATATCTATCTTTTTGGAATTAAAATTATTACAGAAAATAATCCATTTTACATTTTAATCTAGTTCTAACGAATATAACGGACAAGTCTGCACTGGCTGGTGTCCGCAATCGAGGTCTGTAGAAGCTTCTAGTAACAAGTGAGGAGAGATAAAAAAGCAGCGTTTCTGAAAAGCACAGTTCAGTTGCTACCATACAGTGATGTTGGAAATAAATCGATCGTTAAATAAATATTAGTGTATTGTTCATGTATTGTTTAACGTGATGATGAGTGTTAGTGTGTAAAATATTGTGTCAATTATTTTAGTTATAAACTTTTATTTTTATTATAACAAATGTTATTATTCGTTGTTAATAAGATTTTTAGTTTAAATAAAAAGTTTGAAACCCACAAACGTTATAATACTTGTACTATTAAAATTATCTACCAAAATACCTTTACTTTTCTTATTGAACGTACTTTGTATCATTGATGGTTCTCGAGATATCTATGGGACAAAAAAAAATGTTGCCTCTATTGTGTAGTATATGTGACAATTTAGTTGAGATACAGAGTAGACCTGTAGACCAATATCCTGATTACAAAGTTCTACCACTACTCACACCAATATTCTAGTTGCTAAGGTATTTCCTGAATGTTGCCTAAGGTTGATAATAATTGCAATCTAGTAACTGTATAGCGCAAACATAATCACAATCTCTAAACACTGCACCTAAATCGGTATTAGATATTAGCTGATAGTAACACGTAATATAGAACTAACATGCGGAAAATGTAGCTGAGTCTGAATTACGAGTAGATTCTGAACAGAATTACGAATGCGAAATGCGAATTATAGGTAGTTCTGAGAATTTCTTAATATTAATTAGATTATTGGAAAATATAGCAGAACCAACGAAGAGTTTAAAACGCCACAAATGTATGTGAAATTATAAGTTTATTTACTTTTGTTACATTACAGTATGACATCTGGAGATATAATTTGATACTAAAAATTGTAATTTATTGCTGTCAAGTATATATAATTTGTTCTGTTTGATATTTTATTTATTCTGTATTATTATTGTTACACATTATATAAGAAATATTAATTAGTAATAGAAGATAGAAAGAAGTTTAGAGTAGCTCAGGATACCAATATTTATCATAACTCACCGCGAGTCCACTACACAAAAAAAAAACAGGCGCTGTTATATCCTTATAGATGTTTCCACTGTATTCTGTCGTCTAACAATTATAACTACATTTATTGTTAATAATGATAAATATATACAATAATTGAATTAATGTTCACAAATATATTAAAATTAAATTAATTTATAATCACGCATACGAAAATACTAAACATCAATTCTAAAATCAAGAATCAAATGCATCCCGAAATTAATCTTCGCCAAACAATCCTATCTAGTTGAAAATTTGTACTTGTTTGCGAGTACGAGCATATTTTGACCTCAGTGATATATTTATGCGCATGAAGTGCAGTTATCAGCTGTCAAATCACAGCCTACAAGGTTTTTTGAATTTGCCATAAATATGTATAAATTGTGACATGTCAAAGGTCTAGCTCGCACATCTAAAATTTGTAATTCTTATTTTATGAATAAAATATATCGGTACAAATATATATACATGTAGCATTAAAAGACCCAAGTTATTGTTCATGCCTAAATTTGCAAATAAAATGTGTGTTAATTATTCCATCGCTAGAAATGTATATGAAGTTCTTGACATGAATAAATATTTTTAAAATTTTATAGTATTTACATATTTAATAATTAATTTTAAATAAATTTTATGTATTTATCTTATTTTGTAAAGCAATGTAATTGTTTTTATATTCTGTAGTTTTGTAGTTCTGTCGATACCATTACCGTAAATTTTTTGAATAGCATTTATTTCAGCTAAAATGATTATAATATTGTAATTTTTTGTACATTTTAGTATTATGAAGTTTCAATGCATTGATTTCGGACTAGTCACTTATACGCCTTAAATAATATAGCATTCGACTACGGTTTTAGTAGTACTGCTATGTAAAAACTGCGGCTCGATGTGTCCGGTAGGCCCATTCCAGATTTGGGCTGTAGTGCCATCAGAAGAAGAAGAAGTAATTATAGGATTAGAGAAAACGATCGTAATGTCAAAATTAAATTTCTTGCATATTTAAAAATTCTGTTTTAGTGCAGATGTTGATAATTTAGTTGATATACTAATACTCGTACTATATTCAAATGTGCATTTTGTCAGGTAAATATGATGATAATAATGGTTGATAAGTGAAAGAAGAAAATAATAATTATTAAAGATAAAATAATGGTTGATAAGTGAGAGAAGAAAATAATAATTATGAAAGATCTAACAGCATCTAATCTAATTGTTTAAACAAGTAATTCATTTTATAGTCTCATAGCTAACTATAATTAAAATAAACATTATATGCGTATATATTTAAAAATATATTTAAAATTACTGCATTCATATGTAAAAGAATATATGAGTATAAAATTTCTCATCTATACTGACCTATCTCGTTTTCTCTCTTTCTCTGGTTCTGTTTACTTTTTCATGTCTCCCCTTTTTCTCGACCTGTTCCTATTTCAGGTTCCGAGTAGCTGACCATCCCTCGTCCGTCAACTGTTTTGTAGCACTCGTAAACAAATTGGTACAGCGTAAAATCACTCCCGTCCACCGAATCAATTCAGTAACATTTTCCTCTATTTTACGACTTCAACCGATTTGTTGATGGCGTATAAAACTTTTATTATGATTTTTTATATATCAAAATAGAATTTTATTTTTTGTTTAATAATCTACCGGACGTGCTGTTTGACGTTATGAGTTAATAACAAATGATTAATAATGTTTCCATCCCAATATTTCAAAAATGTATAAAATGCGTATTGTATTATATTTTATAAGCTAGTAATACAAAGTTTGTTTAAAAATAGCTTTCATATAGTTTATTAAAATTTTTACAATTGTTTAAAGTGTAAAAGTTACATTTTTATTTATTATTATACAGGGACAAAGACCTTACTGCAATAGCTTTTCATACCTCTTATAAAAAACTATAATTTTCCAACAAACAATAAACCTACAAAATTGTTAAATAATTATCCTACACCATGATGAATAGAATTAATACTATCAAGAATAATATATATATATTATGGGCTAGGTGGCTTAGTGGTATCAAGTCGGCCTGTGGATCTTGAGAACCCTGGTTCGATCCCTACAGCCGACTAACAATTTTCACCCATTTAAATCTACCCCTGTGGCTCTCTCCCCACTAATATCTTTGGGAGCCGTGATTTTACGGCTGGTAACCGCATTTCACGCGAAAAAATATATCACTTCTCGAGATCTGCTTAGGCAGAGTGCCACATCCAGTAATGGGTAAAAGGCGTGATGATATATTTATTTATTTTTTAAGTATATATGACTTATAAATTACAGAAAGTTAGATAGTAGTCATGCGGGAATTTAGATCTGTATCAGTACTTAGCATAATCTTATCCTTTATAAGTTATTGCGTCTTTAAAGTCTATTATTTTCGTTCGTTATTTAACCCTGCAATGGTGATCTCTTATTAATAAACCGAAGTAATTATTATTATTTCCATATTCTCAAAAGAAGTTAAACAAATTTAAAATAATCTTGTTATTATTTATTATTCGGAAAGTGATTTTGAACAACTTTTTGAAATCGGACTAGAATAAGATTAGCTAATACAAAATTCAGAATTAGCTAAAGTACCTATTTTGTAAATTGGGCCGATAATGAAGTAAGAATTATGGAATTATTATTATTTTAAAAATTGATAATTTGTAAGAATATAACACTAAAATTACCCTTATGGCTGGACCTCCTTTTTTTAATATATATATATATAATTTTGATTTTCACCCTTTAGCTATGCCACTGGTGTTCAATAATACCCTCTCCCTTGCGGCACCCTCCTGCTCCAGTAACCGATACCAATATGATGAATCGATAGTTCGATCGGTCTCACGGACATTCTGCCCGCGTGTAAAACAGAGGCCTAATCTGCGCGCCATCGCTGCAGCCCCCACATAAACCACTTGTGTGCCGATCGCGGCCGCCGGGAATATCGCTTATGGGCCTTGTTTAACGGCGGTGGTCGCACCGCGTCACTTTGCGTTAAGGGCTCCATGCAATGGGATGCTACAAGGATTTGTGATGGTACTTGCGTAATTAGGGCGTTATTGATATTGGAAGGTGAGAGGGATTTTTTGTTGGGGTGTTGAAAAGTAAATTAGGTATAACGGGTTCAGAATGGGAATTATTTACATAGTATAAAATTGTTTTCCCGTCTAAACACATTTAGGATAATTTTTTGTTTTAATATCAACTTTCTAAATAGCATCATAAAAGTACGGAATGCTAAATTATGGATTGTTCCACGCATTTTTCTCTATATAATTTATGAACATTTAATAATAGGGTGATTGCTAGATTTTTGTATTTATAAAACAATATTATATATCAGTAATCAGTGTTGTGTTTTCTAGACAAAATTATCTTAAATTTTATTTCGATAACGATTATACGAGTTTATTTACAATACACCAGCAAGCTACAAACAATTTAGTAACTTTAGTTTGTTTTGATATTTTCTCTATTTATAAATAAATATATATTTATTTTTACAATAAAAGTATACAATATGATTTTGATGTGATATTTTAATTAATAATTAGTTTGTATAATAATAATAATAATAATAGAATATATTTGCATCGAGAAAAACTCATACAAGGGGGTGGTAGCATTTAGCTTATAATATACAATTTGTAATATTTCAGACTTATATATATATATATATAATATGTATATCGTCATTTATTCGTTCAATACAAAAGATCTGATCTTCAATGCAGAGGATAGATAGTTGTAGACATCATATGCTTTTCTTTCATCAAACTCAGATAACAGGACCTGTGTAAGACTCTGCGTAGGATGGTCTGCCATATACTTCCGGAGAAACTCTTCCCTTGGGGCGCTCATCATAGGGCAGTTGAATAGTAGGTGGTGCAGGTCATCTTGTTCAAAAGTATTGCAGAGACTACATATTTCTGCTTGATGGAATCTGTACAAAGTGCCATTATAATATATAAGTAGATTTTTTTCATTAGCGGTACGTAGTTGACCTATTATACGAGCTACTTTGTAGGGGATATGTAGGCTAAGAAATGAGGATGTGTAACTGAAAAGTTTAAAATTGGGGTTATAAGAGGAAGTAGTAAGTCTTTGGGTATCCGTTGCGATTAGGAGTTCATTATAGTACAGGATAATGTTTGGGATTTCTTGCTTCAATCTCACCAGGTTTTGTTGAGTCCAGAGCCAGTGATAGTTAGTTTTTTGTAGGATAATTTCAATAATTCATGTCCAAATAAATTTGTTTTGCTTTTTAAGTGGTATGTTTGAGTTTTTATTAATCCTTAATAGCTTGTTGTAACAAATCTTTACATATCTATATTCTGGCATTGTGAGGATCTTATACCACCAGCTTAGTATTCTTTTCACTATTAGGAGCTCAATTTTACATTGTCCAGTTTCCATTCTTATAACATAGTTAGGAGTAGTTTTTTGCCATCCTAGTATGTTTTTGAGTAATTGGACTGTACTCTCTCTACAGCATCAACGTGATTCGCAACCCATATTTCACTTGCGTAGAGTGTCCCAGAGAGTAGAGTGGAATTGAATAGACTTATGGTAGTTTGTCAGTTGCATATCTTCCCTTTCTGTAAGATATTCTTGATTCCCCCTGTAGCTCTGTTAGCTTTTTGTATTTGCAGCTCCAAGTTGCTATTAAATTGAGCCGATGAGTTGAAATTAACCCCTAAATATGTATATGTGTTAGTTGTGTTAATTATTTGTCCTTGGCATGTATAAATTCTGTTATATGATACAGGACGTCCTTGATGGAAGTGTAATATTTTTGTTTTTGACGGATTTATTTTGAGATCTAGTGCATTGCAGAAATTCCCCATGGCCGTTAACTTACTCTGTATATCTATTTGAGATGTAGCGAAAACCACCAAGTCATCCGCATATTGTAATGTCATAATATCACTATTAGAGTTTATGTATAACCCTTCCAGATTTTGAGCTCGGAACGTTTTTTCTAGTTCTGCAGTATATAAAGCAAATAAGATGGGACTGGTGCATTCACCCTGAAGCACTCCTTTGCTAATTCCTATGCTTTCCGAAAGCTCGTTATCTACCGATATCTGTAAGTTAGCGTGGTCGTAACTATTCTTCAAAAATCTAGTTATTTTACCGCTCACTCCTTAATCGAAAATTTTTTGCCATAATTTTCCGTGGGGTACAGAATCAAAGGCCTTCTAGAAATCAAAGAAAATGACGTATGTACCAGTTTTGTGCGTTAGTATTCTTGACTGTATAATCGTAGTGAAGACGTACAAATTATCTAAGCAAGATCTGTTTTTCCGGAATCCAGATTGCGATTCAGGAAGTATATTGTAGCTTTCCGACCATGTTTGTAGACGACTATTTATTATGAACGTTAACTGCTTTATGATTGAATTCGTCAGTGCTAAGCCTCTGTAATTGTTTGGGCACTGTTGGTCACCTTTTTTATGTAACATGATTAATTTTATTTTTGTCAGATTTTCTGGAACTGCTTCTTCTACAAAATAATTATTAAGTATACTACATAGATGCTGTTTTGCAGTTGGTGGTAAGTAGCGGAGTTGTTCATAAATGATTCCATCAATTCCTGGTGATTTATTGGGTTTTAATCGTGATAAAGCAAAATTTATGTCCGAGATAGTAATGAGGCTGTCCAAATATGGGTGTCTTACATCTATGATGGAGAGATCGTAGTATATTTTTTTGCTAAACCTTTCCTTAAAATAAATAAACCAATCCTGAATAGTTATTTGAGAAGACTGAAGATTCCTATTAGTGAGTGTTTTTATTGTTTTCCAGAAGTCTACTTGATTCTTTACGTTACACAACTTATTACTCAGCTCTTGTCAATGTTTATTTTTTTCTATTGTAATTTGTTGCTTATAATTTCTTTTAATTTCCAGGAACTCTTCCAAGTATTCTTTTTCAAAATTGTGTGCTTTACATATTCTTAAACTAGCTCTCATATTCTTTTTAAGATTTTTGCACTCCATTGTATACCAGTTCTTATTTGAATTTACGTAGTTTGTATGTTCTTTATTTACATCTTTTCGTATTTCTAGTTTATCAGAAACGTAATAAATCGCATTTACTAAGTTTTCGAACAATGTGGGTGAATTATTTTCTGCTAAATATAGTTCAACTTCATACCAGTAATGGTAGCATTTTGTGTCATCCCATACCGTTGTTTTCCTCGAATTTTTTTTTATCTCTTTCTGATACTGCCATATCTTTACAAAAAATGTTTGTGAGCGATATTTCACATATTAAATGATCAGATAATAAAATATCGCTGCAAACTTTTAAATCAGTTATTAGCTGTAACGAGTTCAAGTCAGCCCAGATTAAGTCTATGATGCTTTTTCCTCTTCCTCCGAGATGAGTGAAGTTAGCTGGTGTATCACTATTGCTTCTTCCATTGAGGAGATATAGATTTTCGGCTTCCATTACCTCTGCTAGATCACGGCCCTTTTTGTTAATAGTATGGTCCAATGTGGTACATTGCGAAGAGCAGTGCGTGTTTGCAAATATTATTTCCTCACTTTGGTTCAAATTCCCAACCCTAGAGTTGAAATCTCCACCTATAATAAACGCATGGTCCGGGTACTCTTCTTTGTTGTGCTTTACACTTAAGTTGAAAATATCCAGGAGATATGCAAAGTTATATGAAGGTGAAAAGTAAGAGTAGGCAAGCACGATGTTCATATCTGGTGTTTTCAATTCAAGAAATATCCAGTGAACCTCTTTTTCAATTATATTTATATTTTCTATTGTTTTCTTGTGTAGTATAAGAAGTCCCCCGATAGCTCTGCCCGTGCTTTCTTCCTTTTTTGCGTATTGTTGTGTAAGGTCATAAGCGTTTAGAAAAGGAGGAAGATCGGTAATCGCGTAATTTGCCCAAGTTTCGGACAAACAAATTATCTCATATTCTAATAATTTATTTTCTTCTTCTCTAGTAATATTGAAAAGTTCTTTAAGAGTGTCGTTTACCTGATTTAGCGAAAACATGGTTCACTAGAATTGAAATATCTTTTGTTTAACAAAATACTGTGTTTTAATATACACCAAATCGGAAAGAGAATAGTGAGCCATGACTGTGTTCTGAAATAAAACAACTAACTAAAACAATTGTAATTATTATTATTAAACGAAATAATATTTTTTTGTCATAATAATACAGAAAATAAGAATAAGGCACACTGAGCATAGAAGTAAAAAGCATTCAGGAACAATGTTTAAAATACGTTTAGCGGCTACGGAAGACTACCTGGAAATGTAAGCCGGGGTTGGGACCAATGTCATAAATCTTTCTATTACCAGCTACCAGCGATTCAGAAAGAGCATCTAGGTTGCATATTTTACAAACTCACTTATTTACAGAAAACAGAAATAAAATTTAGGTAAACGACACTCTTAAGCCTTGAATGTTCCAGAATGCAAGTTTACATGTGTGAGGTGTATTTATAAGTTTTTTGATTGGGACGGTTTTGAGGTTGAATGTGTGCGAGCTCGCGTTACGATGTGGTTATCTAATGGTCCCCTTTTTTTCTCTTTATTTTTTGTTGTTTCTTTAAACAGTGCTTCGAGAGGTTTGTTTGAGTTGTTTTCCAAACTTTGTGTATGTTCAGCGGAATTGACTACATTAACATTTTGAGAAGAAATTTTCATACTATCTGTGTCTGCATAATTCTCTACTGGATTAGGGGTGGAGTATCCTGGAAACGATATGGATAATCTTCTGCAATCAGTTGAAGCTGTGCCTACATCTTCATTGTTCTTTAGCAGTTTGATTGAGTTAATCTCATTAATTGTTTGCGGAGGGTTTAAGTCTGATAATGTGTACTCTGATCCATTGACAATAAGTTTATCATTGCGCAGATAGGCATTATATCCTTTGTTTTTTGCTTTTATCAGATGAGGTTTTAGTAGCTTACGTTCATCAGAGATCGCTTTCGTGTAGTCATTATCTATGTAAATTCTGTTACCTTTTAACAATTTTGCATTAAAAAATATCTCTTTTTTGATTTTCTTTGAATTGAGTTCCACTAGTATAGATCTTGCAGGCACGGTGGCCGAGCGTGTTAAGACACATCTCTTTGCATACTGTGACGTCACCCGAACCAAGGTTCGTCAGTTCTAATCCGCCTGTCGACAATGTGTGATTTGTCGTAAAATATAAAAATACAGTTACATGTATTTATCACACTCGGGCGCTATAAGCTAGTCACTTATACGCCTTAAATAATGTAGCATTTGACTGCAAAAACCGGCAGTACGGCAGTGTAAAAACAGCGGCTCGGTGTGCCCGGTAGGCCCAGGTCCGATTTGGGCTGTAGTGCCATCAGAAGAAGAAGAAGAAGTATAGATCTTGGGGATCCATTCTCTTTACGCTTTCCCAATCTTCTCACGGTATCAAGATTATCCGTTGTGATATGTTTTAGTTTCATTGTATCATTGAATATGTTTAGGACCACTTGTTCTACGCTTTGATTAGTATCTTCTTTCACTCCGTGAAATATTAAATTTTTTTCTCTCATTTTCATCTCCAGATTTATTATAGTTTGTTCTTTCGTAGCAAGTTTTTTTTCCAAGTTGTTAATTTTATTCTCTAATTTATTCTGTAATGTAGCAAAAGAATTTATAGAGTATTGGAGTTCTTCAAATTTTGAGACGATATTATTGTTTTGTTCTTTGATAGGGGCTAATAACGTATCCAGTAACTTTTGTATTTCTAGGATAGTTGCCATTTTTGTGAGTTATTTTTAAAATATTATTGATAATATTAAATACGAATATGTAAAAGTATTAAATTTTTAGGTATTTTTAATTATATATATATATTTATTTTGTTAATTTAAAATTTATTTTTGTTTATTATTTATGCTCTCCGTGGTAACACTGCTGTTACTTTATCTTGGTGTAATAGTTGAGAACGCTCTCTGGCTCGTGCTTGGTGCTGAGCAGTTTAATTAGTGAGTTGACAAATTTTGTGTGAATACTTCAAGGTCTTTAAATTTTTCGTTTAAAATTTATTAGATAGTTTCAGATATAAGTAAAAATAAATTTTACTCACAGTTATCCTGTTTCTGTAGTTTGTGGTGTCCTCGGTTGTTTTTAATTTCCACTTTTATCACTTAAAAAATTGACTTTTGTTAAATAGCTCAGAGATATGTCTTAATCTAAGCAGTGTTGCCACACCACCACAATTAGTTTGTAATAAAAGAAGTATTATTATAAATGAGTACATTCCTCACTTCACTATCTATATATCTTCATGTTTCATTTGTGAATATGTAAAAGTTTTTCTTTTTAAATATCCTATCTGTTATCTAAAAATTATCTAGCTTACACGTAAAATATCTATTATCTTCATCTAGATACTTTACATTAAGCTATCTGTCATGTATTATCTATATAATAAAAATCGACATCTGGCCCAACACTGTCAGTAATTTAGGTTATATAAACATTATTTAATTAGATCAATCTTAATGTGTAAAAGTCATTGTTAGGTACGGTTTAACAGGGTATAAACTAATTTTAAAGAATGAAGCTACTTGGTAAAACATCATTTAAAAATAAAATGAAAACCACTTGGATTTGTTTGATTTTAATATTTGGAAAAACTAAATTTAAGGTTTGATTGGTTATATTTCGGCTTTGTTTAGGCCCATCTTCAAAATAAGTGGTAATGTGATGTGCTGTGAATGAAATGGCTGTTAAACAATACATTGTTACATACTTATATAACAATTTATTTTTAGTCATTTATGAACAATGTATTAGCCATCTATTAATCGTTCTCCTCACATCACATCACTACTTATTGTAAAGATAGTCCTAAACAGAACCGAAATATAAACATTTAAACCATAAACTGAGTTTTTTACCTCTTAATCCATCCCGAATAATGACATTTACACATTAAGATTCATATAATTATTGATATCAAGTAAACATCTATGAGCATAAACATTATTTATTGATATATATATATATATATATATATACATACAGGATGTTTCTATACCTCTGCACGAAACTGTAATGACAACAAAATAAAAATAAGATATTACACCAGGCACCAATATAATAACTAATTAATAAATGTTTATTTGTAGGCAGTGTTCATTCTTTTATTTCTTTATTAACATAATTACAAATAATTAAATGCACTATTAAACCAGTGACACTAAAATGTTCACTAGGAATGAAACACCCTAATTTTTGCGATTTAAAAAAATATTTTTGTTCTATAATCTGTATAAGTCATTAAAGTTTCGTGCAGAGATATATAAACAGCGTCTTCTATGGGAATAGTGGTGCGCTAACTATATATATATATATATATATATATAAATTCTGCAAAGGTATTAATTCAAACTTGCAAAATTTCGCAGACATGTAGCAATTAACTTTTTGTTGTTCATATTAAAAGTTCATTAAAAGTTACCACTCTGAAAAGTATAGACGCCTATAAATAATAGATTATATAAGAATATGAATATGTAATTAGTTTTGGATTTTATAAGTAGATATTTTGAAGGTTATTCTATTTTTTTATACTAATGTTCTTACAATCATGATTTCAATGCACCATGTACTACATTTACATACAGTTTTTAAAATAGTTTACGTTTTCAGTAAAAATTATATAAAACTGTTTACATATATGGAACAACAAAAACAGAAATCGGGGTCATTCATATACCACCCGAAGACTTAAAAGCCGCTGTGAAAAACCACCTGAAAGATGAGTGGGAAAACTATTGGTTAGGGAAAACTAACAACAAACTCAGAGAAATAAAAGATGTGATTGAACCATAGCAAACACCAAATGAACGTAAGCACCAAATTGAGAATCGGTCACATCGAATACACACACACACACACAAACACATCCTTAGAAGAACGAAGCCCAGAACTTGTGAAGTGCTTTACCACAATCACCGACAAGCACATCGTAGAAGAATGAGCAAAATACACATTCTACAAATATAAACATAAAATAGCGAAGGAGCCATGAAACAACAACCTCGAGAATGTGAACGATATTATTAAATTCCTAATTGACGTAGGACCTAATAAATCAAATGTAAAAATATAAAATATTTGTACTGTAAATGAAAATTGTATCAATTTTATATATCTTTTAAAATTTTAATTAAAAAAAAATCATAAAATTATAAAACTCAATAAACATTTGAAATATATGTATATAATTTATTTTGACATTAATTAGTTAGGTAAAAGTTTAAATTTATAATTATCTAGATTCTGTAATAAAACTAAATATCTTAAAGAAGTGTTTAGCAGTGTATTAAAATTATTTGATTACAAGAAAAATAATTGCAATAATTTTCCATTAGCCGAGCAATGACATGTAAACTGGTAAATTTATATTTTAATTGTGTTAAATGTATTTTTAAACAAGCGCAGGCGATGATGCCTTCATTTCTTATAGATTCGTTGTTAGAGAAGTGAGCGTAAGTGAAGATTTACGAAACAGGTGTACAGGAGCGAATGGATGGATGTGAATGAAGGTTTGTTGCGTGATGATGGATTTTGGTTGTGAGGAAGGAAAGAACTCGTATGGAGGAAGTGTTAATGTGGTCGTGTGTCAGGATGAGAATGTTGATGTGCACTGATGCTCTATGACTGTTTCAGGGATTCGTGCTGCCCCCTTTAATGGGATATAGCGTGATGTTATGTATGTATGTATGTATTTTTATAACTAGTTATACGAGTAACGAGTTGTCTAGTTAACTTGACAACTTCACCCAAAAATATCCATACAATAGTTGCATAAAATTCACTTTGTATCGTGATATAGGAATAATAATTTTCAAAACAGGTCTGCAGACCTGTTTATATTATTGCAGGTTAGTAACGTTATCAAGTTTATAGAATATTTTTGCGTCATTTGAAAACTGCTATTTACGTGTTTACATAATTAGTTTTAAAACTAGCTTTTGAGTGAAACATATTAAATTTGATTTTTGTTTGAATTAACTTAAAACCGTTTTGAAACTTTATAAGAACGTTTTGAATACTTAAAATGATTTGAAAACATTGTCAAACTGTATGTAAACGTAATTATATTTAGTCCATTTATTTATAAAAAAATTACCTGATTCATTACCAGAAGATTAAAATATCAGCTCTTCATAAAAGAAATATTATGTAATGAAACAGAAGTAAAATAATGTGGAGTATAATAAATGAACTTTCATAATATATAATTTAACATTAACAGTTTCACATTACCGCATAAAGAGCTTCAGGTGCAGAAAATTAATTATCTATTTTCTAGGAACAAAGCCAACAAAATATACAATAATAGCAGGTTGGGCTTGAGTTAGTATTTAGCAGTTGGCAAGTTTATCTTGCGTTAATATCAACTTATTTGAATTTCAAATAGTGTTTTTATTATCCGTGAACATTTATTAATAATTCAATGAAAGTTTACACCGCAGAGCGGGTATTTAGATGAAGTAGAGCTGTATTGTAGCTGCACTAACTTGCCTTTCTTTCACGGAATTTAAATTCTGCAGCGCGGAGCAATAGCTTAAAACATTTATTCTTTGTTTGCCTAGAATTTAATACCGAGTGGGTATTACGCTGCACAGAGCGCCACCTAGCGTATTATAGTGAAATACTTCAGAAGTGTGCAGTAGATAATGCTAAGGTAACGCCGAGTAAAACTAACACACACCCTCACACATACTACACGCGAGCTTTCGAGAACACCGCGAAAGTAATTAAAATACGGGTATTAAAAGGAACTGGGTAATGATAAAATATTAAACATTTTGCTGTGGTAATTTCTTCTGTAATTACACCTGCCTAGTGCGAAGTATAACTTTGAGAATTTAGATAACATTTGCTCTAAAACACGCTTAAATTTGCTTTATGCTTTACTAATTTAGAATTAGTTTTCAAAGTAAGTTTAAGTGTGCATACATGCAAAGATATCAAAGGAGTAATATTCATATATTTATTCGCTTAGACTAGCATTAAACGATTGTTTCTTTCATATTAGTATATTATTTGGATAAACTATTATCATTACATCTTTAGATTCCAGAATATTTAGAAAGTCCACGTTAATGATCTTTTAGAACCAGTACTTCGCCAAGAGATACATTTTAAACTTGATTCAAATAAAATATCTGCTCGGGATATAACGAGAGATGGGAAGAAATAACTTGTCTTCTCAATTGTAGTTCAAATTTCGAAAACAATTGATATCAACTATTTTTTTGGGTAAATTACATTGCCCTAAAGTACTCACATACCTATATTTTGAATAACAAAATTTTCAAGAATTTTCTCGCCGTTTTTGTTTTAAAATAACTACTAAATGAATTTCCGCAGCATGAAACTAAATTAAATCTACCCCTGTGGCTCCCCCTCCACTAACATCTTTGGCAGCTGTGATTTGAAGGCCGGTAACCGCATTTCACGCGAAGAAATATATCACTCACCGATATCTGCTTCGGCAGAGTGCCACACCTAGTAATGGGTAAAATATGTAATGATATATTTATTTATATTTATTTATTAAACCTAGTTAGATCGGTAAAAATAACAATAGAATACCAAGTCATTAGAACTGATTTCAAGATTGTTGATACATACAAACAGAAACAGACAAGAATTACTCGTACATCGCCAATTTTATAATCGACGAATTAATTTACTTTCTAAGTAAATAAAATTTATTTGATTTATGACTGGTTTTATAATTGACAAATTAATTTACTACCATAGTAAATAACATTTGTTCATTCCAGTGAAAGTGGAACTTTTGACATTCATGTTATATATGCCATAAAATAAATAAAACTAATTAAAATTTGTTAATTTAAATACGTTTATTATGCAAGTAAATATATTTTGTTCTTTCTCAAACTGGGCATTAAATGACAGTCAAACTTTTTATAGCAGAGCTATCTCGTGTGTCATAAAGTAAATAACATTGATTCCAATTTGTTAATTTACATACATTTACTATGGAAATAAATTTATTTTGTCCTTTATTAAAACGGATATTAGTGTACAGGATAAAAGCAAATCGAATGTTTGACAGCAATGTCATCTATTCCAAATGACATGTAACTTCGATTATAACTTATTTTTAATATTGATCGTAAACTTGGTTTAATTAAAGGAAAGTGTTTTTTTCGTCAATTTATTTTAAAGAAAATTTAAAATTATATCTTCAACAGTTATGTGTACCGTTATATTGCATTAAGTTATATCTGGGAATCTATATTTTTAACAATAAAAAAATTATATACTCTGCAATGACTAAAGAATTAAATCCAAATATACAACAGCAAATTAATTATTGTATAAATAATGTACGCGAACATAAGGATTTATACCAAACCAAGTAATCCATACGCCAGCTAGTTTAAAGTATCGAAAGTTATATGTAGGCCTTCTCTAATTAGACCCGTTTTAAGAGCTACCACTGCTTACGTGCAATTATTTAAGCTAATCCTAAGTGATAATTAGACAATAAGACACAATTTTTAATATATACAATTGTTTTTACGTATTCATGAACATAACAATCAAACAAATTTGATGTAAATAATCAATTGTAACATACACAATAGCAGTGTTATAATACAAAAGAATATTAAACTAATAACTATCTAAAAACAATCCCTAATCCCAACAACAGCATCCTACATCTTTGTTTCATAAATGGTAACTCTTCTAGTCTGTTTAACTGCAAAGGCATCTACAACAGAAGAGTAATCTGTTGCCTTATATATACTGTGTTCTATGTGATATTAATGTCAAATCGGAGAGACTTTCTAGCGCTATAGTTTTCACCGTTTTCATTTTGCTTTTCATTAAAGAATAATGATAATAATAATGTAGATACAGGAAACACTTGTAACACAGATAAATACACGGTAAATGCACCGTTTGTTCTTCTTGATTAAAGTCTAATGTTAGCATTAGCCCCTAACTGAACAATATCAATACTGAATACAAAATAAACTTCTAACCGCGTTTGCATAAGTATTAATTAAAAGTTTCTCGTAATTACAGCATTGTATATTTCTGAACTAACATTATGAGTATGTCAACGACAGCCATGTATCGTTCGCCTGTGTGCAGGGGCACGTACTGCACAGCCACTAGGAACGGTCAGGTATCTAGTAGGACTCTAGTTGCCTGGTATGAGTATTTTTAAGAGTCACTGACGAGTAGCTCCTTGTGTTGTAGTAACCTGTGCTGATTGAGACTCATATTGCACAGCAGTGTCTATTACTGTAGTAATCAGAGGAGTATCCAAGTTTCGAGGTTATGTGCATGAATGAATTATGTTTTATCTTAGATAGATTGTCATTTAACTAAGTTCATTACTAACAGTTTTATTTTTTATAGGTAGTTTAATTAGTTTTATTAATTATATTTATTAGAGATGGGCGAATATCAAATTTCTCGAATTCGAATATCGAATACGAATATTAATCAGATCTCGAATATTCGAGGTACTCGAATATTCGAATACTCCTAAAAGTTAATATATTTATTATTAATAATTATTTAATTATGTCCTTTTTATTATTTGAATTAAATTGTTAAGATAAAATAAAATTAAAACAAAAAGTACAAACAAAATGGAAAAAGAAGAAAACTTCAAATTTAAGATGTTGGCGAAAAACAAATTTGAAATATGGTACGTCTTCATGGTTTTGAAACAAAATATCTTTGTTATTAATAACTTCAAAGTATTGTAATAGCTTTAAGTTATGTACAAATGATAGAGAAAAACATAGTGAAAAATTGAGGTCAACATATAGCGCGATATTCGAGGTATTCGAATGTTCGCTTTACTGACGTTAATATTCGAAAATCTCGAATATCGAATAATGTCAATATTCGCGGCATTCGACTATTCGCGGTTGATATTCGCCCATCTCTAATATTTATGTTTGGAGCATAACATTTGTAAATAAATAAATATATCATTACGCCTTTAGCATTTTGAGGTAGTATATCTCGGTAAGTGATATTTTTATAGGCTTTAAGTGCGTCAAATTACGACCTCCAAAGATATTAATGAAGAGCAGTCACAGGGTAATTTTAATATGGTGATACTTATTTGTTTGCCGTGGAAATCGAACCAAGGACAAATCAATACAAGTACTATAAACCTATTTATTTATCAATTTGTTATTTTGAATAGTCTTTTAGTATCCCCTATTTTTTAAAACAAAAATAATATAGTTAATGTTGAAATTAAAAGCAGATCATTATATATTCAATATACACAATATTTGTTTAGTATTTTAAGAGCATTTACTATAATTATTGTTCGTGTGAGTACATGCGTAGAACCGAAAAAGGAGAGACATAATTGGACGAGAAGTTCGTGTCTCATTTATTTCTTTACTTCGTTTTTCTTCGTTTCATCCTTTAATGAAATAAAGAACAATGGACCCGAAATTGCGATGAATGGAAGGAATCTTTGATTTTCCCTGCAGCGGAAAAAAGGCATTATTGATAATTTTGTTTTGATATTTTAAAGGTAAATAAAATGAAGAAATTCTATAGGTTTCAATTTGTAGATTGCAGATAACAATTCGATTGGTTCATCGATAGATGTAAAAACCTCGATATAAAAGTCACTAGATTTGAATACAAATCGGATACACGCAGTTTCCGCAATAGAATTGCAGTCAATTGATATAAAATGCAATATTTATAAGCAAATCGTTTATGTATACAGATATATGTATATACATAGCTTATTTATTACTCAAGGCTATTTATCTTGATTCATATATGCAATACTATTTTTGTCATAATCATTTAAACCGGTGACCTAAAATTTTAATTAAATTCTTTCAATTTAATTTTTAAAATGATTAATTAAATATAAATTCTTGGCAAGTTTGGCATTAAATTTGTTTCTGGTAAAAACTATTTTTAATTTGTTTTGTTTCCGATACGGAAGCACCTTAAAAATTACTAAAGCAATGAATTAGAAAACAGGTGACAAATGAGAAATAAACTGTCAACAGATACAGGAAAACAAATTAAATATAGGTGAACGTCCAATATTTAAAATTTAATATTATAAAAGTTATTCAAGAAAATCATTGCCTGGATCCACGTAGATTTTCACTTTGGCTGTGAGCGCAACTACGACAAATTTTATAAATATTATGTGAAATAATTTGCATTACTGTACATATTTAATTAAATTTATGGATTAGGTGGCTCAGTGATATCGAGCCGGACCATTGATTTGACAACTCGGATTATTTTTCCACAGCCAGTAAACAATTTTCACCCCATTAAATCTCAGTGGCTCCTCCTACACAAACATCTTTGAAGGGCGTGATCTGACGGCCGTTAATCGCATTTGGCAGAGTACCACACCCAATGATGGGTAAATGGCGTGATAATATATTTATACATTTATTAAGAAATATATATATATATATATATATATATATATATATATATATATATATATATATATATATATATATGTATACCAAATTTTATTAGCACAAATATAGAATGTGTTACTCGTATATTAACATAAAAATTTCAAAAAGACAAAAAGAAAACGAAATAGAAATATTTGATTTCCATCAAATTTAAGTGGTATAAATTACAACAAAATAAATTACAGCACATTTATATGTGCGAATTATGAATAAAAATAATAGGTGGCTCAGTGGTATCGAGTCGACCTGTGAATCTTGAGAACCCTGGTTCGATTACCACAGCCGACAAACAATTTTCACCAATTTAAATCTATCCCTATGGCTCCCCCTCCACGAACAACTTTGGAGGCGGTGATTTGACGGCTGGTAACCGCACTTCACACGAAGAAATCACTTACCGAGATCTGCTACAGTAGAGTTCCACACCCAGTAATGGGTGAAAGGCATGATGATATATTTATTTTAAAAAGAAATACTTGGATTAAGAATTATCATTCGGAAATGATTTTCGATTTGAATTATGAAAATGAAAATATGATAACTTTTTATTTGCATGTAATAACTAAAAACATAATTAATTTATTATTCGACTGCACTATAACTACTTAGACACTTATTAGTGTAGATGAAATAGCACTTTATTGGACTAGTACGATGAAATAGCAAACTGTTAATGTCAAAAATTAAAGGCAATTATTATACTTAATTAAGGAATTAATATAAATAAATTTCTTCTACTTCTTTTGGAATTCATCTAAGTCTGGAGACATTATAAACCCATTGCTTTTACAAATTTACCAGTTTAATGATTATAAAAGACATTGTTAAAGAAAAGCAACAATATAGATGTAACTAAGTTTTTTACAGTAACATATTTAAAAAAAAATAAATAACTTTATTGGACGAGCTGTAGTTTATGGCTGAACGAGCGCAGCATGCGAAGCTGATAAATAAGCTATTAACTTTGAATACAATTGTCATTTCCATTTTGATATCACTTATTGTGAACAGGGATATAAATTAGTATAGAATAAATATTTACTTTGATATAATTCAATTTCTTTAAATAATTTAACAAATCATTGCTGTAGGTACAATAGCAACGCCTTCACACTTTCACACTCTGTGGATGCTTGTGCGTCAATGCACCCACGTAAACTACGCCCCTGGTCCACATATACCTCGGTCCGTCTGTTGAAGTGTAAATACGAGTAAACAAAAGAGAACCAATTAATTGTGTAATTGAATAATGAAGTCAAATATGTGATTTATATTTACAGAATGTTTTAATTCTTCGGGACATTATAAAAAATGCGCACTATGCGATTTGAAAAAAATCGTTTGTTCTATAATAGTACGTCATATAATACCTTATTTTTTCCCAAAGTACACCCTGTGGAATACATAAACATTTCTTAATTTATTGTATACTTATTGTTTAGCACTTTGTAATATTTAATAAAATACATTTTCATACTTATAATATTCGTACCTGGCAAGGATATTATTATGTAGTAAATAATTCTTTTTAAGACAGTGTATGAAAATAGCTTCATAAAAGTAAATGCAAAATGTAATAACTATTTTATTACTTAGAAGCCATCATTCATAACATAAAATCCAACGAAATAATACACAAACACAAACTTTGCAGACTTCATAGTTTTCACTGATAACCAAACATAAATGATAATTATTTCACGACGAAGTTTTAAATATAAACAGAGATGTTTATTTAAAGGAATTGCAAATGAAACATTCCACAGCTAGCAATCTTAGTTCCTCCTTTGTTATTATAATTAAAACCGAAAGTTGCGAACACGAACATGAAAACGGTGCAGAGGAAAGTTTCTGATGAGAAACATATTTTCGCTTCAGTTCGAATTTGTTGACAAGGGATGGAAGTGAAGTTCGCGGATTCGCGCGGTGTAAATGCTGAGTTTAATCTGAATTTGCAGTCACAATATGAGATATTTGTGGGACGCAAGTTTGTTATGACAAGCGGAAGACTTTCAGCACATGTTGCGACATCGGAAGAGTTATTAGATAGAAGAAAGGGGGTTATATGAAAGTACTGTTACAAGTTCCCTGTCTAAGAATGTTTTTCCACTTGCATATCATGTTACTTTTTATATATTCTCGAATTATATATTTATTATAGAAGTTTGAAGTATTGCTACATATAAGGTATTTGTCCTCAAATATGATTGGTTAAACACATCAAAATATTGTCAAATTTACCGAGTATACAGGGATAAAGAATTTGACAGATAGATAATGCCACGATATTTTAATTTGGTGATTTATTGATCAGCTCTTTTCTAATTTTATTTATTTATGTATGTATGCTACTGTGTATAACAGTTGGCGTTCGATAATATTTTTAAAAATGGAACGTCATGTAGAAACTAATAATATCCGATAGCTATCAAATGGTATTATTTTCAGTATCGTGTCTTATTGTAAAACTTGTTATTTTGATTATAATTCGCTTATTTGATATTCAGTTGTTTTGATTTTTACAGCATTAAATTTGTCGAATGAAATATACAAAATTGTCTCCTAACCTGTCTCTCTATCTTATCAACCAAAAAAGTTTACAATTATGGGCTTTTATGGTGGGCATTTTGCACAATAGTGAATCAAATCATAACCTTTAAAGAAATTGTGTGAGTATTCTTTACAATTTTAAATCTCTCCCTCCCCCATTCAAAGTTTCTGGTTACGCCGCTGTAATTAATATTTAACTTTCAATTTTAATTTGTTTAATTTATTTATTCATTTATGTCATGGTTTTGCAAAAATACTAAGCGGTCGTTTAGGGTACGAAATTTTAAAATAGATAATTTTTTATTGTTATAAAAAAATCTAACTATCAAATGAAGAATTTTGAGATTAAACACCGCGAAATATCAAATATACTCACGCGCTAATATCACTACTTCGCGATATAACACTCCAATGAACAATGTAGTTAACTGAAATGAGTGAAATGGCTAATGTTAGAAATAATTATCTTTGCTACCATTTCAGACTCAAAGTTGTTAAAATTTCAAGTGAAGCGAATACTGTAAAATATTTAAAATTAATTTTGCATTTACTTCCTGAGGGCCGAAACTATTTGGATATTTATTGGTATATGGACAGAAGTTTATGTAACGCTGCTCAATATATTTTTACTCCAAATAAATAAATATGTATGACTTCTATCGTAGCACATCTCGATAAGTTAAGGATACTTAGTGCTAGGAACATTTATTTGAAATCAACTACAATCACGAAAGCAAACTGCAAACTTACATTCTCTCTATTCTGATTTCGACTACGTATAATCATTTCATCATCTTTTTTATTTTTCCATTATGCAACAACAGATCAATCAAATCAGTCCATTTACCGCAATTTTTTTCTCTTTTAACTAATATTCGGGAAGAGCCTCTTAATTAATTTATCGTTATCCGCTTACTCGACATACCTCATTCATTGCAAATTATTTGATCCTTCTATAATCGTTCTCTGTTTTGTAACATATTTTTACTAATACAGCTTTCTTTTTATTGATTTCATTTTGTATCTTTCTTATTTATCTATTCTTTCTAAATATAAAAGTGTCATGAATTTAAATTCAAATACTTTGTTTCATTTTATCTTTGTTGTTTGTTATAATAATCTAAATAGTGCAGTAGTTAAAATTTTATGTTTTAAGTCAATTCTAAATGGTTGCTTAGTTAGACATACATTTTATGTTGGACTGCAAAATAAATATTTGATTTGCAGCCAGATATTATCAACAACAATTATTTGTTAATTTGAAACAACAGCGAATCACTGATAAATGTTAAATTAGTATTGTTGTTATAATTTAAATTACAATTAACAATAAATGCGCATATAAAAATTTGATAATTTTGGTTATTAGTATCCGTAAAATAGCAATTTATTGAAATAGCAAAATTGTACTCCGGTTACTCTCAGAAAATAAGTCTAATAGAATAATAAATATCTTTGTATTTAATGCAAATACTTTTTCATCTTTTGGGTATCTTTTAAGTATTGTGACATCTAAACTTGTTAATTATTATAATAAAGGCTTCTACAATAATGGCATTACCAGATTTACTAACTTTTGTAACTTCTTTAATGCTATATAATATAATAAAATCCTTAATTCAAAAGATCGAATTCTAGATGTTGTTATATCCAATATAAACTGTACCGTGACTCGTAATTCTTTACCTTTTGTGCCCGAAAATTCTTACCATCCTATTTTAACTGTACTGTTTATATATATATTTATATTTAAATTAATATCCTGCTTGTATTTATATAAACTATTAAATTGTGAAAATGATCACCATCATGTCTGGAGCGGTATAAATTTCAGAATTTCTCGACTTCCTGTGGATCAAAATGCATTTTTACTTAGCCTCTGACCAAAACTAATTATGAGTTTAGATTCCTTATTAGAAGATTATGTAATATTTGCAATACTATTGAAAGTAAAGTAGAGGTTTATATTTTCTGTTACTCATTTTTACATTTAAAAAATGTTATAATATTATATTTTCATCAAAGTTGTATATAAGTAAGGTAATTGTATTTATACGGAGCTGTATTTACGTTCCTTTTTACATTATTCCTTTTGTACTTAATAGTAGAAGTAAAAATGTAAATTGAATAAATAAAAATGTACTCCTTAATATTTGGATAACTTGGATTTTTAGTAAGTGAAAAAATTACGAGTTACATAAAGAACGACGTTTCGGGACTATAGATTGGGCCCTTTTTGAAGTCAATAACATCACACAACACAACTGTTTAAGGAACAATAAAAAACATCATTAAAATTTCTGGTCATATATATATATTTTTTAAATAACAAATCAAAAGTTAAAACCGGTGATGACTCACCAGAGTCAAAAGTAGATAGTCTACCTGAAGGAGTACATTTGTATTTTTCCAAATTATATTTTTATTCCTACAATTAACTATCCTACGACTTAATAAAAACATTTTTAATCTCCGGATTTTTAACAAGTTTCTTTTATACTTACCATGTATTTTTATTTTATTCTATTGAATTTTACAACCCTCAATAATCGAGAATGTTTATTCTTGTTGAGTGGTTGTTAATAATAGTAAAATCAATTATGAACACTTTTTCCACCTTTGTCGATAAATTTGACAGTTTGTTCATCATAACTAACATTATTAAATAAAGTAACAACAAAAAAAGATGTTAAATCCGCGGGTTTCCAATGGCAACACGCGAAAAAGATATTAAATGCGCGCTTATTTCAATAGTTACCAGGGATACAAACAAAACAGAAACTTGTCATATTGACAGTTGACAGAACGAATTTATTTTCAGTACGCATACATTTTTAAATAATTTTAAGATGTGTGTAACATGAGCATAAAGAGTCTTTGTTCCTCTTGCACTATTGCACTAATAACTATTCCAAGGCAGTCGAACAATAAGCTTTGTATGCAATTCATACATAATCGACCTTTATATGATTCGCCTTAATAATCAGCCTTGTTTGCTGTGTTTGCTCGGCCATGAATTGAGGCCCGTCCAATAACGTTCCACACTGTTTCAGTTGGCAATATAATTCTAGGAATCTTTTTATTTCACAGTTTACACAACGCCAGGTAAATGCGGAAATACTATTTAGCATATCATGTTTAGAATAAATACAAATAGGTTATGTCAGGAGCCTGAGAACTAATAGGATTTTGAGTGATAGAAATATTTCGAAAATTTCCGATTTTAATAAAAGTATCATGTTCCCATGTAAAGATTATTTTAATCAAAATGTAAATTATTCAAATTTAGATTTTCAAACATGACTCCCAGAAACAGGAAATAAACTTACGAGTATGCATCAGTCTTACCAATTTTAAGTACTTTTTTAATACCTTCTGATCACTTTGTGTTATGTACCTACGATTTTAGATAAAATAGTGAAATAATTACGTAAATAAATAACATTAGAAAAACTTAATTATCTACACACTCATAAAATCTAATTTACAGGGTATAAAATCTAAGTAGTAATTTTCTGTTAAAAGAAGGGCAGTAAGGTGTTTTCTTCAGTATTTATTTCATATAAATCCGAAGATAAACAGAAATAAGTTAAACATGTCTCCGAAGTTCTAAATATTGCAGAACCAAAACAGCTTGAGTAAACTGTAGTATTTGTAGTAGTCTTCAGCGAATATCTTTTGTTTTTCTATGCGTCCTAGGTAACCAAGCCAAGTCGTAACAAAAACACTGGACTTATTTATTTTTCATGGAAAGCCAGCAGTTTATGAAACTGGCGTGTTAATTTCAAACATTTAACACCATTTCGGTGAATAAATTTTCATCACAAACATCATTTATCTTGATTTTTTGTCTCTTTTTAAAGGATGGGAATAATTTTTCATTCAATTTAATTAAAAAACTCATATAAACGTCAAAATATATCTCTGGCTGCCGGTGTCGGCTCGGCAAGATGTTTGAAAGTTGAGAAGTTGGAAGAGAAAAGTTAAGTATTGAACAGCGAGTGACGCACGGCGGCTGCTGTTGCTCCTGCCGTCCCTCAATCCCTGCCGTGATTATGGTTTCGCCATTTCGCACTTACTTAACGATACTTTTCATTTTAATAGTCGCACTTGCCAGAAAAACATTTGTCAGACTTTATTTCACAGCGGTATTTGAATGGAAAATCGCAGTTAATCTAGCTCAGAAAACAGTTACTTTTTAAAATTAATCATTTAGTTTTACTATTTGTATTTGACATTTTTAAATCCGAACTATTCCATATATAATTTTTTAAAACCCGACAAATATTTCGCTTACGTTTCAATTTAACAATTTATTTCACATAAAATGATTTATACAGCAGCATGTAGTTCGAGTGAAAGATATCGGCAGTATTAAAAAATGATAGGAAAAGTATCGATGCTGTGGAAATATGGAGAGAGTTAGCAACGAACAAGTATTTTGAAAAAGATGAAAATGTGGTTGGGCTATACGTTGAAAAGGGATACTCTAATGAAGGACTTAACGTGCGTTCGGCAATTCAACACTTTTTAAACTATTTACACCTAAATCGTTCGTTTATTCCAGTTTGTGTACACTGTACACAAGTAGTGGCATTGGATAAAAGTCGTGTAGTGGGCATGGAGCTTACACCATTTACTCTACCTCAGCTAGTGTAGATTTTATTTGCACGATACTTTTGGCGCTTAAATTAAAAGTAACAGAGTAAAAACAGTGGAAGATTTTATGATAATAGTGTTTATAATGCAAGTTCTAGAGATATGGATGAAAATTTAATCCAACTAATGACAATTCATTCTAAAAGTCGTACATTTATAAGAAAGTGTAATTAATAATTATTTTTATTGCAATATAGTTATTTGTTTGAAATTAAAACACATAAACTAGTGTTATAAAAAAATATTATTCTGTTTATTTAACTTGAATAGTGCAATGAAAATAAAACTTTTTAATTATCGAAATAAATAAACTAAAATATTTATTTATTTTCCTGGGCGATTATGATGCGTTGTAGACAATAAAAGCTTATGATATTATTTCTAATGAATAATAATAATAATAATTTGTTATCTCAACTGACATACACAACATTCTTATCAATCTCATCATATCTTCAACACCAACGTATTTCGGTGTTCTCATCTTATATACCCGCTGAAAATATCTTATCTCAAATCAATTTCATTATATTTTTCGGTATTATAGGCAGATTAAAATGAAATAATTGTAGGTGCAACAAGGAATAAAACAAATAACACTAGATTAAATTTTAAACAATATGTTCATAATTTTTTATTTATGTATTCTATGATTTATGTTATTACTTATGTAAGTAATATAAAAAAATATCTAACAATATCTAACTAATCCTAATATAAAATACAGTACTAATTCTTATCATGTACTTATTATTTTAGTGAAATATTTGGCATAATATTATTAACGCCCAATAAGGAGAGATATTTGTAATATTTAATTATCTTTAGGATTGCTTTAAGTAAAATTGACGCAGACAGAATAAAATTAGTTTATTTTTAAAACACTTTTCTCTAAGCAATTTGGCAACATTTGACTGACTACCATGATAATGAATATACTGAATGAATTTATCTATTGATTTTTCTCTGTTTCAGTGGTGTCTGTAAGTAAATGTTCTTGGTTTGGTATGCACATTTCTCCCAATTTGTGACATTTTCTTAATAAATCCATCATATTGTCTACGCAATACATTTCACACTGTAATTTTCAAAAATATATTAATATTCGATGTCTATGTATAATATAATTACGATATTGAATATGTATTTAGATACAAATTTTGTTTCTGTTATTTATATTTTGAATATATTTCAAGAAAATAATGAATTTTGTTTCTGGTTTTTTTGTCAAGGATTAAAAAAAAGGAATTATCAAAACATTTGATACCAATGGCTAATTACAAATTTCTGTTTTTCTGTTTATCCTTACCATGATAGATATTTCATCCTCGTAGAATATATAAAATAATATTAAATTCTGAATTGCAACAACGATTCCAAATGGTATAGATGCGTAAAAATCAGACTGTAGAGTATAATATGCTTGTGTAATTATAGCCATAAAATATGCCTGCAAAAAAATCAAGATTTAATTTAGGTTTATTTGAGTTAACATTTAAACACAATAAATATATGGTATTTTAATTTTTTAATTGTATGTGCGTAGGTATATCTGCGACCATTTAGAAAGTTATTATGTTAAACTAAACAGGCACGGTGACATTTCACAAACTTTTTTCACGTCAACATCTATACAAAACCAATTACTCAATCTATCATCAACTCTCACCGCAGCCTCGATACTTTCATTCAGCGCACGATTCGCTCTCAATAAATTATCATGTACTATATCATACTGTAGATATTTGCCACAAAAAGTCCTCATATTAAAATCAATCGTCTTTTTCTCATCAAATCATCAAGACGAATCTTACTTCCTCTCACTACTGTCTTACCTATTTATTTAACCTCTTATATTCCAGCAAGCAAACATCACGTAAACTTTCAGGCATATATTTTACATTTACAAATCGGAAATGGACTCTTTTTCTCATCAATCGCTTTTTACACTTTATCATTTAACCAAAAATTTCTTGAATAAGAACCTAATCTACATTCACCACAATTTTATTTGCATATTTAAGAACCGTGTCCGTAAATTTAATCAAAATATCACTTATGCTACATTCAAAATTAGTCTCACATGTGGGCAAATATTCATTTATTTTCTCAATAAACATGTCTCTAACATCCTCATTTTTCAGTAAACTGGATTTCACAGGATACAATTTTTTGGTACCTACCTTTCGTCCTCATTCGTCAACATTTATCCTTACATATACGTGACTTCACTAAATAATGGTCATTCGTACCCAGGCCCGACGAGTGGGGGGGAAGGGGGGTTAAATACCCAGGGCCCGTGGAATTCAAAGGGCCCGGATGTGATGCTATTTTATAAATTGCTTTTAATTTTCTACTATTTCACCAATTTTTTATATTCTTTACTAAAACATGTATAACGAAATGTCTGATACACGTTTCCAACAATTTATTACATTGTATAAAGTACTAAATGACGAAATGCTTGATCAAGGGCCCCAGTTGCAAATTTTAAATAAATTTATACACTATTCAAAAGTACATTATTCCATTGTTGCATTTTTGTTTCTTATATTATTACATTGTACACAACACACATAGGCAAAGGCTCTATACATTTGTGCGTAGTGCTGTTTTGGTATCCCCTGCATTTATCGAATATGCAACTAGATATTAGATAAGTCATACAGTGAGTATACAATACACATCGCTGCACCAATTAACTCAGAATTTTGTATTTAATTTTATTTATATTGTTATAACTTTATTTAGATATTAATAATTCTTATTGTTGTCATACATATATTTATAAATATATTTTTTTTGTATCTTATATTTAATTAATAAATATTCAAAGTTAAAGGGACCCCGATTTTTTTTCCCGGGGCCCGCTTTTCCTCTCGGCGCCCCTGTTCGTACCCAATTCAGTACCACGCTTCACATGCGTAACTACAACTAAATTTCTCAATCGGTCATCGGACTACATAAAATTAATCACACTCCGCCTATCTTTACTTACAGTCTCCCATATACACATAATAGTTATGTAGTTAATACCGAGTTATCAACGAAGAGATTACACTCCAAGAAGAAATATACGCTTTCGTTCACTTTTATATCACCAAACTTACCCAGTATATTCCCAGACATGATTCTCTTTACTCCCACTCAGCCATTTCAACCACAGTATATAAAAGATTTCTCACCTGAATCACACGAATCAATCACACTTTCTAAAAAATTCCAAAATCGATCTTTTTTAAGATAACTATCAAATTCAGTTGAACCATAAATTTACACAACAAAGTTTCTATGAAAGTCAATCTTTTTTCTTAGCTAAATTTTTTTAATGAAATGTAACTATAATTTCTCACAAACAGTTTCATTCATTCCCTAACAAGTACATCCACATCATACTTCGCCCGTTAATTTTTAGCAATACTCGATCACAAGTAAAATATTTCTTGCACCTCATTGTCATTACAGTTTTATCTCTTGGTGTCGTTCACAAACAAAACATCTACGTTATACACCCGCACTAAATTCATCAATTCATTTTCCATACCATTTATTCCACGAGCCAAACTTACATTAATTAAATTTCACCCATTTTATCCTCATTTGAACAAAAGATAATAGTACTAGAGTTATCTTGGTAATAGAGAAGAACTGACACATAGATCCTATTTAACGATTTTTATATTGATAATAACATAACTATTGTAACATGAAAATTTACTAGTATATTAATACCCCCAAAAACTGTGTAGTCACAATAGCATAATTATTTTTTTCTACGATTGCTATGAAAAGTTGACAATTACGCTCTCATTTATCATCGTAAATTTGACGTTTTCTGTGGAACAATCGAAAAATATCTTTTTTGCGCGTCTCCAATGGCAACGCGCGAAAAAGACGTTAAATGCGCGCTTATTTCAATAGTTACCAGGGATACAAACAAAACAAAAACTTGTCATATTGACAGTTAACAGAACGAATTTATTTTCAGTACGCATACGTTTTTTAATAATTTTAAGATGCAATCGTACAAAAAATTACCGTGTTCGAGTAACAAAGAATCACTTTACGCTCTTAATACACAAATAACTATTGTATTAAGTGCGCAAAATGAGTGTTTTTTTGTTGCGCGTGAGAATATTACTTTGAGTTGAGACCGGGGATCGAGACAAAAAAAGTCAAACGAGCGCGCCATCAAACAAGAATTTTTTCCTCGAAATACAAACAACATTTTTTCTGTAATTGTAAATAACAAATAATACTATAATTATTGACTTATTGAAGTGAATTGAAGAAAAACAATCAACAATAATATGAATTTGATACTATTGATGTGTTGTAACTAACTAATTTTGGAGCATGTGCTAGATACTTATTTTGCGCACTAGGATGCGAAACAGGTTGCAAGATGTTCATTTTGCGCTCTAGGGTACACAATAATTCGCAAAATACGCGTTGTTATGGTAATGTAAATAATGATAAAAACACGTATTTCGCGTATTAAAATTAGTAAAAAAATTAAAATTTTTTTGACAGTTGTAGAAAATATTCTTTTTTTAACATTGTTTCATATGAGATTTTTGTAATAATGTTTAGTGAAAGTAATTCAGAAAATTATGCCCCTACACAAATTTAGGAAGTCGCAAAATGTGCATGAACATTGCATTTTTCATCACATTACAGAGTATATATTATTTGATTTTCTAATTACATTGCAAAAAGTTATTTTCGAAATTTGGAAAAATAATTACATATAACTTGAAGTAAACATTGCCACTGGATTGATGTTACAGTATTGAATACTAATGAATAAACATTAAAACTTATTTTATTAAAATTGTGTAACAGTTTAATGGTTACTTATTTTTATTCAGTACTATCCAGTGAGATGAAAAATGGTTGCTTCAAGTGTGTGTATTTTTTTTTTAAAATTGACCTCTTGTTTGCAATAAATGTTTTATCTTAGTATTATCCACTAGGCTATATTGCATATACACAACTGCGAATAAAAGATGAATATGACAGAAGGAGATTTATTTACTGTCCATTTCTTGATTCGGAATGTAGTGACGCAAACATTATCAAATTTAAAAAATCTCTAGGTATTTACTTACAAAAAGAATTACTACATTGCCTTTCCACTCCATATATTGTATGTATTCTGGGTTTAGGGCTTCCAGAATATTTTGGAAATATATGAGAGTATAAACAATAATATTCATATAAGTTCCAAAGGTGTAATGGCTATATGGAATAAATTTAAGTCCAATCCATAAGATGACTGGGGCCATTGAGTTATAGAAAATATGTAAGGATGTCACCCTGTTGTCCATTTTACGTTGAATTAAAATTATCTGAAAAAGTTATATTTAAATGCACGTACATTAATACAACTATATTAAAATTTCGTAAAGAGGCTGTTACACGAATTTTAGTCTGTATAACTATTATTTGTTTAACTAGATAAAAAAGTAGTAGATTTACTGCCGCGGTTAGAGTATGAATCTAACTAAGGCAATAAATTTGCATTTTTTTCTGTATTGGATACATACGAGTAAAAAATATGCCGATTGTTTAAAATAAATATTAATTCCTTGGTTTTGTCAATATGCTTAATGTTTTTCCAAGGCTGTAAATCTGCTCTTTTATTGTCTAAGCTGTAAAAGTAGCACCTCACAGCCTGTCAATTATCAAAAAGTGCACGTTTAAGGTCAATCGAAAAAAATCGGGCCTAATATAAGCGTAAAACTGTTAAATTATGTGACTTGCTTTTCGTGGAACACCCTGTAGAATAAATACTTACTGCACTAGCGAAATCTAGAAATCTAAATATGTAGAAATACCAACTGACGTTTAATATCTGTAATATAAAACTGCATGTATTCAAGATATTTCTTGCTGTATTTATGAATTTAATTTAAAAATTCCTAAATACTTTCAGGGAGATTCATAAAGAAGATTAGCGCTAACACCATTCTTTACTACGCTTTTAACTCTATTTCCAGTTTACAAAACAAATTTATTGTAACATCGGTTCAAAAGAGTGTTAAATAATACAAATTTCATTAATTTCGTGAATCTGTTTTAATTTAAGACAGATTTATAGATAATATTAAAAATGGTATCAGCGCTAATCTGCTATTTAAGTTTTTACCGTAAGGTCTATTGGATCAGTTTCTTCAAAACTTGGTTTACCAGTGAAACTAAAGTCGAACACCAGCTCAGTTGCCTAAAATAAATAATAAAATCATAAAACTTTTATCTTGTAATATATAGAATCATAAAAAAATTATTACTGCTGACATAAAATAAAACTTGTACATCTACAATTACGCACTTTGGAGATTTTGCCGTAAAATTGTAATGTTAATGGTTACTTAATATTTTTATTTGTAATCAATTTAACACGTTCGTTGCGTCTTGAAAATTGCTGACATACTCCTGAACGACATTACAATATTGTTTCACTGTTGTTATTATTATTAATATTATAATGTTGTCAGTAGACAGATGTCACCCACGAGCGACACACGCACTGAAGTAAAGATAAGAAATCGCAATTTTCAAAAACATTGGATATCCAATATGATTCGATCTAACTCGATTTAAGATCCGATTCGACTTAAACTGAGATCCAATCCGAAATCTAATCTGATACGAGATCCAACCTGAAATCCGATCCTACTTCCGTTTCGAGAACCATACAGACCGCAAATCCGATCCGACATCCGATTCGAAATCCGACTGAATTCTGAAATTTGACTCCACATCCATGATCTGACATCCAACCTAGCATACTAAAATGTCCATACAGTTTTTCGGATTTATATATTTTACCTATTGTAACGTTCAAGATTTGAAAGAAAAGTATCCGTTTAGATGAAACTAAATAAATCAGTTTGATGTGAAAAACTAAAGTGACAACTTTTGCTTTAACGTTATTTAATCATTTTGTATTATAGTACATAAGTATCTATAAATTTTACGTAACGTTCTCATTACAATCGAATTGAATTGGATTTTGTATGTTTTTTACTGAAACAGTTAACGAAAATTTCTGATCGGACATTTATTCAGAATTTCGAATCTGATGTTGTATTTAACTTTTCGATCGGTTATTTTTATCCGAACTTCGAATCAAATATTTCGTTCGACTCTTGCATGGGATGTCTTCTTTGATTTTCGGTTCGGATATGTTATCCAAATTTTGGATCGGATCCAATTCAAATCCGATCCGAAGTTCGACTTCAGATTCGGATATTGAATATTTTTGCCGACCTTTAATAAAGATGCACATATTGCCTATTGGAGACATACGCAGTGAACGTGTTAATATATATATATATATATATATATATATATATATATATATAGGCTATTCGAAAAATAGAGGGCAGTTATACCTACATATGAAAAAATCATAATATAACCAATACACAAATATATACAGTGATAAAGGATAACTTGCTCGTTTTTTTCGTTCTAAATTTCTGTATAAAATTTGACATTAGAAGTCGCTACTAATTAAAACCAACAACAAAATACTTATTTGTGAACACTATTTATGTATATACGTTAAAACATAAAATTAAATTAAAACTAAAAATATGTACGCTGCGAGCGTTATGCCCCGGTCGTTTTAAAGTTTATATATACTTTGTAAATAAACAGCAAAAGTTAAAAATAAAATAAATTATTCTGCTATCTGAATACTTTAATCTATTTGTTTTTATGACTTTGTGAATTGGGCACATACCTGATATAATAACCATGCACTTAACGTACATTGAATTGCATTCATACCAAGTGTGCATTTATTTAGTTTCAAAGGTTTCTTATTTTTCATTTGTGAACTTTTTAATTTGGTAAGTATTATAAAACCAGCTACTAAGAGTAACGTTGGACCTAGTGAGTACATCATTAGCCAATCCTTAGTCCTAGGATCTAAAAAAAATAAATATTGTATTTAAAGATGATGTTATATTTTCAGGATTCTGTTCAAATTTAGATACAAATAAAATACGTCATACGACAAAATTTGATTACATCCGCTGCTATTTCTATCGAATATAACCATTTAAAAATGAGCATTGAGTGCCATGTTAAATGGATTTAAAATAGATTGTATTCCATTTTATAAATGAACATTTTTTTTTAAATTTGTAATTTAATTCATTTGAATAATTTTAAATATTCGAAATGCTTTTCACTATTAGCTGAGTGCAGCCATGACGTCGTAGCTCTATATGATATTTCACATCTGGCTTCTATAGCTTAGCATTCGATCCAATTCGGCTTGATTTAATCCGAATCTGATCCAACGTCCGATCCAAAATCCAAACCTTCGTCCGATTCGAGATTCGATCCAAATTTGATGCATTTTTCAAATTTTAAAAAAAATAGATTATGTTGCATTTGAAATTTCAAAGTTGATATTAATTACTAATAAACCGGAAATGATATCATGAACGTACATCCATCATCAACTAGTTTACATGTTGCTGTATAAATCATGTTATATGAAAGATATTGCTAAGTTGATAAATAAGCGATATTTGCTGGATCTATTGAAATATAACACTCTGTATATATATACAGGGTGTGTCACAACTTAGAGCAAAAAATTAAGGGGTATATTCTGTACGACGTGCTGATCATGAAACAAAAAGATTTTTTTTTAAATCGCAAAACTATTTTCCATGATTCCCAGTCCAAAATTTTTCGTTGCCACTGCCACTGGGTGGATGATTATGTTAAAGTTATTAATTAAATAAAATACTATTATAAATAACTGCTAATAATTGAATTGTGTAATTATTCTTTCGTAGTTGATACCTACTTCATTGTTTGTGTTTAATAGGAAAGCGAATCCAGTGCAGTACTACAAAAAATGTTTTAAGTTAACAACCCTTAATTTTTCGAATTTAAAAAAAATCTTTTGTTTCAAGATCAGCACGTCGTACAGAATATACCCTTTAATTTTTTGCTCTAAGTTGTGAAACACCTTGTATATATTGACACTTGTATTATTTTTTATATCGTAAATAAAATAAAAATAAAAGAATAAATGATTTTGGTGTGACGAAATGATATTAATCTAAAGAGTAAACATGAAAATAGAAGTTGGCATTAATTTAATGATCCAGTTACAGAAAAGAGATCAATATATATGGAAATGATATAACCAAAATGAGATAAATAGTTATTTCTTATACCACAAACAAATTCAGTAACGTAATTCTCAAACAATTTTATATCTATTTGATCTGTTACTATGTACACAGTTTTTCGTATGACTTGAATCGAACTTGTGACATATAAATGTTGCAGCATTTTAATTTAAATCAATATAACATCTATAGTCTAGTAAAAGATAATTCCTGAATCTTGAGACACTAATAACATATATTAGGTATATAAATATAATTCATATTTATTTAAAAATAACTTACCAGCATGATTTTCCACTATATCATTATAAGTATCTATTAAATAATATATTGTTTCAGCCATGTTTTAAAAATCTTGTAATCCAAAATAACTTCGGTTTTCTAAAAATTATAATACTGCACAATATTAAAACGTAAATAAATCACAATAATTAAGTATTTACTTAAAAAAAAAAACTAATTAAATAAAGAAAATAATTCACTTTTAACTCTCCTTCAAATGAAAAGAAAACTTACCTTGGTCAGTCGGCGAGCGATAGTAAAATGAACATATTTATATGTAGATAGGAATATTTGAATTTTTATGATAATTACTGCAGAAATGAATTACGCATAGAAATTTGTATGGGAATTTGCTATTTAAATGTCATTTAAGTATTAGAAATGATGAATTTTAATTATGAGAAAATATCAATTAGAATTTTTTAATATATAATCGCCGTCTACGTTATAAAAATTACATTAGTTTCCAAAGTAAAAATGGAAAACAAACGTTGCATAATTTTACCGTAAGCAGTACTTTTTTAGTTAATTCTTGTGATTAGTGATGTGCACTGGTGTAACTAGGAGATTCAAAGTAGAGTTACTTTAGTGCAGAGCAATGCAACCCGTCAGGGACTCCGGCCTATGTGATCCCCACGTCCTAATAAAATATAATAAAAATAATAATTAGGTGGCTCAATGATATCGAGACAGCCTGTGGTTTTGTGAACCCGTGTTCGATTCCCACAGCCGACAAACAATTTTCACCACATTAAAACTATCTCTGTGGCTCTCCAGTAACAGTTTTGGAGCCGTGATTTGACGGCTAGTAACCGCACTTCACGCGAAGAAAGATATCACTTACCGAGTGTAATATCTCATTGTCTTAAACTCTCAGATAAATATGTATACAATCATTGCGCTTTTTGTATTTCATACAAAATATTAAATAGTAGCAATGATGAAAATATGCTAAGATCAGATTTGAATTGAATAGTTTTATTTGAATACACAGAATAAAAGTATTTATCTATTTGTTATATTTGTATATATATATATATATATATATACGTATATACAGAGTGATCCATTGGTCTGTACTTTATTTACTCAATTATTTTAAATGTTATACTAATCTTGCATTTCTTTTTAAAATAGTTCTTACTCATTATAGTCCTAAACTGAACAATACAAAAACTATTCATGTTTTTATTAATAAATAGTCACACACAAAAAGTATGACATGAATTCACTTGTTTAAACAATTAGATTATGTCAGATCTTTAATAATTGTTACTTGCTTCTCTCACTTATTTTATCAATTTTTCTTTTTCATAATTTATTTAGTTTGTTTATGTAACAATGAATTTTACAAAAGACGAAGAATTTATTCTTGGTGAAATTTGACATACTTGCTTAATGTCAATTTTAGAACACATTGTGCCGCTTCTTTTCGTGTTACGAGTTTTTAATGATTGTAAATGACATATTTTTAGCTTGGCGACTTTCAAAGACACGAGCTACAGTGATCGGTACGGTGACTGTATAATCGCAGATAATTAAATTTAAAAAAATATAGACATTATAAACAGTCTCTTGATGATGAATTTAACTTTTATACCGTTCACTCTATTGTTAGATGTTTGCTTTTTCGTCAAACTCATGTAGTTTTTAATTGAATTCAATCAATTTCTTTTTAAAGTCAAGTGTAATTATTTGACAAAGATATTTCAATAAATTTTAAATATTACGAACTTTTAGCAAATAAAATATTTATTCTTTGCAATTCTCTGCAATTTTAAATTGATTTGAATCTTTTTTTATAGATAAAATACGATCTATAGAAGATGATTGAGACATTACAATTGTTTTTACATGTTACCAACTTTTAGCGAAAAATATATTTTTACAATCCTTCAGTTTTAAACGCATTTGAATTATTGTTTTACAAGTTAAGTACGACTGACGAGCTAAGATACGAATACTTCCAAGTACTAGTGATTCTTGTTGTAACTGGAAACATACATCAAAATTTAACCAATAGTTTAATAATTCTGTTACATATTATGATTTGTTCATTTGATTTTTTTATAGCACGCTGGTGCCTATGCGGTTTGACTTAAATTGCCTAATATGTTTTTTTCTAAACAAAAACAAAAATAATGTGAGTGTATTGAACTTTTTATTTGCAAATTACTGATCTAAAATAATTCTTGTTGCTTTGGACTTATAAATGGAAATTGTATACTAATTTAACCAAATTCATAACTTCTATACTTCTCGGGATAGCGATGGTGCGCTATTTAACGTGGACATCCTGTATATATAATATATAAGCTATTTAATAGAGTACTGTATACGGCATTGTCCTTGAATATAAGAAAATATCGCATTATTTGTAGGTTTGTCTGGGTATTTCAAAGACAATACTTCTCAACTTATTTCATTTGGAGCGTGCAGAGTGCGTGCGTACGATAAGAGAAAGCAGTCGATCGAGACACGCAAGTCAACAATCCCAATCTGCGGATATCGGGCGATATGAGGACAAAACTGCTGCCGCGTCCCCTTCTTCTTCCATCCCTTACGTTTGCCTCCGGGGGCCGCGAAATAAGGAAAGTTACTTCGCAGCTTCGTTCGCCGTTCGCGCCCCGTCGCATACTCACTGCCCGTCCGTCTTTCATCTTATTTTTGAAACCTTATATTGGGCCCGATGTTCTCTTTTTTACCGTCATGTTCCAATTTGAACCTTCTTGTGTTTCTATATACGTGGTCGGAATGTAAGGCAAACAATCAAAGGGGCAAGCCAACTCGTATCAACTTCGCTTCAAGACGTCTCTCTGCTGGCGGTGGTGATTCCCCCTCCCTTTGCACTGGGGCTGTGTATCGGATGGCGCGGATTTCACCCCCGCCACCAATACATTCCTTTCTGTTTGCGCAGTCCGTCGTACCTACGGAATGATGATATTAAGTTTCTGAGAGGATCAACCTTATTCTTTGGGAAATGTATGTTATTCAACGAGATCCTTAAATGCTCCTGCTCCGCTTAAGATTATTGATTCATGAGCATCATTTTCTTTTATCCTGCAGCGGATGGATAGAGTCTGTAACTCCACACAATATTAAAAAAATCGCTTTAATTTTTAAAACAGAAAATTTACAAATGCGAGCTTCCATATATTTCATCAAATTTAACAAAATACGTGTATCATTACCATTTACATATTTGTTCGATTTCATGCATATTTATCAATTAGTTACCTATATTTATTAATCGTGCATATAATTGCATATTTTTTAGCTTTTATCTAAAATTTTCCATATTTAACATATGAAATGCAATGTACAAATTGTTAATTAAGTATGAAATAATACTATTAATTATAATTGGAGATCAAAATTTGATTAAAGAGATAAAATTTGACAAAGCACTAAGATTTCTACTCTAATTAAACGCTCAAATCAACTAATTAATTGAAGAAAAACTGATAATTATTCAAAATGAAGAAAATGTTTGTCTAATAACAATCGACGACATTAAATGAAAAAATAAAATGCAGTTGCATCTTTCCTTTTCATTAGTTTAAAATGTTAACTGCCGTTACAAATGAACACAGTCAAATACAGTATACTTAGTCCGTCAGTACGGTGGTGTGAATAGCGATACGGAATTCGAATCCGGAGATCCCGAGTTCGAATCGCACTCAAGCTAAAAATTATATAAACTAGCACACTGCGGCTCGGTGAGTGCGGACCCTGTACTGTAATTGGAATTAAATTTCTGTTGTACAGCGTAACATAAATAATAATAATAATAATAACCGTGACAGTAAACTATTAACGACCTTTAAATTTTTTATCTTATAATAATAGACTATACTAAATATTAAAAAAAAGAAATTTAGATTTACTATGTATGTTTCCAATGTTTAAAAATTTGAACTGGCATTATAAATTTACAGATTCGAATAGAGAATACACCTAAAGTCTACTATAAAACAAAAATTTTGATTCTTTAGGCCGTAGATTATTTTTGGTGTAGGCGAGTCGAGATATCAAACGATACAAGTCATCAATAAATATTACTTTTTATGATTACTCAAAAGATAATCGAAATTAACATGAAATTTTCAACTTTTATCCTTAAACTAGCCACATGCATGATATAAATGAGATTTAATTATTCAATCTATTTATTTTTGTTACGTCACTGATAACGAGTATCGTTAGATTTCTCGGTTCGACTTTTAGACTAAACTAAATAACGTTTCAGGTTGTTGAATAAGAAAAAATAATTTTCTTTAAATAATAATAGTCCCGATATTAATAACATATATATATATATATATATATATATATATATATATAAAAATTTATTTTATCTGATTTAAAAGTATTCTTAGTCACATAACTTTTTAGATTTTAGAGTCTTGAGTTTCAATTTTTATAACATAAAACTAATAGCTATTTGTAACAAATGTTGACAGCGATTTCAAAATATTTATTAAACATTAGCAATAACAACTCATAATTTTATTAAACGGACTCAATAACCAAGGTCATATGCCGCGTCGATTGTTTATTTTAATTGATGTGACAATGACACGTGTATGGGTTGTCGTCTGGCATTTACTAGCCAGACGAAATTTTGCTTTACTTAGGTCCCCGAGTCATCCGGACCAAACACACATTGCCATGGCCGATGCCAACTAAAAATTTTAACTCGGAATTATTTTGTTTAAAATTTATGTTATTTTGTAAAAGTAGTTAGTTATTCAACTTTAAATAATAATCAAACTGATTATTTTAGACCCTTTTTTAGAACTTTATTTTTATATTATTTTTTAAATAATAATTTATATCCTATGATAAATTTTAATAAAGTTTTATCTTGACTATTTATTACATGACTTTATCTATATTATTTAGTGACGTTTAATTTAGTAGGTATCCACCAGTATTGCCATATACAGGGTGTAACATGAAAACCTGGCCATAGGCGTTTAACATGGGAAATCAGTTTTTCTTTGCGCAAAAGTGGCCAATTGATTTTAGACAAAAATGCTTCAAATAAAAGTTGTAGAGCTTGATTTTATTTTGCACGTTTTGTAAGCGAAATAATTGCATTAATATTTTTTAAGAATTTCTACTTTATAGTGATAGCCATGGAATTGAGACAAAATGATAAACAAATGTATAACGTTTTAACTGTCAGAAAAGTTTAGTTTTAAATAGATTTGTGATTTATTTAAGTGACAATACAGGTGATTGTTGTTATATCATTATTGAAAATGGATAACTATTCACATGAAGAAAAGTTACAAATTATTAAGTGGAATTATTCTGGTGAAAGTTTTCTAAGAATACGTGATTTAATCAGTATTATTTGGCCGCATCATAACATTCCAAGTAAAACATCAATTCAGAATTTTATTATCAAATTTGAGAAGACCGGTACATTTAATAATCAAGTGGAACAGGAACAGGGACGTGTGCATGGAGATAGAAATAATAATAATGAAGAAAATGTACTAGCATTAATAGAAATGGAACCAAATTTCAGTGTCCGAGAAATTTCAAAAGAACTAAATATTAGTTTCATGACGGTTTATAGAATATTAAAAAAATACAAATACTATTCTTATAAAATACAAAACCACCAAGAAATTTTTGGACACGATTGCGAAAGACGCGCAACATTTTGCGAAATAATTATGGAAAAGGCCAACAATGATAGGAGGTTTTTAAAAAACATATTATTTACAGATGAGTGTACATTTACGCTGAATGGCGAACCAAATAAAAATAATTTTCGACACTGGTCTCAGAGAAATCCGCACATTGTTATTGAATCCAGAACACAATATCGACAATCAGTAAATGTATGGGCAGGAATTTTAGGCAACAAAATTATTGGTCCTTTTTTTATTAAACGATTAAATGGAAACACTTATTTAGAATTGTTACGAGAAATAGTGGGACCGGAAATAGCCCACGCAAATAATGAGTATGTATGGTTCCAGCACGACGGCTGTCCTGCCCATAATACAAGAGAAGTTGTAAATTATCTGAATGATACGTTTCCAGAAAGTTGGAAAGGGCGTGGAGGGCCAGTAAACTGGCCAGCACGGTCTCCAGATTTAAATCCCTGTGACTTTTTTTTATGGGGACACTTAAAGTCTTGCGTTTATAAAAAAAGATACAATGCCATCCAAGAACTTAAAAACGCTGTTGTAGGCGAATGCAACAAAATAAATATTAGACAGTTGTGCAAAGTTAGAAATAGTTTCTACAATAGATTAGGCTACTGCTTAGCACAGAACGGAGGACTTTTCGAACATCTTTTGTAATTTAATGTTATTTCTAAATAAATAAAATAATTATTTGCGTAAAAATTCTATTATTTATTATAATAAATATTAAAAAAATATAAAATAAAATTATCCGTTTTCAATAATGATATAACAACAATCACCTGTATTGTCACTTAAATAAATCACAAATCTATTTAAAATTAAACTTTTCTGACAGTTAAAACGTTATACATTTGTGAAAAACTGATTTCTCATGTTAAACGCCTATGGCCAGGTTTTCATGTTACACCCGGTATATGGTAATTATGTTTATTGTATGATACTTTTAACGTATGTACGATGTACTATAATTTCATAGATTTGTAAGTAAAACAATTCAGAATTCGGTTTTGTTATAATGAGGACTTTTCTCTATCAACCGCACTTCACGCGAAAAAATATATCACTTACCGAGATCTGCTTACGCAGAGTGCTACACCCAGTAATGGGCAAAAGGCGTGATGATGATGATAATAACTTAAATTCGAGAAATACAGACTAATTGAATGTTATCTTAAGTATCTTTTTAAAAGTTTTGTTTATAAAATTTTATTAGTAGATATGTTTGTAATCATTCCATTATTCCTTCGATCATTATCTATTGAGTTTATTGCTTTTCTGAATTGACGCGCTCTGATAGATGTTATTTGATAACATATCTCGGTAAATTACAAGTTGAGCGACGTTGGTCTGAAATAGATTTGACCTTTGTACGTCATCCCTTACAAGCGTCCGGGTTTTTTAATGTAAACTCATGCATGAAAACAACTATCTTGAACCAACGCAACGATTTCATCCATTTTTCCCTTGTCAGCACGTCCTATGGAAAACAACAACAATTAGTTAGTGGTAGTTTGGCATTGGTTGTGGAGACCAACCTTCTCTTTAGCTTGCAAGATGATGTCTTGCCATGATCAATTTGTAATTAGTAATTTTTTTGGCTTTTAATGAGACAAGTCTTCTCTCTGGTTGAGTGTGCAAGATGTAGTCTTTCCATGTAATTAGTAAATTTCAATCAGTGGTAGCTTAACTTTGGTTGAGATAAGTCGTTTCTTCAGTGGACAAGTTGAAGTCTTGATATGACCAATTTGTACTTAGTAATTTAGTAACTTAAGTAAAAAATAGTTTGTTCATACGTTGTTGTTGTTTGCTATCATCATTCATTTGTTTAACTTTTTTAATTTCGTAAATTTTATTATTTCATTTTTATGTTTAAATATTAGTTCGTCTTATTTATTTATTCGCTTTTGTCCGACTGTTTCAATACCGCTGTACATTTAGCTTGTTGGCAAGATATGCTTCACTTACGTATTACAAGGTGAACAACATTTTATACATATAATAACATAATATTATTAGTTATTAAATAAAGTATTGGTGCTAAAATTATATAATTATATTTTATATTACCTTTAAGCAATTGCTTGGAGTCACGAGCTGATAGGATAAGTAGCACTGTAAATCTGTTTCATTTATCTTATATTTTCTGCAACTTGACATGTTTTTTATTGTGGGTGTTCAGTATGCTTTTTGCAAAAATAAATTATATATTATGGAATAATCGGACTACAATTCAAATAGTGATGAGGAACAATTTAATTAAATAAATTAGTATTATTATTTAAAATAAAAGTGTAAGATATATTTTTGAAATACAAAAAAATTTAGAACGATATATTTTTTTTCAAACTACGATAATTTTTATAAGTTGGTACGATAGTTTTACTTTTCATTTTGGAAACGGTGGTATCTACTGAAACCTGATTTTAGTAGTGGCCAATCGGATCTGGTAATGAATACTACATTATAATGTGTAAAATTTAGCTTGGTGTGACTTATAATATGTAAAATATATACTTACAGGATGTTTCCTTTTCAACAACCCATGTTTTTTTGGGCGAACAAACTAGAAAAAATGTTACATACATAAATTGATCAGGAATAAGGTGCTTACTTATCAATAATAACAAACCCAGTGGTTCTTAAACCACAGAACAAAATTGTTTGTTTTTTTTTATAGTAAGCTATATAGTTTTCTTTTCTTTTTCAACAATATAAATATTATATAAGATTGTATAATGTTACAATATTGAAGTAGGCTATACAATAAACAAATACTTTTTATACTTATGTTTATTGTATAATAAAAATATATTTATTTTATAATAAAAATATTACAATTATCTATCCAATGCAGTAAAATATTTCGTTACCGTACAAAAATAAAACTTTGTTCTACCGTTTGAGAACCACAGGTTGAATTTGTTACCCTTTATCCCTGATCACCTTATGTATATAACTTTTTTTTAAGTTCATCTAAAAGATCACTGATTTGTTTTAAAGGAAACAACCTGTATATATTCAAATGCCGCAAATATAATTAATATTCCTTTTGACAAATTTAAAATATATTCTATATATGTATATATTCTAATTCCGCAAATATAATTAATAATATTTAAAATTATAATAATACCACTGAATAATATATCGACTAATTATACAGCTGAGTATATATCTATAATATAATAACGTATTTTACGTGTAATGAGATTACGAATCTTTATGTTATAAAATTCAGTATAAAATTCCACAATGGTGGTAAATTTTACTAACAATATACGGTGTTGTGAAAATATTGTAATGCACATTTTATAGCGTTAAGTGTCATTTGTAAATTGTCAGATTCAGTATTTGTCAATTATCAATCGCAGTTTATACACGGTGTAAAAACACGATAAAATAATACTCACGTCCAGTCATTCACGACATTAAAAATGACTCACTCTCATTCACATACACGACATAAAATGTCAAAATTGCTCACGAACACGTGTAACACGGTTTGTCCTATTATGATCCGATCAAAATCACGGCCCGCACCTACCTCCATTTAAAAAGAGAGAAAAAATGTGCTATTTAAATATATAATTCTAGACTATTCAGTTCATTTTAAATTAACATTATGGTAAAATACAGTGGAGGCTCGTCAGGTGACTTCACCAGTCAAAACTAACCTGTTCATTTTCTTTTACTAAATTATTTTCAAGTTTATTATATGAAATTTTGTTTTAATAGCAATTAAAAATACATTTCATACAACATTTCTTCAATAGCCAAGTAAGCCACGGTAAAATTATTCGTACTGATGCTCAAGGTTAAGTGACGCAACTTCAACGCATCGTTCATTGCGTCAGTGACAATAAATTTTGTAACGTATATATTCTAATATTTACTAATGGATATAAAATTTAACTGAAAACATGTTGAAAATGAAAGTTTTTTGAACATTTTAACAATATAATATGATGGAAAATACACTAGAAACTAATAACTAATATTTTAGTTTATTTCCAGACATACAGCAAAATAGTTCTCAGCAATAACCTTAAAATAAAAGTAGATAAAACCCAAAATATGATAATGTCAAACAAGTAAATACTCTTAGATCTACCGTTAAATGTTCCATGTGTAAAATTCCTGGGCGTTCATATTGCTAATAATTTGAACTAGTTAAACTAAATAATAACTCTGTATCTGCATCATCCATAATTTATATTATGCGCAAATTCACACAGATTTCTTCTCAAGATATTCCGCGAATAGCTTACTTTGCTTTATACCACAGGCAAACTTTGTACGGCATTAAGTTATAGTTTTTAATATGATAAAATTCAAAACAGTGCATTCAGAATTGTTTATTTATTTATTTATTTATGTTACGCTGTACAACAGGAACCTAATCCCAATTACAGTACAGGGTCCGCATTCACCGAGCCGCAGTGTGATAGTTTATATAATTTTTAGCTTGAGTGAGATTCGAACTCGGGATCTCCGGATTCGAATTCCGTATTGATAAAGTTGTTCCAAGAACATGGTGTAAACCGCTTTAAAACAAATTTGTTGTCATACCATATAAATAACCTGGTTTATGTAAAGACAAATATAAATATGTATTTATCTTATGCTGACGCACATTTGCATGAACATTATTATAGTAGAAATAATTTCTAAATTATACTGGTTTATAATTATTGTATTTTTGTATTGACTTTGGTATGTAATGTATGTATGTAAGAAAGAATTCAATTCACGGTGGAAAAAGAAGTGAACAACAAGTTACCGTTCTTGGATTTAAAGATGAATAGGAATGACCAAGATATCTGAGTTCAAGTTGGTACAGAAAACCAACGGCAACTATTAGGTTACTAAATGTTCATTTGCAGCATCCAAAAACACAAATTATCAATAAAGGAAGAAACATAATTGACAGATTGCTTAAATTAACAATAGAAGTACATAAAATGTAAGTAGTACAAGATGTTAAATAAATACTAAGAACAAACAGATATCCAAAAGGCATTATCAATGCGTTAACATCTGAAGTTCAAAATATTGTTTATCCATGATATATGTACTTAACTACTTAAGCACTATGGCACACCAGACACAAGGGTTATTTCAAACAAGTTAAGATGTAAAAATGAGATTTATACACAAAAAACCATTGGGAAACTGTATACTAACCTAACCCTAATTATTGGTTTCTTCAAGGAATATTAAAATTGACTAGAAATCTCACGATCCTCAATACTAGCATCTACTGTCGTTTCGAGAATATCTTTTCTTTTTGCATTTCCGTTTACATTCAGAATTTGCATCGAGTTACTAGAGAATTTACAATATTTTGTCTTTTGTAAATGGATATTTTTTACCTGGAATCGTAGTCTATGCCCCTGTATCTGCATAAGCAACTCCTTTGTTTCGCATTATTCTAATTGATAATACTTTGTTTCTCTTGCTTTTCGTCATTTGCGAAGAGATTATAAAATTCAATTGCATCAGCGTTTAGTTTGTTATTGATTGTACCTTGAAAAGTTGGAGATTTGACTCTGATTGTACCCGGTGTGTCATAACCATAACATTTTATTGCTGATTTTACTATTGTTTCATTTTGTTCATCTTAATTTTTCTTGTTCTCAGATAGATAGATGTGTATTACTTTCTCCCTATTTCGACATTCCTCAACAATATGACCATAGTTTTTCAGAATTTACATTTTTGTCTATTTTATGTTTGAGACATTAATTTTCTATTGTCTTCTAGCTTGACTACATTTTTGGTTTATTTAAAATCTTCATTTTCTTTAAAAAATTGTTCCTCTATTGTTGCTGATTCAAGTAGATCTTTGAATGTTTTGATATTGTCGCGTGGAATCTTTTTCTATTTTTTCTATGTAACAACTCATAATTGTATCTTCCTGGTTAGGGCATGATTGATTGTTGCTAATAAAGCTCGTGTTGCTGTAGTACCAGGGGCGTATCTGGGGTACTTGGCGCCTGGGTTCTGAAGCAGAATGTGGCGCCCCGAAGCGTGCGCCGCAGGCGAAAATTTTGGAGCACAAAAATGCGATATGGTACTCAAAATACTAAAGATGAAAAAACTATCGATAGTACTATCGATACATCGATAGTTTTTAAAAATAAAGTACTATCGATAAGTAATTAATAGAAAAAAACTATCGATAGTATCGTTTAGTAACTATCGTTTAGTAACTATCGTTTAGTAACTATCGTTTAGTAACTATCGTTTAGTAATTATCGTTTAGTAACTATCGTTTAGTAACTATCGTTTAGTAACTATCGTTTAGTAACTATCGTTTAGTAACTATCGTTTAGTAACTATCGTTTAGTAACTATCGTTTAGTAATTATCGTTTAGTAACTATCGTTTAGTAATTATCATATAGTAACTATCGTTTAGTAATTATCGTTTAGTAACTATCGTTTAGTAACTATCTTTCAAATAAAATAATTTAAAAATAAAAATAAATAAATAATAAATAACACGGGCTGGACTGTGAGTAATGACAAGCAAATTACCTTATGTTCCCGGAGCAATTCGAATACGTGTGTTTTTTACGGACCACGTGGTAGCTTATGTGTTAAGTATGACTTGTCAAGATTTCATCTACATTTAAATGATATAATTCAAATTATATTCAATATCGTTATTGCACAATAACTGTACACAAATGTTAGCTGTAAATCAATTGGTTGTTGGAAGACTTTAAAGGGATGAAAGACAAAGTGAGATTTCTAAGAAATTTATTATAGGGTAACAGGTACGAGATAATTTAAATTCAATTGTTCTCTGATGTTCATTGTAGTTTGTGCTGTAGTGAATATTATTGGGTCATGTGGCGGCCAATACATCACCACACATACACAAATAATCACACACCTTGTATATACTCTGTAATAGTCTTAGCAAAACATTCTGTATATATTCGTTCATTTTCTGTAGTTTCTAAGCAACATTATGTACAATTTTCATGTTTCTCCACTACCTGTTATTGTACCCTCGCCCGCTTTCTCCGAACCTAACAACATCTGTATTTCAAGTACCTACATTCCAAACTTCTTTGTTCACCCCAAAATCCACCATTTTTTCCTTCTAACCAGGACAGTCTCCGCTTACCACTCATCCAGTATGCATCACAACTCCAAAAATACTAACACAACACCACATTTATTTTTTATTTGATCTAAATTAATATAAAAGGTGTTTAGAATTGCAATTAGTTTGTCTAATATCTCGATCTCGACAAATATATAAATTAATGTAAGAAATGATATATACCTAGGGATAGAAGTACATATTTGTATTGGATTTTTATTTTTCACATTTGTAACTTCTGAAATCTTGTTATTAAGCTTAAATTTAAAAAAAAATAAATTTTTGACATTTATTGTATATTTCCTTATTTTCTATTTCTCCCATTTTACATACCTTAGAGCGGGTAATATTAACTGTAACAAAACCATATTCACAGAAATTATGTAGCACATATCCCTTAATATAGAGCAATATTAACAGTTTAAAATTTTAGGGGATGAGGATAACATTTAAAAAATTATAAATTTTATTTTACCTCTCTCTCAAAATTGGAACAAATTTAATAAATGATTTTAATCTCTGTATAGGCAAAGATTTTTTAATTTTGAAAAAAAAATTATTTATATTTTTGTAAAAAAAATACTATCGATAAGTAATTAAAAGAAAAAAACTATCGATAGTATCGTTTAGTAATTATCGTTTAGTAACTATCATTTAGTAACTATCGTTTAGTAACTATCGTTTAGTAACTATTGTTTAGTAACTATCGTTTAGTAACTATCGTTTAGTAACTATCGTTTAGTAACTATCGTTTAGTAATTAAAACTATCGTTTAGTAACTAAAACTATCGTTTAGTAATTTAATTTACTATCGATAGTTTACTGATAGCACTATCGAACAATCGATAGTTGAAATTACCGATAGTTTTTCATCTCTACAAAATACGTGGAATTTTATGCTCTACGATACAGAAAGAGTAAGGCAGTAAGCCGACACGCCGTACTATGCGAAACTTGCGTGTAGATTTAGAGCAATAAGCAAACTCATGACAAACAATATGTTATTCACCTTAGCGTAGACTAATAGAACATTGTTTGTCTAGAAAAATAACTATTTTTAAATAAATATTTTATTATATAGTTTCTCATAGAATTAAATAAAAATACGAAAAAAAAAAACAAAAAGAAATTAGTTCACTACATAGGTACATTCTAATATACCTAAACCTAATTAAAACTATATAGTTTACATTTTACAATTGCACATAATAGCACAAACAATTATACAAATAACAAAATAACATATCAATACATGTAAATTAAATTTACAATAAAAATACTTAAATACTCATAACTATACCGCGCGTTCCACGTAAAGGTTGGCATAGGGAAATAACATGGGAAAAAAGGTTTTTGTAAATAAAAAGTGTCCGGTAAAAAAATATGGTATAATATTGCACATGACCATACTAGACCTATCCACACACATTATTTCATACAGATTACTTCATTTTAATGCCACAAATTAGAGAAATTAATGAAAATAGTTCGAGAAAATCGCCTACTAATTATGATTTTTTGTGACAGCTTTGTCATAGAAACAGAAGCTGTCACTATAACCGTCAAGATTTGTTGTGAATATTAAGAAATCTTGACAGTTAACTTTATATTTCAAACATTAATCACATTACTTCGCGATCTTTTGTAATTAAAGGCCTTAGTACGATAGTAGGTACCTACATTTGGTATTCATTTAATTACTTTATTTATTTTAAAAATAATATTAAGACGCAGTATTTGTGTTCTCTTACTATACTCATATTTATTTTAACTTTTTGCCGTCTGCCGCCCTTTTATGCTGGCGCCCGGGTTCTGGGAACCCCAAGAACCCTGGGTTGGAACGCCCCTGTGTAGTACCATGTAATAGCATTGAGAGTCTTAGCGGTGTCTGTATATCTCAATGGTATTGATAAATGCTTGAACATCTGAGTCTTTTGTTCCATCAAAATACGCGCCACATTTCACAAAACTTCCGAGTTTTAAACCTTCATACAACAATACTGATGTTGCTGTTGATTCACAAACAAAATGTACGCGTGTTTGCAGTCTCTCGATCAGCTCTGTCAGCTGTGATTTATCAGCCATGATGTTTGTCTATCGTTTAGGCAGCCGTGTTTATGCTTTATCTTTTAATATTTAATCAAAATCTACCTACACCTATTCGTGCTTAGCCACAGCAAAAATGTAAATAATTGACACTATTTCACCTTTGGTTACACTTAAGAAACAATTGTTAGGTAATTTTATTTGTTATTATTATTAACTGATACTATTTTACTTTCTTTTACAGTTTTATTAGCCAATTGAGCGTTGAGCGCCAATTTATAACTGGTTTTATTACACTCAATGCCATTCACGTTGTTTTATTTTAAATAATTACTAGGTGTATTATTATGGGGTAGGTGGCTCAGTGGTATCGAGTCGGCCTGTGGATCTTGAGAACCCTGGTTCGATCCCCACAACCAGCAAACAATTTTCACCAATTTAAATCTACCCCTGTGGCTCCCTCTCCACTAATATCTTTGAGGGCCGTGATTTGACGGCTGGTAACCGCACTTCAGGCGAAAAATATATCACTTACCGAGATCTGCTTAGGTAGAGTGCCACACCCAGTAATGGGTAAATGGCGTGATGATATATTTATTTATATTTATTTTATTAACAGACTCGTAACTAGGGCGAAGCAGCAAACCCGGGTGCAATTCAATTAGGGGCGGGAAAAAGAAAAATATATTGATGTTATTTTATGAATTTAATATTTCAGTAACTTTTTAAATACTTATTTATAATGAACATACTTTCCAATTTCACATTGATGAGGACACTCGTGCGGTCTAGGTGTCAGATGTAATGTAAAAAAATAAGGGGCGCAAACGTGCGTTTTATTTCTCTAAGAATTGTAAAACTAAATGTTTCTTGTTCAGCGTACATTGTTGACACTAATTCTATGTTCACTATTTAAACAACAACAAGGCACAGATTTGAAAATATGAAATAATAATTTTTACTATGTCATGCATGAAACATTTGTGTTTATTTGTTTTCAAATTTAAATTCTCAGCAAAATAGCAATGTGATTTTATAGAGAATTTGCTTGAAAATTCGAATAAAACATAAAGTATCATATTACATACAAATTCCATGTGTCAACGAACAGATAAAGAACTGTAAATTTTTTACACTTTCTTCTACTCAGATCTCAAAAATATGAAACTGTCCGCAATGAATTCATGTATGAATAGAATTTAATGTATATTTTTGAAAATACTTGCTTCCTTCTAAATGTTAATTAAAATAACTGAGGTCAATAATTTTAGTAAAACATCTAATAAAGTTTGTCTATCTCGTAAAATTTTAATCAGTCACAAAACACCATTAAACAATTTTACATTAAAAATAAACTAGTTTTTATATTTAACGTGCTGTCTATTATTATTTTATATGTTCTCGTTTATGCTTTCTTATTAAAATGTTTTAACTTGTTTCGAAGAAGGGGTGCAATTTTTATTTTGCCCCATGCGCAAGAATTGTCATTTACGGCTCTATATGTTAAAAATCAACCTAATTTGCATAACGAAATATCTTCAGTAGCAACAATTTTCAAATTATTATTTTATGCCTTTAAATCCATTAATCAAAATTTAAATATTTTGTTTTTTTTTTAATGTAAATAAAAATGGTAATTCAAAAAGATTTAATTGATTAAACAAAGAAAAACTAGTTCGATTCTCAGAGACATTTATTTATTCTACATTAAAATTCTCTGTACTATTCTTCCTTCACTAATATAAATTCCGACGATCTTTAGCAATTATTAAAATCTCATTAAATTATATAATTTGATACGTAGATAGGTGAAGCAATTTTTTATATACCTTTTTATGATAATTCAAGAATTCCCATCGGTAAGAATGTTTTTATAAAGTATTGTTCTTCGATATAAATAGGATATTCCCATCAATTACACCTAGTACAAAGTTCATTTCCCTTCTGGAAAATAGGTATGTCATACAAGGAAATTTATTTTTTATACAGACAGAGCCACTTTTAATATAACTGATAAAAGTTCCTCATAGGACCAGATCTAGGGCTGTGTATGTTAAAATTATGAAAATTATATTAACTCTCATATTTTGATGTGCCATTTTGTATTTGCTATACGAATAAATTTATTAGGAACTTTGTTAGGAAATTGAAATGACAGCCCTTAGAATAAATGATATGCAGACTATTCAATCCGAATATTAGAAAATAATGTCGAAGTACGAAGTTGTATTTACTCGTATAATTGATGTAATCCACTATCTTTTACATAGTAAATTTTATTCAAATGTATAGAATATATAAATATATGTGAATATTAACCATTTACTTACACAGGAAGTACCGTTCAAAGGAATACAATACATGCGGATATTATTAACTTGCTTTACATACATAAAACATTATTAAAAAAAAGATAGAACAATTTGAATTTAGAATTAAGATGATCTTGATACCCAAGCACGTGTTTAGTATGTGTATTGAATAATCCGGCCCTGATTATAATAAGGTTTTTATATAAATAACAAGATGTGATATCATAACCTCGCCATGTAGCGATACATGTTTAATAAAATCCTTCCTCAGTCCTCAGTCTATCTGAGCAACAACTTGGCTGTTTCTTCTTCCTCGAGGCTAAGATTGATCACCGGCCGCTAAACACAACACCTAAACTCATTTATTACACTCGGCCAACTTTCGGGATATTAATTGCCGGCGGTTTTAAATGAAGTGTCGTGTACGTAGCACACCGTCGAGGTGCATTCTTCCCACGTTTCGAGAGGAGCGTAGAGACGCCATGTGGGGTTGTGTACGATACATTGATACTGTTGGTTGCATGTTGTATGCACTATGCATGGCCACCGCTGATGCAGTGTGTGAATTCTTCCGTGCACGGGCCGCGAGGTTCAGATGAATGCGCCCAGTGAGCGAATGAACAAACATGCGGACTCTTTTGTGTTCCCTGGGGTGTGTTTGTACCCGCAAACATTGTTGGTGTTGGTTTGTTATGTTATTATTGTTGATTGTATTTATACGGGGTAGGTGGCTCAGTTGTATCGAATCAGACTGTAGACTTGAAAACTCAAGTTCGATTACTACAGTCGAAAACGACATTAAAATTACTCCTATGTCTTCCCCTCCACTTACATCTTTGAGAGCCGTATCTTAACGGCTAATAACTGCATTTAACGCGTATAAATAATATCACTTACCGAGATTCGCTTATTCAGTGTGGTACACTCAGTAATGGGTAAAAGGTGTCATGAAAAATTTACTTTTATTTTAAAATTATACCTGTGGCTCCCACTTTACACACCTAACAATGGGTAAAAGAGTGATGATATATTTATTTATTTTTGTATTTTATATTTATATAATATTTTTGAAACTATTTAACATATAAATTTGTATATTTTCCGCTCTCAAATGTTTATAAATTATTTTTTCTTTGGTAATGTAATAAGCCCGTGCGCGATATAGAAAAATTAGGAAAACAATACATTCATCATCGCACTTGCTGCGAGTGTTAAGTCTTAAGTTCCTTCCACCTTAAAACATCACTTACAACTGTAATTATATAGTTAACTATCACAGCACAATAGTGCCAATAAAAAATAATATAATACTTTTGTTCGAAACATTTACCATTAGAAACATAGTTTCCAAGGTTTACAGTAGTACGCATACCACCGGTGGTACATAAGAGATAAATAGGTGGTACGCGAAATATAAATTCTAATGAATGAATATTTTTCTTAAAATATGTTCTCGGTAGTTCGATTATGATGACGGATAAATTTAAAGAAATCGAAGGTTTTGACAGATCAAATTAGATGCTTTCTTCTGTAACATATTTCTGCCTGTATAATTTATTTTACTTTTTTAATCTAGCATCATCTCTCTATATGTCGTTACCTATTAAAACCATCAACAAAATATTTATTTCTGAATACTGCATATGTATATATGTTAAAACATAAAAATAAATTAAAACTAAAATATGAACGGACCGGGCATTATAAATCATAATGGCCGCTCATTATACCCCTGTCTACATGCTGTTGTTTATCAGAAAAAGAAGATATACCTCGTATTATAGCAAGAAACTGTAAATAATATTCAAGTAAAAAATAAAAATTTACATCTTTAAGAAGACCAAGATTCGTATTTAATTTTGTGTTAATTTTAACAGAAGTTTTTATTTATTTGTTTAATAAATTGAGAACAGATTCTCTATAGCAATAATCTATAAAATTATAATGTCTTCCAGCTCCCTGCACTTTGAATGGACTTTTAAACTCTAATACAAAAAAATATACCGCAGGATTTTTTAACTTTAAAAGTGTAAACTATGACTACATTTAATTTGTTTCTGAGTTTTAAGTAATGCATTAATATATTTTTTAATGCAAATTTTCCTTTACATTATAATTTAAATTGAAGTACAAGTAAGCTAGCGACTCGACTCGAAAATATACAGGGACGTATAATATGTAGGTACAGTGATGCACGAACACCCAAAGGACAGAATTTTTAGCATTTTAAATAAATTGTATTATATTAAACAAAAAGAGTATAAACATTCTTTTAAAAAGTAAATTTTGTTCAGAATTCATAATGAATCATTAAAACAGTTTTAGGTTCAAGGTCTGTTCAATTTATTTATTTCGACGTTTCCGTACTAAATTCAAATGCCAATCAAATGTAAAATTATAAAATTAATTAAGTATATTATTAATTTTGAAATGACAATAATTAAATAATAAGCCTTCATATTTTTATACTATAATTATTTGTAATATTATAGTTATTTATGTAATTTATAGAACGAATTTGTATGTTTACGGGCAAAATGCAGCGGAGGAAATTCGCAAAACTTAGGGTATTTCATTCCTAGCAAACATGTTTAGTGTCACTTGTTTAATAATACATTTAATTTAATGAATGATTATTTGTAGGCAGTGTTATACTATTATTTCATTAGTAACATAATTATAAATAATTAATTAAATAAATAAATATATTGTCCCGCGTGATGGTCGCGCGGGTTGAGGGCCTGACTCGCAACCATAAGGTCGTGGGTTCGGGTCCCGCCCGTGGCGACCATACAAAGGACATATCGGCATATGACTTTAGTAGTTGATCCGAAATATAAATAAAAAAAAAAATAAAAAAATATATCATCACGCCTTTTACACATTACTGGGTGTGACACTCTGCAGAAGTAGATCTCGGTAATTGATATATTTCTTCACGTGAAGTGCGGTTACCAGCCGTCAAATCACGGTCCCCAAAGATGTTAGTGGAGAAGGAGCCACAGGGGTAGATTTAATTTGTTGAAAATTGTTTGTCGGGTTGGGGATCGAACCAGAGTTTTCAAGATTCACAGACCGACTCGATACCATTGAGCCACCTACCCCATATAAATAATTACATGTACTATTAAACCAGAGACACTAAAAATATTCACTGGGAATGAAATACTCTATTTTTTGCGAATATCAAAAAATATATATTTGTTCTATAATCAGTATATTAAATTATAAATGTCATTAAAGTTTCGTCATACATCCAAAACCTTCGCGATTTAATGTACCTATATCTTCCGTTATGACAATTTGAATAATTTTTAATCAGGCATATCAATAAAATTATGTCAGTTTATTTATAATTCCCAAATATGAAATATGCCATGTTAATATTTTAATTTATAATGTGTTGTAAACCAAATTTATCTATTAGTTTTCTTTCTGTTTCTGTTTGTTTATTATTATTAAATTATGTCGGTTAATATAAAAAAATCTATATTTGCACTAATAAAATTTAGTGCACCCATAGTGTCTCTTTCATTTTATCATAATATTCAACTAAACACTGTCATTCTAATTCATTCATTTAATATACTGTTACTGTTACCACCAACCAACAAGTTATAACATGCTCGTTAATTATTTATCGCCTAAAAATGTTCGTTCACGCTGAGGCTCAGTTAGTGTATGTGCACTTGTTTGTATTAGATGTAACGTTTTCGACATATTGTTAACATTTTAGTAAACTTTTTACATGTACAATTATTTTATATAATGTGATAGTGTGTGTATTCGTGTTTCGAGTGTATATAAGGGAAACTTAAATATAATTGTTAATGGAGTGGAATAAACTATGTGGATCTTCCAGAATCGCTGGATTTGCAAATGATAAAAGTAAGCAACGTGGAATGTGGCCGATGCTGATTTCTTCGCAAAGTAAGCAATAATATTATTATTAGTTAAATATATTGGCTGGTAGGACAAGCTCTGTTTTTGGGTGTTCTAAGAGCAAGGTTTTAACATGTTAGAGATAGCTAGCTAAAACACCCAAATACACTGCTCTTAAAACAGGCAAAAACAGAGCTTGTGCTACCAGCCATTTTTGTTGAAATTTTAGAATGAAAATTTAAATTGTTATAGAAAACTTATTTGAATATTATTAATCTGTAGCATTTGTACCGTAAATTTATAACTGGAAACTTTACTTGAGGCAAAATTATGTGAAAAATAAAGCTTCTAAGTATTTAATAAAATTATATTATGTATATAAAGCAGATGTCGACCCTAAAGGCTTAATTAAATACAATATCGAATTTTTAAAATTTGATTCTTGGCCGTCGTTATTAAAACTGGTTATGAATAAAGTCATTAAAAATTAAAATTTTTCTCTTGATAATTTTCAGTTTCATCTGTAACTAAATATGCAAATTAATGTAAAATTTACAAAATTTATTTTCATTTATTTTGCTGAAAATTAATGGAGTAATTTGACATGGTAATAAATTAAAAATTTACGCAAAATTCAGGTACGTATGTTGCAAAATTAAAATTTTATTGACAATAACGCTTTATTTACATTGTGACATACAGTATTCTATCACAATGTTGTTCAAAGTATTAAAAGTTATAACAAATTTGAATAAAATCCACATATTGTTCAATGAGAGTAATAATATTGGCATGGAAAACGCAACAATTTTAATAAGCATTTTTTCAATAAAATTAAATATTATTTTATATCTAGGCTTGGAAATTACAAATTATTTATTTTGTGAGCATGACACCTAGCAATATTTTACTCATAATGCTTATGGCACACTGGTCGATGAGCATCGATGAGCTCTTCGATGAAACAACAGAACGCACCCGTCATCGACGAAAATTAGAGGCTCCTCTATTTCAATCGAAGAGCTCATCGATGAAACGAACGTATCTCATTTCACTCGTATCTTTTTTTATGGGGTAGGTGGCTCAGTGGTATCGAGTTGGCTTGTGGATCTTGAGAACCCTGGTTCGATCCCCACAGCCGACAAACAATTTTCACCAATTTAAATCTATCCCTGTAGCTCCCCCTCTACTAATATCTTTGGGGGCCGTGATTTGACGGCTGGTAACCGCACTTCACGCGAAAAAATATATCACTTACCAAAATCTGCTTAGACAGAGTGCCACACCCACTAATGGGTAAAAGGCGTGATGATATATTTATTTATTTTATTTATTTCTTTTGTGTCTCATTTCACGATAGCATATTTTTGAAATTTAGTTTTTCTTTCTCAACTTTAGAAGCTTTTATTGTTCGTCATTGAAGGGTTCGTTCTGTTGTTTCATCGAAGAGCTCTTCGACCAGTGTGCCATAGGCATAAGAGGATAGCATTGTTAAATTTTTAAATTGTGTATTTTTAATCTTATTTCTATACTTGTTTTTTGTTCATCAAAGTTTGAATGATCAATGTAAATCAAACAAGAAAGTCTCTACGGAAGTGTTTCTACCATAAAAGCTTATGTATTAGAACGTTGAAAACGTTAACTTCATAAACGTATTTCTAAGGAACAATACTATGGATCGTTTTTAAATTTTTAGAATTGTTGGATAAAGCATCCTTCGTAATAATTACAAAATTTGAAACCATAAAGTTTGAAATTAATTTTTACCAGAGATTTGCTCCTACCTTCTTAAATTTGTAAATTGTATTGCTTTGATAAATGTTTCTATTAGAAAACCAAAGTATTCCGTTAAAATTTTACGATTCGTACTGTTTCCCCCTATGGAATAAGTTTGGGAAACGCTGATCTAGTCGGTTATAAAACTCATTCATATCTATTAAGTTTTGTAACTAAATTTTTAATTCATCCAACTTTAAAATATTGCCACTGTTGCCAGTCTATACATTGAATTTTAAAAATAGCGGTTAAATTGAAAAGATCTACTAAATTATAATTTAAACACACAATAATAATATTAAAAAAAAATTATTATCAAACTTCAAATATTAAACAGTGATTTATAATAATTGTTCACTCATTACGCATATGCATATCATTCATCATAACAAGTATATTAGTTGTATGTACCACATGAACATATACAGTACATACTATTCCACATATATTACGTATATATTTAGAAAAAGTGTAGACAGTACATATTCTTCAGTATGTAATATGCATATATCCACCATATACTTTTTGTTATATACATTTGCATATATACTGAGGATATAGTTTCGCACTCGTACCAGGTACATACTGTAAGATCATACAAAGTACGTCCTTGTAACACACTCTTTGTGCATCGATATCTTAGTTACATCCTGAGGATATTAATAAAACTTGTGCTCTTACTGGTACGTACCAGCTACGTTTAAGTCACTATTTGTTTGCTGGGATAATATTCTATTATAAATAACTGCTAATAATTGAATTGTGTAATTATTCTTTCGTAGTACGTCATTAGGTCAATTTATTGTTTCTTCCCTTAAATGTATGGTAACCTTTGAGGATAGGTGGGTAGGACGTGGTGGTCCTGTACAATGGCCTCCTAGATCTCCGGATCTAAATCCATTAGATTTTTATTTTTGGAGCTATTTTAAAGCATAAGTTTATGATAACCAGGAAGCTCCTGAAACTCTGGAACGGGTTGAAAACACTGCTAATTTTATGAGACATCATAATTCGTTCAACAAAGCTTGCAGCGTGTCGTTAATTCACCGTGCTGCATTATGTATGGCAGAGAATGGCAACAATTTTGAGCAATTTTTGAAAAAATTATTCGAATTGTATGTGTTTTATTTATTTTGACATGTCAATTATTTTGAATACATAATAAACTATAATTATCGTTTCATTAAGAATAATTAAATTTTGTTTGTTTATTTTACTAGTATTATGTAATTTAAATTGTTGATTACCTACTTCATTGTTTGTGTTTAATAAGAAAGCGAATCCAGTGCCGTACTACAAAAAATGTTTTAGGTAAACAACCCTTAATTTTTCGAATTTTAAAAAAATTCTTTTAGATTCGTAATCAGTAAAGCCCGGATTTTTAGGCAATTGCCTAGATTCAAATTTTAATATACTTTAAGCAATTTCGTTTTTCTATACATAGGTAATATGTTTACGTGTAATGGAAGGTTTTTTTTTCGTGCCTTAGAGCCTATTTTTTCTATATTTTGGTTATTGTGCCTATTTTACCTTATACAGCCTATTTTGCCTATTTTTGTTGCCTATTCTAACTTTTATTGAGCAGACAAGGTTTATCATCACTTCGTTGACTAATTCAGCACTCAACAAAATGTTTCAACCTAACCTATATTTAAAGTACTTACTTTAATCAAGTTTTTGTGTGTGAATTTAAAATGCCAAAAGAAAAAACGTTTCCCTTTCCGAAAATTTCATAGAGCAATTGCTCGTAATATTTTATAAATTAAAGTATACTACATAATTTGAATTTGCATAATAGTTAATAAAATGAGAACCCTACATTAGAATTTTTCAGATTGCTTTAATTTTTGTTTAAAATTATTATTTTTTTCTAACAAAGAGTAGATACGAGTTCCAATATTAGAAGAAGTATTCGTTTATTTTTTTGTAAACAAATTATTTACATTTATGCTGCCTAAAATCCCGCCTATTTTAGAGTAATTACCGGCCTATATGCCTGCTTATTTTAGTGTTTTTAAGAGCCTAAATATCCGGGCTTTAGTAATCAGCATATCAAACAACATATACCATTAACGTATGTACTCGAAGTTATGAAACTCCCTGTATATTTTTATGGAATTTATTTAAATAATTATAATATAAAGTTCTTAGAATATTACAATCGTTACAAAATTTCTGCGAAGGTTTGTACACAACCTTTCCTTGAAGCAAGCTTTATGGTCACCATAATTTTATTTTAAATTAACCGAAACAGTTATTAATAATTCAATTGTTGTTTTGTACTATTTGTTAATTTTGAAAATACCAAAAGCAATTTCCATTCGATGAAAACACATAAGAAAATATCGCTTGATTCTTCCATAAAATGATTTATTGATATTACAAAGAGTATAAATAAACTATCAACAATACAACTTATTCTTGTGGAGTTTGTAAATAGTAGCAACCATTATTTCAATTGACAAAACACAAACAACATTATTATGGTGAAACGAGACTCACGAATGTATCTATCTACATACATTTGTTCAACCTGAACGATTTATGTTCAAAGTACGAGTATTTCGATACGATACGCAGACACACATAAAACGTTACATACAACGACTCGATATTGATTGTGTTTACTACTAAAACAGGAAATTACACTATATAGTTTCATGTTATTTTTGCGTTCTAAGCATAAATGTTGTTTTACATCAATATTGATTTTTTCAAATCTACTTCCATTAAACTGAATTCTACCGAATCAAATGTTCTCTGCAGTTCAACTTATTTTTATATTTATCTAATGCAACAAATATGTGATTAAAGTTGAGAAATTTCTCTGTAACTTCAAAATCAGGCCAGCTATATTAAACTTGAACAGTTTACGTAGAGTTCTACTTTTTGATTTCATTTGTATGAAATACAATATCATAAGTTCTTATTGCCAAATGTTATATTTGTGATAGATATAATGAAATGTCAAATTAATTCAAATTTACTAGGAACATAACAATTATTTATTTACAATTTTCCACAACAAAAACTTAAATTCAGTTGCAGTAAAGCGAGTCAAGTTATAGTACAATTTAGACCACACGGAGACAATATATTTATTTTTTAATAATAATTGAGATCAGTGTCACTTTTATATAAATTTTTTCTTATATTTATATATTTATAGCGCCTCTTATTTTTATTTTTAATTAATTATGAGTGTACGAGTTAAGGAATTATAGGTAGTTATATATTTACATTAGTATATTATCTTCTGTTATAATATCGTTTTATCCCAAATAAATTATAAACAAATTTAAATAAAAGTTAATTCATTATTAGTGAACGTCAGGCAAAGGTAAAATATTTAAATTTTTTTGTATGTTCAGCGTTCATTTGAACGTACTCGTATGATTTTTAAATCCCTCTATAAACACTCATCTATGCTATTATGAATTTTTTTTGTTACATTTCTCGCTGCCGTAGCTGCTCAGTAAATTAATTACTCATGCATCTTTATCTTGTTTAGCAATGTACACACAAACTGAACTAAGGAAAAATGTATAGGTAATTTTAAATATAGTTCCTTCATTCAAACAATTTTCAATTTACTTAGATATATTTTTTATGACTTAGATTGCTGTGGTATCGAGTCGGTCTGTAGATATGAGAATCTAAGCTTCATCACAGCCAACAAACAATTTTCACCGTATTAAAATTGTGGCTCTTCTAATCGCACTCCGCGCACATACATATAATCACTTATCTTTTCTGACAGTTAAAACGTCACACATTTGTTTATCATTTTGTCTCAATTCCATGGCTATCACTATAAAGTAGAAATTCTTATAAAATATTAATGCGATTATTTCGCTTACAAAACGTAAAAAATAAAATCTGAAAACTGATTGAGATCCATAATTTCAAGCACTACAACTTTTATTTGAAGCATTTTTGTCTAAAATCAATTGGCCACTTTTGCGCAAGGAAAAACTGATTTCCCATGTTAAACGCCTATGGCCAGGTTTTCATGTTACACCCGGTATATACCAACATACGAATTTAAATAAGAAATAAGGACAATGTAATTTATTGTATTTGTACATTGTATGCAATGAATCAAAAACGTCGTATCTAGATTTTGTTTCATTGATACATTTTATACTTATACCTAAAAATTTTACTCAGTTGCCACAAAAGATCACGTCCTTATTGGTCTAGTACGTAAAACCGGCACTAATTGAAATCAGCGGAATTTTAACTGTCAAACTCTCGCTTGTGAAACGAATGTGGTATGCAATAAGACTACTATTATTATATCAAATATAAAATATTTATAATTATAATTGTTAACTTAGCCTACTTACAAGATCCTTTTCTAATATTATTAGCGTTCACATAGTTACAAAGTTAATATATGTAATAAAATAGAAAGAATTATCAACCATCGTTGGATTTATCAATGTAACAACAATTTATTGAAAACAAATTCCTTTTAAAGAAAAGGAAAATAATATGTCTTTGTTATCTTATTGATCCAATTGTGTATCCAGTTTCAACATCACTGTAATGTTTATTCTAGTCATAAAAGTTTTTGAGTAGCAATATCATTTACTTAATTATCGTAACTATCCGTACTTGGCGCAGTAAAATCTTTCCAAATCCTTAACCAACTCAATCACCATTACATTACCGACTTGAAAGTGGTCATCTCTATAAAAAGCTGCCGCGGTGACCACATTTATTCATTGCGATAGCTTCGTGCGATCGCAGTGGCCACGTCGTAATATTGTTAATAAAGTTGAGCAACGTCGGCAGGCATCTATTCATTCGCTTTGAGTTGGCAATGTTGGCACCTGAAGCAAATAAAGCGCACTCCGACCGGAAAACCGAGCTATAAAAAGAATATATTACGGCAACGGAAACGCTGGAAAAGTTTCCGTCGACTCGCGCACATATACAAAGGTAAACAATGGCGGGTTAAAGAACCTCTCCGCTGGAGCAGTGTTGCTGATTCACGGACAACTGGCCTTTCAATGGGCGTTATCGTGTTTTGTAACGGACGATTTTGTAAACTAAAATGCGAGAGATTTATTTGCAAATGCTAGATACATGAGCGAATCCAATATGCTACCGACAAGTACGTGTTTGTTTGTCAGAGAATTCTTTGATGATCTTCGATAAACATTTTTCTTCTTATTCTGTGGTGTAGTGTAGACTCGCAATTGTAAGAACTGAAGAAAATGTATATCCACTTCTCTTAAATTCTTTTGAAATAAATTGGTATAATATTCTATTCTTAAAACATCTAGAGCCCAATTTTCAAAAGGTGTTTTAGCTAATCCTAAATTTTGAGTAATTCAAATTAAGCTATACCTTATTCTCCAAAAAGTTTAAATAAACCTTAAGATAATCTGATTATTATTTGTTTTTTGAAAAGTGATTTGGACTATCTTGTTTTAATCGAACTAAAATAGTATTAGCTAATTCTAAATTAAGGATTTGCTAACAAAAATTGGAGAATTGCACTCTTAGATTCTACATGACAATAATAAAAATAATAGTAATAGTCCGTCAAGTAAATTTAATACAATTTGAAGAATTTAATTAATTAAATTTAGAATTAAATTAAATTAAATTTAAGATTAATTAATTAGCAAAACTATAATATATTGATTTTATTAATTTCAATTAAGTAATACTTATTTAACTATCAAGTATGTTAAGGATGGCGTGTGATAATTAATGCATTTTAATACGAGAGCGTAGCGAACGAGTTAATTATCGAGATTATTATTAATCGCTGGTTAACACATGAGAAGGTGACAATATTTTTCCGTTGAACGTATGTTTTTCTTTTAGATAAAAATATCATTTTATTCCATGACAAATAAGTTAGGTTTGTAAAGTTTTAATTTTACTCCACGACAAAAATTCCAATTATAAATTATTTATTTACGAGTAGTTATTTACAATATATATTAAATATAATAAACAACAAAAATTTACATTAAATACAATACTTGTTTTGTCTACCACTTCTGGCGAAATTAATAATATAATATCCATAGTCCACAATCACAGACAAATTATATATTTTTTATGTTAGTAAAATTGTATCTGTCGCCCAACTTAGCTAATACCAACGATTTTTTTCATTTTTAGAATAGTGTTGTTGATTTTATATTAATTTTAAAGGGATACTACATGAATATTATTTACCCAGACGTGTCGAAATAATTTCGTTTACGTCTGTTTATCATTTTGGTATATCCTAGCGCTAACCAATGTGTTATACTATATTACGTGTGCTTAACACATCTAAAAAAATAAAAAAATAAAATAAATATATCATCACGGCTTTTACCCATAACTGAGTGTGGCACTCTGCCGAAGCAGATCAAAAAAATCGTTTATCTATAAAAATCATGCATTTATATTGGTCCTATATGAATGGGTACACTAACGAACCCCCTTAATAAAAGATCAACGGAAAAAAATAATTTTAAAAATCTTTAATTACTTAGAACATATTTGTAATTGATAAAACATTATTTTTAAATAAACCGCTATTTCATGATGCTTATTATATTTACTATTATTAAATGTTGCTAACATATAATTGACAACAAAATGGCCGTCTTAAATTCGCCGCAGGTCGGCTGTCCTTCTTGCCTAGTATACATATCTTTTTAGATATCTGCAATGCAAAATGTGAAATGATCTTGAATGCAGCCATTGTGCTTTTGTTGTCATCAATATCGTCTACTGAACTATCGATCCACTACAAGTTACTACCTCTTTTACAAACTCTTTATTTATCAGATATATTATTTGAAAATCCTGAAAATATTCTGTAAAAAAGTTAAGTCAGAAAGGTTTGGAACCGTGAAAAGAACGCAATTAAACAATACTAACGACATCAAAAACAACTATAGGTTACTAATTTGAATTGGAGCGCATAGTGCAGTTTGAGAGTATTTTTGTGTGTGGATTGGCTAACTTAATTGATAGATTTCGTATTGGGATATTCAAGTACTAAGAGATGGCGTTGATCACAACATGTCAAACTTGAGACAAAGGTACACTTTCAGTTGACATTGCTGTCACTTGTAATTCTTTGTCTTGTCTTTTATTTTCTGTTTGCTAGTAATAGTTTGCACAGAATGTCATTAGTTGTATTTTTAAAACTAGTTTCATTTATCTTGTTTCTTTTTGGTACACATTTAAGCATATAGTTCATAGGTTCTTTTAATAGTGCAAGTAATTCTTAGTATAATGTTATAGTTAATTATAGTATTATTACCAACTTTATTGTCAATATTAGTTTTATTAACATTCATTTTAATTATTATGTTAAATACTTAATTATTATGTTAGTAGGAAACTGTACCCTTGTCGTAGTTCCAATTTTTGCCACTGTGAGTGTATTCCTATTTAATCATCGCAAAACCTGTTTATTTGTTGAATTGTTGTAAGTCCTAAACTCACCAATCTCATTTCCATAGATTTATTTTTGACTGCATTAAAAAACAACTCTACGCCTCCAATGAATGCAGGAGTAATGAAACCTATCACTGTTTCTATTCTACTTGTACATTCCTGATCAATTCTGCAAAAAAACTCTTGTAACAATATCACCAAATCAACATCGGTCCGAATACCCATCCCAATCTATTCCATCGACATCGCGCTAGTGTAGCCAGCTGCAATAGTGAGAGTGTTGCCCGGCATTGAAGCAGCAGCGTCCGTATTTACATTCAAAATACGGTGATTGAAATTACATATTCATGAGCATATCTTCGGTGAGTGATGGTGCAGAAATACCGCTGTAGACGTGTGCCAGGCTGCAACGTGGCAACACTGTCAGCGGAGTGCACCTGGACGCAGAATAAGTTGGCTTCTTCTAGGAATATTTGAAATTAAATTAGTTTTCAAGATGAATCGTGCAAGTGAATTATTTTAGGTTATGTTTGTTTTGTACCTTGGAAGAAAGTTATGATGAATGCATGCAAATAATAAATGCGCTAAACTAACTTTAATCAAACAAATGGAAATTAACTATGATTCACATATCTCGGGTTTAACAACAAACATTAAAATTAAAATTTGTTATTATGTGGTAATTGCGGTTTACATTTCCATTTTCAACTTGCTTCATACAGAAACGTGTACCACACAGAAGTTACCTTTCGTAATTCTCCTTTTATTATTATTTTTTTTCAGAAACTATAGTTTTATTTAGGAAATATTTTTGCTGTTCGTGTATTATTTACTATGAACAGTATATAAATAAAAACCGTTAGTTATAAAATAAAAATGTTAATTTATTTTTATGCTGGCAAGTGTAATATAACAAGTAGGGAATGCAATACCGGTCAAAAATTTCAATACCGGTATCTTGGTATTTTCGTTTTGAGAATCAAGATACCGGTATTAATACCGGTATTGCTAAATTTTTAAAAATTGAACATATTTAACATTTATTTACAGTAGGGTGTGGTGTGTGCATGTGGTATATAGATTAAGAGAATGTCAAATTTAATAAAAAATAACCATTTTATTTTAATACTCGTAATTATAAAATATAAATAAAGTTGAACATCAAAATTTTTGAATCGCAAAACTATTTTCCATGTTTCCCAGTCCAAAATTTTTCGTTGCCACTGCCACTGGGTGGATGATTATGTTAAAGTTATTATTTAAATCAAATTTTATTATAAATAACTGCTAATAATTGAATTGTGTAATTATTCTTTCGTAGTTGATACCTACTTCATTGTTTGTGTTTAATAGGAAAGCGAATCCAGTGCAGTACTACAAAAAATGTTTTAGGTTAACAACCCTTAATTTTTCGAATTAAAAAAAAATCTTTTTGTTTCATGATCAGCACGTCGTACAGAATATATCCTTTAATTTTTTGCTCTAAGTTGTGAAACACCCTGTATATGTAAAATATACAACATAAACTTTTATTTTTTTTTGCTTCAATGGAATGAAAATAAGCTTTTAGTAAACAAATATGATCGAGTGTGTCGTCATTTAATCTGGATCTTATTCTTGTGCATATTTGAGATGCGGCTGAAAATGTCGTTTCCGATTCCACACTTGTTGGTGCTTCTGTTCGTAAATAATCTTATATTAATTGTAAATTCAAGCTCTTAATACCTTCCTCTTTAAAAAATATCATTTCCTTCCTGATTAGTTGCTAAACTCCTTGCTTTTTGCTATTTGTTAACGAACGACTACGAGACAACTTGGCCATCGGCAAGCTAACAGTTGACAAATACGCAACGTTCCACTGTTCCATTATTTGGGATTCTCCGCAACAAGTTTGCCAACTCTACAATAACATAATTTTAAAAAGGAGTTAAGCGTTAAAGTTATAAATAATAATAACATTCCGCTAAATTGTATCTTATACTTCAATTGAAAAAATACCGAAAAACCGGTTTGAATACCGGACAAATTATGTCCGGGATCAGGGTATTGCATTCCCTAATAACAAGTGATGAGCGAATGTTAATCTTAATGATGAAAATATAACGACTGCGAGGCAGAAGTTACATTTTCAAAACAGTTGAATTAACATGAGTGACATTTTTTAAATATTATCGATATTTTAACGAATCGCGAGTTCATTTAGGAAGAGAATACTATAAATACTATTACAATTGAATAGACTCACAAAATTGTTTGCATATATATTCTTTATTACATTTCATGTTTGTCTCTTTAGGTCCCGTATGAGCAATAGCTTTATTAATGAGCTTATTTGAACAATTGTTTCAATGTTTTGAACTCATTGTTAAGTAAACTTTTGTTGACAACTCTTAATTTTTTTATCTACATATTATTTTTACATATTTTATTATAAATACATAATTTAATAATTGTTATTGGGTAAATACTATATTATTATAGCCAATACAAAGCTGTCATAGGATACATGATATATGGGAAAGTAATTACTTACCGATGAAAACACTTTCGGTAAACATGTAAAAACTCGATCATACAAAAAAGAAATATTTTTGGCAAAAATATTTATTTATGTATTAAGAGTATTCTCGTAAAGTGATTTTTTGTTACCCAAGCACAGTAATTGCAGCGCGAATCGGAGGCGAGATCTGCAATAGTGTGAAAGGAACAAAGAAACTTTACGCTCGGGATACGCACATATTTTTTTTACGATTGCATCTTAAGTTATTAAATTTGTTTTGTTATTATGACAAGTTTCTGTTAGTAAGTGCACATCTAAAATCTTTATCGCGCGCTGCCATCGGAAATATCTTTAATATCTTTTTTCATGTTGCTATTGGAGACGTGCGACAAAGTTTCGATTGTTTCACAGAAAACGTCAACTTTACGATAGTAAATTTGAGCGTAATTTTCAACTTTTTATAGCAATAATAGAAAAAGCAAAATTTTCTAAAAAACAATTTCATGTATTCTGACACTTGTGAATTTTATACTGAGGATAAAAATGCAAGCCATTTTATTTCTAGTAACGCAACTTTACACGCAATAATAATGCGAGTATATCGTTTATCAAAACCTGCTGCCCCAATAGTATGACTCGAAAGAATGGGTAAAAAGATATAAGTATTTATTTTTGAGAATCCGACATTGATTCCCAAAATCGGCAACTGATATTCAATACATTAAAATGATCCTTTTCTAGTACGAATATATTTGGAGAATATAATTTTACAACTTGTAACCGCACTTCTATGTAGCACAAATTTAAGTCTTTGTTGTAAAGAAGTGCTTTTTTTATTTATTTCAGTGTATTTTAAACAAAAGCAATTATGTTATATCATGTTACATTTTTTAAGCGTTTTTATATAAGATCTATATACTTTATTAATAATTAGAATTAACCAACATAATATCTACTATACGAATAAATATTTATAGTAAAACAACTATTTAATATTAGTTGTCTCACAATCTACAAATATAATTTACGTAGGTAACTGTTTTTTTGTCTATATAACTAATTTTGTCTTCATAAATTTTTCCATATTCCGAAGATAAAGTTTATTATTTTAATTTTAATTCAGTTTATTACAAAAATTCACAATTTACGTAAAGTTTGAAAGCATATTTCAGATTTCAATATATTTTCATTATGCTTTATATATTAATAAATAGTTTATAATTTGATTAAATGAATTGCAGATAACTGTTTAAATTTATAGCAATTTCAAAATTACAATAAACCTTATAACTCGTATGACTACACTCTGCAATTTCATATTGCAATTACATATAGAATGTTTTCATAAGTGTATATTTAGTTCAATAATAATATGATCACTTGATCACTTAATTAAATGGGAAATTTTATACTAATTCAATAACAAATTATGAAAAGCAATAAATTATTTATACCATATTATAAGTTAAAAGCGATTATATTACGAGTAAATAGAAATATATTTGCAACAAACACAAATTAAAGTTGAATCAAATGATTACAGCATTTAATTAAAATTCAATATTCAATTAATAATATATTATTATTAATTTAATATTACAAATTTTGGTTGGCTTGACAGTAATGTGAAATAAAAAAATTCGATTTATATTTTAATTATCTCTTTTATAAAAATAGGAGTGGATTAATTGAGATGGTTTGTTCATGTGGAAAATATGTCAAATAAAAGACTGGTAAACCAGATATATATATACAGGGTGTTAATTAAAAATCTGGCCATAGGCGTTTAACATGGGAAATCAGTTTTTCCTTGCGCGTTGCTTCCCAATTGATTTTAGACAAAAATGCTTCAAATAAAAGTTGTAAAGCTTAAAATTCTAATCAGATTTTATTTGTGGCATTTCATAACCGAGAAATTAAATTTTAAAGATTTTTGAAAATTGCTTATTTGAAGCGATACCCATGGAACTCAAACAAAATTACAAGAAATTGTATGACATTGTAACTATCAAAAAAAGTTTGTGTTTTGTGATTTTCGTTTAAAAACTAATATTTTTGAAAGTATGGAACAGTTTTCTCATGAAGAAAAGCTTCAGATCATAAAATGGTGCTACTCTGGACAAAGCTACAGAAAAATACGTGAATTAATAAGTGTAGTCTGGACACATTGACGAATTCCAAGTAAAACCACAATAGAACCTTTTATTAAAAAATTTGAAGAAACTGGAACATTCAATTTTAAAAATCAAGAAATTAATCATGTGTCATAATAATGAAGAAAATGTCTTGGCCATAATTAAAGCAAACCCTACCCTTAGTTTAAGGGAAGTCGCTACCGAAGTCGGAATTAGCCATGTATCAGTATACAATATTTTTAAGAAATATAAATACTATCCATACAAGTTCCACTGCTATCAGGAACTTCTTCCAAATGATTATGAAAATCGTGCCAACTTTTGCGAAATGAATATGGAAAAGGCAAATGAGAATAGAACTTTTATAAAAAATATTTGTACTTTCACAAGACAGAGGGAGTGCCCGCGATGACAATAAGGTTAAGAACTGCTGCTCTAGGTGAATTGGTACTCGAATCCGAATTAATATAAAAGTTCATGCTATCTCATTTGATGGGCTTAGTGAGTTGTTATTTTATATGTAGGTAGATATGTAATATGCATTTAATAACATTTATAAGACGAAATATAATAATATTTTGATGATTGATGCTGAATGTGTGAAATTTTTCAGAATTTAAAATCATGCTTGTCTTTTCCATCTTATTTCACATTTGATGGCAAAATGCACCTCCGGGTGAAAGCCCTATACTCCGGAAATGGTTTTATTGACACAAAAAAAAGAAAAAAATTCACGATCCAAACAAAAAAATGCATCAAGTCTGAGTAGACTTAAAAATTCCTGAGAAATATTCGAATTCTCCGGTTATCGGCATAACTGAGGAACCATAAAACCTGGCAGTAACCAGATCTCAAATATAAATAATTTTACGATATGCGCGAGCATCTCAAGTCATAAAACACCCATAACCAGGTAACAACCGAACAACCGGACTGTGCAAATGCGCGATCGTGGAATCCGCATCGCGTATCGATCTACGACGGTCTTATTCATCGCGAGTGCATTTATTTTAATGGTTGCGCTGCTTCCGCGGATTGAAGTGAACCCGTTCTTCATTTTCGTGAAGTCGTGAGCAACTTGTAATGGTGAGTCACGTTGTTAGGTTAAAGTTCTGGAAGTTGCGTTTCGTGAAATGAGCTGATGGTGGATGCAAATTTTGAAATAATATTACGAGTATCTCACATATTCCTCGAAATAACAAGTAATCATAGTGATTTGGAATATATTAGTAAAATATGAGTATTATTCGTAATTTTTATTTATTATTAAGTGTCGGTAACGCATATAATACCCTGGAAATATAAAAAAAAGTCTCATCAGTATTTCAAAGCAAGTTAACCTAATTTAATTTTTTCACATGATAAAAGGCATTGACACGTATATTTTTAGTTTCTACTTTTCTCTATGTTGTTGTTTTATAATACTGATTATATTTTAATAAAATAAAATAAAATTTGATACATTCAAGTAGGGTTAATTTTTGTTTATCTATTGTAAACATTAAAATATACATAAAGGATGTGTAGTTTAGGTGGAATACTATTGCTATCTCAAGAAATATAGGAGTTATGAAGGTTAAATTAGCAAACAATTTATATTTTAAAGAACTATTTCAATGAGTGATACAAGAATTTTTTTTGACTAGTCGTTTTCCAAATAAGGGACACAACTTTCTTAATTTGAATCAAAACATATTTTGTTATATTTTTTTTCTGAATTCATCGAATACATAACTCAGTAATTTTGAAAGAAAAATGCTTATTAATGTCACCAAAATTAATTATTATAAGTTAAAAGCGATTATATATCGAGTAAATAGAAATATATTTGCAACAAACACAAATTAAAGTTGAATCAAATGATTACAGCATTTAATTAAAATTCAATATTCAATTAATAATATATTATTATTAATTTAATATTATAAATTTTTGTTGGCTTTCCAGTAATGTGAAATAAAAAAGTTCGATTTAGATTTTAATTATCTCTTTTATAAAAATAGGAGTAGATTAATTGAGATGGTTTGTTCATGTGGAAAATATGTCAAATAAAAGACTGGTAAACCAGATATATATATATATCATCATCTGTGGCGCTACAGCCCAAATCGGGCCTGGGCCTACCGGACACACCGAGCCGCAGTTTTTACACTGCCGTACTGCCGGTTTTCGTAGTCAAATGCTACATTTGTTAAGGCGTATAAGTGACTAGCTTATAGCGCCCGAGTATGATAAATACATGTAGCTGTATTTTTTATATTTTACGACAAATCACACATTGTCGACAGGCGGATTCGAACTGACGAACCTTGGTTCGGGTGACGTCACAGTATGTTAAGAGATGTGCCTTAACACGCTCGGCCACCGCGCCTGTATATATATATATATATATATATATATATATATATATATATATATATATATATATATATTCCACGAATTCCGAACGCGTAAACATATTGAAGTTCGCTAATCCTGTTAGTAATCGACTATTACGATTAATCGGAAATACGAGTATATATCCTTATTTTTTATTGTTTCATTTCTAACATTTGATAATGAAATATTATTTTTATTTATTTATGTAGTTTTTGTTGATTGCATAACAAAATGAAATATTTGAAATCGTAATTTGTATTTCTATCTCTCAGTATTTTTTGAGAAAATTGCATATTATTGTCAGCAAAATTTAAAACTTATCCCTGTGGCTCCCCCACTATTAATATCTTTGCGCAGAGCAATATATCACTTGCCGAGATCTGTTACGTCATTTTGAAACCTTGCTTGTAGAAAAACATTCATAAGAACATCTTCCAATCACTCCGGTAAATTATGTTAATTATTAATCTGTTATCGATAAAAATTAAAAATTAAGCACAACAAACTTAATCAATTAAATATATAAATGTATCTTCACGCCTTTTATCCATTACTGGGTGTGGGACTCTACTGCTGTAGATCTCGGTAAGTGATATATTTCTTCGTGTCATGTTAGTGGAGAGGGAGCCACAGTTATCGATTCCATGTGGTGAAAATTGTTTGTCGACTGTGGGAATCGAACCCGGTTTCAAAAATTCACAGGTTGACTCGTTACAACTGAACCACTCACCCCATCAATGATATACGTGATATATTGTTTATTCCCTCCCTGGATTTCAATAAAATGTCGGTTAACCAATGACATATATTTAAATGATTTTATAATTTTCACAGAAATCACAAACAACCATTCATTGACCGGGATTTGAATTCATTCGCGACCCATGGTGTGTAACCGCCACCGCTTTGTTGACCACTAAACTACCGTGGTCAGAAACCAATCTATCATTTTTCAATTAATCATATATTTACGATTACTTTTTCAACGAATATTTTTTAGTTTGTAAACAGATCAGACATTTGATAAACTTTGCTTTGTATGCATAAAAAATTATTTAAGATGTAAACTAAAACATTTTTAATCCTTTTTTATTAACAAATGCTATTCCATCTTCAGAAGTATATTAATCATGTCCGGTAGTACGCTAGTGAGGTACGCGGTATGGCATTTAAATCCGAAGATCTCGAACTCGAACTCCACTCAAGCTACAAATTTTAAAACGACACTGCAGCTCGACGAGTCTTGATCTTGTACTGTAGAAATCGGCTAAAATATGCAATATCCGAGTCCAATCTGAAGATGGGATAAAAATTTCCGATTCGAAATTCGAAAATCCTAAAATTTCATTCACTCCTTTTGGGTACATTTATAGTAAAAAACATAAATTCCTATTCCACTCTGTAAGAATGATAACGGTACATAAAATTTATTATTTATTTAAGTAGATATTTATGTACTACGATACAAAAGGATAAAAAAAAAGTTGCAACAATATTTATCTCTTTTTCATTTTTCAACAAACTTATTAATTTAGTTTCATTTATAACTACATTCCAATACGTTTTTACGCCTCTCTTTTTGTATGACAAGGCAGTTTTCCTTATTTATTTCACTTATATACTCTTATATACATATTTCAGAGAGACCTATAAGTTATTTTTAATTCGAATATACAATATTACTATTTGTTACCAATAAATAGAAAAACTGAACGATATCACTGAGCCACCTACCTCATATTGTTATTGATAGTATAATTTTTTTTAAATTTATATATCGGACCAACTACTTAGGTCATATGCCGATATGTCCTTTGTATGACCGCCACAGGCGGGATCCGAACCCACGACCTTATGGTACGCGGGACAATAGTATAATTTTTATTTTTTTTTTAATTCTGGCTTCCTGGCGGACCAACTGCTAAGGTCATATGCCGCCATTACGCCCTGATCCTGCGTTTTAGATCTTAAAGTCAACAGCAACGCGGGTTTCTCGGGACGGTCACCCATCCAAATACTCCCCGCGCGCAACGTTGCTTAACTCGCGTTATCGCATAGATCAGTTCCAACGAGTTGAGCCATGGCCGTTGACAATAGTATAATTAAATGTTACAATGTTTATTTATAGTAAATTTTTATATTTTATTTTTGAATCTTAGGCAATAAAACTATTATACTTAGGTAATAATTAATTTTTAGTCAAGTGAATCGTGAATTAGTTATTAATGAATAATATAGTACGTTTTTATATTTTATTCTTCAATATGCCACAATAAAACTACCTTTAAAACTTAAGTAATAATTCACTTTTGGTTAAGTGATTCGTGATTTAGTTCTATAATATTTTTCTATTTTTTATCTGTGATTCTGTTTTGGAAAATTGTCACCCATGTTTAATATATTGAAGTTATATTTGATAAAAACAACAGTTTTTGTTTTTTTACTTAATATTTACTTCATTCAGTGTTGGATTAACCAATAAGCAGTACTAGGTAATTGCCTAGGGACCCCTGTCAAATAGAGGGCCCGCAAAATGAATTTGTTAAAAAACAGCGAGTTGAAATGTAGAAAACACTTCTTCTGAACTGACCGTTGGAGTAGTAATTGCAAATGTTTATTTTCCTTTATGTACAATTATATATAAAGTTTTAGGGTTTTTTTTTGAATTATGAATAAAGTTTATTTGAATTTTAGTTATTGTATTTTCATGTCGAGGGAGAAGGGGAGGGAGGCCTTTGCGATTGCCTAGGACCCCGCCTAGTGTTAATCCGGCACTTCATTTCTAACGTTTATTAAATTACTGCTATCACATATTATATACTAATAACTTTTCATACCTACTCGTAGCCCAAAACCTGAAATTTAATTAGAAAAAGAATTGTGAACCATGGAATACCTGTATTGTACTGTAATTAGAAATAATTCCCTGTAGTACAGCAAAGTATAAAATAAGTATTAGTTTTTACATCCTGAATCTGACTTATAAATAATGTCTGCAAGTATTTACACTATTTTCAAATCGAATAAAACATACCTACCAGTAATAATTTTTCCATGATAAATCACCCAACTCTATAAAAAGGGTCATCACACGATCATATAAATAAGTTTGATGTATATCAAATGATCGTATTCACATTTGATGATCGAGAATGACGAGCAAAAAATTCTTTCCTATCCTATGAGCTTCACGGTCTCGGTTGCTGGGCTATATGTCAGCGACAAGCGATGCGATAAGGATGACGATGGTCACCCGCGCATTCGCTATCATTTTCCGCTCGTGAATGTGGATACTGTGCGTGGAGAGCAAATCTACGTGCCGCACATCGGTATTTGGTGATGTTCTATGCCATACTTTAAAATATTTGGCGTATTGTAATCAGTTTATAGATATTTTTATTGGTAGTAGATATTTTTTTGTTCTTTGAATGAATTTAAATTAACTAAATATTACTTCAAATTATAGCAAATACTTAGGTAGTACTTAGAAAGCTTCCAAATTTATAATAACATCATGTTTCTAAACGTTAATTGCTATTTTGGCTCCTCCACCAAAATTACTGTATTATGATTTATGCAGGTAATTTATTTCTGAAAATACATATTATTATTTATATTTTTATGTATTTAATGATTTTATTTCTTAAATTAAAATATAAGCTAAGACGTTATTACTTTGTATCCGTAATTTATATTAATATCTACTTAAAAATTTATCTTACGTATAGTAATTACAGATTATGACTCATTTCATTGATATCAGTATTAAATCATAATTTCTGTAATAAATTATGCTCTGCATATTTTGTTTATTACCATAATAAAATTAATATATGGGTAGCAATAAATTTTGTTGCTCAGTTAATATATCAAATAAAAAGAAATTAATATCAAACTTGCATTAAAGAAAATTATACGTATATGCCAGGCTGATATGATATGTATATGGATTGTTTGACATGTCATGTCATACGATAAAAACTAGTTGAATTCCCTATAAGTTCACAATTGATATTTCAAAAAACATAAAAGATTTAAAGGTAATGAAATTACCAAAGTAGAACCAGATGTGCATTATATCTTCATCAGACATTTGACAAAATTGATTTTAGGAATTCCATATCCAGTCATGGGAGGGATTTCGGAGGAAAATATACTAGGAGGACTGCCTGAGTAAAAAATAATAAAGAGCAATTTTAGATAAAATATCATTAAAACAAAAGAAAATTAGATATACAGGTAGTTTTCATATTTCGGGCAAAAAATTATGAGTATACATATATTATATCACTGATTTTTAAACGGTGCTTCGCGGATCACTAGAAGTCCGTGAAAGGATCTCAAAGGATCCGCGAAACTTAAAAGTGATCTCAAATTGTAACTCTAACTATTTAAGTTAAGTATTTTTGTCTGTAATTATTTTAAAAATATTTTTTGTCGTATTTATTTTTTGGTTTCAGAAGCAACTGGAGATCGCAAAAAAATATTTGGAAAATTTGGGGGTCCGTGATTACAAAAAGGTTAAGAACCGATGTACTATATGACGTACAAATCATAGAACAAAAAGATTTTTTTTAATTCGTCAAAAATTTTATGTCGTATTTTATGTTAACATTTTTTTTTACCAATGGTTAGTAGTAATTTTTAATACTTTTATTTAAATCTACTACAATACAAGTAATTGTTTACACAACGTCAGATGTTAGGTAGGTAATAATTTAATTTAATTATGCAGCGTACTTTTGTCGACATTATTCTTAATCTTATGTCTTTGTTGTTTATTGTTTTGATGCAGTGTAGTACAATGTTTATGAAAACGAATGGATATAGTGATAATGTATTAATAGATTTGCTGGTAGTTTATGCAGAAGAAAGACAAATTCATTATTTGTACAATGTTTGTATGCAGAACATTTTTCCCAACAACGGCATCCCAATCATCGTTTATATGTGAAGGTTTTCCAACAGGTTCGAGACACTGGTTCTTTGCGACATAATTGTGGGAGAGGTGGTGGCCACCCAAAACAACGCATTAATGTTGAAAACGCTATATTAGATGCTGTAGAAGCTCATCCAACTATTCGAAATCGAAGAATATTTCGGGAGTTAGGAAGAATGTCTCATTATTCAGTTTGACAAATTTTGTGGGTACCACTTATTGCATTTTCAACGTATTCATGGTTTACAGAACCTATCCATTATCATCGAGTAACTTTTACAATAAAATGTATTGAACACTAATGTCCTCAAATATATAATTATTATTATTAGATTCATCAACCACATGTACTCGTAGTTTCCAGCATCACTTTTCTATGAATGTTTGGGCAGGTGTTATGGGATATTACTTGGACCGTACATTCTATCAAATAGGATGAATGCTAATAATTATTTATTATTTTGACAAAATAATCCTACGGACTTACTTGAGGATGTACCTTTTAAATTGTACAACAACGAGCATGGTTCAAAATAGAAATGTGCAAAAACATTTAAATCAAGTTTTTCAGAACAGACAGATTGGTCTCGATGTTCATGTATAAAATGGATACATTGATAATGTGTTAATAGATTTGCTGTTATATAAAGTGGCCTCAAAATTAAAAATCCATTGGATTTAAATCAAGGAATCTAGGAAGCCAAGCAATAAAGTGCAATAAATAAATTTAACTTTGTTTTTTATAATTCACCTAGACATATTACTTTTACTTTTGGAGGTGTTCTAGTCCGTGAAATTGTGGTAAACATAATTTCGTATCGTGAAATTTTGTTAAATATTGCTTCGGTTCGTGAAATTATTAAAAATTATTGTTTGGATTCTATAAAAAATATTTCTCCGTATGTAAAAAATATATTATTTTAATTTAAAAACAAGCCAACAAATATTTAAAACATCGTTTGAAATCTGCAGCAAAACTTATTTTCAAACGGAAACACATTTACTTGGTCATCTTATTTTTAGGCTCCTACATACACGGAAAGGGAGCGTTACTATTAAAACTGTGGCGGCCACGAAGATTTCCCGTCCTTGGCTGGCTGAGGAATGCGTTCGATTTCCCGCCCTTGGCTTTCTGAGAAATGCGGTCGGGCGATAGCAAACTTTCCAATTCCAGGAAAGCTAAGTGCATCGCCACGCCGAACCTTCCCTCGAGGGCAAGATCACGTGAAAGCCAGATGTGCGGTTCGTGGACATCACGGCCCGGCCACATGAACTTGCCACCCGCAACATCTGGGCCGCGGGGGAAGGGAACGGAGAGTCAGGGGATCAGGGGAACCAGAGTGACCAGTCTCCGACGCACCATCAACTCGACACGTCACTTCGCCATTTCATTTTTACTTGTTACTTTTCATTTTTCATTTTTTATTATATTGTGTTTATTGTTGTTTTTATTAATAAATATTACGTGAACGTCTACGTATTTATTCCACCTCGACGACAACCCCACAAATTGGTGACCCCCGACGTGATCACGATAAAGAAGTGTTTGTTTTGCCGCTCGATTATCGCGTAGTGTAATCGCGGACTGAACTAAAATAATTATCGTGCCTGTGAAAAGTGCCCGTGAATTCCACCATGCCAAACGGCGAAATACAAGCCGTCGGCGAGGCTTTATCAGCGGTTCAATGTTCGGCCGTCTCCACCAAAGCTGACGATTTGCGCGACGAGCTAAAAAAAATCATCAGAAGACTAGATCATCTGGAGGCACGCGTAGCCCGATCCAGTTCAGCAGAACGAGGAAGCAACGAGCGCGCATCCTCTCGACGCCGCAGCCAATCACGAGACGCAAAAAGCCTCGACACTGGTGAGTGCTGGTATCACCAACGCTTCGGAGATGCCGCGACTCGATGCCGAACCCCTTGCAACCGGGCGGCGGGAAACGACAACGTCCGTCGTTGACCGCGGCGATCAACGATGGCTCCATTCCGCGCCGTCTCTACGTCACCGATAAAGTGACGAAATTATCGTTCCTGGTCGACACCGGAGCCGATCTGTGTGTGTTCCCGCGATCGAAGACAAGTGGTCGCAAAGACAAAAGCGCGAACGTATTATTCGCAGCGAATAATAGCCCCATCGCGATATATGGAACAGTGACTTTAAAATTAGACTTAGGACTACGACGCGATTTTGTGTGGCGGTTTGTTGTTGCGGACGTCGAGAAACCGATAATCGGAGTAGACTTTTTGTCGTTTTTCGGACTTTTAGTGGACGTGCGTAACAAACAATTAATAGACAATGGTACAAGTTTAGCGACGCGATGTGCGGTAGTGCGAGACGCGAGTGCCGCGGGCACTATCAAATCAGTGCGGGGCGAATCAATATTCCATAATGTTCTTCGCGAGTTCCCCGAACTGACTCGACCACAAGGACCCGACGTCGGTGTAAAGCACAACGTAGTGCATTATATCACCACGACGCCGGGACCACCCGTGTTCTGCCGCCCAAGAAGACTTGCACCAGATCGTCTAAAGGTAGCGAAGCAGGAGTTCGAGCTCCTGCTACACGATTGCATCATCCGTCCGTCCAAGAGTGCCTGGGCCTCAGCACTTCACCTGGTGCCCAAGAAGAATGAGGAGATGCGGCCGTGCGGTGATTACCGCGCGCTCAACAGTCGCACAATCCCCGACCGCTATCCCATTCCACACATCGAGGACTTCTCGCAGATGCTCGCCGGTAATCAGGTGTTCAGTACCATCGACTTGGTGCGGGCGTACAACCAGATACCGGTAGCATCTGAAGACGTCGAGAAAACCGCCATCACAACCCCGTTTGGGCTCTTCGAGTTCCCCCGCATGCCGTTCGGATTGCGGAACGCGGCCCAAACGTTCCAGCGGTTTATGGACGAGGCACTCCGAGGACTGGATTTCTGATACGTCTACCTCGACGACATCCTGGTAGCGTCCACGAGTGACGAGCAGCATACAGGACATCTCCGGCAGTTATTCGCGCGTCTCAAAAACTATGGACTAATAATTAATGGTGACAAGTGTGTGTTCGGACAAAAAGCAGTGCGGTTTCTCGGCTACGAAGTGAACAAAGACGGTACGAAGCCACTTCCGGAGCGGGTGGAAGCGATCGCTAAGTATCCACAGCCGAAAACGGTCAGAGAGTTGCGTCGTTTTCTCGGCATGGTGAATTTCTACCGCCGATTCATCCCAAACGCCGCGGAACTCCAGCAGCCACTCAACGCACTGCTCCACGGAGCACACACCAAGGGCAACGCACCCGTGCACTTCACCACCGAGGCGGTGTGCGCATTCACAGCTGTAAAAACAGGCTTGGCTAACGCAGCCATGCTCGCGCACCCTGTGGCCGGCGCCCAACTGTCGATGATGGTCGATGCCTCCGATTACGCTATCGGAGCGACACTGCAACAACGGTGCGGCAATGCCTGGCAGCCGCTGGCGTACTTCACCAAAGCTTTATCTCCGACACAGCGTAAATACAGCGCCTACGATCGGGAACTTCTCGCTGTTTACGCTGCGGTTAAACGATTTCGACACAGTATCGAAGGTAGACCAGTTACTGTCTTCACGGATCACAAACCGCTGATCTTCGCTTTTAAGCAAAAGCCGGAGAAAAGTACGCCGAGGCAGTTCCGCTACCTCGACCTCATCGGCCAGTTCACGACGGACATCCGACACATCAAGGGCCACGAGAACTGCGTTGCCGACGCACTCTCACGCGTCGAAGAAGTCTCGACCTCGGTGGACAGCTGCAAACTCGCGTCAGCCCAGATAGAAGATCATGAACTGCAACAGCTTCTAAACTCCACGCAAACTGGGTTACAGCTGAAGAAGATTTGTTTGCGTGACTCCGACAACGAGTTATATTGCGACGTGTCGACGGGCACTGTTCGCCCCTATGTCACCGCCTCGTTACGCAAACAAATATTCATTAATCTCCACAGTTTGTCGCACCCCGGAGTACGCGCTACGCAGAAACTGGTCGCACAGCGCTACGTGTGGCCGGGCATGAATAAAGACCTCCGCGAGTGGGCGCGATCATGCGTACAATGCCAGAGGGCAAAAATAACAAGGCACGTCGCAGCACCCATGGGAACGTTCCAGGGCAACGCGGACCGATTCGACCACATTCACGTCGACATCGTAGGACCACTGCCAGTGTCAAGAGGATCTCGCTACTGCCTCACCTGCGTCGATCGCGCCACCAGATGGCCCGAGGCGATTCCTCTTCCCGACATCGAGGCAGCAACGGTGGCACGCGCGTTCGTCGACCAGTGGATCGCCAGGTTTGGAGTCCCGCATAGAGTCACCACCGACCAAGGACGGCAGTTCGAGTCGCGCTTATTTAACGAGCTAAACCAATTAATAGGCACGACTCATCTGCGCACTACAGCTTATCACCCAGCGTCGAATGGCATGGTGGAAAGATTCTACCGACAATTTAAAGCCGCGATAAAGTGCCACGAAACAGAGGCATGGGTGGACGTCCTCCCGGTGGTGCTCCTCGGGATCAGGGCAGCGTACAAGGAGGATCTGAAAGCGTCCACGGCAGAGTTGGTGTACGGTGCGACCATCCGACTCCCGGGCGAATTCTTCGACTCGCAGCATACCGCGCTTACCACGGACTACGTGCAGCAACTGCGCGAGAAGATACGCGCCTGGAGACCGGCACCAGCTACACGACATGGGAACAGGAAAATCTTTATTTTTAAAGATTTATATACTGTTCCATGCGTGTTCGTTCGCCACGACGCCGTCCGACGTCCGCTGCAGCCTACGTACGACGGACCATTCGAAGTCATAAAACGCGGAGATAGGACCTTCAACCTGCGCATCAACGGTAAGGTGGTACGCATCGCTATAGACCGCCTGAAGCCCGCGTACACCGTCTCCGACGAAGCGTCGACGCCTGCAGCCGCCAAAAAAACTAGCACCACGACGACCAGTGACGAAACCGTTGCCAACGCGGCAACTAATAACGAGACGACAGATTCCAAACATGTCACGAGATATGGACGTCGTGTCCGGTTCGCCGACCGCTACCAAGCGGGTTTCTAATTTTGTTATTTGTTTCATATCGTTTCAGCGTTTTCACTGGCAAGGGGGTGATGTGGCGGCCACGAAGATTTCCCGTCCTTGGCTGGCTGAGGAATGCGTTCGATTTCCCGCCCTTGGCTTTCTGAGAAATGCGGTCGGGCGATAGCAAACTTTCCAATTCCAGGAAAGCTAAGTGCATCGCCACGCCGAACCTTCCCTCGAGGGCAAGATCACGTGAAAGCCAGATGTGCGGTTCGTGGACATCACGGCCCGGCCACATGAACTTGCCACCCGCAACATCTGGGCCGCGGGGGAAGGGAACGGAGAGTCAGGGGATCAGGGGAACCAGAGTGACCAGTCTCCGACGCACCATCAACTCGACACGTCACTTCGCCATTTCATTTTTACTTGTTACTTTTCATTTTTCATTTTTTATTATATTGTGTTTATTGTTGTTTTTATTAATAAATATTACGTGAACGTCTACGTATTTATTCCACCTCGACGACAACCCCACAAAACCAACAGCCAAAGGGTGTGGTGATTCAAAAAGATTAAGAAGCACTGGTCTATTGAATTCCTAAACGTCACTCTATTATTTATTCCATACTTGCTGCACATGCACTATGCACTAGACAAACTAATAAAAAGTGTCGCTGCCTTCGCCATAAATCCCGTGAAATGACTTGTTATACTTGCGAACTAATTGCCACGCGCTCTCTCTCTCTCTTTCTGCCTTTCTCTCTCGCACTATATCTAATTGGATTGCATGTTACATAACACGTATGCCATATTGCGGATTGTTCAAATTTATAGTGCTATTTGACTTCTGGACCGCGCAGTAATTTATGGCACTCTTTTGTCATTTTAATAATTACAATGGAGCGTGGTGGTGTATATACGAGCTCGTAAAGAGTTTATCTCTTTTTAATAGTTAGAATAATTTGATGCTGACGGTGGTGATAGGCAGATTTTTCTAGGATTTAGTTTATGAGTGTTCTTCATTATTTCCATGGTTTATGTTTGCATTAAAATGATGCTAACGCATATAATAAAATAATTACAGATACTCCAAATCACGTTATTAATTTCAAATGGTTTTATGTAGGTAGCTTAGTGTTCTCAAGGCCGCTTGGGGATTTGAGGACTCGGGTTCAATTCGCACAACCGACAAATAATTTGTACCACATTAAAATTACACCTGTAGCCCTCTCTCTTCACTGACAGATTTTGGGGTTCGTGATTTGACAACTGGTAATCCGCAAAATATATAATTTACCAAGATCTGCTACTGCTGTATGCCACATTCAGTAATGGGTAAAAAGCGTGATAATATAGGTGATTAAAATAGTATCAAGTTGTGCCATAAAAAAACACGTATGTTTGAAATTAATTGGGTAATTATCGATCACATCCGTCAGTACGGTGGTGAGTATAGCGTTACGAAATTCGAATCGAGAGATCCCGAGTTCGAATAGCACTCAAGCTAAAAATTATATGAACTGTAGTATAATTGGGATTAAGTTCCTGTTGTGCAGTGTAACATAAATAAATAATTGACATAAAAAATGTTGCCGATTGTTAAATTTAGAAAAACATTTTTAATAAAATAAATGTAATTGGCTCAAATATAATTAGTCTGGTGGCCAGTGAAAGCCTTACCGTTTAAACGGTGCAATAATTAATAAGATTTAAAATAATAAATTTGAAATTAAGAATTGATAATAAAAAATGTCATCAATTATACGTGTATCTATCTTTGTTTTTGATGGCTCGATTTAGTGCCAGTTTGTTTAATTACCCGATATATTTATTTTATTTATTATTATTAAGAGAATTAATTTGTTATACAGATTTTTTTCTTTATTCTTAACTGAAAGTAGGCTTTTCTTCTCTCGTATGCACGAGGAAAGTAACTATTTTCCTTCCTTATTTATGATTAGTTTTAATGCAACCGTCAGCACAGATATTTATTTGTTCACAATATCGTAAATATTTTTTAATGGGGCAGATGGCTCAGTGGCATCGAGTCGGTCTGCGAATTAAAAATCCCAGGTTCGTTGCCCGCAGCAGATAAACAATTTTCACCACATTATAATTAACCTTGTAGCTTCCCCTCCACTGATATCTTTGGAGGCTATGATTTAATGGCTGGTAACCGCATTTCACGCGCGTAAGTATATAATATATTGAGATTTCAAATGGCAGGAGCCACACCCAATATTGGTTAAAAGAAGTGATAATATATTTACATATTTATTTATTTTTTATTGAAATGACATAAAGAAAAAATCATATCTGTACCTCTGTAATAAAGTATCTTTTCCTACGTTGTATTAATAAACGTCACGCGCGCGAGGAAATAATATACCTTTCTCTTATAAATAACTATTAAAAGTTTGACATAAAAAATTATTTGATACATAAGTATTATTCCATATACGAGGAAAATTTATTTTTTTTTGATTGCAATTATTGATGATAAATAAACTACTACCTGACACTAAATCTGATCTAGTGATGTAACATTTGAAACTTTTATATTGAAAGTTTTAATTTTAAATAATCACTTCTAAAAGTTTCAATGATTAAATTTTATTTCAAGCATATACTACAAATGCTCTGTGCTGAAATATATTTGACCTGAAATGTGGAACAATCTAATGCAAGTTGCATAGTATAACTGTGCACTCAAACATATATGTTAATAAATTCAATATAGTTAGATGTAGGTGTGTTGTATGTTGTGGGAATGTATGTTAGTGTCAAATTATAAAAACGTAGCATTATCCACGTCGTCATAGTGAATTTGATATAAAATGAAGTATACTTTCAAGTTTTTTTAATAACGTTATTAGTTTTAGAGCGACATATTTTAAATTTGAAATGACAAATTTTAGTTTCGTTTAAACTTTTTTTGGTTATTTTATTGAAAGTTTTAATGAAATTTTTAACTGAAACTTTTAATAAAATATACAATAAAACGTTATATTTAACTTTCAATGAAACTTTAAAAAAATAGTTTTGTAATTTACACGACACTAAATATGTTCTTTTAAAAATAAATAGTAATTTGTAATTGGTCAATTACAAATTACTATTTATGTTATACCTGGACTGATAGTATGAAAAACAGATTAAAGCTGTTTAGTTAGTAATTAACTTAGTTTGTATTTTTACTTTAAAAGTTCCACTTTAGAGTAAAATATATAATTTTCGGTATGTGTAGTGTTCTTTGTTAATAATAATATTAGAGGTTTAGTTTTCCTTGAATAAATATATATTTGACATGATAGAATCGCGATGTCGAAGATGTAGAGATTTATTTAATATCTAATTGCTCTAATCGTTTTACCTTAAAGCAAACAAGAAAAATACACTTGGTCGAAAGACAACTAAACTATGAGTAGTATTTTTGAAATAATTTACTGAATATAGTAATTTTTTTAATTATAAGGTTTGCATTTGCTGTTCCCAAGATAAAATAACGTATATCCACTTGCAAATAGTTCACTTCCCTGTTTATTCAGTGTTAAACTCACAAATTTTTATATATTTATTGAATAAATATCGACAATATTAAAACTATAGATATATATTTTTTGTCGAACATTTTTATTACGAGTACATGATTGCTTGGTAATAAGTAATGAGATCAACCGACACAAATAATCCAAAACCAGCGAAAGTGAAGAGTTTTAGTCTAATGTCAAATTGTTCTAAGGCTGTTTTCTCAAAAATTGAATTGAAATGAAAAAATAAATATCTGACCTGCAAAAAAATATACCTCGAGTAATATTTATTGAACTAATTCCTGATGTTAAAGTGATGAATGTAAAAATGTTTTTTCCCGACCAAGAATAAACTGTCACTTTATACAGGGTGATAAAAAAGTTCCGGGACAGTGAAATATCTCGAGAAATACACATCGAATCAAGAAACAAAAAAAACAGGTGTTTCATATTTTGCAAAAAACTATCTATGCACACCAAACACAAACCCCAACTCCCACCCCCAGGGGGTGGGGCGGGTTTCAACTTTGAAACCGTAAATGGGAACCCCCATTTTTTATTGCAGATTCGTATTCTGCGAAAAAAAATAAGTTAATTTTATCTGAAACTTTTTTTCCAATTCGGAATAGATGGCGCTCTAATCGCAAAAATAAGTTTTAACATGATTCTGAAAGAAAAGTAAAAAACGGTCTAATATCACAAGAAATAAACATTAAATCAAATAAAAAAATCAACATAATCACAAATAGCCACAAGCCTTTCCCCGACTAAATGCTTGAAATAAATTTGCAAAACTATTTTATAAAATAAACGTTAATTTATTCCTTTATTGTTTTTTGGGGTGCCTTTTTTTCGTTGAGTCCCCTTGCTATTCCGAATTGGAAAAAAAGTTTCAGATAAAATTAACTTATTTTTTTTTCGCAGAATACAAATCTGCAATAAAAAATGAGGGTTCCCATTTAAGGTTTCAAAGTTGCCCCCCGCCCCACTCCCTGGGAGTGGGAGTTGGGGTTTGTGTTTGGTGTGCAGATAGGTTTTTGCAAAATATGAAACACGTGTTTTTTTGTTTCTTGATTCGATGTGTATTTCTCGAGATATTTCACCGTCCCGGAACTTTTTTAACACCCTGTATAGTTAACATTTGACACATAGTACACTATTTTATTCCTTAAGGAATAAAGTAAATAACAGCTATCCATAATTATTTTATTTATTAATAGCATTATTCTCATTAGAAGAATTTACAATATTTATGAAATGACATTCATCTGATGTCTTCATTTGTTCATTCCTTGAAATATTGCTTGTTGAAGGTTCGTTTCCTTTTCCCAGTAAAACCTTTCGTGCTATTTGAATTTTGTTCTCCTTTGAAGCTTCTATGTTATCCTCCTCAACAGCATTCGATTTCCATCCACCATGTCTTTTGACAGTAAGAATATCAACCCCGCTATCTGCCAAAAAACTTTTCTTGATTTTATTGGTAACAAACTATTTGTTGCCTCTTTTGCCGCAGCAGCAATATCTTCAGGTATTCCAATAATCTCTTCTTCACTATCGACTTCTATTTTTACGAAATTGAAAATAAATCGCAGGAACAAATTAAAGTTTTTAATTCATGAAAAATTTATCACGATATAAATATCCAATCTCCTTGACAACAAATTTTTATGAATTTTTTTCATTGCAAACTTGATTCTCTGAACGCATATCAATAAACCATAAATAAATTAAATAATTAAATTGAAAGGTCGGGACGTATGGACAAAAGTTTAGTATGTATTTCTGGAATAAACTTTGTTAATCCCTTAACTGAAACGTTAGTCTCCGGAATGAAACCTTAGTTTAATCCCTTTATACATAAATAACTATTATTCACTTGCAAACAGTTCGGTTGCTGTTTTTCGATGCACGATTAACATTGATCAATATTATCAAGGAGATTTTAAGTATAATTTTTCTTACAAAATCGAAGCCCATAGATTTATACAAAAACAGGAGTTTCCGGGCTGAAAGTAGAGAAATGGTAACCGTGGTCTGATAACAGAAAATAAAATTTCTTTATGAAGATTTTATATACGGTGTGTCTCCGGATTGAGTTTACAAGAGGAACAAATTCTTATTTTTTATTTTTAATAAGAAGACAAATTTGTTCTTGATTTGAAATATATATTTCAGTTATTAAAACATTTAATTATGCAGGGTCGTTTTCTTATAACCTTTTTTCTAATAATACAGATATTATAATGAATGAATCCTTATTAATTTTAACAAAATTAAATTGAGTTCATTTTTACCGCCATACCTTACCATTGTATTAAAAATTATTGTTCTAACATTTTTATAACAAACTCTCTATTTTAAATAGTGCCTTCTTACTTTATGTAAACAAAAATTACTTTTCGCATTTAAACGTTTGTCAATAATTCACACCTAACAAAAATAAAGTTTGTTTCATTATAATAAATGAATTATTAGGACAAAATACGAAAAATAAATAATATACAGGCTGTTTCTATACCACTGCACGAAACTCTAATGACATACATAATTTGATATACCTACTGATTAACATAGAACAAAAATTATTTTTTTAAATTCGAAAGAATTCGGGTATTTCTATTTTTTTTAATTAAATGAACTATTAAACCAGTGACACTAAAAATGTTCGCTGGATTGAAATACCCTAATTTTGCGAATTTCAAAAAAAATCTTTTTGTTCTATAATCAGTATAACAAATTATATATGTCATTAAACTTTCGTGTAGAGGTATGGAAACACTCTGTAACCTTGCATTTATTCAAAGTTTTAATAACTGAAAAATGCGTTTTAAATGAAGCATAAAATTTGCTTCCCTTGGCATTTTTTCGTAAATCAAAATTAAGAATTTTTTTCTTTTTGTAAACTTAATCCGGGGACTGACTATATATACAGGGTGTTTCACAACTTAGAGCAAACAATTAAAGGGTATATTACGTACGATGTGCTGATCATGAAACAAAAAAGATTTTTTTTTTAATCGCAAAACTATTTTCCATGTTTCCCAGTCCAAAATTTTTCGTTGCCACTGACACTGGGTGGATGATTATGTTAAAGTTATTAATTAAATAAAATTCTATTATAAATAACTACTAATAATTGAATTGTGTAATTATTCTTTCGTAGTTGATACCTACTTCATTGTTTGTGTTTAATAGGAAAACGAATCCAGTGCAGTACTACAAAAAATGTTTTAGGTTAACAACCCTTAATTTTTCGAATTTAAAAAAATTCTATATATATATAATTAAAAAAATTAACTTTAACAAAGAAAAAATAAATTTGCCTCAAATTGGCTATAAATTAATCATCCTATTCTGAAACGGTTGTTCATAATAATGGCCTAATTACTAAGTTTGTCTTTATAAAACTTGAATATTTTTTGGCTATTTATGAGTAAAAATATCATCCCTGAAATTACCTTTCACTTATTCGCGAAATCGTAAATCTTGTAAATATATTACATGTGGCGACATCACACGGACACTGCACAAAATAATCAATGCAGGAATTTCAGTTTCTATTGATCTCACTCCTTGTGTTTACCCTCCGCTTGAGGGTAGTACAGCTAGCGCTCGTGCTGCCATCTGCCGGACAAAGATGTATATTCTGTTGAAGTTCCAGGAAAAGGATTCTCTTGCGAAATTTGACTATCTTTGGCATTAATTAATTTTAAAAATATATAATATATTATTCATTCTATTTTGATAACAGTTTTCAAGTATTTATCATATTTATATGTTTTATTACCGCATTATGAAATTCGTTGAAAAATTTACATACAGATGCCTCTGTATGTTCTACATAGCACCATTTGTTTGATAGATTAATAAAATATTGTTATATTAATTCACATGTATATTTACTACATTTCTCTATGATGTATAATAACTACGAGACTTCAATCATTATTTTATTATTCTGGCGAAGGTACTGAGCCATCTATAATTATTAAATGCTAAATATGATAGATATTATTGAATATTTTTGAATTGATTCTGTAACCTTATTTTGCTTTGATTTTCTTCTAGCATCCTTTCAGTAACAGTATAACTTAAACAGTATTAATTTATAAACTGATGAATCAATCTTACTTTATTTAAAGCAGATAACTACTCTTGCAAAATGAACTGCTACTTATAGAATTGTATATATGGGTTGACATTATTAAAATTTATTTATTTTTTTAGTATTTAAGGTGTTAGATGGTTAGTGCTGTCACTATCTAACCGTATTCATTCCGTGCCGATTTCAATTTACATTCAAATTTAAAATAACTACGTTCTCTGTAAGCCATAAGTGATGATAAATGATTATTATTATCATTTTGTTGTTTTTATTATAACGATGTACGGAAATAAGAACGACAAAACAAAATAATTATCCGTTTGCGCTGGAAAACAATCAAATCCCAATTAGCAATAAATAAAATATTCGGATTATCTGCGCTGTAACTCTACCGAACAAAACGAGCTCGAAAACACCCCACACCGACACTGTAGCCCTGACCAAAACCAGGGCCAGCTCCAGTGTCCCTGCCCGCCCAGCTTCTACGTTAGAGACAATTTGAATTTATAAATCCGAGTGAATATCCGTGCGGCATTGTTGCAATAAATTCAAGTATTTGCGGCGGCGGTGAACGAGGTCCGCCATAGGTTAGTGTTATCTCGGCGGTCCATTCCCAGTTCGGTTTCCGGGGACAAGGCACCTGGCCCGACCCCGCGCCGCCACCACTGTCGGGCGCAGCTGCTAACGACTTCCTTTCAGTAACCGCACCGAACGTACATTCTCACCATCGCTACCCGGTTTCCCCTACATACATGGCATTCCATAGGCGTAGAATGGTTGATCTCTTAAAAAAGATGTAAGGAATATTAAATTATAAAAGATTTTTTTATTATTGCATAAAATTCTTACCCAGTTTCATGTTACATGCTACAATTATTTATGCTTGATCAAACAAACAGAAAAAATGTCAAACAAAAATGAAGAATATCGTTACATAATTCTGAGTGCTATGTACGTTGATGTGTGATGAATGTGAGATTGAGAAGAAAATAAAAGTCGATGGTATAAAGGCAGTTCAAATTTTGAACGTGGTTACATTTATAATCTTGTTAGGTCATTGTTACGAAACTATTTGAATTACGTTTGAATTTAAATCTGCTTTATACTATCGGCCTTAGGTGTGTGTTGTTTGAAACGATTAGGTCAATTGAAAGATTGGTTATGGAGTAGGTGGCTCAGTGGTATCGATTCGGCCTGTGGATCTTGAGAACCCTGGTTCGTTCCCCACAGTCGACAATCAATTTTCACCAATTTAAATCTACTCCTGTGGCTCCCCCTCCACTAATATCTCTGGGGGCCGTGATTGACGGCTGGTAACCGCACTTCACGCGAAGAAATATATCACTTACCGAGATCTGTTTAGGCAGAGTGCCACACCCAGTAATGGGTAAAAGGCGTGATGATATATTTATATTTATTTATTAAATAAAGATTGGTGAAATAGGAGTATATTGATAAAATCGAGGTAAAAAGATTATGTGAACATTTAAAAGAATTTAAGTTCGATGAATAGTCGAAATTGTATACAAATATATATGAATATGGAGTAAGCAAAAGTGGTATGCCAGAAATGTTCAGTGAATATGATAAGGTGTATGCTTTGCAACTATAAAAATAACTTTTACAACCGATAAAAGAAGTAAACATTTGCGCACTCAAATCAATAGCCCACTACCACACAATTATTATAAATTGTTCGTTGCCTATGGCAGTGAGCTGAAACTAATCCTTATGCCCAGTTGCACCAAGAAAACTTAATGTTTAAACTTAGTTTAAATAAATAAACGTATATCGAATACTTGACACCAGTATCAATTTTTCCACATGATATGTACCTTAAATCCGATTCCCACAGTCAACAATTTTCACCACATTAATACTACCCTTGTAGCTCCCCCTCCACTAACATCTTTGGGAGCCATGATTTGAAGGCTGGTAACCGCACTTCACGCGCAGATATACGTTACTTACTAAGATCTACTACGTCAAAATGCTACATCTAGCAATGGGTGAAGGGCGTGACGATCTATTTACTTTTATACTTTTAAATGTAACTTCGATTTGCTTTCATTATTTTAAATTAAGTTTAATATTTTACTTTTCTTTATGTATCTGGCCATTAGACATCTTCTCTAGTCTCCTTCAATACGTAAAAAGTACATAGATTATAATTATTGATAGGCTTATTTACTATTTTGATCAAATGTAACTTACTGAACCACTTATTTACTAGGGTGGTTTACATTGTTCATTTGATTGAAGTTTAATGTAATCCATGCTAATAAATATATCATTACTTAATTCGATCCAATTAGTCATATTGTCTGATTTATCTGTTCTGTTTTAAATGACCTAAGTGACATTTGGAATAACTAAAATCATGTTGAATACAAGCTCGCATATTAATAATATATCTGTCATTAATATCAAAATGATTATTACAAAAATATTTTGTGTGCCGCTCACTAGAGCGGTAAAGTATTACTTTACGCATTAGTTACACAGCTATTGGTGAAAACGCTGAGTTGAAAGCTTAACCTGTCATGCCATTTCATATCTTGGAAAATCATATTTCAGCTTGCAGCAGTTAGATTACAATAACTGTTAGATTATAACACTTTTCAGTAATGGGGTAGTTAGCTTAGTGGTATCTAGTCGGCCTATGGATTTTGAGAACCATGGTTCGATTGCCACAGGCGACAAACAATTTTCACCAATTTAAATCTACCCCTGTGGCTCCCCTCCACTAATATTTTGGGGAACATGATTTGACGGATGGTAATCGCAATTCACGCGAAAAAATATATCACTTACCGAGATCTTCTTCGGCATAGTGTCACATCTAGTGATGGGTAAAAGGCGTGATGATATATTTATATTTGCTGCAATTGTTATTAAAAAATTATTGTACAAGAAATAGCCATCTTGAATAGTTTCTTGCACGATGCATATCTATTTTCGTGTAAGGTATTAACTTTGTTGTATAGAATGGGCCGCGTTTACCATTTAAGATAAAGTGTTCAATAAAAATCGGCAGGATTATTGGGAAATGTTGCATAAAAATTTACAATTAATTTAATGTATTTCATATTGTATCGTATTTCTGTTTTTTAGTAGTGATTTCAGTTCTAGTACTGTAATGAATATTTCAGTACTATTACTGTAAAGTTGCTGGGTAATAGTGTTTGACATTTAATTATAATTATTTAAAGATGTCACTTTCAAGGATATAAAAATATTGTTTAATAATTAAATAAAATATTGTCCGTTATTAATTTTTTTACGTTACCCATTTCGAAATTCCGGACACGACTCCTTCGTCGCCTCTTACGGAAACATCTTACTCGTACCGGAAAAACTTATTTACTGGACATTTAACGTCAATAACTATTACATCATTGGTGCTATGATTTTGATGAGATATTACGCAAATTATTAAGAACTTTATTTGGCAAAATCCGGCCATAATATTATATAAATTTTTAAAAAATAATATGAAACAGTTAAATAACCGCTTTCAAGTATAGTTATTTGTCAAACTGGTGAGGAAAGTGTTATAATGATAGTGGAAAAGGGCATTTCTTTATCACGACATGCTTCAAGAAACATTTTTTCGAACTTTAAGTACAATTTAGGAAAATCATGTACAATAAATATTTTATTGATTTAAATTAAAATTGTAGGATAATTTAAAGATTTAAATTTAGTACTATTAAATAAAACAATGAAGTTTTAAAAGTTTTTTTTTGTAATAATAACATTCATGTAAAACTGCTATTTTGTTCTTCTCCAACGAGAGAAAACTAATTACCTCATTATTTCGCGAGAAGAAATTCGAGTTTTCTGCGCATGTCGTGAAAAACTTCATTTCCTTTTACCTAATATTCTTTACCTCCACCACTGGCTGTATATATGTGTCAGGGTGTGTATGTATGTGTGGGTGACTAACACCTCTCGATACTATCTTCTTAATGCCATGCCCAACTTTGGTCATTTCGGTTGGTTATAGATTGCGATAGTTGCACCCTGTTATCACACGTAATATAACCACATTTATAAGCCGTTATAAAGTCAAATATTTAAACAGGAAGAACGCAAAAACTTTCAGATTAATGCTTTTAATCTATTCTAACCACCTATCGACTAGTTTTATATTAATGGAAAATTAATTTCTGGTGGTATACAAATATTTTCGGAAGTACTCATTCGTGCTGTTATCTTGTTATCGGCAGCCATATTTTGAAATAAACTGCATATTGCAAGTATCTATGTTCCAATAATAGCATATAAGTAGAAATTTATTATATGTGTCACATAATCTATATTGAAATTTATTTAAGAATGGGTTCATTATATATATTCAGGTCTGCACAAATATAGATTATATTATTTGTAGCCAGTTGCAACAACAACCCTTAAAATTGAATTAAATAAAAGAATATCGAATATATGACAGTTATATCAATTATTACATACGACATGTAGCTTGGTTTTCGTTTGTTAATTAAAATCAAGTTTAAAATTTCAATTTTAATAACACAACTGGCCATTAGAGAAAGATTATATCACATAACATCTATTACTAGGTAATCTAAAATTTTTAACATTCTATCAACATTTTTACATATATATATATTTACAATATGAATTAACAAAAATTTCCACCAATAGCTGTGTACCTAATGCGTCAAGTAATATTTTACCGCTCGAGGGAGTGTGAAATAGTTGGCGGTAAGGACATTTTGTTCTCGTTATTTACATTTTCAGTATATCTCAAGAAAATTCATAACTATCTACACACAATTAAATAATAAGTTTCGCATGGAGTTGAAACTACAATGTGGAAAAAATTATAGTATATCAAAATGAGCATATTTTTCCCGAACTAGAATCTGAGTTGTATAGATCAAGATATGCAATCGTTCCGGGAGCAAGAATAAATTTGACTTTGTTCTGTAATTGGTTAAAATCGCACACAAGTGTACACAAACAATACTTGTATATCTATCTAATTTTTTTCCATTCATATCTCTTGTTTAACCCTTTCTGGGCAGAATTAAGGGTTGGTAACTTTTTTTGATTTTTTACAAAAAATAATGGTTCTAAGTACACAATTAACGATAAATTGGTATTAGATTTTTTTTAATTGCATCAAATTATAATTATGATGTAGTATATCCTAGTAACCACTAAGCAGCAAAACATATTTTTACATACACAGAACAAACTACAAATAACATGAACTAATAACAAAATTTGCAAGAAGAACAAATATTTATGTATTATAATAAACAAATTTTATTACTACTGTATTATTGCTAACAAAATCACAATAAAATTTACTCTTTTTACTACTTCTTATGATAATTTTGGAAACAATTTCTTTTTTCTGATAGGCATAGGCCAACTTTACAATTTGTGCAAGACCATTTGCTTCTTTTTTGATCAGCACGTGTGCTGCAATGAGCACATCTTCTAGAAGTGCCATATTCTAGCATATGTAACATTACGATTCCACAAAAATATATCTTCTTGTAGAAATAACTGCGCAAGGTCGTCTTCATCACTAAAATCGCTATTACTGATATTTTCATTTTCTATTAGTATTTCCGGAAGCTTTGGCTCTATGTCGAAATCATCAGTTTCACTATTTACATCGCTACATAAAGATTAATTGTCCGACGGAATTTTCGCTAACAAAACATCAATCTCTACTTATTTTAGGTTTTCCAATTGGGAATAACGCCAAAATTGTTTGTCTGAAATAAAATTTAGATATTTAGATCTGCTTGGTGGTACATTCACGATACCACATAATTTTCATGGTATAAAAATGAGAAGTTACATTGTATGATTCCAAAATTACCAAATTTCTATTGAATGTACTACTAATAATGAAATATATGCATACTTACTGGCCATAGTGACAAAAAACATTTAAAAACACTAATTTTGTATATACGGAACAACCACCTGTAAAATCTTGCATATCTAAACAATATTAAATTCGTTTTTACGGATATAGAGCCACAAAACTCAACAAATTATTTTTTTTCTCAATAGATAGCGATACTATATACTAACTAAAATGTGGTAACTACAATATACCATCAAGCCGCAACAGAATTGAAGTTTGAACATGTGGTATAGCTGCTATACCAGTAAGCTTGAAAGGGTTAATATATCTTTTAAAATCCATTATGGGGTAGGTGGCTCAGTGGTATCGAGTCGGCCTGTGGATCTTGAGAACCTTGGTTCGATCCCCACAGCCGACAAACAATTTTCACCAATTTAAAAAATCTACCCCTGTGGCTCCTCCTCCACTAATATCTTTGGAGGCCGTGATTTGACGGCTGGTAACCGCACTTCACGCGAAAAAATATATCACTTACCGAGATCTGCTTAGGCAGAGTGCCACACCCAGTGATGGGTAAAAGGCGTGATGATGATATTTTATATATAAAATCCATTATCATGACAGATAAGAAATGATATATTCATGGAAAGATGTAATATAACATATTATTCGAGCAATCAATCAGAAATTAGTTTGATGTACTTTTTAATTGTCCATGCTTCGGATTATTATTAGCCAAATTAGTTTGTAATTATTTAATTGTGCTGCTACAACAATAACGCAATATTTTGAATTCAAATCTGATATGTTTTACTGAATATTTATTTGTTTACTTAATATTCTCGCTACAGTTTATTAACATCACACAACTAACTATCCAAGAACATTCACAATGTGGCAATGTGATTCGTATGCTCGGGAATACATTCCAATATATTTATGTTTACAAAAGTACACGAGACAACGTTTACGATAATCATTTTTATGAAGTTTTGGTGAACACATTTCAAATATTAAATGAAACAGTAATGCATGTATCACTAACTGACATACATACATAACATCACGCTATATCCCATTAAATGGGATAGCACGAACCCCTGAAACATTCACAGAACATTCACTGAAAGATTAATAAAAAAAAAATCAGTTCACGTCAACATTATCATTCTGACACACGATACTCGTTTCAACCACATTAACACTTCCTCCATACTAGCTCTTTCTTTCTTCATCCATTCGCTCCTGTACACCTGTTTCATAAATCTTCACTTACGCCCACTTCTCTAACAACGAATCTATAAAGAAATGAAGTCAGCATCTCCTGCGCTTGTTTATAAATACATTTAACACAAATTCCACGGATTATTATAATAGTTTGAGACCAGTTTCCAATTAATTTTTATACATGCTTGAACAACTGTGTACTTAAAATCACGAATTTTGTGCTGCTTAACGCGAAAATTCAACTGCGCATGATTCTGATAGCTTGTTATAGTTGTGGTTTGCTGTTCGAATAAAGCTCCCGTAATCGTTTTAGTTATAATGAATAGAGTATTATACAACACAAATATCCTATATTAATAACATAATTGCAAATAGTCTAATCAACAAAAGAACACAAATAATGTTAATATTTTAAAATTCAATTATCGCTAAACTAATGATTTTGAATTATGGTGGTCTTGGAATATGATATTAATTTGTTGAAAGTGATTTTCAGATAATTAATAAGTCAAATATATCTAAACTTAAATAAGAAAATAAATGGGTGACGAGGTAGTATTATATCTGTAATTTGATATTGTTGACAATTTATTTTATCAAGCTTATTTCGTTACAATTTAAAATTGTATTATATGAACAGAAGGCATACAATCAGCATATACTTAAAAATATTTGCACTAAACAACGGAAATTTGCAATGGTAATGCACATATATAATAATAAACAATTAATAAATTCAATTTATTTGTTATTGAAGATCTTGATGTGGTTCAAAATCAAGATGAAAAATAAGAAATTAATTACATTTTGATTTTTCGACGAATGGAAATAATTTGTTGAAAGCCCAACATGAAATAGAGTGAAGGTATCGTTATTAATACTGAAATTGTAGCGAGCCGTTGGCGATATTCGAACAAAAAAATCCTCTTTGCTCAAATAAAACCTCTACAAAGAATTGTTATATATATATATAATGGTATCAAAAAATTCTCTGTCAAGATCACATCTTTTTATAGGTTAGGATAAAGCCTCAAACGCGATAGACGATGGAGTCGAATAGAAGCAACATCGACGTTTAACCATTGTATTTTTTATTCAATTTTGCTCTCGCTTGGTTTCCGTTCGACAGCTCCGGGCCACAATTCTCGTTTGTTGTTTGAAATCACATCAGTTTTACTGTATTACACTGATAGGGAATGCTGGCCGTCCTTACGGGGCGGAATTTCAATAAAAGGGACCCGCTTCTCCGTCGCCGTCTCCATCCTGGACTCGCTCTGCCTTGCCATTGATCGCCTCCGTGGCCTTCTTGTTAACAGCGGTTTATTTTGTTTCATTTTATTTTATTTAGTCCTGCTTAACGTCTTCATATTTGCTGTATAGAAGTGCAAACAAAAAAGTATAATGGCGGTTATTCAACTATTTCAACATTGAGTTAATGTTGTTTGTAGTTAGTGATTAAAAATTAAAACAATGAAACATTACAACAATTTAAGATTACAACAATAAAATATTAGAATAATGACAGCTCATAACAATTAAAGACTATAATAATTAAATATTACAACAAAGAAATATTGTGATATCAACAATCAAATAACTAGTAATTTAAACGTGTAAATTTTCATTATTGTGCGTACTGAATTTAAGTTACTATAGATAGGTTGAACAGCAAATTTCTATTACTCGTACAATCAAAGCTACAAAAATTACAAATGTAAAATTTTAGATTGAAACATTTTCTAATTTATTTATATATTTTTTTTGTAGGAAAGTAATAAAATAAACCTTTTTTAAATTTTGTTGAGTGCAATTATAAAAGTTTTCACCACAAAATTTACTTCTTTTATTTTGTATTCTGTAAACAAATTAAAAATAACAATTTTAATTTACATATATTTCTTGATAGAAACGTATTAAAACAATACATTTTGAACTCATTGGATGCAGTTTTAAATTCTGAACCTGGTTTTATTTACACTTTTGATCTAATATAATAGGGTAGAAACTAACATAAAATGAAAACAAACAAAAAATAGATATAGTTTACACTTTTGAGGTATACATATTTATTATTTATCAAGAAATAAATAATGTATTTCGTTTATCATAATTTTATAAAGAATATATCATAAAAATCCATTTAACATGGCATATAATAATACGAATAACTATGTAATATTGCGTTCGCCAGTACAAATCATTTCTAAATATTAATTTTCAAAATAATGTTTTAATTAATGAAGTTGAAATATAAATAAAATATTTATTTAGTCATATGATACGAAGAGAGGTAAATGGTAACGCAATGTTTATTTTAAAATAATAATGTTTTATCCATATTGATCTGTTTACCGATGAATTAAATACTAAACAATAGTATATTGAACAACAAGCATGGCATGGACATGCGAGTTGTGCACTTTAGTTTTTCTATCACCACGATATTGGTGGCCTATTCATTTATATTATAATAATAAAGATGTCCCGATTTCACTACCCCAGTATGATATTTCAAAGAGAGTATCCTACCAACTAGCAACAAGACAAACATAGTTTCAAGTTTTTTTGAGAAAAATTACCTTAATTTAACATCCCCAGATATAATAGAAGCTGTGAAAATTTACTGCCGAAAATTTGAAGAAAAAAATTGTTTATGGATTGGCGAAGGAAACATCATTTTCCGAAATTGTTCTTATGACTTATTTTAATCAACTATTAAAACAATACAAAGCTTCTACTTTATGGACACATCATCAAATGTTGAGATCTACTTTCAACATTAATAATAACGTGGATTAAAAGCATTTCTTAATCGACAATCTAACAGATATAAACCAAAAAACTTTAAAACCTTCACAACAGATGAAATAAATATATTTGTTAAAGAAGCACCAGATAAGGTTGCTTTGTGACAAAGATTAGTCTTATACATATAGAACAAAAACTATTATTTTTTTCTAAATAAATATGTACGTTTTATATATCGCACTGATTACGGGAGATATGGTTGCTTGTTGCAGGCATGAATCATATCAAATGAAAATCACTAATTTTAACAATTAGTGTTCAACTGTTATAGTTACAATACTTGACACTAAAACTAAAATTATTCATAAATGTATAAAACTAGGTCAATTTTATGAAATTTACCAAAGAGTATAATGCACAATCCAGAAAGTTGGCATTAATAAATTTAGCGCTATGAGAAAACAAATGAACCTTCCACATTCTAAATTATATACCGGCTATAGTTTTCTTAGATTTTCAGCAACAATTTAAGTTCATGCGAGAGAAGATATTAATTTATTTAAAAGGCCTGGTGGTTGGAAATCGACTAAAGTAGCGAAGTATATCGACGAATCGCTAAAAAATAAACTACATGTAGCTAACAAAATTCAAAGTTCAATTGATAATACTTTAAATAAACCGTCGACATCAACATCTAATATTATCGACAATCTAAACAGTATTAATTATAACTTTCAACCAAAAAATTCACATAAAATGATTAGTAATAATTGTACCAATATTGCATTCAATATTACTAATAATATATTAATAATATTACTAATAAGAAATTCAATAAATGTTTACCTGTTAATAATATCATATCAAAATAAAATAAATAAATAAAGTCTTCAAGTATTCTAAGTTTATTATTTATTGACATCTGACAAACATAACTCTTTCAAAGGAGCACAGCAGTTTTAAATTTTAAACAATTCGTTTATGACAGAACGGTGAGATATGAATTTATATCTGTCAAAAATGCATTGTTGCCAATGGTTACAGTGAGATATGAAAATGTGTTTACAATATACTATGTATACGTTCAATAACAAATGTACAATTTGCAGATGTCTTATAGGTTATAGAAAAAGTACTTACTGTTAATTAAAACATGAAAATAATCTAAATTAATTAATAGGCATATTATTTTTATTTTCATTAAATTAATTTTAATGGGACTGTAATTTCACTACTCCATATTGGTTATTATTTAAAGTTTCGAAGTGCGTTTTTCGTGACATGTGCGCAGTTCTGAACAATGAAGAAAATCGGAAACTAATCTTTTCACATTTGCATTTTTTCGCGAAGGAATTTTGCAATATACACATATACATGTTCCGCAAAAGTTAATAAAACAAGTTTTTTAATTTAAGAAAGAATTCGGCGGAACAGGGTCACATTTGAAACAAAAATTCCACAGTTTATTCAAAATTTACTACGCGGGATATCAGTGAGATTGGCTGGAGAAGAATTTTCAACTTTTATCAATTATCCTCAGATATGAAACTCTTTGATCAAAGCAAATGACTTCCATGGCAATAACAAACAAAACAAACGTATATTGTTTCTTTTGAACTTTACAATATCAGAGGTTAGTACAATTACTTATACTTTCACGAAATAACGACAAATAAATATCGTTTCTGTGCAGAAAAGTGGAACTTTTATTATTATTTTCCAGGCCAAGGTAACAGTTGTTTTTGACAAAAAAATATTTTTAGCAGTGACATCTACAAGGAGAATAATAGCAGGGATCACTGTTTATTAACTGAACAAATTGAGTTTGCTTTTGTCTAAATATTAATTTCTTAATTTCTTGTAAAATTTGGTACCGGATTTTTAGCTGTTTTAATAACCAGTTTCGAAACTAATAAACCGCGTTTTCACAAAAGGCATTTAAAAAATAAGAATCTCAATTTAAATTAATTTTTAATTAATATTTTATTCTTCAGTATTGTACCGTGATATTTCTATATTTCGTACGAATGTAGGATAAGGATAAAAACAGTGAAATTTCTCGTAATGGATATATCTTAAAAAAATTAAAAAATTAAATTAATGATTTAAAAAAATAAAGAAAAATTCAATCAAATCTGTTATGAGTATATGAGTATCTGCATATTATGTTGCTAGGTAATAATTACTAATTTCCTATTGACAGTATTGTCATATTTTGATTTTGCTATTGTGTATGAATATTAAGTATTTAAATCTTTATTGTAAACCGCTTTTATGAATGAAATTTAAGTAATTATTTATCAACTTTCATAATTATTTCTCCGTTGTATGATATAGATAGAACAGTGGTTACGCACCGCACTTTGGAATTGAGTTTGATTCACGCAACCGACAAAATTTATATTACAATAATATTGCCTCTGTGACACGTCTACTACTAAAATCAATGGAGCCATGATATGACGGCCGATAATTGCAATTTATATGAAAATATATATATCACTACAGTGATATACCCAATTGTAGGTAAAAGACGTGATTATTTTATTTGTATAAACTCTTGATATAGAAATTATTACAAAATTTTTATTAAACACAAACGATTTAAAAAATTGAGACATATATAGGGTGTTAAAAAAGGGCCTAACAGTCAGAGAGTATATACATTTCGATGTCTTGTTTCTCAATCTAAAATATTTTTTTGATTCAAAATTCGCAAAATTAAGGATAGTGTTATCGAAGTGATTTTTTTTATAATCACTGGTCAACGAGAAATCTTTAATAAAATAATTAATTATTTAATTTCGTAACGGATGTTGAATATTGTGTATTAACACAATAATTGCAGCGCGAGCCGAAGGCGAGAGCTGCAATAGTGTAAGAGGAACAAAGACACTTTACGCTACTGATACACACATAATTTTTTCTATGATTGCATCTTAAAATTATTAAAAAACGTATGTGTACTGAAAATAAATTTGTTCTGTTAACTGTCAATATGACAAGTTTCTGTTTTGTTTGTATCCCTGGTAACTATTGAAATAAGCGCGCATTTAATATCTTTTTCGCGCGTTGCCATTGGAAACGCGCACATTTAACGTCTTTTACGCGCGTTGCCATTGGATATGCGCAAAAAAGATATTTTTCGATTGTTTCACAGAAAACGTCAACTTTACGATGACAAATGAGAGCGTAATTGTCAACTTTTCATAACAATCGTAGAAAAACAATGTTTTGTAGTATGTATTGTCATTGCTAATAAAATTGTTTAACATAGTTTATAAAATTAATAAAACATTCATTTTTATTCCAATATTGAAATATACGTACTTATTTCTATATTGATGTTATGAAGTACACAATGTTAATGCCTGCTTCTCTCTAACTTTATTTGTTAAAGTAAAATATCTGTGGTTATTTATCTGCTTTCTACTCATACATCAACATAATACAGGTTTATTCATTTGTTGTAACTGTCGAGAGTTCTCATTTGGTCACATACATTTTCCTTACATTGTAACGAACAACGAATTCGCGTTTCATCTATAAATTTCCATACAGAAAATATAGGAGAATTATCGTTCAAATTTCATGTAAATACACTTAATATAGTATTTTAAATCTGATTTTAACTTTGGAGCTTCAAAACAAGAAATGTAGATATGCACCATTCTTTCAAATATTACTCAACATTTAATCTTCTCATACTTTCTTCCCTGACTTCCATCATACAGCAACCACTGCGACCCTGACACCACACGCACCATAAACGCCACAGCAGCAATGTGTTCTCTTCTCTGCTGGCGCCATAAGCATGAGTTCGCTGCTGCTGAAGCTGCTCTCTCCTGCTGCGGAGGAAACAGAAATCGATAGAGATATAATGCACGTGTCAACTGTTGGGGCCCCGACGATTTGGCTTTTTCACCTTACGCAGCACATCCACACTGCGGGGTACCAGCGATGGCAGGGTCGGACTTAGGAAGCGAGGATTTATAAGAATCCAATCGTTTTGTGAGATGTTCTTAGTGGTGGGATTATTAAAGGACAGTTGTAGCAAATATAAAAGACTGATACTAATCATAATAGGATATTTACTATAGCTCGTGCTAACTTGTTTTTCATTTGTCTTTTTAAAACCATAGTAATAGAATAGCAAATGATATTTTGTTATTATCTTGAACTAATTTTGATAATTTATGACAGAAATCCTACAAGTACATAGATTAGAAAATCTATTTTCAACTATAATTTGAAATAATAGGTACATTTTAATGAGAAGCATTGTACTGATAAAGTTCAGTAATATCATATATTATTTCATTTTAAATTATCGGGAAATTTGATTTGATTCAATATTTTCCAATACGTATCTATTCTATGTAGCTCTAATTAATAATGATATCATAGTACGTATATATATATATATATATATATATATATATATATATATATATATATATATATATACAGGGTGAGTCTGGGAAGACGCCCCCCCCTTTAACTTTTTTATTATAAGTAATAGAAAAAAATGGTTCATATGAAAGTTTTATTATTTTAAATATACTATTTTATGGCAGATGTAGATATTTTTTATAAAGTCAGGTTTACAAGATACGACTATCAACTTTTATTTTTTAAACAGCAACCTATAATTATTTTACTAAAATAAAAACCGCCATTTTTTTCTCTTTTCAACGGTGTATTAGTTTTTATTAATGTATCTGAAAAAATTCGAGAAAAATAAGAAAATTGAGAAATACTAGAAATAATTTTTATACAAATATTATAGGTGGCTATGTGAAAATAATTTGTTTTAAGTTGTTTTTGTTACTGAATTTGTTGCTTTAGTTGTTAAGTTGTATAACACTGTTACATTTTGTTTATTTTCACATAGCCACCTATAATATTTGTATAAAAATTATTTCTAGTATTTCTCAATTTTCTTATTTTTCTCGAATTTTTTCAGATACATTAATAAAAACTAATACACCGTTGAAAAGAGAAAAAAATGGCGGTTTTTATTTTAGTAAAATAATTATAGGTTGCTATTTAAAAAATAAAAGTTGATAGTCGTATCTTGTAAACCTGACTTTAGAAAAAATATCTACATCTGTTATCAAATAGTATATTTAAAATAATAAAACTTTCATATGAACCATTTTTTTCTATTACTCATAATAAAAAAGTTAAAGGGGGGGGCGTCTTCCCAGACTCACCCTGTATATATATAATATCAATATATCAGTGGTGAAGCCAGAAACTTTTAATCAAATTAACCGAAATTTTTCTAATAAAATAACAACATTGGTATAAATAATATTTGATTTTTTCTTCCTTGATTTGTACATAAATCTAATTCTCTCACAATTTAGCATATCTATACTACTCAATTAATACTATATTTCACTATTACATTAATTCTTAACTTTTATTAGCTAGATTTATAAAGATTAATTATTCTTATTTATATTTCTAATTAAAATTATTATAGCGCAGTTGGTTTAGTGGTACCGAGTCAGTCTGTGGATTTGAAAACCTGGGTTCGATTCTCACTGCCGATAAACAATTTTCACATTAAATCTATCCCTGTGGTTCCCTTTTTCCTAACGTCTTTGAAGGTTCGTAATTTGACGATTGGTAACCGCACTTCACGCGAAGAAATATATCAAATATCGAGATGTGCTACGGTTAGTGCCACATCAAGTAATGGGTAAAAGGCGTAGTGATATATTTATTTTTTTATTTATTTTTTATTTATTAGCATAAGACCAATTTACAAAACAGAATAAGATTGTTTATAAATTTAAAATTATTGTTAGATCTTTGTAATACATATATCATTGTGCCTTTTACTGATTACTGAGTATGGCACTCTGCGGTAACAGATCTTGTTAAGTGATATATTGATGCGCGTGCAGTTCCCTAAAAATGTTAGTGAAGAAGCAGTTTCAGAACTAATAATATGGTGAAAATTGTTTGTCTGATCCGCAGTCCAACTCGATACGTCATATAATTTATTTTTTGGCTGATAAATAAGGCGGATCTATTTTGTAAGAGTTACATATAAAGCTTTATGTTTTACTATCCTAGAGGCGAATTGTTTTCAAAAAATTGACACTGTTAAAAGCTTAGTTGTATCTCAAAGCGCACTTTGTTGTTGCTTCTGGTAAAAAATATTAAATATAATTATTTAACTGTCAAAAGTGTGTAAGAAAATATTTAAAATGTCTCAAAGTTTAGAAGATTTCCAAAAGAAGTAAAAAATTTGCATAAAAAATAATTAATTAATCAATTAAAATATCTTTGTATTATAGAGATTTAGCATTTTCTTTATCTACATATTCACATTTTTATGAGGTAGGTGGTTTAGTGGAATTCTACAGTCGACAAACAATTTCCACCACAAAAAAACTACCCGTGTGGGTCTTTCTCAACTAACATAGTTGGAAGCTGGGATTTAACGGCTGGTAACCACACTTCACGCGAAGAAATATATGGATAAAAAACTTAATGATATTTTTTTTATTATTATTTATTATTTTAAAAAGTAGAAGGTGCGATAAGAAAATATAATTATACGAATATATAGTTAAAATATCTATTTCAAAATTGAATACGCATTAATCCTAAAAATACATCTCGAGAACATTGGGACATTCAACCGAAAATAGGGACAAATTTCGCAAAATCTGGTCGTCTTATAAATAATATACAGGATTTTTAAAATGTCGTACTGATAGAATAAAAATAATTTTTAGAAAGTTTGCAAAATTACAGCTGGATATCATTAAGTAAATATTATTACTACCACTGATTTCATACCTATTTCTAGTATTTTAGTTAGTAAATTATAATCATAAACGCTACAATAGGCAGTTGATTTATTATGCAACATCAGATAAAATACCGTTTATGGAGTTAGTCAGTGGCACTAAATATATATATATATATACACTTCAAGAATCATTTTCTTGTTTAGCAAATTTTGGAAAGTTTTTAGTTCAATGATCAGTACGTCATATAATATGAAAACATCCTGTATACAGCACCAATTAGGAATTAAAATCTCCCTATTCCGGATCTGTGTGGAAGGCACCCCACCGTTCGAGCGATAGGCACGTGAGCGTATGGGGAACGATGAAACCTTATTTTATTACATCGCTCCGTGGCATTAACTTTAAAAGCACTTCTTTACTTTAAATACTCGATAAAATATTTTAATATCAATAAAAGTAACCTCTCTAGTCAGTCCTACAAAAAAGCAATTTCATCTGCACTTCCGGCGAGCGAAATTTCGTGGCGAGAAAAAACGAGAGAATTCATATCTCTGGTGCTGTCGATGTAAGGGAACGTGATTCTAAGTCCCAAGCGAATTCGTCCGAAGTGCAAATTAGTTCGTTTCGTGTCTGCCACTCTAATCTTCTTAACATACATTACATCACGATATATCCCATCAAACATTCTCACTTCAATCACATTCACATACCGTCCATAAGTTCATTTATTTCTCACATTCGGAAACTTTTATTACGCATCCATCTAGTATCTCCCATACACCTGTTTCATAAATCTATCACTTACACCCGCTCTTGTAACAACGAATTTTAAACGATAAGAAAGGAAGGGAGCCCCAGCGCTTGTTTTGAATTACTGTTAAATTATCTTAACGATATCTTGATCTTATATTTTGTAGATCAGAAATTATAAATCGAGAACATTTTATTCTGAATTGAATTATTTAAAGCCATATTCACAGCTCTTAACAAGTCACTGTTTTTGTCGTTTGTTAAAACCTTGAAATATTTGACATGATTAATAAAATCAGGCTATTATTAGTTACAGTTTTCGACTAAACACAATAGTTTACAAGTTTAAATTTTTTGTCTTTGTTTTAACCTAAAATAATTTATTTTGATTTTATTATTTCAATTATATATTAAACTACACAATTCAATTACTACTGTGTAATAGTATTCTATATTTTAGATATGTATTTTACATAATTTTATATACAGGAATACAAACAAACATAAGGCAGAATAGCTATTTATGCAACAAGTACATAATGTAGGATTTAAATAAGGCGAATCTTATAAAGTTCAATTATGTACGAGTTGCATACAAAGCTTTATGTTCCACTGCCTTGGCGGCAATTTATTTTCTTGAAACATGTTTATGTGAAAAGTTTAATTGTATTTCAAAGTGTGCTTTGTTGTTGATATTGTTTAACTATGTTATTTATAATTATTAAACTCTCAAATTTGTCAAATGGAAAAAGTGATTTTATTGTCTCAAATGATATCTCAAGAATCCCAAAAGAAGTAAAAGCATTTGCATTAAATATAAATTAATTAAATAATTAGGTATAATAATTATTTTGACTATTGACTTTGACAAATTTGCTATTTTATCGTACTAGTCTAATAAAGTGTTATCGTACGGACGGTAAACAGTGTAATAAATCAAGTAGTTATGGTGCAGTTGAATACAATATCAACAGCTGGAAATGGTCTAATTCTAATCCACTTAACAAAGACAACAAAAACAGTGACTATTTTAAGAGCTGTGAATGTGATTTTAAGAAAAAAATTAAAACACGAAACATTTTTGTCTAAATTAATGCAGAGATTATTGACTGCGGAAAATATAGAGTGCAGAAATGTTTTTTTAACAAATGTATTTCACTCTCGATGGACAAGTGGAAATTCGCGAATTCAAAATCAAACTTTACCATAATTAATTTGTAACCAAAAATGCAAGTGACTCCGAACTCGACTAATTTCACTATCATTTGGATTAATTTCCTTTTCCGCAGCATAATATATAAAATTAGAAAAAATATAATAATTGAAACAAGTTAATTGTGACATCTACAGATATTAGTAAAGAGTTGTATTTTTATAATACAGTAACGAAGTTAACAATGTTAATTTTTCATTACGAATTAAATGATTGCAGTCTGTAGGATCGAATGGGCACGGGACACTTTTGAAAAACACTCCGATATGATACCTGCAGGTCCGGTGAACTCACCGCCGCGACGTCGGCGCCGGCGCCGAAGCTGCCGGTGACAGCTGCTGACGCAGTTCCGAGATATCCAATATCGGCTTTTTACATTATGACCTTTTATGAGAAAATTGGCAAAAATACCGTGGTTATTTGGGCACATTACGGAGAATATATCACGACGAGTGATGAAAGATATTATGGATTATGAGGGGTGGTTTTTTTGCCAGCATATTGGAGACGGAAACGTTTGAAATTAGAGATATTTCTCTCTGAGATAAGCACATACATAACGGGCTATAATCAATAAACAATATATTATTCATTATTCTTTTATTTTCGTGTTGAACTCTCAAGTTTATTTATTTTATTTTATTTATGTTACTCTGTACAATAGGAATTTAATCCCAATTACAGTACAGGGTTCGCACTTACCGAGCCGCAGTGTGGTAGTTCATATAATTTTAGCTTGAGTGACTGACGAAATATTACTATATTATATTCTGTAACTTCGAATCAGTATGATTATTGTGACCGTTGTTATTTATACAAATTGTCAAATTAACAAGTAAAATAAACAAATGTCCTAACAATATTATTATTTATTTATTTATTTATATTTAATCTGCGGACATCAAGTCCAATTTTACAAATACAGAGTAGAAATACATGTGTAAATATATATAATAGTACGGTAAAGAAAATAAGAATATTAGAATAACAGAATAATCATATCACAGATCTAACACAGTATCATGGAGACATTCATATACCAAAACTATATTTTTCAACACGTTGACTAAATCGAAGTATTCAATATTAAATAGATCAATATCAAGGTCATTTGTGATTTTGCACATTCTTGTTAAAGGATTATTCTGTGTATATAATGATCTATAGCACATCGTAGCGAAAACAGGTTTTTGCCTGGAGTTTCTAACAGGAACTTTAAACATCAATTCATTCAGCAATAATGGACAATCAATGATATTTACACAGAGCTTGAACATGAACTTTGTATCGTTTGATACTCGCATAGATTTCAATGACGGGATATTTAGTGCAGAAGAGATGTTTGCATAGTAATGATCAATAAATGGGTCAGGATGATTCATTCGTGTTGCTGTTATTCTGAAAAATCTATGTTGTATTGTTTCAATTCTCTTTATATGAGATTGATAGTACGGAGACCAAATGACAGAAGCAAACATTAAAACTGGACGAAACCAAATTATGTACTGGTATTTTGGTGACCTTTTGATAACAGCAATTGACAAATATACTATTTAACGACATTATAAAATGATTAAATTTGTAATTATGGAAACTTATGTCAAATTTCTTACTTTACAAGAATCAGATATTACAAAAGTTTTACATACTTTTCATATGCAAATGTCTTGTAAAGATTACAGGTTTTTTAGATATTTAAATTTTATGCTAATAAAAAAACTAGCAGACATTAAGTCAAAATTAAAATAATTTCAAAACATAAAAGATTAATCGTGTTTTAATAATTATCTAACTTAAAAATAAAAGATATTTTCGGACAATTTTGTTTAGAAAATTATTTAAGAAATTTGGATAAATATTAATCTACGCACTATTTCAAATAAAAATATAATAAATTATTTACAGTGGTTGCGTACATATTTCTGTAGCTCTTTATAAATAAAATAAAAATAAATAAATGTATCTTTACGTCTTTTACTCATTCAGTTGTGGCAGATATTGATAAGTGATATATTTAAACGCATGAAGTTCGGTTACCAACCGTCACCCCCTAAATATATGAGACTAGGGCGAGCCACTAGGGTAATATTATTGTGGTGAAAATTGTTTCGAATAATTATAGTATAACATTTGAGATGAACACAAAGCAGCCTTAATAATTTTTATAATAAAAAATTGGATGCAATAGATTTTAAATTCAACAATATTTTAAACTACAAACAACAAATTATATGCAGTTGTTCATTTTACTAAGATTTCATAAAGATAAATTGGTATTTATAATAGTTATTAAAATATCACTAGCAAAATTTGTTTACTTAACAGTTGTTAAATAATTTACAATATTATTTTCTTTCTTGTGCAGGTATCCAAAACACCATATTTATATATTACTTAACTTAACAATTAATAAAGAAATAACAAGAGTCACCGTACTCACCTTAAATTATTACTAATAGATAAATTAATGACAACTTTTATTTTTCATTCTTACTCTACAGATTTCCACCACTTCAGAGTTTTATGACTACAATAATTTTTTCTGTTATTTCTATTTAAATTTATGCATTTTTGAGGTTTGTACGAAACTGGCAGTATAAAAATATTATTTTTTAATTACACAGTTTTGAAGCTGTCCGTGAGGGGCTGTTAAATTCTTTTTTATAATAACAGCTACGTATATAGGCTGGTTCACAACTTACGGCACTTATTTTAATCCCATATAGCACTCAACGTACTGATTGTAAAATAAAGATTTTCTAAAAAATCACAAAATTAATTGCACTTTACACGAAGTAAATATTTTTAGTTCCTCTGGTTTGATAGTTGTTTCTAATATATTAATAATTAAATTATAATTATAAACACTGCAATAGTCTATTTATTCATTATACATCAGATAAATACCTATCAGTAGTATTATAATTATAATTTAATTATTAATATATTAGAAATAACTCTCACATCAGTGGCACTAAAATTGTTTACTTCATGTATAGTGCAACATAAAATCCAGAGTCCCTAAATTATTCTGTTTACAGAATATTAAAATTGTGATACTGTGTACTCATGAAAAATAAAAGTTATTGACTATTAACAGATAATGTTACAATAACAGAAGAATATAGGAACTTGGTTAAAATTTTGTTTTCATTTATATTTAAATTCATAACATAACAATAGATTTAGTACCTAATTCAGCAACGTTAGATACCGAAAAAAATTTGCACAGTTCTTGCAAAAAATATATATTAGCATTAACATCAAGGGGTACAACAGTAACGGATAACTTCTACGTGGAAGTTTTGAGGCGTTTAAAGGAAAATGGGAGGCGAAAACGCCTTGAACTTTGGGCAAGCAAAAATTGACATCTCTCGTTGTCCGCGAATTTTTGATATATACGCAAACAAATGTTCTTGTGACTTTTTCTTTTTCCCAAAAATGAAAACCAAGCTGAATGGTAAGAGACTTGAGACGGTTAAGAAGATTTAAATTATATCGCAGGAGGTCCTATGCGCTATTGAAAAAAATGATTACAAAAAAGGTTTTGAACAGTGGACAAAATATGAGACAAGTGTATAACTGTACGTGGGGATTTTTTTATGGAGATAATTTGTTGGTTTGAAGTTTTAATAAATACAGCTTTAAATACAGCAAAAAAAATGATTACGGGAACTTTTGGGTAACACCTCGTATTAACCCTTTGTTGACCGGCAATTTTACACAGAAACTATGTTATGTCATTGACTACTCTTTTGTAATTTGAAACGAGTTGATTGGTCACCGGTCAACAAAGTGTTAAGAACAAGTTTTATAAACGTCTCTTTAGTTACGAGTGTATAAAAAACGAGTCACATACTATACGTTTCTACGATCGAAAATTAAGACAACAACAAAATGTAAAGTTTTATGAATTATTTAAAACATAAGGTTGAATTACAAAGACAGATGCAGGAAGCTAACATCACTCCGTCTTTAATATGTCAGTTGTTACCTTCACGTCGTGACTAAAACGTTCGAAACCACAGCTAGTCAACATGGGCTTAAGATGTTATTTAGCGCCATAGAAACCAGTACGTTGAATGATATTTTAATAACGGGGGTAGAAAAAATAAATTAAAGTTATATGAGAGAAACAAAATGACAAAGGTGTGTCTTGAAACTTCTGAAACAACCGTACCTTTTTTGAAATCTAAATATAAAACATTTAACAATTCCTTGATATTGACAGACAAATATGATTCTTTTTATATGTGATGTAGTGTTGTGAGGTCGCGAGTCACAGGTCGAACGTGACGCCAGGAAACAAATGTTTGTCAAGCGCTGTACTCGTTCGGAACACTGGATGCAATATACGTTACGTACGTATCTGACCCTGTTTCCGGTCTCGGCAGCAAATAATTGAAACAAAATGTTATTGGCAATAGAATGCTTTTGCATTCATCGTACTGGTAAACTCATTTTGTACCGTGTACGTGACAGAATGATAAATTTTAAAATTTATAACATATAAATTATCTTAGTTACAAAAGTTTCAGCAATAAAGTTATTTTCGAATTAGTAATCTGTGTCGTGATACTAATTCTAAAGAGGATAAAACACCTTTTTCATTAATACTTTAATTGTAAAATGAGCATCAATTTATTGATGTTCTATTGTGCAAAAGAAACGAAAACCAACATGATCAGTTTAAAAATATGCAGTATTCATTATAGAGCCTTATACTAAAATATAACTAATATCGATTAATATAGAACTGGCCCTCGATATTTGATCCGCGAACAAGTATTTCATCCGCCACGGTAGGGTCCCCCTCTATAGTCACAAACTAGTAAATTAGTCACTTATGTTAAGACTACATCCAAAAACTTCATACCAGAGGTAATCAAAGTTTCAAAAATATTATTGGTTTTTAAGATATTTAAGTTTTTAATGCCATTAAGTATGGAAGCAGAGCATTGCGATCTTTCTTTAACTATCTTTCTCGCACATCTAGTTTATTCAGAATTCTTTTACTTTTCATGTATTCTGTCTTTGTCTAAATGACGGCTAGTTTTCAGGTTATTGTTTTCTTTACGTCATTGTATATTGATAATTGTATTTTAAGTGCATATCTAATATATTACTATTTCGTAATCAATAAATAGGTAATAATAATACTTAAAATAGTTGTTATATATTGTCTTGTTCGAAACTTAAGATAGGTTTTCACAAATCAGTGAGGGAAAAATCAAGTTGCACGGTGTAAATCAGGAATCGTTCCAGTAGTATTCAAACTTTTGACTAAGATAATTTTACATTTTATTTATTCTTTTTTCTGATATAACTAATATCCATTAATATTTTTAATAAGTTGCAACGAAAATTATTTATACTCCATTTATACATTTCTAAAAGATGAAGTAGATATAACTACATTTATTTGCTGTTTGAAATTCATATATTCTTAAAAACGTCGTCAAAATATAAAAAAAAATATTGACGGCTAAATGAATATTAATTAAGAATTTATAAATTTTTGTATTGTTTTTAATTTAGATGATGTTTCATTAAAAAGTAATGGAGGATACCATTGGTCTCCATAAAATTATATATATATATATATATATATATATATATATATATATAATATTTTTTGACATATCGAACTTGTGTTTATTTATATCCACCGTGAAATAGTTATTTATGAAACTAGTAACGAAATGAAGGTTATTACCTTACGCATGTGAAATTTACAGTACGAGGCGTAGCCGAGTTATGTAAACACATAAGTAAGGTAATAACATATTTCTTTACTAGTTTCATACAATATTTTTTCTACTTCCGTTCTAATAAATACGAAAGAGCGTTTTTGAAATTATGAAATTTTGACATATTAATGACAGTTATAAATTCAAAAAAATAAAAGAATAACACATCAGAATTCGCCTACCAAGATATCTGTTGCTATGTTACCTCATTATTTCACTAGTTAAATAATGCAGTTCATTACCTAACTCAAATAAGTGAAATAAAACGTCTATTTCCTAACGGAAGTAGAAAAAGTTGTTTAAATCTACAGCAATATCTAAATTTTGTATTTTTTTTGGGTTTAAACCTTTTTATCAGAAACTCGTTGAAGTGAAAGTGATGGATCAGAATAGGTACCGAAAAAAGAACTTTGAAGATGCAAATCCAGAAAGAATTAAAAAGCACTCCCATAATTTCATACGTTTTCAATCTTCTTCATGAATCTTCAGTGCTGGAGAAAATGTGTAGGAATTAAAAATTTGAAAGAATAACATTACATTTTCTCCAGCACTGAAGAAGAATCGTAAATATTCAAAACGTATACAAATTATGCTTCCAAGTGAGGAATGTTTGAGGAAGATTAAATACGGAATTAATAAACAAGTGTTTCTTGTATTCATGATACCTGATTTAATGAAACTTATTGTGATTATAGTAGCAAAATAAGACAATTAACTCCTTATTTAATCTTGGACCCCGTCTTTGTACTTGCTCATATTCTATTATATTATATTCTTGGCTTCTTTCAAGTCGTTTTTAATTGAAAGACTCTTCTACTTCTTTTATATCGTAAGATTATAAGATTTCCTAATTATATGTTTAAATTTGGACCTATATCTAAATCGCACAATATATTATGTACATAAGCAGCATTCCTTTATTTCAATATTTGTACCTTCAAGAAATGTATTATTATAAATCTTCTGCTGTATTCACAATAACCCCTCAAAAAGCAGAAACACGAAATCCTTTCTCAATGCAAAATCCGGTGTTCATGAGGTCTTCACAAGGGCTCCGGGGTTCCGGCATCCCAGCATCCGACTACTGCTCCGACAGAATATCAGAAACAAATCTGGGCTCCATGACGGCCCCTGGTGTTTCCCGCCGCCCCCGCAATCCTCGCAACCTGATATTCACTGTTTTCATTTCCTTTTCTATTAGCGCAGTGAACGCGGCTGTCACAGGACGGTCTATAAACTCCGTCAAATGGCGATGTAGGCATGCAGGCAAATGAACCCTTCTTCTATAAATGATACAACGGCATTTTGGTTTGTTTCAAACAAATAACGCAACAAATATGCATTCTAAAAGAATGAAAATAAACTTGTTGAGTTTCATTTATTTAAATTATTTTATAATTTAATAATATTTGTACGTGCGCTTTCTAATCTCATAATGCATATTATTAATAAATTCTAGCAAATGTACAAGTTTACGAGCTATTAGGGAACGAGATAATCAAACTAGAATTAGCCTTCATTTATTTTTAAGATACGTACTCTATTGGTCAGTTACCTAGCGTTTCCGTTCTTTATTAAAAAATAGTAATAGAATGAGAGAAAGTTTCAAATAATAATTTTTTCGACCAAAAGTTACATTCTCAAGCACAACAAAAAAACTACTTATTTCGTGTACTTACTACAAAAATAACTAAATTTGTGAAATAATAATAGTTATTAACAGTTTTTTTTTCAAACACGGTTATACCATTTTATATTTTAATAATATAACACATGGATTATTTTATAAAATAATTTTAAAACAAATTTGATGTATTTTACAAATTTGTCAAAAAATATAGTATGTACTAGAAAACCTCAAAATTATATTATGAATGCACATCTGCTTTCTAGTATCTTACATGTTGCTGTATATATAATGTTATACGAAATAATTGCTAAATTAATAAATAAGCGCGATATTCGATGGTTCTCTTAAAATAAAACATCCTATAAATATATAAAGAATTTTCCGCGAAACTCACGATAATCGCGTATCATATTTAAAATGTAAACTATATCAACTTTAATCGTAAATGGCTCATAACATTTATTTGTTTACCATTCCCAACTCAGTGTGAAAAATAGCAATCCTAATTGTAAGGTAATTATGAAAATCATAATTTATAGAGACATAGAATTTTCACCACATTATAATTACCCCTGTGGCTCCACCTCAATATCTTTGTGGGTCGTGATTTGACTGCTGGTAACCAATGGACTAATGTTGTGATAATATATTTATTTTCGTTTTATAATTTATATGTTATTAACAAATGTTTTAATGTTAAAACACTATATGTTCTCTCATACTTCCTTCTTGATTTTTCAGCAGGTAAGTTCATACAAGCCACATTTGCAGTATTATTAATGTCTTCATTCAAATTTTGGATATATAAATATGATTTTTTTTTATAAATTTTACTTTTTCTGACACCTTGTTTATATTTGCTTCTAGTTATTTTGCCGTCTAGTAACGCGCAAAATTAACTATAAAAAGTTAATATGAACTGTTGTCCAAAGATTTTAATTTTATTTGACTTTAATTACTGCCGATGGCGCGAAAAATAGAATATGCGCCTCGGAATTTAAGAACTACAACTATTCTCGTACGGTTCCATGAATCTCCGTTCCGCAAGTTCCGCCTCGGTTCATACCATCTCGAATTTTATAATGTACTTAAATTCCTTATAGTTTAAATAACTATTATGTATTTAACTTAAACCTGAAACGATATTTAGATTTCTATATGTTTTGTGTATTTGTGTCTAATTCGGTCTTTCATTGTTAAATAATATTCATGTACCTACCAAATATAAATTTTTTCGTTTATCAAACATATAAGTTAAAGAATTGGAGCTCAAAACATCACCACTTAAGACCTAAAAATATCTGAAACTGGCACTGGATACACAGGAAATAATGAAATGATGACCTTATTGATATTGTAGCATTTTGTCTTGTACTCGTAGAAAACAAAATTTCCTTACATTGGAGGAAAGCAAACAGGCTGTTTGGTAGTGCCTATGACACCTGAATCAATATTGTGTGTCGGATCACATTTCTTTCATTCTTCTCTTTACTTTTTTCTTGTTTACGTATATGTTTATTTGTAAACTTCCACAAACATTTTTCCACAAAACAAATTGCTACAAGCATCACATTGAAACGAATGTGGAAAGATGAGGAAATGTCTTAGAACTGAAGTGGTTTTTTTTTTATTTAATATTTATTTATTAAATAATACGTTCATTTAAATCATAACATTATTTTTTTCTATACATATTATATTTTAATCCGGAAGGTTGTCCAATATGCCAGGAATTTAAGATTTTTATTTGCTTTGTGTTTTATCACTGATGAAATTAAAATTAAAAATGTTTGTTTATTCGACTGCAAAAAATATTTTGTACATATTGGTTTACAGTTTAAATATCGTATTTCGGTATATATTATGTAAACTTTTTGTTGGAATTTTGCTTATTTTTCAGATTCAAATCGAAACCAATTATTTCTAAAACAAAACGAAATACAAGCGAATCAAAATTCTGTTACGTTTATTTTAAATGAACGAAATATCATTGTTTTAAAGGTTTTATTTTGAAATCATCGTATTCCTACAACGACTACAACATAGTATATTATGACAATCAACAATTATTAGTTCAGTGAAAACAAATGAAACGTGATCATTTTAATTGGTGTATTTATATTACCCTGCTGCCCAGCTTCGTTTTCAATTATATTCGCAAGTGAATAACATTTTCTGCAGTTTGTAATTTATTGATAACCACAGTTATCATAAATTACTATTTGTTGAAATTTTGCTACATTTGCTGCGACAGTTGGCCAACGTGAGAATAAATTATTGAAAATTAAAATAGTTCTCTATTCACCCTTAACTCTTATAAACATTTAACATATTTCCAATATTAATATCTGCAATACGAACTACAATAGCGGCAGCTCTGCAACTGAAGATCTCGGCAAATATATATTTTTAATATTTAAAACTCTAGTTCAAGTTATTTAATTGTAGAATAAAGTAAACTAAATTGTGTACAGGGTGTTAAAAAAAGGGTACAAAAATTTCAAGGTACATTAGCTGATTCACAATCAAAAAGATTTTTTTCAAAATTCGCCAAATTTTTAACATGCTACTAGAAGAGTACATTTGTAGTGCCACTGGCCGACACGTAATTTTTAATAAAAATAATAATGCATTTTGTAACCACGTAACTGATGTTGAATAAAAAAAACCAGTGGCACTAGAAATGTACTCTTCTAGAAGCATGTCCATAATATTCCGAATTTTAAAAAAATTCGTTTTGATTTTGAATCAGCACATCAAAATGTATATACCTTGAAATTTTTTACCCTTTTTTTAATACACTGTATATGTCCAACCTCAGTTAAAACTTAATTCAAGATTTAATATTTTATCTAAAGATGAAATTTATCTGGTCTATTTGATAACAGAATTAATTTGAATTATAAATATCAATTTCGTAGATATATTTCAAGACGACGATGAAGGAATTGTTCATTATATTCAACATTTGCATACTGTTAGAACAACTGCAATAATATTAATATGTGAAATGAAAAATAATTTTTGATCATTTTTCTTTAACAAATAATGCGGTGAACTCTATAAATCTATAGTTTAAATTAGAAAGATGGGGGTGTACATAAATACCACTTTTTGTGTGAAAAGATAATATATTCTAATTCTGACTTACATCAATAAAGAGTAAAGTAATTGTTATAATTCTTATTTATATACAAATCACCGTTTATAATTTTTTTAATATTACAAAAAAAAACAAAAGCAAATAACTCTTATATCATGTAAACGTCAAAATATTTCCACAAACAAAGAAGGTACAAAACTGATAATGCATTAGATTGTCCTAATTTTATATATTAATAACTAAGTTAATTTCTGAGAAAAATGCAAATATTAAGAAACACTATAAAGCAAGGATCGGATATCGAACCAAACCCAAAAAGCTCCTCAATTACATATAAAGTAAAAATATTCTATATCCGGTGTTATCTGAAATGACCAAACTTTTAAATATAAAATGGAATACCCGATAAATTTTTCAAAATTTGGGCCTACATGATATTGTAAATAAAACCATATAATGACTGCATTTTTCATTATAAATCGTTGTAAAATACAAACTAAATTTATTATACCCTTTATTCAAATATTTATCTACCACTGGAAGTAATTCATAAAATAAAATAAGTTCTACTATTCTAGTATAATCAGAACTTAATAAACAAAGCAAATCAAGCCAGTTAATCTTTATATTCAAGACAATGACAGACATTTTGAAAATTAAGTTTGTGTTTAAGTGAATTATATATTATTATACGAGTACATGATTAAATTTAGAATATCACGTAGAACCTAAAAATGTATAGGATGCTTCAGTATAAGAAGTTAGTGTCACCTTCGGTTAATAATAATTAATCAAACAAACAGAAATATTATGAATTGTTCATTTGTTTCATTTATAGCAAAATGATTCCTATGCGATATTAATTATGTTAAGGTCAATTTAATATTCAATTTTCTCAAAAATGTTGTGATATGAGGAACCTAAAGTTTATATTCGTTCAATTTGGTATAAATTTTGTTTATGTACAAAAATCATTAAAAAAAATTCAATTTAAAATACGAAAGTTGTACCATGTATTTTCAGGACGTTTGAAAAATTCATGTTTGGCTCATTAAAGTAACCTTGTAAAATAGAAATTGATTGCTAATTTAAACGATTTCGTAGTTCCTATACTTCTTGAGATAGCAATGGTGCGCCACTTAAAATGTATATATTATTCAATTTTTTAAAATCTACGATGGCATCGCTTCCGGCGAATCAAAAAGTAGAATTATGGATCTTCTAACATCAAGAAGTGACATTTCAGTTCACTACCCCAATTAAAACTATATAAGCATATTGATAGTAAAGAAAATAGTCATTTGTTCTTATTTTTCAATCACATTGGCTGGTAGCACAAGCTCTGTTTTTGGATGTTCTAAGATCACGGTTTTAACATGTTATAGATAGCTAAAACAGCCAAAAACACTGCTCTTAAAACAGGCAAAAATAAAGCTTGTGTTACCAACCAATGTATATATTTGATTTATTTGACTTTAAAAATTAAATCCACTTTATAGCATATGATTGTAAATTATTACCAATTCCAACTAAGAGGATATTGTTAATCTGTATTTTCCATTAGTATTGAATAGAAATTGTGCGGTTAAATATAGTTCCATTACGTTGCCTTGTGAAAGTAGAAACCTAAGCCTGCTAACGATTCGAAGTGGTCAAGGAAGCAAACTACAGTCCACCGGAGACCGCCTCAACCCGGACTCAACTCCTGGTGTTTACAGCTCTAACTCCCGGGCGGAGGCGTTGACAAGCGCATGATTTATGATGTGCATTTATGAACCCACATTAAATGTATTTGTATAATAGCCATAAATAACCTTCACTGTGATTCTTGATATTGATATATTGCCTACGCTTGCTTGCTGCTTGCTTCACGAGGGTAAGAGACGTGACGACCGGCTGCTTCTTTTGTGTCTTTAGTTGCATCGCTCATTGTCTGCGAGACGCGAGGTTTCCGAGAAAATTCTGCTTTCACCTCGCGAGGAATTAATGAGCGAGGGTGCATGATGAGAGGATAATGTTCGCATCCTCTGCACTCAAAAATGTGTTTATCAAAGAGGAGTGAAACTGCATTTTCATATTATGCACTTCTTATTCAGATAGTAAAAATAAATTATAACTGCAACTTCTATCTTATCACAGCAGTACTTTTTTACTTGATTACTGGTCAACAAATTATGATATCATGAAATGTTAGTGGAATGTACTGCATGGATTACTTCTAATTTTGTAACTTACTTCGTTTGCTTTATCGTACAGTCATATATACAACCACGAGTGTGCTCAATTGATTTAATATATTGTGTTGGGCAGGAAACGTATTATTTTGGACATTTTCTAATAGTATAATGATCTTTTTTTACACTGCGTCATTTATTTTTTAGAAATTATACTATATCGAACTACAATCTACTTATGTAACATGTGATACCCTGTCCGTAAATTTTGACTCTAAAATCAAAAGAATATACTTGAAATAAAACCATTTTTAATTATGAAATTTATTAGACACGATAAATTTTCATGCGTTTATTTTTACCTCTCATTAATAAGACAGTAATATTCTAATATTCTTGCAAATTATGTAGTTATAATATTAAATCTAAAAAAAGCCGTTCATATTTTGATGATGTAATTTCTTAAATTTTAGCTTACTAAAGTGTATTTTCATTTTAAATTGAACTTCTTATTGAGTGTTCCTATTAATAACATTATGAAATAATGTTCAGACGTTGAACATAATTTGAAATTGTTATAAAAGAACATTCTTAAATATTTCGAAATTACATTTAATGTTAGATTGCTGTACCAATTTTATAATAGAAAGTAACCAAAAACAGTGTTTCTATTATTTGCAATACAAAAACAGAAAAATTCTGGTGCTAGCTAACGTTAAGTAAACACAAGGCATATACGATACTTCGATATGCGGATCGATAAACATATTCTAAACAGAAAACAAAAAACACGTCCCCTATGTTAGTCAAAATTATCAGATTTGCTAGTAAACGCAGTTCAGTCTAGTCTCAATTTATTGTTATTATAACCTAACAAATTTCTTATAAAATTAAATTATATTTTCTCTAAATTAAAAACTTACGATCAATATTGTGAATAACTCATTTGTTAATCGGCGATTAATAATCTTGACAATAAACGCACTCCCTACACTCTCACATTAAAATGTCTCTATCATTAATCGACTCGATTAACACATTTGAGAGTTGATATTTGTAAATAAATAAAAGCACTATTACTAACGTGATATTATGACGACAATAATTTTTACACAATTGAATCTGTTTATTTGTATCAGTTAAATATACAATAGTAAAATATATAACTTTTTTTTTACTTTGCGTCATTTATTGCATCGAAATTTTGCAATTTCAATTGCAAAAAATATCGACCTACAATCTAGGGATTTATGTGATATGTGGTACCGCTGCCTAATAAATTAAAAACCTTTTCTGAAAATTTAGAAGAATATAATTTGTAAGGCACGAAAAATATTAACTCTTGTCTTTTTATCTCACACCTGTACATATAGTAATTTTTTAATTGAAGTACAATTTATGTAATTACAATATAAAACTTGAAAATAAAAGTGTTGAAGTTTTGATGATTTAAATTCTTAGATTATAGCTTACCAATTTGTAACACCATTTTAAATTGTCCTGCTTGATAATAATGTTAAGAAATATTTATCTGACGTTTAAAATTCTCATAAATTGTATTAAAATAACATTTTAAAACATGTCAAGTTATCATTTTGAAATAACGTTTAACGTATAGCTGCGTAATATTGCCAATCTTACAGAATAAAAAGTTACCAAAAACCAATTAAATTTTAACTGAACTGAACTCCAGTCATATGCTTTAACCAACTATGTTAACCCATGGTTCCCAGTGATTCAAATCTGATTTTATTCCAATTTTTTTCTCTAGTTTTGTTGTGTGTTTTAGGCATGACTCTTTCATAAACTGAAAGCCAAAGCCGTTTGCAGTGACACTGTTATTTAAGGAGCATGGTAACCAATTATAATATGTAATTAATCTTTTTTTAAGTAAATACTTAATTAATATAAACCAAAAAATTTGGATATCGCCAGTATTTGAACCTGGGATCTTATACATTTTTCTCTTCATAATTTAATTTGACTTACAATAACTAAGTATTTACTTTAAAAAATACTAATTAAATATTACCAAAAACAGTTTAGCAATAACCTCTATTATTAAACTGTTTTCATTATAATAGTTAACCGATTGTGAACGAAAAGTATAATATACTAATTATATCACGTCGTCAAGTGTATAATATGACAAATAATCCGACATATTGTCATGGAAACACTTCCGAAACTGTAGATAGAACTAGCTAAATAAAAATGATTATTCGAAAATATTGAGGGTGACAATTTGAGTTCAATATGTTCAAGGTTCAATTATTATAACGTGAAGTGAAATTATATATTTTAATAAAATAACAATATACTTAGTTATATAAATTCGATAGATTTAACTGTCGGTTCTCGTTGAAACATTTTATAATTAAATTAAATTAAAAAACACTAGGTTAGTTTCAAATAATGTAAAGTTTATTTTACAATACGTATTTCGGTCGACTAGACCATCATCAGGTGAACAAGATATGAATATCTTGTTCACCTGATGATGGTCTAGTCGACCGAAATACGTATTGTAAAATAAACTTTACATTATTTGAAACTAACCTAGTGTTTTTTAATTTAACTTAGTTATATGTTTTACCCTAACATATCTATGATTTATTTTAATGTATTAGTAAATATTTAGAAAGTAAACATATTTGATAAAAGAAGGGTAGAAGTAAAGTATCTATAACACCCACCCTCTACAAAAATATTTTCTCAGTTTCCCCTTTTTTGTTTTCTTTTCCGAGTTTCTTTCGTCACTTTATCCAAAAACAAAAACAAAACACAGAAATCTTGAATTTCAATAACCTCCAGCTTGTATCCGTGAAACTTCCTCAACGCCGTCACCGGTGGCGGCAGCAACGGCGAAGGAAGGCGAAGAAATTGACAAAACTGAGCGAATTTAATCGCGACGGCATTGGGTCCGTTGGAACTGACACGTCCAGGCGGCGGTGTCCGCAAGCCGCGGGGCAGTCACGTCACAAGTTCCGAGTTGTAGCCGCGGTCAAACTAAACCCCGTGGCGGTGGTGGCGGCGGACCGGACGCTTCTTCGTAATCAACTTAGCGAGCGTGTCTGTGTGTTGGGAAGTAAGGTCGGGTAAATACAGCAGTGGTAACGCCGCTTCGACGAGGAGTTTATTTAAAATCTAACTCAAGTTTGCCAAGTTGTTTTACACTTTTTAACTAAACAAACATAAATGTGAGGTTAACAAGTTATTGACTTTTAATTGGGAGCATATTACATTTTATGAAATGTCTATATTGCATAATATAATTATATTTGTATTATTAATTTTATGTAGTTTAACATTTTTAATTCAAAATAACTATTTTTATTTAAATCACAGAATCGAAACAAAATTAATAGTTCCCAGAAGAACAAAAAAAGGCTAATTTAAAATATATCATCGTTGTACATGAAAACAATTAGTAAGCAATCATTGTAGATTGCAATAATATAAACCATGCTATAAACTACTAAGTTTGCGTATTCAAATTTAACTATCTTGAGCTACAAATATTGAAAAAATATTACTGAGTCAGTCTGATTCGGATTCAGTGAGAAGCTTTGTGGGTCAGTGCCTTTTAAAGAGGGCGATTTCGCCCTTTTGGGAGTGTTTGAATTATCCAAGGGGATAAGAAGCATTATGGCGGGTGACAGTGGGGTGTTTGGCATAGCAGGGGCGTCGTGCTAAATATTAAATATATTCGATTTATTTTGTAATTAATAATTAATTTTATGACTTGATTTATGCAACTAGCATCTTTAATTATGATTTTATTTATGTAGTTTTATTTTTCCATAACATCAATTAAGTGCAATAAATAGAATCACATTGGCACTTTAGGGTATAAACACTTGTTTTAGTTATTTGGTTTCACTTTATTTAGTGACAGGGCTTAAAATGAAACCGAAACAAACCGGAGTAGTGTTCCGGTTCACGAAATTTGAGGTAAACATTGTTTTAATTTGTGAAGTTATTTGATTTATTGCTGGGTTTCCTAAAAAATAATTACATTTCTCCGATCCGATTCATCCAAAAACATAATGCAGTATTAAAAAAATATATTATTTTTAATTGTAAACATCACAATGTTGCTTTTTTTCCTTTTTCTGATGAGATATTTATTAACAGAGGACTTTACTACTAAATTCTTCTTCCAAGGAGGACAATGATCCAAGAAAGATATTAAATATGCGCTTATTTAGTAGTTACTAGGGATACAAACGAAACACAATCTTATCATATTGACAGTTGATAGATCAAATTTATTTTCAGTACGTATACGTTTCTTAATCATCTAAGATGCAATCGTAGATAAAATTATGTGTGTATTATGGGCGTAAAGTGTCTTTGGTCCTCTTACATTATTGCAGCTCTCGCCTTCGGTTCGAGCTGGCGTGTTCGAATAACAAGGAATCACTTTACGCTCTTAATACACAAATAACTATTTATATTGAAATATTCCATTTTTTTCTTACTAATATCCAAAACATTTAGGGGTGGAAGTTCCTAATAAATTATACTTTAAATTATTAAAATTATGTTTTTCCAAGTGCTATTTTTGTTTGAAGATAAATTTATTAGAAGTTTTCTTAGAAAATTTAAGTACCGTGGCTTAGAATTTATTTCATCTTACTTTACTTATGACCAGCTGCATCAACAAAACTTAAATATTAATCTTGGTTTTAATTAATAACATCAATTCGATGTTAAATATCATATAATATGGATTTGCTGTGGGTTTATTTATTTAAACAAAGTTTAAAATTTAAATTTGGTGTGCAAACATCCATTAGTAACAAAATATTGTTTGAAAATGAATTTTTAATTACTTGTTTAGAAATAATAACGGAAAACAAAATCTAAAATATTTTTGTTATTTTTTTTTAAATTTATATATCGGACCAACTACTAATGTCATATGCCGATATGTCCTTTGCATGGTCGCCACGGGCGGGACCCGAACCCACGACCTTATGGTTGTGAGTCAGGCCCTCAACCCGCGCGACCATCACGCGGGACAATTTTTTTTTTTTTTTTTTAAATTTATATACCGAACCAACTACTCAGGTCATATGCCGATATGTCCTTTGTATGGCCGCCACGGGCGGGACCCGAACCCACGACCTTGTGGTCGTCAGTCAGGCCCTCAACCCGTGCGGCCACCACGCGGGACAATTTTTGTTATTATTTTTGTAGCAGTTTAATATTAATTTGACTTTACAAACAAGTTCAATTGTGTGTATATTAAATACTAATATTTATGATCAATCGCGGTCTCTTCTGAGTAAATTTACAGAACATCCAAATATTCCCTGTCGAACTAATTTTCGTTTAACTCAGCGGTCGTTTCGCTAACTGACCACCACGCAGTTTGCAGACAGACACAAGTTTTGTAAGTACGAGTAACCAGCAAATATAATGTATGATTCAATTCCCTGTTGATCTAATAGCTCCTGTCTTCATTTAGTAGTTGAAAAGGGATATTCGTACTTATCTTACTGATTATTCTATAATCCTAAATTATATTTATATACTGTGTTGTAACTTATCTATATATTTTTTATTTATCAGTTATATTAATTAATATTTATCATGATACTTTAAATACGCATTGAGATGTTATAATGAAATTTAATATTAGGTTCATGCTTGAAAAATAGAAGTTCAATAATAAGCTATATTCATCCATTGGTAACATAATTGGGTTTTTTGAATTTTTTGGTTTATTTCTTATTACAAAATCCGTAATAAATAAAATAAACCATAATTTGATATTTTTCGATATTATAAAAAGGTCTCTATTTAAATATTTAGTACAATAAATTATGAACTATGATTAGTCAATACGTAATAATTCGATAATAGGTTTATTATTTTTTACTATGAATAAGAACTCGTAGCTATGTGGTGTTAAGTTTTGTGAGCTTTCATATTGGTACTAGTTCGATAGTAAATTGTTTATTTCATTCAATGTAAATCAAAACCTGTTCACTTGTTTCTCTAATATCAGTACGCGAACTACATGATTTTTTCATCATTTACATTACCATGACAACGTATATTTTGCTCACTATTTTGCACCCTAATGTTTTGAACCTTAGTGCGCAAAATAACTACTTCGCGCTCGTACTCAAATTATTATTTTATTATTATAATACCAAGTTCGTATTGTTTTTGAGTTTTTCCCTTATATTTACTTGAAAAAATCATTAATTATTGTATTATTCTTTTTTGATACTTGTAGAAAAAATGTTGTTGCATTTCGTGGGTGAAATTCTAATTTTTTTGGCGCGTTTGAATGACTTTTTTTGTCTCGATCTAGCTGTCTCGACTACAAATGACATTCTCACGCGAACTTAATTCAAAAATAACTATTATGATTATTTTATGTCTTTTTTCTTTGTATTTAAAATTAACGTATTTACTTTATCATACGTATATGCTATTTTATTTTAAATTCATGGAATGAGTATCGTAATCAACAATATAGATCTTAAACATAATTCAGATGAGTTTAAGAAATTATTTTAAATTATATTTTATACATATAAAATAAGAAACAAACAAAACCAAAATGCGAACAAATGTTAAATAAACACGATAATTCAATCATTTCTCCCTTGATCGTGGATATAGACTTTTGAAACTAAATTATTTGCATCATATGCGAGTAATTAACATTGCAGCAATATGTTTGCATTTGTTGTTTTTGCCTGCTATACATAAGCATGTAAAACTGTTAATTTTAATTATTTCATTAAAAGTCTGGTCTGCAAACACAAATAAAAAATAAATAAATACATTATCAAGCCTTTTTCCCATTACTAGGTGTGGAACTATGCAGTAGCAGATCTCGGTAAGTGATATATTTCTTGGCATGAAGTGTGGTTACCAGCCGTCAAATCACGGCCTTCAAATATGTTAGTGGAGGGGGAGACACGAAGGTAATTTGAATGTGTTGAAAATTATTTGTAGACAGTGGGAATTGAACCCTGGTTCTCAATTTGGCTGTCCGACTCGAAACCACTAAGCCAACTTTCCCATTATAGTGAAATATATTGAAAACTGTTATTATAAAAGTGAGCGCGTGTGTGTAGAGTTGTGGATTTGGAATGGATTTTTGCGGTTTTGAGATTTGATTATTTAAAATGTAATGTTGAAGCGAACTGAATTTCGCTAAAAATGAATTTCACTTGTAATTTATGCTCTTTACTCTATCCTAAAGATATAATTTATGCGATTATATTGTGTCTTACTTAGCTGGAATATAGAATACATTTCTTTTAAATTTAATATTAGCATGAGTTCATTAAATTCTTCTTTTTGAAAATCCTTAAATTGTCCTGCTTCATCCACGTTTGAAAGTCCATAATAATAATCAATATGTCTTTCATAATGCCATTAAAAATTACGGGATTTTCAAGTCCCTTTTCAAAATGTTTCATCATCAAGGATAATCCATTCAGTAACAGTGTTAACTTTTAATTAATGTTGTCCTTCAGGGATTAAGTGAAAGAGTTTCTCTTACGCTTGAGTAATCCTTGAGGCCATGAAAATAAACTACTTATAAAATAAATAATAAATTCAATTTTAGCTGTAAAAGCTTGTTTGCAGTCTTTAAAGATTCGTTATTTTATTTTCTAGTTTTCCAATAAGAAGTTCCTGAGAAGTTCATAATTAACTAATTAATTTTACACAGAAAACTTTGAATATTAACAGATTTTACATTTTACTATAATAATAATTATGTCCTTCAAGCCATTGTAAATAAAATAATGTTATGAAATTAAATTGCTCATTTACCTATGCTTATTGCAATACGAATCGAAATTTATATACTTATAAATTATTGCATTTATTTTATGGTACTGCAGTCTACAATAGAATTTAAATTTTCAAAACAGCTTATAGCTTAATATTTTTTGATATATTTATAGTGTATTTTGAAAAGGAACAATGTGATCACAGATTTATCAATGTTAACGTTTTACCGTGTCCATGATAAAGTAAGGCAAGAAGTACAACAAATTTCAGAAATAGCGTACCGAAATTTTACTACGGCAACCGTGGTCCGTTTTCGGAATACAATATATATTTGCCATCACTAAATGGTTTTAAAGTTTCTTTGTAGAAAAATATGTTTCAAATAAAAGTTGTAGATATTTTAGTTATTCGTAACTTTTATTAAACGTAAAAGTTTATACAATCGTAACCCAATGGATGAAACCGATATAAATCTTTGAGTGATTTGGTTTTCAATATACGCTGTGGACCCTTTGTATTATAATTGGTATTAAATTTCTAATGTGGAGATTTAAATATATTATCTCAAATAAATTTTAAATCTTAGACAATGAGAAATATATTTTAAAAGTGTCATGAGTAAATATCCTACTACAGTTCATAGCAGACGGAACTAATGTATTTTTAGTACAAGTTTAGGAACATACCATTTGAGTTTTTTTTTTTCACTATTGCTTGTTTAGAAACGGTTAATAGTATATTATTATTCACTAAATTTAATCGTGGACAATGTCACCTTTAAAAAAGGGTCAATTTATTATACTTGGTTGTGCTTTTTAAAAATATTTGAAGAAGTACATTTTTCTGCATTATTTTCTCAACGCAATATTAAAAAAAAATCATATAAAACGTCAAACAATAAAAATAAAGCTAAAAACATGAATTTAATATTCAGCCTACTCAGTAGGTATATGTAGGTATAGGTATAAAGAAGTAAATTTTCGTGTTAAAATGTTTACGTTATTATTTAAAAAATCGTTAAATACTCGTAAGATTTAAATACTAGTAGTGAAAAGAATAATGTATAACTGTCATGAGAAAAGTGTTTTTTTTATACATTTCTCTTCTTTGGTTATATACTTTTCTTAGGTAAGTAATGGAACGTGAAAAGTGAAAAAACGGGAAATCAAGGTTCTATTCTAATTCCCACAAAACTACCCTTAACATTTATGTTTCTACGATACTTAGAACTGAGCAAAAAATACAATGATGTTAAGGTATGAAAATTTTAAAAAATAATGTAGGTGATTACCTAAAGTGCAAATTTGTGAAGGGTATAAATGAGAACATTACATTTGCGCGATTTTTTATTAACAAATGTCAATTTCCGAGTAACACGATCCGGCCTTGAGATATCCAATAGCTTACTTAATATTTATGCTGTAAACGAATCCACTTACGTGTCTGGAACAAACGAGCGGTGTTTTTCACATTAGCATGACAAAGTAAATCGGTTTAATAGCGCGTAAATAATTAATGTCCCGCGTGCCAACTCGTCCATTAGCCGTCCGCCCCGCCCCTTGAAGCAAGGACATCCTCTCCGACATCCCCTACCCTGGCAGAATTCCTTCTTTGCTCCAGTTGTGTCCGTGGATGAAGTAATTATACTTTAGGAGTTGGCCGGCATTATGATGCATGTTTCATGCATTTGTTCCAGCACAGCCACCTGTTTTAGATTTTCCTTTGGCTGAGAGGGTCGAAGCTTCGCGAAAGATCAAAGTGTGCTTGTGCGCGTGTGTCACACGAGGGAATAATGAAACAATAATGATACGTGGTTCTTCACTTAAAATTTTATGCTTTTCATGATGGCAGCGTTAATTTTGTGAAAGAAGTTTCTTTATTTTTCATAGTTTTCATGAATTTATCAGTAAATTATTTTAATTATTAAGATACATTAAAAAAAACCTAAACGCATAGCTTATTTATTGAACGAGAATTACATACGAGATATTGAATTCTATAATTTATCTGAAATTGCATTCAGCTAACATTTTTCTTTTCAACTACTCTATAGGTATAGCCCAAACTTGATAATAACCTGAGTACCTCAATATAGAATTCGTTTTCGTTTTATGTACAAGTGTGAATATTTAAAAAAAAATTAATTGAATTGAATTGAAATAAAATTTGGAGAAAAACATTTTTCAAAGAATATATAATTAATTTAATACTAAACAGGAAATATCTCAAATAATTTAAAATAAAACAAATGACTAACGCTTAAATATTATATTTTTTACTTTTACTAGGTTTAATTTGATGCCAAACAATTGATGAACCCTTAAATGTTATTTTTAATTTTATATTACGATTTTTTCAGAAAAATATACAGATATACAAATCGACGGACTAACAGACCGCCTTTTTGGGACTTTACTTTTTTCAGTGGGGTATAAAATATCATATTAGTTCATCCATTATATTGCTCGGGAATACAATTTGGAATTATGTACCTATTTCAATCCAACAATAAAGTCTTTTCTATTTTTTTTTATAGAAAATCAGCTCAAGTTTATTTATTATACGAATTTTGGTAAAGAATAACAAAACATATAAATTTCTTTAAATGGAAACACGAGAAATTCAATGCCGTTGAGTACATCTTTATATTTTATTTATACGTATAATTTTTTTCTCAAATTTGGTCTATTTTAAATATTTACATCACACACTCTTATTTAAAAAAAAATTAGAGTATATATGATCCTTGCTACTTCACCACTGAATTATTAATAGTATTATACATAAATACTCGATAATATTATTTTTATTAATTAAATTTTTTTCTAAACTGTTTATGGTTATGAGCAATGTTAATAATGATCCTAGTTGTCACCCTAAGAAGCTAAACTAGTGATAAAATATACTGTAATAATTACGTAATATTTCCATTTCAGAATAGATTGACTTGGCGAATTTCTGCATTCAAGTTAGCATAGCATCATGGTATATATATATATATATATATATATAAATTTTATCTTTAATATGGTATGAGCTACCTATTATTAAAACTGTTTGTATATTAAGAATTCAAAAGATATGTTTTCAATAACAAATAAACCTGAAATATTTGTTACATTTTAGAAAGATAAATGAAATTATTGGAAAACACAAACGCCTATTTTAAACAGACATATAATTTGTTTAACTAAAATTTCCAACTGCGTAATAAGTTTATCTTAATTGTTTGAAGCAATGGGAAATATGCAAATGGTTAACTTCAAAGCGATAATTGAGAAAACAAAGGCGTCATCTCTGTGCAGCGGGCGTCCGTCTATTCAGGAAAATAACTTTCTAAAGACAACGATTAAGCGGATTACAATATTTTTAAAAATATTAAACTTTGGTAAAAAGTTTAACATAATTGAATAAGAACACAAAGTGAAAGTAAAGTGCATGAGAGCGAGACAATGTTTGTGTTCGTTTTCGCGGAATTTCTTTATAGGCAAAAGTGTGGAAAACTTCTTATTTACTAAATCTCACATTCTGTTTAATAGAAGAAAACTTATGATAATTTTTGTCAGGTTATCATAAATATTTAAAATATTAATCATTTTAATACGAGGTCATCTACCGCTCAAGATTGCATTTCTAATCTAAGATATTTTATACTAGTATTTTATCTTATAGATTATAGACAATAACTAATTCTATTATTTGATTAATTGTTTTAAGTAAATTCTTAAAATTGATGATCAAATTGGGATACCGCCAAGATTCGAACCTAGGAACCTTGAACTATGGTTAAATGTTATAAACTAACTGATCTACGATTTGAAGTCATCAGTTATTAAATATTTACTTAAAAACAAAACTACTTAAATTTCATTTGGTAGTATTATCTTTTGATAACAGTATCATTGAGGACGAACCCTATGTTGCCTTTTCTTATACGAAGAAGAATCGAGGTTGCTTTGGACACATAACAATATAGAGAGAAAAATGGGAATAACATTAGATGTGGATTATATGGCGACCGTAGCTTAGTTAGTTGAGAACATCTTATTGGAGTTCATTGGCCCAGATTCATATTCTGCTGGTATCTATATCTATAATAATAAGTTAATAGTTATAGTAAACATATTTTTTTAAATAATTGTGTGAATATTTAATAAACGAATTAATAAATAGCAACGAAATTAAAAACGTGTTAAATCAAATAAGTACAATCAAATGGAATTACGTGTTATTTGTAGCAGCAAATCGCATTTGTTGAAGCAAATGAAAATTACGAAACTAGTTGTGCAAATTTTCTCAAAGTAGTCCAAGGATGAGTTGACCGCCCTCATTTAATCGTAAGTGAACAGGAAGTGGAAACAGAAAGGAAAAAGAACACTGCGAGTGTTGAAGAGCGAGCGAGACAAACAAACATTCTTCCTGTAGCAGCGTCTTGCAGAACAGAGAATGAGGAACAAAGACGGTGGACGGAGACGCAAGAAAAAATAAAAGAAGTAGTAATCTGGGGATTATTCGAATTGACTCCGTTCGAAACGAATTTGAATAATGAAATGGAGGTGATAATGCTTTGTTACAAGCATATAAATCTCGTAAACAAAAGACTGCTTTACTATTTTGTTTGTACTGTAAGAAAAACAACAAGCGATAAGGGGACGCTGGAAAACAAACGCGTTTAAATGCCCCGAGATGCGGAAATGAAACGAAAACCGCTGTTTAATTCACGTTGCGCCCGTTACGTGGCAGCACGGCGCGCCGAGCTGTGCTATATTCCCCCAGTGCGAACTTACCAAATGTATTTACCACAACGTAACACAACAAGCTTTACTTTCTCACTGTTTTTATGCTATTCAATTTAAAATAATAAACTGTATCTGAAATATGATTACAAGATTTCTTTGAAGATGTGGGAGTTATAATTTTGAAGCCATCATCAAACAAATCACCACCATCTTCAGATGAACTATCACTTGTATTTTGATGTGTACGTTCAAGTATAATTTATTTTATTAAAATGTTAAATTAATTTTTGTCAACTAAAATTAGTATTATTCATATATCACGTTTTATAGGATAAATCAATTAAGATATCAAAATAATGAGGATTTAAATCCATCCCTAAACAAGTATTTATTACATTTAATTTTGCACAACAGAAACATAAATTCAATTACAATACAAGAGGGTGTTAAGTTTATAGGAGAATTAAAACCTCTCATACAGTTGTATTTTTAAAATATAAATTGTAATAAACGAGATTTGAACTCACAAATATTAGCTTAATAGATGTAAATTGTTTCCACTTTCCCCAAAAATAATAAGTAATTATACAGGTCGTTTCACAATTATGGTATTTATTTTAGCCCAATATAGTTCTCAACGTACTAATTATGCAACAGATAGAATTCGTTTCAAAATTTGCAATATTTATTGCACTTTACATGAAGTAAACTTTTCAGTGCCACTAGTTTGAGTTATTTCTTATATATTAATAACTAAATTATAATTATAAACACTAAAATTGTCCATTTATTCATTATCAGACATATTCCTGTTAGTAGTGTCTTAATTAATAATAAATGAAATAAATATATCATTACTTCTTTTACCCTTTACTAGGTTTAACACTCTGTCTTAGCAGATCTCGATAAGTGAAATATTTCTTCGTTTGAAGTACGGTTACCAGCCGTCAAATCACTGCCAACAAAGATGTTAGTCGGAATCGAATCCTGGTTTTCAAATCCACAGGCCGTCTCGATACCACTGAGCCACCTACATCATACTTACAATTTAATTATTAATATTTTACAAATTACTCTCAAACCAATAACATTAAAATATTTATGTCATGATTCACTTCATGTAAAATGCAATTAACTTTGTGAATTTTGAAAAAAATCTTTCTGTTTCAGTATATGGGTTTAAAACAAGTGCTGTAAGTTGTGGAACATTCTGTATATATGTAGTTATACTCGTAGTTGCATTATCATGGCAGAAGCGTTCTCAAGCGAGATTTCGCGGACTAAACCGTGACGATTTCATTTTAAACCAATACGGCAGCTCTTAAACCCGTTTTACATTTCATAAACTTCTTTTCGCAATAGTTACTTGCATTTAGTTGTTTATTGTGTTTTTCCAAAATATTTTTCCCATATTACATGTTGCAGTTAATTGCAGAAACAGTTTTCATTATTACTAGTATAATACCAACTAAAATATAAAATATATTCTTTACATCTGTTTTGCTAAAAACGTATTTGAAAAATAAAACTCGATACAAAAAGATTATATTTTCTATAAATTCAAAGGTAAAAATTGATGGCATTAATTATTTGTGAAGTATATGTTGGTAGTATTTAAAATCCACTATATCTAGTGAAAAGTTGCTAGTTGCCGTAACAAAATTAGAACATGTTTTAATATCTGAAATATGTTGAGCAACCTATCTCGCAACTCAAATTACCTACAACTTCTATATTACATTCAGCAATTAGTTGCAGAGTCTTGTTGCAGAAACAAAATACTGGTTTTGTTGCTAAATGTAAAATGAACTTTACATTGAAGTAATAAGCAAAAAGCAACTTGCAACTAGTAATAAACTACAGGTGATATTATTTTGACCACCTACCACACTGGAGCAACGAGTTTATTTAATTTTAATAAGAAAAATTGAGATATCGCTAGGTTTTGAACCTGGAACCTTTGAACTTCGACATATGTTTTAACCAAATTTTTATCGCTCTTTTGTTATGTACCATGGCAACAATAGCTTAGTTAGATAAATATTTACTTAAAATTCTAATTAACTTTCAATTGCTATTGTAACGTTTGTGGGTTTCAACACTTTTTATTTAAACCAAAAATATTAATAACAAATAATAATAACTGTAATAATAAAAATTAACGTTTACACTTTTTACAAAATCTTATCACAACGATAAACAATACACGAATAATACACTATTATTTATTTAAACTAGCCGAGTGATATTTATTTACGACGATCGATTTATTTTCAACTGCACTGTATGATAGTTTCTAACGAACTGAACCGTTTTTCAGACGCGCTGCCTTTCTATCTCTCTTTATTGTTTCTGGAACCTTCTACAGACTTCTCGATTGCGGACACTTGAGATGTCGCAGACCGGCCAGTACAAACTCGTGCGTTACGTTCGTTACAGTATAAATATTATCCTTTAATAATAATGTAACTGCTGATGACTCTCGTTTCAAGTCTTTCAATATATGAAAGAGTAATGGGATCGAGATTACTTAGAGCAAATAACAAAATAGAGAAAAAAAAAATAGAATAAAATTATATTTGAATAACGTGGTAACCGTAACGTGGTTAGTTAAAGCATTTAACCAGGGTCTATAGGTTCAAGATTCATATTCTGGCGTGAAGTGTGGTTACCAGCCATCAAATCACGAACCCCAACAGTGTTAGTGGAGGGGAAGCTACAGGAATATTTTTGTATGTGGTAATAATTAGTTGTCGGCTGTGGGAATCAAGTTCCACCGTCAAATGCAATACCACTAAGCTATTTATTTATTTAATAACACATTAAAAATTACAAAATATAAATAAATACAATTAAATAGGATACAATTTTTAAATACCTTATACATATAATCAAATCATAATATACAAATGACACAATAACAAGTTAATAATATAAAGGCAACTGTTGCACGACTGTCTGCATTTCGATGCATCTCTCGAGCAGCTAGCACGGGAAATCGATCGCACCGGGTATTAATTACAAATTGATGCTGGTGTCAAGTCACATTTGTAGAGCTGCATCGCCACTTCGCATTTTGCACTCCGGGACACAGACAAGCCGGTGCCGGGTGTCAGTGGCGCTGTCTGTGATTTGACATACCTGTGTTCAATTACAGACGTGACAGCCGATTAGCTTATTGTTTTGTAGTTTGTGTGACAACTCTGTTGTGGCGTCTAGGAATTAATCGTTTCTGTTTTTCAGTTACACTGGCTTACTCGTTCAGAAACTCTATCTGCAACAAATATATATTACAAATGTAGATGAAAATAATATAAATGTATTACAACTTAACATGGTAAATTTGTTAGATATAAATTTTGTTAGCGATGCCTTAGTTGTTTTAGTATTTAATAGTATATTATGTTACAAGTTTTATAAACGTCTCTTTAGTTACAAGTTTTTTTTTTGACACGAGCAGACCGAAGCGAAGCGAATATATAAAAATGCGTATCAAAAAAGTTTAAAACGAATCACATACTATAATTTTGGTACGATAACAAATTAAGACAACAACAAAAAATTTAGAGTTTTAGTAATTATTTGATAAGTAAGACAGATGCAGCAAGTTCATCCCGTATTTAATGTCAGTTGTTAGCTTCACACCGTGACCAAACATTCGAAACCACAATTTATCAATATGTGATTAAGATGCTATTTAGCGCTGCGGAAACTAGTACGTTAAACGGCGTTTTAATAATGAGAGAAGAAAAAATTAATTACAGTACGCTATTTTGTCAATTTTTAAATGCGTCATATAATTATATCAAATCATGTATTACCTAAGAAGTAAACAAAATGAATCACTTTGGAATAAGCAAAAAGATTTCTGCGCGAGGGGGAGGTGAGTTTTGAATACATGTTGAGCACACTTTTTTTATATAACCGAAAATATAAGCAGAAATGTTCAAACTATTGGAACCAATGTCATCTTTGCGTATTAAAATATATATTTCTATATGATTGGGTAACCATGTAAAAACTCTAAAATAATGCGTAAATAAATTACTAAATATACTTTATAGCACTTTATATACTAATTTGCGTGAAATCCTACTTTAAATAATATGTATAAAATAGTTTGTTTTTTTTTGTAACATGTGTTAAAAGTATCTTGTACTAGTGGTAAAGTTTGCAACACGAGCAATAGGCGAGTGTTACAAACCCATGAGTGCTATATAAGACACTTTTAACACGATTTGCATATAGGTACTATTTTTTACTATTGAGCTTTAACAAATTATAGCTAATTTTACAAATCATTTCAAACATCAAAAACATTTACTTTGTACATCATCTTATTTTACGTAATTAAGTTTGATTCGGAGAAACTATTCTATTGCACATTGCTATTCTAAAATGATTAAAAAAACCTTGTGCGATAAACAATCACGACTTCACTGGTGGTTCAGTGATATCGCGAAGAAATATATCATTTACCAAGATCTGCTACGTTAGAGTGCCTTAAAGATGTTAATGGAGGAAAGCCACAAGAGTAATTTTGATGAAAATGATGATTATTGAATCCAGGTTTTTAAATCCACAGTCCAACTCGATACCACTAAGGCCCAATAGTATAAAAGCAGTTTAAATTTAGACGTGGTTTAAGCAGTTCGTATCCATAGTAATATTATTATATATGTTCAAATTTACATTAATTTATATGCTACTAAATCGGGTAGAACGAACCATGGATACATTCACAAATCATTCACTCATCAGATTCATAAAATAACCACACTATCGCGCGCTTAAACCACATTCATAATTCTCTTTATACAAGCTCTTTTATTCATCACATTCGGAATCATTCATCACGCAACAAAGCTTCAATCACATCCATCCGTTTACATCTATATATCTTTTTCATAATTCATTCGAAAATTAGATCTGTTTGGTCCTACTGGTCCTACTGCCAATTCCCATAGTCAAATGCCACATTATTTAAGGCGTATAACTGATTAACATACGAGTATTGCGAACGACTGTGATAAACACATGTAACTGTATTTTTTTCTTTTACGAGAAATCACACATTTCCGGCATTCAGATTCAACTGACGAACCTTCATTCGGGGAACGTCACAGTATGTTAAGTGATGTTCATTAACACGCTCGACCACCGCGTCTATCGCCATAAATATCCATGGAGCTAAGATAATCTTCATGACGTTGATTTTAAAAACTGATTATGAATACAGTCTCAAGTTGTACTGTTCCATGGAAACGAATATCTACCTTACATTTTTCATTATTTATAAATTCATCGATCTAGATAATTATAATACATTGACTTACTCTCTCTAACGGTGCGCTGCTAAAAATATAATTCAGTTCTTATACTTGGATAGTCCGAGCTCTTGCAGCGGCAGAGCTAGCCCCAGCGCTATCATTTCTAACATGATTTAATTAGCATTGTTTGCTGTAAAAGTGTCCTTCGTGCCTCACAGTGTCAACACATTGTTTACTCAGTGAAGCGCGAAATTCTATTCAGCGCGCTCACTCACGACCGACGATTTACATTCGCCGCGGTTATTTGTTCAAACAATTTCGAATAAGATAACCGAGCTAGTGGGAGTGAAGTGAGCCGTAAATACGTAATCATTAGAATGCGAGTACAGAGATTTGTAATTTGAGTATCATGAAAATAATATAGGAAGAAGATTCATTTTGAGGTTTCGGAGGATTCCTTTTATTTGGAAGTCAACTTCCAATACAATATTTGATTCATAGTTGTAAGCATTTACATAGTTGCACCATTTAGATTTTATAAGTACGTACCTAGCCAATTTTGTTTGACAGTTCTTTCTACATTTTCATTACGTCATATTAGTTGTTGTTTTCAAGTAGTTTAAACAAGAAATGGATATAAATAGTGTGATATGATAATTACTAACTACCTATTAAAACTTTGAACCTTCAGACAGCAAACTTTTCATTAAAAGTTGTAATTAAATGATAAGAAAATTATCTATAGTAACCTTTGTATTCTCACTAAAAAATCACGTTTAAAATTGTTCAATTTTTCTTTCAACGATTATGTGTCTGTTAAAATTATCTACCTATTAAATACAGAAGAATGCATATAATTGTATTGCTGTTAATTAAAATTTATTTAATAATTTAATTTGAGATTACAGCTAATTTTTAGATGTGATGTTATTCTACTGAAGCTAACAAAGTATTTACTGTCAAAGTTGAAAATTTATTAGAAAAATACGTACTTCACAATTGGAAATTATTTTTATTTAAACAACTATTAAATTTTTTATAAAAACTATTTAAACTTGTGTAGTCGTTAAGTACATAAAACAACGTATTTAGTTTAAATACTGTATTTTAATTGGAAAAGTTTATATTTAGGTGGAAAGGATTAAATAGCATCAGAGCAAATTTAATTATTTTACAGAAGTAGTTGGTCTCGTATTAAATAAAATAAGTATTTTAATAAGAGAAACAAAGAAAATTTGAAGTATTCTTTTGAACAATATATTTCTTATGCAAAGTAAATAATTTACAAGTTATTCCAAACAAGGCATGAAATAGGCTTTTTTTTATTGATTAAGTTTTTATAGTGTACATATAGTTATTTATGTTTTAGATATCAGATTTGTATAGATCAGTATAAATAGGTATCTAAAAATGAGTTTGATACTGTTTAATAAGTAATTGTTAAGTGAACAGCCTGTAGATATAGGTTAGATTCAGTATTTCTTATTCTTTTCATTTATATTTATTGCAAATAAATCCAATTAACTATGTACTAATAATTCTATATGACTTAGAATAAGTAAGTATTTATAAAAATTTTCGTGTAAGTATAATTCACGTTTGACTAATTCTGAATCAGTATTTTGTGACTATCATACATCAGAGAGTTGCCGAGCTAATAACTCCATACATCTAAAATTAAAGAAAGCATAACGTTACAAATACAAGGGCCTGTGACTTCCTCTTCACTGACATCTTAGGGAACCGTGATTCGAGAACTGAGTATCATATCCAGTAATTATTTATTTATTTTTTATGAACCTTTAACTGCCGAATAGTTTCTCTAATTACAACCATGGATATATTTCATTGTTGTTATATTATGATACCATTCCCCATATCTTATACTCTAGGGTAATTAGAAATAATTCCTGTTGAATTAAACAAATAAATCTGCTACAATTTTCTCTTAATTTCATTAACACTTCCCGCTCTTCTTCGTCCGGCTCTATATAGGCACTCGAGGGTGCGAACTACCCCATCGCGAGAGCTGAGGGTTGCATGGCAGCAATGGATCAGAGCATGTCAACGCCACGGGGCAATTTGTTCTGCGGTCACCCCGCGAGCAAATCGCAATTTCCGGTGCGGCCCCGGAGGTCGATGCACTAGTCAAGACACATGCGTTTCCGCTTTCCGCCTGCGCCTGTCTGATGGCAGATCCGCTGTCCACGTTTTTCTTTCTCTGATACTGATGCGAAATGAATGCAACCGATGGCGATTGTTTATTTTGTCTGGGATGTAATTGATTTTGCTGTCAGGGATGTTTTGTTTTGAATATGATTCTGGGGGAAAGAACAATTTGCTTCGGAAATATACAACTGTTTGATTTTTTCGTTCTGCTTTGCGATATTTTGAAATAATAATAACTTTACGTAATCATTTATGTTTATAAAGATATTCAAAATTTCTGAAAAAACTAATGTTGTTTTAATAGTGGAATAAATTCAACTGATTTCTTTCACGAGAATTACACCAGAGGAAACAATAGTAGGAATTATGGTAACAATACAGTTTTATTTTATTTATTTCATTTTGTTTAGCTTTATTGATCATTTATGATCAGTTGAACTTGTATCCCGTAGATACCAAATGTCACTTAAGTAAAAAAATATTGGATTGAATTGTTTACAACAATGTTTATTAATTCATTTGACATGTACTGTTTGACTTAAATTAGACTTTATATTTGAACGATAGCTGTGCAACTGGTCATTAACCTCAAGAGTGAGATTTAGCCGAGGATTGCTTTTCGACGAAATTGTTAACAATTAATAACTGATGAAACAAAAATCTGTTAAAAATTTTAAGGTTAAGTATACAATTAAAATTTATTTTTAACAGGGTTTTAGTGGAACTGAAGGTTTTATAACCATAAATACGTAATTGAGTATTATAGAACTGGCTCTAATAAGGAATATAAATATATTTGTTTTCTTTACAGAAAACTATTTTCTTGTTTTAGAATATTTCGTTTTTGTATATTTTAGTTAAAATATTTCTCTCAGTAGTAATTTAGCATCATTTTCCAGCAAAAAAAATATATCTTTAATATTATTATTATTATTTTATATATATATATATATATACAGGGTGAGTCTGGGAAGACGCCCCCCCCTTTAACTTTTTTATTATGAGTAATAGAAAAAAAAGGCGTGATGATATATTTATTTATTTATTTAGAAAAAAATGGTTTATATGAAAGTTTTATTATTTTAAATATACTATTTGATGGCAGATGTAGATATTTTTTATAAAGTCAGGTTTACAAGATACGACTATCAACTTTTATTTTTTAAATAGCAACCTATAATTATTTTACTAAAATAAAAACCGCCATTTTTTTCTCTTTTCAACGGTGTATTAGTTTTTATTAATGTATCTGAAAAAATTCGAGAAAAATAAGAAAATTGAGAAATACTAGAAATAATTTTTATACAAATATTATAGGTGGCTATGTGCAAATAAACAAAATGTAACAGTGTTAAATTAATGTCAAAAAAGTATACATTTGCTGGTTACTTTATTTAACTTATTTTGCAAACAATAAAAAAAACGTTTTCAAATGTTTACGAAAGAAGAATTAATAGATATGATTCTAATAATTGGTGAATCGACTGGAATCGTGAGAAGGGCAAAAAGAATTTACCGGGAGCGGTTTCCTAGACGTCGGCAACCGAGTTTAAGATCACTGAGGAGGATTTTTACCCGATTTCGAGAAACAGGTTCAGTAGAAAAACCAAAACGAAATACATCTAATATTATAGTAAATGAAGAAACCGAAATTATGGTTTTGGCTTCTGTTTATGAAAATCATCATGTCATTACGAGGAATTTATCAAATTTAATTGACATTAGCCAAAGTTCGGCGTCTAGAATTTTAAGAAAACATAAATTTCATCCTTACCATATTAACCTTACACAAGAATTGCACGGTGAAGATTTTAATAATAGAATTCGATTTTGCAATTGGGCGATGGAAAATATTAGACGAAATCCGCTGCTATTATCTAATATTTTATTTACGGATGAGGCTACTTTTAAAAGTAATGGTTGCGTAAATAGGCATAATATGCATTATTATGCAACTGAAAATCCTCACTGGATGCGGAACGTCGACAGCCAGAGGGTATGGTCCTTGAATGTTTGGGGTGGCATAATAGGAGATTTTGTTGTTGGTCCACATTTTTTTGAAGGTCCATTGAATGGAGACGGTTATTTAAATTTTTTAATAATGATCCTCCCGGAATTATTGGAAGATATTCCATTAAATGTCCGCCAAAATTTGATATTTCAACATGACGGAGCGCCACCACATTATGCCGGTAATGTTCGGAATTATTTAAATAATCACTGGAGGGGACAATGGATAGGACGAGGTGGACGTATTTCATGGCCAGCAAGATCTCCTGACCTTACGCCTATGGACTTTTTTCTTTGGGGATACGTCAAGGATCTTGTCTACCAGAAGATACCTACAGATGCAGAAGACATGAAAGAGCATATTCGAAATGCTTTCCAAAATATTTCGCGAAACATGCTGGCAGATGTTCGAACATATCACGTTCAACGCTTAAATTTTTGTATTACAGAACATGGTCGTAATTTTGAACATTTGTTTTAAGTTGTTTTTGTTACTGAATTTGTTGCTTTAGTTTGTTAAGTTGTATAACACTGTTACATTTTGTTTATTTTCACATAGCCACCTATAATATTTGTATAAAAATTATTTCTAGTATGTTAGAATTTTTGAAAAATCATGAGCATTTTTCAAAAATTCTAACATATTTACTGGACAGACAGAGATGTCGAATATATAATTCTTAAATTATTTCTAGTATTTCTCAATTTTCTTATTTTTCTCGAATTTTTTCAGATACATTAATAAAAACTAATACACCGTTGAAAAGAGAAAAAAATGGTGGTTTTTATTTTAGTAAAATAATTATAGGTTGCGATTTAAAAAATAAAAGTTGATAGTCGTATCTTGTAAACCTGACTTTATAAAAAATATCTATATCTGCCATCAAATAGTATATTTAAAATAATAAAACTTTCATATGAACCATTTTTTTCTATTACTCATATTAAAAAAGTTAAAGGGGGGGGGGCGTCTTCCCAGACTCACCCTGTATATATATAAATCACGTTATGTGCCATTCAGTGGAATAACATGAGGGTTTAGAACATTCACTGATTAGTTATTCACTAGCTTCATCCTGTAATTAATCTTACGTAAAAATACTATGTCTTCAAAATTATGCAATTAAAATATTATGTCTAACCAACCGCTGAACGAAATTCTATCTAAATTTCTTATAATCGTACCTAGACTAATGTGAAAGCTGTCTTGCATGAGATCTCGGACATTTGGGGCAATTTATGTATTTATATATAAATTTGTATTTTTGTCATTTTGAATACGCGCAGCAGTTATTTTCTAATTCGCTCTTTGTACTCACAATAAAATATAAATCAACATGTGGAAAAAGTTTTTAGAACTCGTAATCAATCAAACAGTTTTTAGTATTAGTTCTATGAATTTATTTATTTCCATGTTAACAAATAACTTCATAGAACTAAAACCAAAGACCGTTTCATTGAAAAGAAAATCAAGTAAATGTTTGTATCAAATTCCTTGTTAGCCTTTAGTATAAATGTGGAAATTTATAACAGGAATATTTTACTTTGTACGTCAGGGTGGGATTGCAAAAAAAAAATATGGAAAGATGTGGCAAACAGCGATGCATTTAATTCATGCAATGTCTCATACTCATCTATGAATAACTCGTTTCAATTTTTATTATTATATCTAAACCTAATGCCCCATCAGAAAAATAATGGCTCGATCTGCCATTGACTCATACAGTTAGATCTGTTAATATCGGTTTTTTAAACTGAACTGCTGAACGAATTTTTTTCAAAATACTGATTCGATTAATTTGATTCACTGGTATGATTCGTTCATTTTGAACTTTTGAACTACACTCTATTTCTAAGCTTTGCCACACCATCTGGAAATGTTTCTGGGAAAGTCCATGCTGAGTGTATATGGAAAACGTAGATCATTTGGCCGATCTATTCAATCATAGGTTGTTGAAGTCTGTTCAAAGACAGAATTGACAGTGAGGTGTCCACACAAGAGGCTTTCTTTGATTCTCTTATTTTCAATTGTCAACAAGTTCTAAACATTTTCCTCATATTACAATACAGTCCCAGTATCATTGTGTTGGTTTTCGAGCGTCGACTTTAATGTGATGATTAAATAACAAGCGGGCGATACTTCAGCACCATACATAATACATTTACTGGGACGTTTTACAACGGCGTCTTTGTTTCACTGCACTTTCCAATCCCGGATCCAAGTCCCATTCCCGTTGCTGATTTACTACCGGCTGTTTATCTGACAAACACCGCTCGCGGTTCGCTCGGTGTTTGAACGTTTGAAGCAAAATCCCTTCGGGATTGTAGAAATTAATTAGTGCGATACGCAAAGGAACAAATGCACTTTACGGCGGTGAAGAGTGATATAGGTTAAGTTGTTAATCTGGGTTGAGCAATTGCATCGATGACAGGATGGCAAATGCATTTTGTGGCTGAGTTGAGTGAGCGTTGGGAAATACAAGATGAGGTTGTCAAATTAATGATCATGATTAATCAATAATATAATAATATTAGGCTGGTGAAACTGATGTATATTTGCGACATAGGGGGTAAGAGGGTACGTGGATGACCTAGAAATAAACGAATGATATTTGTTACATGAATGAAAAATTTAGAGCGGAAGAAATCAACGAGAAAAAATGAGGATGTTTTATTGTAGGATTTATAAACCGAAAGGGCGTAATAATAAAATTGGATGGATCACTTGGTTGAAATTTACATTTAATGTAATAACGTATCGACCCATTATGGGGTCACCTAGTAATTGTTTAATTGCAACTCGTCTGTCTTACATTGACTCTAGTAGTGAATACTACTATTATTGGTTCTATAATATAATCACACCGTATTGTCTGTTGTGTCAGACGATGCTAATACAATTGTAACTTACTACTGGTAAGTGGTTGAATTATATTTTGTATTTTACCTTTATGACATTGTTGTAATTTTGTCTTAATATTTAGAACTGAAGATGATCCCATAAAGGGGGCGAAGCGTCGTTATATTAAATGCAAATTCAAGCCAAGTGATCCATCCAATTATCGTTATTTTTGAGATTGAGTGAATTACCACAAACAAAAGATATTGGACGCATTATAGTTAACCTTATATGGAATATATGAAATTATGTGTAATAAAGTAATTCACACAACAAAATGGTATAGAAATTACTTTTTAGTCGTCTAACTTCTCGAAACTAATACTTACGTAACTTATTTAGGTTACTTGTTACTTTTGTTTGATCACACTTTATTTCATTCATTTTAGTTAGGTAATGAATTCTGCTATTTTATTCGGGAAATTAATTAGATTAATATTTCATTGTTTATATTTTATTAAAACAATAATGGTCGTTTACATAAATTTTAGGTTTGACATAAATTAACAATACTTCATAATGTATTTTACTTACCCACCTATTTAGAAAATTTCGCAGATATCTTTAAATTAAAATTACATAAACTGACAAAATTATTTTATATTACTATGAATATGTCATCGTTTATCTTAAGCCCAAAAATTACATTTTTAAAAAGAAATAAAGTTATGACAGTTTTATACGTGTAGTAAGGGATAATGTTAAGTAAATACATAACAACTTACATTTAAATTATTTTACTACAGTTGTCATAGTGATAAATCATATTCCTGAAATAGCGTTCTTTTATTAGTTGAAATAGTGGCGTCATATTGTATGGGAAAAAAACCTATTTTATTCTAACATAAAAATAAAAATTGTCTGGACTTAAATTTCATTGACAGAAATTCAAATATAGTTATATTTCCCTAATAAAACACAACAAAGATAAAAATAAAGCAAAAAAAAATATTATTCCGTAAGAGCCTATGTTAATGTTAGATCCGGCGTTGTAAGTAGCAATGTACCGCTCTTGATACCACTATTAGACAGCCGTACCATAGTTTTATTTATTGGTATCGTTGGGTCTCTCTTTACATTTGTGCGGTAGTAATTTTGTTTAGAAGTTTGTGCATTTCAATCACCAGCCAGAAGTCAGATAAAATTTAAGTTTCGTTTTCGCAAACGAGTATAAGAACTACAATAGAAGGAAACTTATTTCTTATGATAAATGTCACAGTTATAGTATTTATAAAAATTATAGTAATGTACTTAAATTAAAAATTTCTTGATTGACTCATTCTTATATGCTAATTAATTTTATCTCAACATAATTTCATAATTTCTCATCGCATTTCTAAAATATTTACTTAATTTCGTAATTTAAATAATACCCTTTCCATTAGAAACAAAATAACTCCCGCCATAGCTGTGATATAATGTCCGTCAGACCGCGAAACTTTATTTCCTTCTCTTATTATTTTCCCCTCATTCAAGTATTCAACAACTCCGCGTCGAGCGATAGGGCGTGGGTGCGAACAGTGCTCGCCAACGTGCGCCCTGCGGCTCCAGCAGACGCGGCAGGACAGCGGCAGTGAAACGGAGACAGTCCGCAGTTTCCATTTTCAATTTCTCGGGAGTTGTTGCGTCAACAGCCGGTGTCTCCAGATTCCTGATATCGTGGACGCGTAATTTGTAGAGTTATTCTTGGATAGGTGTTTCTTTATTTTAAGCATATTGCAATTGAAATTAATTTATTTTTTAGCTATGTATGTGTAGTACTTTGTAAATTAAGGATACTTTTTGGTGAAGGTACCGAACTATTAAAGTTAAGAATGTTAAAATTATTTAGTTATAATGTTGTGTTTTTGAGTGGATAAAAGATCCGAAACTTATTTATATTACCACAGACAATATTATTTCTGTTCCAAAATTTTTAAGAAACTAAGACCTGTATTCAATTTTTAAAATTAACGTCATGAAAATCGTTGTATATTCAGATTATTTTTATCTTTTCTTTAAACAAAAGCGTACCTTTATATGTTAATTTATGGTGAAATTCTTTGTAAATACAGTAGTGTAGATCCAAAAATTTGTAAAGGATGAGCAAAATCTTATATTTTTATGAATTATTTTCTCCTTATCAATATATAATGATGTGATATTGTTCATTATTTATAAATTTATGGATCTATAATCTTATTAATTTTTCACAGAATTCCACTATTAATTTAATAATATAGTTGGATCGGCGAATCAACCGAGATATAACATTATCATTGTTTAGTGATTTACTTTACAAAACGAAATTGTAGATAAAATTAAATAATTAAAAAAAATATATATAGCCATACGTTTTGTTATTTATTATTTATACTATACTTATGAAGTTTACGTATTATTATTTTGAGTGAGATTCAAACTTGGAGCCTTCGGATTTAAAAGCCATAACGCTAACCATATAATGTATTATTCCTTCCATTGGTTATAATGCTATTTTTAAATACAATAGTACCTATACTGTTAGCGTTGTTACTCCATATTATTAATTTTCATTACTTGGCTGATTCGACGATTTTAGTACCATTATTATATACTGAAAACAGAAGTGGATTAAGATAGCAAAAATATAAAATTATTTAATATAAAACAGAATTAAGTAATCAGTCATGCTAAATGACAACGTATAAATAAATTTAGATCATGTTTCAAATGTATTTTATACAAGATATTATGTTGATCACACTAAAGAGAGGTGATTATCTAGTTTTAATGGAAAACAAAATAATAATTTACTGTTTGTAATGCAAGGATTATATTTATTAGACAACAAATCATTTATAACATTGATGTAAATTTAATTTTGTCCAAATAATATCAAATATTCTAATATTATTGTTCAGATAAACTTACAATTAATTTAAGCCAAAGCTGAGCTTTATTTTGAACTAAATTTACCCATAATGAAACGACACAACCCAGCAAAAGTCTTCATAAAATATGTACTCGTGTAAAGATATATTAGATAGGAGATAATAATAGAGCTACTAAAAGTCGTCGTACAATATAATCCACTTTCATCATGTAATATCTCATCCTAAACTGACTTTGCAGTAAGATAACATTCAATTGATCAGTGATCATGGAGAAAATAAGAAAAGAACTGACAAAACGTCGGCTTTGAATGATCTGGCTGAGATCCAAGTTACAAGGAAATTGAAAACATACAGCAAGACGTTAACGCGATGGCAGACGTTTCTGCCCGATCTCAGCCGATGCTGCAGATAAAATAAATACAAATAGAACTTATCAATACACTCGTACCAATAACTGCTATGTAGCTTAATACAATTTCTTCTGAAGAGAGGCAAACGAAGGTATTTCCTTAAATACAAGTTTAAATAGCATCAGTTTCATTACTTTTTTCAGTTTTCTATATAATTATACTGTCTAATCTAGATAATTGAAAACTGATTATACAGGTAAACTGCTCTAAAAGTAATCTTCTACTTTTCCAATTAATATAGAATTTGTAAAGCAGCTGAACGACCTTAGCAACTAAATTCCATGAGATAAGCTCTCACATGTAATTTATGGTCAAACTTAAAAATGAATTTATGATCTCAAAACAACACAAACATTTTCTCTTCATTTAAAATATATTGATATATGAACATGTATATAAGTATGTATTACTTCCAAGTGTCTTTTTTCTTTAATTGTGCTCATGAAATGTTATTTTTGATATTTAATCATAGATGACGGGCATTAGCATCCTTAAAAATACAAAATTATTAATAGTTCTATAAAATGAAGAACATACTTTCTTCCTACTACAGTGCGAAACGTTCCCACTTTTATCAGTTCTATTTTACACACACGCTTTCCAATAATACACTTTCAATACTAATACTTACAATACAGGGTGTTTCATAACTTCAGGTACATACGTGAATGGTATATGTTGTTTGATATGCTGATTACGAATCTAAAAGAATTTTTTTTAAATTCAACAAATTAAGGGTTGTTTACCTAAAACATTTTTTGTAGTACTGCACTGGATTCGCTTTCCTATTAAACACAAACGATGAAGTAGGTAATCAACAATTTAAATTACATAATACTAGTAAAATAAACAAACAAAATTTAATTATTTTTAATGAAACGATAATTATAGTTTATTATGTATTCAAAATAATTGACATGTCAAATTAAATAAAACACATATAATTCGAATAATTTTTACAAAAATTACTCAAAATTGTTGCCATTCTCTGCCATACATAATGCAGCACGGTGAATTAGACACGCTGCACGAATTATGATGTCTCATAAAATTAGCAGCGTTTTCAACCCGTTCCCTCAGTTGTTCCAGAGTTTCAGGAGCTTCCTGGTTATCATAAACTAATGATTTGAAATGGCCCCAAAAATACAAATCTAATGAATTTAGATCCGGAGATCTAGGAGGCCATTGTACAGGACTACCATGTCCTATCCACCTATTCTCAAAGGTTTGAGTTAAGTATTGCCGCACATTACGTGTAAAGTGCGGTGGTGCACCGTCATGCTGGAACCATGCATGCTGCCGTACATTTAAGGGAATATCTTCCAATAACTCCGGCAAATCATTTTGCAAGAAAGATAAATAATTTGCACTGTTATGTATGTATCATTCACAAAAGAAACAATAAATTGACCTACTGACTTACTACGAATTCAATTATTAGCAGTTATTAATAATAGATTTTTTTTAATTCATAACTTTAACATAATCATCCACCCAGTGGCAGTGGCAACGAAAAATTTTAGACTGGGAAACATGGAAAATAATTTTGCGATTTAAAAAAAAATTCTTTTTTATTCGTAATCAGCATATCAAATAACATATACCATTAACGTATGTACCTGAACTTATGAAACACCCTGTATACTATTATTTGCTCCTCACTGGAATAAAAATCCTAGCAACGTTAATTGTCGAATTTCTCTAATATGATAATGCATAAGTTTTAACAAATAAAAATAATATAAAATTAGTTTCTTTAAGGCTATAAACTCCCGGTTTGGGGTTCACCCGTGGACATTCGTAAAATTATTCCAAGTTTGATTAAATTTAAATTAAATACAATAAATACACGACTGAATACAATAACGTCAAGGTAAATAATTATTATCTACATATTCATTAATAACTCTTAAAGCAGTTTTTCGCAAAATAAGGAACGCACACCCTTAGAAAGTATTATTAAAATAATTAAATCGGTAACAAAAATAATAAAAAAAAGTTCAGCAATTTATGATAAGGTATCTTCCCAATTTACCTCAAAAGAAATAAACATGTTCTTTGTATTTGAAATTAATTTTCATCGATATGCTTTCGTAAAGCAGAGGTTTTTACAAATTTAGATATTAAAAGAAAACAGTACAACAGATACAATATTAAAATCGACTTAAGTTGTGTGTTGTCTTGCATACATCCTAATATTGAAGACTTTGAAATCGACAAATAAGCTCAACGTTCATATTAATGTTATCAGTAAATATGTTTTTGCCGGTTGACATTAAAAGTAGGCTTTTGTTGAAAAATGCAAGGCTGTGAAGTGCTACTTTTACAGTATAGGCTATAAAAGTGCTTCTATGAAAAAATAACTGAGTTATAATTAAATTAAATATAATTACAGTAGCATGCCGCTTATTTAATCTCGGGCGTGGTTAACATTCTTTCGTCACTTTCTATTATATATTGTAAATTTGTTGAAGAAATCCGAAGATTATTATTTTTTTATTAAGCCGTAAGATTATTAGATTTAGGAGTAACAACATTATATTAGAAAATAAAATGTATTCTATTTTGTTTGGATAAGTTGACTTTTTTATTGAAGTGAAATTTAATTTATACTACATAAAGAACGAAGAAATATTATAGATCACAAAATCTAAAAACTTATGTGATCAATATAGCAAGACAGTATAGTCACGACTACAAACCGAGCCAGTAAATCTGGTATTTTTTGTTAAAGTTAAACAAATAACTATATTTTTTAACATATTAATAGTAGTTTATTTTAATAACCGGTTTTTGCATATAGCTAGAAAGCCTAGGATTTTTGTATTTACTGAATGGGATATGAAAGAATACAGGTCAAGAAACAGTGCCTTAAATTAAATATTTTAAAACGGATCTCGAGAAGACTAGAAAAACTTTTAGTGTTGTTTTTGTTTGTTGAGATCAAACTAAATCATAATTTAAATGTTTCCGTTTAATCCTTGAACACATATATTTTGCAAACGTTCATTTCTGTTAATTTATTTTGTCTATAATTATATTTCAACGTTGTAGTAACTTGTGTAAGCAATTAGACAGCGATATTCCAAAAGTTTGTTAACTGCTCTGTAGTGGAATAACCATGGAAACCGAGTTGGGAAGACTTTTGGGTTACTATTTTAAGATGAGCTGTCAGTACATAATAAAAATAACTGTCGTGTTTTGTTTTATATTTTGTTTTAATCTTACATTTCATATATTTTTAGAGACAAACAGAACATTTCTTGAAAAATATATATTTTTATGAAGGAAGATTCTCATATACATAATTATATTTCTTGCCTGAGGGCAGATTAAAACTACGAGACAATCCTGCTTGGACGACGCAAGCGACGAGATGTGTATTGTGACTCCAGCTAGAAATTCTCCAGCTCCCACTAGCGGTGTAATTGTTTGTATTTTTAAGCGGTGCATGCATTAGACTCGCGTTCAGCTATTAATGGTGACAAGAAAGTTTTACGATTGTTGTTTTAGCAAAAACTTCCCAATAAACAAGATTAAAGCGATAAATTTGAGGGCTAAACAATTAGTGGGAGTAGGCATAATTCCCACTCGAGTGAGCGAACTTACAAGAATCTGAACAATGTTGTTTTAACATTGTCCAGAAACTGAAACGCAGAAATGGAAGTTTTCATATTGAGAGAAGATGTTATTTTCCTAAAATTATTTAATATCAAGTTAACCATTATTTGTGCAAGGCAACAGTTTTATTAATTACTGTGTATTCAAAATAACTCTAATTGCGTAAATATTTTAATTTTTATAGGAATTTTTCGTTTTCGTGTAATGTTCTTTTTTCTTACAAAAAAATATTAATTTCGTGAACAGAATCCTTTACGTATATGTTAACTTTATTTAGCAATTGCATAAAATAGTTATTTATGACGAATGCAGAAAATTGCCGAAATAGACTAAATTGAGTACGATTATTCTATCATTCGCTTTTCAAGTTTTAAAAAGAGTCGTATCCATATATCACCTAAATTAAAAGCTGGAATCAAAGTTTAAAGCTATATAAGATTTACTAATTGAATGATGTTTAAAAGGTTTCCACATATTTAAAATATCTCTATTTTTATGCGAGTAAATGACAAAATTTACTTCTTTTAAAATCTAATAAGTACATGTACATTCATGATATCATTTCCGGTTTATTAGTAATTAATATCAACTTTGAAATTTCAAATGGAACATACTATATTTTTTTACAAATTTGAAAAGAGCATCAAATTTGCTTTACAATCATGGAAAATAATCCATATGTTATAATATTAAAAAGTAAAATGGCGGGCACTTTATTATACACCAAATCGGAAAGAGAATAGTGAGCCATGACTGTGGCTTGAAATAAAACAATTAACTAAAACAATTGTAATTATTATTATTAAATGAAATAATATTTTTTGTCATAATAATACAGAGAATAAGAATAAGGAACACTTAATAACAACAAAATGATTTTATAACAAATATTCAAAATGACTCTTCAATGCATTTTCTCCCGATATGACTACTTGATTTTTGTAATAATTACGCTACGTGAAAATTTTTGTTTGTAATGAACCAGTAAACACATTAAACGGACTGAAAAATAAAAATGAAGCAGCAATGGAATATTTATCTGCAGACCAAATAGAAAGGGCTACTTATTCTGTTTCAAAACGTGCAAAATGTATTGAAGAGACTGGGAGCCATTTTGAATATTAGTTATAAAATAATTTTGTTGTTATTAAGTGTTTCTTATTCTTATTCTCTGTATTATTATGACAAAAAAATATTATTTCGTTTAATAATAATAATTACAATTGTTTTAGTTAATTGTTTTATTTCAAGCCACAGTCATGGATCACTATTCTCTTTCCGATTTGGTGTATAATAAAGTGCCCGCCATTTTACTTTTTAATAATGTAATATATGGATTATTTTCCATGATTGTAAAGCAAATTTGATGCACTTTTCAAATTTGTAAAAAAAATATAGTATGTTCCATTTGAAATTTCAAAGTTGATATTAATTACTAATAAACCGGAAATGATATCATAAATGTATATCCGTCATCAACTTGCTTTCATGTTGCTGTATAAATCATGTTATATGAAAGAAATTGCTAAGTTGATAAATAAGCGAGATATTTGCTGGGTCTTTTAAAATATAACACCCTGTATATCACCTAAGTACAAAATGCTGTTTCATTCATGAGTTATACATTATATTTTATTCGATTGTAAGAAATTGAAGAAACCATAATACTGATAATTAATTTGATGTTTGCTATCGAAAGTATTTAATAAATAAGTAAATAAAAGAAACAATTGATATTTCTACACCTAGTAAAGAAAGCAATACCTTTATTCACGAATTTAAAGTTTTACACACTACAGCGAAGCCAGTGTATCAAACATATGAGTGGAAAAAAGATACTTTCATTATGTGTTGTACATAGAATTTGTATGCATATTAATATAGGTAAGATTGATTTTACGAAGATAAAATTTATTTTGATACATGTCAAAAAATTATATTGGAAAATTTTAAACGATCTTCAAGGAAATAATAAATAAATATAGTGAAAATAGTAAAAACATACCAACGAAATTATAGTATTCATATTTATTTATTTTTTTACACGATTTTTACAATGTCATTTTGTAACCGTATTGTTACTCTATTAACTTGTATTTTACTAATAAGTTTGTACCTGTTTCACTATTCTTATGATATTTCTATATTAATATCCTAACAACGTAATAACCTATGAGAAATGACATTCATATGTTTAATTAACTAGGTAACCATAAAATATAAAAATGTGCATGCAATGACAAGCAGGCAATGAATAGATATCAAATAAGGAAAGCGATATAAATCTTTCCGAAGATGCTATTTTACTTCCTTAATCAAAGGTCACCAGAGGAACAATAATAATTTCTTTACAAAGTATACATATAATTTTTTTCATTAGTTCTAAGACTTTATTAATTTCTGTTCAATTGTTTTCTATTTACCATGGATAAAAATTTACTTCTTTTCCTAGTGAAGAAAAATTTATTTTCTTCCCTAGGGTTGAAAAATATAACTTTCTTCTCCCAGTTGAGAGAAGAGAATTTGACTTTCTGACACAATAATGAAAAATAATATTTTACAGATAGTAAAACATAACACAGACTAGAAAAACCTTAATATTTCACTGAAAAGATTTTATTTTGGATTTTTTGATACAATGAAATAAAGAAGTATTATTTTACTGAAGCTCTATATTGCTTCGGATCTTGAAGCTCAAGGCAGATCAACCACCACGGTCAAAAGCGAATGAACTTAGTTTCAAAAGTTCCCTTTCTTGTGATTCTCCTGTAACATTTCAAGAAAGTAAGTTATTAAAATGAGCTATTATAATCCAATAAAACAAAGAAAATATAGCACATTATAACAAGTATAAGTTTAGTTCTTAACTATATAATTTCTGTCGTTGACTGTATTCTCTCCTCAATACAACTTGTCACAGCTTCCACACCGCATTACAACAAACAAACCCAGGTCTACTGCGGTAAGAAAGGCTCCAACACAACACTACACTCCACTAAACCATTGCGTCGACTTGGGGTTCGCGGTCCGTCGAGAGGTTTTTAAAGGAAAGACCATTTTTACTTGGGGCGTAAACAACATTCACGGGGTCGGAACCCTTTGAGCTCGTTGTGATATAAATGATACGTTGGATAAATCTTTCGGTAATTCCGTTCACACTTCGCGAGGGCACTGCTGCTATGTGTGGGTGTATGTGTGGGTGTTGTACGCGGGTCAAATTTAATGCGAAGTGTGTGTATGTAGCACAAAGGCAGCACATTCTTCACGCGCGTGTGAATAGTCCAGCGATGGAGGTGGAGATGGGGGTGGACCCTTAACTGGCCCGGTTTCCGTTGTACATACTACATGTACGAGATACGCTTGCTATGCCTCCTCCAATCACCGGGATGTGTTCATTCGAACTAGGCTTTCATACAACTTCGCTATTTGATTGCCGTGATTTATTTATTTATTTTTGTTAACCTATATTCACAGCTCTTTACATAGTCACTATTTTTGTCTTTCTCTTTGTCGAGTAGAATTGGAGTATTTCCAATTCTTGACATAATCATTGTTTTTATTTTATATAGAATATTCATAATTGATTTATGCAGTTTGCTAATATTTAAAATTAATATGTAATTATAGTATGTTATGCATCAAAGGAGGGAAACAAGCGATTATTCCCGCGAGTGAAGTCAGCAAACCGAGACGTAAACCTTCGGCCCTCGCTAACGTCTCTTTTTGCCGACTTCACACAAGGGGTAATCGCGCCCTGCCGTGAAGCATATTATACTTTTCGTAACAAGTGCACAAAAATTACTGTCTTATCGGGACAAATGTCAAATATGGGTTGCGTAACTAGTTACCTAGAAAACGCCGCAATCAGCTAATAATCGTAGTCCCTAGGGAGAGAAACATGTCCCTAGAGAGAGAAACATGCTACCTAGGGAGAGAAACATCCTACCTAGGGAGAGAAACATAATGTTTCTCTCCCTAAGGGAGTAAAGCAGTGTTTCTCTCTCTAAAATTAGGGAATAAGAACGTGTTTCTTATGCATGTGTTACTAAAAATAATTAAAACTAAAATAAACCATTTTAATAATAACAATAATAATATATTTTTACCTAATACTGATCAATACTTAATACAGAGCAATTACAATAGCTTTAAGTAATAAGTTACCCAATTTTTTATAAATATATAAATCATAATTATAAATAAAGTACACATACAACTTATAAATAATAATAATAAATAAAGTATATACATAGGTGTAAATCGAATGAGAGATACAATATTATATAAAATTGAAATTTGTGCTCAGAATAAAACATTTACAATGGTTTTAATATTGCCACAAAAAATATAAATTTTAAAGTTAAAATAGTATACATTGTAGCAATTGAAGCCTTAGCTAATACAATGGTTCTGCTTGAAGAACAATAAAAGATATTGCTTTATTTAGAAGCTATTCTGAGTAAGATAAAATTAAGTAAAACAAAGGCAAAGCAAAGACACCAGTTATATTTGTGTTTATGCTTTTGCTTAAAGCAACAATAAAACTGTTGCTGGCATTGATGTGATGGTATTACGTATGTCAAATATTTAAAAGTTATAACAAACGGCACAAACAGTGAGTATGTTAAGAGCTGTGAATCAAGCTCAACTCTACATGGTACTGGACGTCTATAACTTACAGTTGAATCTAAAATATTCAGGCATAATCATATTTTTTCATGTTGAAATCAGAATGATTTGAACGCACGATCTCTTGTTTGTTAAGTAATAAACGCAAGTTTTATCTCGGTTTATCCACTGAGCTACGATTGCCTGGGGCGTACGATGTTTAAGGCTCTGTTTCTTTATAGCTCAGGTTTATCGATGTTAAACAAAATTCCAGATATCTGTCTATTAGATAAGTGATACAATATTGTTTTTTTTTTATGAAACAATAAACTTATCAAAGTTTTTAATTGTAAAATAATTAAATATTTATTATCCGAAATATCATCACGCCTTTAGCCCATTACTGGGTGTGGAACTCTGCCATAGCAGATGTTGATAAGTTATATATTTTGACGCATGAAATTCGGTTACCGGTCGTCAAATTATGACTCTCAAAGATATTAGTAGAAGCGGAGCCACAAATTATGTCAAAAACCGAAAATAAGGATTACACAACTTCAAATAAAATATTTCTTAATCACAAACAAATTACAAAAATTTATTGATGTAAATATTTTGAATAAAACAGAAGGATACTGATAAAAAATAATTGCACAAAAGACTTATTTATCAATGTTGGAATAAAGTAGCTAACAAAATATATATCAGATAAATAAAAATATATATTTAAATCAGAGCACCAATAGCATAAATTATATAAATAATCATGTTGCCTACTTTCGTGACAAGCTTCAGGAGAAAGGGGAAAAAAGATCACTTGTGTAAAATGCTCAGAACATCTTCTGAATATACTAGGTATACTTGATGTATATTGCACAAGAGATGATTGACTGATTGGAGTTTGGTAGTTAGTTATAAATTTATCTGTCAACATGTGAGAGTTGTAAATAGATAGATATTGACTTTCAATTAGTATATGGGCTTACAAGTTAAATTCAAATTCATTTACCAATAGACAAAGTTTGTATCTTTTTTCGATATAGAACAAACCGTAACCATGATAATGTAAAATTCAATATCAACGCTCGAATAACAAAATTCCCCAAAGCTTAAGAATTCCTGGTGAAATTAGCAGTTAAATTTCTGCTCCGGGACACCAGTGTAACATGAGCAGGTCTGGTTTGAATAGCATGGATTGCGCTTGATTGTGTGACGATTGCATTAATTACAATACATTTTGGTTCAACTGTTCGTATAACACTGTGAAACAATAAGTAAAATCACGCTCCATTCCAAATATATGCTTTTGTAGTAATTGTTTCAATGTTCCTTACAAATATTTACTAATAAAACACAATATTCAAACCAGCAAACAAAAAATTTACAAATTCGAAAATGTACGTAAAGATAAAGACCAAAGACTGTTTGGTTAACAATTTTTTTTAGCCGATCCTTTTTACTTCCTTGTACGAAGTAAAGGAAGTATTGTAATCGCGAAAATTTTCGGTTCTCAGATTTCAACGGAAATAGGTGTTTTGGCCCTCCCTGAATCCATTTTGACTAATTTCGTCATGCCGTCTGTACGTACGTACGTACGTATTTCGCATAACTCAAAAACGGTAAACCGTAGAAAATTGAAACTTTATATTTAGGACTGTTATAACATCTAGTTGTGCACCTCCCTTTTTGGTCATTATACAACTACCGGAAGTGGTACTTTACTTGAAGCCTATAATAGATTTTCATGAAAAACTATATTCAAATATAATTTAAAACTTTCCAAATTTGGTATATAAGACTACTATATCAATGGAAATAACATAATAGATTTTGGTTAAAATAGACTAACCGGAAGTGGCACATTACATGAAGCTGCTAACAGTTTTCCTTGAAAAAAATGATATTATTTAAATTTTATAAATAAATGATGCAAATAAAAGTTTTAGAGAATTAAATTCTGCGTCTAGCACATTAAGAATTATTAAATTAGCCTTTTGTATACGCGAGATATCTAAATTTAAAAATTATATATTTATTTTTAAAAAAAATTAAGTTTGCTATGGATTAGAACAAAAAATAAGAAAAAAATAAAAAATTAAATGTCAATGTCATTGCATTAGCAACATTTAGTTGTGCACCTTTCGTTGTATTCATTGAATAATTAAAGGATGGGAAAGAAACAATCAAACAGGCAAAAGAAGGGTAGAATGAAGAAATACATTTCTGAAAAACGACAAGCAGATGAATAAAAAGCTAGAAAATTTTAACAACAAAAAGAGAATAAAAATTCTTAGAGAGAAAGATGAATATAAACAGGGAGAAAATGTTAAGACGAAGGCAAGAATAAAAAAAATTAAGAGAAGTTGCACGAAGTAAAGGAAGTATTGTAATCGCGAAAATTTTCGGTTCTCAGATTTCAGCGGAAATACGCATTTTGGCCATCCCTGAATCCATTTTGATTAATTTCGTCGTGCCGTCTGGACGTACGTAATGTATCTCGCATAACTCAAAAACGGTAAGCCGTAGAAAGTTAAAATTTTATAATTATGACTGTTATAACATCTAGTTGTGCACCTCCTTTTTTGGTCATTATATAACTTCCGGAAAGTAAAGTACCATACTTGGAGCCTATAATATATTGAAAAACTATATCAAAATATAATCCAAAACTTTCCAAATTTGGTATATAAGACTACCATATCAATAGAAATAACATAATAGATTTTGGTTAAAATAGACTAACCGGAAGTGGCACATTACATGAAGCTGCTAACAGATTTCCTTGAAAAAAATGGTATTATTTTAATTTTAGAAATGAATGCTGCAAATAAAAGTTTTAGAGAATTAAATTCTGCGTCTAGCACATTAAGAATTTTTAAATTAGCTTTTTGCATAAACGAGATATCTAAATTTAAATATTATATATTTTTTTATTTTAAAAAAAATTAAGTTTGCTATGGATTAGAACAAAAAATAAAAGATATAATGTCAAATATGTGTAATTAAAAAAATATCTATAGTTTAATACGGGTACAAGGAAGTCATGTGGTGTCCACATCAGATTTTTTAACTAACCTTTTTAAATCAATATTTTTTAACCAGTCTTTCAGCTGGTGTTTTTAACCGATCGTTTTAACTAGTAATTTGATATAATTGATTTTACACTACTGATTTGATCTTGACTATTCGTTTCAGAGATGGCGAATTTCATTTTTTTGGTATGGGTGAAAACCAAGAAACATTTGGCATAAATAACTTCTTATTAAGTAAGTATACGAGCAGAGGAATAGATACGAACCCTATTACAACTAAGATAGGTTGCGGGTACTCAGTTGACCACAGTACGTTAAAACGGCTGTTTGGGTACAGAAAACTTGACAGCGATCACTGTGCCATCAACATAATTAACTATTTTTTGGGTCGAGATTTGAAAAGAAATTTATTCGTAGTTGACCGCTTTGGCTGTAAACAATTGTTTAAAATTTTCTGTGTTGAATTTATCGTTTCTATATAATAATTATAGTTAATATGACCCTTGCGCGATTAAAGTTGGATTTATAATGACAACGTAAGAGGTGACGGAAAGACAGCGATAACAACTTAAAATGTTGAGTTATACTAGCGTCATGATTTATAACAAAATAAAGTAAGCAGCAAGGTAAAAGACGCAAAGCAAATCAATTTTTACTTTTCTAGTTTGCGTTATCTATAGCCAATTATAAGTCAGCATTTTTGAGTAACCGGGAAGATAATCATTTGATATTCTAGTAATCGGTGATTACCTTGGGGCTAAATAAAAGTGGATCGCAAAGTTATACAATTAGTAAAAATTCAAAATTGTCAAAATCCAATAAAAACTTATCAAATGTTTCAAAATTAATTAGATTAATGTTAAAGTTCAATCAAGATATGTCGAATTTAACCCTTTGCACTCCGTTGTCGCCGTAATTGCGATATTTTTACATTACATGCATGTACTTGTATACTATGTATGTATGTAACTAATATAGTGTTGGAGTTATTGGTAGCCTCTATAAGTATTTAGGCTGGAGTGCTAAGGGTTAAACTAAAGATTTCGAGATTCCATCATATGTGATTATATGATAATAATAATTTGTGCATTTAATTCGCTAGCAGGTGTATGCTGGTGAAATTGAGGGTGAAAGTTTGCGTGGACGTCCTAGGAACAAATGGATAAATATGATTGAAGGGTTGTTGCGTGAGCGAAAGATTCCGAGCGTGAAGAATAAACGAGCTTGTATGAAAAGAATTATGAATGTGGTTGAAGCAAAAGTGGTGTGTCAGGATAGGAATGTTTGGAGAAAATTAATTGCGGGATAAATATGATGAATAAGGACAAGCGTATGATTCTTGATTTTAGATTCAATTGTTAGATTTTTCGAGTGTTTACCTGCAGTTGTGTGGAGTTCACCTTCAAAAACAAGCGCAGGTGGATGCTCCCTTCCTTTCTTCTCTTTTGATTCTTTTTCTGTTTTTACTATAGAGTGTCCAACTGCAATTGTGTGGAATTCAGTTTCAAAAACAAGCGCAGAGTGATACTCCCTTCCTTCCTCATCTTTTTTACTTCATTTTCAGTTTTTACTATACAGTGTGTAACTGCAATTGTGTTAAATGTATTTTTAAACAAGCGCAGACGATGCTGCCTTCATTTCTTATTGATTCGTTGTTATAGAAGTGGTCGTAAGTGAATATTTACGAAACAGGTGTACAGGAGCGAATGGATGAATGTTTGTTGCGTTTTTTGGTTGTGAGAAAAGAAAGAGTTCGTGTTATGTGGTCGAAACGAGTATCGTGTGTCAGGATGAGAATGTTGACGTGTTCGTGCTACCCAATTTAATGGGATATAGCGTGATGTTATGTATGTATGTATGTAATTCGCTAGCTTCTCTTCTTACTTGACTCCAACTGCATTACTTCATTTTAAATCCAACTTAATAGATAATAAAACCTTCTATTATTTCTTAATATTTTTAAGAGAGCTTTCATTAGATTAATTTTTTACAGTGAATGTATTTTTCACAAGACCTTTGTCGATTGAAAACTAATGTATGTTTTAAATAATATGGAGACTTATTTTAAATTTATGTATCTTATTACGGTGTACTAATTTTGATCGGCCGTCTTGGAACGAACTGGCAGTAATGTATAAAGAACGACTGAATAGATTTTCACGAAATTAGAACATTTTTTACCTCTTGTTCAATTTGTGACGTTCGATATCTTGAAACAAAATAAGCGAAATAGTTTTCCTTAATGCATTTAGATTATTAGATACATTGTTACTTTTATAAATATTTTAGTCAATGTTTTACTACAACTTCTGTAATAATATTTATCTACGAAACTAAATCCCTTTTATCGTCGGATATATTTCCATGCAATGTGTATCAATCCCAAGACAAGACCTTAGAAGAGAGTACTTTATCAGGTCGATTCTTTGTTGGTCGTGTCGCTTTAACCGCGTCCGACAATCGGGTGCAGCGTATGCATTCTGGTCCTGTGATATACCCGCCACCCCCGCGCCGCTCCCGGCTTCGCTGGCGGATCATCTCCATTGATTGGGTTTTTACGCTGCGGCCAGCTTACAGCAACTTAATGAAGGTTCAGTCTAGAGGGCTTTGAATCTCCTTTTTCTCGGTGGCGGCGGTGACGGCGGCGGTTCAGTGCAGGCTCGTTAGCTGGGACGCAAACCTCGACTTGCCCCTATGCGTCTCTTTCTTCCTCCGTGACAACACCCGAACAAAGACTCATTTCACTGGGTTTTTTTTTCTCTTCGTTAATCTGTTTCTTTTTGTTGTATTTAATTCACGACAAAAATTGTTGGTACGTGTTCTTGAAGAGATGTCACGACCTGCTGTGCGGTCGGTAACTTCCTCGAGCGCTTGGTTTTACCCCTCACAACCGCACAAGGGGTGGCATGTTGCTACTGCGCTTCAGGACTCGTGGCCGTGGTCTCACTTCGCGCATTTATAAACGTTTTGCTTTATTTTTGTTTTAATGTTTTAAAGATATTTTGCGTGTTTTTAAAGATGGAAGTTTCCTCCTAGTATCTTTTTATACACTTAGTTTACTGCTTTATTCATTTCATAGTAATACGATCTTTCAATTTACTTTTCTTTTTTAAATGAGTGTTAGTTAGTAGTCAGCAAATATTACTTTTAAATAAATGAAAACAAATAGAAGTAAAGTATTTAATAAGTATTATTTTAAAGTAAATACTTAATTTATGTAAATCAAATTAAATTATAGAGAAAACCAACAACAATATAGTTATTTGTGACTACAACTTATGTATATATTTTCAAACATAAAAGTAAATTATAACTAAAAATATAAACGGAGCGGGCATTATGAATCATAATACTCCGGTCGTTAGAGTGTTGTTTATACACTTCGTATCATCGCAATACAGAGAAAATAATATTCAAGTGAAAAATAAAATAATTATAAGTCAACTTTAAATTCATACTTTAAACGCTCCAATCATAGACGGTGGAAGAAAAAACACTAGACTATATGTTATTAATTGTAGGCGCGGTGGCCGAGCGTGTTAAGGCACATCTCTTAGCATACTGTGACGTCACCCGAACCAAGGTTCGTCGGTTCGAATCCGCCTGCCGACAATGTGTGATTTGTCGTAAAATATAAAAATACAGTTTCATGTATTTATCACACTCGGGCGCTATAAGCTAGTCACTTATACGCCTTAAATAATCTGACTAAAGAAACCGGCAGTACGGCAGTGTAAAAACTGCGGCTCGGTGTGCCCGGCCCCTATGTTCCGACATTGGAATTATGGGACTCTTTATATATGTTATTAATTAGGTCAAATATTAGTTATTTATCAAAGTCACTATAAATTTTTACAGAGTAAAGATTGTACGTTTAGTTTATTATTATATTACTGGAATACGTAATTTACATTAAAATATGAGAGTAATATAATTTTCATAATTAAACTATGCTTGAGATACGATATTTTTTGTTTGACAAATACATTGATTTGTTAGGAATCATGTTAGAAGATTGAAATATCGAGCCTAAATACATTTGAATTTCAAATGTAATACCAATACTAGAAGACATACAAATTACGTATATACCGCCAGTTTCAGCTAAGATGCAATACCAGATGAAATGTTAATGTTACTTTTCTGTTTTTACTTGTCAAAAGAAAAAAATTCCGCGTGTTTTAATAACCATTTTGGTTAGTTATGTAGGCCACTCCCACTTTTGAATTTTTTTTTGTAAATGTCCTGCCTTCCCGAACGATTTTCTAGATCCGTTACTAGCAACTGTAAGATAAAAGTTATTTTTAACAAAATAAAATATTATTGGCGAGTCACAGACTTAATCTACTTGATACTTAATAAAATAAAACGTAACAAAAATATTACAGAGGTAATGTATAAATATGAAACATATGAAATTGTAATAAAAGCAATATTGCCGTCAAAACACAAATGAACAGAAATACAATAATATTATTAACATGACATGCCAATTAATTCCAATATGCCAGTGATCATAAGCTGAGAGCTTAAGCTGCGAACTCAATTTTGCAATAATAATAAAACAAAACAGACCGCGCACATAACCAATTTACAATGAAATGACAAAGATGATCCGGGCAGAGAATCATTAATCATACCGCGGGCCACTGCGGACCTCGGCGACCGACTAATCCGCATAATCACGCTCTTTGCAGAATATATTCACTCGTTTTTCCATTCCGCAACTATTTATTCATCGATGCGTGTAAATCGAATACGAGCGCTCGATAACCCATAAGCGCCCCACGCCATCCTATGTTTATGACTCGCACACAGATTAGCATACAACATGACACATGTTCCCATGTCGGCCGGAAAGTAAAAAAGAACGCAATTAGAATTTTGTATCACGTTCGCGCGCCAAACCCGACAAATGTCAATATCTATGGAAATTCAAATCCTACATGCATGTTATACGGGTGTTTCCATTATGTGCAACCAACAGCCGGCTGGCATTTCAATATACCGGTCAGCACTCATTTCCATTCGCGAAACTCCGGCCTCTAGTGTCGGATCGCCCGGAACCCGGAAGCAACACTGCCCGTGTGCCCTATACCAGTACAATTTAGCACAACCGGATTTCAAAATTGAAAAAGCAAACACTACAACATAAGTTGCTGTTCAAACAATATTCCGTTACTAAATAAAGGCAAATAAAATACAATATTATTAAAAATGTTATTTATTCTGCAGGCATAAGGAAAATGCATTTTGGTATATTTTAATAAATAAATATAAATCACATATTTTCATCTAATCTTTAACTTAATTTTAAGTTTGGGATATCTTTTGGTGGACGATAGTTGATTACCAAGTAATACGGTTTCCGTATGTAAAAAGAAGTACCCACTCATAGTAGTGAATAACAATTAATATATAATTTTTATAACAATTAACATATAATTTTTTTCGCACAGCTGTAAAACAAAGTTGACATTTACGCGCACAATTCAACTTTTTTGTAAACAGTCCGCAGTAGCTGTCAGCAAGTTTGGCGGGCTGTTCTAAACCAATCAAGAACATAATTACAAAATGCCGCTGATAAATAATCAATTTGTTATTTTATCTGAAAACATCTGCTTGGTTACATATTCATATTTATAATAACCATCAATTCTAAATGAAATTTTTATTAGATTTTTAATTAATAAAATATTCAACGAATGATTTAAAATGTCATGGTATCCCATTTAATGAACTATTATGTTTTTATACATGTAGGTACTTTATTTATTTTTAATTCAATTTGTTAAATTCAAGATCGCGAGGGCTGGAAGTCATCGCCATAATGCATTCCGCTAAAACATAATATACAGGCCATTTTATAACTTATGCACCAAACATTAAAGAGGAATATAATTTAATATATTGATTCTATAACAAAAAAGTTACTTATATCGCGTTTACAAAGTGAATTTTGTATAACTGATTTTATCAAAAAGTTCTATAACATTCATTTCTGTGAAATTGTTTATGGAGATATTTTTTTGTAAAGTTTTATAACAGAACCTAAATAATTATGAATTTTAAATCTAACTTAAGTAATAAATGTGAGTAAATTAAATTACAAATGATGATCGAATCTGTCTGTGTTACTACAAATTAATTTTAAATTTTGAAATAATTATATGTTATTGCGATATAGGAAAAATAATATGAAAAACATGAGTTACAATGATCAATTTTAACACTTGTCTTTTAATAAACTATTTTTCAAATTTCTCTAAAATAAGTTCATTTTATTTTAAGTATAAAAAATACCACTGGTAAGGTAATTTTTTTTATATTTACCAATTATATTGTTAATTAAATAAAATTATGAACTCTGTCTTATAGTCACTCATCTAATATTGCGTGAGTTGTAAGTTTGTTTTTTTTTGTAATACAAAGTTTTGCGAATTTCGAATTAGTCTTTCTCTTATAGAATACATTTATGAAACTGTTATCCATTAGCGTTTGGTGCATACATTGTAAAACTCCCTATATATAGGTAATAATTTTAATGCTTATTTACCTAATAAAATATGACAGCTGTGTTATAATTTAAGAATGCCATGAATGTAAGACTTTTGTATTTAAAAAGATTTTAGTAAAAAATATTCACTTTTTATTATATATAAACGAAAAAGCATGTGTAGAATATTAATTATGAAACTTAAATTTTTAAAGTGAATCATGCATCGAGTGGGATTTAAGGTTTACACCTGAACATTGATCTTTTTGAAACATGATATAATATATAATAAAAATAAAATTAACAACAAAGACAAAATTAATTGTCATTCATGCACTTGGTGAAACTAGGTATAATAAAAATATTAAATAAAACTCTAGGCAAAGTCTCACAAAATTCAGCCTCCGAGTCACCTTATGAAAGCATCGTCAGAGGCCGGCCAGCACAGTTAGTAACCATAGACGCGTTTCGCTCTTGTTAGAGCTCATCAGCATGGTATAACTCACTTCTTCACTTTGTTCTAGGTGAAGAAGTGAGTTATACCATGCTGATGAGCTCTAACAAGAGCGAAACGCGTCCATGGTTACTAACTGTGCTGGCCGGCCTCTGACGATGCCCTCATAAGGTGACTCGGAGGCTGAATTTGGTGAGACTTTACCTAGAGTTTTATTTAATATTTTTAAAAATACAATTATTTCTTCTACATATTTTTACAGATAGAGTTTGTAACTATTTTAATAATAATTTCAATACGATCAGTGTTCCAATTCCAACTTCTAACTCAATTAAGCACATAACTTGCCTTAAGATTGGCGTTTGAAACTTACAAACTATAAATAAAATTTCCTGCCGCATAAATGGCAACAGCAATGATATGGATCATTGTCGAAGGGTGGCAGTGACCGCAACACACAACCGCTAATACTGCATTCAACGCTGAACTTACTTCTTATTAATTTAAAATTTAGTATTTTATTAGGAAAATAGAAGCCTATTTCAATGTCTGACAATGTTTTTTTTATTAATATATTAGAAGTAATTGGTTTTTGTTATAACTTTTATGTTTTAATATTTATAACTCCCCCAGATATCTAATAAAAAAAAGTAATATATTTTGATTTGGAGCAGAAATATTATTACACTGTTTCAAATGGATTTGAGAGCCTGGGTTCGATTCTCATAAACAATTTTCATATTAAAACTACGCCTGTGGCTACCCCTACACTAACATCTTTAGAGGCCATAATTGACGGCTGATGACCGCACTTCACGCGCATAAATATATCACTTATCTAGAGTGCCATATCCAGTAATGGGAAAAGACGTGATACTATAGTTATAACAGTTCTAAACTGTATTAATAATGTGAAAATGAAACTAAAAACTGTATTAAACTTTTTTAATAGCTATGTTTGTAACGAGTACATAAATTCCGATTATGTACGAGTTACATACAGTGCTTAAGTTTTGATTGCCTCTTAAAATATGTAATGTGAAATACTTAGTTGTATCTTAAACTGTGATTTGTTGTTGCATTTCTTCAACAATGTTATTTATAATTATAAAATTATCAAATTTGTCAAAAAAAGTGGAAAATTATGTAAATAGGCCTTGAAGAACTCCAGACGAATTAAAATAATTATTTTAGCTCTTATTTTTTGACATTGCCATGTCCTGTTTTAAGGACGCTAAACAGAGGCATAAATCAATAAGTTGTAGTGCAGTTCAACATAAAATTATTTATTAGTTCAGACCATCGAAATAACTAACATAATATTTTCTACAGTTATTCTTTGAATTTGAAAACTAGTTACGCTAACAAAAACTTAAATTTTAAGAATATCTTATTAACCTACATTTATTCAAAACAAATTCTAATTTCAGAATGGAAATATGAAACTCTTGTTAAAATTAAGAAATATTTTGGTACAAAATGAAATTAGCAGAAGGTTATTGTGTCTAATAAGCTTAAAAATCCGTGAAAATTAAGACGAAAATGGATTAAATTTCATTGAGTACATAACACCGAGTTTTGAAGCATTTCATTTTCAGTTTCTCATCAGGCAAAAATTCTTAATCAGCAATTTACTCAAGTAAACAAAGTTCTCGGAATATACATCAAGAAAAACAAACTCTCAATCTATTTCCGTCTGCAACAATAAACAGCAAGCAAACCAGCAGCAGACAAACAACTCAACAGACAACAATAAATCAATCATCTCTCAGCCCCGGTTGCTCAATGCTTAATTCACTTTCTCGCCGTGCCATATTAATCTTAATTAATAACCATTAATCTCTATTAATTTTCGAGTTGTGAGTTTCGCGAAACTTGCATGACTGAGGCTTGAACATTAAAATCTGCGTTGTCCACAAACGATACTTAGTTAAAAACTTCAATATCGGATATGAATCTAAATTTTAGGAAGGTTATCGTGAACTATTATCTATTATCAGACTTTGAATTCAATGTTTTTATCTCTTCTAGAAAATTTACAGTAAATATATTATTACTCTTATTTTCAGCAATGCACCTATTATATCATGTAACCTATTAAACGTAGTAAATTAGCAAAGTTCTAGTGTTTCCATTATACAGGATTACCAGATGCTTCGATTTATGCGGGATTGTCCCGCGTTGCGCTGAATTATGGAAATATCTTGCTGTATATTACTTTCAAAGCATTTAATATTTGGTCTGTTTGACTATTTAATTTAATGATAGTAGTTGATTGGAGACGGTATAAATAACTTAATAATCCAATGTCATATATACAATATTCGTCACGTATGTTGTATATTCCTCCCATAGTTTTTGTTTTCTTTCTTCACCTTTCTATTTAGATATTCGGCATAATATATTAAATTTCAGTCTTTTTAAGCCATGACGATTCTAATTTATCAATGCTAATATGATACAAAAACTATTGTATTTGTAAAAATAAATTTATTTAACCCGACAATATGATCATTCATATGTAAAATTATTATTTTTTCAAATCTCTTGTCCCGCTTATTATCTTTTTAAATCCGCCATCCCTTTCGTTACATGATTGAATAAATGATTATTAATTAAATTATATTTCAAAAATATCATCTAGATGAAAAAATAGATAGACTAAAGATTTTATAATTTTTCTTATCATAAAGTTGTATCAATAATTCAGAAGGAATTTTTACTCAATACTTGTAGACATTTTAAAGTAATTAAAAGGTGAAACGTGCGAATATATAAAAAGTTTAACCTTATTAATCTGTATTTATCAATTACGTATAAACATTTTGTGGTTGCATTGAATCGTGAAAAGTTTTAAAATAGTTATTTGTGTATTAAGAGCGTAAAGTGATTCTTTGTTACTCGAACACGGCAATAGTGTAAGAGTAATGAAGACACTTTACGCTCGTGATACACACATAATTTTTTCTACGATTACATCTGAAAATTATTAAAAAATGTATACGTACTGAAAATAAATTCATTCTGTCAACTGACAATATGCCAAGTTTCTGTTTTGTTTGTATCCCTGGTAACTATTGAAATAAGCGGGCATTTAATATCATTTTCGCGCGTGGCCATTAGAAACACACGCATTAAACACATTTTTCGCGCGTTGCCATTGTAGACGCGCGACAAAGATATTATTCGATTGTTCCACAGAAAAAGTCAACTTTACGATGACATTTGTCACCTTTTCATAGCAATCGTAGGTTTCTTTAGTTTTTTAGCAAATATTTATACTTGTGATAATAGCAATTTAACGGTACACTGGTGTGCCACAAGATTATTTAAAATATACATTAATGTAATAATGTAAATAGCGGAAAGTAAATACATTATCAAAGGTATTGTATTTTTTTATAAACAGTTGCGTAACCAATTTGATTGCAATGACTCATTTTTCAAGATATTTTTTTAGTGGCTAGATGTTACACTATATATTCCAATACTTCCTTTATAATTAAAGTCATCATAAACATGTTGCTAAGATCACACATTTTCTTTACCACTGTTAATTACAATTTGGTGCACGATAATTGCGATATATGTATACATAGAATAGATTTTAAATAAAGTATAAATGTAGTATAATTAGTATAATTTTAAATTAATTATTTTACTAGAAAATTAATTTTGACAGTAGTTAGTAAAAAGTAGTTATGTATAGCGCTCTTAAAAATTTTCTGAAAATAAAAACTAAATAAAGGGCGGGCGGCTACGCCACCCCTTTGGTTTGCCGCCCGTGTGCCCCGCATACCTTGCACCCCCTGGTCGGAACTCCTAAGTGACAAATCCTAATACCAATAATTTAAAACTTATTAGCCTTATCATCACTGGAACCATTTGTTTGATTTAGGTTAGTTTAGATTGTTTTGGTTGGATATTAGAATATACTTTCATACACACATAACCTACAAATATGACAGTTCTTCTCACCATATTACCCATTCCACTGAAAAAAAATGATTTAGTCTAGACCGTTTTGAGTTTATTATGCATGAAATAATTACACTAAAATTCTCTCCTCAAAATCTTCAATTCATGTTTGGCTAAACGTTACTTCATAGTAATCAATCTCGCCTTGAATCTCCGCTTCCGTTGTTGGTTGGCGGTTGCGGAGGTGTACAGGGGCGGGTTATGGGCTGATTATTGCACGTACGAGGTCAGCGCTGATAACTTGCGGCAGCGCTCTTTAACCCTATCGCACCGCGCTAATTGAATCTGCTGCGAGCTCTACAAATATGGACGATGCTCATAGCAAACTGCATGTAGCAGTATGCGAGAATATGTGAGGATTTGTGTAATGGTGTGTGAGTACAGTTATTGTAAACTAAACGAAAACTAAAAGTATGAGGTGTAAGTTAATATTGTTACAATGAATATTTGCCCTTTTGCCGTTTTAGTAGTTCGTAACTGCAAACTGTGGTAGTTTAATTGATTGAGCTCATGTTGGAACTTTTTAATATTTATAAAATTGTGGCCTGACATTAAAATTACAAATTAGTTTCGATCTCACCAAAAATATTTGATTATAATTAATATCCGGATTCTAAGCTCTAAAAAGTTCGATAAATAGGTAGGCAAATAAGCAACAAAAATGATTAGAAAAGATATTAGTCAAATTAGGCAATTAAATTTAGTAGTTTGTTCGAAATAAAATATATTAATTTGAAAAACTAGACAAAAATGGTATTTTAAGTATTCAATGTAAAAAAGGCATATTTAAATTATAAAGATTATTTAATTTTGTAAATATTTTAATAAAATTAACAATTTCAGAAAATAAGCCTTACTTGAAATAAGTTTACTGCACATAAATAAATAAACGCGCACTTAGCACTTTCTCATAAATAAATATATAAATATCAATTTAACTATTCTATATATATATAATATACTATTTGATCACTAGTGCGCTATTATTGTGTAGCATTATTAATTTGTCTTTATATTTAGTTATTTACTTTGCTTACTTTATCGCTATGTTAATCAGTTTGTTTTCATTCGTTTAACGTAGCTTGTTATTTTCAGGATCAGTTAACTGACAACAGGTCCTGATTTTAGCTCCTCTAATAAAGGTAAGAATATATTTTGTCACAAAACCTTAAACATTAAGCATTTCAAGAAGTGTGACGGTGTTGAAAAATCACAAAGTCTGATGAAATCACGTTGATATCAGCAAAACGGGAACAAGTCAATAAAAGACGGAATAGGAAACTAAATTTGTATTTGTGGAAATCAGTTAAAAACCTTTTGATGTGCCATCGCGCCATCGCGGTGAGATTCAGTGCTGCAGCTCTGATTGCCAATAATCCATAAATTCGATCTGTCCAGAATTCGCTTTGATGCGAACGAGTAGAAATGTTTTATGTATTTTATGCAGAATTTATGAAAGAGTAGCGTAGAACTGCGATGAATAACTCATGAATCCATTAACAGAACTTTAAATCGCTCATATGACATACACTTCTTGTAGCCTGAATTTTCAAGCAGTATATGAACGATTGTATACGAATATGTTGCAAAGAGGAAATATTATTTTTGCATGATATTAAATATTCACACAAATTTCGTTGAATGCTATCTATCTGAAAATCTATAAAACATGTATTTTAACATTGCTAACTTATAATTTCAAATATCATATCAACACAACTAACACTTGAATTGCAAGTCATGAAAAATATTTGAAGCAGTTACAAAATCTTAATGCGTAAATAGTCAGTAGTAATATTCTGGAGTAGGAATATTCGAGGGGATATAGCCCTAAAATATGTTATAAATTTGTTATTTGTCGATTATTTAGTTCATTGTCTCTTGTGTTAATTATTATTTATTATGTTGTTTCTAATAAAGTATTACTCTCAATTATAGTTTTTATTATTTATTATCCCACTTTAGCACGTCAACAATCAGTGTTAACGATAAGTTCTCATAATTATCACCTTCATATATGTTACAAAACCTAGGTATATTATTAATATATAGGTTTAGAATTTTCCCGATTTTGTTGTGTTTGATTTCGTAATATGCCATTTTACAGATTTTTGCAATTGTAGAAGTTTCACATGTACTTACGAGTAAGTTTGGATGAAAATAATCGTGATGTGCTTATTAAAATTTCACTTGGATTTATGCTTTAAGTATAAAATTAAAATTGTGAATACTTGTAGGTTGGGTGTTAAACAGATGTGATTAAATTATGAGAACATTATTGATTTATCGTCTGCATTTCTAGAGAAAAATATTCAGCAAATTAAATTCCAAATGATTTCTTATTAATACCCATGATCTTGCAAGACTGCAGTTATTAAAATAAAACGAAATGTCTGCTGTGTATTCATCGCAAAAATGTAATATTGGATTGAAAAGAACAACGTCGCTATTGTTAAAAAACCGATTTCATTAAATCTTGAGCGGGATCTTAAAAAACCTCGTCTGGCATTCAATAATTCTCGCTGGTGTTTCTGTGCTCATTTATCACGATTTCTGCTAGTCGGTGTCGGTGGCGCCGTGGAGCGGCATAGATAATGCAATAATGATTGCGTATAAATAAATGAAAGTCGTGTAGAATACTGGCGTGTCTATTTTTTATCGCGATTTAAGCTCGTAAATGCCACGGGGAGAATCAGCGCCACGAACATAACCGCGGTTTCTTTTCTTCAAGTTGCCTTGTTTTTGTCCTCGACTGATGTCATCCTCGGGTCTTTTTTCCGTCGCTTCTTTCCCGTTTCCTATTTCGTACCTCATTGAGGACATTTGGAACGACGAAGGAGCGACCAGTGCCCACTGCGCCAGTCGTCAGACTTTGTACGACTTTTTATTTCTTCCACTTTAATATTAAATATTTTTTTGTTCTCGCGGATATCGTTTTCCAAAACTGCGGAATTATTGAAATGATGTGATAAAAATTACTTTGGGGCGATTGAACTTCTGTTGCAGGATTTATGTGAATTTAAATGTTTTCCAAAGTATAACCTACAATCATAACTCTGCATATCTTACTTCTCAAAAATATTACTTTCACTGTTTCAATTTATTGTTTTTAATTCTCTTACAACTCAATTTTCAAAAGAGATTTACCTCATCTTGAATTGATTAAATTAAGCCAAATAATATTCTCAAAACAGCTTAAGTAAAATCTAATAGAAGCTTATCACTATTTGATTTTTGGAAAATGAACAATATGAACTAATCCAAACTACAACATTAACTGAAACTTTTTTGAAAATCGAGCTATTAATACTTATTTCATTGTCAAAGTAATTTGGCGTGTGTATCAGTTGAGATGGTTTGGTCATGTAAAACATATTTTAAATAAACATTTGTATGTTTATGAAACAGGGTGTAGACGACTTATGAATATATGGATAAATCCCTATAAATTTTCTCTAATACGAGTAATTTTTGTCTGCCTACCTGTGTAAATGATTTTGATGAAACTTGATATTCTAATGTTTTTTGGCCACAGAAAATGATTTAGTTAGGTTTCATAATCCAGAAAATTCATTTATACATCATTTTAAAATAAAATGGGGTAAATGGTTCAGTGGTATCAAGTCGGCCTGTGGATTTGAGAACCCGAAATAGATTCCCCCAGCACCGATAAACTATTTTCACAACATTAAAATTACCTTTGTGTCTCCTGCTCCACTAACATCTTTGAGGGCCGTAATTTTTTGGCTGATAACCGTATTTTACACAATGAAATTGATCACTTAGCTACGGATGAGTGACACATCTAAAACTGGGTAAAAGGCGTGATGATATACTTATTTATTTAAAGAAAATTGTAGAGAAAATTAATGAAAATTTACTTATTCGAAATATAAACATGTGTGAGTACTTTAGAGGCGAGGTTTTCAACCTTTTTGTCACGCGGCACACATAAATTAATTACTAAAATTCTACGATACATCCAAAATATATTATATTTCTTCGACCATATACATACATTTTTAAATGATTTACAAAAATAGTTATTTTTGTTAAAAGTGTCACTTTATAGTACGAGTGAGAAGCGTACGACTCGTTCTGAAAACCCACTAATTTAATAAAGATACTTTTAACACGAGATGCATCCACTATATTTTCTATTATCCAGCTTTAACTAGTTTTTCTAGGTTACTGAGTTGAGTTTGTTTCATAGCAACTATTTTATTACGTTTATACGTATATTACAAAATTATGTGTCACTGCACATATTAAAAATTGAGAATTAAAATTTAATATCGTTGAAATGAAAGAAACACAATTTAAACCGTCTCAGTATCCGGTGGCATACGAACTGAATACTTTGGATACATAAACGCACTCAGCAGAAATGTGTATGAAAGTAGAGTTTTTCTGATCAATGAGAATTTGATGATTAGATAGAAATTTATGCAAATCAGCTAAGAAAATACATTACACTGATGACTCTAATATGTTTAATATTATTTGCGGCGAAGATTTATTTTATCATAGATTCCAACATAATATGAAATCCTTAATTACTTTATGTGCGGAAAAATATTGCGGTATACCTAAAGATATCTCACGGTACACCGGTTGAAAAATTTTTCTTTAGTGCAATGTAATTTGACCAATAAAATCTATTGAGACAAAAATCAATTGTTTTCTAAATATGAGCAAAAATTCTAAAGAAAATTAGCGGAAAGGTTTTTTAAATCTATTTCTTGGTTTTTTATTTTTCATTTTAAAAAAATAATCGAGTTTATATGTAAGGAATTATGAATGTGGATGAAGTGAAAGTAATTTGCAAGAATAGAATTTGTTTGTATGAAGTGTATTTTGTATGTTACTTGAAAATGACATTATTCAAGTAATTCTCAATTAATTTTCTTTAAAAATGCGTTGAATAATATTTAATGAATTAAACTTTTAATTAAAGAATTTATCTATAAAATTATTTATAAACACTTAAGAGAGAAAAGATACGCAAATTTTGTATGTCATCATTCTTAAGATTTTCTAACCATTTTATACCTACAGGTATATTTCCAAATTTGTGTTATTTATAAAAATGTAAATGATCAATTTCGGATTCTCTCCAAGAGTTTAGCGTCATACTGATATTCGTTACATTGAAGTAATTTCCTGTTTAGTAAATAACAAAGCATACATCAGCTTGAGGCAATTGCGGATGCAACGAAGCAGAAACTCGAATCGTTTAATTTAAATATTGTCGATTGTTCCAGACAGGTAATAAAGATTGAAATTACGTAACTCCTTTGTGCTTGTAAACCAGTCCATACATATACCACGAATTTCTCTCCTGTAATGAAAAATCATTAAAGCAATTAGGCTGCTTTGCCTGGCAATCATCAAAAGTAGAATATTCTCGAAGATCGCATTCCCAGTAGCTAACAAAATCGTTTAGCGGATAATCTTTGTGGTAAATTGAGTAAATAATTAAACAACATCCAGGTAAATCTGTTCATTGACGTAAGAAATGTTGTTATAGGCTGTCAAGTGCAAACATTACATGAGACCGCTCTGACGACGCGACATACAGAGGCAAACTTGGTGCTCGTTTGTTGTCGATGACGCAGACCTGGTTCAGGAAATATTACATTTGGCATTCTAATATTAATTACTTTATAATCATGTTAATTAGAATTATACATATTTCTCAGCCAATGAATCAAATAATTTTCTTTGAACAGTGAGTTTAATATTTTCATTAACAATACTATATTCAGAATTCACAAGCAAAAATCAACAAAAAGTAGTAATCATAAAAGTAACGCTACTAATGGCTAGTTGCACCTCCAAAAGTTCATCATCATCTGTGGCGCTACAACCCAAATCGGGCCTGGGCCTACCGGACACACCGAGCCGCAGTTTTTACACTGCCGTACTGCCGGTTTTCGTAGTCGAATGCTACATTATTTAAGGCGTATAAGTGACTAGCTTATAGCGCCCGAGTGTGATGAATACATGAAACTGTATTTTTATATTTTACGACAAATCACACATTGTCGGCAGGCTTCGAACCGACGAACCGACGAACCTTAGTTCGGGTGACCTCCAAAAGTTAAATTGTCAAAAGTTACATGGATCTCAAATATTCGATTTGCTTTTATTTATTTAAACCAAGTTAAAAATTTAGCTTTTGGCGGTGCATGTAACCATCGCCTACTTTATTATAGAAGGTCTGAAATGTCACATAAAAAAGGAATACTGAGTGATACATTTAGCTGCAAGAGGCGCTTTTTCCGAAAATAATTTAAGCAATATTTATTTTGTAGAAATTGCGTAGGTCTATTTTTACACACACTATTTACATAATTATTGTATGCACGATTAGAATGATGAAAATAAGGAAAAATATTAGTTTTTAATATCACTGTCAATAGAATTCACTAGAACAATTCAAATTTCTATGCTGATCATCAAAATAGGTGGAAAGAACTCCGCTTGCGGAAAAATTATACAACGTTTGTTCTCTCATTTTTACTTACATGCCAGCGTGATATTCCTTGTATATAACATATTCACAGGATAAAAGTAAAATTAATTAAAATTTATCCATAGTAACTACATAAGTAATTAGCAACTGCAATGTGCAAATTTATTTGATGTGAATTGTTTTTGAATATATTTAATATACTCGTAGTTTTATATTTATTTGATTTCTATGATTGAAAAAAGTGTCAGTCAGAGTAAAAGTGACTTTGTGTGCATCGCATGAAAATTGTGCAATTTGCTCCGCTCGCCGTGCAACTTTTAAGTTAGCACACACAGTATCACACTGCTAGCAACCAAATATACTATTTGTTTTATGTATTCTTCTCTAAAATGGGGTAGATGGCTCAGTGGTATCGAGTCGGCTTGTTAAATTGAGAACTCAGGTTCGATTCCCAGAGGCAACAAACGAGTTTCACCATGTTAAAACTACCCCTGTGTCTCTCCCTCCACTAACACTTTTGGGAGCTGTGATTACCGCACTTCACGCGAATAAATATATAATTTACCAATATCTGCTTCGGCAGACTGCCACATCCAGTAATGGGTAAAAGGCGTGATGATATATTTATTTATTTTATTTATTTTCTCTAATATAATGTAGTAAAGTTTTCTTTACATTTTGAAAGGGTGTTATATATCATTGAATTTACTTGCATTTTGGATCTATTATTTACACTTAATGAATTATAGAACAAAACAATGACAAACTTTTTAACAATGAGAACTAGAAAATTTGTTTTCATGACGTAGCAATCATCTGAAATGAATTAAATTGAACACTATATAATAAAAAAGTGATTCTTTCTCCAGTAACATATTTTGATCTAATATACGAGTATGTAAGAGAAGAGGTCAATCAATAATTAAGTAAGTATCTCAATATAAGATTTGCAAATCACTTGTTTATTCTTGCTTATTTTATAGTTTGCAATAATTAATTTAATATTTTCTAATAAATAATGGAAGGGGCTATTTTATTTATTACTTTTTAATTACCTATCGAAATATCATTTTAAAATTTTCCTCCTAAATGGGTCTCTGGAGTCTGGCGGTTTGACGTTAAGACCGACTTTTTGCTACCACCGCCGCGCTTCTAACATATTCTTATATTAAATTTAAATGGGTTAAGCAAATTTTTTGAAGAATCCATGCGGAAAATTGTATACTTCGGTCTTATTTTTTATGAAAGAAATGCGAGATATTAACGTGGAGTTTCTCCAAGGCCAACTGCGATCGTCAAAGGCCTTTGCACTCATATATTTTAATTCAAAGGTAGCTGTAGGTATATTGCTAAATTTTTAATTTATTAAGGTAAATATCTTTTCATTTCTGTCATATTTAATCGACTATTTAATAAAAATATATAGGTACTAAATTGGATGTATCCAATTAATTTTTCATATCATTCATATTATGTATTATATATTCATCTCCTATATTTTTCTTAATTTGTAAATTATTTATAAAATATTTGAAAACGAAAAATCGTATCAAATTTAAAACATTATTAAACATATATTGCAATATGGCATTTGGAGGTTATATTCGGTACTAAAAGTTGGTATATTTTTGTTGCTGAATATAGGGGTGTAGACTAAGTGGTTGCTCGGACTCACAGGAACCTATAGGACCTGCGTGGGTGCTAAAGTTGGGTATCGGCTGTGCTAACGATCTTTAACGTTAAAAATGTTATGTCGTAGTTCACCAATTGTTTTTTGGTTTTCTAGGAGCTAGGCTAGTCTAGTAAAGTGCGGGCGTTTACAATGAAAGCAGTGTTCCCTATATTTTATGAGCATTTTACTCATATGTAAAATTACTTAAATTGTGTGATATTGTGTGTATTCGTGTTCCAAGTTCGAATTTCACGCAAGCTAAAAATATATGAACTAGCACACTTCGGCTCGGTTAGACCGGATCCTGTACTGGAATTGAAATTAAGTTTTTGTTGAACAGAGTACCATAAATAATTAAATAACGAAGTAAATAGATTGTGTGATTCTGGGATGTGACCGAAAGATGATTTCTGTTCAAAGTAGGCAATAATATTATTATCATTTGCTATCTGTTGCCTATTAAATAATTTGTTTAAGAAGCAAACATTCTCTCTGTATCTGTCTGTATTTCTGCTTGTATGTAAATGTACATATTAATCAAATATAAACTTTGTGTTAATTTAAATTGTTTATTATTCCTTTTAATTTCAATTAGTAATAACATTTCGTATTGAAAATAGGTTTCGTATTATCTTAATAAGGCATTTTATGTTAGTTAATACTGTTACATTTTTCCAGAAAAAAAGGTGGAAAAAGTGTTCATAATGTCTCAAAGCTTAGAAAAATCCCAAAAGAAGTGAACAAAATTTCATTAAATGCAAAAGGAGTAATTAATTAATTAATTAGATATAATATATATCTTCAGTTTATATTTTGACATCATCATCAGGCCAGTAGTGACATATTTCTTCTCGTGAAGTTCGGTTATCAGCCGTCAAATCACGGCCCTCTGAGATGTTAGTGCAGAGAGCCACAGGGGTAGTTTTACCGTAGTAAAAATTGTTTTTCACTTGTAGGAATCGAATTCAGGTTCTCAATTTCACAGGCCGACTTGGTACCACTGAGTCAACTACCCTAATAAAGTTTCATTTTATAGACAGAAAAATTAATTAGCTATGGTGTATTCGAACATACAAATATGTTTGTATGTAACTTGTAGCGACTACTATGAAATTTGATTATTAACTTTTATTTCAGTCTTTTTATTTAAATACTGTAAATAAAAAAAACATTTTAAATATGCACTTAGTACAGCGAAAATAAAATATGTACAAATAATATTATTTGCTAGTTTTTACAATATAGGGTTCGTGTCACTGTACTATGTAGAATTTATTGTGTTTGAGCAAGTAAATTTTACATTTCATTGACTTTTTCTTCTTGATATTACTTTACCTTAAAAATATTAGTTAGTAATAGAAGGTGTATGGTTTAGATAAGCTACTCACTCGGGCTACGATATTTCCTATTCCGTTATGTTTTGACTTCAAATGTTTATTCTTACGAATCTTTTAAATAAATATGAATAAATTGTATACGTTCTAATTGTCATATACCGATGTACCTGTACACATTTCAAAAAAACAAAGTAAAAATGAGTTCTCGTATATTTGCATCATATAAAGTCCGATTATCATCTACACATGCTTTTACATCCCCTTGAACAAAAATAAAATAGTTAACCAAACATGTAGGCTGTATCCCTACCGGTAACACGTAATATCAGCCGTGTTGTGATTATTGTGCCCACTATCTAAACACACGCGGAACAATCGCGGTATTTCACGGTTCATGGCCCATTCACCGATTCCGTGTCATCGTCGTTCAGCGTTCAGCATTCAGCGTTCGCTGGCCGCCGCTCGCAACAAATGTGCAGTAATGAAATTTTATTGGCTTTGTGTTTGCATCGTGGGCCGCTGTCACAGAGCGCTCAATCTGCTAAGTGAATTTTTCATGCATTTTAATGTCCGCAAAAAGTGAAAAGGTAAATTGACATTTTTTATGATTAGATTAGCGATCACTCAATTGTCACATCGGCCGATCTAATTTCGTTGTTATATAATTAAAACGTGTGTCAGTACGAATTCGAAACGTTCACATATTCCGAATTGAATTGTTCCGCTTAATGAAAAATCCTTTTTTGCAGGTCGTTAATTTAATTACGATATGTAAAACATCGGTTCGCAGACCGTGTGTTACAGTCAAATGCATTGCTTTTCGATCAATCGGTTTGCAAACTTTTGTATTTTGAAAAACTAGTTAAATGTTTCACGCTGTTTAACACTCACTTCCAAATCCCGCTTTTCATATACACTTTATGGAAAGTCACTGTATACAACTGTAAAAGAATTTAATATCCAAATTTAAAACTACTTTTTTATACCATATTATAGGCCGTTGCACAGAAACTGTGGGATAGACCACAGGAAACGAGTTTATCGATACCATTGCTGATAACTTTACAGGAAAAGGTTTCAAATTATAGTTGTATTGAATTAAATACTTCATTTAAAGACTATATACATATCATTTTAATTATATAATAAATTAATACAATTAAAATTCAAGCAATGTTGGCAAAATTTAATCGTTACGTAGTCATTCATTGAATTGTAATAAATTGAATAATATACCAAGTGTCAAAAAAACAGGATAACCCCTAAAAAAGATTTATTTTTAAAGCAATTACATTCATTAAACTAAATCTATCCCTGTGGCTCCCCCTCTACTAAAAACTTTCGGGGCCGTGATTTGACTGCTGGTAACTTCACTTCTCGCGAAAAAATATATCACTTACCGAAATCTGCTATGGTAGGGTGCTACACCCAGTAATGGGTAAAAGGCGTGATGATATATTTATTTTACATTTATTTATTCACATTCATTTTATAGATTTTGCAACTACATCAAAAAGCGCGTTAAATTACATAAAATGTGAATATATTCTATTTCCGGTTTAATCAGAACTATCCCAACTTTCTTATTTTAAATAAAATAACCTGTATATTTTTCAAAATTTAGATTGTAGACAATATTCTGAATACAACCATGTATAAGAAGTGCGTTTTTAAAATAAAAAACCACGCAAGAAAATTACAAATTTTATTAATTATATTTTTCATTAAAATATCTAAGTTAACATGCATGTTACTTATGAGAAGATAAGATGAAAGAAGAACAAACGTATAACATCGCTAATTATTGCGTTACTAACAGCGTGTCTTGTGAAATACAATATTCGGTAACAAACAAATGACTTGTATCCATAAATATCAATAAGCAAACAAGTAATTTTAATTACATTTAGAGAAAATTTTATGAAAATGTAGCTGATTAATTTATTGTGTAATCTGAATGGATACAACTGGAGCATCGAATATCACCTGGATATACAGTTCACGGGCTCGATGTATTACCAAAAAACACAAGTTCACCTACGGCGATATTTTATTTTCTGCGCAACAAATCTCGTCCTCTTAACTGTATATTCGGTTATTTTCGAATCTCTTGTTGTATAACTGAAAATATTTATATTTTGCATGGAAAATATATGTTTCACGAGCAGAATATTTATGTAGGCCACTCTACAAGCTCCAACTCAAAACCCACTCATACACAGAGTTGATAACAATTTATCGCATAATCTGGTTTTTAATCCTGCTTGCGAGCAGCTGCCATGGCGACAGTTGGCATTCAGCTGTAAGAATGCGATAAGGCCTTGCGCGGGCGCTGTAATGAGCACCGCCGCGGTACCTGCGGCTGACAGAGCCACAGGACGTGGTTGGGGCGACAGTGGTGGCGGTGGATGTGCAGGAACCCACGTGGGATGCACGCTGGTTATTAATGTCGCCTACCCGTGCATGCTTAATTAACGGAGATGATGTCGTCTTAAGATTTATCGGCGAGATATTAAAATTGTCTTTTATTTTTGGAGGATGATGAAACAGGTTGTTATTCATTAAGATTGTTTTTAGCCGGTCTTAATAATAACTTGATCAATAATATGACTTAAAGTATAGTGTTTATCGAATTATAATTATGTCTTTAATTATACACAGATAATTATATTTGGCTAGGAATTCTTCTAGTTCTAGTAACATAGGTATATATCTCTTGCTGCCTCAACGTGAGTTATTGAATTCAACCGTCGCTGATATATATATATATATATGCAAGTTTATGACCTTATTTTTTTTACATATTTCATTTAAATATTCATAGAATATGTGGCTTAGTTGTGTCGAGTCGGACTGTGGATTTGAGAACCCGGATTCGATACCCATAGCCGACAAATAGTTTTCAGCACACTCAAATTACCCCTATTGCTTCATTACCATCTTAGAGGGTCGTGATTTGACGGCTGGTAACCGCATTTGAAGTGCATAAATATATTACTTATTGAGATCTGCTTCGGCAGAGTGTCGCAACCATTAATGAGGTAGGGATGATATATTTTGTTTTTAATTAAAGTGGAATATATTTTTTTTGTGACTGTCTTATTATTAAATTAAAATAATTTTCCAATAATACATAAATATATGTAAACAGAATATAAGAAATAAATAAGTAGTAAACATAATTAAATGCAATATATAGATAAAACATATGTCGTACATATGTAAACTAAATTATAAATAAGGATTATACAAGCACATAATTCTATGTAATATGGTGCAAGCTTAATAAAGGATTTAAGAAAATCCATACATGCATACATAATATCACGTTATATTCCACCAAATAAGAATAAGAAGCACTACTTGAAACTTTCACAGACTTTAGAGAAAAATGTTATATGCATAAAAAGATCAGAAATAAGGGCTTTTTTCAATAACAATAAACTTTATATTCAACCAGTCAACCTCAAACGACAGAGCAAAATTTGATTTTTTATAGATAACCTATATAAATATAAATAGAGAATTTTTTCTGATTTGAACGATACAAATATTGTATTGATTGTATAACAATTATGTCGAGAAAAATTACAAATAACCTTACAATATTAAATAAATAAATATATCATACCTTTTACCCATTACTGGATGTGGCATTCTGTCGTAACAGATTTCGGTATGTGATATATTTCTTCGCGTGAAGTACGGTTACCAGCCGTCAAATCACGGCCTCAAATGTGTTAGTGGAGGGGGAGCCACAATTTTAATTTGGTGAAAATTGTTTGTCGGCTGTGGAGAGCGAACCAGGCCGACTCGATACCACTTAGCCACCTACCCCATTGAAGTAGACTATGCAATAAATACATACAAATAAGTAATACAGGTTACTTATGTTACTAATTATTTACCGTTGTGATTATTTAATTACTTATTAATAAAAAATAGCTTTATACTTGAGATATTACATCACAAAACATATTAATCGTTATCAGGGACATAGAATCTGCAGTATCAACTGCGTCAACAATACTAGTATAAAGCCCCCAAACTCCTAACCAGAATAAAAGAAATATATTTTTTGGTATTATTTTGAAAAAATAAATAATTATTAAATTGGGCCAGTTAAACTTATCACTCTGTAATCCCGACTTTTTTTTAAGGGAAATTAATTCGTGGAAGTAAATACATGACCCACCTAGCTAAGCACGTTGTAAGAATTCTTTAATTTAGATGTAATACTCAAATTAATTATTAATTATTTATTACGCTAGTTATCTATTATTACAAATTATCTATAATTTTAAATGTACTGTTAATAAAGTTATAAAACGAAACATAAAACAATGAAACAATTGGCGGTGGTGTGCTAATCGTAAATCCTATCAACCACTAACATCCAATAAAACAAATCTCAAATCCAATCCAGCGATTTCCTCATCTCAGTTCATCCAACCTCAAACAACATATCATACCACACATCACGCAACATGGCACATTGCTTCACACATATCTCCCACTCTCCTAGAACAAAGACGCATCTCAGTTGGCGCCGCTGCCACCACGACAAAACTAACAAAACACACTCGCCAACAACACCAATAACACAGTGAGTAGAGAAGTAGAGATCAGCTAGATAAGAGGGCTCAGGGGGAGGGTGGATATCATCCACACGTCCAGACAATGCGGAGATGCGGAACTGGACACGACTGGGTGGCGATGTGTACTGGAACGGTACCGTGGCAGATTCCACGATTCCAGAGATTGGAGAGCGTGGAATTGAGGCGAGTCGAGTGGTTTAAGTGTTGATGAGCACTGCAGAGACAGAGAGCTTATGATGGAGATTTTTGATTTGAGAATTGGGGAAATAAGCTTGGGGTGCTTACTGTGATATTATTATACCGTGAGTTTATTTTAACGTGCAATTTGCCAACAATGTATCAGAGCATTTATTAAAAATGAAACATAGGTTATCAATTTAACATTTGTATTGATCAGAGCTGTTATTATAAAGCAGGTATACATGTAAACGTAGTTCAAATAGTACTGTAACCAATGACCTAACAAGATTATGGTACAAACTGTTCTTTCAAAATTTTAACTGATTTTATATTATCGGCATTATTTTTACCGATATGCTACCTGTAAATAATTGTGTAGTTAAAGAAAATGTTAGATTATTGAATTATTACTAAACGGTGGAAATCATCGAAATTTCAAAGTATACACATTTTAAATTTAGAAGAATGAAAATTTCAAATCAAAATGTATGTGAAAGTATTACAGCTTCCTAAATATCTTATGTTATAAATAAATTTTATAACCGACTAGTATTTGGCAATGAATGGTGAGATTTAAAAAAACTTATTATACAGGGTGTTTCAGGACTAGTGTAACAAACTTTAACAGCTTATTCCTGAGGTCATTTTGAGCCAAAAATGTCATATGAACATAGGTCCTATTCCTTCTAGTTACCAATATACAAGAGGTTAAAGTTCTATAAATAACACGAAATTTTCAAATTTTTGTAATCAAGATACTTTCGGAAAACAAGAGTTTTATTGAAAAGTCATACCTTATTTGTCTTAATTAATTTTATTTATTAATATTAATATGCATTTGAGTACAAGGCGCTCATTTTGAACACTTGCTGTATTTTTTTTTAAATTTGTTATCTTATTTCATTGTGTTAACCTATTCCATGTTTGGTTATGTTGTTCTGTGTCTATTTAATTGTGTCATTTTATGTTTTGTTCTCTAAATCGTATTCGTTAATATTAATAAATAAAATTAATTAAGACAAAGTATGACTTTTCAATAAAACTCTTGTTTTCCGAAAGTATCTTGATTACAAAAATTTGAAAATTTCGTGTTATTTATAGAACTTCAACCTCTTGTATATTGGTAACTGGAAGGAATAGGACCTATGTTCATATGACATTTTTGGCTCAAAATGACCTCAGGAATAATCTGTTAAAATTTGTTACACTAGTCCTGAAACAACCTGTATGTAACACGAGCAAGTGCTGGACGAATAAGTTAATCACTATTCAAAATTTAATGTTTATTAACATAAAAATAAATAGAAAAGTTACAAAATTACAAAAGTGATAGATATCAAATGAAACATATTTAATCTCTATTTAAACAACTTGACCAAAGATGGAAAACAATAACATATGATATGGTAAAACTACATCTTGTCAATCCAAAAGCTAAACCACCACTGACCATTTGTTGTTGTTTTCCATGGGACGCGCTGACAAGGGAGAAGAGGGTGGAATCGTTAACTTGGTTAGAGATAACTGTTCCCATGCACGAGAGTTTACATAAAAAACACCAGACGCTTCTAAGGGATGAAATACAAGGATCTAAAGCTATCTCAGACCAACGAACAGCTAATAATTTACCTAGTTATGTCATCACATAATAGCTAACAAGCGCGACAATTCAGAAAGCCATAAACTCGATAAATAATGATGAAGAATACTGAAATTATTACAAACATATGCACTAATAAATTTGATAACCAAAACTCTGTCCAGTCAACTTTAAAAAAAGATAATATTTAATTTTTCTGTATCTTTCGAAGCTGAGTTGATAGTGAAAACTCCTAATTATAATAAAATCTAATTCTCAATTGTTTCACTTTGTTACATATAAATGTTGTTTATTTGATTTTTTTATAATCGTTCAATACAATAGATAAATCAAAATATTTAGCTTCCTATGTGTCATTTATAATGAACGCTCTAATACATTGCTGTCAAATTCGTTACTATAAATACGGCAAATCCCATATTTTACGTTAAAATAATCTCGCGGTGTAACAATAACACATTAATGGCCGGTTTCATCAACAAAAGTTAATTCTCATATAAAAAATCTCCATTATAAACAAATCCCATGTTTCACATTAAAATTAACTCGCGGTATTTAGTATAATGTGGGATTATTTACTAAATCTAAACCTATGAAGAGATTTTTGTAGATTAATTTTGGAGCACATCCTGATATCTAACATATCATACTCGAATAATATTTACATAATATCGAATAAACTAATGCGATTTATTTTGTGTTTTGTACAATTTTTGTTTTTATTTATTTTCCATGAGAGCAGATTACAAGTCCCAGGTTGTTAGAATGAGGGGCTTAACGTAATGTCAATTTGTTCGATTACTTTAACTACCAACAACAACAAAATTAAATGCTTAAACTTAAAATTTGTCTAAAATATATCCACAAGTCTAGCGGCATATAATGTTTGATAAGATAATTTTTCAAGACTAAAATAATTTTGAGCCAAATTAATAGCATATGAACACATTTATTTATAGTAAACGGATTTTATCGAGTGTAATACCTAAAAGATTTAAGTTTCTTGGTACAAATGACGACATCAAATATCATTAAAAAATCGCCAGAGCCTTGAAATTATCTCCAGTGTCAAATTACTTGAGTCGTTACTTCAAAGCAATCAAGTTCGAGTGAAACAAATGAAAAATTAACAAGAGCCCAATTTCATAAGACTTCTACAATTTAAATTACTTCTATATCATTGCATAACCATGATTAAAATATACAAGTACAAGCATCTATTTGTGGTAGTTGACAAATGTGGAAGTGATATGAAATAGGACTTTTGAGTTCTATAAATTTAGTTAATTTACCAAACGAATCATTTTATTAAAATTATGACTTTTATATTCATATATTTAAGAAGAAGGTAAATAAAAGTTTAACTGTCAACGGCCATGGCTCAACTCGTTGGAACTGATCTATGCGATAACGCGAGTTAAGCAACGTTGCGCGCGGGGAGTATTTGGATGGGTGACCGTCCCGAGAAACCCGCGTTGCTGTTGACTCTAAGATCTAAAACGCAGGATCAGGGCGTAATGGCGGCATATGACCTTAGCAGTTGGTCCGCCAGGAAGCCAGAATAAAAAAAAAAGTTTAACTAATTGCAAATAGTTCTTTTCCTTGTTTATCTGATTTTAAACTAACAAAAATGACATTTTTATATGGAGTTTTATACTTGCAGTGAATAACGGCGCTTATTGATTTTCAAGTATTTTGCATTGTAGATCATTAAATATAGAATAAGATTAATTATAAATAAAATATATGATCACACCTTTTACACATTACTGATTTTTGTATTCTGCCGTAGCAGTACATATTAGAATGTCTATTTTTGTTAATATGGTTGTGATAGTTATACTATTATAAGATTAGGGTTGATATTAGTACCATAGTATCAATTTGAATTTGTGAGAAACTACTGATTTCATGATTTCAGGTTGTATAAAAAATACAACTGCATTCGACTAATTAGGATTTAACTATCAGGTTCAGACCAATACTAGTTCTGAAATTAATTTCCTGTTGTAATTAATAAATAAATTAAAATTTTGTTATTCACGAAAGATAAATATTTTCTCATAAGGCTCGCTTCGCTAGCAATTTAACAATCATAACCTGAGCCTATATTAAACTTATATCAAAAGTACACGATTTATAAATAAATTACAAGATTTAAATTTACCTTTACTATGAAGATTATTTTCATTTCCATGTTATTCGAAATTTCATGTATGCATTTTATTATATTATATTTATTATAAATTGTAACACTATATTTTCTTCCCTAATTTCAGAAAGCAAAACTTTTATTAATGAAACATCATTCATAACTAAATCATCAAACTATGTCCAAAGTCGGTGCAGTAACCTGCAATATCTGGCAGACATGACCATTCGTCGTAAACTAACTCACTTACAAGTTAACTAGTTCAAGCTACCGACCCCGTAATCGCCGTCACTGCATCGTTCGCCGCCGCTCATCAACCGTGTTCATGGGCGCTCGTTGCACTGGGTTAGCTGCAGCATTATACTCATTGAATAGAAATCAATATCTGTGGTTCCCAACTGACGGGTGTCTCTGGTGACACCGACACCTTGATTACGATAAGGTTGATTACTGTTGCATTGATTAGAGGTGATTTTACTTGTAGTAGGACACAGCGTAAAAACAATATTTTAACTTTTATCATTTTACTGCTGCACGGAAATTTTGTTATAGATTGATGGAAGAGAATCTTTCTCTTTGTTGCTAAATTTTCAAAACTGAATTAAATTAGTTTCTCATTTTATTTTGAAGTTACAGACAATTACGATATCATTATTTAAATTGTAGTGCTGATAGGACACTTATTGACCACAATGCCTACTACATTTTGTACGATCGAGACAATAAAGAATTTAAAATTATTTTGATAGTTTATTAGAGTTGTTATTTTTAAAGTATGTTTTGATAGTTTCTATGTTACTACAGAAAACCAGTAAGTAATTACTCAGCGTTCAATAATCTGAAAAAATAACTGAGTGTCTTGTAAATATGAAAATCCCGAAGCCCGAATCGTTAAAAAATATTTATTCCACCACCAAGTATATTATCCGTTAAAATAACATACAGGATGTTTTACAACTTATGCTATTTATTTTAATCCCATATAGTACTCCACGTACCTACTGGAGAAACAGATTTTTTTTCAAAATTCGCAAAATTAATTGCTCTTTATATGAAATAAACATTGTTAGTGCCACTGGTGTGAGAGTAAGTTCTAATATATTAATAATTAAATTATAATTATAACACTACTAATAATCTGATGTTGTAAAATGATTAAATGAACTATTGTAGTATTTTTTTCCTTCTGGCTTCCTGGTGAACCAACTGCTAAGGTCATATGCCGCCATTACGCCCTGATCCTGCGTTTTAGATCTTAGAGTCAACAGCAACGCGAGTTTCTCGGGACGGTCACCCATCCAACTCGCGTTATCGCATAGATCAGTTCCAACGAGTTGAGCCATGGCCGTTGACATTTGTAGTATTTATAATTATATTTATATTAGATATAACTCTCATCCCAGTGGCACTAAAAATGTTTACGTCATGAAAGTGCAAATAATTTTACGATTTAAAAAAGTACTATATGAGGTTAAAATAAGTACCATAAGTACTCTGTATATATATATATATATACCCAATACAGAGTACTTATGGTACTTATTTCCCATACTGGATATGGCATTCTCAATAAGTGATATATTTATGGCCCCTAAAGATGTTAGTGAGGGCGTAATTTAAATGAGAAAATTGTTTATGAGAATCGACCTCAGATTCTCAAATCGATTTGAAATAGTGTAATAATATTTGTCGGGTTTTGAGTGTATTCGGGTATTGATTCTAACATCTACATTAAATTAATAGTTCTTAACTCTTTTATTTATCTGGTACAACTACTAGGAATTGAGGCCAAGAACATAAAGTAATTCAAATTCAAATTACATTCAATTAACGTTTTATACAACTGTCAAAACTGCTCACTTTTTTCACTAATATATGTATGCAAAGTAGGTCATTTTTTCACCGTGTACGTTTGCAGTACAACTTGTATTACAGAGTACGTGAAGTAAGTACTTTCGCGTACTAGTATATGAAGTGCCTTCTTGACGTACGCCGCTATGGGCAACGTATTTTATTGATATTTTTTGACAGCTACATAAAAATAATTATTTTGTATTTTTTAAATATGTAATTCGGTTGTAAAAAAATGTTGTAAACTTCTCATACGTAAAATGTGTTTAGTACCCTCGAGTAATTGTTTCACACGGCAGGCCTTACTCTAAAAATTCATTTCACAATAGTATCTTTATAAACAAAAATGATTTTAAAAAATTTGTTATTGTTTTCTGTTCAATATTATGCAGTCAAATGTTACTAATGATTCAAGGAGTCACACTCCTGTACAAATCGTATAATATGTCAATATGTAACCAGTATCTGTTGAAATTGAATTACCATTTTTTCATTTACGTTTCCCTGACAACTTGTATTACAACGTGTGTAAAATAGTACCTACTTTTCGCCCGCTGTTATAGGCAACGTATTTTACTATTATTTTTTGACAGTTGTATAAAAAAATATTATATTGTGTTTTTTTTTAATATTGTAATTCAGTTGCATAAAATGTTGTATTGAACCTCATGCACGAAATGTGTTTAATACCCTTGAGTAATTGTTTGATCCGGTTAGACTTATCAAAATATTACTCATGGTGCATTTCATGCACTAGGCACATATATACTAATTATAGAATATATATTTAAAAAATTGTTAAAATATGATTTTGTTTTCATTTCACAATAGTATTTTTAATGACTTAAATCATTTCAAATATTTTGTAGTTGATTTTTTTTACTATTAAGTTATTAAATGTTGCAAGCTAATTCAAAGAGTCACACTTATAATACTTTTAAAAATGGCTAAACTAAGACACTTGGTTGTTTCACAGAAGTATTTAATTAATTTTTTTAAAGTATTATCAAACTTGCCAACAGCTTACTCAATTAATTATAGTCACACTTATGTCTAAATCGTAAAATATGACAACATTTCGCCTGTATCCGTTGAAATTAAATTATTATTTCTCATAATCTGTTTCCTCGAGATGCTTTCACGGATCTCTGATTGAGAATCGCTGCATTAAGAAATGTTTTATTATGACTTTTTTGTATCACTCTTTTAATAAATCTCAAATGAACAACGTATTTAATTTCGTATTTCGTTGTCGGATTCACAATAAATATGTAAAGATATACCGAATTGCGCCTTAGGTATATTTCTGAACTTTTACGATTCCTTACAAATATGAATTGCTAAATAATTTATGTGTTTCCTGTGTAACTGCGCCGTTGACAATTTATTTGGTTTGCAAAGAAAAAAATTAAATATGTCAGTAAATTCGATTGTTTTGTGGGGTTGAAAGCGTTCAAACCCTAATTTTCTAATTTATAGCCTCTGGTTTGTGGCCGTGTTTACGCACGGGTTAAATAAATTTTGTGGTAAACTGCCGCGAGCTCCTGCCCACACACCTTAGCAAAAACAATGAACAGCCAAATTCATTTTATTTGTTTCGGGCTGGGTTTCCAGACGGAACTTAAAGGGTAAACACAAATTATACAATGACACTTTTAGAGCAACACAAATATTTATGTTTACTTTACTATATACCTATTAAGCTATTATGAAAATTGCTTTAATAAATAAACTAACTCTAAGATAGTGTATGTAAACTAAAAATAAATAAATAATTATGTATGAAATGAAATCTAGACTTTCTTAAGCAAATAAAACAAAATTTTAATAAATTCAATCTAAATCATTCAAAGCAAATGGTGGCGGTACTTCAAATGTCAGAAAAGTCTACTTATATGTCTATGCAGTAAATTTAACCTACAAAAAGAAAAGATAAAGAATACAAAACAGGATCGTGTGTATACCCAGTAATGGGTAAAATACGAGATAATATACTTAACAAGTATCTTCTACATGAGCGCCACAATTGGGATTTTGAAAGAACAAGAGTTATTCGTAGTAAACCAATGTAACGATTAAATTTTCCAAAAAAATGCATATCAATGAAAAAATGAAAATAGTATTTTTTTTCAAATTATTTAACTAAAAAGTAGTCGTAGACAGGAAAAAAAGTTTCAGATTAAACTTGTTGATATAAAGCTTTATTTTGAGAATATTTTTTTGTGGAATATCGAAAAATATGACATTCCCGCATTTCCCATGGCAACGCGCGAAAAAAGTACCAAGGAAACAAAACAAATTTATTTTCAGTATCTACGTATACATTTTTTAATAATTCAAGATGCAATCGTAGAAAAAATTATATGTGTATCACAAGCATAAAGTGTCTTTGTTCCTCTTACACTATTGCAGCTCTTGCTTTCTGCTCACGCTGCAATTACCGTGTTCGAGTAATCACTTTACGCTCATAATTCACATATAACTATATGTAAAAAGTATGTTACATAAAAGATGAAGAAATTGTGGGAGAAATATTGATCCAATGATCTAAGGTGGAAGGAATAAACGTTCTTGAAATTTTATGAATATAGATGAGTCTAAAGTAATGTGTCGGAATAGTTGCAGGATGAATTTAATGAATAAATGTAAAATAAATGTTGTCTTTCTATTAAATAACATAATTCATATAAAAATAGTTTTCCAGATTTAAAACTAAACAATTTTAAATTTTAAATGTAGATATTTTAGCAATCTTATATAATCTCGAGATCTGAGATCTATTTCACTTTTTCGTTGAAATGGCTGAAATGTGCACGAAATATTGGAAATAAAATTAAAATATCCGGATGACCGAGCTTTGCTCAGGATATATTAGAAGATGGGAAGTTTAAAATAAAAAATCCATGAAATATATCAGAAAAACAAATTTTCTTTCGAATTTTCGCACATATCTTGAAAACAGTTGGTGATACCGAATTGATTTAAGTTTCAATCGAATTTTGGGGTCAAATTATATTACCCGAAAATATTCACTAATTTTCATAAACTGTTTCTCCAATTTTCTTTCTGTAGGATGAAATCTAATTAGGTCTTTTTCTGAAACAATGGGATATTAAGATTCAACAACATCGTTAGAACCGATTTCTAGATCGTTGATATACATAGACCGATAAACAAGAATTGCTAGTATTAGCATATAGGACTAGTGTGACATTCACTGTTCGCTTATTCTTGTCGCAACTTCTGCTTTCCATGATCTAATTTATCTAATGTTTTAATGGTTCGTGCTACTGCATTTAATGGAACATTGTGTGATATTGCGCATGTAGATTATTAAAATTAATATGAAGTATCGAGCCCAGTATTTCAGGGCACGAATCTTCCTTCAGGTTTATTAAATATTTTCTTTTATGTTATTTGATTCACGGTAAGTGCATGTGAGAAGTAAAATAAAACCTTTTATGGTAAATTTGTATAGACATAAGAGCGACATGATAACTATATTGTTGGGCGGCTTCAGAGCCTGGAGCGTTCGTTATTTATCGCGGAGTTAATGGATCGCGTTTTCCGCGGCTTCCACTCCGCCAGAAGAACGTTTTCAATATGCAAAATGTTTTTTTCTTGATTTGAAACGTGTCGTGAATAGTGTCGATCTCACTCGAAGTGTATCTTGCAATAAAGTTGGTTGGAATTGCTATTTTGATCGGAGGAATGATAAAATTGTATTTTGCATTTCTGTTAACTTATGTCAGGAACTGAAAATTAGGTCAGGATTTTGTTTTTAATGAAATTTTACATCTTATTTCATATGAACATTTTTCAGATCGGTGATTGCTTGCACTGATTTGTAACGATTGTAATTTTTGTATTGTTGAATTAACTAACTTATAACTTTATAAAAGTGTTTCATTATTTCTTATTTTTATCAAACATTTAGAAAATAATATGTAGATAAAGAGAACTAATATTTTATTATTTTTATTTCAAATATTTTATTTAAATCTGTTAATTCAAATTTTGATTGGATGATTTGAAAAAGAATACCTGCGGATTACAAAGAATCTATTAGGTGCTCTGGAAACCTTTGCTCGAAAAATGAATGTATACGCCCACGGACTGTTTTTCAGGATTGTAGATAAATTATTTCTATGGAAAAAATTTTAAACTTAAACATCTTTAGCCCATAAAAGTATTCGATTATATATATATATATATATAGTTATATATATAGGATGTTTAAAAAAAGGGTAAAAACAAGATTTCAACATTTCGATGTGCTGATTCACATTAAAAAAGAATTTTTTAAAAATTTTCAAAATTATGGACATTTCTAGTGCCACTAGTCAAAATATAGTTTTTAATAAAAATAATAATGGATTTTGTAACCACGTAATAACAAATGAATTATTAAGTTTTCATCATTGCCACCCTTAAATGTTACAAACCTTTATATCTATCGTGTTAATACTCTTGACAAAAATGTGATAATTTTTATGTAAAAGTATACAATCTATCCTTAGTCATGTTACATTATTATCGTTTTTATTCAGTAGGTGCCCTAAATTAAATTTTAATCTTCTATTTATAAAAAAATAAATGTAAAAAACAGTAGTAAAACAACAATCAATTCGTATCTCAACGGGTGGTCCAGTCACGCCATCATACATAGTCACAATCACAACAATATCACATGCAAAACATGCATCAGTCGCAACATAACGTCCCCTGCTGGCACCCGACGGTTACCACATGTGGGCGTCGGCGTCGCATCGCTTTAGCGTCCACAGGCCCCGCACAGCAAGCTTAAGTGGCGTGACAGCTGCCAAAACATTGCGGCGAGCAATTTATTCGTAATGAGTCGACGGACACGCTGGAAACAAATCCAGAACCACGTCAATCCATTTAATTCTTAATTCCATTAAACCGGCGAGCCGCGGGGATTACCCACAGTGATACAGTGGCGCAGTGGGTAGGATACATCACAATCAAAACGCAAGAGTTCGACCGCCGGTCGTAAGCCGTGGAGCTTGTGAAGCTCGTGAAGCTTGCGAAGCTCTGCCCCGGCGACAAATGAACCACGGGATCAGACATGGTCTATACGCCCCCACGACCACGACGGATGTTTGATTAGCCGATTATCTTTCAAACCAGTGACGTGCTCGGGGTATTGTATTTTCTGCTGTTCTTTTGCTGCTGATTCGCGGAATTTGTTGCTTTCATTCGGTCAATCAAAATGGGAATATTGATTTCATAGATTCTACAAGCATTTCTATTATTACTTGTATTATACATACATTTTAATCAAAGTGTATATGTTTTGCACTGCTAAACATTAATAAATTATTTTGGAAATTAGTGCATTAGACAAAAGATACTAACAGTGTTTCACTTTGAAGTTCTCATCACATTAAAACATCTTATTACCCCCAGGCAAATTAAATAATAGAAAGATTTAATCAGAAATTTAAGATCTTTAGTAATCCATCTGTTTTTATTTTATACAACTTGATTAAGTTAAGTATTTTTACAGAACTACCCATAAAATTGTTAAGGAAAGAGGGAAAGGGAGACATTTAATGACATAAAAGAATATTCCATTCCTATCTATTTACCTATTGCTTTCACTTCATGATTAAGACCTGGTGTCTTCTTCTCATATATAACTATGCATAGCATTTAAGGTTTTGCTAACCTATAATACTAGTACAGTTCAAAACTATAAAGGCTTTTTTTGTTAGAAGAAAATAATATACAATACAACAAAATCTTTTATATAATTGGTTGGCATTCTTGCAAAAGTTATATTGGACAAAAGTACGTTTATTGTTTACAATCAAAAAATAATTTATTATTGTGCCTAAAGCTTTTTTGACCTATAAGCATACTTCTGTCCAATATAACAAAATCTTTCAGGATATATACTGACAGCACAGATGTACAAATACGGTTTTTCATTGCTATTCAACTTTGTACTTTACTTTTCCATGTGGTTTGTATGCATATTATATACTTATACTTTTATGAAATACTTAATTTTAAAAATCGTGTAATGCAGTAATAAAAAAGAAATTATATTACAGCCTTATTAGAATAAAATCTTTGACCCTGTTTTAATAGTAAAACACTAGAAAATAAACAACATATTTCAGCGGAAGTTAGTCAACCGTTAGATTGAAATGGAAGTAAAAAAGAAAATAAAGCAAGAAAAATCTGTATATACTCGTGCCTCCGAAATGGTTTTAAGACAAATCGAAACTTTAATTTAAGTAGAAACAACATTTTAAATGGAGTACAGAAACGACACGGTCGGTATGCTCGGCACAGCGTTGCATGTTTACCGACGGGACTAGTAATAATAACATTGTCTAAACGAGATTAGGGACCGGTGCTCGTTGTTTTTTATACTTCGCAACTCAACAACAGCCAACAACGCCACCCGCTGCAGTTTAGTAATTACTCAACTGTTGTCTACGTGTTCATTAAGTGTGATTCAGTTACTTGCTGGCAAATATCGTCATTAATTTTATTTAATTTCTAGTGTGAAATTGTTTTACGGACATGTTGCGCTAGTGCAATTGAAAGGAAAAGAACATTTGATAAAATTTATTTACTGTGCACTCAAAACAACAAAATGTGAAGTGTCAATGCTTGGACTGATCCATAGATAGATTCTATTTTAGAATAAATCATTCTGTTGTTATATTTACTTAGTTATACAGGCTGTTACAGGTTTCATTCAACAAACTTAAACCATGAATTAAAAACAAAAAATAAATGAAAAAGTTTACATGAGAAAATTCCTATAAATGCTTTATTTTAGAGATAGTTATTCCTATATCCTAAGTGTGCATCATTAAAATATCTAGATGCAACAATGAAATATTAAATAATATATTACCTTATTGCGAGTAGGACTTGTGAAATTTATTTATTTATGTGATTATTTGTCGAATGAAAGATTAATGAAAAAGATGTTAGGAAGTTTATTGTGGGATGAAAAAATGATCTTAAATATAAAAATAAATATATTATCACGTCTATTACCTATTCCCGGGTATGGCTATCTGCCTAAGCAGATCTCGGTAAGTGATATATGTTTTCGCGTGAAGTGCGGTTACCAGCCGTCAAATCAGGGCCACCAAAGATATTAGGAGGGGAGCAACAGGGGTAGATTTAAATTGGTGAAAATTTTATGTCGGCTGTGGAGATCGAATCAGGGTTCTCAAGATCCACAGGTCGACTCGATTCCACTAAGCCACCTACCCCATGACCTTGTATGTGATTGAAACGAGGGTGGTATGTTAAAATGCGAATATTTATAGACGACATATTATTTGATGAATCTTAATTTGGATATTCTCTTCTGTGAATGATTCTATCGCGTAGATGACTGAATGATATCGAATTGACCCGGGATCGATGTTCACTATCCCTGTGGCTCCCCCAACACTAACATCTTTAGGGGCCGTGATCTTACAGCTTTACGCGAAAAATTATATCACTTATCGGAATCTGGTACGTCAGAGTGCCACACCCAGTAATTGTTAAAAGGCGTGATAATATATTTATTTATTATATTTTGTGAATATTCCTAGGGCTTGTGCTACCCCATTCGTTGGAATATAGCGTAATATTGAATATTAACGGAAATAAACAGAATTTGTACTTTTCTTCCCTTTTGCTATATATATATATATATATATATATATATATATATATATATATATATATATATATATATATATATATATGTATAAAATAAAATGAAATAAAATACTTATGATATCTGAATAAAGAAATTAAATATCTAAGACTGTGCTGGAGGTTGCTATAAAACCAATCATAAATCAAGGAGGAAAGCAATTACTTTCCTCCTTAGGTGAGAAAACGGTTTCTTTCTTCCGTAGATTTGGGACCGCTGATCTACACTATAAATAACAATTGCCATAAATATGTTTAATGGAAAACATGTACCACAAGTATCTATCTACTCTTTTAGTAAACTGGTAAAAGGAAAATAAAGTATCTATCAACGTCAATATACTCATAAATGAGGAGTTAAAACGTAATTGCTTCTAAAACTACAGTAATATTGTGAAACCAATTATCCTCTGTTTACTTCCCCATAAATTGAAGTAGGAACTTCAACTGAACTTAAATAGAAAAGTTGCTGCCATTTTCACGAATGTGAAATACTTGATGTATATATTAATTAATTCGCGAGACTACAGTTAAAATTATAGATTATTAAGAATACCTCGGTATCTTTTATTTTATTTCTCCCTATATTTATTTCAAAATATCTGTCAGCGTAAAATATATATGCTGGACGGTATCAGTATTTATTTGGAAATACATACAGGTTTGATTTTATGTTTTTTTTACATATTAACAGTTGCCGGTTAATAAATAGTATTATAAGATACTTGTATATGTCATTGTCAAAATAAAATTTATAAATTAACACAATGTTATAATAAAATTAATGATAATTAAAATCAATGATAAATGAGGGATAAGTTGATGTACAAATTAATATTATAAATGTTTGCTGGACAGATGTAATTTGCTAAAAACTGAATTCCCTTGTTATTCGCATATGACGCAGGTTTCATAGGTCACTGGATTGGTAGGTTACAGTAATGAATAAAAATTGGCAAATATTAAAATTTATTTTATTTAATGAAAGTTGTGTAACAGTTCTTTCAGTGTTTAATATTTATTAATTTTTATTCATTCCAGTGGCACGAAAATTGTTTGTTTCAAGTAATGTGCTCCCAATTTTTTTGCTGATAACAGAATCACTCAAGCAATCTTTTTATTCTCGTGCTTGTTGCTAAACAAAACTATTTAGTGCAAAACTAAAATTTCCAGATAAAATCTGAAGATTTAGTGATAAAAATTTTAAAAATATTTCAGATATAAAAATTTTGACAGTATATTATTTAATTAATTACCCCAAGAGAAAAAGTCAGTTAAAATAGTGAAAAAAATTTAGTAAACCAATAAAAATTTAGTATTTACTTTATTTCACTATTTTTCGCCATTTAAAAAATAGTCATCTTCTATACGATTATTTGTAAAAAAGGACATCTTTCATGGTAAGCCAAAATTAGTTATTAATAATAATAAAAATAATAGTTGTAAATTGTCCCGCGTGATGGCCGCGCGGGTTGAGAGCCTGACTGACGACCATATGGTCGTGGGTTCGGGTCCCGCTCGTGGCGGCCATACAAAGGACATATCGGCATATGACCTAAGTAGTTGGTCCGATTATAAATTAAAAAAAAAATAGTTGTGAAGAAAAACCCCAGAAACAAACCGCTTCAATCTTTAATATAAAAGCTGCACTGGACATGTTATATAGTCGTTTTATTAATATTTCTAGGTTATATTTTATTGTTACATATTATAATAACACATGTATAATATCCTCATGATTGTGTTTTGTTTAAGGTCCATTATTCACTGTATTTATTCTGTTGCAGACAATATATTCGAATCAAGAACAACGGTCAACCAAGAAACATATAAATGTGAGTATTATCTAGAGAACAAAATATTTCTAAATAATATTTGATGTTAATAAATGAATATTACATAAGCGCTGGTGTATCTTCAGCTAAGGCAACAAGACAGGGTCAGTGAAAGACCGCTATAACTTAGAGTTAACAATAGCACATTTACTGGAAGTCCTGTCGCGACCCTCACTATAAAAACTTTCTGATGTTTTGATAGTGGGCCGGTACAAATCTTCATTTTATTTATAGTACTTCATCTGCCATCCAAGTTTACTGTTATTCCGTGGAATTGCGCCCGTTTTGCCTTCGCTGTGACTGGCTCTGTGTCTGTACTGTTGAAACACATCCAACTGAGGTTTCACTTTATTGATTTATGACGATACATTCACTTTATTTTGATTCCCAGTTTTGTAGAAAACACAGAATAATGCATTCGATTCTGCTGTAGTTTGGGATTCGTCCGCTGTCGCTACTGTCAGACTGTCACAAGCGGAAACCCTCCCCCTTCCAACGAGCGCGACGTTGCCGGTCGTTTCATAAAAACATGACCGTTATTCCGATGATGTTTGACAACTGCTGTAATTCTTTTTTACCGCGATATTTTCAGCATTCTCCTGGCAAAAATATTAATCTTTCTATCGGAATCGATAAGTAACCACGACAAAAAATCTTATTTTGATGTCTGAGCAGGGAAACAAACCCTAGGAATTTATATGACAGTTTTGGGTTTTGTTATGAGCTGGGGAGGTTTTTTTGTACATTTTATTTATTTCGTTGCATAATGTTATTATTATGATATATCGCAATACCACTGACAATCTCTTTTAATTTATTAAAAATCACTACATTTTTCCGCATTTTTTTGGTAATGATGACTAGGTTGTATTTGGTGTAGGTATTGATAAATTGATGATTATATAACTCATAATAAAATCAACCAATCGAACAATGAAATTTTTATTGGTTACCACACAAATATAAGCAAATATACCTTTGACGACATAGTATATTCACTTCGTCCAAGAATGTAAAATTAAGAACTAGAATGAACGAAATAACGAAAAATATGATATCTTGCACCCATAAATACATCAAAAAGCATCGTCGTTATAGTAACAATGTCGTAATTGTGTTTTTTTAACGAACTAAAGTCATTGATAACGTCAAAAATTTCAATTGTAATTTAGATGTTATTCGTGATGGAACGATTTCTGTTCACTTTTTTATTCGTTATATAATCATAATAAATACAACACGGAAGTTCAAAATGATCAGAATATATTTTATTGATTTATTTAATATACTCGTATTATTTTAGAAAATCACTTGTCCTACGGATTCGATAATTTTTAACACACGTTTTATATTATATACCTACATATAATAATTACTCTGTACATTTCCAGCCCTATTCTGAAAAATAGTTTTAGCTAATCCTGTATTTTGGATTTACTAATATTAATCTAGTTGCATTTTGAAAAGATAACTCAAATCACTTTCTAAAAACCAATTCAAAATTCAAGATTAGCTAAAATTCTTTTGATAATTGGGCTATTCAAGATGATTTTGTAGATAATTTTTATTTTGAGATTCTGTGAACAAAATATTTAGATAATTTTTCATTTTCTAAGTAGACAATGTTCTAATTGATCAATATCGTTATTATTTAATGTTTCCTGAGAGTGTTATACTATTTTCATTTTAAACTCAAGGCATCGGCATAAAACGGTTAAACGTCCCTGTCCCATATAACTACAATGAAATCCATTAGTGCCCCTTATCGCTTATCGATGGTCAAAATAGGTAAATTTTCAAGGGTCGTATTCAGCCTAAAATTATTCTTGTTTTTTTCCTATGATTGACCATACCGGCGAATGGGGTTGTACAACCTTGTGTGAACCTTGTGAAACCAGTTATGACGGATCATATTTTGAATTCCTTTGTAAACTTAATTGTTGTGTATTTAATCGTTTTATGCCGATCCCTCGAGTTTAAAATGAAAATAGTATGCAATATCACTTTTCTACAATAACTTATATCTGTAAGCGATCAATGTATGCTTATTGTAGCTACGGAAATACAGTTTATTGTAATATGTATTTGCCATTTTGATAAGATCTAAATTACTGGATCAGATCATTTATTTATTTCACTGGATTACTTTGCTTATTTTATTCGCAGTACTAGATTTACTGATTTAGATTTAAAGTAACTGAATTAGTTCTCACATTTTAATAACAATAATAATTTATTTTTGTTATAAAAATTACAAAAGTCTATAAAAACATCTTCTATAAACCATGGTGAATATACTATCGTCAAATAATATGTTACAGCTAATAAATTACGAGTATATTGCACTTCTATAGATATTTGCATCAAATAACCTGATATTAGACAAACTATCAGAAATATTGAAATAAATTAACTGCCTGTGAAATTTTTCTTTTCTGAAATCTGTTTTTTGGAGAATTGTCTAAGAAAATAAAAGTGCCTTTTGAATTTAGGATTGCTCTAATTTTACTGTAAATATTTATAATAGCAAATAGATGATTAATCATGTAACATTATCATAACGTATTTGAGTTTTGAAATAATATAAAATTATATATTTCTGTCGTTTTTTTACTGACTGACATTGAAAGTGTGATTTTGTTGACTAATGATAGGCTGTAAAAATGTTGCTGTAGAAAAGTAACAAATTTGCCACTCATAATTTAACTTAATAAATATAATTACAACCGCATACTGTTTTTTTTTATTTCGGATGGGGGAAATACTTCTTTCGCTTTACCCACTTCTTATTCTAACGCCAAAGCGATTAAGAAAATCAAATAACAACAGCGGATGAATTTATGTGTGAATTAAAAGAAAACACATTATAAAGCTGACATGATGTACAAAAATTATAAAAGTTAAACAAATGTATAACGACGAAAAACAACAACACCATATCAACAAATTATTATTTACTGAAGTTACTAAATTACTAACTACAATTTGGTTATGGCAAGACGTCATCTTGCACACTAACGAGACGATTTTACTCAACCAAAGCTTAGCTACCACTAATTGCAACTTATTAATTACATGGCAAGACTACATTTTGCCTCAGACCCACTGATTAATTGTTGTTGTTTTCCATGGGACGTACTGACAAGGGGTAAGCGGGTGGAATCGTTGCGTTGGTTCAAGATAACCGTTTCCATAAACGAGTTTACATAAAAAAAACCCAGACGCCTGCAAGGAATGAAGTACAAAAGTTAAATCTATCTCAGAACAACGCTCTTCTAGAAATTTTCCTAGATATGTCATCACACATACTGTTTAACAAAGTACGACAATTCGGAGATGTCATAAACTCAATAAATTATGATCGAACGAATACTGAAATTATTACTAACATATCCACTAATAAATTTCATAAACAAAACTCTGTGAGGTCAACTTTTAAAAAGATACATAAGTTAACATTTAATTAGTCTGTATCTGTCAAACCTGAATAGCTAGTAAAAATCATAATTATAGCAAAAACGAATTCTGAATTGTTTCACTTTTTATACTATCTAGAACTTTATCCTATTGTATAGCATAGTAAATATATAGATAGATATAAATAAAGAAATAAATGCAGAGATTAATAATAAATTATAGCAATAACATGAGTAGTCTAAGGAATTATAATTATTATTACAAAACAATGAAAAGAATACAGCGTAAGAAATACGCCGTGTACCGCAATAAAATGTTCCATTTAGCCTTTTTATCGTTGGGGTTATATGTAAATACGTGTGTAAAAATGTGCTTTATTTGCCACGTCAGCGCGAGTGAAATTAAGCGGCACGGACGCAGGACGCAGCTTTCACTCAGACCGTTTCCGTATGCTCCATTGAATCTTTAACAAGAGCCGAGTCGAGCCCAGCCTTTCCACCTGACAGCCCCGCATGAGGCGAGCTGGAGCTGGAGTTGAAGCTGAAGCTGAGCTCCACTAACGAACCAAAACGACTTTTACGTCCTGCTTTATGGCATTTTACAAAAAAAGGGGACCCTTGTGAGATATTACTATCTCCTAACCTATAATAAAAAGGTGTGTCTTGTGATTCGAACTTTATTGCATTTACCGATTTGGAAGTCATGGATACGGCAAGATTTTTTCACTGGGATACAATTTATGAATGGAAAATAATATCATTTATTTTCATTTCAATTGTACAATATTTTATCTACTCATGTACTTATAACGTATTTCTCTGGCACCATCAAGTTTGATAGACTCTGATGTGAAATAATATGTCAAAGACTATCATTGGGATTTTGGAAACTATAAAAACTATGACTTCGATTTAATTAGATAAAAGTTGTCATATTAGTAAGTTAATTTAATTAGTAGATAGGAGTGAAAATGTGAGAATTGCGATTGTATTCAAATAATTTTCATTAAAAAGAGAAAAGTTTTAAATAAAAATTGTAGATACTAAAGCCATTTATAAAACAATGAATTAAAATATATTTTTCTACGATTGCTGTGAAAAGTTGACAATTACGCTCTCATTTGTCATCGTAAAGTTGACGTTTTTAGTGGAGCAATCGGAAAATATCTTTTTTGCGCGTCTCCGATGGCAACGCTCGAAAAAGACGTTAAAAGCGCGCGTTTCCAATGGCAACGCGCGAAAAAGATATTAAATGCGCACTTATTTCAATAGTTACCAGGGATACAAACAAAACAGAAACTTGTCATATTGATAGTTGATAGAACGAACTTATTTTCAGTACGCATACGTTTTTAAAAATTAGAGATGCAATCGTAGAAAAAAATATGTGTGTATCACGAGCGTAAAGTGCTTTGTTCCTCTTACACTATTGCAGCTCTCGCCTTCGGCTCGCGCTGCAATTACCGTGTTCAAATAACAAAGAATCACATTACGCTCTTAATACACAAATAACTATTTTATTAGCTCATTTTTCAGATGTGAAATAATTTTTTTAAATGAAATTTACGTTATATAAAATACTCATTTTTTATTTCTTTCTAATGATGCCTAGTTTGCTTGATTTAATTAACATGATAACAAAATTATAAATGATTAAACATGAATCAAGTAGCTTATTACCATTTTTTTTTACAAATTTCACTTTATGTAATCGAAAAACTGATAATTATATTTTTATGCTACAATTTGAAGAGGGCTTTATTATCTACAATTTTTATCGAGGCGGCCTGTAGATTTGAGAACCCGGGTTCGATTCCCATAGCCGAAAAACAATTTTCACCATGTTAAAACTAGCCCTGTGACTCCCCTCCACTAAATATCTTTCGGGGCCGTGATTTTACGGTTGGTAACCACACTTACTTAGATCTGCTAAGGCAGAGTAACACATCCAGTAATGGGTGAATGGCGTGATGGTATATTTATTTATTAAATTTTTTTTAAAAATTTTTCTGTATCTACTACTATTAAGAATTAAAATTATTGGAAAAAATTAGCCTTTTCATCGGGCGATATAAGAAATGTCACTATATTTATTTGTTTAATTTGTTCAATAAATTTTACTGTTAAACATCAAATAAAGTGTAACATTTATAATTTACCATGATATAAAAAGTATGTTCAATTTAAAAATACATGACGGCGTACATTACATTTCAAAATTAATGATATACAGTATTTGATGTACTGCATACAACGCAAAAAGATTTTTTTATAAATTCGCAAAAATTATTGCACATTACTTGAAGCAAACATTTTTTGTGCCTGCAACCGCTTTAAACGAAACAAAAGTTATAACTATTCATTACAAACTGTCAAGCACTTGTGATTGACTGAAAACTCACACAACCGCGGTGTAAAGAACTTTCTCGATTTGTGTTACACTATAACAGCGATTAGGTTTAGTTTGTGCTGTCAAATAAATAAATACATAATTTTATTTTCAAATCTATTATATAAGTAATTGAAGATTGTATATCTATCTACAAACAGTTTAAATAAATTATAGAAAGTATAAATGCTTAAAACCTCCAGCAGTTGTAGCAGAGAATCCAATCAAAATTAATCTTCAATTGAAAATCCCGTTGAATTTAAAAGGCTTACCGTTTACTGACCATAAAGAGAATATTGCTGCATGATATTGTTTGTTTTAATCGCAGATCAAATTTAATTGGTTCATATGCAAAAGGCCATTAGTAAGTATTACAAACATAGTGTATCGGGAAAGCTGATATTATGGATATTGGACCGCTAGAAAATATCTATTTACTACATATTTGTTTCTGTGAATTATATGTTATACTATTTAGCTCAGAAATTATATAATTTAATTTATTTGATTTTATGTTGAATCGTTTCTATTCTATTAATATGGACTAAGTTATACGGGGTTTAGTTCAGGAATGTGTACAACAATATAGGTTGAAGGAGTGTAAGATATAATTGACGAAGTGATGAATCCAAGCGTTTTGCGCGACTTATTAATAATGACTTTGATATGAGGCATAAATTTTAGCTTAGAGTCGAAGATTATATCTAAATCTTTTAATTCGTCAACTGTAGAAAGTAATACTTAGTTTTGTTAGAAATTAATTATATATATGTCTGATTATATGAACAAAATATTTATCTTTAAATAATTTAAAAGAAGCTATATTAAACATGAAAATATTGTTATATTGTCTATATCATATTAGCCAGCTGCAAATAATTACAATACGCCATAATTCTCAACTGGCTCATTTCTTGGAAACAACCTCGGAACCTGGAGCCAATTTCTCTGCTTTTCGATATCCTGATGCATCACTGCATGCTGCTACTTCTTTATCTTCACATCGCGATATCTGTTGAATTGCTGTCATTACTGCCAGCATCAACACCGCCTAGATTTGCTAACGAACCAAATGTGGAAAACTAAATTCTGGATTTTATAATTTGTATAGAAGTAGTATATTTGAATTATCTAAAAAAAAACTTGAATATAAATGGTAGAAAATTTAGTATATTTTATTTAAAGCATATTCTTTAAAATAGTTTAATACACGATGTTCAAGCTAAATTGAACCAAAGATAATCAGAAGCATCGTGTTTCCAAAATTTTTTGGGTTGTACTTTGATTCTTAAATTTTATAACTTTGAGACATAGTATAAATATTTCTCTAGATAATAATTAACCACTAATGTGGAATGTAAGGTGAAGTATGATTATACTTTGTCTCACCGAAACTTCATAGTAGACAGATTTACACAGCTACAAATTATTATAAAGAAATTTAATAATGTAAGAAATGTCACTACATTCACAAAATTGAGTAAAGGCATGAAATCGATGCATTGGCTGACAGTGAACTGACAAACAGAAAAATATAAATCAGTATCACATGTCATAGTGTCTACTGCACCTTTTGTTATATTGTACATTTGCTACGGCGATCAGCCAATCACCGACGTAGAAATTTATTCACTATACTGGGCAACATTAAGACGTTATGATGATATAGAGTTAGGTCTTATATGTATAAATAAATAAATCAATCAATATCATCACGCCTTTTACCCATAACTGGGTGTGACACTCTGCCAGTCGTCAGATCACGGCCTCCAAAGATATTAGTAGAGGGAGAGCCACAGGGGTAGATTTAAATTGGTGAAAATTGTTTGTCGGCTGTGGGGATCGAATCAGGGTTCTCAAGATCCACAGGCCGATTCGATACCGCTGAGCCACCTACCCCATACCATATGTATGGTTGCAATAATGAAAAATTATAACAATGAAAGATCACAACAATGAAAAATTACAACAATGAAAACTCACAACAATAATACATTACAACAATGAAAGATCATAACAAATATATAATATAACAATAAAAGATCACAACAATGAAAGTTTACAACAAAGAAATATTGTGATTTCAACAATTAAATAAGCAGTAATTTTAACACGTAAATTTTCATTTTTTGGCGAAATGAATTTTGCAATATTATTTTCTAACAAGAAGGTTTCATTAAAATGAAAGCTTAAAAATCACAAATTTAACATTTTAGATTAAAGTATTTTTAAATTATTTATTTTTTGTTTAAAATACTTGCAAAAATTTCAGTGGGTGCAATTATAAAAGTTTGTACTCCACAAATATTCTTCTTGGACTTTCTGCACTCTACGTTTCGCCACCGATACTATTTATTATTTTCATTGAAAAATTTAATGTATTTATTTATTTGTACAACCATACCTGATGTGAGGGTCTAATATAGCATTTTCTAATATCTTTTAGTGAACTATACACCTCCAGAGATGTGCATCTACGTGTAATCTTTAATTGTCTACATCTACACGTATACAATACGTCGACAATTCTAGCGACGTAGACAATGTAAACAATGTAGATAATGCATCTGACAGTTGTAAAATTCAACATAACCTAAATTTATTCCTTTGTAACTATTACATGTATTCGTATTCGTAAGCTCGGGTCATTATCGGTCTTTAAATAATAAAACTAATAAAGCAAGTGCTAATACATTACTAGACGAATGTCTGTCTTGGGTCTTGGGCGAACTGTCATATTTTTAAAATCGATCAACGCGCCATCTCACCAGACGGAGTTTTCTTTGGCGCTATTTTTAACAGTAACCAGTTGACAAATTTTGAACGTTTTGCACTGCACAACTAATTTTTTTTCATGTAATCCCTAGAATAAAAATAAAAATCTCTACCAACATTTAAAATTCCCTACTTCTAGGGATAAAATTTTAATATGACTTAAGTGAACACAGGTGTTTTCATTGTCTACATAGTCTACATTGTATACATGAAAAATGAAGACGTAGACTACATGATTGTTTACACGTAGAGAATTGCGTAGATTACTTGCAGTAGACTACACGCACATCCCTGTACACCTCTGGTTGAAAGTATCTTTGTAGACCTCGGCTAGTTGCAGCTCTCGCTACGCTCATGCAACAATTTAATGCAAAACAACTATTCCGTGATATAATTTATTTTTTCTACGATTGCTATGAAAAGTTGACAATTACGCTCTCATTTGTCATCGAAAACTAAACATTTTCTGTGGAACAATCGAAAAATATATTTTTTGCGCGTCTCCAATGGCAACGCGCGAAAAAGATTATAAATGCGCGCTTATTTCAATAGTTACCAGGGATACAAACAAAACTGAAACTTGTCATATTGACAGGTGCCAAAATGAATTTATTTTCAGTACGCATACGTTTTTAAATAATTTTACGATGCAATCGTAGAAAAAACTATGTGTGCATCACGAGCGTAAAGTGTTTTTGTTCCTCTTACACTATTACCGTGTTCGAGTAACAAAGAATCACTTTACGCTCTTAATACACAAATAACTATTATTTTCTATTATAGTTATTAATTTTTACTTCCTTGTACGAAGTAAAGGAAGTATTGTAATCGCGAAAATTTTCGGTTCTCAGATTTCAACGGAAATAGGTGTTTTGGCCCTCCCTGAATCCATTTTGACTAATTTCGTCATGCCGTCTGTACGTACGTATGTACGTACGTACGTACGTACGTATCTCGCATAACTCAAAAACGGTAAGTCGTAGAAAATTGAAACTTTATATTTAGGACTGTTATAACATCTAGTTGTGCACCTCCCTTTTTGGTCATTATACAACTACCGAAAGTGGTACTTTACTTGAAGCCTATAATAGATTTTCATGAAAAACTATATTCAAATATAATTTAAAACTTTCCAAATTTGGTATATAAGACTACTATATCAATGGAAATAACATAATAGATTTTGGTTAAAATAGACTAACCGGAAGTGGCACATTACATGAAGCTGCTAACAGTTTTCCTTGAAAAAAATGGTATTATTTTAATTTTAGAAAGGAATGCTGCAAATAAAAGTTTTAGAGAATTAAATTCTGCGTCTAGCACATTAAGAATTTTTAAATTAGCTTTTTGCATAAACGAGATATCTAAATTTAAATATTATATATTTTTTGATTTTTTTAAAAATTAAGTTTGCTATGGATTAGAACAAAAAATAAAAGATTTAATGTCAAATATGTGCAATTAAAAAAATATCTATAGTTTAATACGTGTACAAGGAAGTCATGTGGTGTCCACATCAGATATTTAAGTAACAATAAACTAACTAAATCTAGCATAGCGTATGTATTTTTTTTAAACCGTCAATCATAGTTTACCCCATCTTTAAGCAAACAACACAACCAAGCGTAAAAACAAGCGACAGACGTTATGTTTACCTAGGAACATCCATCCCTTCACCCTCGTCGTGCATTCTCCATCGTGTCCACATGCCCCGACAGCAACTGCGATGCGAGTTTATTTTACAGACGAGTGGTCCGACTGTTCGGTCGCTCTGCTCACTGTTGTCCTACAATGAAACCAATGGAGCGAAATACAGCTCGTACTCAATGCGCCCCTTGCACCACCCCGCATGCACGCCCATGATTTATGCATTCTAAAACATAAACATTTGCTTTCGAGTTTAGTGAGATTGTCTTCACATGCTCGAAAGGCTTCACAGAGAAACAATGTTTTATTTTGTCACAGTGTTAAACTGACAATGTTAAATAAATTGAGAAAGGAATAAACTGGTGGAAAAATCGGCGCTTGATGAAAGATAATTTAATATTTTGTGAGTTATTTGACAGGGTATGCATCGGTGCACCTGATAAAAATTATTAGGGAATGACTTGTTTGCTATGAAATTCTTTATGAAATTTTATGGCAGACTTAATAAATCACTTTTAACGTAAAAGACATTCAATATCTGAAAAAAGAATATATTTTTTATTATAGATCTATAGATATAAATCAAATGGTATGACAATTTTTGCAATTATGTCAACACAACACAGGGGTGTAGCTAGCGCTTGGGAGGGGGAGTCTGTATTAAACATTTCTATTGATATTTGATCTCGAAATGGCGGTGAATTTAGATGGTCAAATTTAATTATAAATTTTTTAATTACTTATTTAAATTTAAATAAAACTTAAAGAATAACATTTTTCAAATCACTCCGATTTGTCGATTAGACTCACAAGTATTAACTAAATATTAACGTTGTTTATTTTTTTCTTGACAAATAATAGAAACAAAAGGAGCAATCTATCTCATGTACTATAATACATCAAAGCTTTACTTACTATGTCTTTGATTCTGCTGTGCAGAGAAATCTGGCAATATACTGTAGCGAGTACGGCCCTGGTCCCTCTGGAACAGTCTACACGTCTGTTGCGCATTCAGCGCTGTCTCATACGCAATACAGAGACAAGTCCGAACCTGTTCGCTCTGCGTCATGCTTGTACAGTGTTCCAGAAGCTCTCGTATATTCTGGAATATCTTGTTCCAGTATATAAGGGAGAGTTTCGGCCGGCAAGAGGCATTCTGTATCGGAAGTGTGATCAGTGCAAGTCGGTCAACCTTGCGATGTGCTACACCACTTCCGATTTTGTCAAAAGTTTCCTCTCAGCGTCCTAATTATGGGAAAAATACTAACTATTGGCGATCGGAATCGTATGACCTTGAAATCAATGTTTATTGTTTTTAATTCGGTAAACCTGCAGGAGAGCTACTTCAACTTCGATTTCGCTGAAAATTTCCTCTCAGCGAGCAGAATATAGGAAAAATACGAACAATTGGCGGTCGAATTTATTTGACCTTGAAATCGAAAAAAAACACCAATAACCATGTCTAATCTAGTACAGAACGCATTTTTATGGTAAAAAGAAATAAACGTAAAGTAAATTATACTAAAAATACTAACAATTGGCGGTCGAAATTATTTGACCTTGAAATCGGGGTTTGTTTGTTTTTATACGTATTATTCAATGTAGTGTGTGTTTGTGTGTGTGGATGTGCGTGTATGAATGTGCGTGAGTGTGTGTGGATGCGCGTGTGTGTGTGTGTGTGGTGTTTTTTCACATAAAAATGAGTTCTGTACTAGGTTAGGCATGGTTATTGATGTTTTTTTTTCGATTTCATGAACATTGATTTCAAGGTCATACGATTCCGACCGGCAATAGTTAGTATTTTTCCCATAATTAGGACGCTGAGAGGAAACTTTTAACAAAGTTTCATCAAAATCGGAGGTGGTATAGCACATCGCAAGGTTGACCGTGCAAGTCCTTGCTAAATATTTTAATGTGAATATAAATACGTGTTGTATATAAATATATGTCTTAGTAGTTGTACTACATTATTTCAGTTTTAAATAAATATTTAGTTAGTGTTTTCATTACTCGTGTTTTATTTAATAATAAACTTCACCGAACTCGAAATTGTAATGAACGTTAGAATACTTTTAATAGAAAGATACCGAATGATAAGAATAAATGTGCTTCTTTTAATGGCATTATAAATATTTTTGAAGCGAAGAGATCAGAAAAGTTAAAGTTAAATATTAATCAAAATATACACCTTAAAACACAAAATAAATTTATTTTATTTCGTGTTTTATCTGAAATTTTGTATATATTTTATTCAGCATTACGGTGGTGCGATTTCAAGTTAATATTCCACTTAAGCTATAAAAGATATGATGATATATTTGATATTAATTGAAATAGTGATCCTAAAGTTAAAAATAGACTGTGTAATATAATAATTAGCTTCTCAACAAAGTATCTGAAAGAAAAACAAGACTGTTAATTACTAATTCGACTGAATTTATTTCAAATTATATTTCTTCACACCGGAAATTAACCTTGTTTACATGAAATTTGTGAATCCAGTCATCAAATCTTAATCGCCTCGATTAAAAGTATTAAAATTCGTAAATTATTCTGAACAGATCCGGTCACCGCCCACCCTAAAAGAAAGACAAAACTCCTGGGGAGCCTCCCAACAGGATAATTCCCCTCTTCTCTTCCGGAGCTCTCGGCCTCCTATGATCCTTGAAGCATCGGCTCTATCACGTAGTCGAGGATAATACCTTTCATTGCTGTTACTAACTTAATAATCATCCGTGGACTTTTATTCTCCGTAATCTAACAGAAATTAAACTCCTGCGACGCGGCTATAAACCGTCCCTGCGTCGGTGTTCGGCCATCCCCGTCATTAGCCGAATATTGCCGATGACAGCAGCGAAGAACTTAACGACTCAATAAAATTTCTGTTTTAAATTGACATTAAAATGTTCAGCGAAGTTGGGATAATGGCTGAGGAGATGCGCAGTGCGATTTGCTTGCTACTTATTGGTAATTTTACCACGCAAGTTCAAGCCACCTGAGGATACTCTACACGCATGTAAGTTTGTTAGATGTTTCATTAACTAATGATGACACGTGATACGTGTCACGAAAAATATGTTTATTTCTACCTTTTATGTAAATGACACTTTATATGCATTTATTAAGTAAATGAATAATTTTGCGCGTAGCACCGTAAAATTTTTCAAGATCTGTAAAATTTTTCAAGATCTGTAAAATTTTACAACGCTCATAATAAAAACTAATATAAACTAATTAATAGTTATTTACGTAAAAAGTCAGGAAAGTCTTCAATTACAGGATGAGTAGATAGTTTCATGCCGAGCTTGAAACAGCTTACAAATCCTGTACGACGCTTTACTGACGTGTTACGTATAACATGTTACCTGAAACTTATAAACAAATAATAAATATATTAAATTAATTTAAATTAAAACAAATATTTGACTTACATATTGTCAGTATTTTATGTTGCTAAGTAACTAGACACTCACGTTTCTTTGATTACCTGCCTAGGCAGGCAATATATTATTATTATTTTCAGCCTAGGCATGAAAAGCAAAGCTTTCCTGAGTTTTGAATGTCAGGCAAATGTTTATTTTCCTATTAGTTTCAGGTAAAAGATATTTCTTACAGCTTCTGTAATGTTTTGTAAATTTTCTTGAACTGCAAGAAAATCGTTTTCAAAGTCTTCTTCGGGCATCGATTCCATTATTTCAAATTATTTATTTCTAGAATTTACAAAATTGTTGACACAGAGTAGTTGTATTTTCATCACAACGATTACAACATCTAGCTACAAATTGTCCTACCGCCAACAACCTTTGATTACAAAATGTAAAATAAATATACCATCACGCCTTTTTCGGCTGTATATCTACGGAAAAGTGATACATAGATCTTTAAACTGGTATTTTGTTTGGTTCTTAAAAGTGTCCAAATCATTTTAGACAAATAAAGTTTCAAGTAATAATTAATTTCTGAAGCAAACTCAACAACAAATTCAAGTAACTATTGTTTTAAGCAAATTCTTAACAATTGATGTATTTAAACAAATTAAATTATAAAGAAAAAATTAGGATAATGCCAGGATTTGAACCTCGGAACTTTATACTCTAATCATATGCTTTAACCAACTATTGTTGTGTAGTTTAAATTAGATTTTATTCCAATTTTTCTCTATATTTTGTTGTTTCATATACAACCTCGATCCCATGCCTCTTTCATGTGCCGAAATATAGTTATAGGACAAACAACAAATACGTCAGATAAGTGAAAGATCCTTGTATTAATAAATAACAGGTAAAATAATTTCTACTATTTATGCGTTAGATAGCGTTTAGTTATGTGCTATTTTAAATGAAAATAATAAACAGCAAATAAATTAAACAAAATAGCTACGATATTTAGAAACTATGACTACTTTTCAATTTTTTTTACATATTTTCAACTAATAGATCCATTTGTTTCAAAATTGAAAATAATGGTAAGCTTAAAAGGATGAAAGCATTTTCATATTTAAAATATTCTTCTTGCAAACTAAATCTGAATGTAAAATAAATGCATATGAATATATCTTTGATTAAAAATACGATTTATTCGTTCTTGGGCGCTTCGTCAGGAAGCTTACCGCTCGACTTCATATAGCACCTGAAATGGAACAAAATTTCCATAAAAACAAAGGCAAATATTTGTAAAATATTTTATTCTCCTTCTTGATAACTTCATCCGCGGCCTACTGAGAGTGAGAAACGGCCCCTTCATTTGTTATTGTAATGAATTTGATTGCTGATAGTATTAGACGAGGCTTTTTTGCTCTTATGCACGTGGGAGCCGTGTGCGGCATAATGAGATTGATCTAAAAAAGGTGCGAGTTCGCGGCGCCGCGACGCACATTTGCATATTCATGGGGTGGCGGGGGGAAGCTTGGGAGGCGGTGGGGTAAGGCAGGCTGATTAGCTCATCTCGCCGTCGGCCGCGCCCGTCTTAGATTCTCATTACGCCGATACACTATCTGGCTGTAACTTAATTAATTCTATGTCTCACGCCTTTTCACTTCACTTCCTGGATGCTGTAGTCGGCGCAGTTAGGCTGTATATAAGTACCAACACAGGTAGTTGGTTATCATTTTGACTCTAATTTACATTTATTATTGTAAGTCATTGTTACTAGACAAATAGATTATGTGATTAAGTAACTTATTATAGTTACACATTATATTCCACCGGTCCAGATTACTTCCATTAAAAATTGATCGCAATCCTTTTTAATTATTGTAATTAATGAGGTTCATTTTTAATATATTTTTATTGTGAAACTTTATGATTTACTATGACGATCAATTGAAAACGCGGGTTTAAAATTCCTGAAATTATAAAGGATAGAATTTTTTCAAAATTTTGTATTAGGGTTTCGATGTCACAAATATCTTCCATTGGGACTTAACTTATTTCATTCAAAGAGTGCAAATAAGATACGATTTAATTCTTCAGAAAAATAATTGAAATTCCAAGAAATAGTTATTTGAGAATGAGTAGATAGTTTCATGCCGAGCGATTGCGAGGCTTGAAACAACTTACAAATCCTGTACGACACTTTACTGAAGTGTAACGTATAACATTTTACCTGAAACTTATAAACAAACAATAAATATTTTAAATTAATTTAAATTAAAAAAAAATTTGACTTACATATTCAGTCAGTATTTTATGTTGCTCAGTAACTAGACACTCACGTTTCTTTCATTATCTGCCTATGTAGGCAATATGTTATTTTCCTGCCTAGGCATGCAAAGCAAAGCTTTCCTGAGTCTTAAAGGTCAGGCAAATGTTTATTTTTCTGTCAGTTTCAGGGAAAGGAATTATTTTATTCAAAATAAGTTAGTAATATGCCAATTTCTGATTAGAAAATAAGTTACTTTTACTTTTTCGACCTGGAACTGTTACTTTTCCGATCTGAAATTTTTACTTTTCCAACTTGTAACTCACTTTTCCGACTTGGAACTGGCAACGCAAAGTGCAAATATGGAAATAACTTAAAAATTTGTAACTTGTTTTTACTCCGAAATAACATAGAGTCCATTATTTCTTTTTCAGAATCTGGCATTTTGATATTCTATGATTTGCACACTTTGAACAATTGCAGTCAGAAAATCAACAATAAATTTGTTGACAGATAAAGTTGAAAAAATATATATTAAAATCATTACTTACTAACTTCTTACCTCTATTAATTACTGATTGTGATTAAAGTAGTATACAAACCTCGATGGAAAATGTCACTGACCTCGGGCTAGCAAATGGCGGCGCTTCGCGCCTTGGATTGCTGTCTTAGCCCTTGGCTGCAATGAAACACTTTCCATCTCGGTATGTAATATGCTATTAATAAATATATAACATATTCATACGATAAATAGTTTGACGTTAGACAAAAATAAAGAAAGGGAAATATTTTCAGCGGTTTTCATATTTGGTTTTTTCCTCTTGTTTGTAATATTTGGTGTTCTATTTGCCGCAGAGAAAGGTTTTGGTGTTCTATTTGCCGCAGAGAAAGATTTTTTGTTGTTGTAATGTGATTATTTATTTCCGGTAAGTAAAAAGAACATATAAGCACAGTAAATGAATTTGACAGATCCCAAATTCAATGAAGTTAGTTACATTCTACTCCGCACATGTCTCTCATTTGCCGCATGAAAGAAGTAGCCAAAGAGAACGCTTCAGTACGTGTAATATCTTTATATTTTTAATCGCTTATATCTCTGGAGTAAAACATTATTTGTAACTAATTTTTTTTTCATTAATAGTCATTATTCAATGTACAGGATATATTCTATATGACGGTCACCATTGGGATCTCGGAAACTACAAGTGTTACGACTTTGATTAATTCAGACAAATAAAATATTAAAATATTAAGATAAACACTTGTCCTCACGAGAAATTCAGCCTCCAAGTCGACTTATCAGGTTATTGTCAGATACTGGCCAGTACAGTTAGTGACCATAGATTCAAATTACAGAACAGGGTCCGAACTCAACGAGCCGCAATGTAGTAGTTCACATAATTCTTAGCTTGAGTGGGATTCGAACTCGCGATCTTCGGATTCACATATCATAACGTTACCTACACCACCGTACTGCCGTACTTTAATCAATTTATAGCAGTGTTTGAAAGTTTTTAATACATTTTAAGACTACAGTACATAAACATGATTATATTTTAAATTATTAGGGTTCGTACCTGCATATTTGTACATTGGCTGGTACTAGGGAATGCAATACCGGTCAAAAATTTCAATACCGGTATCTCGGTATTTTCGTTTTGATAATCGGGATACCGGTATTAATACCGGTATTGATAAATTTTTAAAAATTGAACCTATTTAACATTTATTTACAGTAGGGTGTGGTGTGTGCGTGTGGTGTATAGATTAAGGGAATGTCAAATTTAATCAAAAATTAACAGTTTATTTTAATAATTATAAAATATAAATTAAATTTAACAATATCAAAAAATAAAGATAGGTAATTCTATATATGTAAAATAAACAACATAAACTTTTACCTTTTTGCTTTAATGGAAATAAAATAATCTGTTAGTAAACAAATATGATCGAGTGTGTCGTCATTTAATCTGGATCTTATTCTTGTGCATATTTGCGATGCGGCTGAAAATGCCATTTCTGATTGCACACTTGTTGGTGCTACTGTTTGTAAATAATCGTATGGTAATTGTAATTTCACGCCCTTAATACCTTCCTTTTCAAAAAATATCATTTCCTTCCTGATTAGTTGCCCAACTCCTTGCTTTTTGCTATTTGCTAACGAACGACTACGAGACAACTACGAATTGGCGATCGGCAAGCTAATACTTGACAAATACGCAACGTTCCACTGTTCCATTATTTGGGATTCCCCGCAACAAGCTTGCCAACTCTTCAATAACATAATTTTAAAAAGAAGTTATACGTTAAAGTAATAAATAATAATAACATGCCGCTAAATTGTATCTTATACTTCAATTGAAAAAGTACCGAAAACCGATATTTTTATGCTAAATACCGGTTTGAATACCGGACAAATTATGTCCGGGATCCCGGTATTGCATTCCCTAGCTGGTACCACAAGCTCTGCTTTGCCTGTTTTAAGAGCAATGTATTTGGTTGTTTTAGCTATCTGTAACATGTTAAATCTGTGCTCTTAAAACACCCAAAATCAAAACGTGTGGTATCAGCCATTATGATAATTTCATACAAAAAGAAACAACCACAAAATATATAACTATTAGCTGCAATAATTTGAATGAGTTGTCAATACGATGAATTTGAAGAACATAGCGCTGTAGTATTCTTAAACATAGATTGATTGCAATAGTGTCATCATCTCAATCTCCAAGGTATTCTGATGCCAACCAAGGAAGCTGATTCAGCACTCTGGCACACCTTTACCCAGCGAGAAGATCTCCATGGTGATGTTCTTTCAACTTTACTGTACGTCATCAACAACGCTGATATTTCAAAACAACTACGGTTTGTGACAGTTACATGCAACTATTACCGTGATTTAGTAGCATATCTAGGTGAAGTAGATACGTCCCGAGAAACTAAAATGACCTGTTTCGCTATCAATCAATATAATTATAATTCTATTATATTATACATACATTTCTCGTATCATGATCCAAGATAAGTTCTTAAAATTTTACATTTTATTTTTGACTCTCTGAAAGGTGCAAATCATTCGATGGATGTGTTACTCGCCAGTTTATGTTTACTTTACAATACGATTAACATGGAACGTAGTGAATAAAATACGACATTTATAAATAAATATCCGGTCTTATTACATTACGTAAATAACTATTACCGATAGTAAAATATTATTACCTAGCCACCAAACGTCACTGAAAAAAATAGCTTTTTGTACACATAATCTAACTAAAAATATCACATTTTTCACAAAAATTAATAAATTAATGTAATATATATGTCATCACGCCTTTTACTCATTACTGAGCGTGGCACCCTGCCGTAGCAGATCTCGGTAAGTGATTTATTTCTTCGGGTGAATTACCGTTACCAGCCGTTGAAACACGGCCCTCAAAAGATGTTATTGAAGGAAGAGCCATAGGGGTAGTTTTAATGTGGTGAAACTTGTTTATTGGCTGTGGGAGACAAAAAAGGTTGAACATTTCTGAGTTAAGGGATAATAAAATATACGACGTTAAAACTTTGTGTATAATTGTGAAATGTTTTTGATTAATTATATTCACGCGTTCAAAGTCATAGTAAATTCATTATCCAACTTGTTGTACTCGTATTACAAGTTTTAACTTATCTTTCACCGGACATGCTCACGTTTTACAATAAGGAGTGTGTTGTAATATTCGATAAATAGTATGTAGAATTAAAATAGGCTAATGTCGTCATCTTATATAAGTGAAAATATCAATAGTTTGGTTCTTCTCTTTGCGACACTGTTGCTGTTGCTGAAAAAGGAAGCACTCGTGCAGTTCTCTGTGCTTCTCTGATCCTTTACTGCGTTTCTCTATTCGGAGTTCGGATCGTTTCATTTGTAGGAATAGATGAAGGTATGTTTAATGATATTAAATGGAAAAACGTGTTACTAATACTAGACTACTTCTTGTCTTTCCATTTCCTTTTCAATGGTCGTTGATTAAATGTTGATTTGCATATAATGAAAGTTGCTATTTAAAATTCTATTTTATTAGGCAGAGAATGAGGATAATATTGCTAATTAAAGCAATCTACCTATTTCTTTAAGATTTTTCTCGAAAACAAGACAACATTTATATTAGTACCTGCTTTTTGATTTAATATAATTCTTATAGAGTAGTACTTTTTTAATTTGGCGCTCTTTCGGGCATTGGATACCAAATGGAAAAGAATAATTTTTATGATTATCCAATCATACGATTTAATAATAATAATGAATATAATGTGTATTTTTGATAAGTTGCCAATGGCAACGCGCGAAAAAGATTATAAATGCGAGCTTATTTTAATAGTTACCAGGGATACAAACAAAACATAAACTTGTCCTATTGACAGTTCATAGAATGAATTAATTTTCAGTACGTAAACGTTTTTAAATAATTTTAAGATGCAATCATAGAAAAAATTATGTGTGTATCACGAGTGTAAAGTGTCTATGTTCCTCTTGCACTATTGCAGCTCTCGTCTTCGGCTCGCGCTGCAATTACCGTGCTCGAGTAAGAAAGAATCACTTTACGCTCTTAATACACAAATAACTATTTTCATACATAATATACCGAGAGCCAAGAATTTATTGGATAAAATTTCTAATTGTTGTCGCATTGAAACAGACAGCTATCAAAAATTACACTTAAATTATGTAATTTTTGACATAATTTGCTGTTTCTACACATTATGAGTTATTATACCATATAAATTCATGGCTTGAGTTACATTCGCCTGATTATTTCCTAAATTCACGTTTTAAATTATTGTTTAAATTTCAAAATTTTTAATATCAACTAACGGTTGCTTAGGATATGGTGTCTGGATTTTATCAAAATTGACTAACAGAAATTACTAAACTGAATTAACTAAGACGATGGATTACTTCAACCTCAATCCTAATCAGTAACTCTCGTAGTGGGAGTAAAGTAATCATAAACAATGGCACAAACTAATATGTTTCAGTAAGTATAAATTAGATCTGATGTAAATGACAAATGGAATGTGCCTAATATTGTCTTCTTTCTATAAACAATATCTAGTCCATATAAAAATCATTTAATGTGAATTCACATACAAATATTTACATTTTTAACTGAAATTACTTCCATAATGTTTAATATGTGCACAGTTTATCTAGCCAAGTATGGAAAAAACAAGCTTCTTTTAGAGCTTCGCATTAAAACATTAAAAGCAATTGGTGGATTTCATATCATGCCGTGTTTGAAGTTAAAACAAAGTGTAAATAAACTTTTTACATCGCTTTTAAATAGCCGCGCACAGCGTAAAATGCGGTAATGGCAAACGTTCTAGATTATTTTGCCCGTGTGCATCTAGTACAGTGCTTCTCAATATGTGGTCCACTGAAGGTGATATTTCATTCGAAACATTTTTCCTTCGTGTTTTGGTTTGTATGGAAAAAGTAATGATATACAAGATAATTAACATATCGCTCATTTGCGATAATAGTCACAATAAATTTTCTTATTTTAGAGTAATGCCCCTATTTGTGCAAAGATAGTTGTCTTTGAATATGAACTCTTCAATAATCTATATATATAAGTTTGTAATTATGTCTTTTGGTGTAGGTTGAACCTTATTCTACTTATTCTTGAAAACAAATTTTAATGTTTTATTTATTTTATACTATAACTCAAAAATACCAAATTTTTAATTGTAACACTTTTGTCGCAAATAAATAAAACGTGAAAAAGACAAGTTTCCATATTTAAAACAAAATGTATTAGTGACAACTCTGAAACAATTTATGTTTGTAAACGTTGGAAGATAATATTTAAAAAATTCAGTAATACTTGTTTCATACCTTCACTTTTAATAATATATTGTGTTATATTATTAAACATTTATGAAATATACAATAAAAAAAGTTCAGCAGCGTCACTGCCATAAGTTTTTTTTTTAAATTATTTTATGCAAACATATCTTAATTTTTAAGTTTTGATCAGTTAGTCAGAAAATAGAAATGACGTCTCCTAGAATCATACTGTAATCTCTGATCGAACGGAAAAGTCCATCATTTAACAATACGACTACTGAGATATCAGCTTATTGTATGCTTGTCTTTGTTATGAAAATTACTACATTTTCAGGCAATGTGTAATATGAATTTCAAATATCATGGTTTGTTGTACGTTTCACTTATATTACATATTTATTTAAATGTAATTAAATAATTTATATATATATATATATATATATATATATATATATATATATATATATATAAGTAATTATCTATTTAAAACTTCAGGTCCTACTTGTAGTACCTTGATTTAAATTCGATAGTTTATTATTTTGCCTGTCCCCGAATAATGCAGAATATATATTAAAAATAAGCATACGCAACATTTTCATTATATTTTTAAGCTTTCATATTCATGGTCCCTGTAGTATTTCTTGTGTTTATTCAATATGTGACTCATATTATTGTAAATTCTTGAGTCTATACTTGAAATTACACGTGAACAATTGTCTCATTTATAACATTCAGGGAAACACAATTTATAAATATTTTTACGAGTGCATATATTTACAATTTTATAGTGTCCAAATATTTAAAAGATAGGAAATAAATTTTAACGGTAGGACAATGATATAATATAATAATAAATAGAACGGTTTTATATCGTTAAATATTTATTACTTTATACGCTAGCTGAATTCAATAATATGAACGGTTTTAAAATTGATGAAATAGCTAATATTATAAAAGGTACAAAAATTTTATCATTTATAAAATGTTTGTTCATGTCGATTTGCTAAAATACTTAATAAATCGACAGAGCCTCATTAGCAATATAAGAGGAGACCAACGAGAAGAAGAGATTGACTTATGCAATAAAATTCTCCTTATCCGCCATAACTAAAGACCACGGGTTCGCCATGCCAATAGGATTACAATCTGTCAGCTCTCGCAAAGATTGCAATTGCATCCAGAGTTTATCATTCCTGCGAGATTGAGGACCAAGGTACCATAATTCCGATGACAGCACACTGTCAGCACTTGCATAAAGTACGATAGCGTCTAGAGCGCATTATCCATACGTCGCATAATATTAATTAAGGGAATTCGGAAGATAATATAATAAATATATCATCTTTAAATTTAATGTATCATAACTTAAAAGCAGACTGAAATACACAAATGTATATGCTGTTGCCTACCGCGTCGTTAATTAGATGCATACACTGGCTTACGAACTATTAGATCTTACCCTGTTTTACTATACATGCTTGCAAGCAGAACATCAAAATATTTCAGCGCACATATCTATAATAGATCAACCATTACCGAACCTCTACTAGAATTATTGCGCTGTATACGTTGAAATGAAAGCAGTTTTTATAATACTTAATAAATGAAATTTTGTAGTAAATATTAAGATAGAAGTTAAACTTATGTATTAGCTATTTTTTGTATTAAATTTGTTTTAATTATATAATAATAATACTAGTATTTTTGTATATAGGGTAAACGAACATTTTTCTTAATTTTATTCTTACCTTATATATTACCTACTTGTCATTGTTTGCCTCATTATAAAAATCATGATATGCTATTGATTTAGAATTATAATATTGTAATAATGAAATCGGGATAAAGTTATTATAAAGATACAAATTAATTGAGGAACAAAACCGTAATTGTACAAAAATCATACTGTATAACTTGGATTGTTGAATTCGTCTCTGGCTCATGATACAAATTTTCATCCTCATGTGAAATGAGTAAAATCATTCCATGGTTGTTTTACATGACTTATACTATATACTACGGCAGAGTGTCACACCCAGTAATGGGTAAAAGGCTTGATAATATATTTCTTTATTTTTTTTTTATTGTAAGTATCTATTTTCTTTCAACCATAACCCTAATATATGTCCTTCTCCGGTCTGACAAGAACCCATTGAATTTTTTGATAATTCTTATTGAATAAGGGAGAGTTACAATGTACCGATTTTAAAACAGTTTTATTATGTAATGTACAGTGATGGAACTTGGAAGGTATTGAAAGAAAGTTTCTAATTATCATGAACAAATAGTAATATTAGCTGCATTTTGTTAGTTCATGAGTGTGAATGTGAGAAGTTTGGGAACTACTATTTCAGTATACTGTTAACGCTGTTTGGCAATGTTGCACAATGGTGCATGTGGCACATGCGTGTCGCTAGTGCACTGTGTAGTGTGTTTTCAATTGAGTTTTCGTTCAGCTCGTAAACTATTAGGAAATGGAATTAACTTGTGTTGAATAGAATTAAACTGTATATATTTCCGCGCTGAATGTAGCTATGTTATTTAGAGCTCAGTGTACGTGTCATAGCACGTGGAGGGTTCATATTTCATACATAATGTTGTTATCAGTGACCCCACTATAGAAATTTTATTTGAAACGCTATAAGTTTCAAATTCTGTTAACAATTTTTGAATGTAGAGCGAATTTCCATATTGCAGATAATTGTGTTTGTGTCAATGTTTACATGCACAACGTTAAATTTTTGTTCAGAAGTAAAGTTCATCTATACTCTGTCTCATTGAACTAAAATTTAAATATACACATTGGTGATTGGCTGATCGCTATTCGGTCATATAATGTGACAAAAAGTACAGTAGTAACTTCAACAAGTGTCATTTATTTGTATTTTGTAAATTTATGTCAGTCAATGCATTGTTTTCAATATTTTGCTCAATTGTAGTGATATTGAAATGAACATTCGAAGTTCATGTCTTACTAGCTTTTCGTTGCATAAACTGTCGTCGAAAACAACACTCTATATTAGAACTGACCAATTTTTAAATTTATAAATCGATCACTGATCACAAAATAAAAAAATCAAGAATTTAAAAATCGGATTTACTAAAGAATCGATTTTATTTAAAACGTATGATCAATAGATCGATCTTGATCGGTCTTTAATATGAAATCGAAATACAACTATAAATATAAATAAATATATCATCACGCCTTTTACCCATTACTGGGTCTGGCAATCTGCCGTAGCAGATCTCGGTAAGTGAAACATTTCTTCGCTTAAAGTGCGGTTACCAGCCGTCAAATCACGCCCCCTCGAAGATGTTAGTGGAGGTGAAAGCACAGGGATAGATTTAATTTGGTGAAAATTGTTTGTCGGCTGTGGGGATCGAACAAATGTTCTCAAGATCCACAGACCGACTCGATACTATTGAGCCACCATCCCATTTGAAATCCAAATAATTAATTAAATTTGATTATTTATATTAAAGTAATTTTATAAATAAATATACAGAGAGTAATAAAATCTGTGTAATAAAATGTAAGGGTATTTAGTATCGGAATAGTAAAATTACCTATATTTTGCAAAACTATAACATTTTGGGTACTATAGCTTGTTAGTTTCTGATACGAAAAAAACCACTGTCACAAATATTAATAAAATAAAATAAATGGTGGAATCCTATGCAAATCCATGAGATTTGTAGATCCTCAAAGTGATACACAAAATCGCAATTAAATCAATAATTCACTTTATGAAATATTTTCTACTTATTAACATATATTAGTTTATTTCATATTTACAGACTTATGGATGTATAACCTTATATATTCCATCATCAGAATTCCATCATTAATTCTATAAATTTAATAATGAAATCTATAACCACAACCACATCTATCATGTTGATAAAAACACGAAATCTCTTAACTTCACGATGATATGTTAAATGAATACGACAGTAGCTGCGGTGCGGTGGTGGCACAAGAGGAACACGACACGACGAGCTCTCGTGATCGAGCTTATAATCAGGTTCCGGCGGAGTGTTGAGGCGGCGCTACACTCGCATCGTGACGCCACATGACGCTGCGGTCGAGGGTTGTACATCATTCCCTAGCAGCTAGTTCATGGTAGACATAAATAATAAGAACAAGATTCATATTATCTGTTTTGTATTATCGAAATAATCAGTCCTGAGTTTAATTGTACATTTGTATTTAGTTCTCATTACTTAATAGTAATAGTTAATCAAACAGAATTAAATTTAATCATTCTTAGTAATCAGGTATCAGGGTGAAATATTTCGTGAACACCTCCAGGATGGATATAAGTGAAGATTTGTTACGTGAACAAAAGATCAGTTGGAGGAATAAACCAGCTTATATGAAATAAAATATGCATACTGATGAAGCAAAAATATTGTGACAGGATTGAAATGTTTAATCAAAATTAATTCATGTCAAGATTAATATTTCAAGTGTTCCTGCTACTCTATTTCATGAGACATAGCGTGTTGTTATGTAATAGACAATTGTAGTTCAGTGCATAACCCAGCCATTTCATATTTGATATGATATGAAGTATTCAGTAAAAATACTAACTGTTGGCATCAATAATTCAATAGTATTTACTTATTTCATCCTATAAAAATACTACCAAATTTTTAAATACGTACACAATATGGCGGCATTATTTCCTTGAATTGATAGATAATGTTATATTGTCAAATTCAACCAAGTTAATATACAATTTAGAAAGTAGCCTACGAGTATGTGGAGCTTAAATGCATATGTATATGTCGTGACCTAAGACATTATCATGTTACAAAATTAATTGTTACGCTTTCTTAAGAAATAATATTTACGCCTGCATATTACTAAATCGTGGCATATGAAAGAAAAACAAACATAGTGTCATTGCCTGTCTTCCTTCATCGTGCTCACTGTTCTGTGTTGTAAAATACGAGTATATGAAATATGTACTTTAGGTACTAGGTATATGATCAGATAAGTAAAAAAATGTCGTATGGAAGTCATAAAACAAATTTATCATTTATTAGCACGATGTCTTATCATTTATCTGTCGCTTTATTCCAGCAAAAGGAAACGGTTGAGAAAAATAGATATACTCGTGTCTTCAGATTCATTAGTTAAAAAAATCTAAGACATAATTAAAGTTTTGATAAAGGTTCGAGATATTTTTCGTAGCAGCAGACTGACTAATTCTTCCCCAATACAAATCTATTCGCTATTCAACATCTTAGTTTCTACCAAGTTAGGGTTCTTAATCTTCAGTTCTCCAGCTAGCATTAGTAGTGAATCTTCGGCGTCATGATAAGAACGCACGGGAACAAGTGTTATATGGCCACTCGATCCAAATTGAATTTCGCGCACGCGCACGGCCACACGCCAGCACGTACACTATCAATGATTGCTTTTCAAGTGGCGCGACGCGACTACACGCTCGAATACTTGCAAATATCCACCAAACTCCAGAACCAGAACACTCTTCCGATGAGCAGATTAAAGGTACATAGATAGGTCGCTCGGTTGCTGGCTGGCTGAATTCGGATAGGCGCTGACAATTTGTTTAGCGGATTTTAATTGGTTCCCACGCGATGAACTTCGGGAAAAACACGCGCAAGAATGTCACTTTCTCTGGAGGCAGTGCCATCGGGCCGAGAGCTGGGAATTTATTGGAATTCGAGATGTCGTTTGAGCTGGGTGTGACTAGTTGTTTGCAGGGTTTTTAATTGGTTTTGAGCAGTGTAGATCGGAATCTGATGTAACAGAAAAGGATTCAAGTTCACCTGAAAGTTTTGATATGGATTCTAATTGAACTCTAAACATAGCTAGATTATGTCAATAAAGAATTAATTTTTAGAAATTAAAAGAATGCCAATATTTTTACCACAATTCATGGTAACGGAGTAGATAGCTTAATGACAACGCTTCGGTTTGCGGATTTGAGAAATCAAGTTCGATTCCTACGGCCGATAAACTGATTTTTAATACAATAACTATATAGCTATATACATACTTCGAGGCCATGATTTGACGGCCGTAACCACACTTTACGCGTATAAATATATTGAGATTTGTATTTTATTTGCAACGCTTATTTAGAAATATGCAAGTACAGATTGTTTTTTGAATGCTTTAATATGATGTAAGATTTTCTCAAAATTCGCAAACTTAAAGGAAGTATTATTTTTAGTATCGTTTGATATTTATTTCTAATATATTATAGCTATTAACATACCTAGGAATATAGTAAGTAATATTACAGCCGCAGATGTCAGTTTGAAATCTGAGCTCGTAGAGCGACGATTGTAAGACATCTAAGGTCTGTTATGACTCATAACATCCGTGATTTGTTCAATAGTTTTTCGGTTTCAGAATATAAACACGTTAACGTCATTAATAAATATTATTTTTTTAAATTCTTTCATGAATAACGTCATTGTCATCATTTTAGAAGGTGAACAAGTAAGTCTGTGGTCTGTATGTTTTTATTTAACGCCATAGTTACAATTTTGTTTTTCATATTTAAAACTATTTTTTTTTAATTTAAACATCATAACGTGGTCATATCTAATTTGAAAGACTGTAAGATTAATATGTATTATGATAAGCAGGAGAAGTAATCTTTGTATTATTGTTGTTTTGAGTTCTGTTTGTATTAATAGTGTTATATTATCATTGTGTTTTATTTTTATTTTCATTCCTGTTTTGACAAGTCAGTATGGTAATATTACCGTACAGAATACAGTTATTATATATTTACCAGCCTACTTTTGTGCATGTAAACATAGGTTTAATATCCTGAAACAGGTAAATAATTAAATTATACAATATCCTATTTATTCATTATACAACATTAGATAAATGACTGTTTATAATATCGAGCAGTAACACTAACAATGCACACTATAAGAATTCCTAATTTTGTGAATTTTGAAAAAAAAGTGTTGTATTAAAACAGTCTGAATATTTGTTAACAAAAATAATGTATTAAACTAAAAAATTAATAAAATATACTTAATAACAATAACTTTTACTGTTCTGTAACGGAATCAGGGCAATAACTAGCAATTATTGTACTCTGCACAAAATAAACAAAATGCGCTATCCTACCTTCCACTTCCAAATAAAATTAGAAGGCACAGATAAGAAAATATAAAATAATTCTTGTTTCTTTTTAATTTCAGATTCTTTTTATTTGTGTTTTGTGATTGATTAAAAAGTAGATAGCCAATATTTTGATAGTCTATATATTGTTCTACTTTTTTGTTATTATTATTAGATGTTCTGTCAATAGTCAGTTATTTTAGGTAACAGTATGCAAGCTTTTTTAAAAATATACATTAAGCCCTATTTACACATGGATTCATTGAAGACAGTTTCATGTTTCTGAAGCCTAACAAGAAATTTTTGAAAATGTGAAAAATGGACAGTTTTTATCTGTTTGTTCACATATTGAGTTTGTATGTAGCCTTAAAATTTGTATCTTAATTTTCAAATAAATTCCCTGTAAAATCACATTGATATTTTCAAGCAAATATTTTACCTCATGAACAAATACCTCGAGTTTTACAGATCAACAATTCAATGTGTGTGGCACATCGATGTATATTTAGTATATAATATATCAGCGTATTTTCTTTAACCACTCAAATGTATTTCCTTTTTTTGTACTAATATTTAGTGTACTGATTATCGTTCCGCAATGAACGTACATCGCTCGGAATTACAATGCATTGTCCGATCTGTGGATACTATCTACAGAACTATCAAACTAGGCGTTGAAACATTTATTCCCATTTGTTGCAAGTTGATTCTACAAATGGACTTTTTACGCAACTGTCAAAAAAAGTTGACATTTACGTGCACAATTCAGCTCGCGAAATTCTACTTTTTTCTAAATAGCCCGTCAAAAATTTATAATTAAGCTGTCAGCTACTTTGGTCAGTTGTTCTAAGCCAATCGAAAACATGATTATCTAAATGCCACCGATAAATAAACAATTTATTATATTTTATGAAAACCTTGGTTACACATTCATAATTATAATAGCCAACATTTCAAAATTAAATTTGTAATAAATTTTACAGTTTTTTATTGTACATAGTGCAGTTGTTTGCATTTCGGCCGTGAAATTATTTAGTGCGCTCAGAAAATAGTCTGCCTCGACCGCCTTACATTCTCTGAGACGCAAACAACTGATCATTTTGCAGTCTAGATACACCAATAACTATTTCAGTCAAAATAAAGAAACAGACTTAATGTTGAACTAAATTTGGAGATTGCTAGTTAATACAAATTGGTCAAACATTTCTGAGCTTGTTTCAATCAAACATCTTTCTTCATATTATCTAAAACTTCATGTTGGTATTTATAAATTACTACAAAAGTAAATAAAATTTATTTATACAAATGGCAGCCAAATTTTTGCCAGTAATGTTATGTTTCCCATAAAATATATAAATATTCGAATTATTTATTTAAATACATTTACTATGGAAGTAAATTTATTCTGTCCCTTATAAAACCGGGCATTAGTATTTAATAATATTTTTGAAAGTTTATTTGATTTGTTTATATTCATTCTCGTTCAATTTTTCAGTATTCCACTCAATCTTCCCCACAGAGATCCTTGGAATTTTTCAGATTAGAGAGCCTCAGTATTGAAAAATTTGTGAACGACTGATCTAATTCTATACTTACTTACAGAAGAATATATCTACCATACTTCGGAATTATTATATTTAGTATTTGGACTTAGTGGATAGTAAAGTAAACACATGTACCATACCGTACTGTTATATATATATATATATATATATATATATATATATATATATATATATATATATATATATATATATATATATATATATATATATATATAATTAATTTATTCGCGTATTTTACTGCAGAGATTTGTTTGTTTAATTTATGACTTCTTTTCCAGCAATATAATTTGTGTGTAGAAAAGTCAAAGTAGATAAAAAATAGGTAACATTCACCGCAAGCGATCAATTCTTGATAAATTGGGAACACAAACTTTTTCGATTTCGGTAAAGTGAAAAGTGAGGAACGAGTCTGGGGTTTGGTACGGGGTGCAAAAGGGAAAAGCACTCGGCCTCTAACTTTAATTTGTTGTTTCATACAATTATTTAACCAACAGACCCTGGAACTAATGAAAATAACGAAGTAGTTTTGACGTTTATTGGTTTATTTATGGATATAGTCCTAAGTATAAATAATTTTTTATCCTTAGAATATTGGACGAGAACATTGAATTATTGGGAAATTAATTCGTTGTATGTAGCAGTCATTTTAATCAAATAAAATACAACTAAAAACTCAAATGTAAATAGTGGTAACATGGGAAAAGCAATTGCGATAATGAATTTGAATGTTTTACATTACCCTGGGTCTTCTTGTTTTAGGATCTTAGGAAATATAATGGTGAAATTTTTTTTGTTAGTTCTAGAACAAAAATATAAATTAAATAATGATCCGAATAAAAAACTGCGTCTAATGACTTAAAAATTTCCGATAATTTACTTATACTCGTATATCAAGAGATAAACGCAAAATAAAATTTACAATTTAAAACGTATTACACAATTCATAAAAAATAATTAAATAACTACTCAAAATTGTACAAGGATATTTTAAAAACTGTAAATTTAATATTATAAATTATAGCATAAATATGTATTTAATAAGGATCCAATATAAAAATAAATATAAATTATATTCAAGTACTGCTAAGAAAAATAATATCTTAGGTATTCTTACAAATATTTAAATATAATTTATAGTTTTAATTTCAGATTCAATTTTAAAAATATCCCTATACAATTTTGAGCAGTGTATATTATTACGCTTTTTATTTAGTACTGGATTTATGTGCGTTAAGTATGGTTACCAGCCGTGAAATCAAGGCCTCAAAATAAGTCAGTGGAGGAGAAGCTACAAGTATAATTTTAATGAAATGAAAATTATGTATGCAATTCAAATTATCGTATTAACTTTATCTATCAAACTGAAATAACATGTAAGTTTTGTTTTTCATGGCGTTCTAAACTTATAAATTTATTTTGCGTTTATCATGCTTAAAAATAATAAAATTATAGATAATGTTGAAGTCATTAGACGCTGTCTTTCTTTCTGTAAGATTTTTATTTACACTTTTGTTTCAAAATTAATTTGGCAGAAAATTCTAACATTGCATTTCCTATAATCTATAAAAAGTAGACATCCGGTATACGTACATAAATTTCCGGTTGCTTTGTAATAGTTTCGTAAATGGCTTAATCGTTAAGGCATTTAAATTATTACAATTTAATTACCAACGTTTTTTTTCCTAAATTATTATTTTTATATGTTCAATTAATATTATAAAATTTAGGTAGAATAGTGGTAGGAAAGTTACATAACCAATATTTGAAATCGATATCTTTATTTGCATGGAAATTAATATTTTGCACTTTTTACAATGTCATTGTTGATTTTGACGAGCAAACATTTAGTTAGAATTATTTACATTTGCATCATTAAACAAACCGTCATTCAACAAAATATGTGTAGTTGAAATTAATTTATTAAAACAGATAAATATTACACAATTATGTATTTTACTTACGTAACAAATATAATTCAAAAAGTTTTGAGTGTTTTCTTTAAATTAGGAAATGGAGAAAGAATAAAAAAGTGCATTTTATTCAAACTTACTTATTTTACGTATTCGATTCCCACAAATATTTTAGGGGATCGGGATTTGAAGAAATCTGCTACGGTAAAATGTCAAACCCAGTAGTAGTTGGAAGATGTACTTTATTTAATTTCTTAATCTACATCACCATTAAAAAAAAAAACAAATTGTATTGAGTAAATTCTAGCTATAGGATAGGTGGCTCAGTGGTATTGAGTCGGCCTGTGGATCTTGAGAACCCTGGTTCGATTCCCACAGCCAACAAGCAATTTTCACCAATTTAAATCTACCCCTGTGGGTTCCGCTCCACTAATATCTTTGAGGGCCGTGATTTGACGGCTGGTAACCGCACTTCACGCGAAAAAATATATCACTTACCGAGATCTACTTAGGCAGAGTGCCACACCCAGTAATGGGTAAAATGGCGTGATGATATATTTATTCATATAAATCCTAGTTGATTTTGTCCGTTAGTACGGTGGTGTAAATAGCGATATGGATTCGAATCCGGAAATCCCGAGTTCGAATCTCACTCAAGCTAAAATTATATAAACTTCTACACTGTCACCAAACTAAAAAAATTATGTTTGACATTTTTACAACTAGATAACTTCACAACTTCACTTAAAACTATCTCAAAAAACAGTTCGTATTCGTAGTCAGATGTTACCTGATTTAAGGCGTATAAGTGACTAGTTCATGGCGCCCGAGTATGATAAATACACGTAGCTGTATTTTATATTCTTAACGATGAATCACACATTGCCGGCAGGTGGATTCGAAATGACGAACCTTGGTTTAGGTAACGTCACAGTATATTAAGAGATATGCATTAACACACTTGGCCACCGTGCCTGCACAACATTTAACTATCGATTGTAAATCTGGTAAGACTCAATTTGAAGTAATCCACCTTCCCAAATCAATTAGTTTATTTATTTCAGTTAGTCACGTCGTTTTTTTCACTTCAATATTTGTGACGAATACAACAACGTATTTTATTTGTTGTGTTGTCATAGTTTGCAAAATGACATAATACATAAAATGTTTGTTTAATTTTTCAGCTACCAATAAAAACATGTAGAATGACAAAAATACTACACCATCGAAAATCAAATTAAATTTTTGATAACACTTCATTTGAACAATGTCCGGTGCTGTGCAGCTGCCGTTCATATATAAGAAACCTGATTTCTATGCACAAAACTCCATGCGTTTGTGGAGCTAGTTGCTTGACTCTCACGTAGTTGAGACCGAGCAAGAACAGGCAGCACAGAACAGAGAAGTAGCAGCAACTCTAACCAGAATACATAGTATCGGAATTCGATTCGGAAAGTTATACGTAGAATTATTCCGAAACTCTGCAACATCCGACATTCAGTGCAGCGGTGGTTTGATGTTTTAATTGAATTCCAGACGTGAATAACTTAGCGAGAGATTCGTTCTCGTTCTCGTGACGTGTCCGTTGCTTGTACTTTCTTTGTTCGTTTGTATCACTCCTCATTCCATGGCTCCGCTCGACAATGGTTTATTGTCTGCAGCTGAAAATATCGGTGTAATATTGTTGTAATTTCTTACTGAACTTGTTTTTATTTTACTTTAGTTTCATGTTCTTAGTTCTGACGAGCCAATGATTCGCTAAGACTCAGTTGATCTATTTGTTTGTATTTACGAGGAGTTACTAGTTTACATTCTTTGCGGAATATCTTTGAATACAAAGGAAGTTTTGAACGAAATTTAAGTATTACCTGGAAGTACTACAAATAAATTTAAAATAAAATGAAAAACAAGCTTTATATCTTCTCTTTTTAAGTTTAGATCCATAACTATTTCTCATATTACTTTAAAACCTCTATTAAGGAAGTTACTTGAAATTTATGTTACTTTATTCGAAAGTAAATAAATACATCATCAAGCCTTTCTTGTCGGTACCTATAATTATGAAATAATTTTCCTTGTGTTTTTAATTCTAACAATCCTAATATGCACAGTGAGTCCGGATTCTGTATTGTAATAGGAATTTAGTACTTTTTATACAGAGTAGCATAAATAAATAAATGGTGACGCAATCTGTAAAACAGTTATCGTCAAACTAGAATGAAAAAGCGATTTTCTCTCCTATTCGATACAATTGTTTTAAGGACATGCTTCAAAATAGATTTGTTCTAACTTGAAACACATTTGGTGGTAAATTTGGTAGGTACAAGGAAGGTAATATTCTATTTATTTAAATTAAAATTGTATGATAATTTAAAAATTTATAAATTTTTTATTGTATAATAACATCAATATATATCTGTATAAAGATTAAAATTAATTTGTCTCAATATTTCACGAAACAAAATTTGAGTTTTTTTGCGGATGTCGAGAAAAATTATGTTTTCTAACTCATTTAATAATAGAAATTAAAACAACTTAAGTGAAATTGCATTACAGGTTACAGTCCATTATCTACATGCTATTAAGAATAACTTTTCAAATAAATGTGTAATACATTTTTTATTTTTCTAGTTTAATTTGCATTACTTTTAAAAATTTGAGAGTCCATAGTTATAGTTTTTACATAATTCTATTAAAATTGTAGTTGTGCAACAAAGTATTGCACATGACTACATCGCCATAAAAATGAATTCATTTATCATTAAAATTGGCTGAAAAGGCTTATCACCTGCCAAGTTACATATAATAATTTGATACAAATGCAAGCAAACACACAAAATGACTCAACAACGAATTTAAAATTAAGAATTTTTCACTTGTCTTAATTCATCAGATTATATAATGTAGTTTCTATAGACACAAGTTAATTTATTACTTAAATTAGAAGGTTGACTGCTATTTTTGGTAAACATCACTACTTAATTTGTATCAATTTTCAGTCTATTTCTCCAGAAAAGTTCAATTTAAATATATCAGTAGCGTGAAACTTTCCGAAGTAAATATAAATTAACATTTACATGACTCCGGTTAGGGTGCGTGAACGTAAAGACACGACTTCGAAAATTTTCAATGCGGAAACTTTACAGATTCACCCAACAAATGTTTCCAAACGCGCGCAGGTCACAGGACACTGATGGTTCGCCATCCATGAAAATAATATTTTCCGAGCCAGCGGTCCGAGTTTTAATTACTTTGGTAATTTGTATACATTTAACCTAGCTGCTTCTATTCCCATTGACAGCAATCGCACTAATTTTAGTTTTCAATTAAAATCTCAATGGCTATGGATGTGTGAATACGGTGCCGGATTGCGAAACCGCTGCAGATTTATTAAAAAAAAAACTCGTGCGCTTTTTGCTCGACATAAAATTTTAAATGTTTTTAATGAAATTATAATCCGCGCGTTTGCACTGCAAAAAGAATTCATTTCACGTAACTGTAAGCCACGTTTCCGACAAACGTGTGCTCTCAGTTTATTTGTATTTATTTGTTAGTTTTTAAAACGTTTTTTTCATTCGCTTGCAGCCTAAACAGGACAGCGATATTATGTACTTACATAATTTTTATATACTTTTTTATTACAAATGTGTAATTACTTTAATCTTTTTAAATTCCATAAAATGTGTAACATATCCTCGTTTAGTTTTATGAAGAAAGTTGTAACATGATTTTAATTATTAGATGAACTTTACTAATGACTCAGGGCCGGATCTAGGCAAGAAGTGCAATTGCACAACCAAAATGTTACAAGGGCAAGGGATAGAAGTTAAAAATATATACAGCTTGTTTCAGGACTAGTGTCACTAAATTTAATCTTTTGCCTTCTATAGGTACAGGTATAAGTAATTTGTAAAAATATAATAAATATATCATTACGCCTTTTACCCATTATTGATTGCCGTAACAGATCTCGGTAAATGATATATTTCTTCGCATGAAGTGCAGTTACTAGCCGTCAAATCATGACCCTCAAATATATTATTGAAGGGAGAGCCACAGAGGTAGACTTAATTTGGTGAAATCACAAAACAAAATCTTTTTTTGACAGGTACAATGTCATACAATTGCTTGTAATTTTGTTTGAGTTGCATGGCTATCGCTACAAATAAGCAATTTTCAAAAAACTTATTTTCTCGATTAGGAAATGCCACTAATAAAATCTGATTAGTGGATTACATGCAGAATTTGAAGCTTTACAACTTTTATTTGAAGCATTTTTGTCTAAAATCAATTGGGAAGCAATGCGCAAGGAAAAACTGATTTCCCATGTTAAACGCCTATGGCCAGATTTTTAATTAACACCCTGTATATACTCTCATACTAAATTTTCACTTTTCATTTTCATTTTTCAGTCTTATCGGTAAGAAATAATTTATTTATTGTATATTGTTATATTGTAATTAGTGGCATAAAAAACTATACAAATGTAACAAATTAATATGAAGCTAACAAAGGTTATCTAATTAATTGTATTTGTTGATTTTTTTTGTAATTATTCGTATACAAAATATACGAGTGTGAGTGTATGAAGGGCTTTTTTGCACTTTTTGCGATTAAGGCACTCACGTTCGGATCATGTCTCATATTTTGCAACTCATGCATATAAACCTTAATCACACATTTGTATCATAAATAACTATTTTTAATATTTACTAACAAATACGTATTATACATAATTTTAACTTTGATATATATATATATATATATATATATATATATATATATATATATATATATAAGTATCTTTGGGATAATTAAATGTCATATGAACAAAGGCCTCCTTTTAGACACCAAAATACAAGAGTTCAAAGTTTTATCAACATCAAATCGAATATTAATTGTTAATTGCACTGCCCAAATTTAAATTTTAAACTTAATTTAATTAAAAATAAATCTAATATTATCTGCAATGTCATTTATTCCATGTGACATGTAACTTCACTTTGCTTTTATTTCTTTAAATCAAGTTTAAATTTTAAATGTTTGGTGTAACTACCCACTAAACTTATAAATTAATTAAATTAAACCTGACGTACCACCAAATTGGGATACCAGACAGAATAACACAATATAGGATAAGAGAACAAATTGTAAAATTTTATCATTGCAAAATACATATGAAAAACAATATTTGCATATTCCGCACTACTAAATGTATACATTGTGAATTAAATAAAGTGCAACTTTGTCAATTTAAATCATGGTTTAATTTTGTCATTGTACATTTTGTCTTTTAAAAGTATCTTGGTAACAAATTTTAATAGGTTTATTAAAATTTGATCTCTTCCATTTTGGGAATCAAAAGGAATAGAACCTGTGGTCATATGATATTTCTTACTTAAAATTATCTAAGAAATAAGCTATTCAATTTTGTCCCAGTATACAAAATGTACGAACTAAACGAGTTAACGCCATTTTAAGAATTATTTGCTTGCTCTTTCAAATGAAATAATGTTTACGATAACAATGTAGTAATACTTTAGATGTTATTTAGTTTTATCTTATATACCAGTATATTATTTGTTTTCTTATGTTATCTTTGACTTTCCTCTAATTTTAAAATTATTTAAAATAAAATAAGTCAAATATCTATAATAATACAAATATTTATGTGCATGTTTCAGATTTCTGTATACCCAATTTCGTAGTTTCATCATAATAAAAACATAAATAATGCGTAATAAATAATTTATAAACAATATTTAGAGTTTAATTTTTCAATTATTATGCCTATAGTAAATAAAAGTTAGCAAATATAGCCCAGTTTAAAGTCTGACCCACCGCAAATTTTTAGTTAGATTCGTTTCTGTAACGACTGTATGTACTTGTTATGGAAGCATGAAACATTAGATGGTTGATAAAGTTGCTGCATTATTACAATGCAAGACTGAGGAAAATCTTCGTGAATATATTCAAATCGTTAAATGCTATGCAAATGTGGAAAATGTCTTTTCCGTTCTTGTTTCTTACTGTGATAATTACAATAAATAAAAAGGAATTTCTGATTTTATATGAAAATCATGTATATTGAACTACTTTATATTTTAATATCTTCTAGTAATAAAAACCATCAGATAATGATGCTACGTTATAAACGTAATACATATGGAAATTATTTCAGTTAAATAAGCTATTCCACTGCAACAGAAATTTAATAGAAACTGAGAAAATAATATCTATCTCCATTATCATTATATTAAAACAAAATTGCTGCCAAATGTAATGAACGTAGTTGATTATAAATATATTATTCCGGCTTTTTACCCATTACTGGGTGTAGCACTCTGCCATAGCAGATTTATCTATTGTGAAAAAAATAAGGTGCAACAATGTGAATTTATTTATTTATGTTACGCTGTACAACAGGAACTTAATCCTTAATAACAGTACAGGGTTCGCACTCACCGAGCCGCAGTGTAATAGTTTATATAATCTTTAGCTTGAGTGAGATATGAACTCGTGATCTCCTGATTCGAATTCCGTATCGCTATCCACATCACCGTACTGACGGACAAATTTAAATCATGGTTTAATTTTGCCATTTGTTTTTTAAAAGTATCTTGGTAACAAATTTTAATAATTTCTTTAAAATTTGATCTCTTATATTTTGGGATACAAAAGGAATAGAACCTATGATCATATGACATTTCTTACTCAAAATTATCTAAGAAATAAGCTATTACATATTGTTTCGAAACAACCTGTATACAGAATTTACGAACTAAACAAGTTAACGCCATTGTCTTCTCTATTATTAAAGATAAATATCCTTACATAATAAAAAATAGTAAGTAAAATGCAATGGAATTTAAAACAAATGTAATTTTATGTTTTTTAAACGAATTTTAATAGAAGGTTATTCAAATTATAATAAATAAATATATCATAACACCTTTTACCCATTAGGTACTGGGTGTGGTACTCTGCCTTAGCAGATCTCGGTAAGTGATATATAGATATTTCTTAGGGTGAAGTGCGGTTACTAGCCGTAAAATCGCGCCCTCCAAACACGGTAGAGGAAGGAGAGCCACAGGAGTAGATTTAAATTGGTGAAAATTGTTTGACACCTGTGAGAATTGAACCCGGATTCTCAAATCCACAGGCCAACTCGATACCAGTGAGCGAGCCACCTACACCATTAAAGCGCGATCATAGAAAAAACTAGGGTTGTATATGTAAGTTCTACATACAATCTAAGTAAGTAGTCGCTTATAAAATTTTCGTTTTCCAACTTTTCCTCATCCTCTTATGAGGCATTTACCAATCTTGTATTTTAATATACTATAGTGTATATACTCATATATGTAAATATTTAAATATTCACTCATATTTGTTCATATATATTGCACTTAGGTTTGTATCATATCATTGACAATTCATATGTCAAATTTAATTACATAAAAAAACAACAAAATTATCATTGTTTCTTCCTTTTTATTTTGTCTTATTGCACATACTTCTTTGATATATAACCTTTCTAACAATATCCTTCTGTTACATATATAATTTTTCATTTTCCTCTTTCATGGGTCCATTTGTCGCTGAAAATTATGGCTCTACTTTATATGAGACTTTTATAATGCATATGCGAAATTAAAAATTACTAAAATGATATTTTGTCGTAAAATATATTGAAAAACTAAACTTGTTACGATCACGACTGACCTGTATTAAATTTGTTTACAGTGACAGTGGGATTATTTAAAGTTTGTTTACATGCTCTCTTAAAATTGCAGCTTTCACACTTTATTTTGTCTCTATTAAATTCGAAAAAGAAAAGAAAAACTGAAGATATCCCGGAAGAAGGTTAAAACAACGAGTTTAAAGTTTCTAGGAACTTTGTATTTATGTTGTTTCAAAAGAGGAATATATTTTTAAAAAGCTCTACTAGATTTTTCAATAGTTCCGGGAAAGTTTTCTCCACACTGTGGCAAGTTTTGTAACTTTTTTTTCACTTTTTAATTACTTTTAAAGACTGGAAAGAATTAAGGGTGGCATTATCATAAATTATCATTACTATCTTAAATTTGGTCGCAATACAAAAACGAAACCATTAAACTAATTATATCTATACTGATTTCTCTAACTTCAATTTAATTTTAATTTGAGTTTAAATGCAGAACTGATACATCTACGAGTATATATGTTATATATAGGTATATATAAAGTAAACACGTTCATGATATACATAATAGTTATGTGTACCTAATGCGCAAAATGTTTGTTTAGCGCCCTGAGAGAAGAGGTTGTTTGCCGGGGCTTGCCGAGTTAAACAATTATTCAAGGGCGCTGACCAAATTCGTGTACAATATGCTCACAATATAGATGAATTATGATTTTTTAAAACAGGCTAGAAATAAAATTTCATTGTATTTATATCGCTTTTTTTACTATATATAACAGCAGATTTATTTTGTTGTAAATTTCTATTAATTGTTTTTAAAGAGTGTGTGAAATACGCGTTGCCATGATAATATAAATGATGAAAAAATGACAGATTGCCAATTGTCCAAAATAGTTATTTGTGTATTAAGAGCGTAAAGTGATTCTTTGTTACTCGAACACGGTAATTGCAGCGCGAACCGAAGGCGAGAGCTGCAATAGTGTAAGAGGAACAAAGACCTTTACGCTCGTGATACACACATAATTTTTTGTACGATTGCATCTTAAAATAATTAAAGAACGTATGCGTACTGAAAATAAGTTCGCTCTGTCAACTGTCAACATGACAAGTTTCTATTTTGTTTGTATCTCTGGTAATTATTAAAAGAGCGCATTCAATATCTTTTTCGCGCGTTGCATTGGAAACGCGCGCATTTAACGTCTTTTTCGCGCGTTGCCATTGGATACGCGCAAAAAAAATATTTTTCGATTGTTCCACAGAAAACTTCAACTTTTCGATGAAATATATCTTTTTTCTACGATTGTTATGAAAAGTTGACAATTACGCTCTCATTTGTCAACATAAGTCGTTTTCTGTGGAACAATCGAAAAATAACTTTGTCGCGCATCTCCTATGGCAACACGCGAAAAAGATGTAACGGCTCTGAAAGACATGGTAGTGGGGGAGTCACAGGGGTAGATTTAATTTGGTGAAAATTGTTTGTCGGCTGTGGGAATCGATCCCGGGTTCTCCAATCCACAGGCCGACTCGATACCACCGACCCACCTACCTCATTATTTTTATATAAATCTTATAAATATTACATAGAACAAATGACGAATATCGCATTATAAAAATAGAACACAATACACATCGATACAGTTTTATATATTTTTAGAATAAATTTTGATGATAAATAATGCTCTATAAATATTTAAATTATTTTGATTAATTCACAAACATTTGAGACATCGGAACAGTATTTCATACACAATAAACAGTATTTACAGATGCAGCAGGATTATATCTGATTTGAATATATTCACTAACACTGAACATAATTGTCGACGCCCACAACAAATTTAAACATTAGTTCACATCTGTTCACAATAGAAAGACAGCATACATTATCAATCCCAACAATTCATTCACTATTCATACTAAAACTCCACCACCGATTTCATTGCCGACGGCGTCCGCTATTCATGATAATAAACTCTCGCTCAGTTAATATCTGAAATATAGCGTAAATGTTTGCACAAACATCGGCCGTGTTTAAAAGTTAATCACCCGCGAAACTTGTGCATCCCACAGTTTGAATCCGGGACAGCAAGACGTAGGCTATGCTAAAGGGAACGGGGAGCGGAAAGGGAAAGCGGCCGATGGGCAACTGCTACTACTGATAAGGGTTTGACGGGACTAGAATAACATGCTAAAGCTGTTTTGCATATCCTCGACAAAGTGAGCGGCTTGAGATTGGAAGTAGTGCCTTCTGTTACTAGGTTTTAGAACACCCGGTATTGTAGGATGATGTTACGTGTTTAGTCATAGACGTAGTTTAGGGTTAAAAATCCCATTTAACAAGTACCTAAAAACGTGAATAGGGTAGGTGGCTCAGTGGTATCGAGTCGGCCTGTGGATTGGAGAACCCAGGTCCGATTTCCACAGCCGACAAAAAATTTTCACCAAATTAAATCTACTCCTGTGGCTCCCCCTCCACTAACATCTTTGGCGGGCGTGATTTGACGGCTGGTAACCGCACTACACGCTTGAAAATATATCCTTTACCGCGATCTGCTTCGGCAGAGTGCTACACCCAGTAATGGGTAAAAGGCGTAATGATATATTTATTTATATTTATTCTAAAAACGTGAGTGCAGAAGTGTTACTAAAAGAAAATATTTATTATGTGTAATTTATTATTTATACCACTCTGTACAACAGGACCCTAATCCCAATTACAGTACAAAGTCTTTGCGATCCGTAGTTTGGGATCTTCGAATTCGAATGCACATTATAGATCTGAAAATTACTCTATGGCTCGTCTTTCACTATCATTTTTTGGAAGCCGTGATTTGAGGACTAGTAACAGCCCTTCAATCGAAAAATATCACTCATCGAGATCTGCTACGTGAGAATACCACATCTACTAATAAATAAAGGGCGTAATGATACATTTATTTGTTTATTTAAAGATTAGGGGATCAGATTTATTGGTGAAATTGAGGATGAGTGATTTCTTGAACGATCTAGGAATAAAGAATTAATATGAATGAAGATTTGATGCGTGAACGAATGATTCTTTGTAGCAAGAAGAAACTGAGCGTATATGAAGAAAATAGGGTTTAGCGAAGATTAAATGATGAATGAATTTATTGCATTTATGCTACCCCATTTTATGTAATATGACGTGTTGATATTACATTTATTCTTGAAAAAATTCAAGTTGAAATTAGGCTTATTTACTCCTTAAGTATGAAGGTGAATAATAACCCTTTGGTCATATCTATCAATTATATCCTCGGACATTATCACAAGTTATCACCCTCAATTGCAGCATTATATATATATATATATATATATGTTTGTAAGATTAGTGACCGAGCATGTTATTGCACATCTCTTAACGTCCTGTGACGTCACCTGAACTTAGGTTCGTTAGTTCGAAACGATTTATCGTAAAATGTAATTCTCACACTTATAGACCTTAAATATCATAGTAATTGACTACGAGAACTAGTAATACGGCAGTGTAAATAGTGCAGTTCAGTATACCCGGTGAGGCCGGATTGTACTGCCACAGATAGAAGAAGAAGAATTTATGTTTCATTATCATTTCATTTAACATGTGTTTCACATCTCAAATGACACACATCCAACAACATTTACACTCAATATACATAAACATATTCTGGACACGACCTTGCACTGTATATCCACTCACATACCGCTAATTTGATTTATCTTTAAAGCAATAATACATCATTCAAGTTTCCTTATTCTCACTCTACATTCACCACCCAAATTATAAGCGTAATACTAAAGTATTTTTTAATTTGAAACTATCTACATCTACATTTTCGTTTTAATATGTTGTAAAATATAAGTAAAACAATAGAATTAAAATAATGGGATATATCTTATCATTTTTGTCGTAAGCGTTATTAAAATAATCTTTTAAGAAAAATGACACTGTTGAAATGTAGGAGATATACATAAAAAAACCATAAAAAAAATTTATTTGTTGACTTGAAAAAGCTTCTTTCGCTTGAAATACTGCATTAGAGAATAAATAGAATTTCAGATAAAAATTTTGTATTATAAAAGAAAATTTAAACACTGATAACAGTAAAGATGAATGACCGAGGGGTGCATTGACATTATTCAACTTAAAATCAACTCTTTTTTTCAATACAGTCTGAATACATTTTTTATACATTTACTGAAATATAACATAAAATGTTGTTTATTTGATATCTTTTCATTACATTATGTTGTTCAAACAAATGCATGTCACAATTTTTAGTTTTAAAATAGAAAGAAAAGTTTCCAATAAAAATTGTAATTACTTATGTTTATATTTTAGAATGAATATAATTTTTCTGCTGCCCATTTATGAGAAACGACATTTTTATTTTTTTTTAATTTGAATGCATAGTTAAATAGCATATTTATTTCACTTTTCAAGCATGTTAAATTTGCTTTTTAATTTTTATATAATAATAATAATAATAATAATAATAATTTTATTTGGCAAAATTACAGCAAAAGCTGATCTCCCATTTAACCTTTACATCAAAATAACAAAATAAATTTATATAATTATGGTATAGCATAAATTCAAGTTATTAGGCATACATAAGATAAACATGGTTATTAATAAACATGATAAATAATCTAATTAAAAGTAGACAAATATGGATTAACAATAGATATAAAAATAGATCATAAATACAATAATAGAGTAAGGTTTAAAGATTCAATTAAGTGAAATTGTACCACTAAGTAACAATTTTTTCAATGTAGATGCAAACGTAGCTGGTTGTAAATTTAGTAATGGAGAAGGTATTATATTAAGAATGCTAGGGACAACATGACTGTAAGTACGTTTAAAAAGAGCAGTATTGTGAGTAGGTATGTGATATTGTAGTATATTTCTTAAGTAGCGTTGATGATGCTGATTTCGTACTGATAGTTTATTATACAAATAGCAAGGAGATTTGTTAAGAATTACGCGGTGAGCTAAACATGCAGCATGTAGATGTCTAGTTTCTTTCATATTAAGCCAGCCTAATTCCTTTATACGTGATGAAACGTTATCACGTCTCTTCAAACCAAAGATGAATCGTATACAACAATTTTGCACTCTCTGTATTCGCCTTTCGTCATGAGAGGAAATATGTGATCCATAAATTGTGTCGCAGTAGTTAAATACAGAAAGAACAAGACTGCTAGATAAGATCACCCTATTTTGTTTGGATAAAATAAATCTGTTCATATATAGATTTTTCAGAGCTAGGAAGGCTTTTTTGATGAGAAGTGATACATATTCTGAGAATCTAAGTTTACAATCAAGCAATAGTCCTAAATTTTTACATGTATGAGAAATGTTAATTTTGATATTATTTATGAAGACGTTAATTAAATTATTCCGCAAGAACTCCTCTCTCGTTTTATTATTACCAAGTAACATAATCATGGACTTTAATTCATTTATTTTAAGGCAATTTGCTGAACTATAATTTGATATAGCCTTTAAATCCTCGCTTAAATTTTGAACAGCGTTACCAACGTCATTTGGATCAAAGGATAAGTAAATTTGAGTGTCGTCAGCGTACATATGAATTTTACTGAAATTGACGCTTGCAGACAAATCAAAAACATAAATAGAAAATAGCAGAGGCCCTAAAATCGAGCCCTGAGGGACACCTTTGTCTAAAGTAACAAAATCAGATGTATTATTATACAATGACACTGCTTGACAGCGATCCGAGAGGTAACTACGAATGAATTGCAAACTAGCAGTGCTAAAACCGATGTAATGAAGTTTTGCCAATAGCAGGTCATGATTAAGCGTATCAAAGGCTTTGCTGAAATCAAGAAGGGATAGTAGCACCATACGTTTTTTATCAATTTCAATTACAATGTCATCAATGATATGTTGCAAAGCAGTAGTAGTACTATATCCCTTCCTGAAGCCAGACTGAATATTAGGCAGAATTTCAAAATTATTTAAATAAGAAACAATCTGACGATGTACAACTTTTTCCAATATTTTAGACAACGTGGGAAGTATGCTGATTGGTCGTAAGTCGTTAAATGATGACGGATTCTTGCATTTGACTATAGGTTTCACAATAGCTTGCTTCCAAATAACCGGAACAGTATTAGTAAGTAGACATACATTAATAATATGTGTTATTTGTAAAACAATGTTTGGAAAAATTAGGGTAAGAATATTTAAGTTTATATTATCAGCGCCAGAAGAGTTAGATTTCAGAGAAGAAAAAATTTTGGAAATTTCATCTTCAGAGACAAGGGAGAAAGAAAAGTCAATGTCATTCCTAAGCAAACGATGTGATTGATAGAATTGTAGAAGAGAAACATCAGGTTGAGACGAAGGAATCGAATTAACAAAATGAGAATTTAAGTGATTTACATCCCTCAAGTATGTAGGTATGTCATTATTCGGTGTAGTGTTTATGTTAAATTCCTTTATAGCTTTCCAAATGTAGGCGCCACTATTATTTTTTAATTTAAACTCAAAATAAGCTTTCTTTTCTCTCCTAATAGCATCAGTAGTAGTATTGCGTAACGTTTTATAATAATTCCAATGAACTATGGACTTGGTCCGTTTATATTGAGAATAGGCGTTATTTCTGAACTTAATCATTATTTTTATGACATCTGTCACCCAGGGAGATGTCTTATAGCGAGATTTGATTGTTCTAATAGGAACATACTCGTCAAGAAGTGAGATAACGACATGATTGAAAATTTCTAATTTATCATTAACATCATCGCAAGTGTAGAAATAATGCCAATTAAAATTATTTAAACGAAAGAGGAGGTTATCGGTATTAACATTTCTAAAATCTCTAAAACTTTTAAATTCGGGAATACGACTAGTTGGACAAGCCAATTTCAGTTTGCAAGAAATAGATCTGTGATCTGTTATATGGTGCAAGTCAGTTACAACAATCTCGGAACAAATCTCAATGCTAGAAGTAATGAAAACATCAATAAGGGTCTCAGAGTTAGCTGTAATACGAGTAGGCTCAGATACCATCTGTACGAGATCAAATCCACCAATCAAATCCGAGAAAAGATTAACTGCATTGTTCAACGTTAATAAATTAATATTAATATCACCAACACAAATAACATGATCAACTTCATGAAAAATAGATGAAATTGATGTTTCAACATAATCAATGAAATCAATACATGAACTACTTGGTGGGCGATAAAGTACACCAAGAGCTAGTGTACTTCTGCCAACAACCAATTTAATCCAATACTGCTCCAAAGTAGCACTATTGATATTTAAGTCATTTAAAATTTCAATATTGGTCAGCAGATTGGTTCTAACATATAATCCGACTCCACCACCACGACCAGTAAGTCTATCATTCCTAAGAAGCTCATACCCATTAATGGAAAAATTGCCACTATTAATGTTATTATTCAGCCAAGTTTCACTTAAAGCGTAAACATCAAAATTTTCACTTAGTATAAAATCTTTAAATTCCTCAAAATGCGTTGACAATGATCTAATATTGACATGACCCACATAAATCATAATTATAAACTAGATAAAGGCATAATATAGACAAACTAAGAACAAAATTATAAATAAGTGTAAACTGATTATTTATCAAACAAGGTCAATGAACTGAGAACATTGTATCGACAAGTATATAAAAATTGTTAATCAACAGAGAGGGTCAAATTAATTTATGACACTGTGAGTATTACTTCAATTCACAAATAAAGTATATGAAGGTTACCTACTAATAATTTGACTTTGCGTATCAAACGCTATTTAAATAATTACGTATTAATAAAATTTACAAGATATAAATAAATCTATCAAGAAATTTGATTATTTAGAAATAAACCTTGAGATAGTGAAAAAACGTACTAGTATGCTATTAAATAATAAGTAAGTGCAGACAATTACAAAAATAAAAATGTGTAATACAAATTGAAAATAGACATAAATCACTGTGTGGCGTATTAATTACAAAAAATATATTTTAGCAAAACATAATAAACATAAAATATTGATATGAAGCAGAGAAACGACCAGAAGCAAGATTTTCAAGTTTCAGCAGTGACAAGGGCAAAATAATTACTTCACATTACTCAGTTCTTTCATTGTCGAAATTTTATGCACAATGTCCCCGATTTTAAGGAAAATAATTCCGTCACTAGACCACGTATTATTTAAGCCGTACTTGCGTTTAGCCTCGTTTAACATTAATAGTCTTTTCTGCGTAAGGTCTTCTTTTATTGTTACTCCGGTTCGTTTCAATTTTTTCTTTTTTGAGTAAATAACCGCACGATCTTTGTAGCTACAAAATTTAACGATAATAGGTCTGCACTTATCTTTATGGTGTTTTCCCACACGATGAGACCTATCGATGGCCGCAGGATCCAGGGTCACGTCCAGCTTCTCCTTAAATAACTTCAGGAGGACATCATCCGTAGACTCGGTTCTATTCTCCTGGATTCCGAAAACACGCAGACAGTTACGCCTACTATATTGATGTAGGCGGTCAATTTCATCTCCCATCGACAAAATTTGCAGATCTTTGTGGTGAAGTTCATCATGCAGATCTTTAAGTTGCTTAGTAAGCCTAGATAATTGTTCCCGAAAAACAGCTTCCACTTTTTCAGAAACAGCTGTAGCTATTTTCACCATGAACTCGTCAGAATGCAAATAGTCACAAGCAGCTTGTTTAGCAATCGCTATAACTTCATCTTGTTGTAGTCGTGTCATTTTAATATCTTTAAGGTTTAACGTCAAAAAACAAAAAATAAAACTGCAGTTATAAATGAACAGCTGAAAAACGATCGTAGATAGCACACACAGGTAACAAGTCTAAACCACCTGAATGTTCATGCTAGAATGTCATTGTTAATATAAAAGTAGTTCAACAAATTTTGATAAAAATTAAATAACTTATCAGACTTATTGTTTCTATTACGTATGAATTCTTCATACTTTATTTGCTATAGCAATGGAAAATCAAATTCATGTTTAATAATTTATCAGTGGCCGAGTTCAAGGGGCAGGAGGGTGGTCCTCCCCCAGTAACACCATTCTAGGGGTAACACCAATTAAAAATTTGTAATTATATTGATATAATTTAAGAATTTTATTTTAAAAATACGTACACATATATGTTATGTTTATGTCTAATGAATGCATTTTTATAAAAGTCTATACCAATCATGTGTTTTTTTGTTCATGGAAATGGCGTCGAATCAACACACGCGATCTGTAAAGTGAATAGTTACAAAAGTTACTTGAATTGTAAAAATATAGGGTTTCTTCGAGGTTTTATCTTCACTTTCTTTTGTTTTGTATCAAAGGTATTGGCCCTAAATGTATTAAACGTATGTTACCAGTTATTAATGGAAAATGTCTCTCGTCAAAAAGTGAGTTCTAACTACTTTGCCGCAAAAAGAACAATATAGTTATATATTTTCATGTTAATAAAAATATTTATAATAGACTATTCTATAGTATAAATTTGTATTCAATTGAAGTGGGAGGAAAGGGGTCACTTTTGCCAACTCTAGCCATGATATTGTAATTTATTGATCATAATAATGAAAACAAGCATACTTAAAAAAGCTAATAATTTAAAATTTGTAATTTTCAACTATTCATTCCACTTAAAAAATGTGCAACTGAAAAAGTTATTTTATTTAGTCGTTATGAATAACGCTTTAGTATCTATAATTTTTATTATTTAATAAAAAAGCTAGTTTCATATTTTTACTCATATATAATGATCTATGCATTTTTTTTTGGATAAAATAAAATCTATTTACAATATGATGACTTTTGTCTTATTTAACCAAAATAATTGGTTTTATTCTGTCCGAGATTTCATTGATGGCCCTCGTATACAAAATACCGAGTATACAAGTATCTATCTATTCCTATAAGATGTAAAATAAATAATTCTTTATATCATCCCGCCTTTTACTCATTACTGGGTGTGGCACTCTGCCGTTGCATATCTCGGTAAGTAATATTTTTCTTCGCATGAAGTGCAGTTACCGGTTGTCAAATCGCGGCCCTCAAAGATGTTTATGGAGAGGAAACTACAGGGGAATTTTTTCGTGGTGAAAATTGTTTCTCGGCTGAGGTAATTGAACCCGGGTTCCCAAATCCGCAGACCGACTCGATACCACTGAGGTACCATGATGTCAAGAGGTCAACTCAATTATTTGTTTACCCCCAGTTTGACCTATATTCTTACATTTAATATTGTAACAAAATGCAACTATTTAAAATTCACCATTCTTTAATTTTGTTCAAACTCATTTACCTGATGTAGGAAAAAAATGCATGTCTACAACCCTGAATGTTACGAACGACTTTTGGTCATTTTCCTTCTTCTTTGTTTGGACTTTCATGCATTTTTGTCTTTGGTCAATTTTAGCTACCTAATCTTTTTTGCTAATTTATATTATTGTTCTCTTTTTCCTGTAAGCTGATGAAATTGAGGCATTGAATATAAGATATCTATAATAAATGGATGAATATGATTGAAGATTTATTGCACGAATCCAAACATTCCGAATAGAAGAGATATACAAACTAGGAAATGTGGATGTAGCGCAAGTGCTGTGGTGTGATGAATGTAAAGAAATAAATGTGTCAATGGTTAGTGCTACCCCATTTATGGGAACATAGTGTAGATTAGTTTAGCCCCATTTTGACGAACAGCATTGCACGTCTCGTCCATGAGATGTCCGACCGGCTCCTTCATCAGTAACCAATCCATGCTCGCGGTCTAATCCATTGTGAATTTGAATAATCCGCCTTGTTGTCGATCGCCAGTGGCCATCCCTGCATCCTGTTCCGGCCTCGAAACTCGGACCGTTGTTGTTTGTACCGTCGCTGTCCCACAGCTGAGCAACAATGCGTAAATCAAACTTTGTACCGCACAAAGAGTCTGGACGGTGGATATTATAAATCAAAAGCTAGATTATTTATTTGTTACTCTACATCAGGGGTCACTAACCTTTTTGAGAAGGGGGCCACAAACAACATTTTAAAATGTATAACAGGCAGGAGAGTAATTCTTATTGGAAATTGTATTTGATTATAAAGGTAAAAAATAAAACTGAATATTATATTAATTTTTCACAATACGTAGGTACCTATAAATTTAAAATAATAGTTTAGAGATCAATAAAAATATATTTATAAATTAAAATAACTATTTATTTGTTGCATACTACATGTTATTAATATGAACTACCTACTCGTTGAAAGTAACTAATATTTTCAATATGTTCAAATCTGTAAAACAATTCTAGGTGGGGTTTATTTAATAGTGTTCGATTTTTTTTAAATTTAACTTCTTTCATCTTTGAAATTTTCTGTACTATCAAAAATTAATAAAAGATTTCCCCGGGAATTTTTAATTTTCGGTTAATCAGATACATAAAATTAAATCTTCCTGCAATAACAAAATATTTTGAACATGGTTTTCAATAGAGAAATTATAGAAAAATAATATTGAAAAATTATGAGCATTCGCCAGGATTTGAACCCAAAACACAGCCGTTAAGTGATAGAGCACCACTTGAGCTATGTACATATACTCGGCGAAGCACTCATGATTTTTCGTGTAATGTTTAGTTGTTAGAAATTTGTAAAGTGATATGGGTTGAATTAATTCGTTACAATCAACAGCTTAAAGTATCAATTGGGTTATTTCCTAGGTGAAATTAGTATAAGAATTAAGTTACTGACAAAGTATGGTCGTAGATATATAGAAATAATTTAGAAAAATCATAAGCATTCACCGATATTTAAACCCAGGATTATTTCTATATTTCTACGGTCAGATTTTAATGTCAATAATTTAAATATTATGGCTAGTTGCACCAACAAAAACTTAAATTTTAAACTTAGTTTAAATGAATAAAAGCAAATTGAAATTACATATCATATGGAATAATTAATATTGCTGTCAAACATTCGATATTCTTTCATTATTTAAACTAAGTTTAAAATGTATGTTTTGTTGGTGCAACTGGCTAGTAGATAAATTGAAACTAGACAACGGTTTCGACAAGTTATCACAACATGGAAAATGTGAAAAATTCGTTTGAACAAGTTGATTTTTAAATAATTTTAGTTTTTTTTTAAATAAATTAACATCATAATAATAACTTCATCACCTCTCCCTTAGTTGTCTCCCATAATGTGCAGGGCAGCCATTTAATTGCAGCCAAGAGTTTATTCGTATTTCTAAGCTAACTTCTTCGATAAAAGGAAAAGGTGTTAGTGAAATAGCTTTAAAAAGTATAATAATATAGTAAAACAGTGATCCCTTAATCCATAACAAGTATTCCTTAAAATATTAACCCTCCCAACCAACCAAATATTACATACTCCATACCGAAGTCCCAGTCCCCATAAAATTGAAAAAAATATAAATTAAAATAACCTACAATTAAACAATAAAACGTGCTTAACAACAATTGGCACTAGTGCCACCTAGCGCCAGATAGCGCAGGTGGATAAATGGAGGCGAATAATTAAGATCTACGCCGGTAAAACAATTTGTTACAGACGGTGAACAAACAAACTACAACCACATTAAACAAATGGAGACGTCAACAAACAATAACCAACCTACAACTTCATATGCCAACACTTTAAAACAAACAATAATGTATCCTAAAAAAGAACAAGCAATAATAATGCATGCCTATAATGAAATTCCCTTGAGAGAATATCTCATAGAAATAGGAAAAATCACAGAACCAAAAAATATTACATACGCTTCACGAATTTCTAACGACAGGATCTGCATTTATCTAAATAGCAAACAACAGGTAGATACAATAATTACAAACCACAGCAAACTTACTGTTTTAGGTAAAACCGTTAATGTACGAAGACTTATCAGCCCCTCAAAAAAACTAGTAATATCAAACGTATGCCCAACTATCCCAAACCAAATCATAGAAGAAAAATTAAAAGAACTAGGTATTAAACAGATATCACCTATAAATTCCCTGAGAATAGGTATGAAAGATGAATCCTTCCAACATATTTTAAGCTTTAGAAGACAGGTATACGTAAGCGACAACAACAAACAACAAATTCCAAACAGTATAGAAATTGAATATGAAAACACAATATATAGAATTTTTCTTTCAGATGACACAGATAATTGTTATATATGCAAAAAACATGGGCATACTGCACAACAATGTCAACAAAGACGCCAAACAGGACAAATAGAAGATACTCAACAAGCGCAAATCTCAACAGATAAAGAAACACAAATAAACCAAACAACTGTACTACAAATCCGAAAAACACAACAAATGCACCAAAAACAAAATACGAGCATACAACAGGAAATACAAAACGAGAAACAATCTTCTTCTTCTTCATACTCACAACTAAGTAACGAACCAGGAACACCAAATAACCAGAAAATAATAAACACAAGCCAAGAAATACCATTAGAAACAATAATAACAGATAAAACTACAACAGAAAAAACACAAAAAAGCAATAATACCCAGAAACGAGTAGCAAGAAACTCAACGAACAGTTCTGAAGAAGATGTACTACAAGAAGCTGAAACAGAAGTAACATACACAAATAAAAATCAAACAGACCCAAAACATAAAAAACCAAAAAGAGAAACCAAATTTGATCAAACGTTAGAACCACTAAAAGAAGAAATGCAGAAAAATCCAGACAAATATCTACTAAATTATGAAACATTTAAAGAACTTATTGAAAACATATACGAAACAAAAAACAAATTAGAAATAGCTAGAGAATACACAACAAATATACCAAATCTCATACAAATGATAAATAATCTACATCTCCACCTAGATGATAGACAGACAAAATACAGATTTACAATTATAGCAAAAAGATTGAAAACACAAATATTAGAGGAAATGGGAGATGTGTTCAATACCCAAGAATCTCAACATGGCGACGACGATCCTACAGTGGAATATTAACGGATTCTTCAATCACATTGGAGAATTACAAATAATGAAAACAAATCTCCAACCAAACTACATATGCTTGCAAGAAACACACTTAAAAAACGAACAAAAAGCAACATTGAAAGGCTATAAAACTTATAGAAAAGACAGAATAAACAATATGCACGCAAGTGGAGGAGTTGCAACACTAATAAAAGAATCACACCATGTAGAAGAAATAACACTAAATACAAACATAGAAGCAATAACAGTCAAGGTATACTATCCTACAACATTAATAATATGCAACTTATACATACCTCCAAACTATAACTTGGAAAAAAATGAATTGGAACACATAATACAGCAATTACCACGACCATATATCATTGTGGGAGACTTAAATGGACACAACATTACATGGGGATCAGAATACACAAATAGGAAAGGAAAAATTATCGAAGAAGCTATCGATAACCTCACTATATTAAATGATAACACACCAACACACTACTGTGCAGCAACAGGAAAATTTACAAATATAGACTTAACAATCTGCGATCCCCGTATTGCACCCTCACTAACATGGGAAGTAATACTACAATTATACGGAAGTGATCATTTCCCGATAAAAATTACACATTCAGCAGAAACGATACCAAGCATGCCCGATCCAAAAATAATAAAATGGAAGATAGAAGATGCCAACTGGGAAAAATATGCAAATGTATTACGGAAAATTAAAATCACTATAAGCGAAAATACGACAGCAGATAAAATCGTCGAGGAATTTACAAAAAACATCTTTGAAGCAGCAGAAAAGACAATTGGAATAAAAAACATAAAAAGTAGAAAGAAAACAACAGCATGGTGGAACGATGAATGCTATAAAGCTATGAAAGAAAGCAAACATGCGCTCTACGTATACAGAAAAAACCAAACATTGGAAAACCATATAAAATTAAAAAGGACGAAAGCAAAGTTGAAATATATAATTAAAAAAAGTAGGAAACAATCATGGAGAAAATATGTAAACACCATAAATAAAGATACCCCAATAAAAACAATATGGAACAAAATACAGAAACTAACTGGCAAAAATAATAGTACATATACGAGTACATCCACGTTAATGGAGGGCACAACAATCATAACAGAACCGCAAGAAATAGCAAACAAAATAGCAAACACATTCGAACGCAACTTCTCAAATGACAATTATAATAATAACTTCCTACAGTACAAAATACAACAAGAAAAAGAAGAAATTATCATAATAGACGATGATGATAATGATATCAACAAACCATTTAATAGGAATGAAATGGATTGTGCTATTAAAGAACTAAAATCGAATAGTAGCCCGGGACCAGACAATATTACAAATGAAATGATACAACACCTACCAGAAGAAGCAAAAGAAATCCTGCTACAAATATTTAATCACATATGGACAACAAATACTTTCCCAACAGCTTGGCAAACAGCATACATCATACCAATACTAAAACCAGAAAAAAATAAAACAGATCCAAATAGTTACAGACCAATATCATTAACAAACACACTATGTAAAACAATTGAAAAAATGATCAATAAACGGCTAACATGGTTTCTCGAACACAAAAACCTACTAAACAATACACAATGTGGATTTAGAAATGGCAGATCAACTATAGACCTAATAACATGTCTCACAACAGAAATAGAAAAAGCACAAAGATATAAACAACATCTTATAGCAATATTTTTCGACATTGAAAAAGCTTTTGATATGACCTGGAAACGCCATATAATTAAATCTCTCGTAAATCTAAATATACAAGGACATATTCTGCACTTCATACAAAATTTTCTAAATAATCGAACTTTTCAAGTAAAATTCAATGGCCACATTTCCGAAATAAAACAACAAATGAACGGAATCCCCCAAGGCACTTCGATCAGCCCAACACTATTTAACATAGCAATAAATGATATAGTTAAAAACCTTCCGCAACAAGTAAAAACATCACTTTTTGCAGATGATCTTACAATATACGCAAGAGGCACAAATATCGAACAAGTACGAAAACATATACAGACAGCAATACAAAACATAGAAGAATGGACCCAACAAACCGGATTTAAACTCTCAAGTACAAAGACAAATGCAATGCATTTCTGTAAATTAAAACGGCAACATCCAGACCCGCGACTAAAATTATACAACGAAGACATAGCATACTCCACATCAGTAAAATTTCTAGGCATGCACATAGACAATAAACTAAGTTGGAACATACATTTGCAAAAACTAAAATCAGATTGCTATAAAAGGCTCAATATAATAAAAACTCTTTCAAATCACGATTGGGGATCAGATAGAGAAAGTCTATTAAAAATATACCGATCTATAATACGACCCAAAATAGATTATGGATGCCAATTATATATCACAGCAAAAAGCAGCCACTTAAAACATATAGATGTGATACAAAATGCCTCATTAAGAACAATCATAGGAGCACTACGAACTACTCCAATACCTAGCTTATACTGCGAAGCAGGAGAACCACCATTAGCACACAGAAGAGAGAAACTACTGCTAACATACGTAACAAAACTAGCATCAAACACTCAAAATCCAGCACACAAATATCTATTTGAAGCCAAAAATAATAAAATACAAATAAACAATACCACCCAATTGCAACAAAAAATTACAGCCCTATTTTCCGAATTACAAATCCACATAACAAACATCCAAACAAAACATGAAACCACCATCCCTCCCTGGATACAAACAAAACCAAAATATCTCCTGCAACTTACCCAATACTCTAAAAATAACACAACACCACTCATATATAAAAATCTGTATAATGATATCTGTAAAGAAAACGCCAACCAAAAAATAATATATACTGACGCGTCAAAAATAGAAAATAAAACAGGAGCAGCTGTAATTGAAAATGAAAACACAAAAAAATACCACCTCCCGAAAAACATAAGTACTTATACTGCTGAAGCATTTGCAATAAATGAAGCTATAAAGAACATCATGAAGATAGAAGAACCAATAGAAAATTATATAATATGTACAGACAGCCTAAGCACAATACTAAATACAAGAAAACTGTATACAAATGATCTACAAATACAAGAAATACAAGAAAATATACATAAGACCATAAATGAAAAACATAAAAATATAGCGCTGATTTGGATACCTTCACACATTGGAATTAAAGGCAATGAGCAAGCAGACCTAGCAGCAAAAGAAGCTATCAACACAGGAGCAAGAATGCCTATTCCAATACCACCATATGATATCAAGGCACAAATAAAAAAGAAAATGAATGAAAAATGGACAAACGAATGGCACCAAACACCAATGAACAACAAACTGAGGAAGATAAAACCGACCACAGACATCTGGACAACACCAGGAACAAGACGAGAAAGAATCGCCATTACAAGACTTAGGCTAGGACACACACTAATCACACACAAACATATATTCTCACAAGAGCAACAGGAAATATGTAACACTTGCAACCAAACAATAGATACAGAACACATTTTACTGCACTGTAACAAATATACCCAAACACGACAACAATGTAACATACCACAAAACATACAAGATACACTAGGAAACAATAGAGAAACACTACACAACGTAATAAAATACCTGAAAGAAACAAATCTATTATATAAACTGTAAACTTTATAATATACCGGAGCACTAATAGCCCTGACGCTGAAGTGCTCCCTAAATATACTTAAATAAATTAAATTCTTCGATAAAATCATTTATATCTTTATTTAGAAAACTGTAGAATATCTCTGAATAGAAACGTGGAGGGAAAGTACTTAAAATAATTCCTAGCCACACATTACACTAAAATGTATATTGGAAATATTCTCTTTAATTGCATGATTATTTTCTTGTAACTAGAGATGGGAATTTCTTTGATTTAATATTCTACAGTTTCATTATTTATTTTCTTCGCCTACAGTAAAAACTGATGAACTTTTTAAATATGGAACGGATAATATACTTTCATTCGTATTAAATTTAATGCAGATGTAGCATGTCGAACACTTGTCGAAGTATTACCATGAAAATCTTGCAATATACTGTTAGTTCTTCCTTCATTTTATATAGGTACCAATAAAGCATCAGCACTTGATACATAAGCAAAATTTCAATGTCGCTGAAATGTTTTAGTAATATCAATCCTATGTGGAAATCTTCTATTAGAAAATCTAAGAGTACCATTCATATTATCATTCTAAAAACCATAGACAATAGCCATGTCAGTATATTTACTATTTATGTAAGAACGAAAAAATACTGAAAACAGCTAATAACAATCCATATTTTATTTAATTACTATGTCACTCTCAATAAGATAATATTTGGTATCTTGTTATAAAGTTGATAAATTAACGTAGCGCTGCTCCAATTAGAAAAATAGGTTTTTTTATAACGTGTTTTTATTATTACGTTTTTTACTTCCTTGTACGAAGTAAAGGAAGTATTGTTATCGCGAAAATTTTCGGTTCTCAGATTTCAGTGGAAATACGCATTTTGGCCCTCCCTGAGTCCATTTTGACTAATTTCGTCGTGACGTCTGTACGTACGTATGTACGTATGTACGTACGTACGTACGTACGTATGTATCTCGCATAACTCAAAAACGGTAAGCCGTAGAAAATTGAAATTTTATATTTAGGACTGTTATAACATCTAGTTGTGCACCTCCCTTTTTGGTCATTATACAACTACCGGAAGTGCTACTTTACTTGAAGCCTATAATAGATTTTCATGAAAAACTATATTCAAATATAATTTAAAACTTTCCAAATTTGGTATATAAGACTACTATATCAATGGAAATAATATAATAGATTTTGGTTAAAATACACTAACCGGAAGTGACACATTACATGAAGCTGCTAACAGTTTTCCTTGAAAAAAATGGTATTATTTTAATTTTAGAAATAAATGCTTCAAATAAAAGTTTTAGAGAATTAAATTCTGCGTCTAGCACATTAAGAATTTTTAAATTAGCCTTTTGCATAAGCGAGATATCTAAATTTGAATAGTATATATTTTGTGTTTTTTTTTAAATTAAGTTTGCTATGGATTAGAACAAAAAATAAAAAATAAAAGATTTTATGTCAAATATGTGCAATTAAAAAAATATCTATAGTTTAATACGCGTACAAGGAAGTCATGTGGTGTCCACATCAGATTTTTATTATTATATAGAATTAGGACTAGCATTTCGTGTTCTGGATGATACGCCACCGTTGAAACAATTATTGTAACGCCTCCAATTGCTAGTGGCTAGCTTACAAACTACTAATACCATTTTGTCATGATTTGCAACTAATTCGTAAAAGAATAAAGACGTATTACTTACTTTTAACTCTTGTACATATCTGTAGAGATATGCATTTACAAAAAAAAATACCCCGATCCGAACCCGATGGGTACTCAACCTGACCCGATGGATAACCAACCCGACAAATACCCGACATGATCCGGCCTGATGGATATCCAACTCGACCAGACCCGATAGGTACCCAACCCGACCAGACCCGATGGGTACCCAACCTGACTAGACCCAATGGATATCCAACCCGAGTAGACCCAATGGATATCCAATTCGACCAGACCCGATGGATATCCAACCCGACCGATTAACGAATGTAATGCGCAAACTGAGACAAATCCACTTGCTCTATCGTTTGAGTCATTCAATCGTTTTACGGTTCATGCATCCGAGGTTAGTAGCCGACAGCCGAACAGCTGAATCGCTGCACTGACGAAGATCAGAAAGATGTATAAAGTGTGACTGGTCTCGAAGAGGCGGATCGGTGAATCGGATCTCTTTCACGATCGAGATCCGCTGAAACTATCAAAGGTTTTACAATGTTTTAAAGGGCGAGGTAGCAAGAAGGCTGGACAAAAATTGTACCACCCTAGCCTGAAATACATTCAAAATTAAAATCTCATTTCGCAAGCATTTCTCAACAGTACATTATTGCACATAATTTTACTTCTTATAAGAGAAAGCCATAGCGACTGTCTGAGTCGCGTTGCTTGCACTATTTGTGTAAAATATGAGCTTTATTTCCCTATTGAAATTTGCAATAAATGTTACAATATATAATTTTCTGGAAGATAATCGATCACAATTCTTTTGTCTACAAATAATTATTTTTTAACATTTTTGTGTTATATTTGAGTTACAATCGCATGAAATGTAGATAAACTCTAAATGAAGAAAAAAAAATGGCAATGGACAAAGTTGTTGACTGTTTAAACTATTCAACAATATGTTTGTTGCTTCGAAAATCGTAAGTTTGATTTTAATTTTACAAGAAAAAAATAAACGGCATTTTTTGGGTATTTAGACGACTAGTCAACCGCCTTAATACCGGCGATTGGTATCAGGAAAACATGCTGATGAGAAATAACAAGTTAATTTTTTTCAGCAAGTTGGCAACATGAAAGCTAAAATCAATAAATGACCAGTCATGAAATTCTGAGGGCGGGGCATGGAATTCTCTGGACGGTACAAAGGTAATTAAATTTTTTTAAATTAGTCAGGATTGTCAATCTACTAAAATCTAAATTGAACACCAAGTTACCTTCTTATCAATATGCTCTCCTGTTACAAAATTTTCTGATATCCCGCATCGTGCTTTCTTGGATTAATTTTTTTCTTATAGTTAAAGTGCAAAAAAATAAGGGTAGATAAGGAAAAAATATATGAGAAACAAGCATTATTAAAACAAATTTTTTCAAAAGGCCAGTTGCTTAAATTTGATAGTATTATTGTTAAAGGCTAAATATTTGCTATATTCCCATGAGGCTTCATTATGTGACAGAGAAGCAACAGATGTTTGTAAGGGGTTTTATTAGAGGACGGCGTAATTTTGTTATTTTGCTTTTAGTTTTCGAGATATTTTACTTTATAGTTTTCCAAAAATATTAAGAGCAAAACTATTATTTTTATTAATTAAAGTTTTCCTATATAGTCGTATTATTATAAATTGTAAACTAAAATGTTTATTGCGTATCCTATATCAATATTAAGATGGTAAAACCTTCTAGTCCAAATTCGGCAAAGAGCACTTTAATTTTTGAATTATTTTCTGTATCCTATAATTTATAACTTACCTCAACAATTCTTCGCCAGCACTTCTTGAAAACTTCCTCACTAGAAGTCATCGCACAGTGATAGAGTAGCAACAAACAATGTCTGTACATGACCATGTTCTGCGACTATAGATTTATCGCGGAGGGCGGTCCACAGACGTGGGTGTCGCGAGCTTGTAAAGCCATTTGTTCTTAATGTTGCATCCAGCATCCGGTTGCGTGGTTGAGACGTGCCGCAAGATATGTGTCTTATCTCGAGCTCTAGTCGTAATTAACAGACTAACTAATGTTCAACTTTGCTACTCTCACACTTACACGTTCTGTTAGTTGAGCTCGTATTTCATCTCCTGCATATTTAACTTTTTTGCAAGATTCATTTTATTCTCGGCTTTGACAAGATAACGAAGTAATAATAACAATTTGTTATATATTTCTAAAAATATAGACATATTGAAACAATATCATAAGATTCAAACGGACAAAGTCGTATTTTTGTATAGATATGCATCAAGTGTAATTGAGGAACTAGTAAACGCTTGAACTACAACCTTATTCTGTAGGTGGCTAAGTGATAACTATTCGGACTGAAGAATTGTGAACCTGGAATCGATAATTTTCAATACATTAAAATTACTCTTGTAGTTCCTCTCCACTAACATCTTTGAGGGCCGTGATTTGACGGCTGGTAATCGCACATCACACGCATAAAATTATAATTTGCCCAGTAATATGTAACAAACATGATATATTATCTTTCTGATTCAATTCAAAAAATGGAATTATTCTGATTTTAGAAATAAATGCTGCAAATAAAAGTTTTAGATAATTAAATTCTGCGTTTAGCACATTAAGAATTATTTAATTAGCCTTTTGTATAAGCGAAATATGTAAATTTAAAAATTACATATATTTTAATTAAGTTTGCCATGGATTAGAACAAAAAATAAGAAAAAAAATTAATGTCAGATATGTGCAATTAAAAAAATATCTATAGTTTAATACGAGTACAAGGAAGTCATGTGGTGTGCACATCAGATTTTTTTTTTAGATTAACCGGAACGGAGAAATTTTAATATTTGTCAGGAACTTGAACAATAATTTTAATAACCTCACAAACCGGAACAATATTTACTATAATTTCACAAACGGGAACAATATTTATCACAATTTCACAAACAGACACACTGTTTCGGTTTGCTGAAGAATATTTTGAACACTGGGTATTATTTACTGATTAATTAAATCAACAAATACCTATACTAATATTGATAAAGGTAAAGTATGTTTAATTAAAAATTCTAGAAAAAGATATTCTTAAATATAATTAGAAATTTCTAAGTACGAACATAAAATTTTTGTTGGAAAACGTATGTGAATTATGATGTTAAATCTACCTTATTGTTCAGAGTCGTAATATATTTTGAAATTTTACTTTCACTAAAAATTCCATTACCACAGTTCATAAAAACACTTTTAAATAATAAATAGACCACTAGTTCTCAAACTGCTCGTCGGGGAGAACAAAAAACTGCACAGCAGTCGTGGTGAGTGCAGTGCGAACGAACGAAGTACGGAGGCAGTAACTCAAGCGACGTAACTCGGCGTTATAGAAAGAAATTATTTATATGAGCACTTTGCGCCCGGCTTCCAGCTGTGAGAACAACGAGCCAACGTTATAATAGCGTTTAATGACGTCATTAGAAGCCCTGCTAAGATATTGACTACCTTACACGAGTAAGAGCAGAAGAATGGAACCATCTATCAAAGCCGAGAAGGCAATCATAAATCTCTGGAATATTCTTTCGCTGCGCGGTACGCTTCGTCGCTTTAAATAGTATTTTGTTCTTCGGAAGAGAAAAAATATTTTATCTGCCTTTTTATATGCAAAGATGGGCCCATTGGTGACGGTAATAAATAACGAATAAACAACTTGATATATTAGATGTTCAATCACAGGTGTGACACTTTGAGTTACTGCTTTTTAACTTGCAAGTGATACAGAATTTATATCTCATTTAATCTTCTATATATAGGTCAAGTTTATTTATCTATAAGTGATCCAAAATTATTAACTGTCACATGATTTGAAAAAAAATTATGATCAAATCTATATTTTGCGGATTAAAGTTAGCATTAATGGGGTAGGTGGCTCAGTGGTATCGAGTCGGCCTGTGGATCTTGAGAACCCTGGTTTGATGTCTACAGCCGACAAACAATTTTCAACAAATTAAATTTACCCCTGTGGCTTCCACCTCCACTAACATCTTTGGGGGCCGTGATTTGACGGCTGGTAACCGCGAAGAAATATATCACTTACCGAGATCTGCAGAGTGCCACAGCCATCTATGGGTAAAAGGCGTAATGATATATTTATTTTTTATTTAAAGTTAGCATAACAGGCGCGGTGGCCGAGCGTGTTAAGGCACATCTCTTAGCAAACTGTGACGTCACCCGAACCAAGGTTCGTCAGTTTGAATCCGCCTGCCGACAATGTGTGATATGTCGTAAAATATAAAAATACAGTTACATGTATTTATCACACTCGGGCGCTAAAGGCTAGTCACTTATACGCATTAAATAATCTGACTAAAGAAACCGGCAGTACGGCAGTGTAAAAACTGCGGCTCGGTGTGCCCGGCCCCTATGTTCCGAAACGGAATGATGGGACTCATTTAGCATTAATTTACCGGCATCCGCAAAATATGTTACCTACTTTATCGACATATTTTATCAACATATTGCCCTTTGGATTAAAAAATAAGTAGTAAGGACCGCATTTGAAAGTATTTTGTTTAAATATACTGTTATATATTGAAACTGATTAGTTAGAATGCGAGTCAGTCGTAGTTCATAATCACAACGATGCGGCAAATAAAAAATCATAATAAGGCGGCATAATTAATCATTCTGGATCATCTTTACTTTACTGCACAAAAATAAGTTAATCCCAATGACAGTAGAGTAATGTAATATTAATTCAACTTACCTAGCACAAAATCCTGCACTGTAATTAAAAAATGTGATAATTAGAATATGAATACCTTTTAATATATTTTATTATAAGTTTTCACATTTTACAATTTCTTATAATCCGAAACAAAGGCAAAATACTTATATAGAATAGTACATAAATTTAACTATAACATATTTAATTATATACATTTCTTCACTATGTTCAAATAAAAGAATAATTATATTGCGAAAATAATTCTAAACAGCTTTTGTATTTACAGCATTAATTAAACTAAAAGAATGCAAAATTATACATGTAATAAACATTATATTGACCATCTTCTATGTCCACAATAACTAAAGTTCAACCTTAAGAAATCGCTATGATTTCACAGTTGATCAGATCAAGTTTTTAAAATCGATGTTCTAACCTTATTATTTTTCCTTCTTTAAAAATAGTTGTATTATACTCTAGTAATATCAAAACAAATTTCAAGTTAAAAAAGAATTTAGTATCACGGGTACACATAATATTACCTACACTATGAGTATAGTATTCAGATAATTTTAAACTCATAATACACAAACTTAGAAACAAAGTTTGAAAATGATGGATTACATATTGGTTGATAATTACCGTACCATTAAATGCTGTAATTATCTAATTTGGATAGGTGTATACCGCCACGGCAGTAGCTTGAAAGTTCGGAGACAATACACTTAGAATTAATAACACAACACTTACAAAAGAACATTATCAGTCACATTCATAAGTACATTAATATATCACTCTTTTATTTACAACTTTAGTTCTTGCGGACGCACAAGTTACTTAGATATATACACATCATGTATACGAACAGTCTGTTACCATTATTAAAATATTTACTTACTTGAAAATATAAACAAACATGTCGTCACCCTGTATCTGTCGTTTAGGTTTAGGATACTGTCCTCTATCAAGATGACGGTCAGTTGTTTAAGTTCGGTAGAATCACGATTTATAATATACAGGTTTATTCAGTAGGCTCTCTATTCCGTAACTAGAAAGCAACAGCGATTGTGTATCCAACAATAAATAAACATGTAACCATGGTTAAGGAGAACAGGTTTGCCAAATAGCCACATATTACCAATGGTAATTTACCATGTCAACATCAGTCAGCAGTTGTAGTTTCCTAGATGTCTCAGCTGAACACAATGTATACTGTTATTTGTATTTTTATGACAGGTATTAATTGCTAATTTCAACTGGTTGAAATTTTTGAACTTATAGTTGTGATATAAATCACTATGATTGTATTCTTACTTTTGTCAATATAGTTAAGTTAGTGCCGCCAGATGTTTCTAACGAATCAATGTATAAAATATGATTACACATATTGTTGTATAGCAACGCTTCAATTTGGAAAAGCTGTACTCCTCAACCATGTATGTAAAATAATCTAACATTTCAACAATACTTATTAATTAGAGCATCAGCTCGTAACCAAGTAAACAGCTTAAATCTAATCGCTGCAGCTTTTTAGTTACAAAATAGACTAGGGTACATTTCAAAAACTTACTGTCCAACTCTAGATTACCTCGGAATTCTCAGTTAAAATTATTATTAAAAGAACCTACTTCAAAGATAAGCTTTAACCCAAAACTTTGATTGCAGACAATAAAACAAAGTTATTCCGAGTAAATTCGAGAGTTATAGAGTTAGTTACCCTTAATTAACAATGTGTCCTTTAATTTAGTAATTTTCGCTAAGGGCATTATTTGTATTTTGTCTTCATATAAACACAAATAAATGTGTTTATACTTATTGTTTTTTTTTTATAATAGATAGTGACAAAATTAATATAAAGTCAATAAGGTGGGTTATGATCGTTCAAAATACAACTAACACCTGTAGCAATGATCTAATCTACTCGGCACCAAAGGACATCTGCTGTCAAAGATTCTCAGTAATATTGAATACGTAGTTGAAGTACCTGTTGTCTTTATCGTGGTTAGAATGCTATACGGACATACTAGATTGTTCATAGAAATTCAAACTTAACTCTGAACCTTTCGGTTGCATTTCTTCACTTTATACATCTTATTAATTTAGACATTCATTCATCCATTTCGGAGATCACATGTCGACAAATCTGTACAATTTATTTAATTATTTCTACGATACAGTCTGCTCTCTATCAGTTAAATTTATTATAAAGTAAATCCTAATCTCTCGTACTTTCCCAATGTCAGAGGAAACAATACGTACAAAAGCGTCATACTATCGAAAAAGAAATTACAATGTTTTCGCCGTGGTATGTTTTGGCTTAGGGTTGCTATATTTTGGAAAACAGTAAAACATACACACAGAAAGGATTAACAATACGTGGCGAAATTTGTATGTACATATATATCATATTAGTAGCAACATATATATTCACTTGTTCCAATTAAAACTTTCATATGTACGAGTCAAATTCAGTATACTGCAGAGAAATAACGAAATGTTTATTTACACAACTGTTACATTTACAATGCTAATCATTGGAAAATATTTGAAAGCTGATGAAACAAGCATAACCTTAAACAAATCTCGAAAATAAATATAAAGTTTAATACGACTTTCATTACGCTTATTATTTGTTCATATGAAATCAAATGTTCGGTAACTGATCGTATTACATAAGAATTATTTTCGCAACTGTATAATCCATTTTTAAGTTAAATTCGAAATGAACAGCTTGCGAATTTTAAGTTTATTTAACCTATAATTATGAAGCTACTTTGTTTAGAATTTAAAATAGCTACTAAATAATTCATTAAATACTTTTTAATAACTCGACATTATTCCTGTGACTTCCCGATCACGACTATTTCTCCAGTAATATCTTTGCAGGCCGTGAATTGGCGTCTGATGAGAGCAATTCTTACACAAAAATATATCATTTATTGAAATCTACTACCGCGGAGTGCCTCGCCCAGGAATGGGCAAAAGGCATAATTTTATATTTTATTTAATAACTAAAAGTAAAATATATTTATTTCTCATTGTAGTAAAAATGTAACATTATGACTTTAATCCTCTTCCACGGCAATAATACTAAACTTTTAAGTTTGACATAAATTAAATATCACATTACATGTTTGACAGCAATGTAAATGTCATCCTATGATATTTTACTTAGATTTGCTTTTATTTATTTAAGTCATTCATAAAATTTAAAATCCATTGGTGCAAAAGAGAATACAAGTTCGACACAAAAAAAATATATTTATTTTGTTGTAAATTTTTAAGATAAAGACGATTAGTTACCGTACATTTTGAGGAGCTTGTTTTAAAATGTCTGTTTTAATATTTTATCTGAAATTTGTGATCCAATGAGTAACATTATAGAAATAACCTGCGTTGTTTTATAAAAATATTAGTTTGTTTTAAATGCAAAATTCTTATAAATAAATCTATTAATAAGTTACAGCAGTTGTATGTGACGTATACTCGTAACTTATAAATAAAAGAATTAATAAAAATGCCAAGTCCTGATACCGAATAAGAAACAAATTGCACAGTTATGAATAAAATGAACATTAACAATGTTTGTTTTCCTATTTTGATTTAACATTTATTTCATAATATATTTATAGATTTTATGAACAACAAATATTTATATATAAACTATGGATCTTATAAATACGTTATTCACTATTCGAGACTTGAATCCGTATCCAATACTCAAACATAATTGAATGTAAACAACTAACACATGTCCAAGTTAAGTGTCACACGTACATGTCACATCCACGTCCACGTTCACGTCCACGTCCACGTCGGTAATGCAGATGCTGCACTGCGCTGATGGGTGTAGTTGTAGTTCCCGCCTGCGCGGCTCGGTGGCTAATAGTTCCGGTTCCGGTTCCAGTTCAGCAGAACGGTGCGCTGCACACGGGATGGTATACCTGCTACCGCGAGGCCACGGACGCCAGCAAACATAGTGTCATTATCCAGATACACTGACCGCTCCATCGTGATGATGCACCTACACAGATAAACACAACATTTGGTTTGTTTGCCACAATGAGAATTCAATGGTTTCTTTGTTTACAATGCTTCATATTTTAAAAAGTAAACAAATTAACTATATGAGTTTTGTAAGTATATTGTTGTGGAACGAACTTGTTGAAATCGAAAGCAAAGTATATGCGGGTTGTAAGATACTTTGTGATCTGCATATATATGTTGATTTTCGAAAGTCCGATACCAAGAATATAAATTTATTTCAAGATATACAAAAAAAAATATTTAACAAAAATGATAAACTAGACAAAGGCACTCATAGGTTGATAGTAATACAAATTTTGTATCACTTCCGGTTTTTGTGAAAATTAATACAATTTTAAATCTAAAAATATTATTCCTTTAATCATTTCATAATTCCGACTATTTACTTTCAAAATATGAATTAATAAAAATCTATTACAAATAAAAAATATATAGTAAGTTATTAAATAGTTATTTGTGTATTAAGAGCATAAAGTAATTCTTTGCTATTCGAGCACGGTAATATTAGAGGAACAAGGACACTTTACGCTCGTGATACACACATAATTTTTTCTATGATTGCATCTTAAAATTATTAAAAAACGTATACGTATTGAAAATAAATTCTTCCTGTCAACTGTCAATATGACAAGTTTCTGTTTTGTTTGTATCCCTGGTAACTATTGATATAAGCACGCATTTAATAACTTTTTTGTGCATTGCCATTGAAAACGTACGCATTTAACATCTTCTCCAGTGGCAACGGGTGACAAAGCTATTTTTCGATTGTTCCACAGAAAACGTCTACTTTACGATGACAAATGAAAGCGTAATTGACAACTTTTTATAGCAATCGTAAACAAACAAATTTTTCACGCTAATGTAAAACAAATTCAGCCCGAGAATATATTCATAATGATGGAGGACACGTAGACATAAATTAAATATTTTATTTTATTTTAGTAATATCCTATTATATGAGTTTTTTTTTGTGCATTATGATAAGTTTCAGCACACATGTTTAAAATTTAATTTTGATTCAGTTTTTCTTATAAAATTTCTTATTATTTCTAATATTTATTACTGTACGTTAGTCTTGTAATGTTCAGCTCAATCCGATTTTATGAACACCCTGAAAACACTACATAAAGTTTGAGAATGCCAATATAATTTTCCTCATGAAATGGTAACTTTTTTCCTTTAAAGTTTCTAACATTAATAATAATACACTCTATATATTTAGATACAACTGAATAAATTAAATTTTGTATTTGGAATTATACGATATCAAATAATTTAAATGAAATTATACAACATATCCACCAATGAAAAATAGAAAAATTAATGAACTACAATAATAAATAAAAGCAGTAAATTTAATTCCGTCGTGTCATTCCGTAACATTTCAATGTTTCATAAATATATGTCAATTCACGTTTTGTGAAAAGAAACTGTAATTTGAAATTTATGCAGCAAAATAATTTTGTCGAAGCACGTTCCGCTCATTATGTATTCAAAATGGAAACTGAAAATAAAAAAGCGCGCGGTAGGGTCATCTACTATATCAGGGGCGGCATGGCGTTGGCAGCAGCTGCGTCCCGGCGGCAGCGGCGGCGGTGCTAATGCGTCAGTTGCCGACATGTTGTCGGGAGCGGCGTTGGCAGAGATCAGCCAAGTTTGCCGCCTCTAAGGTTATTGTGAGAGAGTCCTGTGTGGATGAGAATGTAGAAGCCATATACTTTAAACTAGAAAATATTAGTGCTGGATTATTTTGTTTTGGAGAAAACTAATAGCGATTTTACTCGACGTGCGATAGTTTTCATAGAGAAAATGAAATAGGTGTTAATTATACAGCACAAATAGCGATAATTTTAGATCATCAAAACATGCTTATATACTTATATATATATACTGGTCCCAGTCTCAAAAAATAGGTTCAACAAAAAAAAAAACATTCATATTACAGAATTAAAAACTGCATAAAAAATCGCTTCAAACTACATAAAACATGACGCTAAGTACTTTCACCAAATTAAATCTATCCCTGTGGTTCCCTCTCCACTTACGTATTTGGGGGACATGATTTGACGGCTGGTAGCCGTATTTCACGCGAAGAAATATATCAATTACCGAGATCTGTTACAGCAGAGTACCACATTTAGTAATGGGTAAAAGACGTGATGATATATTTATTTATAGTAAGTGCATGCAGAAAGTCATGTAGAATTTATTTATTTAAAATAAGAAAGTTGGAGTAACTTCCGGTTACACCAGTACAGAATATTTTTACTTTTTATGTATTTTAGCAAACTTTTTGATGTAGTTGCCATAGCAAATATATAAAACGAATATAATTTCTTTTAAAATAATTTTTGTGAGACACCCGTTAATATTGGCAAAAAAGTTATAACTAAATTTAGTTATTAGTAAGAAATTGTGTAATATATAATTATATGTTACATAATTTCGAAATATTTTAATAATATAAAGGGTTCTTTTTTTTAAAAAAAAAAGGAATCTCCATTCGAGCAATACGGCTGAGATTACACTTTCTGTCGGTTTATCGGATTTATCTATGTTTCGAACGAAAATTCTTACATGCAATTAACATAAGAAATAAGTTTCATTACTATACTGTTTCTTTTCTGCCAGTTTTAGATGAAAAACAAAATTTAATTTAAAATTCTTCACAAGAAATAAGATTAAAGAATTTTATCGTTAGGAATATAAGAAAATAAAATTGATTTTTGTCTTTTGGATTTTGATTTGATGTAAACAATTATATGAATCTTATTGATGTAAAAGTCATCGTTAGCAAACAAAGTTTAAATTTTAAATATTTCGGCCTTGGTTAGTGCCATCTTCAGATATAAATAGTGATGTAAAACGATGAATGGTTGACTAACAATGTTCAGTCATAGTTTCACATTTCACATTACCCATTATTTCGAAAGAAATATAACCATTTAAAATTTAATTGTTTACCATTTTACATCATGAAGATTCATATAAATAATGAATTGTGTAAATAACAAGTACTTTAAAATTTGTATAAATAGATCATTTTTTGTTGTTGTTAACAGTCTGAAGAAATAATTTATTGAACAACCTAAAATGTTACTAATAAAGTAAAACAACTTGACGTTATCTGTTTAATACATCATAAGTGGAAGGCTTTTTTTCCATTTTCCATTGGCATTGAGACCCAATATTTTTAGGTTATACCGGTGGTACATAATATAAATATTTGACTGCTTTTAAATTCAATTTGTAAATAAATAAATAAATATATCATCACGTTTTTTACCCATTACAGGGTGTGGCACTCTGCTTTGGCAGATCTCAGAAAGTGATATATTTCCTCGCGGGAAGTACGGTACCAGCCGTCAAATCACGGCCCCCAAAGATGTTAGTGAAGGGAGAGTCACAGGGATAGATGTAATTTGGTGAAAATTGTTTGTCGCCTGTGGGAATCGAACCAGGGTTACCCCATAAACTTAATTTGAACATAATGAAATTAGTTAAATGAAATAATTTGAATGATAGAAATTATTTACGGTCTCTATTAGAAATGTTTTCCAACAAAGTAACCTGGAAAGCAATACAAGTGTAAAACTCGTTTGCCAAGTAAATCGCCTATGGCACTGACTTCGTGGGACATTGTGTATTTTGATTACATCTGATTGGTCAGTTAAAATACAAACAACATATTACAAGGTTTTATTTAAAAAAGGATGGCGTCGATTATTTTTATTAGCTGTGCCCTGAAGATAGAAGACAAAAGAAATAAAAAATATAATAAAAGAAATATCCGGATTGTACATTTTAATAGATTCCAGTGTTCGCTTTGAAGTTACAAATGCATATTAAAATTTTTATATTCCAACATTTATAGCACTTTTCAAAGGAGTATTTATTAACTTATGCATGATGTATTATTAAAAATGTACTGAAATGTAAATACAGATTTTATTAGTGTATTATAGCTTACAACTCATAGTGCTTCATTTATATGAAAGTAATAACACAAAGTGTAATTAAAAAGAAGTTTCGCACAACGGAATGAAGTACAACATTTACAGTTCGTAAAGTTAATATAACCGCAGAGCCACGAAACACACCAAAGCACGTAATAGTTCTCGCGACACGAGATAGCAACTTCAACACTTTATAATCATTATCACAACTAAAACGAAAACATTTCAGAGGCGCTGCAAGAGACAATTTCGTTAATTTCATTATCTCCATTTTCTAAACACTTTAGCCGTTCGTAACAAATGTATTTACACGGAACAGACACGAAGTTTTTCAACAAACAGTTTGCGAACGAAGAAAAAAGAGTGGAAATTAACAAAGGAACTGCGCGGAAACTAAAGCGATAGGGATGCAATCCGAGCGAGCAGATTATCGGATACCGATTTGCCGGATGTGCCGAGGCAGATTCCGCCGTTTCCGGTCGCTAGATTTATAGTAATTTTCATTTAAAGATTAGAATGTTGCTTTTTATTTTCTCCTGTTCTTCTGCTATCGGTGGAGATCAATAAACGCTGATTGTTTTGTCTTGCGGAAATTATCTGATTGCATTATTAACGCTGGAATGAATTTTCAAATAAATTTGAATTTAACTGCCAAATTCTCAACTAAATTTACAATTTACATGCCTGTTAAATACACTGGTCAACTATACTCTTTAGAAATGTATTAAGAATTTTTCTTTTGTTTACCTATGATGCACAACAATAAATTAATTGAGTCTGAAATAATATGGAATTAGTTAACTTCAACTTTAATAATCTTTATAAATTTGTCTAGCAATGTTACATATTTTAAAGTTCAAAACAACATCAAACTTCAAAATATATATATATTATTTCGTAGTTTTCTCTACGTTCTAGAAATAATAAAAGCGTAGAAAAGTTTGACTTCAGTTAGTATTAAATTAATAAGTTTAACACAACACGATAATGAAAATTAATTATTAGTGTTTGTTTCATCTAAGTAATATGTACCAAAATCTAATTGTAGTATGAAAAGTTACTATGAACTTGTTTAACGTAAACTTGTTTCCGTTTAAGAACAAAAGTTCTGACGATGAACTAAGTGTTCGAATTGAGAAACAATTTCTTCATTAATTAAGTTTCTTTAAAACTAAACATAACGTCTAACAAAAAGTTCAAATAAATAATAAAAATCGAAGGAAATTAAATTACAAAGGGGACCTAATTTCTACTCTACAGGAAACGCGCTTCAAAAGAAAAACATAAATTCTAAAAGGAAAAAAGAGTTCGTTCGAAAAGTTTCAAGGGAATTTACTTTGGGTGACCAAAGAAGTTGGAAGATTAAGTTGGTCCGTAACACAGAAAAGATGTGTAAGCCGCTGCGCAGTATGGATGACTTCGGAAGAGAATAAAAGTATGTTAAAAGAGCCCGGTGAAGCAGGGGGACGGCGAACGATAGTGCAATCAGAAGGTACTATAAGTTTGTCCGTAGGAGTTTAAAGTTACGAACAAGTCAAGCCGTAACTGACCCGTATCTGCTTTAACTCTACTAAGGGACAGTCCGCGAGCAGACGCAGTCTCGCTACTTCTTATTAATGCTCTCCCGCAAAATTACGAACCTAAACTTGTATCTATTGCGCAGTTACATTTCAAAGCTTTTAAACTTTTTATTGCCATGGTTAGGATTGATTTTATCATTCAGTCTTTCTACAAAAACACATGCATTACGTTTCTTTTTTTACGATTACTAATACCGACATAATTTTGACCTCGCAGTCTCGGTATAGAGGAGAGGAGCGAAGAGTTTTGGGGCCCAACTCGATACTTGAAAAACAAATTTACTAAAAATTAAATTACTATAGGTTAGTTTGTATTTCGAACCATAAATTTGGAACTGCACCAGAATTAAAAGTTCTGCGCATGGTATTAAAATTATAAATTCAGAAAGGTATGTTTTGCCATCTGATTGTTAAACTGTGCATGTTTATATAACCATAAAATAAGTTCAAATAATTAAATGTTAACTTGAAAATATTTTTAAATCCATTAGACAGTATATATATATATATATATATATATATATATATATATATATATATATATATATATATATATATATATATATATATATATATATATATTATGAATATTATAACAATTTTCAACCTTCAAAATGTAATAAAATTTTTATATAGTACTGTCGAAATAATATAATAATCATCAACAAAAAATTTGAACAAACTAATCTAGCTTGTGTGTACAAAATAGTGGCAATCGTCGGAATTTTTAATTTTATAATTCGAACGAGAACTTTAATATTTGGCATAGTTTTCGCTGTCAAATAATCTTAAATTACCTTATTCCGGTGAATTACTAGAATATCCAAACTACAGGTTAGGAAAGAATGTGGATATAATTAGTATTTAATATAATTTTGGCATATTTGAATCGCATCTGAAATTTTAAGATTTACAAACATCGCGTTAATGCGTTATCTAGATATCTTAAATATAAAATTTTATTGCAACGTTGAAACATTTCATGTGGTTGATATAATTGAAAATTAAATAATTCTAAAACAAATTCAAAATTGTTTGATAAGATACAGAACTATTAGAACACGCAGACCCACATCTAAAAATCTATAACAATAAGCATTTGGTGGTGTTTGAATCGTACTCCAAATCGCGGTGCCAATTTAAATAATTCTACTCGGAAAACTCCCTTCTTATCCGCCGAGGTCGGCAATAATGGCCGCATAAAAGAATTTAAGGACACCAAGAAATACACTGAATTTTTATACTAACTCTTGATTTTTTATTCGACCAACTATAATAATAATTTTTAATGTCTTTACACAGTAGCAGACCGGGAATTGTGAATTTTGCTATTTACTTTAAATTTAATAATTTTAAAAATCATACAGCGTGAATGAGTTGTCATTGCCATTGTGACAATTTGTCGGTGGAAACTAATTTAAATTTCAAATGCCGTTGTTTCATAATGCTGCAAGTTGAATTATAAAATTTATGCCGTAGCGAAAAATGAAGCAATTTTGTTAATTTCCTGAAATAAAATCATTTTCATAATGAGTGAGTCCCAGAAAAGGGAGCAGTACCTATTACAATATCTTCTCTTCTTTCTCAAACAACTTTCTAAATTCTATTTAAATTTTAAAATACACGACAGGCTTTTTTGTCGCCATGACACAAGTCTTTCAAGACTCAAACGTGAAAACTTTTAAATAAATTATTATCAAATAACAAAGAGATGACAATGTCTCTCGAAACAATCGCTAGCCATTTTCAATTTCGGTGTAGAAATGAAAACGCCAAACGGTAGTTTTACATTTAACTTTTACACGTTGAAGAAGAATTCTATTATCTTATCAGCAAATGGCGGTGGAATAACAACTTAAGTACGAAAAAACATGGTTGATTTCCCGGGGGGTTGGAACCAATATCCCCCCCGGCGCTAGGAGACTCTCCTCCTCGCTTGTGGCAAAAACTCGGCGGGAACTTACAGTGTGTGCATGCCACAAATGACAGTTTCAAAACTCATTACTAACTAAACAATGCTGCAAATGACTAGCAAAAAGTAGGCCGACATGGCCGAGCTTTCTGCTGCCGATGGGCAATAAATAATTTCAGTCGACGGCTTAACTATCTGTGTCTGTGGTTACGTGCAGACATCCTGACGCAAATCGTACCGCAGGCAGGACCAGCCTATAAGGTATTTCTTCAAACAAACTCTACTGAACAACTCATTACAAATCTTTTTATATTTCCCGCATATTTTTATACATTTTTTACGGAACATTATCTAACATGTACTCTCGCTTTAAGAGCATATTTTATTTAGAACCAAAAATATAACTATATCCGAATAGTTCGGTTAGGATTCTACTCTAACCTATTAAGTACTCTCACGTAATTGGTCGTGATTTTCTATTGTACAGATGAGAAAATCAAAATATACTACCCAAAAACTATAGATGTCGTATTCAGTACTCATTGAAATTTACAAATTTTAATTACGTCAATATAAAACTTAATTTTGAGCAGCTTATAACATAATCACAGATTCAATTAGTACTTTGATTAAAAATGTAACTTATAAAGAAAAAAATTAGTATACTGCTGAGGTTTTTAAAAAATTAATAATAAATTTTATATATCAATTTAATTTAATCAGATATTAAGTATTTACTTAAAATACTAAATTTGTAAAATATTCTCCTTACAAAATATTGCAGATGACTCTCGTGTCAAATCTTCCAATATACGAGTCATAGAATCGAGAATGTCTTTCGAACATAATAAAATAGATAAAAAATTTGGAATAAATCAGATTTGAATTACATGGCAACAGTAGCTTAGTTGGTTAAGTATATGATCGGAGTTTAATATATCTCAGGTTAAAATCCTGACTCAACAATAAAATATATGTTTGTTTTAATTAAGTAGAGTACCACAAGTTGGCCAGCATTTCAGAAAGTCATATATGGCGATAGCTTCCTATGAAAAATATTAATCGTTAGCTACGGGAAATCTAAAACAATAAATATAAGAACCACCCGAAACATAAATATGAATAGTTTAGTTGTGGTTCATAGCAATAAATTATTTTCATATTGAGTTTTTTGTGTATATTTTTAATTCTTGTAATTCAATATTCTAATAAAAGTTTTCATGCCCGAGGATCTCCTATATATAATTTAATAAACATTAAGGCGACAGATAATTTTGATTTAATTCCAAACAATAAGAATAATAATAGTTTACCTCGTCAATAATAGTATTTATTTAGTTATACTACTCTGTACAACAGGAACTCAATCCCAATTTCAGTGTCCGGACTCACCGAACCGTAGTGTGGTATCTAGTTCATATATTTTTAACTTGATTGGGATTTGATCTCGAGATGTTCGTAGTTGAATACTACTCGTATAATGCTAATCATACCACCGTGCAATATATTAACAACCCTTTTCACTTTTCCCGGTATTAATTGATAAATGAAATCAGGAATACAAAAATTTCATTGGCAATTCATTACTCACTTGAACAAATTCAATCAGGTTAAACAAATCAGACAACACGACTACCTGAACTGAACAAACTAGGAAGATGGATTACAGACTTTAAGCTTAGTTTCAATGCGGTGACTCAGTTGTATCGAGTCGGACTGTGTTTAATTTGCACAACAGTTTTCACATTAAAATTACCCGTGTGACTTCCCCATTACTAATATCTTTGGGGATCCTGATTCGACAGCCGATAATCGCACTTTACGCACACACATATATCACTTACCGAGATCTGCTACTGCAGAATGTCTCACCTTATAGGCTTCAAAGAATGATGATATTTATTTTTTCCGCATGAGCTGGAGAAATTAGAAATCAAATAACAAATAACTGATTTGTTTTAGTAAAGCTACGTAATTAATAATTATAATAAATTGTCTTAAGTTAAATCAGGCCCGTATAATTTTTTCTCGGAGAAGAGGAGGGGGGAAATGGAGAGGAGAGGATTTTCTTTATCAGTCCTGTATCCAGAACCTTTTTGAAGGAAGAGCTCTTAAAAAGTGAAACACTAATTATTTCGAGTTTAGAACAAAAGATATTTATAATTTAGTATTTTATGTACCAATAATTTGAAATTAATACAACTGCGTCAGTACCTATATTAATATTCATTTTTACGTATAAATTAAGTAATTCAAATAAATATGAATACATTTCAATACAATTACATGCTTTAATTAAATATCTGATTTTTCGCTTTAGTTTTATTTATTTAAACCGAGTTTAAAATTTAACTTTTGGCGAGGTAAGATACTAATATTCAGTATAATTGCAATTTGAATCCTTAATTTTAAGAAACTTCCACTAACTGATAATTGTAATTGTTAATTAGATAGCTGACATCACGGCTTCAGTATAAGTCAGATCTGATCGAAATGTAATGCCTAGTTAAAGCTAAGTTGAAGAAACAGTAGCGTCAGTTGTAAATAATAATATTAAATTAGATATTATATGAAATAATAAAATCATTCAATTATTCAATCACAGAGAAGTACAGATCATGTCAGATACGAAACCAATTAAGTTTTTGAATTTATTGTTTTTGATTTTAATTCGGTCATTTGAATTTTCCTATTTTACCTCCATAAAACAGCAACGTATTACGTGTAATCTTTTATAGTGAGGTTTTTAATAATCGTCTTTCAATCTGACATGGCCTATAACCGATTCTCCATCTAATAACAGCAAAGAACAGAAACGTCCAAAGAATTTTTATTAAATATTTGTTTACAAAGTATCTGTTGACGTTGTGCAGCTTCCAGACGGGAAAAAGCTCCGAAGCTCATCCCCAAAGGCCGTCGCATCTTTGCTCCAGCATAGTATGTGTGTAATATCTGAAGCACGTGGCTCCGGTTTACTAGGAATGCGAAACTATACAGATTTGCTTCCGGCGCGCGAGGTATTCTTCTTGTTCGGTGTACTTTACTTGCCTTCAGTAACTCTTACAACGCGACCAACTGCTAAAACGTAAGTGATTCTTGTTTACTAGGTTACAAAGGCGTAACTACGATACAATGTAAGTGCGGAAATAGTGTTAGTGATAGTACATGGCTTCTACGTTACAGTTTGAAATACGACTAGCTGGTGGTAACTATTTGAAATATAATCAAACTATAATAAGTATCTGATAAATAAAAAAAGCGCAACATTCTTGATTTTAGATTCGTTGTTCCGTATTATCGTGAGAATGTTTACCTACTTTTTTATCTTTTGATTCATTTACTGTTCTACCGGAATATTTAACTGCAATTGTGTGGAATTCTTTTTCAAATCCTTACCTTATTGATTATTTTTTCACACTATAAAGTGTCTAATTACAATTATGAGGAATTTACTTTCATTACAAAGTACAAATCGACATTACCTTCCTTTCTTTTTTTTTAATTTACATATCGGACCAACTACTCAGGTCATATGCCGATATGTCCTTTGTATGGCCGCCACGGGCGGGACCCGAACCCACGACCTTATGGTCGTGAGTTAGGCTCTCAACCCGCGCGGCCATCACACGGGACCCTTCCTTTCTTATCTTTATAGATTCGGCGTAAATTAAATATTAATGAAACAGGTGTTTAGGAGCGAATGGATGGATGTGATTGAATGTTTGTTGCGTGATGAAAGATACCGAGTGTGAGAAATAAATTGTATGAGAGAACATGACATGTTTAAAGGGAGTATGATATTTGAATGACAAAGCCTGATTCTTGACAAACCTGGTTTCATTAACCTTTTTGATCCATGACCCTTATTAGGGTAATAGTTTTTCTTTTACGGCCCAAAGACCAATAAATGGGTTTGAATTAGTTTTGAAAGCTCATTAAATTTTGGTGTCATATTATTTTTAGTTTAAGTATATAAAAATAATGCCAATATTTGTAGGAAAGGATATAAACGTTATCCTGCATGAAATTTATCAATGCAAGGTCAGATGGCTGCAATACAATATAACCAGTCCGTCACAATATACTATTGCTATGTGATTGTTTTGGGAGATAGCTATACTCATCATAATAAGTTTTAGCAAATTCAGAATATCTAGAATTTGTTATTATCAACGTGCAGTGACTATAGGTTTTTGACATGATTTTTGTACATTTGTAACGTATCATTTGTATAAGGTATATGTTATCTTCGCGACTCATTAAATCGTCTAAATTTACGTCACCTGATTTAAATTTCCAACAAAATTCCTAATAAATGTGACAGTTGATATATTATTCAGAATTTAAAGTATGATTTTAAGACGATATTTTTATTTGTATGACTGAGAAGTTTATTAGGAACTTCGTTCGGAGTTAAAATATCGGCCCTAAATCTAAGTAAAATATAGAAAGTAGACGGTACACTCGATCATTTAGTGATTTACAAGTTTTGAAAATTAAAAGAAAATTCACTCCGAAAGGTCTCGTTTTTCAAACTTTTCTGTTATGAGGCACTTAACGAGCATGTATTGCGATATACGATAATCTTTAAAATAAAAGCTAGATTCAAATGTTTTTGAGAAAGATTAGAAAAAAGTTGGGGATTTAATAAGGTCATTTTGTTTAAATTTTATTTATTTCTTTATAAAAAAAGAATTGAACTAAGGTCCAACTGCTTAGAATGAAAACCAAATCACTTGGAATATTAAAATAATTTTTATTTTGATACTAACAGTTTAATAAACAAAAATTCCACAAGATTATATATTTCAAACGAACATGTGGTAATATTTTTACTTTTACTGCAACGTAAAATTAACTAAGGCATGTTTTTAATTAATTACTTAAAAGGAAATAAAAAATAACATTTCATTTTCCACTTTTATCCTTAAACTGAAGCCAAAAGTAAGATAAAATGAACTTATTTAACAAAACAATTATTTTTCTAATTAATTCGAGGACATCACCGATGTTTGATTCTTCGGCCCAACTGTAGTTGTTATGATATAAATTGATATCAGCGAAGTTTAAACCCTCACTTGTTAAATACCAGAACAACCATACTACATCTGCCCGTAAATAAATGAAATGAAATAAACAAAAACTTCTATTCAAAAAATAATTTTAGATTTAATTATAGCGACAAAAATTAGTATATCACCAGGATTTTAATCTGGGACATTTCAAATATTATTATTGCTGCCTTTGATACTCGTACATAAAATAAATTTAGACAAAATATGGAATAATTTTAGAATTGAATTTTCTGTTTATTAAATCTGATATAAATTGTTAAGTATTTACTTAAAAAATACTAATTAAATAAAAATTGTTTTCATTATAGTTATTTGAGATAAATTATCACCATTTTTAACTTTAATAAAAAAGAAGCGCTCTCACCTAACGACGACTCTCTAGTCCCCAACACACTGGCCAGCCTTGGCCTCTCCTCCTCGAGCACGAGCTCCACTGTGCTGCTGTACAACTGGAACATAGTGGCCCTGCACTCGATTCGCACCTTGCCGTACTGGAACGAACCGCCCTCGATCTCCAGCTCCAGGCCAACCACCGTCACCATCCGTTTATGGTTCTCTTCGGGCAGCGGCATGCCCTCGAGGGTGTCGTCCACTCCAGCGTTGCTGTTCAGCTGGGGGTTGCTGGAGATGATGTTGCCGTCCACGCTTGGAAGCGGCTCTGGGTTTGGGTTATCGGCGTCGATTGAGTAGCGTTGTAAGAAGCTTTCGTTCATCTGGAAAGAAAGGGAATATGAAAATAGATTGATTAACTCGATATAAAAGTAACCGAGACTTTTTGTTTGTACACAACAGACTTAATTTCAATTAAAGTAAAGAGTATGTAACTTATTATGAAATCCAAACTACTCAGACGATCAAATTATTTGAATAAAAGTGGCAGTCATCGATATTTCAACAATGATACTAGTAATTACATTAGTAACATATGAGTATTGATCGATAATATTTTCACTGCACAAGGAGTTCTTAACTAGTAGGTAGTTAACAAGTATTAATTTTTATTGTTAAATATTTTAAATAATTTGAATGAAAAATGTTTAAATTAGATGTTCAGTGAAGCACATTTTTAAACTTTTCTTTGAAGAATTTTTCTCTAAGATCATTAAAACTTTTCAAAGTAAAAAAACTAACTTAATCATTCTTAAAGCCCTTTTATCAATACTAAGATAAAGTGACAGATAAGTGAAAAAATATCACATCAAATTATATACCTATCTTTGAAATATTTACTGAACATTTATTCATTACATTTATTCCGCAATTAATATTCGATTAGCGTACCACTTTCAATTCATCCTCAGTCTTCAGTTTTTTTCATAGCCTCATTTATTCCTCCCACTCGGAATCTTTATTTCAGTCAACAAACCTTCAATTATATTCATTATTTTATTTTACAGTACAGATTTTTTATGATCATTATACAATCGGTTTCAGTGACTAAAATCAACAATTATTCACGTGACTAAAATCTTTCAATCCTTCACAACTATACACAACTAATAATTTATACTAATTAAACTGCTTGACAACAGTGATATTTCATAAATTTGATAGCATTACCATTCAGTTTACTTTCAATTTATTTCTAACTTTATTGTAGAATAACCGCTACTGTAAGATAAAACATTGTATATCACACATGAGTAAAATGTCATTTTATGCTCGTGAAAATTATCTCATGTTATATATGTCACTTGTGTTTAATGACATATTTCACTCACTAAGAGCAAACGGTAGGTCTTCCTTCTGGACACGATTCATCCAATTTATAATATAATATATAAGTATTATTATTATTACTAGGTTATCCGAGCAATTATTTGCTCTCAATTAAATCTTATTTATTCATTTATCTGACAGATGAATTATCGGCTAAACAAACACTTAGAGACGCACAAATACTACATTCTACTCTATTTACAGAATCGAAACTTTTATAATATTTTTTTTTATAAAGCAAGAAGTTGTTTGTTTTCTCTTAAAGAAATTTTAAATTATTCAATAAAACTGCACACTAAGAAGAAGGAATATTACAAAAACAGCACAACTTTATGTTAACTCCACTAAAAAAATTTAACGTTAGGCGTTTCGTCATACGTTGTAGTAGCAGTTCAGGCTAGCAAGAATTTAAAATGTATTGATGATTTTTAAATATCAAATTATAGTTGCGAATATTTTTTTAAACAACAAAGTATAATTTGCAAATAGGTATGTTGTATTGGAATAAATAAAATATCTAAAATTTGTTTTATATCAAATTCTACTTTTAAACCAAGTGACGAATTCAAGAGAAGGGGAGCATGAGAGCCATTACGCTGCCTTGGGACATTATGTTATTATTTTTTTAATACATATATCTACTCGTATAATATATAGAATATCAGTTCAAAATTTAATGTCAAAGTTGTGTTTTCGTTTGATGATAGATACATGTAAATTATTTTAGTTTACCATTTCCTTTTACTACTTTTATTATAAATTCCAGAGCAAAATAATTTGTAAAAATAAATTGAACTTTGATTCTCTTGTATGGTAAATATATTTTTATTTTATAATTTTTTACAACTTACATAATGTTAACTTGTAATCTGTGACTTGTGATTTTTTTTCGGTAGTACTATTCTTTTAAAATTATTTATGAATGAAAAATGAAAATTATTATAATTATTTATAATAGTTTCTTCTATTTTAATTTTCAAACCAAAAACTGCACTATAGTTACAAAGAATAAAATTATGCGTTTTTGTTAACCATTTTGGTTACTAATATAGGCAACGCCCACTTTTTTGTAAATGCCCTTCTCCCTTAATTATTTTTTAGATCCGCTACCATTCAAAACAATATGAAATTTTCTGGTAGGTGTTAATAATTTGATTAACGAATTTAAATATAAAATTATAATCAAGGTGCTATCAAAGTATAATACTACTTTGTATCTTTGGGGACCTTGATTAAACTGGTGGTAACGGCAGTTTACGTGCATAAATATATCTCTTATTGCCACACTCAGTAATGGGTAACAGGAGTGATGATATATTTATTTATTTTATTTTATAACGTGCATAAATCCCAGTTAAATTCATAAATTATATAGATTTAAAATATCAGATTAAATTTCATTTTAAAATACTTGTCAACGTCACAAATTTAATATAAAACCAATTATTTAACATCAATATTTTAAATGAATACATTTTCATAATCCAGAAATCGCGATTTGTGTTTGAATTTATTCATTTGGCGAAATCGAATGACAGTTCTAACATGCGTATTTATTTGTTTGCATAATTCACTGTCTCATATCTGCTAGCGCAATTTCCAACTGAAATTTATTGCATCGAAAATTTCACAAAGGAATTAGCAATGAAACTATTATTGAGCATTAAATCATGATATTCTGTCTGTTATTGATGACGCAGTTGCACCATATAACTTCCAAGTATTCCTAAATATACAGAATGTTCAAAGAGATTAATTTAGTTTCGAGCAAAACACAGATTATTTCAATTATTATATGATATTATTATCATTACAATTCGATATAAGAAAAATTAAATCAACTCTTCATTTTGTTTTCTTGTAACTTCAACTAGGTTTTGAAAGATGAAAGCTTGCACAGACTTTACACAAAGAAAACGTTTTTAAAAACGCTAATTATCTTTTAAATAATTTTGTAAAAATCACCTTATCATAATACCAGTTATTTTTATAGTTTGGTTTCATGAAACGACAATCAAGAGTATCGAAGAGTTAATATATTAGTCAGGACGATAGCAAACATATTTTATGGACGAGGTGTACTTAATAATTTTTGTATGTAATTGCAATCGCAAAAGGTGCGAAATTTATGATAAAATTAATTTAAATAAAAGTTTTACAGCCAATTGACCCAACAACTTACATTTTAAATATGGTTTAAATAAATAAAAGCACATCGAATGTTTGCACCAATATCAATTATTCCATATAACATGTAACTTCGATTTACTTTTATAAACCAATTTTAAAATTTAAGTTTTGTTGATGCAACTGGTTATTAGTCATTAGTGATTATGTAATCTTGTCTGGCATTTACTTCCAACATATATTTAGTATTTTAGCAGTTTTAGAGAACGTCTGATAATAATATTTTATACAACAAGCATGGAATGATACTTATTACCAGTATGAATGTTTGTAGGAGGAGCCCCAGAAACTATGCCTTTTCTACGGTTGCTAGAAAGTATTGTTGTCCTATTAATATGAATTACAAATTTGTCATGATTACACTATTCTAGAGTATTTCAATCTTTTTGGTCACACGGTATACATAAACTAATAACTAAAATTCTATGTTACACAAAAAATAGATTATAATACAATCTACTAAACACACAATTTTGATATGAACATAATTTAGTATTTTGTAGATTCATAAAATAAGATCTACATTTTAAGTAGGATTGTAAATATTCACTTATTTCAAAACTGCAATTTCGCACATTAGCGTTTTTTGGCATTGGACCGACTATAAATTTTCGACCATCTTTTGTATACATTTTTGAATAATAAACAAAATAGTTATTTATACAACTAATGTTAAAAGTGTCACTTTATTGCAAGAATGGGAAGCTTGCAGCACAGCCTGTAAACGAGTGTTGCAAACCCAGGATTGCAATAGACACTTTTAAGAGGAGTTGCATGCAATATTTGAACTAATCACTCAAATTTTACTTATTATACTTCAAACGTCAAAAATATTTATTTTATAGGTTACTTAATTAAGTTTCTTTCGCAGTAAATATTTTAATACGTTTAAACAGACATACCAAACTTCTTAAACTTCAATACCGTGGAAATGAAAGAAACAATTTAAACCGCTCAGTATCCGATAGCTTCTACGGTGTTATACGAATTGAATGCTTTGGATACGTAAACGCAGTAACAGAAAACTCTACATTATTACAATATCCAATCCTAAATTAATATTCATATCTCATTTTATCTATGATATGATATAGATAGATAGATAGTGATATAGAATTGTTTGTATAATATATTATATTTCTGTAGAAATAATATGTATACAATGAACAGAAATTTTAGTGGTCATAAAAAAATCGAGGACATCGTAGATATAATCGCATACGTATATATTAATTTTTATTGAAAGATGCATAGAAAGGGAATTAAAACAACTTCAATATATTAGTTGTTTCACACCACAGAATTTATAATTTCCGGAATTTTTTAAACTAGCTAGGTACACTAGTAGCAAAACAACGGTAAGTCTCCTATGGAGGTATGACGCACACATGCGCGCAGGTTCATTACTCGCAGCAGTGGCAGCAGGGCTCCAGGCCTCGATCGTAGGCCGTTTTCATCAGCAGCGTCTATTGTCCCGGCCGCGGTCCTAGCCTCCAGAGCCCGAATCACGCCTGTTTATCATTTTAATTACGGATATTCTGGGACCCGAGTAACAACGGCAACAACCACCGACGTTCAACTCGATCGACGTCGAAAGGATGGAATAGAATATCAAGTGCGCTGTGCAAGCATCATGGACTATTTTCTAACGGGTTTCTACAGTTAGAAATTATTACAAAAATACACTCGTTTATTTTTTTAGTTTTATTATACAGGAAAAAATATACAGCCAGGATTTAAACTAAGGACCATTGAACTCCGGTGAACTCCGGTGTTTCAACCAGCTGAGCAAAATCTAATGTTAACCCAATTTATATGTTTTTCTAATTAAATTTGGTTAATTACATTCATGGGGTAGGTGGCTCAGTGGTATCGAGTCGGCCTGTGGATCTTGAGAACCCTGGTTCGATCCCCACAGCCGACAAACAATTTTCGCCAATTTAAATCTACCCCTGTGGCTCCCTCACCACTAATATCTTTGAAGCCGTTATTTGACGGCTGGTAACCGCACTTCACGCGAAAAAATATATCACTTACCGAGAACTGCTAAGGCAGAGTGCCACACCCAGTAATGGGTAAAAGGGGTGATGATATATTTATTTATTTATTTTACATTCATGTTTATTCTAATAATTATTAATTGTTCACAATAATTTTCGTTCAATAAAAGAGACCTACTTGAACTAAACTTGATTCGCACGTCTCTACAATATTAAAAACCTTTTCAAATTTATAAAACTCATGTTCTACAAACTTCAGATGTTGAACTTGATCTATTCAAAAACTTTTACCAAATTAACCATTGAAAGAACTGTTACACAACTTTAATTAACTTGAATAAATTGTATGTTTTCTAATTTTTATTGATTACTGTACCCTATTAGTCCAGTGGCACGAAAAATATTCGCTTCAAGTAATATGCAATTATTTTTGCGATTTTAAGAAAAAATCTTTTTCCGTTATAATCAGTACATCAAATAATATAATCGGATGTACCAAAACCCATGTATTTAACATATTATAGCAATTATCTATTAACATATGGAAAAGGATTTTAAGAGAAAAATTTTATGTGTATAAAATATATACATTTTTTTAAATATCTGTCAAGACGGATTTTTTAATGTATCGTGAGGGATTTTTGCTACAAAATAGTTGGAAACATTGCAAAAAAATATGATTCAAGTATTCGATAAAAAATAGTGAATAACATTTATTAATATTTTAACTTATTTCAATGAATTTAATCTTGTATGGAAAAGTGTTTATGCGCATGATTTAGTATAAATCTTAAATTCATTTGAAAGAAACTTTCACCTATTTACCAAAAACTTAAATGAAAAAATTTGTCAGAAAACAATAACTGCTACATTAATAATTTAAGAGTATTACTAAATTATTTTTACAGTAGATTTGATTGTTTTCGTTTAATTGAAGATGAATATGTAAATTTACGCACACTTGCGATGAAAATGTTTATCATATTTGGTTCGACATATATTTATGAACACACCTTCTCACTCATGAACCGCAATATAAGCCCAACAAGATCCAGGATAACAGATGAACATTTAGAAGCGATTTTAAAATGGCTATCACAAATTGAGAAATTTTTAAAAATCAAACCATTTCATTTGTTTCATTGGCTGGTAGCACAAGCTCTGTTTTTGCTTGTTTTAAGAGCAGTGTTTTTGGGTGTTTTAGCTATCTCTAACATGTTAAAACCGTGCACTTAGAACACCCAAAAACAGAGCTTGTGCTACCAGCCATTAAATTTAATTGAATGTAATATTAAAACATTTTTCTAAATTTTAAATTTATTATTATATTATGATGCAGAATAAACATTTCAGTTTCCATTGTTAATAATAATTTTAATACGCTCATTATGTGTAGTTTTAAGCTCTGAAAATATTTTGTTTTATATCTCGTTCAAAAATTAATAAATAGAACAGAAAATATCGACAAAAAACTTTAACATTGTATTTCCTATACATATAATAAGCTTTGTAGTGACTGGCCCGCGAGCAATTTTCCTACTAAAATACGGCCAGCCTATGAAAAAATATGACCAGGCCTGATCTATACATATATGTGGTGAAAAGAAAAGGGTAAAAATTTCTCGTGGCTAACAACCTTTATTATTAAAAATTGTCTTATTTCAAATATATTCTTTTGATATATGATGTATAACTGATTTCTAATACCTATAACCTGTATATTCGTTTGAAAGAATTGAAAAACAAATTATTTGGCAGGATTACCGCATGTTACATAAATCCTATATTTTGTGCAATTGAAATTGTATAATTTTGATCAAAGTTAAGTATTATTCTCATTTTATTCGACGTGTTGTCACACTCGTTTCTTTGGAGCACCTCTCGCTCTGCTCGCCGCACTCCAAATAATTCGTCTTATAAAACTCATATAACATTATACTATTATAGATACTTATTTGGATAAATGTTGAAGTTAGCGAAATTCGAACAAACAATTTATTGTTTGAGACTTAAGTTTTATCTCGATTTTATTCACTAGGCTGGGATTGCCTGACTTGTTCTCATTTTAGAGTTTTAATATCTTATTAAAAATGACGATTTATACAGGGTGTTTCTATACCTCTGAACGAAATTTTAATGACATATAATTTAATATACTGATTATAGAACAAAAATAATTTTTTGAAATTCGCAAAAATTAGGGAAGTTCATTATTTATGAACATTTTTAGTGTCACTGGTTTAATATAGTACATTTAATTATTTAAAGTTATATTACTAATGAAATAAAAATATAAACACTGTCAGCACATAATCATTTATTAATTAGTTATTATGTAGGTACCTGGTGTAATGCTTTATTTTTTAATTTAAAGATTCTAAAAATGTTCGCTAGGAATGGAATACCCAAATTTTTGCGAAATTCAAAAATAATTCGTTTTGTTTTATAATCAGTATATCAAATTATATAAGTTATGTCATTGTTTCGTGCAGAGGTATGTATACGAGTATATTGATTAGTAAATATAAAATTACTACATACTTTTAAAAATAAATTATTGTTCTTTGAGTTTTAATTCTTACAACATAACATGTTAATTTTTATATAAAGGAATCTAAAAGTATGAAGTGTTATTATAATTGCATTTGCACATTTATAAAAATCTGGTAGATACTGCAAAAAAATATTGTCTATTAATGTCAAATAAACTTTATTAAGATTAGTTCCCGCAGTTGTTAAATTTCCTTGAAATAGCCTGTCGTGCCCCACCTGCATTTCTGCGTTTGAGGAAAAACTCCCCGTCATTTCGTATTCCTCATACACGCGCTGAACTTTGACACTAAAACTTGCCGGTGGAATAAAACTCAAAGAAATTGGAAAAAAATGTGCGAAGAATTCTCTGAGAGAACCAGAGTAAAATGAAGAATGCGGGCACGAAATTAAACTCCAGAAGCGAAACAATGAAACTATCACTCCCTAAAAAAGGAAAAGTGGAAGTGCGCAGGAAAGAAGGAAATAAAGAAAAAGGTGAATGAGGAGTGTCTACGGAATCAGAGAGATTATTTAACTGGCGCCGCGAATGTGTCCGGACTGTTTCCGGTTTCTACAAAAGCGGACGTGACGTGCAAACCGGGAGACAGGATGACACGACGCCAGCGCAGGATGAATAAGTACTCCTCATCACAGATCTGCACGTACTTTCAACTAATGTGGACCGATTTATTTAATAATGGTTTTAATGTCTCCAACCAGAAAAACGAAAACTTTACCTTTTGCAACACTACGATTGTTGTAATTAGTACTGGTGGTATTGTCTCTCACAAGAATTACCTGCGAAGTAGCTAATTAATTAATCAATTTTTTTGCATCCCAAAAAAACTTGTGTAAATCAGCATCAAAATTTTCCTTCCACCTCTTGAATATACCCATTTTTATTTCTTTTTCTGTGCTGGTAATTACGTTAAAAATTAAGCCGGAATTTTGATGATTACAACATGTAATAAAGTAATTATTATAAACGCAGACAAATTTTTAAGAGTGTTGCACACGATGCGAAATAGATATATGAATAAGTTATTTGCATTTTAAGGGATATCGCTGTTGGTTTAAGGTAATATGTAGATTCAGTCCTCAAATAAATATTTATATTTACTTTTTTTAATGTTGTCCGCAGGTCTGGTTTAACTTGGCACATGAATAAATCAAAAGTGTAAACAGAAAACGTAATTCACATTGGTGCATACACCAAGCGTTTCACACACGTAAAATAAACAAATAACATTCGAAATCGCGCTGTAGAAGTTAGTCATCTTCAAACTTTAAATATCCAATAAATCGTGTAGCACAAAACACTTATTTATTGTACCTACCCTGTAATAATGAATCTTCGCCAAACATTCTTATCATAGCGCATCACTATTGTTTCATCTACATTAATTTTTTTTATATAGCTTGTATTTTCTTTCCATATCCATCCATTTATTTGTAGATTGACCAAGTAATGTGACTCTTAAATTTCACCAACAAGCACTTGCTTCACCAGTCTTTTATTCATTATTTCGAACTTCGTGTAGTTTGCAGCAGATTGGGTGTTTATCAGATAGTTTTAGTGTAAGAAAAATACTTCTGGTAGGTATATTATGTAATATCTGATGAGATAAGTTAATATTTCGTGGTCTATGTAAAAAAGATAACAAGCATCTACAAATCATTTCCACTTGTTTTTCGTTCCTTTGCAGCACTATGTGATCTTGATATCTAACTATCAAAAGCCAAATGTTTTCAAATATTGATACATTTGGTGTAAATTTGATTTTTTTTTGGGTTTTGGAGAAGTACAGTTCGTACAAGTTAGCAACACTGTTTTTATTCGATCCACCCCTCCACCTGGTTGTAGTTCTTACTAACAATGCCCTCTGTTTTATGAGAAAATGAATATAGTTTTTAGTTTATCATTCAGGGCTCAATATGGCTAATTTCACGAACTGCAACGCCAATTCAAAATTATGACGCGACTCGTATTTTTCAAACAAATAGTATAATTTTAAATACATTATTTTTTATTTTGATGAACCGGAACAAGAAACATATTAATGCCGAATAATAATTTTAATAATTTCACAAACTGGAACAACATTTATCATAGTTTCATAGAAACAATATTCATCACAATTTCACGATGCGGAACAGTTGCTCCAACACATTTCGAGCCATATCACCGGTAATTTTGTCTTTATTATATCACCGGTATAAAGTGAAGTTAAATAAATGTTTATCCCAGAAATGTAATTGTGTGCATTATATAATAAAGTAAAACATAGTTATTACATTCGTAATAAAATATTAAATAAAAATTATAAAGCTATTAATTACACAAATACAATTATAAAATATATTTAAGCCTAAGCCATATTGTTAATAAAAAATATTTCACAATATTTTAATATTTAGTTCGATACATCATTGTCGCCCACTGTTATGCCAACCGCCCCCTTACCCCTATTTAGCCTATCACCATCTTGTTGCCCATCGGTATGCCTAACGTCCCTTTCTATATTTCAACGTCACACAAGGGGCGATATCGACTACTTTAAGAAGCTGCAGTTGAACGTTTTTAAAACTTTTACAATTGATAATAACAATTAGTCACATAATAGTAACTTAAAATTCTAATTTGTAAACATATCTAATTTAAAATTAACATACTATATTAACGGCAGAGGAAACACGAATACAGTTTTCCGAATGTGTTGTCAGGAAAATAGCTTTAACTATTTACGGGTGTACAAATATCTGATTAGGCCATTCCGTTGTAAACTTCCCGCATTCTAATTTCCATCCAAAACTAATCTAATAAAAATATCAGCGCGAGGGAGTGGCGATGTGCGCTGTTTCCATCTCCGCGCAAAACTTGGATTCCATTTCAGCGTTTCAGCTGCTGATCATGATTCAGTAAACACTCGAGCGCCAGTTATAATGGGCCAGCGGGAGCGAGAACGTTACTTCTTATAGAGGCCGACTGCCGACTGCCGACGAAGCCGTAGCATCAAAACTTTCCACAAGTTTTCTATGATCTTCAGTTGTCTGGCTCCACAGTTTCCGCTTCCGTCGCAGTTTTTTTTTATAACCTGCGAGGGTGACTCGTATTCCACGTGTTACTACTTGTTACATTGTGACTCGGAGACTTTTATGCCGTTTATTAATTTTTATTAGTTAATTTTTAATTTGATGAGTATGAGATTGAGAAGAATATTAATAAAAAGAACGAATAGTTAGAGTTAGATCAGTGTGGGCAACTAGAAATGAACGACTGGAGTAATACCAATGAAATAAATGAATGAATATGATAGAAAATATATTGCGTAAATGAAATTAATGAAAGAAATAAATTAACTTACATGAAAAAATTACAAAATGAATCGACTAGAATAGAAATGTTTGGCGAAAGTTAATTACAGAATGAATGAATGTTTAGTTATCGTGTAACACATTTGATGGGACATAGCGTGATGTTATGTTTATATTATAAACAACGGCCATGGTGAAATACGTTTGATTTAGATTATAAGGTAACTAAAAAAAATTGTTAGTAGCTGGATGAATGACTTTCGCAAAACCCCATACCTTTGAACACCGGTTGGCGTTATTACAACACCGACAACGAGGAACTGAGGCGACATGTGATCTTGGTGTTGGCAGTTGAGTTTGCTTGATAAAATAAAAATAATAATACATAATTTTAGTATGATTGTTTTGTAAATTCATTGAAGTCTTGTTATATTATTATTTGTTATACATTAAAAACATAGTATTGATTACACCCGAAACGCAAGTTTTCAGAATTAGGTCTGTTAGTAGTAAATTAGCAATATTTAAAAATCTATGAAACAAAATTGGAATTACACTGTTTAGTCATTTGCCACCAGTTATCTTTATACTTCCTAAGAAATAATAAAAAAAAATATTTAAGATTAAATTTTGGAAAAAGGTTTCCACAATTATCTACTTTAGCATGTTAAAACTTATTATATACAGGGCGTTTACTAAATTTGTGTCACTTGATTATCTCATTTATTTGAATATATTAAATGTCCCTGGGAGACAAATGATCTTGACGTTGAATTCTTGTTTTTATTATAATTGATAAGTCTAGCTCTCTGGCTTACTTTTTGTACTATTTGGACCAGAAGTTGACCAAATATGGGGGGTCGAAACATGATTAACGATCAATAAAGATTTAATAATAAAAGCCTAATATATATTTCTACACCTACAATGTAGATGTAGATTCTATATATGTGGTTTATTATTAAAAATATTATGAAATGAAGTAATTTTTTGTCATATGACATTAAAGACGATGATAAATTTAAAGTTAAATTTATAACAAAAAAATCGCATGACACCTGACTTCAAACCAGGGACCTTTTGTAATTATTTCTAATGTAGTAAAATAGAAAAAAACCTTTATGATTAATTTTGTGTAAGATAAATCATATGTCAACATTATGTACAGAGTTGTAAGTTTATTCGTCCCCTACGTTACTCGTTGAAAGACCTGAAATGTCATCAAAATAACAGCGAACACTTGGCCGCAAAAGGTGATGTTTCAGAAAATAATTTAGGCAATATTTATTTTATAGAAAATGGTTACATCCTTTTTATACAAATACACACACTACGAGTTTTTTGATAATTATTGTATATATTATTATTCAGTGGTATCGAGTCGGCCTGTGGACCTTGAGAACCCTGGTTCGATTCCCACAGGCGACAAACAATTTTCACCAATTTAAATTTACCCCTGTGGCTCCCCCTCCACTAACATCTTTAGGGGCCGTGATTTGACGGCTGGTAACCGTACTTCACGCGAAGTAATGGGTAAAAGGCGTGATGATATATTTATTTATAAAATAAGAATTATGAAAATTAGAAGAAATATTTCTTTTCTTTTAGTGTAATTGTCAAAAACTAACTGAAACAACTGAAATTTTTATATAAGAAGCCTTGATAAAAAAAACCGTCGGAAAGTACTCCGCTTGCCGCAAATTTGCAACATTTGTTCCCCTATTTATATTTGGAAATCAACGACACATTCCAAGCCTTGTCTATAACATAGGCGACGGTTTATCTATAAAACTTAAAAATATTTATTTACGAACAAAGACGTAACAAAACCTAGTATTAAAATATCGAAACAATGTCAGAAAAATCTCCAATAAGCTCAATTCAACTATTTCATATCCACTCTCCTTTCTTATCCAACAATCCATCCCTTTCGTATCTTCCTCTTTCTTACAAGAAAGAGATCACGGTAGCCTAGGGTCACAAACTCAAATATCTCCGGTCGGTTGTCGCCACACTGCCGCACTACCGCTCCGGTAAACAACTGCCGCTCGGGACACAGCTCAGGGCCTACTCTCACTGTGATATCGCCCTGGCTCGAGACCTCCTGAAATTCTATCATTCGAAGCTTTCCTGTGTAGCGCAGAGGAAGGATATGTGTATTTAAATAGCTGCAAACGGACATTTTTTACCTGTTGGTATTGGTACCTGATGTTTGAATGAAACGATTGAAGATTTTCAGATGTGTGTAATGAAATTTTTTAGCTTGTACATTCTACAATTGTGACATGATATGAAATGCTCTAGTCTCTATTTTACATATATCGTATAGTGAAAATACGTCCGATACGAGATTGAAAAGTAAAGTTCTCCCATCACTAATACATTTTTGTTGGCTAATGCAAGTATCTCATAATTTTTGCTTATAAAACTAATATATCAATGGAAATAACATAATAGGTTTTGGTTAAAATGGACTAACCAGAAGTGATACATCACATGAACCTGCTAAGAGTTTTCTTGAAAAGAATGGGATTATTTTGATTTTAGAAATAAATGCTGCAAATAAAAGTTTCCAAGAATTAAATTCTGCGTCTAGCAGATTAAGAATTATTAAATTAACCTTTTGTATAAGTGAGATATCTAAATTTAAAAATTATATATTTCTTGTTTTCTGTAATTAAGTTTTCTATGGATTTGAACAAAAAATGAGAAAAAAATAAAAAAATTAATGTCAATGTCAAATTACGTTAAATATGTGCAATAAAAAAATGTACGTATAGTATAATACGCGTACAAGGAAGTCATGTGGTGTCCACATCAGATTTTTTAATATTTAGTATATGCACGTAAGGTGCAGTTACCAGCTGTCAAATCATGGCTTCCAAAAATATTAATGGCAAGGAAGCCACAAAGGTAACTTTAATGTGGAGTAAAGATTGCCGGCTACCAAAATCGAACTTGGGTTCTCAAAGGCCAACGCATTTCCACTGAGCTAATAGAGATTTTTACGGTTGTATATTATATAACAAGTTCTTTAAACGTCTTTTAGTTACGAGTATCTAAAAAGTTTATAAGACGAATCACATACTATACTTTTTCTACGATCGCAAATTAAGTCAACAAAAAAAAGTTGTTTTATGCATTATTTACAAAGTAAGGCTGTTACAATAACAGAGGCTTGAAGTTAATTTCGTGCTTAATATCTCAAACTGTGACTAAAACTAATACAGCTTGTCACATGTGTATAAGATGTTATTTAGCGTTAAATGACATTTCAATAACGGGAGTAGAAAAAGAATATTATAAGCCGATATTTCATTGCATTAACAACGTTCCTAATAAATTTATTTGTCAAAAAAACAAAAACAAAAAATATGGCATCGACAATATAGTTCAAATTTTAAAAATATGTAAGCTGTCATTTTTTGGTGTGCTATTTTTTGTTTGTTAGTCGGATAAACTTATTAGAAACTTTATTAAGAGATAGAAATACAGGTTGTATCACGTGCACAATCTGATTTCACCGCTCTTATAAAATCATAGGTACACAAATATTTAATCTGATTAAAATGATATTAGGCTTGCTATTTAACAACATTGAGAAATATACTTCTTATTTAAAATCAAGTGCGAAAATTACAGTCGTGAAAGTTTAGGAACATAAAATTAGGAATAAATAATTTTGCTACATTTCGTTACCACAATTAATAATACAAAATTATGCAATAAAGGAAGCAGAAACTAATTTATATGCGGATAATTTAATACGTTATTTATCGACAATATTATATTTTGTATTCAATATATAATTTGCTCTTCCTCATAATTAAAATATCAATTCCAAATTTTGCATTAATTAGCATCAAATGTATTATAGTACCTTTCCAAACAATTCGTTTCGTAATTAATTTTCATTTAAATCAAATACCTACGACAATTAACCAACGAAACTTTCATATTGTAGTTATATTAAACAAATAATCGATATGTAGTAGCTTTTGGAAAACTACAATCATAGTACTAAATATTATTTCGATTATCAGCAATTCTAATAAAATTATTAAACGCAGCGGTAATAATTGTCCATCAAATTCTCATATAAATTTAATCTAAATATTAATTTTTTTAATAAGATTAAGTATTTTGTAATCTCCGGGTAACATGTAGATATCACAATTTGATAAAATCCGTTTTTTTGTTAAATTGTAGCCAAATTTTGCTACCTACTCAGTATAAAAAAGTTTTATATGGTCTATAACAAAAGTTTCATAATGTGTTTTCATACGATAACTTTACTCTATATTCCAGCAAAAATAATAAAAAGCTCTACTATATTTTCATAAAACAAACTATAAAAAAATTCGTTTCTATAAAATTAATTTATTTGTTGTTGAAATAATACATTTTTAAATTTTAATTAATATTACGAGATGAAAACGATACGGAAATACCATCAATGAACAAAAAAATATAAATAGAAAATTTTAATAGACCGATGCGTAACTGCTATAAGTTCAGTTATTCGATGTATTAAATAGAAGTAATCAACCTAATAAAACATTTTTTTTTGGCAATATAAATAATTTTTATGGGCATTTGCATAATAAAGAACTGTTTATTTAACTCCGTCTCTAGAGGTTACGAAATTTTTAACGGACTAGTCAGAATAAAAATTATAACGGGCTGTTGACATTGGTTATCATGACAACATATATAATTTGAAACATTTGACACTTAAATATCTTTTGATTAAACAAAATCTGTCAGATTTTCAAAGTCTACCTTGGTTGAACATATTAGTTATTGTGTTATACTATTACAATTAATTTTATTAAATATACATATATTGCGATTTAAATGCCCATAAAACATTGTATAATACTCGACCGTTACCTGGAATTTACAGGCTCACACAGATAACAGGCGAGAGCCAGCCTGCTCGCCTGTAAATTTCTGTATAACGGTGTTGCAATGTAAGTAACTATTAAGATCTGATTTGACAGCATTATTCTTTACATATAAATGTCATGTATTTCCAGCATTTATCAATAAGGTTTTTATAGAGTACCTGCAGTTAAATTAATCACAACATTCAAATTTACCATATTCAAAATATCTCAAACAATGTGCAGTGTTCGCATCCACAATAAGCAGTGCGAATGGAAAATTACGTATATGTTTATGTTTACACGTTCCAGAATACAATTCTTTCACAATCATAACCAATTATTAAAAATAAATATACATGAAGTTTTTAGTATGAAGCACTTCAACACTTATTTAATTAATTTTTTTGATTTAATTCCTAGCCCGGTGTAATACTTTCGTTTCATCTACATCCATGAGGTAGGTTGCTCAGTAAGATCGAGGTGGCTTGTAGATTTGAAACCCTGGTTTGGATTCCCACAGTCAACAAACAATTTTCACATTAAAATTATCCCTTCACTAACATCTTTGCGAACTAAGATTTGACGGATGCCACTTATCGCGCATAAATATATCACTTCCCGAGATCTGCTACGATAGAGTGACATACGCAGTAATAAGTAAAAGGCATGATGATTTATTTTTCGGTTATCTACGTGTTCTCTCATTCTTAATTTTAATCTGTTTCACCAACCTTTCAGTCGACCTACATTCCACATGATCAAACAATATTTATTAATTCAAATTGAATTGGCATCCACCCTGGATTTGAATCTGGGAACTATTAATTGCAATCATATACTTTAACACGTTGACTGCCACGGCAATTTTCAGAATTCCGGTCTAAAAGCCAATTTCATTTAATCATTTTATATTATTAAAAACTCTAATTATATTACATAGTAATCATCAAAAAGCATAGAAAATGTATTTAAAAAAAAAAAGCCTGTGAAGAGAAGCCAGTCCTTTGTGTGGAAGATTGTTTTAAAATGTTTCACAAACAATAAAAATATTCTTTTACTTCTTGATTTTGAATAAATTTTTTATAATTATATTTTCTGTTTATTTATTAATAAAATTTCTGTTCATGTAGCCAGCATTGATTTTTTGTTCTCTTCCCAGAAGCCATCTATCCATATTAGCACTGATATGTTACGAGTTTAATCGTAGCTGCGCGAAAATGGTAAGTAAACACAGTACGAGATAACTCGTAGTCGGCGTCCTAGCAAAGAACGCAATCTACGAGTTATCTCGTAGTTGGCAGTCAACGTGTTAATATAATTCAAATGTGATTTTATTATAATTTTTCTGTCTGTTTTGTTATGTGTCATAGGCAGTCTCGATTCCATGACTCTTTCATATACTGAAAGATTTGACAAGAGGGTCGTTTGCACAACCCATACGTGCAAAGATTATTCTATAAAATTTGTGTTGTACTGTTTCCAATTTATTAATGTGAGTTTGAAATACCGGGGACCAAACTACTGACGCAAACATCAAGATTACCATAATATAAAGTGTGTTTATAGTAATTACAGCATCATATTCATTCCACGTTCTTCTGACAAAGCCTAACATTTGATTAGCTTTGTTCGCGGTATTTTCAAAATGTTCGTTAAATGTCATTTTAGAGTCGAAAATGACACCAAGATCTCTAATAGAATGTCCATATTCAGGCCCGTCGAGAGGGGAGGGTAGGTGGGGTAAAATACCCAGGGCCCGTGGAATTCAAAGGGCCCGGATGTGATGCTATTTTATAAATTGCTTTTAATTTTCTACTATTTCACCAATTTTTTATATTCTTTACTAAAACATGTATAACGAAATGTCTGATAGGTACACGTTTTCTACAATTTATTACATTGTATAAAGTACTAAATGACGAAATGCTTAATGAATGGCCGGCCTAAGTTGCAAATTTTAAATAAATTTATACACTATTCAAAAGTACATTATTACATTGTTGCATTTTTGTTTTTTTCTACTACATTGTATACAATACACATAGGCAAAGGCTCTATACATTTGTGCGTAGTGCTGTTTTGGTATCCCCTGCATTTATCGAATATGCAACTAGATATTAGATAGTCATACAGTGAGTATACAATACACATCGCTGCACCAATTAACTCAGAATTTTGTATTTAATTTTATTTATATTGTTATAACTTTATTTAGATATTAATAATTCTTATTGTTGTCATACATATATTTATAAATATATTTTTTTTGGTATCTTATATTTAATTAATAAATATTCAAAGTTAAAGGAGGCCCGAATTTTTTTTTCCCGGGGCCCGCTTTTTCTCTCGGCGCCCCTGTCCATATTGCACGCGAAACTTTGAGGCACTTCCACTACGAAGTTGTTCTTGTGTGATATTGACATCATAACCCTATTGTTGTATTTCAGACACAATCTAATTTTTTTGATTGCATTAATATATAAATTATAAGTATAACAATAATAATAGCTTTTGCGTTTAAAACAGGTATCGAAGTACTCGTACTTCTTATAAATGTTAAAGAAAGCGACAACGTTCAAACAATATCATGAAATTTTTACTAGAGAATCTCATTACATGAAGAGAATTTGTTTATTACGTTTAATTAGGCTGCATCCACGTTGAACAAAATTACAAAAAGTTAGCAAATTATATTTTTATATAATTACGTTATTATACGAATGCGCGCTGCAAAGTGTAAAACGACACGAGTCAGTATTTTCAGCTTGTTTAGAAAACACGATTTTTAAACAATGCCAATTAAAATAGCTCTCTGTTTGGAAGTTTTGTTTCGAAAATGTAATTTTTGTTCTCGGATACTACATGCAGGATATAAAATTACACTTGTTATACAAATAATACAAATTAGTTATCATTGTAATCACGGAATTTTCGTTGCATGTTTACACAAACTTTGCTTTCTTTTCATTGTTTCACATAGAGTCCAAATATGATTTTTAAATTCACGTTTGAATTCGAACTGTGCTCGTATATACCAACAAAAGGTATAATTCAATAAATCATTTACCATTCGTTTATCAATAAATACATTTTAGTTTACAGAATTTGTCTCGGTTAATTTTAATAATGGAAATTGTTAAAATTGTTTACTAATACTATTTCGATTCTATAGTTTATATGATGGATGAAACATATGAAACTATATAACAATATTAAGAAAATAAATAAAGTGTAGAATTTTTTAATGTAACTTATTTGGATACTATAATTTATTTAATGGCAAACATTAATTTTGTTTTTATTTATTTATAACCTAATTCTTTAAAAAGTTTCAGCTTATCCTGAATTTTGGATTAGCTAATCTTATTCTAGTCCAATGTTAAGAACTTTTCGAAAACTAAATAGTAATAAGATTATAATTAGAAGTTTATTTAAAGTTTTAGGGAATATGGTTTGAAATAAATAGAATAATCCAAAATTTGAATTTGTAAACCTCTTTTAAGAATTGGGCCGTTGAAGTATAAAGAGGAAATTTGATTGTTGAAGCTATCCATTATAGATAAATAATTTTTTGTATTATTTTTATTGGTAAAAAGTGCATCACTAATATTTTTGCTAAAATTATTACAATATTATCATTTATTGTACTTTTAGGTCCTACCTTCTTTTAGTGCATCGGTTTTTAACTGTTAAATTTTAAGTTTAATGTTATCATTCATAATTCCAAATTTTAATTTAACAGATGCGAATAATTTCTATTTCTTGGATATTTATAAATCTGTTGTATAATTTTGATATTTAAAAACTATAAATACATTAATTTTTGATATGTTTCATTTGGATTATGAATTAAATAGTCTTTTATATGGCAGATATAGGCAAAGGTAAGCTAAAATTGTACAAAAATCATGAAAAAGAACCAGTAGCATATAGTAGAGATATCTGGTAGATTAGTTTACGCCGTAACAAATCTGACCGTCATTTTATGAAGAACATCATAGCAACTGAACAAATTTGTGTCGATGAGCTATGAACTCAATAAAACTAATTCAGAAGCTGAATAATTCGCGATACGGGCCTGTGCCGAAAGAGACAGCAACGGAGAGAAACAAAGCATGTGAAGGTAATAATTTCACATCATGAGTCCTGTATCCACGCTTCAGTCGCTCTTGAATTAGCCCTCAAGTCTGAAATATCACGTAGGCTTGCGCGAATGTATGAGCGACAAATTTTACGCATTCATTAGTTATAAGTGTACGATGTACGAACGACAACAACAAGTACACATATTCAATATTTCATTCTCTTGCTGTTTATTCCAGTGTTATTAAATTTAGATTTATGGAGGCATTTGTTTGTCGTATGCCGGCTGTAACACACTCACTGTCAAGTCGGTCGTGGTGGTGATTAATTAGCAAATTGAATTAATGCGTATGTAACTAAGTCTGTGTTTGCGTCGGAGTCGAGCTGCTGAGAGCTTAACGCAGTGATTCTCAGTGTAAATGCATCAGACGAAAGCACAGCAGATAAACTGCATTTCATATTAATTTGCACTCATGTAATGGTGCTGTGATCTATGTGAACCTGCTAACTTTCTCAGTGGATATATTGGATCTAATTCGCGGAATAACACCTAACACATTTATTATATTACACAGCTGTAAATTACATTTCTGATTTATTCAATTATGAATGTATGCACCGTAAATTCAAACATTGCTTACAGTACGTGTTTGCTGGATAATAAGAATCATTCGCTTGTAAAACTGTGGATTAGAGATACCGCGTTCGATTCTCACAGTCGACAACGCGACATTAAAATAAACCCTGTGGCTTCACCCCTACTAAAATTTTTGAAGGTCTGTAATCACACTTCATGTGTAAAAAATATAATCTTATCAGTAACGGATAAAAGACATGATAATGTATTTATTTTATTTATAAGAATAAAAACTTAATGACCAAATATAATTAAAAGAATAAAATTTTCCTTTATTTATAAGAATGAATTTTTAAAAGACGGGTGATATTTTTCATAAATTGGTATTTTAGTAAGGCAAATACTTTTATTATTTAAACAAATTAAACTGAATCCAAAACACTGTTTTCTTTTTTGGTAGTATGCTCTTGTTACTACGATAGAATTTTAAATAATTTATTCGTTTATTATGTTAACCTATTATAATATAAAAAAATAATAAAAATATTGTGAAATTAAAAAATAGTGAAAACAAGTAAATACTATAATTGCATTGGTTTAATTTTACTTCTTTTTTAACTCTTTATTTATCTTCTTGGAGATGATTTAAAATTTAGACCGAGGTTATTGAAATTCTAACATGTCAAACTAATTTTTATCTTACATCCATATGCAAAAAAATACTTGTAAAACACATGATAGCAGTACAGATTTCTTTACTAATTGTACAAATACATAATTATTTAAATTCTGTTATGTCCCGCGTGATGGTCGCGCGGGTTGAGGGCCTGACTCGCAACCATAAGGTCGTGGGTTTGGGTCCCGCCCGTGGCGACCATACAAGGGACATATCGGCATATGACCTTAGTAATTGGCCCGATATATAAATTAAAAAAAAAAATTCTGTTATTCTCAGTGGGGTTCAAAATATTTTCGACCAATGAAAACAAAATAGATACACTCAATATTTCTAAGATTTATTATTATAAATATTCATAATTAAATTATCTAACAATCCGTTTCTCAAAGAGTTTTAACTAATCTTGAATTCTGGGTTGGGTAATCTTAATCTGAGCAGAGAATAAAAAGTTAATGTAACTCACATTCTGAAAATTAAATAATAACAGCTTTATGTTTGAATTTATTTAAACTTTTTGATAATTTGGTTTAGCTTAATCTGGCAGTAAATGTATAAAGATCACGCGGTTAACTTCGTTTCATTTGACTAGTACAAATTAAAATTATAGCGAAACGTTATTATATCCATCCGCTTCTTGTCAATGAGAGAATTAGATATGTACGCCTATTTACAAATGAATTCATGATACAAATAATCTTGATTGAATTTCTTTCTTATTAGATAGCATTGCTAATATTAGTTACCTCAAATTTCTTTTTACATTTATCTTATTATCCACTAACTTATTTTTGTCCCATAATTTCACTATCTAAATTTTCACCTAAATCAGTATTAAAAGTGAAGTAAATTGTTTGTTTGTCATTTGTAAAATATACTTTGACATTATTTCTACATTTAAAAAATAGATATAATGCAAGATTAAACGATTCTGTCACGTACCTTCTTGTCATTGATGTACCACGTCAAATTTGTCGGCGGATTTGAGGGTGGTGATGTGCAATTTCCTCGCAAGATGTCTCCAACAGCGTAGCGTTGCTTCTCCATCATCATCTTCGGTTGTCCTTCCGGCAAATCTGAAAAAGAAAGAATTTTATTTACCACGACATCACCTTACAAAGAACACTCTACATTTATAGTATATGGTTCATATTTTATCAAAGGAAATGGTCAGATATTTTGGAATAAATAGCCGTGCGCGATAAGACGACGGCTTGTAGCGCTAGATTGCTTAATATACCGATTTCCATTCTACTGTTTCTATTATAATCATAGGTATAGTGAAACGACGAGGCTTGTTCCCCGACCGAAAAGAGAACTAACGTGACAATGTAACGTAAAATTTGAATTCCCAAATTATTTTGACAGTGATAGCACAAAAAGTTTAATTTTTACCGGACAAATATTTATTTACAAGAACATTTAGGTAAAACTTTTCCAGGTGTAGCTCTTTAATATTCCTCTAACTTATTTTATATGTTAGCTTTAGTTTTAATTCAAGATTCTAAACATACTTCGGCATAATTATTTTTGTACTTTAGACCTCTCAGAAACGTCAGAAGTTTGACAATTGTAAAAGATTGGAGGGGATAAAAAGTATTTAAGCGGAACAGCAGTTCCTAAATGGTCCCTTTGACAAGAAATAATTGAGGCACCGAAGGTGTAGAGATTTTTTTAATTGTCAAATTACTCAAACCGTTACACCTTAAAATAAGTTTTATGTAAAGCAAATAAAAATTTGAAATGAGAAAACTTGAGCTCGAGTCACATTTATTGAGATAATTAAACGAATAGAGTAATTGCTTACAAATTATAATATTTACATAAATCGTTTTCAAGAAAATAAAGGTAAATAAAAAATTTTGATCCGCTTCCATGTTTATTCGATGTCAAATTGATAAAAGTGATATTTATATAAAGAGTTACTATAACTAAATTAAATTATTATTATAAATAAAATACAATAAATATATCTCATGCCTTTTACGCATTACTAGGTGTGGCACTCTACCGTAGCTGATCTCGGTATGTGAAATATTTCTTCGCGTGACGTGCGGTTACCAGCCGTCAAATCACGGTTCCCAAGGATGTTAGTGGAAGGGGAGCCACAGGAGTAGATTTAAATTGTTTGTCAGCTATGGGGATCTAACTAAGGTTCTCAAGATCCACAGACCGATTCGATACCACTGAGCCACCTACCCCATTTAATTATTATTATAAAACAAGTAAGTTGACAATTACTTGAATATATCGCGTTTCCACACTTTTTTTATTCTAGTAGAATAATTTGACAATAAAAATATGTCGGTGCGATGGTCGAGCGCTTTAGAACGTAAACAATTACTTATTGTGGTGTAAGATACCTTTGTATAGGTCGGTAAATATGTATGCTATTAAAGTACCGAAATAAGCGTTGCAAAACCGTGACTGTATCGCAAGTTCGTTTTCGAAACATACTATAAATAATAACGTGATTCCCTATTAAGATTCCATGTTATTTTTGAAGCCATAGCTTTGTTCGAGCAACCAAACATATATTAGTTTAATTCAATTAATTTGTGATTTTTATTATATTATATTATACCAGACATCTATTACTGAATATTTATTTATTTGTTACTCTCATCACAAAATAAAATAAATATAGAATCACGCCCTTTACCCATTACTGGGTGTGGCACTCCTCCGTCGCAGATCTCGGTAATTGAATATATTTCTTCGCGTGAAGTGCGGTTATACGCCGTCGAATCACGGGCTCAAAGATAATATTGGAAAGGAAGCAACAGGGGTAGTTTTAACGTGGTGAAAATTGTTTGTCGGTGATGGAATCGAACCCGGATTCTCAAATACACAGGGTGACTCGATTCCACTGAGATATCTACCCGATATTACAATTTATTAAAACCGCCAAACTAGCTGTCTAAAAACTTTGAAAATGTTGCAAGGTGATTCGTATGCTGCGAATACATTGCAATATATTTATGTTTACAAAAGTACAAAAACACTAGGTTTCTAAATATATATAACGCAACACTCATGATAATAATTTTTAAGGAGCTTCAATGAACAACAAATTTGAAATATTAAACATTAACGTGCATGTCACTTACTAACAATTCACAAAAAGTCCACGAATTATTTCGATAGCCGCGATAGACGCATTCTATTAATAGTTTGTAATAGTTGTGAGTCAGTGGTCGAACAAAGCTCATGGCAATGTAACAACGAATAAAATATTATTGTCTTGACAAATATTGAAAATGTAAATGAATTACGTATGTCGTGTACTACAAATAAATTAAAGACACAATTTGCAAGCTAGTTGACTTGGAGTATAATTTATGATAATTAAATAAATTAAATAAATATATCATCACGCTATTTATCCATTATTGGGTGTGGAACCCTACCGAGGTAGATCTCGGAAAGTGATATATTTCTTCGTGTGATGTGCGGTTATCAGTCGTCAAATCACGGTCCCCAAATATATTAGTGAAGGGGGAGCCACAGGGATAGTTTTAACGTACTGAAACTTGTTTGTCGGCTGTTGGAATCAAACCTGACTTCTCAAATCCACAGGCTGATTCGATAGCACTGAGCTACTTACCCATTAATTATTAATTTATAATAATTAAAACTAAATATAAAAACTGTATTACTAACTGTGAATAGTTTTCTGTTGTTTAGTGAAATAGAAATATAAAACACTTTCCATCGATTAGCAATGGAACATCACCATGAAACATGCAGGTATCCTGTCGTATGCTTGTCATCCATCAACAGTTGATACGTTTGCAAACACTTCGCAACAACTAATTGAGCAAACAGTAAGTGCATAAAACACGAAATGTAACGCATATGCACACTGCAGCCGACATCGGTACATATCCCATCCCCATCAACTTCAAATAGCGCTGCGTGCGGGTATAGAGGGAGACACGTTGAGCTGGGCGTCCCTCGATAACCGGTTATAATTAGTGCGGCTGATGACAGCCGAGCCGCGGTCATAACTGACAAGATAATTCACATATTTGTGTAGTGAACAGCGAAAGAGAAACAACCCTTGTCGTCGGTGGTGGTGAGATGACGAGGGATGAAGGGGTGACTAGATAAGGGAAGGAAACATTTGCTTGCGGTCGCAGTGTTGAAGTTCTGTGAGGCGATGTGCGCCGCAATGTTGAGATGAGCAGAACCGAACTGAGATATTTCACTTACTCTACATGGAATGAGAGTGGAATTTATTATTTGGTCGTACTACGTAGTAGAATCCAAAACTGATAACGTCAAAATCTAAACAGTTGAAAATAAAATACGCAGTTTCTGCAGCAAGTGATGGTGATGATGATCGATCAGAAGATGATTGTGCATCATCTGTCAATTGCTGATGAATCGTTCATAGTTGAAAATCAGGTGTAAAAACTGTCGTTGGTCCTCAAGATATCGCGCAGAGTATAACAACAGGACCAGTACAACCGAAATTATCCAAGTACCCACAAAAAAAATTAGCAACAAGTGGCAAGGATTCAAAATGTCTTAGTTCCATCATCATAAGTGGTTGGAATATAGTATATTAGATGATTCTGCGTTTTGTTTTCCTTGCTGATTCATATCTAATGCAGAATGTGAACCAAATAAACCATTTGTGACAGTCGGGTTCAAAAACTGGAAGATTCAGACTTTTTAAAACACGCAGCAAGTGAACAACATAAACGTTGTGAAGTATAACTTATTTTTGCAATCGAGATTTTTAAATGCTCTGAAAAATGCAAAATATTTACATCACATTATATGAAATATTGAATATGATTTCAAATTTAATACTAAATGAAATTAGCAATGATATAAAAAGATGCGAATATTTTGCAATAATGGTGGAGGAGACGACAGATATTTCGTAAACAGAACAAATAACTATTGTTTTAAGATATTATTTAAATGGTACTCTGTATGAAAGATTTCTGGATTATATGACAGCAGAGTCATTAACTGCTCATTCATTATTCCTTTATAGAAAAGAAAATCTGGCCAAATGTAACATAGCTATAAACAAATGTGTGGCACAAAATTACGACAGGGCTAGTGTCATAAGTGGCAGAATAAATGGTGTACAGGCATTATTCCGTGAGGAATTGCCACAAGCTATCTATGTACATTGCTTCAATCACAAGCTTAATTTAGTTGTAGTAGATGCATGCAAATGTCTTGCTGAAACCGATCCTTTTTTTCTTTACTAGAAAAATTATTTGTGTTTTTTTCTGGTCTGTAATACATAGTAAATTTATAAAGTTCCAAAAAGAAATATATAAACCTGTGGAATTAAAGCAAATATGTTTTACGCGTTGGACAAGTCAAGTACTCGTATACACATACATAGCTTTAAACAAGGCATTTGATATAGTCTTACTGTTATTAAATATTTTAATCACTGGAAAAAGCGAACGGAAGATAGAAGTGACTGGTCTTTTGAACCAATTGAATTTTATGTTCATATTTAATCACACTACGAGTATGTTTTTTTAATATTTTAATTATGTTCATGGGAATTAATGATTTTTACAAGAAATTAATTCCGATGTATCTCATACTTTATTATTATTAGAAGGAATTAAAAATTCATTTAGCAACCAAACAGACACTTTTCACACTTATGAGCAAAAATTCTGTTTTGAAATTGTGGTGTTTTGGAGTTGGTAGCCGGAAGGGAATTATATTTATTTAAGAGTAGATTTATATTTATTTTATATTTCTATATTATTGACAAAACACCCAAAATACATGTACACCAGTTAAACGCCGATAATCTACTGCCGAGTCAACTGCTAGCGAATAAATGTGATAAGACTAAACATTTCTTAATAAGCAGTGACTCTCAACATTTTATTCAACATATTACAGAAATTATTTACAAAGAAGCAGTAGCTACTGCCGACGAAATTAATATTAAACTGCAAATTTCTCATTGTTGAAAGTCTCTAAAAAAATTTAAAATTATATAATTTACAGATATTAATACATAAATAAAAGAACATTTTAGGACAAAAATATTTCTATTTGTGATAGACAAGATTTTACTTGAATTAAAAAACAGATATTTTGCTAATAAAAATAAATTTTCACCAAATGAAACCTATCCCTGTGGCTTCCCCTCTACCAATATCTTTGAGGGACGTGATTTGACGGCTGGTAACCTCACTCATCGAGATCTGCTTAGGCAGAGTGCTACACCCAGTAATGGGTAATAGGCTTGATGATATATTTATTTATTTTATATTTAAAAATATTTCAATGAAAATCGTACGACATTAATTAACGACCAATAGAAACACTTATACGAGCATGGGTTACCTAGCAACGTCAAGATTTTCTTGGAAATTTTTCATTCCTAGACCAACCTAAGTGAAATTAATAAGTGGAAATTTTTATGTCAAATTTGACAGTTGGACAATATAGTGAAACGTCATATTGAATGTTTAGAAATTATAGTTTTATTTTAACGGTCAGTATAATCAAGAAAGCAGTAACTAACGCATATTAATTAAAATTAAAAACACAATTGTTGTAAGTAATGCTTCCTTTGTAAGAAAAATCTGATAAAGTGATAATATTTTGTAATGACAGGGAACCAAAACGTGACATTTTGCTCGAATTTTTCAGTAATTGTTTTTTGTTGTCAATAATTTTATTACGTTGCTATAGTTATACTTGTATTCCAACTTGATTATTTCGAATAAAATTTAAATATTAATTTATGTATTTTTGCTTTTTGTAGCGGTGTCGTTACGATTTTCTTACCGAATCTACATTCGAGCATTAATTCATATCCGGGAAATTTTTTGTCGTGCATTCCAACAACGTAATCGGGCCCTCGTGTTCCACTCGGGCCGATTAATACGTTGTTGAAATGCACTCCTAAAAATTTCCGGAAAGAATTAACGCTCTTATGATATTATAAGTGAATATTTGTAGTTTGAATCCTGAAATACCAGATATTTAAAAAATTATGATATTATAATTCCACTTGCAAAATATTATTCATGTGATTTAAATTTACTAAGATCAGTATTAAATATTTCATCAAACAAAATTTAAAATTACGAAAAGATGGATGATTGTTTTAAAATTCTAAATCTCCTTTTCTTCCCACTAGAATTTACAGATCACGAACTATTAAATAATATTGTTTCAAAGCAACAAAAACAACATTTCTGTTTTTTTTTCAATATAATATTACGATAATATTTTCCCGTAGGTATACTTCATTCGACATTTTAAATTTACAATTTATCTTGATTTTATTGTTTGGTGGAATGTTGATGTACATAGTTGCTAAATTATTATTAATAATATGTTGCAAAAAATAAGTGTATTTATTAGTAATTTGGTTTAGGAATTTCCCGGATGAAATATCCAAGAGATTTATGATATTTAACTATATTGATACCCGGGAGAAATATTCAAGTTTCCCAGGTAAAGTAGTTGTTTTTCTAATTAAAAACAAGTAATAATAAATATATTTATCACTAATATCTAGGTTATAGGTTAGATAGTTTAGTGGAATCACTTCGGCCTGTGGACTTAAGTTCAATTCCTGCAAACGATAAACTTTACTTCATATTAAAATTATGCATGTGGCTTCCCTATCAATAACAACTTTGAAGACCGTGATTTATGGACTAGTAGCCGCAATTCCCGTGCATAATATATCATGTACCGAGATCTGCTGATGATATATTTATTAATTTTTATTTAATATCCCATAATAGTCGGTTGTGCATTGAGGAAGATATCTGCTATGGAGGAGTGCCACATCCAGTAATGGGTAAAAGGCGTGATGATATATTTTATTTTTTTATTTTACTGTATGTTGTAACATGAGTATTGCCTTGATATATTGCATTCGATATTGGATATCTTTACCAACTTTAACTTTTAATACATTAAATATTCATCCAATTGTTACATATGTCAATAGTAATGATCGTCAAAATTGAAATATACCCATACGTGGCTGTCAATTTTAGAACAGTCAAATTGTAACTAATCGCATCACAATACATCGTTATTAACAACAAATTTTTGGATAGCAACAGGTTATATCTTTGTGAATTAAACTTTTAATATTTGTATATTTCAAAATAATACAAAAGCGACCAAGACCGCAAGACACCTTAGACCACTTAATGACACTGATATTATGTCAATGGAATTCTGTACAATTTCTGTTTCATTTAAATTGAAAACAAAGTACACTTTCTCAAGTCTTCATTCTTACTCTTTAAGCCGTAAAGATTTAAAAAAATATTCATGTCAGATTTAAAGAAATTTGAACCTCAAACAGTAAAGCTTGCGTATAATTGTAATTACATAAATGATTTACTTTTCATTTAAAAAGATAAGTAGCGTTTAAATAAATTTTGTTGTAAATAATTAAAAATGTGTAAGGTTATTAGTTACTTCAGAAAGGAAAATTAAAAAAAATACTCTATGATTATCCAAATCAAAGGTTTGATTACTACTGGTACGAATTACTAATATATACCTCACTATGTCTTTTCTCACACTGATTTGAGTAAACAATTTCAAACTAAGCAATATTTATCAACCTTTTTCCAAGTGACATTTATTAGTTAAGAAATAAATAATAATTAGATATGTATTTAAAATATACTTATCAATTCTGTATATATTGATATAAGCAAAACAATAATCTCAAAATTTGCTGTCAGTTAAACAAAGATAGAAAACATGAGAAGTAGAAAGATTTCTGAATAGTTTAGAGAAGGTTATGGAAACATCGCATTGATTTGATGTCAGAGTTAATGGCATTAAAAACTCAAATAATTTCAAAACCAATAACAATTTTGAAACTTTAATCGTCTCTGGAATTAACGATTTGGGTCTAATATTAATATAAATGACTAATTTACTAGTTCGTAACTCTAGTGGAGGATCGCATTCAAGCTGGATGATTTGGGCTCTAGATTCACAAAAATTTGTCTCGCTGATAATAAAAAACACACTGCGATAAATCATTTGAATTCCAATATAAGCTATGGATCCCTAATTCTGTAATTGAAATTAAATTCATATTTTGCGGTAAATGTTTGAGAAAAGCTATTTGCTAGATGATGACTGATTAAGTCAATATGGATTCGTGCTACCTAGTTAGTAGAATACATCATGAAAATGTGTTAAACAATTCTTGTTTGAATAAAATAAGTAAGCACAAAAAAATGTGTTCGTTCCAATTCTCCCGCATACATCCCTGTCCACAAACATCAAAACATCACATGAAGAACCGCGTTCCCGCGATCCAGAAACACCGAAACAGCGAAACGAAGCCACTCTCGCCGCCCGCGTCACCACCACCAACCAGTAACAAATGACGGTGTATCGCAGTGACAGCACGATGCTCCACATCCACATAGACGCAGACAGGCCGCCTAGATCCCGGGATGCAGGATCGCGGCAAGTTGCGAGCGAAATGGCTATTACTCACCGCGATGACATCTTTTATTTTAGACTCGTACTAAAGAAGATGTGAGGATCAGTGGTTTGTTGGTGCAGAATGCGATTAGCGGAGAATGTGGTTTCTTAATAAACAAGGGCGTGGAGATATTTTTGGGGGAATTGCATGGATTTAGGGGAAGGACAGAAACGTGGTTTGGTGACGATATGTGAATTTTAAAGATATTACGTCCTTTCGAAAATATATCAATGTCTCATTATTATCTACTTTTACTCGGATGCAACGAAAATACTACATACATAACATCACGCTATGTTCTATCAAATAGAGTGGCACAAACCTTTAACTGCAAAGAATCTTCGCCAAACGTGGTTGGCACATTAGTTTCTAGTGGCGGTCTTATACTTAAGTATGAGTGAGGAAGTATTTCAAAGAAAAATTTAGGTTTTTTATTAAATAGTTTATAGTATACCCAGGGAAAGAAACGTAAGACTTTTGTACAAACACCGAGCGAATATTAGCTTTCGCTCTCGAGGTGACTATACTATTTTATTTATGTTTTTTTTACGTTTATTAGTTTTAAAATTATTAGTACTCCTTAACAACAGTAAAAATTTATGTAAACACGTTTGTTTATGTCAAATTACATGATATTCCTAAATTGGAATACCAAGAATACAGCGAAGAACCTTCTGAAGAACCCCAAGAAATTATTGATGCAGATTCTGCAGCTGTTCTTAAGTTTTTATTTGTTTCAATCTAATCTATTGTAATGTACATATATTTGACAGCTGAACTGTCAAAATAATATAAATTTCGTAGAGGAATAATGTTATGTCCCTAGGGACAAAATGTTTTATTTCTGTTTCGATTTTTGTATCACAGAAACGGTCTCCCCCGTACAAATATATATATATATATATATATATATATATATATATATATTATTATTATTATACTCTTTAAAATATAACCAAAACATGACTAAAAAAGATTTATACCTAATATCTTAGTGCATCTTTTGTTCTACTCACCATCGCATATTTAGATACTAAAGCTAGCTTCTGAGTTTTTTTTCTGTTTAAAATTCAGTGCTAGTTGAATGCTGTATCTACATAATAATAAAAAGATATGGTATTATACTATTCGTTGCGAATATTTATCGAGGCATGTCTCAAATCATCTAGATCCGGATGGCAACTGGCATTGCACACTGGGTATGATGGTGACTTAAATGTTGCTTTTTCTATTATAATTTAATCAAGTTTAAAATATATTTAAATTTAAATTTATTTTACCAGAAAAATGTTTAAAACATTACTGAAAATAATGATAAAGGTTTTGAATTTCGTAGTCCGACTATCATTTTGTAATATTCATAATTCGTTTCAAATAAACTATTCGGAATAATTCATTCATATAACTTCAAACCATATTGTATTCGTACATTTACTCTTACTTTTAATTTCATCAATATACACTAATTTTTATTCGACTATGTAAGTTCTATCTACCCAAACCATTTTAATAGAATATTTTAGCCGTGATACCAGTATACTAAACACAGCCTAATAATTACATTTTTCTCCAAATTTCTCATGTTGGTTGGTTTTTCGCATTTTGAATTAATGAAATAGGCAAACGCAGAATCACCGATAAATAAAAACAACAATTTTCTTTGTAAGAGCTATATTGTTAGTTTACAAATACTGCTACATTATTATCATCTGGGAAAGTTAAGCGTGAAAACTCCTGGAACAATTCTTTTCAATCTCGCTCTCATCAAATAGCAACTATTAAAATTGCATACCAATTTTGACACATACATAAAAATCTTTATCTGTGTCAGCGTTATAATGATTTCCATGTATTTGAGGATAATTCAGCTCCATACATTTCATGTGTGTCAGGAGTTAAAAATGTTTGTGGGGGTGAAAAGTAAATCATCGCATCGTTTGATCTGGCGATATGAAAGAAAAAGTGGGAGCAAGTCAAACATTATGCCGAATACATTTTCAATTATTAAAATTGAATCAAACGCCGTTGCAAAAGTTCAGAGCGAAGCTAAATGAGTTAATTTCCTCCGCGAGCCTCCACTTTATGTGTTTTTTATACGCTTTATCCCCCCTTTTCACAGAGAAACGTATCTCGTTCTTTGTCGTGGCACTGGTATATGTTACAATTTCCATCCCATAAGCCTGGCCGCTCTATCCTTTGAGCCAATCTGCGCGCGCTATCTCGGTTCGAGGCGCCCCCACCTCCGGGAACTCATCAGCCACGTCGCGCTGATGGATTGGCCTCGGAATTACCCCGGACGTGACGGTGCTGCCGGCGACTCCCCAGATTTTGGAATTATACACCAGCGCGCTGCACTAACTAACCGGACTATTTCTGACCGCCCCTCCAAGGGGGCTAAGCACGGGTTGTTAATGCTGCAGTATATATTACAAGCAAGATCGCAGGCTATTTATATACGGCTGTTTACGCCCACGGCTGTTTTATCGATATTATCTACCTATGCAGGTGGAATCAGATATTTCTATATGATCCACATAAAACCTCAAATTCAGAATTATAATGCCACCATGTATGGTCTATTTGCTGAATCAGTTTATACGCGACATAAATAAAAGTAACTAAAAACAATGATATACGTTTATATGTAAGTATCGTAATCATGCCATATCAGATTTTCTCCATCTCTTAATATTCAATTAAATTTGCAATGAATTCTTGACTTTACTGATATTGAAGTCTACAGCATTTTTATATTCATCCAATATTCACTACAGGAATGAAACTGCCAATTACGCTGTAAAAATTAAACATTGTAGCATAATTTGAATAAAAAATCACTTATGTGAAACATTATTTTTAAAATTGTAGAATTACATTATAGTGTTGTCCATATAAGTATAATTTAAAAATACATTTATCGCGATTTAATACATTTAAAAAACAGTTTTAATTACAATTTAATACTTAATATTATTATGAAATTGTAAATATGGCAATATTTTAATATCAAGTTATAATTAATATTGCAATTATAAAATTATTTTTTTTTAATTTTTCTCTGCTAAGTTTTCACCAAAATTGATTCTGTAAATAAACCGTGTTTACCAATACAAAATAACCTTTCAATTACAAGTTACCTGTTAAAAATTTGATATAAACACATGCACAAACATTGTGCATCACGTTTCCCTTTTCATTCTATTAGAAGTTAGCTACTTTTAAATCTATTACTCTAATTTGGGTGGACGGAAAAGTAAACCTTGCTGCAATAATGATGAAATGTAGCAAGTAAATTAATTAAAACTTCTAGGATAAATGTAAAGAGTAACAGCATTATATATCGTCAATTCCCAAGATCTACAATTCAGTGGCGTATACCGGCAAGGAGCAAGGGGGGCGATCATTCTCCTCCTAGAATTATTTTAAGATTTTCTAAAATATACGATACAAAAAAGGTTATTATCCACGCCTACACTAAATAAAGACCATCTTGATTGATTCACTATTTATAAATTAATATATCATCATATATATATATATATATATATATATATATATATATATATATATATATATATATATATGTAAAAATGAATAATCATTTTTGTTACTATGGTGACTGAGTCATAAAAAATATCAAGAGAATTGTACAAGATATTTTGACACATTCATTTAAATTTAATCTCCTTTAATTATTTGAAAAGATACTAGTGTATTGACTTTAAAAATCGATTTTCTTTTAAGGTAAGACTTCTTATTGTTTGTTATAATTTTATATAATTTGAAATTGTTTATAATAATATTGTTCTATTATGTGATATTAATTAATAAAATATTCTTTTAAGGAGCAAATCGGTCTACAGTTAATACTACCTCAGAGATAAACTTTAATCATGACATATATATATATATCCCAAAACTGAAAAATATCTTAAAAGAACGTCATTTTGGTACTGTGGAGAACATCCAAAAGAATGTGACAGATATGCTAAAGGCCATACCGGTTAAAGCCAAACCAAGACTGGGAACAACGACTATGCCGATGTATAGCTGCTGAAGGGAACTGCTTTGAAGGGGATAATATTCTTGTTTGAAAATATAAAAAACTTGTGGTGTTATCAACCGTCAAATCACGGCCCCTAAAGATGTTAGTGGTGGGGAAGGCCGTGGGAATCGAACCCGAGTTCCTAAATCCACAATTCAACTCGAAACTACGAAGCCACCTATCCAATTTTAACAAATATTTATTTATTTATTTATTTATGCTACTCTGTACAATAGGAACTTAACTCCAATTACAGTACAGGATCCAGACTCACCGAGTAGCATTATAGTAGAACATATATGTTTAGCTTGAATTATTCACTAAAATCTTTGAGGGCCGTGATTTGACGACTGGTAACCGCATTTATACGCATAAATATATACTGAGATTTACTATGGCAGAATTCCACACCTAAAAATAGGTAAAAGGCATGATAATATGTTTCTTTGATTTTTATGGACATATTCAATAACAAATATGAATGTCGGCGGTGGCCGAGCGTGTTAAGGCACATCTCTTAGCATACTGTGACGTCACCCGAGCCAAGGTTCGTCAGTTCGAATCCGCCTGCCGACAATGTGTGATTTGTCGTAAAATATAAAAAAATACAGTTACATGTATTTATCACTCTCGGGCGCTATAAGTTAGTCACTTATACGCCTTAAATAATCTGACTAAAGAAACCGGCAGTACGGCAGTGTAAAAACTGCGGCTCGGTGTGTCCGGCCCCTATGTTCCGCAACGGAATGATATGGGACTCATTATTATATTATATATTTACACTTCAATCATATATCTTTGCTATTGTGAATAATAATTTGTAACAGACATATAAAAACAAAACTGCAAGTTTGTTGTAAAATAAAAATGATCTTGAAATATTTAAAAACTACCGACTTATTTCTGAAAGCAGAAGTGAAGTGTTATAATGTCTATATAAACAGTTCTTTATGAAGTAATTTCAAAGTTCCGTGGCAAAAGCATGTGTTTACAAATATTTCTGATAAGCAAAGCTGATATTGGCAAATAGAAATAAAATTTTATGAGCCGTTTTATTTTAAAATCTCTCGGGCCAATATAAACCATCAACCGTCATTGATATCTAATTTTATTTCCACTTTTTAATTTTATTTATTATCATAATATCATCTATGTAGCTTAGAAAATGTTATCATCGCAGGTTCATTAATTTTGCATTTGCGTTTGAAAGATGATAAGAAGAAAACTTTAAAAGTAACAAAAATTCTGAGTTCTATGTCATTTAAATTGCAATTTAATATCTAAAAGAAAAATGAATTTTACATAAATCATCTTTGTCAAGACGTTCATTTATTACAGAAAAATTATAAAATATTCGTTACACACAATATCTAATTAGTTCATCGTAATAATCCGGCATGTCCTACAGAACCGGATTAAGTTATTTGTGTAAAATAACAAGCAGACCCACAAAAATAACCACGGCTTCAAAGGGAGAAAAACCTGACAAAAAGACAAATTTGCCGTCATTTCTCCTGGGAGAATGAGAATTCTTTTATTGTGTAATTAACGAGCTCTTGCACTGTGCGCGTTGCACCTACTACCGCCCCCATTATAATGGAGAGGAATGAAAACTGCACTGCCGTACCCTCGATTTTTTTCAACGGGGTCTTTCATTATAAAAGGTGCTGGTATTCTACATTCATTATTGTGGTAAAACTTTTCATTAGAAACATATTTAAATATAAAATAATATAATCCATTTGAAATGGGAACTACTGTCCTACTTTTGATGTTATTTATTTAGTAATTAGTAAGGCGATACTTTCTTAACCAAAACCTGTGGCGGATTGGCTGGATCGGCTGATGGCTAATCGCCAACCGGACCTTAACTTATTTTGTACTATTAACTAAAGCTGGGCAAAGAAAAGTAGCGAAGCTATAGGTATCGTTACTCTTTAAAATGTAATAAAGCTACGGATACTAATTAAATTTTGTAAAAAATAGCGAAGCTATACCTAAAAACTAATTTTAAAATAATAAGTATATAAAATAATTATTTTCCGTACATTGGATATTGTTTCAAGTAGTAGCTTAAGCAACAAAATGTAGTTTTTTTTACATTATTTTATTTTAGAATATAAATTTATCATAAAGTATTTTTTTTATTTACTAATTTATTTAATTTTTGATATTTTTAACATATAAATTAAAATTAAATATTGCTTTTTTAGAATTGTAAAGTCGTAATTATGAAGCCTGAAAATATTTAGTCGAGATGAAGTCGACGTTGCAGTCATTATTATTATGTTATGGGAGGGAAACAAGCGATAATTCCCGCGTGTGAAGTTGGCCAACCGAGATGTAAGCGAGGGCCAAATGCCCGAGCTGAAGTCGAGGTTTGCCAACTTTACACAAGGGATAATCGCGCCCTCCCGTGAAACATATTATACTATTTCGTAACAAGTGCTAAAAATTACTGTCTTATCGGGACAAATGTCAAATATGGGTTGCGTAACTAGTTACCTAGGAAACGGCGCAAACAGCTAATAATCGTAGTCTCTAGGGAGAGAAACATGCTACCTAGGGAGAGAAACATCCAACCTAGGGAGAGAAATATAATGTAGGGGAGAAAAGCAGTGTTTCTCTCTCAAAAATTAGGGAATAAAAACGTGTTTCTTGTGCATGTGTTACGAAAAAATATTTCAACTCCAAAATTTGCGAAACAAAAATGATTTTACTTTCTATTAAATAATTTTTATAACGTGCTATATTATAATAGCTTAAGTTGTTACAAATCATTTTATATGAAATAACATTTTCACCTTAATAAGATAAACTACACATATATTATAGGTAAAATGGCATATCGTTATTATATTTTTAATCGTAGTCAGGAATAGGAGCGGTGACAGTCTCCGTCGAAGTCGAACAATGAAACTCTTTTGATCGACTCTGGTTGTTCTTCATTTTTAGCTTAGCGCTCTTCCCTTCACTTAGTCGACCAACATAAAAGTAGCCAGTGTATCACTGACTATTAGTATATTATACATCTAGGGAGAGAAACACATAATTTTTTATTAGATGATATTTGTAGTCAGAGAGCTAAAAAAACAACAAAGGACAGACAGCATTCTCTTGCGAGGTATATATACAATTTTATTCACGATCCAAGTACCAACAAAATAATTTGAAAATATAGTTTATTTATATTTTTTTATACATTTATTAATTTTAAAATTATTAGTAGTCTTTGACATAATAATAAAATTGACAACAGTGTAAATTTATGTAAGCAAGTTTGTTCATCTCAAATTACATGATATTTCTAAATTGGAATACCAAGAATACAGCAAGGAATCCTCGGCAAAATCCCATGAAATTGTTAACGCAGTTTTCGCAGTAGCTTTTAGATTTTTATTTATTTTGTTATATTCTATTGTATTTTACATATATTTAATAACTGAACTATGAAAATAATATAAACTTCCTGGAAGAATAATGTGCACACTATTTCTCTTGAGATAAAATGCTTTACTCAGTGAGATTTAAATGCACGACCTCTTAGCTGGTTAATTAGTAAACTCAAGTTTCACCTTGGATTTATCCACTGGATTATGATTACCTGTAATAACATTCATGAAATTATGTATTTATTTGCTATTTTGCACATGAACATAATATCAATTAGAGCCCAACACCGGGGGCATACACTTTGTTGTTGAAGTTGAAGTTAGCGATATTTAAACATATGAACTCTTGTTTGGTAGACGTAAGCTTATACACTAAGATAAGACTGTCTGTTATCGAAACGTAACAAATTTATACTTCCTATTCAAACTTTTAATTACAATTTATAGTTTTAAAAGAGAAACGCATTTTGACGATTTTAATGAAATCAAAAGCAATTAGACGGCAGTGAATTTCATACAATTGGAGTGAAACATTATATGTAAGTAAACGAATCAAAATGTAAGAAAGAAAGAATCTAAGATTAAAAATTAAATAATAAAAGAGGCCTCGTTAGTCAAGGTATTATTATAAAGGGTAATTTCTAGGTCATCGCGACGGATCCGTTCTTGCAAAACGAAAACTGCACTCGTGAAAGAGTAAAATTGTTAGTTGAAAGAATACGCCGGACTGTGCACAACAATTTATTTTGAGTCTGAAACTAAAATGCGTCCTCGAGTTTAATTTGCACCTCGCGTCGGAAATAATTAATCTAGTCGTTTGACACAAAAGCATTGAAGTCGTAAGGGTTGTTTTTGTATGTCAGACCGCACCCCCGCACTCTTTGAGTGAATTAAACAAAACACGTGCAATTTATTGTTGAAACAAACACGCAGTTTCATTAAAAACGTTGAACAATTACTTTGGAATTGTAATTAACAGTTCAATGGGAGAAACAAGAACCATCTTGAGCTGCATGTGAATAAGAATTGAGAATTTCTAGTAGCTACGTTGGTCCCAGAATTTTATTATTTTGCAAATTACAGAGCACTTTGTATTATGTAACCGAATATACATTGCAGCAAAACTCAAAAGTTTATTGGTTTAAATATAGAATGTACACTCATTTCTGGAAAAGGCTTAATTATTTTATTACTTGTAATAATAAATTTAATCTTTTTATGTACAATGTACAACTGTGAAATCAAATCTTCATTATGTATCTATGTAACTCTAAATACATAGAGCTGTACCTACATATTATATTACTGTAATATGAAAGTTCATATTCCTCGACCTATTTCCAGTCAGTGGAAATCACATATTTACTTATGTTTAAGTAGGTGGTTTGTCATTTGTTGATCCATAACAGATATAAGTAAGGTTGTATTTTTATGGGGTAGGTGGCTCAGTGGTATCGTATCGGCCTGTGGATTTAAGAACCCGGGTTCGATTTCCACAGCCGACAACCAATTTTCACCACGTTAAAACTATCCCTTTGGCTTCCTCTCTACAAGCATCTTCACGCGAAGAAATATATCACTTACCGAAATCTACTACGGTAAAAAATGTGCTACACCCAGTAATGAGTAAAAGCTATTATGATATGTTTTATTTATCTTATTTTACTATTTTTGTTCTGTATACTTAAATAGTTGTAGATAAAGTACTATGTTTGAGTCGCATATAATAGATACATAACATAACCTACATTATATGCTCATTCAAAATATACGAGTATATTATAATTTGGGTATGTCATAACACTAATGATTTAATTGTTCACTTTTATATTTTCATCTTTTCATAGAAAACAAGAGTGAGAAAAATAATGCTCATTTTCTGACATCGTGGCATGTATACTTCTACTTAATTTATACATTCTTCTGTTATTATTTTGAACTGCCATATAAACCTGACACTTTGACGTCGGTTTATCTTTATGCATGTACTCGCATACTGGGTGTCTCATTGTAAATTACTTTCTCGAATATTTCGGGAAATATGCATCGAATGACAAAATGTTCCAGATAAAAGTTTATGGTTTGGAAGGAGACGTCCGATTTTGTCAAAAAATTCCCACCTTCTACACTCAGAGGATGGAGAAGGGGGCAACTTTGAAATCTTAAATGAGAACACCCATTTTTATTGTAGATTCGGACTCTACGCTAAAAAAACGTAGATTTTGTCTGATTGTTTTGCAATAGACAAAATTAGGTTTGCGTCAGTATTAGCGTTATCCAGTGAGCTTCTTGAGGAGGTTGCGCGATCGGAATGAATCAATGAACATCACCATCTGTCAGGAATACAAAACAAAAAGTTCCAGCTAAAACCCACGTATTTTTAGCGTAGAATCTGAATCTGCAATAAAAAAATAGGGATTCTCATTTAAAATTTTAAAGTTGTTTACCTCCTTTGCCCTCGATGTGTAGGGGGTGGAAAAATTTCAACAAACTCGGAAGTCCCTCTTCAAACCATAAGACTTTTCTTTTGGACATTTTGTCATTCGATGCGTAGTTTCCCAGATATTTTTGAAACTGATTTAAAATGGGACACCCAATATATTAAACTTTTCAATTAATTATAAACACGGTCATTATGGTTCAGTGGAAAGAAGAAAATTCGGTAGTTGAAATGCGATGTCTTCAAATTATTAAAAAAAATAATGAATGCGTTTGAGTGGTGCGAGTTCCACTGGAAGCTATAACTTCCTGTGATGTAATCGGGAATAATTTTGTATATACAGCATAGAAAAATAAACTCTTCAATTGCAGATCATTCTAGGTAACACTCTATCGTGAACAGAGAGTAATAATTATGATGTTAAACTTGTAAAAAGTGACAGACACTTTGTTTACAAAAAGTCTCCATCATCTTGAATGAATTCTTAGAGCCGTTTCACACGACAACTGGGTGAACAAATTATTGCAAATAACAAACAAAACCTCCTGATTTTATCGCTAAATTTATATTTGATACGACAATTTGCTTCAAGGAAAAAAATTGAGTGCTGGAAAATAAAAATGTATCTTGAGAAAATCTTAGAAAAATAATGTTATTAGGTTAGATAATTTCTCAAGACAAATAAAATTTAAAACAATGGCTGGTAGCACAAGCTCTGTTTTTGGGCGTTCTAAGAGCACGGTTTTAACATGTTAGAGATAGCTAAAACAACAAAAAACACTGCTCTTAAAACAGGCAAAAAGAGAGCCGGTGCTACCAGCCAATGTGTCAAACTGACAGTTTAAAATAACATAAATTTGTATCAAATTAACAAAATAAATACAAATTTACTTGGGACGGGATTTTATCCTAATAGCAAGATTTTATCACAGGTAATAGCACATTTTATCTGTCAGTTTACTCGAGTGATTATGCTACAAATAAACAAAAAATAGTCCTTGAAAATAAAAATTTATCAGAAAATCTGAGAGCTCGTATTTTATTTGATAAGATAAATTCCCAAGTAAAAAATGAGTGCTTCAAAAGAAAAGAAAATAATATTGAGTCAAACTGACGGCTTAATACAAACATAAAATGATTTAGTGTTAAATTGATAGGAAATTTATTTGGTGATGGAATTTTACTGTAGTAACGGGATTTTATCATTATAACACTGTGCTTATTAGTGTCTTAAAAAGCTTGAGTTCGCAAACACTAGAAAATATAATTTTGAAAGTGTAAGATGTTATTTAAATATTCCACAGCATAAAATTGCAGCCATAGCAACAGAAACTAACTACAAAACGAGTTTTCACTTATTTCTGTTCATGATACCAAGTACAGCATTCTCATATTTCTCTTGAAATAAGGCAAAAGAACAACACGTTTGCATAAAAAACAAACAAGAAGGAAATAAGTAATAGAACGTGCACTACTCTTTCCTCCATCATTCCTCTCTTAAGTGGGAGAGAGAGAGAACCATCACGCGCGGAATCCTCCGTAATGTGGGGCTGAAATGTGGCTGGAATAGAGAGAACCACCACCGTCTGCAACCAAAGCTTGCGTCGCAGCCATCGCGGATGATTTAAAAACAAGTGCTTTTTAATTATCTTCCACCATACGTATTACTGTAATTACTTGGAGGCGCCAGACGTCAAAGCCCAGATCCGCGGAATTATACGCTTGCATACTTTGTGAATGCATCTCAGTCTCAGTGTTTTATATTTGTGTGAAACGAAACGCGCGAGCCAAGGGCTTTGAAATGCCAACGCGGTGAATGATCTGTGACTGCGATTCACTTGCAGACTAGATTTCAATTCTGAAAAATTCTTTCATTTAGTTCAAGATGTACGGATTTATCTAGATGTGTTTCGGTAAAGATATACATGCACTTGAAAATCAGAACAATAGAAGGATGCAAATTGCGAAATCGACCTGCATCTTTCTATTTGTATCATTAAGGAACATTCATTTACATTTACTATAAGAATCCGAACTGTAAGATTTAAATAAATAAAAATGAATAAAAAAACAACAAAGACTAAATTAATTGTCTTTAAATGCTCCCTTGGTGAAACTAGGTTAAATAATAAAATATAAAAATAAACACTTGTCTAAGTCTCACAAAATTCAGCCTGCAAGTCAACTTATGAGGTCATCGTCAGAGGCTGGCCAGCATAGTTAGTAACCATAGACGCGTTTCGCTCTTATTAGAGCTCATCAGTATGGTATAACCCACTCCTTCACCTAGAACAAAGTTCACATGAAGGAGCTGTGTGACGAAGAACTGTGACAATGACCTCATAAGTTGACTTGGAGGCTGAATTTTGTGAGACTTAGACAAGTGTTTATTTTTATATTTTATTATTAAATAAAAATGAATTAAATATGGAGAATGTTCGAATGTTAAATAATTTGAGAACGTCTTACAACATGAAATACATGTCAGAACTGTCAGGTTTTTATTTTGTCAAAGTAAGGAAACTATAGAGGAAATATGTACGTAATCAAGAGATGCTTGGCGGGAATTTTATTCGCTTTGTTCTTTCGAATAACATGTGTATACTTATTTATAGGTGAATTACAGTTTTTAAATTATAATTACATTGTATTTATTACAGTAGTTTTTTGGCATATACATTTCGATGTGTTTTTTCAAAATTCGCAAAATTAATGACAGGATTTTTAAACAGAATATTTTTAGTGCCACTTTAATAAAAATGATAGTGAATTATTCATTAACATAATTAAGTATTCAATAACAAATACATTAATTTAATTTTAATCATTTGTACTTCATACCATAGGCATTTTCATAATTACGCATCGAAATGAATTTTCATTAGCATGATAAAAATCATATCGGCCATTTCAATATTGAAATTAAAATGTATGTTTTATTAATTTTATATACTACAACACTGTGTTAAACTGCTCAATGACAGTACTTACAACAAAATATCAGATTTAAATTAAATTATTTGTGAATCAACATCAGATACAGAGTTGCTAATTTTGAAAAAATATATTTTTGTTTGAGAATATATAAACAAAAAAAAGCACGATATATTTTTATTGTTTTTAGTGATGCCTTGTATTAAGTGCGCGAAATGAGTGGTTTTTTGTTGCACGTGAGAATGTCATTTTTAGTCGAGACCGCACTTAATTCAAAAATAACTATTTTAAAATATTAGTCGCATAATAAATGTAAAAATGATTCTTTTTTCACGACCCTACTAGAAAGTTAAATTTTCTCTCCTCAATAATTGTTTTTCGTCCCTAAGGAGAAGAAAAAGAACTAATTATTTTACTTTCTAATAGGGCAATGAAAAAAATTATATAGGGTATATCACGGTTATGAGACACTTGAATAATTATTTTTAAAATTGAGAAAAGAAGAAAATCATTCAAATAAAAGAGATCTTCTATCACTTTAATTTGAATATTTTTCTTCTATTCTCAATAAATAATAAAGAAAATAATTGTGGTGTTGCATATCTGTGAAACACCCTGTATATAAATACAAAACAAAATTAAATTTCCAATCCTCAGGAGAAAATGGAATATATATATACAGGGTGTTATATTTTAATAGACCCAGCAAATATCTCGCTTATTTATCAACTTAGCAATTTCTTTCATATAACATGATTTATACAGCAACATGTAAGCTATTTGATGACGGATGTACATTCATGATATCACTTCCGGTTTATTAGTAATTTATATCAACTTTGAAATTTCAAATGGAACATACTATATTTTTTTTACAAATTTGAAAAGTGCATCAAATTTCCTTTACAATCATGTAAAATAATCCATATGTTACATTATTAAAAAGTAAAATGGCGGGCACTTTATTATACACCAAATCGGAAAGAGAATAGTGAGCCATGACTGTGGCTTGAAATAAAACAATTAACTAAAACAATTACAATTATTATTATTATTAAATGAAATAATATTTTTTTGTCATAATAATACAGAAAATAAGAATAAGTAACACTTAATAACAACAAAATGATTTTATAACAAAGAGACTGGGAGCCATTTTGAATATTTGTTATAAAATCATTTTATTGTTATTAAGTGTTACTTATTCTTATTTTCTGTATTATTATGACAAAAAAATATTATTTCGTTTAATAATAATAATTATAATTGTTTTAGTTAATTGTTTTATTTCAAGCCACAGTCATGGCTCACTATTCTCTTTCCGATTTGGTGTATAATACAGTGCCCGCCATTTTACTTTTTAATAATGTAACATATGGATTATTTTACATGATTGTAAAGGAAATTTGTCAAAAAATATAATATGTTCCATTTGAAATTTCAAAGTTGATATAAATTACTAATAAACCGGAAGTGATATCATGAATGTACATCCGTCATCAAATAGCTTACATGTTGCTGTATAAATCATGTTATATGAAAGAAATTGCAAAGTTGATAAATAAGCGAGATATTTGCTGGGTCTATTAAAATATAACACCCTGTATATATATATATATATATATATATATATATATATATATATATATATATATATATATATACATATTTATGATTAAAAAATGTAACCAATAAATAGGCTAGTTTACGAGCATTAGCGTACTACCCAATATTTCAGAAAACTTCGCCGTTATTATTTCCTACTAACCAATAGAGAACTGCAAAATAAAACAATCAAATAAAAGTACGCGCATTTGATTTGACAGTTCTATATTGGTCAATGTTTTCTGTAAACTAATTTACAAGGTCAGATGACTCCACCACTTTCAAAAATATAATACTGAAGTATAACAATAGAATAGTAAAAAAATTAAATTTGAAATAACAATAATAATATTCCTTACAATTTCTAACATTGTGTCCGTGGCTGCTAAAGCAATAGTTACATTTCTCCCTTCGCTCAGCTATAATATCACGCGATACGTCGGGTAAATTTCGCTCGTTCTGAGGTCACCGTGGTCCAGTTAGCGGTTACGGTCATAGCTTCACTCACCGCGTTATAATCAATCGGACATCGCCGTCACCGGCCGCTAACGCCACCGCCGCCATTACGCATTCAATGAGCGGCGGACGGTGCGGCGTCGGAACTCAGCTCGGCTGCGGTTGAAAGCAAAAGTCACATTTACAAGATGACCAAACCGCCAAATGCCGCGCTAGGAGGCACAGTTGCCTTTGGAGTTCTCCCTGAACCGCCGGGCAGTTTCGAACGTTTCAGATTGAAGTTCTGAATGGCGGTACTTGTGCATAAACACACGAATAGAAGAAACTTTACGGTTTTCAATTCATTGGAATATACACGATGTTTGGATGCTTATTTACAACCGAACTCCTACATTGTTATAAATTTAAGCCTATTCATGATTTTTTAGTTAGCAACCTACCAATGGTTGTTTTTATGGACATGAATTAAGGTGAATTATACGTAGGGATAAAAGTATCAATGATAGAAATATATTTTATATCGCTACATAATGTCGATTCCACATCAAGCATCGATATAGGAAATATAAAAAAGTAGTACCTATTAAATTACCATATATTAAAATTTATTTAATTTAATTCAAGTTGGGTAACAGTTCTTTCAATGTTTAATCTTTAGTAATTTATTACTGTTACTCGAGACGCACGAAAAAATACTGCAATAAATATGAAAACATTAAATTTATTTTTAAAATTTTCTTCTGAAAATAACCAATCAACAGATCAGTGTTCAAGTGTCAATTTCAGACTCAATTAGGAACAAGATTCTAAATTTAAGCTAACTTGAAAGTATTTATAGCTAACTTTGGGTACTCTGAAGTTATTTCGTTCTCATACATATTTTATGCCTTATGTAATATTAAATACTAAATCTTGTATATTAATGGTTCAATTGCATATTCTATTATAAATTATTTAAATTATGTATTATTAATAATTAAACAACTAATTCGCAGTATAAGTCTGATAACATCTATTTTAAAAGATTCCAGAGATGCAGCAGTAAAGATACAGTATTCTAAGGGAACTAGTATGAAAACGAGAACAATGAAGCCACACAATCATTTACTTTATAGGTAATCATAGCCCATTGGACTTGCATTTGCCAAGGATGACTTCATGCATTCAAATGAGACTTCAACTTTTATCCAAATTACTACTGTATTTGAGTGGTTTGGATTCCAGTATAAGCTTTAGGCCTCTGTACTGTAATAGGGATATAGTTCTTGTTGTGCAGAATAATAAATAGTAGTTATTTGTGTATTAACAGCGTAAAGTGAGTCTTTGTTACTCGAGCAGTGCGAGCCGATGACGAGAGATGCAATAGTATACGGGAAATAGTATGTTAAAGAACAAGTTTTATACTACATATTTTTTTTGCAAGCGTCTAATTTTAATTTTCTACAGGATAAGTGAGATGAAATGAACTATTTATACTATTTTTTCTATTTTGCATCTATTATAAATTAAAATTATAAAAAATCTGTGGTATTTTAAAACCAGACAATTTGGGAAAATTTGTATATGAAATATTGTGGTTGGTAACTGTTATTGACATTTATGAAATTGTTTCAGCATGTCATCGGCTGTTATGAACCGTCTAAAATAAAATATTGCGTATCGTAATGAACGCTCTTTCGATATGCAATTGAGTTTCGTAATGGCTTCGTTATGAATGCAAAATAGAAAAAATTAATTATCAAACCAATTTCAAAATATCTGTTCTTATAATATAACTGCAATTGTGTAGAATTTATCTTCAAAAACAAGCGCATGGCGACGTTTCTGTCCTTACTTATCTTTTGATCCGTTTTTTGTGCTGTGTCTAACTGCAATAGTATAGAATTTATTTTCAAAAAGAAGCGCAGAGCGTCGTTCGCTTCCTTTCCTATCTGTAAGAGGAGTGGACGTGAGTAAATTGAGATGATTTCAGTATTTAGAATATACGTCGAATGAAAGATTAATAAAAATAAGTATATACAAGTGAAGATTTCCGAATGTGAGGAATTAATGAGGTTGTATGAATGTGGTTGAAGCGAGAATAATGTGTTAGGATGAAAATGTTTGACATAGACTGATTTCATGATGAGTCTGATGAATGGATAATCTGTAAAAAATTATTTGATAGGATATAAACGTGATGTTCTGTATGTATGTAAATTGTAATAAAGTTGTAACTTGTATTCACTGTAAAGATATTTGTTAGTTCATATGGTCGTAAAACTGTACAATATTGATAAGGGAATAATACTGCTATTAAGAAACTTAATTTTCTTGTTGAAGTCAATGTAACGTCATAAAGAAACTCTTAAAGGATTTTAATAAATTATTCTGGAAGAAAATAGCTGTAAACGAAGTAAGCCCACAAAAGAAGAAATTAAGTTTAATTTTATTCTTAGGTAAAACCGCAACTGTCTCGGGGCGCACATGAATTACTGCCGAGGACACTTCTTCATAGTGGCAGGAGCGCAAGAGTAGCACCCACGTAAGGAGAAAAATGTTTCACTTTTATAATTAACCAAATGGGAGTTACGGGAAGAAAAGGAATAACAGGGTATTCCTCAATGTAAAGCGCCCGTATTTATTACGCGAAAACAAAAGGAAGAGAAAAGTGTACAAAAGACATTTATTATAATTAGTGGTCGGACAGGTATTTTAAAATACGACGGAGATAAATCATCAACAAAAAGGTGTTCTCGCAAGTTCCGCGGCTCGCGGCTCCACTGGAAAAACTCTTTATAAACTGAGTTAATTTTCACGCGGTCCTCCAGAGAAATAACTTTTGTTTCGCCAATCTACGTGATGTATTTACCGTGAGGACGCTTTTATGATAATATAAATTGATAACAATGATGCCAGAGCTAATTAGCTGGATGTGGTTTATGCTCTATTCGCGGGCTTCTGAAGAAGCACAAGCACAGCCGCGTTATCCTCATCGTGTTCAACAATAATTGTGAATTTAAATCTACGCGTTCGCTTACGTTTGCGTTCTTGTACTGCGCTGTACAAATTGTTTATAATAGAATCTGGAGAGTGAACGAATCAAAAATTTATTTCTGAGTGTGCGAAATTTGAAATGATTGAGGGGTAACCTGATTTACATGACAGAATATTTATTTAGGCAAAGTAAGGTTATGAGTTCGAAAAGTAGGTCATCATGATTGAAGAACTTTGATAAAATATTATTGAAAACCAACTAAAATCTGAAATACATTTCAGTTTTCAATATGAACATAAAAATTATTAGAAAACTGAAAACACTTTTCTATTTCTAAAGGACGTATCGCAATTAATTTTCATTAAATATTTCAATAGATAGGGTAAATAAAATTTAATTTTATTAAATTTACAATTAATATTTAAGGATATATTTGATAAATTCAATTTAGTTTAATAAGATATAATATTGGTACACATAATTATATATATATATATATAACTTGATTTAGAAAATGAACGAGGACAAAAACAATTTAATTTAATTTTATTTCGGGTGAAATATACGCTTGATAAAATAAATTTAATTGCAGAAATTAAAAGATACATAACGTATTAAAATTAATTACATTCATAACAGAATTGTTTGAAGCCATCAAGAATTTTCAAAATCTCTATTTAGCCTGATTAAATAATGTTCGTTATCTTAATTATTCCTTTAGCAATAAAGCCAACGTACTACTTATACATTAATTTATACATAAACCACTTAGCGTCCCTAGCGACGCACTTCACAAAATTAAATAAAACAGCATTGTTCCATTTCCGATCTCGAGGAATTCGCCGTATCTTATCTCATCTGAACATTTCGCAGACTCAGCCAAAGCGGGGAGCATAAATTCTCATCGCATAATGGCCAATAACATCGACTTTAATAAAATTTCTTAATTTAAATTAATAAGACGCCACCGCTGCTACCGCGCAATTAGAGCCTATTTGGTGTTAAGTCACAGATGAGCTACTGCGGATAAAATGACCCCAGACATTTATGTTTCAAGACAGCACCGGATTTAGGGGTAACATTTTAAATTGTACGAAATTAAATACAATGGTTAATACGGTCGATAGCTAAGTGGAATCGTGTCGATCTGTGAACTTGTGAACCCGGCTTAGATTCCCGTAGCCGACAAACTTTACCCCAAATTAAAATGACACCATTAATATTTCTATGGGCCTTGATTTGACCGTTGGTATCGGCACTTTACATGCAAAACATTAATTACCAAGATCTGCAACGGCAGATGTCACGTTCATTAATGTATAAAAGCAATATGATATGTGTTTTATTTATGTAAAGTCCGATACCAACTGTTAAATCAAGGCCGATAGGACTATTAATGGTGTAATTTTAATTTGGAGTGAAGTTTGTTGGCTGCGGGTATCGAAGTCGGCTTCTCAACTTCACAGATCGACGCGATTCCACTGAGTTATCTACCCTATTTATCATTGTATTAAATTTAATTAGATGTTATTTGTTTACTTATTTTATTAGCATTTTTTAAAGTAAATACTTATTAATTGAGAAAATCCATTAATAATTTAGACAGAAAATTGTAGTGGACGCAAATTTAAAAATAAAATTTTATTTGAATCAAAGATCCGCTGGTTCAAATCTCGGTGTCGTCCAAAATTTTCTCTTCAAATTAAACTATAATTTATTCTTAAATATTTATTTTTTAAAAGATATTTTGCTAAATAATAACTTATTATTTCAAACTTAAGTACGTTACAATATAATTCGTTTTAGAAAATGTTTTCATTTTCAAAACACAAACTTTTTAATTTTCTACCTGCTTCAATTTAATAAATTATGCCACATGACTAGTGTTCTGAACGAAGCCACATCAAACACGTACAAATATTTTATTGAAATTAAATCTATATTGTATTTGAGTTTAGTCGAATGATGATTCAAAAACAAAAATCGAAAACTAAATGAATAAATGTTAAAAAATTAATTCATCTTTAACATAAACTATATAAATTAATTGAGGTGTATTATTTTAAGCTGAATTCGAATCAGTATCTAAATCTAATACTAGAAAACAAGTTAACGAAGTAAACCGGTCAAATAAATAAGTTTTCTTGTTCAATAAGTGTGAGTTAGATTTGATCCAAATGACTTTTATCACAACCAGAAATAATAACTAAAATGAATCATAGTTTGCTTCCAAAATAAGTTTTGCTTGTGGTTGAGAAGGCTTGTATGTCAAACAGATATTCATTTAACTATGTCAATACAGCAAGAAACGAAATACGTACTCGTAGTCGATGTTTTCTGATATATTAAAAGTGTGATTTAAAAAAAATATATCATCACGCCTTTTAGCCATTACTGGGTGTGGCACTCTGTAAATAACAAAAACGAAATAAATAACTTATGTGCTGTAGCACAAACAAATTCAGGTAGCTACATAAATATCAGAGCCTATATTAAATTTTTGGGTAAGCGTCGCCTTTGTTAGAAGGTTGTAACTTTCAGGTTTTCACACTTCAACTTTCATGCTCGATCCAGGCCTGCTCCGCGCGCTTGAAAATCCGCACTGAATTTATGTGCAATTAGAATGTATCTCGAGAGCGTGACACAAAATAAGATGCCGCTTTACGGCCCCATTACAATGATTATACTCTCCCGGTCGGTTCGGTTTCAGCGGCGGTCAGAAAATCCGATTTTCGAACAGATCGCAGATAGGACAAGCACGGGAAGATTTGTTCAGTTCAGTGTACGAGGGTGAACGGTGAAGTCATCGTTAGATGAATCATCCGTGAAATGGGAAGGCGATATACACTCGTAAATTGAGGTATTTTGGGAAAGCAATTAAAAGGGAACGTTTTATGTAAGTGGGAATATTACATGTTTCCTTACTACATTATGTAATAGGATAATAAATCATAATTAACCTGATCCAGCAAAGAAAGTTACTATAATAAAGTTATTTTAAAAGTTGTGATACCAGATTAAGAATGGTTGCTATATAAAGAAGTTGTTAGCTTCTTGTTAGTAACATCGTTAAGCTAGCATAGTTTTTTTCCTCATTAATTATTATCGATAACAACTTTACTAATAAAACAGAATTCAACAGGTAATATTGTAACAAAGTAAAACTTCACAATTTGATTTCATTTCAATTATTCAGGATGTTTCACAACGTACTGATTTTGAAAAAAAATGATTATTTTTTTCAAAACTCGTATAATTAATTACTCTTCACATGAAGTAAACATTTTTAGTGCCACTGATCTGAGAGTTATTAATATTAATATATTAATTAAATTATAATTATAATACTACTTATAGACATTTATCTGACATTGTACAATGAATAAATGGAATATTGTAGTGTTTATAATTTAATTATTGATATATTAGAAATAACTCTCAAATCAGTGGCACTAAAAATATTTACTTCATGTAAAGTGCAAATAATTTTTCGAATTTAGAAACAAAAAACTTTCTGTTTCCTAATCAGTACGTTGATTACTATATGGAATTAAAATAATTGCAATAAGTTATAAAACAGCTTGTATAGTATCTTTTTGCATATTGATCATGGGAGTCTTTTATTTAACGAAAAATCATGTATCGAGTAACATATTTTTTATCTATTTTAAAAATTAAGTTCTAAAGCCTTTCTTACACTAAAAAATTAATATAATTATTTTTAACTATTAATACTGAGATATTCCAAGAACTTAAAAATCTTTTTAATTGAAATAGTTGTTTAATACCGTTTATTTCAAAAATACACTTCTTCTCTTTTAACGATACCATACAGATTAATATACTAATGTATAGGCTATCATCTCATCAAACTATTAACGTCATTGTGTAAGAATTTTTTTAATGTATTTTTATATATTTAAATTAAAACTAAAGTGTGGTTGCACAGAACATATTTTATTTTGATTCTGATTGGCTGATAAAAGATTTGAGAGAGTGTCAGTGCTAATTGTCCTCTAAAATCTAAATAAACATAGTGTACAATTTGATTAAATGTTATAAAATACCATATAGATGCATTTTATGAAACTTTTATATATTATCTATCAACATTTATAAATAAATAAATAAAATATATCATCACGCCTTTTACCCATTACTGGGTGTGGCACTCTGCCTAAGCAAATCGCGATAAGTGATATATGTTTTCGCGTGAAGTGCCGTGTGAAGCCGAGATTTGACGGCCGGCAAGCCGTCAAATCACAGGGGCAGATTTAAATTGGTGAAAATTGTTTGTCGTCTGTGGGGATCGAACCAAGGTTCTCAAGATCCACAGGCCGACTCGATACCACTGAGCCACCTACACCATAAACATTTATAAAAATGTGAAATAATCAAATTGATACAGCGATGTCACGGTCAAAATTTTATATGCTATATAAACATATATTTAGTTTGACATTTTGATTAGCCATTTAGAATTTAAAAAATACGTTATATACAACCACACTATAATCTTGCACCGAACGAACATTCGATAAAATTATTTAATATTTTATATAGAGATCACTGTACATAAATATTACTGAGTATTTTATGTTCATATTTTACAGGTTAGAAAACCTGTATAGTCGTTGTTGTCTTTTTTATTTTGTTATTCATTGACAAAATGCCGAAGATCTTGTAGTTAATTTGTTCTTACTGAATTGTATTATAAGGTAGTATTTTGTCAGATGATTTGAAAGATCATTCTAACTTATTTTTACAGTGTGTTGCAAATGTTGAAGCAAACTTTGACATTGAGCCGAATTCAGCACTCTTCTCTAACTAAAAAGGCTTCTCTAAAAATAACAAGATAAAGAAAGATATATAAAATGATAAATTAATAAGAAGAAGATGCAACATGTTTCCAAGGTAACTATAGACGATCTTTTAGCTAAAGCTTAAAGTATCTTTTATCTAATTTAATTGAAGTTCTCGAGATCTCAGTGTTGATTCTCCTACAGAGAATACTCTACGAGTAATAAGTTATTTTTCCAATATTTTAACATTGTCTTAGCGTAACAAATGTGCAAAGCTTTAGTGAAATTCATAATGTTAAACAATATTTACAGTTAAGTAGGCAGACACTGCTTACTTTAATCCCCACTATTCAGTCATCCTCCACCCTAGCCCAGATTAATCTCTGCACATTTGACTGCCTCACACTAAATGAATCCTTCCCTCTTCACTTCACTTGGCACACTTTAACGTATTCCTGAACCTGAATTCATTCCCGGTGGATGGATGGATGGGTTGTGACCGGCGAAGGCGACAGTGGAGGTGGCAGGGAGTCGTAATTTTTCTCTGCAGCCGCTCCTGATGTTATTTTACATGCCGTCGGCGTCGCGACACGTATGTTTCACGCGCGTGACCGCCGATGCTCTTCGACACTCGATGTTAGACGGTTTACGATCGGCTGTAATTGGATTTTGTTGCGAGATAAATATTTGTTTGTTGTTCAGATAATTTCATAGCATTGATTTTAATCCAAACTAATAAATAACAACAGATATAGATATTACAATTTTATAAACATGTTTATTGTTTCTTTTGTAAGTATGAACCAAATTTGATTATTTCGAAGATAAATATTTTGCTGGAATGTTACACTTTTAGACACAAACATACCGAATCAATTTATAAAGAAAATCGCATTTCGAATGACAAGAATAATACATAATATCTTCATGAATTTATGAATCCTTTTGCCATTCAGATAAAAACTACAAATTCCCGTCTCAGAATACAGTTTTTAAATTTACAAAATACAGAAAATTATGCACTACGAGCGTTATGTAGATGATAAGAATCAAAGGGAGACAGTATCCAGCCCGACGGTATTATCATCTAATACTCGTAACGTCCATGGTGCATACAATATTTTGTTTTTCATTATAATATATAGAACAAGTTTTAATTTAGATAATTATAATATAGTTTTAAATTGACCTTCTTCTTGGATTATTTTAATATTAACATTCTGAAATAATTATGTGATATTAAAAATACTTTAAAATTGTTATAAAAGAATACTTGAAAATATTTGAGGTTATCATGATTTTAAAATGACGTTTGGCTGCGTAGTAATACCAATATTACAAAATAATAAGTTACCAACAATAGGTTCTATTTTTAAACTATTTTCACTATAATAATGGACTGATTGTTAACGCAAGGTATGAAAATATAATTGCAGCATTATTTAATAATGTAAAAATATGAAAATATACATGTTTACTTTTTATATTTTTTCATTTAAATAAACTGTAATTTAAATAAAAATATTTTAAATCCAGGATGTAAAAGCTATACTAGCGACATACTTCACACGGTTTTATATCCGTTTGTCAGCGTCTAATGATTTTTTCCTTTTACGGTGACCTGTTTAAAATGACTACGCTAAATTAATATATAAAAAAATAAAATATATGTACCTAAAATTGAAAATAAATATAAAATATAGGTGAGAAATTAATTTGAGCAGGAATCTGTCAGAAATATAAACCAATTTTTTATTCATGCTGCCCTTTACCCTATTACCTTTAAACGATAAATGTTGGATTTGATTAATTACCAAATAGCATGTATGACTAATTATCCAATTTGTCAAATTATGTTATCTTTTAAATTGAGCAATTATATACGTGTACGATAGCATATTTCTGTTATAACCTCATTAATAATCATTTTTCTTTTTTATTTTCAATGATTGAGTTACATGGTTTTGTTATATTTGTTTATTTAGAAAGATGGTTTGAACATCAATGTCCAGTTTTACGCGAAAAATAACAATTAATTATCAATTCGATTTAAAAAGTTTATCAACAAACAATTAATAAATGATAATAAAAAAACATTTTGGTCATGTGATATTCTATTTTTCGTTTAATATATTACGAGCTTAGCAGTCTCATAATGTAACGGTAGAAAGATTAAATTTCGTTAATTTTAACTAATAACAACAAAAATATAGAACAGTCTGATATTTGATTGGTTCAGAATTCACATCTTCTTAGAGCCAGTTGTACGTACCATGGTTACAGTACTATTAGTAACTAAAAATTGGCTAGGCAAAACTCTGTTGTTCGATGGTGGATTAAGCATACAATTTATTAGAGATGGGCGAATATCAAATTTCTCGAATTCGAATAGCGAATGCGAATATTAATCAGATCTCGAGTACCTCGAATATTCGAATACTCCTAAAAGTTAATTTATTTATTATTAATAATTATTTATGAATTTGTTAAGATAAGATAAAATAAAAATAAAAAGTACAAACAAAAAAGAAAAAGACGAAAACTTCAAATTTAAGGTGAAACGTATGGGCTGATGTTGGCAAAAAACAAATTTGAAATATAGTACGTCTTCATCGTTTTGAAACAAAATATCTTTGTTATTAATAACTTCAAAGTATTGTAATAGCTTTAAGTTTATGTACAAATGATAAAGAAAAACATAGTCAAAAATTGAGGTCAACATATGGCGCGATATTCGAGGTATTCGAATGTTCGCTATACTGACGTTAATATACGAAAATCTCGAATATCGAATAATGTCAATTTTCGCGGCATTCGACTATTCGCGGATGATATTCGCCCATCTCTACAATTTATATACATTTTTAATAGGGTGTGAGCTTGACAGAAGAGTACGAAACTAAAGATACGTAACTGAACATTTTACAACTGACACATTGTGTAAGTTAATATTCCAGATTGAATTTCATTATATTACATTTTTAAAACAACATGAGCAGTTCGCATCGAATTTTCTATTATGAAATTTTTTAATATTATTTTAAAGAAAACTGCTTCAAATAAAAGATACAAAGAATTAAATTATCTATATTACGTCCACCGATCATTTGAACAAATGACAAATCCCTCTATAAACACTAATCGATGCTATTGTAAAAATTGTTCGTTATTTCTGAAAATAATCTCTAATTTAAAATTGTAAACGAGTATATCAAAATTTCTCTGTTTAAATTTATTTATATATTACTTGATAGTTCGATAAATTGGAAAATAATTCTTCAGTTTCACGTAACTATTACCTGGCAAGAAGTTTTCGATTTTAAACCTGTCGAATTATTTTGAATGTATTATCTCTTATTGAATATTGAAAACAAAATTGAGGAGAATGCTTCTTATAAAAATAATAGAATATTTTGGTCTGCGTATCTTTATTTGAAGCATTTATTAAGTTACATTGTACCACGGTTACGTCAGGAAAAATATAATTGTAGAATAACAGGTTAAGAAAACAACTCACGTGACAATTTACTAAAAATGTATTTTAACAAATTAGATAAGAATGAAAATGTATGTTATTTCTTAGAGAAAAATTATAAATTACAATTTTCACTATGCATATTATAGTTTCCGGGCATAGAAGAAATATTTGTTAGTATATAATAAATCGTCCAATTTATCTAGCAAGCGCTACAAAGCATCATTTGTTTTCTTTAAAAACAGTTTCTATTTGGAAACTGCGTAAGTTGTTTCCGGAAGCCACGGGCAGGAGGAGCCACCGTAACGTGAAATATATCATTATAGTTTCTGGAACAACGTTTTATCTTGGCTATGAAAGGATGTAATCAGACTAGTGCATATGAAAAATAGTGCACGTGCTAGCGTACTTTCAAGACATTAGTTCGTCCTTGCAGCGTGCAGAGTGCACGGCACGGGGAAGCACGGCCTGCTTATTTGAGGCGGTTCATAAATAATTCTCTCGCTCACTATGACAAAATTCCATTTGGAATTCATGACGGCAATCTTGGGTCGCATATGAAATAACTAATTCATCACTTTGATTTATTTGGATGTGATTTCGGCACTCCATTCTATTTCCATATTTCGAAACGCCTGCGAATAACCATTTTTATCATCTTTATACTTATACGATCGCCATTTGTATCGCATTAAGTTCGTAGTTGAGATTCATCTGAATGAGAGTATTTTTATTATCGCTTCCAAGGAATATTTTCAAAGTTCGCGCATATCAACGAGCTCTTCGACAAATAGACTCGCTTCGCTGGCGCTGAATACATAAATAAAGATGCAAACCAATGGATATTAATCACTAACCTAGATACAAACATTACAATGCTGCTGCAAGCTAAATGTATTGTAATTATTTATACGTATACGAGTAACACATGATTAATTCAACAAAATATTCAACTATAGCTACAGGCATCGCGAGAATTTTTAAAAATTGATTTAAACATATTAATATTTTAACTATTATTGTAATTTATGTTTTATCTATTTATTATTGTGATCAATATATTATTGAAATTCAATTATTATTATAATCTACATTGTAATCAGTGTATTTTATTATAACCAACATAATATTTCAAAACTGACTATTCGCAACTAAGAAAAACTTGAAGCTATCTGGCAGGTAAATTTGGAATTTCTCTAATTCGTATTCAATAGCAAGAAGCAACTTTTTTTGAGATGTTCCTTATATTTTATTTGTGAATTTGTATTTAACTAGTTCCCATTTTACGTTATACTATTTTACTATTATCATTGAATATATAAACTCTTGGTGTTTATATATTCAATGCTATTATATACTATTATATTATTAATGTTTATTACACTACAGGTCTTGATTTCAATACGAATCTTTCTACTGTAAAAGTACTACAATATAAAAAAGAGAACTAACTAATGAACAATTTTTATAAAATCCCTTATGTCCTGATCTTGGATTTGCAATTTTTAATTGAGAAATGTGTCATAATTAAATAAATTAAAACTACAGTAATATATTTCAATTTTAGATATCCCTTGCTTTAGAAGAACAATTATAATAATTTTATGTGAGCGTAATGATACAGTATATGATTGTTATAAAATAAATGTTAAGGAAATAATTACAATTACAACTAAAAATAAAAATAGTATCAAAAGAATCAAATAGTCATACTTTAAAATATTTACTTAATGAGTAAAAGTAATTCTTTATGAGGGTGGCTTTTATTTCTAATTTAAACGTACTCAGATTGGAAATTAACTTATTAAGATTATTGGGTAAATGATTATATGTGCGTTAGTACGGCGGTGTAAATAAGCGATACGGAATTCGAATCCAGAGATCCCGTGTTCAAATCGCTAAAAAATATATGAACTACTACACTGCGGCTCAGTGAGTGCGAATCCTGTATTGTATTTGGGATTAAGTTTCTGTTGTGTGCAATACTGTAATGAAAGTTACTGGTTCTATGTTTTAGGGATAAAAACATTGTTGGCTTGGCAGGTATTATTGGTGTTTGTATTAAAAGTAAATAATGATGGATTAGAATTCACAAAAATTAAACAAGAATATCTGCACCCCAAGTGGAAGCTTCAGCGAACTTTTCAATCCGCCCTTGTACTATTCAGTCTTTGAAATTATTTTTAGTAGAAGACATATGTTATTGACTTTGCTTTTGTAAAAGGAAAACATTTAAGTTGTTGTCTTATTAGGGTTGCAATGATGATAGGTATATTGTCTTCACAAAAGGCATCAAGTTTCACTAACTTCAAATATTATATTTCTGGACACATCAAATTCATGAAATAATAAATCCCAAATTGATGTCATGTTAGAAAAGATTTGATACAAATACATTTGTTTAAAAAGTAGGACACGTCGCCATGAATCAACAGTTTGAGAATCGCAGCGCTAACCTAATCTTCCTGGTCCAGCAGCAGCATTTTCGATTTATCCGACAGTTTTCGAGCACGAGCGCTTCAGGAGCGAAAATATTTTAATGACGGTTCGAAGATCCACGTAGGTACTAGCGCCGTGCTGCTCAGCAGTTCAACAGCTGAACATCGACAGGGCGAGGAAGGGCGACGTGCGGCAAGCAGGGCAGGCCCTGCTGCGGCATATACGGTTACCAATTTCGGAACAAAGTGGCAGGAATAAAGAGTTATGACGGCGTTACAGCGGTGAGGGCAACTCATATTTCAAATTACACGTTTCGATGACATTGCCTCGGAGCACATACACTTTGGGGTATTTCTTAACGCCATCTCACCTAAAATGAGAATCTAATCAATTTCTTCCGTAAAAATAATAACCGTCAAGATTGTACCATCAATAAAACTACAGTTTAAGTGGATCATACTATCCCCGTTTTCATAGCATTTTATGATCAACGTAACTACCGGAAGCGAATGTTTAATTGGCTTAAAACGAGGTTGAAACAACAATTTGGAATGATCCCTAAATCACGCAAACTACTTCCCAACTATTGAAAGAGGTTAATAGCCTAGTGTACTCAACAACTTTTGACCTAAGCTCCATTAGTTCAATTCTGTACGTCCAGGTCATAAAGATACAAAATAATATGGCTTTATCGGTACGATGACAATACTTTTTGTCTAAAGCTTTTATTTTTAACCCTAATCGCACTAAAATTTTGAACAGACAAAATTTACAAATATGCAAGTGTTGTTAAGACAGATTATTTTCAAAATAAGTTAAATTAAAATATATCTTATGGCCGATAATATAAACGCAGTTCAAATTTTGAACAAAATTTAAGCAATTTATGTTCATAGTTACGTTCATAATCTTTGAATTTTAAAAGTTTTTACCAGACGGTATCTATTTAATATGAGTAGAAGAAATTTATACCTAAATTATTTTTTTTCAAAAATTAAATAGTAAATATGTGTAAAAAATACAAAATTTAAAGCTAAGAATCAAATTTAAATTTTAAAAGTATTAGCGGCATTAATATAATTGGTGTATTGATATCTTTATTTGCTAAAGCGTTAAAACGTAAGGTTGATAAGGTGTAGGTAGGAAATTTATGTTGAAAAATAACAAAAGTCTGTAAGATTTATGTAAATATTTTGAGAAGTGAAGTAGATGGTTAATTAAACTTCTGTTTTAATTAAATTTAAGATTATTGCTCAGGTGTTTTAATACAATCAGTGACGTCTCTCTCTCTTGTTAAAATGTAAAAAATTCCAATTCTCTTATTTTGTTTTTGTCACAGTTCGAAAAAATAAGTTAGTTCTTCTCTGTCGAGTTCAGAGGTGCGTATAACCTCCCATTTCATCCCCATTTATCTCCGGAAAGAAAAACCTAAACAACAACGAACATGAATCACGCGTCAGGGCAGAAAAGATTTGTCGCTCATTACATTTCCGTCCAGTTTTAGTTTACAGTGTCACGGCTATAGTGGATTTTTCCATTTCGCCGCCGCCCGGGATCTTAATGGATGCGTGTTGCTCAGCTCGGCACGGCGCGGTAACACTGCGCTTGATTAAATCACATACATCTTACTGGGCCACCTCGCGGGCGACAAGAGCCAGGGGCGACGGGGCGACAGCGGCGCCACCAGGGGTGAGGGTTGAGGGTCAGCCGTGAGAAATGTTCTGCAAGTGGGACTTTTCTCCGACTGTCGTCTGCAGCCGAGATGCTGGGTTACTTGGACGATGTCGGTTCCCGGTCGCCAGGTGGAACCTACTGCCGACAATGCAGGGACGGCGATGTGGTTTTTGTGAAAGGGTTAGACACTTCAACTCTTCTCTTCAACAGCGAAGTGTTTAATTAAAAAATTGTGAGGGAATTTTTTTTCGTTTATTTTGAGTAAAAAACCACAGTTACATCTGTCCACTCATTTAAATTTTGATAACTTATATGAACCAGCGATAAAGTTGGCCTTATACAATGTATAAATTAATTTAATATTGATATTATGTGTCATGCATGTAATATCATTTAGTTCTGATTTCGTTTTCATATTGAAAATGATACCATGTCTTTCGCAATCAAAATTTATTACGAGTACTTTGTCAAAAAATGGTATACGAATTAATATATGTATTAACTATTTTTAGTGTTTACAACTATAAATTAATTATCAATATTATTACAAATAACGAACATATTAGAGATTGCAAAAATGTTTACTTGGAGTAAATCACACAAAATAGTCAGTATATTACTTGCGGCTTAATCCAACCAAACCAAAGTCGGATTCGTCATTTAGGACCTCTGTTTTCTATACAGGGTTTTTTGAAATTTATGACCCTTATTTTAATTCCGTATAGTATTAATTATGAAATAGAATGATTTTTTTTAATTCCCAAAATTAATTGTACTTTATATGAACATAAACATTGTTAATGTCATAGTTTGAGAATAATTTCTAATATATTATTATTAAATTATAATTATAACACTACTAATAGGCATTTATTTGATGTTGTTCTATAAAATGTAGTATTAAAATTATAATTTAATTATTAGTATATTAGAAATAACTAAAATATCTTCTTTCATGTAAAGTGCAATTAATTTTACGATAAATCTGCTTCAGAATCAGTACGTTGAGTACTAAGTGGGATTAAAATAAGTGTCATAAGTTGTGAAACACACTGTATACATTTTTGCCGATGATACAGACACGGTATAATCACTTAAGTTCGCCTCTTTGCGAGTTGACTAGCTAAAACTTACGACTATATCTGAATAGTTTGGTTATTACTATAAACCGTATAGCTCTAATATAATAGGATTAAAGTTTCTGTTGTGTAGAGGAGCAAAGAAGAACAAATAACATCATCAGTGCCCACAAGAGAGAAGAGAATCAAATTGATTAATGAACTCCCCCCGTTCGATTTCTGGAGTTGAGTTTTTCTATCTTTTTAATGATATAAAATCATATCGGTTTAATGTAGAGATGAGCATGTCAGACCTTTTAACTGAACCGGATAAGCAAATCTCTACCGCGAAAAAGATTCGACTTACAAACTCGGCTCTTCGAAACCCGGCACACTTTATATATTTTTCTGATTTTCGTCAGTGCAACGGTTCAGTCATTCAGCGGAACGACTGAACCGCTCAGCTCTCGACTTATCAGCTCGGAGGCACGAACTGTAAAGCGTATGAATGATTCAAACGAAAGAATGCAATTAGCTCTGTCTCAGCTTGAGCATTACATTCGTTAATTAAGATTTTATTTGTTACTGCAATTAAAGTTATTTATAATGAGTTCCCGCAAAATTTGCTCAATATGGAGACTTTTACTGACTTACAATAACATAATAGTTATTTGTGTACTAAGAGCGTAAAGTGATTCTTTGTTACTCGAACACGGTAAGAGGATCAAAGACACTTTACGCTCGTTATTCACACATCAATTTTTCTACGATTGCATCTTAAAATTATTTTAAAAAAAACGTATGCGTACGGAAAATAAATTCGTTCTGTCAACAGTCAATATGACAAGTTTCTGTTTTGTTTGTAACTATTAAAATAAGCGCGCATTTAACATCTTTTTCGCGCGTTGCCATTGGAGACGCGTAAGATAGATATTTTTCGATTGTTCCACGGAAAACATCAACTTTACGATGACAAATGAGAGCATAATTGTCAACTTTTCGTAGCAATCGTAGAGAAACGTGTCATTGTTTACAATATGTGATAATTTTTAACAGTGACAATCACTATGTGGTGTTCTTAGTCAAATCGGATTCGTTCGCATATTATCGGAAATTTACTGAGTTCCACAGAATACGAATTCACTTGGAGCATCTAGAAATGGCGCAGCGCGCAGGTCTGCATCAGTAACTGAATCGCGACCCGGATCTTTTTCATGTTGTTCAATGTATTTTTTATGAAATACGATAATTTTATTTGTATTCAAAAACAAAAATTTATTACTTCTAAAAATAGCTGCAGTGAGTAGTAATGGGTGACATTACTGATAAATAGCTTGATTGTATTGTTCATGTTTTAGACATTTATTATTGATTGTAATTGAAAGTATTTTAATGCATCTCTTGAGTCTTTCAAATATTATGGTATTACATAATTTTGGATTCTGAGGCAATGAATTCTTTTCACCTAAAGTTGTAAAAATTCAAAAAATTAAATGTCTTGATCATCTAAATGCTGCAATTGACCTGTAAACAATTTTGATTCTTTCTAATCGGTGAAAAAGAGTATGAGTGCAAAAACGAATGTTGGTAATAATTAAAAGTAATAGAAATAATTTGGTCATCTACAAACAAAACTTAATTTCTAAACAAAAATATTTGAATCGATTGAAAACAGGAGTACTTTTTAACTTATTATCGATGGTATAAATACGTACTGATCACTTAATCTCCTGTTTTTGAGAATTGACGAGCTAAACATAATTACGTTTTTTTTTTCTATTCGAATATAATATATCAATTTTAGAGATGGCCAAATATCATCCGCGAATAGTCGAATGCCGCGAATATTGACATTATTCGATATTCGAGATTTTCGAATATTAACGTCAGTATAGCAAACATTCGAATACCTCAAATATCGCGCTATATGTTAACCTCAATGTTTGACTATGTTTTTCTTTATCATTTGTACATAAACTTAAAGCTATTACAATACTTTGAAGTTATTAATAACAAAGATATTATATTTCAAATTTGTTTTTCGCCAACATCAGCCCATACGTTTCACCTTAAATTTGAAGTTTTCGTCTTTTTTTTTGTACTTTTAATTATATTTTATTTTATCTTAACAATTTCATTTAAATAATGAAAAAGACATAATTAAATAATTATTAATAATAAATAAATTAACTTTTAGGAGTATTCGAATATTCGAGTACCTCGAATATTCGAGATCTGATTAATATTCGTATTCGATATTCGAATTCGAGAAATTTAATATTCGCCCATCTCTAATCTATTTATAAATCACTCCGATCCACCTTGAAAATAGTTTGAGGGCACCCATGAATAACATTTACCTATTCAATATAACGGACAGTCGCAATTCAGTGAATACACTTTTCATTTTATAAGTTAAAACCTCGCTGACTTCAATAAGTTATCATATTTGATCAAGTGTAAAATGCGAATATTTCACTATGTTAAAATTTCTCTTTAAAGACCTCATATGTTATTTTTTTTATAAGATTAAACTGAAGATGTTTAAGAAAACTAGAATATAATTAATTAAAAATATATTATTGATATTTTTCTACTCTTCACTTAATAATTAAGCATGTTGATACTTCAGAGAACCGTCAGTACATGAGCGTTTTTAATGAGGCCCCTAATAGTACTGTTCGGTTTTAACGTATAAAATATCTATATTCTTCTAAAGTAAGTGGTACCGCAATATACCGTCAAACTTTAATACATGTGAACAATAAGCACACAATACATCAGAAACTAAATGTCAATATTGAATAAATTTGTTTGTAGATGTTGAACGACAGGTATATGAATTAGAACAGCAATGCCGTCCGACAAGAGTTCAAGATAGTGAAACATTACGTAGTCAGCCTCAGTACGCAGCAAAACTCAAACTGCCTAGTGCCGACTTCCTTCGCCTTCCCAGTCAATTTGCCGCGGTGAACTAGCCGCATACTAACCAAGCTTAGTTCCCCCAAACAATCCATTATTTTACTACTGCTGATCGTTGCTCTTAAGACTTGGAATTAATGGTCAGAGTTGAGAGAAAGTTAGTTCCAACCAAATTAACTTTGATATAGAAATATAATCATATTTTCTCAGACGAGACTATATATAGGTGTCTATTTTGTTAGGACGAATATATTTTCAGCTCTCAAACAAAAGTTATTTTGAACCATTTTTTCTAAAATAACTTAGAAACAATTGACAGGAAATATACGAATATTTTTATGCAGTCTGATATTATGCACATTAATATTTATTTATTTATTTATGTTAATGCTGTACAACAGGAACTTAATCCCAATTACAGTACAGAGTCCGCACTCTCCGATCTGCACTGCGGTAGTTTATGTAATGTTTAGTGTGATTCTAACTCGAGATCTCCAGATTCGAATGGCGTAACTCTATCCTCACCACCGTACTGACTGACAATCAATCTATTCCATACATTCTTATCATGGTTGTTTATATTTGCCTTCAATATTTTTAAAATTTCTCTTTACAAGTTTTCGTATTTTTACTTTTCCGATCTATATATGTTAGTATATATAGGGAAAGTATTGTAATGGTGATTTTTTCTCGATTTGTAGATTTTGACGAATCTTCACATGTCAGGCCCTACTAAATCCAAAAATATAGTCAAAAAATTGGTGTTTCTATCTGTCTGGAAGTACGAGAATTTAAACCGCGGTTAAATTTTAAATTGAAGCTTTTAAGCGAAAGACTGAGATTAAGTTAATTGATGAGCTATATACAACCACAGGTATCATAACTTTATAAGTTATTATGTTTATTTTGTAAACGGTAATGTTTATAAGTAATATCAAAAATGAACCCTAATTTGATTTAAAACTACGTTTGTTTGAAACATTTTTCTAAATTATTATCGGTTCATTTGCAATAAGATATAACATATTGATAATTTTAAAAATTTGTATTTTGTTATAAAATATGTGAAGAACCAAAATTACCGAAACCAAAATTATAATATAAAATGTCGTCATGATTCATAGTTGAGTGTCAAAAATTACGTTTGAGCGTTCGTCAATTATTTTCTCAAAAGTTATTCAATAGTTATTTGTATCACTAGTCCAGAAACTGCTATTTTGCGAGTGCGAGTATATTTTGAAAAGACGAGCCACAGGCGAGGCCTTTAAATACGAGCACTCGCAAAATAGTTTCTGGACGTGTGATACACAAGATTTTTCGCGCCGACGTTTTTGTAAATTTAATAAAAAAGTTTAATTTATTACTCACATGCTAAATGTCAGGGAATTTTTTATGTTGTATTATCTAATTGTCAGAACTGTACTTTTAATTTTAATTAATTATTCATTGTTCATCAATTTACATCTTCAAAAAGTTTAATTACACTGTACACTTTATTTAATAAACATAAAACATAATTCAATTCTTTGTCTATTTCACGACTTGTCATTCCAGTATTATAACATAAAAAATCAACATATTTTATTTGGATTTTACATTGCTAATTCAATTATAATTACTTTTATTTATTTTTGTTTAAAATATATGTATAAATATTCTGTTTTCTTGTATTGAAAATATTCAACTATGAATATTTTATCATAATATGTTTACCCCAATGCAATATTTTGACATTTCGTACGTTCAGGAGTTCGCTATACTAGTGATGCCAACATATAACCATAAAAAGGCACTAATTTTTGCCGGCCTCGGCCGGCAACACATGGTTTCCGGACGATTTTTTGTTATGTAATACTGCTAATGCCGGACGTTGGCGCGAAAAATATATTGAGTTTGATATCAAAATAAAGCTGTCAAATATAATACTACAGTAGCAAAAATGATACTAAAACGATTAAGAATTATATATTTTTTTTAATTTGTTGGAATTAGGCCGAAAAAAATAACAAATTAAATTTATCGGAGTACAAAATATAAAATATGACATTTAACCAATCGTCTATGTTTTTCTAAAAGTATACTAATTATATCAAGTTTATCTAAATTTATGGTCCGTAAAGTATTGTGGTGGATACAACAGATTTTTCAATTAGAAATAATCCGCTCAAGTGCCAGACGTAAAAATTTACTTATTTTTGGTAATTCATGTAGTTTCAATCATTCACTCAAAATTTCATCTAGAAAGAAGTTTCCCACAAACTTTTTTTTCGACATTTACTGAACATACCAATTTAATAATTTCATAGGTTTCAATTATTTCTCTACCTCTGCAATCTGAAGTATTCTGCCATGACTTTTATTTTCTGTGGTAAGAATCATGTCAATGGCACTTAGCAATATAAAAACCTAGCACGTTCTACCTAACACACATTCCTGGTAGAAACATAACAATACCTTTTCACTTTCCAACTACAAAGAATCGATCCATCGACACCTTTAAAACTCCGGTTCTAAAGCCGTCGCTCCATTAGTCCAGATATAGATCCGGCCAAAGGTTATTTCTCTGCGAGGACATTCCCGCAGAGTGGGATTAGACCACGTCGACTTCTGTGGAGTTGTGTTTCTGTTTTGTCCGGGTAGAATTCGACCAACGTTCAAGTACACACTAAATATAAAATTGTAAACTTTATTCTGTCTGCTTTAAAGGATTTATAATTCTAATCTAAGTAATCATTTTAGATTTGTATTACTAACTGTCACTGGGTTTCATATTAGTTTCTGGTTTTATTATAATAAAATATCGATGTATACGAGTAATAGCAATGTCTATTACAAATTGACAAGAAGATGCAAGGCATCTCATTACAAGTGCAAGCCGACACTGCCTTCTCTTCTTATCTTTATTATTCGTTTTCGGATCTTACAATAGAGCAATAAAATATAAACTAAACACTTGGCTAAGTCTCACAAAATTCAGCCTCCAAGTCAGCTTATGAGGGCATCGTCAGAGGCTGGCCAACACAGTTAGTAACCATAGACGCGTTTCGCTCTTACTAACTGTGCTAGCCAGCCTCTGACGATGCCCTCATAAGGTGACTTGGAGGCTGAATTTTGTGAGACTTAGCCAAGTGTTTGGTTTATATTTTATTAAACCTAGTTTCAACAAGTGTATGGATGACAATTAATTTTGTCTTTGTTATTATTACAATAAAGCATTTAAGCACCGGTTTTACTATCTCCGGATAAAGTTTCAATAACTATAAATATCGCATGGAAATCATAGTCCAAATGATTATAATTATATTGAATCGATATTTTTAAATTGTTCTGTCGTAGTTGTCAAAAACTTTATCCAGATATGGAACAACTGACCTTAACTGCAAATGTGTGGAATTAACTTTCAAGAACAAGCGAAGAGTAACACTCCCTTTCTTTCTTATTTGATTTCTATTCTTACAATAGGGTGTCTAACTGCAACAGTATGGCATTTTTGTTTCAAAACTAGCTCAGACTGTTACTCCTTTTCTCTCTTATCTCTTATCTTTTCCGATTTGTTGTTAGAAAAGAGTTCCGTGAGTAATTTGAGGTGTATTGAGCATGTGAAACGTACGTCGAATGAAAAATTAATTAAACAGTTATGAATGAATGAATGGATGTAATTGAAGATTTGTTGCGCAATGAATGAAGCCGAGTGTGATGAACAAATGAGTTTGTTTATAAGGAACTGAGTATTAGATTAATCTGTTGAGTGCATGTTCTGTGAATATTTCTGGGGTTCGTGCTATCCCATTTGATGAGATATGCGTGATGTTATGTTACGTTTACTAATATATATCATCACGCCTTTTATCCATTACTGGGTGTGGCACTCTGCCGTAGTAGATGTCGATAAGTGACATTTTTTCTCGTGAAGTACGGTTACCATCCGTCAAATCACGACTCCCCAAAGATCTTAGTTGAGATGAAATCACAGGGGTAGTTTTAACGTTGTTTGTCATCTGTGGGAATCAAACACAGATTCTTAAATTCACAGAGTGGCTCGATACCACTGAGCCACCACCCCCATTATGATTACATAGTCTTATATATAGCAATTTTGTCAATAGAAATTAATTTAATACATCTTCTATTATATTCAAGAAAAAGCTATAGAGGTTGGAGAATGCTCATCACATAAAAGTAGCTTGCTGTTATCTTGTATTTGATTGTTTTAAGATTATTTCAGATAGGTAAAAATTTATTATTTATTCTGCTTTTCAAACTGTTAATTTTTGATTAATTTTAACGTTCGCACAAAACTGCATCCAATGGAAAAAAAACTATAAAAGAAGCAATTCGAATGAATCCTCAGTGGACAAAACGCCTCCTCGTCGGTTCCCGCAGAGAGGGATTAGACCTCCCGGAGCCGTACTCAGAACCCGGAGTCCGGACTCCAGAGTCGTAGCGGGCAAAGTCGTGGCCGTGGCCACCACATTGATTTATAGAAGAAGCTGCGGCTGTACACTAACTCATCTGAAATGCAATATACTTTCTCCCCAGTGAATATTTTATGATAATTCCCGCGCGCTTGAATTGTGGAAACTTTTAAGTAAAGAAAGACTGGGGAATATATTTTGTTCACACTTGCGGCATGGGGTAGTTTAACCGCTTCTCCGAGGGTGGAATCTATTTTATTTCATTTACTGCTGCTTTTTATCCTGCCAAATACGGATTTTTTAGCTTTAAGCTTTGGCGATGGATTGTGCAAGAGCTTTAACATTTATTAATTTTCAATAAAATTTGCAGATAAATGCTTTTAATCTTTATTGGTACAGTAATAAGAGATAATTGGTGAATTTATTTTATCAACTCACTACAAATGTTTTTTATTAATAAGTGCGACAAGGAGTCGTAGACTAGTGGTTACAACAAGCGACTATCAAGCAAGAATACGCTTGTTAATATCTTGCTAACTTTATCATATATTGGGTGCAGGATTAAAATATGTAATATAGATTTTTGTTTTGTTTTTCAAAACCAAAGAAATGTTCTATTCATTGTCATGTGTGTGTTCTTACCAATCATTAATATAGTGAGAATAAATGCTCTGTTGATTATTTCACAGAATAATCACTGTAGCTATTGTTTGTTTGACGAAAAGATAGTTGTCCAATAATTATTTAAAATTATCAAGGCGTCAACTATAATTCCCCTGCTTGAATTAAACTTGTGAGTTAAATAATAATCTACTTAAATATTACTCGAGAGTTCGATAAATAATTATATTGTTTCTTAAACTTGCTGCACATATCAAACTGAGAATATCAAAATATACAAATTGTCCTAAATTGATTCGGTTTAAAATATCACAGATTTCTTTAAACTTTAATTTATAAAAGACGCAAAATAGAAAAAATAGTATAAATAACTCATACTCCAAGACTTTGATCGCACTTGCTCTTTAGAAAACTCGCTTGCGGCTCGTTTTCTAAACTTGGACGCGTGCAAAAAAACATGTTTTATAAAACTCGTTCTTTTCTATACTATTATGCGCGAGTAAAAAACAATTGAAAACTGGTTTTTATAAAGATATTTGCCGTTTGAGAGTACTGTAGAAAACAATGAATCAAAATTACTTTTGTTTTGTTACTCTGTTACTGAAATATTAACGTTAAATTGTTATAAATTGTATTAAATATGAAAATTATAATAACCTACAACATATATAATAAGAACAATTAAAGCATTTAACAATAATATTTCTCTATCTGCCAAAGTCTACAATAAATATTATTTCCATAACATTTTAAATCTGCAATTATTTTCATTTTAGGTCTACACCTATATAAAAAGTAGTTAAAATTTTGTATAAGGTGTATTTATCTTATTTTGTAACTGGAATTAAGTTCCTATTGTGCAGAGTTATAAATCAAATCAAATAATATTTACCTGTTCTATAACGGGCAATCATAATTCAATGCATACATTTTTCACATCACAAACAACAGTTCAAAAGTTGAAGTCTCTCTATAGAGGTCATAACCTAGAACTACTGCAGCACAATACCATTCTCAATGAACAATTCTATCGAAATAGAAGAACCCGATGCATTTGCGTTTTACTTAAAGTTAAAAGCAGTCAGCATAAATGACTTCGCATTCACATTGTCGAACCTAGAGCCTACTATTCGGCCGTTGTGACGTGGCATTCCGTCGTGACGTCAAAGAACAATGGCACAGGCATCGCTCGATGCAAGTTCGGCTACTTTCATCTCCGGCATTAACGCTTTGATGAATCTGAACGCATTACCAGCGTCAATGAATTATTGTTCGCTCGGCATTTTGGGCATTCGAATCGCTGCCGAGGTAACGCGTAGTTTAAACATGTCAGGAAGACATGGGTCGCCCTGTTTTATTCGCGGAATAATTTTAGTTGCTAATCCTGTCCGTTTGTTCGTTGTTTGGTTAGTGATTTGCTGAGTGATTGGAATTGAGGAAGATAATACGCTATTTAGACAAAGTCGAGAATTGTGTTGGCATATCAAGACTAACATTTTCATTAGAATTATAATTCATAGAACTCAAATTTTCTGCATTAATAAATTCACGATTTTGAAGAAATAAATAAAGAAATATATTAGTACTACTCTTATTCATAACTGGGTGTTGCAGCATGTCGTAGCAAATCTTGGTGTGTGATATATTTTTTCGCATGAAATGCAGTTACCAACGGTGAAATTACGGCCCTAAAAGATTTTAGTGATGGAAGAGCCATAACGGTAATATTAATGTGGAGTTAAATGTATCGGCTGCGGAAAACGAACTTCTTCGAAGTTCTCAAATTCATAGGACGATTCGGTTTCATTAGAAAATTTTAAAAATAATACAGAATAATAAAACTAGTTAACAACACTAACAATAATAAGTTATATGTTTCTGTCTATGTTAAACACTTTATTTTCTTGACAAATATTAAAAATGTGAATGGCAGAAATAAAATTATGAACGTACTCATATATAAATAAAATAAATAAATATATCATCACGCCTTTTACCAATTACATTACATTACTGGGTGTGGCACTCTGCCTAAGCAGATTTCGGTAACTGATATATTGTTTCGCGTGAAGTGCGGTTACCAGTCGTCAAATCACGGCCCCCAAAGATATTAGTGGAGGGGAAGCCACAGGGGTAGATTTAAATTGGTGAAAATTGTTCGTCGGCTGTGGGGATCGAACCAGGGTTCTCAAGATCCACAGGGCGACTTGATACCACTGAGCCACCTACCACATATATCTTGTACAAATTTACTGAGGTAATGAATTATTAAGACATTTTCAATTGATTTTGCCATAGCTACGAATATAAGTAATATTATAATAACTTATTTCTCATATATTAGGAGCTTGTACTGGAGATTGAAAAATATATCTCCATTTCGCAGTATAAAGACAATTTGTGCAATATACAATGATGTTCAGCGGTGTTAGTAAATAAAACGGAAAAAAAATTGCGGGATTCAAATTTTATGGCAAAATGTCTATTTTATATTGTAATGTAGTCCCGAGGGTTAGAGCATATGTCAATTTTATGGCGTCACTTCACTAACAACATCGTAAAAGGGGATGCAGCTTCTAAACTCAAACTTGCCTTATAAATTTTTCAAATTTTTGCAAGCATATTTACCCATATTGCGTACCCTTTTGACTGCTTGTAAAATATTTCCTCATATTTGCTTTTGTATTATAATCCTACAGAGACTTTAGAAATATCCACGTAAATATGAATAGATAAGAAGGAAAATTTAAACAGTTATACAAAATGTATATAATTTGCAACTTATTTATGAACTTATTGTATTTCTATAAGATTTTCTACCATCATGTTAATACGAGTTTGTAATATTATTAAAAGCAAAATATATAAATAAACTGTTCATCATCAATATTTAATATATTTATTTACTCATGCTGCTGTATCAGAGGAAATATATTTTAATTACGAGCACAATGTAAGGAATCAACAGTTTTTAGTGAAATCTGAACTACTAGAACTCAATTGTATTTAATTCAAAGTTGAAAACAGTCACGAATTTTCGCTTTTAATAATAATCACCTTAACTCAAATTTAACTATGCAACTATACATGTGCAAATCCGTATTTACGCACATATTTTTAATGATATGATGATCCCTAAAATCAAACAATTTAATGTTAACTGAGTGTGAGATACCTAGAGGTACATTGGAGTTTATTGTAAAGCGAAACATGAGATCCGTTCCATGTTCATTTTAAAAACTTAAGAAGAAATATATTTTGATTGAATTATCATACCGGCTGGTTCATCGGTCTGCATTTTTTTTACTGAATTATTCTAAATTAAAATTGCCATAAATATGCAGTTTAAGTTTTTCTACCTGGTGTTTCATATTCCCACAATGATATGCAAGTTTATATTTTTTAATGAAACATTCTATATATTTTAGCAAAATTTTAATGACCTTTGTTTCTCTTTAAAACAGTTTTTATTCATTATAGTTCTAAAAAGATCAGTACAGGAACTATTTATGTTATTGGTAATAAATAATCATACACAGAAAGTATGCCCTGAATTCACTGTCAGATATTTAATAATTATTACTTGTCTCTCTCACTTAGATTATCAATTTCTCTTTGCTACAATTTATTTAGTTGGTTTTCGTAAAAGTAAATTTTACAAAAGACAAATTAGTAAATTTGGAATTAATTCTTCGTGAATTTATTCATTCTTTCTATATATTTTCACCAATTTAAATCTACCCATGTGGCTACCCCTCCACTAAAATCTTTGGGGCCGTGATTTGACGGCTGGTAACTGCAAGTCACGCGAAATAATATATCATTTACCGAGATCTGCTTAGACAGATTGCAACACCCAGTGATGGGTAAAAGGCGTGATGATATATTTATTTATTTTATTTCTGCTAGATTACTTTTAATTCTAATAGATACCTGTCCATCATATAAATCCTTCCGTTTCCGTTACCTGCAACTTGCATGCAAGCCCCCTCTCTTCAACTCTATCGCGGTTGCAATCACATCTAGAGCACAGCGCCGCCACCACCAATAATTCATTTTGTGTGTACCTCGCGTCAACAAAACCGACGCCTTCTAAACTTTAACCGATTTACGGTCCGGTTCACGTGCGGAAAGTTTCTTCAACACGGCGCGTTGTTCTGTTCATTAAACTTTGAATACGACACGGACAGTCGGCGGCGGCAGCGGTGTCATCGGGTAATGAGCAACGCAACCGTTGCCGGACTGTTGCAGACAATGCGCTACAACTCGGGTTATGGATGTTATTTATTGCTACAGTTAATCAAAAGTTTTAGGTTACTTCATGCTGAATGTGAATGTTGTGCACGAATATTACGAGTATTTATTATTTCATTCAATGTTTCTTCAACTTTTTATTAAAGATAAAAGGAATTATTCTAGACTGGATGAATTAATGAAGGAAACTAACTCCAAAGTTGCCTCACTGAAACACTGAAGTTACGTCATATTATATGTCATGAATTTTTATGACATTTCATCTACATCATTTATAGTTAATATCAAAATTGTAAAATATAAAATAGAAATGAAACAATTCGCTCAATGACAGGGCACTCTGTACAAAGTAAAAATCAGTACTGCTACATATATGAGTCAAATTATAAGTATTTTTTAAAATAGTGTAACGAGTACGGCCCTAGTCTATCTAGAACCGTCAACGTTAACGACGTTACGCCGCGCATCTGAACGCTGACTCACACGTAAAGATGTTGAAATACTTCTACAATATTCTAGAATATTGTAAAAGTAACATACATACATACATATATCATCATGCCTTTTACCCATCACTGAGTGTGGCACTCTGCCTACGCAGATCTCGGTAAGTGATATATTTTTTCGCGTGAAGTGCGGTTACCAGCCGTCAAATCACGGCCTCCAAAGATATTAGTGGTGGAGGAGCCACAGGGGTAGATTTTTTAAATTGGTGAAAATTGTTTGTCGGCTGTGGGGATCGAACCAGGGTTCTCAAGATCCACAGGCCGACTCGATACCACTGAGCCACCTACCCCATCATATAACATGATTCAGTATATAAGGGAGAATTTGGGTCGGAAGAGTCAGTCTGTATTGAAGTGTGGATAGTGCAAGTAGTTGCTTAGTATATTAATGTGAATATATTAAGTGTTGTAAATAAATATATATATATATATATATATATATATATATATATATATATATATATATATATATATATATATATATATATATATCTGTAGTTGTACTACATTATCTTGATTTTAAATAAATATTTTGTTAATGTTATCATTGTTCGGGTTTTATTTATGAATAAACTTCACCGTACCCGAAATTGTAATAAACAATACAATAATTTAATTTTAAGTCCTTGACTGGGATATTAGTCAATTAATTTATTAATTTCAAATCAACAATGCTAATCGCCTTTTTAAAGCTGATAATTAATACAATTAATAAAATTTCATGTAATATAAGTTACAGAAAACTGTCGTTAAAAAGAATTTAAAAATATATGAATTATACACATTATTTCTGCTTAACATCCAAAAACCAACTTTTTTATTCAAAACTATAGATAATTATGAAGCTCTACTTTATAGCAAATAATTATTTAAGTGTTCAAGTCAATATGATTTTACATCTCCAATTCATTCGGTACCGGCAGGACACTTATTGACCGCAATGCCTATTACGTGTTTTACACGATGTTATGTATGGATATATTTATAGTTGTAAAAATTAAATAATAGAAAGAAAAATTGAGACATGACCAGGATTTGAACTTGAGGACTTCAGAACTCTAACCAATTCAGCTCTATGCATCCCGGGTAATTCAAATCTGAAGGGTGTCATTGGAAAGCGAGTGTTCCAATATATTCACACAAGTTTTCCAATGATCCTCCAACACGTCTATTACATATTATTTTCCTATGCCACTTAAGCATTTTATACTAAAAGAAATTATTTATATTTTTTTATCTCTTTTTGTCTTAAATAATACCAAAGGTTGCTCCAGATTACAATGCTTTACTGTCATTTTTGTGTGTATAGCAACCGAAAACAATAATGTCATTGTGTTGACACTTGAGTATAGAAAATAATTATTTTTCACACGCAAATAAATGCGGAAAGAGAGCAATTTCCGCATTACTGTACAAAACGACCCCTATATCAAGGAATAATATAATTGAAACTACATTAGACTCAACAAAAAAAGAAAAATTGGAATCACATAAGATTTGAATTATATGGGAACCATAGCTCATGCAACTGACTAGGGTTAGAGTATTTTCCAGGAATTCTAAGCTCAGTTGTAAGATCCCAAGTTCAAATCCTGGTGGTGTCTCAATTTTTGGTTGCAAAATTCAATTTAATTTCATATAGTTATTAAGTATTTAGTTGATCATCTCTATTGTTCAGCTCTACAATATTTTAAAATAGGATTTGGAAAAAATTATTAAATTAAATATATATCCGATCAACGTTACTGCAATTGAGATTAATTTTCTATTATACAGTGTAGCAATTAGCAACTATAAACAAAACTCCACTTTCAATAATTTATCTACCACAGAGAGCACAGAACAAAGAACCACCTTATTCAACTAACAAAATAGTCTTGACTTTGTATTATCATGGTAACATTAACGGATAACAATTTCCTACGCGTACGTTCAACAGGAAATAATATTGAATATTCGAAACCATCTCAAGTTAACTAAATATTCGTTCACATTCTGTTGGATTGAAGGAGAGCGTGAGCGCTAGCGGTCCCCAAGAGCTCTACACGTCTGTTACAATGCGTCTTCTGTGTCTGTCACTGTCGTCTTTAGATCCGCTGCCGCCGCTACCGTTCCGATGCCGTCTTTAAATATTCCATTCGGAAATGTCAATTGGTTGCCTGCCAAACGAAGATTGCGAGAGTCAGCCTTCATACTTTTTTATATTCGACGTTTTCCTAAACTTTTTTTAAATGGAATTTTATTTTTCAAATCTGAATTAATTTGAAAAAAAATTATTATGATAAACTTTTTATTATACTTTTGTTAGTTAATAAAATTATTCTGAAAAGCGTATAATAAGTATTGTTTAATTTAAGGAGGTTGCAGCGGAACTAATTAGTCAAAATTTTATTTGATTTTTTGTTTGTTTTTCAATTTCCAAAACATATAATTTCAATTAATACTAGTATATTGAGCCTTTAAATGCACAATTAATTTGTGTTTAATAAAAATAATACTGAAATGTCATGAGTATTTTGAACGTATGTTATGTGGCAACAGTGCGCTTTCGTTTATATGTGTAAATATATGCTTGCGAGATAAGACTGCCAGTTGTAGTTTCAACGTTTCAAGTTTCAAATAAAAGTTGTAAATAAAAATATTACGCGAAGCAAATACGAAGGTCTATTTTGTAACACCTTATGTATTAGAACTTTGAAAACGTTAACTTCATTAGTGCTTTTCTAAGAAACTAGACAGTGGATCGTTTTTCAATTTTTAAAATAGTTGGATAAGCCATCTTTCGTGATAACTACAAAATTTGAAACCATGAATTTGAAATTATTTTTTTTCTATTTTGCGTTTATAAGAAAGTTATTATAAAACTCAGTTGCGTATTGAAAGTGCGTTTATTGCAATACGCAACATTTTGTTTTAGACGGTTGGTAATAGCGGATGACATACTGAAGCTGTCAAACGACAATTGCATAAATAACAATAACAGTTACCAACCACAACATTACATACACAAATTTCCCTATATTGACTCGGTTTCAAATATCGCAGATTTTTAGAAAATTCAAATATATAAAAGATGCAAATTTAAACAAAAATGTATAAATAATTCATTTTATAAGACTTTTATCGCACTTGTCCTCTCTTGTGTCCCGTTTTTTAAACTTAGACGCATACAAAAATACATGTCTTATAAAACTCGTTCTTTAATATACTATTTACAGGAGATTCGTTCCATCCTACTTAAATTAAAAAAAAAATATATATATATATATATCATCACGCCTTTTACCCATTAATGGGTGTGGCACTCTGCCTAAGCAGATTTTGGTAAGTGATATATTTTCTCGCGTGAAGTGCGGTTACCAGCCGTCAAATCACGCCCCCCAAAGATATTAGTGGAGGGGGAGCCACAGGGATAGATTTAAATTGGTGAAAATTGTTTGTCGGCTGTGGGAATCGAACCAGGGTTCTCAAGATCCACAGGCCGACTCGATACCACTGAGCCACCACTTAAATTGTTCAACTATATTTTATGCTCGCTGTCTTTTGGTTACAATTTGATTTAGCACTAGTTATAGCAGTGGTTCTTTATCTTTTCAGCTTATTACCTTCTGAATAAATTAATAATAGCTTGATAATCAGTAGGTCAGATGAGCAATTTATCAATTAAAGAGTAATAGTTTAATTCAAAATGACACTGATTCTACTTTTCTGTTATATTGTAAGCAAAATATGGCTGATTTGAGTGCACCAATGCAAACTTCGATTTTTTGTAACGTTTAAAGGTTTTCATGTTTCGATAAACATCATTTCAATTTGTATTAAATAAAATTGTTATTAGAATGTACACAATTTACAGTGTATAAGAGAGGTAAAATGTGAAATAGTTTCATTTTGTTTTAACAGTTGTTTATGAACGTAAACATTTAAAACAGCAAACAAACGCTTTAAAAATTAATCGATTGTATTGAGTTCTAAATAGAAATTGTAAACATATAGAAAAGGTTTTGTGCAAACAAAACTGTTTGAATGAATTTTGATGTTAATTGTTATTTGTTAATTTAAACTGAATAACTACAATTAAAGAACTTTTTTGTTTTTGTCGGACAGTCTATTTATAAACATTGTGTGAATACATTATTTAAAACCGGTTGTTTTATTGCACATTTTTATTTAGATCCCTGTTATAGTTTAAAGCATGTCTATGCTGTGGTTTTCTTTAAGATTAATTAATGGGCCTGAATTCATTTGTTTTGAAGGATAGATAACTCCAGGGGCGTTCCAACCCAGGGTTCTTGGGGTTCCCAGAACCCGGGCGCCAGCATAAAAGGGCGGCAGACGGCAAAAAGTTAAAATAAATATGAGTATATTAAAAGAACACAATATTAATATTAATATTATTTGTAAAATAAATAAAGTAATTAAATGAATACCAAATGTAGGTACCTACTATCGTACTAAGGCCTATAATTACAAAAGATCGCGAAGTAATGTGATTAATGTTTGAAATATAAAGTTAACTGTCAAGATTTCTTAATATTTACAACAAATCTTGACGGTTATAGTGACAGCTTCTGTTTCTATGACAAAGCTGTCACAAAAAATCATAATTAGTAGGCGATTTTCTCGAACTATTTTCATTAATTTCTCTAATTTGTGGCATTAAAATGAAGTAATCTGTATGAAATAATGTGTGTGGATAGGTCTAGTATGGTCATGTGCAATATTATACCATAATTTTTTACCGCACACTTTTTATTTACAAAAACCTTTTTTCCCATGTTATTTCCCTATGCCAACCTTTACGTGGAACGCGCGGTATAGTTATGAGTATTTAAGTATTTTTATTGTAAATTTAATTTACATGTATTGATATGTTATTTTGTTATTTGTATAATTGTTTGTGCTATTATGTGCAATTGTAAAATGTAAACTATATAGTTTTAATTAGGTTTAGGTATATTAGAATGTACCTATGTAGTGAACTAATTTCTTTTTGTTGTTTTTGTAGTTTTTGTATTTTTATTTAATTTTATGAGAAACTATATAATAAAATATTTATTTAAAAATAGTTATTTTTCTAGACAAACAATGTTCTATTATTCTACGCTAAGGTGAATAACATATTGTTTGTCATGAGTTTGCTTATTGCTCTAAATCTACACGCAAGTTTCGCATAGTACGGCGTGTCGGCTTACTGCCTTACTCTTTCTGTATCGTAGAGCATAAAATTCCACGTATTTTGAGTACCATATCGCATTTTTGTGCTCCAAAATTTTCCCCTGCGGCGCACGCTTCGGGGCGCCACATTCTGCTTCAGAACCCAGGCGCCAAATACCCCAGATACGCCCCTGGATAACTCAATGGTAAAGCGTCAACTTGTGAATTTGAAGAACCCGTACTCGGTTCCTTCAGTCGACAATAGTTATTTGTACATACGAAAAACAATACTTTTTTGTAGTCTGATGCACGATGGCGAAATATAATACTTTCATTACGCATATATTGTTTGTATATATTTTCTCAGTATTTTTACTTTTTCTTGACTATTTTTTAATTACATACACGATTTTTAAAATAGTTAAAAAATGTATTATTTTGTAAACGATTTTTCGTTAAAAAATTCGACTTTTATGCAAAATATAGATTTTCACCATATTAAAATTACCGCTCTGACCTCAACCCCTCAACGTACATCTTTAGGAGTTGTAATTTGATGGCTGGTAACCGCATTTGATACGCATAAATTATCACTTGCCAAGATCTGCTAAGATAGAGTGCACCCAGCGATAAGCAAAATTTAAATTTATTTTTTCGGAATATAGCTTTCGAAACGAGAATGCAACTAATTGTGCTACAACTACCTACAAAGCGCAGTAAATAAATAAATAACCCCAATATCAATACCCTTGTCGTGTTCTTGGTAAAGACAAATAAGAAGACAGCAAACACAAAGTTTTATATTTATTCACGGTACATGTACAGCTCTTCCATTTCTCTTATCCTGGTTACACCACAACCAGGCCACACTATTGCAGATATAAAACAAGAATGTATGAATATGTCCGTCGACGTCTGCGTTCCCGTTATTGTTATCATAGTTACACGTTTCCTTACTTCTTTCTTTATTTCTTCCATTCACGGTGGAACACGCCGAGTACATGTTGCACGTAATAAAAAAGTGATAAATAAAACGAAAACGAAATTCTCGCCTTGCGAATAACAATCCGCAAATATTTTATTCGCGTATTTTGCAAGGAAGATGGCGTGGACAATTTTTTACGTATGCGTGAGGTCGTACTAGACTTATTATTATTTCATAATATTGCTCTTTTTACACATACGTGTTGAGGTAGCTAGATATTTAATAGCTACGGGTATATTTATTGCTAACAATACATATTTTTTAAATTTATATAAACTTTCATTATACTTCAAATCGTAAATATTTTTATATAGGAATATACTTTACTTCCCACTGCCTTTCATCAAACTTTAAATATTCGCTGAACATTTATTTATTTAGAAGCCGAATTTTTAGATCAATCGTGTAATTAATTATTGATTTGTCAGTTTTCGAAAACTGGGTATTGATACTGAGTCTTTGGTTAAGTTTGTAAAACTAATTTTTACATGTTAAAAAACGGTTTTCAATAATAAAATTTGTATGTAAAAATTAGTCAATTTTTTAATTAAAATTTGTTAACATTTTGACGTGAAATTTTATAATTTATTTTTATACGGATTTAAGTTGCATTGGAATTATTTTTATTTCTATTATTTGGTTTCATACAGAGTATATTTTATTTTGTTTTATTTTTGTAGTCCCATAAATATTAGATAAACTAAAAAAAACATATGAATTTAGTTATATAAATATGTTAGGTATTTATTTATTACGTTTTTTATATAGATATAATTTAGTTTGTTATATTTTTGTAATTCCATAAATATTAAATAAAAATTTAAATAAATTTATAATTTCAATTGCTTTAATTAAGCTAAGAATATATGAACTACCACACTGCGACTCGGTGAGTCCGGACCCTGCACTTTAATTAGGCATCATATACTTAACTACCGTCAGTACGGTGGTGTAGATAGTGGTACGGAATTCGAATCCGGAGATCCCGAGTTCGAATCGCACTCAAGCTAAAAATTATATAAACTATCACACTGCGGCTCGGTGAGTACGGACCCTGTACTGTAATTAGGATTAAATTCCTGTTGTACAGCGTAACATAAATAAATAAATAAATATGTTCCTATTGTAGAGAGTAACATAAATAATTTTTTTTATAAAACTTTTTTGTATAAACTCTCCTTATTTCAACCAAATATTCCTAACTGGTACATCATCCATATTCATAATTTTTTTATTCGGCTCGTTTATTCCTCCTCTCTAAATCCTTGATATAACACATCTTCAGTCACATCCATCCTTTTATTCCTTGAGTGTTTACGCAAGCTTTCATTCCCAATTTCACTTAATATTTATTTTCATGTCTTTATCCATTATTTGGTATGGCACTGTGATATTCACTTAGATATATTTGATTCTCTAGTCTATTATTTGACATGCATTTTATATACCCAAACAACTTCAGCAAATACATTCCCAATTTACTAACAACATTCTTCTGAATCTCACTTTCAGCACAACAATGTACATATACCAATTATTTTCGAGTGTTTACCTGCAATTGTGTGGAGTTCCCCTTCAAAAACAAGCGCAGAAATATGCTCCCTTCCTTTCTTATCTTTTTGATTCATTTTCTGTTTTTATATAGAGTGTCCAACTGCAATTGTGTGGAATTCAGTTTCAAAAACAAGCTCAGAGAGATACTCCCTTCCTTCCTCATCTTTTTTTATTTCATTTTCAATTTTTACTATACAATGTGTAACTGCAAATGTGTTAAATGTATTTTTAAACAAGCGCAGGAGATGCTGCCTTCATTTTTATAGATTCGTTTTTAGAGAAGTGGGCGTAAGGGAAGATTTACGAAATAGGTGTACAGGAGCGATTTTAGTTGTGCGAAAAGAAAGAGTTCGTACGAAGGAAGTGTTAATGTGGTCGAAACGAGTATCATGTGTCAGGATGAGAATGTTGACGGGTTCGTGCTACCCCATTTAATGGGATATAGCGTGATGTTATGTATGTATGTATGTACAACACTAACATACATTGTGCACTAACACATCATTGTAAGCACAATCGAGCATTACCTTGTGGCCTATTATTGATAATGGAAAGTTAAAAAAATATATGCATTTGTACATAATTAATTTAGAGTGGATAGCTTAGTGGCAATGCTTCGGACTATGCATTCCAGAACTCGAGTTAGTGTCACTTATTTTCACGAAATTAAAAAGTGCCCCTGTGGTTCTCCCTTTAAAATTTTTTAGAGCTGTGATTTGATGGTTGATAACAAAACTTCACGCACAAAAATATATCACTTACCGATATCTGTTATGGCAGAGTACCACTACCAGCAATGAGTGAAAGGCGCAGTGGCGGATCCAAAAAATTGTTAATAGTTGGCCAAAAATAGAGAAAATGGCAACCTTAGTTGATTAAAGCATACAATCGGACTTCATAGGTCCCAGGTTTAAATCCGGGCAGTATCCAATTTTTTTTTCAATTTGATTTCATCAATTGTTACCAATTTACTTTAAAAACTAATTAAATTTTTAATGGTATTGTTTAAAATAGAGAAAGTATCTTTTTGGACCTCGACAATATCTCTTAAGAGGAATACCCACCCGTATGGAATAAAGCAAAAATTCGTTCTGGTTTGGGCCACGAATTTGATTCTAATTTTGGTCCGATTTGATTATTTTTTTTTTTAACATAAAAATAAAAGTTATCTCTAAGTTCACTTAGTGTCATTTTTCTAAATTTTTTATTTTGAACTAGTTTTACAAAGCTCTAAAGTTAGTAAATTTTGACGTTTAAATACTTAAAAAAACTAAAACGAAAATAAAAAATTGTTACATAGAAAACCTAGCATAGACTTTAATCTTTCATGTGAAAAAAAAAAATTTAAAAATATTTTAAATTAGTGCCAATTTTATGGTATAAACTAAACTCCTTTTGTACGATAAACTTGCTATTGATAGCTAGCGCCGCTAGTGGCATTTACTGGCATGAACCATAAGCCCCGCCTAGTACAGTTGGTGTAAAATATATTTACTTGCAACTTGGAATTGTTCGTTTAACTGTAAAAGTGAAATACTCATTTTGTCTTTATAATGGGTAATCGAAAAGGTAAAAAAAATAGATTAAATTTGTCTAGTAAACGAAAAGTATGTGGGAATTTAAGAGAATACAATAGGTAGGTATATATTTTTATTATTATTATTATTTATAAAAGCGTGCGTTAATTTTGTTTATATTATTTGTGAATTTATTCATAGATGCAGGAAATTTGATCTCCCATATCCACCGAAAATTGATCATTTAAAAGATTCTAGGACGACTAGAACCGACAATACGATGTAAGTTTCAAAATGTTTAAATTATTCTTATTTAAACTATTGGAGACAAAATCGTTAAAATACAAAGTATTAATTGAAACCACCTTATACATGAAAATGTTTGCGTATTGCTTTCAATTTTAGACTCTTTTTATGTATGTTTTGTCAACGTTTTGTGATATATGTATTTTTTCATTTGACCCGGGCGCAAGGATTGCTAGTTGGGGCTCTGTATTTATATAGATATATTTATTTAAATATAATTAGTGTTGTTATTATATTTTTTACCAAGGGATTTCGGCAGAATCCTAATATTAAAAAATAAGTCATTTCAGAAACGATATTACAAAATCCAATAATATATTGAATGATGAACCAGAAAATCGAATATATGAAATCGAAGTCCAAGACCACATTCATCATGAAAACAATATTTCTAATTCATCCGTTAATTTTAATATTGAAGGTAGACGATTAGTACAACTAGGTCACTTTTTCCAATCGCTAAAATTAATAAGTGAACATGGTGATAAATTTGGGTGTACTTTCAGCAATTTTAATATAATTGGAGAAATTCAACAAGGATTAAATTCAGTGTTAAATATAAAGTGCACAATGTGCAATTCTATTTTTTCGGTAACAACTAATGAAACTAAAAATCATCATATGGAAACTCTAGATGTAAATACAGCAGCAGTTGAGGGGATAATGAGTATTGGTGCAGGATTTTATAATCTTGAAGAATTTTTATCCTCTTTAGAAATTCCTTGCATGAATAAAAGAACGTACACTAAGTACCACAATATTGTCAGTGATGGTTGGGAAAAAGTTGCATTTGAGAAAATGCAACAAGCTGCCAAAAAAGAAGCGGAACATGCTATTAAAATAGGGAATGTAGACAAGAATGGTATACCTTGTATTACGGTTGTAGCTGATGCATGTTGGTCGAAACGGAGTTATAAATCAAATTATAATGCTTTATCTGGAGCAGCTGCTATTGTTGGTCACCAATTTGGAGAGATTTTATACATTGGTATAAAGAATAAATATTGTGCAGTATGCAACCATACTAAACAAAATAATATTGAAGTAAAATCACATACATGTTTCAAAAATTACGATGGATCTTCAACAGGTATGGAATCTAATATTTTACTTGAAGGATTTAACAGGAGTATCGATATGTATGGCATCAAATACACCAAAATGATTGGTGATGGGGACAGTAGTACCTATAAAAAAATATTAGATTCAAACCCTTTCAAAAACACTCCAGTTGAAAAAATTGAATGTCGAAATCATATTTTGCGTAATTATTGTAACAAATTAAGAATAATTAGCTCTGACACACGATATCCTTTACATTTAAGGAAATTGTTGACTCCAAGAATATTACGACTGCGCAGAGCTGTTATAAGTGCAGTTAAATATAGAAAATCAAGTGATATGATAACATTAAACAAAATCAAATATTTAAAGGAAGATATTGATAACAGCTTGAATCATGTTTTTGGAGACCATAATAAATGTGACGAATATTTTTGCAAAAAGAAAACAGAAGAAAACCTATACCTTGATTTCAAGAACTCTCCGGAAATGTACAATAGACTACTTGTCACTGTTAAATTAGTTTCTAGACATGCGCGTAGTTTATTATTTGATGTTGATAGCAATGTTGTGGAACAATTTCATTCAATTGTAGCAAAATTTGTAGGCGGGAAAAGAATCAATTTTGCTAAGGGCAGATCTTATCAATCACGGTGTTATGCAGCTGTTGTTTCTTTTAATTCGAAAAATAGAGCTCATTATTCATTGCATAAATCAATAGTAGGTAAAAGTCCCAGTAAAATAAAATCTAAATTTGAAATAAAAAGATGCGAGAGAGTAAAAAAGACCTTAAAATTTAAAAAACCAGTAAGAAAAGAGATAAATAAAGAAGACAAAGACTACGGAATTAACAGGGATTGATGACTACTGAAGAGCAACGCAAAGAATTTCAGCAAAATACAATTTTACAATCTGATAGTGCAGTTTGGTTAGAAGAACGAAGAAAATTATTGACTGCATCAAATTTTTTTAGTGTTTGCCGACGTTTACCAACTACCAGTTGTATATCCTTAGTAACAAATTTATTATACGGAAAAGATATTTCCCATGTTGCATCAATTAAACATGGAAAGTATTTCGAGCCAATAGCCCTGGAAATACTTCAAAATCAGATAAATGAACCAATTATTAAGTGCGGCATGTTCGTAGACAATGAATTCCCTTTTTTGGCAGCTACACCAGATGGATTAATAGGGAACGATACAGTAGTAGAAATAAAATGCCCTTACAATCCCCAAAACTTAAATGTAGATGAACTTATAAACAATAAAAAAATAACTTTTTGGAAGAAAGATAAAGTTTCCAATAAATTTAGTATTAATAAACACCACAGCTGGTATTATCAAATTCAGGGCCAATTAAGAACAACAAGGCGCTATAAATGTATATTAGCTGTATGTATATCATATACTGATTTAAAAACTGAAATAATAACTAGAGACGATACTTTTTGGATAGAAAATATGCAAGAAAAATTGGTTAAATTTTACATGGATTGCATGTTACCTGAATTAGTTGATTCAAGGTATCAGAGGAATATGAACATTAGAAATCCTGACTATATAGAGGAAGCTATTAGAGAAAAAAAAAAGTTTAAAATAATTAAGTTCCTTACATGAATAGGGACGTTAAAGAAATATATATATATATATATATATATATATATATATATATATATATATATATATATATATATATATATATGTATATATATATTATAGTGTGTTATGTATAAATGTTAATTTTGATTATTTTTATTTATTAAAATCCGTTATAAAATTAATTAAGTGTGTATATATATATATATATATATATATAAAAGTGTGTTATTTACAAATGTTAATTTTGATTATTTTTATTTATTAAAATCCGTTATAAAATTAATTAGGTGTATTTTTTTTATCTACCTTTTTTGTACGACACATACATTACATTCTGTTAAATATTTAAACTACATAATTTTTTAAAATACGATAACGATTTACATATTTAATTGTAAAAGAAAAGTCTTAAATTGTTATTTTTAGTTACATATTTTAAATTTACTACATGGTCATTATTGTTTTTGAATTGAAAAGTTATTATTTTATGAATACTTTTTCGGGGCCCCTAAAAGTTGTGGGCTTGAAGAGGATGAATCACCCGCTTTATGGTAAAACCGGCACTGCTCGTACCAATATTCCATTGTTGACACAGATTGTTGAGCATGACGCCTTGCAAGCGTGCATTCTGATACTCGCAGAGTTGAGAAACTGTTTATCGCTTGTGCGGCGTATGGCGTACGGCATACAAAGTATCGGCTGATGCTTGCCAACACTTATATGATAATGTAATAATTTTATTCGAGACTGTACTGCTACGCTGTATTAAAGCCCCTCCTAAACAGTCACATGGTCTGAAGAAGCTCGGCCTACTAACTGTCCCCTCGCACACCTCACTTGCCCCGGAAAAATTGGATAGTGGGGTGGGTATTCCTCTTAATGTAACAAAATCTTTCAGGATTTTTACTGACGGTTCAGACGTAGAAATTCGTTAATTATTGAATTGAATTATAAAAAGAAACATTGAGATTACGTCAGCATCTGGATCTGTCATTGGAAAGGCGTATTAAAATATTTATTTGTTTCAATTACATCTGTAACTTATTTTTATTTTTAAAACTTCAAATATTGGTAATATTCAAATGAAATAAAACATATATTTATGAAATTAAAATAATTACGCATTCTGTTGGATTATTTACATTTTATTTTGGTTGAGGTTTACGATTACAATTTTAATTACAGTTGGCTGGGTGAATCGGGCATAGAAATTTGTACGCAGCTAGCGTGCAAAATTGATAAACGGGTTGCAATCTAATAAATGTCAGTTTTATAAAGCTTTATATTGCCAGCGATCTGGGCAGCGCCACCGCTGCAAGCATATGCATACGGGAACAAACAGTACACATAAATTGTGCGGCCGCAAATGAACATCTGGCTCAAAGCGAGGCTGCTCTACTACCCTCGTACTTGCGCCTTGTATCCCCCGCCCCACCACACAAATGTTTGCGCAAATTGAGATTTATACAGAGTTAAACGAATGTGTGTCTGAATTATAGCACTGCCATGCCTTTATAATCTGCATTCGTTCCAATAAGACGACGATTTAAATTAGATGGAACCAACCCTAACTAAATTATGTAAGCGAGCGAGAGATTACATACTGCATGGAAATGTTTGAATACTGCATGTAGAATACATTCAAAATTAATTCATTCATATAGATTTAAAAATTATATAAACAAAGATTATTTTGAAAAATGCTTCATATAAATATGTCAGAAAATTTTATTCAGCGTATCTTTTATTTGAAACATTTATCTCCAAAATAACATATGAACACATTTTAAAAGATAAAAATATTTTAGATGAAAGTTTTTTAATACAATAAATAACAAAATTATTGCCTACTTATATGATTTTAATAATACAGGGCATGTTATAGGTATAGATTATTTGTAAGAAATTATTTTTTTCTTCCTACATATACCGGATGTTTTACAAACTATGGCACTTATTTTAAACCCATATAGTACTCGACGTAATAATTATAAAACAGATTTTTTACTTCTAAATTTGCATTTTAATTGCACTCTACATAAAATAAATAATTTTAGTGCCACTGGTTTCAGAGTCATTTTTAATATATGAATAATTAAAATATAATTACAAAATTATTAATAGGCATTTATCTATACATAAATAAACATATGTCATCACGCCTTTTACCCATTACTGGGTATGGCACTCTGCAGCAGCAGAGCGGTGACCAGCCGTCAATATATATATATATATATATATATATATATATATATATATATATATCACGCAATATCACATTAAATGTAGTAGTATACAGCATCCAATAATCAATCTTCGTCAAACATTCTTATTCTAACACATCATCTTTGCTTCAATCATGTACATAAGATGGTTTTCTCCATATAAGCTCAATTATTTCTCTCACTTTGAATCTTTGATCACGTAACAAACCATCAATCACATCCCTTCATTTGCTTCTATACACCTGTTTCATTAATCTTTCATTCAATATATGTTCCACATGCTTAAATAATCTCAACTTACTCATGCCACTTGGTATAATTTGTATAACTTTTGAAACACCAATTAACGATCCCTTAAATGACATTCTTTTCTTTATTTTTCAAAAAATTATATGCTCGAGAGCTTTAATTTAATACTAAACTCAGCCTAAGCTGAACAAATTTTGAAAAATCAATTAAAAATCGCTTGACTTTTGAATAACTTTTGAAAATATTAATAGATAAATGCTTAAATATTGTTTTTGACACTAGACTATGAGTCATAAGGATTTTAATTTTATATTCTGGTTGTAATAATTTTAACTTGTGCATGTTTTAAAACAGCTTAATAATTTTTAAAATTATCAAAATGTTACAAATGAACCTATTATCATTTTGAAAATAAATTCACGTAAAAATTGTTTAAAATAAAATTCAAATCCATTTTATTTATTATGTATTTTATGATAGACACTAAGTAGCGTTTAAGAAATAAATCTATAAAGTTATTGGTTGTATATAGCCCATTAACAAATTTTACCTCCGTTTTTTTGCTTAAAAGTTTAAATATAAAGTTTAAATCGAAAATTTCATTGCGGTTTTCAGATATCGTGCTTCTAGATTGATTAACAAACTTGTTTTGTGTATGTGTAATGGATTCAAATCAAAAGTAAGCGCTATTATTTTCTATATAATTAAAGAAAATACTACATTAGAAAGTTGTAAAAGACCAAGTGAGAAAATAATGTTTTAATCCAATGGTTCTCAAATTACAATAGTTATATTTTCTCAAATACAAAGCCATATTGAAATTAATACTACTCCATAATTATTTTTTTTTTATGAATTTAACCATGCAAATATGTTTGTTCTTATATAAAATAAATAAATTAGAAAAACGCGATTCAAATTAATACAAATTTTGTTTATAAATTAGTATACAGTAGACCATAGATCCGCATAAAACCGCAGAAATTAATGTGAAGAAACACATAATTGTTAATTATTATTTACAAATTAAAATACTATTTGATTGTGCCTCGCATGGACGTGTTAGCACGAACTTACATGCTTGGGACGCAAAGTATCACATATATTACCAATAACACAATAAACTACATATAATAGCGGTCGTGAAAACGGTTTAATCGACCGCCACTATTAACCACAGATAAAAAATCAATATTTGTTGAAAATATATTTTAAACCCGGTTACAGCTTCTTTGGTTTCAAATACATATTTATAGATAAAAAACTTTTTTTTAATTCTTTGTCTAAATTGTCTTAAAGTTATATACTTATAACTTTACATATCATTAAGTATTTTACGCATTTATATTTAAATATATACAGGGTGATTCTGCGAAGACGAACACCCCTTTAACTTTTTTATTATAAGAAATAGAAAAAAATTCTTCATATAAAAGTTTTAGTATATTAAATATACTATTTTATGACACATATAGAATTTTTTTATAAAGTCAGGTTTACATGATACGACTATCAACTTTTATTTTTCAAATGGGAATCTAGAATTATTTTATTAAAATAAAAACCGCCATTTTTTCTCTTTTCAACGATGTATTACTTGTCATAAATGTATATGAAAAAAATCGAGATAAATAAGATAATTAAGAAATGTCAGAAATTATTTTTATTGAACTATTCTAGGTGGCTATGCGAAATTAAACAAAATGTAACAAGGTAAAATGAATGACAAAACACGTGAAACAAGTAACAAATAAATATCTGCATTGTTGTCATTAATTTTACCTTGTTACATTTTGTTTAATTTCGCATAGCCACCTAAATAGATGAATAAAAATAATTTCTGATATGTCTCAATTATCTTATTTATCTCGATTTTTTTCATATACATTTATGACAAGTAATACATCGTTGAAAAGAGACAAAAATGACGGTTTTTATTTTCATAAAATAATTCTAGGTTCCCATTTGAAAAATAATATGTCATAAAATAGTATATTTAATATACTAAAACTTTCATATGAAGAAAATTTTCTATTTCTTATAATAAAAAAGTTAAGAGGGGAGTTCGTCTTCGCAGAATCACCCCTGTATATATATTATACACATCATCAACCCAATAATTATATGAATCACAGAAGTATGAAATATTATTTTTATGATGAAAAGTTTATGGTCTAAGTTGGTCTGACTTGTGAATAAAGTACATAATATAAAGAAAATATAAACCTCAACAAATGTAAAATAGACTATCAGTATTCTAGAATCAAGTTAAAATAAATAACGTAAGCCATTATAAGAGAATCACTGCATTCTACAAATATTAACATTTAATTTTTATCTCTACATAGCAAACCGCAGCAGGAAACCGACCATAAAATTTAACTTTTACTATCCATTTTATATAAAAATAAAGATACAACATTATTACAGTTTATTTTTATTAAAATAAAAACCATAGTTAAACCGAATATTTTTATCAGTGCAGAAGTAAAACTAGTTTGAAAAACTAATATGTGGGTGGCAAGAACTAAAACATTTATGCAGCTATCCGCAGCAGGATTGATGGTTAGTATTAAAATTAAAAACAAACATCGTCGCACCTATGGAAATCTGCAGGACACAACTCGACCAGATTATACCGTTACCGCGCCAAATAAAAAACAACTCGCTGGTGACATTTTGACAGGTTTGAGCAAAATTTTAAATTTATGTCAACCTAGTTTCCTTTCTTTACTGTTTATCATACAGTCTGACACACTAAAGTATCAGAACTGACCTTTATGGTTTCCAAGATATGTAGAGTTGTGTTGACACTAAATAAATATTCTGATGGAATAATATCAAACAGCAGGAAATAATATTTATACTTGAGTTAGTTCACAACTCCTCCAGAATCGTATCGTATCATTCTGCAGACTAAACCAAAGTGGGCCATATTTCCCGCTGGGAGGGCGTTTCAAATAATCAAAGGGGCGCCAGGTATGACGGCAGGTGACAGTGAAGCGTTAGGTGGTGATTGACAAAGCGGCATCGCATTGAATATGATATATTTTTATCAGTGGTATCGAGTCGGCCAGTGGATCTTGAGAACCCTGGTTCGATCCCCACAGCCGACAAACAATTTTCACCAATTTAAATCTACCCCAGTGGCTCCCCCTGCACTAACATCTTTGGGGGCCGTGATATGACGGCTTACCGAGATCTGTTCCGGAAGAGTGCCACACCCAGTAATGGGTAATAGGCGTGATGATATATTTATTTTATTTATTATTTCTTAAGTCATTAATTTTAGTAATGCAGTTGTATTATTTCCGAGGAATCAACAAGTGCAATATATACGTCTTACATTTTTTATAAATCACAATTACATGCGTCCAGGGTCGCATTTACATTTTCGGGGTTGGGAGGGTAAACATTTATTTTAGTTATTTAGCCTCACTTTAATTTGGTAACAGGATTCGAAATGTACCGGCACAAAACGAAAATATTGTTCTGGTTTGTGAAATTACTGTAAATATTTTTCGGTTCATGAAATTATTAAGGTTATTATTCGGGCACCAGAAACTTATTAGGATTTCTCTGTTCCGGTCTATCTTCAAACATAATATAGTATTTTAACAAATACTATTTTTACTTGATAACATGGTACCAATATGAATTAATGAAAAGAATAGTTGAAAAATCTTCAAACTTGAACGCGTTAACTTGGTTAATAAATAAAATAAATAATTATATCATCATGCCTTTTACCCATTACTAGGTGTAGCAGATCTTAGTAATTGATATATTTCTACGCGTGAAGTGCGGTTACCACCTGTAAAATTACGCGCCCATCCAAGATCTTACAAGTAACACTACCCAACTGATACTCACCGATTTAAATGAAACTTGGCACACTAATAGAACTCTAAAAAATATTGAACCCCTATTTTTTTTCTTCCGAAAGTTGTTTTTAGGGGTAGAAACCACTCCTGAAAGGTGGTAAAAGCAAGAATCGCTATAAATGAAATTAAATAATACCAAAATATTACGCGTTCAATATTGATTACCCAGGGGTAACCTCGAAAATAGATTCAGCGTCCCCAAAAACCCCGAGTAACTAGTTTTGTACCTAAAACTCTATTTCAGTTGAATATCGTAATTTCATCTCCCCACCCGCCTCACCGCCAAAAAGTGCATATGATCAAAATGACCCCGAAAATAGATTTTGGCGATCTCAAAAAATAATTCTTTGCATAAGTTTTAATATACGAGTACATGTGATTTATATTTAAATGACCAGAAAAAATATATTACTACACTATCATGTATAGATCAGTGGTTCGTTTCAATAAATTTGAGAAGTTTAAATCGAAAACCAGATTTTCATCACATTAAAATTACTCTTGTAGCTCATCCCACATTAGCATCTTTGAGGACTGTGAGTAGACGATTGGTAATCGCACTTTATGTGCAAAAATATAGAATCGAAATTTGCTATTATTGCGTGTGACACTCAATACTGGATAAAAGGTGGGATGATATGTTTATTTATAACGACAATACCTTCAATATGTGTCTAACGCAAAATACATAAAGCTGCTCATATTACACTAGAGTAATAAGAAATTTCATATTTCACGGCCTGTTTCTAACCAATAGTAAATAAGTGAGTATATTCTTGTTTTTCAAGTACGTGGTTTGTCGTTCATTGATTTTTCACGGAACAAAATAAGGTTATGATGAATAATTTTTGTTCTATTTACTTAAATTGTTATAGAAAAAGTATACAACAATCTGACCCACTTGTAATGTTAATATCACATATAGATGAACTTCATCCTCGTATAATATGATCTATATTATATGTTAATTAAATAATATACTATTATTCGTATGTGAAGTGAAATAATGAAACTAAATTAATTTTATCAAAAAAAAAATAGAATTAAACATACATGCAAATAGATGCACATTAATATAATTTTCATGATTAATTACATGTTAAAAATCCTGTATTTGCCAAATACCTATTATATATTTATAGTTTATTTGTAAATAAATATTTTACCGCTATAAAACAAATAAATTAATGGTTTAATAATAAAATTTAATTAGTCACGTGCAATTAATTAGATTGCATCATTGAATAAACTACAATCAATGTCATTATTAGTTATTTACAAAAACATAAATATAATGTAATTTTTATTTAGAGAGTTCGGTAACGTTGAAAAATGTGTCTGATAATCGCAAAGCATTTGCAATAATCAAATATTGAGTTTTGTGGTAATTTGCCGTTGTAACACGTATCAACTTTCGAACATTAATAAATTTACTGCCTGGAAACTAAAAAGTATATTTCCATGATTTTTACTGTCCATTTTTCGAATTTTGTTTTTCTACCGTCATAGTTTTAAACATACTGGATACAATAGACAAGAAGAGACTAAAGTGGTATGGCCACATGAAAAGGATGAACCAGACAAGATGGCCGAAAAGAATATGGGAATGGGTCCCATATGGACGCAGAAAACCAGGTAGACCGCATCAAACATGGCGTCACGACATAGGGAAAGCCATGGAAATAAGAGACCTCCAAGAGAACGATTGGATGGACAAAGATTTATGGCGAATAGGAAGCGATAAGCGGCGACAGCCGTAGAATCATCGCGAAATATATATATATAGTTTTATCAAAAACATTTTTCTGGTAAGGCAAACATTTTTTCTTTTAAATTACCTATTAAAAAGACCGAGAAAACGATATTTGGTTAATGATGATTAATTTCATTCTCTATAACTTTAAAATTTAAAGTAGTTTTTTGGGCACCATCTGTTGATTATTTTTAATAGCAACTATATTGTTATACAAGCAAATCATTGATAATTCTTAATTAATTAACATTAGCAAATACAATAAAATTTAAACACAAAGATGTTAGTGGAGGGGGAGCCACAGGGGTAGTTTTAATGTGGTGAAAATTATTTGTCGGCTGTGGGAATCGAATCCGGGTTTACAAATCCACAGGCCGACTCAATACCACTGAGCCACCTACCCCATTAAAATTATCAAATTATATTTAAAATTTATATTTCGTTACTAGGCGTAACTAAATTAAATATAGTGGTGATATGTCGACTAGGAAGCCATGTTTTTACTAAATTTACAAGTTTTACAATTAGTTCTTCTTTTATAATAAAATGTATTGATTATTTAATAATAGGGTTGGAAAAATTACGATAAATTGTAAATTTGTAAAATGAACTCCCCTCCACTAACATCTTTGAGGGCCGTGATTTGACGGCTGATAACCGCACTTCACGCGAAGAAATTTATCACTTACCGAGATCTGCTACGGCAGAGTGCCACACCCAGTAATGGGTAAAAGGCGTGATGATATATTTATTTTATTTACTAATATATATCTTACGAGACCGTCATATGACCAAAATCGGTAATTTAACCGCAGTCATTTTATTAAGACCCAACCCTGTTTTCTTTTAAATTAAACTTTAAATTCAAATAGCGCTTATGATAAATCTAGTAAAAACAATATATTTAATTCAGTTACTGTAATACGAAAACTTAAACTTTAAAAGCATCAAATATAAAAATGATAGTTTATTTAAGGTAGAAAAATATTTGCTTGTATTCTAATTGTCTACTTATTTTCAGAATGAATGTAATCAAAATTGCAGTCTATTAAAAAATACAATCGATTTCTGATTCTAATATGGTAATTGTGACAATTAAGAATTCCTCAAAACAATTGCAAATTAGCAACAGAACAATAAAAAAAACAACATGGATCTATTAACAATTCTTACTACAACACTTCTACTTATATTGCAACAAAAGCAAAAAAATGCATGTAGGATTAATTCAGAGCAAATCCTCGCCAACACTTCTCCAATTCTCCACAGGATGTAACAAAACCTACAACGGTGCGACGCACACCGACACCAAGCCACACGGAACTACTTCAAGCACTTGTAGTGTTTCTTAACCGGATTAACCAGCTGAATAGTTGGCTGTGTCTGGCTGGTTACAAGACTGCGTCCATGTAACAAGCGGGATAATAAGCTCCGCGTATGCGAAGTGTAAGAGAGGGGCACAGCGCTATATGATCGTGGGTATCTTCTACAGGGTGTGGAAAAGAGGATATAAGGATTTTGTAATAAGGTGTGTGATTTCAACATTTATCAATATAAAAGATTAACAAATCTATAATCAAAGTACTTAAGAATTTAAGTACCTAATGTGTTTATTTTTTTGCTGACTTAATTCTAACAAAATTAATTCATTATAATTTAAAATGCCTGAAAATTAGAGCTAATTCCTACCATTCAACACCAGTGAACGAAAAATAAAATTTAAATGCGATGCATCGCTTGAGCACCATGCACTTTATGTGTTAAAGATAAGGCTGTGCAAAATAATCGATTAATGAAATTTAATCGATCAAATGAATATTATTTTTCAAATAACCGATTAATAAAATGTTTGATTAAACGATTGTTTGATTAATCAATTATTTGATTAATCGACTAATCAAAATAATCGATTATTTTTAATAATCAATAATCGATTATTAAAAACCATAATCGAACAGCCCTAATTTAAAGACAGAGAAAGGGCAAAATCTTGATGGCATCATAGGTTTTTTCTCCATAATTCAAAAGTTCCTAGTAATGCCTTTTTTAAATTAAATTTACTATTAAACCAGAGACACTAAAATGTTCGCTAAGAATGAAATACCCAATTTTTTACGAATTTCAAAAAAAATATTTTTGTTCTATAATCAGTATATAAAGTTATATATGTCAATAAAGTTTCGTGCAGAGATATTGAAAACCCCTGTATACTAAAAATAATTCAGTTAATTTCTGCAATAATGTATAAATTCTAGGTGGTCTAATAATAACTAATTTCGTTCTGGCTTGTATCCGTATTCCGTAATCGTGTAGGCAGTGCGAAAACATAAATTCTGTAGGTGCGAGTGCGTGAGTCGTGACTGACTTGCTCTATCCCTTCCTTCCTTGTCTACCAGAGTCTAACTATTTGAGCGTGAAGCTGGAAATTTAACACGGTTTGCAACCACTTTGCGCGTCACTTGCCTCTTGCCGGTCGAGCCGTGACGCCGCAACGCCCAACGCCGCGACACTGACTTCACGGAGCCGATGAAATGTTCGAGAAATTAAATATAAACCTCGCCAAGTGTTCAACTGAATTAGGGTGCTCACTTTTACAGTTAAGTGCCTGCATGAACAAAAAATCATAATGAGATTTACGAACATTTCAACTGGTTTACAATCCAGATCAGAAATTGTTTAATTATGCCACTACTATGCTGCTAGCATGCAGTTTTTTTTTTAATTTATCCTTGTTATGAAATTCAATGACGTATAACTATTTATCAACCTGATACAACGCTTATAAATATCTTGAAGAAGATTTAAATTAAAAACCAATTTAAACATATTGGCTGGTAGCACAAGCTCTGTTTTTGCCTGTTTTAAGAGCAGTATTTTTGTGTGTATTAGCTATCTCTAACATGTTAAAACGGTGCTGTTAGAACACTCAAAAATAGAGCTTGTGCTACCAGCCATTATATTTATATTGTATTTTACATATATTATATGTCATGAAGAAGATTTAAATTAAAAATAAATTTAAACATACTTAATGCACATCTAATGCGAAGTTGTCTTAAACAAATAAAACCAAATCGAAAGTTTCACAGCAATATTAATTATTTATTTATATAATTAAACCAAGTTTACAATTTAACTTTTAGCGTTGCAACTGGCCATAATAGGTACACGAGATTAACTAATTAATTTATTAATCAAAATACAAGATTATTTTGCTATCTACAGGTTTAGAGAGTTTCTCATGTTTGCTGTGCTTCAAATCACATATTATGAAGAAATCACAAAATTTTTGGATATTCGAGAACAAGACGAGAACAACTTTATCGAGACGGAAGAATACTAAATTTTGTCTGGACTTTTCGAGTGAAAACGAGAAGGAAATATGTCTCATTTTGTCTCGTCTCGCGGTAGAATGCGGATCGCAAAACTTGAATCTACACTTATCAACTATGAAGCATGCTATGGCCATTAATATCCATACCATAGAAAGACTGCCATAAATCGATGATAAAAATGGAAGGAAAAATGTTCTAAATGTAGTAATAAAAGTATATTATCCATCTAGGGAGAGAAAAACAAGATTAAAAATGTAATTTTAAAACATAGTTTATTCACATTTATTAATTTAAAAATTATTAGTAGCCTTTAACATAAAATTCCATGACAACAGCGAAAATGTATGTAAACAAGTTTGACTATGTCATATTACCTCATACTTCTTGAAATATCACTCGAAAGAATTCCAAGACAATGTTGATGCAGCAGCTACAGCTGCTCTTAGATTTTTATTTGTTTCAATGTACTCTATTGTATTTTACATATATTATGCATTTGAACTGGAAAAATAACAAACTTCCTTGAGAAGTAATGTGCACATTATTTCCCTAGGGATAAAAAATTTTACTTCTCGCCCGATTTTTGTATTATATAAACAGTCAAATACTCCCGAGGTCGTGAGAAAAAAAACAATTAAATTTGAGATGGCAAAAATTTAGTCTAGCTGGAGAAAGCCATCTAAACAGATTAAACCAAGAAATACGAGACCGTAAATCATCTAAAACAATGAAAAAGCATTAAAAGTTTGCAGCAATTAAGGAATTTTCTGTTCTTTGTTCCATGAACGAAGGCCGCGAAGGCACAGCAATTCACATGGTATATCGCACGTTTCACCAGAACGTAGGACTTGTGTTGAAACATGGCGAAGGCGTGTTCACTTTCATTGCCCAGCATCACTTACGGTATAAAGCCGCAATTGTATTAGTGTTGATTTATTATTAGTTGGAAATAATAGGTTTTCTCCTTTTTACTTTTTGTGCGAATCGCGAACTCCAAGAAAGAACTTGAAAAAGCAGTGGTTCTCAAAGAGAGATTAGTAATTTCTTACAAATATATATTTTTTAAATAATGATTTCAATGCAATAGCTATGAAATAATTGCCCATTTCGATTAAGTTTATGATTTTTAATGTCAGATTATCACTCTCATATGTTGTAATTAATAATAAGGTAGCACGAACCCTAGAAGCATTCACAGAACATTCACTCATCAAATACATCAAATAATCAATCTCATCTTAACAGACTATTCTTGCTTCAAGCACATGCATAGTACTCTCGATACAAGCACATATATTCATCTCACTCGAAATCATTCACCACGCAATAAACCTTCATTATATCTATCCTTTCACTCTTAAACACCTGTTTCATTAATCTTTCATGCGAGGTACGTCTCACACGCTCAAAATATCTTTAATAATTTATGCTCACTAAAAATATACGGATGAAACTGAGCCACAACCTGGGCTGTATTGAAAGAAAATTTCACACAGATGCAGTTAGACATCCTACTGTAAGAACTGAAAACTAATCAAAAATATAAGTATGAAGGGCGGTACTGACCTGTGCTTATTTTTGAAAGTGAATTCCACACAACTGCAGTTAGACACTTTATTATAATATAAGAAAACAAATCAAAAGATAAGAGAGAAGGGAATGTCATACTACGCTAGTTTTTGAAAGAGAATATCAAACAATTGCAGTTAACAAACATCTTAAGACTGTATATATATTAAAAAAATAGAATTTTTGGATTAGGGACAATAACATCATTAAATATTAATGGTTTAAGAATTATTTATGAAAATAAACCTCACAGTTAACGTTCAAAAATAATGATATTATATTTTTTGTTTGTTTGTTATTTTTTAAATTAAAAATGCCAGTCATGAAAGAGACAGAAACTAAGGTTAAATATATATATATGTACAAGCGCAGGGCGATGCTCCTTTCCTTTCTTATATTTTTGATTCACTTTCTGTTTTTACTATAGAGTGTCCAACTGCAATTGTGTGGAAATCAATTTCAAAAACAAGCGCAGAGAGATGCTCCTTTCCTTCCTCATCTTTTTTTATTCATTTTCAGTTTTTACTATACAGTGTCTATCTGCAATTGTGTTAAATGTATTTTTAAACAAGCGCAGACGATGCTGCCTTCATTTCTTTATAGATTCGTTGTTAGAGAAGTGGGCGTAAGTGAAGATATACGCAACATGTGTACAGGAGCGAATGGATGGATGTGAATGAAGGTTTATTGCGTGATGATGGATTTTGGTTGTGAGGAAGGAAAAAGCTGGTATGGAAGAAATGTTAATGTGGTTGAAACGAGTATCGCGTGTCAGGATGAGAATGTTCTGTGAATGTTTCAGGGGTTCGTGCTACCCCATTTAATGGAATATAGCGTGATGTTATGTATGTATGTAATATCCCGCCATGTTGTAACGTCAAACCGTTAGCTTCACTAATGTGTCAATCCCGCAAAATAACTGTTAACAATTTAATATTACCTAATATATTTACTACTAATAATTACCCATTAATATGCAATTACACCTAGATTGGAAATAAATAATTAACCAATATTACGAAAAGCATAAAATATGTATGACAGCCATAATTAAATTTAATAGAAATGCGAGGAAACTCGATAATTATACTTGTTAGATTAAGTTAATTTACTTTTGTTCAACAGACTTGATTAATATTTGACACCCCAATTCACAAAAGAATTTTAGCTAATCCTAAATTTTAAATTAGTCAATTTAAGTTAAACCATATTCTCAGAAAAGTTTAAATAAACTCTAATACCATCTTGTTACTATTTGGTTTTAGGAAGTGATTTGGATGAACTTTCTGTAATCGGAATAAAATAAGATTTGTTAATCCAAAATTCAAGTACAATAAAGGGCAGAAATGTTTAATCTTTCTTAATTCTTTTAACAAGTAGGTAAGGTTGCGCAGTTAATTTAATAGCTAAAGTTTGCGAGTTCATACATACATTGTTGATTTCAATTTACAAAAAACTACTGCATTCAAGTGATTCAACAGTATTTGGAATTAATTTCCTGTTACGCAGCGCAAAAAATAAACAAAAAGTTATAAGACCAATGTACTTTGAGAATGATCCCAAAGTGGCTTCCCGGTGAAAACTTTTAGAAGCACTGTTCTCGGTTCGACTTCGCTAAGAACGAGCGCACTTTTGTGCTTCTCGACCGCTTTATCCATTAGTTTGATTATCGAGTTAATCTTGGCAGGTCAGACGAAATCTACAGGTTTGCCATAAGAACAATAATGGGAACAGCCAAGCGAGAAATTCTCTTGTTTAGTTAACAGGACATGCGTACTTCAGTGCTCAAGAACCAGAAAGCTAAGTTTCCAGGAAGAGTCCTTATTTTCTCTTCAGTAAACACGAGAGGATGTTTTAGAGTTATGTAGGATGTAAACGGACTTCCTTGATTTACTATTTCACTTAACGGAAACATTCTAGTTCCGCGACAAAAACTTTCACGAGTAAGAGGCGAATTAATTTTATTTTATTATTATGTATGCACCATATTTCATCTTCATTGCCTTAAGAAGAAAACTGTAATTTACAAATATTTGCAACAAATATTGTCCTTAATTATATATCGATAGTAGACAGAACAATAGTTTCAGAACTAAGAGTTCATGAGTTCAAATGTTTCTAATATATTTTAGAGAAAAATGCTTGAGGTGGATGTGGTATAAGACGCGAATATACAGGGATGAACATATGGTTCAAATTATGCAAATTTATGTATCTATTATTGAATGAAATCACAAAACACAATTATTTTGTCAGTTATAACGTCATACAATAGTTTGTAATTATGTTTTAATTTCATGGCATTTCTATAAAATATCTATTTTCAAAAAATTGTAATCTAGATTTTTTCAGTTACAAAATTTCACAATTTAAATCGGATTACTACTAAGGTTCTTTTGTCTAAAATAATTCTCCACGTTAAACGCCTATGGCCATTTTAAAACTTAACATCCTGTATTCGTATGTATGTCATATGTTACAATATAAATTATAAAGATTTCCTATTAGAAATAGCTGTTTCAAAAATGCACTAATTTAAACACTGTTCAGCAATAAGAAACTTACAGAATCCAAGTATACAGTAGAATATGGTACAGTCAGTTTGGGTTCTGGAATCTGTTGGTAAAAACTGTATTGAACAGAATTCTATTTTTTTTTTGCTTCCTAATATGTGTTGAAATATTTCATTGCCTTTATATTTTTAGGATATAGCATCCGCAATAAACTAATCACTAAAATCAGAAAAATTCACCTTGGATAAAGTATACACATCTGAAAATTGTGTTATTTGCTTAAGGTCATATTTACGAACTATTTCATCAGAAACGTCTTGGTTTATAGTTAAATTTATATTCATCACTTTGAAAGTCCTATTAATTCTTACTACTGCTGCCTCTATAGTTTAAATAGATTCATCATAAGTAAATACTTCTGCTCTGTTTACACGAACTTTAAATTTATCCTGAAAAATCAATTCATTAATAATTTAAAAACTGAAAAACTTACGTCTACATTTGAAAATATAATAAAAAATATGGATAATATAATATTATAAATGAACATTCTTAATGAAAGTTTGTTAAATAAACGTACAAAATCTAGTAAATTTTATTAATAAACATTAACCTCTAGGTTCTGGTTTTGAATGAAAACAAATAATTTTATTTAAAATATTACATTATTACTCGTATCTGTTTGATGATACTAGATTATTTTATTTATGTAATAATAATTTCCATATTATATTACGAAATACGTGTACAAATCCCAATTATAAAGTAGTTATAGTCTAATAAAATATATATATATATATATATAGATATATATATACAGGATGTTTCACGACTTAGAGCAAAAAATTAAAGGGTATATTCTGTATGACGTGCTGATCATGAAACAATTTTTTTTTTTTAATCGCACAACTATTTTCCATCTTTCCCAGTCCAAAATTTTTCGTTGCCACTGCCACTGGGTGGGTGATTATGTTAAAGTTATTAATTAAATAAAATTCTATTATAAATAACTGCTAATAATTGAATTGTGTAATTATTCTTTCGTAGTTGATACCTACTTCATTGTTTGTGTTTAATAGGAAAGCGAATCCAGTGCAGTACTAAAAAAATGTTTTAGGTTAACAACCATTAATTTTTCGAATTTAAAAAAAATTCTGTTTGTTTCACGATCTGCACATCGTACAGAATATACCCTTTAATTTTTTGCTCTAAGTTGTGAAACACCTGTATATATATATATATATATATATGAATGTTTCTAGGACTTGTGCTGTCCCATTCGACAGGATATAGCATAATGTATGTATGTTTACTTAATGTAAAGTGCAATTAATTTGCGAATTTTGAAAAAAATATTTCTATTTATAATCAGTACGCAAAGTACAATATAGGATTAAAATAAGTTAACATAGATTGTGAAACACTCTGTATACTCTACACATGATTATGTCTGAGACAAGTTCATTCTGCCACCAGGTGGATAAAAATTTATTTTCTTCGCGAATACCGCTCGAAGCGGCATGAAAACATGTAGTCAATGAGAAGTTTCATTTAAAAATATGTATAGATAACGTTAAAACATTTATAAACCTTAATAATTTTTGTAATATAATGTTTAGGTAAATAGATTACATTTTTAAATTCAAATTTGCTATACTGCGTGGTGAATCGAAGGACGCATTGTATCGTTTTCAATGCTATTTTTAAAATGTTCAATTATTGGTTTCCCTAAATATTTTACATTCATACATACATTCGGACAATGGCATATATTTTACGTACACTGCCATGGCCGTTGTCAATTTTGTAATTATGAGACTATAACTACTTTATAATTGGGATTTGTACACGTATTTTGTAATATTATATGGAAGTTATTATTATATAAATAAAATAGTCAAGTACGAGTGTCAACAAACAAATACGAGTATAAATGTAATATTTCAAATAAAATTATTTAGTTTTCATTCAAAACCAGAGCCGAGAGGTTAGAGTTTATTGATAAAATTTTCTAGATTCTGTACATTTATTTAAAAAAAATTCATTAAGAATGTACATTTATAATATTATATTATCCGTATTTTTTATTATATTTTCAAATGCAGACGTAAGTTCTTAAATTTTATGTAGTTTTTTAATTATTAATGAATTGATTTTTTAGGATAAATTTAAAGTACGTGTAAACAGAGCAGAAGTATTTAATTATGATGAATCTATTCAAACTATTGAGGCAGCAGTAGTAAGAATTAATAGGACGTTCAAAGTGCTGAATATAAATTTAACTATAAACCAAGACGTTTCTGATGAAATAGTTCGTAAATATGACCTTAAACAAATAACACTATTTTCAGATGTGTATACTTTATCCAAGGTTCATTTTCCTGATTTTAGTGATTAGTTTATTGCGGGTGCTATATCTTAAAAATATAAAGTCAAAGAAATATTTCAACAGATATTTAGAAAGCAAAAAAATCAATTCTGTTCAATATAGTTTTTACTAACAAATTCCAGAACCCAAACCGATTGTGCCATATTCTATTTACTGTATACTTGGATTCTGTAAGCTTATTTTTACAGAGCAGTGTTGAAATTAGTGCATTTTTGAAACAGCTATTTCTGATAGGAATCCATTATAATTTATATTGTAATATATGGCATACATACGAGTACAGGCTGGTTATTTTTTAAATGGCCATAGGCGTTTAATGTGGAGAATTATTTTAGACAAAAGTACCTCAGTAGTAATCCGATTTAAACTGTGAAATTTTGTAACAAAAAAATCAAGATTAAAATTTTTTGAAAATAGATATTTTATAGAAATGCCATGCAGTTTAAACATAATTACAAACAATTGTATGACGTTATAACTGACAAAATAATTATGTTTTATGATTTCATTCAATAAGTATTGCAAAATTTTCTCTTAAAAAAAAACTTCAAGCCATAAAATGGTTCTAATCTGGACATAATTATAAGATTACAACTTTATTATATTTTGTTTAAATCCCATGACTATTTCGATTTAAAAAAAACTTTATTTTTGTAGTTATAAAATGTTAAAAGTTAAATTTGATTACCATGCAGAATTTAATTCACAAAATTTATTTGAAGCGTTTTTGTCTCAAATAATTTTGAAATTTTTGAGCAGGAAAAAACATAATTCTCATGTAAACGCCTTGTCCGAGTTTTTATTTAACATTCCGTATACAAAATCATAATTTGTTAATATATTTTATATAAACAAGCTGGATTCTATGACAACGTCAAAAGTTGTGCTGGTGGACAGTTAACCTTTATTTTCTCCGGAGAAATTAATTAAAGTAGGAATGTAAAATATATGAATTGAAGTGAATTCACTCAGCATGTTATAAAAGAAGAAGTTTTTACCACATTTTTAAGATGTGCCACCATTATCAAGAGAGTTAAATTCAACAAGTACTAAATTGTCAATCCCAATAACTTTAAAGTCTAATTTTATAACATTTATAAGTGGAAATAGGCCTCAAGGGGAACCTCAACTATAAATAAAGGTTAAAAATGCAATTTTTCAACTATTCTTACAGGCAGAGTTGGTAAAATATTTCGGGATTAACCTTCAATATTAAATTTTATAGATTTAAGAAGTAAAAACTATTACACAGTAACAATATAAAAAGGTAATATCAATAATTTTGTGAAAAAAATTAAATTACTATAGTGTAAAGCAAGTTAAAGAATGGCTAGTTCTATTTGATTTCAACAATGAAAGAATACAGTAATAAAATGGATTACAATAAAGAGAAGTCTGATTTCAACAATCAAGTGAACAATAATTTTTTGAAAGCGACACTAGATGTCAGTTGAAACTTTATACATTTTTGACATTTGTATCGTTGGGTATTTTATGTTTCATATTGTGTCTTAATAACAATAGGTGAAGATGTGTTTATTAATATAAATCAAAATAATAAATGTCTGTATGACAAAGAAGATCCTCTGACATAAAAAATATTAATAAAAAGGTCTACTGCTATAAATTGGACGAATCCACCATTTTCTGGTACTTTTTCGTTTCTTTTTACTTCCTTGTACGAAGTAAAGGAAGTATTGCAATCGAGAAAATTTTCGGTTTTCAGATTTCAGCGGAAATACGCATTTTGGCCATCTCTGAATCCATTTTGACTAATTTCGTCGTGCCGTCTGTACGTACGTATGTATGTATCTCGCATAACTCAAAAACGGTAAGCCGTAGAAAGTTAAAATTTGGTATTTAGGACTATTATAACATCTAGTTGTGCACCTTCCTTTTTGGTCATTATATAACTTCCGGAAGTGGTAGTTTACTTGAAGCCTATAATATATTTTAATGAAAAACTATATCAAAATATAATCCAAAACTTTTCAAATTTGGTATATAAGACTAGTATATCAACGGAAATAATATAATAGATTTTGGTTAAAAGGGACGAACCGGAAGTGATACATTACATGAAGTAGCTACGAGTTTTTCTTGAAAAAAAATGGAATTATTCTGATTTTAGAAATAAATGCTGGAAATAAAAGTTTTAGAGAATTAAATTCTGCGTCTAGCACATTAAGAATTATTTAATTAGCCTTTTGTATAAGCGAGATATGTAAATTTAAAAATTATATATTTTTTGTTTTTTTAAATTAAGTTTGCTATGGATTAGAACAAAAAATAAGAAAAAAAATAAAAATTTAATGTCAGATATGAGCAATTAAAAAAATATCTATAGTTTAATACGCGTAAAAGGAAGTCATGTGCTGTCCACATCAGATTTTTTTTCAATTATACGTATGTCACTAACAAGGATGTTAAAAATAACTTCTTACGATTCATTTTGCTTGTCACACAAAAGCATGGATTTCAAACATCAAAATGTATTCTCGTTCCTTATTGGTATTTAGACAAGATGGCCGTTAACTACTAACTATAAGTTTGAAGCTTACAAACTCTTGCCTCAACTGAAATTACCGCTGTGCAGAGTAAAGCTAATTGTGCTGTTGTAACCGCTACTGCGGTATATAAATAGTACTAACTATAGGTAACTACTGATTTCGTATTGTAAATGAGGTTTTAATACTTATAAAATCATATTGGATGCAGTTGTAAACGTTTGCATCCCACAATTTTTTGTAGGGTGTAACTGCACCAATGCATCGCACGTATTAGCGCCTATGCTACAGTACGGTCGGTTTAGACCTATGGCACACTGGTTGAAGAGCATCGAAGAGCATCAATGAACTCTTCGATGAAACAACAGAACGCACCCGTCATTGACGAAATATAAAAGCTTCTAAAGTTGAGAAAGAAAAACTCAATTTCAAAAATATGGTAATGTGAAATGAGACACAAAAGATACGAGTGAAATGAGATACGTTCGATGATGTCTTCGATGGAAATAGAGGAGCCTCTATTTTTCGTCGATGACGGGTACGTTCTGTTGTTTAATCAAATAGCTCATCGATGCTCTTCGACGCTCTTCGACCAGTGTGCCATAGGCATTAGATTCGTTTGTGGATCAGTATTGAACAGTGTTATATTTTTGTTTGCGTACCTACTAAAACGTATTAAAGTATTTTACTGAATTTGGAGATATAGCACTAATAAATTAATCACTCAAGTCAGGAAAATGAACGATGGATAACTATAGCGTGTTTCGAGCAAGCAATCATAAATTAATTTGATGTATTTTTCATCTGGACATGCTTTGGATTTTAATTTGTTCAATTACTTTGTGATTGTTTAATTGTGCTGCATGAACAATAACATAATATTTTGAATACACATCAGACTTCTTTTACTGAATATTTATTTATTTATTTGTTATTCTCATTTAAATTTTTAACACCACTAAACTAACTGACCAAAAACATTCACAGTATTTCAAGTTGACTCGTATGCTTACGAATACATTCCAATATATTTTTGTTTACAAAAGTCCAAAACTCTGAGTTTACTACTTTTATGACAATATTTTTTAAAAAATGTCAGTCAAGTCAACAAATTTCATATATTTCATAAAGTCTACAAGTAATTCAGAAATTTAGAACCTAGTTTCCAACTAATTTTTGTACATGTTTGAAAAACTGACTATTTAGTAGAATCACTGATTTTGCGCTGCCTGTACGCTAAAATCTAACTGTGCATGCCCGATAGTTTACAATAGTTGCGTTAAAATGTCGTTTGAAATTTGTAATAAGTTTGCTTGATTAAAATACGTGATCTACTAGCGGAGAAGAAGAATTTGACCTCAACAAAAATGTATCCGTTGTGAATCGTTCTTAAGATATTTTATTTTTTCTGAGTCTTTTTCAAATATTTTTAAAGTGTATTTTCTACTTTTATAGGTATTACTGCGGTCTTACGAATTTCTAAATAATGAATACAAACCTTATGCATTAAGAATAAATAGAAATGTATGTTCATTTATGACTATGGAATATCCAATAATGTTTGGAGATATAATTGAAGATCCAAACTCACATTTTTTGCCAACTAAATGTCCAATTAACAAAGTAATTATCCATAAAATATTTTTTACGCGGAATTATCAACTGATTTAGCAATTATGTTAGTGAATTTGAAACAAGACATACACTGATATTTTATTACTATCAGAAAACAATAAGATACCAGTAATTGTTGCGTTATGATAGTTTAAAATATGACGTAATTGTTAAATCAGTTGCCTTAAAGTATTATCTAACTGTGTTTATGTTTCAGGGATTCTACTGGATACATAACTATAGCTTAGAAGGTCTAAAACAATTAAATCTACCGCTAAATAATTTCAAAGCTGAAGTAATATTGTCTAAAAGAAACAAGCCTATTTGGAAAGCCGTTGGCTATATTATATTTGATAGAAGTGTGCAGTTCTCAGAATTATGGGAATAAATTGTTGTGAATTTATTTTATGAAAACAATAAATATAATAGTTTAGGAAGTAAAAAGTTAGATTAAATAATATTATAATCAGTGTGAATATTTGAAAACAATAACATACATCAGTTAGTTGTTGCGTTATTATAGTTTAAAATATGACGTAATTTTTAAATCAGTTGGCTTAAAGTACTATCTAACTATGTGTTTATTTTTTCATGGATTCTACTATACCTTAAAAGGTGTAAAACAAATAAATCTACCACTAAATAATTTGAAAATAATTGTCCAAAAGAAATAGACCTATTTAGAAAGCCGTTGGCTATATTACATTTGATAGAAGTAATCAAAATTATGGGAATAAATTTTTGTGAATTTATTTTATGCAAACAATAAATATAATGTTTAGGAAATAAAAAATTAGTTTAAATAATATTATAATAATGTACTTATGTGGATTAAAATATGTTTTCGAAACAAGATTTACGTTTTCTCAAATTATGTACATAATAAGTAAAAATTAGAATATAATATTATTTTTATACTCGTATAACTAACGGTAACTTTTATATAATATTCTTTAAAATTGGAATTCGGTATCCGGTGGAGTGACTGTAAATAATAATATAAATAAATACAATAACAATGTTATTTCAGATATTTGTAAATATGCTAACTGTTCATTTCAAGTGGCGTGCACCGTGGCTATCTCGAGACGTATATGAGCTACTAAATCGGTTAAATTAGCAACAACTTCTATTATATAGGACTATTTTAATGGGCGAAACAAGAATTTGTATAAAAAAGTGATTCTCAAATTATGAGATGCAACATTCTTATTTTAAATGGAAATCTACTTTTTTATTTGCTTATTAGGTTTAATTTTTTTCTTAATTCAACGAATGCAAAGCTTAGTACCCTTACTTTACAAATTTTTTGAAAAAAATGCATATTGAATTGATATTAATTTGATTTAAATCGCATAAGAATCACCGTGCTGCAAAAGAAACAAATGCATAAATTATAATTTGATATTATAGAATTAAACTGTTAAATAAATTTTGATATTCATTTCTTTCTTTTATAGCACGCAAAGCCTACGCAATTTGAATTAAATTATGTGAAGTCAACATTTATTTTTCTCAAAAATTGAACTCCGTATTCGTTGATTTAAAAAAAAATCTGAAAAAAAATCTTGTTTCGTTTATTAAAGAAGTTTTATAAAATAAAAATTGTTGATTTAACCGACTTCGTAGGTCCTATACTTCTCGAAATAGCAATGGCGCGCCACTTAACAGTTATCAATATTATGAGTAAATTCTCAATAAAATTATATTTTACTTATAATTTATCACAGCATGTATTAAAGATTACCATTTTCGAAAATTTTAATATCCAATCCGACCGGACTCGATATCCGATCCGAAATACTATCCGAGATCTATACGACATCCGATTAAAAATTTAATGCGATATTCGATGCGAAATCCTCATTAATAGCAATTAATTATTAATAAATGAATATTTTCTAGTTGTAATGGTTAATGCTGTCACATTGGTTGAGGCCCTGCTTATCGACATTTTAAAGGAAATTCTCAACTTTAAAAAAGTACTCGGAATAAAAGATACTGGCTGGTAGCACAAGCTTTGTTTTTGGGTGTTTTAAGAGCACGGTTTTAACATGTTAGAGATAGTTAATACACCCAAAAACAGGCAAAAACGGAGCTTGTGCTACCAGCCATTGTGTTTAGGTAAACCAAATTAAGAGCAATTTATTTTGAATGATATATTTAAATTTAAAGAAAAATCACAAAAAGAAGAAAACAACAATAACAATAAGGTTGGTTAATGGAGGACTCTTTAGTTCTGATGGCTTGTATCATTGATACTGTTGATACAACGGTTCCAATGCCCATTTGTAATGTATGAACAAATACAGAAACTATTATCTTGTAGTACTTTATATTCAATTTCGACAAAAAAATAAAATAAATAGAAGAAATTAAAAGCTGCATCAACACGACAGTTATATTTATAAGAACGCGATAAAAGCCCACTAAATACCAGCTGAAGCCCCAAACGCATAAACTTCTTTACTTGACATTAAAACCAACAGCTGCCAACATTAAATTCTAAAGCTTATCTAAACTCACTAGTATCAGTCCATTTGTATTTCATGGCTAAGGCAATAATGTGTTATTATTAGAGCCAGCGTCGATGACATATGCGACAAGTGAGCATCAGCACAAGTGGCGGAGTAAGAGAAGCAGTAGTTATGCTTGCTTTTGGTTGATTATCTTTCGGATATGTCGCAGAGTTGCGGATTAAGTAGCTCTCAGCTCATACAATGGCATTTAGAACTAATGCAAAAGTTACCGTTATGCTGTACAATGCCTCCAACTGGAGCGAATTTAAAATTAAATTACAAACTTTAGTAGTTCTCTAATTGCGCGCGAAAAACAAATAACATTAGTCCAAAACTTTCGTTTTAAAAAAGCATTACGTTGTACGCTTTTCTTCTTATTTACTCGGCGCACCGAACGATAAAATGAAAACTTTTAACTATGCCTGCCGTTAAATTGATTTTGAAATGGTTTGTTCAGGTGCTTCGATTAGCTAATGTACATTTAATTAAACAGACTTGCAAAATGAACATACACAAATATGTCAGCTGACTTCTGCAGACATTTAATCACTATTTGCTAAAGGGATTTATACAAATAATTAATTCGAGCAACTATATATTGAAATTCGCTTTCGTATAGGGATATGTTGCTGGCGTTTGCTCGTTTTTTGATAGAGTTGGAAATACAGGATTACTGACACATCATGTGCGATTATCTACTAAATAATATATCATACTAAACTGGATTAAAAGTACGCACGACAATATGTGTAATATTTTTCCTACATCCCTTTTGATTTAGTACTTTCATCTTATAATCGATTATATCATTTTCTTTGAATCATTCAAATATACTAAATATCCAGGCTTATGGCGACCTCGAGAAGTATAGAACTAAGACGTTGATTAAATAAAACAAAGTATTAAATAATTTTCTATTCCACTGCTTAAATAGTAATCATTAAGTTGTACTGTGTTGTACATTTACAAAATTATAGGGATGTACCCAATATTCCCTTTTTTTCCTTCTCCTTTTCTCAAAATACAAATTTATCACGTACTCGTAAATATCATCTTCAATCGAAAGGATCATAATGACAAATTAATTAGAAAAACTGTTTCCTGCAGAAATATCTTCTTTGGTATGCAGCAAAATTATCTTACGATAAAAGTTGCGTTTCGCTTACGATTTTACATGTATCGCATAGTTCCGATGTTCATCCCGTCCAACACTATATCGTTACACAAAAATTAAACTATTTTAACACTCCTAATGTGTACTTTTCACAGTTCGAGGTACACTAAAATTAATTGTTCTAGTAAATGTTCAAATGAAATATTTGTTAGTTTAGTGTAACATTTAATATTATAATTTTTTAGAATGGAAATAACTATTCCGGGACAACTAAAATATAATTAAACAGATGTACTAATATAACAACTTTTGTCACATTTACGCGAAATCATAGCTCTTATAGGTCTCCAATATCCCATTAGTGAGCCTCTAAATCAGAAAAAATTGTGTAGGTATCAATTACCTACTCTAGAACTGTCTCCCTAGAATTATTGGGTGACGGCGTGATACATATTTCTTAAAGATATAATACACATATAGTAAACGGAACAGGTACTGTCAATATATTCAAATTCTAAGGAATCGTAAATATGAGAAAAATATAATAATCAGAATGTCAATACAAATATAGCATTCATAATAGATCAGAATCCTTCATCTAGATTATTATGTCAGGAAAATTTCAGCCGGTTTTCCAATTTCCAGAAGAAAGCAAATAGTAAACAAGAATATAAATATCTAATGTGTATCAGATATGCCTAACATACGTACCTAGAGATTTGTATGAAAAGAAATCTACAGATAAATATAATACTCTATGTATCTGTATACTGCTCTTATCTTTATTTTAATAAACATTTTTATTTACGCCCGTAGCAACATTGCTTGCATTTCGAAATAAAAAGTTACTAATTAAAATGTTTTTGCTTTGTACCTCACAAAGGTTGTATAAATTTATTGTGAATATTTTTTTTTTGTTTTTAATGTAACTGCAAGTAATATAGTTCAGTGTTGAATAACATTTTCAATTCAAGCAATATTATAGCATATAAATATTGAATTTATTTCACTATTCCTGTGCATGAGCATGTTTTAAACTGCAACAACCTATTTAAATTCTATGAGTACAAAACAAGATTTACTAATTTTAAAAATGCATTAATAATTATACGCAGTACATGTATAGCTATTGTAAACTTTCACAGACTTTTCATTTGCTAGTGCCATTTGTTACTGATTCCATTTTAACGTTTTAGGCAGAGTGCCTCACCCAGTAATGGGTAAAAGGCGTGATGATATATATTTTTTTTTTCATACAAATTCATTATATTTGCGATCAATAATATATAGTACGTAATAACATTTCAATGAAATATAAAATGAAAACTGAGGTAAAAGTTGTGCATCTGAAAGAGTTTGAACAGAGGTTATCTTTTGATGAATGTAGCCTTAACATATTGTTATACATCCACCCACAAACTAGTTTTTGATTATTTATATTATGACGCCATTTTTGTGCAATAATAAAAAATACATTGTTCCAAGAAATTCATCATCATCTGTGGCGCTACAGCTCAAATCGGGCCTGGGCCTACCGGACACACCGAGCCGCAGTTTTTACACTGCCGTACTGCCGGTCTTTGTAGTCAAGTGCTACATTATTTAAGGCGTATAAGTGACTAGCTTATAGCGCCCGAGAGTGATAAATACATGTACATGTAACTGTATTTTTATATTTTACGACAAATCACACTTGTCGACAGGCGGATTCGAACTGACGAACCGGGTGACGTCACAGTATGTTGAGAGATGTGCCTTAACACGCTCGGCCACCGCGCCTAGAGAAATTAACGCACAAAAATCTATAAATAACAAGTTATGTTGAATCCATCAACCATATTTTACTATAGTTTAAGAACAAAATTATAATATGTAACCCTTAAAAACTCAAATAAATAAAAAAATATGAAAATTCTTTAAAAAATAATAACTCTAACCACCTACTCCATATAATTATAGTAATGCGTATAATAATATTAATGCACAAACACATACTTTATCAAAAATAACAAACATAATGATACGATAAATAAAATAAAACATTGCCCATACGATGAACACAAATTCTTTGAAACTACTAACCAATGCTATAATAATTCCCTACTACGAACCTCGACGCATTGTTAGAACGCTAGCACAAATCGAAGTACGAATCTCATTTGACTCTTGCAATTTTCACAGACAGTCGACGGACAGCCCGAACAGCGCCATGGAGCCACACCGTTCCCACGGCGCGGGATCCGCCAAATACAGGTAGAAGTTCGCCGAGCACGCGCCGTGGGAAAGCGGCATTTTAGACTACATACTACTATATTTAAATAAAGTATGCCCAAAAGTATGTAATCCTCAAGTCTGTGTCACCAGTTTCTCTTTATAATTGTATTTTCTTCAATATACAACTTTCAATTCGCAAGTCTACATCATTAGTATATCTTTCCTATCTATTTTTTTTTGTCATTATTTTACTTTATGTGACTAAGTAAATACAGGAAATATGTTAAGTTGACCAACAATAATAAAGTATCCTAGTCAATATAAGTTACAGGGAAAGATTTATATATTTTGTTTCAAAACAACTGTCATTGAAGTTATGTAAAAACATCGTTTTATTAATTTATAAATATATATATGTAAGTTTTAAAATATTTCTTAGAATATAATTTATATTTGTGTCCTTTTCGAGTTTCTCGTACGTATTATATACTCTTATTTTGGATATTTCTGCCGTTTAACAGCCCATTTTTGCTGAGATCTATACAATATTTGATGTTATTTTTCTGTCAAATTCACATAAAAAGGAAGATCAAATAATTAGAGCGAGATACTAATACAGCAGGACAGTTTCCGAGTACGATTTCTTCTATAGAAACATATGGACATAGCCACTCCAGTATATACCTAATTCTAACTCACTACATTTCTATCTCATATTGCTTACGGTATCAATGAGATATGTAAAATGTGTGCACAATGTACATTATATCTACTGTAAAGACAAGCGTACAATGAAAGTAGGAAAAAAAAACTAGTTACACTCCTGTAGGCATACCTATTTTAGACCTATGAACGCGATTTCAATGTAGAACTTACCCCTTACAAAAATAGCTCTTCAATTCGAAAAAAATACTGGTTAAATTCTGGTTAGCGTTCAATTTTAGTTTCAGCTTCGATTTTTGCTCCGACTCGAATATTTTATTTCAGTGTTCCGACGAGCATTTTAGGTTGAAAGTTGTTTTTTTATGTAGTTTGATTTAAATCGAAATTTTATTATTTTTCAATGATTTAGGTTGGTTCTCTATAAAAGCACCGATTTGTTTTGACTTTTTTGTATGTTTCCCATATTGATTCGAAACTCTTTCATAATAATAGAACAAAAGTAAAAACTTCGCGTAAGTTTTCAACTATATTATAATACACCAACGTGCACTAACGATGTGTGTTTCTCGTCTATGCAAAGACGTGATACGTGCTCGACGCTCAAGTTTTCTTGGTTGAATAAATACTTATTTTTACATTTTACAAACTAAATAAACATGAAGATTGAAATATAAATAAAATATAAACTAGTCTTATTATTAATTGTTATCATGTCATTTTTGAAACATTTCTAGGGTGTGCTATGAACCGCACGACACTGTCCTATCATATCCTACAAACTCTTCCTCACATTTTGTAGAACGACTATTTCACGTTTTCATCTAGAATATTTTAGTAAAACAGAATATAAACAAATAAAGAGATAGTACTTACAGACAACGTGCATGTAGCTCGCCACCATGGAAGTATGAAAGGATGGTGCATCTGCTGAGACTTCACACCGGTATTTGCCCGCCATATAGAACTGTACATCCCGAAGCACCACTTCATTCGCTCCCGACTTGCTCACCTGCAACAGAAACAACACCACGTCACGACAACGCTCCGTTCACATACAAAACTACCAAGCAATATAAATATATAATGGTAAATCTAGAAGAAATTCCACGGCGAGAGAGATGTTTACTACTCTGCGCAACAGGAACTTAATCCCAACTGCAGTATAATAGAATGTGAACCACTATATATAGATATAAATAAACTTAAGTCAGCCAGGCTTAAACTCACAATCTTTTACTTTGTACACTATCCACTCACTACATACTACCCTCTGGATGTGGTAGCTCTATAATTTCAAATCCGGTAGATGACATATACTTAAAATATTATCAAATCATGTGGCACTTAGAGATTTTAGTGAACGAGTGTGGGGTAGAGATAATTTTTCGAAATGCATATATATATGGAATAGGTTGAATGGTACTGAATCGACTTGTGGATTTGAGAACTAGGGTTCGTTGACCACGGCCGACAAATAATTTTCACTACATTAAAACTACCTCTGTGGCTTACCTTCCACTAACATCTTTAGAGGAGCGTGAATTTACGATTAGTAATCGCACTTTACGCGAAGAAATATATCACGTATCGCGATCTGATACGGCAAAGTGCCACACCCAGTAATGAGTAAAAGACGTGATGATATATTTATTTTCTTTTAATATATTTTTAAAAGTCTTTAATATCTTTTTTATATGGAAAACTATTGAATGCTACTAATTCATATTTGACATTATTGTTATTAATTATATTCATGCAAAATTCATTCTTTCACTTTTATATTCAAAGTTAATGTGAATGTACCTTATTTCTAATATTTGTTATTTATATCATTCAGAAAATATGACATAACTATTAAAATACACACAACAGATATCTTTTATCAAATCCAGCAGATTACTAAATATGTATAACAATAAATGAATCAGGGCTGCAAACCGCAGAAAAATTAGGTTCAGGTTTGGCTCGCGACTCATCATAATTTGTCGGTTTGGTTTTTGTTCCGGTTTAATGTAAATATAACTAGGAACGATTTATAAATCGGTTCGATTAAACGGTTCTGTTCAATTATTTTTATAATCATTTGTTTTATACATACCAGTAATTTTGCTGGAAGTATTTAATTTTAGTTTTGAATTTAAATTTATTGGTAGACACTTATCCGTATCTACGTTCTGTAAATAGCTATATTTAAAAATAGGAATGATCGATTTATTTTGTATTAGATTATTAAGTGCACAGGTCAATATCAGAGATTAGAAACAGTTTATACCTGTTTCTGTGTTAGGTTTGGTTCAAATAAACTGTTCTCCCTTTAAGAACGGTTCGGTTCAGCATCGCGGTTTAAAAAAGAACCGGTTCAGTTCGGTTTCGATTCAGATCCGGTTTAATTTGCATCCCAAAATTAAATACATATATAGCCGTTTAATATACGAGTAGAAAGCTGTTCTTTGCTTATCAAACATATCCGGAAAACAATTGTTATATCAAACTGCACATAGCAATACTAAATCTGTTCACACACAATATTTAATACAGATCTCATTTTAATTAGAAAATTTTCAATAAATCACCTATTAATTATGATTTTTTCTGGCAACTTCATCATGGAAATAATAAATGTCACTATTATTGTCAAATCAGTAATTTGGTAGATATGGTATGTATAACAATAACACAAGTGCCGTAAAATATGAAACATGAACCCTATATATTATTAGATTCATCTTACGAATGTTTTTAAATATTACTATTGTGCCACAACACTTTAGGTTCATCCATATTCATAACTCCTATAAGTATAAGTATAAGTTCGTTTATTCCATTCACTCGGAATATCTATTTTCTCCGTAGTGTACCATCCTCAGTTTCAAATACTGGCAGTTGTTTACCAGTCTTTCAGTCCAGATATGTTCCATGTGGCAAAACCATCTCAAGGGAGTCAGTAATACTTTTTTAACAACAGATCATCTTGATCTTTATAAAGAAAATGTAACGGTTCGTAATGGTCTTAATAATCTTATCAACTATGATTTTAGTGAATCTACTAGTAGCACATAGTACCAGCCGACCAACACCACCAGTTCATGACAATGTAATTAATTTAGCAACTTCCCGCAACTTGTGTGTTTACTTTACAGATTGTTTTGATACGAATCGGAGCCGGTATGATATTGACTTCTGAGAAACTAATCTCTTTTTTGTGTGATCCATTAACGGTAATGGGATTGGAAATGGCTAAAAGATCTTCGCCAGTTCTTTTTATAGAGGAATAAAAACCGGCGTGCGTGTGTGCACAGCGAATCTCTTCCTCTTCATGAGAAATGTTATTTAACTCTTGATGTTCTGAAGCCGTGATTAAGGCATTAACAAAGTGCTGCAGCTTTAGACTTATGTATACATAAACCCTTCGGGTCTTCAAGCGCAGTGAGATCAATAGGTTATGTTTGTTTACGGATATCTAATTATTTTATACAGGGTGTTATTTAAGTAAGCGGCCAACGTTTAACCGAGCACATTGAGAGTAAATCTGGCAATAATTTTTGTCTTACATGTTTTCCATAAGAACTAGAGCCTCTTAAAACTGACCAGTTACGTCATGGTTGACAATTTTATAAGAAAATTAAAATCATTGGCTGGTAGGTACCACAAGCTTTGTTTTTGGGTGTTTTAAGAGCACTGTTTTAACATGTTAGAGATAGCTAAAACACCCAAAAACACTGCTCTTAAAACAGTCAATAACAGAGCTTGTGATAAGCCAAAGTGTTCTCTTGAAACAAAAGTTGATTGTTAAAACTAACGTAAAATGTAATTTTGAACATCTTCTGTAAAGTATTTATTGATCAATGTACCTTATGTTTTCCACACATTTTAGCAATAAAAAGTAGTTTAAATTATTTGGTACTTATCTATTTTACTCACTTATTATAGGTATATTTTTTTCAACCGTAGTGTTTATAAACACATTGTGTAGTTTGTCATTGCGACGTCAATGATATAATGTGTCAATTATGACAGTCAATAAATTTGGAATTATTCCTCAATGATCAACTTCAAACTTTTTTTTGCTGCTATATAATAAGAGGTAAACGTCGAATTATAGCAGATTTGGATTCCTTAACATTCTATTAAGCTATGTCCATTTACTTTTATAACACCCAATACAAGAAATATTTCATCTATATTTTGATTAAAGTATTAACTTTGCTGCACATTATAAAATTAACCTCACTTATAATACAGGAGACTACAGCTTAGAATAGTCTCAGGGTACGGTATAATAAAAGGACGAATATGACGGAATATAAAAAACTTAAATGGTGCAAAACATATTTGCAAATAATTATTAAAAATTAAGCAAATGAACAGAAAATAATAAAAAGATTACTAACATACTAATTTCTAAATTGGAAAGGATAATCTTACACGCCAAAAAAACAACTTGTTTCGATTAAAACCAAACTATCACCTACTTAATGTTATTGTTTTTTTGAGACGTGTCGACAAAGTTGCTTTGGTCCAAAGATAACCGTATGAGTTTACATAAAAATTATAATTCTTGTCAAGGTCAAATCCATCCCAGGCCAAAGCAAGGCTACTAATTTTCCCAGATATGTCATCATGTATCATCTACACAAACTGCAGCAATTTAGAGGAGGAATAAACTCAATAATTAATAAGCTGAAGAACACTGAAATTATTACAAACACATGCACTAACAAATGAGAAAAAATGGTATTTTTTTAAATTAATTTTATTGAAATATTTGTATTATGAGAAAAAAAACAGGACATAGGAATTTAATATGGGCAATAAGTTTTCCGTTCACAAAAGCTGTAAAATTATTTTCGACAAAAGTAAATTCTGAACATCATTCTGTAATTTATTTATTTATTTATGGATTTGGTGGACCCGAGTTCGATTCCCGCAACCGACAAACTGGCTTTCACCAATTTAATATCAACTCCTGTGACTTCCCCTCCACCAACAACTTTTGGGGGTGGGGGAGTCACAGGGGTAAATTTAAATTGATGAAAATTGTTACATTATAATTTTGCTATAGTTTAATTTTGTTTTAGTGTAAAGGTTTTCTCTATAATGAGGAAGTATTTATAACATTTTTAGCCAGAGTTTTTCTATTATAAAATATAACCTGCGATCAGATCGCCTTCGCGTATATTGATATAGAATTCACATTCGGACGACAATTAACAATCCTTTTTTAAAAATTTTTCACGCGATTCTTTTCAAAGCATCTGAAGCACTTCAATCAACTAAGTACGTAATTTTAAATATTGCGGATATAATTTTTTTCACTTAAAATTGCGTATATTTATAAAAATATAAATGTCTCGATTTACGTATTTATATGAGTAAAAGGCAAGATGATATATTTATTTATTTTGATATTAAACATAGTTACATTTAGGTTATTTGGCAATAGACATCAGCGATTGTCGGACCGGCAGCGCTCTGATTGGTTGAAAACATCGTAGTTAAAGATGCTCATTATTCTACGATTTCAAGAAAAAAAAATGCCGCTTCCTTTGCTGCGTGACTGGTACATTTGCTTAGTATCATAAATTTAATAGTCATACTATAAGATCTATACTTTGTATTTCATCTGTATATTAGATCTGAATGAAGTGAAATACCTTAAAATAATACATCTTTTTATTTATCGTACGACGGCGCCCCGATTCGAATTAACTGGGGAAGCATGTAAAATATAACGGTGGAGGCGTGTAAAATACAACGGCGGCGAAGGCTCATAGGTCTAATGCATACAAATACAGGTGCCTCGTTGAATCAATGAAGTTGCGTCATGAAATACGTCAAGAATTTTTATGACGCGTCATCTACAACGTTTACAGTTAACATCTGTTGAATTACAAAGAATGAATGAAGCAATTTATTATGACTGACAGCACACTGTATACAAAGTAAAAATCAGTGCAGCCACACGAATCAAATAAAAAATGTTTTTAAAATAGTATAATTTTAGATTATTTTAATATTCACACGCAATTTTTGCTGCATTTATTATATATTCCATAAATAATATGAAATTAAATTGCTACGACTGTTAAATTCGCGAAATAAATTTTTTCTTTTTTTGTTCTTATTCGAAGCTATTAATGTCACAATTTGACGAACTTCATTGTTTCAACAAGGCATTTATACACATACATATATCTAAACCAAAATCGAATTCGTCATCTAGGGATTCTGTCCAGGATATATATACCGGGTGTAACACGAAAAGTGAAACATAGGCGTTTAACATGGCAAATCAGTTTTTCCGTGCGCATTGTTTGTTGTGAGTTGATGGATTTTGGTTGTGAGAAAAGAAAGAGTTTGTATGGAGGAAGTGTTAATGTGGTCGAATCGAGTATCGTATGTCAGGATGAGAATGTTGACGGGTTCGTGCTACCCCATTTAATGGGATATAGCGTGATGTTATGTATGTATGTATGTATTGCTACCCTAATTATTTTAGGAAAAAATGTTTCAAATAAATGTTGTAAAGCATAAAATTCTACATTCGAATCAATAAACAAAATTCATTTTGACTACTTCATAACTGCAGAAACTAAATTTGAAAATTCACGTAATTTCAATTTAATAGTAATAGCCATGGAATTAAAAACAAGAGATGAACAAATGCGTAACGTTTTATACGTCAAATTATTAGTATTTATTTTGACCATCTGTGATATTAAATCAGTATTAGGGTTTATTATTATCAAAAATGAATAATTATTCAGATGAAGAAAAGTTGCAAATAATTAAATGGCAATATTCTGGCCATAGTTTACGACTAATTCGTGACTATATTAGCGCTATTTGGCAGCATCATGATATTCCTAGTACGGCAACTATTCAGAGGTTTATAGTAAAGTTTGAAAAGACAGGAACACTAAATTTCAAGAAAGAAATAAATGAAAGAATTTATAACAATGAAGAAAATATTTTTGCTTTAATAGAACTGGAGCCAACAATGAGTGTGCGGGTTTCCAAAGAACTAAATATAAATTTTATGACTGTGCATAGAATTCTCAAAAAACATAAATACATTCATTTTAAATTTCAAAACCACCAAAATATTTTGGAACGAGATTTTGTACTGCGTGCCTCATTCTGTGAAATAATGATGGAGAAATCAAATTGTAATAGAGAATTTTTAAGTAGTATTTTATTCACAGATGAATGCACATTTACCATGAATGGCGAACCAATCGGTACTGGTCACAAAATAATCCACATAATATTGTAAAATCGAGGACACAATATCGTCATTCTGTCAATGTGTGGGCAGGAATTTTTGGTGATAAAATCATTGGCCCATTCTTCATCCAACGAATAAATTCAGTATAATATTTGAATTTATTAATTAATGCTGTTGGACCACAAATTGTTGAAACAAACAAAGAAAATGTGTGGTTCCAGCATGATGGCTGCCCTGCACATAGCACTAGAGAAGTTGTGGAATATCTAAACCATGTATTTCCTGAAAGCTGGATAGGGCGAAATGGACCAGTTAACTGGCCAGCACGGTCGCCAGATTTAAATCCGTGCGATTTTTTTTATGGGGCCATTTAAAATCTTATGTTTATAAAAAAAGATACCAAAATTTAGAAGAACTTAAAAATGCTATATTACAAGAATGCCAGAAAATAAATAATCGACAATTAAAGAATACTCGAGAAAGCTTCTACAACAGATTAGGTTATTGTTTAGCTCAAAACGGTGGACTATTTGAACATCTAATTTAACAATTTAAGAATATTTAGTTTGTTGATGTTTTTATTGAATTAAATTTATGTTACATTAATTAATTTGTTAAATAACAACCTACCTTAAATATTTTATCGAGTTTATTATTTTATTATTCTTAAATAATAAATCTAAAAAATATTTTGCCTTATTTATTATTATTAAACTTTTACTTAGAAAATAAATATTTAGTACGTAAAAATGATTTTGACAATTTATTCTGACATTGACGTATAAAACGTTACGCATTTGTTCATCTCTTGTTTTTAATTCCATGGCTATTACTATTAAATTGAAATTACGTGAATTTTCAAATTTAATTTCTGCAGTTATGAAGTAGTCAAAATGAATTTTGTTTATTGATTCGGATGTAGATTTTATGCTTTACAACATTTATTTGAAACATTTTTTCCTAAAATAATTAGGGAAGCAATGCGCACGGAAAAACTGATTTGCCATGTTAAACGCCTATGTTTCACTTTTCGTGTTACACCCGGTATATATTTTCTGATGATTCAGACATCGTACCGATCACATAAGCTCGTCTCTTTGAGATTCGAAGAGCTAAAAAATAAAACCAGATTATTGAATTTAATTCAAAATTTAATTTTATATAACTTTTATTTAAAACTTTTGTCTAAAATAATTTGATAATTTTTAAGTTAGAAAAACTAATTTTGCCATGTTGAACGCCTATGGCCTATTTTATTTAATTAACAGCCAGTATGCGAGTATAGTTTAAAAAAAATGCTTCAAACAAATGAGAAATATTTTAATCATTTACGAACATTATATGTTTGTTTAAACTATTTCACATACACGATATTATTAATTAATTAGGTTTTTAATAAAACTTTTTTACGTTCTACAACCCATGAGTTCAGAATATATATTTTATGAAATATTGAAAAATTCTGTTTGCTCGCTGAAAATTGCTAATTGAAATCTTGACGTAATCTAGCTACACAAAATAATGAAATTATTCAAAGAGGTATTAATAATATGCCAGCCTGATTTATTCACAATAATTTCTGTGTTCGACAGCCTGAAGAATAATTTATAAAGTATAAAAAACTGAATATTAATACCGTCTGCTCCATTTTACGCCTTTAATATTATAAAATCAATAACTATTAAAATTTAATTTATTTCAGAAAAAAATACACTTCGCTATAGGAAAAACAAAATGATGCTAGAATATGTTTACCTGTAATTTTAAATTTATTCTTTTTGATCAGTAGGGAAGCGACTAATTTGCATATTCGTCTTGACGTTTTAAGCAATGACTCGAGTTTTAATTATAATATATCCATGCATATGAATCAACCGAGAGTAGCGACGGCAACTGCGAAAGGAAAACTGGAAGGGAAAAAAGAGACGAGCTCTTGTTTACGCAGCCCTTAGCCCTTCACTCATTAATTATCCACGAAAGTTGGTGGGGATGAAGCCATTCCAACAACTCTCTCCAAAACTTAATTAGATAGGCGCCTTTACGAAACTAACTATTTGAATGCTCTCAATTCTCCCAATTTAGAAATTTACGCTAGTGAAGAATTTGCAGATGGACGAATTCTGTTTCTGGCCCAAAAAAACACAAAATTCAACAAAGCAGAATTTATTCATTTATACCGTACATGTTTATTCTAGTACCAGGGCTTGTATTATATTTCTTACCTCTCATTACAAAATTGTTATTTGTTTAATTAAGCAAAAAAGTTGCAGATTCACTGCCGCGGCTAGATATGAAGTTTGCTTTTTTGCCGTGTTGAACACATAAGTTTTTTACTGATTGTTTAAAATTAACGTCAATTTTGTGATAATTTTCAATATTTTTTCTGTTATCGTCATCTAGTGGCGGACTGACTACTTCGGCGAATAGACAATCGGCGACCAGACCCCGACTTTCTAAGGACTAAGGACTAAGAATCTATTATTAATATATGTAAGAGAGTTCGTAGTCGACACTTGATGAAACATTATTAACATTTCAGCTAATAATATACATTTTTCGCATTTATTAAAGTGACAATCGTTTCATCCTTTCTGACATTTTGAGACAACTGAATGTGCATGGTACTTGTACATTATTATATGTTAAATAACGGTGATTCGCTTACATCTACCTGGTAATTAAAAAAAAAATTACCAGTATTTACAGCTATCCGTTAGAAAATTGGAAAATACAACCAGATTCTCCATCCATTGTCAATTTCGATGGTAGTTTTCAAATATTACAAGTAGTTAACAAGGGATAAAGATTGAACCTTTTAGAAATTTTATCAGTTAAGAAAGCTGTAAATTCTGGAATTTTTTTTGGGAATGAACAGGTAGTTGTAAGCGATTCACATTACTTAAAATATATAAAAGTGTAACAATATCTTGTTCAATCAGTTGTCTAAAGATGTCCGAAAAGATAAAACGATCGTCACATTAATAAATTGTGAAACAATCAAGTTTGTATTATTAGATCAATTCCTATTATTAAAGTAGTTACTAAATGTTTAAGCTTCATTTTCAGTTAATATTTATTTATTTATTTATTTGTGTTATGCTGTACAATAAGAACTTAATCCTAATTACAGTACAGGATCCGCAGGGCCGGATAAATTATGGAGCCATGGCTCCAGGGCCCCTGATGTTTAAGGGCCCCGTACAGCGGATATCTATTTATCAAATTTACATCACTATTTTTAAAATTTATTATACTAATTATAAAAAATACATCTTTAATTTCAAGTTGTGCGAGTACACCAGAATCTGCAAATTATACACAATCTTTATCAATTGCAAACCAAGCTGCTCCAGGAACTTCGATTTCTAATTGTAAAAAAATTACTATAAATGTTTATATTAACACTTGTAACAATTGTGGCTCTTCCCACTCTAAAAATATAGGCTGGTAGCACAAGCTCTGTTTTTGTCTGTTTTAAGAGCAGTGTATTTGGGTGTTTTAGCTATCTCTAATATGTTAAAACTGTGCTCTTAGAACACCCAAAAACAGAGCTTGTGCTACCAGCCATTGTTTTTTAATTCAAATATCAAACCTAACCTAAAATAAATAAATAAATTTAAGCATTTTATGTTGTTATAATCTTACCTTTCCATTGAACTAAGTTGTTATATTCCACAATAAGTGGACTTTTAAAAAAAATAAAGTTCAGTTTAAAAAGTAGGGAGGAGGGGGCCTAATGATTAATTTGGCTCCAGGTTCCCGATTGCCTTAATCCGACCGTGGTAGTTCATATAATTTTTAGCTTAAGTGCGATTCGAAGTCTCCGGATTGGAATTCCGTAACGTTATTCACACCACCATATTGACGGATAAAATATGTTAGAACTTGCAACAAATACAGTTTCAAAAAGTAGATTCAGCAACAAAACGTACCTTATTTTCTACATATACTTCATTTTATATATGTATTTTGTTTTAGAATAATAATTTATCATAATGTATTTTTTTTTTGTTCAAAATTTATTAAAGTTAATTTTTGTTACTTGCTAAATTCATAAATGAACTATATTTTTAACACATGAATTAAAATATTTTATCCAGAATTGTAGATTCTTACTCTTAGTCGCATAATTTGTTGTGGAGTCGAAGTCGGAGTTGAAATCGGTATAAATATGTTGAGTGCAATACCAAATGTTGAGAAATTATTTGAATTACTACAGAATTATTATTTATGGAATAGGTGGCCCAGTGGTATTGAGTCGGCCTGTGAATCTGAGAACCCAGGTTCGATTTCCACAATCAACAAACAATTTTCACCACATTAAAAACTACCCTGTGACCTCCTCTCCACTAACATCTATGGGGGTCGTGATTTAACGGCTGGTAACCGAACTTAATAATAACATTAATACAAATATACAGCTGTCTGTTGATAGCAATTGCCTAAACTTTAAACAACAGCAAATAATAATCCAAGATATAGAGTATCCATCGAATTCGACAATTCACGTCATAAATACAATGTCACTAAAATAACATCAAATGTTTATAAGTTTACATGAACATTTCAACACTGCAAATATAGGTTGGAATTATTTTTCTAATCATTACTAACAAATTGAAAGAAATATTACCTCATTAATAAAATTTTATTGTAGTAAGACGTCATTATTACTTGTTTTCTGTTTTAAAATAAGCTAATAAATTAATTACAAGCATTTGCCTGAATTACAGCATATGTTTGAAGTACAATATGAACAAACGAGTACAATTGTCATGCAACAGGCCCATAACTATTGTTGTTTCTCTTTCTATGTACCTTTTCAAAGAACGCATTATAATTTTAGATATAGATAGATTTATTTCATGTATTTCTTAGCATTCGTTTAATTTCAGGAGTTTTTCGTACCAGTCCTACCGTTGTATTATATATAGAGTCCGGGATAGTTAAATTATAACAATTATGACTTTTGTAAAGATATATATATTTACAATTCATTCCAATTCGTTATAAACCACGCCCTATATAGATTCATTTAGAATATGAACAAATTTCTGATTTACTTACATATAGTCTGGAAAATAAAATGCTTCGTAGCACATAAGTAATTAGCAATTAGCTGAATCAAGTTACAAATTATAAACTTGCAGACAAAATCATCTTGAACAGTGTAGAGACAATCTTGATGTTTATATCAAAATGTTTCAATTTGAGAAAGTACAAACGCTGCAGAAAGCAGCACACAGCTTCATCGTGACTTCCACATCAGTTCGCTAACAACGCGAAACGCCTCGGTGTACAGGTACAGTTCCAACTTCATGCAGCTTCTGCTACATGCAACTCTGAACCTAGCGCAACGGCTGCGTAAGAAAAGTTGCCATTATGAGCGATTATACATAGCTAAACACACCTGCGCATATACAGTTCCTAATTAGGAACCGAGTTGTACGAAGTACAACAATCTGCGCGCAAAACAAGCTGAGATATCAAAGTATTAAGTTCATTAATTACATGCAATATGTCGACAAGAACCTTGAGAAGAACACAGCAAGTCTCGTTAAACTGTAAGTACATTACTTCGTTCGGAGTAGAGCAGAGTCAGAGCTTCTTAGTTATTAACATTCATTCACATCGTTAATTATGCACTTCTTGACATCATTCAGACAATCAACTTAGAGATATAGTAGTGTTGGATTAATTATTTATTTCTATACTTTCACACATACAGTCTGTCTCAACAAAATGAAAGGCAGAAGCGTTTAATAAACACAGGACATCAATGCTTTGTATATTAAATCTAGTCTACACCTATAAGAAACAGTCGCGGCTCGTGCGTAAATTTACAGGGAGTTCAATTCTTAATTTAATAAATATACATGTTTATAATATTTTTTTTATATTACGTATGTACAAGTAAAATACAAACATAATAAATAATACTATTAAACAAAACAGCGCAACGAATGAATACACGGAATAATTACTTGCTTGTATCCTCCGTTATCTCATCTATCGTGACATATGTCTTATTCAATTGCAATTGTGCATTGTCCTTCAATATAGTAGAAAAGTTTAACGTATTAAGTTACGTCATCAATTAGCAAAACTAGTACAATATTTAAGTAACAAATTATTTTTAAAATAAGCAATGAAACAGGCAAGTCTTTCCAGAGACAGAATAACAATAACACGAGCGATATAAGAAACAAACAATTTATATATTTGTAACAGTAATTGGTTTATATTCATGGGTTTACTTGTCCACTCTTTGTATGCATGTTCGATAAACAGTGGACTTAATCACATTTGAAAGAGATAGCTATACAGTCAAAATCCAAGTTTAATGATTAAGAGGAGATAGTCCTTTATTTATTAAAGGTATACATATCTCCAGTTCATTTATATGAGATATATGGCACGGTAGACGAATCAAGGGTTCAATTACTCTTCTGTATAGAAAGCACAGGGACAATGTCCCACTGCCATTCGAACTGTCTTGTACTTGCAGACAGTATTCATTCAATGCACTATTTGTAAAGACGTATTTAAGTGGGAACAAGTTGATGTCAGTTTTGAATTGAATGATAATATTTTAATTTGTTTCATTAGTTATTAAAAGACATTGCGACTATTTTGTAAATAATTTCGGTAATTGGTGAAGAATTTTATAATTTGTTCATATGTTTCTTCCAGAGGACGAAAAGAATATTTAATAATTTTATTTAATTATTTAACATTATTTTAAATACTCAGAAAAGAATAAATAAATCTATGATTTATTTAATTGAAAATATCGTTATTTATTTATTTATGTTAAGTTGTACAACAGGAACTTAATCCCAATTACAGTACAGGGTCCGCACTCACCTAGCCGCAGTGTACTAGTTTATATATATTTTTTTAGCTTGAGTGAGTTATGTTTGATTATAAACTGTTATCAATACTATATTCTTCTATTGTCAATATTTATGACATTTTATTATTGTACATTAGTAACAGAAAAATTATCCATTTTGTGGTTTTGAGTATTGAATATTGTGTGTATGGTATTTATTTCTTTCTAATTTAGAGACATGTGCTCAAAAAAGTTTGAAGATCGTTGCTTTAGAATGTGCCTACCCGTAGATGGTGCCATAATTAATATTCGTCTTCAGTCAATACATCTATACTTGAGATTGAGATCATTAACCATTTACTTTGATAAAATAAAATGCCGTTTTTCAACGTTGTAATCTTGCAGCAATTATAAATTTCTTAGCAAATCTAGGACACAATAATTTATGATCTTTTATGTGCAGCATACAATAATAATTACGTTTTCTTTTCTTAAAATCAATTTTCTCAAAACAATTTTTTAATAAACTTTGTTATTTTTACTATTTATAAATTTAATGTTTCAAAGATAATAAAAATGCGAAAACTTGAAGATATTTTATAGAAATTTCATTAAATGAAAAATGAAATAACGACAAGACTGGAATTTAAATTTCCAGATTGATGAAATTAGTGAAAACATAATAAAGAGGTCGAGGTCGAAGGGAATATGAAAAAGTAATTTTTTAAATTGAAATAATGAACGTGTTGAAGAGAAACTGATTATTTAAATATTTAAGTTGTACTCGTTATCTCGTAATTTTTAAAGAATCAAATGATAATTTACAGGTTATTATACTACATCTAAATATTGAATTGAAATTTGAACAAAATTTTAACTACTACCTATACTTATAATATTGTTTCATTATGATGTTGTCTCATAGGTAAGATAACAGATTACAGATTAAGGAATTATTACCAGATTTTATTGACTACATATTTATAGAATTATGTAAAGTGCTTAAATTTGTAGCATAAGTCGTAAATATTTTATGATCTGAATTTGAATATTTTGTTTTTGTTCAAAATTCAATCTTCTTTAAATGTCGATATAGATTTTTCAAGACTATAAATATCGGTATTCGCCTATAAATATGTTTCACAATGACTTTGTAAATAACTGCATTAATAATAAGTACAACCCACAGCTGCAGTTTACGAATTTAGAGATGGACAGGATCTAAAGTCGCAAAAATTCTGCATTTCAATCTTTTTTTTTGTATTTAACAACGATGCTGTTCAGAAATAATTAAAGAAACATAACTGAAAGTTAAAAACTTCCATGCATTTTATTCATATACAATTAATTATCTACACTAAGGGCTGTTTTTTATCTCCGGATAAAGTTCGCAATAAATATCAGCGGAATAAATAAAATAATAATCGTATTGACATCATAGCACAAATAGTAATAATTATACTCAATGTCATTTTCTGATTCAGTATTTTTCAATTACCCCATCAATAGTTATAGTGAACTTCATCCGGAGATGGAAAAATCGGCTCTAAGTGTCAGTCTATTTAGGCAAACATTGCAGCATCGAAATCATAGCATAAATGTATATATATATATATATATATTCTTCCGATAATTTTATTTACTCTGTTCATAGACTGATATGTTTGTCGATGTTAGGAAACAGTTAGAAATTATTTATGTGTTAAATAACAGAGAAAATATTGTATCATTAATAATAGTTTGGGGTATATTTAACAATAAATAAAATAAATTTAATTATGGGGTAGATGGCTTAGTGGTATCGAATCGACCTGTGGATTTGAGAACCTGGGTTCGATTCTCACAGCCGACAAACAATTTTCACCACAATTAAAAACTACCCCTGTGACTCCCTCTCCACTAATATCTTTGGGGGTCGTGATTTTACGGCTGGTCATCGCACTTCCCATGTATAAATATATCACTTACCGAGACCTGCTACGGGAGAGTGCTACACCCCATGATGGGTTAAAGGCATGATGATATATTTATTTTATTTTAGGAACAGTTAATACTAATTTGTGAAATCAATGTAATATTTTTTAAGTCGATCGTAAATATAATTAAATATTAGTAAAACTGGTGTATCGGTGTACGTTAATGAAGTGAGGTTGAGAGAATACGTTGACGATATAGAAATAATTAAATGAATATGATTGAAGGTTTATGGCGTGATTAAAAGATTAAGAATAAACTAGCTTGTATGAAAGTATTTATGAATGTGGACGAAGCTAGAGAGGTATGGCCGGATACGAATATTTGGCGAAAATTGATTCTGAAATGTTACAAAGGTGCAAGCTACCGCATTTAATGGAATATAACGTAATGTTATGTATGTATTTATCGAGATCTGTATATAAATTATCTATAACTTTATTCCAGAATTAATAAATGGATCCATATCGTATTCTTTTATACAACAGACCATAATAAAAATAATCTTAAGTGTTTATTACTTACATCAACGTTGATGCCGGGCAGCGGGAACACCCTAGTGTGTGGCAACTCCTTGGGAATATACCGGAAGAATTCCTGGCGGCCCTTGTACCACTTGACCGTGTAGAGCGGGTCGTTCTCCAGGTCGTATTGGCACTTCAATGTTACCGTATCGCCTGGTGACACCGCCGTGGGGATCGTCACCGCCACGTTACGAAGTCCACCGACACCTGAAACAAACAGAACGTCCATTAGGTTAATAATCAGTGTCGTAAAAGCATAACTTTAAGTAGAAACAGTATTAGATGTTTTATAACGTTTATAGCCGGTAGATCATGACTCAAGTAAACTGATATTATGTAGGTAAAACACATTCATGTTATCCTGCAATGTCACCATGCTAATAATTCCTTGGCAACAAGTTGCATTAAAATGCATTTAACAGCACTAATGTTGTTAAAACAATTATAACAAATAAAACTGTAAATAAACAATTGCTTGGATACCAGCATAGTCATAACAGACTTATGTCTCGCTCTTATTAAATAGTTATTTTTGTATTAAGAGCGCAAAATTAGTGTTTTTTTGTTGCGCGTGAGAATGTTACTTTTAGTCGAGACCGCAGGTCGAGACAATAAAAGTCATGCGAACGCGCCAAAAAAGAAGAATTTTGCCCACGAAATACAAACAACTGTAAATAAAGAATAATAAAAAAATTATTGATTTATTTAAGTAAATTTAAGGAAAACAATCAACAATAATATTAATTTGATACTATTGATGTGTTGTTACTAATGAAACCTGACAATAAATAATTTAGGAGCGTGCGCGAGATACTCATTTTGGGCACTAGGGTGCAAAATACGCGTTGTCATGATAATATAAATGATGAAAAAAATCACGTACTTCGCGTATTGATATTAGGGAATAAAATGAACCTTTGTTAACAGTTGTAGAAAAAATATTTTTCTCTATTATTTTAAATAGATTATTATTTTAAGATCAAATAAACCGTGTTATGATATACATAACTTTATCTGCTTTGTATATTACTGATATTTTAAATTACTATTATAATACCATGTAGTTTGCTTTCGTGATTGTTGTGAATTTTTAATTTAACTTAGTAGGCTCATACCAAATAGTTGAACTTTAATAGCTATTAAAAGATGTAAGTTGGCATCTAAAGTCACCAAGCATATTTTGGATGATGACCATTACTTTATAAATATTGACTAATAAGTAATAATTATTAAAATATAATACTAATCAAATTATAAAGGATAAAAAAAAACAGAAGCTATAATTTTCAGTTGAAGGTTATCCATTTTATTGATATTTTTTACTCTTATTGCACATGTATGTAAATCATTTATTCCACTCTTCTGACGTCGCAAAATGTGACAACGCTAATTTTAATCACCAATAAGATACACAGTTTGTATTTGAGCTTGAAAATCACGCCCATAATGACATCATTAGGATATAGCGGATGACGCCTTTATTTAAAATATTCTCTAGCAACCAACAAATATCTAAAATTAAGTACAAAAAATAAATCATATAACGAGATTTGTAACAGACTCGGATTAAGTAAAAATAATAAGAACGCAAATATTTTTCATTTTTATTGTTTTATTTCAAAATTTAATAGTTAGGACTTGAAATTATGTTTTGGTATTGCGAAGAATGAATTTTTCAGCAAAATCAAAAGATATTTTGAGAACGTCAAAAACATTTCATGGCCAAGATATAGGTACTCAATATTTTTTATCTACGGCCGTGTGTAAAATTGGCGTTTAGTTGACTGTTTTCAATTCATTAAATGCCTGTTAATAACAATATTTAATTAGTAACGAGATGTTCAGCAGCGAATATTTAAAATTTACTTTACGCACTGTTTACCATGATTTCATGTCAATAATTTAGATATTTGACTGATGCTTTCAAATATGTATGTATACGTACGTATTATCTTTACATACTAATATCGTAAATAACTATTATGTATATTAAAAATTTATTACAAATATTAATCTTGTTCCACATCTATTTTCAATAAATGTTTAGTATTTTAGCAGTTTTAGTGAACGTTAAAATAACAGTTGCTGAAAGAGCCGTTTTATCAGCAATTGCTAAGAGCAACGTGAAATATTTAGAGTAGTATTATTGACATTTTGACAGTTATTATTTATAATCAGAGATGTGCGTGTAGTCTACTGCAAGTAATCTACGCTATTCTCTACGTGTAAACAATCATGTAGTCTACGTCTTCATTTTTCATTTAAACAATGTAGACTATGTAGACAATAAAAACACCTGTGTTCACTTAAGTCAGATTAGAAATTTTATCCCTAGAACTAAGGAATTTTAAATGTTGGTAAAGAATTTTATTTTTATTCTAGGGATTACATGAAAAAAAAAATTAGTTTTGCAGGGCAAACCGTTCAAAATTTGTCAACTGGTTACTGTTAAAAATAGCGCCAAAGAAAACTCCGTCTGGTGAGATGACTCGTTGATCGATTTTAAAAATATGACAGTTCGCCCAAGACCCAAGACAGACATTCGTCTAAGTAATGTACGAGCACTTGCTTTATTAGTTTTATTATATAAAGACCGATAATGACCCGAACTCACTAATATGAATACATGTAATAGTTACAAAGGAATAAATTTAGGTTATGTTGAATTTTACAACTGTCAGATACATTATCTACATTGTTTACATTGTCTGCGTCGCTAGAATTGTCGACGTATTGTCTACGTGTAGATGTAGATAATTAAAGATTACACGTAGATGCACATCTCTGTTTATAATACATCCATAGTTTTGAATTTACTGGAATGAATGAAAATTTCAAACTTAGTTTGAAATAATATTGTTAGCAACAGTTTTCACACGTCACGGTATGTATTTTTTTGGAATTTAGAAGTTCAGGCGTGGCGTGAAACTGCTTATGCAGCACGATTTAGGCTTAGAGCTGGTACGGCATTTCGAAGGCAGACGAAATATCTTCCGCTGAAATATATTCTCCCTTGGTTCACCTTCAACTTCCAGCCCTGTTTGTGATGATATGTTTGGCCGGTAGTCACATATCATGTGTTAGAATATATTACGTTTCCCACTGTACCCTACTTTGTCATCCATAGAATTGGAGAAAAGGCGAAATGGATTATTCGTAATCAATACTTGCCTTCAAAACTGAGAGCGGAATAATTTCACTGCGAAAGGGTTGAATAAATCTATTTAAACATCACAGATTTTTCGAATATAAACTTTTTACAGTGTTTTGATCATAAAAGCTAGCAATATTTGAATTTATATCAACTAATAAATCAATAAACTTTTAAAGTAAAAGTTTGGCTTCTGTCGAAAGTTGATATTGAACTAGACAAAGTAGACAACATAAAAAATTCTCTTGTGTAATCGAATGAAGTTTTGTGTACTGATAGCTCCAACAAAATATAACATCTTAAAGATATTTACAAATGTATTTATTCGAAGAACAAAGTTTTATCTTTCACTGATAATTTCTTACAATTTGTTAGCACTGTTACCAGTTTATACCAGTGCCGGATCGTGGGTAAATTTACAGGGAGATCAAATCATATTGGAGTAAATATATAATTTTTTTTTAATATCTCATATATACGTACATAACAAATAATACAGACAAATATCCTTATTCTGCGTAAACAACTATTCAATTCAAAACTACCATTACCGTTTTTTTTCATTTAAGTACTGTTTGAAACAGCGCAACGAATGGATCACATAATTTACTATTTGCAAGTCCAAGTCAATTCGAGTAACAGTGAGGCACTTCCTGTGTGCTTATACGGGCAAATATTCTATCCTCTGTTATCTCTTGTACCGTACCATATATGTCTTATTCAAGGATGTGCATGTAGTCTACTGCAAGTAATCTACGCCATTCTCTACATGTAAACAATCATGTAGTCTACATCTTCATTTTTCATGTAAACAATGTAGACTATGTAGACAATGAAAACACCTGTGTTCACAGTCAGATTAGAAATTTTATCCCTAGAACTAGGGAATTTTAAATGTTGTTAGAGATTTGTATTTTTATTCTAGGGATTACATGAAAAACAAATTAGTTGTGCAGGGCAAAACGTTTAAAATTTGTCAACTGGTTACTGTTAAAAATAGCGCCAAAGAAAACTCCGTTTATGTTCTCAATTATGTAAATATGTATCAATAATTTGCACTACTCGTATATTTTGATATAAAAGTATTTATAATTTCATTGTAGTAGTAAAATAGTATCTTCACAAGTAATCCGTAAGTAAGTTTTATACTGCCAAAGTCATATTGTCAACATTATTTTATGTCAGAATAGTGACTCTTGAAAACAAAAGCTATCACATTTTGGAACTCTTGTCCCTACTCTTATTTTATTTAGTTACTCTAGTGGAAACAACTGCATCTATCAAGCAAGAGTTTACACATTAAAATCCCACTGACTTCAACTTATATGAGTAGCAATCAAATATACTCGTACATTCAGCAATATCAATATAACTTTTGAAATTATAATTCAGGTTGTTATAATAATGAATTTGTTAAAATATAAAGTCTGTTGTAGTTAGATGGCTCGAGCTGCCCTTACACAAGCGATACTTTGTGTATTAAGCTTTATCTTAAAATTAGAAATGTTATTCCGTTTGCATGATTCGGTTTCGACCAGAAAATTATGCCAAATTATACTCAGTAAAATAAGAAAATATATTTTTAATCACACTTTTAAAAATATTATCCTGAAAAGAATCGCCCTACAAACTCTTGAATAAAACTACCTCTTTACGCTTGTGACGTCATTTTACATACAGCTACTAAAATATACACATTAACGAGAAAGCTGACAATAAAATGGAATGTAAGTTAACAATCGTTGAAAAGACACTGTATAACATCAACAATAGTAAACAAACTTTGAAATTGCGAAATAGAAAAAAAATAAAATAAATATATCATCACGCCTTTTACCCATTACTGGGTAGAAAAATTGTATCATCCAAGTTATTAATATACTAGCTATGGAATCAGAGTTTCCTGCTTTTAGTTCATTGGTTACAGCACATGTTCATGCAGCCAATAGGATGGCATTTGTTGAAAATCATAAATAGTACAGATTTTAGTAGTTTGAAGGCGTCGCCGCTGTGTAAAATGTGATATGACATTCTATTTTAAATCACGGTATTTATTTGAAAATATATGCAATTTTTAACCTATTTATAAGAATATATTTTTTCAATAAAAATGTTTTATAAATACAACAATCTTGTAACCACTCTGTTGAATTTGAGTTAGGTTAGGTTAGTTTAGTAAATAAATAAATAATCCAAATTCTGTTTTTGGCCAGTAAAAGAAAATAATTGTTTAGAGAAGGATTTTAAAATATTTAATATGGCACTTGTGAAAAATAGATAATTAATTATTTGATGCCATATGAAAATAAAAATATAAAACTTATGGTATTTATAATATACTCGTAAATGAAAATATTGTGCAGTATATTACGTGGTTAACAAACGAACATAACTAATTATTATGTTCGTTAACCCGTAATAATGCAAATCGACAAGTGTCAATTATGTTATTGTTTACCTGAATTTAATTATGTTTATACATCACTGCATGTAATCCACTGAGGTATTTTCAGATTAACGGTCGAAAATATTAATAATATTGAATTTTGAGAACCGTAGGTGTACCATCAAGCATTACGTGCATGTAAATGTTACTCGTATTGTTGAAACAAAATAAAAATTGATAAAATGCGACTTTTTTCAGTACTTTTGTATTGCAGTATATTGAATTATGAGAGGGACATGTGAAAGGGATTTAGATTTTTATGTCCCCTCGCATAATTAAAAAACCGTGAAAAATGCTATTGTTTTTTAATTAGTATTCTTTTAAATAAATATCTTTACAATTGATGACATCCATTCGAATTATAGAGTCAAATTGGGTTACGACCAGGATTTGAACCAGGAAACTCCAAACTATGATCACATGTTCTAAGTCTGTGGTCCGCGGTTCTCTGAGGAGGCGCGTTGTCCTTAAAGAGGGTCCACGAAAACTTAATGGTATGTTTAAAAATATTGAATTAACGACGAAGACACGTCAAAGGAACGTAGAACAAAGCTTAGATTCTCTTTCTTACAATTCAATTAGGGATTGTAGAGAGTGTTCTAAAAATAGGAGACACTATTTAGGAAATACATCATCCTAATATAACCATGTCCGGGAACAAACCATTTCTGATGTAAACAATCGCATTACCAGTTGCACGTCAGTATATTAAATCCATATTAGATAATTTTGAGTTTGTAGAACCGTTTATTATTAAAACAAAAACTATTATATAAAGTCAAAATAAATCCTAAATTATTACACTTGCCAAATAAACGTGTGTTAACAAATTAATAACATGTCTTAGAATAGTGGAGAAAAATTTATAATAACTTACTAAAAATAGTGTTTTAATTCAACATAGTTCGTTTCCAGATATGAATATATAAGGATTTTGTCTTGACTTGGTATAGCTAATACATTCCTCAAATATTGCCTCCTACTTTTCGAACACTCCATAAGTTCATTAAACAGCCCATTATTTTTCCCTTCTCTCCGCTACATGAATATGTCCTCTAACAAACTTTAAATAAATACTTGATTCAATTTAGGGTTGAAATATTGAGTTAAGTCTTATTGATCCGCGCCAACAAATAAATGTTAAAGGAGGTGCGTAATAAATAAAGTTAAGAACCATTGCTCTGAGCTACAGTCGTCATGTGATCCAAATTTGATTCTATTCCACTTTTTCTATTTTGTTGTGTCAAAGCCATTCAATTTGATTATTTTAATTGTTAAGTACGAGTTACTTAAAAAATAAATACCAATTAAATTTCAGTTGGTAATATTCTCCTTAAATAACTGTTTCTGCAGACGATTTCTATGGCAAGTCTTTCAGTATATGAACGAGGCTGTCTTTGGCAGATTAAAATAGATAGAAAAATTTAAATAGAATCAGATTTGAATCACATAACGACAGTAAGTCAGTAAGTATCGGAGTTCATTGGATGCAGGTTCAAATCCTGGCGGTTTCCCAATTTTTGTCTTAGTCACTTCATTTGAAATCATTATGTTTTTTTAACGTTTATCAGATTTAATGGGATCGTTAAAATTTTGAACTAATACATAAAATTCGTACATGTAATTAAATTAAAATTTATATTCAGTGTACTGTAAATACAGGTATTCCTATTATAAAACAATTTAATTGGTAATAACAAAATATAAATAAGATACAATTTGAGGTAACTATCTACTTTGTAATCCCTGTCATTTTATAAAACTAATTAAACTGTATCGATCTTCCAGCCCATTAAAACAGAGTCGTTTTTCGTTTCTTCGTTAAATTTGTAACAAAAAGTTCAAGAAATTAATTCTCTGGTAAAGTGAACAAAGATAACCTCAAAAAGAGGCAATCAATGCTTGGTATTGTTCCCTGATAATTAAGGTATCGATTTTAAATAACTTTCCCAGTTGAGGCTATTTGCGAGATGTTTTCTAACCACACAAATCTTGTATTTTTTCTCCTCCTTAAGTACCAATCGTAACTTAAGTTCATAAAGCAACAGCACCAATGAAATTGATTGTTGATTTCATCTCAACTACCAATCAGCTAGCTTTCTAAATTTTCTTCTTTTCTAAAAAGAGTTGATAATTGATAACATATTTCTGCTCTTTTAATAAACTGATACAAATATTTCTCTATAACGAAACTGCTTAGGCTTGGAACAATTATTCATTAGAAGCATCTTACAAATAATTTCCACCAAATAATACTTATTATACATCCACACCTCTTTCGGTCCATTAGATACATTTACTGGTAGTATTAGCTCTGAATTTGGGTGTTCTAAGAGCATGGTTTTAACATGTTAGAGATATCTAAAACATCCAAATACACTGCTCTTACAACAGACAAAAACAGAGCTTGTGCTACCAGCCACTCATTCAAAATAAAAAAATCCATACCCAACATCAGGAATGTCAAATTGGTTAACAATATTTGGGTGAATGATCTGTAAATTAACTGAATAAAAATATGAATTTAATCCTGCTGTTTCTCACTAAAAAATAAGTAAATTTCTTTGTGAAATTTCAATGCATTTGTGCGGTACAAGAAGCTAGTACCACTATAATATAGTTCTATTGTCTGTAAAGATAAAATACTCCCCAGACAATGTATACTGGAAACGGTAGAATCTTTTCCTTTAAATTTTAACCCCAGGGGTCAATCCATTCAGCGCACCTTCCTTGCAGCGCTGACCTGTGATTTACGCGCGCGCTGGAAGTGACCTGTCTATCTCCGCGTCCCTACATTTCCATATTGATTAAACAAGAACAGAAACCTAAAACGTAACAGCTCCAGAATTTTTTATCGGTAATCCCGTCGAGAGCTATAAAATTGGCTGTTATAAAAGCAATATAAAATAATACGTCCGAAGTTTGCGTCCGTTTGATAGCTAACTGGTTTACCATAAGGTGCTCATTTTATGAGAATGAGTTCATGAACGACTTTTCAACTCACTAGTGAAATGTTCTTAATTATTTTTGCTGAGGATGAGATCTTTTGAAAATTTCTTTCCTGCTTTACGAGCAGAAATCTTACCTTAAATTACTGCCTTTTAACTCTTTGAAGGAGGTTCTTTTTAAGAAAAACCACAATATTTGTGTCAGTAGAAAAATTGTTTTGCAGATATTTTTAGCTAAAAACAGCTTGATATAGTCATTGGGTAAGAGATAGGTATTACTTTATTTGATACACTATAGAATATAAATTTTATCGCAATTACAAATTTAAAAAGGTGATCTACAGGTTTATAGCACAATTTAAGTCACTCGGACATATTATTCATTAAGAGCGTTATGTAGAGAACGATAATATACAGATCGTCAGTTGGTTATTACTTGAGAGTAGTATCATCTAATCCGTGGTGCAAACAAGATTTTATTCTTCGCTGGAATATGTAGAATTAGTTTTAATTTATAATAATTATAATTATAGTAATGGGTATAACAATATTAATTAACTGGTATTGCGTTGCCAAAGATATTGTTTATTTTAAACGGCAACTGTGTTACGTTCTTTATTATTGTAGTCTATGCAGGATTTTACTGTGAGCGAAGTGGGCTACTGAAAATTTGATACCCACGAAATCGAAAACAAATTTATAATAGAGAGTTCAAAATATTTGTTAACAAGTAGTTGAGAAATGCGGTAACGGTTATGAATGAGACCGTTGTTACAATACAAGACCTGGAATGTCACACAATTAAATTAGACAAACTGTCAAATTCAAATAATGCAATTATTTGTTTTACTTTTCATGGTACTCCGTAAACAGCTTAAAGTTAAAAATTTTATTTTATGACAGGAACGTATTATATCAATAAATTTAGGCTCATTTAATAAATTATTTAAGTTTGAACAACTTATGTACTTAATTTTTTGTCTAAAAGTATAAATAAATAAATAAATATATCATCACGCCTTTTACCCATTACTGAGTGTGGCACTCTGCCTAAGCATATCTCGTCAAATAACGGCCCGCAAAAGATATTAGTGGAGGGGTAGTCACAGGGGTAGATTTAAATTGGTGAAAATTGTTTGTCGGCTGTGGGGATCCAACCAGGGTTCTCAAGATCCACAGGCCGACTCGATACCACTGAGCCACCTACCCCACTGTCTAAAAGTAATAGGGAATAATCTATGGCCAATTGAAAATGTTGCCATTGTTTTTGCTATTTAACAAAAAAGTAGATACCTGGTAATTAAATGTATATTAATGTAGTGTCTTTATTAGAAGGTGTAATTTGTGCTTGTCAGATGGCAGCATTGCCGTCTCGTATAAGCACATGAGTCTAGAAAACGACTTATGTGTACAATAACTAGTTGAGCATCACTAAACAAACCTAACATAAGGACAAAAGAGGCCTCTGATTGTGCTAGAACAATATCTAAAATTATGTAGAAGTTTGATAATATTTATTTAATTATAAGGGTATGGGATTCTCTATCAAATGAAAAATTCCTAACATATCCTAGTATATTTTTTACTAAAAGAAAATGCGAAAACGCGCTGGTATAATAAAGTCTTATCATAAACTTTATGAAACAGGAATCATATGATATGGAGCGCGTTAAGTATATGAATAACAAGAGTCCCGACTCCTGAAATATGATATTTTGTAGTAGTTTAATATCGCGTCATATTTTTCGATAAAAGATTTCGAGTGCCCCATTTCTGCGCACGAGGCTCCGCCACTGGCACTCCGCCAGCCCCAGCCAACTGAGATACACACCGAAGATAGTGTTTTACGGAGTTTACAGCCGCCAATATTTATTATCTCTTCGTTAGGCGCGAAGACGCCTGTTCGCTTCTAACAATGAATATTTCAGATATAATCTCGCGACGATATTATTTGCATTACTTTCTTTTCACCCCACATTCGCAACTTATTTGATTTAGGGGATTTATATTGTTCTGTTCAGGCTGTGAAAGTTGCGGGCTTCTTTGCCGCTCGTCGTTAAGTTTATAATGAAATCCGTTCGAATTAATGTTTCACGCACCGAATGGTTTTAATTTATTTCGAGTGTAGTAGGGAACGCGGGGAAAGTTCACAGACACGGCGACCTAATCAGAACAAACGATGTGTGAACGTGACACTTGTTTTGTAAAATGCCGGCTTGAATGGCTTCATCCGAACCAGAAATTACTGCTTCACATTCAGACATGCCTTTGAATTTTATCTTTAAGTTACTATTATTTCACCGAATAACAACACTGTACTTACACATTTCTGTTGCAAGAGTTCATTGAACTTTTTATAATTTTGGTCCATTTAAGACAAAAATGATAAATGCAAGACGCCCTTTTACTATGAGTGCAGCATATTCTAAAATGCAATAAAATACTTGTTGGATTTTCGGATATAATATGTTACATTGCATTTCATTTTCATTTCGTAACAATCTATTGTTCCTTGAGTATTCTAACTAGCTGTAACTATAAATTAAAACAGAAAAATTTGTATTTTGTAAATGAAGTATTAAAATTAAAAGATTTAAATTATATCTAAAAACGAGCAATAATATATTATTATTTGCACTTTTGACTTGTAAATGAACGACTAAATGATGAGAAGAAATTTAATAAAATCGAGTTTAGTAATTGTATTATTATTAACAAAAGAGAGAGTAAAAGTTATAATGACATCGAATTTAAATTACATGGGTACCATAGCTTAGTTGGTTAGAGCACTTGGCCCAAGTCCCAAGGTTTCAGGTTCAAATCTCGATGATATCCGAATTATTCTCTCTATATGCACTTAGCTCAAATATTAAAGTGTTGCTATGTATTTTACATTATGCTGACCAAAAATTAATGTTTTTAAAATAAATTACAAAAAAGCTTTGTTCTAGTAGCATTCTCCAATTATCACATACTATTCGAAGTTGCGCAGTTAGATTTTAGTGTTAAAGTAGCGCAAAATCCATAACTGATAAATAGTCAGTAATTCAAGTATGCATAAAAATTAGTTGGAAACTAATTTAAAATCCGTAGATTTCTTGTCAATTGTCAATCAATGATATACGCATTAATGTTTTATTTAATATTTGGAATTTGTTGTTCAATTAAGCTTTGTAAAAATTATTGTCATAAGTTTTATACTTTTGTAAACATAAATAGAAATATATTCGCGAGCATATGAGACACCTTACCACACTGCGTATATTTTTAGATATTTAGTTTAGCAGTTTAATACATTGTAGTAAAACTAACAAATAAATAAATATTTAGTAAAAGGCGTCTGTTATGGATTAAAAATATAATGTTACTGTTCAAGCAGCACAATTAAATAATCACAAACTAATTGGACAAATTATAATCTGAAACAAATGCATATACAAAGTAGGTACAACAAAATACTTACAATGGCAATCGAAGTTATATGTATACACTTACTTGTATTTTAATGTCAGCAAAGCTCAAAGTAACAAACTTTCGCTTATATGCAAGTAAAAAAGGTACAACTACTGAAGAAATAAATTTTGTAACCAATCTTTTGTTATACTTACATAATAAGAAATAGTACTGTGTCAATTTGCTCAAGAACAGATAAGATTCGTAATGTAAAATCAGTATAATTAATTCAGCAAATCAAATTGGCGATGAGAAAATCTTCGACGGGGGATCAAGCTTGCCGTGGGCATCGAGTCATCGACATGCTCCGCTACAGATACGACGAAGCGAACGCGTCGTTGCGATGCTGCGAACACTATCAGCATCGCCTTCGCCACGCAGCGTCGTCGACGTCTTCGTTCTTCGCCAACGCCAAGAACAAAGGGCAATTACGCAAATGGAGTTCGTAATCTAGTTGAGTATCATTAAACGCTTTGGAACAATTCAAGAAGCCGTTTAACTACTACATTAAGTTTGACAATTGTACAAATTATTGGATCATAAAAAGCTCAACAAAATTATTCGACTTGCTTAAGATACTTCCCGGGATACACAAATTATTTCCGGTTTCGAAGCAAATAAATAACTTTGGTTTTAAGCGCTTAACTTTCATTAAGTTATGTTTACAATCATAATTAACGCTCGTTAGAATACTTCCTTTTGTCTTTTGTTGCCCTTACTTTGTCTCTTTTGTTTTCATGCAAATTTGCAAATTACATTTATCCAATTTACAAGTCTTCAATATAGGTACTTCTTTTTCTCAACCTATTATTAGAACTGCTCTCTAAACAGAATCCCGTAATTATAAATGAACCATTTATAAAATGAATGGACGGAAAATATGAACAACTTCTACAAGATTATTAACTAGTAAGTAAATTATCAACTTTTAATCAGTTGTTCTTACTAGTGGAGAGTCGTAACTAGCAATTTTAGTACCGAGGGAAAATAAAAAGTTGTGCTATCCCTACCCTTCCAAAAAAAAGTACAAAAAAATGCACAGACAGGAATACATAAAGTATGATATAATAATTGATGTCATATACCTATATAACACTTTCCTTTTTTAAAGATTATTTTTATTTGTTTTTTGTATAGACGAACAACATTTTGTTTTGTTCTGTATAGCATATTATTGTAATTATTATTATTTGATGTTTTACTTATATTAACCAATGGTTCGTTATTTTAGTTAACATTTAGAAGGACGCATGCATTTTAAAAAAATATATTAAGCTCTATTTACATTATGTATTCATTGAGAATATTTGTATGCTTTTGAAACCTGAAAGAAATTTTTGCAGACGTAATTAAGCTGTTCGATCACATATAAAGTTTATTATTTGGCCTCAAAATTTATATCATCTTCTAGTTTTTAAATAATTTTCCTGTATAATCACATTACTGTTTTGCTGGGAATTTAAATTAGGAAACAAATGTTTAAAGTAGTACGATTAATTATTTTTACATTTTAAATAGTAAATACAGAATTATAATCAGTTTTTTTAATTCTCAGAGAAACTAATTGCACACTAGCGCCTCTTATATTTGTTTACTTACATCTGACACCTGTACTGTACGGGTATTCTTCTAAACAATAGGCATCAACAATGTAAAATTAGCAGGTCTGTTTATTAGAAAGAAATATTTAAAATGTAACGGAAATATTAAAATTATAAAATGACATTAATATATCTCTCTTTTTACAATCCTAGAGCTTCGCCTTAGTTACGCCTCAAGTGATCATAACATTCAAAATAAAGTATTTGCTGTTAGAAGACTGGTAGGAAATCAGCTGAGATTATAATTTGGTCTTGTGGAACATATGTCCAATGAAAATTTGATGAAACAAATACAATACATATATGATATTGAAGGTGATACATTATGTAGATGATCAAGGAATAAATAGATACAACTGAATTTATTTTTATGTGATTCAGAAATAGAGGACTAAATAAGCTTGTATGAAAGGAACTATAAATGCGAATGAAGGAAAAATAGTGTACCTGCTAGGAGAGGAACATTTGGTGCAGAAATATTATAGGATGAATCTAATGAGCATATTTTTATTATAAGTCTACCCGATATGATAAACCCAGTTTTTTTTGTCATTATTATGGTTTTGAAATTGCTAGATGCGAGGAAGTAAGTACTTCATATAAAAAAATTATAAATATATTTGAATATACCTTTTTTAGTAATGTCAGAGAAAATTAGTAAGTTGCAGATAGTCTACCACCTTGCTAAAAGTTATATTTAACAGTCAATTTGAGAATAAAGATAATATTTGAGAAGCCTTTTTCCGTTAACAAAGAACGTTAAAATTAAAAGACGTTCCATCGAGAAGAAAAAGAACAAAGTTACTTTAAATATCCAAAATCCTTTTATTCTCCAACGGTTAAATCTAAATTTAAAATCAACGTGAACATTACAAAAAAGCTCGAACCTCAGCACAATAAAGATAGAGATAATAACTCTTGTAAAAACTTGGCCTGTGTACATAAGCGAGAAGCCGTAATGGGTTATCCGAGCGGTTCTTTACAAAAGAAGATGATCAATGTTAATTAATCACGGTAGTGAACTCTCGCTATCTCACTCTGGTTAACACGCCGCCACTTTCCTGATGATGCGCACCCCAATTCAACCAAGCCAGGTTCGAATACTATCAATCACTCGATGCCCCAACCCTTATTTTGAGAATTCTGATTACCCGGATGATACGCAAATACTTGTATACTCGTATTTATAGCTCCTCTCAAATGGAAACAATTTTGTAATTATGTCATTGAATTTGTTTGTGGTGCAAGACATACTTCACTCATTTTGTTTCTGTCATTTATATTTTCAATAAATCTTATGAAAATGGCAGTTCATCCGAGTGGATTTCACATTTGTCAGACGCTTCCTGCTTTAATTGTAAATAACGAAGTTTTTACCTTGCAAATACTTTTTATAAACAAGGATGTTAATTATTGTAGTATCTGCTCGTATGTATATGAAAGGTAAAATTATAAAATAATATTGACAGTTATGAAGATTTTTTAATCTAAAGTAATTGCCAATACTTTCCAATAGTATTTTGTTGATCAATTATTTCAATGATTTAGTTTATTTATGGTTTAATTTCGGATAATAGATAGGTCATCAGGATCGAATGTTGACCCGAGTAAATAAGAAGGATTGACCCAGACAAAATTTAGATCGAAAAATGTATGGCTTGGCTACGCATTTTCAGTAAATGTTATTAATTATAATTACTATTTTCCAGACTATACTTAAATTGATTCAAATAAAGTAGCGAATTATATAAATAAATTAAAATGGATTTAAAATATAGAATACAGGTGGACTAATTTTAAAATGTTCATCACAGAAACTAAAGTATTTTCAAGTATGTTTTCATTTGATACAAATGAGGATATATTTGGTTGTCTAAAAACATTCACTACCAGGGACAATATTTCCATATTGAAGTAAGACTCGAATAAAGGATAACTCATAAAAAACTCTGCCATAGCAAATCACGACCTCCAGCAGTTCATAAACAAATCTAAACTAATATTAGTTTTAACAATAATATAAGAGCTACGATAAAAGTTATTACGTTAGTAGATACGAGATTTAATAACGTTTTTATTTTTTCAAGCATATTCATAGGTTACTAGGCAAAAATATGGAAATGGCAATTTTTAAAATTAATTTTCATTCTTAAATAATAGTGGAAAACAGAATAATTTTAAACAAAATTGTAGCCCTCTTTACACTAGAGAGTAAATATAATTTTTCAGCTGCTCATTTTTAAGATATGACATAAAGTTACATTTTTAAAATGGAACTCTTACTTGAAAAGTAAATAACATATTTTTATCCAAACTTGTTTTGAATTATTGATATTTAAAATATGTTTAATAGTAGTTCAACAAATTTTGATTGAAATTTAATTTAGTGGCCATCGTACAAGAGACATACTTAGATTTGAAGAAGACATTTGAAAAATTTAAAGTACGAGTTAATTATTTTTTTGTTTCACTTAATAACAATAGATAATTGCAAGGAGTACCTTACAGCAAACTGATAAATCATTCCCATAAACTTTAGACTCATTTAAAAAATGCCCAGTTGTTGAACATTGTGTTGATCTAAAATGAATTATCCAAATACAACAGACATAAATACAATGATAAATGTGTTAACTGTATCACAATTACATTTACCAACTTTAATTTTTCCAAATTAATTGGATCTTCCACCAAAATTTTCGTTACATGTAGCGGGACACGCTCCCTAAAAGATTGGGAAGTCCGATGAACGAATTGGAAGAGGAAGAACAGGGATGTTACGGTTTTCTCACCCTCGGAAATAAACAAGGAAAATGTTCTCCCCTCGTTTCGCCATAATTCACATTTTTAAACTGAGCGATCAAGATAAACACCGTATTTTTGTTCCCCTCGGAAACTTTTGTATTTTAATAGATACAATCAAGTAATTACAAGTGAAGTTGAACTATTAAATGGATTCAGCTGTACGCGGGAATATTATCAGACTAATTTACATGTATAAATGCCAGCCATTAACGCGTAAATATTTCGCTTCTTATGAATGAAATGCACAGCAAGTGCTAAATCAGGAAACAGTAAGGCGATTGTGGTAATTTACATAATTTAGCTGTTGACATTACAGAAATACCAAAACCATTTTGTAATACCTATGAATACATTTTCCTCGTCATTTCCCTAACAGCCAAAAACATGAACACCATCACATTTTATAAGACAATAACGTTGTGTACGATTTTATCTCAAATAAGATAACAAATTTCATTAGGAAGTAAAATGAAGAAATTTATTCAATTATAAAGATTTAATGGCAACTAGGGGAGGATATTATACATCGAATAATTTAAAGGTTTTATATATACACATAGATTGTATCACAAATAGAGTTTGAAGAGATATATTATAAATTATGATATTCATATCCCTGCTACGTACTTAGATTTAGGAGCTGGAACAATATCAGAATAGTATATTTAATACTATTTTTCCAATATTGAATTTATTTCCTTTTATTTCAAAATTCAATAAATATTTGAAATAAAATGTATCACATGTCACAAATATAAAAAATCATGGTTATCATCTATATTTACCACAAATTTTGCATTTTTTTTTATTTTGCGGAGAAACTAGAAACTTTTTGAAAAAATGGAAAAATCATTTTTTATGCAACTCTTAATTTTGAACCACTTTGCAGACTAGTTTTTTTAGTAAAATAGATAGGAAAGCAGTAAATGCATAAAACTAATATCACATGTTAAATCTCTATGTTCAGTTCTAACTAACACCAACCTATATAAATACGTAGTTAAAACAAGATTGAATCTAATCTAGAATTGTTTATGCTTCAAAACAATTCAAATTTATCTTAATTCTCTTTTTGTATAAAATGCATAAACAACCATTATTAGATAATTCCTGAGTCGATCGACCAGGTTCGCGAAATAAAACCTAGCTCCCCTAGACGCACGGAGCTACACGGGATCCGTTAATGTACATCCTGTCGTTGTTTTCATCCTCATCCCTGTACTCTTCAAACTCCCGGCCACAATTTCCACTAGTCGTGTTTATGTTGGGAAAGTTTGGCCCCGTCGCAAATAACGTATTACGGTCCTAGCATAAAAGAACGATAACAGTTCACCATGCGAACGGATACTTTAGCTCACGAGTGGATGGATGGCAAAGGTACTACACAGGCGAAGAGTAGGCCATGGAAACAACTGAAAACTTCGATGCCATATATCGTGGGCTTGAAGTTCATGTCACACACACAAACTAATCGTAACTCGTAGAAGAATTCTCCTAATAGCACTTTCATGATATAGAGGAGGGAAAGACTCTGACTGCTAGTACGGATGGTAGGGCCCGAGCTTTCGTTCGATTTTTCATTATGTAACGACGGTCGTTACAATAAAATAACGACTTAATTCCTCAAGCTCGGAATTGAGCTGCCGCATGCCGATATGACGCTTTGCTACGACTGGGATTCAAACTAAATCAACTACTAGCAGTTACTTTCCGAACAGTTCTCAGTGATAAATTTTAACTTTTCAATAAAGCCGAAGACTCTAGCTAGGTACTTTCAGGACATATTTAATGTCTATAATAGTATATTCCGAACTAGAGTAATCATGTATAAGAATTAATTTATTGACATTAAAGTCTGATCGTAGATATATAGAAATAATTTTGAAAAATTTTAAGCATTCGCCGGGATTTGAACCCAGAACTATTCACATGCTAGGTAACTGCTCCACCACTTAAGCTACAACTACTCGGCAAAGTAATCATAGTTGAATAAGGAAACATGGTTTTTAAAAGTTGTGTTTAGTTTTTGATTATCAACTAACAGTGCTAAAATGGCGGTTAGTGTGGTTATTTCAATAAGCATATAATAACTGAAACTATGGTGAAAAATTTACCATAGCAGTGATTAATTTTTAGAATATATTGTAAATTTCTGTTTTCAATGGGAACGGTGTTAAAAATATCAACAAATTCAATGTATGTATATAACTTCATAAATTAAATCAAAATCAGTACATAAAGTTTCAAAAAGTAAATATTACAAAGAATGTAAAAAAGTGTACAGAAGTCTTATAGGATATCCTTTATGAATATAATTAAACATCAGTTAGCTTGAAGCTCGTTTATTTTTCGAAGATAATTGCATAGCTTAAGATCTAATATGAAAATATGGGAGTGGAAAGAAAGCTCTACAATTGTATATCTGAGAGGATGATACTCTTACTGAGAAATGCAAGTGAAAGTTTGTTCAACTTATATAATAAAACTTGCTTCCTAGTTTTTCAGATTCTACTATACGCTATATGTGTCCATATATTATAATTAGTATTAGTTTCTTATTGAAAAGAATAGCACCTATTTAAATAATAGCGAATGAAAGATGTCTAATGCAATCCGAATTTTATTTGCACTATTTCTTTTACATGTCTGCAAAAACCGAAGCTGTATTATACTGAATTATATTACGTCTACTTCGTTAAATAGTTAAGACAATAATATACTAATAACTGGTCAAATATAAATTAGAAGTGTATTTTAAGAAAGAAGTCGAATTGTAGAAACATTAGTAAAACAAATCAGGCTTCCAGAAGTAAAACAAAATTCCTATCTTAATTGCATCAAAACTCCATTTCATAATTTAATACAAATCCCACAAAATCAATTCATTCGTAACGAAGCATTCGGCTGAAACGGCCGAACATCCGAACACGTAAACTGGTGAATCTTCCAAGGATCACGGGTAGCTTTGGAACAACATCGCATCGGCAAACTACTCGGCTCGGATAGCGCTGTTTGGTGGAGGGAGAAAAGGTTTCGAAAGCAGTGTACAAACGGACGCCTCGCCAGCTTCGCCAGCATCGCCAACCTCACCAGGCCTCGCCTCCTCGAAGCTTACGGTGGTCATCGATACGTGACTTATAAAGAAAACATGCGCCCAACGTTTTATTTATCCTCGCTTGAAAGGACCTCACGGCGGGATTTAAAATGCTCGCGCCACCGAAGTGGAAAACGTTGCATCAGAGAGATTTAAATAATGCACAGATATAAATGAGCTAATCCGTGAATATTTAACCAAACGCTTTCAAGATACGTGAAAGAATTCCGTGAAACTTTCAGACGTCGGACTGTTTCTTACAACATTTGCTGACAGTAATTTATTCATGAACTATGTAGTAAATGTTTGACATTCGTTTTATTAACACGGCAAGCTCAGTTTGTTTCAGAATTTGTATTGTGTCAAACTGCATTAAAACGTTTCATCCTCTTGCACAAGCGCATATTTCATAAGAACATTTTGCAGCTAACTTGTTTTATTATTTTCACCATTGTTTAATATTCATTTATTACTACTATATAAGGATGTAGCAATTGTGTTACATAAATCTGATTACCTGAAGCTGATGACACATCTGTGTGATGTTTGCTGTGTCGGGCAGTCGAGTGTATGGAATAATCACTTTACAAACAAAAGTTCGAAAGTTCAAGCCTTACTAACATCAATTTATACTGCCAATATGCTCGAGTGATTCAAATTCCACTATAAGCTATAAGCTCTCTGTACTGTAATTGGGTTTAGTTTCTTGTTGTGCAAAGTAGCAAATATATAAATCTGAGTATTTAATATGTCTTATGTGAGCATAGACAAGTAACAAAGTGAATAGAACAATAGCTTTTGAAGTCTGAAACATAAGATTCGAACTTCTAAAGATCAAAACATTTTCTTGACTTGTAAACGACGACAAAATAGGCCAATGTTGTTGGCTATGATTTTCAGTTGTTATCTTGCTACACTATACTCTAAATACTCGTACGAGCAATTCTTGTCTGGGTATGTCAACGATCTTGGAATCGGTTCAAACAATTTTTATTAAACTTGTATTATAATATTTTTTGGCCTCAGACATGACCTAGCTATAGATCTTATCTGCCGGAAAATGTATTTAGTACATCATTTCGAGGAGAAAATTAATGAAAATATAGGTCTTTGAAACATAGGCATGTGAGTCCTTTAAGGTAATGTCATTTGACCCAAGAAATTGATTCAGATCAAAATCAACTCACATTAATTGTTTTCGAGATAAGTGATAATTCGAAAGAAAATTCGGGAGAAATTGTTTCTTTTATCTATATCTTATTTTTCATTCTAAACTTCATATATCTTTCGTTATTTCTCCAGCGAAGTTTAGTCTTCAGCCAGATATTTTTAACATAATTTAAAATCTTCCAATTAGATCAAGCTAATTTAATTTACCTTTATTGTCGACGCACTAGTTGAAGTTTTTAATGTATATTTAATTTTAAATATCTAAAGGCAAATGTGAACAAACTATTAAAAAATTGATTAATATAACTTTAATCCCTATTAGACGACTTACAGTTTATAATGGAATTCAAACCACTTAGATACAATCTAATTTTTATTAATATAAGTAGAAGTCAATGAGATTTTTAATTAGATTTTATTCACTGAATATTATTATTATTAGTATTATCGAAATATGTTATTTAATAATAACAGATAAGCGTAAAAACATATCGAACTGTAGAATTTAAATTTCGAGTTGGATTCCTTCTGTTAACTGATTTTTACCACATTAAAATTACCCCTTGTTCTTACCTTATACTAAGATCTTTGTGGATTGTGATCTACAACTGATACGTCAAACTTAATAAATGAGGAAAATATAACTTAATAATATTTTTATTTATTAAAAGTTTCAATTAATTTCCTTAAATTCTTAAAAAAAATCCGGCAAAATCTATTTGCCTAGAGACCTTGTGTGTTGTGTTATTTTTGCAGTGACTGTACATCATTGTCCACAATAATGTTATAAAATATCCGTTGTTAGTACATATTAAGACTTACAACTGCCGATTTTCCAAATAAAGGGTGATTTTCCTATTACCAGTATTGCATTATATGATGCACAATATGTTACTTCTTATTTCGTTAGTAAGACGAAATCCATTTCGACTGAATCATACGATATGCGCTATTTGTGTAAACATGAACTTTATGTTCCTAATGAAATTGAAATAAATATGATGATATTTTGTAAATTTTATCCTGAAATGTTACCATATTAATAACTCCTTAGCAACGAGTTGCAATAAGTAGAAGTACATTTATTATGTAACAACGGTAGGTATGAATAATGCAGTAAAAATAAATATATCATCACGCCTTTTACCCATTATTGGGTGTGGCATACTGCCGTAGAAGATTTCGTGATATATTTCTCCACGTGAAGTGCTGTTACCAGCTGTAAAATTACGGCCCCTAAAGATGTTACCACTAACGTGGGGAAAATTGTTTTTTCTGTGGGAATTGAACCCGAGTTCTCAATTACACAGGCCAACTGAGCCACCTACCCCATTAATATATTAATATTCAAATGAAATAATTTTGTACAATTCAGTATAATAACTGAACGATGAATGTCAATATTTTTAATCACGTCGCTACGAGATTACATTGTTAATTTACAATTTGGTTTTAAAATTCGCACAAAATGTGTAAACCGACGTATTTTAATTGAAATTATTTTTTTATTAAATTAAACATTCAATTGCACAATTTTAATTATATTTTATTTTTTAATAATGTCAGTATTTCTCTAAAAATTTTAAATAATTATTACTTTTCATGTATTCATATTTTTATGATTAAATTTTGTGTACATGGTACATATTAAATTATTACTGTGATCGTGTTTGTTTACACAAAACAAATATTTCATTAAAATTGTATCAACAGCATAGAGATATATGTTTCAATATTTTATCACTTTTTTTAATCTATCGTTTTGTTCAGATGTATTCTACATACCAATCATACGAATTATGGATTTTTATTTTTTTAATAATAAATTTTCTTTAGTTTATAATAGGAAGCTTTAATAATAATAACGCTCCACCATTCCGTTTCGGAACATAGCGCCAGGCACACCTAGTCGCAGTTTTTACACTGCAGTATTGCCGGTTTCTTTAGTCAAAATATTTAAGGCGTATAAGTGAAATATTTTTGGTCCAGTGATTCTCAATATACAGGGTACAACTATTTGATTTTTATTTCGAAAAAAAAATGTGCAGAAAATTACGAACCACAGGTTCATTTGAAAGAAGAAGATAAAATCAAACATATCTCAATATTTAAAAAAAAAGACTTACTAAATTCGATAATTTCGTTACTCTTCTAAAACAAATGTAATGAATGATTTATCTCCGCGTTTCTGCCCCACTAATTACACTCATCTCAACGTTCTCGCATGAAAGTACCTGAAACAGAGGAAGATCCTCATCCTCAGATTCTTATTACTTACAACATGGCAGCGTATTACCGCCGCACTAAACCGTTGAGCGTTGACGAGATTGCGCCATCTTACAAACTTCGCCGAATCGCTCCATCGCCAACGCCACGCACGCCACTTCGCGAACTAAGGAAGCCTGGATCTGCGATGATGCAACAATTTACGCGAGACTGTCTAATGGAGGCTCGGAAACATTATTACTTAATACATTCCACACTTATTGCTAATTGTTATGTCGAGCCCAAGTTATATGCGCTGCGTGGTAAACAAGAGCAGTGAAGGATGTACAGTCACCAAGGAAAGTTGATGGAGATTATGAGGATTTTGGCTGTAAGTGGGGAGTTAATGTTTATGATGAATTTGAAGCAATTTGAATGGGATTAGACTAATATATATGTCTTAATCTCAAATTATTACTAGATTTATCGTTTTACTTTAATGCTAAACCTATTTTCATTCTAAAGTAACAAAAACGAATTTCGAATTACCTACTCTTTCTATTTGAAATACTAAATATAAAATACACCAAATAGAACAGATACAGATCTGAATTTTATTAAGACAGTAGTATATTGAAAAATAATTGTTCTTTTGTAACGTGTGTTTTTCGTATTAATTTATTTGTATTTCAAAGATTTTATTAAGACAAAATAATAAAATGTAAGTGTGACAACACAGACAGATCCAATTAGCATTTCAAATTTAATTTATTGTGACATTTATTAGTCCGGTTAAAGTTAAAGTTCAACATTTTAACAACTAGACAACCTGAAAATTTCACAAAAAAACTCTCCAAAAGCAATTGCACAAAATTCACTTTATAAATATGAAACAGGAAATATATTTTGAACAACTATAATAATATATTTTTCGTTGTCATACATTTATATAGTTATTTGTGTATTCTTTGTTACTCGAGCACGGTAATTGCAGCGCGAGCCGAAGGCTAGATCTGCAATAGTGCAAGAGGAACAAAGACAGTTTACGCTCGGAATACAGACACAATTTTTTCTACGATTGCACCTTAAAATTATTAAAAACGTATACGTACTGAAAATAAATTCGTTCTGTAAACTGTCAATATGACAAGTTTCTGTTTTGTTTGTATCCCTGATAACTACTGAAATAAGCACGCATTTATTATCTTTTTCGCGCGTTGCCATTGGAAATCGCAATCACATGTAAGAAGATATACTCGTTACTACTGAATACGAATTAAGGAAGTACAAAATTTAGCCGCAAGATGGTGTCTTTTTTTGTTAGTCGTATAATATGGGTCGGCAAATAATTATAGCTGCAAAAGAACTCAAAAAAGATCAGATAGAAGCTTGTTAAAATGCCGTGAAAATTTGTAATAAACTGTTAATTTACCAACAGCAATAATAAAAATGAAATACGAGTTTTGTTAAATGAAGCAGTTGAGGAAGAACATGTTGAGAATTTATGAAGTTGAATCTGCGTAAATAAAACAGTGAAGAAGACTTTATTATGAACATGACAATTACCGTAACCCACGGGCAACATTACACTTCATAACGTCTTAATTTCACTTTGAAAAGTTTAACTTTGTAAGTAACGAACTAAATAGAAACCTTCAACTCAAGTCTGTGACAAAAATCTTCTAGAGTAGAATTCTTACTTCGAAGTTTGTACGAATCTTCCATATCGCACACAGAACAGCTGGCACATTTGCATAGAGTAATAGTTCTGATCTTGACTATACAACACATGAAGCTAACTTGCATAGATATCTAACCTAACTCTCGACAGAGGCGCTAGGCGGCGACACCGCTGCTGTACTCTCTGAAATTAGTTTCTCCTACGCAGTGGCGCGGGAATTTCAGTCGCGCGCTCAAAACTAAACTTTGTAATTAAATATTCTGTCGCCCGCGTCGTCTGCGCTGTTGTCGCACCATTCGCCGTTTGGAGATTCCCGGCGATCGTGAAGAAATTCACAAAGGCGTCCAGCGATATTGGCCTGTTTTTGTTCTCCTTTTATCCTTTCGCTCTTAACCAAAATCGTTTTTACTGACTTCTCTAAATATTCCGTGTTTTTGTTAAATTTAGTACGAAATTACAACATTACATATTTGAGGAAAACCAATAGCCAAACATTATTTCAATAAGGAAGCTAATATTGTTTGATATTAAGATACAAATGACTTCTATTTTCCCATTTCCAATTCGCTGAAATTTTACTTTTAATATGTTTGAAGTGAAGCGAGCGTGCTATGCGAATCCCGCACGCAGGTAGTCGAATTTCGCATCCCACTCTAGGAATTAATGTAAATTATAAACAATGAATAGTTCAGAAATATATAATGTTAAAATTACAAGAAACTTTTAATTAATATTTGTCGAACAACAGGTATTTTCCAAACGCGTAGAAGTAGATGCGGTTAAAAGTTTATTATAAATTAAGTACTGATATTGTTCAGTTACAGGTTAGAGCTAACATTAGAGTTTAAGGGGGTCTTCTAGTTTCTCGGTTGTTTTTTTACGGCTTTTTCAATAATTTTTTACGGGCAAACCATCGAAATAATAAATCTCATTGTTTTTACATAATCTTTATTAACATTTAAATGAGCTTTACACATTTTTTGAAGACAAAATATATAATAGAATCAAAGTTATAGTGGCCGACAGGAAGACATCAAGTGAAGGAGGTGCTTGACGGTGACGAAGATTGCGGCTATTTTGCTTATCAGAAATCTTCATATTTAAGACTAGCGATTGAACTAGAATAAATTCTAAATTACAAAAATTAATTTTTTTATACACTTTTGAAAATTAAATTCTATTTTTTGCTCATTTTTTCTTAAGTTTCTCGCTCGTAGAAAAAAAACTATAGAAGCAATCATGATCATCCTAGTTCAATCGCTGGCTTATAACATATTAAAGATGTTGTATAAATTTGAACAAAAAACATATATCTACCGGATATAAAATAAAAATAATAACATGTTGTATTATGGCGCAAGTAAGTCTGTTGGATTAGGCATTAATATCAATAGAACACTACATATGCGAGGCAATAGATCACTCTTCTATTGTAGATGCCTTTGCAACTAAAAGGCCAGAAGGGTTACCATTTAGGAAATAAAGATGGCGAAACCTGTAATTGGGATTGTAGAATATTTTTAGATAGTTACTAATTCTATTTTCTTTTGTATTATTAAACTACTAATTTCAGAAAAACCCAGTGGAGAGATTCGAGAAATAGCTCATCTCGTCCACATCCCTAAAAGGTCATGAAAAAAATATAATCAATGTTCAAAAAATTAATAGGTAGTTTTAAGAGGATATATAAGGTGCATTCTCACTAACCTATGGGAAAATGTCTGTTGCATTTAAAATACAGTGACCTTATGTACCAATAATGGTTTATGATGGTGTAAATACTATAATAATTCAATAATAGTAATAGTATTTTATTTTATTGGTCGATTGCATGTCTGTTAGTGATAATCCACCTTCAAATGTTATAAATTTCGTGCGGAACTGCAGTTGAATCAAATTCTAACGTGAAAGAAGTTTTATTACAATACCTATTGGTGATGCCTACTTTGAGCTCGCCATCTGGCGGTTAAATCTGGAACCCTTTTAAAGAAGGTATTGTTTTTATGGTTCTTCATTGCAGTTGCCTAGCGGTGCGAGTATTTTTTTAAAATTTGATTTAAAATATATAAGTGACTTATAAAGTTATTAAAACATATTCTTTTTTTCAATGAGTAATATGTATTGTTGTCTTCGAAGTATAATTCATGGGCTAAAAAGAAACCAGGATTTAGTTTCTTCTTAAATCTGGTAAATGAAAAGTTTCACTTGCTAATCGAGTGGGAATAAATGAAATAGTAGATAAATGTTAATATGGGTTTTTAAAAATCCAATTAATCCTAGTTTTATTTAGTTCATGTTTTCTAGAATAATTTAAAATAATTTTTGTATAGTTGTGTATATATAAACACAATCCTTCACCTTAATTATTAAAATAAATATGTAGCTTTACTAACAAATAATGCTTTAATTAAATGCTACTAAAAATAAGTAAAAAAAAATTGAAAAGTATGGTTGCACAATGTAAACAACAACATATAATACCGAGTAAAAAGGTTCGAATGTTTGCCGTTTGAGCGCTTGCCATCGCCAATCTACATACGTTACATAACATATATTTAAAAGTGGCTAGATTTTGTTTGATACATTGAGTTTACAGCAACATAACTCTTATCCTAGGTACTATACATACATATATAAATAAGAAACGATGCATCTAAGAAAGAAAAATTGAAATTTATAACTTTATAAAAAATATACAAGGCTCGAAATGGAAAATTTCACGAACTGGAACATCAATTCTAACTAAAACAGTAAAACAAACGTGAGTTTTAACCAATGTTTTTAATAGTTAATTTTTGTCGGCTAATTTAAAAAAAAAATGTATTTTTAAAATACCTAGTGTATTATTTTATTTGGTATGAGCGAATCGATATTTATCATAATTTCAAGAACTGGAAAAATATTTATCACAATTTTACAAATCGGAACGCTGTTCCGTTTTGCTCCGATCTATTAAGATGATAGGTATTTTTATTAACGAATAAAAACTCTAAATTGTGTAAACGGAGTTACCAAAAAAATAATTGGAAACTAGTTACGAGTGAAACCTGCGGTGTTGGCTACAATTAACAATTTAATTACATCACCCAAATTGTAAACAAAGTTTATACGATCGTACAAAGTTTAGTTTTATAGGATACCACAAAAACGAAGCAGGTGTTGAAACCAAACAAATTCTAAACCGTTTTACAATAAAATAAATCTTCAGACAAAACCATAACCTCAACCAACTACTTGCATTAAGAACACTCGAGAATGCATTCAAGTGTACACTAAAGGATAATAGTAGTTAGAACTTTAATTTCAATTGCTTGAGAAAAACTCAGAGATAGTTAACCCAACGGTAATCTTAACTAGTTGATTTAAGAAAAACCCAGTGGAGAGAAGTTGTAGTAACCGCAAACCGTCCACTTCTTGCAGGGACTAACTAACATCAAACGCACTAGCCGAACTTCCGTGCAAACTTAATAATGCTTCAAGATTAGCAAATGAACTAATTAACTTCATCCTAAACAAACGCGATAGCTCGTTCCAGGAAAATTGTGATTGGTCGGAATGGCGGGACGGTGTCTGAATGTCCTTGAGAGACGTCGAGGCCGCCATGTATCTTAACAGCGTGTTCCGTTCCCACGGTTAATAGCCAGTTAAATGGATACTGAGGTAAAGGAGCCCGATTAGGAAAGTTCGTGCAGTGCAGTCCTTCGGTTATTTGAGTAAACATTAAGCAGGACCACTACGCTCTGCTCGGACAAGTTGCGTTAGTCGCCGAAGACTTCAGAGAAGTGTTCGTACGAAGGACCGTTCAACGTTCAGGCGTTTGGAATTCTGCTCCACTAAGTTATTAATCTGGGTTTATCGGTGGTTAAGTGGATGCTCTTACTAGGCCCGACTGGTTCTTTTGAATTAGGGATTATATTAATGTGATTGTATTTCCAATGTCTGATAGCGACAAGGGTTGTTTGAATCAAATACTAAAGTACCTACTACATTTTAATAAGGTTCTCTTTTAAGCACGTCGATAAAGAACAGAATATATTTTCGACAATTGTGCTATGCTCCGTTAATAAACAAGTTAGTTCAAATGTATCCAACGACAACAATCCGAAATAAAAGTTAATCTACTATTAAACTAAATTAGGATTAATTTGCAAAGTGAAATATTAAATAATAATAGTAATGAATAGTATATTATACATGAAGGCCAGTTTGTTGTAGCTGAATTATTAGCACGCTCAATAGGTTAACAAGCGTTTGTGAGTTATACAGTTGCCGAATCTAATTTATAATAAAAAATAGAACTGCGTATAAAGTGAAACTTTTATTTACTAAATCTAGATCAACTGCTTCCTTTCGTTACCAATACCTGCACAAAAATATAACTCAAATTTTATTTCATTTTGTAATGTGTTTCAAAACGTAGGGTATCAAATGATATTAGTATTTATAACGACTAATTCGTTTTATATATAACTAAACGCCCACTTATTAATTTATAAGGCCTTATTGTGTGATTAATGTAAATGTACTATAGGTATTAAACATAATTAAAATTAAAAGAACTCATGATTTATGCAGCAACGAAATTCAGTGGCGTATTAAAACAGAATCCTGAAAAGATTGTAGCGCAAAAGTTTTTGGGGCGCCAAATTTCATAAGAATTATTTTTTTTATTCATTATTATATTATGTTTAACACCGTTTATAAAATTGACTTATAGTTAACTCTTTTCAGTTATACTACTACTATATTTTTTCTACGACGGCAAATTACGACTACAATATCATGTAAAGTTTTATTAATTATTTGAAAAGTAAAATAGATCAAAATTGTATGAGACACATATGTAAAGCATCGCATCTTTAGTTACTCTCGGATCTTAAAACATTCGCTTCGCTTGTTTTTTAACTCTTACTAGCTGGTGAGTAAAGACTAACTTTACAAACTAGTATAATATTAATTGGCATGATGACACATCATCATCATCATAAATAAACGTTTAATGTTTATACAAAAGGTTTCAAAATTATTTAAAAGAAATAAAAGGTATATATTTATTATTTGAAGTACTAAATACAACGCAAAAAGATTTTTTCCGAAATTCGCAAAAATAATTGAACATTACTTGAAGCAAACAGTTTTCGTGCTAGGTTCATAGGTTACAGTAATGAATAAAAATTAGTAAACATTAAAAATAATTTCATTTAATTAAAATAATCTAGTTCGTTCAATGTTTAATGTTTACTCATTTTTATTCATTACTGTAATTTATTAGACCAGTGGCACGAAAAATATTTAATTCAAGAAATATGTCATTATTACTGCAAATTGTTTACTTCGATAATAAAATTGTTTCTATGTTTTTAATTTAGTTCAAAATATATTTTTTTTCATTTATTTCACTACATTACAAATCAATATATCATTGTTAACTTTAAACATTGGGACCTATCATTTTCCTTTGTTTCAAACATAGGATGGAAAACAGAGAACAAGTAGAATTCTTCCAGAAGCATTAGACGCAACGGTATTTCCTTCTCTATTTTTTTGAATACAGTAAAAGAATTTCTAATTGACATTAAGGTTAATAATATTATTTAGCTCCCTTTGACTAGAACAAATTAAATGGCGCAAGTGAGTCTCTCATAAATGTGCACATAACAACATGCGCGGTAGATTAGCTATCGCATAGGAAAGGAGGTCTAGACAGGACGCTAACGTAGAGCCAACTACCCAACGCTTGGTGGCCTGTGGCACAAAGAGAAGAGCACAAAATTAATACCTGTGGAAGAGGTTAGCGTCGTAGGGACCGATGCTGGCGCTAGCGTGAGCGGATATGCAGTGAGGCTCGGTCGAGCGAATGAGCTCTTCCGGGACTATTCCACTTCGACCTTTCCCAATTATGACACGAATAAAATTTGTTCTGGGAATTTATAAAATCATAACATGCGATAGTTGTTATGTTACTATTTAAACTTTAAAATAGATAAATTGAGATTGCCCAATGATCTAGTAAACCTGTATTTATCGTCTAGAGTGTATGTTCTAGATCTAGACTCCAGCTAAATAGGCAACATTGATTAAATTTCTCATTTGTGTAATTCTATTCAACGTTCAATTAAAGTTTATAAAGACAAATGTCAGAACAACGGTCTAAAATACTCAAGATTTTTACATGACTTTGTTTGATGGAAATAGCGGCAGTTCTAATAACATATTTTCTCAACATCAAACAGAATAATGTAGATGTCAGAATATTACATTAGCTTTATAATTTTACATTTAATTTCTTTTGAATATTATGTGTACGAGTAATTAAAAAATAGAAAACATTTTAAAAAATACAAAATTATTGTAATATTGCCTCTAGGTTAAACATGCACTTAATTGGGACTGAAGTTACCACATGAACACTGATGTCTTTGAAACAAGATGTTATTGTTATTATCAATAAAAATATTACGGTTTCTAAACATATCATATTAATTTATATTCTCGGACACGCATCTTTTTTTTCTTAAAATTGTCGAATGAAAATGTACCTTATCATATTTATAATTATACTATTTTTATTATTATTTTCTATCTTTTTATATCAATTTAGATTTGTTGTTGGAAAGTGAAAAAGAGTTAATTGATGTTTTGAGCAAGCAAAAAAAAAGACGAATGAAAGATTAATAGAAATGAGCTTATATGAAGAGAACTGTGAATGTGGTTGAAGCGATGATGGTGTGTTAGGATGTAAATGTTTCACGAAGACTGATTATTTGATTAATCTAATGAATCAATGTTCTGTGAATATTTCTAGGGTTTGTACTATTAAATTTTATGGTATATAGATTGTTATTATGTATGTATTTATGTGTTCCTTTAAGATGCACGTTTGATTAGGTATACAATGAAGTTGACAAATTATTAAAAATTATGAAACCGTTTTCCTTTTATTTGCAATGTTTCCAAAATCTTTACAATACTAATAAATAAATATATGTTGCTGTTGACTGAAAACCTAAAACGCGGATCAGGGCGTAATGGCGCCATATGACCTTAGTAGTTGATCCGCCAAAGAAGTCACAGACATAAAAAAATAAATATATCATCACGCCTTTTTACCCATTACTAGGTGGGATATATTTCTTCACGTAAAGTGCGGTTACTAGCCGTCAAATCACGGTTCTCAAAGACGTGGGAGCCACAAAAGTAGATTTAAATTGTTGAAAATTGTTTTTCGACTATGGGAATCGAACCCTAATTCTCAAATCCACAGTCCGACTCGATACCACTGAGCCACCTACTCTATAAAATTTATATATTTATAAGAACAATAAGGTAGATAACTCAGTGAAATCACGTCAATCTTTAGATTTGAGAACCTGAGTTTGATTCTCGTAGCCGACGAACTTTACTCCACAATAAACGTAAGAGTGTGGCTTCCCATTACTAACATCTTTGAGGGCCATGATTTGAAGGTAGGTAACCGCACTTTACGTTTATAATAAATAAGATAATGAGATCTATTAGGGCACAGTGCTATACCCAGGGATGGGTTGCGAGTTGGGAAGGGTCGAAGTGGGTAGCCTGGTTCCGGTGAGCCTCTGCTTGCCGCTCTCAACCTCTTACGGAAGGAATCCCTATATAAGACGATTTATTTGCAATCTCGACCTCAAGCATCAGAAATGCGCGTCGACCCGAATAAAATACAAAAAGAGCAACGGTCTATGAATATTAATAAGGTGGCCCGCTGCGCACGGGCCGCAAATACCGACTCGTTACTTTGTCGTACACAGGAAAATGTATTTGAAGTGAGAAATATTAAAATTTGCGGCGCCCAGAGAAAAAACACGCAGAAACGTAATAATGAAGGAAGGGATTGCCTCTGCTTCAGCTGACGGCGTTCCAATTCTGTCCGAGTGCAACGCTGCAGTCGCCAACGGTTGGTTTGTCCTCTGCAAAGCAAACAGCGCATAAAATGAAGCTCTGTTTGCTCCGTCCGCGCATTTTTCCATTAGATTTCATTTTCATCACATTTTACTACTATGGATCTATTTTTAATTTAGATTTGGAAGATTGCAAAAAGCTTATCTGGATTTCTTTGATGTACTTACAATTTCAAAATATTAAACAATAAAAGAATATTGAAATTTCAAATATCTATATATATACGCAAGGATTGGAAAACTAAGGCCGATACGTCATATTTTACTGCGTAATCCGGAATAATAAAAAGTCCATTCTGAAAAAAAATATTTACATATGTTTTATGAAAAATTATTTTTCACACAATCAATTAAATATTGAAACGAGCCACATTAGGAATCAGGATAAAGAAAAATCCGGGTTTTATAAAAAAAAAATGTCCTATCACCTGGGTTTTTTTTTGTTGAGATTTATGTTTTTATTTTTTATTATTGAAAAACATATTGTATTTTAAGGACTTTATTTGCTAATGGCTTGTATTTTATGAAACTATTAATTGTTCCGGCAAAATATTCTTCACGAATTATTAATATCCAATCCCGTCCAACCAATTCTGCATCCGTAGAACTATTTTTTTCTACATTTGGACTCGTTTAGTCCAAATTGAGAAGATTGGGCTCAAAAAAACCTTAAAATTGATTTATTGGGTAGGTGGCTCAGTGGTATCGAGTCGACCTGTGGATCTTGAGAACCCTGGTTTGATCCCCACAACCGACAAACAATTTTCACTAATTTAAATCTACCCCTATGGCTCCCCCTCCACTAATATCTTTGGGGGCCATGATTTGAAGGCTGGTAACCGCACTTCACACGAAAAAATATATCACTTACCGAGATCTGCTTAGGCACAGTGCCACGCCCAGTAATGGGTAAAAGGCGTAATGATATATTTATTTTATTTAAAATTGATACAAATATATAAAAATTGATGACTTGAATGCGGATTTAGAAGACTAAATTTTGTTTATATACCTATCTATTAATTTTTTTTCTCTTAATTATGTTATTTTTTATTTAATTTTGTTTCTTTATCTAATTATTCCATAATTGAAGGTTTTCAAATAGGTTTTATTAGGTTTTTTTTTTGAGTCGGCTAATATTACAACAACCCTGTTTAGAATGCAATACGATAAATTGAAATTTAAGAAATAAAAGAATCATTTATATTCGGTCCTCTATAAGTTGAGGAAGCGATTGTGAAAAGTTTTATTATAATTTTTTTTTAACAAAAATTTAGAAGTTTCAATATGGAGCAAATAAACAGGTTGTGTATCGTAATGACTACCATTTCAAAATGAAAATTGTGCAACTAAAGTACAGCAGCAGGTTGTAATTTGTTCTAAACTATCAACATAAACCAAATTGATTTCCTTTTCCGATAATAAATTATATTTTCTTTTTGCATGACCTACTTTCTTATTGAAGCTAATCTACAAAATAAAATTGCGGTGAGCAAATATTCTCTCAGTGCGGAAGGATTTAATTAGAGTTTATCTTGTAAACCGAGATTGTTGGCGCTATGATAATCAATTATATGAATAAATAGTCCTCTACGAGCATCATGCAATATTAACTCTACACTAATTATTAAATTGACTTAAGAAAGAAGATGATTAATTATACGATGTAACTACTCGAGTTTTAGAGGAATTCATTCGGAGTTCTAGCTAGATATTTTTGCGCCCGAGGCAACAATATAAAATTGCATTTCGCTACTCCTCTCAATATATGCATTAGACAGAAGATTATTTATTTATAGCATACATCTATTATTTCAAGTAAAGTTTGTATTAAAATCGCTCGGCAAGAAATCTCGCTGACTGACAATTGATGATGTTTCAATACTTAAATAAAATATAAATAAATCCAGGGACTCGAACCGATAAATTTTTGGGTTCGGTTACGGTTTACTGTTTTAATAATAGAAAAAATTTCGGTTTCGTTTATCAGTTACGTTTTTTTCAAAATATTATATAGGTTTGGGTTTCGGTTTCAGTTTTTTTTTAATTATAAATTTCTGTTCCGGTATTTTTAGTTTACAGTTTTTCACGGTTTCACTTTAAAATAAATACATTATTTCAAAATAAATATAATTTGTGTATTTGTAAAAAATATAATTCTAAAAATAGGTAGGTACTACATTGAGTATGACACAAATAATATTTATTTATTTATTTATGTTCCGCTGTACAACAGGAACTTAATCCCAATTACAGTACAGGGTCCGCACTCAACGAGCCGCAGTGTAGTAGTTTATATAGTTTTTAGCTTGTGTGAGATTCGAACTCGATATCTCCGGATTCGAATTTCGTATCGCTATCCACACCACCGTACTGACGGATAATATATTACGCGCGCTGTATTATTACAGTATATTTTTAAAATAATTAATTCGGAAATGTCTAAAATTATTTGTATTTCTGATTTCTGCAATCTTCAAAAATAATTTCTACGTACGCTATAGTGTCGAACTTGATCTCACACTCTCATTCATATCCACTGTTGTCAGTCCTATTACGACTACAAAGACTACAACTTTAGAAAACATAAAATAACAATTAATTTTCTTCTTTGTATTCTTACAGTTTTCGGTTCAGCACGTTATTTATACCGATTTAAATGTATAGTTTTAGAACCGAAATAATATCGGTTTAGTTACATTTTCGGTTAAGTAATCAGTGTTGGGTTAGACAACGATTTTCATTATCTAGATAATACATTTTAAATTATCTATATAAAGATAATAGATATTGTAGTGTTATCTAAGATAAGAAATCCACTTACTACGTCGACACAGACATACGGCAGAAATCAAAAAGTTACGATCTAATCAAGTATGCGAGTGAAGCGAGCATTTTTTTTAAAGTCATTGCATATCGGATATGTTTATTTGAACCAAGTTTAATTATTTAAGTTTGTTACAGTTGTCACGTACATTTGATCCGCTTAGAGATGTGACAGTTATAAAACAAGCAAAACGAGCTTTGCAAATATCCGTCTTATTATTTAATTTTTTAATAGACTTTTTAATTTGTATATTGAAATCTCGGTCAGTGCCTTAAACTAGTGTACCTACTCAAGGCATGTGTTTCCTTCCGCTCGCCCATGTTACAATTCGGAATCCATTATCTATATTATAGTAAACAAAATAGAAAATTAAATACAAAAGGACCTGCTCAGTTTTTAATCTGATCATTCTCAAACAACGCAAGGCATAAGGGCGAATTATCAGAGATAACGACGCTGGTAATGAAAATTGAGTGTAATGGAAAACTCGGCGAACAGCTAGCAGCAGCGAGAATTTAATCTCATGGGAATTAGATCAGGTGTATAATGAAACTATGGTGATTGCATGTCGTGGTTAGTGACCAACACGAACATCCAGCGAATCTGAATCAGCTGGAGGTTGCAGAATCACTGTTCCATCAGCAAGGAAGCCGGCAAATCCTTAATTTCATTTCGCAATTGCGCGAGTTATGAACGTATCTGCAACACGTAATCCGGTGAGATGACGAACGCGTGCGGATAGCGAAAGTTTGATTGCGTTCTCTGCCTTAATAACGCTCTTAAGACGGCTGAGATGCGAGGACGACTGCGGGTCCAAGCTGGAAAACTTGATATTGCGACATGGACCAACCACTAGGGAGTTGCTGGTACCAGCAAAACTACCAGGCCCATGACACATTTTATAACGAATCATTCTAGTTATGTACATCGGAATTTCCTACTCAAATATACTTTGAGTAATGAAAAATTATAACTACCTTTCTTGATAACAATATATTCGATAATTTTGAACACACTTGTTGTTATATATAAATATAAATAAATATATCATCACGCCTTTTACCCATCACTGGGTGTGGCACTCTGTCTAAGCAGATCTCGGTAAGTGATATATTTTTTCGCGTGAAGTGCGGTTACCAGTCGTCAAATCACGGCCTCCAAAGATATTAGTGGAGGAGGAGCCACAGGGGTAGATTTTTTCAAATTGGTGAACATTGTTTGCCGGCTGTGGGGATCGAACCAGAATTCTCAAGATCCACAGGCCGACTCGATACCACTGAGCCACCTACCCCATTTAAAGTTATATATGATTATATAATATAACTGTAAGAAAATCAAATAATCATAATTGCGAATTTTCCTTGTATATAGATAAACGAATATACCCTTGACGACGTGTCATATTCATAACTAATTTAACAAGTGATATTATAATTTCCGATAATATTTTGACATGATTTTATAAGTAATATTTTGCGTGAAAATTTGTTATGCAAAAAGCAGTTCTTCATCAAGATTTTGCCATTTCGATATATATTTTTTAATTAACGTTTATGAAAATAACATTTATTTTATTGGTAACTAAGGAGATTTAATTTAAAAATTATCACTTATTAAACAAATTCGAGATTCTATTAGTTCCCGCACATATTTGGTAAATTCTCATTTTCGTATATTTCTCTCGTCTAAAAATGTAAAATTAAGATATAAAATAAACGAAATAACGAAAAATGTGGAATATTGCACACACAAATAAATTAAAAAGCATCGTCGTCATAGTAACAAAGTCGTAATTGCGTTTTTTATTCAACAAACTAATGTCATTGCTAACGTCAAAAATTGTATTTTATTTGTAATTATGATGTTATATCGTGATGGATTAATTTCTGTTCAATTTTTATTATTCATTATATAATCATAACATGTGCAACACGAGTGTTCAAAATTATCAGAATATATTGTATTGATCCACTTTATATATTATTTCAGAGAACCACTCGTCCTACGGCCTCGTGATTTTTCAATATAATACATTTCGCAACAACACAATATATACGATGATATTGAACACAAATGTTGTATTATGTATAAATATTTTATAAGTACTCGTATATATAGCTTGTAAAAATAAAATCATAATATTCTGAAATAACAGCAAACTTTACTGTAAACCATGTCAAATTATCTTCACATTTACCTATGACCTTTTGAAACAATGATAACATAACAACAAACATAATTGGAAGGTTATTTTCATGAGAAATATTGAATATACAAATTACAGAAATAAAATGATGTCTGTACCTTTGCCCCTCTACTATTTGGTGGAGGACTGGGTAGGTCACAGGATGGGTAATCCCGATGTTCCAGGCCCTCAACGAGTTTTGTACTATTAACCAGAGTTGGGCAAACTGTTTAAAATAGTAGCGAAGCTATAATTACCGATATTCTTTTAAAAATGTAGCAAACCTATATAGCTACTAGTTATATTTTACAAAAAAATAGCGAGGCTACAATTAAAAACTAATATTAAAGTACATAAAATAATAAAATTTAATGTTTCCAAATTTATTACATTAATTTCAAGCACTCTTAATTTCAAAAAATGTGTATTATGTGAGCACATAATACGTTATTTTATATTAATATGTTTCAAAACGATTAGTGGTCATTAAGAACTTCAGACCTAATCATGCAATTGAAACACTGTAAGGATGAAAAGAAAATTTATAAATATTTATTTTAAATAATATTTTTTGTAAATAATCAGTTACATTTTGTTGCTATTTTTTTCAATTTAAATGTTAGAGCCTGCAACATAATGCAGTTGCGTGAAAAATGATTTGGTGCCCTCAGAAAGTAGTATGTGTTGGCTTTCATCCTCGGCAGCCGATTTTTTATTTTTATATATACAACTACTTTGTAAGACAGTACAAAAAGTAGTAACATTCTGCACTCATTTACATGCGCAAAGTGATAATAAGTGTCAACAGAATGACATTGTTTTCGATTGTTATAAATATTTAAAAAATGACAGTGAGAATGAATCAGCAACAACCATTAATATAAAATAAAAAAATCTAAATATGAAATTATTTCTTATAGTGTAAAATTTTAAATTGTAGAAAAAATAGTTTGTAAAATACGTGTTAAAAGGTCATTGAAAACTTACGTTTACGCTCGTGTTTTTATTTTATACATTTATTTTATTTTAGAATATAAATTTATATAAACTTTACTTAATAATTTGTATTTGCAATTAAAGTATTATTTTCTTCACTTTGGACTTTGGGTCCTTTTTTAAATTAGCCAACCAAAATAAAAGTAGCCAATCCGCCATTGATACATGCCTCATACCACAAAGAAATTCAATGCCGAAATTATCAAATCATTTAACAAGGTGTATATCTACCTACCTTGTTTCTATCATTTCTAAATTAATAGTGTTAATGCATATTCTACATAATTTTGTATAAACATCCGTGGTAGTGAATAAATGTTTTATTATTTTCAAAACAGAATATTGCACTATTATATTTCATAAACTCTCAGTATTTCAAATATATTTCTGTCCCTAAACTGTACAATTTTTAAATGTGTTGGTACACAGATTTCATTGACCTTATAAATGACTAAAAAATAGTATATGAATACATGTTTCTATTATTATTTCACGTTGAAAAGATACAGCTATTTTTAATTTGGTGATATTTTTCATTCTGTATAATTCAATTAGTATTTTTTTCTGTGGTTTCTTGGCGGACCAACTACTAAGGTCATAAGCCGCCATTTCGCTTTGATCCGCGTTTTAGATATTCAGTCAACAGCAACACGAGTCACCCAACCAAATACTCCCCGGGCGCAATGCTGCTTAATTCTCATTATCGCCTGAATTATTACCACTGAGGTGTGCTATGACTGTTGAAAATAAGTGATATTATAATAGTATGTATATAAACAATCTAATAAATATTATATGAACACGAATAAAATTCTTCGGTTTTGTAAAATGATTATTAAATTTTTTTAATTATTATTATTTTGTCACGTTGAAAAGGTACCTATAGTTATTTTTAATTTACTGACCTTCTGCCATTTTGCATTTTGTATAATTCATTAAGTGGTTTTATATCAATATGTACATAAAATTCGAGATTAAAATACAACATCGACATTTTCAACAAATGAAAATAAAACATTAAACATCGATAAACAAACTCTGTTAATCTATTTTACTAATATTGTATTTAAAATTTATTTTTTCAATAAACAAATATTGTTTCAACGTCTGTATTTATATTGATTTAATAAATATTCAATTTTATTTTACGTAAAAATTGTATTTAAAATTGTGGAAACAGGGTTATATATTCACACTTTTTGCTTTGATGATTAAATTAAAATGTTAATGTAATATTTTACCCCAGGGTTGAATTTATAGTGGCCCACTAAAAGGTTTCTCATTAAAAAAAAAGAAAATTTCAGTACACATAATTCAATTTAGAGTTTTTCTAGCTTATTTTTCTTGTCTAACTTTCAAGTTTTTTGGTCGAACAAGTTCACGAGCTGGTCCCGCATTTAATCAATATTCCGCAAACAAAGTTAATGTCAGTTTATTCGTTTTTTGGCCCGCGGGTCGGCGAGTCGCGGATGCACTTTATCTAAAATATGACAACGAACGACTAAAAGTTAAAGTGCTTCGTGTTGTGAGCTTCGTGCAGAGAGAACTTGCCCTACAGAAAAGGGTGAAAGAGCGCGGGTGAAGCTCTCGATTAGTTTATTGATGGCGGTGGAAGCTGGCCAGTTTGTACGTTAACGAGAATTTTATAGAAAAAGACAAATAAGAACAAAACATCCTACAATGTATTTTTAAACACTAAACGACGCGATCGTATTATTATATGCTACCGAGAAGCCAATGAAATAATATGCGACCACTATCAAATCAAATAAAATGATGACGGTGTTTTGTGCAAACTAAAATATATCGAAACGTAAAAGAATATGATAAGTAAAACTAACAAAAACTTTTAAAGATTAACTGAAGATTGCAAACAACAATGTATGAACCAAAAATACTATTTAAGTTGCAAATCAATCATAGAAAATCTACATCTTACACATATCTAAAAGAAACGACTTGTCTCGATGATAGCGAAAGAATCACAAATTAATTGTTGTTGTTTTACATGGGACGAGGTAATAAGGAGTAAGTAGATGAAACTATTTCTTTGTGTCAATGATAGCCGTTTCCATGTATGAGTTTACATAAAAAGACGTTTGCAAGGGATACAATGAAAAAGTCGAATCCAAACAGACGAACGTTCAGCTACTAATTTATGTCAACACATCGTTGAAATAATTCGGCACAATTCAGAGAAGCCATAAACTCGATAAATCATTATCAAAGGAATATTAAAATTATTCTAACATATACACTAATAAATTTGACAGGGGCGTATCTGGGGTACTTGGCGCCTGGGTTCTGGCGTGCGCCGCAGGCGAAAATTTTGGAGCACAAAAATGCGATATGGTACTCAAAATACGTGGAATTTTATGCTCTATGATACAGAAAGAGTAAGACAGTAGGCCGACACGCCATACTATGCGAAACTTGCGTGTAGATTTAGAGCAATAAGCAAACTCATGACAAATAATATGTTATTCACCTTAGCGTAAAATAATAGAACATTGTTTGTCTAGAAAAATAACTATTTAAAAAAAAAAAATTTTATTATATAGTTTCTCATAAAATTAAATAAAAATACGAAAAAAAAAACAAAAAGAAATTAGTTCACTACATAGGTACATTCTAATATACCTAAACCTATTTTAAACTATATAGTTTACATTTTACAATTGCACATAATAGCACAAACAATTATACAAATAACAAAATAGCATATCAATACATGTAAATTAAATTTACAATAAAAATACTTAAATACTCATAACTATACCGCGCGTTCCACGTAAAGGTTGGCATAGGGAAATAACATGGGAAAAAAGATTTTTGTAAATAAAAAGTGTCCGGTAAAAAATTATGGTATAATATTGCACATGACCATAATAGACCTATCCACACACATTATTTCATACAGATTACTTCATTTTAATGCCACAAATTAGAGAAATTAATGAAAATAGTTCGAGAAAATCGCCTACTAATTATGATTTTTTCTGACAGGTTTGTTATAGAAACAGAAGCTGTCACTATAACTATCAAGATTTGTTGTGAATATTAAGAAATCATTACAGTTAACTTTATATTTCAAATATTAATCACATTACTTCGCGATATTTTGTAATTAAAGGCCTTAGTACGACAGTAGGTACCTACATTTGCTATTCATTTAATTACTTTATTTATTTTACAAATAATATTAAGACGCAGTATTTGTGTTCTTTTAATATACTCATATTTATTTTAACTTTTTGCCGTCTGCCGCCCTTTTATGCTGGCGCCCGGGTTCTGGGAACCCCAAGAACCCTGGGTTGGAACGCCCCTGAAATTTGATAACATTTAACTGGTCCGAATCTCTCAAGACTTAGTTGATATTAAAAAATCCTATTGTACATACAAATGGAGTAATATATAAAATACTTGTTACTGAAAACAAAATATTGCCGCGTATAAACAGTGCCACATGACAAGAGACATCTTGAAATCAAATGAGTAGCGCACCTTGTTATTATTTAGTAACAGATAAATAATCGTACACTAATAGTATTTATTTTATAATTATTAGATATTTGGAGATACAAATTCGTATCAATTAACAAGGAAAATAATAGCACACTTGCCTTGCCAAATTTTTGAATACGACACAAATTATATTATTATATCCATGACAAGTGATCATGTGATATGTCAGGCTTTAAGATGATGATCAAATATATATAGGCACAAAACAGTAGATTGTGTGCAATAAGAAGCATTTATCTTTTATTTGAACCAGGCGTCAAAATATTATGATACGACCCTGTAACCTTAGAGAAAATTAGAATAGCGTTAACAAACCACAAAGCATAAAAAGTGTTTCATTTGTTATTTCCGCTTTTGCAGAGCTCCTCAGGTTGTTGAGCTTCCGAGCTGCGGGGCGCAGTAAGAAAAGAACACCGCGCACCGCACAATCTTTTTAGTCGCGTAACTCGCAAAGAAGCGCTGAACGTTCAACACATTTGCGAGTACATTTCTGCTTCACGTCGCCCGATTAACCGCCGCCGCCGACGGATTCCACCTCGCGTACTTTCAGGAAATTACAAAATTTTGTTACGTTCTTTTGTGTATGCTGCACATCTGGTATCGCGAAGACGAAGACTTGCCAGCAGTTGACAAGCAATTTAGTGGAAAGTTAAAAGACCGCCCGCGGAGCCGTCGGGTCGCCTCTTCCTCTAAACTCCGGGCCATTCATAATACACCAGAAAAGTTTTGACGTGATATTAAATAAATTATGTCCTTACATCAGTCGCGTAAAGGCAACTGAATACAAGCGGGGCTACGATTAGCAGACAAGACTGTAAAATGTATTCGCAGGCGTTGTTTTAGATTATGTGATGATGGAAAATACTCGTAAGTAATTATGTTCTTAATTCTACATATTTACTACTTTTCACATAGTTTACTTATTTATTTATTTACTACTCTGAACAACAGAACTTAATCGCAAGTACAATAGCTAACAGTGGTATCCGAACAACTTGCAGTCGTATTTTTTAAGTTAGTGCGATTTGAACGCTCAATATCTTGTTTATTAGTAAAACCAAGTTAGGGTAAAGTTGTTAATGCATACTGATCAACTAAATCGTGCCTGTAAATTTTTTCCTTCATCACTTAATGTGAGCGATATTGAGTAGCACATTCATAAATGAATCATATTATAAGTCTGTAATCTTGGGAAACAATTGAAGTATGTATTACATGGTTACTAGTACGAACTATATAAATGTCAAAAAGTCAGATGAGCTAAATCAATTTAGCTGGTATTAAATAAACAGCTAAATTTCTCTTTACATTCTTATATTTTTTGACACTAATTTTATTGTATTATTCGTTTAAATTTATTTGATATATATTTTGTAATTGTAAATATTACTCATATGTTCTATTTTTATTTTAAATTAGATCAACAAAAATGTAAAAATTGGTTAAAACATGCATCGAAAATGATCTTGGAACAGAAATGCATTTTGATGTTGGATTTTTTTAGTTGCGCCAGAATTTTCAATTGGCTTTCCTATCCGTTAAATTTTTCATTTCGATCCCTAATTTTCCCATATTTTTCAATGTTTTATGGAGATTCCTTTATGTTTGTTTAGATTACATTGTTGGTTTTCCTACTGATAGTTAAATCTTCGTATATTATCAACAAAAAATGACAATACATAATTACTAAGCAATTTCTTAAATCAATAGCTAATAGAACTATAAGTGACTATGGAATTTATGTTGTATTGTTTCAAATGGATGATTAGCAGGTAGGTAAATCATTGCAATATGCATTCAATTCTGATCTAATTGTTAATACGATAAATAATACGCAAAATCTAACTGAACAAACATAAAAACTGACAAACCTATATGTCATTGTGTATAAATGTTTGAACCATTTTGATGAAGTAGGTAGATTTTTTCGTCTATTATTAAAAAATAAAATGTCGTTATTTACTTTCAGCTAGAATGTCAGAACGTGTTCCAAGAACTGTTCAAACATACATTGGAAGCTACAAATAATTTTAAATAGTAAAAATCACTTTTGTCAATTTGACGTCGGTTAAACAAGGAAGAGAAAAATACATAAATTTTTATTTATCTTTATTATCTTGGAAACGGTAAATATAATTTGAACAAAATACTGTATTTGGTAAATATAGGACAGATGGCTCAGTAGTATCGAGTAGCACTATGAATTTGAGAATTTGGATTCAATAATTATAACCGGCAAACAATTGTCACCGCAATATAATTACCCCTCTGGCATCCCTACCACTAACAACGTTTCGGGCCGTGATTTACCGACTGGTAATCATTCTTCACACGCATGAATCTCTTACTGAGATCTGCTACTGTTACTGTTACAGCCAGTAACGGGTACAAGACATAATGATATATTTATTTATTTGGTAAATGATAAATCAATCTAGGTTTACTTTTTCCCAGGTCAAATCTGCATTTCATTCGCTCGAACTTGAATTTGACTTGGCTCTAGCAATTTGATATTAAACAAAAACACTCCACTTAGATGTCACGATTTTTTTATGTCAATTGATTTCGTTAAACAATCGAATTATCATAAATAAAATTTGATTCGGTAAAACCTAAATCTCAAGAAAACAACTATAAATTAAATGTAATATAAGTACTGTTAATCATATTAAATTAGATGTTGTGTGATATATTTATAGTTTTCCGAATTTAATTAATGTAATATTTTTGTATAAAAATAAAATACTGGATGTGCAGCAGATAAATATTTTGTTTTTATATGAGAGAAAAAGGCTAAATAAACATGATTAAAAAATTCTTTAATGTAGATGATACACTTTAGGTAATCGCTTCATGCTCGACAGAAGAATTTTTATAAAATTCCGGTGTCCTGCACCTACTTGGCAAATTGCCGTTCACTTTGATTCTGTCGAGAAATTCTTCTCATTTTTTCGAAATTAGGTTTTTTTAAGATTTATATGTTTGTCTGCAAAAAGAAATCTAAATATAATAAAACGTTTAAAAATACATCAAATGAATTAAACTCATGTAGCTAAATATAATAACTAATTTATCACCGAAAATTTATTATAATTTCTATCTTATGCACGATTTGATGTCACCTATTTATCTTGTTGCATTTCTTAAATTCGTAAAGGCGCTACATGTATATTTCTTCATCAAAATTCCTTTGAAATATCGTACTATAACATAAGAAATAAAATATATAGGACGGTGGTGTGGATAGCGATATGGAATTCGAATCTGGAGATCCCGAGTTCGAATTTCACTCAAGCTAAAAATTATATAAAAACTACTACAATGCGGCTCGGTGAGTGCGAACTGTACTGTAATTGGGATTAAGTTCCTGTTGTACAGTGAAACATAAATAAATAAATAAATAAATAAATAACCATCTTTTTGAAATAATAGATAGACGATTTATCAGTAATAGCAATATAGGATGTAACTAATATTGTGTAACAAAATTTAAGGGTATACGACTATAGTATTGGAGGACTGTTAATGAATCAAAATTAATTTTTCTAAGATTGCTATGTAAAGTTTACAATTTGTCATCGTAAAGTTGACTATTTTACGGAAAAATAAAAAAATAACATTGTCGCGCGTTGCCATTGGAAAATGATATTAAATGCGTGCGTTGACAATGGCAATGTGTGAAAAAGATATTGAATTCGTGATTATTTCAATAGTTACCAGAGATACAAACAAAACAGAAACTTGTGGTTGACAGAACGAATTTATTTTCAGTACATATAAATAATAATTTAATATGCAATCGTAGAAAAAAGTATGTGTTTATTATGAACGTAAAATGTCTTTGTTTCTCTTGCACTATTATCGTGCTCGAATAACAAAGAATCATTTTATACCCCTAATACACAAATAACAAATGTTGATATTCGTAAATTGGAAAGTGGGTCCAAACAAATGAATAGTTTTGGGCTACTGGGCTGATAGTATTGCAGTATTACACATAAACATTAGATAGGTAATACGAAATTACAAATTAAATAGGTATTGTGTAATACACAAATTAATGAAATAATTTTGTTAATTAATTTAATTATAATTAATTACACTTATGAAAACTGCATAACATATTTGGATCTTCTTTTGTATCAGAATGTGAAAACCAATGGTACCCAAAATGTTATTACTCTCGCAATTTTCAACAACATTTTTCTTATTCATGATCAGTGTGACTATTTTTATATACGCTTAAATTTCATTACACAGGTTTAGATTAATACGTAATTAATTTGGTGAAAGTAGAACTTATGTTAATATATAATAATTAATATATATTAGGAAAAATATTATTACCAATTTTTAAAATACAGCACCACCAGCATCTAAAAATTGAAAGATATTTTCAAAACAACTGGAATTTTTGTAATAACAATGCTTCAAATATACACATTTTTTATATATAAATTAAAATCGGTGAGATTTAAACGTACGACAATTTGTTTTGAGAATGAAATAAGCCGAGAAGGTATTTTATGGATGAATAAATGGATTACTGTCTTAATATATTTATTTAAACAACAGTTAGACGACATTTCGGCTAATGTTTGTAGGTTTTCAAGTCAAACAAAAATAATATTCTTGTTAATGGATATATTACAAGTTGAAAAAAGTAATTAAATTTTTAAAAAACAAAATAAAGTTAAATTATATGTCACACTAATATAAACAATTAGAAGTAACTACGGCATATAATTTAATTTCATTTTTAATACTTCATTTACTTTTTTTACCTTGAAACATGTACATTAAATGAATTCAATTTTAAATCATTTTTTTTGTTTGACTTGAAAATTGGCACAAACCTTACCAAAGCCTCATCTGACTCAGGGCCGGATTTAGATTTGAATAAGGCCCTAACCTATTTGAGATATGGGGCACTTTATAACTCCAGATATTCTACGTCAGTTCCAAATATGCCACTTGCTCACTCGGACAATTGGGGGGGGGGGGGCAAGTGGGCTATAGCCAGTGTAGCTTAAACGTAAATCCTGCACTGATCTGTCTGTTGTTTAAACTAATACATATATATATATATATATATATATATATATATATATATATATATATATATATATATATATATATATGTATTAGCTTAAACATATATATGAGATCTAATAAGAGCGAAACGCTTCTATGGTTACGAGCATTCAAAGACAATTAATTTTGTCTTTGTTGTTTTTTATTTACAAAATATATTATGGTACATATATAATAAAAATATATCATCACGCCTTTTACCCATTACTGGGTGTGGCACTCTGCCGTAAGCAGATCTCGATAAGTGATATATTTTTTCGCGTGAAGTGCGGTTACCAATCGTCAAATCACGGCCCCCCAAGATGTCAGTAATGCCAGTAATCCATTTATTCATCCTTACAACGACCATTAACTTGCAAATTTAATTAAGTTGTTTTGAAAATACTAAGAAAAAGACAGTAAATTTCAAGAAAGTCCCTATTCTTATGCGATGCGGCAGAACACAAAGAAAATTTAAAAGATTTTTATTTTTATATTTGTACAATTAAAAAAGAAATATCTTAGAACAGGTAAAAATGAAATTTCAGCAAGTGTCGTAAATTTCCAAGTTACAAAAGGCAAATAAAACTTATTAAAAAATGAAACAGTCATTTCCGGAAATATAAAGCCGCAGAGAAAAAATGAACACAGCCAAATACGCAGAAAAAATAAAAAAGAACCATTTCAGTATTCACGGCAATCGTCCAGGAACCACACAAAATTAATGAAAAACGTCGAGCGATGTGACAAAAATCCTTTGGTGGCTTCGCGTCCATACGCAAGCCACGTAACAATTCGGTTAAATGAAGAATTTACCGAGACGCGGGTAAAAAATGGCAGCGGCGTACCAGACCACAAATGAAAGCGGGAATGATTGATGTGGGGCGCGCGTGTCGGCTGCCATCCCCGACCCCGCCACTGCCGCCAAGCCTGCTGCGATGACGGCGGATATACGTGCTAACGTTCGCCCACTACTGGCTATTTTATGGGAGAAAATTTGTCTCCCTGACTGTAAAGTGGCTGCTGGATTGTAAATAAGATAAGAGCAGTAAATTGAAGCGTTGAAATTCGTAATATGTGTGCTGTTTGCTTCATTTACAATTGCATTATGGAATATATCATATGCACCCATCTGTCACGAAGAATGACATAAGACTTTTTCAAGTTTTCTTCCCTTAAATTATGTAAAACAATATTGCACAGCATGTATCAAAAACGATTCTTTCACAACTTGAATCATATGTTTTCAACATAATGATAAACTACGAGTATACATGTGATAGATAACTCAAGCAAAGCATCGAACTAAGAATTTAGGAACTTGATTTCAGTACCCACAACAGACAAATAATTTACATCACATTACAATGTAATTCTGTGGCTCCTCCTGCACTAACATCTTTGTGGATCGTGATTTAAGGGCTAGTAATCACACTTCCCTAACAAAAACTTACCAAGATATTCTACGATAGAATACCACATGCAAAAATGGGTAAAAGGTGCGATTATTGATCTTCATAGAGGGGAAAGCCAGAGTTGAAATTTCGTAAATTAGGTAAAATACTTAAATAGCTTTTTTCTACGATTGCTATGAAAAGTTGACAATTACGCTCTCATTTGTCATCGTAAAGTTGACATTTTCTGTGGAACAATCGAAATATATCTTTTTTGCGCGTCTCCAATGGCAACGCGCGAAAAAGACGTTAAATGCGCGCGTTTTCAATAGCAACGCGCGAAAAAGATAATAAATGCGCTTATTTCAATAGTTACCAGGGATACAAACAAAACAGAAACTTGCCATATTGGCAGTTGACAGAATGAATTTATTTTTAGTACGTACATGTTTTTAAATAATTGTAAGATGCAATCGTAGAAAAAAATATGTGTGTATCACGATCGTAAAGTGCCTTTGTTCCTCTTGCACTATTGCAGCTCTCGCCTTCGGCTCGCTCTGCAATTACCGTGCTCGAGTAACAAAAAATCACTTTACGCTCTTAAGTTCTTTATTAGGCTTGTAATGTCATAAGTGGTTACAAATAGATTTTGTGTACTTGCCTGGAGCAGAAAGTAGTCTATGCAGGCCCGACGAGAGGGGAGGGTAGGTGGGGTAAAATACCCAGGGCCCGTGGAATTCAAAGGGCCCGGATGTGATGCTATTTTATAAATTGCTTTTAATTTTCTACTATTTCACCAATTTTTTATATTCTTTACTAAAACATGTATAACGAAATGTCTGATACACGTTTTCTACAATTTATTACATTGTATAAAGTACTAAATGACGAAATGCTTGATGAAGGGCCGGCCCCAGTTGCAAATTTTAAATAAATTTATACACTATTCAAAAGTACATTATTACATTGTTGCATTTTAGTTTCTTATATTACTACATTGTATACAATACACATAGGCAAAGGCTCTATACATTTGTGCGTAGTGCTGTTTTGGTATCCCCTGCATTTATCGAATATGCAACTAGATATTAGATAGTCATACAGTGAGTATACAATACACATCGCTGCACCAATTAACTCAGAATTTTGTATTTAATTTTATTTATATTGTTATAACTTTATTTAGATATTAATAATTCTTATTGTTGTCATACATATATTTATAAATATATTTTTTTTGGTATCTTATATTTAATTAATAAATATTCAAAGTTAAAAGAGGCCCGAATTATTTTTTTCCCGGGGCCCGCTTTTTCTCTCGGCGCCCCTGCATATATGTAGGTAATTAATAATTCTTTTTAAATGAATATAAAGTTTTATAAAACATCTGTTTCTTAATACTTTTTAACTCTTTTTGTAGATTCTGCCCTTACATAGTTATGCAGACATAAATTTGTAGCAGATAACGAAAAATACATTTTAAACATTAAAAATGAGTTACCGCCATAAATCAAGTGCTTTAAAACGAAAAGAAAAAGCTGCAAGGGAAGAAAACCAAGCAAAACCATACATATATTTATAAATATATTTTTTTTGTATCTTATATTTAATTAATAAATAATAATAAACAAGTTAAAGGGGGCCCGAATTTTTTTTTTCCCCCGGGGCCCGCTTTTCCTCTCGGCGCCCCTGAGTCTATGTCCGTTTGAGCATAGAGATGTGAGAGCGACAAGGATACTTTCTGCTCGAGGTGCACACAATGTTTTAGATTCGACCATGTAAGACACTTGAAAAAGAATTTAAAATTAGTTTTAAACAAGCAAAAATGTTATTTTCTCTCTTGTTGCTATTGGATACATTTTACTAAACGTATCTTGCTTAGGAAACAATAACTTTCCGTTGTCAAATGACTGCTTAAATAGCATACTTTCTGTCATGGTCATATAAAAAAGAATTAAAAATATTTTTTTTTGTTATTTTTTTCACAGTTTTTGTTAGGTTCCATTAGTTACAACACATCAATTATTTTTCATTGTTTTCCTTTAATTTACTTAAATAAATCAAAAATGTTTGTATTATTCTTTATTTACAGTTGTAGAAAAAATGTTGTTTTTGTATTTCGTGGGCAAAATTATTGTTTTTTGGAGCGTCCGAATGACTTTTTTTGTCTCAACCTGCGGTCTCTACTAAAAGTAACATCCTCACACGCTACAAAAATCTCTCATTTTGCGAACTTAAATCAAAAATAACTATTAAACAAGTGGATATGTTACTTTCTGTTTTATTGCTATTAGAGAAAATAAAAAAAAAATTCCGGCTTGTTTCTTTTAGAAAGAATCTCTTGGTGCTCGAAACTTTCCGTCATGGTCGTATAAAAACAATATTTTGGTTGAAAATCATATTTCATGGTAATTAAAGTATGAGAAAAGAAGTTGAAATTTTCTGTCATATATATTGGTAAAATTATAAATAAGATGTAGGATTATATAGATGGCTATGATTACAGATTTGTTACGTAAAAGAAAGATTATTTCATGTCGGAGAAAAATATGCTAGAATTATGAATGTGGATGAAGCTACAGTGATGTGTCAGAACAGACATATTTTACAAAGGTTAACTGCACATAATATAAATGTATATTCGTACATCTATTTTGTGAGGATGAGATCATTAATATGTAAATAAAAATAGGAAATCTACAACTATTAAATATTACCTTCATTATGTATCTAAATACATAAAGCTGCTCCCAACCAATAACAATCCAATATTTTCTTATATTTCAAGCACGTGGTTTGCCGTTTGTTGATTCATGGTAGATATAAATTATGTTATATATTACTATTTTTGTTCCTTGTACTTACATAATTATAAAGTATAGATTTGAATCGTATACGTATAATGTTTATTGTCTGTAACTCTATATAAAAAGGTAGATATTTTGTTAGTTACCTATTTTTATTAGGTATTGTGACTAGTGTCTTTAGCAGACAACAAAAAAATATATTTTTTAGGCTAAGTTTCAGTTTTCATTTCAAAACAATATTGTGACTATTCCCTAGACAAAAAAAGCTTGACAGATATTGTCACGTATAATATGAAAATATCTACATCAAAATGTTATGTTGTTATTCAAAATAGAATATCGATGTCAATTCAATAGAAAATATTTTTTTATCAATATTACATTATGGAGCTAGCTAGCATGTACGAGTAGTATAATACGAGTATTTCATGAGTACTACATTGGAATATTTGCTTTTCCAATAGTATCAAGTCCAATTAAAATGGATATATATATATATATATATATAATTATATTGATAACCATAAGAGACACGATGTTCGTAAATTTGTTCTAAAGTTACTGTATCAATAATAACCATATTTTAGTTATACTCTTTATTTCCAATTTATTTTTTGCTTCAATATTTTTCCTAATGTGATTAAATTTGATAGTTATCAATTGGGACATTCAACTATTAAGAGATGGTGTTAATCACAATATGTCAAACTTGAAACAAATTTACACTTTCAGTTGGTCCCCATAAACTTATCATTGCTGTCACTTGTATTTCTTTATTTTTATCTTTGAAGCTAGTTTTATGTAATGTCGTTACATGATATAGTTTTTGAATAAATTTCACTTATTTTTTATTTTAGGTCCAAAATTTATGAAGATATAGTTCATAGGCTCTTTTAATACTATAGAATTTTCTTCTTTAGTATAATTAGTTAATTAAAATTTTATTACTTTCTTTATTGTATATATTATTAATATTACTAATCATTTTTTCAATATTTAGTTATTAGGTAGATAGCTAACTGTATTTTTGTTGTAGTTTCAATATTGAGCACTATAAGCGCATTCATATTTTAAAAACCTAATGATTTATGACCTTACTCATAATAATTCCTTTTACTATTTACAATAAAATATTTAAAACTGTTCGCAGTGGACAATTTATTTCTTGCCCTTATGTTTATATTTAAACTGTAATAATAACTTGAATCAAAAATGAAATATGAGAAATCCTAGAAAGTTTCAGCCCACACGAAAAATTCCATGACGCAAGTTTTGCAAAAACTTTAGCTGGATCGTAGTTATTCCGCATACGTAGAAATTAATGTTTTCCCACAAGTTCCACACCAAATAATGAATGAAAACAACAAACAAAAAACAAAGAGTGCGGAGGAGAGAATCTACTAAGTGCCATCTGTCGCGAGATCAAAATAACTCAGCGTAGGAGTTTAGTCTTCATTAAATCTCGGCGCTGTTTTTATTTGGCCGCTTGACCGCGCTGCTGTCGCTGTATGCTACCCGGACATGCAACATCCGGCCGATGCACATTTAGACATTTCGCCACCACCGCCGCCAGTGCTATCTGCCATCTGGCAAGCAAAGGTGATTGCACTCACGACCGCCCGTCATCTGGGGACTATAACTATGACTTGGCGTGCTTCGAGCTTCCGACGGATTTTGGGATAAATGTAGCAAGAGTTATTTACGTAATTTTGTAAATTGCGATGTATCATAATTTGAACATGATCCAGGCAGGGTAAATGGGGTATGAGATAAATGTATGTTACTTGCCATTACCGAAATGATATAATATAAAAATGCTACAAATTGGCTTTCGTTTATTTACATATTCTCTGTAATTAAAGTTTTTGAGACATGATTGGATAACACATTGGCATATGCTAAATCTATGTTATGTTCTGGTTCATATTTGTTATTTCAGTCTGACCGTTCTTATCCTCAAATATCATGATCAAACCAATATCTTATTCTATTTAAATTCATGTACTGAATTCCCATTATTATTTGTTATTTAAATAGAAACAGCTGTAAAAATATAATTTTTATACAATCATGACCAGGGATGTGCGTGTAGTCTACTGCAAGTAATCTACGCTATTCTCTACGTGTAAACAATCATGTAGTCTACGTCTTCATTTTTCATGTAAACAATGTAGACTATGTAGACAATGGAAACACCTGTGTTCACTTAAGTCAGATTAGAAATTTTAACACTAGAACTAGGGATTTTTAAATGTTGTTAGAGATTTTTATTTTTATTCTAGGGATTACATTAAAAAAAAAATTAGTTGTGCAGGGCAAACCGTTCAAAATTTGTCAACTGGTTACTGTTAAAAATAGCGCCAAAGAAAACTCCGTCTGGTGAGATGGTGCGTTGATCGATTTTAAAAATATGACAGTTCGCCCAAGACCCAAGACAGACATTCGTCTAGTAATGTAAGAGCACTTACTTTATTAGTTTTATTATATAAAGACCGATAATGACCCGAACTCACTAATATGAATACATGTAATAGTTATAAAGGAATAAATTTAGGTTATGTTGAATTTTACAACTGTCAGATACATTATCTACATTGTTTACTTTGTCTGCGTCGCTAGAATTGTCGACGTATTGTCTACGTGTAGATGTAGACAATTAAAGATTACACGTAGAAGCACATCTCTGGTCATAACGAAACGTATGATATTTTAGTAATTATTTGAGAACAGAAAGTGATCTTTTCCAAAGCAACAAACGTTTATTTTACTTTTCCGATTGCTTTCACTAGCAACAAGCGAAAATAGTTATTTGTACAACTAGTTATGAAAGTAATACTTTTTCTCATAAATTTAAAATTTGATGCACGACAGCGAAACGAAAAAACCTAAAATTAAACCAATGAAATTTTAAAACTTGTTTACATGATTTTAAATAAAATAAAATAAATTTTCATGAATTTACACGCAAAAAATAATACTCCTGTTTGTTCCCAACAGCAACAAAGGCAAAAGTAACATTTTTGCGTGTTTAAAAATTATTTTAAATTCTTTTAAATTTTTTTTTAAATGGCCTGTACACTAGTATATATATATATATATATATATATATATATATATATATATATATATATATATATATATATATATATATATATATATATATATATATCAACAAGCGAATCCTTCAGAAAGAATATGGCATAACCCCATTGGATTCATAATTCGTATAAGTGAGTGTTCAGTGTTTCTGGAAGTTTGTTTAAATTAAATTAAAGATTTTAATACAGTAATTTATCTATCAAGTATAAAATGTCCGAACGCACGTAATCTTATAGCTCTAGCTTCGAAAGAAATATTTTGATTCTCATTTGTTGGATTAAAAATATGTCAACTATGAAATCTGTAATTGCAAAATTAACACATCCAGAATTAGGTAAACTTATATGCCATTTCTATATTCATTATTATATAATCCTCCGCTTGTTGCATACACCGATTCACAATTAGACAATTTTTCAAAACATTGATCTGTATTTTTAATTAAACATGACAAATATTGAGAAATTATTGTAAAAATCCATGAAATCATATTTCATTTTCCGAAAATAATATAAGACAACCAATTACGCTCGTGCTTCCTTAACTCCTACAGACATTTATGACAGCACAGCTGGACACTCGACTTCATTCATCTCAGCTCCACAAGATTCTATCATGTTTCCACTCCACCGGTATTTATATTTAGTGTGGATTTTTAAAGCTGCGACTGTAACGCATGGGCCGCGCGCTATATTTGTGTTTGTGTTGGCACTTCTCGGATATCAATCATCTAAGTTGAAATGCGGTGGGTTATTAATGGCACGGTGGCAGAGACTGTGAGTCTACCGTGTCAGGTGAGTCTGAATGAAACAAAGTAAATAGTAGTAAAGAAAACATTAATTACAGAAATAACGAGGAGTATAAGAGTATTTTAGAATAAGTACCTCATTTTTGTTTGAATTACAAACATAAGTTATTCTTGTTGATATGTCCATTCGGTGAGTTATATGGATGTATAAGCCGTATTTTATTTTGCTTACGATTGGTTGACCATAATGTCAAAATAAAGACTAGTTTATATAACATAAAAACCTGTGACAGTGGCAGCGCTGTATAAATTTTATTGTTTAACATTTATAAAAATAGGAAAAAACACAAGAGTATTTATCATTTTTAAATAAGTTGAATTATATTATTTAAATAGCTTTGTTGATTGGAATTCAGGCTTTAAGTAAAACGAAAAACTTTCAAAAACTTGAATTTTTCATCTAATCAGCAACGTCTCGGCCATTGATTTCAGCCATAATCAAGCAAAGTTAAGTGACATATTCATTATAAATAACAATGTATAAAGACGAAACAAAATGTATATATATATATATATATATATATATATATATATATATATATATATATATATATATATATATATATATATATATAAATTGTTATTTATAATTAATATGTAACTTAACTTTCGTACTTTTTTGCTTGATAATGGCAGAAATCATTGACCGAAACGTTGCTGAATAAAGTTTTTGATTTATTTAAAACCTGGAATCATGAAATTATAAAAAATTAATAAATAATCTTTCAAAGTTACAGAAAACAAATCTACAAGACATTAGTACATGTAACCAAATTTTATGCTACTTTTATTTAGAGGCCATTCGTGCTATCACTAATATGTCTTCATTTAGATGTTTTGGTCAGCCAATCAGAATCAAAATAACATACATCCTATGCAATCACACTATTATCTTTATCTCTCTCTGAATATACTTTAGGAAGTATAGGATTTTACAAAAAAAGTATTCTGCCTGTCATCTATTGATTATATTTCGAACTCTGCTCTTCTTCAAATAAATGGTTGACATATCTTAGTTGATCATCTTTTCAAACTTATATACAAATCTAAACATGTATTTAAGACCAAATATGGTCGAAATATAACCAGTAAATTCAATATGGCGGCGATTTATAATTATTTATAATCATTTTTAGATATTATGAATTTTAGTGATTGTTACTAAACTAGTAGGTAATATAAATTTAAATTTTTATTTCACTTCGGAATTCTTGATTAATTTTATTGCTATTATAGTATTACGTAAAATTTATTTTTATGTAGTTACAAATTATTATTTTAGAAAAATAAATATGTTGTCATATATTTTGAAAATAATATGTTTTTAAAATTGAAACTATTTATTTACATAACAATTTTCTAGGTAATATGAATGATATATGAATTTAAATAGGGCGGCAAATCACAAAAATAGATAAAAATAATGGAAATACTGAATATATTTGACAGATTCAGTATTTTTTGCATGGTTCTTAACTATCCGCGAAACATCTGGTGAAGAAAAAAACGTACTCATTTATAAATGTCTTTTGCACAGGTGTTCGGCTCGTGTCATTGACGTCAATAAAAGTAAATAACATTTAGCTTAATTTATGAACTCATTTAATGAAGTGACGTAATGAGTACTACATTCACTTAACACCACATCAGGCTGAACTTAATTTTATCCTACGTTTATCTGCACTTACATGACAGCAAAAATTTTATCACTTCCTGCAAGAGCACAATCTTATTCTGGGAGCTACAGAAATACAACACTTTTACTTCCATCTGCTATTAATATAAGTTATAGTACAAACAATAAACTTAAATATTGAAATATATTCTCTGATGGTATGAACAATCGATTAAGGATGACTAATTAATAGAAAACTAACTCTATTTTTCGCTGCGAAATACATAAACATAAAATTTAGAATCTTTGACAGCAATGTAACAGTATATTATACATCAAAGGAAACAAGTACATGTAATATTTCTTTTATACGATTGCTATGTAAAGTTGACAATTATGCTCTCATTTGTCATCATAAAGTTGAAGTTTTCTGTGGAGTATTCAAAATAGCTATTTTAAGTCGAAACAAGCACAATTTCTCTATAGTTGCCACGATATTTTTTTTTCCATTGTAAGATTTTAATTTTACAAGTTTTCAATGTTACATGACATTAAAAATAAAAATTGTTTATTATTTGTCACTGGTTGTTATCGCAACATTCAATGAACGTTTGATTTAGAGTTAAAAATTTGAAGAGCGAACGTTTTTTCTATTCTGCCGCTCATAAGTGGAAAAGTGACATTTTGCGTTGACAAAATGCTAGCGCAAATGCTTACTTTATATATCGACTGTAGAAAAAATAACTTTATCGCGAGTTTCCAATGAAAATGCGCGTTTACGTTAATAGTTACCAGGAATACAAACAAAACAAAAACTTGCCATATTGACAAATGAATTTATTTTCAGGACATATACTTTTTTTATAATAATTTGAGATGCAATCGTAGAGGATATTCCCGTGTATGTATTACGAGCGTAGACAAAAGTAGAAATTAGAAATTCGTAAATAATTACGTTGTATAGCATTATTATTATTAAGGCTATAATAATAATAATAATATTGCATACCATGAGGTAAATAAATAGTACGGATAGTAAAAATGTATACAATTTAAGAGAAAATTGGAAATTTCACCAAAATTTTTGAACAAATTAAAGATAAACAAATAATATGAAAAAATTTTGTACAAACTTTTGGCAGATAATATGCCTTAATTTCGACGTCTCAACAAAAAAATAGTTGGTTTAAAACTTTATTCATTATGAACGTAGAACTTTTTAATATAATTAAATAATAATGAAAACATTAAAATAGCATTTATTTCAGCGTTGTCGCACTTTCTTATACACAAATTAATTTATCAAGTGAAAATCAGGTTTTCGGTCTGTAATATTTTCTAGAAAACTGTCTAGTGAATTTTAAATATACCTATGCAAAATTCGTTTTTAAGAGTTCAAGTTACATATAACGAAAATTTGCAATGCCCGGTAGCTTTTTTAATCTGTTCGGTCAACGAATCTTTACAGTTTTTTATATTGCAATGAGTTTTTAACGGCTTAGTGAAGAGGTTTGAAAATTTTACAGGAGTTTTAGAATTGAATGAAGAACATTCTACTAAATTTTCGTTCGTCTCGTAGCATTTTCACATACCTCCCAAACATCCTTAAATTAAAACTAAATTCGATCAGAGAATGAATGTTACTAGTTTGTGAGTAGGTATAATTCTCACTTCTTATTCCCCGATCGTCATGATGTTGCTTATATACTTTGTGTCATAGCAATAAACCACAAACAATATTCATGTGAAAAAAACAATTTTATGAGACATGTAACTTTGATATATTTATGGTTCAAATTAAATTTTAAATATAGATAAGTTTTATTTGTACAATTAGGCATCAAAGTATTTACTATTAAAAACAAATTATTCCTTAAATTATTCGCACAGTAAAATGAAGAAAGGAGTGAATAAATAAATAAATATATCATCACGCCTTTTATCCATTACTGGCTGTGGCACTCTGCCGAAGCAGATCTCGGTAAGTGATATATTTTTCGCGCGAAGTGCGATTACCAGCCGTCAAATCAAATAATATTTTCTTCTAATAAAAATCTCTTCAGTTGTTAATAAAGCACAAAAAGAAACATTCATTGACTGAAACTGAAATATAAAAAGAAAAGTGAAATACAAAAAACATAAACAACATTTATTGAAGTGTAATGAGAAAAAGAGATAAATAATTAATGGAAGAGAAGTCAATAACTCATAGTTCAAAAGAGCGATTTGGTTCACTTGGAAGAACAAATCTTACAAGAAATAAACGCCATATATTCAAGTGCATTGACTTGTTAAAACTTAGCAAATATATTATGCTTCTTTGATCGTAATAACAGACTGGAAAAAATATTTTTCGCCAACAGATTATTTCAGCACTGGATTTATTGGAAACGAAAAGTTTCGACAACTTCATCATCTCGCAGCACAAAAGACATAAAGAAAATGAAAAAGTCAAAAAGCAAGTAATCGCAGAAATCCCAAAGCAATGGCAGGTGTCAAACGTCATCATACTTAAAATATAACTTGCGCTGAAGTTTTCGGTTACATCTGGAACTTTTTAGCGTTAATAATAAGTTTGAAATATGAGTGACAGGGGGCACGCTTTTGACGCAAACATAAACTCGTTGATGCTATGCTGCTGCTAGTGCTGCTTCCTGTGGTGACGCTGATGCTATCCATGGGCGTCCGTAACAGAAGTATACTCTCCGTTGTGGATTAAACTTTAAAATTCGTTATGAAATTGTTTGAAATTTCCAGCTCAGTTTAGATGCTCCATTGGTAAAAGCATTTTTGACAATGTTTGTTTCTAGTGATACTGCGAAATGAAAAATAGACAACTTTTATGCTCAATGGCAGAATTAAGAAATTTGGACAAAAAGTGGTGGCAGCACAAATATAATACATGGGAAAATGTTTTAAATAATTTTATATTGTTAAATCCACGAAGAATATTACGAGATTTAGATGCGTTATGCGTGTAGCTTTTATTTCTTACTGCAAGATTTTGTTTTATTGTTTCATATGTTTAGATTTAGGTTACAAATATTTGACGAAGATTAATTAAGAATGAATCTGATGATTGATAAATAAATATTTAACTAATGTTTTACTTAATTCGATGGAATATATTGTGATGTAAGGTATATAATGTATGGATTTATCTCAGTAACCACAAAAAATAAAATGTTGCCCCTATGCTGTAAATATCCCATGGACGCCCATGGTGTCATCGGTGGCATCTCGACAAGGTGTGAAGGATTACAGCAAGTGCGTGGCTAACGACGCACGTGTTCGCTACACACGCTGGTTTTTTAACAAGCATATCGGCTATATCCAGCAGCTTGACACCATGACACCCGCCCTAACGCATCACACGAGCGCGATCTCAGGATATGTTTTTCTTGGGCGTGTGGCTTGACTTGCGTGGGTTAAACAGCAACAGCGATAAATTTTAGTTTTGTTATGGTTCTGCACACGGTGGAACGATGTTTGAGTAGGTGCAGTGAAAAATGTTACCGAAACACTATCCATTTATTATGAGCTATAATTACAAATATTTTCTATCTTTTAAAACAAAAGAACTTTTCGTTATCTTGTTACCTGGCATGTACGGCATGCCACAACTTCATATTAAAAGAATAGGTAACTAGATAACGAAACGTTTTGCATCTTAAAAATACAGAATGTTTCAAAATGTATGCAAAAATGTTTATGGACATTCATAAAAATAATTGCATATTACTTGAAACAAACATTTTTTTTGTTCTTCTGTACTGAAAGATTACAGTAATAAATAAAAAATATTACACATTAAAAGAACTGATATACCACTTCAACTAAAATAAATAGATATTAATGTCCCGCGTGATGGCCGCGCGGGTTGAGCGCCAGACTCACGACCATAAGATCGTGAATTCGGGTCCCGCCCGTGGCGGCCATACAAAGGACATATCGGCATATGACCTAAGTAGTTGGTCCGATATATAAATAAAAAAAAATAGGTTTTTATGCTTACTAATTTACTAATATCAAATATATTCCGAAAATAAACCACAAGATTTCAGTTACTTTTTAACTACGATTTCGGTTAGTTTATACAAACATGGTTAAAAGAAATGTAGTGATTGTCAAACATTCAGAACCATGTTCCGTTATTGAACCGGGGTTTGAGAAAAGTATCCATGGTTATTCCGGTTCATTTTCGGAATACACTTTTGTTTGTACGCAGTCTTGGTTTAAAAAATTACTTGACATTGGCGGTGGCTGTTTATAGACATAGTTTAAGAATCTCCTTGTCTCATTCATAAAGATACTTTGTCATCATGTATTTTAAATTTCATAATTTTGGAACTACGTTATTTCGGGTAATAATACTTAGGGTATTTTTAAGATCTGATTATGACTATGAATACCACGTAAGTCGTAAAAGCAAAACACCAACTACATAAATTTTAATGTAGATATAACATAGATAAAAAAAAATGGACGCTAAAATTAACCATATGATTCATTCTTCAGCGCCATCTGTACTATTTTAATGGTACTTTTATGTAAACGAAAAAATATGTTTCTTCCATCTTAAATTTATTAGTTAGCCACAAATTTAGGTACAATATGTACTCGAGTATTAGAGAGAAAAATTGGGATACCGCCAGGATTTGAATCTGAGATCTTGAAACTATAGTCGCCATGTAATCCTGATGACATCTCTATTTTTCCCTCTATATTTCAATTTGATATCAACAATGATTAAATAATAACTTAAAAAATATCAATTAAATTTCATCTGAGAATGTTTAGCAGCGGGTTATATTATACAGGAGGTGTCCTGTGGCAACTGTGGAGAAAACATATTTAAATAATAGTTGTACATAACTCAATTTTGAATCCACACGTATTATTTAAAATTTTATCTGATAGTATAATTTAATTTTACATTATTTATAATGTAAATAATAAACACATCTAAAATGAAACTATTTTAAAAGCACTTTTAATTTGACTCGTGTCGTTGCACACTGATTTTCACTTTGTATAACAGCGCGCTGTCAATGATAGTAAATTGTTTTATTTCTACTTTGTATTTTAACATTTTGATATTAGAAATAAACGTTGTACATGAAACGTCATAAAAATCATGATGTATGGCATGACACAACTTCATTGATTCAGCGAATTATCTATATTTTATTTTATTTATTAGTATCGATTTTAAAAATAACTCTAACATATTTTTTTCCACGGCCGAAAGTATTTGACAGTTTCTATGGTACAAAAATTGGGACAGAAGTAAATCATTATACTCCTACGGAAATAATGTTCATATTATTTCTCCAGAGAGTTTATATTATTTTGACAGTTCAGCTGTCAAACATATTTAAAATACAATAGAGCACAATGAAGCAAGTAACATAAGAACAGCTACAGAAACTGCATCAACAATTTCTTCAGATTCTTTCGAAGGTTCTTCACTGTATTCTTGGTATTGCAATTTAAAAATATAATATAATTTGACATAAACCAACTAGTTCATATAAATTTTCGCTTTTTAATTAGGTAGTGAAAAAATTGTAGATAGACCTCATGAAAGAATGCTATTTTTCTCTTACACCTCATGAGAAATCATGCATTTCTCGCTCTAGATCTATAAGGTGTTTCCATATCTCTGCACGAAACTGTAATGACATATAATTTGATACACTGATTATAGAACAAAAAAAATTTTTTTTGAAATTCGCAAAAATTAAAGTATTTCATTTATAACGTACATTTTAGTGTCACTGGTTTAATAGTACATTTAATTAAAAAAAAGTAAGGCATTACACCAGGTAGGTACCTCAGGGTGGCGATTTAAGTAACATTAATAAATTCCCTGACTTTTCCCTGATTAAGTAAAAAAATTCCCTGACTTCTAGAATATTCACTTATTTATGAATTTATGGTTACATTTCATATATTATATCATATATTGTAATATAATTTTTTTTTTTATTAAATTTATAGTAAAAGCAAAATCAATTTGTGTTTCTAAACAGGCAAAGACACAACCTTAAATATTGCATACAGAAAAAACATAGCGCGGTAGAAACGTTAGACAAAACAAAACAGTTTTCAATTAGTAAACATCCTTCGGTTATATTTTCATAGATGGCGGTTCTCACTCTTAAGAAGCAATAAAGGGTATTTGTTGCCAATAAAGGTATACTATCTATCTAATAAAGGGTATTCTGCCAATAAAATCTAAAAATAACTAAATACATTTTGAAATAAAAGTTTGTAGTTATTTTTCTAAAATTAAATTAAAAAATTTAAAGAACAAAAAACTTTTTTCCCTGACATGGAATAAAATTCCCTGACTTTTCCCTGACTTTTCCAGAAATATAAAATTTCCTGACTTTTCCCGGTTTTCCCGGTTTTCCAGGTTAGTCGCCACCCTGTACCTACATAATAACTAATTAATAAATGATTATTTGTAGACAGTGTTTATACTTTTATTTCATTAGTAACATAATTGTAAATAATTAAATGTATTATTAAACCAGTGACACTACAAATGTTCGCTAGGAATGAAATAGCCTATTTTTTGCGAATTAAAAAAACTCTTATAGTTCTATAATCAGTATATTAAGTTCTATATGGCATTAAAGTTTCGTGCAGAGGTATAGAAACACCCTGGATAAGAAGTATTATAGCGTGTTTTAAACACATGATGTCATGGTTTTAATGACATTATAGGTATTCATGCAGTCTGATTCAATTGATATCCTATACCATATGAATCGCCTAGTTACGTCACAATTTTTGAGTGAATTGTATACTCACATATATGTAATTAATGTTGTACCATTCAAAGACAGATGATAAAACTCCAATTAGAATACTGAAATTTGGAACGTAACATGAAATGCTTAAATTAAACATGAGTTCATTAGTCGAGAGCAACCACATTCAATTTACCTATTTGGAAATTATGTGTAATATTTAAGGTATGGTATGAGCTTAATGAGGACTGTAGGTATTCAAATGAAACATATGTAGCAACTAACTATGTGGGATAATTTAACGGATAATAGTTACAAATGGCTGTGAAATTAAACAATGAAATTCAATCTTAAGCTAAAATTGATAACAGGATTTCTGCTTGTTACGGTTACAAACTTATAAATGGTGAATTTACAAGAAACTTTTAGATGTTTAGGTGAATGAAATATTTCGTGTCTGGAATAATCTGACATTTAATTCATCATCACAGGTATTACTACAAAATCTACATAGAATATTAAATTCAAGTTTTCTCCTGACGATTTCCGATGTAAAAATTACGTCTTTGTGCAACGAGGATAATCAATACTTTCATATACTTTCAGGATTTTATTTGCTGAAAAACAATAATAACTATCTTCATTATGTATACATTGGAGCAACATAAATAAATAACATTTATATTCTAGATATGAAACTAATTTATAAATTTTATTCATGTTAATTTTGTTATATGTTTGTATGTAGCTACAGAATTTTACATTATGATATTCCAATGTAATATTATATTTGTAAATAAAACTGTTTTAATTAGCATAAGATTTATTTTCAATACGTATATTTATACTATTCTTATATACACAGATTTTGTTTTATTTCTTAATAGATCATAAACATATCATTATATTTAATTTATTACTATCAATTCTTGTTAAATCTCTAAATCTCGCTGTATATTCATATAGCAAATATTTATCTTTCCTTTTAGTAACATCTATCTCTTTTTAACGAATGCACTTTTTGATACACTGAAGCAAAATCTACCATATATTGTTACCAACCGTTTTTTAGTACACCTTCTGTCGTTGTCCTTTTTTAAATTGGAAAAGGACATTATTAGTCTTATTCTCAAGATAAAAATTTTTTGCTGACTTTTTAACTAACATTTTGATGTTACAACTACAAATTTATGCATATTAAGTAAAAGTAAAAAATCGAAAATAGTTTTTCTACAATCGTACAATAAGTGAATTATTATGTATTCATTTTCAGTACAAAATATGATTATTTATTATACAGCATTTGACTACCTTAGTTGCATTTATGCAATGTGCACAAAATAGTTGTTACAAAACCAATTTAACTACGAAACCAAGGATAAACAAAAATAAATGTTTTTGACATTTGAAATTTTATTACTATAGGTATAAAACTTGATTATTTGAGTTTTCTACACTTCAATAAAGTGGCACTTTTACATAAATAACTATTAATATTTTATTTATTACTTAAAGAGACATGAGAATAATATTTTTTTTATGTGTTTTTGCATCATTATTTGTAAATAACTTTCTTGTATTGAAATTTGTATTGATTTGTTGGTTAATAATTATTTTCATCTAAGTTCAGATGATGGTTTTTCTTCTAACAATAGTTAGTAACTCTACGTTCCCCTTCTCAAATGGTAATATGTTTTGATTTTCAAATTGATAAAATAATTATGACTAAATAGAAATAAAAGCAATAATAAAATATTTATTTACGAGTATAAAACTAGTAAAGATAGCAACACATTTTTCATTAATTTGAAATTTGATGCATTACGGCAATGTTGAAACATAACAATTAAACGAGTGAAACAAATATGCTTTCATTATGTGTTGTACATATAATTTTTTTGCACATTGATTTTGCAAAGATAAAAATTAAAAATTATTTTGAGAGAAATCAAAATGTAGATAATTTGATATTAAATCTTAAATGATGAAATAGTGAAAAAAATTAAAAAGTTTTAAATGAGAATACAGTATTTATTTCTTCAGAATTTTATTTCTTTTCTCGATATTTAAAATACTTGCAAATACGTGACTTTTCATTAAAAAAAATAACTTCCATGATCAATATGCAAAAAACATAATTTACATAGCTTTTGTAGAACTCTCACGTATCCATTAGAAAACCATGGATTCCTAATGAAAGGGTTATAATGATATATATTAAAAAATACTATGACAGTGCATATTTTTGTAAAGTTCTTCTCGACATTCGATAGAATGGTATTTAAAAAGCGAGCAATCAATTTTGATAGTTTTAAAGTTGCAACACAGAGACAATATGTTAAATGAGGCTAATGAGAAAACGCGATAATAAAAAAGAAATAGTTTGTGATTGACATAAACACCATTATGTATTTGACATTAATGAGCAAGTTAAAAATAACGCCACCCGCAAAAACAACAAAATATCCTGATTTTGTTGATTTATAACAAAACTTTGGTATTGGCATTACAAAAACTAGGCACAACCTACGCGATAAAACATTATTTATTTCAATGTGAAAAAATCCAGATATAAATTGATAAAACTCGCACATTTACTGATTGCAATTTCATTATTAATTTCAATAATCATCAGCGCAAAAACTATTCATACATATTACATTTCACAACAGTATATTTTTAGCTGGAGTCAGAATTTATTGACCCAGATTTGGATGCATCGATATTTCTGGACCACAAATAATAGAAAAAAAAATCTCATTTTTCTCATCGTGATTTAGCCATTCAGAAATACAACTCGGAAACATCGCTGCAGCGTCTGTCAGCTTAGTGTGACAGTTCAGCCGCGTGTGGAGTTTATGAATGACTATTCGACTGAGTTCTATAAATAGAGAGTAGCATGTGTGTGTTCGGAGGCATAATGAATGAAACTAGCCGAGAGTAGGTTGGCGAACGACCGCAGAAGTAGCAGCCGTGTCTGTGACGACTTGTCTCCGCGGACGACAGAGTTAAACAGGATGTGATGTCATGAGTCACTTTTAATTTTGAATTTTGTTCCAGTATTTAGAGTGATGTGTGGATGGTTTTAGTCGGGATGAAAGGTCGTGTGATGGAGTTATGCGTGCGGATGAAGCGATAGAAATACGACTATAATGCACACGACAGAATATTTTGTTCTAAAAAAATGCGGCAATACTCCTTACTTGTAATCATATGTTTAAAATACCTTCACATTCTACTAGAACTCTTTTCACTATCTCATTATAGAACAAACGTGGCATTGAATTATCCAATTTATCTATTATTTCTTATTTACAATAATTTTTTTATGAAGTACGTAGCTCAGTGGTATTGAATTAGCCTGTGGATTTTGAGAACCCTGATTCGATCCCAGCAGTCGATAAACAATTTTCACCAAATTAAATCTACCCCTGTGGCCTCTCCCCACTAACATCTTTGGGAGCGTGATTTTACGGCTGGGAACTGCACTTCACGCAAAGAAATATATCACTTATCGAGATTTGTTGCGGTAGAGTGCCACACCCAGTAATGGGTAAAAGGCGTGAAGATATTGTCTCTCGCTAATGTAATAATATTATGTATAAGTACTTATTGTAATTTTCTCATGATATTTACTTCTTTAATTAAGTTGAATTTGTTTCTATTTAAATTCTATGTAATTATTAAATTTTGCTTTGATCTGTTTGTATATTATTATTTTTGTTCTTTGTACTGTAGTATTATTCATCCTGTTGTACGGCCTTAAATAATAAATAAATAAATAAATAGTATGATCAATGCAACTCTCAATCGCAATGTTCTGCAAAATGAAAGAAAAAATTAAAATGTGAATCTGTAATAGAAAAACACATTTTAAACAAGATTTTAATAACATTCTATTAGATATTAAATGACAATAAGACTAATGAATATGCCATTAACAAGAATTAATTAGATAAAATCTAATATTTCTATACAAAAAAGCACAATAATCGGATCGTTTAACTAAACATGGCGCCACCAATAAAAATGGATCTTCTGTTAGCCACAATCTGATATATGTTTAACCTTCGTTTACGTTATTATTATTATTGTAACGTTAGCGACGATATAATAATATGTAATTTGATAAACACGATGTTAATTAAAAAGAGGACAATTAGTAGCCAATAGGAACAATCTGTTTTCTCTATTAAGTACTAAATTTCAAGTTCTTATATTATTTTATACAAAAATATTTAAAATAAATAAATAAATAAATAATCATCACGCCTTTTACCCATTACTGAGTGTGGCACTCTGCCTACGCAGATCTCGGTAAGTGATATATTTTTTCGCGTGAAGTGCGGTTACCAGCCGTCAAATCACGGCCCCCAAAGATATTAGTGGAGGGGTAGCCACAGAGGTACATTTAAATTGGTGAAAATTGTTTGTCGGTTGTGGGGATCAAACCAGGGTTCTCAAGATCCACAGGCCGACTCGATACCACTGAGCCACCTACTCCATAAATATAGATATAATAATATAGATTTCTCAAATGGTCTCATGCTTACATGACAAACATCAGTTACAAGTTGTAATTACATCTGTCTTTCCTAGGTACCTTTGCAGAAACAAGTTTATACTACAATTTGTGTTCCATGAAGGTAGATTTAATCTTGTTCACAGATTACTTCAGTAATTTAGATTGTTTGTTCTCAAACTATAGGTGAGTACTTCATTATATAACTAATCGAGCATGCAGTTTACAGGAACACATCAATACATACATAACGCTATATCCCATTCAGATTCATCAAATCAACAAACTTCGTTCAACATTCTCAATTTAACACACCATCCTCGCTTCAATCACATTCATAGTTGCCTCCATATAAGCTCATTTATTCCTCGCACTCGGAATCTTTCATCACGTAATAAACTTTTAATCACATCCATTCATTCACTCATTTACATCCGTTTCAAAAATATTTTATGACCAGTTGCACACCAAAAGTAAATTTAACCGTGGAATAAATAAAGCAAAGCAAATGAAATATTTGACAGCAATGTCGATGATTGTGTATGACATGTATCTTCGCTTTGTGTTTATTTATTTAAACCAAGTTTAAAGTTTAACCTCTGGCAATGTAACTGGCCATTATTCTGCTTAAACAAGAAATAGTATTATTTCATATTTATACCTGGACGATATTGTGTTTGAGGACAGAAAGATTATCCGCTACTGATTTTATTACGGTTGGGTTACTTGAAGAGGTAGGTAGAAAACCATGAGTGAAATAAGTTGCCTAAATACCGGCATAACGTGTAAAAATATGTCCGAAAATTGTCTGAAAAAATTGTATTTGTTCAACAAATTTTCCCATTTTTTGCGAGAACGAATAATTTAATAATTTCGTCATTAGGCTCCTCGAGAATAATAAAACTAATGCTACAAAATAGCATGAAGCAAATTTAAATAAAAAAATCGTGATAGAAAATATGAGCATTATTATATTGCAATTTGTAGAAGCGATATTTTTTTAATGATTATATATTTCAAAATTTTAAGGCTGACAGTTTATTTATAAAGTATTGAACAATACGTGTATTTTTTTGTAATCATAACAAACACTTCAGTGACGAGAAATCGATTGCAAAAGTTAAACAAAAATGCCAGTTCTATGAGACAGGGGTCGAACAGCCTTAAGCTCTCTCCTCTAACAACTAAAATTTACTCAGTCATATACTGCAATAAATTTACAATATCTAATCAAAAAAACTTATAGGTATCAATTTTATTAATATTATTTGCAGTTCATTTTAGAAAATGATGTACCGATATCGATATTGTTTCGTAGCACATTATTTACTGCAAATAGAGAAAAAGTTTCGAAGTTTAAAACTTTAAGAAATTCAGAATTATTGAAGCGATGAATACGAGTCATGCCGCAACAGATGATATAAGTCGAGGTTTTACAGTTTCATGGTCAGTTCCACCGCCAAAAGTTAAATTTTAAACTTAGTTTAAATAAATAAAAGCACATCAAGTGATTGACAGTAATGTAAATTATTCCAATTAAAATTGAAGGAAAATGTTTATAGCATATAGTTAAATATACGAGTATTTTTTTATTCATCTGCAAACAGTTTTGTTGTTGTTCTGATGTGTGATGCCGAAAGTGATGTTTTCATATGGAGTTTCTATGCGGGAATCAAACTATCAACAAAATTAACTTTTATCAATAGATCAGTGCATTTTTTATATTTAACCTTTAAATTCTGGTTCCTCGGAATGTACCTACATTCTTTTGTCAATTAATAACAAATTGGAATATTAAATGTAAATATTTTGTCATGGAGTTGGTGGTCTAGTGGGTATGCAGTCGGCTTGCGGTTCTTGAGGACCCGAGTTCGATTCCCGCAACCGACAAACTGGCTTTCACCAATTTAATATCAACTCCTGTGACTCCCCCTCCACTAACAACTTTGGGGGCCGTGATTTGACGGCTGGTAACCGCACTTAACACGTAAAAATATATCACTTACCGAGATCTGCTACGTCATAGTGCCATACCCAGTAATGGGTAAAAGGCGTGATAATACATTTTTATTTTTTTTATTTTGTCTTATAAATAGAAGCTATAATAAAATGCATGGAACAATTTAATTCCGACAAAAATATGAGTGTAAATTAATTTCACAACACTTTTATTTACTGTTTTCAACCTGTTATCACTTAGATCACTTGATTCAACGAAACTATCATATAATTTTTATAGTTCTGCATCAGCAATTATTCTCCTTTTATTTGTATCACTCATTTATTTAATATCTATAAATCAAAATAAATAATTTTTTACGGTTAGTAAAAAAGTGAGTTTTTCTAAAATGACAGAATGTGAACAATTGCAGATAAGGACTCTTATTGGCCGTCACTACTGGCAACGGAGCTCTGTGTAGAACATAAATGTTATTTTTTTATACATTTTCATTTCGTTTGTACAGTTTTCCTAGGTAACTATACATTCAAAATTTTTATTAATTACAATTACTAATCAATTAATCATAATTTCCGGTCGTAAACAACATGTGTACATCTCAGGTTGAAAGAATATTTCCAAACCTCGCCTGCACTTGTGTTACAATTTTTTGCCTTAATCTGAAAACAGCTAATTTCAAATCTTGATATACAAATAACTATTGTTACCTTAATACCGAACAAAGTCTGCTTACTTTTGTTTAAAATACCTGTTCACGTGCTTGTCCAAAATTTCAAAATGTTAACTGAAATTTCGTATACACAAATATAACCTACACAATAACATCTTCTATTCTTCTATTAAAGAATAAAAAGAAAAAGACTGTTGTTTTTTAAATATGAGTATTTTTATTTTATTTGTTCTTCATGCCAACAATACATTTTTACTAGTATACAAATGTAAACAAATTTTAAAATTATTTTTCTCTCTCCTTTGTCAAAAACGCTAATAAGTCCCTAATTAATGTATGACGCAGAGACACAAGCAATAACAAAAAAAGAGAAAGAGCAACTCAGAATAGCGAAAAGGACAATTTTAAAAGCGATACTAGAAGGAATAAAACTTGGACTCAATGAATACAGATCAAGAATGAATAACGAAATCATCCCAGAATTAAATGGAAAACATATTACAAAGAAAATAAAACAATAAAGAGTGAAATGGTTGGGACATATAATGAGAGCTGAAACAGAAGCAACAATTTTCGCAATGCTAGAATGGGATCCAGGGAATCGAAGAAGAGGTAGGCCAAGATCAACCTGGATTAAAGAAGAAGAAGAAGATCTACAAATGAAAAGAGGAAACACTGAATAGAAAAAATGGAACGAAATAAGCAAGAAAATATAAAACTAAGAAGAAAATGAACTGATCCCCCTGAAAAAGGACTTAGAGACCTTCTACGGAAGTGGTGCAACCCCCATGAGGTGCCAAACCACCGTATATATATATATATATATATATATATATATATATATATATATATATATATATATATATATATATATATATATATATATATATTGATTGGATATTAATGAATTTAGTAGGGACCCAAAACAATATTCCTGGGAAGGCCTGAACGCCTTTTAGCAGATCTCGGTAAGTGATGTATTTCTTCGCATGAAGTGTGGTCTCAAAAAACGTTAGTAGAGGAGAGAGCCACAAGGGAAGATTTTAATTTATTGAAAATTGTTTGTCGTTGTGGAATCGAACCCATGTTCTCAGATCCACATGCCGACTCGATTCCACTGAGCCATCTACCCCAAACAAATTATAATTACAATGTGTATTATTTATACTGATCAAATATCTATATTATCTTTTTACAAAATTTAACGATTGCGATTGTGAAACTCATTTCAAGGTAAATCCTGAAACATTTCAAATCAAACACCGCAGTTTGAATGCCGGCGTGGTTGAAGCTTTTAGCAGTAAAATCTCTCTAAATCCTACTCCAAAACTACATGAATTCACAGCAATTGATACAAATTCTGTGCCAGTTTCAGGCCACTGGTAAACTACCGTACTTAGTTTGAAAATATTTAATGTGAACCTTTTCTTAGAAAGAAATATATTGGACAATTCCACACATAACTTTTCATCCAATCAAATTACAATATTTTGCTGAATTGAACCAATCACAGTAGTATTATAGCGACAATTTCACTAGTGAAAATTGTCGCAAATCGTTGCTTAGATATAACGTTTGTTAACTATTTTGAGTAGATTAATATTATTGAATTTTATTTGACTTTGTTTACTTTGCTTAGTTATGTCAAAAAATTACATTGTAAATTGATCACCAAGGAAATAGTAGTTCTGACATTGTTTTAAAAATACTGCAGGTAATTTTTTTGGAATAAATAAAATATTTCGAAGAATTGCCAAGCCGAATACCATACGTGACTATGATTTTCCTTTGGTAATTTTTGCCTAGATTACTCCTGATGTTGCTTTAAGAAAATCTACACTCATTCTATCGCATACATGCAGATTTTCGTCGCAACAAACAGTCGTGATCATGACGACAAAAATTTTCGGCAAAATCATAGTTACTAATAGTATTATATATGAAACTACAATGTTATCTTAAAAACATCACATAAAAAAAGTAGGCATACGTATTTATTTTTCTCGGCAGAACACTTGTTAGAATATAGTTTACACTTCCTCATATTACAAAAAAAATTGTAAGTATTTCGCATAAGACTAACTGGACCTATACCGATCTTACAAGTGTCGATCCATCGGGCGGTCGCCCAATCATTAGGTAGGCCAGTCTGATTCTGGCTTCTTGGAGTATTCAATTACGTAGTGAAATAATATATATCTCCTCTCTAATTTTTTATTTCCTTTTTGAAATATTCGTAATAATGGATATTAAATGACTTTAAAAGCAAGAGATATTTTATAATGCATGTGATTTTCTAGAGTTTCATTAAAGCGTAGACGGAGAGTTATTTTATAGCTGTAGGTATTTCATAAAGGATGAAATAGAGCTTTATTATTTGTTTTACATTACCCTTGCGCTTCAAAGGAATTTTATATGATCAGATGGTTATAAATAGTTTGTAATATACCTGCAGTCGAGTATATTAGTAGATAAAAAGACCTCTATAATATTTAAAGCTGTTTCAGAACAGGTTCTACATAATGTAGCAACACAATTTTCTGCAGAAAATGGAAATATTTGTCCCAGTTTTATCATTTATTCTAATTCCGTTGACATAAGAAATTTAGCGTATCAATTTTTATTAATCTAGAAATCATAAGACAAAAATCACTTCGCTGACCTACACTTTTTTATAATATATATTTTTATTCCAATCAACATGGAAATAAACAACAAAAATGATTAAACCCTAAGATCAAATTGATACTACTTAGTTACTTATATCGATCTACAAAACTACAATTATTTCAATGCTAAATTTAATTTCTGGTACAGAGAAATTTTCATCATTTTAGCATATATCATATATAGCATAAAATAGACTTAATTTTATTATATACTCCACGGTAAAATGAAGTCTTTAATAAACATATGAATTGAAAAATCTTGCAGCACACCGATTGAAAACTCTGCTCTAGACTATGATTTCAATTTGGCAAATAAATTTACTCTATTTTTAAAGATTATTAGGTCATCATATTTAAATTGACTGAAAATAAATATGTCATCACAAAATTGTTACCATTTTACTCATTTTTGAGTTTAGCATTCTGTTTTAGTAAATCTCGATAAGTTTATGCGCGTACCGTGAAATACAAACTAAAAATTTTAATGGACGTGGAGCTAAAAAGGTAATTTTTATGGAATGAAAGTAAAGTTTTCGTCGAAATCGGATCCTGAATAAATATATACATTTATATATTGATTTGTAAAATATTGTACATCACAATTTGGAGCTTAAAAGTTCAAGCATGTTAATAAATATAATTTCTGGTATGGTAATTTTCTGGAATAACAACTTTTCAATTGATAGCAAGGCATCAAGGATGATTTCCGTGATGTAAAAAAGGAATAATTTTTTTTAAAGATTTCAACATTTTATTAAAATTTTTCAAATATTATCTTAAATGCTTCCAAGATTTACCAATTTTAATATAATATGAAATATATAGAAAATTACAATGTACATATTTTAATTAATTAAATATTGCTATAAATAAGGTTGAAAATTTGCATAACTAATACATAAAAACCGTTACCATTTTCCTTCAAACCACGACTGACGAACTTGCAAAGCACATTGCGAATAAATTGGAAAGTTTACCTATGTAAATTCCAAAAACGCCACAATTTTATCTCCGGTTTTATTTTAAAAATACCTAGCAGATTTATAGATATCATTTCCGGCGGTGCCAAATACAGCCGTCAGATCCGGTGCGCGCCGCGAACGTTTCGCGAGCGCACACGGGCGTCAGCGCGTCATAGGCGGCGCCGACCGGCTTCCAAATCCTGTCTGTGTCGACCCCAGGCGACAGCGACAGACGGATTCGAATGTATGTTTGAGAGGTGATCGGAAGAGTAGCGAAGAGAAATTATATATGTGTTTGAAATTGTTTAAACCAAAGTTAAGTTTGTCTGGTCCTAACAGTAATTCGTAATCATACACAATTGAGGCGTTACTATAAATAAATACAATTTGTATTAAACATAATTGTATCATATTGAAAACCAATCTTTTGACCATTTTATTATCGAGCAATTTAATCAAAATGACAATAAAATTATATTAGGATTTATTTATATTTATTTAAGAATAAGATTTTACTGTATTTGTTCACTTGAACAAAATTTCCAGTAATTTCAAACTTTTTGGCTGGTAGCACAAGCTTTATATTTGGGTGTTCTAAGAGCACGGTTTTAACATGTTAGAGATAGGCAAAAACAGAGCTTGTGCTACCAGCCATTGTTACTATTTTAAATATAATGTAAAATGAATAACTTTACATAATTTTCGTTCAGTTCCAATCAAAACTTATGTTCGACAAATTAATAACTTCATGTACTTTAATGATATATAGTACTCAACGTACTAATAAAGAAACAGAAAGATCTATATTAAATTCGCAAAATTAAGGTTGATTTACAGTATCACTGGATTTGCATATTTCTTCATAATAAACAAACAAAATTAATACATACATATATTCATAACATCACGCTACATCCCATCAAAAGAGGTCGTATAAACCCTAGAAATATTTACAAAACTCTCACTCACCAGATTCTTTAAATAATCAGTTCTCGTCAAACATTCTCATCCTCGCTCCAACCACATTTATATAAGCTCATTTGTTCATCACACTCGGAATCATTCATTATGCAACAAACCTTCAAACACATCCATCCATTCGTTCCTATACACCTTTTGCATTAATCTTTCATTCCACTTATGTTTACTTCCTCCAAAAATCTCAAATAATGAATCTAAAAAAAAGAAAGGAAGTGAGTAACCTTCTAAGGTTGTAGTAAAAGAAAATGCCACAGATTTGCTGTTAGACACTCTATCTAACAACTAAAAACGAATCAAAAAGATAAGAAAAGAGAGGCAAGTAGTCCTCGGCTTGTCTATTAAACTGGATTCCACGCAAATGCAGTTAAATACTCTATTTTAAGATCAGAAAACGAATCAAAAGATAAGAAAGGAAGAGAATATAAGAGAGTTAATTAGTTATGCAATTTCATAACGAAATATTTGCTCAACAAGTTAATTAAATTTATTATAAATTATTACTCGTAAGATTAAAAATTTAACAAAATAGAAAAATAATCCATCAAGTCAGTGGTTCAAAACTTTTAAAGTTAAATAGACATTGAAATGTATATGCATCTCAATGATATTACCAACTACCATTTACTATTTACTGATAATGATGAATTTTATTAAAAGCCATAAAGAATAAAATATTCATGTATAACGATTACTGTCGCGAAATGAAGTTATTTTTCTTTGAAATACTTGTAATAGTACTACACATTTTATTTTTACGTCCAGTAGCCTCGTTAGTTTATGTTAAAAACTCACAATACCGTAGGAATGTAGAAAAATATAATTTCGCTGGTAGTGTTGTAAAGAAAAAATACGATGAAAAGAAAATTCCCGTAAGAATGCGGGTTTTGTGTTTTTGGTAAAAGAAAAGAATACTTCAGTAGAATTTGTTGCTTTTTGCGGGAGTAGTTTGTCCCCAAATAATTTTGAAAACGAGTCGCTCATGAAGCACGGCGAAACGCGTTGTGCTCAGGCATCTTGGATAATAAAAACAAATGTGTTGACACAAACACGAAGACGAAAGAGAACAGTGAGGGAATACAAGCAAACAAAGAAATGCTTACGTAATCATTTTTAGATTCTTTCGACGTTGTTTTATTCAGAAAGAAGAATTCCCAAGGAAAATAAAACCAACTTCAAAAAACTTAACCGGCTTTCGAATTCTGTAAACAGCGGCTACACAACAGCAACACTCGCAGTTGTGGCAACTACAAGACACGAGCGCTACTTGCTACATGCGGTGCGGATACCGGAAGAGGAAGATACATACGTAGAGCAAGAGAAATGGGATTGATCGAAAACAAGACAGACTTGCTCTACTTCCGTTTTTTCTCATCGCTTGCTAGAACCGTTGTCAGACAGACAATTAAACTGTCTGTCAAGAACGAAACATTATAAAAAGCTCCCAATCTCGGCGTGCAACCTGCGAGCTGTGCTCTCGTGATGTGCTCTTCGTGCAGGTGGAACTACATCAACAAACTAACAAACAATGTTACGGAAATTTAATACAAACTTATAACATAATATCTGTAAATTTATCATGAAAAATATCATTTCAACAACAGACATTCCTGCTACAGTTTAATGGTAAATTTATCTGTCTAGTGTTTGATAGGTACAGGAAATTTAATCTTACACTTTTTACATTTTTAAATAAGATTCGCTGTTAAATATCTGACTTTAATATACTCGTATGTATTTGCTACTATTTACTCTGCAAACGTAATCCCATCAATCAAAATTAAAAAAAAAACAGAACAGTTGGGTAAGCCAAGTACCGGGTACCCGGTGCATCACTATTTGAAAGCTTGAATTTTTATTTAGTAGACGCAAATAATATCCAAAGAGGTACAACTACCTTATGGGTGTTACAAAAGGGTACAAAAGTTGTGTTTTCAAAATTAAGAGAATTTTTTTTGTGCCAGTGGCAGGCACTACAAGTAATAACTTTATAGTGTTTATAATTATAATTTAATTATTAATATAATAGTAATAATAATCTAAAAATATTTACTTAAAGTAATCCACACTTAATTTTATGTATGTTGACAACATTTTTGTTTTACTGAGAATCAGCTCATAAAAAGTATATACCTCCAAAACTTTTTAGACTTTTTTAGCACCTTGTATATTTTCTTCCTGTAAATATAGTTTTAAAATACGTCATATATAACATGAAATATATAAATTACTTAGTGCTAGTAACAGTTCATACAAAATTGTAAAAACCTTTTTCTACTTAAATGCAATAGGAATATAGAAAATTTACAAAAATGGGTAGGTAAATTGATCCTTTTGTGTGTATTACTATTCATTTAAAAAAATGAAAAAAGTCGCACGTTCAGAAACAAACGTAGGCGAATACGAACAATCAGATAAAATACTGTAAACATTTGTGTATAAATGCAATAAATTAATTCGTATGCGAACATATTTATTGGTTATCCAACTATGTATATATCTAAAAGATACAACTATGTCGGTGGGTTACTTCATTTTAATTAACGTCCGTTCCATCAGCCACCAATAAACCCTCTCGGTTTGACCAGGAATCTACCTGTATGGAACATCATTATTTTCGATAGGAGCTCATTTTCTTTCGAAACCTATGGTCTACTACATAGTTAAGTTACTTCGTATATCAGGTGATGACATCAAATCGTCGCATAAAAAAACTATGTCTGATATTAATTAGGTAATTATCTGTTAAATGTTATTAATGGTTCAATTTAGAATTTTTTTAATGAAATCAATATAATTGGTTCAAATATAATTATTTTGGTAAAAAAACCTAGCGTTTAAATGTTACAATGATCAATAAGATTCAAAATTATAAATTTAAAATTAATTATCTATCACAATTGATAAATGATCTGTTTTAATTAATAACGAAAAATGTCACCGATTGTGGTAAGCTCAAACATGGTCATTATATGTTTCTATCTTTGTTTCTCATGGCACGATATACCATATTCTTTTATCATCCTATATATTTTTCTAGTTTTGATTTATTTTCAATTAAGAAATCTATGATTCATCTTTGTGACAGAAATAAAACTGTCATTTATTGCAAAATAGGTAGCATGTATATAATTCTATTCATTTTTCGGTTACCGTTTCCAGTTGTTCAATATATGAGTAGAATTGTTAATATGTAAATAATTTTTTTCATCTCCCAAAAGCCGTAAGACAAAATTGGCAACCTAAAGCACCGATTTTATTAAAACCGTTTACACCGAACGAACACGAATAAATACTTACTTTGATGTATCGACAATTGACGAAATGTATTCAACAGTCTACGAGTAAAATTGTTTGTGAACATTCGCGTTTGTTATGCCGTCACACGGCGTGCATTTATTGTTCATTTATTTTTTCGTACAAATTCGTGTTGGTTTGCTTGGTGTGGACGCGGCTTTATGCTGCACAAGAACTTTTAATCTTAGTTACAGTGTACAATACAGCATATCTACAGTTTATATTAGAATCCACACCATTTGGTCGTAATAATAAATTGGTAAATCAACAAGATTTGAAATCGCGACCGAATACTTGTAAAGCAAAGAGTACAATAGTGGCACTGCAACTGGTCGAGATTAAATAATTTAATAAATATTTTAAAATTACTTTACAAACTAATGATTTTCTGTGAGAACTTAATTTTAAAGTAGATAAAGTAAGTAAAAATACACGATTGAAACTTTTAATAAAATTTGTTTAACTAAGCTAATAAAATGTGAAAGAACATAAAAGTAGTCGTCCATTGAATACATATTAAATTATCCAAAGTACAAGTAGTGATGTTCCAAACCGCTTTGCGATGAGAGCACATAAACGTGGATTTAAATCGCAGGGTTCGTAGTAAAAGTCCGGAATTAGTTCTTTTTGATTACCAACATCCTCAGATCTGTTTTCTATTCTACTACATTGTAGAGTCACAAAACTTTGCGAAATAATTAAACGGTGTTTGAAGAAAATTCAATAAACACAATAGAATGCAAATTTCCGAAATTAATTATTCTCGGATTGAACTTTTCGTTATTAGTATTTAATTAGTTTGACAACATGTTTAAATTAAGGTGCGAAATCGAATTTCCTTGTGCTCGCTTGTACATTCCCTGAATAACTCGACAAATTCAATTTTTTCGTCACAAAAATCTAATCTAAATGCTAAAGACTGCTTGTTAGCAAACTAATTAACAACTTAGGACAATTCTTGTAAGTGCTTGTGTATTGTCCCCGGTTCGAGCGCTCAAAAGGAAAATTAATTTACTTTGAGAAAATTTACATCTCGACAGCGATATACGATTTCTGAGTGGACTACGATGACTCTATAAGCTTTTGATTTAAGATACTGTGAAGTCTCCTCTACATAAACAATTTTCTCTCAGTTAACAGAACTGTCCTTTTGATAGAAAAGACAAAATTTAAAATTATAACTTTTTCATTCAAAAATTAGAATGTGTTTTTTTACATTCTTATTGCTTTTCATTATAATACGATGGAATCTAGCTTATAATATCAATAAGTTATTACTACTAAGATATAAAAACCGATCTACGTTTCAAAGAGTTTTGAAAATCAAGACAAGACCTTTTATATTTTTTGGTAAGAATTCCTGATTTCCTGGTCTGAATTTTAAATATTTAGAAAATATAAAATAGTATTATACGAATAATATAGTGCATGTTAAATGTTATTTTATTGTTGTTATTTTAAAATGAAAACTCATATTCATATACAAATATTAATTAAATATAAATTGAGTCAACTTCCTGTGTTGTCATTGTTGTATAATTTTAGAGACAAAATCCTGCTTATGAGTTTATGTAAAACACAAAATGTGAAATAAATAAATAAAATAAATATATCATCACGCCTTTTACCCATTACTGAGTGTGGCACTGTGTCTTATGCAGATCTCGGTAAGCGATATATTTTTTCGCGTGAAGTGTGGTTACCAGCCGTCAAATCACGGCCCCCAAAGATATTAGTGAAGGGGGAGCCACAGGAGTAGATTTAATTTGGTGAAAACAAAAAATGTAATGTAATGTAATTCCATATAAAGCCATATTACAATAATATAAATAATTTTCGGGGCATAAAAAATTACAATATAGATTTATAAAATGTATCTCTGCGACAAATTTATTATAGTAATAAACGCCCTTTTCTATGTTTCTCTCGATAACAGAATCTATAGAAACTACGATATCTCAGTCTCAGCAAAATTCTAAATATTCCCAGTTTTCTGGGGATGACTAGTGAGGGCACTATGTTTTGTGTTTATTTATTAATTTATGTTACGCTGTACAACAGGAACTTAATCCCAATTATAGTACAGGGTCCGCACTCACCGCAGTATGATAGTTTATATAATTTTTAACTTGAGTGCGATTCGACCTCGGGATCTTCGGATTCGAATTCCGTATAGCTATCCACACCACCGTATTGACGGACCATGAGTTTATTTGTTTATTTATAGATAAAGCTGTATTATTTATGATCAATAGCAGGAATTTAACCCCATAGCTGTAAACGAGCCTGAAAATGGTACAATACAAACAATAATAACTACTATAAACAAATCTCATTATGTAACTCATTACATAACCTCGTGCACCTTTACTAAACTGTCTTTATTTTAACTTGCAAATACAATCATGTTCATCCAGAACATCTGCGAGTTTCCACATTAATTCCAGAGTCGTGTTCATATGTTTCATCCCAGGAATGCAGTATGAGATACTCACATCCTACAGGAGCTCGACGCGTTCACCCGAATAAAGTATAAATCCAACATGTGTATGCGAATGCGAAGCGAACTTCATTCCGCATGCGACATGAAGTCCGTAAATCGTATATGAACTTAGTATCGGAAACTTGCGAAAGTTATTCCGAACGATAATTAAGTTTTGAATACCTGGAACTTGAGTTCTACTAGGGTGTGAGTGCGCTCTGTTCTGCGTTCGTTCATTGTTAGCGAATAAATAGGACGAAGTATGATAATTACGTGCACAAATATAAGGGATTGTGATCTGACTTCAAGATGATTTCATGCTTGGTGTCAAGCGAATTTCGAACGTATTGTTTTAGCTGCTTACTGTGAAATTATAGTGAGAGAAATGCAGAATTAACTTTATAAACTATTAATGTATATGTTTTATATGCTAATTCCTTTAGAGATATTTTCCCTAAATTTTAAATAACGACATTAACATGCCTATTTCTATTTGAAAGTTGTAAATACATCTTTATAAATAAAAATAAATATATAACGAAAAAAAAAAGTCCACCAGTTTAATACTATACAAAAAGGCCCGTTTAATATTCCTCATGTAAAAAAATTAGTTAGTGGAAAAGCGCCACACGTTCTCAGTCTAAGGATCTACAATAACTTACCAGAAAGACTTGACGAAATCAAAAAAAAAACTCAAAGTTTTTAAAAATTAATACAGCATTCTACAGATTAGTAGAATTCTTCTTCTGGTTTCATTTACTTAGCAGTTAATTTAATAGTAAAGTATATATTTTAATCATTCTACTCGATAATAAAATCGTAACGACACCAACACAAAAAGTAAAAATAATTTAGGTTTTATATTTTGCTTAAAATAATCAAGTTATGATAGAATAATATATCTATGGTAACTTGTATCAAGTAATTAAAATTTACATTAAAAATCATGTTTAAAGTGAAACTGACATGTTTGACACGAAAAAAATCCATTTATTATGAAGAATTTACAAGAAATGTTTATATTTCCATGCTTAATGCAGTGTTTCTATTGACTAATAATTAGTGTCGTACAATTTTGAATTATATAAACTGACTTTTTACATGTATAAAGTAAAAATACTACAACAATGGTTAATACACACATAAATACACTGCTCAGAAGTACAGGGATATTTTACAAATTTAATGTAAAATTTAAACTATAAATTAAATTATATATATAAGATGAAAACAGTATAAAAATTAATATAAATTATTTTCTAATAATACCTTAAGTATGCTTACATATTTTGAATATAATTTATAGATTTAATTTTAAATTACATTTTGAAAATATCTCTGTACAATTTTGAGTAGTGTATAAAGCCACACCTTGATGCACCGTGGCCAAAAGCGCTGTCCGTGGTTTTATTCTAACCAAAACCATTCACAATCTGCCACAATCCTACCTAGCTCTGCTCTACTGCAGCCATCATGCGGGATATTAAGATTATAGAATTGGAATTGATATCCGATGTCGTCGCACTGACTTTGTTCCACAAGCTACACCACACCATTTGAAACTCACAAAGCCAATCCTAATTCCTTAAGATAATAAGGTCACCTAGTTCGCCGCCTAGAGCAGATTGTGAAATTAATTCCTGGTAATATCTGCAGGCTAAGGGGCAACTAAATATAATTACAACGCCCCCGAAATTAAATTACAATATTAGAATAACCATGTGGAGTTAGCAGTGCAGCAAAGCGGACTTGATGTAATACGCAATACAAATAGCGGGCGTTCGGCGTTTGGTATTCGCGTTCGTGTTCGTGTTCGTGGTCGGGTTATTTGAAGCACGACGCACGGAACGAAAGGAAATGTGAATTCGATTACGGGTGTTGTTCTTACGCCTCTGGTAATTTGTTTTACGCAGTTCACACGCATTCAACAGGGACGAGGTTTATTCAGATACGTTGCTTCTTTATTTGGTCCCGTTGAAATTAAAGAAAAATACTTGATACAAATGTATTCACTCTTGCATTCATACTACAATTTAAAAAAGTAATGGTAGCTTGGGTGTTTCACCAAAATAAAGTAAATTCTGTGGTTCCTGATCTACTAACACCCTTCAGGTAAACGCACTTCATTTCGAAACATATTACTTACCGATATCTGCTTTAGTATGATGCCACGCCCAGTAATCGGTAAAAGGCGTGATGATATATACGACTACACGGATAATTAGTTATTACTTGATTAATTTACAGTTATTTGAATTAGATAATATAGTTAAATATTATATCTATTGTATTGTTATCTACAAAAATAATGAACAAAAATACAGAATGGTGACCGCGACACCGGAGCATGTAAAATAATATTTCTATAAGTTCCTGCTTATCTTATTATCTTAGAGGAAAAAGCTTCAAATACATGTTGTAGAGCATACAATTGTACATTAAAATCAATAAACATAATTAATATTTGCATGCTTTATAACGGCAGAAATAAAAAATAAAAAATGTGGAAAATTAGCTTAAATATAGGGATAGCCATTCTCTAAAAAATATAATTTTACATGTTATGGTCCTATGTACCAGTACACCTTGTATAATTAAAATTTATTGAAACATATAACAATACCAACAAAATAATCTATTTAATATTTAATTATACATTTCTCGCATTTCATAAACTTTTACAAATGTTAACTCCAATGATTGAACAAAAGAAAAATTGATTTTTATTAATTTTAAACAGGCGCTAAAACTGATTATGTAGATAGCACCATTAATTTATTTTAGATACCTATTTTAGAATGTAGTAGAATATGATATACTACGACTTTATTTAGAATTTATTGCATGTGGGTATCCGCCTTGCTGTCAAATACATGTAAATTATTTTAGAGGCAAATGTTTCAAATAAAAATACGAAGAACTAAATTATCTATCATATCTACTTGAAGGATAAATTTAATAAATTTGATACTTTTGACAGTAGCAAAGATACACAGATTTTTAATGGCATTATATACAATACATTTTAAATATTGTTCAGAAGTTCAAAATAGATGTAATTTGTTCGTATTCTAATGATCTATTTCTTTTTAACGTTTGCCTTCCAACGTCAAAAGTATAACCTTTCATTTTCTCTCATACCAAACGAAGTACATAATACTTAACTAAAATTTCAACTACATCTATTATCTAGTTCTATTTTTGTTGTAGCACATGTAATTCATCTAAAAAATAGTTATTTGTGTATTAAGAGCGTAAAGTGATTCTTTGTTACTCGAGCACGGCTCGCGCTGCAATAGTGCAAGAGGAACAAAGACACTTTACGCTCGTGATACACACATAATTTTTTCTACGATTCCATCTTAAAATGATTTAAAAACGTATACGTATTGAAAATACATTCGTTCTGACAACTCTCAATATGACAAGTTTCTGTCACGTCAACTTTACGATGACAAATGAGAGCGTAATTGTCAACTTTTCATAGCAATCGTAGAATATATATATAAGTTATAGTGCCACATTTTGATGACATAAACATTCATATTATATTCTCACGCTAGTTGCTGACTACTAAATGTCACGTAGCATACTCTTGCTTAGATAGAAATGTTAAGATTAAATTTAGTCTAGATTCAGAACTCATACTGTAATGACATAAATAATTGTTTAATGTAATAAATAACTTTAAAAAGCGACTTGTTACTAATTGAAAGGAAAATGCGTCCCGAGAAGAAACCCCGTCAATAGGCCATCTTTTATGGGACGTCCCCACGTCCTGACAAGTCAGATGGGTTATGAAGTTCGCGAAAACTTCTTGTCGACAAAGAGCAATATCGGAGCAGTTATGATTGTTCAGTATTTCAAATAAACTCGAGTGCAGATGAGAACATCTCACGCCTTCCACAAGCGGCAAAGATGATAAAAGTTCAAATTGATTCGCCACCATTTATGGCCTGCGGCTTGGCACGAGAAAAAATTGGAAGCGAACGTAAAATCTGAAATTTGTTTTGCAAACACGTTCCTAATTCCAAGAACAGAGAACACAGCCTTGGGTAATGGACTTACGTATAAAACAATTCCAGAAACTGATACAACGTTCAGCGTAACAATCTTTTTCTTCACTTCTATTTTTTGTGTTCGAAGTTTTGTAAATTAATTTAAGATTGACTACGTCCCAGTAAAAGTCATTTCAAAGTATGATTACTTTCTTAATTAATATTTTCTTGCTCCGACTAATGTTAAACTTTATAATTAATTTGTATTATTATAATAAGGAACACTCATTGTTCGCGAAACGACATTTTCTCGAGCACTGTTTTTAAAATAAACATAATTTCTTTTATAAACAGAACTATTCGAAAAATTATATAGAATCTCTTATTTTTACGCCTAATGACAAATGTTGTTTTGTAATAAAGTTTCCTTTATGTTTATATGACAACTAAATAATTTAGTTGAAATTTTAGTTGTAGAAAACATATACAAGTGATAAAAGCTTGTTCAATGATCATAAATAACAAATTTTGTTAAGCTACTTTTCTCTCATACAGGATTTTTATATACTTCAAGATAAAAAATGAACGTGAGACACTATATGATACAATGATCCCGTATCAAAAAGATTTTTTATAATTCACAAAATTAAGTTTTTTCGTCTGCGTATGTATGATACATTATGTTTTATTCGATTGTAAATTTATATTTAATTTATCATTCATATATTATTTTAGCGTCCGAAAAGTACTTTTCGTCCCAAACTAAAAAGCACTTTACGGACGGTAATATAACTATCACCTAGCAACCACAATATTGGAACAATCTGTATATCCAATTATTCTTACAATTGTTATGTTGTGGCGTTTCTTTTATGCAAGCAAGACAAGTATGTCTTTCTATTTTATATTTTCATCTACTTGTACCCTATATTTTTATTATATTTATTTATTTAGAAATTTAGTATATCAGAACATACAAATAAACAAAAATACACAAATATATTAGCTGTTGTCTACTGCACTGCTAATGAAACGCATTCACTGGCCTACAAACTGTTGCGATCAGACCTTGTTTTATAATACATGCCGACAAGCAGAATTTAAAATGCATTCACCTATAGTGTACCGCACATTACCTACTATATATTTTTCTATACTGGAAATATTGCGCCGTATACGTTGAACTGAAAGCAGTAATGCTTACATGAAGAAAATTAATCATTGTATTATTTTAAGTAGAGTGGATGACATTTTTCAGAATTTTTTTCTAATGTACCATCTGTTTGTAATTGATGTCCTTATAATAAAATGGTAATGTTACTGTTATAATTAATTTATTCTTAAGGTGAAATATCCGCTTAATTAAATCTTAATTTAGCTGCAGAAAACTTGATCTGACTTGATCCAGCTTACTTATTAACTTACCAAACTCTGCTATTGCAGAGTGCTACACCCAGTATTGGAGAAAGGCGTGATGTTATATTTATTTTTCATTATTTAAAAAAAAAACAATTGTGGGCTTTTCAGTTTTTATATTTATAAATTAATACTGATCTAATAATCCTAAACGAATTCAACGTAGTAATTGTCAGCTTGTTTAACATGGCGTATTCAGATAAATGAAATTAAATAATTTAAAACAAACAATAAAATCTTCAGCGATCCTCACTGGTTGTAAATTCATCAGACGCAGACGACATAACAATGCTCATCAAACGACAAATATAAAATAAAACCACAATAAAGTAATTACCATCGAGAGACTACAAGCATCACCATCACAGCTTCCCCCTCCCCCAGCGCGTGTAGCGACAACGTTAAAAACGCCATCATCGCGGGCGGCATTAAATTTTACAGCATTTTCATATTTTAAGCTGCGGCAGCCGTTGCTTGTTTCCATATAGGTACACGTGGCTCGGTTTGTTCGCTAAGCAGGGGAATAATAAATCAATGGCGCATGAGGTCGGTAGGCCTGTGTCGGAGATGATGCATGTGTGAAAAACAGTGTGGTGCCCCTGCATTCTGAAAACTCATTCGTTGGTATCGCGGTCGGACCAGAACCGTAACGGATAATTTACTGCTCTGGGAAAGGATTTAATTTCGTGGAGCCGTCTCATCAAATATCTAGGGCGGGACATTTGAATCTGGCATTTTTATGGAGATACTGTTGCTTGTATTATACCGGAAAAATAATGTTTTTTCTGCACGTTTGACGCTTACACATAAATTTTAAATATTCTGAACAAATTGAAAAGAAACAATCACTCTAATTAAATATTTTTTAATTGTTAAAAACATAAATTCAGATTCAATTAAAGCTCATAAATAATTATAAAGGCTTATGGATTTATAAATTATTTTAATTAACTTTATGAACTGTAATTTTTATCTCGTCAACTTTTGAAGATACGAGCTTCAGTGATCGGCATAGAATCTATATTTTGTGAGACTTTGCCAAGTGTTTATTTAATATTTTTTATTAGAATCTATATTATTGGAAATAATTAAAACAACAAAAAACATAATTATTTTCGTGACAGATTTTCTAAAATATTTTCTCAAAAGCAAAAACATGGAAAAAAGAAACGTAATTAATTATATCAATTGCATTTTTAAAATACATTTTGAAATGTTAAATTTGACAACAAATAAATAAGTATACCATCGCATTATTTTATCCATTACTACATAGATTTAAATTAAGTAATTTTTGTTAAAAACATCGTCTAGGTTACCTTAGCCTGTTCATATAATATTCTTTAAAAAAAGTAACAGATGAATTTTGGCAAAAAAGTAAATTTATGTTGTTTCTGATTGTTTAAAAATGAATATTAGTTTTGTGGTTATTTTTAATGTTATCGGTATCATCGTAGTCATCATATTATACTTGTTAAGTGGTTGCTAATAAGTATTATTCTGCTTTTTGAGAATCGTGTCAATCAGTATATATTAATTAAATTTCGGGTTCTCATCACAAATATTCCGTTGTTTTTTTTTTAATATGTTAAGTCATATGAGTGTTCGTCTCTATGCGTTATTATTAGTTGTTGAATCCTAACACAACGAAACATTAAAAAGTTAAAAAACTAAACCTCGTACTACAATAAGCTTCGTGAAAATCGTACAATCAGATTTCCATTCACAAGTCTTTCATCGCTCTACATTCCACTTGCTATGCGATGTATATCATGCATGCGCTAGACAAGCCATTGATAACAGCCCGATCAATTACCCTGGTGACCTGTCGTTCTGTCGCCCGCCCCTGTGCCAGTCCTGGTGTCCGGATCCTGCACCGAGCGCGTAAACATTCCAGCATCCTCGACCACGCCCACAACCCCACAGCGCCCACGTTATCGAACAGGACAGTGCTTCCCAATGTGTGGATTCATTCCCCTTACATTTGAATAATTTTTTGAAACTCCAGATAATCTTCAAAAAATCAAATAAATATATCATCACGTTTTTACCACTAGCAGATCCCGATAAGTAATCTCGTATTTTGTAACTCAAATGCAGTTACAAGCCATCAAATAACGGCTCTCAAAAATGTTAGTGAAATAATTGCAATGTGGAGTAAGGTTTATCGACTGTGGGAATTGAACTTGGCTTCTCAAATGCTCAGCTTGACACAGTATCACTAAGCTGTCTATCGAGATCATCTTAATTAAACTATTTTATTTGAAATATATGTATTTCTCATTATACGTACAAATATACTAGTCTACACAGACCATCATAGTTAAGATAATAACATTGTTCCAATTCATATATAATAGAGCTCAATGATATTACTGAATATTCCCCTTAGAGATGTGTGCGGGGCGTGAAATTTGATGGGTGACGTTAGATCATGCCGTGATTCAACGTCAGCATGAACAAGATAATATAGCCGAGACATGACCGATCATGATCGGGAAAATATTATTTTCTCGAGATTTTAAATACATATATTTATCATCAGAAAAAGAAAACCCCAAATACAAACATATATTTTATTAATAATTCAAATAATAAATATTCATTCGCATAACAAATAGATACAAATTACAAAATGAAAGTTAATTTTGCAGCGTAACGAAAGTAATCCAGGTTAGTAATAACTTCAAATTAGTATGAAGTCATATGTAGATCATCGACGAAGAACGAAAAGTGATTACTATAAGTATTGTTGAAAAACTAAATTTGATTTTACGTGCCCCTTGTCCGTAAATGAATGTAAAAAAAAACCGTGAATGTATGACAAAAATATGAAATTTCTTGTTCGTGGAAGTACGTGAATAACATTTGATTTACCTGAGCAGTAGTGAACGTGAGTTGGAAATAATTCACGCGTCTATCGCTAATTTTCCTTATTCTATAATTTGATCAATATCTTTTACAGATCGATAAATTAATAACAACCTTTATTTTTATGACTGCTTATAGATTATCGTTATTTTTGTTTTATATGACTCAAATAATGTATTCTATTTTTTATTTTATAGTTTTCATACAAAGTTGAAAATATATTGTTTTTATCACATTTTTATAAAATTGACAGTGAGCTGATTATAATTTTTTTTTATAATAACAGCTACGCACATAAGTTAGCCAAATACATGACTTATAACAACCAACAAGTATTTATCTTGCTGAACTGTGGATTTAATAAATATGGTTCGATTCCAACAATCGACATGCTATTTTCGCCACATTAAAATGACTTCTGTAGCTTCTCCAGTAACATATCTGGAGGCGGTTGGTAGCTGCACTTCATAAATATATCACTTACCAATATCTGCTACAGACAGTACCACACTCAGTAATGGTAAAAAAATATGATAGTATATTTATGTTATTATATTTCTATTTAAAGTATTCAAGAAATAATATAATAGAGGTATATATCTTTAAAACTGACTTTATATTTGTGGGTTTTAAGCATTTTTATCGTGAGTACTCGTAAAAGTAGTCCACATATATGAAAAGTTTCAGAAACACTGCAACAGAACAACGCAATGTTCGCAGCGGCCCGCGCCATGCCTGACACTCTCGCCGTTGTCCATACAAATTACTTTCAGCAATTTCATACAGAATTCATGCGTGTCATGTACCGTGAATTTATGCCTGTTTCGACAGTTCGGAACACGCTACAAGCTACACGGTATACGATGTTTTGTTATATCAAACGCAGCGTAAATTCTAAGGCTATCGAAATGAATCGAATGTTTTCATCTCCACACTAAATTGTGCTGTCAACTGGACGATGACATGAGAATCACGTTGTATTCATATTGAGAAGGATGGCGTGTTTTGTTTTGTGGAAATAGCTGCATGGAAATAATTTGAGAAAAATAACAGAAGAAATACATTTATCTCGTTTACAGATTTAGTGAACACAACATTGCCTCGCCACTAGTAATGTAAGATACCCAGGATACATAAACGGATATTTAAGGAATACGAGATACTTACAAGGTGTTAAAAAATAAGTGTTATAGATTTGTAGGACATGCAGAAGAAGTTGAAATAAGTCGAAAAGTTGTATACAACATGTGTCCAAAAATTAATCGTTTTAGAGATAACGTCACTATAATTAGAAAACCTTGTAACTCAATTTTTGACCAAAATGACATTTTAGTACCATCTGGTACTACATTAAAATTACAACATGAGCAAATAGTTGAAATGTAGGTTTTTTTATTTGAAGAAATAAAACGTTTTTTGTACCTCTTGCTAAATTCATATGTTTGGAGCTTTTCTAATCAGGGTGACGATTTGGGAGTTTTAATTTAGATGTAATCCTAAGTAAATACCAATAGCCATGAATTATTTTGTAAAATTTTGAATAACGAGAATGTAAATGTCAAAGATGACAATATTTAATCGAACAATATTGCCAAACAATTTGACAAATGCCCGGAGTTCTGAAAAAATTCGTTGTTCATTTTTCCGAACATGTACTACGTGTGTTAAAATGGAAGGAAAACATTTTAAATATCTCATTTAGCTCGTAACTTGCAAATAATAAAACTTACATTTTATATTTAGTGCTTATTGTTTACTTAACACTGTCATCTTTGACAGTTACTTGGCTGTTCATTTCTACGCAACAGTTATTCAAAATTTACACAAAAAATAATAGCCGTCAGTATTTACTTACAATTACATCAAAATTAAAACTCCCATATCTCTGAAATGGTTAATTATTGATATGTTGCATAAAACTTTTCGACTTATATTGACTTTTTTTCTATGCCTTACATATCTGTAACACTTATTTTTTAACACACTGTATTCATTTACAATAAATACACAAACTCGTCAGGATATAAGTAGTAGAGATTTTATTTACTACATACTAATTAGAAATGTATCAAAAATTATTGAACCTAACATATTAAAACTGCATCTACAAATGTTACTTTTATAGGTTGACATCGGATAACACAACTATATAATTTATCTCAATTTTTAGTTTAGTTTTTCTCATATCAAATTTTAATTTTCTTTACTCGAAGTTTTTTGTCAATAAAAATTTTACCGATGAAATTTAACTTTTTGTAGTATTTCCATCGACTATATATCTATATTTTGAAATTGTAGAATTATTTTATAAAAACCAATTTTTGTAATGTTACGAGATTTCGGCACTTTGAAATTTCCTCTCGAATATCTTAAATATTAGCTCTATATTCATCTAGATTTTTCGAGACACGAGACGAGAACAATATATTCAAGATTATATCAAGGGGAAAATAAAAATACGATATATCGGTTTATTTATTTTACTTTGTTTCATTATATCTGCAACTGTGCTCAACAAAATATTTATCATACTACTAGGGCGTACATTTTATTTTACGCTTGCTAACACATTATATATAATAATTTTCCCACGTGTTTATAAATTCATTGAATGAGAATTAAATTAAAAATAATTTTAAACCAAAATTTGCACTACTAATGGTCAGTTGAACTGTTAAAAATTTTATTTTATACCTAGATTAAACAAATAACAGCAAATCAAATGTTTCACAGCAATGTCAATTATTCCAAATGCCAGTTAGTTTTGTTTTTATATATTTAAACCAAGTTTACAATTTAATTTTTGGCGGTGCAACTGACCATAATCGATACTCGCAGATTAATTAATTAATTTACAAATACACTATTATTTTGCTATTTGTAAGCTTAGACACCCTTACTCATGTCTGCCGCGCTGCAGAACACACCTATTGTGACGTCACAAAAATTTAGAGAAAATCGCGGTTCTCGAGTCGAAATACAAACTAAACGAGAACAACTCTGTCGCCACGAGAGTATACATAACAGGCATTGAGAAAAAATAAAAAATGGACAAATACTAACATTTTACGTATCTACCCCTTGGGTATTTACTCAACTCACATAACTAAACACAGCACAATAAATATACATGTGATTATTTATGGTAGTTTTCGATCAAATAAAATATTTGTCAGCATCATGCATCTTGCACTAGAATAGTAGATCTGAGAAGGCCATTTTTTTATTATGGATTATTATTATCTAGTATTAAATAACGGCATTCACTAATATGGCGAGTGAATTGCAATGTTCGTAAAAAGATCAAACCGTTGTTATTAAACTACAAGTCGTATTCTTGAAAACGAATAACGCTATTTTGTAAATATTTATGAGAGAAAAAGTAGATCAAGTTTTACGTTACAAAGAACCTTCATATCTCGGCAAATAATTTCTCTTGCGCTGTTGTGCTCTTTGAAGCATCTACGTACAATATTTTCACAACATGATGACATTTTTATACGTTACTTTTGCTAATAGTATCTTTCTTGAAATAGACAAATGATTCCCGTATTCTACAGTTTTGGTAGATTTTTTGGAGTGTCATTTTGAAGAAATATTAGCGAAACAGCATTATGTTGAATTTGTGGGAACATTCCATGAATCATTCATACATTTTGTTTACAGAATTTCACGCTAAATATATCGTAAAATATTTTGAAACAATACAAACAATAGCTAATACAAATAAGGCGGAGCATATTTACAACATAATAAATAATATAAAGTACCTACCGAAAACCGTAATTTTTTATCCTCAAAATAAAGTTAGATCGCAATCGTTACCATTATGCCAGTATAAATACAACAACGAGCATGTGTGAAATGAAAATGAAGTTTAAACGTTGATGCAAATGAAAGCAACGCGATATTACCACGGTGGATTTAGCCACCGTAATGATATTTTCGCAAGCGTGCAAACAAACCCGTCGTGTTGATATATCTCGTCTCGGTTGTTTCAGCTCTCGGCGCAAAGGAAGCGCGCCTATGGCGGAGTTTCCTTAGTGCGGACTCCATGTAATGCAACAATGACAGTTATAACACTTGTGACTGATTACCGGACGTTTTTGTCGCTGAAAAGCGGGCATCGCGCGCATGCAGTGTGAAGAGAATTCTCAGCGAGGAGTTCTCTACTCGCGCGCGCGAATTTGTAGTTAGAACAAACTTGAATGATATACTGTCGTGAAATGCATGTACGCGGAAACTATATCCTTGGTTCATGCCTGTTTATAACTCGCATAACTCTTGTAAGATTATAATTTCATTTGGTCTGTTTGCTTGCTGGGATGTCGTCATTACACAGTGTGGACGAGGCAACGTGGATTTACAATATATGGATTATGCGCGATTATGTGTGGACACATTTTCATTTTGTTGCCGTGAAATTAATTTTAACTATACAATGCATCCATGTGTATGATGTGGCTGTGTACGTGTTTGTGAGTATGTATGAGTTACCTATTTCACCGACTATTCAATTGAACTGAAGCATTAGCAACAAAATTAATGTCTACCTTTCACGCCCTCTAATACTACATACCACTATATCAATTTGATAAATGCCTAAATATATCATCACGTCATTTTTATGGTTCAGCTGAAGCTGCTTTGAATTTTTAAGCAGACATCGGAGTAAAACTTAGAATTATTTCTGTTAAGGATGTCAGATAATAATTCTATTGTGCCTACTTGGAAATTTTTCCAGGCAAATTTATTTACTTTATGGCAGTTTTCCAACTATAATATTTTGAACTGGAGAACTCCGCTTCAAAATCTTTGTACGCGCTTACATTAATATTATCATATATTATATAAATAAAAACTTGTTGGATGGATTCAAGAGTCGAAACTCCACTCGACCCGGAGTCGCAGTTATATTCTTGAAGTTGATTCTAAACTCTATTCGTCATGTTGTTAGTACATTTATTTTACTGTTACCTGTCTACCATCGCTTCAAAAATGGTCCAATCTCTGGGATCGAAACGTTGGCAATAAAGCATTAATGAAGCCAAAAGCCTTTTGTCTCCATTCAACAATTTTTTGTTAATATTTTCAACTTCTTCAATTTTCCTATTCATATATTATGTCTCTCATTTGCAACACAATAATAAAATTTGGTATTTTTAAGTTAGGCCCTATTTGTGCAAAAATAATTGTATTTGAGTGTAAGTTCTGTAATAATCTATATATACAACTTTGTAATTATGTCAGTTGGTGTGGCTGAGCCCTTATTTACATTATTCCTGCAGATAATTTTCATTCTTTTATTTATTTTATATTAATAACTTAAAAATATAAAATTTTCAGTTTGGTACACATGCCGAGAGCATTACAAGTACAGTTACTTTATTTTTTCACGACCAGAAGTATCTGACCGTTTCTATGTTACAAAAAATCGGACATATAACATATTATACTTAGGGAAATAATGTGCACATTATTTCTCTAGGGAGTTTATATTTTAAAGTTTTTTTTTATGACAGAAAAATTCGGATGACGCCTGGATTCGAACCAGGGACCCTCCGCTTGCCGGGCAGAGATGCTAACCGCTACACCACGTCACCTGTGTCCGACGTATGGCATCAACCGAATTTAATTTTAAAATTATCTTCAATACTGTACGTTCAGTCGAAGTCATATGTTAAAAAAAAGGAGTTTATATTATTTTGAAAGTTTAGATATCGAATATATGTAAAATATAATAGAATAGATTGAAACAAATAAATAAAAATTTTAAAAAGCTGCAGCCGCTGTATCAATCATTTCTTGAGACTCTTCCGAGGATTCTTCACTGTATTCTTGGTATTCCAATTTAGAAATATAATTTAATTTGACATAAACAAATTTGTTTACGTAAATTTTTGCTGTTGTTAAATAATTTAATTTTTTTGTCAAAACCTACTAACAATTTTAAAAATTAATTAATGTCAAAAATATGATTAAATTATGTTTTAAAATTAGTTTTTTTTATTGATAATCTTATTTAGGCTGGAAAAAATAGTACATACAACTAGAGAGAGAATGCTAGTTTTGTCCTTGGTGTTTTGTAGCCCTTGAGCTACGCCCTCTGGCTATAAATTACATGTCATGGAAGATCAGGCATTTCTCTCCCTAAATGTACAATATACTATTAATGGAATTTGCCACATACATGGATACGAATTTAACAGCAATGTATCAGAGCATTAATTTTAAAATGGAACAGAAAAAGCAAAATATTTTGAATGAAGTATTACATGAAACGATTATAAGAAATACAAAAATAATAATTACAATAAATTTTCAAATTTCCTACATTCACTGTCATATATGACCTAAACGGTTCAAAAGTCATTCATAAAATTATATATTAGTGTTTACTTTGAATTTTAATTTAATAAATCCCCAGTAATTCACAGTCGTGCAAGATCGAATGATCTAGCAGACTATTTTCTTTCTCCAACATTTGGTTTTAAGACAATATTTGAACTTTTTTTTAAATTTATATACATTATTTGTCACCTTCACAACCGATGTTTCATTTGAAAATCAACTCTGATACATTGGTGTCAAATTCGTAACTATGGCAAATTTTATGTTTCACGGAAAATAAAGTCACGATGTGTTACCGGCAAAATCCAGGCAATGTTCATAATTCCAAATACAAAACTTGCGTTAAATATCAATTATTTTTTATATTAAGCAGGGTTCGTTTTGCTCAAACTTCTATCAAACTAATTCTAAGCCCGTAGAAAACATGCTCCACATACGTAAGTCGTTATATTCGATTTTAACTCAAATTATTCTGAATTTCATACATTTATTTAAATATTGAACATGTTCCTGACAAGGTTCGCTTCGCTAGCGTTTTAAACAAACAAACCCTAAGCCCGCAATACGCGCGCTGCATTCACGCAAGTATTTATATGTACCTATTTGTTTTTGGTAAGATTTGCATAATGTATTGAATTTTCCACTTTGCGAAGCTAAATCTACTAGCTATATTTTGTAACAAATAGCGAAGCTACAACTAAAACTAATGTTAAATTAACTATTAAATTTGGATGCTACTTGTTTCATTTAATATGTTAGTTAACAAATAATTATTTTGGGTTGAAACTGCTTTAGAAAGTAGCTAAAGCAGCAAACATAAGTTGTAGTGTATATTATTTTATACATTTATTTAATTTTGGATTATTTTATTAAAATATATTTTTCCTTTTTGTTAAAAATTTATTCAAGTTTATTTTCGTATTTGTTAAATTATTTAATAATCCCTATTTTTAATATATGAATTAAAATGAAATACGGATTTCTTGAGTCGAATTCATGGATTCAAACAATTAAGTCGAAATGGAAGTCGGAGTTGGACGTGGCATAAATATGCCGAAACAAAAATGATTTGATCTACTACTAAATATATTTTAAAATAGGCTATGTTATAATATTATTAGTTGTTACAAATCGATTCAGTTTTAGGCAAAAATGGCATATAATTATTATATTTCGAATCGAAGTCAAGAGTCGAATTTTTTGACTTTCTTCCCTTTGTTAACTTAGTCGACTAATATAAAAGTAATTTTTTTATATTAGTTGGATTTCAGGCTTTAATTGAAATTAAAAAGGTAAAATTAATTATTCATTTTTTAAACCTAAGAAGGCGACGTTTCCCCCAATATTTGGGTTATTATCAAACAATTTTAGAATGAAATAACAATTAACAATTTAAATTTTACAATCAAGAGTAACATAATTGAAGTCAAAGTAATAAATAATACAAAAATTTAAAAATTTATCATTCGGCTTATTAAAAAAGAATTAAAATTTTTCGATTTAATAACAAAAATTGCACCAATATAAAAGTAGTTCATATCGGATAATTTATATATTTGTAGGTAAACATGAATACATCTTAGGGTATGTATACTCATCGCTGTAGTTTCCAAAGTTACACTAGACGGTTAAGGGTTAATTTGAGAGTGCAGTGATTGAAAAGTACTCGTACTACATACAGTTAGAGAAAATGGTAGTAATGCACGTAGAAAAATTACATTTTCTGTTGGAAATGGTCTGCCAACTTCACGAAGTCTCAAAGTACGTGCCGCTATGAAAATATTATTATAGAAGCTGTTAAAAATATTTGAATACACCGTATAATAAAATTTTTACAGTGTAAGAACGTTCTGAAATGTGTTAAAGGACGGATAACGAAAGATTGATAAAAAGAATTTATGTGTGAACGGCGTGTGTAAAACGCTCGCCAAGGAAGAATCCCACGGACTGAAAATGGATGGGCGCCGTGATACTGTGAATAGACTTAAAAGGGAATAAGTCTAGCAGGGTGGCACGCGACGTCGCGAAGAGACGGCGACGGCGATGCCAGAGGCGCATGTGTCTGTGCATTTGTGGATAAGCGTGCGATTCAATAAAATGGAAATAAACTGTTTCCAAAGGAAGTGAACTGAGCATTGAATTTGTGCCTACTTCTTATGTAAAGTAAACAAGCACATACATTTATTTTTATATATATTTATAAGACAAAAGAATAAGTTATTCAATATAATTTTTAGCCTAACTGTGAGTAGGTGCGCATCAAAATGTGAAATAAATTATAAATTCGTTCTAATCTCTGGAAAATATGTCTATCTTAAATTTTTATTTCCATTGTGAAAACGTGTCTTTTATTTGCTTTTAAATTGGGATTATTAATGTAGCTTCATTTATACATTATTCGTGTTTAAATTTTTTCCGGACCTCGAATTTGCATGGGAACAGTATAAAACGTAACATAATGTGTAAAGTTTCATTGCAGGAAAATTACAATCAACATTAATTTTACCCTTTTTGCAGTCCACTGTAGACAAAGTAGAATTGAAACTCACCTGAAACAAAACAAATTAATAATTAGTCATGACACAACTTTTATATGAAATCCAGTTGTATATTTTAATTAGAAGAGCTATAATAATTTGTATACTCGTAATTAAATAAAATATATTATTATCTAAAGTTATTTTAATATAAACATTAAGATAGGATTTTTTGTCCTGTTTCACATCACCATTTACTTGAGTTTAGACAATTTAAAAAATAATCCGCAAGCCTTTTACTCATTACTGGGTGTGGTATTCTGTCGTAGTAGATCTTGTATGTGATATAATTATTTTCATGAAGTACGGATACCAGCCGTCGAGTCACTATTTGTTATATTTACAATTATAATTTAATTTTTAATTATGCACATTATTAACAATAATTAATAATATTATGGGGTAGGTGGCTCAGTGGTATCTATTCGGCCTGAAGATCTTGAAACCCCTGGTTTGATCCGCACAGCCGACAAATAATTTTCACCAAAATAAATCTACCCCTGTGACTCTCCTTGGACTAACATCTTTGGGAGCTGTGATTTGTCAATTGGCAACTGAAGAAATATATCGCATACCGAGATCTGTTATAGTAGAGTGCCACACCCAGTAATAGATAAGAGTCGTGATAATATATTTATTTATTAACAATAACAAGCCAACCAGAGGTAACAAAAATTTACTTAATAGTACGATTTAAAAGAATTCTTGTTGTTCTATAAAAGTATAATAAATAATATTTGCGGCTTAAATATTACGCATGAGTTTAGAGACAAACAAGCTTCATGTTGTATTCTGAAATATCTTCGTTTGATAAATACTTATTAAAATATGGCAAATTATAATTTACCCGCACCATAATACAAGTACATACGAAAAAGAAATGTATTATATGTCTGCTAAATTTTTCAATTATTTGACGAATAATTTAAAAAAAATTAACAACAAACAAATTCAAACACAACTATTCCATAAACTGTCTAAAAACCCTCTATATAGCTTAGATAATTTCTTTTTGATGGTATTTTAAATTTAAATGCGTTATATGTTAGCTTGATAGTTAATACTACTGTATTTGTTTCCCACTCATGTACACATGTTTTTTTTTTGCAAATAAACTTATTACTATTACTATTATTAATACTGTTAGGTAATAATGTCAAATATTTTCGCTGTAAGTGCTCATTTACCAAATTCTCCCTGTTCATATAAAAATTTCAACAATTAACACATCTACTATTTAAGCACCCAAAAGCCAGTAATTCCTGCGTGTATTAGAATTTCCCGCATACTGACAGCGTTGCGGAGTATTTTGAAGATGTGCGCTGTCAGAAAAGTATTTTCCCAGCGGTGGGTTATCATTGAACCTCACGCTCACACCGACAGCGACTAGACACGAGTCCTCTGGGAGGCGTCGTGGCGCTTCTCTGCCGAAGATGGAATTTTCATAATGTTGCGAAACAGCGCCACGTTAACAAGATTTCACTCCGGGGAACGGAATTGTCGAACGCCAGGTGCCAATACAACATCCATTTGTGCTTAGATGTTGGTTGGCGACACGTAAGAATCTGATAAATATTTATATGCACTTCTATGATAATGTGATAGTCGTAGTTTATAGCGAAAACTATTTCTGAAAAGATGTGACAATGAATATTTTACTAAATAAGATGGTGATGTACAAAATACTTGAAGCAAGATAAAAGTAAGCATAAACATTTTTAGAAACTTCTTTTAAAGTTAAGCCTCATTCACAATACGAAATTAGTAATTATAATTAGTAGTTATAGTTCGTATTTGCGTTTTGAATACTATCGTTCACAATTATGCATCGAAGAACATCGAAGAGCTCTTCAATGAAACAACAGAACGCACCCTTCATTGACAAACAATAAAAGCTTCTAAAGTTGAGAAAGAAAAACTAAATTTCAAATATATGCTAACGTTAAATGAGACACAAAAGATACGAGTGAAATGAGATACGTTCGTTTCATCGATGAGCTCTTCGATGGAAATAGAGGAGCCTCTAATTTTCGTCAATGACGGGTGCGTTCTGTTGTTTCATCGAAGAGCTCTTCGATGCTCTTAGATGCTCTTCGACCAGTGTGCCATAGGCATTAGACAAACTTGTACACAACCTTAAACTGTTGAACAATATTTTTGTTGTTTTGAAAATTCTAATAAATGTTTTTCGTCTTAATTTTCTTATTTTATAATTAGTACCGAGTATAATTTAGCAGTGTTTGTAAGAGCTTTGAGTAGTATTTAGTTTGTTTGTAGAAATGTTCATTTGTTTGATGTAATATCAAAGTTAGTGACTAAATAATGTGTCAACTAAACATTCACAGTGTATCTTTCTGGTGTAGATAAACAACGCTTGCATCAAAGTTTGTTATTTTCACTCGAGTATATATCTTGCAATCTGCAATCTAGTGGTCTTACAGGTATTCCATATTAATTTAGCATGTTAGTTCAAGTATTCATTTATACTAGACACTAGACACACAACGTCTAGCTTAACATGTATGTAATAACATCTTTTACAATTTTATTTGTTTTGCGTTGTCATCTGCTTGGTGGAGAACACTTGAAAAGTATTTTAAGGAAATTGCTGCTATAAATTTAAAGCCGTATAGAGTTTTCTTCCTTACACGTGCTTGTTTTAAAGTAAATTGAAATAAAATGCATGCTGGTGACGTATAAATCACAGCAAATTATCATTCAATGTTTCCTTCATTACACACTGTCCCATAAATTAAATAAATGAATGGACCAGAGCTTTTCTTACATAAATTGATATTTCAATTTTCACAGCCGCTTGAGACTTTATTAGTATATTGATCTTTAATAAATCACACTAATATGCTATTTATCAATTTATTTAATTGTTTATAGCAATACGTACTTTGAATGTGGCATTATAACAATAAAAATTACAACAATGAAAGATTACAATAATGAAAAAATACAACAATGAAGGATTACAACAATGAAAGTATACAACAATGGAAGTTTGAACCAATGAAAGATCACAACAGTTATAGATTACAACAATAAAAGATCACAACAATAAAAGATTACAACAATAAAAGATTATACTAATGAAAGTATAGTAATAACCTTAATCACATATTGATAAGCTGTAGCTTCGAATAGGGAATGCAATACCGGTTAAAAATTTCAATACCGGTATCTTGGTATTTTCGTTATCGAGATACCGGTATTATTACCGGTATTGATAAAAATTGAACCTATTTAACATTTATTTACAGTAGGGTGTGGTATGTGCGTGTGGTTATATAGATTAAGGGAATGTCAAATTTAAACAAAAATAATCATTTTAGTTTCATAATGATAAAATATAAATAAAATTGAACAACATCAAAAAATAAAGATAGATAATTCTATATATGTAAAATAAACAACATAAACTTTTACTTTTTTGCTTTAATGGAATTAAAATAAGCTTTTAGTAAACAAATATGATCGAGTGTGTCGACATTAAATTTGGATCTTATTCTTGTGCATATTTGAGATGCGGCTGAAAATGTCGTGCTACTGTTTGTAATTAATCGTATGTTAATTGTTAATACCATCCTCTTCAAAAATTATCATTTCCTTCCTGATTAGTTGCTCAACTCCTTGCTTTTTGCTATTTTCTAACGAACGACTACGAGACAACTACAAATTAGCGATCGGCAAGCTAATACTTGACAAATACGCAACGTTCCACTGTTCCATTATTTTAGATTCCCAGCAACAAGCTTGCCAACTCTTCAATAACATAATTTTAAAAAGGAGTTAAACGTTAAAGTAATAAATAATAATAACATTCCGCTAAATTGTATCTTATACTTCAATTGAAAAAATACCGAAAAACCGGTATTTTTATGCTAAACATAGGTTTGAATACCGGACAAATTATGTCCGGGATACCGGTATTGCATTCCCTAGCTTCGAACACTTTAGTCCCGGCTTCAATATAACAACTGACATTAAATACGAGATTAAATTAGCTTCCTGTATCTGTCATTGTAACAACCTTACTTTTTAATTGAATTAAAAAACTTTACATTTTGTTGTCTTAATTTGCAATCGTAGAAACAAAAAATAAATAAATACTCGTTTGTATATTAAAAAATGTTACGGTACACCTATAGACGTCTCACGGCACATCGGTTGAAAAACCTTGCTACAGATGTTTAAGGTGAGTGTCAGATTATTATTATTGTTATTGTTTATAATTTAGAAATTCTACTTCACTTTAATTAATTCTGTTTTTATTTTATGTCTCTATATCCACTTAAAAATTATCAGTAAAAATAACTTTTCATATTTATACATCGTATCATTCTCTCGCTTAAAACCTTCCCCAGCTCCAGTTCGCTAGTAACAGGCGGCTGGCGTATGTAAAGTAATGCGATCTCGAGTGGAGATCGCAGATATCTTTTTTAACCGCGTTGTTGTGGTTTCGGATTACGTTTCGACACGCGCTATCACGAAGAGTGGGCTGTGAGCTCTGTGCTAGCTGTTCTTGTTGCTTGCATCATTGCTCGTTGTGTTTTTTTCAAGGATTAAGCACGATAATACTTTCCCGGCGTTTAAAACAATATCAGTTTCGACATGTCTCTTTTCATTTATTTTAGTATTGAGTTTATGCCACGTTGTGAACTGTTACGATTTACGATTATGTTCTCTTCTATTAATTTTGTATTTGAGGTATTAATAATTTAAGAATATTTAACAGCGAAGATAAAACATTAATTATCAAATCACCCGAACCAAGATTGGTAAACCTGCAGGAGAGCTACTTCACCTTCGATTTCGCTGAAAATTTGTGAAAAATACTAACAATTGGCGGTCGAAATTATTTGACTTTGAAATCGAAAAAAACACCAATAACCATGCCTAACCTAGTACAGAACGTATTTTTATGGTGCGTGTGTGCGTTTGTGTTAATGTGTGTGTTTGTATGTGGGGTGTTTTTTTTCACAGTTTATCACTTTTACTTTACGTTTATTTCTTTTTACCATAAAAATGCGTTCTGTACTAGGTTACGCATGGTTATTGATGTTTTTTTTTTCGATTTCAAAGTCAAATAATCTCGATCACCAATTGTTAGTATTTTTCCTATATTCTGCTCGCTGAGAGGAAACTTTTCACAAATTTACAGCTAAATCGAAGGTGACGTAGTTCTTCTGCAGGTTTACCCCAAGATTTGCCAGTTCGTCAGTTCGAATCCGCCTGGCGACAATGTGTGATTTGTCGTTAAAAATTTAAAAATACAGCTACACGTATTTATCATACTCTGGCGCTATATAAGCTAGTCACTTATATTCTTTGAATAAGGTAACATCTGACTACGAATACCGGCAGTACGGCAGTGTAAAAACTGCGGCTCGATGTGTCCGGTTGTCCAAGGCCCGATTTGGGCTGCAGTGCTATAGGAAGAAGATGAAAAATCAGACCCTTACCCTAAATAATGTCAAAAGAAAAGACAATAAATTGTCATATCAGTACATCACTTCATCCACAATCATATTTCTTTTTATAACTACAAATAAATTCATTGATTCAATGTCCTCTCATCTAACATGGCCAATCTTATAATCATGTCTCAATAAAACATTAAATAAATAATGGAGATTTAGGATCAATCCAACCATTTTACTTAGTTATATTGTTATTTACGATATTCATTAACAGAAAAAAGGGAGTATACGTAATAACTGTAGATAAATATTCTTACTTTCAAACATTATTTCAAACATTTCTATACTTTACAAGTGGAGATGTACAGTTTCTATTTTTAAAAATACCAAAAAAGCATTAAATTGAACAAAAATGGCAGACATGAATAGTCAAACTTTATAATTTCCGATGAAACATGATCGTATCGTAGAACTAAGAATCCTAACAAAATTTATTTTCATTTTGCACTTACTAAATATCAGTGGTATCGAGTCGGCCTGTGGATCTTGAGAACCCTGGTTCGATCCCCACAGCTGACAAACAATTTTCACCAATTTAAATTTACCCCTGTGGCTCCCTCTCCACTAATATCTTTGAGGGCCGTGATTTGACGGCTGGTAACCGCATTTCACGCGACAAAATATATCACTTACCGAGATCTGCTTAGGCAGAGTGCCACACCCAGTAATGGGTAACAGGCGTGATGATATATTTATTTATTTATTTGTAAATAATAAATAATTGATCGAATATAATTTTGAGTACCTCTTTAGAATTAAAAATAAACTTATAATAAGCAAAAAATTAAAAATAGACATAAATTTCAGAAAAAAAGCTTGTAAAAATATATATCAAATAACTTATATTTCCTCGTACAAAATTGAGTAAATTGAGTAACAAATTAGTTTTCTTTAAATATTGGGGTAGGTGATATCGAGTCGGCCTGTAGATCTTGAGAACCCTGGTCCGATCCCCACAGCCGACAAACAATTTTCACCAATTTTAAATCTATCCCTGTGGATCCTCCTCCACTAATGTCTTTGGGGACCGTAATTTGACGGCTGGTAATCGCACTTAACGCGAATAAATATATCACTTACCAAGATCTGCTTAGGCAGAGTGACACACCCAGTGATGGGGAAAAGACGTGATGATATATTTATATTTTATTTATTTAAATTTTGGGTGTAAGCAAAAAAAGCTTTGAATCCGCTATTTATTTATAAGCTTCCCCCAGAGGCTTATAAAATTGACGTCACGCGCAAGAAAGCGAACAGTTAGTTTGACGTTATAGCAGTTTTGTTTAATTTATAATCTTTAATCATGAGTTTAATGTCCAAAGCTGTACCTAAGGAAAATTTTACATTTTTTAATTTTACAATACAGAGTTGAACAGCTGATAATTGTTTGCAATAATTGTTGTATATCACTGTAGATGGTTAAAAAATATATTAACAGATGGCTGCATTTATAAACAAAAATGTTAGAAATTCGAATTCTTCTAATAATTTATTTGATTCACTATTCTGCAACATAATTTGAGAAATATTTGGCAGTAGGAAAGATAACATTTTAATCTAATTCTATTAATGTTTTTATATATATTTCTTTAAGTGCTCACAGCCCCGCTAATTATTTTCATAATTTTTTTTTACTTGTGAAGATGGTAGATGGCTGCTATTTGCATAACGAAAATACTTTTTGGGCATGGAGGAAAAAAAGCGAAAAAATTGTGAAGGCAAAACCTTCTAATTTAGATACAAGGTTGCCGTTCATCTTATAATATTTTTCTTACGTTTTTAATGAAGAAGCACAATACCACGTCAATTATAATTATACGGAGAGTAAATACGAAAGCAAAATTTTAATTAATATGAAAAATTCACAGGTCCGTTTCAGTGGAGGCCACGCGCAAATTACACACGTTTTCGTTTGTATTTTTATTCCTTGGAGATGTATTAAGTAGACAGCAAATGAATGTATCAACATCGTATAATTTATCAGAGTGTCTAAATGGTAAGTTGCACGCCCCAGGGGAAAGCCCGTGCCCGCCGCCGCTCTGCGCGTCTCTGTTAACGAAGTGCTTCCTGCACAAGACTCGGTGATAATTATATCAACTGTTTTACACCGCTGAGTGTGTGCTGCTGCGATACGAGCATGCGCACTCGCACTAACAGCCACCCTAGACGTGACGCGAACACAGTTTACTAACACTGAATTTTTAATGGTGCCTGGAATTTGATGAAATCTATTTACTGAAGGTTTCGTCAAACAGATGATCACAAATTCGTTCTGTACATATGGTATTACGCCATTGGTAGATGGAACGGTCAAAGTACTAATTATACTCCTTGTTATATAAATGTAAGCAAATATAAGCAAACAGTGTGTTTGTTAACGTTTAATTTAATTTAGACCTTCCAAAATAATTAGTATGTGACAATATGGAAGTTGTATTGATTAAGGGTAAACCACTTAATAGTTTTTTCTTAAACCAATCAATATTAACTCATAAATGCTTTACCATTGTATCTCTTCATTTTTTTATTTATCCGCTGTTGTCATTGTTTTGATTTAATTTTAGAGTGATCGCGTTTGTTTGTTTTTCAATAGAATATAATAGCGCAATTGCATAAGTTTTAGAAGCATTTATGAAGATTCAATGTGTCATTAGGATTAATTTCTCGTTGTACAACACAAAAAAAATAAACGAAGTACAAGAAGAGGACATAATTCTATAATAATCTTAATTTAACATCATCACTAATTGTATGTAAAAATTACAAATTCATCAGTCAAATATAACGTTTCACAAAGAAAGTTAACATGGAGCATTGAATCATTAGGCTTATTCCATGTGTCATTTGAATCAGATCTAACTTACACTTACTGAACCAGATCACTTATTTATTTGGCTAGCATACTTCGGGAATTTTCTTTCCAGTACTGAATTTAGTTATTCTGTATAGTTTCCATTAATCCATACCGATAAGTCAGATTGTCATATAGACTAATTTGATTGAACTAAGAGGCAGCTATAGTTTGTGCTCTAAAAGATCTAAATTAAATCACAGTTAAATACAAAAAGTTTACTTAAAAAGCTCAGAATAACATATCTGTGATTCCTTTTTTAATCTTGCGATGACACTACAGCATAAATCGGGTCTGGGCCTACCGGGCACACCGAGCCGCAGTTTTTAAACAGCCGTACTGCCGGTTTTTCGTAGTCAAATGCTACATTATTTAAGACGTATAAGTGACTAGCTTATAGCGTCCGAGAGTAATAAATACATGTAACTGTATTTTTATATTTTACGACAAACCACACATTGTCGATAGGCGGATTAGAACTGACGAACCTTGGTTCAAATGACGTCACAGTATGTTAAGAGATGTGATTACTTTTATCGGAAAAAATACATATTAAATTTTCATCTAACGAGATTTGAAACATGCAGAACTGTCACGGTATATTTATTGTAGTAACTTACAAAAAATATTAATTATCCACGAAAAATGAACTGAATAAAGATTAATATAGTTATACAATTCTTTGCTTCGGTTAATAGTGTGCTCTCTAAGTTTTCAGATCTAGGAAATGTAAGTATAATCTTAATAGAAAATGAAAAAGTTCGTGGTAGCATAGTTCATCTTACTTGAAAAGTTATCGAAGCGACATAAACTTATTTGGCTCCATTCTTTGGAGTGGGTGTTCATCGAGCACTAAAAATCGAAGCAGAAAGCAGCAGGCTGTAAAACAGGTCGACGCACATCGCACAGGTTAACTGGAGACGGCTGGTGAACATATTTCGTTCTTTTCTCTGTAAGTAGGTGTTCATTGTACACGGGGTTATAGCGGGGTCGAGTTCCATGCCATCTGAGGCCGCCAAGAATGGGGCTTTTTGTAGACGGAATCTGCTCGGTTAATGCTTGCGCATGCGTGAAATTACATTTGGCAATGGGTTTTGGGAAGCCACTCGCAAGCGGCAAGCGAGGCGCACACGTTCGTATATAACCCTTTCCACGCCGGTATCCCAGAGACTATTCTCATTCTGCTCAGAATGCGATTACGGCATACGGCACACTTGAGACTCCACCACCGCCGCCACCCGCACCGATGTAGGAACGCGGCGAAGAGGAGAAAACCGCGGAATGAATTTGAATATCAATTCAACGCCTCTCCCATATACGAGGATGTGTTGGAGGTGATTCTCCACTCTTTCAGGATGCCCCATCGCCCCATCCCGAGTGTTGATGCTGAGTGCCCCAAGCTCTGCGGTCGCCAAACACTGGGACCTTACTAATAATTACACTTTTTATGCTACTGCAAATGACTACAATTTGCTGTACAAGTAATTGAAATGAAAAAAGCAAATCGAGTAGTAAATGAAAATTATGAAACTAAATGAAATTTTTAATTAAATGAACATTAAACACGCTTGTTAATAGCAACAGACTATATTTTAATAATCTATTAGCTTGCATTTCTAAGAAGAATTTGGAACATGCTAGACCATAGATATCCAGAAAATGATTTTAGTTCTGAACTCAGTTATGATCACGAACTTACAATGTCTTGTAAGATGTATTTAAAATTACGAGTATAATTTCTTCAAGAACATAATTTATAATTATTAATAACTAGAATACATGTCGTATCTACACAAATAACAAATATGACAGTATTCCAACAATAATTGGGGCGAGATGAGTGAGGCACTTATCTCGGGCGCACAAATTTGAAGAGCGTATCACGTTCAAGTTTTATTTTCGACATTTTTCGTAAATTTATTCTATTAATATTTTTTCCCCAAACAAATTATCAGTGGACAAACTCAAACAAGTAAACTAAATTCATATAAATAAATTATAGAAATAATTTTGAAAAACAAATAAGAATTCGCTGGGATTTGAACCCAGAATCTCTTACACACTTGAACTTCAAATATTCGGTGAAGTTCTTATGATTTTTCGTGCAATTTTAGTTATTAGAATTTGTTGCTTTATTTCGTTACAATTAACAATCTAGGATGCACTTAGTTATACTCTGAGTGATATTAGTTTAAGAATTAAGTTATTGACAATTTATTTTCAATGTTGCTGGGTATCTCAGAATTCCATCTCTGAGTAATAATTCCTTCAGATTCCCTGGTGTCCTACTTGTGCAGTATAAAAAAAGTTTGGTGAGCACTGAGTGCGCTCGCACGCGCAAGCATGCAAACAACATCCGCCATCCCAGCATCGTGCTATCTGGCGCGTGTACCGCCTCCGTCGTCGTCGCCACCGCCACCGCCGCCACGGTACACGGATCCAGGGCACACTGCGACCTCAGCGCACTCGTGCACATAAGTCACCCGGAACATAACCTAACATAACGATAACGCAACAGATGAAGCGGTCTCTGTTGGGATTTTAATGCATAGTTCAGTACACAAACATATGACCGCTAAGGATACCGCAGCACAAACGTACGCTACGTTTACCCGCAGATGGATCCACCATCCACCGTGCCCATGCGTGCAAATATAAACACAACCTTATGACTTTGTGTACCGTAAACACAGTTGGCGGTATTGCGCCGTTATTTGCTTGCTTCGGATTCAGATCTAAGGAAATGTGGCCATATCTGAGACTGAGATATGCACGTAATACATATCTGATCCATTCGGAGTTTGAGCGCGGTACTGTTTGTAGTGAAACTGAAACTACTGGCGTGGAACGACCGACGTACCGTCGAGCTCAATTCGCGGAGATTGAAATGATGAAATACTGTAAATGCTGAGTATTGAGTTATGTACGGTTCACTTTCATTTGTAAATTTGTTTTGATGATCACTTTGAATAGTACGTTCTTAGATTTCTACTAGGTTTACTATTTATAGGAAAATATTTGAGTAATACAATCGCGCAGTATTTTTTGAAAATAAACCCAAGAATTCTTTACAATAATATCAGAATTTTCAAAAGAAATTATCTGTTGTAGTACAGAATAAACGCAACGTATCTTAAGCTAATTAAACTAATAGTAAATAGCAGAAGCATTATTATTTGGCTATTGGGAATCTATTTTCGGAGTGAAGTAACTTTTTGAGCATTAAAAGCAGTACGCAAGATAGATTATTCCCATAGACCATATGTTGTCCATAGTACCATGCGATAGTACGATCGTACGAAAAGTGAGTCATTACGTTCTCATATTCAGTGCAAAAAGTCATTCTTTATACACGACGTACAAAAGAAATTATTTGCACGTTGCCATTAGCAACGGCAATCATGCGACAAAATCGTTGCTACGAACAAACTTAATTACATATCATACAAAATAAATGTTTTTATGTTTGATATGTAATAAATAAAATTAGTATAATTAGTTAAAACTCGATCGTAGAAAATATAGTACATGGATATTAAAAACATCTCATAAAGTAACATTTTTACATTAGTTTCATAAAGCATTATTTTATTCGATTTTGTCACAAACTGATGTTTTTTGTTTAATATATTTGCACGAAAAGTTAACCTTTTCAATGAAGTATTATTGTTAACTATGGTTACTAAGTTAAGGTTATTTTACCGCCAGTAAAATATTTTTCTGCCTAGGATAAAAAACGCCTTACAATCGAATAAAAATAATGTATGACACGCGGACGATTACAAGAAATACGAGTTTAGCAAATACATGATGATTGATCTTAAGATTTTGGTGAATTTTCACATTTTAGCCAATACTAAACTTAAAATACATACCTATCCAATAACATCTGTAATCTATCAGCTTTTATATAATCATATTTATATTACTTTATTACTAATATAACATCTAATTGTCAGTATCCAAATATGTTAAAACTAATGTTGTGATGCGGGTAGCTTTTTACAAGATCAAAGTTGCATAAAACAAAATGGAAATGACAGAATAAATCATGTTGATCACTGAGTAATAAAATAGTGATGAATTATAGAATAATCATGAAAAATAAGAGTTGTCAAACTAGATTAAACTACGAGTAATTTTATTGACTAGTTTTGTATTTAATTTACATTTATTTCATAAACGCTAAGCTTTATTACGAAATCTGTAATAACTAAACTGAACAATAATTGTATTTGGAACAAATTTTGAAATTATTACAAATTTGTTTTTATGTACTTGGAAAGTCATAAATTGGCATAGCAGTTTATTTATGTAATCATACAAGTTGTCAACTTCTCTTGAAATACAATACTGTCTGAAGAAGAGATAACACGAAAGCAACTTTTAATAAATATGTAAGAGAAAACCTTGAGCCATTTTCATAACAGACAATACAACATTTCTTTTGTTATTTCAAAGAGATTCCTACAGGCAAATAAGAAATAACAGCTTGTTATTTCATTACACAAGAAATCAAATTTAAACGGAGATATTTTCGCGATAGTGTATTGTTCCAACATCTGTCTTAATTATAAGTTTAGCGTTGAGTTGGTTCAGTCTGTCGTGAAAACGACGCGTTCGGCCGTCCCGAACTAAATTGAAATCACCTGTTCATTATCCCCAGCGTAAACCGTATTTAACTTCGTTTATTTTTTGCTTCGCGTGCCACGGAAAGAAAACTTCATCTCACGAAAAACAAGCGGCCAGCAGCGCTGCTTCGACGAGCAGGTTAACCGACACAGCCATTAAGTAAACTCAAACATATTTAATCTTTTTCTTGAAAGTAGTTCATTATTAGCGAGCTAAAAGAGAACAAAGTTATAGTCATATGTTACAAATTGTTCTCAAGATAATTTACCTCATACAGAAAGGTCATATTTATTAGTTTGATATCGAATAAACAAAGAAAAAAGTAGTGAACTTGTTATGATATGTGAATAAATAAAAATAACAAGTACTACAAATAATATTGTCACGCAACTATCAAAGATGACATTTACTTTTTTACTTTAACACATCTTCACGAAGTTGTTGAGTTTAGAAGAATTCAATTTTGTAAATGGTTATTGATTATATTGCAAGAAGATCCTACAAAAAAATTTATTTAATAGGAACAACGAACATTACTGGGGTGAAGAAAACTTATATCAGCATCAAGAACGAAGTTTTAAAGTATCCTGCTCGTTTTGTATGGCGCGGGATTAAAAATAATGGAATTATTGGTCCATTGTTTTATAGAGAGAATATTACTGAAGAGGATTATTTAAATTTCACTGAAACTTTTTTAACAGAATACATAGAAAATTTGCTAACAGCAGAATGCATATACACTTATTTTCAACAGGAAGGAGCGCTTAATGGTTATGTTATGACAATATTTTTGATGACATGTGGATAGGTAATAATGGTCCCATTCTTTGGCAAACTACTTTCTTTTTTGAAATATCTAAAAAATAAAGTCTTCTCTGTTCCGTCAACTACTGAAGATTGAATTAACGAAAAGAATATAGACATGTCCTCATAATCAAGGATATGTTTTTGAACACAAAGATGTTACAGTTTTTGTAACTTTTTGACCTTAATTTTAATTTTAGGTATAGGAACATGTTGCATCGGGAATATTTCGGGCTATCTATTCCAATAAAAAGTATTTAATAAAATAATATTTTATTTTGTGAACCATACATTTATAGCCTGTGTTTTTATTTTTCCCTAAAGTTGCTTTAAAAAACTCATCCTGTATACATTATGGCCTTTTTTCAAGACAAGCTATTAGGATTTTGAGAACCGTAAGAGATACGAAGTGTGTTATATAGGCACAAAATTGTTAGTTGCTTTTTTTAATGATGATTTTGTTTTTCTAAAAAAAGAATACATCGGTCAATTTTTGAAATATTATAAATTGAGAAAAATGATCCAATTAAAAAGATAGATATTTATATTATCTGACCAGTGGCGTAGAAAGTTATATTTTCAGGGACTCATTTTTGAGATATGATATAATCTTATAATTTTTCTAAAAAAGAGTCAAGTAAAAAATTATTTTCTGTTTTCAATTTATTTATTTTCTATTAAAATTATTTAATTGGTAATGTAAAAAAATAATTTTAAATAATACTGATATATAGTAGGTATATCAAATACTTTTTAAAAGTATTTAAATACCTTTTTTGAGTATCAACTCTGCGTCTAATGTGACAATGTGACAATACTAAAATACAGATGTGGCTAATGCTTTCAAACCTATTATGTATTATGTAAAAAAAAACTAATCCACTGTTACTATTTTTGTAACTCTAATTCTACATTCATATTATCGTACTAAATCTAACTCATCCAGAATTTAAATTGAATCTTATATCGAACGGACAAATATGAGTATAAATACTACAAGTATAAGACTTATTATTTATCTTCATTAAAAGAATTCTTAAATTAGTTTTCCATCACCATAACAACTATTATTATGCTAAGAGCATAAAATAAATAATGTTCTCGAAGATATACATTTTAGTTATTGGAAGACTATAGCAGAATATATCATTTTTGTTTCGTTGAAAAGAGCAAGATTAAAAGACAAGTTCTCGAGTGTTATGAAACCTAAAACCAATAAAAACTAAAACAATTCACTAAAAGCATCTTTCTTTTGAACGAAGAGCAAATAAAAATACTGCTAAGTAAACTAAAGTCGAAAAGTCGCATGACGCTTGGTTTCATTGTGATGAGCCAAAGAGAACAATCGACAGCAAGAATCTTCGCTACAATTAGAGGAATTAGTTTCAAAGCTTTGTCATATTTTCGCTAAAAAACGGAAAACTACACCTTTTGTTATTTAAATATATGTTTTCAAACCTTGTTTATTTCTGATAACAAGTAAACAACAATATATTTTTCCTGCCAGTATTTTGATGCTAGTTCTTATTTCAAACATAGCATATAGAAAATAAACTATTTATTCAACCATTTTGAGTTCTACTTTGAAAAAAAATTGTAGTGTTTGTGCATAATGTACAAAAAGTTACTACAAATTCATATTCGCAATAGAAACTAAATTCTATTTATGAAAATCTGGTACTAGTTGCTTCTCTGTGTATTTTTATTCGCAGATGTGCATTTCATATCAACACAATGCAATGCATTATCCACTTTGAGAGATATTTCTAATCCATTGAACTTGCATCAAGTATGTTCTGCACGGATACGGTGAATTTTCATAAGGGATAAGCTGCTTTTCAAGAATCATAATAAATTTATAGTGCTATAGTGTTAACCACTATGTATCACATTGTAGAGAGAATGTAATCAGAATTCTGTACGCTTCGTCTGCTTTCGTAACGTTAATAAATCGATGGTGAAATTGTGAAATTGATGTGTAAAACGGTTATAAAATAAATATAGAAATTCAAACAACTTTTAAATGGAACATCTGGTATTCAAGGATTCGAATATTCTAATTTTGTAATTTTACGTTTGATAAATTTATAATTAATTTTATAAAGCTAAAGTTGTAATTATATTTGAATTAATTTAGATAAATAGATAATATAATAGTTATGTACGTAATTAAGCCTGGACGTGATATTCTACTGGACGAAGTAAGCTATTCCAGAGCAAGCCGTAGGCTAGTTTTGAAACTTAAGAGCCCAGTAGAGACACTTTCAGGGTGTGTTATGTACAATAGTTTTGGCCAAATTGCAGAATAATCCACAAAAATTTTAAATGTCAAACCCCTTCTCCTCAACACTTTGCCTCTTTAATGCAGTGATTATAGATCTTTTTCAATTTAATATTTTTAAATTTTTTTAAATGTGGAACATTTCATAAGAGATCATGATTAGTTATTTTTATATTTGTTTTCCTCTATTGCTTCTACATTTTCTTGATTTTCTCGTCAATTAGTTTATTAAAGTGCATGTTTGGATTCCCTGATTTTAATTATTGTTTTTTACTTTTAAAATTTTCTACATCTTTTTAAGTGGATTATTCTGCGTTTTTTTTTGTATTCTATGGCTACCACAAATTATTCATGATTAAACACTCGAATGTACATTACATAAACTGATCATAAATCATCAATAAACATTTTTTATCTGATATCTTTTTACAATTTAGGGATTGATCCTTCTGGTAGTATTTTCTGATCTAGATCAGAGAAAAACGGATATTATATTCTAAAATTTATCAGGAAAGGCCAATATTTTGGCCGATCATCAAAAATTAAAATAACGAGACTCAATGAAAATAGACGTGTTGAAACAATAAGAACGATTTGTCTTGTATCTTGTCTCGTCCCACGGTATCAGTAAACAAACCCCATCATATTCTGGAAATGAAATTAGCTAAAGAGCTTCGGAGATGATTTTTCAAAAATATTTTGTTTTCGATAGAACAATTAATTGCAGGCTACCTGTACTATAATTAGATATCAGCTTCTGTTGTGCAAAGTGGATATCATAATAATAAGTAATTTATTTTTCTACGATTGCTATGAAAAGTTGACAATTACGCTCTCATTTGTCATCGTAAAGTTGACGTTTTCTGTGGAACACTCGAAAAATATCTTTTTCGCGCGTTGCCATTGGAGACGTTAAACGCGCGCATTTCCAATGACAACGCGCGAAAAAGATATTAAATGCGCGCTAATTTCAATACAAACAAAAGAGAAACTTGTCATATTGACAGTTGCCAACATGAATTTATTTTTAATACGTATACGTTTTTAAATAATTTTAAGATGCAATCGTAGAAAAAATTATGTGTGTATCACGAGCGTAAAGTGTCTTTGTTCCTCTTACACTATTGCAGCTCTCGCCTTTGGCTCGCGCTGCAACTACCGTGTCCGAGTAACAAAGAATCACTTTACGCTCTTAATACACAAATAACTATATTATACTGTACAACAAAAAGTTACAATTACAGTAATTATAGTGATATCAGAATCATTTATATACAATTTTCTTTTTGTATATACATCACCTAAGTATGAGATTTAATCTTATGATACCACTGTGCTATAAATAAATTTCGATGCATTAAATTTAAGTTGCATATGAACGACAAGTAAATAAGAATGGGAGAGAGTTGCTTAATGCGTTTTTTTAGTCGCTAACGTGAGCGGTATCAAGGAGCATATACTGGCTGTCCAAAAAGTCTTAGGTCCATTCGGCTTGAAGTCTTGAAATATAATGCATCGTATTTTTTAAATATACTAATGAAACTAAAGTCGAAAAGTAATCAAAATTTATTCGTTTTCCCTCTTTCTATCCCCAAGAAGATGGGGGATGAGGTTGAAATTTTCAAATCAATTACAGTTTTTATGAAGAATGCAATAGTACAATACAAAATGTGGGTTTCCATTTAAATTCTTGAAACTCACCGACACCCGCCTACCAGGGCGTGGGGGTATGTTTGCATATCATATCTGAATAGTTTAAAAAAAATTTAAAAAACACACATGTTTTGTTATCGAATGCTTCGTTCTCGAGATATTTAAGCGTTTCCAGACTTTTTGGACACCTATATATGAATAAAATTATAAGTCGGTACTGTACGAAAAAAATTGAAATATTACATGGTTATTAGTGCGATTTACAAACACATTAAAAATTAGGTGAGCTTAAACCGTATAACTATAAAATATCCAAAATCGTACAAATTTTCTTTCTATGTTATTACTAACACAATACATTAATTATATTTATATTCTAAAAAATTATTTATTATTTTTATTTTATTTAATTATTATTTAATTTTTATTAATAAAATAATTTCGTATTTTAAAAACGAATTTTATACTATTATCATTCTTAATGTATCACTCTAAGTACTATTTTGGAAACAGAAAAAAAAATAAATATATCATCACGCCTTTTACCCATCACTGAGTGTGGCACTCTGCCTACGCAGATCTCGGTAAGTGATATATTTTTTCTCGGGAAGTGCGGTTACCAGCCGTCAAATCACGGCCTCCAAAGATATTAGTGGTGGAGGAGCCACAGGGGTAGATTTTTTTTTTAAATTGGTGAAAATTGTTTGTCGGCTGTGGGGATCGAACCAGGGTTCTCAAGATCCACAGGCCGACTCGATACCACTGAGCCACCTACCCCATATTTTGGAAACAGAAAAGTACGATTTTGGAGATTGGATTCCTAAAACTGACTTTTATCTTACTATAAAGCGACATCAAACACATGTGGCTTTTAAAATCTGAACTCGCAAAAAGAAGTGTTCATCAATCATTAACGAAGAAGCACAAACATTAATTTTTGTACAAATTCAGGCTGATTAATAAATAAAACAAAAAATCTCTTATGTAGTACAATTTTGGCAATTCTCCCTTATAATTATTATACAGAATGTATCTGTACTTCGGAAAAAAAATTAAAGGGTATGTACTTATCATGGAACAAAAAAAATTTTTGCAAAATTCGCAAAAAAAATTCTCTTCGTATTTAAAGGCAACATTTTGTTAGCCACTGGTTGATAGCTATTTTTAATAATTTTATTTAAATCTTCTTGAATGTACATAATTATTTACACAACACCAAATAAATGTCTGATGTTGTGTAATTAATAATTTAATTTAGTTAAATGCAGTAGGTCAAGCAACACAGTATGCTAATCCAGTGGCCCTAAAAATGTTCATTTCTAGTAAACCATCCTTAATTTACCGAATTAAAAAAAAATCTTTCTGTTCAATGATCAGTAAGTAGTATATACCCTTAAATTTCTTTCCCGAAGTACAGATACACCCTGTATCTCAACTCTACGGACCAAAAAACAAAATGTAAATGAAAGAGATAAAATAAGTAACATACAAACTTAGAAACAAATTCAATCAGTTCCTATCTTACATAGCCTACAAACAAATTTTAACCCAATAATTAAATGAAATGATCCTGAGACACAATATCAGAATCCAAAATATCAAACTCTCAAACAAATCCAATCCTCCCGCTTTCGTGTCGACGCAATATTTGATCATTTTCCGGATGCGAATAAAGCTGTTTCTCTTACCCTCACATCTCACACCCTCACAAGAGGTTCTTAATAATATTATGAATCTAGTTTCGCGTGGTTAACTGCAGAGGGGAGTACCGAGCACCGAGCAACAACACCGCGCAGCGTGGCGGGAACAAAGCGGCGTTGCCAACTCGCGATGAATGATACCAATTTAGCTTTTAGGCTTAATTCACGACGTGCACACTGACTCCAAGTTAAACGACGTGACGCCTCCAGTGAGATGTTATTAAAAAACCGAATTAGATTCCATTCAATCTGCTCATAATGGAATTTTTATGGTCTCCAATGGCTATTGTCGTATTCCGGTGTGTGATTTTATTACTTTTATTTCATGATTGTGTCTTTCTGCAACGTAACTGCTTCTGTATACTAAATTTTATTAAATCGTAAATTTAGTCACTGAATTGAGAGCATCGCTATTTTCCTTTCTTATTGATGCTTACAATCATCAAAGTTAAAGGACTTTTTAATGGGACTGCGGTTACTACAAATCAATATTATCGAATGTATAGCATGAGTCATCGATTAACCTTTAAGTAGTAGCATGATGCCTGTCAGGCCTCACAGTCAATTGAAATGTTAATAACTTATACAGGATGTTTCACAATTTATGGCATTTGATTTAACCCCATATAATTCTCAACGCCAAGGATCAAATCACCTGACAAATATATTTTACATCAACCTACAAAATTCTACCAACATAATTTAAATTTTATGCGACTCAACTTAATCAAATTCGTTCACGACACATTCTGTGAGAAATCGAACAGTTCACGAACTATGATGTCAAATATGTCGTCATAAGAACCAAATTCTATGTGACCACTGGGTCGCAAAAATTGATGTTTCGCTAAAATATATGAACAGAATTGTTCGCTCGAGAAAAATCACCTAATAAGAACATGTTTGATCTATTTGCTAAATCAGTTTATACACATCGTCATTTTTGGGAAAACTTAACAAACAAAAATTGTCCAAGTCATTTTATAAACAATTATTATTATAATATTGTCCGTCTGTACGGTGGTGTGGATAGCGATTCGGAATTCGACTCCTTAGATCCCGAGTTCGAATCGCACTCAAGCTAAAAATTATATAAACTATCACACTGCGGTTCGGTGAGTGCGGACCCTGTACTGTAATTGGGATTAAATTCATGTTGTACAGTGTAACATAAATAAATAAATAAATAAATATTAAGTATTACAACAAAAACTATTTTGTTAAAGTGATACATGGATAAATGTACTTTTAAATTTTACTGCTATTGGCAACACTTAAATATGAATCACAATGTTTATTCATCAATCTTGATAGCTTCATTCATGTGATGAATATGGGATGAATACTGAAAATGCTGAACACTTTTGTTCAGCAGTGTCTCCTTGCAAATTTAATTGAATATTGAGATACGGGGAAAATCTGTAATGATACAGTTATAAATAAATAAAATAAATAATTATATCATCATGTCCCTAAAGATTTTCGTAGAGGGAGCAGTTTTAACATGGTGAAAATTGTTTGTCGACTGTAGAAATCGAACTCGTATTCTCAAATGAACTTGATAAGTATTCTCTGTCGGTCATCTTAACAGTATACACGTGCAAAATTTAAAAATAACACTGATTTAAATATGTTTTTTCATATGTGGTTTATCCTGTTAAATTCACAAGTTACATTACTTTTAACGTTTATGACAGTAAAAATAATTTTGGTCTAATAAAGGCTGAAGATGATGAGTTAACCTTTGAAACGTCCAATAAATAAATACTAGTATTCAAGGATCCTAAAGTCATACATTCCTTTCCAAAATTGGTAAGTATGACATCATCATTTTAAGTTGCTTTTATTTATGATGTGTGTAAACAAATATTCTCTAAAAATATCCCATTTACTCGATATTATTGGTTCTATTTAAGAGATCGGCAACAATGTCCTGCTAAAATCTAGACATAAATCATAATTAAAAATTCACCCATTTGGCTTGTGTTTTTAGTAAACTTTAAGGGTGAATACTAAAATATGGTAATTTACAGCTATTTGTCTGACATTAACAGCTTAGCTGTAAAGAACCCTCCTGCTAAAGTACTCTCCGCTACTTACATAACTTTCCAAAAATTAAATATTAACACTCTTCTTGGCAGACAGGTGTTGTCGACGGCGCCAAGCACACATCTCGTAGGTTCCCCTAAAGGTAATTGTAAACTAGGAGGGTTCTCCCATATATCTCCAGCACCATCTCAGCCAAGCCACCCCGATCCCAGCTGCGCTGTGAGCAGGTATCGCATCGCTAAACGTTTTAAAACGTCCCGCTATTCCTCCACGGCTAATTGCGTTACTCGGTTACTCCCCCACTTCCGAGGGGGGAACTTATGCTCACCATTCGCAGTGCGGTAGTTCGGTAATTGTTGGATCTACTTTACCAATCCTCACGGGGATTCAATGAATTCTTGACTGACTGCTAGTGGTTTTGAGAGGCGTTTAACTGTTGTTCGCCTCAATATGAATTGCTAGTCTAGATGCAAGATTTCAGAGGTAATTGATGTACTTGATTGTTTAGAGGTTTAAGTTGCGTACTGAACATCAACTAGCTTTATACCGCAAAATTCCTTTCAACGATTTATTCACATACTAACATATGTTCTACAAATTTAAAAAATTTACAAAAATATTTATATTTTCTACCATAACAATCTCGATTTTTATTTTTCTACATCAATTTTTAATAAATGTAGGACATTTTAAAATTACAGATAGGGGATCGTGTCAGCGATCTGCTACGGAAGAGTGCCATACCCAATAATGGGTAAAAGACGTGATGATATATTTATTCTTTCAGATCATATACTATTAATCTAAATATTCGATACATTCCAGAGAAATATTTAGTTACGATTTACACAATATTTATAAACAAAATTATCGAAAGATTACTCTAGTTTTAATTGAATTAATTTCTATTTATTTATCTTCCATTGTGGAATCTGTAAACAGTGCTTCGCACTGATAGCCAGTTCCTGTACAAAATATACATTTTTGTTTAGTGATGACTAAAATAATAATAATAATAAATTTAAAATATTACTTATTCTAACACATTAAAACTTAATTCATAACGTTACATATGTGGTTGTTATGTGATTAATTAATTTAGATTTAAATGTATTCATATTTCTAATTTCTTCAGGAAGTTTATTGTATGTAGATTTATAAGCTTTTGTTGAATCACATTTGAGTGTTCTTGGATTCTTTGCTTGTCTAGTGTATTTCTTATGCATTTCGCACCCAAATATCATTTAATATTACTTTTATATTTGTGTTTAAATATCCTGTGCATAAATAAACATCGTTGTTTAATTATTAATTCTGTGATATTTAACATATTTGTTTGATTATATAATAATTCACTTGAAGAAGAACATGATTGCTTAATTACAATTTTATACAGTGATTATATAACTTGGTTACCATATAAAACGTATATACTCATGAAAACGTGGTATATGCACCTGTTCAAAAAATTTAAAATTAGGATCTAGACTGAACGAAATAACGAGAAAATATGAAATCTTGCACCCACAAAAAGAAATCATCGTCGTCATAGTAACAAATTTCTAGCTGCGTTGTTTATTCAACAAACTACAATCATTGCTAACATCAAACATTTTATTCCAAACGTAATTTTGATGTTATATTGGGATAGAACGATTTCTATTCATATTTTATTCATTATATAATCATAACGAATACAACACGAGTGTTAAAAATTATCAGAATATACACGTATTGGTCCACTCAACATATTTGATAATTGAATACACATGTTGTATTATATACTCGTATGAGTAAAATTTTAACGTGAAACAGGGTATTTGCCACATCCATGGTTACAGATTTGACAGACATATTTCAGCGATCATTTTAAAATTAAACCGAACAACAAAAATATTTTGATTGAACTAACAAGTAACACTACCCAACTGTCACTCACCGATTTAAATGAAACTTGGCATAGAACAATAAAAAATATTGAACTCCTATTTTTTTCTACCGGAAGTTGCTTTTTAGGGGTACAAACCACCCCTGAAAGGTGGTAAAAGCAAGAATCGCTATAAATGAAATTAAATAATATGAAAATATTACCCGTTTTAACTTGTTACTCATGCATAAAAAACAATTGATGCAATTTTTAATACTTAACATTTTTTGTATTTACTCATTTGGTCTAATTCAATTAGGAAAGCAAGAAACAACATATTAAAAAATACCATTGTATTCTCTATGTTACATATATCCATTCTACACCCGGCATAATTTAAAACAGTAACAAAAGAAAGCAGAATAATAATGACAAATTGTGCTGTCAGTTCTGTTTATGTAAACGTCAAAACAAAATTATCATAGATATTAGATTCTTTGATGTGCTATTGAATAGTGTTACAGATGCTAAATTTCTAAATAAATATTTTGACTATAATCTTTCAACATAAATACATGGTACGAGGTGTGGCAATAAAGTAATGAGACAGCTCGTGTAAGCAACAGTCGGGTTGTAAACAATTGTCATGGACGTTTGTTTATCTTTGACCCAACATTCAAGTTTCATAACGCTAGCTCCATTATTTTTTGTTCCGGAGTCACTTGAATTAATAGTATTTCAATAATGCGTCGGAAAATATTGAAATCTAAAATTGAACAACGAATTAATTATAAATTTCTTTGATATTGGAAAAGTCTGCTACTGAATCACTTCAAATAATAAAGTCAGTTTATGGAGAAGATTTTTTGTCGCACCCCCGAGTTTATTGCTAGTATAAAAAAGTTTAGCGAAGGCTGAGAAGATGTGAAAGATGATGATCGATCTGGAGGCTCAAAAACTTCAATAACTGAAAAGAAGAATTAAACATGACAAAATATCACTTTTGAAAAGACAAAAAATAGCTAGTTTTTGTCAAAAAATTAAATCATTGTGCTGGAATATCCAGCCTAATCTGCAGAACTAGTCCCGTGTGACTTTTTTCTATGTTCAAAAATCCAAAATGTGCTGAAGAATACACTTTTCAGTGGTGTGGCGAAAGAGAAAATGGTGGACCTACTCCAAGATTTACCGCAAGAAGAGCTGCAGCGCTGTTTTGAATAGTGGAAGGTTCGCATGTGGCGATATGTAGATGTAGCAGGAAAATATATTGATGGAGATAAAAGTTAAATTGTATATATTCCAAAATTAAATATAATTATTGGATAAAAGCAAAATTGATTACGTACATTAATCATATTACATATTTTACTACTGAATGATTAGAGTAGGTCTAGCACTCATTGAGGCAACATGGAAGTTTTGGCAATATTTTAATTTTATTGAATTTTAAATAATTTTTTCTACTTAATATAAATGTATTTTCAAACAATTTATTATGTCATATGATAGGATGATACATATAATTACGTAATCTGGAATAAAAACTGCATGGTATAAAACTTTACAAGAAGTTATTATAGTAAAAGAAGGCTGAAATTAAAACTACTTTCAATCAATAAACCCTTGTTTCTAATATGATAGTGCTGCTGATTATATTGCAACTGCAACTACTTACGAATTTAAGTTACAATAGATATATTATTGATGCATGTAATAAGATTATTCAATTGATGCTTGCAGCTTTGAAAGCTAGTCTCATTAGTACGAGTATAAATAATACCAAAGTTCCTAAAAGATACACTTATATTAATTAATTGTTTCCGTAATTAGAATGCTCAGATCTTGGAAGAAGAGACCGTAAATGTAAATTAATGCAACAATACTAACCTTTATTAATGGCAAATTTCAAGGAGTAGTAGACCAAAGTAAGGAACTATAACCGGGACTTTCTAATGAGAGAGAATGTTCTAGATATGATAAATAAGCGTATAACCTGAATAAAGAGAAGTAGAGAGAGCAGCAAGCAGTTGATGATTCAGCGGCATTCAATAACGGATAAATCAGCGCGATAGCAGTACGAGAGTGCGAGGAGCGCGAGTCACAGAGCTAACGAGTCAGCAAAGTTCGTCTCGTCATTCAGCGCTGGAGACCCAGCCGAGCATTCGGTAATCCGCAGGCTCTATCAACAGAATCAACTTCTGAGAGCGAGAGCGAAAGCTTTGCCGACCCCCACGCAAACACACACGAGTCTACATAACCGATTCCTTTCATTCTTCACTGCACACCAACATCTACAGATTTTATATGAAAACTATAAACACGGCAACGGCAAGGTATAAATAAAAGCCTTGGCAACGCTGCGTGTTTGGTTGTTTGCCTTGCGCATGTGAACCAAGTCAGTTAAAAGTGCTGTAGTGTAAATAATGTTTGTGCAAATATCAAACCGTGTGTCGTGTACCCGTAGACGAAAACCTAAACGTAACGAAGGAAATTCGACGAGAAAAAGAAATACTAAGGAATTTGGTTGACATAGCAAAATATTTTTATTTGATCCTTACGTTTGAAATGTTCCGGCAAAAGTACTAAAAGATTTAAGACAAACTTTCTAGTAAATGACGGCATCATTTACTGATTATACTTGAACTTTTATAACTAACGTTAAAAACCATCATCAAGATAATTTTGTTTAGGAAAGGAATTTTATTTAATACTTGATATAAATATAGGATTTAATTATTGAGGGTAATATGCAAAAGGTTTAGATCTCAAGATAAATTCTTATTTACAGAAACATGATTGCTCGACTCGTTTTACTTCAAAACAGTGACGTTTGTGTGAAAAAAGGAAAACAATTGTATTTATTGAGATAATTTTCCGAATGGAGTATATATATATATATATATATATATATATATACCGGGTGTCTACTTTTTTTTCCGAACATAGGAAATTCAATGTTAAAATTTTGATTTAGTGATATCTCTTTACCTATTAATTTTAGAACAAAAGTGTACGGAAGAAAAATATACAGAATGAAAAACTGCATTCAAAGAGTATCAGTTTATTGTTCAATTGTTTTTTATGTCGGAGTTAGAAGCAAAAGAAAATACACGCTTTAAAGCATGAGCCATGAGAAATAAAATAATAATGTGTTTGTTGTGTCTGACATTATTTGACATATTGGACCAGAATTGGAAGCTTAATCTAATTTATTTATTTATTCGAGCATTTAATTTAATAATAAAATTAATTATAGCAACTATTATTTTATTTTTTCTACATAATCTAGACAAATAAATACATATTATTAAGTTATCTAATTTGTTTTATTTCTCATGGCACTCTGATAATTGCTTTAAAGCGTATATTTTCTTTTGCTTCTAACTCGGACATAAGAAACAATTAAACAACAAACTTATACTCTATCCAGTTTTTCATTCTGAACATTTTTCTTTCGTACACTTTTGTTCTAAAATTAATAGGTAAAGAGATATCACTAAATCAAAATTTTGACATTGAATTTCCTATGTTCGGAAAAAAAAGTAGACACCCGGTATATTAAATATAATAATAATCCTTGTGTTTTATATAGAATTTATTTGCCATTGCTTATCTTATTTAAAAAAAACCACGAGACGCCACTGATTATATACAATAATTATTCTCTCATTTAAGTGGACGAACATTTATTATAATTATAACTAAAGTTATATTTATGTTAAGAGGTAGAAATAACCGGAATGATGTCGAGTAAAACAAAAAACCAAAGACAGAGCCACAACAGAGTCTATGTTTAAAAGGAGAAAACCTAGCTTTACCTTCCACAATGCAAAGTCGTAAAATTGAGTTTTTGTATTAGTAGAATGAAAATGTTATTGAAGAACAAAAATAATAATAATACGTGTATTTAGCAAAATACTATTTTAATTGTGTATCTGTTTACAAATAATAATTAAAATAAATAAATAAATATGTCATCCCGCTTTTTACCTATTACTGGGTATATTTGTCCGTATGAAGTGCGGTTAGCAGCCGTCAAATCACGGCAAGCTAAGATGTTAGTGGAAAAGAAGCCACAGGGGTAGATTTAACGTGGTGAAAATTGTTTGTCGGCTATAGGAATCTATCTCAGGTTCTCAAATCCCCAGGCCGAAACGATACAACAGAACAAATAATAATTAATACGAATGTGTATTATTTATACTGATCAAATATCTATATTATATTTTTACAAAATTTAACGATTGCGATTGTGAAACTCATTTTAAGATAAGTCCTGAAACATTTCAAATCAAACACCGCAGTTTGAATGCCGGCGTGGTTGAAGCTTTTAGCAGTAAAATCTCTCTAAATCCTACTCCAAAACTACATGAATTCACAGCAATTGATACAAATTCTGCGCCAGTTTCAGGCCACTGGCAAACCACCGCACTTAGTTTGAAAACATGGCGGTCATCGCGCCTGCGTCTTGCGTGAAATGTTTCGCTCAACGGAAAATTAATATCAGGGGCTCGTAACCGATATAGCTGCGGAATAATTCACGGGAAAGTACCTAAGAGTTGTAGCGCTGAATCGCTAGTGATGTTAAATTTTAAATTTCAATTTAGATGGGTCGTGCACATTTTCGCAGACATGTTTATTAATGGAATTAACTTGATAAACACTATTAATACCTACGAGAGATTAAGTGTTCTCATGATGTAAATTGCGAACACTCTCTCCATCACCTGCGCTTCTTACCCAAACAATAAACACAACCCTCCTGATTTAAAATGTATGTCTTTAATATTTATGTGCAGCTCACATCATACAATAAGTCGTTTATCAACTTATTGTTTCACAAAAATTCATTATTATATCTTAATTTTATCGCCGAGAGGTAAACATAGACGACAATCTACTGCAATGGAAATCAGAAAACAATTCTCGTGTATAAATTTAGATAATTTTCCTCCATAAGGGCTTTTATTTTATACCAGTTGAAAATCGTTAAAATATCATTTTTGATAGGAAACTCGGCATTTTTTTAATAACCTTTAAAAAATAAATAACACTTAAATTGTCAGTTTTAACACTCTACTAAGGACTTTAATAAATGTTATTTTACAATTTCGAAAGTTTTTGGTCTCCGCGGATAAGTACCGAGTCGAACTTTGTCTTTAAATTTCAGCTTCGACTCCCACAGCCGACAAACAGGTTTCACCACATTAAAATTACCCCTGTGGCCCTTCCTTCACTGACACCTTTAGGGGAGCATGAGCTGACGGCTGAAAACTGCACTTTATGCTCATAAATATATCACCTATCGAGATATGCCAGAGCAGATTGCCACCAAGTAATGCATAAAAGACGTGTTGACATATTTATATAATTTAAAAATTATTAAAATGTTCCTACATACTACAAATTACTAATAATAATAACGAAAAATAACCAAAGTTTTAAAAGATCCATTTTCGTGACAATGTATTTTGTTATAAACAGTACCGATTATGAAATAAATGACTTAAATAGAGTTTTCAATAAAGTTGTGATATCACTAGTTGTATACAGAGTGTTTCAAAATTATTGCAAAAAATGGAAAAATATATAATATTGTATGTCTTGATTATAACTCAAAAATAATTTTTCCAAAACAGATTAATTGAAATAAACATTTTTTGTGCCAGGTTACAGTAATGAATTGAAAGAACTGTAACACAATTTTAATGAAATTAAATAAATTGAATGTTTACTAATTTGTATTCATTACTGTAACCTATCAGTCCAGTGGCATGAAAAATTCTTTTTGCGTTGTATTCAGTACATCAAATAATTTTTAATTTTAATTTTTACTAACGTGATAATTATTTTTTCATAATATTTAAATACCCCTGTATAGCCCATTAAAGAACTTAAATTATGCTTTAAAGGTGAATTACAAAGTTACAAAGCAAATATTACTGTGTGTTTCTTATATTTTCTTTTTTTTCTTTTTGGTCAGTAGGGTCAAAAACATAAATATTTATCACGATGTCGAGATGGAGAAAAATCAGCATTACAATATTTTTCCTATTATATACGTCGAGAAGGAAAAAAATATTATTAATTATTATTATTTAGTAGAGTGTCGATCCAGTGATTTTTGATTTTTATATTTGGACGTTTCGGAGAACTATGAAGTTAACTTTATTATATTATTGTTTCACTGTTTTGACAACGCGTGTTTCCATCAGTTTTAATATATTTTTATGTTTAATATGTTTTTATTGCTTTCACCAATATGGAATGCTGATGATGGAAGCGTAGTTTTTTTGATTAAAAATTTATTATTTTATTTATTTTGAGTTAAGTGTATGGATAGTACGACAAATGAAAAATTAATCAAATAGAAAAAGCACATTGAGAGCATGATGAATAAATAAGCTAGTAAATGTAGTTGAAGCGAGGATAGTGTGTCAACATGAAAATGTTTGACGAAGACTGATTCTTTGATGAATCTAATAAATAGATATTTTTGCGATTGTTTCAGGGGTTCATGTTATATCATTTGATGGGATATAGTAGCGTGATGTTATGTATACATCTATGTTAAATATAAAATAAATAAATAAATATATCATCACGCCTTTTACCCATTACTGGGTGTGGCACTCTGCCTAAGCAGGTCTCGGTAAGTGATATATATTTTCGCTTGAAGTGCAGTTACCAGCCGTCAAAGCAAGATATTAGTGGAGGGGGAGCCACAGAGGTAGATTTAAATTAGTGAAAATTGTTTGTCGACTGTGGGGATCAAACCAGAGTTCTCAAGTTCCACAGGCCGACTCGATACCACTACCCCATATATTTATGTTAAATGATAAGTTCAAATATTAGTCTAATAATAATAGTAATAAAAACTATTTATAATACTATGAAATGAATGTTATTCTGCGCAAATAAGTAAAGTATCTTGCAACCTAAACAATTGTACCACATCCTCGTAACTATTTTACAGCATATGAGAGTGGAGAGGAAGAAACAATTTAATCAACATGAATTTGTTGACGTTAAAAAAGAAGTATACATACATCCAAGCGACAGCGGCTGCAGCAAGTCATAAACGAAACATGAACAATACAACGTAAATAGCATAGCACCAAACACCAGCTCATTTCATTTCGTTCCGCGCGGCAAGACCAAACGAGGTAAATACGTAAAGTGATACGTGATGAATATAATATAACCATGAACTATCTACGTACTTTTCACGTAGATAGGATAGAATACTTCTTTGACGAGAACGCAATTTCACTATTATGTTATATGTAGGTTACATTTACACATATATAATAAACAATGTTTTGAAATGATACTATTTATAATATTTGAGATTCCTTTGCACAATACTTTAAAGGTAGAAAATTCTTACTGAAGCCTTATTAAAATACAGGGATCTAGTGGGGGGTACAGTTTCCAAATATAAATTAGATTTTTTTAATTTGCCCACTAGTTACTTTTAATTTATTTGCACCACTACCAACCTTCGTAATGAGTGAGCAAACTCATCACAGTGAGATGTTCTGCTTTTGTACGTCTAGGTGATATAAGTTATTTATAATATAAAAATTAAAATTGTAATTTTATGAATGTGTAATAAATTTATGGGACGAGACGAACTTGAGTAAAGCAACCCCACGAACGAAGTCAAAACACATTTACCATGTATATCATACAATACTTTTTCTACTAACGTCGTTGTAAATTTTAATTGCAAAAATAATTTATTTTATTATTTTTAACCGTTTAGTAACAAAAGACAATTTATAGTAATGTAATGAAACGCGTAGTCTGTGAATTCAATTGAAAGTTATGTGAAAATTATTGACAAATGTATGTGACATTGTGTTGCATTATATATTTGTTCCATTCATGTATTATGAAAAACATATTACCAAAAGAAATTGAAGAAGCTGCTTCAAAAGCTACTTTAGAATGATTGCCGACAAAATCGAAATACTAATATGAATTAGCTTATGACAGATTTGTTAAATAATAATCGTACCATACATGTAAATTCTTAGTATTTGAATTTAGAAATATAATGTAATTTAACATAACCAAATGTGTTTACATAAATTTTTGTTGTTGTTAAAGAATTTGATTTTTTTGTCAAAGACCACTAATAATTGTAGACATAATAAAAAGTATAAAATAAACACGTAGCTCAGTTTCACAAAATTCAGCCTCCAAGTCAGAGTGAGTTATACCATACTGATGAGCTCTAGTAAGAGCGAAACGCGTCTATGGTTACTAACTGTGCTGGCCAGCCTCTGACGATGCCCTCATAAGGTGACTTGGAGGCTGAATTTTGTGAAACTGTTAGATGACAATTAATTTTGTCTTTGTTGTTATTTAAATTGCTATTGCGTAGCTTTTCCTTTTTTCGGTAGATGGCATGATCTGTTCCACAGAACTTCTCATGTCATCTTACCTGTTTGTTAGAGATCTTATTCTCTGCTGGCACAGTTCTTCGTCACCAGCTTCTTCACGTGAACTTTGTTGTAGGTGAAGAAGTGAGTTATACCATACTGATGAGCTCTAATAAGGGCGAAACGCGTCTATGGTTACTAACTGTGCTGGCCAGCCTCTGACGATGCCCTGAATTTTGTGAAACTGAACCAAGTGTTTATTTTATACTTTTTATTAAACCTAGTTTCACCAAGTGTTGGATGACAATTAATTTTGTCTTTGCAACGTAGATACTCCTTTCTTATCTTATTTATTTATTTTCAATTCTTACATAAAGCATTTAATTGCAATTGTGTAATAGTTTATCAAATATAAGCTCAGTCTTTTGTTCTTTTCCATTCTTATCTTTTTAGATTCATTGTTAGAGGAGTGAGCATGAGTAATTTGAGATGTTTTGAGCATGTACATCGAATGAAAGATTTATTAAAAAGGTGTATAAGAGAGAATAGATGAATGTGATTGAAGGTTTGTTGCGTGATGAAAAATTCCGAGTATAAGGAATAAATGAGCTTATATGTAGGAACTAGGAATATTATTGAAGCGTGGATGGTGTGGATATTCGACGATGACTGGTTATTTGGTGAATGTGATGATTTATTTATTTATTTACAGGATACAAAGTATCCCAATAACAGAGGGTCGGAGATACAAAATATTACATTTACAAGTAGAACAATTATAAGACAGGGATATACAGAACTGTGTATAAGAAAAATACATTTTGAAAACAAAAGCATCAACAGAAATTTAAATAGTTAAAAAAATCTAGATAGAACAAATTTAAGTTGATTATATGACTGAAAATATCAAGATCTATTTCACATTCGCAGTTATAAAGATGAAACATAATCGTCTAATAGTTCTAAGTTCATAGTTGGTTTTCATAAAAGTGGTATTAAAAGTAACCTTATGTTGACAAGGCTTGAAATATCATCAATATTATTGTTTAATAATTTAAAAAGATATAAACAAGATATTAGTTTACGTCTGTTTTCAAGAGTAATAAGATTGAATTCAACCAATGATTGTGAATAACTGTAAGTCAAGATATTGAACGAATAACCGAATTTACGTGCGCAGAAATTTACAAATTTTCTCTGAATTCGTTCAATATCAACACTAAGATTATTGTATAAAGGGTTCCAGACAGTAAGACAATATTCAAGCCCAAGCCTAACAAAAGAAAAATATAAAGATTTAAGTGTTGATATTTTATTGAAGTTTTGAGAGTTTCTGATTAAAAAGCCTAAATTTCTATAAGATGATTGAATGTAGTATATGATGTTATGTATGTATATATGTAGAATCAAGTTTATGATTTTAACATCAGACACTGGAACCTATAGCTTATAGTGAAATTCAAACTATTCGAATGTAGCCTTATTTAACTACTTTTTGTAAAACATGTTACATAATATGTTTGATGTATTTTGTTTACAATACAATTTAACATGTTTTCAAATTTAACTACGTAAATGAAATTTACTAAACATCATCATTTTTAGATATGAGTACACCTATACATTAAATCTGTAATCCGATAAATTAAATATAAGTTTTTTATTTTTGGCATTAAAATTTTCAATAACGAGCTAATGAAGAGTTTTTTTTATAATACAATATAGAAAACACACGTCATTAGTTCCATTTCCAAATTTCCTTTCAATTACTAAAGAGTTAACTATATTCAAAGTACATTTGATTAATTTACGGAACGGCTGGATAATTCAATTTGAGATTAAATTATTAAAATAAATGATTTTAGCCCCTAAATAAACCACTAAAACCTATTTATTCCTCATCATAACCTACCCCAATACAAAAACCATTTACAATGACATTTTGACACTTTCATTTATTTATCATCCCTCACTTTGACCTTCTAACCCCATAACATCCCCAGTTTGTTCCCCTAGCTTTCCGCATCTCTCGCATCACGAGTTATTGAGACGAGTAGCAAAAGCCTCACGCACCACGTAATATCGCAATGCCGGGAACCGAACCGTTGCTTGCGCACGTTGGGCAAGCTGGCCGCCCGGTCAAACTGCCTTTATTAGATATAGATATTGACTCACGTGTCAGACGCCCACACGTGACTCGGTGGTGAGCTGTTGCTGAAAGATGTTGGACGTGGTTTTGGTTTTGTTGTGGATACTACCAGGCGCTCATAAATTTCAGATATTTTCCAAGTGTTAGAAAAACACAAAATCTATATCTGTAGCTGTATTATAGAAATTTATGATATATAGTGTCTCAAATGGGAAGACCATTACGTCATCACTGAAACCATCACAAAGCAACAACAAACTATATACTTTGTTATCCTTTTTCTGTGTTTATGTATTTTATAACCTGAAGCTATTTTGATTTTTGAGGCCAAATATTATTAAAAAATTTAAAATTAGAAAAAAATTATATTATTACTAATTAAACAAAAATCATTAGTAAATATATATCATATAGAATTGACTAGTGTTCATAGGTCCCAGGTTCAAATTCTGTTTTCTCTCTATAATTCAATATCACACAGTTTTGCGCATACAAGGACGGAAGGAAGGATATGACGTTTTATTGAGTGAGTTAATTTTGAAAAATTATGATATCACGAGGATTAAATCCTGACATCTTTGAACTCTAATCAATTGCTATTACCTACTGAGCTACGGTATCCATGTAATTTAAATCAAATCACGGCCCTCTTCAGAAATTTTAGTGGAAGAGGGAATCTCAAGAGTAATTTTAATATGTTGAAAATTGTTTGCCGGCTTACAGAATCGGATTCTCAATCTACCGTCTGACTCGATACCATAGAGCCACCTATCCTATAATGGGTTAAGTAACTTGATATATTGATTGTAGAATAACAAATTTACAAAAATAAGTTACTTGAGGTGTACAGTTTAGAACCACTGGTTTCACAGCAAATTTAATAATTCATTATGTTAATAATGAAATAAAATAATAAACAGTACCTACAAATAAATGTTTATTATGTAGGTATCCAATATATTGCGATATAATACATTTTGTTTCATTATTAACAAAATTAATATAAATAAATAAATATATCATCACGCCTTTTAACCATTACTGGGTGTGTCACTCTATCTAAGCAGATCTCGGTAAGTGATATATTTTTTCGCGTGAAGTGCGGTCACCAGCCGTCAAATTACGACCCCTAAGATATTAGTGGAGAGGGAACCACAGGGGTAGATTTAAATAAAAAAATTAAAATATATCATCACGCCTTTTACCCATTATTGGGTGTGGCACTCTGCCTAAGCAGATCTCGGTAAGTGATATATTTTTACGTGTGTAGTGCGGTTACCAGCCGTCAAATCACGGTCCCCAAAGATATTAGTGGAGAGGGAGCCACAGGGGAAGATTTAAATTGGTGAAAATTGTTTGTCGTCTGTGGGGATCGAATCAGGGTTTTCAAGATCCACAGGCCGACTCGATACCACTGAGCCACCTACCCCATAATAAATCATAAAATTTGTTATCAAACTAGTAAATGTACGCTTAAAATAAAGGAGATATACATTTGCGAATTAAAAAAATAGTATATTAAAGAACAAGTGTTAAAAGACATGTTTTTTCGCTCGCATCCATATTTAAAAAACGAGCCACAGGCGAGTTTTATAAAGGACAAGTGCGATATGATGATGATGATGATGATTTGTGCCTATACATCCCACTGCTGGGCAAAGGCCTCCCCCATTGTTCTCCAGGTTTCCCGATCTGTTGTATTGGTTGGCCAATATTTGTCGAAAGAGTGTAGGTCGTCCCTCCATCGTTTTAATTTGCGTCCTCTACTTCTTTTCTTGTGCAATGGGATCCAATCCGTACAGCTCCTGCTCCACCGGTTGTCGTTTGTCCGCATCATATGTCCTGCCCATTTCCATTTCTGGATTTTTGCGAATTGTATCACATCTGTTATTTGTGTTCTTGCTCTTATTTCTATATTTCTTATTCTATCCCTTCTTGTTATAGTTAAAAGTTTTCTTTCTATGTTTCGTTGACATATTCTTAGGCTGTTGGCTTGTGTTTTTGTCAGAGCCCAGGTTTGCGAGCCGTATGTGAGTACGGGTAGTAAGCAGGAATTTGTGATTTTCCTTTTTAGGCTTAAAGGTATATCATTTTGTCTTAAGAATTTTAGCGACCAGTATTTCTTATAAGTATTCTTTATTCTTCTTTCTATCTCTAGTTTGTGTTTATCCTTGAACGCTATAATTTGTCCTAAGTAGATGAATTCGTTTACGTAGTCTATTTTTTTTCCTTCAATGTTTATTTCCTCTTGTAGTCTGTTCGTGAGGATTTTTGTTTTTGCGAAGTTTATTTGGAGACCTGCTTGGTGTCCCGTTGAGTGTAGTAGTGACAGCATATGTTCAAGGTTCTCTTTAGAGTGAGCTAGTAGTACTATGTCGTCCGCAAAGCGTAAATTGGTGAGGTTTCTCCCATTTATATCGATCCCTACTTCTCCCCAATCGATGTTTCTGAATATCGATTCCAGGATGCAGTTGAATATTTTAGGGGACAGTGGGTCGCCCTGTTTTACTCCCCGTTTTATCGGAAATTTATGGCCAGATATTTCTGTTTTTATTGATGCTGTGCTTCTTTCGTAAATGTTTTTAATTAGGGATATGTAGTTGCTGTCTATCCCTTGTTCTTTCGACGCCTTTATCATATATGAGTGTTCAACTGTATCAAATGCCTTCGTATAGTCCACGAACGCCATGTAAAGCGGCATATTATATTCCGTGAATTTTTCTACTAATTGATTTATAGTTTGTAGGTGATCTGTAGTGCTGTAGTGTTTTCTGAAGCCAGCTTGTTCTATTGGCTGATTTTCATCTAGCTTTGGTGTTAGTCTCCTAAGGATTATGGTTATAAAGACTTTATATATGGTCGATAGTAAGCTTATCGGTCTGTAGTTTGATATGTCTGTTTTTGGGCCCTTTTTATGAAGCAATATTATGGTTGAGGAAGTCCAGCTTTCTGGGATTTCTTGTGTTTGAAGCATTTCGTTAAAGATATTTGTTAGGGGGCGGGTGAGAACATCTACACCCATTTTTAATAGTTCGGCTGTAATTTGATCTTCTCCTGGACTCTTTTCGTTTTTTAGATCCTTGATTGTTTTTTCCACTTCTCCTTCTAGGATAGGTAATATAGCCTCTTCCACGGTTAGATCTATTTCGTGTTGTTTTTTCTGCCTCTCGGTTAGCGATGATGAATATAGTTTTTTGTAGTAAGTTGTGGCAATATTGTTTATTTCGGTTCTATCGTGTGTGATTATTCCTTGTTCGTTTTTTATACCAAGGATCCAACTTGTACCCATCGTAGATTCCCGTGCTATCTTTCTTGTTGATCCGCTGGATTCCAGAAGATCTTGGATAATTTTCGTGTTATTTTGCCTTATGTCATCTCTTATTTTTCTTTTGACTAGTTTGTTAGTTTCTGCATATTCTATTTTTTCTATTTCTGTCTTATTAGTTTTTAACTTTAGCATTTCTCTATTTTTTATTAATTTCCTGGTGGGTTCTGTTATACTGTTCCATTTTTCTGTAGTCCTTGTAGTCCCTGCTGATATTGCAGCGTATTTTACGCTCTCAACTAGCTCCTCGTACTTTCTTTGTGCGTCCTCATAAGTATGGCTGCTCATTGTTTCTAATTTATCTGTTAGTGTTCGTATATATAATGTTTCATTTATTATGGTAGATTTGGTTGGTGTGCAGTTGCTATCTTTTTTAAATGCTAGCGGTCTACTTAGTTTTAGTGTACTTCTTACCATTTTGTGATCCGTGTAGAAATTTAGTCCCTGGATTACTTTCGTGTCTGTAACTATTCTCATATCATTGGTGAGTATGTAATCTATTTGGTTACATGTTCTGCCGTTTGGTGATAGCCAGGTCCATTGGTGATGTGGTTTTTTCTTGAAAAAAGTATTTGCGATTTTGAGTCTATTTTGGGCAGCGAAATGTATTAACTTTTCTCCCCTGTTGTTTCGTTTCTGAAATCCATGAGGTCCACAGATTTTTTCCTCTCCTTGTTTCCGTTGTCCAATCTTGCAATTAAAATCTCCAATTACTAATCTGTATTTTGCTCTACATGTATTTATGGTTTCGTTGAGTATTTGATAGAAGTTTTGTATTTCATCTTCTGTTGCGTTAGCCGTAGGAAAATAGACTTGTATTATGTCTATGTTGAAAGCCGTACCTATTTTTAGTTTTAATACTGCTATTCGTTCATTTGCGCTTCGTATTTCTTTTATACAGTTCTTCCATTTTTTTTTAATGTAGAATCCTACGCCACATTGACCTTTTGTTGTGCCACTGAAGTAGAGAATGTTACCATTTTTTCTCTGTATAATCATTTCTCCTTGTCTTCTTACTTCGCTTAGTCCAACTATATCCCAGTTTATATTGGTAAGTGATTCTTCTAGTTCGATTAGACGGTCGTCTGACATTAGTGAGCGTGTGTTTAAAGTTGATACGTATATAGTTTTTTCTTTTTTCTTTGTATGCATTTTTTCTTTATTTTGTGTAACAATGGGGGGTGGAGGGTCGTAATCTCCCTCGGTGACCAGTCGTTTTGGGAGATTCAAATTATTATGTTTTGACTTTTGATTTTTGCTATTGTTTCTTAATTTATTGGGAAGAGGCTTATTATTCATGTATAATTTTCTTTGCAGTGTCGTCGCCGAATAATCTGTATCGCTGTTATTTGATTGCTATGACTGTTGTTCACCTCTGATTGGTCTATCGTCATAGCTGTTTGTTCGTGGTCTTTGCATATATTCATGTATAGGCTTGGTTGACGCACTTGCTGTATTTCCTGTCTGTGCTATTTTAGTTTTCATCTCTCTTCCCATGCGTTGCTTTATCTTTTTCTTTTCCTGTGTATTGTTTGTTGTGTCATCGGCTGTTAGTAATGTATCGGAGTCAGCTCTGTTTACTTGAGAAGCGCCTTGAATTTCTTCATTATTTTCTTCTATCTCTTCCGAGTGTATTCTCTTCTTGGAGTTTCTGTCTTGGTACATGATATTTGTTTCTTCTTTTGTTATTTTGATGTTATTTACGTACAGGCTATCGTATTTAATTACTGCCAGTTTTCCTTCTTTTCTTAATTCTTTCATTAATGGGATTAGTTGTTTTCTTTCTTGCACTATTTCCTTTGGGAAATCCTCGGATATTGATATTTTAGTTCCTCGTAAGTTTCCCCGGTTGGAGAGTGTTTGTATCACTTTCCTGCGTGCTATAAACTTTATCATTACAGGTCTTATTTTAAGGTTTTCTGGTTTTCCGATTCTGTAGATATTATCTATCTCGTTAATTGTAGTTTGTACCCCCATAGTAGTGTTGAGGAAGTCCAAGCACAGTATTTCTAGTTCTTTTACATTATTTTCCTTTTCTTGTAAGCCATAGACTATGATATTTTTTTCTCTCTTGTTTCTGTCCTGGATTTTCAATTGAATGTTTAGTTCTTTGATTTTTTCTTCGTGGTCTGATAGTGTAGTTTTTGTTTCTGCTTGTTTGATATTTATGTCTTCTTTTAAACTGGATATTTCGGATTTTATATCATTCATTCCTATCTGTAAGCCTGCGATAGCATCGAGTATTTTCTGTGTGTCACTCATGTTTATCGTGGGTATGCAACCAGATTTATCTTGCTCGATATAGATTTTTAAATTTTAGTCCCGATATATTTTAGTATTTTTGTTTTTGGAATTTTATTTTAGAGTCCGGAAAGATGTTCCCCGACACTGCCACAGACGAATTTAGGTTTAGATCGAGGGTTTTAGATCATAAAGAATTTAGACTTTGTTTTAGGGTTCGTAAAATGTTCTCTGTCAAGCAAGGATTTTAATCCGAATTTATATCAAAAAGTTTTAGAACGTAGGAGTTTTTAGATCACTATTTTAGATCACTGAAAATGTTCCCTATAGCTGTCAAAATTTAACTCTGATTATTTAGTTTAATATCTTGTTTAGATCGAAAAGTTTTAGAACGTACTAGTTTTTAGATCACTATTTTAGATCACTGAAAATGTTCCCTATAAATGTCAAAATTTAACTCTTGTTATTTAGTTTAATATCTTGATTAGTACATGCAAAATATAAGTGGTATCGATTGCTTTTCACTTTTGTTGGTCTTTTCATTGATAATTCTACTGTTCAAGCCCTGGATTGGCGCTTTATTTGCTGGTTACAGTTCTAACCTAAAAAGCTGATTAGCTTTGATTTAGGACTCTTGTAGCGCTTGCACTTTAGTTTAGCTGGTTTTATTTACGCAAGTTAGTTGTATTCACCTGTAATGCACTCTATTTATCACTTTACAAGTTTTTATTTGTAGTATATTAGGCTATCTTTCACTTTTCTTCAACAGCGATACACCCGGTACTGCAATAATGATTATTATTATCAAGTGCGATATAAGTCTTATAAAATGAGTTATTTATACTAATTTTTCTATTTTGCATCTTTGATAAAGTAAAATTTTTAAAAATGTACGATATGTACATATTTTACACCGAATCAATGTAGGGCAATTTGTATATGAAATAATGTAGTAGGTAACTGTTATTGACATTTATGAAATTGTACAAATTTTGAGAGTATATTGAAATTTGTAGTTCTCAGTTTAATAGGTTCGGTATGTAATCAAATACTACCAACTATCAAAAACAAGATGTGTATCGTAATAAACGCTCATTAGATACGCAACTGGGTTTCGTAATGAGTATATCAAATTATATAATCAATTTCGTGCAAAAGTTATTAAGTATTTACAAAAAAAAATATTTTGACTATTTTAAACAGTGGTACTGCCAAAATAAAAAAAAAACATTTGTGTCTTGCATAAAAAAATCCTCATTTTCCTATCTGACACAACCTATACTATGTTCACTGTTAAGTATTCATTTGTTATCGTACTTAACGGCTTTCAGTTGATTACGACTGGCAACATAGTATTAATTTAGAATTTAGAATTATTTACAAATTTAATCTTAAAAATTATACATAATTCTCATAATTACGTAAGAAATGCAATTTATTATTTAAAAAACATCGCTAAATTTTTTATTGTTTGTATATACCACAAAACTATGAATACCAATATATGATTAATATTGCTATCTCCAGTGTATGTGAAAATTGACAAGCAGCACACGCGCAATATCAACTTGATAACTAAACACAACAACAAAAGCACAGCACAGCGTTCATTTTAACGCATATTCGACGTCAAAACGCCATTTGACGGATATTACAAACACTCAGTGTCGAAACACGCAAACCACATTTCAAATGTGTGAAATTATATTCAATATTACCACCCGGTATCAATCATCCGCCGACGTGTTCTCAATATAAACTCGGTCTTAGAAACCGATCAATCCAAACGTCGCCGATCGAATTATTTTTATTGCCGAGTAGAGGGAGATGCGGTGAACAAGGTGAGGCTAGTTTTTCGTTTTGCTCAGACTCTGTGAGATCTATTAGACACGATGTATATTGAATTGTATAGTTTGCTTCGGTGCTTGAAATGAAATGTATTAGTTGATAACATCAGTGGCCTGCGGGTCCGACTTTCGTGGCTAAGCTATAGATACTTTAATCGCTTCTATTTTCTTTACAAGATCAGGTGCCGCTACTTTCATATATATATTTTCGTCATTACAACCTTTCTGCAGTATGTCAAAAAGGGACTATTAATATTATTTGCAAGCTTAGCTTTTGATACGCATGTAAAACTAAAGACAAAGAACAAAGAATACCTGCTCTAATGTCACTCTTTATTTAACAACAAAGACAAAATTAATTGTCATTCATGCACTTGGTGAAACTAGGTATAATAAAAAATATTAAATAAAACTCTAGGCAAAGTCTCACAAAATTCAGCCTCCGAGTCACCTTATGAGGGCATCGTCAGAGGCCGGCCAGCACAGTTAGTAACCATGGACGCGTTTCGCTCTTGTTAGAGCTCATCACTTCTTCACCTAGAACAAAGTTCATGTGAAGAAGCTGGTGACGAAGAACTGTGCCAGCAGAGAATAAGATCTCTAACAAACGGTAAGATGACATGAGAAGTTCTGTCGAACCTGTAATGCCATCTACCGAAAAAAAAATTTTTCGTTTTGTTAGAGATCTTATTCTCTGCTGGCACAGTTCTTCGTCACCAGCTTCTTCACATGAACTTTGTTCTAGGTGAAGAAGTGAGTTATACCATGCTGATGAGCTCTAACAAGAGCGAAACGCGTCCATGGTTATTAACTGTGCTGGCCGGCCTCTGACGATGCCCTCATAAGGTGACTCGGAGGCTGAATTTTGTGAGACTTTGCCTAGAGTTTTATTTAATATTTTTTATCACTCTTTATTTATGAAATATTAAAATTTACTGTGTAATTCAAATAAATTTATATTTCTAAATTGCGAGACATATTGTACTTACCAAACAAATCTATTTTAGCTATTCCAAATTGTTCGTGTACTGCTTATGAAAATTATACTACACATCATCATCATCTGTGGCGCTACAGCCCAAATCGGGCCTGGGCCTACTGAACACACCGACCCGCAGTTTTTACACTGCCGTACTGCCGGTTTTCGTAGTCGAATGTTACATTATTTAAGGCGTATAAGTGACTAGTTTATAGCGCCCGAATGTAATAAATACATGTAACTGTATTTTATATTTTTACGCAAATCACACATTGTCGACAGGCGGATTCGAACTGACGAACCTTGGTTCGGGTGACGTCACAGTATGTTAAGATATGTGCCTTCCACGCTCGGCCACCGCGCCTATATTCTACATATAATTGGTCAAAAATGCACATTTTCTAAGCCGTAATCACCGAAATAATTTTTACACATTTGTTATGAGGTAGGTGGCTCAGCAATATCGAGTCAGCCTGTAGATTTGAAAACCCGGTTTCGATTCTAACAGCCGACAAACAATTTTCACTACGTTAAATCTACCTCTGTGACTTCCTCTCCACTAAAATCTTTGAGGGCCATGATTTGACGTATGGTAACCGCACATCACGCGAAGACATACCGAGATCTGCTACGGCAGAGTGCCACACCCAGTAACGGGTAAAAAGCGTGATGATATATTTTTTTTATTTACATTTGTAATAAAAATACTTTCAACAGGACTAGGTAGACAAGTATAGTCTTTATACATAAAATAAATGCTTTTCAATGTATTTCTTCTTTAATGTATTTTGAATATTTTGCTAATTTATCAACTGTACATTTTGACGGTAAGTCCCATATATTTTATTTTATTCCATTGTATGATTAATGTGATTACTTTCGATTTAAGTTTCTAACCTAAATTAAGACCACGTTTTATTTCATAGTTCACTTTAATTAGTTTCCAAATTGATTATATATCCTTGCTAATTTCTCTAACAATTATTATAATTAATTTTATATATATTCTATTTATTTAATATTTTATACACATCACATATTTATTTTACTTTATAATTATGCTCTAAAATATTATATATTGACTTTTTATCCATTTGACATAACATATTTTATCAGTTTAATTATTTATTTATTGTGTATGTAATAGTATATTACATAATAAGTCAGGAAAGTGATGCTTTACTTGACGAAGCGGTTGTTTGAAGTACGATGCCGTCAGGCCGAGTATTTTAATTCGCTGAGTCAAGTAAAACACTTTCGTGACGTATTATGTATACTATTTTTTCTGAAATCGTTCATATTTAATTAATAATAAATATTTCAAAATGTTTAATTTTTTTGTAAGAATCGTATTGGCAGCAAACTACATATCCAAGGTGATAACAAAAGTTGTTGAAAACAATATCTTATGTGAAAAATCTATTGAATATATTTGTGTCAAAAGTAATATTATTGACAGAGAAGATTTCTTTATAATGTTGGAAAATATAGATGAAAATGAGTATGAGGCGGTATTTTCAAGTACTCCTCCTGAAATCTTAAATCAAGCAACTGCGGCTGTTGAAAATTTATTACCGAGCAAGTCCAAAGACCGATATGATAAAGAGTATGAAATTTTCATGGATTGGAAAAAGCAAAATAATTTGGCAGCAAATGTGCTACTTGCTTATTTTATTTACTGAATCTCCAATAAATTTAGCTTCAAATTCGCCAGTATCATACATAAATTTTAGTAATTTAAGCAATTGTATATTTAGTATTAATATTATTGATAAAAATAAATAAAAATCTTATTAAATTTTTTAGTTATTTAGTTTATTTATTTGAGTCAGGTAAACACTTACTTTCCATACTAAAATGCGTCAGGAAAGTAGGCATTTTCTTGACGATTTCAGAAAAAATCATTTATTTATTTATATGATATACAGTCAATTACTTATTTATTTATATTATATACAGATATTTATTAATGTATATCCTTTCAGCTGTTGCCCGAAGATGAGCATGGACTCGAAATCGATCGCACAAAGTATATAATTAAAATATAAATTCAGTTTGTTTTCTTACAACCAACCTTTCTTTAATCTAAATGCAGAAAAGTCTACTTTCTTCACGGTTGTAAAAATATATCAAATGTTTAAGATAATTTGAAAATACTACTTAACTTTCTGATACTCTGGTATCATGTATTAATTATATTTTTTCATTGGCTTCTATTTTCGTTCTCTTTCTACATTCCTACAGAAGCATATAACAGTTCAAACACCTTAATGTCTGCAAAATAAAATTCTCTATAATGTTTAGCGTCAGTGCATTGTTGTCGCCAGGTGCGCGCATAACAATAACAGGAAACGGTGGGTACGGGCACTAACGGCTGGTTCGGCCGTTCACACGCGTAACGCCCTCCATGGCGCCGCGGCGCGGACGTGAGACATAACTAGCGCACGTTATCTGAACGTTGAACGCCATCACCAGGGTGACGAGCGTGACATTGTGCCAAGTTCATGCAAGGTAGGGTTTACTCTAGTATAGGTTGTTTAGTAAAATACGGAGAACATATGTAGGCATAACTAAAATATCTTGAAATTGTATTTACCATATTTTTAAAATTTGCCGCATCAAAAAAAGAACTTATCGGCCTAGATAATAGTCAAGGCAAACATTTCACGGACGTGATGTACATAATGGTTTCAATATAACTGCATTATTTAGTATAATAAAAAAAATATCAAATGCATATTGTTCATGAAAGTTGTTTTTTCTAACGAAAAATCGTTTAGAAAATGACATATTGAACTCTAAAATATTCGAAAAAAAGTAAATACCACAATTTCATTGCATTAATTTTACTCAGTGGTATCGAGTCGGCCTGTGAATTTTGAGAACCCTGGTTCGATCCCCACAGCCGACAAACAGTTTTCACCAAATTAAAAATCTACCCCTGTGGTTCTCCCTCCACTAACATCTTTGGGGGCCGTGCTTTGACGGCTGGTAACTGCACTTCACGGGAAGAAATATATAACATACCGAGATCTGCCTCGGCAGAGTGCCACACCCAGTAATGGATAAAAGGCGTGATGATATATTTATTTATTTTATTGTATATTTCTGTTCTTTGAGATCATTTAAAATTTTCCAATATAATATTGAAATTTTGACATTTATCAAAATAATTTTTAATTTGTAACCTCGTAAAATTAATTTAATAGCAATATGTAACAAAAACTTCCGTCCACAGCACCTAATGAAATCATATTTTTGCTTTTATTATTAGTTCTACTAACTATTTTAAAATCGATTTTTACTTATATAAATATGATATTGTAATCAAGTAAAAAGTAATCTTGTTATTAATTTCCAAAAAATATTTGATACTTTACCAGATTTAGCAGGAATCGTCCATAGCAGTAGCCAATAAAATTGTTTTAACGAACGCTGGTATTACGTAAGAAATTAGTGGATAGAATCAAATACGTAAATATAAAGGTTTTTGTTAATTGAATACTTTAACTACAGTGTTAAGGTCAGTTGTACCGCTAAAAGTTAAATATGAAATCTGATTTGCTGTTATTTATAAAAGCCAAGTTTTAAATATAACATGTGATAGTGCAAATGGCCATTATATGTATTTTGTAACCACTAAAATGATAACCCAATTTTAAATTTATTTGGTATTTTAACAATTTTTGTGATATTCTAGTAACAGAAGCAGTTGAAGAGTTTAAACGGATGTCACTAATAGCAACGTAAAATAAAGTAGAATTGTACATAATAAAATAGAAGGATTGTATCATTTTTATATTTGTTTTTATAACAAACTAGGTAAAATCATTAATAAATAGTCGACTTCTGTTAGAAGTTTTTAAATGCGCATGAAGCTTGTAGGAATTCCCAAATTCAAACTTCCACTAAATTATCTTTCTAAATTTGATTAAAGTATGTAGTTTAACTCATTACTTAATCCTAGAAACCCTAATATAATTTAATATTTGAGGTTAGCTTTATTATATTTGTATTTTCATGTGCAAATATTGTTAGTCAAAATGAATATTGAAAAATAAAGAATAAAATATGCAAATTTTCTAAATTTAATAAATAAATCAAAAACAAAGTTAAATATAAACATAAATATTACATAATGTAAATATTTGAAATATATTAATAATTTATAATATACTACCATTTTGAAATTTAATACAATTACGAATGAAATAAAATATTTTTCACAGCACAATAATATCATATTACACAATTTATATCCGCATGAATACGTAGGTACTACTAGAATATTTATAAATTTGTCAACATATTACAATAAAACTGTATCATAGGAAATTAAAATATTAAAATGTTAATAAAAGCAATCAACAACAATAATATCAGATAAATATATGTTTATGTATGTTCACTCAATTTTAGATATTTAGATATTGTTAGATATATCTGCGCAATATTTTATTTGATATTAAGTTTACTGTTACACTAGATCAGTGGTTTCCAAACTTTTTCTCTCAGCGGCCCCTTTTTTCCGTAAAAAATTGTTGCGCCCCCTTCATTTTTTATAACAGCGTAACTTCAAAAATCGTAAATAATTTATTTTATAGAACATAAAAAAATTAGTACTATAAACAAATATTGTTATTATATAAGATATTTGTTATAACAAATCTTTTTCTTAACCTAAAATTATGTTTATTACAATATAATAATAGAACAAAATAATGTAACAACATTTATAAACATAAAATTGTAATAATATTGGAAATTATATTTAATTTAAATTAGGCACATTTAATACAATATGATCATAATTTTTGAGTGTGCCGAATGGGCGCTTGTTTTTAAGTTTCTCGAACCGGGGAGTCATTGAAGATATCGCCACTCGCAATTATTTTTCAACGAATAATCGAGTTCGATATTTTGTCTTTAAAACAGCTACAGCGGAAAAGCCTGTTTCACACAAATAAGATGTTACGAAACGTAATAAAATTTCTGAGGCTTTGTTTGTTAAACTAGGGATATTTTACTGCAAGCACGAGTTACAAACACGTGTGTGCTATGATGTAAATGGAGAATGTGTTCATAAGCCTCAATTATATTTTTATATAGCGCGCCCCCCTCGAAACAATTTCGCGCTCCCCGGGAGGGCGCGACCCAAAGTTTGGAAACCACTGCGCTAGATGACACTCCATCAGTCTTTAATATCTACCAAAGATTAGCCTCACGAAAATACAAGTCAATTAGGAATATGTAGAGATCTGTAAGAGAACAGGGATCATCCCGAATAGTTAATCGATTTCTTGGTAGGAACTGCAGAAGAGGAAGAACGAAGAAGAGCCATGGCACACTAATGGTAGAAAACACGTCACAATCGTCGGGCAAATCCGACGTTGCGAAATCCGCGTAGGATGATGTAGGTAATACAAATTTTTGAAAGTTTAATAATGGAACATATCTGCTTGACATTTTAATGCTTATCCTAGAATGCTCCCAAAACCCATTCATATTTATTTCCGAGATGATGGCGACAGTAAATCATTTGTAATGAATTCTCGAGTGACTTCTCTGACACGAAATCGATCGCGGAAACGCGGAAGAGCCTCTAGAGTCCGGGCTACACGATAGGTTATAGGCTATAGTGATACGTTGTTCATCTCATAATAAACAAGAATTGGTTTCATCATCAGAGACCTCATTTTGATTTAAAATTTATTGTTTAAATAAATCGCAATTAACATATTTCAATTATTCGTGCTAAATTTTAACTTGAATCCCAATAGATTCTTAGTCATAATTGTAACTAAGTGATATTCTTATGTTAGTTAAAATCGAAATAAATTACAAGTAATATTATTAACAAATATATTAATTAGTGCTTGACAAAATGAAGAGTGATAACGAAAACTCAAGTTAGAATTCCATAGTAGCTAGATCTTAAATTTTCATCACTCAAATATTACCTTTATTTACCATTAATCCATTTAAATCTTACCAGAACCGTAGCAGATCTCGGTAAGTGATATATTTCTTCGCGTGAAGTGCGAACAGCCGTCAAATTACGGACCCCAAAGGTGTTAGTGGAGGGGGAGCCACAGGGGTAGATTTAATTTGGTGAATATTGTTTGTCGGCCACCTACCCCATTTTAATTTTAATATATATACATAAATAAATAAATATATCATCACGTCTTTTACCCATTAGTAGGTGTGGCACTCTGCCGAAACAGATCTTGGTAAGTGATATATTTTTACGCGTAAAGTGCGGTTACCAGCAGTCAAATCACAACCCTCAAAGATGTTAGTGGAGGGGGAGCCACAGGGGTAGATTTAAATTGGTGAAAATTGTTTTTCGGCTGTGGAGATCGAACCAGGGTTCCCAAGATCCACAGGCCGACTCGATACCACTGAGCCACCTACCCCATAAATGTTAGGAATAATAAAAAAATAGCTCTGGTGTAACTTGTTACAATATCTGTATTGTTGACATTTAGGTCTTAACGTAGATTATTTCTAAAACAGCAAGAAACATAAAAGAAAACAAACAAATTTTAAAATACCCAACAGCAACGATCTATAACGAGCTCCGCTGCCAATAATAACGGTCTATAAAGAACCTTGATCTACAATTGTGTACTTTGTCATCAAATGACGTTCAAAAAGTCTACTGGTTTACTGATAGTAGAAAATAAATATTTATATAAAAAGAATTTTTGAAAAGCAATAACTATTTCACATAACCAAATATAGCAATATATTCAAATACATCTTGTGCTCAAAAAATAAAAGAAACAAAACAATAAAAATAACTGAGGCAGCGATGAGGATGAAAAGGAATATTAAAGTTCTTCTCGATGACAATCAACTTGTATTTAGCAACAATAAGGAAGAAGAAAAAAGTATGGTGATGATTACAGGCTGTCACGTTGTGAAAAATAACTGCGGACTCTCCAACGCATAATTCCGCAGGGGAATACGAAACTTAGAGGAAAAAATACACTTTGGATGTCAGACTTGATTTCCGAGTTTTCGAATTAGTATTCAGCTGGTTTGTCTCGCTTCCAGAACTTCTGCGTAATGTCTCCAGCATAATTTCATAAGTTGCTCGATGTGTACTTGGTTAGGTAATGAAAAAAGAAATTATTTTTGAGCAACTTTTCCCTGCTTCCTTCCAAGTTTGCAATTTGGTTTCAAATTTTTTTATTGATTTATAGAAAAGTGATTTAAAAATGGCTTCTTTAATATTTCCCTTTTTCTTTCACACCAATAAACTCTTATATTAAAAAATCCTGAAATATTATTTTTAGTTCCGTTACTCTTTTCGATTATAAAATTCACAAAGAAGATTAAGTCAAATAAAATAGTTATTTGCGTACCTAGAGAGGAAAGTAGTGTATTAACGCTCGCACATGGAGATAGTTAATCAAGACATAGCCGAGAGCAACAACCATGCATGAGCGGCAAAGACACTTATTACTTGAAATGCACTTCATCATTTAAAAATGCTTGAAAAAGAATGTAACATTGTTGTTCAACAAGCGGTTATGGTATTTTTTTCTTTGTTGCTATTAAATATAAGTTGAAATATTATGTTCACGCTTGTTGTTGGAGGTAATCGGGAAAGTGAAATAAACTCTTGTTGTCCGGGAAACGATAGCTTTCGTTGTTAAAATATTGCTAAAATAACATACTTTTATGTCATGGTCAGAATTTTTAAAATTAAATCGTGTTTTAGAGATTTTAAAAAATTCATAATACCTTAATGAAACATGAGTTTGTTACATTTCTGCCACATTATTAATTTAAATTTAATAAGTATATATTTTACTTTTCCAGGAGCTAAATAAAGTTTATGCGTTCAAATGTCGTTAACTTCAACTTTCAAAAGTAGGATTGTGTTTGAGCGGTTAGAATTTCACCATAAGCTGTGAGTTTCCTATTCTGTAATAGGTATTAAGTTCCTGTTGTGTACTCGTAGAGTAACAAATAAATAAATAAATAAATTAGTTAAAACACTATTGTTTTAGTGCAGAATTTTTCAACCCGTATGTCAAAAGACATTCACAGATGGACCGCTAAAGTTTTCAATACATTAATAAAGGTTATTATTTTATCGTGGAGTTATCATCAGTGCAAAATATGTTTCTAAACTGACTTGCTACAAATATATACATTGTATTCATAATGTAGTAAAGTTCTATATACATACTGATAAATCTTCGATGGAATCCTTATTTCTTCGAAAAACACTACTTACAGTACACAGCGTATGAGCAAAGAGAAATAACGATGTAATCGAATTCACAATTCTGACAACAAATGCAGTAGGTTCGCTCCTAACATCAATTCAGGCAACGATAACCGCAAGTTAACTCCTCCCACTGTGAAAATCTCAACTTTTGCGCCTGTAAAGTAGGCAAGGTGTATTCGAAAAGCGATCATTTTCTGGAACAAACTACAGCCACAAGAATGAACCTATATGCTTGAAATTTGCTATAGTTATAAATAAAGGTTGCCTACAGGCCGCTATCTCACTATTATATCAAAATTTTCCTTTTTTTTGTGGTTAATTTACTATCAAAAATAGGTGATTTTCCAACGCAAATACAAAAATTTTCCAGGAATGAAAAATTAAAAAATCAGAGTTAGCGCACTATTTCCATCCTTTATTTACATAATAGTGAAAAAATTAATAAAATATGTGCTGTTATACAGTCAGCATTTGTTCCAGAAAAATAGCTTATTTTTCGTACCGGATAATATCCTCTTAACAGATGTTGCAATGGTTTAAATCGTGTTTTTTTTTTTATTTCAATGGTGTTAAATTTCAATTCTGACAAGTGTGGTGACAAATAATTTTGTAATATCCGTATAAATATAATAAAATATTTTCACTTATAATGTCCCTAGAGCATTGATATTTTACGGATCTTTTTCCGGATATGAATTCATGTTTGAGGGCAACTTCGACAAAAAATTGTAACAACACCAACACAAAAAGCAAAAATAATTTGTTTTATATTTTGTTTAAAATTATCAAGTAACGTTAGAATAATAATGTCCATGGCAACTGTATCAAGTAAATAAAATTGACAATAAAAAAAATAATATTTTTAATGACAAACTAACATTTTGACACGAAAAAAAATTATTAATTTATTAATTTTGCTTAGGTAAGTCAAATAATAAAAATTTCCAAGATATTAAGATGCTAACCATGTTTAATATAAATTGAGTGTTAATTAATGTCGTACGATTTTCTAAAAACAAACTTAACTAAACAACTTACAAAATACATGTTATTGACGTTTGAAATGTAATATCTAATTATGAATGAGGTAGGTGGTTCAGTGGTATCGAGTCGGCATGTGAATTTGAGAACCCATGTTCGATTCCCACAGCCGACAATTTTCACCAAATTCAAACTACCCCTGTAGCTTTCCCTCCACTAACATCTTTGAAAGCCGTGATTCAACGGCTGGTAACCACACTTCACGCGAAGAAATATATCAATTAACGAGATCTGCTACGGCCGAGTGCCACACCCAGTAATGGGTAAAAGACGTGATGATATAGTTATTTTATTTTAGAATAATTATATTAAATCCGATGTTAGAAAAAATAGAGTGTGTAACTCGTGTTAAAAGAGTCACTTTAATAAATAAAGATACTTTTAATACTACTTGCATTAATAACTATTTTGTTATTGTAAATCAGTGAAAGATGTATACATTTTTGTCAGATGGTCAAAAGAATGTAATATGTATTTAGTGTGCAATATAATTTTAGTAATTAGCTTATGTGTGCAGTGAGACAAGAAAAATTGAAGAACTTTGATCTAGTGAATTCGTGGGATTTGAATCTGCAGTCTATGGTGTACCTATTTCGTTTTATGTACCTATACATTTTATGTAATTTATGTATTAGTGAAGCTACGGTTCGTCGAATTATTTGCTAACCAGTAAAAACTTGTAATTGGTTCTTGTAACCGCTGTAAATAATGATCAAAGGTTTGTGCCCTTACTATTGACAGTTTGTTAGATACACAAAATGTATAAAAAATTTTTTTTTGCATAAATACATACTCGTATAAGACTTAAAAAGCTCGTAATTGTTTCTTGGTTCAAAAGTAATTGTTTTTTGTAAGATACAAATTTCTTTGATACAATACAAGTTCATGAATATATTGAATATAATAACATTAACTATCAATTGAGCAGAGTGTTTTTCAGTGACTTTTCTAACAGCACCTACATGAATTCATGGTTGAGAAATTTCCTTGCATTTGTGTTTTACGACGTCCTTTGAGAATGTCTTGCGTAGGCGTGCAAAGGAAAAACAAGAGGCGTACATAAATATCCAGTCATTATGCGATATTTTAATTCAGCGCACAGAAACCGGAAGCGGTTATATGAAAAAATAACCATCAGTTTTTGCCGCTTTCATCGATTGACAAACGAATGTGATGTTCTTTCACGCGTTGTGTTTTCTCCTTTTAACGTTGTTATTTTTCTTTTCGAGACGCTCGTATTTTTGCAGCCCATATAATAAAATAATCCAGTGGGCTTGTGAGGTAAATACATATCAAACGGTATAAAAGGAATCGCAATAGGTGTATTTACGGTTTTGTATGAGTTCGCTCACGTCGCGAATTACATGAAGTTCCTTTCAATGGAAGAAAAATGCTGCCACGTTGCCAGCAAAAAGTAAGAAACGGAGAAACGAAATAAAAGAAAATTGTTTATTTATAAGACGTCACCGCTGTAATTATTGTTCCTTGGGGATATTCCCAACCTGTTACTTTAAAACGCTGACGAATTTTGATTCTAAATACATTTAGGGTAATTTTGTTATGTTTACCAAGTTGTTATATTACTACTTTGGGAATTTTTAAAAATGTAAAAATATTTAAAAATTTTATTTAGAATACATTTTTAAAGGAACCCAATTTACTAATATTATAATAGTATATTATTTTACAAGAGAAATAAGTAAGATTCAATCTACCGAGTATGGTTTTTACAAACAAAGGACAGTAAATCACTTACTTCCCATGTTAAATTATATTGGCTTGTAGTACAAGCTCTGTTTTTGGATATTCTAAGAGCACGGTTTTAACATATTATAGATAGCTAAAACACCCAAATACACTGCTCTTAAAACAAGAAAAAACAGAGCTTGTGCTACCAGCCATTATTTTTTTTTACTACCGACAACTGCTATAAGTAATAAATAAAACTTACAAATTGACGTCCTGAAATTATTTTATTATAATTAGAATTAAAGTAGAGATTGGCGAATATCATCCGCGAATAATCGAATGCCGCGAATATTGACATTATTCGATATTCGAGATTTTCGAATATTAATGTCAGTATAGCGAACATTCGAATACCTCGAATATCGCGCCATATGTTGACCTAAATTTTTGACTATGTTTTTCTTTATCATTTGTACATAAACTTAAAGCTATTACAATACTTTGAAGTTATTAATAACAAAGATATTTTGTTTCTAAACCATGAAGACGTACTATATTTCAAATTTGTTTTTCGCTAACATCAGCCCCGTACGTTTCACCTTAAATTTGAAGTTTTCGTCTTTTTCTTTTTTGCTTGTATTTTTTATTTTTATTCTATTTTATCTTAACAATTTCATTCAAATAATGAAAAGGACATAATTAAATAATTATTAATAATAAATAAATTAACTTTTAGGGGTATTCGAATATTCGAGTACCTCGAATATTCGAGATCTGATTAATATTCGTATTCGATATTCGAATTCGAGAAATTTGATATTCGCCCATCTCTAAATTAAAGTAACATTTGGGTTCCTATGCAAAATTTGTTGACAGATAAATATATAAAAAAACAATCATTTTATTGCTTACTCTCTTGTCCCTTACTTGATCGATAGTAAAAACATATAAATACAATAATAAATAGTTCTCAAAATACAATATAACAAGGGTTTGTTGTGCGAGACGAAACAATTACAAGTGGTAGAATTAAAGTTGTATTTGGGCTTCTAAGCAAAATTTGTGAATAGATTAAAGTATATAAACAAGAACAATCTTTTATAACTTATTTCCTTCCAAATAGAAGAATAAATATTACTTGATCGGTCGAATCCAAAATGATAAGAAAGGATCGGAGCGTTCTTTAAATTATAAAAACTATATTTCCAGTTTTACTATTTTGTTAGAGATAAATATTTCAAGAGTTTAAGGTTAATTGAATGATCAAACCATTACTAATTTAGTGATTGAAATTTGAGATCTCATAGTGCAGCCTTTCAGGAAATATACAGGTTCAAACATAATTATCGCGCAAACTTGTTTCTAGAAAATGATTATAATTCAGTCGAAATTTAATTCTGATCAAGATAATATGCCTCGACGAATACGACAATATTAATATGAGTTAGTGAATTTGAGAGAGACCGTATTGAGAGTATGCGTAAGGTCGGTATATCACTCCGTGATATAGCAGCTCGAATAGACCGCAACATTAGCACAATTTCACGCATATGGAAACAGTGGCTATAGTAGTTCAGAGAGTCGACAGCCAATATCTGGAACCTGTCGAAGGACATCAGACAAGGAGGACCGTCATCTTCGTCGGCTTGCTCTGCAGGACCGCACAGAAAGTGCAGATGCTTTAGTCCAACAGTGGTGACTAATGATAAGATCCTCTCTTTCTATACGACGCATTCGACACCGTCTGCCGGAATTTGGATTGCATGCACGCCGTGCACTTTTGCGGACTTACATTGACCGCGCGGCAGTAAATTGGTGCAGAATTTTGTTCTCCGATGAGTCTCGGTTTTGTCTATATCAAAATGATTCTCGAATACTGGTAATACGGCGATAGAGTGAAAGAGGAAACGCGATTTGCATTTGGAAACGTCTGACTCTGCTCACACAAGAAATTATGGTACATACAGCAATTTCCTATAATTGCAATTCGCAACTATTTCGCATTCCTGGTACTCTAAATAGTCAGTGGTACATAAACCGAAAGCTGCTCCACAATTTAACATCATCTTGAAGCCATATTCCAGCTGGACAACGCAATACCGCATGTTGGAAAAAATTTACCGGCATTCTTTATTCCAGATTTATCACAAGTCTAACATGTATGAGATGTTACAGAATTTAGCATAATTATGGATATAAGTTTACAAAGCATGGAATGAAATATCACAAAATGTTATGCGGCATCTTATTGAATCCATACCTCGGCGTAGAGTGATGAGAAATGCTTCTTATTGGATTTTTCATGTTCTATATTTTAGATTTATGTGATATTTTAATCATTTGTACTACTAATTATAAACTACCTCTGTGTTAAATTTCATCCATTTATTTCTATTATTTTTTAGTGTTGCACGTTCGACGACCGCCAGGGTATTTATTTTTTATACCTTCTTTACAATTTGTAATCTTTATTCATTTATAGACATCAAGAGTAGGGTAGGTGGCTCAGTGGTATAGAGTCGACCTGTGAATCTTGAGAACCCTGGTTCGATCCCCACAGCCGACAAACCATTTTCACTAATTTAAAATCTACCCCTGTGACTCCTCCGCCACTAACATCTTTAGGGGCCGTGATTCGATGGCTGGTAACCGCACTTCACGCGATGAAATATATCACTTACCGAGATCTGCTACTGCAGAGTGCCACATCCAGTAATGGGTAAAATGCGTGATAATATATATATTTTATTTTATTTTTAAGAGTAAATTAAAATAACTGACTCTGTATAGCAAATATTTATTTTTATTTATAATTTTAACATTTTCCATTAACACGTAGCGTGATTCAAAATATTAGCTAATATTATATTTATAACTTAATATAAACTGATTAAATAATGAAAATAATACATAATATATTTATAATTTATTTATTTTGAGATGAATATATAATGTGCTTTTAATGTAAAATAGTAAAATGATTTTATTTTTCAATCCTGATAGAGGTAATGCAAAAACTTTAAGGTTTACGGAATATCAGATTCCGTGGCTGTTCGGCATCCACAACATCCATGTATACCTCTTAATGATATCGAAACATGCTATTTTAGCAATATTACATGAAAGAAAGTTTCTTTCAAAGGTAATTTAAATACTAAATGTTGTTTCTAATATATTTTTTATGTTCTAGAATATTTTCTTTATCGTTTCTCACCTCCCTTTGTATTTCTCAGTTATGTGTCTTTGTGTTTGTAAGGTCATGGACGTGTATTTATACAACAGAACTTCAGTTATTAAATTTCATTGAATGTTGCGAACAATTTTTTTTAGACAAAATATATTTATGTATGAAATGAAATCTAACGATAACCAAATCGTTTTCTGCAAAATATGAAATAATAAAAATAGCAGAGCAATCATTAGAGACGGGATTTTAGTATTATTATCTGTTTTTCTACATGAAAAATTTGTTTTGAACCAATTTATTTCATTTGCGGCTACATTTATTTTACTTATTTTACATAAATACTTGTTTTTTATTGGGTAGATAGCTCAGTGATATCAGAACGGCCAGTGGATTTGCGAACCCGGTTTCGATTCCCGTAGCCGACTAACAGTTTTCACCATATTAAAATAACACCTGTAACACCCCCTCCACTAATATCTTTATGGGTAGTGATTTGACGGCTGGTAATCTCATTTTACGCGCATAAATATAACCGAGATCTGCTACTGCAGATTACACACTCAAGATTGAATAAAATTGTCCTAATTATAAAATTTTATTACTCTGTGATTTTTATCAAGTTTCTTTTTTTGTATGTTATTTTTCTTCTGAATTTCACAATTCATTACAGACATTATTCATTTTGGGGTAGGAACTAATCTTGTGTATCTATATTTATGTACACGGATAGTACGAGTAGTGATACTTCATCTGAGTTTCCCATCCTGAACAGTCTAAGTACAATATGTATGGGAGAAACTGTTGAATTGCCAGAAAATACAAGAAAGAATGATACTAACATCTTGAAGTCTCGTGGTGTCAAGCGTTTTATTTTCCATGTATAAAAATATGCTAACAGATATGAAAATAATATTGACAAAAAAATGCTACTGTCATAAAAAGAATGAATAATAATTGTGATTTTATTGTTCAGTTTGATGAATATTGTTATAAGAGTATTTGACAAAATGAGAAGATATTTTATTACTTTATTAAAATTATCACAATCGAGTACCTAAAAACCATACAAATGTACAATAAACTGTAAAATGTAAACTAGATCAATCAAATGTCATTGTTAATATGCATGTAAATACAAAGCCCGAGCACCAAGAGGTGCTCGAAAAAAAAAACCAAATAAAAAAAAAATTATCATAAATCATATTATCTATTTATAAATATATAATTTCTTGTTCCCTAAAAATAAATTTAAACATAGATTTTCTGATTTTTGTAACCTAACCGTAAAACAACAAAATATTTTCTTATTTAGAAACCTATTTTTACAAATTTTATTCCCTAAATTTCAATCTCTAGCAATCAGGAAGCTTCATAAGAGAAAGTTCGCAAATTCAAATTTTAAATAACAACTATCTGCCTCTGACATGAAACACTACCCAACTGTCACTCACCGATTTAAATGAAACTTGGTACACTAATAACTAATGTTGAACACGTAATATTTTGGTATTATTTAATTTCATTTATGGCGATTCTTGCTTGTACAACCTTTTAGGGGTGGGTTTTACCACTAAAAAGCAACTTCCGGAAGAAAAAAAGGGTTAAATATTTTTTAGAGTTCTATTTAAATCGGTGAGTGACAGTTGGGTAGTGTTACTTGTGAGTGATTCTATTTCTACTATTTCGGCCTAGTACAACTTTATGTTAATATATATGAAATTGATAACATATCTTTAGATGCCTATCACAAGTTTAAATATAATTTCCCTGAGTGTCTTCTATCTGTATGGTTCGTTTCTGTTAGTATTCTTTTTATAAAAAAGGGAAAAACTCTTTCAGGTCTCGTGTCGGACAGCAGACGTGTTTTTCACAACAAAATGCAAAAACCCAAGTCAGCGCATACTTTGATATATCTGTCTATCTTCGGTCGGCGATAGCGCCCCGGGACACCCGCCACCAGGGCTATTTGTCGCGTCATCCGCCGTGCACGCACCCCTCTAACCCTTCGCCATCCTTTAGCAGTCCGGCGACATCGGTAGAAACGACGGTAACCGTAGAAATATCGTAAAACCGAAAGGCAAAAAGCGAAAATGCGAGAACTATCGGTGCACGCGAATATAAAACAGAATTGACGCGGCGAAATCCAGTGAACGCTATGAGAATTCATACACGGCGCAATGACGTCATAAAGCCGTGCGGACTGTGAGATATGGCTGCTAGTGGCGCTAGTGACGTGGACTGGGGCTAAAGTGTCATATTGAAATCCCTTTCACGGTGTTTAAAAGGATTATGAATTTTCAGCTACGACACCGCACCGCATTATACGATTTTATTAAATTGCGAGCTTTGTTCGTTATTTGGTATTTTACATGTGAATAACGTCACGAAATTTTATCACACTTTTTTGTTTTTTAATTTTTACATTACATATTAAAGTAAGGATTCCAATATCAATATTGATATGTGACACAAAGCGAGAGATAAATCATATGTGAGATATATTAAAGAATATCGTATCAATAAATAATGCTACGTATGTTTCCACATACCTAACTGCCAAAATAATTATCTGTTACTTTATTGCAAACTCCAAAAAGGTCGTTAAGCATGTAATAGTAGAGTAAATTTAACAAACGTTTAGGTTGACGTCACTCTGTCCAGTTAATAATAAATAATAAGCATAAAATATAAACTAAACACTTGGCTAAGTCTCACAAAATTCAGCCTCCAAGACACCTTATGAGGGCATCGTCAGAGGCTGGCCAGCACAGTTAGTAACCATAGACGCGTTTCGCTCTTATTAGAGCTTATCAGTATGGTATAAATCACTTCTTCACCTAGAACAAAGTTCACGTGAAGAAGCTGGTGACGGATGGAATTTTGTGAGACTTACCCAAGTGTTTAGTTTATATTTTATTAAACCTAGTTTCACCAAGAGTATGGATGACAATTAATTTTGTCTTTGTTGTTGAATAATAAGCTAGTATATTTTTCAAGTACAAGAATAGTAATAATATGTGTATATTATAACTGACAAACCATCTTTTTAAAACTTCATTAACAATTAGTGCATGATTTACCGCTACCATTTTAAAGTGTGAGTTCGCGGATTCAAAAGTAGCATATTTCATCCTATACCAAAACAAATGATAGAAGTTAACATATTAACCTCGTAGTTGGGTAGTACACAATTTTAAATATTACAGATTTTTTTTTGTTTACATCGATTGAAAACTGCAGGAGGAAATTATATATATATACGTCCATTTAAACCAAAATTGGATTCGTCATCCGAAGACTCTATCCAAGATTTCCCTATACACTTTTTTAATTATTGCCTTTGATACAGTCATCAAATGAAAAAAGCTCGTTACAGACTCTGATAATGTTAAAATATTTTAACCTTCTAGCTCTGAAAATGGCATTTGCCCAAATTTCCTCTAAAAATGCAAAATTCAAAGTTTAAAGTAATATACAATATATAACTCAGAATATATTTTATTATCCAAATAACTCTATTTTTGGGGATGCCCCCTAGAAATGGAAGTAAAAGTTTCATTATATTTATATTATTTATGGGGTAAGTGGCTTAGTGGTACCGAGTCGACCTGTAGATTTGAGAACCCTGGATCAATTTCCACAGCCGACAAACAATTTTCACCATGTTAAAACTCACTGTCCACTAACATCTTTGGGGGCCGTGATTTGACGGTAGTTCACGGGAAAAAATATATTATTTATCGAAATCTGCTACGATGGAATGCCACACCCAGGAATAGGTAAAAGGCTTGATGATATATTTATTTATTTTATTTTAAATATAGAAATTTAATTATGTTTAAAAGTATTTATATATATTTAAATATCTCTATTTTTAAGGGAAAAAAAATACAAATTCGTTTCAGATTCGGATAAAATACGAATCTTTCAATGTACAACTGAGCTCAAATATTTCATATTCAACTATAGACTGTATAGGTCCCTTGGGATTAATATTGTGTTAAGCAGTGCAATAATTAATTAAGATCTAATTAAAATAAAAAAGTGACCACATATGACACACTATGTCTTTCTACGACTGTGTCGGATAGTAGGATTATCCACTAATTTAATGTTTGTAAAATAGACTCAATGTGCAGACAATGAGCTTTTTTTATTAGGTATGTCATTGTTTCCATGAATACAGAAAAATTATAAACATCTACAAGCGAAAACAAAAGACTGTCAAAAATAATGAATAAATTCTTAACAAGTTCTCATAATTCATATTATAGTTATTTGTGTCTTAAGAGCGTAAAGTGATTCTTTGTTACTCGAGCACGGTAATTGCAGCGCGAGCCGAAGACGAGAGCTGCAATAGTGCAAGAGGAACAAAGACACTTTACGCTCGTGATACACACATAATTTTGTCTACGATTACATCTTAAATTATTTAAAAACATATACGTCCTGAAAATAAATTCATTCTGTCAACTGTCAATATGACAAGTTTCTGTTTTGTTTGTATCCCCGGTAACTATTGAAATAAGCGCGCATTTACAACCATTGGAAACGCGCGTATCTAACGTCTTTTTCGCGCGTTGCCATTGGAGACGCGCAAAAAAGATATTTTTAGATTGGTCCACAGAAAATGTCAACTTCACGATGACAAATAAGAGCGTAATTGTCAATTTTTCATAGCAATCGTAGAAAAAATCATTTAAACAATTTTTGCTATAAGTTCTTTTTCGAGGGCTTATTAATAATCTTATAAAAATAGTTTGTGCCTAAAGCAAAAAGGACCTGTTCTATTATCACTAGCGCATGAATATTAGTTATCGAGGTGGAGCTACGAACCACAAGTATGTATAACTATTTTATATCAAGCAATATTTGCATTTATAAACCAATTTGACTAATATCGAAAGCGAGTTTTGAAACTACTGGTATATGTTATTTAAAAAACAAACAACTGATAAATTATCAATATGCCATAATATTTACAATATTACGAATTCTCCTCACGTAAACAAATTTGTTTTTATAGCTGAAAGTTTCTAAACAAATTTTAATCTGTGAATAATAAATTAGCGGTATAATCAAGGCTGTTTGTTATTACACTTATTATGGTTGAAACAACTGATAAGTATATAGTAATTTAAAAATCCAATCACTCTTATTGTCAGAAACACATTATAATTTATAATTTAATATTTTATATTCAAATAACGGGAGTAGGTATATCAAATTTTTAACAAAGTGTGCCTAACCAAAAATTCCGTAGAAGTTTATTTTTTATTTATAAATTGCTGAAAAGTTTATAAATGAGTAAAGCAATAAACTTGAAACTGAACTTAAATAAATGTAATAATATTAATGATTGCCAAAATGTATGGTAGTTTAAAATTTAAAGATCAAATTTCAATATTAATTAAATACCAATGTTGTGAAATTTTACTGAATTTGTGTTATACTTATACTTAATCCGACTGAGTCTTATACAAATATTTATTTTGCTTCTCCAACAATAACAATTAATAAGTTTCGTGCTGAAATTTAGCTGGGATGTTTATTCATTCACAACAAGTTGTCAAATATAACCCAATCTCTTTATAGCCGCGCCGTTGTCTGAATTTTAATACCGTAAACAACAAAGCAAGCCTTGAAATATTTGAAATTCGGAGCTGCTGTTCCGTTGTCCCTTACATTAAAGGCGTGCAGGAATCTGATTCGACGGGCGGAAAAGTGCACAAGACAATTGAATTTACCGCAGAAAGCACAAGCGCACTTATTAAGTACTTGCGGTGTGTTCGATGGCACGCGGGCACACCTCGCAGTCGGAGACTTGTCGCCATCAGATTTCAATTTTGCGACGTGCTTTTTCTCACTTGTTTCGCTCTTGAATTATTAAACAAACGGGTAAAACGTGACGATTCTCTCTGAGGACGCAGTCGACAAAAAAGCAACGATTTTCATATTCCTCTGGGCCCGTGCGGAGACCGAATAAGTATATTTGAATATCTTCCCATTTCGCACATCGTGAAAATGTCACATCTATGCATATTGCATAAGTATTGGTTTTATGTGAAAGTAAAAAAGGAAAATCTATTCGCAAAAAGGGCAGTTCACGCAGACTTGGCAAGCTGTTTGCTCCGAGTTTCTTTGCGACTGTTATCTCCTACGCCGAGCATGAAATACCTGTCTGTTCACTTCCTCGTTTAAGCAAACTTCCTACGACATAACCCTACGTTACCCAAAATGAACTTCATCTTATCTTATAACCTTTCGCATTACGCCTTACTTTTATTTCTTATTACCTACTAATGAAATTAAATTTAGAACGAAATAAAAAGCCAGATTTAAACATATCTTTAAAAACGTATGTGAAATTGTCCAATAATAAATAAGTTATCTACAGAAAATAGTCACCAGTGAATTGTCATTTGAATTGTTTATTTGTAGTCCAAATCAAATGGTACAAGAACATATGTTACTTATTTTGTTTTTACAATGTATGTTTCCAGTATTTATTACGAAAACTGTTCTTGCCTTATCATAGTTTTAAAAATAGCATAATTATCAAGACAACTTACATGTAACAAAAGCAATTATTTGCAATAATAGTACAGAAGATCTATAGTGAAAAATAGGCGAAATTAAAATATTTGAATAATGAGCTTATATAAAATGTCTAGGTACCTAGACGAAATGGAGTAAATGAAAATAACAAATGCAGGCCAGATAGAAGTCAATAATCTGCGAGTAAATTGATAAGAAACAAAATATCGATGATCATTTGCAGAGTTCCGTGCTGTTTCCAGTAAGAATACGACTAGTAAGTGGCCAATCAGTCACAGATAAAGCGAAAAACGACAAATAATAAATCACGTGAAACATTGACCTGCGCGGAGAAAAAAGAAATAGTCATTTCAAATATTAAACAAAAACCTTCATTAAACGAGAAACAATAAATACACGTCACTCGCAATTTTCCTTTCGATAAACGAACGCGTCGAGCATTTTTTGAAACGAACATGACCCCAGACTAATTGAATTTCAGTCGTTGTGGCGGCGTGGTAGTGGTGGCGGTGGCGGTGGCGCTGCTTGGCATATCAGTGCATGTTGTCGGGTTGTTTGGCCGTTGTTGTTGTTGTGTTGCCGAAGCAATCCGATCAATCACAACGCGAGAGGAACAGCTCGGCTCTCCGCTTTCATTAATCAACGTCTTTGTTTTTGGGTGATCCAATTTCGTTGTCTTTTCCAACGCGATACGTTCGTGAATTGTGTTCTGTCACGTCCCGGCCTTCTTGGATGCAAAACTTCACTCCCTGACGTGACGTTAATGCCGCGGAATTATTTCAACCGAAGCGGAATATTCGTCGCGAGGCTAATAGTCCTCAGTCGAGTCGCACTCGTCTCCAACACAGAGTTATATAGGAATTTGCTTGCTTATATTCTACACAGATGCCTGTCAAACTGCTTCGCCTCTGCTGCTTCTGTAGCTTTAACATTCTATTAGCTCTCTCTGATATTTGTCAATAATTTCCGGCCTACAAGAAAAATGGTCCTACAAGAGACAAGATACTCTTACTTCCTTCCCACTCGGGAATTTTCACTAATTGATTCATTAAACTTTATGGTTATTACAATACAACAGAATTTCCTGCACCATAACAATTACACAAATTATGAGCGCTCATATTTTATTCAATTACTAAAAATAAAATCAAACACCACATAGTTATTAACTTTTTTATGGTCATTTTCACCAACAACAAAAATTATGGTGACATACGTTTAAATGTGTCTGAAGTTGGCTCCTGAATACATATATTTTGTAGATATTATTATCAATATGAACTAAATACAACATATTGTATTCTATGTGTTTAAAGTTAAAGTTTCAAAGAATTTTAATAAATATTAACACATAAAATTTATATAGAAATAATAGTGGAAATAACTTCCAATTAATTTTATGAAAAACGGAAGAAAGTATTTAAAAGTTATTATATTTATAAATATTTACTGTATTGTAATTCTACAATACCTCCAATTGTTTAATTTTAATTGTTAAGTTTAAATTGAAAAAAAAAAATCCTTAGATATAAATCACTATATCAGTGGTATCGAGTCGGCCTGTGGATCTTGAGAACCCTGGTTCGATCCCCACAGCCGACAAACATTTTTCACCAATTTAAATTTACCCCTGTGGCTCCCTCTCCACTAATATCTTTGAGGGCCGTGATTTGACGGCTGGTAACCGCATTTCACGCGACAAAATATATCACTTACCGAGATCTGCTTAGGCAGAGTGCCACACCCAGTAATGGGTAAAAGGCGTGATGATATATTATTATTATTTATTATTATATTTATAAAGATATTGACTTTTTACTATTTTTTTCCTAATCGCCAAAAAATTCAATTGAAATTATTTTTCATTATTATTTGCAAATAAATTTAATATTTATAATTCATTTTCTTTTAACTTCCAAAATATATGGAATACATAATACGTTTTTTCTAGTCCCATACTTTAATCTACTTATTAATAAGTAATATCTGTACTTTAATTAAACTCATTATGACCCAGATTTTCATTATCACACAGATTATTGACGATTAACAGCACAACATTTACTGTTTCCATGGTTTCTATAGCTTGTTTATTTATTTATTTATTTATTTATTTATGTTACGCTGTACAACAGGAACTTAATCCCAATTACAGTACAGGGTCCGCACTCACCGAGCCGCAGTGTAGAAGTTTATATAATTTTTAGCTTGAGTGAGATTCGAACTCGGGATCTCCGGATTCGAATTCTGTATCGCTATCTACACCACCGTACTGACGGACGGTTCAATAAAATAGTAATAATTTTGTGTTACTTTTGTCAATCAATGGTGACATTTATTTTAATAATATTGTATGTTGGATTTGGTCGTAGAAAAAATAGTGTATGCTACTCATGTATAATGGCTATTAATACACCCGTCTAAATTACAAGATTCACCTACGACTTATATCGTAAACTTCATACTTATATATTAAAATAGCTACTATTATAAACTTGTTACATAATATACTATTTTCTACGATCGTGCAAAAAGTGATTATTTCATCATGCTTTTACGAAACAAAATTAACTACATAACCTACAAAATAAATATTTTTGTCATATGAAATTTCATTAAAAAACATTGTATAATTAGATAAAACTCGTGTAATAAAGTGATACTATAACTCTAATTGCACAAATAACTACTATTTATAATAACAATAATATCTTACTTCATAAAAAACACTGTTCAGGTGCCAATTTCAGATTTAATTAAACATATTCACTTTAAAAAATGCACATCGAATGTTTGATTGCAATGTCAATTCTTGCACATGACATGTAATTTCAGTTTACTTCTCGTTATTATACTCTAGTTTAAATAGGATAGGTGGTTCAGTGGTATCGAGTCGGCCAGTGGATTTGACAACCCAGGTTCGATTCTCACAACCGATAAACAATTTTCACCACGTTAAAATTATTCCTGTGGCTCCCACGACACTAACAGCTTTTTGGGCCGTGATTTTACAGCTGGTAACCGCATTTCACGCGAAGAAATATATCACTTACAGTAATGAGTACAAGGCGTGATGGTATATTTATTTATTTTTATTTAAGTTTAAAATTTAAGAATATATATTTAAATTAAAATTCTAAAAATTGGTGTGAGAATCTGTGGACCACTTGACATAATTGGTTGATGTGTTTAACTGAAAACAAAAGATACCAAATGCAAATTCTGCCGCCATTAATATTAAAACATATGTATCTATTCAGAAGTGGAAATTGTTATTTATATAATTTTGAATGATTGAAATATCTTTAATGAAATGTGTGGAATTTTGTAAATAATTGGCAGTATGATTTCTGACTACATGAAATTAACCATAGCTGTATGCAAACAAATCTCTATAAACAACTTTATGCTTTGTGACAACTATAATATGAGACTAATAAAATATCGATTTGTAATTCTCGTTTTAATTACAGTTCAAAATAACGAGCAGCTGTTCACCCGAATGAATCCTCTACAAGCTAAAACAATTTTTCTCTCTAAAATATCAAATTGAATATTTCGCTGTTTTGTAAACAGGGTTTATTATAAAAATGTTTTCTTTTTATTAAATCAATGTGGGTTCAAATAAAATAACAAATACATATTTCTGATGTATATAAAATGTTATGCAATATTTATCTACTTGTTTTACAATAAAAACAAACCTATAATAGTTATATCTGTAAGTAGTATTAAAAATAGGACGAACACCAAACCCACGAGTGTAATGCAAAATACGAGTCGTATACGGTATTTTGTCTATGATTGAGCATTAACTATTTATACTAATTTTTACTTCGTTGTACGAAGTAAAGGAAGTATTGTAATCGCGAAAATTTTCGGTTTTGAGATTTCAGTGGAAATATTCATTTTGACCATCCTTGAAGCCATTTTTACTAATTTGTATGTATTTCCCATAAATCAAAAACGGTAAGCCATAGAAAGTTGAGATTTTGTATTTAGGACTGCTGGGGCGGGGGGAATCTTTGAAACCTTGGGGTTGGGGTTTGTGTTTGGTGTGCTTAGATAGGTTTTTGCAAAATATGAAACACGTGTTTTTTGGTTTGTTGTTTCGATGTGTATTTCTCGAGATATTTCACAGTCCCGTAACTTTTTTAACACCCAGTATAACTTCCGGAAGTGGTACTTTACTTGTAGCCTATAAAAGATTTTAATGAAAAACTATATTCAAATATAATCCAAAACTTTTTAAATTTGGTATATGACTACTATATCAATGGAAATAACATAATAGATTTTGGTTAAAATAGATTAACCGGAAGTGATACATCACATGAAGCTGGTAAGAGTTTTTCTTGAAAAAAATTATATTTAGATTTTAGAAATAAATGCTGCAAATAAAAGTTTTAGAGAATTAAATTCTGCGTCTAGCACATTACGAACTATTAAATTAGCCTTTTGCATATATTTCTAGTTTTTAAGTAATTAAGTTTGCTATGAATTAGAACAAAAAATAAGAAAAAAAAATTTAATGTCAATGTCATATTTCGTCAAATATGTGCAATAAAAAAATGTAGGTATAGTATAATACGCGTACAAGGAAGTCATGTAGTATCCACATCAGATTTTTTAATATTACATTTCAAACATCAAAAATATTTATTGTGTGCATCATCTTAGGTTACGTAGTTAAATTTCTTTTCTAGCAAATATTATTCTTCAACGCTCTATTAAATCTGGAATTGTGTTTGTTTATTCATCTAAGCATCTGTGTCTGCTGACATAATGCAATATTTTATTATATCTTATTGTAGTCTTATATTATTAATTGTCCTAATATAACTTTAAATATTATTTAAGAAAGAGTATAAATATGGGGTAGGTGGCTCAGTGGTATCGAGCCGGCCTGTGGATCTTGAGAACCCCCGTTCTATTCCCACAGCTGACAAACAATTTTCACTAATTTAACAGGGCTGTGGCTCCCCCACCTCTAATATTCCGTGATTTGACGGCTGGTAACCGTATTTTAATTGATGTTTGGAGAGGAAGTGATTTATCCTGAAATTACAGCTCATCTCAACTTGATATTAGCATCTTTTAGTTTCGTAATTAGACAGATTAGTAAATATATTAAAACATTATTTTACACTACTGTCATATACAGTCACTAGCGTGCAATCATTTAACCCGCCGCACCTAATTAATAATTAGGCAATAAAAACACAATTTTTAATATATACAATTGTTTCTATTCATGAACAAACAAACAAAATATTGATGCAAATAATTAAAGATATCATATAAAAAGTAGTAGTAGAGTGTCACACCCAGTAATGGGTTAAAGGCGTGATGATATATTTATTTATTTTATTTATAAATATGTTTTTGTTTAATATTTCACGATACAATAACAAAAACCAAATCAATAATATGTACATTGAATCTGCATTATTATTTGAAACCGACTATAGCAATTTAAGCCTCATTACAATATTTATGAAACTAACCATGCGGTTCGTTTAACTCTGGGAATATCCTGGGGCTTAACAGGAAAGTATAAACATGGCAATTAGCGCGACATGTATTACACTCCAGGGACATCGCCAATTTCAAGCTTACAATCCCGAATATTAATATTTACAAATTTCATTTTACAGTAAACCCCCACCAAACTTCCTTATCTCGTGTTCGTAATTTCATGATACTGCATCAAATTATCGGATGGATAATACAGTAATTACATTACAGCGTATTAATTCTCACTGGAATTTTTAGCCATATTATTTATCATTATTATAATATTCTATCGTTACTATGCAGAAGCAAACATTGGGGAAACAAAATAATATATTATATTAATGCTAGAGACAAAAACTTGATGTCACATACGATTACAGTTTCAAAATAGTACATTAAAGAACGAGTTTTATAAGACATGTTTTTTTTTGCACGGCTCTAAGTTTAGAAAAAGAGCCGCGAGCGAGTTTTCTAAACGACAAGTGCTATAAAAGTCTTATAAAATGAGTTATTTATACTATTTTTTCTACTTCCGTTAGGAAATAGACGTTTTATTTCACTTATTTGAGTTAGGTAATGAACTGCATTATTTAACTAGTGAAATAATGAGGTAACATAGCAACAGAAATCTTGATAGACGAATTCTGATCTGTTATTCTTTTATTTTTTGAATTTATATCGGTCATTAATATGTCAAAATTTCATAATTTCAAAAAAGGCTCCTCCGTATTTATTAGAACGGAAGTAGAAAAAATATTGTATGAAATTAGTAAGGAAATAGGTTATTACCTTACTTATGTGTTTACATAACTCGGCTACGCCTCGTTCTGCAAATTTCACATGCGTAAGGTAATAACCTTCATTTCGTTACTAGTTTCATAAATAGCTATTTATATTATACTTCCTTTATAAGTGAAAATTTTAAAAAATCTGCGATATTTTATACTGAATCAATTTAGGGAAATTTGTATATGAAATGTAGTTGGTAACTGATAACATAACAATTACATTTACCTTAAAATGACATAGAACACAGCATATGCGAAGTAATAAATTACTCTTCTGTTGTAAATACCTTTGCTGCTAAAAAGGTTAAAAGATTTACCATTTCGGAAATAAAGATTTTGGAGGCTGTAGAATATTTTTAGATAGTTATTAATGCTATTTAATTTTGTATTATTATACTATTTTTTATATAATATCTTTAATTATTTGCATCAACAGTTTGTTTGTATGTTCATGAATAGAAACAATTGTATATATTAAAAATTGTGTTTTTATTGCCTAATTATTAATTAGGTGCGGCGGGTTAAATGATTGCACGCTAGTGGCGGCCCTTACCTGTATATGACAGTAGTTTAAAATAATGTTTAAATATATTTACTAAACTGTCATATTACGACATTAAAAAATGCTAATATCAAGTTGAGATGAGCTGCAATTGCAGGATAAATCACTTCTTCTCCAATCATCAATTATCATCATACACATTAATTGTTATCATTATTACTGCATTATAAATTATAAATCAAATAACTACCAGGATATTTGTGAAAGGATTAGCAAAATATCTGAACCAACAGTAACATTTAATCAAGTGGATAATTTCCGTAACCCAGTTCACAACATCGAATTATAATTACAGTGCGAAATGAAGCTGTAAGATAAATATTTAGATTGCGAGATGTGACAAAAGCAGCAGGTAATATATAATGGAATAATTGTGTAGTGTATCATCTATCACATGACAGAGAGAGAAAAAGCCACGAGTGGCAGTCGCGCCGCGCAACGGATATAGCATGTGGCTACACGATGTGCTTTATTTCAGCGTGATAACTAATTCATTTAGGGAAGCTATTTGTAAGGAAGACACAAGGGTCGTTTTTCCCTTTTAGCTAAAACGGTCCAATGCCGTGAATATTTCTTGCATGCGCTCTAACCGGCCCATTCCCAATGGAACAGGCCAACTCTCCGTTCTCCTCCGATGTAAGTTCCACGAGGAACATCGTCATATATAAACCAAATGGCTTGCTCCTCTCCACTCCACTCGACTCGGCTTTGAAACCTCAGACTACTTTTTGTCTAAATTATGAAGCCGTGTATTAAGTTACGATAACGGCCCTAATGGAAATTACTGTTGCCAAATTTATTATTTATTGTATCACGAAATCTTGCTGGATTTGCACAACTTAACAACGAATTATTTAAGAAACGGATTAATGATTTATTATTCATTTTTACACGAACTCGCGACATGAAGGATTAGAAAATTCAGTGGAAACATCTAAAAATTTTATAATTAATCCAAGATTTATATGAATAATAAATTATTTTTAATTGAAATAAAATAAATATATCAGCACGTCTTTTTACCCGTAGCAAATTTTATCTGCGTGAATTGCGGTTACCAATCAACAAATTACGACAATCGAAGATGTTAGTAAGAGTAATTTTTAATATAGCGAATATTGTAAATATAAAATATCTCTTTAAATATTATTTTAGAGAAAAAATACGTCCGACGTCCGAAATCGAACCTAGGATTTTTTATCTTCCGCAAAAAAATTAAGAGTGACATTCAAACAATGTATATAAATAAATAAATATATCATCACGCTTTTTACCCATTACTGGTTGTGGCACTCTGCCAAAGCAGATCTCGCTAGGTGATATATTCTTTAGTGTGAAGTACGGTTACCAGCCGTCAAGTCACGCCCCCCAAAGATGTTAGTGGTGAGGGAGCCACAGGGGTAGATTTAATTTGGTGAAAATTGTCAGTGTGATAATTCGATGTCAGCGTATTCTATTTTTATGATCTACTGGAATTAAAGAGTTTTAGCTTCAAATCTCGGCGGTAGATGTGGCGGGAGGAATTATAGAATATTCCCTTTTCAATGCTGTAACATTTTCCAACACCAAAAATTAAAATGAGAGCACAAAGTTAAAAAATAATAATAACATCTTTAATATGTAAAATAAAACTTGTGAAACAAAAGAAGTTGTTGTTTGTTTTATTGATACCTACTCCATATTAAAGATGTAACTTCAATTTTAATTTTATGTATTGAAAAGAGAATATTTCGGGCTATCAATTCCAATAAAAAAAGTATCGCTTTCTATTTAAGAAGATATGACTTTAATTTCCCCCGCCACTTCCCCGTAATAATTGTATTTTACCAACCATACAATTATGTTTATTCTTTTCTCTAAAGTTATGAGTTAACCAGTAAAATGATTGGTTGCATTAAAAAACTCACCCTGTATGCAGGCTGTCTCCTGTGTAATGGCCATCATTGGATATTAGACAAATGTTGTTACTTTAGCAGGACAATTGAATGATGTTTTTGTTGTTAAACAGAATACATAGGTTACTAAATATGAGCAAATAAGGAAATAGCGAAATTTTTCAAATAATTTTAATTTGTAAATAGTAGTTGATGAGAGTAAAGTATCAAATAAAAACTGTTGATACTAAAGTCTTCTTTGCACTATAGAATTAAAATAATCTTTTAGATGCTCATTTTTGAGAAATGACATAAAGTTACATTTTTTAAATGGAACGGATATATATTAAATAACATATTTTCATTCTATTTAACTATGCTAAGCTTGCTTTGTTTCTATGTTTTTTTTTTAACTATTGGTTTTAGTATTCATATGTTTAATAGTAGTTTGATAAAAAGTTATGAAATAACTTATCAATCTTTTTGTTTTTATGATACATGAATTCATCATACATACTTTGTTTACGCGAGCACAAAAAATGAAATTCATGGTCTATTTGATTCATGTTTAGTAATTTATAATTTATTGGTCATCAAGCAAACTTGTCATCATTAAAACCTGAAAAAATAATCTCTTAAAATATTTAATTTTCAACTTTAAATAAAACAATATAACTTTATTTCACATATGAAAAATGGACGACTGAACAAATTATTTTAACGGCTTTAGTATCTACAATTTCACTCATATTTAGTATCTTATAAATTTTGTCAAAAAACAAAAACCTCATTAAATTGCCATTAGATTCAGGTGAATGTATAAGCTGTAAGTATATCGTTATTAGTTGCTGGATTGCTTGTTCAACTGATTTCAACTAAATTTTTGTAATGGTCACATTTTAATTTTTTTATAATCTTTATTGTTGCTAAAATACAAATATTTTTAGATATAAATGTCGAACAAGATTATAGTAGTCTTATTAATATCGAATTAAGTTTATGCGTACCGGTATTATAAACGACAAACAAATTTACTTCCAAAGGAAATAAAATTTATTCATTTATATAACACCTGAACTTTTGACAATAATATTATATATACCGTAAAATAAATAAAATTAATTCGGATTTATTGATTAAATAGAATTTACTATAGATGCAAATTTTTCTATTCTTTATAATAATCGACATAAAATGATTTTTTAATTAAAACTTGTTTTTTAAACTTTAATATACATAATTTAGTTGCATTATTCAACGCGCGTGTAATGAAGTCTGCGACACACATCATCGAATTAATTACTATCATTAAATTATTACTCACGACCATGAGTAATGAACTATATTATACATCAAGAAACGCACATACATTGAATGTATCACTGAATGTTCGTAGAAAAAAATATTATTTACACATCGTCAGTTTAATGCATTTGTGGTTCTCAATATGTCATCTATCTTGACGAACATCTACTTTTTGTACATTTTCTACAAAGCATTTATTTAAATATCGTGAACAAAATCCAGACAGTAAATACTCCTAACCAAATAACAGAGCAACCCCTGTTCTTTAAATAGAGGATTAAACCCAGCCGTCTCTGATACAATTACAGATAACTCAATTGGCTAACAAATTGTTGCTAAATTAGCGTTTCTTACAATAAAACTCGGGTAAACTCGGACCGGAGAGCTGGTGCCACAAGAGGGCGCAGTAATTAAGAGATATGTGAAGGTTATATTACCATATTTCACGCTAAAATCCTTTTGGGATCAGCCAAACTCTAGCGGCGGCGCCGTCCGAACGGCCGTATTTCACGTTTAAGGACGGCCGGGCCGGGGTTGGCCGAGAAACGGCCTCCCGTCGACCAGGACATAATTATTATGTTTATACTGTTTTACAGGCTGAACATCTATGGGAAGGTCGCACTAGCTACAAATTCCGACGCGTAAACACGCTTAAATTGCCAAAAGGAATAAATTTAAGGAGAGTATATTTTTCGAATTTTCTACGAAATGTGAGCAGTATATCAAGTAAAAAAAAAAACGTCTAACACTGAATTCACAAACAAATAAAGTAAATTGAGAACATACTATTTTTAACCGTGTGCAAATAAGACAATTTATTGTGTCATTAATTCTCTTTGGGATCTAAGTAGTAAGTAATTTTCAAAAGAGTTTGATATTTTCGGCTTCATATATTTTCCGCTACGAGACATATCTTAATTATTTTAGACAGAAATATTTTTATTAACATATATACAAAACAAGTTTATTTAGGTACCATTTTATTTCCTAAATAATTTAATTTTTTAAAACTGTATGACAGACAAAATATATACATACGTATATACGTCTATAACTAACTAGTTCTAAAGTAGATTAAAAAATAAAAGATATTATACGAGTACAATGTGCTTAAAAAAGTTGACACACACTTGCTTACGAACATGACTTAATTAGTACAATATTTATGATTTAAGTACATGGAAATTTTAATTATGGTACTTCCGGTCTAATCGGATATGACACCAACTTTCTAAATTTAAATACAATTTCGAATATAATGATATTTTATATATATATATATTTGGATTACATTTGTTATTCTATTATCAGTCATATCAAATTTATGATTTTTAACGTCATTCATTGTAACAAATAATTATTTTCTTTTTATCGATTTCTATCATTAAGGGATTATTAAGGGGATTATGGTAATCATTAGTTTAGTAATAGTATCCTAATTATGCCTTTAAAATTAATATTTATGTAAAATAAGAAATTTAAGCAATCAGATATTTATTCACTACGTATTTCGTACAAGCAATCATGGAAAAAATATCTATAATAGCCTCCTCACAGATTAAAATACATCTCTTAATGTTAGAAATCGATTGAAACAAAATAATTATTTGTAACGAATATATACAACCAATATATTGAAAAGGGCTGAAAAGGGGATAAAAATGTATTTTATTAAAAAATCTTATATAATTTGAAATTTTCTAGATTAAACCGGCAGGTCCATAATTAAATTTTCTATGTATGGGGCAGGTGGCTCAGTGGTATCGAATCGGACTGTGGATTTGAGAACTTGGATTTGATTTTCACAGGCAACAAACTGTTTTCACTACATTACCTCTGTGGCTCCAATAACATCTTTGGGAACCGTGATTTGACGACTGATAATCGCACTTCACGCGCATAAATATATCACTTATCGAAATTTGCTACGGCAGAATGCCACGCCCTATAGGATATAAGGCGTAATGACATTTTAACATTAATTTAAATCTTTTTTGTTGGATTTCTTGTTGATCCTGAGTTTTAATTTTGAAGAGAAATATGTTGGTTTTAGGATCCTTGATTAATTCAATTTATTTAATGGACGTTTCGATGGATAACCCAGCATCTTCAGCATTTTATTATAAACGAAAATATTACCAATCTAATTAATAATTTGTTATTACATTTTCAATATTAATAACAAATTATTAATTAGATTTATAATATTTTTGTGTATAATACAATGATGGGTTACCCATCGAAACGTCCATTAAATAAAATGAATTAACCAAAGATCCTAAAGCCAACATATTCCTCTCCAAAAATAATTTAAAACGTGAATTGAAGAAATAATCAACCGAATATAACTCGTGTCAAGAATTTATTTGGTAAAATTCCTCATAACTCCTGCTTAGTAACGGAAGCTAGTGTCAAAAATTAAACTTTAATTATGTCATTTTTGACACTCGACTGTCCGTGTGCAACAACTATGCTAAATTTAACCGATAAATTCTTGGCTCTCGGCATATTACCTATGATTAAATAATTATATTTATACAATGTGGGTATCTGCAATAATAATCAAGGAAAATATGTATGTTCAGTTTTTAAAACAAACAGCAAAATCATAATTTACTCGTTTAAAAATGATTAATGCACAACTCAAAATGAATTGAACAAACATAAACCCTAATATAACCTATGAATTAATAATCGACATTAACACTGTTCAGAATTACAAACTACAATGAAAAATGCTACCACTTTTTTGATTAGTTAAATGTATACATATTTTTTGTCTGTGATATAATGAGATATTATCACTTTGAAACAATTTATTAAATGTTTGTTCAGTAATTAATCACGGCTGAATTAATCCTCTACGATATCAAATTCTCAAATCTAACTAAACAGCTTCTAAAGTTATACACCAATTAATTCTCCTTGGCGGTACATGGAAACATTATAAGTTCCTGTACAGGTCACGGCGGGGCAAACGTCAAATTATCCCCATCTCCAAGAGTAACCTGAGCGGCAAGGTCCTCGGACACAAGAACAAGAGGGACGAACCGCTGAGCACATCAGGGCATAGAGGTCCGAGGTCTAAGGGCCAGCCATGTAAGGAGAAGGATACGCACTTCACAATGGGATGACATGTTAGCGACACACTCAATTATCATGGACACTAAATTATACTGCCGGGAGTTGAGTAATTCTACTGCTTGTTAGAAGCATTAAATAATTTTATAGTAAGAATGTATCTATTGATTATCATCTTATGGACATTTAGGGCAACTTTTAAAGGATGATGACTCTATTACAAACAAAATACGTTATTATTTTCTTGAGAAACATTGAGCATGTGGTAGAAATAAAATAAGTACTGTATGGCAGGAACCACAAAAATAGTTATTTACGTAAAAATTCAGAAATGTGTTCAATTACAGGATGAGTAAATAGTTTCATGCCGAGAGACAGCGCGGCTTGAAACAGCTTACGAATCCTGTACGACACTTTACTGACGTGTTACATATAGTACTTTACCTGAAATTTATAAGCAAATAAAAATATTTTAAATTAATTTAAATTAAAAGAAATATTTAACTTACATATTCAGTCAGTAATTTATGTTGCTAAGTAACTAAAAACTCACGTTTCTTTCATTAACTGCCTAGGGAGGCAATATGTTATTTTCCTGACTAGGCATTCAAAGCAAAGCTTTCCTAAGTCTTAAAAATCAGGCAAATGATTATTTTCCTGTCAGTTTCAGGAATTTTTTTTATATAAATTGTACTCAACGGGATTTAAAAGCATGATCTCCAGATTTGTAGAAAATTATATCGAGTAACCGGAGACTGTCAGTCACATTTTGGTAATATAAATAAAAATAAATATAAATATATCATCACGCCTTTTACCCATTACTGTGTATGGCAGTCTGCCGAAGCAGATCTCGGTAAGTGATATATTTCTTTGCGTGAAGTGCGGTCACCAGCCGTCAAATCACGCTCTCCAAAGATGTTAGTGGAGGGGGAGCCACAGGGGTAGATTTAAATTGGTAAAAATTGTTTGTCGGCTGTGGGGATCGAACCAGGGTTCTCAAGATCCACAGGTAATATATAAATGGCAGAAAGTAAATGAAGTATGTATTTTTTGGCTCACAGAGTCCTCTTTCTTGCAAATCATTTTCATTTGACTCCAAACATAATCAATTTGTTACTATTTTCTATTTTGATATCAAATTAAAAAATATATATTTTTCTTTCATCATTACTATACATTCATAAATAAAGTATTTAATTATAAATGTGTGGAATTTACTTCAAAAACAAGCATAGGCCGGCGCCCCTTTCGTTTCTTATCTTTTAGATTCGTTATCAGTTCATGCATTAGAGTGTTTAACTGCAGTTGTTTGGAATATTTTTTCAAAAACAAGCGTAGCAGGTGCTGCCTATCTTTCTTATATTTTTTCTATTTGTAGTTAAAGGAGTAGGCGTGAGTATGTTGAAATGGCTTGATCATGTATAAAGTATATTGAGTGAAAGATGAACAAAACAGTTGTATAGGAATGAATGTAAGATTGTGTTTGAAAGTATGTTGCATTATGAAAGATTTTGAGAATGGGGAATAAATGAACGTGTATGGAGAGAGCTATGAATATAGTTGGAGTAAGGGTTGTGAGTTAGAATGAGAATATTTGACGAAGATTGATTATTTGATGAATATGATGAGTGCATGTTTATTATTATTATTATTTAACAGGAGTTGAATTACAGTCCAAGGTCCGGATTCACCGAGTCGCAGTGTGGTTATTCACATATTTTTGGCTTCTAACTCGGGATCTCCAGATTCGAATGCCATAACGCTAACCACACCACCGTACGGCCGGATGTTCAGTGGATGTTTCAACGGTTCGTGCTATCTCATTTATGTGATATGTTATGTGATGTATGTACATTCACGATCGTAAGTAATAATTAATAGGCAAACACATCGAAGTTGCTCTAGGAACTCAACTAAAGTTTGATATTTATGGCATATAACCTCGAATAATAATTATTTTTGTTAAACATATCTAGTCCTCAAAGTATAATTTCTAGTTGAATAATCGCAGAAAGCGTATAGTAATCAATTCACATGTAATGGCTATTACTCATTTGAATACTTTGCGGCACTCGGCAATAGCTCATGTCTCAAATTTCAGCCTTTTGAGAAATAGCTATCATTAGACGCTCGTTAAAAAATATTATTATTATTTATTGTGCGAGCACTTTTCTGTGATAATAAAAATAGTGTTTACCCATTACTGGATGTGGCTCGCTGCCGTAGCAGATTTCGGTAAATGATATATTTTTTCGAGTGAAGTGCAGTTACCAGCCGTCAAATCGCGGCCCTCAAAGATGTTAGTGGAGGGAATATACAAGGTAGTTAAAATGTTTGTCGGCTGTGAGAATCAAACCTGGGTTCTCAAATCCACAAGTAGACCTGATACCACGAAGCCACCTACTATAAAGGTCTTATTTATATTTAGTAAAAAATGATAGCGGCCATCGAATATTAGTACAAAATTTGTAGCAAAAAAAAATTGCCATGTACCAGCCTCTACAAACAAGCACTGATAACCAGCACCCAGCCATCGTACCGAACAATACGTTATCTGAGTATCTTGTCGACGCTTTTACTTTACGACTGGACAGATATTATCCTGGCGGTCCGTCGTAATCCTTGGCAGGACCAGGTCACTTGATGCCGCATGCAACGGGTCCCAGGACGAACCTTACTCGCAATCGTGCCGTTATCTGAACCTCCGCCGCCGCCCTCATCGCCGAGAGCAGCCGACAATTCCCGAGCCATTGTTCGACACATCGACAGCCATTCTCTGGCCCCGTTGTGCGTGTCTTGGCTGATGGAAGTTGAGTAGTTAACCGTCGTCAAAGGGAATTTCAACAGTTTGGGAGGTTAGTGACAGTATACTATATTAAAGTGGCGGTGACATTGGTGATGGTGGCTACTCCAGAGTACTGGTAATAAATATGGTAAATTCTACAACAGAAGGGAGCCTGTTTCTGTCATTTCAGAAGGATGCGCTTGCAGGACTTACAGTTCATTTAATTCTTAAATAGAGGCTAATTTTGACACTCTTAACACTTAAATAAACATTTTAAATAATCTTCAATCAATATCTACGCGAATCAATAAACCACTCTCAGTTTTAATAGTTCTGTTCTAATAATAAAAATAAATGTAATTTTAAACATCTCAATGTAAAAAAAAAACTACGATATCGTAGTTGAAAATTAGTTATTTGAACTTACAAATTATCTATTTATATACTTAAAATGTAGAAATGATCGCGTAAGAAAATCGCTGATGCCTCAGGACTAAAAACTAATCGGAAACGAAACCGAAATAATGACATTTATTAACATTTATGTAAGAAAGAAATTGGAAACAAGTACGAAGTAAATAATTTTCATTATTTTTTTTCTTGTTTTTGACATGCAGATATAGTAAAAGTACTTTACCATCATCTCGTGAACGCTTATAACATGTTTTATCATTAATTTATACATAAATCAATGAAATGATGATATATATATATATATATATATATATATATATACCTATATTATTAATATTCAAATTTGCAACAATGAAAAATGCGGTTTTTACCGAATTTTAATTTCGGTTATTAGAAAGAAAACGATATGTTTTATTTAGGAACGAAATGAACATCAAAACATTTAGTTTCTGTTCCGAATAGAAATGCAAAAAAATAATCCTTTTTACTGTTTCTGTGTTGCAAAACGAATTGGTTGCAGAAATAGAAATTTAAGCGTGTTAGGATTATAGTGTAATTGATGATGATAAGTTATTTGTAAACCATAATTTAATAGGAATGGAACGTAAAGGTGATTAAATTAAAAATAAGATCGTTGTTTAACATCATATCATGCCTTTTACCAAATACTGGGAGTGGCACTTTATCGTAGCATATCTCGATAACTAATGAGATTATCAGCCTTCAAATCACGGCTACTGAAGACATTAGCGCAGAGGGAGTCACAGCGGTAATTTTAATGTGATGAAAATTTTTGTTTGTCGGATACCGATACCACTGAGCCACCTATCCCGAAAAAACACTAAATCAAATAACTAGCATTGCAAACAATTATCCAAAAATCTTATCTTTTACTAGTTTTCTAGTAACAAACAATGACGGCTGTCAATATTTGACAGCTGATACAAACATTCATTTTCATATCTCGAAAATAACTATAAGAAGTGACGAACATCGACGATCTAATTATATTTTTAACTAATTGATATAGTATATAATTACATGAACATTTTGAAAAACCATCATTTACTTGTTTTGTTTGTGACAGGTCTATAATTGTAAATTTCCGCCATGATATATTTTTACCGTATACTGCAATAACAAGGCTTGATATTTAAACACCTACGCAGAATATTAATTTCGAATTTTGATATTTAGTTTTCAGGATCCATTATTCTGGTTTTATATAAAATTTATCGTGGGAATATACATTACAGTAAAACAATGTGGCTATAATGAAATAACTAGATTAAAAAGAATACTCAGAAAAAGAGAACAAGGAATAAAATTCAGATAAAATGATAACGAAAATTAAGCTTTTAACGAAAAGGAAAAGACGCAAGATAAGACTTGAACTAAATTATCCGTGCAAAGAAAATTGCATTCATTAATTGGCTGAAATACCTACTTTAAAATTATTTTGATAACGTAACATAGGCTGGTAGCACAAGCTCTGTTTTCGCCTGTTTTAAGAGCTGTGTATTTTGGTGTTTTACCTATCTTTAACATGTTAACACAGAGCTTGTGCTACCAGCCTTTATATTTAAAATTTCATTATTATTATTTATTTTAATTATCTATCCTAAAATAAATATATGTATAATACGTATACAAAAATTTAATGGAATGTAAACATATTTACCTCGTATATAAAATACTTTAATATATGTCGACATGAAAATTGACCAACAGAAATTAAACATATTACTGCAATTTAATGATACAAGTGGCATAAATCATTGGCAGCAATAATTCATCAGTTTTGTAGCCGTCAAATACTGAACATCATTATATGATATATTTTGTTACTGAAAATATGTACTGTTTACAATATTACTACATGAATATATATCACAATGTTTTAAATAATGAATTATGAAGTAGAAATAAATATAATATATTTTAATAAAGCATTACGAATTTAAACACAAAAATAAAATTTCTTTTATACTGTATTGTTTATCAGTGTTTGGAGGAGTGATTTTAGTCCGAAAATTAAAACAAACGTTAGGATATGAATATAATATTTACTAATTAAATACAACACATAAATATTAATAATAATTTCGAAATTTCAAACTTGATTCCTTTGTCGCCTCATCCAGAAACATCTTAGTAAAAACTTATTTACAGGCCTTACGTAAATAACTATTACCAACATTCATATTTTTAACAATATTCCATAAGACACACTTCTCTGTTTTCCATTTAATTTATTCATATCAATATTTTTCAATATTACAGGTTTATGCTATTAATTTTTACTACTAATACATTTTGTCCTGTTCATTTTTCAACCTTATTTTTACTCCTATTTATGTTTACCACTAATACATGTTTTCAAATTTATTTTTTCCTCTCCATTTATTCTTATAATTTATTTTTGAAATATTAAGTTTTGCCACTAACACATTTTTTAAATTAAAATTAAAAACAGAATTTAAACATATTGGCTGGTAGAAAAAGCTCTGTTTTTGCCTGTTTTAAGAGCAGTGTATTTGGGGGTTTTAGCTATCTCTAACATGTTAAAGCAGTACTTGTAGAACACTCAAAAACAGAGTTTTTATTATCAGCCTGTATCTTTATTTTAATGTTTAGATTAGGTTAAATTTAGTCAAGTTAGGGTATATTTAGTTAGGTTAGATTGAAGTAGGTTAAGTAAAATGTGCTTAAAAGATTTTAATATATAGAAAGTCAGTCAATTCAACAGAAGGTAAAAAAAATATAGAAATCTATCTATTCGTTTCATTGTATTTCAAGATGGCCGACCAATTTTAATATCCTATAATATGCGGTGATTCAAGACAAAAGTATACAGTAAATTTAAAAACAATCGCTCAATCTGTTTAAAAGATAGATCGTCACCGTTGTATTTCAAGATGGCTGACCAAATTTTATAACTTATACTATAAGATGTTTCAAAATAACAATACATATTTTAAATAATTTTAGATACTTTTTTGTGATATTTTTGGGTACAATTTATTTGAATTTGTATGACAGTTTGTTCAAACAATTGGTTTTCGTAGTTATTATGTCATGGTAATATGATAATTTTTAATTTGGATATTAGTAAATATTGAGAAAAATGTTTTGAAAATTAAATCTTTCGGAAATTTTGCCTTTGGATTAAAAACTACTGGAAAATAGGCCATTGAAATATTAAACTATTGGAAAAATGGATTTTATCAACTGACGTATAATTCAATATTCTATAAAATAATATTGCGTCATTGTATTGCGGCCCAAATAATATAACTTCTGGATTTGCTACTGACGTTTCCAAAAAAAAGAAAATAAATTTTAAAAAGTAGATTTTCAGTATAGTACTCACGTAGTCCGGATCATATTCCAAATTATTCCAGTTAGTCGACTTACCTGCAAAAAATAAAAAAATTACATGAGTACAGAATTACATAAAATTCAGAATTTATTTCATTTGCATGTGCGCATCGTGTCAACTCTCACTCATACGTAAATTATTTTAGAGAAAAAGTATTTAAATAAATGAAGTAGAAACTGCAAGTTGAAGCATTTTTCAATAAAATATTATATGTACGTTTGGCAGCGGAAAATTCACATATGATATTATATCCGAGTATAATATATTCAGTATATGTTACACTTATAATTCAAGTATAAATTAACAAATAATATTAAAACAAACACTCGTCTGTGTTTCACAAATTTCAGCCTCCAAGTTAGAGATTTTATAATCTCTGCTGGTACAGTATTCGTCACAGCTTCTTCAAGTGAACTTGTTCTCTGTGAAGGAGTTGGTTATACCATATTAGTGAGCACCAAAAAGGGCGAAGCACGTCTATGGTTACTAACAGTGTTGGTTGGCCTCTGATGATGACCTGATAAGGTAATTTGGAGGCTGAAATTTGTTAAACTCAAACGAGTGTTTGGTTTAATACTTCTATTAAACCTAATTTTACCAAGTGTTCGTAATATGGACAATAATTTTTGGTGTTTTTTGTTTTTATTATATAAATTAACATTTTGGTTTGTTTAATATTTCATGAAAGAAATACATTCTACACTGCATTAATTAAAAATTTCGTGTCACAGATCATAGTTTCAAAATTGTTATTTATTGGATTTTAAGATATTTGAGTTTTTCATGCTTATAAGTATAACATTAGAGCTTTACGATTTTTCTTTAACCCTCTCTATTGCATATCTAGCATATTTAGAATTCTTTCTCTTATTCATGTATTCTGTCTTTGTCTAACTGACAGCTATTTTACTTAGGTAATAGTTATTTACGTAAAAAGTCAGGATAGCGTTCAATTACAGGATGAGTTTCATGCCGTGCGATAGCGAAGCTTGAAACAGCTTATAAATCCTGTACGGCGCTTTACTGACGCGTTACGTAGAACATTTTACCTGAAAATTATAAATAAATTATAAATATTTTAAATTAATTTAAATAAAAAGAAATATTTGACTTACATTTTCAGTCAGTATTTTATGTTGCTAAATAACTAGACACTCACTTTTCTTTCATTGCCTGCCTGGGCAGGTAATATGTTTTTTTCCTGCCTAGGCATGCAAAGCAAAGCTTTCCTGATTCTTAAAGATCAGGCAAATGTTTATTTTCCTGCCAGTTTCAGGTAAAAATAATTATTAAATATTGACTATTTCGAAACTTAGGTTAGATTTACACAAGTCAGTGAGGGAAAAGACATGCTGAGTGATACATAATTTAATTTTCTTTCTGAAATAACTGATATCCTTATACATTTTTAATAATTTGCTACGAACGGCATATAAACTCCATGTATATATTTTTCTAAATTATGTTAAAATAAGTCATTTATTAAGTAGTAGAAGATCTGCATTGTTTATTTGCTACTCTACACAACAGGAACTTAATCTTAACGAAGGTAAAAAGGGACCACACCTTAGAGTGAAATCCAAACAACTCAGACACAATATGCACAACCTTTTGCTTGTTAATTAATAAACGCAAGTTTTACCTCGATTTTATTCACTGGGCTACGATATACTATAAAATTATATCAAAATCAATTTGTTTCTATCGGTTTAATATATAAATACCTCTTATTTTAGGTTTAATTTCGAGTTTATGTATTCATAATTGTTATTGAAATACAAACTATTTTATTTAGATTCCACTAAGCCGTAGATTTCTGTACTGTAATTGGGATTATGTTGCTATATAGCGTAGTAAATTATATAAATTAAATGAGAAATGTTCATAGCAATGATTAGCTAATAACATTTTTCTCCTCCCGTTATTAAATTATCATTTAACGTACTGGTTTCTATGGCGCTAAATAACATCTTAATCACATGTTGACAAACCATGACTTCGAACGTTTTAGTTACGACGTGAAGTTATATCAAATGACATATTAAATATGGGGTGAATTTAGCTCACTACATCTGTCATTATAACTTATAACTAAAGCCCGGATATTTAGGCTCTTAAAAATACCCAAATAAGCAGGCATATAGGCCGGTAATTACTCTAAAATAGGCGGGATTTTAGGCAACCTAAATGTAAATAATTTGTTTTAAAAAAAATAAACGAATCCTTTTTCTAATATTGGTACTCGTATCTACTCTTCGTTAGAAAAAAATAATCATTTTAAACAAAAATTAACACAATCTAAAAAATAATAATGTAGGGTTCTCGTTTTATTAACTATTACGCAAATTCAAATTATGTAGTATACTTTAATTCACAAAATATTACGAGCAATTGCTCTATGAAATTTTCGGAAAGGGACTGTGTTCGGTCTGTCAGAACTTGCTTGTAAGCTGAAAACTTCGTTTGACATCACAAAATGTGACAGGAGCGTTCTTATATTTAGCCATATCGTCTAAAGTTACCTCAGCTCCATTGATTAATGGCAAAGACACAATTGAATTGCCCCGTAAAATTTTGACTAAAAAAGGTTTTTTCTTTCGGAATTTTAAATTCACACACAAAAACTTGATTAAAGTAAGTACTTTAAATATTATAGGTTAGGTTGAAACAGTTTGTCGAGTGCTGAATTAGTCAACGAAGTAGATGATAAACCTTGTCTGGTCAATAAAAGTTAGAATAGGCAACAAAAATAGGCAAAATAGGCTGCATAAGGTAAAATAGGCACAATAACCAAAATATAGAAAAAATAGGCTCTAAGGCACGAAAAAAAACCTTCCATTACACGTAAACATATTACCTATGCAAAGAAAAACGAAATTGCCTGAAGTATATTAAAATTTGAATCTAGGCAATTGCCTAAAAATCCGGGCTTTACTTATAACCTTACTTTTTAAATCATTCATAAAACTTTTTGGTTGTCTTAATTTGCGACCGTAGAAAAAGTATTTTATAAAGTCTATAGATACTCATTTTTTATACACTCGTAACTAAAGAGACGTTTATAAAACTTGTTACATAATATATTATGTCATTTCTAAATGTTCATTATGCTATAAGCTTTAGTATCATCTTCGTAATTTTATCGCTACACCATCCCTTTTTAATCATCATAATAAAACAGGAGACCAGATATAAATAATGCATCAACATGCTATAAACAACGGGGTTTTATACAACAGATTTACATTTACTTTTGTCCACACACAAGCAGCCTACGACCAGAGACTCAGAGAGCAAAGCAGAAAGCAGCACGCTAACGTTTCATTGCCTCTTCACCCCGCTAAAGTGTCCGTGAACACGACGCCACCACTAACGCGATAAAAAACTTCGTTCCCCAGGCGCGCAAAATTACATTGTAGATAATTTGACTATGTAAAGAAAGCCATGAATTTCTTGCGTTAAGGAAATTCTAACGTGGTATCTGCACAACTGAGTAGAAGATTCTGTTTTGTTTTTTGTAAACAACACGGTGTTTGCATACGAACTGTTTGTTGTTACTTGAAGTTCTTAAACGAGATTTGATTTATCAGTACAAGTACTTGAAACAGGTCAATTATTTTCTGCCTTGCACAATATTATGAGTGATTTGTATTTTTATATATTTATTTCAACATAAATATATTTGGACACCATGAAAAAATATCACATTATAGAAATGAGTTTTCATAGATATAAGTCAATCTTAAGATCATCATATTAATTATATAACCATACGGAATAAATAAAAATTCTTGGTGGTTATACAAATATTCATGAAGATAAGATAAATATCGACTGTTCAATAAGTTTTAAACGTGTCCATAGTTTCGTTATTAATCTTGTTAGATTATTGGTTATGAAATTATTTGAGCTACGTTTCAATTTAAACTTGCTTGCCGATAGTATGGCGTTAAGAATTGATTGTTCTAATTTCGGTGCTATCTATCAAATATCTAATGTCACATATTATAACTCCCTAAGCTTAATATCGAGTCTTGCAAAGATGACGAAATGTTAGAATATGTTCGAAATTTAAAATATGTTCGTTTTTAAGTCAACTAAGCTCCCAGTGTAGTTAATGATATTACAAAAATAATTAAAATTACAGTAAAATTTATTGAGATTAAAGTTGAGGTTAATAAATTAATATTTATTTCAGATTGAATTTATTATTAGTAGTTATTTATAAATCAAAATAAAATTATTTTAATTATCATTAGTACTTTAAACGTCATATTAGTTATTACCTAATGTCATTTGTTTGTTTGTTAGAAAATAATGTAATATATAGTCTAAAAATAAATTAATCAGTTGATTAGACGCAATAAAATATATAGCGGATGTTGCATGAAAATCTTACCATTGGTGTTTAACATGGGAAATCAATTTTTCCTTGCATAAAAATGGTCAGTGATTTTAGACAAAAATGCTTCAAATTAAAGTTGTAAACAATTAAATTCTGCACCGAAATCAGTGATCACTTTCTATTTTGCACATTTTGTAACCGACATAATCGGATGTAAAATTTTAAAAGAATTATGTTTTTTAGTGACAACCGTAGAATTGAAACAAAATGTATGGAATTTTAACTGTCAGAAAAGTTTAGTTTATAACTTTTCTTTATGTGAGTAGCTAAGCATTTTCAATAATGATATGGTAACAATAACTTTTATTATTACTTAAGAAAATTACATATTCATTCAAAACTACTCTTTCCTGATACTTAAAACTTTTTATCGGTTTCGGGATAAAATGTATTTAGAAATATGATATAAAACAATTGTAACCATGGCGTTAAATAAAACCATATAAACCACAGTCTTACTTGATCACCTTCTAAAATGATGACAGTGACGTTATTCATACAAGAATTTCAAAAAATAATATTTATTAACGTGTTTATATTCTGAAACAGGTAAACTATTGAACAAACCACGGATATTATGACTCATAACAGGCCTTAGATGCTCTACGAGCTCGGGTTTCAAATTGACATCTGCGGCTGTAATGATACTCATAACATTCCTAGGTATGTTAATAGCTAATACATTTGTTAAAGTTTTACGGCTATTACTAAAAATAATCAATTCTTATAAAACTTCAAATCAGATTATTTCGGCTAGGAAAAGTGTAAAATAAAATATGATTATTCACTTAGATGTAGAATTTAATTCCATACAACTTATATTTGTAGCAATTTGGTCTAAAATTTACTGACAACTTTTATACAAAGAAAAACTGATTTTCCATGTTAAACACCTATAGACAGGTTTTCATATAAAAAACAATTACATTGAATCGAATTCAACCTACTTTTCTAATGAGGTCTTGCACGATTTTTTTTTCTTTATTTTAAAGGAAATATACAAAAATATTTATGCCGTATTTCTTTTTTTTTGTTAATTATGTCGCTAATATTAATTATTAAAAGTCAAACTATTCAAACAGCGGTTGAATTGTCCCATTACGTTGATACTTGTCAAATGTCAACCCTTCTTTACATTTTTTGTTGATATCAGATCTTTCTTTTAAAAATACCTTTAATATATACATAATATAAAACAGTAATAAAAGAAAGCAAAATAACAATGAAATTTTTGCTGTCAGTTGTGTCTATGTACACGTCAAAATAAAATTATCATAGATATTCTTACGATGGCATTACAGTCCAAATCAGACCTGGGCCTACCGGGCACACCTAGCCGCAGTTTTTATACTGCTGTACTGCCGGTTTTCGTGGTCAAATGCTATATTATTTAAGGCGTATAAATCACTAGCTTATAGCGCCCGAGTGTGATAAATACATGTAACTGTATTTTTATATATTACGACAAATCACACATTGTCGACAGGCGGATGCGAACTGACGAACCTTCGTTCGAGTGACGGCACAGTATGTTAAGAGATGTGCCATAACAATTTTGAAAAACATATTTTGACTTAATTTATCAACATAAAAACATTTTATTGTATTTCTGAATAAATAGTTATTTGTGTACTAAGAACGTAAAGTGATTCTTTGTTGCTCGAACACAGTAATTGCAGCACGAAGCGAAGGTAAGAACTGCAATAGTGTAATAGAAACAAAGACACTTTACTCTTGTGATACACACATAATTTTTTTCTACGGCTACACGTTAAATTAATATGCATACTGGAATAAATTCATTCTGCCAATATGATAAGTTTCCCTTTTGTTTATATTCTTGGAAACTATTGAAGTAAGAACGCAATTATTAACGACAAAGTTATTTTTCGGTTATTCCACAAAAAACGTCAACTTTTCGATGAAGGGTATGATGCATATAATTAAGTATTCGGGAATAAAAGTTGCATGTTATCAAAATTTGCAACACCTCATTAACAAAGATTTTAAAAATGTACATATTAAAAGATGGAATTCGTCGTTACTACAACTACTAAAATCCATGATAATTACACAAATATCCACGAAAATTTTCATGAAGCAGATTTTATAATCTAACAATGAATACTGCTCTACGCCAGGGAAGAATGTCAAATTTTATCCATGGGTTATTAGAAAACAGAAATTCATAGTTTGTTAATGTAATTAAATATATACCTATTGAAAAAAAAAATACTTGGAGGAAAGTGATCAGTAATTTTAATGATTAAAATGGAGGATAAAGTATTTTGGCATAATTTGATTTATGCCTTTGATAGGAGTTAAACGAGAATTTTTAGTATTTGAATTGGCAGTGCACAAACGGATTTGAAAAATTGGGTTAGCCAGTGAAGCCAAGGGATTTTAATTTTATTTGAGCAATCGATATTGTCTCATAAACAAAAAAACGCGACGGTTTTATGTCCGAAACGCAGTAACAATCGTCCATCACGATAAAAATATTAATTTCGCTGACGCAAGCTCCAGCACGTCACCATTTAAAACCTAACCGTTCATTAATTTGCTTTCAGCGTCCCTCGAATTTGTTCAATATAATAACGACGTGACACAAACAAAACACATTCACGTAATTAGCGATAAACCACATTTTCATTCTCTGTGGTCTCGGCGACTGCTCTTCAGTGCGTATCGTTTTTTTGACGCATGAAGCCACTCTGCGGCTCCGCACATTCCATTGTTTTGTTTGACTTCACTTGCGAATCAAGTAGGCTGGGCGCGGTGATGTGACAGTTTTGTTCGTGATTCACATAAATGTAAAAGTGAATAATGAGTAATGAACCCCTCTGTGCACAGACAGGATTATTATTTTACTATAGTTCAACTTAATTTGTTACTGCTATACAGATACTCCTTTCTAATTCAAATTCTGTTCTCTCTTGACTTGACGTTCCTGCTGACAAAGAGACAATTGTGCGTTGATATTTATTTGATGTATGAGGATATTTACATGTACGAAACATACTCACTGACATATTTCTTCATTCATTCAAATTTAATTGTTCTAATTTTACCTTACTTTATGATTCCAACGTGCTCTATAAATATAAAGTAGATGCAGAGATTGTAACATATCTTTCAGTATATGAAGAAGACATGGGTTAGAAGCTGCCTATGACACATAACAGAAATCAGATTTAAATCACATGGCAACCTTAGCTTAGTTGGTTTAACGCATATGACCGGAGTTCATATGTCTCTGGTTCATATTCAGACGTTACCCTATATTTTTCTCTTTATAATTTTGTAACATATCTAGATTACTCGGAAACAAAAATACAGGTCGTGTCAAGACAATTATGTCATCTTTGAAATCCTGACCAAGCTACTGTTTTCTTGAGGTATTTTAAGAGCGGTATTCATAATTTTCACTTAATCTCAAACTTATTTTAAAAATATCTTAACCATATTCATGGTGATTAACACATATCCATGGAAACCAGATGTTCTTCATGAAAACAATATTAAAATATGAGTATAAATACCGCTCTAAGAAACTATAACTATATCTTGAATAAATATGCCACCTTCTTAAACATTATATAGTTTTAATTAAATGGGGTACGAGGCTCAGTGGTATTGAGTCGAGCCGTGGATTTGAGAAATCGATTCGATTCCCACAGCCGACAAACAATTTTCACCGCATTAAAATTGTGCCTCCCCTACTACCAATATCTTTGGGAACCGTGATATGACGGCCGGTAACCACATTTCACGCGAAGAAATATGTCACTTAACAAGATCTACTAGTCCAGTGTTGTTGTCTACGTGCCAGTGATGATTTCTATATTAAAAATTAGGTCGCCCCCTTTTCAATTGAAAAATTAAAATGATAAATTACCAACAAACCGTTGAACCGAATCATTCATGTGAATTAATTATTGTAAATTGAAATAAAAACCGAACCGACAAAATATGATAACCCGTGAATCAAACCAAATTAATTTTTTCATCGGTTTGTACCCCTGCTTTCATTTTTAAGAAATATATGTTATTACGTTTTTAAATTTATATGTATAATGTTTGTAAACTACAGATAAAACAATTGACTTTGTTTTTCATTTAAGTTTGTCATTTTGGACGACGAAGCATTTCAAGAATTAATGTGAATTATTAGTTCTTGGACAATGAGTTGGAGCACTAAAAATAACGAAAACCTAATTTAAAATTCATTAAAAAAATAAATTTACAATTAAAATTGATAAATATACAAAGTCTAATTCATTGTCCTTGAACTAATAATCAACATTTGGAGTCGTTTAGAACTACAAGCTGTAATGATAAAAACCGTTGCCATTTAAATACGTTTAGTAGTCTGTGGTGTAATAGAGAACAGTTTACATTGTTATTGACTATTCATAAAATAAAAGAGGTTACTTTACCAAAGAACTATTAAATTCGTCTTTTTAAATACAAAATAGATTTAATTTTCGTGACGTATGTTTGTTTCGAAAACACCATTAAAATGTAAAAGAAAAATGGATATGAAAACATCACAAAATACTATTTGTACGAACTGTAAATGTGCAGGTACATTTTATATTTATTGTTTGTGTACATCACATACAGGTATTCCATTAACATTAACCAAAATAACTAGGTTTTTATTACTGTTTTATTAAGAGAAAAATAAACAGTTATACAATGTTTCCAACAATAACGTTGAAAATTCAAACAATTCATAATCCCATCCTAAATGCGTCTAGTTTGTATTACGCAGTTACATTTACTCACTAATAGCGCGTTTTACTTTTAGTAGTAATTAGCATCACCGAAACTAGCTTTACCTCCTCCAACAAATGATAACTAAACATGGCTGTATTTACACAGTTGCAAACAGAGCGATTACAAAAGCTATCAGAACAACAACACCAGCGTACATAAACTGTTTTATCCATCGCGGCCCATCGATTCCTAATAGATAATAGTAATTAGTTCGAATCATCAATCAGCAGCTACAACGAAAATCCAGCCGTTAATTTGTTGCTGGTTCAGGGTGGCTATGCTGTGATCATGGTGGCGGGGTATAAACAATATCCTATCAAACAGTAATAGCGTCTCCGATTAGCATCTCGACCGGAAATGTATACGCTGGACAATAATTCCTCCGCTCAATCGACCGCCTGTGTCATTTGACAAATTCGCGCTGCGCACCCTACTGAATAACGGGATAGATTTGAGGATTAGAGACAGGATTCTGGGGTTTTATAATCATTTTCGGTGAATTTTAAGCAGGGTTATAGATGGGTGACTGATTTTTTGGCGAAGGATACTCTTATGTTATCAACAAACATTTATATCATATGTATATATAAATAAAATAAATAAATATATCATCACGCCTTTTACCCATCACTGGGTGTGGCACTCTGCCTTAACAGATCTCGGTAAGTGATATAATTTTTTTTCGCGTGAAGTGCGGTTACCAGCCGTCAAATCACGGCCTCCAAAGATATTAGTGGTGGAGGAGCCACAGGGGTAGATTTTTTAAATTGGTATATATATAAAAGAAATAAGTACAATCAGTATAATTAGTTAAAACACGATCTTAGAAAAAATAGTGTATGCAATTCGTTTTAAAAGTGTATTTACTGGAGTCATATATTTGCAGCACGAGACGTAGACTTATTACTCGAGTAATATAGTGACAGTTTCAGTATTAATTACATAATTAACTATGTTCTTTTTGTAAACCATTCAAAAATGTATATTGTATTGTAAGATGGTCGAAAAAATACAATATAATTTTTATTTGCCATAGCATTTTAGTAATTATTTTATTGGGCCACGAGATAAAAAAGATAAATAACTTTGCGTTAGACATTTCATTTAAGTTATTTACTTTTAGCACGTATAAATTGTTGTAATAATTGAGTTCAGCTAGATTTTAACGATTCTGCATTTATGTTAGAAAAAATGCTTGTAGGTCGATAGACCAGATGACAGATTCATTGGAAATTTAAATTATTTTGACATTTATAAGTTAGATTAGGTGTCATAATGTTATCAATATTATTCTATAAATAAATACCTTTAAATTTAAGTAAAAGAAAAGTATTTTATTGTTTGATATTCTTATTTTATCATGAAAAAAGTAAATTAAAATGATACTTATATGAGCAATGACAACTAAAATGTGTCTGTTTGAAAGTACTTCATAGATAAAAAAGTTCCTAAACAAACAGTGTCACAAAATTGGCTTTGTACTAGCATATTATTTAAAATTAACACATAAATAAATAATAAATATATCATCACGCATTTTACCCATTACTGGATGTGGCACTCTGCCTAAGCAGATCTCGATAAGTGATATATTTTTTCGCGTGAAGTGCGGTTACCAGCCGTCAAAACACGGCCCTCAAAGATATTAGTGGAGGAAGAGCCACATACGAGTAATTACACGAATATTGTTTCTAAATTAATTGTTAACGTATTTATTTGCATATACTAAAGGGTTCACAGAAAAAAACTCTATATTTAAAAAAATAGTATAATGTTGAATAAAATACTATATTTATATTTTTAACTTTGAGGCGTGGAATATCATACGCAGATATTTGCGAGGTATGGATTGGCCTATACACTCCAGACAATGATTCCCGGTCCCGCTATATACAAGTTAATCAACCTACCTGTCTAGAAACAGTGCAATTACATGTCTTGTATAAGAAACAAATTAATAGACGTAATTTAGAATCCATTTGACATGACAAATAATGGAAATTATGTTTGTGTTTTCTCCGGATAACTCTTAAAATATTTAAAAATGTATACACATTCATATTTTATTATTCATATACATGACAAAAATACCAGTTTTAGTACTAAATTTTAAAACGAAAAGCTATGAATAAAATACCAAATCTTCGCCATACGTCACTACCCTTTTTCCTGATGATAAAAACTTTTAGGTGAAGACAAATACCAGTGCGAACACAGCTCAGGCCGCAAGTAATACATACTCGTACGGAAATGAAGAGTTTTACTCGTGCCAATGCCCTCAGGTTGCTCGGAGTTCAGCAGCGAAGTGTGTCATCTGTTCTGAATCCCGTGGAACAGGTGGAAAATTACCTGCTCGTCTACAGCTTCCCTTGTGATGAATGCAGAAACTACACTCGCACTAATCTACTTAATTATTTATATTTTATTTCTACTGTCTGTTAAGTTATCATTGAGCTGAATACCTCGTTGTGTATCTAATAGTACATACATAAATAATTAAAAGAAACTACTATGTGACATAATAATGAAAGGTAACTTAATAATAAAGTTTCAGTCTTCCAGTATTGAAAAATTTAAAGAATTTTCTATCGATATTGTAACTAAATTAAATATTTTTTAATATCATTCTTGTATCTGAATACTTCTTAAAATTTATTAGTAAAATGCTTTAAATTTTATAGAGTTCATTGCTTCGTTAAAAATGTAATTTTACGTAGGTATTCAACGGAAATGAAATTAGTCTTTGTGAAATATGTTGTAAATTGTTTAATTTTGTAACAATTTTAAATTGGATTTTACTAGAATATTTGGAATCAATAGAATATTCGTTTAATTGGATTCTAGCTATTCCGGCTATTTCATAATATTTCCGTATAATGTACTATTTACATTTATTTACAAAAAAATGTGAATATAATTTTAAATATTTGTTGCATTTATTCCGCAGAGTTTAAATGAATAATTTAATATCTACGAATGGATAAAGCCCGTATTTGTCAACGTCCCTTCACTTACAATTAAGTGTACCTTAAGTTCTTAATGTTAAGGTTCCTTAAACAAATAATATTTTATAAAGTTTCCTTTCCTTCATTAAAGAAAATCTTTATTTATTTTATGTTACGCTGTACAACAGGAACTTAATCCCAATTACAGTACAGGGTCCGCACTCACCGAGCCGCAGTGTAGTAGTTTATATAATTTTTAGCTTGAGTGAGATTCGAACTCGGGATCTCCGGATTAGAATTTCGTATCGCTATCCACAGCACCGTACTGACGGATTTATTAAGGTATGATAATGTTATTCTTCATACAATACGTCATAAATATATATGACGTCATTTAGAAACAATCAATAAGAATTATGAATGAAAATTTGTTTCTCTGAATAGAAAAAGTTTTTTCTTGTCTCTCTCTTATGTTTAATTTATATTTTATATATGGAGCTAGTAGAAGATATAAAATGGAAACAATCATCTTTCAGTTTTGTGGAAATAAAATATCTAAAAAAAGAAGGCACGGTGGTCGAGCGTGTTAATACACATACAAATGCATGTTTAGATTTATTTCATTATAGTTAAAATAAGGGCGCCATGGGCAAACTAGTTGAATATGGAATCAGATTTTAGAGTGCTGTGACCGAAACTATAGCACTGTTTATGATTATTTACCAATGTCAGTTGCTATGATTGAATTATTATTGTTGCCTGAATACTGAATAAGCTCAATAAAATAGAAAAATGCATAATTTTACTCATAATTAAAAAGTTGATATTCGTCCATAGCGTCCTTATTTTAGTTATAATGAAATAAATCTAAACATGCATTTTTCTCATAAAATTGTTATCTAAGTGTGTACAAATATTATATCACTGAATTCAGAATAAAATTCTTTATCGAACAAGCAAATAATAAAAATAGTTTCATTTAAAATAACGAAAATTGGTATCCACAATTTGTGAACCACCGGTTGAAAAAAATAATTTTTATGCTAATTAAAATAGTTTTGTAAAATAGAAATTGTTTGCTAATTTAACCAACCTCGTAAGTCTTATAGTTCTCGAGATAGCAATAGTGGACATAATAAAATGAACACCCTTATAAATGCAGAATTTATTTTTTTACAATTTTTATTTTAAGTATTTAAAAAATAATAATTTGGAAAGCTATGGCTGCTTAAAATAAGATTTTTCATTTTAATAATAATAATAATACATATAATTTGTTGAAAACTACTAAAAGTTTAATCAATAGCTTAAAAAAATTAAGAGCAGCGTAAGTTGTGCATAAGTTAATATCAGACTTTACAGGCACTAAAAATAAATCAAAAAAATTATTTATTATTGAACAAATATTTGTGTTGATAAAATGAAATAAAATGCAGCGAATTTGTTCGAAGAAAAAATTAATAAAATCACAAAATATTTGATCTGCTATATATCTGGAAGTAAATTAAGCGTGCAGTGGGTTGAAGAGTCGGTAGTAAGGGGTGTAAAGAGTGTGAGGGCCGATCCTGAACGAACGTTCCGGAGGTATTCAGCAAGATTGAGATTAGAAGAATGATTGTCGGACTAAAAGGTTCGGAGCCCCGGCGCCCACCATATTTCACCGCGGCCTTTGTTGCCAGAGTTATCGGCGGTACATACCCCGCATAGCTGAATAGACTAGAATGATGAAACTGGAGGAATGGAACTCCAGTGAATTATAGTCCGTATACAGCCGCCATTCCATAAGCGCATATTATATTTAATGTACGAGCAGAGACCAATAAATAATTGTATCTTCCTTTTTAATGGACCATTTCAACAGAACTCGAGGGACCCGTCATCTTCTCGACCGCATTTTTGACAAACGTTCCTCGAGGTGTACCTTCAAGCATATTTTGATGATGTGCTCACTGTTAAAATGAAATAATCGCCCAGACTCCAACAAATTTGTTACATAATTTTGTTTTAAAATACTCCCAGGAATTTATTTCAAATTTGCTTGGTTTATAATTAGCTTCCACTTCACCGCATCCACCAAATTATTCTCAATAACATCTTGTTAAATTTACATCATCCATTTCTCTCTTTACTAAAACAATTGTAAATACATCTCTCCTCTTGAAATACAACGACAGAAACAGAGCAGTTACATCTTGATTTCGAACTATCTCTCTTTATAAAAATGAAATCTATCTTCACTGACTTATATTTTCCATAAAAAAATTTGCTGTGATAAACTTAATATAATTTAAATAACTTTTGAAAAAACAAATGACGATCGATTAAATGTAATTTTTTCATAGTGCAGTGGTCCAGTGGTACCGAGCTGGAGTTTGAATTCGAGAACGCGGGTTCGATTCCCACAGCTGACAATTTTTACCATATTAAATTTACCCTTTTGCTTCCCTCCATTATTATCTTTAAAGGCCATAATTTTACGGCTGATAATTGCATTTCACGCGCATAAATATATTAATTTAATAATAGGTAAAAGTACCATACCCTACAGAATAAATGACGCGATAATTTATTTATTTATATATCTCTTTAAAAAGACAATTAACGATCGGTTAAAATTCATTTTATATTACTTAGTAGATTTCTGTGCCCGAGAGTTTTAATTTGATATTAAACTTGGTCAAATTTAAATAAAATTTGTGAAAACAATTGACACTCGCTTTGATATTATTTTCGATACTTTTACTAGAATTCTCTGTTCGGGAGCATTACTTTGGTATTTAGCATACTTTGAATTACTTTTGAAAAAACAATTGACGAACGCTTGAATGTCTCTTTGACAATCAACTATGAGTCACGAGGACAAATTTGATGATTTTGATAATTTTTGTTCTTTACATGTTTTACAACATACTGTTTTTTAAAATAATTAACATGTTTAGTTATAATAACAAATGAATCAATAATAATTTCGACAAATATTTCAAGTAAAAGTTATTCTAAATCAAGTTAGGGTAAAAACTACAGATTACGAAATAAACATAAAAAATTCATCAATAAAGTTATGATCCCACTGGTTGTTGCATAATTAACGAACTTAACCTAAAAGTTTAAATATAAAGTTTCAATCTAAAATCTCATTGCATTCTTAAGTTATCGTGCTTTCAGACAGATCGATATATCGTTTTTTTTGGGGACTATTTTATTTGAATTCAAAAGAGCCTAAAAGATGAAGTTCATCAAACTCTCAAAATCTAGAAAAATCACCGTCACAATTCTTTCTCTATTATATATAGGTCGGACATTTTTAAATTCCAGATATCATAAATGTTGTACATTCCCTATACTATAACGATAATAATTAAATAAATTAATTAAAATTTATATACAAATAGAAATAAAGTAAATATATCATCACCCCATTTATTTATTACTGGGCGTGACACTCTGCCGTAGCAGATTTTGGTATGTGATATTTTTGCGCGTGAAGTGCGCTTCAAATCACGCCTCTCTAAGGTGTTAGTTGACGGTAAGCCACAGGAATTATTTTAATGTAGTGAAAGTTGTTTGTTGGCTGTCTGGATCGAACCTGGCTTCTCAAATCCACAGGCCAACTCCGTACTAATGAGCCACGTACTCCATAAACAAACACATGTTTGAAATTTATTATTCTCATCATACACTCGGTTATTCTAGATATATTATTTTTTTCTAAAACGCACTGTAAGTAATAAATAGCAAAAGGATTGATGGAAGTCAGATTAACTCATTTAGTTTCTATTATATCTTCAGTAAACAATAACTTATTTTGTTCTATTTATATCATGATTTAAAGAATAAATTAATCCATTAAACTTGACGAATATTTGAACTTCTAATAAATATTAACGTAATACTATAATTGAATATTGTATAATAGTCTCAAATTGGCATATAGAAAATGATTGTACCTAAATGTTATATAATTCTATATACTATGTAAATTAATTGATTAATACAATTCAGTTTGCGCATATCCCTATCAAATGTAAATAGCACATAATTAAATTTGTATAAATAAAACTAGTATTGGTGTACGTTCCTAGTTTAATAATTTTTTTTAAACTTTTAGAAATAGTCTTATTTACTACGTAAATAGCTGTAAAAACAAACTAGAGGAAATCTTGTATGTAAAACGAGTGTACACTTGGGAAATAGTTGTGGCGCAAGAAGAGGAATGAAACAATAAATTGCAGAAGTAGAGCAGCATTATCTGTACCCAGATAATGACCAGTAAATTATAAAACTGCGCAATCCTCACAAAATATCTTGCAACGGTAACTCCTTTAAGAGATTCCGCAGTGGAAACGGGTGGTAATGTACTAAGACGTTGTTTGTAACTCCCATCCCGATGCGTAATAGGAGCAGTAGTCGCAATTCACTAAAGTGTTTTAGGATTTGCATTCCAAATTGAATAATTTTAGTGCTAGTGCCGAGGATTAGTCGGAACGGAAATTTACTCGGAGCATTTCATGCGCCATCACATCCGGTTTGCTACGCCGCGTCGCCGCGAATAATTCTGTCGGACGGTGGCAGATTTGGCATCGCGCACGCACTTGTTATCGCTGGTGGTGACGTGCTGAGGGTGGCGGCAACAACGGCGGCAGGGAAGCGTCATGTGCGCCGCGACGCTTGTTTGCACGCGCGCGATGCTGATGTGATATCTTCCATCTTCTCGTGTTATGATACATTTACGCTGAATTAATTGCAGAAATACGGATTGTTGTACGAGATTTCAGGCGAATTAGCTTTGATGTTATTAACATGATATAATGCATGTTATACGAGTATGATTCATATCAGGAGTTGATAACCATTTTAGATTTAAGAGTCATTTATATTTTTTTCCAATATATACCGGGTGTAACACGAAAAGTGAAACATAGGCGTTTAACATGGCAAATCAGTTTTTCCGTGCGCATTGCTTCCCTAATTATTTTAGGAAAAAATGTTTCAAATAAATGTTGTAACGCATAAAATTCTACATCCGAGTCAATAAACAAAATTCATTTTGACTACTTCATAACTGCAGAAATTAAATTTGAAAATTCAGGTAATTTCAATTTAATAGTAATAGCCATGGAATTAAAAACAAGAGATGAACAAATGCGTAACGTTTTATACGTCAATGTCAGAATAAATTGTCAAAATAATTTTTACGTACTAAATATTTATTTTCTAAATAAAAATTTAATAATAATAAGGCAAAATATTTTTTAGATTTATTATTTAAGAATAATAAAATAATAAACTCGATAAAATATTTAAGGTAGGTTGTTATTTAACCAATTAATTAATGTAACATAAATTTAATTCAATAAAAACATCAACAAACTAAATATTCTTAAATTGTTAAATTAGATGTTCAAATAGTCCACCGTTTTGAGCTAAACAATAACCTAATCTGTTGTAGAAGCTTTCTCGAGTATTCTTTAATTGTCGATTATTTATTTTCTGGCATTCTTGTAATATAGCATTTTTAAGTTCTAAATTCTGGTATCTTTTTTATAAACATAAGATTTTAAATGGCCCCATAAAAAAAAATCGCACGGATTTAAATCTGGCGACCGTGCTGGCCAGTTAACTGGTCCATTTCGTCCTATCCAGCTTTCAGGAAATACATGGTTTAGATATTCCACAACTTCTCTAGTGCTATGTGCAGGGCAGCCATCATGCTGGAACCACACATTTTCTTTGTTTGTTTCAACAATTTGTGGTCCAACAGCATTAATTAATAAATTCAAATATGATGCTGAATTTATTCGTTCTATGAAGAATGGGCCAATGATTTTATCACCAAAAATTCCTGCCCACACATTGACAGAATGACGATATTGTGTCCTCGATTCTACAATATTATGTGGATTATTTTGTGACCAGTACCGATAATTATGACAGTTTGGTTCGCCATTCATGGTAAATGTGCATTCATCTGTGAATAAAATACTACTTAAAAATTCTCTATTACAATTTGATTTCTCCATCATTATTTCATAGAATGAGGCACGCAGTTCAAAATCTCGGTCCAAAATATTTTGGTGGTTTTGAAATTTAAAAGGAATGTATTTATGTTTTTTGAGAATTCTATGCACTGTCATAAAATTTATATTTAGTTCTCTGGAAATTTCCCGCACACTCATTGTTGGCTCCAGTTCTATTAAAGCAAGAATATTTTCTTCATTGTTATAAATTCTTTCATTTATTTTTTTCTTGAAATTTAGTGTTCCTGTCTTTTCAAACTTTACTATAAATCTCTGAATAGTTGCCGTACTAGGAATATCATGATGCTGCCAAATAGCGCTAATATAGTCACGAATTAGTCGTAAACTATGGCCAGAATAATGCCATTTAATTATTTGCAACTTTTCTTCATCTGAATAATTATTCATTTTTGATAATAATAAACCCTAATATTGTTTTAATATCACAGTTGGTCAAAATAAATACTAATAATTTGACGTATAAAACGTTACGCATTTGTTCATCTCTTGTTTTTAATTCCATGGCTATTACTATTAAATTGAAATTACGTGAATTTTCAAATTTAATTTCTGCAGTTATGAAGTAGTCAAAATGAATTTTGTTTATTGATTCGGATGTAGAATTTTATGCTTTACAACATTTATTTGAAACATTTTTTCCTAAAATAATTAGGGAAGCAATGCAATGTTTAACGCCTATGTTTCACTTTTCGTGTTACACCCGGTATATAATAATAGGTATAATAATAGTACATTATACAACAACGTTATTATGGCTATTACAGCAAGCTGTATGCTAAACTTTATCTAAGACTAATTTATTACATACAAGATTATTTATAATTTCGTTTGTAAAGGTGACAGAAAAATGTTATTTTGAAATGTAAATTTTTTTGCATATTCATTTTTTTTTATAGTTACTTACTAATCTTTATGTTTTCTAAATTTGCACAAATAAATTGATTTAGGTATGATAATTTTCTGATTCCTGCAGAAGTGGGAACAATTATTCCCTCGTTATTATCACACTTTTAATAGACGTAAGTCGTATATAAAAATAGTTTATTTAACGTGACTCGCTCTATCAATTCTAAATTTTCAAATATCGTACTCAAATTTGAAATATTTATTTACAACAAAAATACTCAAAGGGTCAGTTTTTCGAACAAATGCAGGCAATTACAGGATGAGTTCAACAGCTGCATGATTACAAAAAGCTTATTCGCCCGTGTATCATACACTATTTATTTATTCGGTTGTAAGAATATTTTTATGTAGTAGTTGGATCGTGCCATATAAAATTTCTATAATAGAATGCAGGCGATAAATTGCAAAACGCCAAATTAGTATTACGGTCTAAATAAATTCGTAGGAAAATGTTAATTATGTCATTTGTATAGTCACTTTTTGACACTTTTGAACAAATTTATTTCTATAAGAGATGAATTACACCATATCCATAATTTTATTTAAAAGTGAAACGATTATCTGTATATTGGATAAGAGAACTTTCTAGATGGACAATGATATAATTATTTGTAAGAAATAAATAAAATTTTTGTAAAAATTTACTATTGTATCTGATAATTTAATTCAATTGCGAATTATTTAATTCCAATTACAGTACAGGATCCGCAATCACCGAGCCGCCGTGTTTATATAATTTTTAGCCTGAGTGCGATTCGAATTCCCTATCGCTATCCACACCACCGTACTGACAGACATTACTATACTTAATTCCAATTCAAATCTGAAGATTCATAATTTTAACAACAAAATTAGCAAACATGTATTTAGATTTATCTATAAATTTACCGCACCTAAGTTTTGTTTTATTATTGGAAGTCGTACCGATCATGAATTTCTACATCTGTTTTACATTTGATATTGTTTACTAATATCAAACTAATGCATTTATAAATAATAAATGTTGGTCCGCAATATTTTTGATGATAGTAACAAATTCTCATATATAGTCAAAGAACATGATTTTCTAAAAAAAAAACTTATATATTTAATAATTGTAGGTACTCTATTATATTTGGGAATAATACATGTTGTATGCAGTGGTAAATAAATAAACAAATTATTCTGTCTGAAGAAATGTTACTATCTTATAAATATAAAGCAAAGCAACATTATCTTCTAATTTCTGAGTTCCTGTTCCGGAAATCGTCACCAGAATGAAGAAACTGGCACCACCAAAGAGCGTTCCTTCACTCTTCCTCAGACAATATTTACATTACCTGTCAAAATTCGATACGGTTTTTGTTTATTTTAGCTCCAGCGCAAACTTTGGGCCTCTCCAGTGAATACAGCTGGCTGCGATACGATTTTTTCTCAAAGTGGCATCTTAAATATTAGCACTGGCGAAAGTTCCAGAGTGCGAGTAGTAGTCGTGTTTACTTACATCTAAGCCGGCATTATCATCCATCACTGTCTGATAGGGGAGCCACTATCATTTTTTGCAACAACTAATTGAATAAGTTTCCAATATCCCACCGTGCTGTGAACGCTTCAAAAATATATCATATGTGCATTTACATACATACATAATACTCAAGAACTCAAGCCCACATGAAAATAAACTTGTTTATGCATTTCATGATCCTGGATTCTGGATTCATAATAATATTATCTTGGATATGTTTCTTGAACTACAAGGAAAATTTCAGCGAGAATACATAGGGAAATTTACAATTTACTTCAGTATATAATGTATGTAGAAAAATAAGATACTTGTAAATCCATCATCTACACTACAAAAATACATTTTAAGTAGGATCAATATAACATCTGCAATTACTTTGCCTGAATTTCACATTTTGTCTGTGATACATATATGATATTTAACCTTTAAGTAGTCGCATGGATCTTAACAGACCCCACAAAAATTTTACATAACTTATATTATTATTTTGCGTTAACATTTATTCTATTCTTCGTATATATTATTGTAACTTTACACAATGATTTCTGTAAAAGTGAAAACATAACGTTTTCAGTTAAAAATTATCTATTTTAAATTTATATATTACCTATATAATAAAAATTTTTAGTACATCGATATATTCCCAATTTTCATATGAAGTGATTAGGGACTTCTCTTGCCTGTAAATTATTTGGTTTGTGTATATTGTGGATCAATAAATATTATGTCCACATGGTTGATAGCCACTTATTAACAAAAACACTAGAAAACAATTTTCCGTTGAAATTTATTCAAATGTCAATTCAATTAAACGTCAAAGTTAAACGTAAAGTGTAAAATGGTATATATTAACAATAATGAACTATACGTAGAAGTGATTATGGTACATTAATTGAAAAGATTTCTATTTACCGCGTTTGCCATTATTTGTTTGATGGTGTATAATTTAAAATTAAAGTGACAGTAAATTAACATATTTTCTAAGATATGTTTCTATGGAAACAAAAAAATAAAGATGTTTCTAATCTTCTCTATTATTTTCTGCGATATTCATTAAGTGAGAGTTAATTTAAAATAACTTTAGTTTGCTGTAACTAATTCAGTTTTTGTCAAAAGTTTATTAAGAAAAAAGATATATATATATATATATATATATATATATATATATATATATATATATATATGTATATATATATATATATATATATATATATATATATATATATATATATATATATATATATATATATATATATATATTAGAGATGGGCGAATATCATCCGCGAATAGTCGAATGCCGCAAATATTGACATTATTCGATATTCGAGATTTTCGAATATTAACGTCAGTATAGCGAACATTCGAATACCTCGAATATCGCGCCATATGTTGATCTCAATTTTAGACTATGTTTTTATTTATCATTTGTACATAAACTTAAAGCTATTACAATATTTTGAAGATATTAATAATGAATTAATTAATAATATTTTGTTTCAAAACCATGAAGACGTACCATATTTCAAATTTATTTTTTGCCAACATCAGCCCGTACGTTTCACCTTAAATTTGAAGTTTTCGTCTTTTTCTTTTCTTTTTTGTTTGTACTTTTTGTTTTAATTTTATTTTATCTTAACAATTTCATTCAAATAATGAAGAGGACATAATTAAATTAATATTATATAATATTAATAATAAATAAATTAACTTTTAGGAGTATTCGAATATTTGATATTCGCCCATCTCTAATATATATATATATATATATATATATATATATATATATATATATATATATATATATATATATATATATATATATATAAATAAATAAATATATCATCACACCTTTTACCCATTACTGGGTGTTACACTCTGCTTGAGCAGATCTCGGTAAGTGATATATTTTTTCGAGTGGAGTTCGGTTACCAACCGTCAAATCACGGCCTCCAAAGATATTAGTGGTGGTAGAGCCACAGGGGTAGATTTAAATTGGTGAAAATTGTTTGTCAGCTGTGGGGATCGAGCCCGGGTTCTTATATCTACATACTGACTCAATACAACTGAGCGACCTACTGCATAATAATTATATACAAATCGTAAAAAAATATAGATATTGTAAGGTATAACATTGAAATCATTTTAACGCTCCCACGCGAGCCCTTCTGCATATAAGTATCACGCGAATACTTTAAGTTTAATTTCTGTTTTGGTGGCTCAAATGTGCAAATTGTACTTTGAAGTGATATTGTTATATTTGTGCAACAGAGTATTTTTATTTAATTTCTTGTAGTCATATTCCACCAAATACCAACAGATTCATCCATATAAGCAAGTTATATTATATGGGGTAGGTGGCTCCGTGGTATCGTCTCGGCCTGTAGATCTTGAGAACCCTGGTTCGATCCCTACAGCCGACAAACAATTTTCACCAAATTAAATCTACCCCTACGGCTCCTCCTAAACTAACATCTTTGGGGACCGTGATTTGACGGCCGGTAACCGCAATTCATGCGAAGAAATAAATCACTTACCGTGATCTGCGTCGGCAGAGTGCCACATCCAGTAATGGGTAAAAGGCGTGATGATATATTTATTTATTTATATACATCGTTTGAATGTTACTCTTAATTTTTTTTGCGAAAGATAAAAAGTCCTAGGTTCGAATTCGGACTAACTATATTTTAAAAGTGTAAATATTTATTATTTACATACGGATATCTTAGTAATTTACATGTTGTGAGTAGTTTTTACGGTTATTAATATCGAACGAAACCACGACTTAGCTTCGCATTATCATCACTTAAAATAATAAATACCTCCTCTCTCTCTGTTAAATAGGCCATATGATGTTCCAGTCATTTGCTGGCCTCGGTATTCGCATTATTGCCTAAAATTCCCATAATTACACCAAGAACATCAACTAGGACAAACCGCCCTCGCTGCGTTAATTCTCTTCGAAAAGCCTCTCTGCGCGTTCGTCGCTCGTCGTTCGTAGCCAGAGATAGACAGATAGACAATAACGCGGTAGTTAAGGGAACACGACACAGGCTGTTTGCGGTCATCCATACACAGGATTGTGTTTAACTCGGTAGGTGAGCCTAGTGCCTCTTTGCCCCGCGAGGATGCCACTGTAGTACTGTGATGAAGATTATGTGCGTGTGTAAACCTAGGTGGCATTTAGCGCGGTAACCACACTACGGATAACCTAGTTACAATTACGCTCAAGATCGTTCACACTCTGCTAACTTGAAACTCGGCGTGTGGAGGACTGGACACCGCAATACAGCTTATTATGGGCCTCATTTAATCATGTGGTGTTACCCCACAAAACTGTTACATATTACGACAGATATACACGTGAATTTATATAGTTGTATTTTTATTTTGTCTCGTTATCGAGATATCAAGAAAATAATAAATACAAAATTAGTTAAATTACCAGGAAAGAAACATTTTAAAATTAGATTTTAATAGTTCTTTTACTTTTCTTATAAAGCTTCGCTCGGGAAATAATTAGTGGTAGGAAATTTAAAATGAAAACCAAGAAATAGATAAAGTAAATAAAGTCTTTGGTCAAGTTACATTTCCCTAAGGTACATACATGCCTATATTTGGAATAACTAAAATTTCATAAATTTTCTCTCTAATTTTCATGACGTTTTAAATGAATTTGACAAAGGATGAAAGTTTCAAAAACAAGCGTATAATGATGCTACTTTTATTTTATATCTTTTGATTCGTTTTCAATTCTTGCATTAGAGTATCTAACCGAAACTGTATGAAATTCACCTTCAAAAATAAGCGCAGGGCTATGTTCCTTTACTTTCTTATCTCTTTAGATTCGTTGTTAAAGGAATGGGCGTGAATAAGTTGAGATGATTTGAACATATGGAAAGTATGTTGAATGAGAAGCTAAATAGGTATTGGATGCGATTGTTGATGAAACATTCTAAATATAATTTATTCTTTTCCAATGAAATTATTGAGTACTTGTTGAAATTGTATTTCCTGGTATAACTTTATTGTTGATTTATTATTACCTCCGTGTTTATATTATAGAGAAATTATTTTAATAACATGATAACGTTAATCCGTAATTGGTTACAAATGCAATGTTATTATTATTTTAGGTTTAGAATTAATTATTTGTGGCATATTGGTGAAATAAATTTTGCGAAATAATATTGAGTAACTTCTACTGCTCTAATGTTAGGCACATTCTAAACTTTATGAAAACAAATTGCTTATAACAATTTCAAAAACTTTGCGTTTAAATTGGATTTATTATTTAGTTGGAAGTTGGATTTTCGATTTAGTACTATTCCTTGATTCCTTGATTTCAAATTAAACAGATACAACTAAATTCAACAAGTTTTTAAAAGTTTTACATAAATCTACGTACTACTGTTTAATTGCAGAAGTACTAATTTTTTTTGTTGGTTCACCAACTATTTTTTATGAAATAGGAGCATATTAGGAACTCCAAGTGGTTAGGAGGTAAAACTTTCTCAAATTCCAGGAGATGACGTCGAGATTTATTTTTTCACTCGTCATTAAATTAACTAAATTAGAAAGAATAATACAAAATTAACAATATTTTATTTTTATGATCAATTGTTAGGTTTCGATATGGAGAGCAATTTTGTTGCTGTTAAAAAAATTATTTTTGTTCGGTTCACGAACCGGTTCGATTTGAAGTCACTGAACGTGTTTTTTTTTTAATTGATTCGGTAATGTTATATACTTACTATAACAAAACGTAAACCAAATATGGTTCTAATAACTTATCCGACAAAAAAATACAAATAATACAAACCCACAGTCAACACACAATTGGATACTGAGTCGATCCACTCGCAGTGGTGTATCTAGGGTATGACAGGCAGGGCACGTGCCGTGGACAACGATGCCAAGGAGCGCCATTTGGCGCCATTGACATTGGTATCTCTGGCCGTAAAATTTGGACGCCTGGGAAGAGGACAGTTTTACTCGTACAGCTACTGATTAATTATTTTCTCTTGGTTGAACCAAATTATTAAAATAGTTTTATTAACTTAGAATTAAGCATTCTTGCATATTATATCTATGTAATTTTTCTTAGTTTCAAGTGGAAACATTCCGAGAGTATTAATTGTTTAATCCCAGCTCTCTAAATTTATAGAGAATAAGTGAATATTCCCCTACTCAAATTCTGAGAGTAGTACTGCTATAATTCTTCAAATGATGGTTTTAATTGTTCGTTTGTGCCTATTGAATGGGAAAATGTAATTAAAGGAAGTGTCAGCACAGCAGCAGCAGCAGTGCTCCCATTTAGATTATGCCACTTCCTTACCTTTTTATCTATACACTAATTGCTATTACTTTCACCTTTACCTTTCAATAAATACCCGTTAAAATAAAGTGGCAAGAGTTAATCATAATGGCTGTTAGCACAAGCTCTGTTTTTGTCTGTTTTAAGAGCAGTGTATTTGGGTGTTTTAGCTATCTCTAACATGTTAAAACTGTGCTCTTAGAACACCCAAAAACAGAGATTGTGCTACCAGCCAATGTTACATATTTATTGGGGCGCAATTACGGCTTTTGCCTTGGGCGCCAGTTCAAATAGATCCGCCACTGTCCACTCATAATGATTTCATCACTTTCTAAACTTGTACATTGTGACTTTTCCAGTCAAGACCACATAAGTTAACACGAACCAAGTTTAAAACCGTTCATTGAATCAGTGTAATATTAACGGTTCGGTTAAAACTCTCGCTCTTGATTATTGTAGTAAAAGGTACATGTTTCGGTTCAGGATTCTTAAAAATATTTCGGTTCAATCTGATTTCGGTTCATGTTCCGATTCGGTTCAAGTTTTTGAGGTTGTACTATTATTCGATAAATTTTGTTTGAAATATGTTGATCCTGTGTTTTAATTTTAGAAAGGAATATATAGCTTTAGGATCCTTGAATAATTTTGGACATTTCTATGGTTAATCCATCATCTTCAGCATTTATTATCACAAAATTATTTTTCCAATCCTAATAAATATCTGCTTTTTACATTAACAATTTTTCAAAAACAGCTGAAATTAGCTTTACGGATGAGCAACTGTCATAAATGTAAAAAGTAATGTAAATCGTGAATTTAACAAGTTATACCACATGTGAGTAAACATATTTAAAACGGTGAAATTTTGCAGGTGAATACTGTTAAGATGGCCGACAGAGAATGAATAATTAAAATTTTTCAAGGATCAAGAAGCCATATCTTCCTTTCCAAAATTATTTGATAAACAGAATTATTTTACAATAAATGCAACAGAAGGAGCAAACCTACATCTGTGTAACAAACTATGTGAGTTTGACAATTATGTTTGTTGTTGTTATAGACAGTAGTGAACTAATTCATGAAAAAGATGCAGCGAATATGTAATTTCATAAATAGTGATATCAGATTGTTTAGATATCGGTTTAGATTTACAATACATAATCGAAAACATACAAAAAACTGATACAATGGGTATTAAAGATAAAAACAATGCATGGGTGACTATTTGTTAGAGTTTTAATATTCGAAGAAGAATGAAAATGAAATATAATATTCTGAAAAAGAATTTGGACAAGAAAGTACGTACAAGTAGTACTTGTACGTATCTACTCCTTTGTTTTTTCGTGTACTTAATAAGTGATCTCATATCTTGTTTGTTTCATTCTTTATATTTATGTACCAAGTACATAATAACTTTATCCAACAAGCCTTAGTTTATGCACGAGAGAGAATAATGAGCGAGGCTGATAAATAAAACGAGTCCTATAATGTTTGATAATGTAGGAGTTGCATACAAAGTTTTATTTTCGATTGCCTTAAAGACGATTTGTTTTCTTAAAATATGATAATGTAAAAAACTTAGTTATATCTCCAAGTATGCTTTTCTATTGCATTTGTTTAATAATGTAATTTATAATTAACAACAAAGACAAAATTAATTGTCATCCAAAACTTGGTAAAACAAGGTTTAATAAAAAATATAAAGTAAGCACTTGGCTATGTTTCACAAAATTCAGCCTCCAAGTCACCTTATGAGGGCATCGTCAGAGGCTGGCCAGCACAGTTAGTAACCATAGACGCGTTTCGCTCTTATTAGTGCTCATCAGTATGGTATAACTCACTTCTTCACCTAGAACAAAGTTCAAGTGAAGAAGCTGGTGACGAAGAACTGTGCCAGCAGAGAAAATAAGATCTCTAACAAACTGGAGTTATACCATACTGATGAGCTCTAATAAGAGCGAAACGAGTCTATGGTTACTAACTGTGCTGGCCAGCCTCTGACGATGCCCTCATAAGATGACTTGGAGGCTGAATTTTGTGAAACATAGCCAAGTGTCTACTTTATATTTTTTATTATTTTTAATTATTAAACTGACAAATTTGGCAAAATAAAAGGTTGAAAAAAGCGTTCATAATGTCTCAAAATTTAGAAGAATATTAAAGGAAGTAAAAGAAATTGCATCAAAGCAAAGAAATTAATATTTAGTTATAATAGAGCTTATTTTGACGTTGTCAGCAATCCAATTTAGCTATTTTATCGTACTAATCCAATAAAGTGCCTTTTTGTGGATACTAAACAATGTTATAAATCAAATTTTTACGGTCGAACATAATATTTTTGTTGAAATTATTTCTGCGTAGCCTTCAAAAATTAAAATTCACCGTCCCTGGTACTAAGGCAATTTTATTAATAGCGGAAATGTGTAAATATTAAATGAACAATTATATAGCACTAATCAAACACTATCATTATATCATTTATTAATATCTAATGGTATTGAACGAACTCGTCGAAAATGACATTAGCATAAATTCGATTATAATAAACAAATTAATAACCAACCTTGCTGTGTGTTTTAATTGCTGACCCATTTAAATAATAAGATAATGCAATAGCAGAGCGTTAGTGCGACATAGTACGTACACGCGTACGGGAATGTACGTCCAGCATCCACCACATAATATCGCAGTAATTAAATTGACGATCACATGACCGTGGCTCGTTTAATTTATAATGCGACTAGTTTTATCACTAATTAAACCATGGACTTTGATTTAGTACATCAGCATGGGACAAGCGAATACATTGCCTGAGCAGGGTACATATATTGATGGCTATTGCAACACGAAAACTGCTGAATATATCAGATTTACAGCACTCGCGTTATTTTACAACCAGCAGGACCGGATTTGTCATTTTGTCGCCTGTGACCTAGTAAATTTTTACTGCTCTTTAAATAACCCAATGGCGAATGACATTCAAATCGTTTAAATAATTTAATTTGAGGATTCTACCATTTAGATTGTAAAAAAAAGTTATACAGAAATAATATCAGTATTTAAATTAGTTTATTTATATCACATATATATATAATCTATCTCATCGTAAATTTATAGCAGACCAAATTATAGAGTGAAAAACAAATTATAAAAATATTATTTTAAATATATGATTATAGTAATGCATATAAAAGTATTAAACAACTTTGGTGTTGCGTTGACAAGGATATTATTTCTTTATTATGTTTATTCATTTTAAACATCAGTTATGTTACGTTCTTTATTATTGGAGATAATTGTAAAAAAAATTGTAATTTTGAAAGATATTTTGGTGAGAGCGAAGAAGATAATATTGACATTTCCCATTTTAATTGTATGATGCTGTTTAAAAAAATCAAAAGAATAAATTTCAAAATCGAAAGTTTTGACAGATCAGGTTAGGTCAATCAATGTTTTTCTCTGCATATTTTTGCCTGTACATCATATAGTTTTTACTTTAGCATCATCACCTACAATATTCATTCAGTATAAACATGATTACTATGTATTAGTAATAATAACATACCATTAATATTAACCTTATAAATATGAATAATATCATCTGATAGTTTGGAAGATAGGTTTTAGAATCAGTAAATAAGCTCGAATAGAGTGTAACTGATTATCCTAAATTTCCATATAATATTTGATACTAAATGTCGCTACTAATTAAAACCAACAACAAAATAGTTATTTTTGCTCGTACGTTATAACATAAAATTAAATTAAAACTAAATATCTATCATTATGCCCGGTCATTATGGTGTTATTTATACACTTCGTGTCGTAGCAATAAACAGCACATAATATGCAACTGAAAAATAAAAATATAAATGAATATTACTTGTTGTCCCCGTCGTGAAAATTCATTCCCTATACTGTACTATGTTAGGAAGTTACGATAAGATATAGTACTCGTATAGTTGAAAACTAGAACAATTGTAAATAAATGTGAAACATTTAAAAGTTAAACAAACATTTAAAACCAATTTAAATAAGAAAAAAGAAAGGTGTTCACTAATTTGTATGTAAAATGTGAAAATTTTCAATATTATTTACCTATGGTAAGTTTTCATGGGTTATTCTATACCGTCTAATTAGACTATAAAAAATAAGTGATATATTTTATTTTATTTTGGCTCTTGGCTGAGGGCTGTCCTTCCACCTACAAAATAATGTGTTTTTAAAGACACATCATTTTGTACCAACTGTCAAATCACAGCTCTAAACGATAGTAGAAATAGAGAAGCCACAGGAAGTAATTTTAATTTGAAATAAAGTTTGTCGGCTGGGGAAATCGAACTCGGGTTCTCAAATCCACAGGTCTACACGATACCTCTGAGCCCTTAAGTAGTAATGAAAATTGAGTTTTCGCTTGTTGCTAATATTTTTTTTTTTGTTAAAGGAAAGGTCTAATTGATCTACGGATCAAACATGTTCTGTAAATAAAAAAACAGTTGAAATAAAATAAAATATGCAAGAGGAGTTTGAGAGACAAATAAAAGCGAAGAGTAAGTGAAGTGTTAACGTGAACCTATACAATTAGAAAACCAGTAAAAGAATTGATTGGAATATAAATCTCTTTCGCGAAAAAATGTTACAGTGATCTACAAGGAGAACTTGATTCACTGGTTAATGTCGTAGAATACAGCAGAAAAAAATTCAGAATCAAGAAAAAAAGCGCAACCGAACGACTAAACGATCAAGTAAACAATTGAAAATCATATATATCAACATCAAATTCATATTCGTTATATAGGAATTTCCATATAAGTAATTTTAATTATTCCCGAGCTATATTTGGGGACAGAATTTAATGAATAAATGTCCAAATATTATGTTATGTTATTTAATAACTGTAAAAAAAAACGCTTTAAAATCTGTTTTCCTTTTGCTAGTGGATTGTATTTTAAATTGAACATTTTAAATATAGACAAATTGTATACAAACCTTAAAACTAACAAGAAAGACAATACGGTACAATATTATTTTGCATTTTATTTGCTTTACTCAATGTTTCACTTTTGCCAATACACATTTTATTAGAATTGCCAACCCTACGATTTAGTGTTTATATCATCGTCAATTGTTGAATTTTATCTTCAGTTATTCTTGATAAAAAAATTAAAACGACGTAACAACCAGGCAAAAATGTAGCAATGATAGCATTATTATCGATTTGATAGCCTCTTGCTACTCGTTTGTTTTGCTATTTCAGCTAATTAAATTAGTCGACTATGTACCACGTGACACATGACATATATTCTCTATGAAACAGACACTGTACCAATCACATAAGCTTGTTTGTTTTATAGTTAACGAACTAATAAAACTTGTAGTTCTCTCTACGGTATCATTTCTTCTGCTCTGTGGAAAATCCGGCCCTGCATGATCATTCATCGTGGTTGGCACGGAAAGCGCCATTTTGCAGACAGTTGAAATTAATATTTGCTAATATTTACAAGCTTGTACTAAATTAATAATTAGCTTTACATAATACTCTATAATGTTCATAATTATATTTTCATAATACATCGTTACTACTATTTCATTTCAATTCAGAAGATTTATTCTATGAGTTGTTTTATTGGTTGAGCAAATATTTTATACTAAATGTTCTAGTTTACATAAATTAGGAATTATTACGAATTTGAATGTAATGAATAGAAATTTAATTAAATTGGATTCATTGTTTCTAAAATTGAAATTTCTCGTTAAAAATTATAAACTGGTAGTATTGTAAGCCGGCAATTTGGCAACATGGCGCGTGGTTGATTGCCAAATACTGCTTCTCCAGAACATGACGGGAACATAAATAAAACTGTATATTAGTTGATTAATGGCGGACGGCTTCGAAGTCGACAAGCAAAATTCGAAACGGAAAAATCGATAACCTTCATTATAACATCACCACGCCAAGAAATTATTGCTTCATTTATTTCCAATTTCAAGATGAATTTTCATACATAATACATCAATATTTGTTACGCTCCTCTTATGCTTCCACGAAATAATTATACTGACTTGGCAGCTTCCAAAATTATTTCGGTGACTTTAAAATTTATTGAATTAAAATGGTTTCTTTATACGCACTTGTAGTATAAAATATAGAATTTGTTGCATCAAAAGTATATAATTATTACTTCAAAACATGATTGCTTATTGTCGGAGATGTTAAAATAATTAAAATCTTTAAAATGAACTATTAGTACCTCAATGTAACATATATAATCAACTTGAATTATAAAGAGAAAATTAAAATACTACCAGGATTTGAATCTCGGATCTATGAACTCTGGTCATATACTTTAAACCAACTAAGCTACGGTAGCCATGTGATTCAAATCTGGTTTTATTCCTATTTTTCTCTTTATTTTATTATGTCGTAGGTAGCCTCATATATTGTTCAGTAAATAAAATAAATAAATATATCATCACGTCTTTGATCCATTACTGGGTGTGGCACTCTTATGAAACAGATCTCGGTAAGTGATATATTTCTTCGCGTGAAGTGTGGTTACGAGTCATCAAAACACGGCCCCCAACGATGTTAGTGGAGGGGGAGCCACAGGGGAAGATTGTTTGTCGGCTGTGGGGTTTTCAAGATCCACAGGCCGACTCGATACCACTGAGCCACCTACCCCATTTACTTAAAATATTAATAAATGTAAATTCCCATTTCTATTGCACTATTGCATTCTCCATTAAACTATAATTGATTTGCAAATTTAAACCTCATCCCGCGCCCTCTTGGGGGTAAATAGAAAAAAAATTTGAGAAACGATAAATATTTTAAATAAATAAATATATCATCACGCCTTTACCCATCACTGGGTGTGGCACTCTGCCTAAGCAGATCTCGGTAAGTGATATATTTTTACCAGCCGTCAAATCACGGCCTCCAAAGATATTAGTGGAGGAGGAGCCACAGGGGTAGATATTTTATATGGGGACAAAAATAATAAAAAATGTTCGCATCTTCGAAAATGTGCAATTTGCAAATTGATTTGAAAATTTTAACCTCATCCCTATCTTGGGGGTGAAAAGAGAGAAAATCGAAAATTTTTTGAGAAACGATAACTTTTTATCGTTTCCTTCACCTTAAAAAATATTTTCTGATTTCTCAATTGTATTATATTAAAATATAAAATCTGCTAACATTGTTATATTTATACAAGATGGTAATCGCGACTCACGATTGTAGAACTAAACATGTAAAATACATTTGTAATTTCCTGCTTCCCTAATTATTTTATATCAAAAAGCTTTATATAAAGTTGAAAGAGCTTACATTTTTTCATCTTATTCAGCAAATAAAAAAAATGTACATAATTTTATAACAACAGAAATGAGGTTTGAAAATATAGAAAATTACCTTAAAATAGCTATTGTTATGAAACTGAAACAAACATTTAAACATAAATTTATTTTTGCGCCCCAGCATCGTAGTGCGGCCCCATAGGGAAGTGATTCTTAACAGGAGATCCATGGAACCCTAGGGGTCCGTGAAAGGATCTCAAAGTATTCGCAAAACTTAAAAGTTATCTCAAGTTATTTTTTTTTTAATTTAATATTTTATTCTAATCCGATTTAGTTTATTTTAGCAGACAATTGTATTTGAACACTTGCTAGTGAAATATTAAGAACTTTTAAATTTCTCCGTTAAAACTAAAGATATTTTAAAAACATAAATACTTTAAACATAATTAAATTTATATATTTGAGATCATTATTATAACAGTCCTTATTTAAAAAGCAATATAATATTCATAATTTCAGTAGACACTAGAAAGTCGCGAAAAATATTTGTAAAATTAGCTTGCCCGAGATTACAACAAAGTTAAGAACCGCTGTCATAGAGAAAGCGCTCGTAATTTTAAAACATTTCTGTTGTTATTCCGAGAAATTGTGCTACTAGCAGGATCCCCTGGCAATGTAAAACCATATAAAAATTCAAATAAAAAACGTAAAAACATACTTTATTATTTATTGAAAGTATAATATTAGTTGCCTATTGATCAAATCCTGTGAAGATCTCGTACATATGTAATAGGTAATTATTTATTCTCTATCCACACTTCAATCTTTTAGCCTGCAAAGTCCATTCCACATCTCCATATCACCTCTCCATCCACTTTCTTCCGTTCCTTGCACTGTTCGCGGTCCTTAACCTGATAATCAAGATGGATGGCACTTTACTAACGGCGTAACGGTAGTTCCTTGGTCTAGCGCCTCGCACCGCCACTGGTGACGTCTATACCGGCACTTTGTAAACACATACATCAAGTACGTCGTGTCAAATTATCGTTCGAGCTCGGCTCCAACGTTGGAATTTTTAAATTGTGCCCCGGGATACGAGCTTTGATGAAATTGTAGAGAAATAGAGAATGGGACTGGGATGCAGTTCAAGGATGCTGGAAATAATTGTTGGAAAATATATGGGTGCCTTCACTATGAATTAGAACTGGGTATGGCCATCATCAGTTATATTTTTTGGCGTTTTGATATCAGGTAAATAGCGGAGTATAAAATATCAGGTTAAATAAAATTCGTTGTATGGGATGAAAATTACATTAATTTTTAAATCATGACAACACAATTACTCGTATAAACGGAATAGATACGTTGCAGCTTTTTTATGAGACGATTTCAATTAAAGAAAAATATATGACAAAAATTTATGTTAATAAAAATAAATATAAATATACCATCACGTTTTTTATTTACTACTAGGTATGATACTTTACCGAAATAGATCTCGATAAGTGATATATACAGGTAGTCCATTGGTCTGTATTTTTCTTATTCGATTATTTCAAACATATATACAAAATTTTAAACAGTACAAGTTTTTCTATCGGTGTTCCATTTTCGCGCAATGATATGGAACTTTATACTTGAAACAGAACATCCTATATATTTTTGCAAAATTTTAAATATTTTTTGTTTACCTCTAAAATTGTCATAAATTATCAGTACAGAAACTATTCTTGTTTTCATTAATAAATAATCACACATAGTAAATATGCCATGAATATACTTGTTTAAACAATTAGATCTTTAATAATTTTAGATATATTACAGCCTTATTACAGTTATCACAAAAATAATGCCTAATAACTCCGGCAGTACGATAGTTTGGTTAGCGTTTGGCATTTGTATTCGGAGATCTCAAGTTCGAATCTCACTCAAGCTAAAAATATATGAACTACTATGTTGTGGGATATATCTTAACAGTTATTTAAAATATATGGATATAGATCTTCTTTACAATAATAATTTAATTTTATATTTTTAGTAATTAGGTTCCACATTCAAATACTTTTAAATATAATGTATAAGTACCAAATAATAAAAATATATACGAATACAACGATATTAATTCAAATTTACGACCGGTATTATCAACTACAATTATTTCTTCAATAACAGAGAATCATTTATGGAAAAATTGCATTATTGTCGTTGTTGTAACAAATTCGCATTCGCATAATTACAGCCATTAGAGACAAAATACCGACATACAAAATAGAATTCAATAAATTAATCTTTAACTAAACAATTAGATATAGGTACAGATACGATGATTAAATAATAGCCTGTAAATGAGTCTCTGTAGAATAATCTATGATTCACGAACCTACTTTAGCATTACTCAATGGCATTATGTATCTAATGGATTACACGTAGTTGTAGTGTATAAATAGTTTATATCCGAATTAGTAGCAATAGAAATGACGTCAATTTACCTGCAATATTACAAGTCTTTTTTGCCAACGAAAATTTTACACATAAAATTAATTTTTATGAAACTTCAATTCAATAAATTAAACCTCAATGAAGAAATTCTAAAGTCATAATAACCAATCCCAAGGGTTGCAGACTGAATAATAACAATGATTTATTTATTAAATAAAAATTTCGCATTTATGATAACACCCATTAAAATCTCATGAAAAAATAAAATGTACAGTAAACTGAATAGAAGTTTTAAATGAAAATTTCCAATGTTACTGGTATTATACTAAAAATTAGCGATAAGTAATTTTATTTCAAAGTGTTAAAGTTCGGTAGAATAGTATATTTAATTAATAAAATGAATATAACAGTGTGACAATACAGATTTACCGAACAATTTCATTTTTAAATCTTCTTTTTTTTTATCAACACTATGATTAACTTACATAGAGTTAAGTTTACATTTAAATAAATAAATCACAACATAGAGTAACCCGAAATTTTATAAATACAACTCCGAAATATATGGTCTATTTGCTGAATCAGTTTTTACACTTATCTAAAAGTATCTAAAAACGATGACAACTTTATATGTAGGTACCATATCAGATTTTCTCCGCCTTTTAATATTCAATTAAATTTTGCAATGTGTTTTTGATTTTACCGACATAAAGCCTTCGGCATTTTCAATATACATTCTATATCCACCACAGGAATGAAACTGTCAAAATACGTTGTTTGATAATTATGGTTAAACATTGTAGAGTCACATTTCAGTGTTGCCAATATGCGTAAAATTAAAAAATACATTATATATAATACTATAATAGAGTTTTTATTAAAATTTAATAATAATTGTAAATTTACGATTATTTACATCAAGAGATACAACTAAATAATGAGGTGTATAAACTGATTCAGCAGATAGACTATATTAGTAATTTATTTTAAAAATATATATTCTGCTGATAAAACTTAGAATGCTTTAGAAATACAGGATGTTTCACAACTTAGAGCAAAAAATTCAAGGGTATATTCTGTACGACGTGCTGATTATGAAACAAAAATAATGTTTTTTTAAATCGCAAAACTATTTTCCATGTTTCCCAGTCCAAAATTTTTCGTTGCCACTGCCACTGGGTGGATGATTATGTTAAAGTTATTAATTAAATAAAATTCTATTATAAATAACTGCTAATAATTGAATTGTGTAATTATTCTTTCGTAGTTGATACCTACTTCATTGTTTGTGTTTAATAGGAAAGCGAATCCAGTGCAGTACTACAAAAAATATTTTAGGTTAACAACCCTTAATTTTTCGAATTTAATAAAAATTCTTTTTGTTTCATGATCAGCACGTCGTACAGAATATACCCCTTAATTTATTGCTCTAAGTTGTGAAACACCCTATATAGATAAAGAGATAGTAACGTATTACTATTCGTCTAATGTGCTAGCTCTACAATAACTACAATGACAAACTACTTAAGATTATAACTGGGAAGTGTATGTTAGTATGTTAGCAATTCAGCAAGACGAACTTTAAATGATGTAACTCGTTATAATAAATATACCAATTAAGACTCACATTAGCTAACACTCAACCTTACAGCATATTAAAGTAATTGCATAAATGAACAGAAGTATATAATTAAACACGTACTACTATTTAAATCGCTGACTGTTGTGTATGGTTACTAAATATTAGGCCCTTGAATAAGTATCTGATTGTAGAAATGACAACCTGAATTCAATTCCCATATTGAGCTAAACTGATTTTCACCACATTAACATTAGTTTCCTAAATTGCAGAAAGAGATCTGAAAATTAATGTTTCCAGAGTAATTATAGTTTATTTATTTGATTTATAAATCAGTCAAATATTCGACGTTATTTATTGTATTATCGAAATTAATTTGGAGATTATAAACTTTGAAAGTGATGTACACGTTTTGAATGAAACTAAATGGGTTTTGAAAGTGATATGATAATAGCTATTTATGAAACTGGTAAGGAAATGAAGGTTATTACCTTACGCATGTGAAATTTTAGAACGAGGCGTAGCCGAGTTATGTAAACACATAATTAAGGTAATAACCGAGTTTTCTTACGTGTTGCATACAATATTTTTTCTACTTCCGTTCTAATAAATACGAAAGAGTGTTTTTGAAATTATGAAATTTTGACATATTAATGACAGTTATAAATTCGAAAAATAAAAGAATACCACATCAGAATTCGTCTACCAAGATATCTTTTTTATTGTGTTGCTATGTTACCTCATTATTTCACTAGTTAAATAATGCAGTTCATTACCTAACTCAAAGAAGTGAAATAAAACGTCTGTTTCCTAACGGAAGTAGAAAAATAAATAAATATATCATCACGCCTTTTACCCATTACTGGATGTGGCACTCTGCCGTAGCACATCACGGTATGTGATATATTTCTTCGCGTGAAGTGCGGTTACCAGCAGTCATATCACGGCCCCAAAATATAGTGGACGAGGAGCCACAGGGGTAGATTTAATTAGGTGGAAAATGTTTGTCGGCTGTGGGATCGAACCAGAGTTCTCAAGATCCACAGGTCGGCCCGATATCACTGAGTCATGTATATGATGCGAATAAAATTTAAATTTTAAACAATTTCTACAGAGAATAGACAAATATATGTAGGATATTGAAATAAATTAAATAATGAAATAAATCATTATAAATTGACAATAAACATTAAAAAAAAACATTTTTTACGTGATTGCATTCTTTGATTTTATTGGTACTATAGAGATTGTACTATTTAATAATTATTGGATTGTATGTTTTGAAAGTAAACCAATTTTTTATTTAAATTTAGCACAAATTTTACAATCGAAATCATGCATTATCTCATTTTCTTAAATATATGGAGAATGTATATTTTGAAGCAAGACCTCTGAAATAATCTGTATAAATATTTTCTGGGTTGTAAGAAAGATACGAAAACATAATACAAAATCAATTTTTCTTGTTATTAGTTGATACCTATCAGTTCCAATTTAATACACTGCAAATAATAATTCGAATAAAATCAGTAAAAGTCTCTCGATTCCAACTTTCCATAATCCAATCGCATTACTGTCATGAACCCAACTACAGATCACGGAGCCTGCTGTGAACCAATGAACGGAATCCTGTCAAAAGACTAAACTGTGAAAGAGTAGTTTTCCGCTTGATGTGACGTGCTTATCGGCTGCCTGCACACATCAGCGTCGCCATGCAGGACAGCAGGAGCTGGACTCAGCCTGAGCGCACAGAATACGAGGATGGTTTGCGGTTGCTAGGCGACGCCACGACGCTAAATCAACTCCGACACCGCTGGGAGATGTGGATGGTACCTGATGGGGAAGGATGGCATCGAGGATTTGTTTGGGGTTATGTGAATTGATTGAATTATTTTTAAAATGATACCGAACTGCAGAATGGTTGTTTCTTTTGATGGAATTGTGTACTTACTTGTTTTGATTAAATGTTATTGAAATAAAAAGGCAAATGTAAGTAGAAGAATAATGATTACATTAGCAATCGAAAGAAGTAGGCTTAAAATGAAAAAATAATTGTGGGTATATTCAGAACAATTTGTAAAATAAATAAATAAATATATCATCACGCCTTTTACCTATCACTGGGTGTGGCACTCTGCCTAAGCAGATCTCGATAAGTGATATATTTTTTCGCGTGAAGTGCGGTTTCCAGCCTTCAAATCACGGCCCCCAAAGATATTTGTTATTCTTAAAATATGGTTCCTAGATTATACATTGTTTTGCGCAGTTTATACTGTCATGCGAACAGACGTAGTCTGGTAGGTACAACTCTTGCCTCACAAGCAATAGTTCATGAGTTTAACCACGCAAGTTTCAAATTTATATTCTAAAATACAACTGTGTCCACCAATTCAAATTACATTATAAACTGTTTGTCTTCTGTACCGAATTTAGGATTAAATTCCTGTTGTGTAGGGAACCAAATTCGTTTTATAGTTTTATGAACATACGTGTATAAGTCTTCAATAAATTATTGAAGAAAATATCTCTTAAGTTCATGGAAACTATTGTAACAAATACGAATAATAAATGGTTTGGAAATTTATTTGATTCTTTCCAAATTCTTGTATTTTGTGGCAAGGTAATATGTTTAGCATATCTTTAAATATTTCTAAGAGTAAAAGAAAAACTTGCAAATAATTTATTTCAAAGAGTGAAGGTACAATTGTCCATTCTTTTCGCTATCTCACCCTTTACACTAATAATACTTACTTGTTTTAATTAAATTAAATTATTAAAGCATTTGCTTAATAAATAATTATTTACGAAATTAATCAGAACAGCACTTCTAAGTATTGAACGCGATGTAATTCTTATACCTACAGTTTATTTTTGTTACAAATTAAACAGTAGATTCATAAAAAGCATTAGTAAAGTATTTAAATTTTTATTTTGAACTGAAGTCACTGGTATTAGGACTATAAACAAACATAAAATTGATTGTAGTTAAATTTAGAATAATCGCTAGTTATACGAGTATTTCATATAGGTTTTTATTTTTGCTGCTTTACACTTGGTACCGTATTATAATTTTTGTGAATTAAAATTGAGAATTAGAGTGGTATTACTGACTAATCTGTTTTATGTATGTGCCTATAAATGTCTATTTATATTATTTCATGTAAAAGCTAATATTAATTATTTTATATTCCTTTTTTACAAAATTAATTAATATATGTATGATGTTTGAATAGCAAATTTGTTTAAATTTACTGTTCGATTTTTTCCAAAAAAAATACTTGAGGAATAAACACTGCTGTCATTTTTTATAAACATAACATACTGGGTCCATCACTGAACATACATACTTAAATCTACATTTCGGTTTCGATAATTTTCTTCTAGTTCGGTTTGCGAAGCAGTTCAATTAAATATATTATAGATACTTTAAAACTAGAATGTAATGTTACCTACTACAACAAAAAGAAAACCAAATATAGTTATAATTTGTAACAATTTTATTTGATTAATTGTTACTTATTCTCAAAGAATACCTATTTATTTACAATTTAATAAATGTTACTAGTCTTTAATTTCCCACCACAAATTGATTTTGGGAATTTGGTGGCGAAATAGTTTTATTTTCAGTTGCTTGAGGTCATTGACATCTTTTACACATTTAAATATCTTAATTAAAAATACTAATTATACTGATTCGTTTCCTGTTTCAATGCTTTACGATAATTTAAATACAAATTAATTCAAAATATTGAAATATATTAAATAACAAGTTATATTAATATTTTTTCAACTACTGGTACGTAAAAGAATAACTTAAAATACTATTTAATTATAGATACAATTCGTTAAAGAAATTATTAAATAGTATCGTTTAGGATATAATTATAGAAAAATTAACCCGATACAACAGGTACTTACAGTTCTAACGCCCTTTTTAACCTAGCTTAACGAACATATTCAATATTTGCAGCAAGGAAAGAGAGAAATTAATATTATTGACAAGATCAAAAATTCAGTTCGTCACAAATTATTCATAGGTATAGGGTCGGCCTGTGAATTTGAGATTTCAGGTTCGATTGTCACAGCCGACCAACAATTTTCACCACATTCAAATTATACCTGTCGCTCCTCCTCCACTAATATATTTGAACAGCGTGATTTGACGACTGGTAACCGCACTTCATGTACATAAATATTTCACTAACCGAGATTTGATACGACACTAACTGCCAAAAGGAATGATGACATATTTCTTTTATATTATTATTATTTAACAGACAAAATCATACTCGTACATATCCACAATCAAAAACAAAACAATAATGAAAACTTCGTGGCTTCGTTCCTAATAAATGCACAATACACTAATCTATTGTGTCATAGTTACTATTCCAGGAAAGTCTGTATAGGATTAATCAAACTAATTTTTAAATCGATTCATTGAACCACTTTGTCAAAGCGGTTTAATATTTACGGTTCGATTAAGGATCTTCCTCTTGAATATTATAGGAAAAGTACTGGTTTCTTAAAAACATGCCGGTTCAATTCGGTTTCTCTGCATGTTCCGGTTCGGTTCAAGCCCGTGATTGGAAAAATAACATTGTCACTTCTCGCTTTAAACATGATGAGTGGGTGGAATAGGATGAATGAACGTATGTTTGCAAGTATTTTTATCTATTGATGTGTATTGTGAGCGAGCAAGTAGCAAACGAAGCTGAGCGACCGACGCGCGTTTGTTAGCCGTGTAGCGCACAAAAGGAAAACCGTTCCAGTTTTATTTGCAATTACGGTAGTTACCTAACCAAACCGCAACCGTTTGATTCGTTTCCTTTTTTGTGCGCACACAAACGACCACGTTTGCTTTGATGGTGCCTTTCGATTATATCAGTTCATTTTTATAAAAGTATATTGCGCCATTCACCACCGCAAAAGTTCATGAAATTTATGATGCAGTTATTGCAAAACGGTCTGCGAAATATACTTCTATATTTTTTTGTTTGTTTAATTTTCGTTTGGAATGATGTAGCGCGTAGCGCATTCTGTCAGTTTTTCATTTGACGTTTTTTCGTTATAAGTTTGAGTGATTTTATTTTTTATTTTACGTGATATGAGTGTTGTGTGGATTTATTGATTTTGTTGATAAATTTTGCGGCTGATAGAAATTGTACTTTTTTTCTAAAATGAATTTTGAATGTAACGAAACTTTCATGTTTATTCATTTCCTCTCTGGGTGAAAATTTGAAAAAAAGCTATCGCTGCAATTTTTTTATTTGCTTTTGCCAATATCTATTAGCTCTTATCAATGATATTAATTTTGTTCATTTCACTAATAGCATTATGCCATTAAATAAACATTATTTTTCATGGTATTTTGCTACTGTGACATTAATCATTATGTCCAGAGTTAACACAAACACCAAAAAGCATATTATAAACAAATAAATATATCATATTTACTATTCTTAACCGGCAGTTCGTACTCGTAAAAGGAAGTCGAGGGATTCGTCGAATTTACATAACAAAGAATTAACAATTTTTTTTTTTAGTATAATTTTTACTTATCGTCTTCATACGGGTTATTAAGTATACTCGTAGTATTTCATTTACAACATATACAGGATGTTTCTATACCTCTGCACGAAACTGTAATGACATATAATTTGACATACTGCTTATAGAACAAAAATAAGTTTTTTGAAATTCGCAAAAATTAGGGTATTTCATTCCTAGCGAACATTATTAGTGTCATTGGTTTAATAGTTCATTTAAATATTTATAATTATGTTACTAATGAAATAAAAGTATAAGCACTGCCTACAAATAATAATTTATTAAATGTTTCTGAATACATAATAATAATGAGTCCCATCATTCCGTGTCGGAACATAGGGGCCGGTCACACCGAGCCGCAGTTTTTTTTTTTAGAATGCCGTACTGCCGGTTTCTTTAGTCAGATTATTTAAGGCGTATAAGTGACTAGCTTATAGCGCCCGAGTGTGATAAATACATGAAACTGTATTTTTATATTTTACGACAAATCACACATTGTCGGCAGGCGGATTCGAACCGACGAACCTTCGTTCGGGTGACGTCACAGTATGCTAAGAGATGTGCCTTAACACGCTCGGCCACCGCGCCTACATACATAATACATAATACATAATCACCTATAATTACATATGTACTTTAGGTAATATAATTCGCTTTTAAATATAGATATTTTACTTTTATATATAATATAGCATTGCAAGATTATAAATCAAAACCTATTTTTCCTTTCCCATCCTTTGCAAATTTAAAATAATTTCTTCTACAAAATTGTACACTGCACATGCACAGAAAATTACAAAAAAACGAAACAGCAAAGTGGGTTTGGAAAATTGATGCGCATTACGATGTTTACTGTTATCCAATGATATTAAGTTATAGTGGTCACGTGCATCCAGCGACTAACTACCTGTCATGATATATTAAGCGATAAAGTATATACTAAGTAAAAAATAGTTATTTGTGTATTAAGAGCGTAAAGTGATTCTTTGTTATTCGAGCACGGTAATTGCAACGCGAGCCGAAGGCGAGGGCTGCAATAATGCAAGAGGAACAGACACATCACGCTCGTGATAAACACATATTTTTTACTTCGATTGTATCGTGAATTATTAAAAAAACGTATACGTACTGAAAATACGAGTAAATTCGTTCTGTCAACTTTCAATATGACAAGTTTCTGTTTTGTTTGTATCCCTGGTAAATATTGAAATAAGCACACATTTAATATCTAACATATTTCGCGCGTTGCCACTGGAGAGTTATTTTGCGATTGTTCCACAGAAAACATCAATATTACGATGACACATGAGAGCGTAATTGTCAACTTTTCATACCAATCGTAGAAAAAGTAAATTATACGTAGCCTTCAATACTTATATGAACTAAAACAGTGATACAGACATGCAATATGTTATTTCTCTGTCTAGGCATGCAAAGTAAAGCTTTCCTGATTCTTAGAGGTCAGGCGAATGTTTACTTTCCTATCAGTTTAGTATATGTGAATAATTGTTTATTTTAGTCACTGAAAACTATTGAATAATGTACATAAAAAACACTACTGTATGATAAAATGATATTTTTCAAATGATTGAATTAATTTTTATTTTATCCATAATAAAAATCGACTAAACTGTTTTTCTTCTCCGTCGCTGATGCAACCTCTACATCTGCGGATGATTGTCGACGAAAGAAATTTTAATATCGGATATATGAGACCGTACAACGCTAGTGAAATTTATTTTTAATATTTTCGCAACGGGTTTATATTTTATGATGCTGTGCCGCGGAACATTAACTGTTCTAATTTAATCAGGGATTAAAATGAACAATGTGTAATTGAATTATTGACGGCAATTATGCTATGCTTGTTATTGACCGTGTTTGAAATGTCACTAGATCAAAATTGAGCTTATTTTATTACTTTCTGACAGTTATTATTATCATTGTACACTATTTTTAAGTAATTATTTAATTATAGTTCCAGATAATACCGTTTTAAGTAGTCCAGAAATATTCAGCCTATCCAATGTAATTTACTCGTACGTAAGTCGATAATGAAAATAATGTCAACTGGCTTTGTAATTTTTATATCATTACAATGCAAAGGTTGCACTTGCAAATTTATTCACAACAAAATTTAAAAATAATTGTTCATACTTTTTAAAAATGCTACACAAAAAAGAATCGCACTAAAAACTCTTGAATAAAACTACCTCCTACTTTTGTAACATCATTTTACATACAGTTATTAAAATATAAATATTAAAGGGAAAGCTGAAAAAAAGTTAGCAACAGTTGAAAAATACTCTACATTAGCAGGAGTAAACTAACTTTGAAATTACGAAATCTATACAATTGTAGCATCTAAGTTATAATATATTACCATATGAAAGCAGGATTCCCTACTTTTAGTTCAGTAGTCCAAGCAGCTAATAGGAGTCATTTATTAAAAATCACAAATAGTACAAATTTTAGTTGCTTGGAGGCGCTGACATTGTGTGAACTGTGATGTCACACTTTATTTTAAATCATGTGATTTATTTTAAAATATATCCATTTTTATCAATTTATAATTTCTCATTAATAAGAATTATTACTAGTATTATTATTTTAATAAATAATGTTTATATAATCTAAATTACTGACATAAAGTATTGATTTATAAATATAAAAATCTTGTAACCAGCCTATTGTTTTTTTAGATAAATTTTGGAAATAGAAATGGATTAAGGCAGCAGTCACAATTAACAATTGAGATCGATTGATTGAGATCGAGTCAAGATCAAACCAACACTAACTTATGTCAGTGGTCACACTGTTTGCATCAACCATGATCGAACGACGTCGATCACTATCGACTGGTTTGATATATCAAACATATTTGATGTTTTATTATCACCTTCTATGTAAATTAAACTTCATAGTTATTTATGGTACTCGTAACTAAGTAAATAAATAATAACAGCGAGTAGCTCTGTAAAATTTTACAGGATTATGGAGACACCTGTAAAATTTTACAATGCTCATAAAAAACTAATGTAAAATAATTAAAATTTATTACTTGTAGCATCTATAAGTAAATTACTTCATAAATTCAAAAAATGTTGATACTGTCAGTAGTTGTTTTTTCATCACAACGATCAGTACACCGTGACAACTTCTAGCTATAAATTGTCCTACCGCGAACAACCTTTGATTACAAAATGTAATGCATTTTTTATAAAACTGATAATAATAACTATTAGTTATTTGTATGGTCAGCGTAGTAAATTAATTTTTAGGGTCGAGCTGGTAGATGAGCCCAGTAAAGATTAATTGCAAGCGTGCGGCGTATAAAGTTTTAGTGGCCACGTATACTAATAAAAAGATACATTACATTTTGTTATCAACGGTTGTTGACGGTAGAACATTTTATAGCTAGACGTTGTCATAGTGTTGTGATCATTCTGTTGAAAATATAACTTCTGTCACTGTCAATAGTTTCGTGAATATTAGAAATAATTAATTTGAAATAATGAACATAATGCTGAACAAAGCTTTCAAAGAAAGATGCTGCAAGTAATTTAATTAGTTTATATTTCTTCTTCCTTTTATGACTATTGTAAAATTTTACAGGTCTCTTCTATGAGCCTGTAAAATTTGATAGGGCTACACGCTGTAATTATTCATTTACTTAGTTACCATAAGTGCATATAAAGTGTCATTTACATAGAAGATGGGAATAAAATAAAGTAAAATCGCTGTGAAGGTGGAAATAAAACTTTATACGCGGAGCGCTTGCAATTAATATTTACTGATCTCATCACTGGATTATGGAAGCTCGCTTCTTCGTCGATCGCCCTACAAATTTTCCAGGTTGTCCGTAGGAATTAATTTACTACAATGGATAGCACTCAATGTGTTTATGTATGCTTAATCTTGGTTACTTTTATAGAAATTGGAATCAGCTTATTGTTTATATTTATTTATTTTGACGTATAAGAAGTTAAGGTTAAAAACGTGTTCATCATTTTCAATGGTTTATAAATCTAATATACAATGATTTTGTTTCCAAACGAAAAATGATTAGCAGGATACAGTTACTGGAACTTACTGTATAAATTGTGCTTGCGAATTACATCACATTTTAAAATTAATCATACATTTATAAATTTATGAAAATCGTTGATTACTATTACAAGAAAAAGTGACAAATATGTTACTGAACGGATAGAGTAAACCATTGACTTGACCGATCAATTTTATACTTTAAAGTTTACAAGTTGGCAATACAGTTACATAATTTTCATCTAATGACTTCTTCATTTTAATGCAGTATGACACAATTAATAGAATATTAATCGATTGTTGTTAATCGATGTAAGTTGATCGAATGTAATCTACCTCTACAGCTTCCTGATAGGTACCAATATACTTTAATTTATGCTAAATATATTAAATAATTTTGAATTTAGTACATACATATACATATAACATCACGTTATATCCCATCAAATAAGGCAACAGGAACCGTGAAATAAACAATAAAAAAAAGATATATTTTCCATATTCTTTAGGTTGGTATAGTAAAAAAAAAATGAATGGCACCCTGCTGTATGCGATCTTGATAAGTAATATATTTACGCGTTTTAAATGTGGTTATTAGCCTGTAAGATGATGATAATGTTTGTAGTGAAAAAGTCATAAAGGTAACTTTAAATTCTAGTTAAGATCAGTTTGCCAGTTGTGGGAATTGAACACGACTTCTTAAATCCACAGTCCGACGCATTGCCGTAGAGCTATCTAATCCATTCTTTTGTCTCTACTCTGGTATTAATTTCATTCAAGCATCAAATTCTGCACAAAAACTTATATTTCATAACATTTGAATTGAATGTGTAGAAATTCAAGTTTTAATCTTAAAACACATCATTAAAAATATGTACAATGTTTTCAGGTAGATATGTTTCATTCAAAAACTTTATAAAAAAGTAATTCTTTTATCAGCTTATACACTGTAGGTGTACTTAATACTATAATACACATAATCCTATGTATGTGTTTTAGTTTTTTGTGGAATAATTTAATTAATTAACCACAGAAATTTATCATACACACACAATTATAATATTATGTAAGTAAAACACAAACAGAATGTTCATTTTAAGTAGCGCATCATTGGTATCTTGAAAAGTATAGGAACTACGAAATCGGTTAAATTAGCAAACAATTTTTATTTTATAAGACTACTTTATTGAATGAAACTAGAATTTTTTAGACCAGAGGTTCTCCAAATATGGGACGTAACTTTCTTATTTTGAATGAGAACATATATTTTTTTGTTCAGATGAGAATTATATTCACTACGTTCACATTACAAAATTTTTGATAAAAAGTACAATAATTTAATTAAAATAACATAGGAATCAGTTGCTGTGAAAGAAAAAATAAATATTAAAATTTATTCAACAGTTTAATTCTATGATTAAGAGCTGATTTCACCGACAAAAATTAAATTGTAAACTTAAATTAAATAAATAAATATATCACCACGCCTTTTACCCATCACTGGGTATGGCACTCTGCCGTATCAGATCTCGGTAAGTGATATATTTCTTCGCGTGAAGTACAGTTACCAGCCGTCAAATCACGGCCTCTATAGATGTTAGTGCGGGGGAGCCACTGGGGTAGATTTAAATTGGTGAAAATTGTTTGTCGCCTGTGGGAATCGATCCAGGGTTCTCAAGATCCACAGGTCGGCTCGATACCACTGAGCCACCTACGCCATTTATAAACTTGGTTTAAATAAATAAAGGCATATAAAAATTACATTTCAAATGGAATTATTAACCTTGCTATCATACATACAATTTGCTTTTATTTATTTAAACAAGGTTTAAAATTTAACTTTTGTTGGTGAAATCGGCCAATAGTCGTATTGAAATTTAATAATTAATCAAACAAACAAAAATATTATGATTTGTTTCTTTCATAGCATATTGATTCTTATGCGATTGGAATTAAATTAATGTCAATTTAATATATATTTTATAAAAAAAAATTAATGTGAGGGTACTGATTCTTATATTTGTTGAATTCAGAATAAAATTTCATTCCGCATAAAAAAAAATGTTTAAACTAGTGATTCAAAATTTATTTTTTGTAAACATTTTATGACAATTGTACAAAAAAATTATTTTGTACTGTACCTTGAGAACCACTGGTATTTATAAATATTTTATTTTGTATCTTTAATAATAAAGAAAATATTTGCGCCGACTAGTTTAGCTGATACACCTATATAAATATATGAAACTAAAGACAAATATATATTGATATAATATATTTCCATTTCAAAGCTACAAAGTAAATCAAATAATTTCTACTTATTTAATTTTCATTTTGATTTAATATTAAAGAAAAAATAAGAAATAAAAATGATTGCTAATGATACCAGAATATGTCTCGCAATAAAGAGAATGAGTTGAAATCGAGACAATAAAAAAGTTAGACTTTAAAACCGTCTTGAAATGTCTGGTATTGCAGACAGAATATAAAACAAAGGAATGTCTTTATATAAATATTTTATTATCTCATATCGGAATATTTTGAATACTTTCTTTTTGAGAATGCTCAAGAAACCATACTTTGTAAGTAAATCCTTTCAACGAGGAAAAACAATTCTCAGATATTTATGACCAATCATAATTTCTGCTCAATTTTATACTCGACAGACTCACTTTGGTAATATTAATGAATGTTGTGACATTGAAGTTTATATATAATAATCAATAGAATATTAAACAAAAGATGTTTCATAGACATCTTGATATTAAATACACACACAATAGTGGTCATTATTATAAGAAACAGTCACTTATGAAATCAAATTTAAAATAACCAATTTGAAATATTGAAACGTACATATTAAATTTTCATCGTTTAGTAAAATTCTATTTCAAGTATTTGTATCAATTATCGCGAATAAAAAATAAATGAAAATTTCAAAATCCTTTTAAATTCAAACAATTCTGTATTTTAATAATCTCACTTGGAACAAAGTTAAATAATCTCACATTTAATATTAACGTTTATTAATATGCGCAATTTTTTGGGGGTTTAGAAATACTTACGAAATGTATGCATGAACATTAATTAAATATAAACGTAATTTAACATTGGAATTAAATTACAGAGCAACATAAAATACATGGTCCAATACCCTAATAAGTTAATATGCGGCTTTATTTTACGAAAACAAAAAGTAAATTAATTCAATGAGCCTAAATAAAAGTCGTATCGTGTACAGCTCTAAAAGCATCATTTGTCAACGTAAAATGAATGTTTGCCTACTTTTCTCGCTGTTTCACCCACTTTTGTCCTATAAATCCTTCTCTTTCCCGCCCATTTCTTTTCAGAAATATAGAGATTAATGTGGATACTTAGCTGGACCTGAGTTTTTCATTTTTTAAAAATGCCTCGCATATATTTTAATATCTAGCGCACATTATAACCAATTTGTAGTGTTTGTATAGTCCTTTTACATGAAATTGCTTTTAAAAAGACATTATTTAAAAAAAATTAAAAACTTAATAATATACTAGCCAGTGATATCTGTTTTACTTTAATATGAATAAATTATTATATACATGATAAATTTAAATAAGATTGATTGTTTTATTACCATCCTACTATTTTTAAACCTAAATAAGACTTTTAGTGTTACATTTCTTTTGAACTGCATACATCACTTCTTTTTTGGACAATAAACAATTACAAACAAATGATACAGGTGATAGATACTTTTGTTACTTACGTTAATAATTGCTTGCCTTCGTAAAATGATAGTTGCAAGTACTAATAACTACACAATTTCCGTTATTTGTTACTTCAATATTGTAACATTTCTTACATTTAATAAAATTTTTCTTAAATTCAGATGGTTTGGGCATGTGAAACGTATGTCAAATGAAAGATTGGTGAACGAGGTATATATTGGTGCAATTGGAGGTGAAAGATTACATGGACGTCATATAAATAAATGGATAAATATGATTGAAAGATTGTTGCGTGAACGAAATATTCCGAGTGCGAGGAACAAACAATTACAAACAAATAAAATTATTATTAGTTGAGATGGTTTGGGTACGTGAAACGTACGTCGAATGAAAGATTGATGAACGAGGTATGTGTTGGTGAAATTAGACGTGAAAGGTTACATGGACATTATATAAATAAATAGATAAATATTGTAGCGAGTACGGCCCTGTTCCCTCTGGAACAGTCGACGCGTCGTAATCTGCAGCACGTTTACCGCTGTCTCATACGCAATACAGAGACAAGTCCGAACCTGTTCTCTCTGCGTCATGCTTGTACAGTGTTCCAGAAGCTCTGGAATATTGTATAATATCTTATTTCAGTATATTAGGGAGAGTTTGGGCCGGCAAGAGGCATTTTGTATTTGAAGTGTGAATAGTGCAAGTCGTTGCAAATACTTTAATGTGAATATAAATACGTGTTGTAAATAAATATGTCTTAGTAGTTGTACTACATTATTTTCGTTTTATATAAATATTTTGTTAGTGTTTTCATTGCTCGTGTTTTATTTAATAATAAAGTTCATCGAACCCGAAATTGTAATAAACGTTACAGTATGATTGAAGGATTGTTGCGTGAACGAAAGATTCCGCGTGTGAGGAAGAAACAAGCTTGTATGAAAAGAATTATGAATGTGGTTAAGGCGAAAATGGTATGTCAGGATTCGGAGAAGATTAATTGCGGGACGAATAAATGATTTTTAAGCTGATTTTAACCAAGGCTGTTGTATCGGAGTCAGACTCGTGGAGTCGGAATTTAGAAGAATTTGTAATTAGTGATGTTCGTGTCGGACGAAATGTACCGATTCCAATTCCGACTCCGTGTTTAAATTTTATAGAAATATTGTCCGTTTCTGTTATTAATAGAGTGATAATTCTGACTAATTTGAATTTTGACTCAAATTTTATATTTATACATATTTTTCTCTTTTTTATTATACATACTATAAAAATGTAGCATTAATTTTGTTGGACTTGAATGCTTTTTACCAACTCCGCAGCCCCGATTTGAATAGTATCTTATTAGTAAAATAACATGAGTAGATTGTTTAAAATAAAACACAAAAATCACACTGTATACACATTACTGGGTGTGATATTCAACCTAACAGATCTCGGTAAATGACATATTAATGCACATAATGTTTGGCTCCCAGACGTCAAACCACGGCACCCAAAGATGTTAGTGAAGGGGAAACCACAGGGGTAATTGAAATATGGTGAAAATAGTTTATTGTCATAAATTGGGGTAGGTGGCTCAGTGGTATCGAGTCGGCCTGTGGGTCTTGAGAATCCTGGTTCGATCCCCACAGCCGACAAAAAATTTTCACCAATTTAAATCTACCTCTGTGACTCCCCCTCCACTAACATCTTTGGGGGCCATGATTTGAGAGGCTGGTAACCGCACTTCACACAAAAAAATATATCACTTACCGAGAGCTGCTTAGGCAGAGTGCTACACTCAGTAATGGGTAAAAGGCGTGATCATATATTTATATTTATTTATTTATTTATTTATTTATTATCAAGAGAGCGATAGTGATGACTAAAGTTATTAAAGAATTATGAAGTTCTCGTAAGACAGTCTGCATATTATAGGTATTTGTTAGAAATAATGACTTAACAATTGTTTTATTACTGTATTACTCAATCAGCATCATCCTTATAACGTAAATTAAAATAACAAATTGTACTCGAAGAAAGGTACACAATTTCTTAATTTATTTTGATTACTGTTAAAAAATTCTATCAGGAAGTCAACAGACCACTGTGTAAACATATTTTTATCAAACAGATCAAACTATTACTCTTTACAATGGCACATATTTACCTTGCGACCTCAGCAGTATTTTATTTGCTCAGCGTGAATGGGGTTTCAATCTACAAACACAAAAGTCGAATGAATTTCGCCAGAGTACACGCCCATTTAATTCTGCGCCACATAAAAAGCCTCTGCTATGAGCTATCGATGCAACCCGACAAATGGAAGCACTGAAATTATATTAAGGTCATACATTTTCGATGCGCTTTCAGAATTATCGATTTCCAACTTATCAGTATTGTACAATAGTTTGCAAATGTATTCCTGGGTCCCAAGGGAGCCTGCAATGAAACGTACAGAAATGGATTTCCACATACGACGAGCAAGAGAGCCTACAAACTTGTACAGCATAGAACAGACATAGCGGTAGTTCGTAGCTGGAGCTGTGAACGCAATCGATTCATGCGATGGATATATGGATCCAATTTCAAGGAAAGAATAGTTTTCTGTTGCACTGTATAAACATTCTGCGATAAAAGGACTCTATTTTTGTAACCCAGTATTGTTATTGTCTGTATGTTTAGTTTTATCTTTTAAATTTATGTATAAGTTATTTCCGAATTTTTATACTCACTGAAATAAAATACGAGCTTCTTTTTGAATATTTGTTCACTTCATACATAACACGAAAGTTTATTATTTAAACTTGCAAATCTAACTAAAAACTACGGCGATAGTTTGTACGATAGGAAGTCCTGGGTTATATCTCAATTTGCTACTATGATTGCTGTACCAAAATATTCTAATTTTGGTCTTACTATAAAACATATATAAACAAACAAGAAGTGAACGCTCGGGCGCTAATTTCAAATTTAATTATCCCTTTAAAAATTACAGTCAGTTGCTCAGTTGGTCCATATATTTATAGTTATTTAAGTAAAAAATCAGGAACGTGTTCAATTACATGATGAGTAGACAGTTTACGAATCAGGTACGACATTTTACTAACTAGTTACGTATAACATTTTACCTGAAACTTAGAAACAAATAATAAATATTTTTAATTAATTTCAATTAAAAGAAATATTTGACTTACATATTCAGTCAGTATTTTATGTTGCTAAGTAACTAGACACTCACGTTTCTTTCATTACATGCCTAGGCAGGGAATATGTTATTTTCCTGACTAGGCATGCAAAACAAAGCTGTCCTGATTCTTAAAGGTCAGGCAAATAAAAAGAAATATTTGACTTACATATTCAGTCAGTATTTTATGTTGCTAAGTAACTAGACACTCACGTTTCTTTCATTACCTGCTTAGGCAGGCAATATGTTATTTTTTCTGACTAGGCATTCAGAGCAAAGCTTTCCTGAGTATTAAAGGTCAGACAAATGTTTGTTTTCCTGTCAGTTTCAGGTAAATTAATTAAAAATATATGTTTTGTGAAAAGCGGATAATAGGCATTTAAAATGGAAAATCAGTGTTTACCCAGCAGTTTTCTCTCAAAATATTTTAGAGCAAACAGTTTTAAATAGTATCCACTTGTAGAGATTTTAATTTTACATCTGAATCAAAGGAACGTTTCTTGTTTTATTCGATTGGTTACTTATTGTAGAAATTGAGTGCCATATCTACTTTTTGAAGTAGTTAATGTGGGAAATGCGACCAAATGTAATTTGAGTAATAATGAACCTTGTATCTTCATTCAAATATTTGGTAACATTTCATTCATAATTTATGTGATTAATCAAACGTTCAATTTAATTCCATATCCATGGTTATTCATTACAAAAACTACTGATATATCTAAATTTAAAGAAACAGTAAGTTTCGAATAATCATTAATTTTAACTTTCCTGACCTATATAATGAAAGTTTTGTAATGGTGATTTTTGTTATCTCGAGATATTGATGAATATTCACGTTTCAGACTTTACTGACCCCAAAATCATAGTTTTAGAAAGTCGGTATATTTCTGTCCTGAAGCAAAATAACTTTGGATTTAAACTTTAAGCTTTTAAGCGAAAAACTGAAGTTAAGTATGTTAATGGGCTATATACAATCAGTGGTACCACAACTTTATTGATGCGTCTCTATAATTATTTATGATTATTTTTTAAACAGTAGTGATTATCTTCAAATACGTAATAAGTAAAAATAACCCAAATTTAATTTAAAACAATTTTTAAATGAAATATTTTTTTTAAACTATCAATTCAGTAGTTTTGATAATTTGAAAAATTCTCATGATTCATAGTTGTGTGTCAAAAATGGCATTTAAGCGTTTGACAATTTTTTTTTCTAAATTTACGAGTATTTAAATATATTGGCTGGCAGCACAAGCTCTGTTTTTGCCTGTTTTAAGAGCAGTGTTTTTGGGTTTTTTAGCTATTATTTATTATTATTTATTTATTTTAGCTAATTGTTGCAGGAGAAGCCTCCTATACAATAGTTGGTAATAATAACTAAATGAAATATTAGAAAGTACAAGTATCAGTAATAACATTAAACACATATCATAATACGAGTATACAACTAAAATTACAATAAAAATGCAATTATAAATCATTTTGTGTTTTTTAGCTATCTCTAACATGTTAAAACCGTGCTCTTAGAACACCCAAAGACAGAGCTTGTGCTACCAGCCGTTGAGTTTGGTATCAAATTAAAGCTCCGATTCATAGAATTCTAGTAAAAATGTAAAACATGATATTAACCTATCATTATTATTTTTTTAATTATACAAATTGTATGAGTATATTTCAACTTATGCTTTGAAAAGTGTTGTGATGACCAGAGCAGATTTTTATTTAAAATTTTGTGAAATATCATCATTGTACATACGACACGACGAGAAATTAATCAGATATACTTGTACTCGTATTTTTTTCATATTAAACCTTTTATCAATATCACTCCACAAAATAATGTCCTACTTTCTCATTATCTACAAATGTAAAACGACTGAAAGACATCTCTCGAACATGATATTTTTGGTATTCCATTGGAATTCTTATTAATTTACGTGACACAGTGGCATGCTGTGTAATTGAACAACTCGCTGCTCAAGTGCTATCTGACGTCACCGAGGACGTCACAGGAGGAGATGGAGGCGGCAGAGATAACATCTCGAGAGCGGCAGCTGCAGCTGCCCCCAGCGGAGGGAGGAATTCTCCGCCCCAGGCCCTGCCCCACACCGGATGTGTCAATACGTTTAATTACACCAGACTTCAATTTGACACTTGGCTGCTGAAACTTTGGGTGTTGGGCTGGTGCTGTCGCTTGCCTCTTGCCCCTCTGACGGCCAGGGTGGCGGATGTTGATAAATTTACAAACAGGAATTGTGTTTAAGGGTAACTTATCTTCTGCCAAATTTGGTTGTGCTAATTTATACTTATCTTTTATTAAATAAATCAAGTATTTATCACACAGATATTGAGTTTCAAAATAATTTGTTGGTTGACACCAAATTCCATATAATAATTTCGTTTCTAAGATTCCCTACAGATATTTGGCAGAAGTAGATTCATAATTTACGTCAAAAACATTCATCGTCAATTATTTTAATGGTGATAGATTGCGGTTGACTAAATAGGAATATAAAAAATATAAAATAAACACTTGGCTATGTTTCACAAAATTCAGCCACCAAGTCACCTTATGAGGGCATCGTCAGAGGCTGGCCAGTACAGTTAGTAACCATAGCCGCGTTTCGCTCTTATTAGAGCTCATCAGTATGGTATAACTCACTTCTTCACCTAGAACAAAGTTCACGTGAAGAAGCTGGTGACGAAGAACTGTGCCAGCAGAGAATAAGATCTCTAACAAACAGGTAAGATGACATGAGAAGTTCTGTGGAACAGGTCATGCCATCTACCGGTCTATGGTTACTAACTGTGCTGGCCAGCCTCTGACGATGCCCTCATAAGGTGACTTGAAGGCTGAATTTTGTGAAACATAGCCAAGTGTTTATTTTATATTTTTTATTAAACCTTGTTTCACCAAGTGTTGGATGACAATTAATTTTGTCTTTGTTGTTATTTAAATAGGAATATGTTTGAAGAATTGTTGAGTGAACGAAAGATTCCAAATGAAAGGAATAAACGAGCTTTTATGGAGGGATGCGTCAGGATAGGAACGTTTGTCCAAAATTAATTACATAATGAATAAAGAAAAGCTCATGATTCTTGATTTTAGATTCGATGTTGAGAAATTTCGTTAGAATATTTACCTGCAATTGTGTGGAATTTACTTTCAAAAACAATAGCAGGAAGATGCTTCCTTGCTTTTTTAACCTTTTTATTCGTTTTCAGTTTTTACAATAAAGTATCCAATTGGAATTTTCTTTCAATAAATGCACAACCTGTCGCTCACTTTCTAGATTCATTGTTAGAAAGAATGAGCGTCAATTATTTGATATGTTTCAGGTTTTTGATAACATTTTAAAACGAAAAATATTTTTGGATCATAAGGTCTGAATATAATAAATAAGAAACATAAAAATATAGTTATAAGTTAATTAAAATACGAGAAATTTTGCGCATCTTCATTTACTACTTAGTTTTTTTGAGAAAGAATCTCCGAAAACCCGTTTAAATAAAGATTTGAAAACTCAGGTTCGATTCCCAACAAACTAATTTTAACCACATTACTTCTATAGCTTCTCCTATACTAGTCATTTCAAGGGCTGTGATTTGAAGACTGGTAACCGTACTTTAAACGCAAATTTATCATTTATCAAAATTAGTAACAGGTTGTATAAAAAAAAAACAAAAAGAATTTAATGGTGAAATTAGTTTTTCTACTTTTTAAGGATAGTTATAAGAAAAAAATTAAAACTAAATCCTGTTTAAGTAAATTTCACTTTTTCTGCAGTCTATCAGCTAATTTACACAACAACAAAAATTAAAATAATCACCGGATATTCTTAATCAATATAAATTTAATATGATAAATTATATATAATTATTTTTAAAAATATATTAATAAACACTTTAAAAAGGCATGTTTAATTAAAAGTACCCCACTTACTGCACCACTGATTTCAGGCTGAACGCGAATATAATACAAATTGGAAGAACTGAATTCTCTAATGTACAAAAGCGTATAACATTCATCATTATTTGTTATTGTTTTCACGAGCCAGTAATTAGCAACTAATCACGTTTTATGCTTCAGTTTGTTTAACTGAACATTTTTCTCTTCAACATTAATAATATTTCAAAACTTTTAACTTGGATAGACTACAGGGTTCATTTAACTCGAAGAAAATAATGGATATTAATTACAGTGTACAGTGTAGCGTTAACGGGCAGAGGCGCTTCTCTTCCGGTGCCTCTCCGCGCCCCTATTGCACTCCTGAAGTTAAGAATTTGCTTATTTAGTCGAATATTTACAGTTCTCGAGTTTACATTAAATAACATTTAAGGGTACTTGGTTAGATGTTATGTATGCAGAGTTCCTTTGAATTGAAATGGTATTTGCAAGAGTAAAGAACAATTGAATTATATTTAGTCAAATTTTATATTACTCTACAATAAGAAATTATTCCTATGGATTTACCTCTACGAGTATCTCTGGGGACCATTATAAAATATAACTATATCGGATCCCTAGTATAAGACCACCAAAAACAAACAACCTCTGCTGTGCGAACCACAATATTTTCCCAACCAGAAGTTTCGATGAACTCGTTATAATTTGTATAACTTTAAAAAAATAATTGAAGACCGGTTAAATGCCTTGTTTTAAATTTTTAGTTAAATTGTGTGCGAGAGTTTTAATTTAAAATAAAACATGGTATAATTTGCACATATTTTGGAAAAATAATTGCTTGAATCACATTAATGACACTTTTAATAGAATTTCCTGTCTGAGAGTTTTAATTTGATATCCAGCCTAATTTGAATAACTTTTGGAAAAGTAATTGATGAACGTTTAAATATCGTTTTTAATACTTAATTATGAGTCATGTAGACTTAGATATTACGTATTTTGTGATAAACATTATCGAAATAAACTTAGAAAGTTGTGGTACCAATGGTTGTATATAGCGAATTTAACCTCATTTTTTCACTTAAAAGCTTAAATATAAAGTTTTAATTCAAAATTTTGTCGCGTTTTTATGTCACCGTGCTTCCAGATAGAATAATTGACTTTTTTAGACAAATGGAAAGATTTATTAAAATCTCGAATTCGAAAATACTTGCTCTTCCCTCCAGGAAAGTACAATGATTATTTTGAGTACATTAAAAAATCGTTAAGATACGTATATTTCACTAAACAATATGTTTCAAATCTGGCTAAATTACTACAAATATTAAAATTGCCTTTTCTGAAATAATTTTAATATATAATAAAATTCATCAGCATGCAAAATGTACATTTTGCTATATTAATATCCAATATTAATATAATAATATGGTAAGAGTCTAATTAACAAAATAATAGAAGTAATGTTAATAATTTAAAATGTAATAATTTTGAACGATTGATTTTGAGATATAGTGATACAAATAAATAAAAAAAAATATATCATCACGCCTTTTACCCATTACTGGGTGTGGCATTCTGTCGAAGCAGATTTCGGTAAGTGATATATTTCTTCGAGTTAACTATGGTTACCAGCCGTCAAATCACGGCTCCCAAAGATGTTAATTGAGGGGGAGCCACAGGGGTAGATTTAAATTGGTGAAAATTGTTTGTCGGCTGTGGGCATCGAACCAGGGTTCTTAAGATCCACAGGCCGACTCGATACCACTGAGCCACCTAACCCATACGATAATAGTTATCTAACTTTGTTGTAGTTTTTATACGGAATCATTTATTCCGATAAAAACTATGAAAAATAAAAGAAAAATATCGTGACGATATGTATAGGTATTTATTTGTGCATAACAGAAACATAATTCCAGTTAGATAAGATCTAAGCTTAATATGAAATTTGATCACTTGAATATAATAAAACTTATAAGTCGACAAGCTTTGAACTTGCGGACTCGCTTATAAAATGAAAGATGTCTCCACTAGACTACGTTTACAAGTAAATCTAAAAAGGTTTTTGTTCTTTTATAGTTTATCAACACGGGATAAGTGGAAATGATCACATCATAAATTGCACAAATTATAAGAATTATCATTGCTTTATAAATATGGTAATCTTTCTCTAACTGATACTGGCTCAGTGATATCGAGACAGTCTGTAGATTTGTGAACCCGGGTTCGATTCCCACAGCAGACAAACAATTTTCTCCACATTAAAACTACATCTCTCCCTCCACTAACATCTTTCGGAACCGTGATTTGACGGCTCGGAACCGCATTTCACGCGCAAAAATTTTATTTACCGAGATCTGCTACGGCAGAGTGCCACACAGTAACGGATAAAATACGTGATGATATATTTATTTATTTTTATTTTACAAAACAATTATCACTTCAATCCAGTATTGCTAATAAAGTTCTCAAACGTGAAAAATAAGTGTAGTGTATAAACTATCTGTTTACAAAAAAGATACGATTATGACCTATTTGTGTGCATACTCTGTTACTGACTATAAATTTTTAACGTCCGTTAAATGTTTATCCAATAACAATAGACAAGAATAATAACCGAAAAATACAGTTGCTACGTATGTTTTCATTGGTTCAAAATTTTAACTCTTGTTAATTAATTTAATGGTTCTCGAAAATGAATAAATTGTAGTATATCGTTAATGTTAACTATTAAATGTATTTAAATTTTTCCACATTAAAAAATAAATAATAAATTTTACTCAAAAATGTACCTTATAGTTTTCTTCGTATATATAAAAAATAAATAAAATAAAATGTCAAATTTTTTTCACTATTTAAGTAGCAATATTTCGAAAAGGCATTTTGTTTTCATCATGGTATATCTCCTGTCAAGTGACCACATCGCAATCGATATAAAACTTAAATTGTTCCATGAAACTTAAACGTACGACGCTCTTGTAAAGGTCGTCGGAAGTATATTGCGATATAAAATCAGTTTAGGAGCTCTCCTCTCAAACCAAAGTAATATTTCAATTTATATCGATACTCTATCGTCGCATTTCCAGCCATTTTATTCAAATTCTTCATCGTGTATATCCTCAATCTGTTATAGCTAAACAACTCGAATACATCAACTTGTATATCTCACCGAGAAATTCTCCATAAATAACAAAAGAACAGAGAATAATAAAAGTCTCTTAGATGGCATGAAAATAAACACACAATCGCACAATCCCAGTGTCTGGATGTGTGAAGAGTGGGTACACGGACTGACAGGGAGTTTCAGTTTAACAAACTTACACCACTCAATCCTACCTGAGGTGCGCAACGCTTTCTCGCATTCACTTTCAATCATTCGCGCCCAATTACTTCTGGTGCCCTTCTAGTTCTTACCGCACCCATTCGTTCAAATACATCGCCCTTCATGTCTTTTATCCTTCCTTATTTCAGTTCTTCTCTTCCAACCAACCATCAAATAAGAACAATATATTGTACTTTAGGAACTACTTTTTAAGTGTAACTGCATGAAGCACGATTTTAAATTTATGTTGAAGCATATGACTATCAACTTAGAAAATGGCTTGGTAATTCGAAGATAAGAGGTTTGAAACTCACTACATATCCTAAGGATAATGCACATAGAGAAAATTTTAATATACTTCCTGACAACAAGAAAAAGGTTAAAAATCTCTATATATAAACCAGCCATCTAATTTTATTTTGGATATACTTGTATACTGTTAAAATTAGATTGAAATGGTTTGAATATGTGAAATAGTAAAACGTATGTAAATTGAAAGATTAATCAAACAGATATTGATAGAACTGAGGATGTGAGGACAAGCGCCGGCGCTACGCTTAGGCAACGAGGCAACGTTCAGAGGCGACATCATCCCCAATATAAAATTCATTCTATTTGTTAAAATTTAACTGTTTTATATTCTCTTCTTATTTTAAAATATATTTTGTATTACTTTTATATAAGTTAGAAGTTAATAACTTTTTCTAGTTAGAAAACATATTTCTCTTTTATCAAATTTTAACAACTATAATTATAATCCTCCGATGGTTTGAACGAGTAAGTGAATTCATAGGTGAGATGGTAGGACAACTGAGAGGTGTTTGTTGAGTTAACAAAATATACCGAATGGAAAGAATAAACAAACTAGTTTGAAAGGAATTAAGAGTATGGATGCTGAAGCGAAAGTGGTATGTTAAAATGAGAATGTAAAGATTATCTGTATCATTAATTAAATGAACAAATGTTCATTGAATATTCCAAGCTCATTTGCAACTAAAGTGTCTCAACTCAAAATTTAATATTTTTGAATTATTGGTTATTGGGTAAAAGAGTAAAAATGATCTTCAAGATTAAACAATAGAAGGTTTCACCCACACCAATAATTATAAAATTATATCTGTAGATGACATAATTATAAAATTATATCTGTAGATGACATAATTATAAAATTATATCTGTAGATTATTGCAAAGATACAGGCGCGGTGGCCGAGCGTGTTAAGGACAGGTGCGGTGGCCGAGCGTGTTAAGGCACATCTCTTAACATACTGTGACGTCACCCGAACCAAGGTTCGTCAATTCGAATCCGCCTGTCGACAATGTGTGATTTGTCGTAAAATATAAAAATATAGTAATATGTATTTATCACACCCGGGCGCTATAAGCTAGTCACTTATACGCCTTAAATAATCTGACTAAAGAAACCGGCAGTACGGCAGTGTAAAAACTGCGGCTCGGTGTGCCCGGCCCCTATGTTCCGAAACGGAATGATGGGACATCATCATTGCTAAGATCAACAATTATTTTTGTGCAAATAATAACTCAAAAATACCAAATTTTGTGTTGTGATACTATTGTCGCAAATGTATGTATAGATTATACAAATGCCGCGAGACGAAACGAGAGTTTCGACTTTTTAAGGTTAAATTATTATATTAATTCAACTATATTCTCGTCTTGACTTTTTGAGACGACGCGCAACGAGAACTAAATTTGTCTCGTGTTCCGTGGAAACATTAACAGCGTTGCACTTTTGTTTACATTTTATTTTCATATTTAATTCAATTTTTTAATGCAGTTACATTTCGAATATGTATGAAAATAAAACTTAATGAGATGCAAAAAGATAAATTTCATGTTACAAAATTTACTTAAATCTGTCATCTTTCTTTCAGAAAGCTAAGTCTCGCAGATATTTAATTATTCATATATCATCTCTACTTTATGTAAATGAAATTCTGGAGTCCTTGATTTCTGCGAAAAAATTTACGGAGCACAAAAAGATGTAGTTTAAAAACCCGGAAGATAGATGAGAGAAGTGTTACTCGGTAACACAATGTATATAATTTATTAAGATCTTCTTAAGGTTTCATATCTAAGACTCAGTTTCAAAAGGATTACCCACAATACCGCACTAAATTATTCCAGGAAAAGAGAAAACGAGGAACTCGGAAAAAATTGTTTCCTTTTTTTTACCTCTCCAAGGATTCTTACCGTGAAATGCTTTAACAACCATATTTTTATTAAACTTCAATTTATTTATTAAAGTCAATAAATATTTATTTGTTAATGACAATAAGAATTTATTTAAAGACTATAAATAAGTTGGTTCTTAAACAATAAGCTTCTTACTGTGTAATGCCTTAACAACCATATTTCTATTAAACTTCAATTTATTTATTAAAGTCAATAAAACACTTCCTGTAATTTGTTTGTGCTACGTTACTTATTTTATTTCCGTCATTTGCATTTTCAATATGTCTAAAGAAAACAACAACGTATTTTGTTTGTTCATATAGTCAAATTCAGCGGCGTAGCTAAAGGGTAGAAGAATGGTTTAGACCCGAACCCCTCCCCATAATGATTTATAATCAAATTTTTATAAGAAGTTTTATTTTTATCTACCTATTTCAAGTTTAAAAAAATTAAATATATATTGCATCAAGGATACTTATATTTCCTGCCAGAATTTATAAACACTTAATATTAAATTCAGCCCCTTATTAATTACAAGTTGATTTTGACACAAATTGATCACAATGATTCATAATATTACACATTTAAATAACGTTAATTTGGGTTTTTATATAATATTTATTTTTAATTCATGAATATTACTTTTTTAAATATGTTTATAGCAGATTCTTTAAAACCTTCATTAAACAGAAAAATATTGTATCAGACGCGGTAGCAATATATCAGTTTGATACATGATTACAAAAGTGACTGAAAAGAAACTCGATGCATGTCGTTTTAATTGTTTATTCTCTTTTTATAATTCATTTTTAGAAATAAAAACATTTATTTAAAAATTTAAATAATTCAAACAATATAAATGCGTGAATAAATATATGTCTGTCAGTAGGGTGGTGTGGATAGGGATATGGAATTCCAATCCGAAAACCCCGAGTTAGATTCGCACTAAATCTAAAAAAATTATATATATGTTAACTACTATACTGCGGCTCGGTGAAATGTAGACCCTGTACTGTAATTGGGTTCAAGTTCCTGTTGAACTGTGTAATATAAATAAATAAATGCAAAGTTGCAAAGAAAATATGTATTTCAAATGAAATTCAGTTATTTCTCTTTTAAAAAATTTCTTCAAAGTTATCTGTTGTAAAATGTAAATTGTTTCTAAAATTGTATATAACTTAAACAAATTTTGGACACCTCCCTATCAAAATTCCTGGCTACGCCACTGGTAAAATTAATAAATAAATATGTGACATTCTAGTATTATGTTATATTCTGTAAAATATAGTGTTTAACTTCAAGTAAATATAAACAACGACTAATTTTTGATGTAATAATCAAAGTGGTATTGCATTTTAAAAACAAATATATTCATTATACTTGCCAGAAGAAGAGGAAGATTCTTAGTAAATGAAAAGTAAAGATTTAAAAGAAAATGAAACATTTTATCGCGAGTACGAACGATAATTAAAACAATAATTTTTCTAGAGCTCATAAACGAAACTAAATTTTTACTTTTATAAACAAAGTTACAGTTTCTTCTCGTTAAATGAATGTGCAGTTTCAGCTACATTACAAACTTAATACAGGTTGCAATTTCAAAACGCAATTAAAACCCGAAGCGTTAATACAGTACGTTACCCGTCAGGATATTAAAATTTTGCAACGAAACTTCAAAATAAGGTACGCAGATTAAAATTCAAATATTCTCTTTAAAATAAAAAGATACAATTAAATCTACAGCCAGCTGATTGCAGAGTGAGAAGGAAACCACTGTCGGTGTTGCGGTGAAGAGCAAGGAGAGGAAAAGAGAATGGCCCCACAGGTGTGCGAAGCCTAGAGAGCAAAAGAGCAGAACGTGTCTCTCTTCATCGCTGGTCTTGAAACAGTACTGTCTCGCTTGCTCATATATCCCCTTCGTATCTGTCATTTAGGAATTATTGGGCCCATTTGGCCAATTTGCTCGTAACGCCGAATCGAAGCAATGATGTGGAGTGGCTGCAGGCCGCCGCCACGGCGAGTAATGACGCGGAGCCGCTCGAGCGCGAAGACCGATGGTTCGCGGTCCTGCTCGACCGACCTCGACCATCATCGGCTAAGATCGCCCGCACTGCGCAGACGAATGCGTAGGACTTCGTAATGATTGAATTTATGCAATTTGTGTTAGAGCTCGTACATAATATACGAAATATTTTTGCTATTTCTAATTTTATATATTTTTATTATTAAGAAAATTGGGCCATGCTCTTCATAGATAAACAAGGAGTTTATTTGAATAAACTGTTTAGCATAAAATTTCATTCATAACCAATCCAACAACTTTTAAATAAAGAAAAAAATGTATCACTATTTACAACATAAAAGTTTGTAGCATTCACAATACAATAATTAAAGAATATTAAGGAAAAAATATGTATTTTTATTGTTAGTATACATTGTAGAAAAATAGTTTAAGTGATATTATATAGCACCTTTTCCACAATAATGGATGAAGACGAACAGATAATGTGAAAAAATGTTCTGCTTGAAACTAATGACAAGAACCAAGATCCGCGCTATATTGTCGTTCTGTATAGAACTGAATTATGAAATAATTTTTAAAAATTATTTATTGAAATTGTTAGGTTCATAGAAAAACATATTCATAGAAGTTTCCTTTGGAAACATGGAGTAGGTGGCTCAGTGGTATCGAGTCGGCTTGTGGATTAAAGAACCTGGGTTCAATTCCCACAGCCGACAAACAATTTTCACCACGTTAAAACTACTCCTGTAACTCCCCTCGTACTAACATCTTCAAGGGCCATGATTTGACGACTGGTAACCACACTACACGCGAAAAAATATATTACTTACGGAGATTTACTACGGCAGACTGCCGCAATGGATAAAACGCGTGATGACATACTTATTTATTTACATTTTCGGACCGGGATATATAATGAAATTGACTGAAAATATTCTCTAGAGCAATGTCGCGAACAATTTCCACAGAATTTTGTTAATTTCGAAAAGATTGATTTCAAAGTTTTAACATATCATATTCGTAAGTTAAATGAACGTTTTCGTAACTCTGGAAATGTATGTAAAGGCAAATCAATTAGGAGACACACTGTTCTCGCAAAAGTTATTTAAGATCATGTAAGGAATCGTTTAGAAACAAATCTACATAAATAATTAAGATCAAAAACATCCCGAATAGATTCAAATTGACCCCTTCTATACATTTATTGCACGCCAATGCGAGCTATCAGTAGTAAGTCCATTGTCACAACGATACGACAAATAAAAACTCAGAACGAGGAGGTGGGTTCAATCATTTTGGATCACTTTATATATTAAACAAGGACAGATGATAAAATTCGGAGTTTGGATCAAATCATAAAAATATCAAATAATTTATAAACAAATTGTATTGTCTTAATTGCCGGACCTAGATGACGTGTTATAAACTCTTTAGATGTTCGTTTCTTATACTTGCTTTACTAACTTGTGTTAAAAAAACTAAACTGACTAAAGAGACGTTTATGAAAATATTTTATTTCTATGCAAAAGTAATTTTAAATAAGAAATAAATAAAAACGTGTTTTTACAAGTGCAGTTCTTGCAACATAAGAGAAGGAACTGAATGCATCAAGAGAAGAATAGTTCCATGATGTTGTGGCAACAGAACATTACCCAGATGTGTGTTTATCAAGAAGAAAACAACAAAGTTTGGAATGAAGTTAAAATGAAATTTCAGAACTGATGTTGTGGTCACAGTTAGTTGTTCCCAAGGCAGTCGGCGCTGCTACCAAATCACTATTCGATTGCATGTGCAGCAGCTGAGAAATTGCGAGGAAGTGCATTTAGAAACGGAACTTGTATCGCAATTGCAGAGACGTATAGCGATAATACTGGAAACTATTGAACATTTACTTGCTGCTGAATTTATGTCCGTAGTTAAGGTAAACCAATAAATAAATATTGTAATGGCGTTCGAGGCAGATTATCTTCTAACATGTTCAAATATAATTAATAAACGATACCAATAAGTAATTTACGCCCAGTTAATAAAACGGAAAAGATTGTAATAAATTTTACTCGATTCTTACACTGATTGAGACTTATAAACAAAAATAACATGTTTAAAATATAAAAGCTTATTAAAAATAATGCGTAAACTATTTTCAAACTGAATTAACTAATTAATTACCTGCAATTGCGTGGAGACCATCTTCAGAAACAAGCGCAGTGTACACTAGCGAATGGATGAATGTTTGTTGTGTGTTGATGGATTTTTGTTGTGAGAAAAGAAAGAGTTTGTATGGAGGAAGTGTTAATGTGGTCGAATCGAGTATCGTGTGTCAGGATGAGAATGTTGACGGGTTCGTGCTACCCCATTTAATGGGATATAGCGTGATGTTATGTATGTATGTATGTATGTAATCTGAAAGTTTGCATTTACGATTTTATTTATCAAATACATAAATATATCATCACGCCTTTTACCCATTCCTGGATGTGGCACTCTGCCGAAGCAGAGATCTCGGTAAGTGATATATTTCTTCGCGTGAAGTGCGGTTACCAGCCGTCAAATCACGCCCCCCCAGATTTTAGTGGAGGGGAAGCCACAGGGGTAGATTTAAATTGGTGAAAATTGTTTGTCGGCTGTGGGGATCGAACCAGGGTTCTCAAGATCCACAGGCCGACTCGATACCATTGAACCTCCTATTCCATATAGTAAACAAAAATACGTATTTAAAAAACCTTTGAGCAGAAATTATCTACAGGCCACGTCCAGTGTTGCTCACTGTTGTCACCAATGAATTTTAAGACTCGAGAACAGTGATTCTCAACCCTTTTTTTCCGCGGTATACTTTTAACAATTTTAAAATTTGGTTTACACTAACAATAAGAGAATTTTATTAACCAATAATACACTATGTAAAATAGTTTATGATAATAATTTTGGACTATACTGTAAAATAAAATAAAATGTACTACAACGACAACAGAATGATTAATTATAAGAATACATTTAATGCGAAATTTGAGCTGAATGCTTTTTGATAATTTCGTTTATATTTGGTCGTAAAAATGATAATGCCACTCTAATTTCGTCATCTACATTTAAAAGTCTCGGTCTTTTTGTCGTTTATATATTAGTTAATGCTGAAAATTCGCACAAATAAGGTTGTAGAAAATTGTAATAATATTTTTTATTGTAAAAAATTTGGCGGCACATTTCAAAAATTTCACACAGTGGTTTAGAAACACTGCTCTAGAAGGTCCATTTCATTCTCACACCGACATGTTTCTCTTATACACAATATATGAAAAACGAATACATACAATATCTCACAATTGAAATAATTTTACGTATTTATATGTCCGCACGTTCGTAATACTAGTACAGCTCTCTGCGAGCCAAAAATTTACTAGGATGCAAAGTAATTGGACAAGTATGTTCTAACTTTTTTGGTAGCGTTTAAAATAATTAAAAATATATTCAATGTATTGTGTACAGATATCTTAAGATATCGATTAATTTCCGACAGCAAACAAATGAAGCCGATTTGCGTAGGATTAGAATAACAGTCAAACATTATGGACAAAACAGGGGTATAGAATTTAATTTGGCTGTGAACATCTGCCTTTATTGTTTGAGTGATTAAAATAGTGAGACGGTTTAACGCACATGATATTTGCATACACATCTCAACTTTTCTCAATCAATTCTCTCGTTCGATAGTTTTACAATTTATATACGGAAAATACGGAGTAGTTTAAAAACAATATTGTTAACAACGAGGTGCGAAGTTCATCAAAAGTTTGAAATAAATGGCAGCCGCCATTTTGTGATGTCAGAACTGTATACTTACATCATTATTATAAACAGATTATAGATATTTTAATTTGTTTAAGAAAATGATTCCAGCTGTGAAATTTGATAGTTAAATTAATAGTTTGGTAAGATAAAGGCCAATCACAACGTCCAAATTTAAAGTACAGGCCGAACCGGATCTCGAACCGAAACCTAACCTAATCGGTTCTGTTTCTTAAACCCGAACCGTAACAGAACTGTTCATTACGAACCGGTTAATCGAATGTGTGAACAGATTCAAATCGATAGTATTTTTTTATATCTAATAATTTTATATTTACTTTTAAATATTTACATAGTATTTACAGAAATATTTATTTATTTATGTTACGCTATACAACAGGAACTTAATCCCAATTACATTACAGGGTCTGCACTCACCAAGCCGCAGTGTAGTAGTTTATATAATTTTTAGCTTGAGTGAGATTCGAACCCGGGATCTTCGAATTCGAATTCCGTTGGAAAACTAAAATTAAAACTATCAATAACAACGAAGGTTAGAGTTAAAAAAATTAAAATAATGGAACGATCTTTGAAACGGTTCATGAACCGTTCCAAAATTAAATTTCTTTAAACAGGAACAAAAATCGATCCGGTAAAATATTATGTATCGCAAATGGAATGGAACCGATTTTTTCAGCGGTTCGCAGTTTGCTTTAAATTAATAAAAGCAAATCGAATGTTTTACGTTAATGCCAATTATTCTACGTAAGATGTAAGTTTGCTTTGCTTATATTTATATAAATGTACTTTGAAATGTTTTTTTGGTGGTACAGCTCATTATAAATCAGTCTTCTAGTTTGCATTTCACTATAAAGTTGTAGGTCCTCTGAATAGCAATTAACATTAATTTTATATTGTGTATTATCAAAAAGAAATAAATATTTTATTTGAACTGATAGTGTTTATAATATAATGAAGATAAATGATCCTCTTTCTGTACTTACGTCTAGTGCAAAATTACACTAATTTAATAATATGCAATATAAATCAACAAAACTAACAAAATTACTACCACTTGGAAAATAAATCTAGTCTACGTTAACTATCCAGCCAACAAATTAGGTTTAGAATTATTTATTTCACTATCTCGAGAACAACTTACATTAAGTGATTAATCCATTATATTATCGCGGCGTGCTACGATAAGAATTAATCGCTGTAGTAGGGTGGAAACTCGAACACTACACACCACGTTGCGTGAACAGATTCGGAACACTTTGTGATTAAGTTTTTATTACGGAGTGTTGGTAGAACTGACAAGCCGCACTACGTTAACAAACAACTGACGGAAATCTGTTTATTTGTGTCTGACAGTTTTTACACCGTTTCAAGAACTTGTTTTAGTTATCTGTCAACTTGACACGCTCGTTATGATAGCGTTGTTAGCTAGTTAGTGTACAGTTTTTTTGAAGTTACTTCTTTGTTTTTTGGAAGCGTACTCATTCAAACGCAGTGTATTTCGTGTTAACAGTGTACTAATTATTCTGTTCCTGTTCTTAGAACTCTACAATTACATTATGTGTGCGAGCATATTTACATATAAAATAATGTATATACGCTAGTCAAATGGCTTGACAATTCTACGTCATTTTTAAATAATAACATGAGAGAGCACAATTAACGAAATATATTGTTGGGGTAGGTGGCTCAGTGGTATCGAGTCGGCCTGTGGATCTTGAGAACCCTGGTTCGATCCCCACAGTTGACAAACAATTTTCACCAATTTAAATCTACCCCTGTGGCTCCCCCATCACTAATATCTTTCGGGGCCGTGATTTGACGGCTGGTAATCGCACTTCACGCGAAAAAATATATCATTTACCGAGATCTGCTTAGGCAGACTGCCACACCCAGTACTGGATAAGAGGCGTGATGATATATTTATTTTATTTATATTGTTGTTATCTTGTTAATCATAAATATTGGTAATGTAAATGATAATAGTTATTTGTATAACTAGGCTAGAAACTTTACTTTTCCGAGTGCAAAGCATGTTTAACAGGCCGAGTCGAAGGAGAGGTGAGTCTTGCAAATTGCGAGTACTTGCAAAATAATTTCTGAACCAATTAAAATGAAATTATTTATTTATTTGACAAATATTGACTATTAGGGATTTTTTTATGGTGACAGCAGGACATTCGTAACCAATGGTACGAAATTTAACTAGATATAAACAATGCATTTCTTTTCTTATAAAAATTGTTACATTTATAAGTTGAAATTTTTTATTAAAGAATTTTATTTTCAAATAAATCCGTTATTCGGAAATATATTTTTTATTGGTTGTATACAACAATTACAAATTCAATTATAATTATTTACATTTGGGGTAGGTGGTTCAGTGATATCAAGTCGGCCTATGAAATTGAGAACCCGGGTTACATTCCCACAGGCAACAAACAATTTTCACCACGTTCAAACTACCCTGTGGATCCCTTCCCCTTACATCTATGGGGGCCGTGATATGACGGCTGGTAATCAAATTTTACTGGAAAAAATATATCACTTACTGAGATCTGGTATGGCAGAGTGCCACACGCAGTAATGGGTATATATTTATTTATTTGTTTATATTTATTTTATATTTTATATTTAGCTCTAGATTTCGTAAAACTCTGTAACCTCCAAGCACTCAACACATAACACTGACAGCCAATTGATATCAATGCTTCCTTACCACAATCCCTAGTTTTTGCTGGCCATTTTTATATTGTTTCTGGGCGGAAGCACGGAAAACAATGTTAATAACCTGTGTTTCATACCACAAACGTCATATCACATGTCATACTGCCATACATTCCAGTTTTTAAATCATATAGAGCAACGGTTCTCAATCTGTGGTTCGTGGACCCCCAAAGGTCCGCAGTAGCATCTGGGGACTATTCTTGAAATCAGCCGAACAAATTCGTATACGAATTATGATTGAAACCACGGAAATAATGTGAAATATCAAAAATTTCGCAAAATTGAGATTGTTTCAAACAGTAGCGTAGCCAGATATTTCTAATGGAGGAGATTTAAAATTTTCAAAGAATAATCGCTGTATCTCTTTAGAGGTTCACGCTTATATCAGGTGCAAAGTGTAATAAATCACATTAATACTAACTTTCCTGATTGAAGAGATAGAAAGACAGTTCAATAGGCAAATTGAATGGTGAAAATGGTTAAATTCTAAACAATTAAAGATCAAATAAATGAGTACTAATCTTAACAATTTTTTGTAACAGAACAACAAATTTAAAATAATACATTCATTAGCTTAACAAAAAAGTTCATTATAACTATATTGCTACTGTTAATATTAGCTAGCATGTTTGATCTATAATTGGTATGAATTTTACATCATTAAATTTTTGAACAAAATGGCACTTGTATGTCCATTAAACCGTATCTCTCTCGCTTTCTTCAAATAAAAAAGTTAGGAATAATGGTCTGGTAACTTCACTTTGATAAGAATAGCGGAAATATAAATAGTACCTACACTCGAAATAAAAAGTAATATATCGTAAATCATTAAAATACACATTTATGTTCTGTTTAATGAAAAGTATATCCTATTGTTCGAGTAATCTTACCAGAAAGCAACCAATTTTGAGCAAAAATGAAAACTAAACCTCGGGCCTAATTGAATTTATTAAGATGATTTTTATAATAATGATATTTATATTCGCCGTTTCTATGTTAATGAAAGAATATAAAAGTTTGTTCAATTGCAAACAGATATCCTTTCTGTTTATTTCAGGACAAAAGTGGAATGAATTGAATTATGATAATTTTATACATTTAATTTGACCAGTCTCTTTACCATTACATCGAGCAAACTGTTTCAATAATGAATCTATATTTGATTATGATTAATCTGTTATCGTTTAATATTTCATAAACCGTATGAATACATATCAAACTTATAATATAAATGTATCTGGATTCAAGCAAACAATCGAAAATTTGAAATTAAATTCAACAAAATCCGAAATCGTGGTACGGTATTTGTGTTTGTCAGTTCAGTAATAATATTACTTTGTTTGGTCGAACAGCCCAAAGGTATACGTACACACATATTGACAAGCAATTAAAATTTTATTATAAGGATAAAGAAATATTAAGCGCGTTCCGCCGGAAAACAATTTCACGTTAACAGGCGTCGTTTTCGTTTCATAGATGAAAACAAAAGCAGTGCTTTCAGTTGTTTCGTTCTGATCGCCGATGTGAAAACAAAAAATCTAACTGATGAGAGAGATATCCCTAGGGCACAAGTAATTTGATTAAGTTGTTTCGCTGAACCCGTATCGCCTAAGGTATTACCTCGTAAACGAAAATCAAAATGAAATTATATCTTTCATAGCTATAACTCTTTATACTCCTTTATCTGTGTCTGTCTATGTGTCTGTGAAATACTGTCTGCGGTTAAGTAACATATGAAAGGGATATGATTCATGTTTGTTTCAAAAACAAAACTTGTTCGCCCGCACTTGATTTAAATAAAAATGTTCTTCAATTTTTCGATAAAAACAGACCAGTAGGTACGTAAATTTATACTCAAATATTCATTTGAATGCACAGAATGAATGAATTCATATCTAGAAAAAATTAAATAGGTATAAAACAATATTTGTTTCATATTTTATAACTATTGTTTTATCATGTTCAAGGTTCACGTTAAACTTAAATAAATAAATATATCATCACGCCTTTACCCATTACTGAGTGTGTCATTCTGCCAAAGCAGATCTCGGTAAGTGATATATTTTTTCGTTAAACTTGTTGGCAGTAATGTTATTCCATCATATTTTTAAATTGACAATGCATGTAACTAAACTAATTTGTTCTATGGCTTCCAATTATGTCGATTTCAAACTATAATTTGCGATGAACTTATATTTATCTTTACGATGTACGTTACATACATCAATTTGATATTTTCAAAATTTTTGATCATTTATTCTCTTCCTATGTTGCTGCAGCCCAAATTGGGCCTTGGCCTACCGGACACATCGAGCCGCAGTTTTTTACTTTGCCGTACTGCCGGTATTCGTACTCAGATGCCACCTTATTTACAGGGGCGCGGAGAGAAAAAGCGGGCCCCGGGGAAAAAAAATTCGGGCCTCCTTTAACTTTGAATATTTATTAATTAAATATAAGATACCAAAAAAAATATATTTATAAATATATGTATGACAACAATAAGAATTATTAATATCTAAATAAAGTTATAACAATATAAATAAAATTAAATAAAAAATTCTGAGTTAATTGGTGCAGCGATGTGTATTGTATACTCACTGTATGACTATCTAATATCTAGTTGCATATTCGATAAATGCAGGGGATACCAAAACAGCACTACGCACAAATGTATAGAGCCTTTGCCTATGTGTATTGTATACAATGTAGTAATATAAGAAACAAAAATGCAATAATGTAATAATGTATTTTTGAATAGTGTACACATATATTTAAAATTTGCAACTGGGGCCCTTGATCAAGCATTTCGTCATTTTGTACTTTATGCAATGTAATAAATTGTTGGAAACGTGTATCAGACGTTTCGTTATACATGTTTTAGTAAAGAATATAAAAAATTGGTGAAATAGTAGAAAATTAAAAGCAATTTATAAAATAGCATCACATCCGGGCCCTTTGAATTCCACGGGCCCTGGGTATTTTCCCCACCTACCCTCCCCTCTCGTCGGGCCTGCTTATTTAAGGCGTATAAGTGACTAGCTTATAGGTCCCGAGTGTGATAGTTACAAGTAGCTTTATTTTATATTTTTTACGACAAATCACACATTGTCGGCAAGCGGATTCGAACTGATGAACCTTGGTTTGGGTGACGTCACAGTATGTTAAGAGAAGTGCATTAACACGCTCGACCACCGCGCATGCAATTATTTATTTGACAAGCGTCAAAAATACGAAATGGGAAAATGATTGGATCTGGATCTGGAACACTAGCGCCATACAATATTATCATAAGTGGACAATGACACATTTAAAATATGTATATCTACTCAGCTGTCAAATATTTCTAAATTATATTATCACATAAAGAGCCATGACGTACAAGCAATGCTCCCCATGTTATTTTTTTGTTCCCAGTAGTCACGGGGCCAAACAATATGTAGCAGTTCAGATTTTTTTTCACATTTGTTAGATATACAAACTTGAAACAAATGGGATATGTTTTACTAGAATTTGAACATGGTTAATTTTGCCTTGATTCAGTTACGTAACATGGTTTAAATTTTTATTTAATATGTTCAGTTGTTTATAAAAAGTAATATAATAAAATAGAAATATTTGTTTACAAATAACGGTGTTTTATGTACATTATATAATGGTTTTCAGTGACTAAATTCAGCAATTATTCATATATGACTATAATATTTAAATCCTTGAGAATCATAAACTACTAACAATTTATATCAACGCAATAGTTTAACAACAGTGATGTTTCATTTATTTCAGAGCATCTCTATTTAATTTGATTTGAACGTTTTTCTAACTTTATTGTAGAAAAAACGCTAGTGTAAAACGTGAGTGAAATGTCATTACATGCTAGTGAACATTTTTATACTTGCATATAATGACTTATTTCACTAACTTACGAGAATATAGAGTACTATTATGCATAGGCACCTAGGCCTCCTTGGAATTTTTGTATGTGATATACAAAACTTATTTAAATTAAAATGTTTACTAAATTCATATTGGTTTTCCATGCTTATATATTTTCGCTCTTCCATCCTACTCATAAAAAGGAGTAGGAAAACTTACTTTCCTGATAGTTCCTGAATTGAAAACCCGGTTTCTGCAATTAATCTTTATTGTTCTTTATTACTTCCTGAACTAGCAATTAAGATATTACTCTTCAGATTTATAGTCTACTCGTACAAGTGCCACAAAGAAGTAATTTTTTAATTGAAGATAAAATTCCATGTTCAAACAAATACAAATGCTCAAGAAACAAATAAAATGCAACATGTCTGCGGCAATATTTCACAATTAAAGTTTTTTGTCCGTTGCCATTCATTTAATACCGGAGCATGAAGCCGACATTTATAACCGCAAAAAACAAAAACAAACCAAAATTCATGGCGCAATGAAATAATTTGTTGGAAGCGCCGAATGTGATATTTTTACAAGCTCGTAAAAAGATTCCAGCTACGTGGAAAAGTACAAGGTAGAACTAAAGGAGCGAAACAACCCGATAGTGTCCGATAGGAGTCGAGAAGAACCGAGGGAAGACGAGGATTATCGAAAATACCCGAAGTGAGACTTGCAGGAACTGATCAGCGCTGAAAGTTACATCAGAAGCGAATCGCAAAACGATGTAGTGCAAAAAGAAACCGGAGTTTGGCGTGACGTTTATGAAATAGTTTATTGGTCCTGGGAGGCTGAGCCTGCCATAGGCGGCGGATGAGGGTAGTCAGCCCCGTGACCTTGGTACACCCCGGGGATTCACAGATCCAGCCCATGTTTTATGAATTGTGGGCTTCTGCCTACATAACACTTCGAATATATTTACCCTGATATATTTTCATCATCAGGAATTTATCTTATTTGTATCAGTTTCTGTTCGACCTAGACCTATATTTTTACATAATGATAGGGATACTTGCAGGCAGCCCATGGAAACATGTGAAATAAGTTTCCTACTACCGTTGTACCATTTACTTTACCTGTTTCCACATTTTATTTTCCTAATTTAGCTCTTGTTAAAATCTAGTTTATAATATGTATACGACAGTTATACATTTGTTCGAGATTAATGAACATAGTTCATAGTTCAATAGTATCGAGTCAGCTTGTGGATTTGAGAACCCGGGATCGATATGCGCAGCCAGTAAACAATTTTCGCCACATTAAAACTATCCCTGTGCTTTGGAAGGTGTGATTTGATAGCTGACAACTGCATTTCTCGTGCAAAAAAATTATCACTTGCCGAGATCTGCAACAGCAGAGTGCCACACTTTATAGAATAAAAGATGTGTTGATATTTTTATTTTATTTTTACAAACTTGTAAATATTAAATATCATTTTTCTTGGAGGTATATGAATAACTTGAAATGCTTGAAATGTTCGTTATAGTCCATATATTAGTCTTTTTTTCTAAATTTACATTTTGTCAAATAATTGCGGAAATTTACGCTAGGTGAACAAGTGCATCAACCCACTTCTCAAGTACACTATTTTCATTTTAAACTGGAGGGATCGGCATAAAACGATTAAATGCACCGCAATTACGTTTACAAAGAAACACAAAATATGACTCGTTATTACTGGTTCCACAAGGTTCGCACAGGGATGTACAACCCCATTCGCCGGTATTTTTAATGGTCAATCATAGGAAAAAACAAGAATAATTTTAGGCTGAATACGACCCTTAAAAAATTACCTGTTGCCACCATCGTTAAGCGATTTGTGGTAGCCGCACTAGTAGATTTCAATGTAGTTATATGGGACAAGGGTGTTTAATTGTTTTATGCCGATCCCTCCAGTTTAAAATGAAAATAGTATACACTGTACTAGGACTAAAACTGTCGGGCTTGATAACACAAGTTACTAAACTAATAAAAATAAAATAAATAAATATATCATCACGCCATTTACCCACTACTGGATGTGGCACTCTGCCTACGCAGATTTCGGTGATATATTTTTTCGCGTGAAGTGCGGTTACCAGCCGTCAAATCACGGCCCTCAAAGATATTAGTGGAGAGGGAGCCACAGAGGTAGATTTAAATTGGTGAAAATTGTTTGTCGGCTGTGGGGATCGAACCAGGGTTCTCAAGATCCACAGGCCGACTCGATACCACTGAGCCAGCTACCCCAAAAACTACACTAATCTATCAAGTAATCGTGTTCATGACAACACATTTCAATAAAACAAGTGTTTTACAAGTAATTAAAGAATCCAAAAGCATCGACAAAAGAAGAAAAATAGGGAAACTATGAAACATGAGAAGTAAAAATAGCAGAAATAGGAAACAAGAGAGGAAAATGTAAAAGAAATTTTAAAAATGACAAAGAATAAGAAAAAATGGAAGGAATGGTTAAAAAATTAAAATGAGGAATTTCGACACCCAACATTGGTATAAGGACAAAGGAAAAGAAGAAAAAAAAGAAAACAATTATCACATTTAATTTGAGCAGTAACATGAAATAGATAACTTTATTTCTATGCAGACTTTGATCATCTACAAGCTTTATTTGAGTCTTTTTTTCTGGACAACAAGACTTATTTCCAATGTTTTTCACCTAGAAAAAGTTTCGTAGGAAAATCTGTACATTTTCATGTTATTAGCTCATCTTAATATATCGTACTTGTATGTAAAACAAGTGGCATTTTTATGTAATCAATTTCATTGACCTATTTATAAAATAAGTAATAAATAATACAAATTAATGAATATATCAGAATAAAACAAAATTGTACTCTTCATTACGTTACCTGCATTACAATATTTACCAATATTTTTAATCAGATAAATGTAATATTGACGTGTAAATGGTTTACATAAATTATAAATATTTTATTAATATTTCCACATATATATTCGTTACTACTCTGAATTCATTCAAACATAATAATAAAATAAATGAATATTAATTTATTTAGCCACAAAAAATACAATTAAAGTGTTGGATGTCCAATATACTTGTATTATGTATGCAGGTTCATCTGTATTATAATTTGAAATAATTATTTTCTGTGCGATGAGATAAATAAAAATACAAACAAACAAAAAATACATTACATAATACCTCACATAATTCATATGGAATAAAAAGTTAAAAATACCGTCAAATATGATAAAACATATTATACAAATATTTTAATGGAATATTAAATAAATCTATTGGTAAAAATAATAAAATCACACGAATAGAAATATGACCAAAATTTGAATACACAATTGGTTTTATATGCTTTAAAAGTAAGCTTTAATAGCTTTTTCTTTCGAATTATGTTGTTTATTTATCAAATTACTTTTCTAAAAAGAGAATGTCCCTAAGGATATCTCGTACTACCAATCCCAATAACATAAAAATCGAAGAAACATATTTCATACATTCATCAATTATTGGAAATATATAAACCCATTTATTTTGAAGTCACTTTAATTTATAATGTAATTATTGTTTATTTTGTTAAAAATAATATTATTATATTCAAATTGGAATAGCATATTTTTAATTACTATTTTAGAGACAAAAATTCGGCCGACGCTGAGATATGAACTCGAATATTTGTTGAAACTATTTTAAATTAGATTTAAAAAAATAGTATCAAATTTTTTTTTCCTATATGAATATTTTTTATTCACAATTTCTAAATTTTTAAAAGTTGGAAAACAATTCATTTTTATGTTTTACGTTTCCGACCTGGAATTCTAACCTTCCCGACCTGAAATTGTCACTTTTCAAACAAAGTGAAACTAACGATATCCCCTCGAAATTTGTAATTTGTTTTTACTCTGCAATTAGATAAGAGTCCATTATTTCATTTTCAAAATCTGACATTTCGATATTATGTGATTTTCATGCTTTGAACAAAAGATGCATTCAGAAAATCAACAATAAATTTGTTGACAGATAAAAATAGTTGAAAAAAATTATGTCAAAATCATTAGCTACGAAATTATTTCGCGCGAAACAGCAAACAAACTAATATTATGTATCATCTTTATTCATATCTAATTGTGAATAAAATGGAATCCAAACCTCGGTGGATAATAAATATCACTGGACTCGGGCTAGCAAATGCGGTGCTTCGCGCCTTAGATGCAATGACACACTTTAAAGCTCGGTATGTAATATACTATTTCTACGACCACGACAGAAAGTATGCTATTTCAGTAATCATTTGACAACGGAAATTTATCGTTTCCCAAGCAACAAGCGATTATCTCCAGTAGCACAAATGAAAAAATAACATTTTCAGCTTTCAGTATTTAAATGGTTGCTTACAAATATTGTATGCGCTCAAACAAAAAGTGTCTTTGCCGTTTGCGCATGTAATAAACTACTTTATTTAAATATAAAAAAAATATATTTGTTTTTCTTTTCAATCGTTTTTATTTTACATATATACGTAGATACCTATGTATAGTAACTTTAGTGTAACATAAATTTTGATAATTAATTTTATTTTTAACATTTAACGTATTGAATTGACAACTAGCATTTTAAGGTTGCATTGTACATGTACCTAATATTTTATAGAAAATTCAGAAGGTTTTTACACTGTCAAATGTACAAAATGTATTGTATTGGATTCGGAAAATTTATCATTTTACTAAGTTTTTATTGCTATTATTAAACTTTATTAAATTAGTAGAAAGAGCACGTTTTAATGTAGCAAAGGTCTACACTACACAAGTACGTTTATATTATAAATGTATTCCATTTACCATTTGGTTCATTTAAATCAATTCAGATAAATTAACCAATATGACAAACTAAATTGAACTAAGCAAATTGATGCACTTATTGGCATAATTATTTCAAGCTTAATTCGAATCAGTAAATCTAATACTGGGAATAGATCGAACAAAATAAGTCAGTAAAATAAATAAATGTTCTAAATATATACTAGTACAACACCGCAGCTCGATGATTCTGGATCCCGTCCTGCAATACGAAGTAAGTTTCTGTTGTACAGAATAGCACAGGTAAGTAGATCATACAAGTTAAAATTAGTTTTAATTCAGATGACAAATCGAATATATCAGTGATATATTATCTATCTTGTAAAAGTCTTTTTACCCTTTCTTGTATTAATTAGAACAAGTTAAATAGAATAATATTAAAAAATCATATTTTAGCAAGTAAACAGTAACATTAATTTGATATGAATTTATTTCTAATTGTTGTTTTAACACAAATTTCTACAGTCATCGTCCGATAAAATAATGTAATACCGAAAGATGAACTTCGCGAACAGTAAATATATAAATAAATATATCATCACGCCTTTTACCCATTATTGGGTGTGGCACTCTGCCTAAGCAGATCTCTATAAGTGATATATTTGTTCGCGTGAAGTGCGGTTACCAGCCGTCAAATCACGGCCCTCAAAGATATTAGTGGAGGGGGAGCCACAGGGGTAGATTTAAATTGGTGAAAATTGTTTGTCGCCTGTGGGGATCGAACGAGGGATTTCAAGATCCACAGACCGACTCGATACCACTGAGCCACCTACCTCATTTCGCGAACAGAATGAATAAAAAAGTTTTATCGAGATAATTAATACAACCACTCTCCCATTATCCTCACCATAAGCACCCAACCACCCACCTCATCATCACTAACAATCTCCAAACACAGGTGGCAGCACATGTAAACAGCGTCCTTACTGCTTACATCTTAGCCGGGCGATGCTAACCGCACGATCTGGGCGAACGACGCGTCAATAGCGCACATCGGCGGCTTCGTTCCCGCGGGACGGTTCACGAGTTCAACTTAAGCGCAATAATTAGTGTTTACGGAAGTCGCGGTGGCCGTGGCTGCGATGGCACGATGACAAGGCAACGTAACACCTCGCATGCATATTTTAATGCATGAACCGCAAGGAACGACGACACTGAATGATTTATTAATTTAAAGTGGGCGACGGCGACGCTGTTGCATGAGGTAAATGCTGTAAGAATTATGCTTTTATGCAGTGTCAAGTATAAAGTGCTAATTAAATGAATTACAATTAATACATTTCGTCTTTATTTTTTTCTAATTAGCTAGTAAAAAAAACATAAATATTTTATCTCATCCCCCAAGTTACTAGCTAGAAAGGTAAACAACTTAGGTTGTCAAACTGGGTGATTTTAGTCTTCATATATGTCTGCACTTCTTCTTCTTCTTCTGATGGCACTACAGCCCAAATCGGCCTGGGCCTACCGAGCACACCGAGCCGTAGTTTTTACACTGTCGTACTGCCGGTTTTCGTAGTCGAATGCTACATTATTTAAGGCGTATAAGTGACTAGCTTATAGCGCCCGAGTGTGACAAATACATGTAACTGTATTTTTATATTTTACGACAAATCACACATTGTCAAAAGGCGGATTCGAACTGACGAACCTTGGTTCGGGTGACGTCACAGTATGTTAAGAGATGTTGCTTTAACACGCTCGGCCACCTCGCCTCTATATGTCTGCACTAAGAGGGTAAAATTAAAGTCTCTACATTACAAAAGTACCACCATTTTGGATTCAAAACAGGTTTCATGCATCGTAGTACTACAATAATCAAGAAACTTTGCATTTCGTTTTCTAAACTTGGACGCGTGCGATAAAAGTCTTTTAAAATGAGTTATTTATACCACATTTTCTATATTGTGTCTTTTATAAATTAAAATTTTAAAATATCTGCGATATTTTAAACCGAGTAAATTTTGTCAATATGTACGAGTATATGAAATTTTGTGGTTGGTAAATGTTATTGGCATTTATGAAATTGATCAGATTTTGAGGTTATATTGAAACCATGTAAAACAAAATGTTGCATATTGTAATGAACGCTCTTTCGATATGCAACTGGATTTCGAAATGGCTTCTTTATGAACGCAAAATAGAAAAAGTAATTTTTAATATTTATGTCGAAAAGTGACAATCCGAGTGGGAGATTCTAAGGCGTATTTGTCGATTATGTTTGTTTTAAAATAACTAATTAGAATTTTACTTCACAACTTAATGTAAATTTCCTATTTTTTGGTTTAACAAAACATTCACAATAATAATAAAATTATATTTTTATATAAAAGAAACTTAAGTCTGAAATTCAGCTAATTGTATTCGTTCCTGTTAAATTTGACATTTAAGAATAATTTATCAGTACTGAGAGGACATAACCTAAAAGCGCGTAATCGGGAAAAATACGAGAACGACTTTGAATATTATACGGCAGAGAGACAGAATGACTTGTTTATGTGACAATTTACGAACATATGCGACTTTTCTCGTCTTACGACACTCATAACTCCAAACGTAGCTTAAACGAAAATTGCGTTTTTATATTTGATAAGTCTGTTTCCCATGTGTGGTTCGACGTATTATGACGTCGTAACAATACAAATACATTGTTTTATCGTTATATTTTTGAGGGTATACTTTCATTTTTAATGAAGCATTTTCTATCAACTGCTGAAAACAGGATTTTTTTAGTATTTTACCGAGTATTTTATCTCTACTATAATTTTCTTATGTTTTTCACAATATTAACAATTCATATCTTATACAGCTAGAGATGTTATTAAAATATTAAACATTCAAAGAGATCATATGTTAATAATATAAGTAATATTTTTTATAACGTTGTTTTATTCATTCGAGACATCAAATTTGTAGAGATAAAGTTATAACTCAGTATCTATTATTAGAAAATAATTTTCATGTTCGCATTAGCATTTTGCTCGATTTTAAATTCAGATAAATAAAGAGAAAATATAATCTCGGGCACTTTGGTCGAACGATGATTGCTTTTTGTTTAGATATCATATGCCTACAAAAAACATACATAACATCACGATATATTCCATTAAATGGGGTAGCACGAACTCCTGAAACATTCACAGAACATTCTCATCCTGACACACGATACTCGTTTCAACCACATTAACACTTCTTCCATACGAACTCTTTTCTTCCTCAAAACCAAAATCCATCATCGCGCAACAAACATTCATTCATATCCATCCATTCGTTCATGTACACATGTTTCGTAAATCTTCACTTACACCCACTTCTCTAACAACTAATCTATAAAGAAATGAAGGCAGCATCTCCTGCGCTTGTTTAAAAATAATAAATAACACAATTGCAGTTAGACAGTGTATAGTAAAAACTGAAAATGAATAAAAAAAGATGAGGAAAGAAGGGAGCATCATTCTGCGCTTGTTTTTGAAAATGAATTCCACAAAATTGCAGTTGGACACTCTATAGTAAAAATAGAAAATGAATTAAAAAGATAAGAAAGGATGGGAGCATTTTCCTGCGCTTGTTTGCAAATTAAATAAATATAACAAAATCTGTAATATTTATTTATGTGTCAAAGGCAATATGAATATAATTAAACATTAAGTAATGCTCAAGGAGCATACAATATTTTTTATCTTACTACTATTTCAAAATTAATAGACCAGAAAGTTTGCAAAGTAGTCTATGAATACGGATATAGTAAGGGCGTAGGAATCGCTGTATTTGTTGTAGCAATGATACAGAACCTCCAAGTTTAGGGGAGGCCACCAGTCTACCAGAGTAACATACACATACGATCGTCGGTGATGTGACATAACCTCCTAAGTGCAAAAAAGAGAGACAAAAATGTGTTTTTGGGGACCATCTATAGTCATACGATACGATTTTGTGGTAAACATCTGCACAAATTTATTTATTACTAAGACAAATGAACTCAGAATATAGAATTATTGTACATAAAAAGGTATAGCAACTGTTTTCAAATAAAATAAGATGCGGGATATTATTTAGTACGAAATATTCATCGTAAATATTTTCTCTCGGTTAAACAGATATTGTCACGATATGCGCAATGAAATTTCAAATATAATGCAACAAAATGTTGATTTTAGCTAAAAAATTTAAATAGGAGGTATTGTTACATTACCAACCATATGTATTTCTAATTGTTTTTTTTTAATCTTCAGTCTCTAATTATTATTTAAACTTAAATAAGTAAATCCTATTCAATTATTCCAATGTTTTCTGTCCTCAGAAAACGAACTATATAGGTCATATCCGCTGAAAAATTTTGAAAGATAATTGGGAAAAAAATTCATGAAATTTTAGATTTTTAAAATATAGATATCAATGCAATATCACTAACTGTTTTCGAGATATAAGCAAAAATTCGTAAGAAAATGGGATGAATTTTATTTCATTTCTTGGTTTCTAATTTTTCATTTTAAACTTCCCATCTTCTGTTCTTTCCCAAGCGAAGCTCAATCTTGCAAATATTTATTATTAAATTGAACCATCTAAACTCAGAATTTCCTTACTTCAACTATTTGTTTTTTAAGGAGGAAGCCCTCATGGAAATATTTAATACAGGGCCCCACAAGTACTAGCTCCGCCACTATAATATAAGTATCTTGTAGAAGATAAATAATATATTTTTGTGTAAATAAGGTAGCAATTTCACTATAGCAAACTCATAATACTCGTAGTATAATGGCAAGAATTTTCAAACTTAAAAATTCCGCATTTATCGTTAACTGCAGTTTAAACTTTGACAACAATGGTAATATCTCATAAGTGATTCGCTGTTGTCTTCTTGAAACTACATTTAAGAAATAATTTTAAATGATAATACCGGGCACTATATACGAGTAGTATATAACATACCTCGTATCCAAGTTATTAATAAACAATAATATGCTACTAAAATATAAAATATAATAATGTTAAGAAACAATATAAGTACCCACTTTTCTAGGTTTAACTGATTCAATGGCTGGGAGCACAAGCTCTGTTTTTGCCTGTTTTAAGAGCAGTGTATTTGGGTGTTTTAGCTATCTCTTACATGTTAAAACCATGCTCTTAAAACACCTAAAAATAGAGCTTGTGCTATCAACCAATATAATTTTTATAATTTTATTGACAACTCATAGAATAAAGATGTATGTCGACTGGCATTGTAATAATTAAAGTCATTTAAAACGTACAAAAAACTAAGTTTATATAGCTAGACCCATTAAAATCTGTAAAATATTTTGGCAATTTCCATATTCAACAGGATAATTTTTTTTAAACACTCAAGATTTTTTGAACTCTTTTTAAAATCATAACAATCTTCAATAAAAGTGTAAAAATCTTTACAAAACATGAAAGTCCAAGAATCTGCGTTGAATCTATTAAATCATTTTTAATACAAAAATTTGGTAGTTTAAAAATAAATCGAATTTATTTTTCTGGTTAGTCTGCCTAATTACAAAACTATTATTATTTGTTTCATTTTCTTTTAAAGGTATACAAGTTTGATCTCAGTACACAATATTATAATATTGGATGAATATTTAAATTTTAACAGTCAAACAAATGGAAAGGAAAACGGAATCTAATAAGTTTTTAATTGTTATATTTCCGTTTTGATTAATACCATTCAGAGTGTGAGGAAATAATGACCTCATACAAAGGGAACGTGAGTGTGGTAAAGCAAGCAAGGTGTTTCAGGATGAGAATGTTGGAAGAAGACTGATTCTTTCATAAATCTGATGAGTGGATATTCTGTGAATGTTTCAGGGGTTCGTGCTACCCCATTTGCTGGGATACAACGTGAATGTTAGGACTCAAATTAATGGGGGTTGTGTGATGAGATGAAGTGAAATTTTAATATTCATCTAATACTATCTTACGAGACAAAATCCAAGATAAGAACTAATATATTACTTTATAAGGGCAGTAAGTAAGATTTACTTTATCGAGCATAACTTGCAGCGAGGGCTGCAACAGACGAAGGAGAGAATATCCATTTAAAAGTAGAATAATTTTATCACTGCCGACTTCTGTTATAAACATTAAACAAGCGTTACAGAATGACGTCCTGAAATCTTTATGTTATAATATGAATCAACGTAGCCTTCTCGTTCCCAAACTACAATTGTTGACAGATAAAATAATATAGGCAACAATAATAATTTTAAAATTTTTATGAATTTAAATGACAGATAAAGTACTAGACACAAATACAGAACAGAACGAATTACTTACTTCCCGCTAAACAGAAGAGTAAAATGTCATTTACTTAATCAGTAGTGAAACAAAACTATAATAATTTAAGAATTATATATTCGACATCTCTGTCTGTCCAGTAAATATGTTAGAATTTTTGAAAAATCATGAGCATTCGCCGGGATTTGAACCCAGAACCTTTCACTCGCTAGGTGACTGCTCTACCACTTGAGCTACAAATAATAATAAAATCCCGGCGAATGCTCATGATTTTTCAAAAATTCTAACATATTTACTGGACAGACAGAGATGTCGAATATATAATTCTTAAACTATTTCTACCTTGGCTGTTGGCCGCTGCATACTACAGTTGTTGATTTGTAACGAATTGACATAGTGATGTCACTTTACAAATTACTTAACAACTAAATTATAATGCACGAAAAATCATGAATATTCGCCGAGTATTTGTAGCTCAAGTGGTAGAGCAGTCACCTAGCGAGTGAAAGGTTCTGGGTTCAAATCCCGGCGAATGCTCATGATTTTTCAAAAATTCTAACATAAAAACTATAATAAGTTGTCTAAAATATTCTAATTTTAAAATTTGCTAGTAAGATTAAAACAGTAATCTTAGAGATAGACAAGGAGTTTACTTAAATCACATTTAGTGCAATAGGAATAGAAAAAAATCTAAAGAATATATTTGTTTCTTTTTCTATTCAACTGTTACTTATCTTCACACTTAGGTGGAATTAACTTAAAAAAGACTACATGTAACTAATTTTTTTTAAAATAGTAGTAATTATAGAATTTTCCATAGTTTTATTATTTGATGTCATCCAACATTTGCACTTCCTTGATAATTTAATCAGACTAAAAAAAAATTATGTTACAACTATTATTTGCAGATTATATCATAATATTAAAAATTTAAAAAATTGTTCGATACTTAAGAAGTAAATAATATTCTTGTTTTCAGTTTTCACTAAACTTTTTCTATGCGAAGTACCAGATCCGATTAAGAGTACTTAAATTTTTATAAAATTCACTTCAACTTATATTCTATCATATGAAACATAAATCTAAGAACCGTAGCTTGTTGTACAATTGCTGATAAAAAATTTATATGTAAATGTAAATAGCGATCAAAATAGGTATTTATCTTATTTTGCAAGCAACTAGTTTAAAAATATACGTAGGTAGCCAATACGACTTTTTAAAATATATACATATATTCGTTTGAAAAGAAAAACATTCATATACGAAGAAATATTTTATTAAACACTAACCATTCAGCAAATATTGTGTTCTTTGGATCTTTTATACTTCACATAAAGTATGAACCGAGTTCATTTCCACTATCAAGAACAAAATTCAAATTTAACAAAATAAATAGTAAACTAATATTTTTGTATAAATATGAAAATTTAAATGTGATTAATAACAAACAGTTTGGATAATGTTTAAACGTTCAATATACATTCAAATCAATAAAAAAAAGGAATTGAGAATTGAAATAAACATGGAGTAAAGCGCGGCGAAAATATAGAATTGAATTTAAATAATTTATATTTAAACTATGTTATTTAAACAAAAGTAACAACAATAATACCAACTGCTAAATACATTAAAACGTGATCAAACCAACAAAAGTGCTTTAATTTCACGAACAAAAAGAACAGCACATTGCAATTAAAATTTGAATCGAAATCTCGCAATTTTCGCTAATTCAAACTACGTATGTCGGCTGCTGGAATTTAAAATCTGTGCGTAATTTGTCAACATAATTTGTTGGGCAGAAAGCGTATCAGAGGTAAACCATAGTACACACAATCATTAGCGGATTCTGTGTTTGCACGTAGCCCAGTAAATATGATTTATTCGATAAACATGCTTACAGTTGCGATTAAAAGCAGAGGCGCGCTTCTGTACAATAGAATTCGAACTCGCTGTTCGAATTCCCTGAGTTGGAATACAATACAAATTTAAAGAGTAGTCTTACAACTTCGGAAGCAATAGAATGAAATCAAAACCAAATATAGTCAATTGAACCGGCAATAATAACACGACAAAAAGACAACTAAAATTACACAAGATCTTTTCATTTTTCCGAATAAATTTCCGTTTGTCATGAAACCTTGTTACCTAGCAATTTTACAAGAAAATCTGATTAATAAAATTACGTGATTTTATTTTCAAACAATTTTTCGAGTTAAATTGATGTCCGGTAACGAGGTTAAATTGTCAAATAAAAATTTATTCGAAAAAATTAAATACTCGAGTGTAATTCGACGATAATTTAACGAAATTAAAATAAAATAAATTTTATCGAGTTACTAGAGAATAGGATATAAAGTTTTACCAGTTGTAAAAAGTTACCTTTCTATTTATCCGCTGTCAAAGTGACAAATGTTTTATGTTTATAGCTTACTTTGTATTCACGTGAAATTAACCGAAGTAATAGAACAAGATCTTTTGATTTTCTTAGTAAATTTTTATTTTGCACGATTTTTTTGCTTAGCAATAAGCGTGAGAGCGAACTGCATGGTAAAATCTCGAATCTGTAGAATGAGGGGTTTTACCTAATGTCAATTTGATAGAGAGATTTTGCTACAAGCAAAAAAAAGTGCTTAATAATTAAAATTTATCTAGAGAAAATCTTTGATAAGATTATTTACAGAAATAAATAGAATTATAGAATATTGTGTCAAACTGAGAGCAAAATACATAAATAAAATAATTGATAGCATGTAAACAAACATTTACTTGATGACAGTATTTAATCATAGTCGCGGGCTTTGTCCTTAGTAACGAGATTATAGTAATACAAAATTGCGCTTATTGCATTATGATAACTTGAAAACAGGTCAAGGGAAATTATCCCTTTAAAAATATGTAAAACTGATCAACTAATAGCTAAGTAACCTAGCCAACGCAGTAAACAATAAAATTATGATTTAATTTTGTTTTCATATTGATCATGAAAATCGTTTTTTAACGAAAAATCTTTTAGAGAGTGATAGAATTTTCAATTATTTAATAAATCATGTAAATAAGTAAATATAGTGAAAGAAATAAATACTACAATTTTATTGATTTGATTTTAATTTTTTCACTATTTATTTTTCTACTTGAAGATCATTTGAATTATTTTTTTTTTGACATTTGGTTAAATAATTTGTATCTTCGTTAACAATATGAAAACATGCAACATATAATGAAAGCACCTTTTTTGCACTCGGTCTCGTCATCGTGTATCAAACTTCAATTTCGTGGAAAAAGTATTGCTTCCATTAGTAGATGTACAAATAACTATTTATTAACTTTCATTTAAATTGTTAAAACTCGAATTTTATTACACTTATATTATGCATTAGAAAAGAAAATAAGTAAGTATTAAACTATGTGTCATATTGTTTTGTAAATCTATTACGTTTCCGAAATATTAATTTTCATGTTTATGTTACTCAGAAAATACGCACAAAAATATTATTAGCGAGAAGACTTGTGTAAAATATTGATTAAACAAAATTGTATAATATTGAAAATAATTATTTTGATTTAATTTTGCATGTATTTGTAAAACGACATTTTATAATTTTGACAATCTATAGTTCTATACTTAAAATTATTTCAATAAATTTGTAAGTACATAATAACAAATAATATATATATTTATTCTTAAAAGTTCTTTTATCAATTGTTGTGTATCTAACATAATTTGTCCTTCAACTATCAACATTGTATATATCTTAATAAAATAATTAGTCGCAAAATAGTTTGCTTCATGTAAATTAAATTAAAAAATTAAAACGTAATCTGTTAAATTTTTGCAATAAAGTGAGCTGAAATTAAATTTATTATTACACACAAAAGGCCTAGGAAGTTTCTTTGCAAATTAAATAAATGTCCTAAATTTTTCAGAAAACTAAGCTCATATTTTCATTTCGCGAAATATTAGTCTGGAAACTTTTGTTTTATTTTATGCGTACGCTTGTAATATGCCTGTACTTAGAGCGGAATTACTAAACAGGTTTTTCACTTGAATCCATACAAGGATCTTAAATTAATTTCCGCTGGAAAATGAATGAGATTTTCTTGTGTATTTGCTTTCTACTATAAAATAATTAACTAAACCATGCTAAACACCAAATCCAATTAAGCATAAAATTTGTGTGATAACAAACAGCAATTTGTTAAAAAAAACACTACAAATTAATTTAAGTATAATTCTATTACACGGAAAGAAGAATGATTTGAATTTTGAATTATACTTTTAGGCGAAATAAAAGATATATTTCTATTTAAATAAAATCGTACTGAAAACTGTTGCAAAATGTATTTAAAGACGGATTATATTTGGCAAAAGATCTTCCACATCCACATCAATGTTTTAACGGTTTCTAATACCCCTAGTGAAAACTGTTGAATTTGATAGATATATTTTTTGAATATCAGGATTCCCGTTGAAGGTTGTTGTGTATATTGTGTAGAAATGTAGCATAAATGATGAAAGGAAGTGTGAACTCACCAGCGAAGGTCATCATCAATCCAAAGAGGACAGCCAGGAGTCGGCAGCGGCAAGCATCCCTCCGTCGTTTCATATCGGCGGCACAATCACTCACAACACCGTGGGCGGTTCTGCAAAACCGCAAACGTCAGTTAACAACTCACATGAACGCACAACACAAGAACAGAACAGAACTGAGAACAGACAGCGAGATATCGCGATATCGGAGAGTTCCAGCAAGGATGCGTGATCCAAGAGCTCAGCGTCGAGCAGAGCCTAGCGATGCTCACGTCGTGAAGCGCGCGCGGAAACTGAGTCGACGTGCGCGCCGCAGCGAGCGCCGGCAGCACTAGCGACGCCACTCCCACCGCCGCGACAACTAACATCTCGCCAGGACGCCAAGCCCCAGCGCCCACTGTTTCTTCTTTCTTCTTTCTATTACCCCGCGTCGCCGTTTCTTAAAAGACCGCGGATTTACTCTGAAATTGTGTTTGCTTTAATTGCATATTTCCAGGTCAGCACGCGCGCACGCAAATCCGTGTAACCTGCCATTCCGCAGCCACTACCAGCGCCTCCGCCGCCGCCTGTGATCGGCGAGCCGTTTTATCTCGCGAGCGATGATTGTTTTCTGAAGCAGGAAAAATGACGGATGTGTTTAGCGCCTGCCGAAATTTTCATACAACGCGCGAACTTCACAGGGTTATCGATTTTAATCGCACAAAAAGGTTCCCAAAATCACACAGTTTACTATAATTAATTGTACAGTTTTCTATATTTATTTACTACGCTGTACAATAGGAAATTAATACCAATGACAGTAAGGGACACCTACAACTTACTATGGAATGCAAACTATCCGAACGAAATTGTATTGTTAGACAAGATAAAATAACCGAGATTTAAAAACGCGAGCTCTCTCTCCTGTTAAACAACTAAGCTACCATTTAATTCCCATGAAGCTTGGTTCTAAGAAAAAATGTTAATTTAATTTGGTCATCAAAACGTTTACAAAGTTCAATTTTACTCAATTGTTTTTGGGGATATTTTTCTGTGAAGTTGATACAGATAAATCTATCAGTTATATTTGCTTCACTCATATAAAACTATTGCATTTCTTTTATTATAATAAAATCAAACTTCAAAAAGATTCTTCATTATTAAATAAAGGTATATAGATTTATACCACAACATAGGTAATTATGAATTTCAACTCTTACCTAACTTGAATAAATGTCAAAATAAATTTAATTTCAGATGTTTATTAAATCTGTCAGACTGTCAGTGTTACCACAATGAAATTTTATTAGTTTTTTTATAAATAAAACTTTTGAAGTAAAAATAAATGAAGACTAAATAATTTGATAGATTCATGTTACATTAATCAATTATGTAATATTCATACTATGCGTAATGAGCCCGAGGGTTATTGTTTCTTTTTTAATATACTCTTGTACAGGATGATCAGAAGTAACTGTTTCAGTTAGCAGTACAATTTTGGGGATCTTTTATATCACAGTTTGCACAACGCCAAGTAAAAGCGGAAATACTATTTGGCATGTCGTTTTTAGAATAATTATATAGTTATTTGTGTATTAAGAGCGTAAAGAGATTCTTTGTTACTCGAACACGTAATTGTGTGAAAGAAGCAAAGACACTTTATGCTCTTGATACACACATATTTTTTTCTACGATTGCATCTTAAATAGATACTGAAAATTAATTCGTTCTGTCAACTGTCAATCTGACAAGTTTCTGTTTTGTTTGTATCCCTGGTAACTATTGAAATAAGCGCACATTTAACATCTTTTGCCTTTAGAGACGCGCGACAAAGATATTTTTCGATTATTCCACAAAAAACGTCAACTGTACGATGACAAATGGGAGCGTAATTGTCAACTTTTCATAGCAATCGTAGAAAAAATAGGTTATGTTATATTCTTATATAAATGTCACTGTCAACAAAAGGAAATAAATATATGCATTAGTCTCACCAATTTCAAGTAATTTTTGTTTTATTGCCAACTGATTACTCTTTAATATTAGCACCACAGCAAACAATAATAATTTTATATCTGCAAAATATATAGTATTCCATAAACCAGAAGAATAATTTATTTGAGTGAAATCAGTTTAAATATTAAAAAAAAAATCAAATCATGCCATGAAAAATAAAGATAGATATAATAGGCATGTCTGAGCTTAACACAATCAATGACATTTTTCGTTGTCAATTATAACAGATAATTTGTCAATTGTGACAAATAAATAATTTCAAATTTATGATTTTGAATTTTAATGATTATTGTAACATTTAAACTCTATGACTTTCATCGACCACCAAAATAATTATATGTGAACCAATTACATTTATTTCATTAAAAAAATACTTCTAAATAGGTGACATTTTTCGTTTTCAAATAAGACAGATAAATACCTAATTAATTTCAGACATATATTTTTCTTTCGTGGCACGATTTGATACCATTTTTTTAATCAACCGTTACATTGTTAAATAACAAGGCAATTTTATTGTTTTAATCCGAATCAAATGCTGTCGTCAATTTTTTTGTTATGTTACTGTATAATGAGAGTGATAATTTGGATGACAGTCATATTTTCAAATACATACAAAAAATATCAGTTCACATAGACATCTATAAAAAAATCTATTTGAATGCTTAAATGATTGTTTATTATTGCATTACTATAAATAAAAATACTGTATTAAATTTAGTCTTTACCAAATTCTTTTTCATTTGAAATCGACAATCGAGTTAGTATTTATATAACAACTCAATTAAGGTATTCAGTTAGTTATCAATTTAAAAATCGATTGGTGTAACTATATGTTTCATTTAATGTGAGAAATAAATTTTATAATAAAATATTTATGAAAAATGTTGTTTGCAAGTATTACCGTGATCTGTTCCATAAAGTTATCAACCAATTATTCTGGACAATATTATCTGTGTGCTTCTTGTAGCACAAATGTTTATTAAATCACGAAAAATATTTTTTCATAATTTATTTCACGTTTTTGATCATTAAAAAAATAAAACATAAACTTAAAAGTAATTATTCTTATAGTTAAATACTACTAAAATGTTTGTCTTACATTTTTACACGTATTTTTGTATGGTTCATTCAATAAAAACTTAATTTAGAATAACTTATTGAATTATCGGTGTTTAAGTGTCCCCAATTACTACGAATAATCAGCATTTTATTGGAGATGTATATTTTATTTCTAATTCTTGGCACTATTTATATCTGAACATCGTGTACACTCTACAGTACTTTTAGCAAATTGAATGATTGAATTTATGTGCTAGATATTTACTTACATTTCTAGGCATAAGAAAACAATACCAAATTCGAGAATCACAAACGAACACTGCATTACGCACACGTTCACTACAAATTTCAAGACTCGACTGATCAAACTTGACTGTGCAGTCAGCGATTGAAATAAAATTTAAACGAATGCGAGCAAATACTTGCATGTTAACAAATGAACCTACAACAAAACTCACAAATTAAATTAAAATAAATGTATCAGCATTTCAGCACCGTTAAACCAGTACTGCCAAAACTTTGGTGCGTTTTAAACAAAAATTTATGTTTCCGTACTTTAATGTATGCTCAATTTCATTATAAAAATAAATAAATATATCATCACACCTTTTACCCGTTAGTGGATGTGGCACTCTGCCGTGGCAGATCTATATATATATATATATATATATATATATATATATATATATATATATATATATATATATATATATATATATATATATATATATATAAAGTTTAATTACTTTTAAGTTAAAGAATTTTAATGAACCAAAATTAACGAGGCTTTATTTGGAACGATGAAAAAATTGCAATGAATCTTTATGAAATATTTTCTATTTATCAACAAATATTGAAGTGTTTTGTTCATTATTTCTAGATTTACGAATCTATAAATTTATCACAGAATTCCACCATAAGTGACATACACAATAAATGTATTTGACGTTTGAAATATAATAAAGTAAAATTAGTATAATTAATTAAAACTTGCGAGTAAAGAATAGTGTATGTTACTCTTGTTAAAAGTATCTTTATTGCTCTCATGGGTTTGCATTACGATCAGTAGGCTTTCTAGTCGTGCAATAAAGAGACTCTTTTAACATTTGTTTTTTGTAAATTATTCAAAAATGTATACTTCTTTGTCAAATGGTCGAAAAATAAAATATATTTTTAATGTTCCGTAGCATAAACTAATGCATATGTTGTATTATTAAAAAATAAAATGGCGAGCACTTTAATTATGCCCTAATTGGAAAAATAATAGTGATCCATGACTATGTTTGGAAATAAAACAATTAACTAATATAATAGTAACTGTTATTATTTAACAAATTAATAAATTCTTATGATATGTGTATAATAATATAGAAAACAAAAATAATAGTAGTATATATATCAAGGGAGCAAAGTTTTCCATTATTTGTCGAGAGTGAAAATTGAATCCTGAGGCCGTATTCCGAGAGATGCAATCGCTTGACGCAAATAAAATTCACTCGATATATACTCGTACGATAATTTATATACAAACGGAAAAAATCCTTATTTAACAAAAGAGACTTAATCATGCAATGGCCTAGAATTACTTTATTTCTTTATGGAGTACTTGTAATTTTTATTTCCCTCGGTAAATAATAAAACATTAGGTAATGATAAAGTTAACATTATTTATTGGTGTATAAAAACTCCGATTTTATACGAGTTACATACAAAGCTTTATGTTCAGTATACAGGTCTTGAAACAAAAAAGGTTGAAAAATTTTGGTCACATCTATTAAAATCGCAGATTTATATATAATATGATTTATTTATACGATAATTTACACGTCTCTGCCAAATGATTTACTCCAAAAAAATTTTACCTGCATTATTTTTAAAACTATGTCTGAACTACTATTACCTTGGTGATCAATTTACATTGTAATTTTTTTTGACATAACTAAGCAAAGTAAACAAAGAGTAAATAAAATTAAACAATATTATTCTACTCAAAATAAATACTTAACGATTGGTTTAATTCAGCAAAATACTGTAATTTGATTGGATGAAAAGTTATGAGTGGAATTGTCAATGAAATTTTATATTCAGAAAATTAATTCAATAACTTGAAAAGGTTATTGCCGGAATTTTATAAAAATATAATGTACCGTTAAAGTTACTTCTTTTTAATTTACGACAATAAAATATATTTGCGATCAACAAGCAAAAACTTTGCACTGTCAACTATCTTAAAAATATGATTTGGATCTTATGCCTATAGTTGATGATCTTAATATCAAATTGACAAATATTTCATTTTATATCGAGAAAAATTGAGGTAGCGCCAGGATTTGAACCTCGGACCTATGAACTCTGGGCATGTGCTTTAAACCAACTAATTTTTCAATTGGTTAATATTCTCATTAAATAACAATGTCACTGCAGACGACTCTCATGTCAAGTCTTTCAGAAATAATCCCAATTACAATACAGAACCCAGTGTGGTAGTTCCTATAATTTTAGTATGAGCGGGAGTCGAATTCGGGATCTTCGGATGTCGTTACGCTAACCACATCACAATATTGGTGGCATTGTAGACATATTAGCGCCAGTTACATTGAAATTTATGTAATATTATGTTATACGAGATAAACTTTGTTACTATTTTTTTAAGTTCACAGTACTTATATCTCTAGTTGATTTTTACTTTTAAATAACTATGTTCTTGCATATTTTTTACTTAAAAAAAAAATGCTGCATTTTAAGATCAAAAATCTATGTACCAATTTTAATCGCAAAACGTAACAATTAATTGCAACATACATCGTTCAGTTAGCAACCTAATTTATTTCAGTTTCACGGAACATAAACCTCAGACGCATAGCTAAACGTCCGCGCGTCCACATCTCACCGGAGAAGGAACCCGGAGTAACTCCAACTCAGCGCAGCGAAACACTCCCCATGTAATAACCCGAGATGTAGTTTAATTAACCTACGTTTTCATACGTGAAAAAACACGAAAACGAGAATTCCCTTTACCATCTCTCACTTTCTTCTTCGCTCTCTCACTGCCCGAGGGATGATTCTCTAACGTACGCGTTAGTTATATAAATGGCAATATTTATTTTCAATTAAAATTTATAATGGAAGTTATTACAGACGAAACGAAAAGTCGTGCAACTTTCACACCGATAAACGATATTTTTCTTCGTTACTTTTAATTTAAGTTCACGGGATATTGCGTTTTATTGTGGGTGGGGGCTTATACAGGGTGGATGTTTAATTGTTTTGTGAGAGTCGGTTTCCGGGTACTGGAAATTAATTTCAACTTGTTTATTTTATTCCAGTAAAGAGAATAATTTTATGATTGAAACTTGGTAGAAAAATAATTCAATTTGTAGGAACATAATATTTAATTTGTAGACTTGTGTAGATAATTAAAACATTGTTATTTTGACTTTTCAGTCTGTTTTATTAATTAAAGTTTTTCTTATTAATATTTTTTTATATATGTTCTAATTTATGTTTCACTTCAGAGTATACGTTAAATATACATTATATACGTTTTTGGTGAAATGCAACACAAAATTTCTGGAAAACACATAATTTCCTAGGTAATATACCGAGGGCCAAGAATTTATCGGTAAAATTTCGAATAGTTCTGGTGTAGAAACGGACAGCCGAGTATCATAAATGATATTAATTACTAATAAACCAGAAATATTATCATAAAAGTACATCTGTCATCAATTAGCTTACATGTTGTTGTTTAAATCATATTATATGAAAGAACTTGCACAGTTGATACATAAGCGAAATATTTTCTGGTTTTATTAAAATATAACATCCTGTATACATACTTTTTTATTATAAGAAATATAAAAATTTTCTTTATATGAAAGTTTTAGTATATTAAATATACTATTTTATGACACATATAGAAATTTTTTATAAAGTCAGGTTTACATGATACGACTATCAACTTTTATTTTTCAAATGGGAACCTACAATTATTTTATTAAAATAAAAATCGCCATTTTTTCTCTTTTCAACAATGTATTACTTATCATAAATGTAAAAGAAAAAATTCGAGATAAATAAGGTCATTGAGAAATCAAAAATTATTTTTATTCAATTATTCTAGGTGGCAATGCGAAATTAAACAAATTGTAACAAGGTAAAATTAATGACAACAATGCAAATATTTATTTGTTACTTGTTTCACGTGTTTTGTCATTCATTTTACCTTGTTACATTGTGTTTAATTTCCCATAGCCTCCTAGAATAGTCCAATAAAAATAATTGTAAATGTCTCAATTATCTTATTTATCTCGATTTTTTTCATATACATTTATGACAAGTAATACATCGTTGAAAATAGAAAAAAATGGTGGGTTTTATTTTAATAAAATAATTCTAGGTTCCCATTTGAAAAATAAAAGTTGATAGTCGTATCATGTAAACCTGACTTTATAAAAAATTTCTATATATGTCATAAAATAGTATATTTAATATACTAAAACTTCCATATGATGATAATTTTTCTATTTCTTATAATAAAAAATTTAAGGGGGGGTTCGTCTTCGCGGAATCACCCTGTATATACAGGGTGTTATATTTTAATAGACCCAGCAAATATCTCGCTTATTTATCAACTTAGCAATTTCTTTCATATAACATGATTTATACAGCAACATGAAAGCTAGTTGATGACGGATGTACATTCATGATATCATTTCCGGTTTATTAGTAATTAATGTCAACTTTTAAATTTCAAATGGCACATACTATATTTTTTACAAATTTGAAAAGTGCATCAAATTTGCTTTACAATCATGTAAAATAATCCATATGTTACATTATTAAAAAGTAAAATGGCGGACACTTTAATATTCACCAAATCGGAAAGAGAATAGTGAGCCATGACTGTGACTTGAAATAAACAATTAACTAAAACAATTGTAATTATTATTATTAAACGAAATAATATTTTTCGTCATAATAATACAGAAAATAAGAATAAGAAACACTTCATAACAACAAAATAATTTTATAAAAAATATTCAATAAATTTTTCACAACGTTTTAAAACATAATAGGTTGCCCTTTATATTTGGTTAGCAGATAAAGATTCAATTGCTGCTTCATTTTTATTCTTCAGTCCGTTTAATGTGTTTACTGGTTCATTACAAACAAAATCTTTCACGTAGCTCCATAAAAAAAATTAAGTGGTCAAATCGAGAGAAAATGCATTTGTAGAGGCTGGGAGTCATTTTGAATATTTGCTATAAAATCATTTTGTTGTTATTAAGTGTTCCTTATTCTTATTCTATTTATTATTATGACAAAAAAATATTATATCGTTTAATAATAATAATTACAATTGTTTTAGTTAATTGTTTTATTTCAAGTCACAGTCATGGCTCACTATTCTCTTTCCGATTTGGTGTATATTAAAGTGCCCGCCATTTTACTTTTTAATAATGTAACATATGGATTATTTTACATGATTGTAAAGCAAATTTGATGCACTTTTCAAATTTGTAAAAAAATATAGTATGTTCCATTTGAAATTTCTAAGTTGACATTAATTACTAATAAACCGGAAATGATATCATGAATGTACATCCGGCATTAACTAGCTTACATGTTGCTGTATAAATCATGTTATATGAAAGAAATTGCTAAGTTGATAAATAAGCGAGATATTTGCTGGGTCTATTAAAATATAACAGCCTGTATATATATATATAAAACAGGCGCGGTGGCCGAGCGTGTTAAGGCACATCTCTTAACATACTGTGACGTCACCCGAGCCAAGGTTCGTCAGTTCGAATCCGCCTGTCGACAATGTGTGATTTGTCGTAAAAATATAAAATACAGTTACATGTATTTCTCACACTCGGGCGCTATAAGCTAGTCACTTATACGCCTTAAATAATGTAGCATTCGACTACGAAAACCGGCAGTACGGCAGTGTAAAAACTGCGGCTCGGTGTGTCCGGTAGGCCCAGGCTCGATTTGGGCTGTAGCGCCACAGATGATGATGATGATATATATATATATATATATATAAAATCAAAAAGCGAAATAGAACAGTGGTTAGAGTGCTAGCCTCTGAAGACAGAGATCATGTGTTAGAATATCCGGATCAGGTCAAAATTTTCTCGTCAGGTCTTGATCGCTATTCATTCGCGTATTCATTTTAAGTGGGGGAATATTAACTTGGCATCCCCCAGCTATCGGACACCGGTTACAGAGAATGTAACAAGGCCTTGTGCCGACTTGGCTGGCAACACACATTACAATAAAAGTAAAAATAATTAGTTTGTGTTTGTTCCAATAAGTCACTCTTGGGACATAACCACATAACCAAAATGGTTCAAATCACGAAACATATGTACTACTATAACTAACATAAATTCTCCATAATTTAACAAAAGGATAATTATAACAGTAACATAATTAAAATCTGGGCATTAGATTCACATATGAAGCAATGTAAACAAAACTGGACATTAAATTAATTTATACCGTTCTCTCCGTCACACCTGTCCAGCTCCACCAATAAATACATATCTAGCTTACGCAGTTACGATATACAGTTGAACTTTGTTCATAATATGATAAAGTGTAACTTTATTGACGCTGGAGGCAGCTTTGCGAAACTAATAACGTATTATCACGAATCTGCGTGGCTCGGCGAGGCAGTGATAGGACACTAGAGCCGGGGCCAGAGCGCCGGAGTTCCACCCGGAGCAGTGACACACTTGCGCGGTGCAAGGATATTTACAGCGAGTGAGAGACCGGGTGAACTAGGTGAACGTATGAAACATTTGTTATGTATCTTGACGTAATGGGATTATGGAGTAAAGGATTTCAAGGAAGTGTTATATAGTAAATAAAGTTGGCCTATAACCTATAACTATAACTATAATAATGTTTTATAATACCTATAGTGGTGCTATAGTAGTAGTAGAGTAGTCGTATAGTGTAATACACTGATTTATTAATACTACCTCTCTCAGAAATATGCAGAAAGATGTGAAGATATGTTTATTTTAAGTTTATGTAACTAAAGTATTTTCAAGGGATCTTGAACACATGCATTACCAAAAAAGTTCATGCGTTTAGCGATCAAATAATCACACACATCTTAATTGGTTTCAGAAAAAATGTTTCACGGGTATTTAAACAGTTTATAAAACTACGAACGCTGAAACAAGGCATCAAAAAAATGTATAGTTTTATTTATTATTTGATAAATAAGGTTATTGACAGATGCAGGAAACTAAGTTCATCTCATATTTAATATGTCAGTTGTTATTTCACACCGTGACTAAAACGTTTGAAGCCACAGCTTGCCATGGAAACCAGTACGTTAAATGACATTTTTCTACAATTGCTATCTCATTTGTCATCGTAAAGTTGACGTTTGCCTTGAAACAATCGAAATATAACTTGGTTGCGTGCTTCCAATGGCAACGCGCGAAAAAGATATTAGATACGCGCTTACTTCAATAGTTACCAGGGATACAAACAAATCAGAAACTTGTCATATTGACAGTTGACAGAACGAGTTTATTTTCAGTACATATAAATTTTTGAATAATACAATCGTAGAAAAAAATGTATCACGAGCGTAAAGTTTCTTTTTTCTTACACTATTGCAGCTGTCGCCTTCGAATTGCAGTGTTCGAATAACAAAGAATCACTGAACACACAAATAAAAGTTTAATAACATGAGTAGAAATAATAACTTATATTTGAAGATAACAACTTGATTTTTAGCAATGTTCAAAAAGTAGCACTTTATTGGACTAGTACGATAAAATAGAAAAATAAAGTACATAAAATGTATAAAATGACTAATTACTCTTAACTAAGATATTTTTTACAGATTTTACAAATTAAACAATTATCTTTTGTACATAGTCTGTAAATATCAAAATTTTTGTTCAAAAAACTTTAGAAATATATGTGGTAAATCTATGGTCGAATACACAGTGCATATTACTTCAAGGAGTTACTACTATGGTTGACGAAAATCAGTAAATTTTAGGTACAAAAGCAAGATTTTTAGAAAGTTCTTAGCAATTGGGTAAATTCTGAGTTCGGATTCGGTTTTAGAATGCCAAAATGTATACGAAACCTTTACTCTGGTTTCAAGAAGAGCTACTTTTTTTGCGGGTCCTGTGTTACTGTAATATTTAAACGGTATGACTTTCAACGATCACCAAAATAAATTGAACAACCGGTGATATTTTTCTTTGTCAATTATGACATAATTACCTAATTAATATCCAACTTATGTTTTTTTTTAATGATACGATTTAATGCCATTTTTATTTAATCACCCGATACACTACTTATTATAAGTATGGTTTTGTAATGCTACAGTGGTAATTTACAAGTGTGGTAGTTTTGTGATATAAAACCCAGACATTAATTATATCAGCAATGGTTAATTATTTTTCCCACACTCATTGCGCCGAGTCGGTAGCCGTAGCTATACTACTCAAGAGCAATAACGCATATATTACTCTATTGAACGGAAGACCCGCATCATATGTTTTAGTTCTATAAAACAAAAGATAAGTGCATCTTGTAATCAGCTAACAAGCATGTCTGAATCGTGGTTAATTAAATAATCTAACGCTAAGTTTTTATTTTATGAGCTCTGCATATTTAACGCAGTGAAGTGAACTTTACATTGAATACTATATTCATTATTCATTCCTGTGTAAGATATATTTACCTCGATTTTTATTAAATTATAAATTACGAATTTTATTATATAATGTGTAAATGGTTATCAACAAATGGTTGAGCATCCTTTGTGCTTGTCCTTTTTAAATTGACAAAATACACCATTTCTCCTTATCTCAAGAAACATACTCGGATTACTTAAATTTTTTTTCTATTACAAATGTACGAAAGTAAAAATGAAAAGATACTTTCAAATTAAATTTTTTACAATTATAAGAAAAGTGAGTTATTATGTATTAATTTTCAATTTAAAATAGTATATTAATGAACGAGTTTTAGAAGACATAGTTTTTCGTATGCGTTTAAGTTTAGAAAACAAATCGCAGCTGATACGTTTTCTAATGGCCAAGTGCAAAAATATTCTTATAAAATGAATTAATTATACTTTTTATTTCATAAATAAAAATTTCCTAATTGCGCGATTCGCTCATTGAGGGTCGGGAGGCCAAATAAAGAAATTTAATTATGAATAATATTTTTCAAATTTTTCTTTAAAACATGCTTTCATGGTATAAATATATAAATAATAGTTTTCATATAAATAAATATTAAACAAACTGTATAAACACAGGATTTACTTAAAATATATAATTTCGACACCTTAGGGTACAAGAGGACAGGATTATGTATGTGTATATAATTTTCTAAATTTTTTCTTTTTTTATCTGAGATTTTAAGACTTTTTATCGAAATAGGAACATTTCAGACAATTTTCTGTGTTTTATCAAATCCTTATTTCTACAAGGGCAATAATGGGTGTGTTTTTAAATTGACGGTTATAATAGGTTATTCATTTATTATGAATTTTACAAATCAAATATGACAAATTTAAACTGAAATTGACTCAAAGATTGAAAATATTAAAATTGAAGTGGAAGTCATAGATTTGTGAGTCTAAGATGAGTAGCTCCTTGTCCTTACTCTTGTTACGACTCTGTGTCGTTGTCATTACAACATTTAACAAACGGCTTTGAAAAATATCGAACAATATGCCAACATCTAGGAATATACGCAAAAAGCAACGATGTTAACATCACTAGCGAAATGGATGTTCCAATATGTGTAAATGGGGAGTGTTACGTGTCTAGAATGCAGTCGTGGGCGGCGGGCCACATTTTGAAACGATGACTGACGTTCCGCGAATATTTCTGTCACTAATATTCATCGTCGTGTTTAAATTACCCAGCATGGTGTCTTTCAAGTACGTGACGCACAAAACGACAATTTTAGACTTTATTTGAATGTTAAGTAAGTACAGTTTTTATTTAAAATAATATTTAACAGCTTTGATCAAAAACTAATTCATATTATAATGCGTCGGACTGTGTGTTCAAGAACCCGAGTTCCATTCCCGCAGCCGATAATTGGTAATTTTCTTAAAATCATCAGTGACATGAAATAAAAAACAAATGTATCAATCAAAGTTTTTGTTTTTATCTGTCATCTGCTTTCTTCACTATTTGATATCAAGTGTTTGGATTAAAAACTGGAAACAGTGAAATGATTTTAAAATAAACTCTTAATTAATATCACATTTGATTTGTTATTTCATAGCAATGAAGATTTTCACAAAATTAGCAATGGATATTTATGATATAATTATATCGTTAAATTCAGACAAAAAAGGCTCAATTGCGTACCTGAATATATATTCCCATTTAAAATAAGAATGGGGTAGGTGACTTAGTAGTATCGAGTCGGCCTGTGGACCTTGAAAACCCTGGTTCGATCCCCACAGCCGACAAACAATTTTCACCAAATTAAATCTACCTCTGTGGCCCTCTCCACTAACATCTTTGGGGGCCGTGATTTGACGGCTGATAACCGCACTCCACGCGAATAATTATATATCACTTACCGAGATCTGCTACAGCAGAATGCCACACCCAGTAATGGGTAAAAGGCGTGATGATATATTTATTTATTTATATAATAAGAATTTTATGTTTCGCATTTTGAGAACCAGTGCTACAATTAATTATTTTTTCATTGTAATAGTCCTGTAGAAATTGTTGTCTAATTTAACCAACCTCGCACCTATTATACTCCTTGAGTTAGCAATGTTAGCACATAACTAGTACGGCACAGTACCACGCCCAGTAATAGGTGAAATGGGTGTTGAGATATTTATTTACCCAGAATTTTAATCTCTTGTAGCCAAGTTGCACCAACAAAACTTAAATTGATTTCGATCGAATCGAACATTTTACGAATACTTATGTGTCTGACTAATTTAGTTATTTTAATTGTTGTATAACATTTGTTTAATAATAATTAAATACCTATGTGGATGATACTCATATACAAATATAATAATCTATATGGAAATATCAGTGATTATCAAAATTAATTTATAATAATGATTATATTAATTATTGATCTAGATTAGTTACAAACACTGCTAATTGGTGCATAATTAGGTTAGTTTATATGTTAATTACTAAGTAATCAATGGATTGGTGTAATATCAAGTATGCATTATAAACTACAAACATACTAAATGTCAGAGGCGGAGAGATTCGTGTACGGAATTTAAAAAATAATTAAAAATTAAAAAGATAAACACATGGTTAGTTTCAAAATTCGTTTATATAATATACTATACGTATTTCGGTCGATCTACCCTGTGGCTTCCCCTCCACTAACATAGTTGGGGTCCGTGATTTGACGGTTGGTAACCGCACTTCCCGCGAAAAAATATATCACTTACCTAGATTTGCTTAGGCAGAGTGCTACACCCAGTAATGTGTAAAAGGCGTGATGATATATTTATTTATATGTATATTTTAAAAAAACATGATTTTAAAATTTTTTGAGAAATAATATATATAAATATCTTCATAAGCTGCCAAAGAAAAAATTCACATAAATAAATTATTAAAAAATACATTACTTCAAACTGTATTTCTCTAGCTTTCATAGCAGAATTATTTTTAATAAAGCATTTTAAAACCTATTTACTAGCAGCTCCATTTTTATATTCTATAAAAATACCCGATTGTACCACTTCGGAATAAGACTAAATGAAGTTTAAAATTTAGAATAAATAATAAATTCATTTGCATGGTATCTCAAAAGAAGTTTAAAAACTAAATATGTGGTACAACTTAAACTGCAGAAATTCTGGGATGTAACGATTTAAACTGTACTTTTTTGATAGATTGTATTTGTATTTTGAAATATTATAAAAATATTTTATGAAGATGTGGGGTTACCCGGGGCCTGAGGCTCAAAAACGTTGTTTTTGCACTCCTTATTTCTGCCGCTATGTAAATATATGCGTTTTTCCATTTACTTAATATTACTATAAATCAGGAGTGTGGTATAAAATAGACATTGATTTATTTTCTATAAAAGTAAGATTAAAATTTAAGTTCTATCTCTTATTTTATTGAATATTTTATCCTAATCACATTTTATAATAAGTGATTTGACAATTATATGTTTTGTAATAGTTCGTATTCATAACGAGTGTGGTACTACTAATTTTAATCGAGGTAGGTGGTACGAAAAAATAAGTACGTTATTTTAAAATAATCTCAGTATCAAAAGCTCGCAATTGCTAGCGCGATTTCAAGGACATATATATGTAAATTCACTACATAAAAAATATTTATGAACACGGTCACAATGGCCGAGATTTACTATCATAAAATGCAAGATAGTTTCCCGGGTAAAAAAGCATACTACACGTATCTTCGTAGTTATTTAATAGTGCTCTCAATATTTTATAAGTGTGTTCGCATACGGCTCACGGCTTCATGGCACAGAGCGCACTAATTCAAAGTTATGCTCCAGCAGCAGCAACAGCACCAGCACCAGCAGATATCCGAATCTCGGCAGCGGAGAGATCGCAAACAAACCCTTCGCGTAGGGGATAACAGACAGTGGCGGTACTGCACCTCATTTCAAACGGGAGCAAAAGGTTTCAATTAAAATTTTGTACTTGAGAAATACTCCAATAAATAAACAATTATTATGAGTGTGGATTCTAATTGTTAAATGTAACTTTTTAATCTAACGAAAGATTGCTATGTAAAATTAATTAATGGTTTAAATATTTCTAAGTACTGGTGGCGTACTATCAATTTAAATATAAAAATGTAACGTCAAATATTAACTAACATTACATTTAATAAATATTTATTTATTTAGCTCCTTAAATTTATCTTTTGAAATAGAAATAGTGGCTAACAGAAATAACTTTGTGTCTCATATAGGTCTTGAATTGGCAGAAGTATGCCACTTAAAATGAATATCCTGTATATATTATTTGATGATTTTTTTTTGTTATTATTTAATTTCATTTATTTTATGTAAAAATATCTTTTTTGCTATAAAAAGTTGATAATTACGTTTTCATTTGTCATCGTAAATTTGACGTATTCTGTGAAATAATCGAAAAATATCTTTATCGCGCGTCTCCAATGGCAACGCGCGTAAAAGATGTTAAATACGCGCGTTTCCAATGGCAACGCGCGAAAAAGATATCAAATGCGGGCTTATTTAAATAGTTACCAGGGATACAAACAAAACAGAAACTTGTCATATTAACAGTTGACAGAACAAGTTTATTTTAAGTACATATACGTTTTTCAATAATTTTAAGATGCAATCATAGAAAAAATTGTGTGTGTATCACGAGCGTAAAGTGCCTTTGTTCGTCTTACACTATTGCAGCTCTCGCCTTCGGCTCGCGCTGCAATGACCGTATTCGAGTAACAAAGAATCACTTTACGCTCTTAATACACAAATAACTATTTGAGGTCTCGAAGGAAGAAAAAATAATGTGTGTATTACGAGCGTAAAGTGTCTTTGTTCCTCTTGCACAATTACCGTGTTCGAGTAACACATTTTACGTTCTTAATACGCAAATAACTATTTGTCGCTTGACATTAAAAGTTGGATTTTGTTGAGAACTGACCGTCTGTGAAGCACTACTCTTACCTAGGATTTAAAACCATAAATTTAACATTTATGATTTAATTTAATTAATATAATTTAGTACAATAATTAATATTCCTTCGTCACTTCTATTATATATTGTAAAATTAATTAGTATATACTGATTGACAACATTCACAAAATGCAGCATGACATTTATGAAATTATAAACGCCAAATTTGTTTTTACATAGCAGCCGCTTAACAACATGATGACTCCAATGATGCCGATAACATTAAAAATATTGAAAATAATCACATAATTAATATTAATATTAAACCTGCAAAGACAATTATGTGTTCAATACTGCAAACAACAGATTTTACTAACTTGGTTAGATTAATTGACTAGGCAGTAAATCTGCTACTTTATAGCCTAATTAACAACTAACTATTTGAAAAATCATTAATAGTAATTTTATATATTGTTAAAAATGTTAATAAATAATATTTATTCATTATTGAAGCATTATATAATTTTTAATATTAAAATTGTGGTCACATCAATAATATATTTAAATGAGACTAGTGGCACTAAAAATTTTGATTTGGGATTTGTCCTCGTATATCATGTAATATCTGTCATTTAATGATTATTAGATATATTGACACGCCAGTATATGTTTTTCAATATTTCTATAATGTACCTATTATAATATGTAATCTATAATTTAACTTAGGTATATCTTGTATCTTAAAGACATTAAAATAATAAATAGTTTGTTATTATTATGACAAATAAAACACATCTGAATTATATGAACAAAATGGCAGCTCCTATAGAATATCAGACTCGTTTCTACAGATAAAAAGTCCAAATACTATTGTCAACTCTATCCTGTAATATGTATGATGGAATATTTAATTAACTTACTAATGAACGCAGAAATAAAAATGTGACCTCACATTTTATAAAACGAGATATATTACAAACAAGTCATCATTTTCAAATAAAATGTCTTTGCAGTCTTATGTTCAAGTATCAATTGTTTGATGAGATTAATTTCAATTCTAATTTTTAGAGAAATTGAACTCGGATATCTTTATTTCCAATAAATCTTTTTGTAAATTAAAAACGAAGATTAATTTTGTTTATTTAATTTATTTATGATATTTTGTTCTTAAATGCGTGTTTATGAATTTTACGAGTTTCTATTAAAAGATGATTAACTAGGAACAGTCAGCAATTTGTTCGAAATCGAAATGTAATCGACAGATGGCACGCAGAACACCTGCTTTTTTCTTGTACAAACCTCCATTAAAATTTGAATTAAATATGATTTAATATAGCGAATTTACAGATATAGGTTATAGCTTATAAATTTGAAGTTGCTTTTTTAATCATCAGTTTAAATTTCGATTAAGGATGAATGCCCTCCATCTACGCCACTGTTGTTATCACAACAACACATCTTCAGGGTGAACATAGCACATTATAAATTCAAAAGTGAGCCATGTGGAAAATCCAATAATTTCATTGTTTGTTTTGATCCACGTGGCTATGCTACTAGATGGTAGACGCTGCGACGCTCCTCGTCCTGGTCCTGTTCTGGTCCATTGGACAAATGTTTCAGCAGCAGCAGTAGCTGCACTAACAGGCTACTATATCTTATTACTGACAGCTTTATCTGTACGTATTGACGCCTTGCACCCCACACAGATGCTAGAATGATTTTGTTTGAGAAGTGGTGAACCGAATAAAAAGACCGAGGATGGTGATTGTACACTGTTGGTTATGAATACTAAATATATATATCGGGTGTCTACTTTTTTTTGTTATATAGGTAATTCAATAGTAAAATTTGCATTAAGCCATAAATTTTTCCCTATTAATTTTAGAGCAAAAGTTTAAATACAAAAGTTGTTCAGAATGAAAAACTGCGTCTAACGAGCCCTTATTTATTGATCTACGACGATCTTGTCACGAGATACAGGTAAATTAAAATTTCTATCTTTAAGCTGTTTACAGAGTGCCATGAAAAATAAAACAAATAATAGTATTGTTTAGTATTCTTTGAGTTTGACAGTTTGTGTTCTTTTAATTGTTACTTTGGTTTCATTAAGATTAAAATAATGGAAAGATTTACTACAAATGAAAATATATATATATATACAGGGTGTAACATGAAAACCTGGCCATAGGCGTTTAACATGGGAAATCAGTTTTTCCTTGCGCAAAAGTGGCCAATTGATTTTAGGCAAAAATGCTTTAAATAAAAGTTGTAGAGCTTGAAATTATGGATCTAAATCAGTTTTCATATTTTATTTTACACGTTTTGTAAGCGAAATAATCGCATTAATATTTCTTAAGAATTTCTACTTTATAGTGATAGCCATGGAATTGAGACAAAATGATAAACAAATGTATAACGTTTTAACTGTCAGAAAAGTTTAGTTTTAAATAGATTTGTGATTTATTTAAGTGTTGTTATATCATTATTGAAAATGGATAACTATTCACATAAAGAAAAGTTACAAATTATTAAGTGGAATTATTCTGGTGAAAGTTTTCGAAGAATACGTGATTTAATCAGTATTATTTGGCCGCACCATAACATTCCAAGTAAAACAACAATTCAGAACTTTATTACCAAATTTGAGAAGACCGGTACATTTAATAATCAATTGGACCAGGAACAGGGACGTGTGCATGGAGATAGAAATAATAATAATGAAGAAAATGAACTAGCATTAATAGAAATGGAACCAAATCTCAGTGTCCGAGAAATTTCAAAAGAACTAAATATTAGTTTCATGACCGTTTATAGAATATTAAAAAAATACAAATACTATTCTTATAAAATACAAAACCACCAAGAAATTTTTGGACACGATTGCGAAAGACGCGCAACATTTTGCGAAATAATTATGGGAAGGCCAACAATGATAGGATTTTTTTTAAAACATATTATTTACAGATGAGTGTACATTTACGCTGAATGGTGCACCAAATAAAAATAATTTTCGACACTGGTCTCAGAGAAATCCGCACATTGTTATTGAATACAGAACAATATCGACAATCAGTAAATATATGGCCAGGAATTTTAGGCAACAAAATTATTGGTCCTTTTTTTATTAAACGACTAAATGGAAACACTTATTTAGAATTGTTACGAGAAATAGTGGGACCGGAAATAGCCCACGCAAATAATGAGTATGTGTGGTTCCAGCACGACGGCTGTCCTGCACATAATACAAGAGAACTTGTAAATTATCTGAATGATACGTTTCCAGAAAGTTGGATAGAGCGTGGAGGGCCAGTAAACTGGCCAGCACGGTCTCCAGATATAAATCCCTGTGACTTTTTTTTATGGGGACACTTAAAGTATTGCGTTTATAAAAAAAGATACAATGCCATCCAAGAACTTAAAAACGCTGTTGTAGGCGAATGCAACAAAATAAATATTAGACAGTTGTGCAATGTTAAAAATGTTTCTACAATAGATTAGGCTACTGCTTAGCACATAACGGAGGACTTTTCGAACATCTTTTGTAATTTAATGTTATTTCTAAATAAATAAAATAATTATTTGCGTAAAAGTTCTATTATTTATTATAATAAATATTGAAAAAATTATAAAATAAAATTATGCATTTTCAATAATGATATTACAACAATCATCTTTATTGTCAGTTAAATAAATCACAAATCTATTTAAAACTAAACTTTTCTGACAGTTAAAACGTTATACATTTGTTTATCATTTTGTCTCAATTCCATGGCTATCACTATAAAGTAGAAATTCATAAAAAAATATTAATGCAATTATTTCGCTTACAAAACGTGAAAAATCATATCTGAAAACTGATTTAGATCCATAATTTCAAGCTCTACAACTTTTATTTGAAGCATTTTTGTCTAAAATCAATTGGCCACTTTTGCGCAAGGAAAAACTGATTTCCCATGTTAAACGCCTATGGCCAGGTTTTCATGATACACCCGGTATATATATATATATATATATATATATATATATATATATATATATATATATATATATAGACACAAAATGTTCGCTAGGAATTAAAAACCCTAATTATTGCCAATTTAAAAACAATATTTTTTTCTATAATCAGTATCAAATTATATGTCATTGAAGTTTCGTGCTGAGGTATAGAAACACCCTGTATAAAACGACTAAACGAACTAAACATTTTAGAACAAGAATAATTAACATAAGACGATATTGAATGATTTTAATCGCAACCTGTAACGAATTTTTAAACCGCTTCGGCGCCTTTGGCGTCCTGGCGCCATGTTCGCAAACACACTAGCTCATGAACTCCGGCGCCCCTGCTTATACCTATTGCACAATAGTAATGTAAAATTAATTAAGTAATAATTTTAATAGTTAGCTAGCAAATATTAAAAAAACCATCTGTAACAAAAAGTATAAGGCTCTCAGCTGCTGTTTTCTAGAAAGTTGAGCGCGTCCCATTGGTTGAAATATAGCTTGATAAAAACATTAAATAATTTACTCGACAATGCAATGCGTTAATCGAAAAATATTTTATGTTTGCATGAATAAATCGCCCATATCTAGTATTAGGGTATCAATAATAAAGGAACAGCGTTTCGGGCGAGCGATGCGTAGCAATTTCTACCCCGACGCAACCTCATGAATATTTTAAAGCTCGCGGGAAATTTTAGCGCACAAGTGGGCGATCACCTTGGCCAAGGTGTTAGTGAAAAATTTACTAGCGGTCTTCTGTTCAAATACACTCGATTTAAAGCTGTTCTCATTCGATATTAGAATGCGATACATGCCGATGTGTTATTTATCGCTTAAGTGCCTAGTTACTCTTGCGAGTGAAGGGGAAACTGAAACTGGCCCGCTGTGCGAGGATGTGTATTTGGTTGATGTTTCCACTTAAAATTTAACTACCACTAGCAAAGTGGTTAACATGGTTTCATTTTTTAAATTAGGTACAGTGGCGTAACTAGAACTAATTTACAGACGAGTTTTTGTCAATATGAATGCGCCATAATGTTCACAAAATTAATTTGATAATTAATATAAAATTTAAATGAATAACAAAAACAAAATAGTTATTTGTGTATTAAGAGCGTAAAGTGATTCTTTGATATTCGAACACGGTAATTGCAGCGCGATCCGAAAGCGAGAGCTGCAATAGTATAAGTGAAACAAAGATACTTTATGCTTGTCATACACACATCATTTTTTCTACGATTGCATCTTAAAATTATTAAAAAACGTATACGTACTGAAAATAAATTCACTCTATCTCCTGTCAATACGACAAGTTTCTGTTTTGTTTGTATTCCTAGTGACTATTGAAATAAACGCGCGTTAATATCTTTTTCGCACGTTACTATTGGAGATTTTTCCACAGAAACCGTCAACTTTACGATGACAAACGAGAGCGTAATTGTCAATTTTTCATAGATATTTGAACATAAAATAAATTAAATTAAATAATAACACACAAAAAATCATCTAATAATATATATACAAGATATTTATTTTAAGTGGCATATCTCTGCCAATTCAAGAACTATAAAAGATACAAAGATTTCTATTAGCCACTATTTCTATTTTAAAAGACAAATTTAACGAGCTAAATAAAAAAAACAAATTCTTGCAAATGTCAAATAAAGTTGACAGTTACGCGCATAATTCAAATTTGTTGTGAACAACCCAACAAAAATTCATTATCGGGCTCTCGGATACTTTAGCGGGCTGTTCTAAGCTAACAAAATTCCTCTGATAAATATGCAACTTCTTATTTTTTCTGAAAACTTTTCTTGACACATTTATATTTGTAATAATCATCATTAAATTTGTAATAAATTTTTAAGATTTTTAATAAACATTTTGCAGTTACGTGAAATATTTTGTGTGCATCTTGTCCGCACAATAATTTGGTGCATTTATAAAATAGTCAGAGTTAGCTTTCAACCTCAGTCACTTAACTTTTTCTTCGACGCGCAGAAATGATTATTTCATAATGTAGAAAGATTCTCATAAAATGTTATATTCATTACTATCTATATATTTATACGAACCACCGTTGTCAGGTAGTAAAATCAGTTTGTCGGCTTTGGTAAAGAGTTTAGCAATTTTCGTAAGTAAAATCAATAGAAAATTGTTGAAACATAATGATTAGGTAATTTCGCATGTTATTTCAATTTTAATGTCCTTTTTTATATCATTAACAAGAGAAAATTTATTTAGTGTCACAGCTTACTATAAATTTCTCGAAAAGTATGTAATTTTCACATTGAATGTTGAAAGAATTAGTATAACACACATGTGAAAGTACAATAGGTGCTTTTGGAATACTTGCTCTCGCTCGTGCTCCAACTTTTATATTTGTTTTGCAGTGAAATCCTTTCCTCACTAGTATTACAATATACTATTTGTCAATATATAGCAATACGGTAATTTAGATTTAAAGAGTGATATTTACATTAATTTTGTTAATAATGCAATCAAATTTAAAGATAAAATATGACAGTGATTGGCACAATTTGACAGATTTACAGGTATAAAGAAGCACCATTTATTTATTTATGTTACGCTGTACAACAGGAACTTAATCCCAATTACAGTACAGGGTCCGCACTCACCGAGCCGCAGTGTAGTAGTTCATGTAATTATTTAGCTTGAGTGAGATTCGAACTCGGGATCTCCAGATTCAAATTCCGTAACGCTATCCACACCACCGTACTGACGGACATTTGCGGCGAGTAGCTGCATCTACAGCATACCAGCTATCAGAGCTTTATTTCTTGGCCTTGTAAGCTACTCTTAATCAGTTTTATTGGACTGTCTATATACATTTATTATACTGTGATCGACTGTAAACAAGATGATCAAGTAGGTATACAAAGATATAAGACAACAAGAAGAACTTTAAGAAAGGCTATCCTAGACGCAAAACGAAACTCCTGGAATAAGGTCCTACAGGACCTTGACCAGGATGTCTTCGGTCTAGGATATAGGATCGTGGTTGGGAAAATCAAAACACAAGGCAAACTTGATGTTGACCAACAACTAGAGATAGCAAGGGGACTGTTTCCTCAAGTAGCGCCGGTGGACTGGGGACCAATGGTAGAACACCTTCCATCCCCCCCACCCCCATTTGAGGAAGCAGAACTCTTGCATGCAGTCTCTAGGCTCAAGAACGGGAAAGCGGCTGGCCCTGATCAAATTCCACCTGAGATCGCTAAAGTTGCCGTATCAGAACACAAGGAGACCTTCCTGGAGATTATGGACAACATAATCTCGACAGGAGAGTTTCCGTCTGACTGGAAACAGACCAGACTAGTTCTGATAGAAAAGCCAAAAAAGGATACGACAGCCCTGCCCTCATACCGGCCCATTTGCCTACTTAACACGCTAGGCAAAATTGGTGAGCAGTTGATTTGTGACAGAATCAACCAAGAGCTCGAAGCCAAGGGGGGTCTGTCAAAGCAGCAGTTCGGCTTTAGAAAAGGACTGTGCACCACGGATGCAATGAAAGAGGTGATAACCTGCCTCCAAAAGGGAACTAGATCTCGAAACACAAGAGGTTTCTGTGTTCTCGTGACACTCGACATTAGAAATGCCTTCAACAGCGCAAGCTGGATATACATTATAGAGGCAATGATAGGCAAAAACATCAGCCCCTATCTAGTCAAGGTCACGAGAAGTTACCTTGAGAACAGAAAGATCTCGATCGGGGATAAAACCCTACCGATGAAGTGCGGCGTACCACAAGGCTCCAAGCTCGGGCCTCTCTTATGGAACATCATGTATGATGGGATATTCGAGATAGAACTGCCCGACGGAGCAACCGCAATAGGTTTCGCGGACGACATCGGCATCGTGGTCACAGCATGGACCGAAGCCGAACTGGAACTAAAGATCAGAGTAGCGGTAGAGACCATCATTACATGGCTCGAAAATAAGGGTTTGCAAGTGGCACCAGAGAAGACGGAGGCAGTAATACTGGCTGGCAGAAGGACACTTCTGGAAATGGACATCACAGTCCAGGACCAAGTGATCCAGACGTCATCCAGTATTAAATATCTCGGTGTTCATTGGGATAAAGACCAAAAAATGCGGGAACACGTAATCCGCACTGCCAAAAAAGCAGGAGAAGCGGTACGAAACCTCTCTCGGCTCATGCCGAATATAGGAGGACCAGCCGCAACAAAGAGACGGATACTGGGTGCAGTAGTTAACTCCATACTACTGTACGCAGCCCCGATTTGGAGTAAGACCATGCTACTCGCGAAATATAGAACCATATACGAGCGAGTACAGCGGCAAATGGCATTAAGGATTTGCAGTGCATATAGGACTGTATCGACAGCGGCAGCTCAAGTCCTGTCGGGACAGATCCCTATAGACCTGTTGGTCCAAGAGAGAGAGGCAACGTACCGCAAGACAAAAGAAGAGACTAAAACCATCAAGGAAGCCACGATGAGTGCCTGGCAAACCAGGTGGAATTCAGGAGCCACGGGAGAGTGGACGAGGAGACTCATCCCGGAAATAAAAGGGTGGAAGGATAGGAAGCATGGTGAGCTAGACTTCCACCTCACACAGCTACTTAGTGGTCACGGTCCCTTTGAAGCCTATCTCAAAAAGATAGGAAGAAGGGACTCGGCAACCTGCCCCTACTGCCATCTAGGGGAGGATTCTGCCGAGCACACCTTCTTCTACTGCCCTGAATGGACAACTGAAAGGACAGTAGCGGAGGAGGAACTCAATACTAGCATAAACCCTGACAACATAGTACATCTGATGTTGCAGGGGGAGGAAAACTGGTCCGCCATAAAACGGCTTGCTAACGCAGTAATGCGGAAGAAAGAGCAAGCCGAAAAGGACCGAGAACAAGAACAGCGACATAACCGGATTTGACGACGACCTCAGCGGAACACCCAAGCTGAGTAGAAGAGGGGGCAGCCTGGAAAGTAATGCCGAGAGGTAGTTCTACGGGCTGCATACACCCCATGTATATTGGTGGTTAGGTTTTAGTGGGTATGGTCAAACGACAGGCGAGTCCCACACAAACGTGCGTAACAGCATTTCCCCCACCAAGGAAAAAAAAAAAAAAAAAAAGGTATACAAAGATAATCGTCATGACTCATAATTACATATAGGTATTCATATAAAATTCTCAATAAACTATATCTGCTCTTGCTCTTTGCTATCTAACTGGGATGTAATTTCCTGTAATCCAGAAATAATTACAAAATGAACAGTATCCTCACAAGCTTACAGCTTGTAATGTTTATCCCGACGTTGGCCATGAAGTATTCACATCAACACGATAGTGGCTCCGTTTTCGCGTCTCGGCCATGTAAGTACTAATTGCACGTTATGCGTTATTACAACCATTAACCCCGCGAGCGCAAGCGGGCGTCGGTTTATCGCCAAGCGTCGTTACGCGCATAATTTTTGGTGTTGGCACGAGACATGGGACTGTTCTGTATATCTGCGTGATAACTTGTTGTGTACATGTGATAAAACCGTCATTAACGCAATTGAAGCGATTCTAGTTTTCATGTGTTATGATGTGATAGTGGTTTGGTATTACTGGTGGTGACAACATATTTTACTGTCGGGTTTAGCTTATTTATTTTATTATGAGCAAAAGTGGTGTGCTAGAAATATTTGGCGGAGAGCCGGAGATTAATTACAGAATAATTTAATGAATAAATGTTCAGTGAATGTTTCTAGGCATCGTGCGACTGCATTTTATGGAACATAGCATAATGTTGTGTATATACAACGCTATTACATGTAGTGTACGGCATACATACCGGGTGGTGCTCGGTGAGTGCGAACATAGGAATTTAACATGGGATATTAGTTTTATGCAATTTCCTGCTCTCCTGTACATTTTACGGAAAAAACTGTAGAGGGAAGATTTGTTCAGAATTAAAAGTTACCCATGAAACTGTTTTTACATGTTTTATTAAGTTTTTGGTTTAGCCGTAACATTAAAAATAAATTTCGAAATTTCTGTTACTTTGTAGCAATAGCCATGACTTTTCTTTTATTTTTATGACAAATGCGTTAAATGTCAATTTTTGATGTTTATTAAAGTTAATCTTATAATTTAAATTAAATCTTTGTGTAAGCTATAAAATGAATGTTTATTCAAACGAAGAACGTGTCTTCATTATTAAAAATTATTATGGAGGAAATAGTTATAGGAGGGTGCGGGATTTATTTTCAATTAAATATGAAGATAAACCAATTCCAAGTGTATCAACAATTTCAAAACTGGTTACAAAATTTGAGAGTACAGCTAGTGTAGCTGTGACCGATGGTAATGAAGGCAATAATAATAATAACAGAATACGTCATAACGAAGTGAATGAAGAATTGGTATTGGCTATGATATCTCAAAATTCAAGGTACAGCATAAGACATATTGCTTCTGAATGTGGTTTGCATCATTCAACAGTTCTGAGAATTTTAAAAACACATGGATATAAATCTTACAAATTTCAAACACATCAAGAACTTCTTTTGGCTGATTTTGAAACTAGAAGTACATTTTGTGAAATTATGCAAGAAAAGGCAAATCGGGACCAGCACTTTATTTCGTCGATTTGTTTTACAGATGAATGTACATTTACTTTAAATAATGAACCAAATGTTCAGAATACTCGTATGTGGACCACAGAAAATCATCATTTAACTGTGTGTACAGGTACCCAATATCCTGAGAAAATTAATATTTGGGTTGGAATTTTTAAGAACAGGATTATACCATTTGAAATTATGGGAAATTTAAATTCTGATATGTATTTAGAACTTCTGCAAAATCATATAGGTCCTGCATTGGATGAGGCAGCTGCAGTAGATGAGGATATTTGATTCCAGCAGGATGGGTGCCCGGCTCATTATGGAATAAATGTGCGGGAATATTTAGATTTGGTTTTTCCTAATCGGTGGATTGGTCGTGGTGGTGGAATAAATTGGCCTGCAAGATCTCCGGACCTAGCTCCTTGCGATTTTTTTTTGTGGGGGCATCTTAAAAGTAAAATTTACTCTAAACACTACGAAAATTTAGATTTACTAAGACAAGCTATATTCGAAGAATGTGATAATATTACTGACAGGCAATTAGCCAATGTTAGAACTTCGTTTTACAATAGACTTGGTTATTGTCTTGCTGAAAATGGTGGCTTGTTTGAACATTTATTGTAATTTCTTTATTTTTTTATGTAGGTATATTAAATAATATTGTTACAATTATTACTTATTATTTCACATTAAATTATTGTAATTTAAAATTTTTAAAAAAAATTGAAATTGTTGATAAACTTGAAACTGATTTATTATTAAATATGAAAATAAAACTTTGTTCAAAGAATAAAAAATGTGATTTTTTTGATTTAATTTAAATTATAAGATTAACTTTAATAAACATCAAAAATTGACATTTAACGCATTTGTCATAAAAATAAAAGAAGTCATGGCTATTACTACAAAGTAACAGAAATTTCGAAATTTATTTTTAATGTTACGGCTAAACCAAAAACTTAATAAAACATGTAAAAACAGTTTCATGGGTAACTTTTAATTCTGAACAAATCTTCCCTCTACAGTTTTTTCCGTAAAATGTACAGGAGAGCAGGAAATTGCATAAAACTAATATCCCATGTTAAATTCCTATGTTCGCACTCACCGAGCACCACCCGGTATATGTACAGCAAATGAAACAAGTCAAATTGGCAGATAAATAAATAATCTGTTTTAATAAATTGTAGTCTAATGTATTAATTAAATAAATAAAAATAAATAAATATATAATCACGCCTTTTACCCATCACTGGGTGTGGCACTCTGTCTAAGCAGATCTCGGTAAGTGATATATTTTTTCGCGTGAAGTGCAGTTACCAGCCGTCAAATCACGGCCTCCAAAGATATTAGTAGAGGGAGAGCCACAATTGGTGAAAATTGTTTGTCGGCTGTGGGGATCGATACAGGGTTCTCAAGATCCACAGGCCGACTCGATACCACTGAGCCACCTACCCCATATGAATGTATTAATTGATAAACTTAATGTATGGTAGGCTTTTAAAATGAGAGAGAGATAAAAAAATGAGGCATATTATGCAATGCGATGATCGAGCGTGTTAGGGCGGTAGACTTCTACTTGTCAATAACGGTTCGCCAAAAGGCACTACATCATCACGAAATTAAAAACAATTATCAGTTTAAAAAAATTTTTTTTTAAATATTCTTCTTAATTTTTATCAAGCGCTGTAATAATTGTAAATTTAATAGTTTGTTGCCGGCAGCTGAACATTCGATGATAACGCCGTAATATTTTGTATATGACTGTACTTCCAGGATCAGATAGCCGAGAGCTATTATCATTGTAGAGTTCATTGTAACGCACTCAACTTTCTGTTTTGATATTTACGTTTTGGTGCTCAACTACCCCCTGTAAAAGTTTGGCTTGAATAATCACATCGGTTTATTTGTTTACCACGTGGAGATGGTTTTTGTGACAGACGATCACTCTCTTGCCTCTGGACGATCTTAGAGTTATACAAGGCTTCGAGTTTAGATAAAAGATCTTAACTTCTTGTACTTCGAAGTCTTGCTCGAGGTAGGTAGTCTTTACATAAGTAGATATCGTTTATTTTTATTGTATTTTTCTTATGTTAATATTTCGTTTTATTTTACTATTTGTTATGGTTCATACCTTGATTAACCACGTTTTCCTACGTACCCCTTTTCGTTTTTATTTGTTGTTATTAAAGTACGTTATAAGTGAGTCGTCTAGTTTCAAAACCGGCCAAGTCACGAAAATGTAATTTTCTATTTTTTTAAAGTTTTGTAATCTTTATAAAGGCATTCATTTGAAAAATAATTTGATGAATTTCAAAATCGGCTAAATAACTTGTAAAATGTATAGGAAAAAATGCGATTTTTTTTCACCAATCACACAACTTGGCCGTAGTGTGATTGGTGAATTTCAAATTCAGCCAAGTTATTTGCCAACTTTATAAAAAATAATAATCTCAATAGAAAGTAAACATAAATCTGTTTGTTACATTTTGATTAATAACTTTCATCAGATAACTGTAATTAAACTTTCGTCGTTTTTACAAAATGATTTAAGATTGACTTGGCCGGTTTTGAAACTAGACGACACAAGCTATGTATGCACCAAGACTCGTCCGTGATGCATGTATGATTGTATGTTTCACTAGATTATGTAAAGTTAGTTTCAATTTATAATTATTATGATTATAATCATGTGTATACCTATATATTTATTTTTTAAACGTCAATTACGCTACGATCTTATTTTGGTAGCTTCATCTGTTCGTATATGTTCTGTAATATTTAAATATTACCAGTCTATTGGTCGTTAAGTGTGTATGCTGTAAAGATAACAAAAATATCTGACATTAAATTGCACATTCTGTACTGTCATTGAGATTAAATTACTGTTATACAGAGTAACAAATAGTAATAAAATATTATTTTTGTTTGATGACAATAAACAAAAGGTATAAAGATTTATCAGGTAGCATTGAGGATTTACAAAAGTCCAAATATTTTCTAAATGTAGAAATAAAATTCCTCCATTCATTGCCAATCGATACAACCCCTCACATTTTTATCATAACACTAGTAAACACCACACAACACACCCCTAGCAAATGCCACGTTCCAGTGTTGCCAATGCCAGTGCCACTGCTACCACGCTAACCTATATTCCCGCGACACATTTATTACTCGGCGTCTACGCCACCTACCCCAACACAGAGAGGCGGGGTGGCGGCGATGAAACAACCAACACTGCTACAGTGGCGGCGGCGGTGGCGGTGACGGCATTGTCGGCGGTTCGTCATGAACGTCACTCTTGCGTCTAGCGCGGTGTTGGGAATGATGGGTGTGACGTCATGCGGCAAGGGGAAGACTAGTGGCTTCTTCGGGTTCTTTGGGGTTGTGGGAAACCGAAAATGCAGAGTAGAATGGAGAAGAGGAGGGTTGTTTTGAAGGAAGATTGTGGTGTGCAAATTTTTTTTATCACACTTCTATGTTGCTAATATACAGGATGTTTCATGAAAACTGGGCCGTAGGCATTATTTCCTTGATTTTAAATATAAGTCGCTGAGAATTTAATTTTGCATTTAAATCAGTCTACACATTTTATCTTAGTTCTTTCACTACTGTTAAAATAATTTTAATTAGTAAAATTTTTATGGAAAAGACATTTAATAGTCATTTGCTCCACCAAAGGGTAGTTGACAGCGTGGTCACTTTCATTTAATTCGAATAAAAATCTGTAGATGACATTACTTAACGTACAAAATCTGTAAAAATTTTACAACAGAATTACGCAACTTGTCTATCTAGTAACCATGAGTACAATATAAATAGTTATTTATATCACTAGTCCAGAAACTGCTATTTTGCGAGTGCGATTATATTTTGAAAGGACGAGCCGCAAAATAGTTTCTGGACGTGTGATACACAAGATTTTTCGCGCCGACGTTTTTGTAAATTTAATAAAAATGTTTAATTTATTACTCACATTCTAAATGTCAGGGATTTTTTTTATGTTGGTATTATCTAATTGTCAGAACTGTACTTTTAATTTTAATTAATTATTTATTGTTCATCAATTTACATCTTCAATAAGTTTAATTACACTGTACACTTTATTTAATAAACATAAAACATAATTCATTTCTTTGTCTATTTCACGACTTGTCATTTCAGTATTATAACCTAAAAAATCAACATATTTTATTTGGATTTTACATTGCTAATTCAATTATAATTACTTACAATTTTGTTTAAAATATATGTATAAATATTCTGTTTTCTTGTATTGAAAATACTCAACTAGGAATATTTTATCATAATATGTTTACCCCAATGCAATATTTTGACATTTCGTACGTTCAGGAGTTCGCTATACTAGTGATGCCAACATATAACCATAAAAAGTCACTCAACACATGGTTTCCGGACGATTTTTTGTTATGTAATACTGCTATAATTAATTTTGTTTTTCACTTGAACATTATTTGTTGTTTATTGCTATGATAAGTATATAAACAACTCCATATATATCAGGGCGAACGTATTGATTCATAACACTGGCTCATAATGCCCGCCATGCCATGTCACAATTCAAGAATTTATATACGAATAGAAGCAAAATCTTTCAATATTATGCTGTTTGCTATGCTATCTAGATACTTCATTACCATTGATAAAATTTTACATATTTTAAACAGATTAGAACGAAATTACATATATTTTCCGTTGATCACTTTTTACTATAAAATAAATGCAAACATATGTATCACTTTTACCTTTACATGCACAATTTCAACTTAATTTTAACGACATAGAAATAAAAAATGACCGACAATTTAACGACAAATAATAATTGTAGGACTAGGATGCTTTGTCGACATTATTCTAATATTAAACACTACAAGATTACTCCAAATAAAAAAATTAAATCAGAGAATACGCAGTCTCTATTCGTTCATTCCGTATTTAAAATGGCCGTGACATTTGTGTCATGTTCTCTTCTTGCTGACGTTAGCAAGTAGTATTTTATATCTCAAGTTCGTAAGTAAACAACCAAGGAGAAAAATTTGCAATTTTTCTTTAATTAAAAAGTTAATTTTCCTTTCGTTTTTTCCGGATCTTTAACAAACCTTGAAATAAAACAAGGAACTAAAACTAAGAAATTACTTAGAACTTTAATTGTTTTATAACTTATTAATACAATCTGAAGTAATTATAAATTCAATAATCTTAAAATCGTTCTGTGTAGAATCAGAAAAATAAACTGAATTACTTTACTTCTCAGATTGAAAAAAAGAAAAAATCAATAATTTTGTGAAAAAAGAAAATAAAAATTCAAGACTAATGCAAGCAGCCTGGTTCAATTTGATTACAAAAAATTAAACTTATAACAATGAAAGACAATCAAATGACAACAATGAAAAATTACTACAAAGAAACTTTCATTGTTTTGTGAACTGAATTTAAAACATTTACTGTCTACCATGTAAAGTCTGAATAGCAAATTTGAACTACAATGAAAAATACAATAATTAAAAATTCATATTTCAGATTGAAGCATTTTCGTTTTTGTTTCTATTTTTGTATATTATTAAAAAATTTAAAACACTTTTTAAAATTTTGTTGAGTGCAATTATAAACTTTTGTAAATAGGAAAATTGGAATAAAAATGCGTTTGATGGATTCAAAAGTTTTTTTTGTTTGTTTGAATTAATGCTTTACTGCTGACGTTTTGGTCCCAGGGATTGAATTATTTTCGAAGTAGTGATAGTCACATATATAAAAATTAAATTAAAATTTAATAATTCGATAATATTAACAATTCATAGTAAATTCAATATACTAACACTTGGAACAACATGACGATTGGAATTTAAAATCATCTCCACGAGTCGAACTAACTGGGCAGTCAATCAAAATAATTAGGTAGAAAAAAATGCAATTTGTGTTAAAAATGTCTATTGCACTCGTGGATTTTCAAGCTTCCCATTTTTGCAATAAAGTTACACTATTAATACTATTTTGTTTTTGTAAATGATTCTAAATTGCATACTTTTTTCAGATATTCGAACAAATATTTTTTTGCGTGTCGTAGAATTTGAGTAATTAATTTATATATGCGTAAAACAAAACAAAAACAATAACTCTTAAACTATAGTTCAGGAAATGAAAACAACCAATTATACTCTTCTCAGTATTTTATAGTTACAAATATTAATAGTAATGCAAGGTATTATTAAAAAGCAACTGGGTAAACCTGCAGGAGAGCTACTTCACTTTCGATTTCGCTGAAAATTTGGGAAAAGTTTCCTCTCAGCGAGTAGCATTTAGGAAAAATATTAACAATTGACGGTCGAAATTATTTGACCTTGAAATAATGAAAAAGCACCAATAACCATGCCTAACCTAGTACAGAACGCATTTTTATGGTACGTGTGTGCGTGTGGATGTATGTGTGTGCGTGGGAGGTGTTTTTTCACAGTTTATCACTTTTACTTTAGGTTTATTTCTTTTTACCATAAAAATGCGTACTAGGTTAGGCATGGTTATTGGTGCTTTTTTTTCGATTTCACGGTCAAATAATTTCGACCGCCAATTGTTAGTATGTTTCCTATATTCTGCTCGCTGAGAGAAAACTTTTCACAAATTTTCAGCGAATTCGAAGATGAAGTAGCTTTCCTGCAGGTTTACCAGCAACTGTAAGCTTGGACTTTTTTCATAGTTGCCCTGAAGAAGTTGCATTAGGCAACGAAACGTCGGCTAAGTAAAATACACTAATATTCTTGACTGGATTCCTGTGTATTATTATTATTATTACAGGCCGACTCGATACCACTGAGCCACCTACCCCATTTAAAATTAAAACATAATTAAATATAATGGCTGGTACCACAAGCTTTGTTTCTGTTTTAAGAGCAGTGTTTTTGGGTGTTTTAGCTATCTCTAACATGTTAAAACCAATTTTTAACATATGACTTCGACTGAACGTACAGTAATGAAGATAATTTTAAAGTTACACCGGTTAACATCTCTGCCCGGCAAGCGGAGGGTCCCTGGTTCGAATCCAGGCGTCATCCGAATTTTTCTTTCATAAAAAATTTAACTTTAAAATGTTAAAACCATGCTCTTAAAACACCGAAAAACAGAGCTTGTGCTACCAACCATTGTTTTTCAAGAAATTTTAATTTATTTAAAAGAATTGAAGTTCATTTCTTTACCAGTCATTGGTACCTACTGCCTTTGAAACCGTTTACATTTGTATCCGACTCTCACTCCATTTTGTTTCACGTTGTCGTTAGTCAATTTTATTGTGATTTGTGTGTTATGTATTTAATAAATAATGCCTAAAGCATTTAAAATGTTAGGAAATTTATTCTACCTGAAACTGATAGAAAAATAAACATTTGCCTGACCTATAAGACTCAGGAAAGCTTTGCTTTGCATGCCTAATCAGGAAAACAACATATTGAGTACGTAAGTCAAATATTTCTTTTAATTTAAATTAATTTAAAATATTTATTATTTACTTACAAGTTTTAGCTAAAATGTTATACGTAACATGTCAGTAAAGCGTCGTACAGGATTCGTAAGTTGTTTCAAGTCTCGCTTTCGCTCGGCCTGAAACTATTTACTCATCCTGTAATTGTACGCTTTCCTGACTTTTTACGTAAATAACTAATACATGTATGCAACATTCTTTGCATTTAATTTTTTGTATATCTTATAAATGCGGCCGTCTTTGACGTCATTATTCTAGTTACAAATGTTGATGGCGTCTCTCTTCTGCTTAATTTTTTTTGTATACTCATTCTTAAAAATAACTAATATATCACGGCCTTCAAAGTTGTAAGTGGAGAAGTTGCAAAAGGTGTAGTGAAAATTGTTTTCCGGCTCTGGAAATCGAATCCGGGTTCCCAAATTCACAGGCCGACTCGATATCACTGAGACACCTACCTCATAATTAAAGTACATAATAATTATTGTATATGCTATTTTTTTCATTTACCATTCATGCTAAAGCACAATAGTCTAAAAGAAGATAATTTTTAGAATAACACAAATTTCATAAAGAATGTCGATTAAATTCTGTATAAATTTTGTAGATCCTTATATCTGAAAATGATAAACAAAATTCCAACGAAACTTTCGACTTTATTAAAAAGTTCCACGTGTACCATAAGTTTATAATAAATATAATATTTGACATTTACATATATATATATATATATATATATATATATATATATATATATATATATATATATATATATAATATGTAGAATCTTAATAATTTAACTGAACTGAGCAATTGCAATATTTGTCGCATGCCGAAAGGTTAATAAATTCAATGAAATTCCGAACTTAGCAAATAATTTTAAAGTTAAATTTTTATGAAAGAAAAATTCGGATGACGCCTGGATTCGAACCAGGGACCCTCCGCTTGCCGGGCAGAGATGTTAACCGCTACACCACGTCACCTGTGTCCGACGTATGGCTTCAACCGAATTCTTCTTTCATAGTGTCTAACGTAGCATCGATCCCAAAGACTCCTATATCTATGATAGGCATTGACAACGGGTTTCGTCTACAGCGACACAGTTCTGATTTATAGGGAATCATTCCACGAACTAATTTTTAACATATGACTTCGACTGAACGTACAGTAATGAAGATAATTTTAAAGTTAAATTTTTATGAAAGAAAAATTCGGATGACGCCTGGATTCGAACCAGGGACCCTCCGCTTGCCGGGCAGAGATGTTAACCGCTACACCACGTCACCTGTGTCCGACGTATGGCTTCAACCGAATTCTTCTTTCATAGTGTCTAACGTAGCATCGATCCCAAAGACTCCTATATCTATGATAGGCATTGACAACGGGTTTCGTCTACAGCGACACAGTTCTGATTTATAGGGAATCATTCCACGAACTAATTTTTAACATATGACTTCGACTGAACGTACAGTAATGAAGATAATTTTAAAGTTAAATTTTTATGAAAGAAAAATTCGGATGACGCCTGGATTCGAACCAGGGACCCTCCGCTTGCCGGGCAGAGATGTTAACCGCTACACCACGTCACCTGTGTCCGACGTATGGCTTCAACCGAATTCTTCTTTCATAGTGTCTAACGTAGCATCGATCCCAAAGACTCCTATATCTATGATAGGCATTGACAACGGGTTTCGTCTACAGCGACACAGTTCTGATTTATAGGGAATCATTCCACGAACTAATTTTTAACATATGACTTCGACTGAACGTACAGTAATGAAGATAATTTTAAAGTTAAATTTTTATGAAAGAAAAATTCGGATGACGCCTGGATTCGAACCAGGGACCCTCCGCTTGCCGGGCAGATATGTTAACCGCTACACCACGTCACCTGTGTCCGACGTATGGCTTCAACCGAATTCTTCTTTCATAGTGTCTAACGTAGCATCGATCCCAAAGACTCCTATATCTATGATAGGCATTGACAACGGGTTTCGTCTACAGCGACACAGTTCTGATTTATAGGGAATCATTCCACGAACTAATTTTTAACATATGACTTCGACTGAACGTACAGTAATGAAGATAATTTTAAAGTTAAATTTTTATGAAAGAAAAATTCGGATGACGCCTGGATTCGAACCAGGGACCCTCCGCTTGCCGGGCAGAGATGTTAACCGCTACACCACGTCACCTGTGTCCGACGTATGGCTTCAACCGAATTCTTCTTTCATAGTGTCTAACGTAGCATCAGAACTGTGTCGCTGTAGACGAAACCCGTTGTCAATGCCTATCATAGATATAGGAGTCTTTGGGATCGATGCTACGTTAGACACTATGAAAGAAGAATTCGGTTGAAGCCATACGTCGGACACAGGTGACGTGGTGTAGCGGTTAACATCTCTGCCCGGCAAGCGGAGGGTCCCTGGTTCGAATCCAGGCGTCATCCGAATTTTTCTTTCATAAAAATTTAACTTTAAAATTATCTTCATTACTGTACGTTCAGTCGAAGTCATATGTTAAAAATTAGTTCGTGGAATGATTCCCTATAAATCAGAACTGTGTCGCTGTAGACGAAACCCGTTGTCAATGCCTATCATAGATATAGGAGTCTTTGGGATCGATGCTACGTTAGACACTATGAAAGAAGAATTCGGTTGAAGCCATACGTCGGACACAGGTGACGTGGCGTAGCGGTTAACATCTCTGCCCGGCAAGCGGAGGGTCCCTGGTTCGAATCCAGGCGTCATCCGAATTTTTCTTTCATAAAAATTTAACTTTAAAATTATCTTCATTACTGTACGTTCAGTCGAAGTCATATGTTAAAAATTAGCAAATAATATTGAGTAAACGATATAAACAAACGGTTACATAAACTACGGATTTTCTAGTTTCATTGAAGGAATATAAAAATATAAAGAATAAGTATTCAGATTCCATTGTTTTCCCTATTCTGTAATTATAACTTTTAAATGTTCGTGATATTCTAAGTAACGTATGTTTTGTTTATTTAAACTTTTTAAAATTATTTTACTAGGTACAAATATTTTTAATTCTTAGAAATTTATGGCTGTATAAATATTAAAATAATTTTAGCAAGATGATTAAAATTTTCACTGTTCAATTACTTTTCAAATGTGTATTTGATTATTTGAGACACTTATGTCTTAAAATAATATTTAAAATAAACTATCATTTAAATTTTAAATGTAGGTCGCTAATTAGTAAAACTACTGTAATAAAATCAATATTTACTCATGAAACATATAAATAGTAATTTATTTTCAAACCTACGCAGTATTTAAAAACAATTATTTTACTAATAGCTTATTTTTCAGTTCCACAACACACATTGATAGATTATTTACCAGTAAATAAAACCGTAATTAATTAAACAAATAGGACATTACAACGCTACATATTACAAATTGAATTTTTATTCTTCAGCCTGTTTCATCAGTAGAAAACTTATATCACATTAAATAACTATATCCCAAAATAAAGAAGGTCTTTTTTATATGTATAATAACACAACTAATTAATTTTATTATTGGTAATTTAAATGTATTCATATATTTGTGCCATAAATTAAATCAAATCGAAAATAAATTTTAACCCTGATAACAAAACTTTGAGGCATTTATACTTAAGAATTGCAAAGATATGAGTATATATACTTCTTAAATCATTAGATATCTACTCTATTTTGTCTTTTTGTTCAAAAATAAATTTATTATATTAGGTATCTACTAGAAATCTTTTACATACGAAATGCAGTGGTAAAATATTCATTTATAGCGATAAAGTTTTACCAATTAATTTTAGAAGAAAAGTTGACATACAAAAGATGTTCAGAATTAAAAACTGGATCTAATGAGCCTAAATTTACTGATAAAATACGAGTATATGCCTCTCGCAAAATTAAAATATATTAAAATTAAAATTTTTATGCTGTTTACAGAGTGCTATGAGAAATAATAGAAATAATTTGACAGACTTGATAAAACAAAAATTATAGTATATTATACATCTAAAGAGGAAAATGCATGACTTTTCATGAAGTGTAATTTATAGCGAAAGGGCGATGTCCAAGGGTTACAAAACACCGGAATACAAATAGCATTGTCTCCCGATGTGTATAAACTATTTTTTTCACGACCTAAGTCTGTTAAAAACAAAGAGGTTATTTTGAAATATATTAGTAGTCCTTGATACAAATTAAAATTTCTTAACAGAAGCCAAAATTTATGTAATAGCTATTTAGTTATCTCTCAAAATCGACAATGTACATTTGCGCTCAGTCTACAGTAGCTAAAATGTTATTTTTCCATTTTAAGAATTTAATTTTACAAGTTTTCTGCGTTATAGGACACTAAAAATAAAAATTGTTTATTTGCTGTCATTGGTTGTCATCGTAACTTTAATGAACGTTTTATTTAGAGTTAAACATTCGGAGAGCGAGCGTTTTTTTTAAATATTTTTTTATTATACCTAGTCTCACCAAGTGCATGAATGACAATTAATTTTGTCTTTGTTGTTATTAAATTGCTATTGCTTAGCTTTTCATTTTTTTCGGTAGATGGCATTAATGGTTCGACAGAACTTCTCATGTCATCTTACCGTTTGTTAGAGATCTTATTCTCTGCTGGCACAGTTCTTCGTCACCAGCTTCTTCAAATGAACTTTGTTCTAGGTGAAGAAGTGAGTTATACCATGCTGATGAGCTCTAATAAGAGCGAAACGCGTCCATGGTTACTAACTGTGCTGGCCGGCCTCCGACGATGCCCTCATAAGGTGACTCGGAGGCTGAATTTTGTGAGACTTTGCCTAGAGTTTTATTTAATATTTTTATTATACCTAGTCTCACCAAGTGCATGAATGACAATTAATTTTGTCTTTGTTGTTTTTTTTTGTTTCGTCGCGTATAAACGATAGAAGAAACATTGTACGTTGACAAATGCAAGCGCAAATGCCTACTTTGTATATCGACTGTAGATAATCAAGTTTGTTTATGACGAATTACATTATATTTCTAATTTGGACTATTAAGAATACAGCGAAGAACCTTCAAAGAATCTCATGAAATTGTAAATACAGCTTCTGTAGCTGTTTTTAGGTTTTATTTGTTACATTATACTCTTTAGAATTATATATATACAGGATGTGCACAGAAAGGCGGAAAGGCTGTATTCTGTATTGGAAACTTTTATATAAATTAATTAATTATATTGTCTGTGTATCTGAGATTCTTCTAAATTCTATTAAGTGCAAATAAATATGTAAATTTAAAAATTTGACAATCTTTGAATAGAGTATCTCTATTTTATGCTTGTTTGCACTAACGAAACTTATATTTTAAGCTTGATATAAACATATTAAATTGAATGTAAACTATGACATTTTAGTTCGATTTTCTTTTATTTATTAAAGCCTGGTATACAATTAAAGTTTCTTTTATGTAAACGTTAAATAGTAATGTACACCTGTTAAAAATAAATCATTTCATTTACTGCGATTTAGTCCGCTGAACATACCGATGAAGTGTATATTGAGTAAATTACAATCTATTTAATTTGGGGACCAACTAAAGTATTAGAATGTTTCCACTTGAGGCAAGTTGAAACCTCGAGATTGAAGATAAACGTAGTGAACGATATCATGTCCAACAAGAGCGTGCGTTCATTGATCGCCGGTAGTAATCAAACATTTAAGATCCGGGCACTTGTTTATTACAACCATTGACAGTGAAACGACTTTCCGGTCTCATTCCAAATGTGCTGTTACAGGCATCCTTTCCGGATTTATTGAGCTCTTAATCCTTTAACTGAAGTAACATTAATTAAAGTAATTATTCGCGACGTGGCGGCCCATGAAACCGTGAGTTTTTTGTTTTCGCGCCGAGTCTAAGTCAAAGCCGTACTAAACTTTAAATTCTATTACTTTAGTTTACACTGACGTAAATGCTGAGACGAAATGTGATGCTAGAACGGGTTTTTTAAAAAGGGTTAATTAGATTTAGTGTCCAAATTGTACTAAAGCGATTGACGACAAAAAAATCTAACTGATGGCATAATAGGTCTGAAGAATATTCTTTCCAAAGCAAAGAGAAATGAAAAATCAATTGTCTGTGATATTTATATCAGTAATCAAGTAGTCGTATGACGTAGCTAAATGGATACAAATTTCACTGTAGGTTGTAGCCTCCTCTCATTGAGATTAAATTTCACTTCCGCAGACTAACAAATAAATAAATCTTCTATATTTATCTGAATATTTAATGCTCGCACGAATAAACAAACCTAACAAGTATAAACATAGAATATTAATAGGATACTGAAAATGCGTCTGATTTCTACCAAAATATTTTTTTTTTGTGGGTATCAAAATAAATAAATAATTTTATTTATAACGTTGCGCAATAAAAATCAATTATTGCTTTATATTCGTATTATGTTTTTCACGCACAGCTTCATGTAAACACAGTGACATGTAAATTTCTAAAAGAGTGAATTTGGTATAAATATGAACTAAATAATGATGACTGTTAATTCACAGCTCGGAAAATGATATTAAATTATTGTATTGTATTACAATTGAAATTTGTTTATTCGAAAGGTTTGTTAGATTGAATATTTGCCAAATAAAAGCATGATGATGATGCATTTCGGGTGTGAGAAATGAACGAACTTGTATGGTAGTGTGGTTGAAGCGAGTATCATGTCAGTATGAGAATGTTGAACGCGGTCTGATATATTGATAAATCTGTTAGTGGATGTTTTAGGGGTTCGTGCTACTCAATTTATGGGATATACTGTGATGTTATGTATGTATGTAATAGTTATTTACATAGCAAGTGCGGGAACCTAGTTCACGCAAGAGGTTTGTACAATATTTTTTGTACGAAAAGTGTAAAACTATATAATCATCATCATGTAAGTACTTCAACAGAAACTGCTGCTGCTGATATAAATGTTCATTTGCCGCCAATTTTACAATCCATTCAAAGAAACGAAGTTGTGCCAGGAGTTAGTATTTCAAATTGCCAAAGTTGTACTATAAATATAAACATTCATAATAACATTCCACAAAACAATAATTAACATAAAAAATAATATACCATATACACATTAGGGTGGCCCTTATTTTGGGTAAGTTCGAATTTTGTCGGTCTCCACCCGAAATCTGGTTTAAAATCACAAAAAAGTAATATATTAATTTTTTGAGATTTTTAAAATAAGTTTAACTCGTGCCTCTAGGCCACTTTCACTTATACACATTTACAAATATACACTACAAATGATAAAATATATGTGGGTAAAAATATGATAAAATAAATAAAAATATGATAAAAATATTATAATCAATATGAATATTATTCAAAAACAGTCTAAAATAATCCAAAATAGTTTATAAAACAAAATTGTTGGAAAAGAATCAGTACTGTGAATCACTTTTTGCGTATTTAAAAAACCTGAATTTTCGTTAGGTTTTACCAATCTGTTTAGCAATAAATAATCATATAAAATAATTGTTTATTGTAATCGATCGATTCGTTATCTCATCTAGTTCAATGCCCGCTTGGAATTGTGTCAAAATATGGAAACACAAAAAATTTATTGCATTTTGAATAGTCACTGCTCAGCAGTGATTTGGGAACTGAAGGCAAAAGTGAATGTGGCCTAGAGGCACGGGTTAAACTTATTTTAAAAATCTCAAAAAAGTAATTTATTACTTTTTTGTGATTTTAAACCAGATTTCGGGTGGAGACCGACAAAATTCGAACTTACCCAAAATAAGGGCCACCCTAATACACATAACACTGCTTTGTAACCATTTTATAACTAATTAAACAGTGATGTCAAATTTCAATTGATTTAATTTTAATGTAATGAAAATAGAGACTGTTTTATTATTTACTAATTTCATTTGTAGTATACAGTAAATTTAATAAACTTGTTTCTTTTCATATCAATGTTGTTACAATTTACCTTACGTTTGTAGGTTATGTGTTTCCACTACCATATCGGTGCTGCCATTTCGTTGCCACATTGTGAACCAAATGCACTAAATGTATCATTTTAAAATTAAATTTCATTCAATATTCCATCATTTTCTTTTATTATTATTACGCAAAAGGGTGTTTGAGATACTATACTTTTTTATTATAAATATAGTTTTTTAATAAGTGCTTTAGAAATTGGATGGTTTTTTCTAAAATTTCCCGAACGAGTGCGGGAAATTGACGTTTCGGTCGTTGCGTAGGCAACGCGAAACAACACATTTTAATGTATGAGTACAAAAAGCATTTATTATTATTTCAATGATAAAGAAATTAGGGAATCGCTAGGATTTGAACAAGGGCATATAAACTCCGGTCATATGCTCCAAACAAACCTATTGAGGTACGGTTGCCATGTGATTTCAATCTAATGTTACTCCAATTTCCTTTTCTTGTTGTTATATGTCAGTGGTAGCCTCGATCGCACATGCCTACGTATCATATTACAAAGAAATAGAAATATATCCAAAATTCAAGTTTGACGTTGAAGCGAAGACAATTCCATACGTGTTAAAGGTATATGTATCACCAGTCTTTTCTGTAAATATAGGTCACTGTAAAGGATCCAAGCTGCTATTGACACATAACACGAATTGGAACAACATTAGATTTAAATCATATGGCAATCGTAGTTCAGTTGGTTTAAAGCATAAGACAAAAGTTCAAGTCTTAGCGGTATCTCAAGTTTTCACTTTATATACAACTTGATATCAATAATTGTTTAGTATTCAGCCATAACAGATCCTGACCTAATACGGCTAGACGATTGCGTGACCTAACCTAATTTTATTTTGAACTAAATAAAGTGAAAATATCTATTTAATTAGTTTTTCTTTTTAAATAAATACTTAGTTAGGTAATGTAAATTAAAATAAATTATAAAGAGAAACAATGAAATATCGTCAAATGAATTCCGGTCATATGTTTGAACCAACAAAGCCACGGTCGTCTGTGATTAAAATTTGATTTTATTTCTATTTTTCCTTCAATTTTCATTCTCTTTCATAAACTTAAAGACGACACAAGAGTCGTTTGTAATAACACTGTTATTTAAGGAAAATAGTAACCAATTGAAATATTTAATTACTTTTTTGACATTCTAAAAAGTATTTCTATTGAAAGTTTGCAGTCAATACTGATGATCACCAGCATTGTAAAATAGAACAATGCTGACAATGCATAAATTTATGTAGAAATAATGACGTCTTGTAGAAAACAACAGTCATTCACAAAAACGCGGGGTCTCGAGGCCAGCTTAATTCTCAACAAGCAGCGGAGAAACCGTAAAACGAAAAGCTGATTGGCTCCCCGGAGAATCGTAGCATTTGCGTCATGTCATGTTGTGCCTCCGCCAACGCCGCACGCCAGAATTGATTGCAGGCCTTAAATCATACAGCCAGTTAACTGAGACAACTAAAATCATGGGCGAAAGCTGCCGTGGCACGTGCGCTGTTGCTTCGCGATCAACGGGAACGAAAGATTGAGCAACACCGACGCTAGTCAGCGGAGAAATATGGCCGAATATTGACTGGATTATCACCATTGTAAGTAATTGCGAGATGTTTTGTGCACGTGACACATGGCAGAATATTGGAGGATATCAACATACACCGTAAAAAATCAATCATTTACTTTTTACTTCCTTGTACGAAGTAAAGGAAGTATTGTAATCGCGAAAATTTTCGGTTCTCAGATTTCAACGGAAATAGGTGTTTTGGCCCTCCCTGAATCCATTTTGACTAATTTCGTCATGCCGCCTGTACGTACGTACGTACGTATCTCGCATAACTCAAAAACGGTAAACCGTAGAAAATTGAAACTTTATATTTAGGACTGTTATAACATCTAGTTGTGCACCTCCCTTTTTGGTCATTATACAACTACCGGAAGTGGTACTTTACTTGAAGTCTATAATAGATTTTCATGAAAAACTATATTCAAATATAATTTAAAACTTTCCAAATTTGGTATATAAGACTACTATATCAATGGAAATAACATAATAGATTTTGGGTAAAATAGACTAACCGGAAGTGGCACATTACATGAAGCTGCTAACAGTTTTCCTTGAAAAAAATGGTATTATTTTAATTTTAGAAATGAATGCTGCAAATAAAAGTTTTAGAGAATAAAATTCTGCGTCTAGCACATTAAGAATTTTTAAATTAGCTTTTTGCACAAACGAGATATCTAAATTTAAATATTATATATTTTTTTATTTTTTTTTTAAATTAAGTTTGCTATGGATTAGAACAAAAAATAAAAGATTTAATGTCAAATATGTGCAATTAAAAAAATATCTATAGTTTAATACGTGTACAAGGAAGTCATGTGGTGTCCACATCAGATATTTTTGTCTTAATTTGCGATCGTGGAAATAATATAGTATATGAATCGTCTAATAAACTCTTTAAGATACTAGTTCTTTATACACTCAGTTAGAATCGCTCATCTCGGAACTAAAGAGACATTTAGAAAACTTGTTACCTAATATACTATTACATGACTTAAAATTTTTCAGAAGCTACCTACTTTTCTGTATTTTCTTAACTGCCATATATGAACTTTTAGGCGAATTTGATATTTTCATTCTATGATAGATTACTTGATTGTTAGCAATAATACAGGGTGAGTCTAGGAAGATCCCCTGCAGCAGTGACTCGAACCAGAAAATGAAGGGGTTCGATTACGATTAACGGTATTTATGTCAGGAAAATTTCGGTTTCGTTCATCGTTACGGTTTTTGAAGATATTACATAGATTTCGGCTTCGGTTTCGGTTTATTAAAATTATGAATTTCGGTTTCGTTATGGTTTCGGTATTTTTCTGTTACGTTTTCACGGTTTCGGTTCAAAATAAATATATTATTTCAAAATTCGAAATAAATATAAATTGTATATTTGTGAAAGTATAATTCTCAAAATAAGTACTGCATTCTATATAAAACAAATAATATATTACTTCCAGTTGACACAACAATTACATAAGATTTCGCTTTTATATATATATATGCTTACTATACAATTACAGTACATTTTTAAAGTAACTAATTCGAATATTTTCCAGAATTATTTGTATTTCTGTTTTCTGCAATCTTAAAAAATAATTTGTACATATCTACATCACAGTGTCGACCTTGCTTTCACACTTACCATTTATATGAGATTGATGTGATGATATTATAATCAGTAAAATATTTTGATATAAAAGCAATATTATCCCATGGGGCTCAGTAATATCGAGTCGGTCTGTGGATTTGAGAACCCGGTTTCGACTCCCACAGCCGACAAACAATTTTCACCTCATTTAAAATACCACTGTGGCTGCTCCTCCACTAACATCTTTGGAGGTCTTGACTTGACAGCTGGTAACCGCGCTTTACGCGAAGAAATATATTATTTACTGAGCAACGGGTAAAAGGCGTAATGATATATTTATTTATATATTATTCTAATTGATTAGATTCTTCACTTCATTACCTATATATGTTTACTTCAGGTTTCATGTCACATGTAAATATATTTGTGATTTGTGAATCTGGGAGACATTTTTTCTTTTCATCTGAAATTTAACTAGATAACACGTAAAATATCTATTATATTTATCTAGATAATTTACAATACGCTACTTGTCATCTATTTATCTAGATAATATAAATTGTTATCTGACCCAACACTGATAACTACTACATGATTAAAAATACTATGACTATAGCTTAAATTGTTGCATTATTTATTTTATATTGAATGACGAATATCACAGTTGGTCTTGAATGAGTTATGGGGGTCAAAATCCACGGGAAACCTTGTTTGAGTTAAAGATCGACGCTTCAACTGAGTCAGTGGACCCTCGTCCAAAAGATCAATGATAGCCTAATGACAAGAACAAGGAACAAGGCAGCAGAAGAGCAGTGTCGTGAAATCCTCTCTCGCAATGTAAAATTTAATTTAAATTAGAGAAATTTATCAAAATTTAACAGAAATAAATAAGTCAGAAAATTAACAACCACATACGAGGTAAATTATTTGTAGCACAGTTATTACTATAATAACTGAATAAAATAAAAGAGATGAATCAATTGTATGAGTAAATATAAAATTTATGATCGATTGTAATAAAAGTTCATGTATAAAACTGAAGCTTTGAGATTTCTGTTTTATACTGATGTTTACCTACTCAGTAAAATTTATTCATAATTGAAAATAAACAGTTCCTCGTGCGGTCTCCGCGCCGTCGGTAAATAAACTGTAAACACAGTTCTCTTCCACTATATCGGTTCTTTCCAACTTAACCTAAATTTATAGAAAACAGACCAAAAAGTTTCGAATCGAAATGAGGAAAATTGTCCGAAATGACGTAATTCTTATGATAACTCCTATCGTTTTCCGGTTCGTCAAATCTCATTTCTTTATTATTTACGCGGAGAAGAATCCAGTCAGCGAGCGAATGCAATGTACTGCAACAATATTTTAGAGCTGCACTGGCCAAGAGCGCGAAATAGGTCAGCTCGTGCAAGAAATATGAACAAAACTATCTGAGGGGATGATCTTGCTTGCAGTGTTGAGATAGAGCAGCGATTCTTAACATGGGGTTCGCGGACACCAGAATGAATCTCAATTTCTTTTTATAATAATTTTATTTATTTTTATTACGTATTGCTATTAATTAATCTTTACATAATATTTTTTCTACGTTTGCTATGAAAAGATGACAATTACGCTCTCATTTGTCATCGAAAAGTTGACGTTTTTTGTGGAACAATCGAAAAATATCTTTTTTGCGCGTCTCCAATGGCAACGCGCGAAAAAGACGTTAAATTCGCGCGTTTCCAATGGCAAAGCGCGAAAAAGATTATTTCAATAGTTACCAGGGATACAAACAAAACAGAAACTTGTCATATTGACAGTTAACAAAACGAATTTAGTTTTAGACGTATACCTACGTTTTTTAATAACTTTAAGATGCAATCGTAGAAAAAATTATGTGTGTATCACGAGCGTAGTGTCTTTGTTCCTCTTGCACTATTGCAGCTCTCGCCTTCGGCTCGCGCTGCAATTACCGTGCTCGAGTAACAAAGAATCACTTTACGCTCTTAATACACAAATAACTATTCTACGTTTGCTATGAAAAGTTGATAATTACGCTCTCATTTGTCATTATAAATTTGACGTTTTTAGAGAAACAATCGAAATATAACTTTGTCTCTTAGTTCGCGCTTTTCCAATTACAACGCGCGTAAAAGGTATTAAATGCGTGTTTATTTAAGTAATTACCAGAGATACAATCACAACAGAAGGTTGTCATATTGACAGAACGAATTTATTTGAAGTATGTATGTATATGTTTTTTTTATAATTTAAGATGAAATCATAGTAAAAATTATGTGTGTATCACGAGCGTAAAGTGCCTTTGTACACTGCACGAGTAACAAATAATCACTTTACGCTAATAATACACAAATAACTATTATTTGTCATTTAGATCTCCGAATCCGCCATATTGCAATCTCATATCTAGTCATAAAATTTATTACTTCTTCTTCTTTTGATGGCACTACAACTCAAATCGGGTCTGGGCTTACCGGGCACACCGAGCTGCAGTTTTTACATTGTCATACTGCCAGTTTCCGTAGTCGAATGCTACATTATTTAAGACGTATAAGTGACTAGCTTATAGCGCCCGAGTGTGATAAATACATGTAACTGTATTTTATAGTTTAGGACAAATCACACATTGTCGACAGGCGGATTCGTACTGACGAACCTTGATTCGGGTGACGTCACAGTATGTTAAGAGATGTGCCTTAACACGCTCGGCCATGGCGCCTATAAACAAATAACTATTATTTGTCATTTAGATCTCCGAATTCGCCATATTGCAATCTCATATCTAGTCATTAAATTTATTACTACAAATTGGGATTTTTGAGATGTATAGATTTTATTGTGTTTGGAATTAAAACCATCTAAGGTGAGAAAGAGAAGGCTGGACCAAAATTATACCTCACTCCTTTAAATACATTAAAAATAATTGTTATTATTGGAAACAAACAATATTTTGTTTATTTCTTTTTTTAATGCTAAATGAAACAGGGCAGTGAAAAATTGTCGCCCGAGGAGTCAGATTAACCAAGTCCGGCCCTGCCAATAACAGTTCAATTTCAACAGGTACTGACGGAATCATGTTTGGTTAGGAAATAGGGTATGATTCCTGGAATTAACTGATAATATTAGATAAGTCTACATATAGAATATTTGATTTAGTAATGAAATACCGATGAAACAAGTGTATGTCGGTAAAATTGTGGCAGAAAGATTACGTGGACAAACAAAAGATAAATGGACGGTTATGATTATACGTTTTTATGTGAATGAATGCTCACGAATTAAAGAAATATATAAGCTGAAAAAAATTATGAATGTGGACGAAATTAATATCTGGAGGAAATTAATTACAGAATGAATCTAATAAATAAATGTTCAAGGGGTCATGCATGTAGAAACTTTCTTTATACGCATTACGCCTTTGTAATTCTATACAGAGAAGATGGTCCTCGTCCCTCGATGACTAAAAGGTTAAGAACCACTGGGATAGTGGATAGAGGTTGCCGAAGCTCGGACCTGGCTGCAAGCGGTACTTTTCGGTTATGTTGAAAGTTGTCTGCTAACAAATCACAACATCGACCCATGAAAATACTTCAAGTTTAAGTGAAGTTCGAGCACTGGGATCGATGGGATGGAAGATGGTAAGATGAAGATGGGATCCGTAAGCTTCGAAACTGGAACGGAAAACGGGGATTTGTTTTCGACGGTATATCAGAATAAAAATGACGTGTGTTTAGTAATCAGCTTTTTACGAAAGAAATATGATATATTTTCTCAATAGAATTAGTATTCTACATAATGTGTCTACCTCAAAAATGTTGAAGTTCTTATACTAAAAAAGCCTTATAAAGTATTTTTACTGATTCTGTCCATGAAGTTCATCAATTTTATACAATGTTACTTTCATTTACGTTGCTAGATAAAACAATTGTTTCGACCGCTCCTACGAATCACATTCTTCAAAACTGCTAATAGCCAAATACACCAGACTAAAGTTAAATTTTAAACAAATCTAATGTTTGACTGAAATGTCACTTATTCCATGTGACATTTTGCTTTTATTTATTTATCCAACACCCACTACTTATAAAGTCATTATTGTTGTCATTTTAGATTAGTAAAGTGGTTTATAAGTCACACGTGAGTTATAAGTCATAAGTCACGCATAAATTATGACTTGTAACTCACTGTTGAGTTTAAATATAACAAAGTTGAAAAAAAGGTTGCAGCTGTAGTATTCGAAATGGAAGACGAGAATTTCTTTTTCATAGGAACTTCTAGACTTTTTTAGTAAAATATCAATAACCACTTTTTCCGCTTCTTTAATGATTATTTCGGGAATAAAACTCTCTTCTTCCATTTCAAATACTACAGCTGCAACCGTTTTTCAACTTTGTTTATTTAGAATATTATTTGAAATGTAGACAATTGTGTCAAAATTTATATTTTAATGTCTTAATTGTAGTTTTTGGATAAAATTTCGTATGCCACTCGTGTGTTATTACAAATAAGTCACTTCAGAAAATTATTCCCCTCGGCCTGACGGCCTAATACTTTTCTTGCGTGACTTATTTGTAATATAACACACTTGTACCATAAATAACTATTAAAGCAAGTTTAAAATGTAACTTGAAACGGTGCAATTGACTAAAAAATATCAAATATATATATTGGTAATAAATTTTAAAAGTTACCTTGTTTTATTATTAATTTCATTACAATTAAAATTCTCCTAACACTGTTTTGTATTTTTAAATGAAAAATATCATACACATTTTTAATTACATTATAATAATACATCACCTAAGAGAACAAAAGCATTGCAGCATCACTTAGGAAACGCGTTCTTGCTGTGTTGCACAACAAGAACAATGTGAGCATATGCACGTAACTGAATTTCATTTATTTTCACATTATAACTTCTAATAGAGTTATTTGTTTGTGACCGTTGCAACGTCGCAGTACACCATTTACATAAAGAATGCGTAAAAGTTCAAATCGCGCGTTGGTATTCACTAAACGCGAACAAAAGTTAACCTAGCGGTTTACAACAAACTTAATAATTTAATTTCATATGCGTTCATTTCGTTGAACTATTGTTTATTTAATATACTCGTACTTTTCAAATTGAAATGTTGGTCTAATGAAGATGAAATTTATAATTTTCAGTACGCAGTTGCTGAAATTTGTGGTACGTTTTACTAACTACGGGAACCGCGCACAGATATACTGACTTCGGCTGTTCTGTTTCTTTAGCATTGTCTGGTACCTAAATCTGTAAACCATGGTAAACACTTGATCACATTGCAATTCATTCAAATTTTAATGATGTCGTAATTATCTTCTATCAGATATGCCTGGTTTAATTAATAATCAATTACAATAATTATAAACGCTCGATTATTAACTGTCTAAATGATGTACCAGTTAGAATATCAATCTCTACCTCATTAGTTGCTACAAATTAGACTCAGTGTAACTATTGTGAGTGTGTGTGTGTAATGGACAAAGATGGAAGTAACGTGATACATCTCTGTGAAATTCGGACATTCCAATTCAGTGACGGTAGAGCGACAATGTATCAATTTGTTGTTAATTTAATTAGATTCCTGTTTGTGGGACGATTGCCGCAGGTAGAACTGTAGCAGTTACTACAGAATTTAGTGGACACAATTTATCACCGGAACAACATGAAACAATGAAACTACCTGGACCTACTACTAGCGCCACTGTCACACAATAACAAAAATATTACAATTTGTATTCACAGTTACTGTCATTATTTACCCAAATGTTTAATTTCATAAAAAAAAAGTATCATCACGCCTTTTGTCCAATACAGGATGTGGCATTCTGCCGTAGCTGGTTTTCAAATCCACATGCTGACTCGATATCACTGAGCCACCTACCCCCACATGTAGTAATTATAATTATAAAAATAAGTTTGAAAGTGTTTGAAATTTATGTTATTATTGAGCTTGATTAGGAAACGGAAATAAAAGCAAGAAGCCGTGAAATGAGTATTTGGCATTTTGGAGAATTCACCTTTTTGTCTGAAGAAACGGCATTTACGAGTATACAGGGTGTTTCATAACTTCAGGTACATACGTTAATGGTATATGTTATTTGATATGCTGATTACGAATCAAAAAGATTTTTTTTTAAATCGCAAAATTATTTTCCATGTTTCCCAGTTCAAAATTTTTCGTTGCCACTGCTACTGGGTGGATGATTATGTTAAAGTTATTAATTAAATAAAATTCTGTTATAATTATTTATTCAATTATTAGCAGTTATCTGCTAATAATTGAATTGTGTAATTATTCTTTCGTAGTATGTCAGTAGGTTGTCTGTATTGTCTCTTGCCTTAAATGTACGGCAGCATGCATGGTTCCAGCATGACGGTGCACCACCGCTCTTCACACGTAATGCGCGGCATTACTTAACTCAAACCTTTGAGGATAAGTGGATAGGACGTGGTGATCCTGTACAATGGCCTCCTAGATCTCCGGATCTAAATCCAATAGATTTTTATTTTTGGGGCTATTTCAAATCATTAGTTTATGATAACCAGGAAGCTCCTGAAACTCTGGAACAACTGAGGGAACGGGTTGAAAACGCTGCTAATTTTATGAGACATCATAATTCGTTCAACGAAGCTTGCAGCGTGTCTTTAATTCACCGTGCTGCATTATGTATGGCAGAGAATTTCAACAATTTTGAGCAATTTTTGTAAAAATTATTAGAATTGTATGTGTTTTATTTATTTTGACGTCAATTATTTTGAATACATAATAAACTATAATTATCGTTTCGTTAAAAATAATTAAATTTTGTTTGTTTATTTTACTAGTATTATGTAATTTAAATTGTTGAATTACCTACTTCATTGTTTGTGTTTAATAGGAAAGCGAATCCAGAGCAGTACTACAAAAAGTATTTTAGGTAAACAACCCTTAATTTTTCGAATTTGAAAAAATATCTTTTAGATTCGTAATCAGCATATCAAACAACATATACCATTAACGTATGTATTCGAAGTTATGAAACACTCTGTATAGTCTGTGCAGTGGAAAATTACTGTGGTTGTATAGGACTTATTTTGATTCAAAATGAAATTATGTTTGCACAGCACTAAAACTTATGACAGTTCCAGCGTTATATCAATTTAATTGTTTCACATTTTTTTAAATGTCAAAAATTATATTTAAATGTTTTACAAAATGAATCTATAAGGCATTTAAGAGCTTGTAGTCAAATTGTACTCCATGTTCATTTGGAGGACAATTAGCTATCACAAATGTTTATGCCATGAAAATATGTCTTCATTTTAATATTTTTGTCATCAATTACACATTATAATCTTTCACCGAATGAACTTAAAATATAACTATTTTCATAAATGATTTTCGCAATTAAATTGACAAAAAACCGAATTTTATCTATCAACAAATTTGAAAAATATTTCGGATAAAAGTTACATACATTTTAACCCTATATCCGAATCTGCCATAAAAAATAAAGGTTTCTATTTAAGATTTTAAAGTTGCCACCTGTTCCTGCCCCCCGGGGGCTGGGAGGGGAGAAGTCGACGGCATCAGATGTCCCCCTCATAACCATTAACTTTTTATTTGGAACACTTCTTGTTTCAACGCACTGGCGGATTAAAATGGGACACCCTGTATATATAATATATATATATATATATACAGAGTGTTTCATAACTTCAGGTACATACGTTAATGGTATATGTTATTTGATATGCTGATTACGAATCAAAAAGAATTTTTTTAAATCGCAAAATTATTTTCCATGTTTCCCAGTCCAAAATTTTTCGTTGCCACTGCCACTGGGTGGATAGTTATGTTAAAGTTATTAATTAAATAAAATTATATTATAAATAACTGCTAATAATTTAATTGTGTAATTAATCTTTCGTAGTACGTCAGTAGGTCAATTTATTGTTTCTTTTGTGAATGATACATACATAACAGTATAAAAGAATTGGTGATTTGTTTTAAAAATGGATAACGCGAACGGATTTAGTGATAGTGAATTAGTGGACATAGTGCTAGCATATGGAGAGGCGAGACTAGCAGAGCGTATATATGCGGAACGTTTTCCTAACTACCGTATGTTAGTTGGAATTACACAACGCCTGCGTGACACAGGATCTTTGCGACCTAATAATTATCGTTTGATTAAAAATAATTAAATTTTGTTTGTTTATTTTACTAGTATTATGTAATTTAAATTGTTGATTACCTACTTCATTGTTTGTGTTTAATAGGAAAGCGAATCCAGTGCAGTACTACAAAAAATGTTTTAGGTAAACAACCCTTAATTTTTCGTATTTAAAAAAAATTCTTTTAGATTCGTAATCCGCATATTAAACAACATATACCATTAATGTATGCACTCGATGTTATGAAACACCCTGTATATAAAATGTTTAAGTTATTATTTGACACAAGCAATATGGCCACGAAGGGGACCGAGTAAAGCGGAGAATATCGTTGCATTGTAGCATAGGGCAATATAAATTGTCCCAAGAAATCGATTGCTACCAAAATGAACTGGATATTTTTGCAAAATAAGCGAAAATTGAAATGGATGTTGTGGAGAAAAGTTGTTTCTTTTATCCATATCAGTTTCTGATTTTTCATTTTAAATTTCCTAATTCCCGGTATTTTCCGAGCGAAGTCGTTTTCCAGATATTACTGACTTAATTTTTTACCACTTTTAATTGGTAGAGAATTCTTGTAAAGTAACAATCGGAGAATCAACAGTAACGCAGAAATTTATTTAACTTATTGTTACATTTTGAGGTTATATCTGATATATCTGTCAAAATTGGATAATGAATGTGGGATGTAATTATCATAAATTTAAATATGTCACATTAACAAAGAAAATTAATGTTAATACTTTATATTAAAGAATGACATTTAATTCCAGCCGTAGCACATTAAAATAAATTTAAATATTAAAAAAAATCTATAAGAAATGTGTACGGTAATAATTTCCTTCAACATAATTATGTTACGAATCACTAAAACCTTCGTAAACAGCTCTCACAAACATTTAACGGAAACCAGCAAACCGAATCACTATTAACTAACATAAGATGCATTGCGGCAAATTGGCTCTCAGCCTCAGAGAAGGAACATCGCTTTCCTTCCAACCCTACAAACAAGGCAGTGCAGTGAGGGGAGCCAATGATGCCAGCCGCGTAATATAATCCCAGCAAGTTTATAGCTATTTTCACTGACGGCACGCACAGAATAGCCGAAGGAATCCGACAGACGCCGAAGGCACACGAAGGGAGGACGTGAGAGTGAAGGGAACTCAAGGGCTAGGCTGTCCAAGGGTGGTCGACTGCTTCCGGCAGGATGATGGGAATGCGTGTACGTTTATGAGATGTAAATAAGGATTTACTCAGTAGTGGAAGCTTACCTGATGGATGCGTGGGTACTATTTGCGTGGGAGGTTAATGATAAACAGTTTGATATTTGTTCAAGGTATTTTACATGAAAGCGATTGTTAGTATTAGATATTACGTTATGATTTAAGGTTTGATAATATATTTGCATTAATTTCAAAACTTATTTAATTAGCCTACAAATAAATATATATATATAAGGCTGAGAGTACAGTATTTTGTTAGTCATTGTAAATAATATTAGAGCCATCTTCACCACTTTTTCCGAATATGGCTCCGAACAGAGCTGAAATATAAATATTCAACTCTAAATACTTGTTTTTTCTCCTTGTTATTCCATCCTTATCAATGACGTTTAAGTATTAAGGTTAATTTGAAAATTTAAAGTTCATATTAATATTTTAGGTATTAGCAGCCCGATTCTCAAAAAAGTTATAGCTAAACTTATTCTAGAAAAAAAAATTGCCGAAAACCAAATCGTAACAAGATGATATTAGTAAATAAATAAAAGAAATATATCATCACGCCTTTTACCCATTACTGGGTGTATCACTCTGCCTAAGCAGATCTCGGTAAGTGATATATTTCTTCGCGTGAAAAGCGGTTACCAGCCATCAAATCTCGGCCCCCAAAGATATTAGTGGAGGGGGAGCTACAGGGGTAGATTCAAATTTGTGAAAATTATATTAGAGTTTGTTTAAATTTGTTTGAGACTATAAAACAGCTTAATTTGACAAATAAATTAATTACAAGCTACATGTAGTTCATTATCATTTATAGAAGGTGTTTTAAAATTATTGCAAAAAAAAATTAAGAGCAAAACGATTTTTTTTATTAATTCGCGAAAATAATTATACGTTACCTGAGGCAACTATTTTCCGTTACATTGAACTGATAAGTTACAATAATGAAATAAAATATTAAATTCAATTTTTATTCATTATTGTAACCTATCTTACTAGACAAATAAGAAACATGGTGTGTTAAACTGTGTTCTTCATTCGCTTTTTTGATCACTCACATCTATTATCATAAGTTCTCTTTAGACAAAATGGCGACAAGTACATCACGACACAAATATTAATACTTTTGTTACTAGGGTCACTTCTATATGTCTTTATTTTGTATAACCTCGTAAATATTATAAAGTACTTTAAGCTTGTGTTTATAAAGATTGTTGATTCTAAATTATTATGTACATTGTACTACTTGTGTATGTGCACAATTTAAAACAAGTTAATAAAATGAAATAATCCCTGAAAGGACGAGTGTCGCTTCTATATTTATTTAGTCTGTGGTATAACTAAGTATTAAAGTACTTTAAGCTAATATTTATAAAGATTGTTGATAGTTTCAGTAGTATGTAAATTATTATGTACATTGTACATACTTCTGAATGTGTACTTATAGAAACAAGTTAATAAAATGAAATAATTACTAAAAAATGATCAAGTATTTACTTGTAAATGGAATAAAATCTGACTAAAACAAAACCTGGAAATAAAATCTGTAAATGGTGCAATTAAAATGAAACAATTTAATTTCTCTTTAACCGAGAAATTTCAGCAACTCAATCACAAGGCAATTCGGCATATAAATCGGTGAAATTTATTTCAAATTTATCCCAAAATCTTCTTACACAAGTATTCTCGTTGTTCGTTTTTGTTAATAGTTTCGAACAAAATGCTAAAGATTCTCGACAATCGTGGAATGGAAATTACCATTTCGATCCCGATTTGCATATTTTTTAAACCGTTGAATAACACAGACAACGGCAACCCAAACACAGCGGATTAGTATATTTCATTAATATTTATCAAGCATTATAACTCCATGAATTCTCGCGCTTTGTTTATTTCGTCGCAAAGTTTTAGAGCAAAGCCCTGTTAAAAATACATCTACAACGGAATAAGTTTGGTGACAAACTTCGTAAAATATGCATGTCTGATAAGGCTCTCAACTATTAGTACCACACAGCCTGGGATGTACAGCATTCATTCGTTCACTGCCGGTTCATCCAATTTAGATTTTTGGGTTACTGTACAGAATATGGTCCAGACAGAAAATGCATCTTAATAACAATATATTACTAGAAAAGCAATAAAAAAATAAAATACATTAAAATTGAGGTGCGGAATTTTTTTTCGATTTTTGTTCTAGTTCGATGATATTCGACCTTATTATGAAAACTTCATCAATTTTTTGAGAACATCGAGGATATGGAAATGAATCCCTGAATCATGTCAAATGATAATAAAAAAATTTAGAAATAAATAAATATATCATCAAGCTGTTTAACAAATATTGAGAGTAGCAGTTTCCGGAATCTGTAAAATGATATGACAATTAATTACGTTATTAAATTTGTGTACTAACAAATAATAAATTAAGATAGGGTCACATAGCCCATGTCATGTCAATAATTTAAATTTACATATTGTTGACAATGGTCATTTCGTTTGTCTAGTTACTCTAGTAGGTATTGATAAATAAAATAATTCAATATCATTCCTCAACATTCTTCGGTTAAAATGGACGACGAATATTATAGCATTTAACATACTTATGACCAATTGTACCAACAAATCTAAAATTTGAAATTTCGTTTAAATAAATCAAGGCAAATCAAAGTTAAGTGTCATATGAAATTTGACATTACTGTCAAATATTCGATTTGCTTGAATGTATATAAACCGAGTTTAAAATTTAAGTTTTGTGAGGTAGGTGGCTGAGTGGTATCGAGTCTAACTGTGGATCATGATAACCTTGGTTTGATCCCCAAAGCCGACAAACAATTTTCAACAAATTAAATATATCCCTGTGGCTCCCCATCTACTAACATCTTTGGGGGGAGGGTCATGATTTGACGGCTGGTAACTGCACTTCACGCGAAAAATATATCATTTACCGAGATCTGCTACGAAGGAGTACCACACCTAGTAATGAGTAAAAAGCGTGAAGACACATTTATTTTATTTTTATTTGTTAGCCATAAATTTCGGGTATAGAATCTCAAACTGTTTATTTTTCTAAATTTTCCCGATAAACAGCTACATTTGGAATTGGATGATTCTATTATTAATATTATTATTATGAATAAAAGTTCGACAAACTAAAACATAATTACGAGTATGATTATACAATTCATAGAAAAAAACCAATCAGATATCTCAATTTTCCTTAGTTATGCTGTATAACAGTGCGTATTATTTTGTTGCTAACAGAGAGCTTTGCGTATGTCGTTCATAGACAAATAAATTATATCTGTGGATATCAATAAACAAACAAATAATTTTATTTTTTTACATTTCCTTCAATAATAATTCTACTAGCAACATTATCTATAACAATTATATATTTAACATTTCATATAATATACAGGGTGTTTCACAACTTAGAGCAAAAAATTAAAGGGTATATTCTGTACGACGTGCTGATCATGAAACAAAAATAATTTTTTTAAAATTCGAAAAATTAAGGGTTGTTAACCTAAAATTTTTTTTGTAGTACTGCACTGGATTCGCTCTCGTATTAAACACAAACAATGAAGTAGGTATCAACTACGAAAGAATAATTACACAATTCAATTATTAGCAGTTATTTATAATAGAATTTTATTTAATTAATAACTTTAACATAATCATCCACCCAGTGGCAGTGGCAACGAAAAATTTTTGACTGGGAAACATGGAAAATAATTTTGATATTTAAAAAAAAATTCTTTTTGTTTCATGATCAGCACGTCGTACAGAATATACCCTTTCATTTTTTTCTCTAAGTTGTGAAACACCCTGTATAATCTGTTTAATGTAGCTGATTGATTTATTGTATACAACTCTATCATCAAAAATAATCTGAATATACAATCTACAGACTTGACGTGTAATCTAAAAACACAACTCCACCTACGATGTCATTGTATGTCCTAGGCAACATATCTTGCCCAGGTATTATATTATTTAATACATATTTTAAAATACAAGTAAATTACTGCGATATAAACAATATAATATGAAAAACACGAATTGTCATATTCGCACTTTGCGTAACTCTCCTGCGACTCGTTATACAAACTGTACTCTATAATAAGGATCATGGTAACACCAGTTCTTATAATGTACTATTTCATGGTTTTGTTTGATTAAATATGCAAATAGTTAGAAATTTTTTATCATTATTAATTAATAAAAATAAGTAATAAAAATTAAATATTATTTAAAAGAAATGAATATCGTTTCTTCTTTATAAACAAAGCATAGAAGGACCAGTTCCCTTCCTGCATTTCAGGACGAGTTTGTTTCACAACAATATTGAATGACTCTATGTGCCATCTGTTTTAAAATTCCGAAGGGAATATAGTTAAAAAATTAAATGAAATACCTACATACACCAACAAAATAAATAAATATTAAATGAAACATTAATTACCAAATTATTAAACAATGTTATATTTTTGTAAGCATAACAAATCAAATTATTCAGTAAATCAAATTAAAAAATTAATTAAATATGAACTACCCCAATGTATTCTGTTTGTGAAATAAGTGGGGTATTAAAAAACATCGTTCGATAACAAATAAACTCTAAATTTAATAAAAACAATAAGCAAATAATAATAATAAGTAAACTCAATTATCCATTTTTTAATTTCTGAATGTAGTCTCTAGTATAACAGACTTCGGTGTAAGTAATACAGAATGTAAAATAAATATATCATCACGCATTTACCCTACATATTGGGTGTGGCACTCTGCCGAAGTAGATCTCGGTAAGTGATATATTTCATTGCGTGATGCACTGTTACCAGTCGTTAAATCACGGCCCCCAAAGATGTTAGTGGCGGGGAAGCCACAGGAGTAGTTTTAATGTGGTGAAAATTGTTTGTCGGCTGTGGGAATCGAACCTAGATTCTCAAATCCACAGGCCGACTCGATACCACTGAGCCACTTACCCCATATGTAGCAATTAAAAGTGTATATATTATTTGATGTATCGATGATAAATAAAAAATAATAATTCTGAAACTAGCAAATATAATAGCAAATACCTTAACTAACTAACATTTTTGTACCACTGAATTGATAGGTTATAATAATGAATAAAAACTGGTAATAATTAAAATTAATTTAATTTAACTGAATTTATGTGACAGTTCTTTTAATTTTAATGTTTACTTATTTTTATTCAATATTGTTACCTATCAGTCAAGTTATATAGGTACAAACAATGTTAGCTGTAAGGAATGTGCAATTATATTTGCGAATTTCGGAAAAAATCTTTTTAATGTTTATAATACATCAAATAAATGGTGTAACTGACTCAGTGGTATCGAGTATTGAGAACATTGGTTCGATCCCCACAGCCGACAAACAATTTTCACCAAATTAAATCTACCCCTGTAGCTTCCCCTCCACTAACATCTTTGAGGGCCGTGATTTGACGACTAGTAACCGCAATGCATGCGAAAAAATATATCACTTACCGAGATCTGCTATTTCAGATTGCCACACCCAAATGGGTAAAAGGCGTGATGATATATTTATTTTATGCATCAAATAATATATAGCATTTATTTTTTTGCAATAATATTGAATAAAGCGTTTATCACCTGTCAAAACGTCCTGGAAAGATCAACCAATACTGCATTAAAATCTTCATAGGATGAAATGGCATTGCACGAAACAGTACTTTATCCCTCGAGAGCAAAGCAAGAACAGCGCAGAACATACGCGAGGACGAATTCCAATAAATCATACTTGTCTTGTTGTTTTTTTAGCTTGCGGTTAATATTAGGCCGAGTTCCCGACAAGTGTGGATAAATTATGATTTAATACTCGAGTGAAATATTGAGGAATTTTTTAAAGTAGATTCTTAAAAATAGATTACGGGAAGGAAATGTCTAACATGTTTCGAACTTTAAGGTTTTTCTAGTTTCAAACTTGTTGATGTGTTTATTAAAAATACATAAGTTTCAAGGTGTAAAGTACGAATGACATACCTACCATCTAACATGTTTTTAATAGTTTAAAAATGAGGATGTAATACTTTCATAAAACTGTCATTTACAAACTATAATTTTTCATTATTTATAAGAATTTTAATTTGTTATCTTAACTCTCTCAAAGAACTATATCTTTTATTTTACTTGAGAATATTTTAACAACATCTATTATGTCTATAAAATTATAAACGAATTAATCATTTTCTACTACATGATCAAGAAGTAAATGAATTTAGAAGCTTTTTTGTAAACTCGATAAGGCATGAAATGCAATTTATTTCAAGTTTTAATCTATAACTATGATACTATAATTAATAAAAGAATAACTTTGTTTAAAATTTATTTGCAATATATATATTTGGTATTAATTGTATTTCATTTGCCACTTGGTTCATTTATTGGTTCAGATAAATCGACATAATTGGTAACTGAAATAAATAAAATGACTGATCTAAGACAGGAAGATAAATTACTGTAAGTTAGAGATAAAATAAAATATAAATATATCATCACGCCTTTTACCCATTACTGGGTGTGGCACTCTGCCTAAGCAGATCTCGGTAAGTGATATATTTCCTCGCGTGAAGTGCGGTTACCAGCCGTCAAATCACGGCCTTCAAAGATATTAGTGGAGAGGGAGCCACAGGGGTAGATTTAAATTGGTGAAAATTTTTTGTTGACTAGGGTTCTCAAGATCCACAGACCGACTCGATACCACTGAGCCACCTACCTAGTTAGAGATGCAATGGATATTCAGTTATTATTTGGTATCTGGTTATTTGACAAATTATTATCTGACTGAAAAAATAGTAGAAGAAGTAATAACAACAACAGGTCAGAAATAGGAACAGAACCAAACCAAGGAAAGAATAATTAAAAGGAAGGGACAAAGATATGCAAGACTAACAATATCGCCACCCAAATTGCTCATAAAACGCCACCGGCGCCCTATTTCCTTAGGAGGAACAGGATGAAAGAAGAAGATCTGACCGAATACCGAATAGTGACCTGTGTCCAGTTACCACCGGATAATTAATATAATACTAAAATAAAATACAAAATAAATCATAATTTATGTCTTTAACAACACTTCACGCGAAGAAATATATCACTTACCGAGATCTGCTTCGGCGTAGTGCCACAGCCAGTAATGGGTAAAAGGCGTGATGATATATTTATTTTTTATTTTATTTATATATTTTTTTTAATAATGCACATTACTTGCAATTCAATATTACAAAGTTAATATTCAAAATTTAGTAATATTAGATTATGGTAAATAAATATATTTTTTTCAACGTTCACAAACAACAAACCATTTCGTTTGTAATTTATAATCACCCTGCGGGAATTTGTATTTTCGAGTGCATTCCAATAACGTATTATTCTGCACGAGGGGAACATGAGAGCATATTACGTTGCTGGAACGCACGATAAAAAAATCTCGAATATGAATTAATGCTCGAGGGCAGATTCGGTAAGAATTTTTTTTTTATTTAGGAAGTATCAAATGAATTTATAAAGCGAGTTACATACTATACTTTTTCTACGACCGCAAATTAAGACGACAGAAAAATGTAAAGTTATATAAACTATTTAAAACTAAGGTTAAGTTACAATAATAGATGCTGAAAACTATCTTTATTTCATGTTTAATATATTATCTGCTAACTTCACGCTGTGACAAAAACTTTCTAAGCCACAAATTGTTAATATGTGATTAAGATATTATTTAGCGCCATGAAAACCTATACATTTTAATAGCGGCAGTAAAAATAATATTATAGGATATTTTATTTATCAAATAGATACAATTCCCTAGTAAAACAATAAATTTCATAATTATAATCCGAAAGCATATTGATACGAAATAACCTTGAATTTTTATGGTTATGTTATTTGCATCTAAATTGATAATCTTGTTTTATATTACAATATGTTCGACATCCTTGACGAAAGCAGACTAAAAAATATAATATTTATACCAACGTAATAAAAAATGAAATATTCGAATTGGAGCAACAAAAGTCGATAAAAATGAAAAATATTCCTTTGAAGCTTTATCACTAATAACTATCAACAGAAATGGGTTGAAAATCGGCATCTGCTTATGGAAAATCGATAGCGGCGAAAGTCAGCACGTCACGACTCGCTTGATATTGAAAAAAGGGATTTTATGGATGGCTACGTCACGACGTCCTACGTTCTGCGATGACAAAACTCCAAGACGAAGGAAAGGAACTCTGTTTCTTATCGGCAGATCATTGACACATGTTTGCATGTAGCTGGCATCACTGTGGGTCACAAAGTTATTCCAGAAGATTCACTCTCTTGATTTACATCAGTGAGAAAGACTTTGTTGAAATTCTTGTTTTCATCAAGAGAATGTGAGTGAGAAAAAGCAGAATATAGAATGTTCAGATGTTGACGGGAAACTGTTGCTAATACCTAACTGATTATTACAGCTATGATATCGACTGAATAAGACTTTTTACTTCCTTGTACGAAGTAGGTGTTTTGGCCCTCCCTGAATCCATTTTGACTAATTTCGTCATGCCGTCTGTACGTACGTATCTCGCATAACTCAAAAACGGTAAGCCGTAGAAAATTTAAACTTTATATTTAGGACTATTATAACATCTAGTTGTGCACCTCCCTTTTTGGTCATTATACAACTACCGGAAGTGGTACTTTACTTGAAGCCTATAATAGATTTTCATGAAAAACTATATTCAAATATAATTTAAAACTTTCCAAATTTGGTATATAAGACTACTATATCAATGGAAATAACATAATAGATTTTGGTTAAAATAGACTAACCGGAAGTGGCACATTACATGAAGCTGCTAACAGTTTTCCTTGAAAAAAATGGTATTATTTTAATTTTAGAAAGGAATGCTGCAAATAAAAGTTTTAGAGAATTAAATTCTGCGTCTAGCACATTATAATTTTTAAATTAGCTTTTTGCATAAACGAGATATCTAAATTTTTAACATATGACTTCGACTGAACGTACAGTAATGAAGATAATTTTAAAGTTAAATTTTTATGAAAGAAAAATTCGGATGACGCCTGGATTCCAACCAGGGACCCTCCGCTTGCCGGGCAGAGATGTTAACCGCTACACCACGTCACCTGTGTCCGACGTATGGCTTCAACCGAATTCTTCTTTCATAGTGTCTAACGTAACATCGATCCCAAAGACTCCTATATCTATGATAGGCATTGACGTCATCCGAATTTTTCTTTCATAAAAATTTAACTTTAAAATTATCTTCATTACTGTACGTTCAGTCGAAGTCATATGTTAAAAATTAGTTCGTGGAATGATTCCCTATAAATCAGAACTGTGTCGCTGTAGACGAAACCCGTTGTCAATGCCTATCATAGATATAGGAGTCTTTGGGATCGATGCTACGTTAGACACTATGAAAGAAGAATTCGGTTGAAGCCATACGTCGGACACAGGTGACGTGGTGTAGCGGTTAACATCTCTGCCCGGCAAGCGGAGGGTCCCTGGTTCGAATCCAGGCGTCATCTGAGATATCTAAATTTAAATATTATATATTTTTAGATTTTTTTTAAAAATTAAGTTTGCTATGGATTAGAACAAAAAATAAAAGATTTAATGTCAAATATGTGCAATTAAAAAAATATCTATAGTTTAATACGGTACAAGGAAGTCATGTGGTGTCCACATCAGATATTTTAATATATATTTTGAAAACTACTTCAGATGTACTTTCTGATGGATTACTCAATAATACTAAAGATAATACGAAATATGTTGATATATGCTCTGTGTGAAATTAGAAAGACAATTGAGAAGACGTGAATGAGTAAAAATATTTCGATTAGATTATACATATTAATCGAAGATTAGCAATGTATAAAAGTTACAAATCAACGTGACAATGACTTCAAATAAAATTTGCGTATATTTTCGAGTGTAATTTGTAGCTAAATTATGTTACAGAAAACTCTTTCATATAATTATAAAAAATATTGAATTTTTGTATTTTTTATTTGAGACAGTTGTCTCTAATAGTTATTTATGCACGGAGAACGTTATGTAGATAATAATTCACGGAAGACGACGGTATACGCCCTAAAAGAATTACTATAATTAACGTCCGTGATGTACACAAAATTTAATATTTACTAGGATATGTAGAATTAGTTTTAATTTATAATTATTATGAGAATTTACCACGTATATGTGGGAGTCAATAGAATCACGAATATGTTTGAAAATTAAGCAATGAAATGGAAACTATGTTGATAATTTTCCATTAGTGAAATAATTTTTCACTGTAATTAAATTTCCTTGGTTACCAATAAAATAAATGCTATTTTCATAAACGTCAATTAAAAAGAATATATCGAAATGGCAAATTCTGGATGGGGAACCGCTTCTATAGAAAAAATATTTTTGTTAAATTCTCACGCAAAATATAACTTGTAATATGATAATTATCTGATAATATTTTTACATTAATTTAAATTCGATGTTACAGAAATAGGATATAGAGCTCGTACTGCGCACTTGCTATATTTCCATTTCCATAACAACTCATGACTCATGCCAAACTATTATTGGCATTAATTATGATTATACTTTTCTTTTTTTTTATTTAGATATTTACAGGTACTTCTACTACTAAGGCTATTAGTACCTTGTTACAGTGTTTATTACAATGTCTTATATTTGATTATATAACTGAATAGATTTTAAATATTCTATAACATTTGATAACATATTAGTATTGTCTCCTAGGGTTTCGTTTAGTGTGTGGGGGATTTTATGTTCTGTACGTTTGTCCTGGTATTTTTGGCACTCTTGTATAATGTGTGATACAGTAAGGTTTTGGTTGCATGTCCGGCATATCGGGGGATTTTCTCTTTTCATGATGTGTTGGTGTGTAATATTTGTGTGTCCAATCCTCAATCTATTGATGACAACTTGTTCTCTTCTGGTCTTGGGTGTCTTCCACACTTTTGATTATACTTTATACCCAGTAATACCTATAAGAGTATTATTCAACTGTGGCATTTCGTTGCCAGTGGATATTGTTTTATCAGTTACATTATATACTTTATTTTTAATAATGATGAATAAAGAATTTGATATTTCGGTATATATTTTAGTGAGAGCGAAACAGACAACGTTGAAATTATTCGTTTTAATCGTTAAAATTTAAAAATAATTATTTAATAGGATATATTTCAAAGAAATCGAAAGTAATCACAAATGAAGTCATATTTTTTTAGCTTCGGCACCTACAGCATTGAAAAACTTGGCTGGTACCACAAGCTCTGTTTTTGCTTGTTTTAAGAGCAGTGTTTTTGGATGTCTTATCTATCTCTAACAAGTTAAAACCGTGCTCTAAAACACCCAAAAACAGAGATTTTGCTACCAGCCATTATTATTATATAATAATAATTCCATATCACTAATATAAACTTTTAAATATCATTAATATAATCTGACAGTTCAGGACCTAGGTTTTCGAATCATTAAATTAGATCAAGTATCGATATATACTATTTGTCATTAGATATCCCTACTAATAAAAATTAAAAACAAAATTTGTGACCACTACTTATGTATATACGTTAAAACATTTAATTAAATTAAAATTAAATTCTATTAGTGAATGTACCTTAATAGTTACGAATATGTACAAACATAATAAATGATGAGCGGGCGTTACAAATCATGAAGCCCGCATTATATTATTGTATACTTCATATCATAGCAATAGTCAAGAAATGATGTTCAAATGAAAAATAAAATTAGATACTCAAAAGCTTTAAGACATGGTCGTTTGACAAAAATCGAATTTTATTCATTATCATGTGTGTTCGTCTTAACCAATCACGTCATTATAGTGAGAATAAAATTCTTGTCAATATACTGAAGAATAATTAGTGTAGCTTTTGTTTTCTATTTAACAAATATTAGATAGTTAGTTGTCAAATTATTATTTAATATTGTCAACACGTAAAATTTTTGTGTTTGATTCAAAAATAATGCTCCAGGTAATCCTTAAACTTGTTACCATTTGACGAAACGTTATTTATATTTATTTATTCACACACACAATAATTTCTAAAACAAAACAGAGGTTGCTGTTTGTAGAAAGAAGTGCCAAATATTGGAAATAAGTTGAATCTATTAAATAAATATTGAGTAAAAATAAAGGTTCATGTTATTCCAGGTGATGGTGGTATATACTGTATATTGTGATGTTCTGTACAACGTAAGTATAATTAATAAATTATAGAACAGTAATTTTTAAAGATAATTTTTGTTAAATATTTAGCTAATATTAGACTGTCAGTGCCATAAAGATTAAGGAAAAATTACAATTACCCTTTACTTTGAAATTTTTATGAAACTTTGCGATGCTAAATATTATACGATGGAGAGTCACCTTAAAAAGAAAATTAAGAAATAATATGATATTGAAAAAATGTTTAAAGGTATCTAGAGAGTAAATTATAAAGAAGGGTTGCAATGTTTAAAAGCCCGTAAAGTTTTAATTTTTTAGTCGTGCTTTACATCATAAACCACGGATCTGTCAAAGAATTTAAAACTGCTTGAACCTTAAAAGAATGATTATCTTTTTAATCACGGAGAAAAAAATCTGTAAATTTTCGTTTTCATAGTAACAAGGTACTTTTTCCTTAAAAAGGGATTATAACAATTTTATTTTAACGCTGTATAAACACGAAATTAATTACTCTGTGAATTTTTAAATAACTTTATGATTTCTTTTTCTTTACTTCATTACAAAGAAAAGCACTGAAGAGCAAAGAAAAATCTCAGGAACGAGAAATTTAACGAAAATATTTTTAATCCGTTTCCTTCTATATATTTAATTGGATATTTTTAACTGAAACAATTCAGCCTGGTTGTTCTTTTCGGTTTTATTTGACCCAAAATACAAGTCTGTCGTTTAAAAATACAGTTGCTTTGCGAAAACTGCAACAATATATTTTTTGCTATAGTTGTATTCTTAACGATCTTAGAGAAAAAAAATCAGATTAAATTCTGCATTTAAGTCAATCTAGATATTAATTACATTTTTCTTATTTTAATATTGTTAAATATTTGTATAATGTAAGTCGTTGACCTTATTATGATAGTTAAATTGTACGAAATTATGCTTGGAAGTCAATACATATTTAGCAACAATATATAACTGTTTAATATCGAATATTTCGCTCCCAATAACGAGTTTATCTTCAGCGACTAAAATAATACAAAGATATAAATAATAATACAAAATATAATAACAACATAGGCTGGTAGCACAAGCTCCGTTTTTGCCTGTTTTAAGAGCACTGTTTTTGGGTGTATTAGCTACCTCTAACATGTTCTTAGAACACCCAAAAACAGAGCTTATGCTACGAGTACCAGCCAATATTACTATCAAAGTGGTAAAAATCCTACAATAAAAAGAGTATAACAAGATACATTTAGGTACAAAAGCTATCGTTAAAAAATATATAAAAATCGTCAATGACACATGTCATAACTGTCAAAAACATTAAAACGCCTTAAGAAATAGCAAAACGGGAAAAGTCAGAAATAAATATTTGTTTAACAACATGTTAAAAACAAAAACCAAGTTATTACAAAAAATAATTATATCATATTTATCAATGGTTTCAAAGCTTCTATAACGTTTTCATAATTCGTCTTATTATTCACAAACTTTTTAAGTACAAAATTACTATATAAAGATTCCACAAGAGGCCGTTTGTGACGGTTGGACTCCTGATGTAATATTCCAGTATCGCCAAATTTGAATTTCTGGCCTGTTTCAAAATGATATTTCCTTAGGTAGTTAAACATTTGTCTGATAGCCAAATGTTACACATATGTACCAGTTTTATAAGACACTGTTAATTTATAGCGTTATTGTTGAACAGGTCAGTTCGAAAATATTTCAGAAGATTTGAAAAGTCACAGCGCTCTTGTTTAAAAGGAAGAGAATCAGCGACCGCAGTTTAGTTCACTTCAGAGTAAATATAATGATTTTCTTTAGTTCGTGTACAAATTAAATTTTAATCGATCAGCTGAATTAACAGTAATATTTTAAGCCGTATCGTGATAAATATTTAATAGAATGTTTTTCACTACTGCGTTTTAATATCACGGTGTACGTTGCATTTTAATTTGTAAAGAACAGTGAAACAGACCCATGAATGCAGTTGCAAGTAAATTTCTACATTGTTGAGAATTTATGACCTTCCGGAATTAATGGACCCTGTATCTACCACCTGCACTATGGCGCGCAACTTGGAAAAATAATGGTATTATTCCCTGGACGACAAAGGAGTTATTTTCATTTGTGAGGTAATTCAACCTCGCTACTTTACTTGCTACTGCACTTACCTCGCGGATGAATATTTAATTAATTGTCTTAAATCATGAAACTTGCCACCAAGCAGCGCGCGGAATTGATTCTCTTGCCGTAAAATTTTACTACAATCCAAGGATTTGTTTGTTATCTGAGTTAACGCGAAAGTATAAAACGGTTTACTTCTACAGTATCTGCTTTTGAATCAAATATTTATACATCTCATTTAATTTTATATACTAGATTATTTATTTAATGTAGATATTTACTTTTATCCTTTTACGAGCATGTTCAAATTGTTATTGTAATAATATCATAATGATTTAATAACATACATTTGATTTAGTTGTGTGAATTTATATACAGGATGTTTCACAACTTAGAGCAAAAAATTAAAGGGTATATTCTGTACGACGTGCTGATCATGCAACAAAAAGATTTTTTTTTTAAATCGCAAAACTATTTTCCATGTTTCTCAGTCCAAAATTTTTCATTTTTACTATTATATAATATCACGCTATGTCCGATCAGATAAATTAACATTTATTTATCAAATGCATCCTATAATTAATTCTAGTTTGACAAAAATTTATAATTCAGTGGCGGTTCATCAAGGTTAGTAAAGAATGCGATGTGTCTACTTTGTAATTCTAAAGAATAAATGTTTTTATTTCTGGTTTGCAATAACAATAATTTTAAGAAATATTTATCTACATATTAATCATTTATGTTACTTTGTACAACAGGATACAACAGGAACATCATCCCAATTACAGCACAGGGTCTGGCCTCACCGAGCTGCATTGTGATAGACCTATTCCTGTGGCTCCCCCTCCACTAACATCTTCGGGCGTCGTGACATAACGGCTGGTAACTGCACTTCACGCAGAGAAATATATCATTTACCGAAATCTGCTACGACAGAGTGCCACACCCAGTAACGGGTAGAAAATGTATCATATATTTATTTATAGAACTTGTCGTTAACGCAATAAACCTATAATCATCTGCATTAATTTATTCATAGTTCGTCTACATAATCGGATGCTTGTAATTTCACCGTAATATGGTAGCGGTAGCGTTTCGGCGTTATCGTTCGTCGCTTAATAAATGGTGAATCTGAATAAATTTATGCTGATCGCATGGTCTTGTACCGGCGACGCATCTTTCAAATGTCTGCCTTATCAACTGTCGATGGTAGGATCTGCGCCTACCATGGTTGTAACGAGTAACGGAGAATCAGAGTTCGATTCCGAAGAAGGAGCCTGAGAAACGGCTACCAGATCCAAGGAAGGCAGCAGGCCCGCAAATTACACACTCCCGGTACAGGGAGGTAATTACGAAAAATAACGATACGGGGCCCCGTAATCGGAATGAGTACACTTTATATCCTGTAACAAGAACCAATTGGAGGGCAAGTTTGGTGACAAAAGCCGCAGTAATTCCAACTCCAATACCGTATATTAAAGTTGTTGCGGTTAAGTAGATAGCATTTGAATTTATTTATCTACTATTTTATTTATTCGAAATATAGTCCTTATAGGGGCGCAGAAACTTTTGTATCAATTGTGTCAATGATCTCGTAGAACCCTCAAGTTAAGGAAGTCTACACTAGCCAACTGGAAAATATTTTTCCCTATTTTCTACTATTTAAGGGTTAAAATTATTTGAAATATTTCATTATACCCTCATTTTTGCTCATATCTAGTGACATAATTCTTTTTTGATGAAACAAAAATATTATCAAATTGTCATAATAAAATTACAACTTTTGTCCAATTTAATTGAAGGCTTTGCACTTATAGTTCTCTAGATGCCACTGGTGACCCTCGTATAGAAGACACCCTGTACATAGTTATTATTGTGTTAAAAATCTGTATTCTCAAATTTTTGCTTCAATTATAACACAATAAGTAATTTAAAATTAAATAATCTAAACTTACAACTCTCTTACAACTACTCTTATCTGTTTTTAAGAGAAAACCTTACATGAAAATGCTTGATATAAAGCCCACAAAGCTCAAGCTACGTCACTGGGGTTTCTTATAACTGAACCATCTCAAATACAACTACTTTTTCAACAGCATTCTTATCAATCTTATACTCATTATAATATCTCGGAACCTCAAAGACTCCTAGCCATCACATGAGAGATCTCGGCTCCGCTCATCTTCAAAATTCAATTATATATATTTAAATAATGACATTGTTCTTGTTCATTATTGATTATGATAAACAGTTTTTCTGGTAAACAGTTTCACAACCGCTGACTTAACCTACATTCGCAAGGCCTATCTTCGTTCTTCGTCCTGATGCATTACCTTGAGAGTCGAGAGTCTGCGAACCGTATAACAAACGAGAAGTTATCTGTTTACCAAACGGAATGCATTTTAATAACATTGTTAGACATATTAGGTTGCATTGTTTTCGCTAACATATTTAAATTGCAAAGTTAACGCCTGACTTCGTAATAGTTTACAATATCATGGATGAAGTTTCAAGCCGCGGAATTGAGTTTGAAGTATACGTGAAATGCATTTCTGACGAACCTCGCTTCGCTCGCACATTACAATATAAACTATCACTTCTTAGACAATAAAAATCATTTAGGACAAATTATATTTTAACAAAAAAGAGTTAATTAGTATTAATATTAGAGATGGGCGAATATAAAATTTCTCGAATTCGAATATCGAATACGAATATTAATCAGATCTGGAATATTCAAGGTACTCGAATACTCCTAAAAGTTAATTTATTTATTATTAATAATTCTTTAATTATGTCCTTTTCATTATTTGATTGAAATTGTTAAGATAAAATAAAATTAAAACAAAAAGAAAAAGACGAAAACATCAAATTTAAGGTGAAACGTACGGGTTGAAATTTGAAATATGGTAAATCTTCATGATTTTGAAACAAAATATCTTTGTTATTAATAACTTCAAAGTATTGTAATAGCTTTAAGTTTATGCACAAATGATAAAGAAAAACATAGTCAAAAATTGAGGTCAACATATGGCGCGATATTCGAGGTATTCGAATGTTCGCTATACTCACGTTAATATTCGAAAATCTCGAATATCGAATAATGTCAATATTCGCGGCATTCGACTATTCGCGAATGATATTCGCCCATTTCTAATTAATATTAATAATGTGTAGGTTTTTAAATTTTTCCCGACCTGTATAAAAGGCAAAGTATAAGTTTGAAAATCATTATGATCAAACATATCAAAATATATTTATTTCATCAGAGATTATCTTAAATTAGTTGCATAAAGAGAAACGAGGAATATTTTATTTTATTTATTTATTACGACATAGAAGAACAATCATAGACTGACCAATAATATGTGTAAAAAAATTTAATCCAACAATTAAAGTATGAAAATAGTTTACAATTTTAAATACAATACAATAATAACAATTTATAATGCTACATGCAATTAATTATTGAGCTTTTATATTAATGAGTAAAAGGAAGAAAATATCAACCTGTTCAAATTTTGAGTTATAGATCAACATCACTCTATTAATGGGTTAGTTACGAGTAGTATGAGCATGCGGTACAACAAATAAATTATATGATCTAAAGTTAAAGTAACTAACATAGAAATGAAAATATTCAATGAAAAGATTAGTGTATAAGAAGTTATTAATAGATTTATAAAGGAACTTAATATCTATGAGCATTCTTCGATTTTCTAATGATAGTATATTGAATATTTATAGTCTCGATAGATAATTGGTTGTCACGATTTTTAATCTCTTACATAGGATAAATAATTTTTTTTTCTGTATACTTTCAATCAAAGTAATATGCAAGCTATACACTGGATTCCAAATAGTATTATATAGATATTTATTATAATTTAATAACGTAACTATGGATTATTTTATGTAGCTACTCTATCACTTGAGCTACAAATATTCGGCGAACTACTCATGATTTTTAGTTAGAATTTTACGAGTATAAAATGATATGGGAGCTGGCACCTAATGTGTGAAATTTCCGATTAATGCTCATGAGTTTTCAAAATTATTTCTATATATCTATGATCAGACTTTCCTGTCAATAACTAATTCTTATACTAATTTTAATTTTACCCAAGACATAACTCAATGCATACTAAAAGTTGCTGGTTGTAACGAAATGACGCAACCCATGTCACTTTACAAAATTCTACAGTTAAACATTGCAGGAAAAGCCAAGTACAAAATGTTTTATTTCAGATTGTAAAATTAAATTTGTATAAATACATTTTTGAACGAGGTGAGTCCTACCTTAATTAAATTAATTTATTTGTTACTCAACATTATTTACGTGATAAAAATCTCTTTGCAAAATTAGCACGTCAAAATGTATATAATCGTTTTTACCCTTTTTAAACATTTTTAAGATTATGTCGACATTTTTAAGTTGCCGAATTCTGGGTGCAACACTATACAAAACTGCATAGTTTCAAATCAGGATTCTGGGCTTGTCTTAATTCATTAGAATCATCCCACAATTAATATTTGCCGAACATTTCTATCCTGACACACCACTTTCGCTTCAACCACATTCATAATGCTTTTCATATTGTTTGTTCCTCATAGTCGTAATCTTTCGTTTATGCGACAATCCTTCAATCAAATAATAATAAAATTTTCGAGTAACATATTAGGGATAAACCCTCAGCATTAGACACCAATTACACATTTGAGTGGTTTACTTTGCTTACTTTATTCTCACTGCTAAATTTACTGATTATGATTCAACTTGAAATAATACACCTCAGGATAGTGGTTTTATATAAGCTGATATTATTGAACCAAATGGAATATTTAATATAACTATTTTAATAATGCACTCGAGTCTATAATAACATATATTTGTTTCCATGACGTAACTATATATCGAATTCGAATTGAAAATGAAGTATATGTTAACAGGCTTTTGCATAGTATGCAAACCTTTGTTCTCTTCTTCTTTTCAGTGTGTTGCTCGTTGCATGCGTAAATGCGGGAATTCACCGAAAAACTGCCTCTGATTACATTTTCCGCTTGTATACCAACTATTAATTAAATTTAGTGTATTTTTTGTACTAATATAAAAGCAGTTTGTTTCAATTCCCAACAAAATGAGTATTTTCTTTTTTAACTTTGTAGAATTGAAATTTCATTGGAAATTCTAGTACTCGTATATTAATGTAATTTGTAATTGGATGTTACTTTTGGAAAGGTTTTACTTCTAATATACAACATAAATTGCAACATTTATTTTTTTTTGTAATTAATGAATTAACTATCGTTTTCAAGTAGGCAATTGTGTTTTTACAATAAAAATTAACCAAACAATTCTGATAGATTTGATGGTAAATGTAAAACATGATGGTTAGTCGGTCATTGTTAGTGAAAATGGCAAAATTGTTAGAATTATAGTTTTATTTAATTCCTGTCTAAGCAGCGCATACCCATAAGTTTGTGTTGAGCATCAATCACGTTCTTATGCGAAAGTAGTACGTAGTTAACATTATTTTGAGATCAACTGGCCCATCCTTTAATTAATAAAGTATCCGAACCATGGAAAGTTCAACCACTTGCATTTTGGCATTCCTTATGACATGTTAAAAGCTTAGGCGCCAACTTTTAAAAATTCGTTTGGAGTTTATTTGTTTAAATATAAAACAAAAATTAATATTCGTAGGAATTAAAGTACATATATATATATATATATATATATATATATATATATATATATATATATATATATATATATATATATATATATTCATTATATCATATGATATTTAAAGAAGACATTTGTTTTTAATAAATAGAAAAATTAAATAATTAAATATTTCAAATATGTGCAATAGGCAGCAAATAATATACATATTCATATATTGATAAATAATATTTCAAGCATATCTATGTCGACGCACCGCTGTTCATTTAATGAAATTTTCTGTTGATCGTTCATTAATGGTTTCATTAGAGTATACAAAACCATACATTCATGAACCCTATTTAAGCATGATTTTTATTAATGAACTATCACTTTGGATGCAAACAATACACGTAATATAGCAAATATTAGCTAGTACCAAGTTGCAGCAAAATGTTAAACAGAATTAAACGAAATGATTTTGACACTTCTAGCTAAATAATATTCACGTATTCAAGCAGAATAGTATTAAGATTAAGTATGCTGAAAATACTGTAGTGGGAGATTACGTTATTCAGCCTGTTTTATATTTGTTTTCTTGGAAATATATACATACATATAATAATAATAAATTACATTTGATTATTACTGAATATTGTTTTTGTGATGAATTCAAGGTGTGCTAAAATAGCCGTGGTGAAGTGTAATATTATTAACCTAGTTTATATTCGATTTCCTAGGGAAACTTAAGTGTTAAAGAGTTAATTCCAAGGAAACCAGTGGTATCAAAATAAGAGTATGAGCCTGAACTCCCATATTCCAATTATATATATATATATATATATATATATATATATATATATATATATATATATTATATATATTTGGTCTCGTGCTAAAGATGAAACGAGAAATTTACAATTTGTAAATTGTATTAAACTAATTGTTATTAACATAATAAATTTCATGTCATATTTAAATAAAATTATTTGGAATTCTGTCGTATAAAAAAAGAAAGCATTCAAACACCGGTTATATTATATTTAAGTTGTAAAAATTCTAAATGACATATTTGAACTGAAGCGGAATAAATTAGATGTTTTCTCCATTCTGCGCGCATGTCAACGTGTTACTCGTATACTTTTATTTTTGTTAAGGGTAATCATCATGTAACGATCTCATCTTTGGGCGTCGCTGGCCTCACACACACACCCACACATCCATGCACACTTACGGTGAGTGAATGCTTGGAAGACAAGTTAATAGTTATTGCTTCCATCTTATCTGATCATAAGATGGCTTTAAACGAAACTTATATGCTCTGGTTTCTGTAAAACTCCGTGCCGTTATTTCAGCGGAATAGATTTTATAGCCTTGCATCTTCACATTTCACTGGATATACTCTCTTTACTGCAGCGGGAGATATCATCCTACCTCTACCTTCAATTTGTTTTCTCTGAACTTTTTGCAATCGTTTCCTTCTTGAAATACTGAAAAATAATTTTTTTCTTAATTTGATTTATAGTTCAACCAATACTATTTATTTATAAACATCACCCCATCTTGGATAAAATTACGATATTTTATATTACTATCGTTATTGTTCTATTCTAAATTGCAGCCATTTAATATAAGTGACATAAACAAAATCAGTACCTTAAATATTTTAACACTACCAAATTTACTCATACTTTACTCGAATACGAGCAATATATCTAACTGTGTATGTCAACGATCTCGAAATCGACTCTATGATTTTGATGAAACTTAGTAGTCTAATAGTATTTTAAAGAACGAGTTATAGACATTTTTTTCACACGCGTCCAAGTTTTGAAAATGAGCTACAGGCGAGTTTTGTAAAAGACAAGTGGGATAAAAGCCTTATAAAATTAGTCATTTATACTTATTTTCAATTTTGCGTCTTTAAAAAAAATCTGTGTTATTGTAAATGGAGTCAATTTAAGGAAATTTGTATATGAAATGTTGTGGTTGGTAACTGTTTGGCATTTATGCAATTGTTCAGATTTTAAGGTTGTATTGAAATTTTGATGTTTTTAGCTTGACATTTTTAGTATGTCATCCGCTACTACCAACCGTCTGAAACAAAATGTTGCGTATCGTAATGAACGCTCTTTAGATACGCAACTATGTTTCGTAATGACTTCTTTATGAACACAAAATAGAAAACAATAAAAACAAAATATAGATAAAAATTGGAATAAAAAAAATTTTGAATCTCATGTTGACCATATGAAATGCTATCCAAAAGTTCCCGATCTAATTTTTTTTAAAAACTTGTATTATTAAAACTCGAAACCAACAAAAATATCTCCTTCAAAATAATGCCCACCTACAGTTATACACTTGGCTCATATTTTTTCCACTTTTCAAAATACTTTCAGTAGTCATTTTTTCAATAGCAATATAGTTAGAATTTCCTCAACAATCTCAAATCTCTTACCTTTTAGTTTGGTTTTCATTTTTGGGAAGACGAAAAAGTCGCAAAGAGCGAGTTCTGGTGAATAGGGGGATGGGGAAGAATATTTGTTTGCGTAGATGTCAAAAATTCGCGGACAACCAAAGATATCTGGGCCAGTGCATTGTCATAATGAAAATGAAAATTTTTGCTTGCCCAAAGTTCAGGGTGTTTTTGCCTCATATTTTCCCTTAAACGCTTTAAAATGCCTCGGAGAATTGTTACACGCACAAATTGGATATTTTGATTATTGATTCCAGTTGAAGGACGTTTAGAGCAGTCATCATCTTCCACATTCGTCCTTCCATTCTTGAACCTCTTAAACCATTGAAAGGCTTGAGTTTTTCAGTGCAGGATTTACGTATAAGCTATACAACCTATAGCTTAGGAGCCTCACTTTGTTGAGGGCCCCCAAAAAAAATTGTCCGAGTGATCAAGTGCCTCAAGTGTAAATCCGTTCCTAGGGGTTTCCCATGACTTCATCACCAAATGCTTCTCGAAGCATTTGGTGAGTTTTGGTCACCGTTTCTCGAGCTTGAAACAAAAATAAGTTGTAAAAACTAAAGGAAGAGTTTGAGAGATGTACTAGTGCTGAAATCTAGCGGCAAATCGGTGCACTACAGTAGATAGAAAAGTTACACACAGAGTTCGGGAACTTTTGGGTAGCACCTCGTAGCTTAGTTAGTACTTTTGCGCAATCTAATTTGACCTAAGATATCGATTGAGATCAAAATCAACTCGATATCACTAATTATTTTCTAGATATGAACAAAAATTATGAAGATAATTAGGGACACAATTTTTATTTTTATCTATCTCTTGGTTTCTAATTTTTAATTTTAAACTTTTCATCTTCCGTAAATTTTCAAACGCGGTCAATGAGATATTTTACTGTAACCCTGGAGTAAATACTTTACAAAAATTGTTGTAAACTGATTATTGTCATCTAAAAAATTAAATAAGTGGCAGGAATTATGTAATAAATTTAATATTTTATTTTATATAAATATTCAAAATTGAAACAGGCCAGATTTAAATTTAGCAAAGCAAATATATATGTCGTAATTTTAATTTTTAATTAACATTACCATTTTTTCTCTTGAATTAACATTTTTACGAAAAAAATGTAATTACCTAGCAGATTGAAAACAGACAAATTTATTTAATTAATTAGAAACATCAAACAGTAATTTCATTAAAACAATAAAAATGTTCTATCAAATAAAACCCTTTGTAAAAAACAAAATAATGATCTCAAACTAGAGAGAAAGAAACCGCTTCACCCTAAAGTTATTTACATGAGAAACAAAAAAGTTTTTTTTTAATTGAGCATAAGTCAACAAAACAGCGAAAGAACCTTATGACGCATGTCGGCCTTGAGACAGGGATGAGGTCGAGTTAGAGGGGGTATTTTTGAGTGGCGTCGAGATAGTCGATTGTTCGAGGCAAAGCTGGCTAGATACACACATATATTCCGACGTCGGTGGCGGTGGCGGCAGCGGCGGTATGCGGAATGTTCAGTTTGTGTTGTGCGTGTGAATATTTTGTGGTAGCACATGGCACCAGAACTTTCGCAGATTATTCCAACTATTTAGATAAACTGCAATCACGCAATAGCTCCCAGAGGGCCTTGTTAGGATATTAAATTTCTAGTACTGATACGTCCTGGCAGTTGATGAAGTAATTCACTTGGAAATATCTGTTTCGTTTAAAGATATAATTTTTATTTCTCTCATGTTTACGTTGCATGTTATTTTAACTACATATATTTCTAAATCATTCATTTTTTACCTTTTATTTGTAGAAGAAAATAATTGTTTGTTTGTATTAAGTAATACATTATCTAAAAATATTTAATTAGGTTCCGAAATGATAACTTAATAAAAACAAGGTTTCGGTAAAAAATATTTACGAGCGTTTCGAGCAAAAAAAAATGCTCATCTTCAGCATTTAAATATAAGCAATATTTTTCCTCGAAACAAATAAGAATAATGAAGCCTCTTATTTAAGTAATACATTAAATTCATGGACATGCTATTATCATGAGTTCTAATTTTCTAAAATATCATTTGCATTTTCTAATATCCAGAATTAAGAAGCCAAGTTCTATTTTCAGAGCCGACATCTGATTTAGTGTCACATCAATATTACTCCTGTGAGTCGACATCACTAATATCTTCGGAGCCAATGATTTTACAAATAGAAATAGCTAAAATTATACAATTTAACGGGATCATTCTTTGGTACGTTAATTTTTTAAATTATGTTTTTACTTCCTTGTACAAAGTAAAGGAAGTATTGTAATCGCGAAAATTTTCGGTTCTCTGATTTCAGCGGAAATGCGCATTTTTTCCATCTCTGAATCCATTTTGACTAATTTCGTCGTGCCGTCTATACGTACGTATGTATCACGAATAACTCAAAAACGGTAAGCCGTAGAAAGTTAAAATTTTGTATTTAGGACTACTATAACATCTAGTTGTGCAACTCCTTTTTTGGTCATTATATAACTTCCGGAAGTGGTACTTTACTTGAAGCCTATAATATATTTTGAAAAAAAAAACTATATCAAAATATAATCAAAAACTTTTCAAATTTGGTATATAAGACTACTATATCAATGGAAATAACATAATAGATTTTGGTTAAAAGGGACTAACCAGAAGTAGCACATTACATGAAGCTGCTAACAGTTTTCCTTGAAAAAAATGGTATTATTTTAATTTTAGAAATGAATGCTGCAAATAAAAGTTTTAGAGAATTAAATTCTGCGTCTAGCACATTAAGAATTTTTAAATTAGCGTTTTGCATCAGCGAGATATCTAAATTTAAATATTATATATTTTTAGTTTTTTTAAAAATTAAGTTTGCTATGGATTAGAACAAAAAATAAAAAATAAAAGATTTTATGTCAAATATATGTGCAATTAAAAAAATATCTATAGTTTCATACGCGTACAAGGAAGTCATGTGGTGTCCACATCAGATTTTTTTTACTTCCTTGTACGAAGTAAAGGAAGTATTGTAATCGCGAAAATTTTCGGTTCTCAGATTTCAACGGAAATAGGTGTTTTGGCCCTCCCTGAATCCATTTTGACTAATTTCGTCATGCCGTCTGTACGTACGTACGTACGTACGTATCTCGCATAACTCAAAAACGGTAAGCCGTAGAAAATTGAAACTTTATATTTAGAACTGTTATAACATCTAGTTGTGCACCTCCCTTTTTGGTCATTATACAACTACCGGAAGTGGTACTTTACTTGAAGCCTATAATACATTTTCATGAAAAACTATATTCAAATATAATTTAAAACTTTCCAAATTTGGTATATAAGACTACTATATCAATGGAAATAACATAATAGATTTTGGTTAAAATAGACTAACCGGAAGTGACACATTACATGAAGCTGCTAACAGTTTTCCTTGAAAAAATGGTATTATTTTCATTTTAGAATTAAATGCTGCAAATAAAAGTTTTAGAGAATTAAATTCTGCGTCTAGCACATTAAACAATTTTAAATTAGCTTTTTGCATAAACGAGATATCTAAATTTAAATATTATATATTTTTTGATTTAAAAAAAAATTAAGTTTGCTATGGATTAGAACAAAAAATAAAAGATTTAATGTGAAATGTATGCAATTAAAAAAATATCTATAGTTTAATACGGGTACAAGGAAGTCATGTGGTGTCCACATCAGATATTTTAAATTAAGTTTGCTATGGATTAGAACAAAAAATAAGAAAAAAAAATTTTAATGTCAGATATGTGCAATTAAACAAATATCTACAGTTCAATACGCGTACAAGGAAGTCATGTGGTGTCCACATCAGATTTTTTTCTAAAAGTTTAGCAATAGCAAATTTTTGTAGTTTATAATTTTGCTGTCAAATAACAAATAGAAAAACGTAACTAGCTGTCAAATATCGCAGCTACAAGACAGCTATTTTTTCAAAAAATCTCCTGAAACTTTTTAAAAAAGCTATCTTTTCAGTTATCGGTCCTCAATTTAGTTCATCATTATTTTTGTGGTTCTCCCACCACTAATAGATTATGAGGTTATGATTTGATTGTTGCAACCGAAATAACGCGAAAAAAATCATTAAATCTATTACAGAATATCACCCGCAGTAATGGATAAAAACCATGAGTATTTATTTATTTTACATAAGGTTTTAGATACATCAAAAATACTTGGCTAGCTTACATAAATTGTTAGGCGGTAATTTAAAATCTCGGCATTGTTTCATTCTATTGTTAATAGAACCATTTTTTAAAATACTAAATGAGTAAAGAAAATAAAATTAAATATAAATAAAAAACAAATATTTGTTAGGTATAAATGACGTCCTATTGTTTAGTAAATATTCCTGTCATCGTTTGCAAAGTATTTATAATAAATAATCTATAAAATTTGGTCACAAGCGCCATCAGCATACTAAAAATATTTTCAACAATACCAAGAATAAGGTTAAGTATATAACAATGTGGATACACATAAAGGTAGTTCTCAAGTTCTTTTACAAGACTCGAACACAGAATGTAGGAACACTCCAACTTGCCATTTGATGGTATCAAGTTGACCCAATACACTCTCGTTACAGCTTACAGCGTTACAGCAGAGTCCTGTGCGAGTCCTGCGAGTTCTACTAGTCCTGCATCCGTGCAGCCAACAGAGAATAGACAGATTTATGAACAAAAGCAGAGAAAGAACGCAACGTGAAAAAGTTAAAATAAAGCCATTATTTTCTAAAAGTAGCGCCATTCTCTCGAAACGAGCGTGGAATAAAACGCGTCCCATAGTAATTCCTGTCCGGAACAGACAAACATGTATAAAATTCATTTTCCTTCACGGTTGCTACGTAAAACCCACGATGTCTCTTCACTCTTCAGTCCTTGACTGGGTCCACAATGGCGAGGAAGTGTTTAATGCAAAGAAATACTCGTTGCTAGGTACGAATGAAGCTCGAAAGAATGTCGGTAACTACTAAACGAACTTCAACGAGAGATACAATTTAATTAATAGCATTGAAAATGGCTGCTAGTTACAGTTAGTTTCGATTAGTTCAAAAAACCTCCATTGCGCTGATTGCGAAATAATAATGAAGTAATTGTTACTCGTTCTTCGAGTGCAAACTTCTAAACATGTAGCGAAAATGTTAACACTGACACCTAGATAACAATAATAGACCTGTGTGTGGCCATACTGTAGCAGATCTCACTAAGTAATATATTTACACTCGTAAAGTACGGTTAAAAACCGTCCAATTACGATTTCCAAACCTCTTAGTAGAGGGAAAGCCTATGGTAAAAATGTTTGTTGGCTGTAGGAATCAAACCTAAGCTCTAAAATTCGTAGTCCGTACCACTGACCTATTTACAAATTTTGAATGGAAGTGAAGAGAAAGAGTTTTGTCAGAATTGGAATGCTACCTCATTCCTTGACATATAGAGTGATGTACTTATGTAAAATTTTGTAACTTTTTTAAAGATTGTTGATAGTAGAGAATGGTCCTATTCCAAACTTAAATTAATTTAAAAACATCTACGGTCAACAATGTTAACAGTTTTTTTTAATAACGCATGAATATTACTAAACTTATTTTAATTTTAAATATTACGTTAAAAAGGAAAAAAACAATAGAAATACTCCTACGTCTACCACTTGAAATCTTGAAAAGATCTCAAATGCTGATATACGATAGCTGCTCTCGAGACCGTTACTCAATGTTTTTAAATTTATTTATGTAAATCTGCACAACAGGATCTAATCTCAATTACAGTACATGATTTAGACCCACCGAGCCGCAATGTGATACAAATTTTTAGCTTGAGTGGTATTCGAACACGGGATCTCTGAAGAGTGAAAGAGACACTGAAATAAGTTTATAATATTCCAATGCAACTCGGTTAAAGGGAAACACAATGAAATTGTACAACAATGTATAAGAACGGTGAGTTCGTGAATATAACTTCGAGACCTCAAAAATATTTTTTCTACTCTCGTTGTTAAAATATCATTTAACGTACTGGTTTCTATGGCTCTAAATAACATCTTCACATGTTGACAAGTCGTGGCCTCAAACGTTTTAGTCACGGCTTGAGATATTAAACACGTGGTGAAGTTAGCTTCAGGCATCTGTCATTGTAACTCAACCTTAATTTTTAAATAAAAACTTACAATTTTTTGTGCGATCGTAGAAAAAATATAATATATGACACGTTTTAAAAACTCTTTAGATACTGGTTTTTTATACACTTCTAACTAAAGAGATGTTTATAAAACTTGTTACATAATATACTATTAAAATTACTTTACAATAGTGATAAATAAAGCCTGGATCTTTAGGCAATTGCGTATCAGCGCTATTTATCATCTATCTATTGCGATGACTGATTCGGCAACAGACAAAGTGTTTCAACCTAACCTATAATATTTAAAGTACTTACTTTGTCTTTAATCAATTTTTTGTATGTGAATTTAAAATGCCGAAAGAAAAAACGCGATTTAGTCAAAATTTTATGTGGCAATTCAATTGTGCCTTTGCCATTAATCAATCGAGCTAAGGTAACTTTAGACGATATAATATATAAGAACGCCCCTGCCACATTTTGTGATGTCGAACGAAATTTTCAGCTTATGAGCAAGTTCTGACTGACCGAAGACAGTCCCTTTCCGAAAATTCCATTGAGCAATTGCTCGTAATATTTTGTAAATCAAAGTATACTACATAATTTGAATTTGTATAATAGTTAATAAAATGAGAACCCTAATTTATTATTTTATTATTATTTTTCATATTGCGTTATTTTTTGTTTAAAATGATTATTTTTTTCTAATGAAGAGTAGATACGAGTACCAATATTAGAAAAAGAATTAGTTTATATTTTTTTTAAAGAAACTATTTATATTTAGGCTGCCTAAAATCCCGCCTATTTTAGAGTAATTACCAGCCTATATGCCTACTTATTTACGTGTTTTTAAGAGCCTAAATATCCGGGCTTTAGTGATAAATAATCTACTTCTAACATAAAAATCAAATTGTTTTGTACGTGTTCCATGTTTAATGACTCTTATACCCTAGCCATCATTTTCCAATAATCCCGTAATTCTTGTGATTCACATTACTTTAAAACGAGATAAAAATAAATTACGATTCCTACTTCTTAAAAGAGATTACAAACTCTTTGAAATTTAATATTCAATTATAACTTCGCTTGTTTACTGTCACAACATAACATCAACATACTTTCTTCAAAGCATACTAAAATTCATGTAAAACAGTGAAAACTAACCATAGAACAAGTCATCAAAGTACTTTATAATATAGTTTGCTCATATCAAAGTTATCAAGAAGATATTTAGTAGAAAATAATTATTTTTCTTTATTATTTTATGTATATAATACGACATTATTCTTATTTCCAAATTTAGTAACAACAGTAGAGTACTAATTTTAATATTGGCTTTCAAAAATGGTAATTGAAAATTTGATAGTTTGCATATTGCTGTTTGATTATCCCACTAACTTAAGATTACACGGATCGATAAATTAACACTCTCAAGTGTTGATTCGGGTGAAGTTAAACCTAGAGAGTAAATTAATAAAGCCCGATTTACAGTGTAACAGCAACCTCTAAACCCAATTAAAATAATTTCCCCGGAACATCCATTTATTCATCGTGAAAATGGCCAGAACCAGACACAAAGTTTACCATTTCACTTATGTATTATTCAAGTGATTATATTTATCTCATTACTACGCCTAACTTGTCTGCCTTCAGTTTCAGGTTTCAGTAGCGTGCTGAAATGTTTTCAAAGAAGCTGAAGTTCGTGAAATTCATTTTTCCAATTATTGAACTCTATCAATATTGTTCATTATTTATATTTTGTAAATTCAATTTATTTAATAATTAAATTTTATTTTTTATGACGCGCAAAATTGTAAACGACTGTTTGACATTCACATATTTAAAACAGGTATATATATATATATATATATATATATATATATATATATATATATATATATATATATATATATATTTATATATATATATATATATATATATACTATTTAAATGTCATAAAATGAGATAGGTGGCTAAATGGTATGGACTTAGATTGTGGATATGAGAATTCGGCTTCGATTCCTATAGCAGACAAACAATTTTCCCTACATTAAAATTACTCCTGTGATTCTCCCTTCATTACATTTCCGGGGCCGTAGATGTACGGCTGGTAACAGTACTTTAAGCACAATTTAGTGAAATATTATATCCTTGTGACATAAAATAATTTCAAGTGACAAATATTAAATCAAAAATGTGGCTATGAAATTCATTTAGTCAATATTTATTCCTAGTGATGATATAAATCTATGTAAGAAACATTAAGGTGATGTGAAGATTTTTAAAACCAAGTTAATTTATATTATTTATTATAGCATATAAAAGTGGGAAAAATTCATTATTTTATTGACAATTCCACTGATAACTATTCATCCAATCAAATTACAGTATTTTGTTCAATTGAAACAATCACATTAGTATTACAGCGACAATTTCACTAGTGCAGGTAACATTTTTTTGGAGTAAATAAAATATTTCGAGGAATTGTCAAGCCGAATAACATACGTGACTATGATTTTCCATTGGTAATTTTTGCCTAGATCACTCCTGCTTGTTGCTATTAGAAATCTAACTCGGGCTGTCGCACTCGTGCAGATTTTCATCGCAACAAGCAGTCGTGATCATAAGGACAAAAGTTTCCGGCTAAATCATAATCACTATTGGCTTTATATATGAAAATTCTTATTTAATAATAATATACTTTAAATCTTTAAATTATCTTAGAATTTCAATTCAAAACAAATAAAATATTATTGTACCCACTAGAGTGTATTTGAAGTTTAAATAAATCTTTTTGAAGTATGTCGAGAAAAAAGGAAATTACTTATTTTTCACGACTAGGTGTAGAAATTGATTTCTATATCTTCAAAATTTTTACAGTTTCAAGGAATTTTATTTTTGCTAAAGACTATTAATGATTTCAAAAATTAATGAATGTAAATAAATATATGATTTTAAAAGTATTTTTTTAGTTTGATCGAGAAAAAAAATAGTAAGTACACCTCGGGAGAAGATGCTTTTTTCCCTCGGTAGTTTTATACTGCGGAAAAAAATCATGCATTTCTATTCTTTCGTGTATTATATATTTTTCTACATTAGATAAACAAATAACTTTAATAATAATAAAATAATTTGTTCTCGTATATCTACAATTGACCGTAAATTACAAACATTCAAAATGGAATAGATTTACATTAATAATTAAGGCATTAAATGGGAATTAAATCAACATTTAAATAAATAAATAGAGTAAGTGACCAGAGATAAATAAAGCCAATAAATAAGTCGATGACTTAAATTTTAAATATTTAAGTTTTAAAGATGTGACTACAAATTTAAAGTCAACATTTATTATAGGGATTTGGAAATAGAATATCCCACTTTAAAATAGCTAGTTCAGTAGTGAAAAAAAGTAATTGAGAAACCAGTGGGTGGGCGACAGGATAGCTTGGGTTCCACTTGCACGTCAGTGGCAAGAGCCCGGGGCGCGAACGTGCCGCCTCCGCGTCGCTCGCCAAGACAGGAAACGCAGTTAACCTACCGGAATTCATTGCGGATTCCTACAGATTCCGGACATTCCCGACCAGAACAGAACTTCCATGTCAATGAAGCAACGCGAATGAGTAAAAATCAATGTCTGCGAAATTGCAAAAACTTGTTTTTTCTTTCCGTCCGCGTCTGAAGGCACTGGAATCCGCGCTATCTGGAAATTTGTGCATGCCCCGGAAAGTTGTAAACGTGGACGTGTCCGGCCCCCTTGGAGCCGGGTTCCCGCTGCCTGGAGGCGGTTCAGCCCCGGACTGTGACGGTGCAACTTTATATCGTACTAACCGACGAGATACACATGGATACTGCCCCATCCGGCGCGGAGGTCCAACCACCTTCCATGACATGGAAAATATTACCTGTGGTTCGGGATTTAGATCGATATAACTTCTACCTCGATAACTGTCCAACAATGTTTTTGCAAAATTAATTTAGTTTTTAGTTTATCGACTCTCAAAGAAACGAACTTAAGTGATCGGTATGGTAATATTCAAGAAAAAAATTATATAGAAATCCCTAGATGATGAATACGATTTTGGTTTAGGTGAATATATACAGGGTGTTTCATAACTTCAGGTACATACGTTAATGGTATATGTTATTTGATATACTGATTACGAATCAAAAAGAATTTTTTTTAAATCGCAAAATTATTTTCCATGTTCCCCAGTCCAAAATTTTTCGTTGCCACTGCCACTGGGTGGATGATTATGTTAGAGTTATTAATTAAATAAAATTCTATTATAAATAACTGCTAATAATTGAATTGTGTAATTATTCTTTCATAGTACGTTAGTAGGTCAATTTATTGTTTCTTCCCTTAAATGTACGGCAGCATGCATGGTTCCAGCATGACGGTGCACCACCGCACTTTACACGTAATGTGCGGCAATACTTAACTCAAACCTTTGAGGATAGGTGGATAGGATGTGGTAGTCCTGTGCAATGGCCTCCTAGATCTCCGGATCTAAATCCATTAGATTTTTATTTTTAAGGCTATTTTAAATCATTAGTTTATGATAACCAGGAAGCTCCTGAAACTCTGGAACAACTGAGGGAACGGGTTGAAAATGCTGTTTGCAGCGTGTCTTTAATTCACCGAGCTGCATTATGTATGGCATAGAATGGCAATAATTTTGAGCAATTTTTGTAAAAATTATTCGAATTGTGTTTTATTTATTTTGACATGTTAATTATTTTGAATACATAATACTCTATAATTATCGTTTCATTAAAAATAATTAAATTTTGTTTGTTCATTTTACTAGTATTATGTAATTGAAATTGTTGATTACCTACATCATTGTTTGTGTTTAATAGGAAAGCGAATCCAGTGCAGTACTACAAAAAATGTTTTAGATTCGCAATCAGCATATCAAACAACATATACCATTAACGTATGTATTCGAAGTTATGAATCAGCCTGTATATAGATATGGAATTTAATCGATTAATCCAGTGGTTCTGAACCCTTTTTATTCAATATATTCCTTGACCTCACTATGATGCGTGTGATACTCTTTGCACTAATTATTGTTACTAGGTATATACTTCATTTTACATTCCACAGATGCATTAAAAATGTAAAACTTAATGATTAAATAGATCATTAAATAAATCAAATGTCAACAACTGATAAATTTATATACAAATAAATTTATTGAAATATAAAAATGGAATGGTAAATTCACAAATGTATAAAATTATTTACAGATTGAATGAAATTTAAACAAATTGATCGAAAATAACCAATAACAACAACGTATGAACTAATTTATTATTTCTAAGTTAGTAAGTTAATGGCAAGACGACATCTTGCCGATCCAAAAGCCAAGCTACCACTTACTATTTGTTATTGTTTTCCAAGGTACGTGCTGACAAGGGTGACATCGTTGCGTTGGTTCAAGATAATTGCTCCCATGCACGAGTTTACATTTAAAAAACAAGACGCTTGTAATGGATGAAATACAAAGATCAAATCTATCTCAGACCAATACACAGCTAATAATTTACCCAGATATGTCATCACACATACGGTCTAACAAGCGCGACAATTCAGCCATAAACTCGATCAATAATAATCGAAGAATATCAAAATTATTAGAAGCATATGCACTCATAAATTTGATAACCAAAACTGTGTTAAGTGAATATACCAAACATTTAATTAGTTTGTATCTTTCGCAGCTGAGTTGATAGTAAATAATACTAATTATAACAAGAACGAATACTGAATTTTTTCAATTTGTTACACAAAGATAAACATTTAAATGTCAATCAATAGATGTATACAATTAAATAAACAACTGCAATAACAGCGTTATGGAATTGGAATTCGGAGATCCCGAGTTCGAATGGCACTCAAGTTAAAAATTATATGATCTACCACACTGCAGCACGGTGAGTGCGGACCCTGTACTGTAATTGGGATTAAATTCCTGTTGTACAGCGTAACATAAATAAATAAATAATTCAATAATTTTAAATAATTAATAATTTTATGAATTAGTGTTTCGTTCTTAATTTTTATTGACATTTCTTCTGTGTATTTGTTGATCTTGAACTGTTCTGACAAAACAGAATTATCTACTTTTAAATCGAGATCATGTTTCTAATTTTTTATTATTATTATTTGAAATGAGACGAAAATAAAACACTGGAGAATGAATTGAAACAAAATGCAAAACAAAGCTCTTACAAGAAGAGTTTCAATCCATAAAAGCTTTAATTTTGTCAAGTATTTTAAAGGACATTGAAATGTATTATTAAATACGAGTATTATTAATCCTCAACAGATGAACCGAGGTCCATATGAACCCTCAAGTCTAGATTTGTAGACTATTATAATGTTAAATTTTAAATTTTGGATATTCATGATAAATGCAAATACTTAACTTGTAAAAATGTAAAGATTTATGAATTATTTAAAAAGTAAGGTTAAGTGTCAATGAGGGACGCTGATTAGATAGCTGGTAACCGGACTTCACGCGAAGAAATATATCACTTACTTAGATCTGCTAATGGCTAATAGACGTGATGATATATCGTATATATATATATAATAATGTAAAATTGTCAATATTTTTGTTGACGTTATCGTGCGCGATTTTATGAATGTAAATATATTAATATCCATGTTAAACTTTACAATAAATAATCTGTGAAATAATTTGTATGAACCAAATTTGTTCTGCATATATATGAAGAAATTATAAAATCCATAATATAGCGTATTATTCAGCGTAAAATAAAACGATTTCTACAGAGCAAAATGCAAACATTTCATGGTAATAATAATCTGCTCATATACTCATATATACTCTCATGTATTTTGATGGCAAATTATATGCATATTTGCAGAGATGAATTTAAGTTTATTATTAATTCATGATTTATAACGATATAACTACCAGAACATTTGTATTGTGTAATCTAATTATTATCTCTCGAATGATTATCTGCCGAATATATAATATGTCTATCTAACTACCATTATTTTATCATCAACAATAGTTTCGAAATATTGGCGTCGCCAAAATTTATTAAAATACTTGCAAAAATCTGAGATATATTTTTTAGACAAGATGAACAAATATATTAGTGTTAAAAAATGTGAAACAGGATAGATAAAGGGTAATTTTAAAACTACACTAAATACGTATCTAGCGATTATATCAATTAATTCAAAGTAATAATTTACATAGATAAAATAGCTGTTTTAAATACTGCTTATATTCCAAATATTAAGTAATATACAAAGATATCCCTAAATTATTTGTTTTTCCTGTTTCGATTTAATAATGTAACAAGTTTTATAAACGTCTTTTTAACAATGAGTTTATTTCGAAACGAGCTGAGCGAAGCGAGTGTATAAAAAAACGAGTATCTAAAGAGTTTATAAAACGAGTTACATATACTTTTTTTATGATCGCAAAGTAAGATAAGAAAAAATGTAAAGTTCTATGAATTATTTAAAAAGTAAGGTTAAGTTACAATGACAGATGCAGAAAACTAACCTCACTTGCTTAATATCTCAAGCCGTGAGTAAAAGATTCTAACCCACAGCTTATCAACATATGATAAATATTTAAAGTAGTATGTTAAGTATAATTTTAATGAAGGGAATAGAAAATTCAATTTAATGGGATATAATAGCACAAATTCTGACAAAAAAAAATCGGAAAAATCTATCACTAAATTCTAAACGCGCTTTTACGAGTATATTCGACTGACAAGCAAATTACATAATACTTGGCCACTTGCAAGTGATAACAGAGGATAAATTTACATACAGATATAATTAAAGAAATTAATATATTTACAGAACTATTTACGAATTAAACAGACTGCCCGAAGATGACAATGTATGAACAAAATATTACTTAGTTATTAAATTACTAATTATAGATTGATAATGACATAACTACATCTTGCACCCTAAAAGACACTTGTCCCGACTATTATTAAAGAAACATCAACTAATTGTTGTTGTTTTTCATATGATGTGCTGGCAAGGGGTAAGAGAGTAATATCGTTGCGGTAGTTCAAAGATAATAGTTTCCATGCACAAGTTTACATAAAAGAAAAAAAACATACACTTGCAAGATATGAGATGCAAGGGACAAAACCAACCCAGACCAACGTTCAGCTATTAATTTTCCTAGATATATCACCACATATCGTAATGTTTTAACAATCGCAACAATTCAAAGAAACCATAAACTCGATAAATAAGGAACTAATGAATTCTGAAATTATTAAAACATATTATGCACCAATAAATTGATAAACAAAATTCACAATGCAACTTAAAAAAACACATTTGAGATAATATTTCATTAGTCTCTATCTCTTGAAATTGAGTTGATCCTAATACATCATAATTATATTAAACCCGAAACCCGAATTATGAATTGTTTTACATTGTTGCAAAATGAATCCTTAACATATTTGCTGCTGCTGACGCTATTACTTAACTTACGCCGTGAACGAATAGATTATTCTTTTGAAAAAATATGTACATATAGAAAAATAAATAAAATAAAATAAATAAATATATTATGACACCATTATTTATTAGTAGATATAGTAGAATTTTGCATTTGGTGCAATTACCAGCCGTCAAATCATGACTCCCAAATAACCACAACACCTGAGGTAGTTTTGGTAATATACGTCAGCAGCAGAATAGTATATTTTTTTAACTAAAATTTTAACCATATAAAATATTGTTTAATTAAATGCCGTTAGGCGCATCTGTATATCTCGTTCCGGTTTTTTAATTATGATTGCGTAAACGTTGAATGTTTTTCATATTTGTAAATTTGGTTCAATTTTAAAATTTCTACCTTTTACAACCTATATTTTAAAAACTAGACGAGATATTATCGACATGACTACTTTACTAGTGAATCCTAGACAAGTTTGTATATTTTTGCTCATTTAAATGAGTAGATAAATATATTATTAGATTAAAACTGATCAAAATTAAACTTTTAATCATATCTCAAAAACTTTGCAAAATACATTTTGTCAACTGTATTGACTCTTGCGTAAGGTCTTAGCCGCAAGTTAAATTGGATGATAATAAATAGAATTTTTAAAACATTCAAAGACATAAGCTGAACTTTATTCCGACGTTCATGCTTTTAAATCTAGGTTAAAACCGATATGCGCTACAATGAGCCCGCGATATTAACAAGAAACGAATACACACCTTGATCCAGCGCTGCTCATAAAGCAACTTTACAAAGCACGGTATTACGTTGTAATCCAATTTACAACAATAAAATGTTAGACATTGTTTGAAGTTGTGTTTCACTAAGTAATTAAACAAACATGTAAGAAAACATAGTCAAAAGCAGACGCTGTATAATTATCTCAGCGTGGGTTCGATAAATTTCGAGGCCGCTATGAATTGACTCCAGCCTCCAGGAACGCATATACGTGGCCTCGAACAGCTATAGGAGAAAATGTAATTGAAATTCTATCAGCCAACAAAATTAACATTCATTTTCTAATTTCTGCAACGCTGTGTATCTCCGCCTAAGTGGAATGGAGTATCGAATCATATGCACAAAAGTAAGATCATAACATGATCTCAGACAATAAAGTTCAGTAGCTACTTGGTAGAAGCTGTAGCAATAAAAAATTCTATATCGCGTTTACAAAATAAATTCATCAAAAACAGTGCTACAAAGTTCAACTACTTTTGGGGATTTGTTTGTGATTTTGTCTTGATCTATAAATTGTCAAACAAAAGTTTATCTGTTTAGCGGTTATTGCTCAGGTCATGGAAAATTGTTGCAATTTTTTATAATAACCTAATTATATTAAACTGCAAGACACTTCTTTATTAAAAATTAAGTTTATAACATAACCTAGGTAATTATGAATTTGAACTCTTACCTAACTAATACTAATAAATATCAGAACTAATTATATTCCAAATGTTTATTGAATCCCCCCGTGTTATCACCTTAAAATTTTATTGTATTTATTTAATAAATTTTTAGATAAATATATAAAAATTTAAAAATGGCGATAATAAAACAGAAACTTTAATTTTAGTTTGCAACTCACGGCCGAGCCTCTACTGAAAAAGCCAGTTGCACCAACAATACTTACATTTTAAACTTCTCTCTGGAGGGCGTTTGATTTGTCCAAGGGCCGCATGCAGACATTTGACATGATATGGGGACGTTAGGCATGGCAGTAGGTGACAATGGGGAATTGCATTATATAATAAAATATTAAATATTTTTATTTACATCATAATTTAATTTATAGTAATAAAGTGCAAAAAATAGATTATAATTTTTTTTAGAGATAATTCATAAAATATACAGGCAGGGTCATATTTCCACTTTTTGGGTTAAACATTTATTTCAGTTATTTGCCTTAACTTTATATTAGTGAAATGATGATCCGGTTTGTAAGACCATTAAAATTATGGCTCTGTTTCCTGAAAAATAATCAAAGTTTCCCGGTCCGGTTCATTCAAAAACATAAAACAGTACCCAAAACGGGCAGAAAAAAATGCAAAACTATAAATATTGGTTGAAAAGAATTTTTGAACTGAAAAGCATTTTCTTGGTCATGTTGATTTGAAAAATATTTAATCCCACCATAATTTTGAATTGCGTGATTTTTTCATTTCAAACTAAAAAAAAAGTTCTCAGTTATTCTCACGAGACTCTTTACATATACTGAAAAGGTAACGTTACTACTAAAAACTACAACGAAGGGGGGCCATACAAAAAGTTTGAGAAGCAAATCGAAATTAATATAGTTGTTATATATTCGATATGTTTAATTTATTTAAGCAAAGTTTAAAATTTAATTATGTTGATGCAACTCGCCATTAGTAAACAATGGATTGTAAAAATTATACAGAAGAAATAGAATATCTGTAAGTAACAAATAGTTACCATTTAGTAATAGTCATGTGAAATTACTTTGATTAAAGAATTGTAGTGTGACATATAATCGATCCATTTGCCTTCTAAACCACAACCCACGCACATTTTGACAAATGAAACATCGAATGATCAGAACACCTCGTTTGTTCGTTTGGCATCGCTGTGTACCAGTTTCACACATCGACAGCCCTGTTCCCTTCCTATAAATGAAACGTTTGAACCTGGTGACTGTTTTGCATTCAAACAAAATCTATAATTGAATTGTTTGACCCGTAGCAACAACGGAGGGTGCGTCTACGCGTCAGCAATTGCCGCACGCTCTTTGCTGTAATGGCCGCAACATGTGTTCTTAACGCACGCACCGCCAACGTATGTTTTCTCAGGACCTTCAACCCCTGGGATATTATCCTGGACGAATATTAATAATTTTATATTCGTTAAACTATGTTTTATATTATTAAAGAAATCAAATTTAAGTACATAGTGAAAATTAATTACAATTTTGGTATAATTATAATATCTGTTCCAGTTCTGTTCATAATAAAATTTGGTATCTAATAAATTTATCATGATAAATCTTACCTACTGATCAGCATTATGTAAAAGTTAGCTTACCTGAAACAGAAGAAAAACAAAATTAGTAACAATAGCATATTACATATCGAGGTGGAAAGTGTTTCATTGCAGCCAAGGGCTAGATAGTAAGTCAAGGCGCGCAACGCCTCGGTTTGCTACTCTTCATAGAGATTTTTTATACTATTTTATTTACAATCAGAAATTAATAAGAATAATAAATAACATTAGTTTGTTTGCTTTTTTGTGCGAAATAATTTCGTAGGTAATGATTTTGACATTTTTTTTAACTATTGTTATTTGTCAACAAATTTATTGTTGGTTTTCTGAGTGCATCTATTATTCAAAGCATGAAAATCACAGAATATCGAAACATCAGGTTCTGAAAATGAAATAATAATTTTTATCTAATTTCGGATTAACAACAAATTGCACATTCCGAGATGATTTTCTCTTTTTCACATTGTGTTGACGGTTCCAAGTCAGAAAAGTGACAGTTCCAGGGCGGAAAAGTAAAAGTTAAAATTAATTTGTTTTATAACATTTTAAAAGTCAGAAATTGACATATTACTAACTAATTGTAAAACATATATCTAGCTTATAAAACTAAAATATAAGTATACGAGTAGTATGAATTCCTGATACAGATAAAATCGTATGGAATGTTCTAATTTATATGTACCTACTTATGAATTATAATTTTCATTTGCATATTTGCTTCTCAGCCTCTTTATATCAAGAGCGAAGCAAAAATCAATAGCGTAGCCATTTTTTTTGTAAAGAAGTGGTGAATTAAAATTTTTGAAAAGATAATCGCAAAATCTCTTTAGAGGTTATAATACACGCTTGTATATCATAAGAAGTCCAACATTACTTTTTTTCTTCAAGAGATTGGGAAACAGTTAAATAGGTACAGTAAAGTTCTAAACAACTGAAGATTAAATAAATGAGTTATAAGCATAACATTTTTTAATGAAACACCATATTTAAATAATATTAGCTATATCGCTAATGTTAATATTATTTCGCTTATTTGATCTACAATTGTTATAAATCTTACACCATTAAAATTGTTGAATAAAATGGCAGTACTATATCTATTTAACCGTTTCTTTACCTATTCAATAAAAAAATTGTAAAAAAATAGCAATAGTTTATCTATTTAACCGTTTCTCTCGATCTGTTCAAATGAAAAAGTTAGTAATATTGGGCTCTCGAATAGGTGTAACGAGTATTGAAATGGTATACTAGAAACGAAAAGTAGTATAAATAGTTAAAATTGGGTTAATTAAAATATATTGTAAGGTATGTTTTAATTTTAAATTATGAAATACTTTTCTCTTTAATATAAATGATAATAATATATATTTTTTTCTTTATTTATTTAAATATATATGTTCTTTTTGATGAAAGTTTAATGTTAATCCTAGCCTCCAACTGAACAATATTATTACTCAATACATAATAAACCTTAACCGCATCTATCCCCAAACGTTAGTATTAGTTAAATTTTCTCATTATTGCAAAATTGTATATTTCTGTACTCATCATTATTTTAATATGTATTATATTAAATCTTAGTTTGAAAGGCGAAAGCTGGTAGAAATAAAATGATCACGGATAGACGAACTACGAAATATCAACGACGGTCGACCTATCTATCGGCGGTCTGCGTGCGGGGGCTCGCACTGCACACCTGTTAGGAACTGCTCTAATAAAATATAATAAATAGTAGCACAAACAAATCCGCTTTTGTGGGTATGAATATTAAAGTATTGTAAGATCCTACTAAATATTTCTAACCGATCAGATTAAAATCACTACATGCAAATCACTCAACTACTTTCCGCAGTACCTAAACAAATCTGTTTAACAAAACCCCAAACCGCTATCATCCTCATCCTTCTAACAGTATCGTTTCCATTTCCACCCTTCGTGTTCGTGTGCCACACATCTCCCTATGTTTCCCTACTTCCACATCTCAACAACATTTGTACGCAGACACCTCTCCACCGCTCATCCGCTACCGAGACTTCTGTTGCCAGTAAATTAATTAATTCACAAGATGCGCAACCAGCAACCCGGCCAGACAGGCGTCAATTAAATAAACTCGAACTGGTATGGAATAGTGCAGTGCGCGCGCACCAGACATTACACTTCTGCCATTTCCGTTTCGGACAGGAAGATCATTTGTTTTCACTTAGAATTATTTGATTTTAGTTAGAGATGTTTTTAGCACAATTTAAACACGTAGTAACAACTGTGCCACAATCTGAAACAGAATGTTACAAGTGTCTAGTTTAAATGAATTAATAGATTTTTTTCTATTTTTATAGACACTAGCATGATGTCTCTTGGGATTGACACAATATTTTTTTTCTGCGATTGTTATGAAAAATTGACAATTATTTGTCATCGTAAAGTTGACATTTTCTGTGGAACAATCGAAAGATATCTTTGTTGTATATTAAATACGTGCTAATTTCAATAGTTACCAGGGATACAAACAAAACAGAAACTTGTTGACAGAACGAATTTATTTTCTGTACATATACTTACGTTCTTTAGTTATTTAAGATGCAATCGTAGAAAAAATTATGTGTGTATCAGGAGTGTAAAGTGTCTTTGTTCGTCTTATATATTGCAGCTCTCTCCTTCGTTTCGCGCTGCAATTACCGTTCTCGAGTAACAAAGAATCACTTTACGCTCTTAATACACAAATAACTATTATATAAATCTAAATACATGAAAGTTGTTATACACAAAAATTATTAATCCTTATATATTAAGAAAAAATAAAAACTGTTTTGCTCTATTTTTTTCTTGTCAAACATTCAAATATGCCTATGTTTTTTTAATAAAATATACCAAATTTTGAAAGTAAAAAATAATATGATTCTATAAAAGACTATGTAAAGTTAATTCAGTGTTGAAGTCGTTGTACGCGGTAGTGCACCGCGCTCGCTGTCACCTCTCGACCATCATACCATAGATCCTTTTATTGGTATCGTTATGTTCCTTTTATCTAATTGTTTTTTCTTTAATATGCAGTTATAAATATGCCATATTTTCACTAAAACTAAAGTTAATGTAACTTATCTATGATTTTGCAAGTTTACTAACGAAAACGAAAATTATACCCACCATTTCTTAAAATACACTTAAAAGGAAAAACTTCTATTGTTAGTATTGTACAAAATAATAAATACACATTGTTTTTATAACGATGTCTTCATGAAAATTACATATCACAAGTGTTTTCAAATGTTACAACACTCGACTTACGTATTTACAAATTGAACTTCCTTCTTCTATTATGTACGGTGCATCGATAAAGAGCAACAAGATAAGTATATATGGATTACATATGATACCAAGTTCGAACTAGTACTAGCTCCATCTAAAGTTTGCGACCTGCTTCTGTATATGAGTGACCTGCACTATTTGAATACAATAGTAGTTTATGTAACAAGTACATAATTTGGGTCTTTATTGGACGAGCCGAATTTTATAAATAAGGCGAGTCTATAAAGTCCGATTATGTACGAGTTGCATACAACGTTTTATGTTCGATTGCATGAAGAATATTTTCTCTTAAAATATGATTATGTCAATACCTATATTTAAAACATTTAATTGCATCTCAAAGTATGCTTCGTTGTTATGCATTTGTTGCTTTATTTATCAAATTGTCAAAGTGAAAAAAGTATTGAGATGGATGAAGACATTGAAGACGTTCCAAAAGAAATAAAAGATCTTGCATGTAATGCAAGAGAATATCTAATAATTGTATGAAGACAAATATAATACATACAGAAAATGGTGTTTAAATATTTCTTTTGAATTTTGTTTTAATGTGACATTGACAGCAGTCCAATTTTGCATTTTTATCGTACTAGTCCAATAAAGTACCCGATTATGGACAGTAAACAGTGTCATAAAACAAGGTAATATGATGCAGTCGAACATAAAATGAGTTTTATATTCCTGTCCAAAATGCAATAAATATAATGATACCAACTGTTTGTAATTTTCATTAAATAAATAATATTTTTTGTTGCATATGAATATTAATATATGTATATAATTTAGATAAACTTTAAATTAAGAAACAAAAAATGTTTAGAAAAGAGAAAAACTGGCATTAAAAAAAATTGGAGAAAAATGAATTATTGGATAACTATTGTGTTTTGAAAAAATATTGTGTTTGATTTTAATTTTAATAGGAAAATTAAACAGTATTTTTTGCTACATGAACTGGAGGACTAACCACCTTAAACAGCAGTAGAATGACAGTACGTCATTGAATTTTGGGGCAATAGGACTTTTCATAAAACATTGCTATTTGAAACGGGGCTCTGTAGATTATAAATGTCTACAAATTATCTAAATTAATTTTTCATTTTCTACAATTAAAAATCGATTAATCTTAATTTCCGATTGTAGAAAAAATTAAATAAATAAATATATCATCACGCCTTTTACACATTACTGGGTGTGGTACTCTGCCGTAGCAGATCTCGGTAAGTGAAGTGCGGTTACCAGTCGTCAAATCACGGCCCCGAAAGATGTTAGTAAAGAGGAAACCACAGGGGTAGATTTAAATTGGTGAAAAATGTTTGTCGCCTGTGGAAATCAAACCAGGGTTCTTAAGATCCACAGGCCGACTCGATACCACTGATCCACCTACCTAAAAAAATGTTGTAAATACTTTGTATTGAGAATATCTTTGCAATCCTCGACTAGATGCATCTCTCGCTACGTTCGTGCTACAATCTCTAGCCTCGGTCTGCAAACGTTTACTTTCATCCTTCTTCTACAAATAACTATTGTTTCTATTTTTATTTTAATGTGTTGTCTTATTGTGTTAATTTTGTAGTGTACTTATTATTTGTTGTTGTTATTGTACGCCACATTAAAATATAGTTACAAACAGAAATTACACAGTTGAAATCAGCACCATCTACCAATGTTACGCCATATTATCACGCCAAAACAATGACTTACCCCATTATGTCAAAAGCGAATATGTATGCAATTAAAAATAATGTTTCTTTTAACTGATTGAAATTCAGAATATGCATTTCTCAGAGAGATATTATTCCTATTCAAATTGGAAATGTTCGTATCCTGCCCACACGCATTTCGCTCATCCTTCAGTATCACGTGACTGTAAGTGAACACCAGAACAGCTGAGCATCGAGTTGGGCACAGATGTATACAGTGGCTAGATGCATTTCATCTGAGAATTAGACACCGGCTTTGTTAGAGTATTAGTGTGAGATAAATGGAATGTGCTTCACACCCACGCATATGTGCATACATATATGCAAATAATTAATGTAAAGGTAAGTGTATGGATTACATGTTACGTCTGATATGTGATGGTTAATCTATTAACCTAGATTGTTTGAAGTTATATGTTGCAGATTTCAGTGTAATTATTTTTAATATTGATTTTAGTTATCAGTGAAACTAGTAATTAATTATAAATTTTGTCCATTAAAAATATTATATAAATGAATTGAAAGAATTATTGTTATTATTATAATTTCTTCAGGCGAAAAAAAAATACAAATAACAATTTTAGGGCCTATAAGGGACCTGTTGATGTCACGGAAAAACAGATTGATAGCTTTCATTTTCCAACGCTTTATAACGATAGATTAAAAAAATTGCATGAAATCGGGCAATGAAAACAAAAATTGTATATCTAATACTCATTTATCTAAAAAGTCAGGATAATTAGATAGTTTTTACCTGAAACTTATAAGCAAATAATAGATATTTTAAATTAATTTAAATTAAAATAAATTTTTAACTTACATATTCAGTCAGGATTTTATGTTCCCAAGTAAATAGACACTCACGTTTCTTTCATTACCTGCCTAGCTAGGCAATATGTTATTTTTCTGCCAAGGCATGCAAAGCAAAGCTTTCCTGAGTCTTAAAGGTCAGGTAAATGTATATTTTCCTGACAGTTTCAGATAAAATTAATTCGATAATTGAAAACGAAAAATGTTACTGATTGTATAATATAGAAGGACTTTTTAAAAATGAAATAAATGTAATTTAATTGATTTAAATATAATTATTTTGGTGGTCGGAAAACGCTATACCGTGTAAATGTTACAATAATCAATAACATTCAAAATAATACATTTGAAATTAATTATCAAATTATCTGTCATAATTGACAACAAAATATATCACCGATTGTGGTAAGCTCAGATATACCCGTTATATCTATCTTTGTTTTTCATGGCATAATTTGATGGCATTTTTAAAAATAACCTAAGTGGAATAAATGTGTCAAAATAATATAAATGAATTTGAATAATTATTGCTATTCGTCCAATTTGACTTGCATTTTGTATCTTTGGGTGCAAGTCAGTTTATTTGGTGAATTCTTTTTAAAGATATCAAACATACGTGTAAAAATATATCACTTACCGAGATCTGCTCCGGCAGAGTGCCACACCCAGTAATGGGTAAAAGGCGTGATGATATATTTTATTTAAATATACGGGTAGATTTTCAAATAAAATGATAATTAAGATGAATAATACGCTTAATGGATCCTTAGTTGGGACCTCAACACTAATTTATTATTCGTAAATAATAGTGGAAAATTGTATCCAAATTTATATTTAATTTCTCAGAAACATTAGAAAGGAAGGCTAATTAAAAGGTCAGTAGGTATATATAAATAGTGAATTAAACCTGAATACATTTTTATTTTAATTGTATTGAACATTTTTATAAATGCAAGAAATACTTCAATAAACGCAAGTTTCTAATTTATTTTTAAGTTGTTGAAGTAAATTGAAATATAAATTTACTGCATTATAAATTACTATATTTATAAATATAATAAATTTTTGTATTACCTTTCTCTGAATAGTTTATTAGAATTTGAATAAAAACGTTGAAATCTTTTTCCATTATTATTTGTAAATAAATTGAAAGTTTTCAATCTTTAACTTCAAAAATATATACAAAAATTTTATTTCAAAAAGGTCTTTGTTCAGCTGTCAACTTTGGACCCAGTGTAGCACATGAGTCACTGCAAATTTCCTAATTTGTATCTAATTACTGAACCTCGCTAGTAATATAATGTAAGATTTATAGCACATGTAATGTAATGTAATGGGGTAGGTGTCTCAGTGGTATCGAAGAATAACATATCTATAATTTGTCTTTATAACCATTAGATAGTTTTTTCTTGATTCTTGACTTCTTGATATTTGTCTGTTGGAAATGATTCTCCCGGGTTATATGGTTCTGAATTAATTAACAATTGAACTTTTAATTTAATCAGTCAATACACAGTCTCTAAAGGTTGCAAATGTTGAAAATATCATTATCATCAATATTACTAGTCATACCAGTTCTTGTCGATGCCAATTGATTGTTCTTTTGGATTTTCAAGCAAGACGACAGTGAGAATCATTTTAATTTATTTCTATTTATAATGGTAAAGAAGCTATATCACTTTTTCTGTTTGTGTGATTAAAATGAGATCAAGAGTAATAGAATAAAAATTTTATAGTTTTTTAAAATTATCTTTTGTCCGTGTTGCCTTTCTTTTTTTCAATGTACCGCTGGTTTGACTTAAATTTGTTTGTTTATTCGTAGCTAGAATAAAATGTTTTTGTTTGGAACAACAAATAAAAATAATATACACAAAATATAAAAATATACCTACTATTACTCAGCGAAGATACAGACTTAGTGTGATGCGCTGTGCAAGAAATGAAATACTTCAATTTACTAACGACATTTGTGACGGGTTTTTATAAGAGCATAGGGGTTGCGACGGCGTATGCGTTAAATATAAGTTGAGCTTTAATCGGAACCATGTGACCACGCACACGCAGTATAGTTGCAGTTTGCATAGTGATAAAATTGAAGTGTAAATTTTTAAAATTAACTTCTATAAATAATAATTTTCATTGTACTAACATCACGAGCCCTTAAGCATCACTCGCGCTCAATAATAAATACGCTATTGAGTAGAGGTACACTTTGGTCTAGCTTTTTTACTACCTCGCCTTTTAAACTTACAAAACTGTAGTTATTTTTAAATTACTATAATAATCATCTAATCACACCTCATCCTTTCTTATTACTATCAATACTCCTCCTTCCAAATCAGTGAATGTATCCTGCCAAACTGCGGCATCGACAACACGTCCACATCCGACGCCCGGCGCCGTGGCGGCTGATCCACTGATTGTTTGCGGCGTTGATGGCTAATTAAACAACCCGTTGTGCAGCAGCTAGTGCAGCGCATGCGCCGTATACACGCGGTGTAAATTGGTAACAAATGCAAATAATCGTAATTAGCGAAACATGTGCGGTTTGCAAGCCGACCAGGCAAACAGGATGACCGAGTGACAGAGACGGCAATAGTGGTGTGATATGTGATTATATGCTTGCAACATCGGACGGTGTGGTTGGAGAGGGAGTTGGTGATATCTGGCGCTTAGTTGAAGAGAACTTCAACATTGTTTAGTGGTGCAAGAAATGCATAATCATAGGTCATGACAGATGAGAAGAGAATTGTGCTATTGTATTTATTTGTGAAGTCAGGCATACATCTATTTTACTTCTTATGTTTGTCTTCAATAGCTGACTTTTTAAACGAACAACAAACAAAATACGTTATTGTTTTCGTAAGAATTATTTATATTATAAATGACAGAAACAAAATGTGGTACATATATTTTTACCACAAACAAATTTAATGACCACGTATATATTACAGACCTATCTTAGATCTAACGAATATATTCGAATCAAATAAAAATAGATAATACAATGTAAACGGTTTCGAATTGTATTGAAATAACTTTGGGATCCAAGTGCATTTTAATGTGATTTTATGGACATTTGAATAGTAAAGAACTGTTAATTTAGCTCTGTCTCTAGGGGTTACGAGACTTTAACGGGCCAGCCCGTGTAAAAATTATAACTGGCTGTTGACATAGATTATCATGACAACATATCTAATTTGAAATGTTTGGCACTTAAATATCTTTTGATTAAACAAAATCTGTCAGATTTTCAAAGTCTACCTTGATGGAACAATTTAGTTATTGCGTTATATTACTGCAATTAATTTTATAAAATATAAATATATTGCGTGGTTCTGTGAGCAGTTTGAGTTGGTTCGCCTAGTAGGGTGCTAACCTGGCTAGACGAGATTGTTTCTCGACCTTTTCTGGTCTAGATTTTTCTGTCGGGGTTTTCTCCCTTAGCCAAGTGATTCCAGTTTTTAGGCGCCGGAGTTTCGCCTTTCACCCCCTCCTGTCAGTTCCCAAACGACCATCCATTGGCCGCTCGGTATCCAGAGGTTACGCGGCAGTCTTGCCTTCGAGGACGTGGGAGTAGGATTCTCTGGTAGAGCTGACTCAGATGGTCCGAGTTTGCCATGTGGCAATATCAGTAGGCTTATTATGGGTTTTGATTGAGATTAACTACTTGGCTTCATTAATCCCCCCATAGCCAATACCAGAATTAAATATCTTAACACAGAGAGTAAAGTAAAGATATATAAGACAATGGTAAGACCAATTTTGACTTATGGGGCAGAATCACGCGCCGACAATAGCACAACTAAACGGCTACTTCGTACGACAGAGATGAACACACTCAGAACAATAATAAACAAAAATAGAAGTGACAGAGTCAGGAATCAAGACGTAAGAAATGAATGTCAAGTAGTTGATGTAATGAAGTTTGTACGAAGCAGAAGGAGGGCATGGAACGATCACGTATCAAGATCAGACGACGATAGGCTAATCAAAATAGCCAGAGACTCAAGACCACAGGGCAAAAGAGACCGGGGAAGACCACTGAAACGTTGGGCAGAGAGCTGGATTCCTACATCTATCGAATCTCCATAAAGGCGTGAAGAAGAACAGGTTTACACCTACATAAAAGAAGAAGAAGAAGAAGAAGATAAATATATTGCGATTCAAATGCCCATAAAACATTGTACAATGCTCGGCCATTACCTGAAATTTACAGGCTCGCTGGCGCTCACCTGTTTCCTTTCTATGCTCACCTGTAATTTCTGTATAACGGTCTTGCAATGTAAATAACTATTAATAGGTTTGACTCAAATATCTACCTTAACATTAATTCCAAAACAATATTATGTTATTTCCGTTGTTTGTGCAAAATAAAATGAATTTATACATAATTAAATGTAAAAAAATATTTTATGTATCGTTGAATACTCATATTTCCAAATTTATAAATAACAATTTTACATAAAATGATACATTTCTTCGTGTGAAGTGCAGTTACCAGTCACTAAATCACAGCCCTCATAGATGTTATTGGAGGGGAAGCCACAGGGGAAGATTTAATTTTGGTGAAAATTGTTTGTCAGCTGTGAGGATTGAACCAAGGTTCTCTAGATCCACATGCCGACTCGACATCACTGAGCCACCTATCCCGTAATCTATTTTTAAAAAAATTATGGATATTTTAATTTCTTGTTTAGAATCATATATAAAAAATATAATTTGGTCACAGATTCCATTTTGTTATCGCAATATTAATTATTCATTTAAAAAAATAAGCATTGGATGACCCTGCCTTCCTTTTTTATCTTCTTGATTAATTTTCAGTTCATGCAATAGAATTTCTAACTGCAATTATATGGAATTCACATTCAATAACAAGCGTAGTACTACATTCCCTGCATTCAAATATTTTGATTCGTTTTCTTGTGGAATTTATTTTCAAAAGCAAGCACTGATCGACACTTTCTTCCTTCTTACATAAGAGTGCAGAATTGCAATTATAAGGAATTTTCTTTCAATACTAGCGCTGGATGTCGTACACTTCCTTCATCTTTTTAGCTTCGTTGTTAGAGGTGTGACCGTGAGTTATTTGAGATATTTTGAAGCATACATCGAATGAAAGATTAATGAAATAGGTGTAAGTTGTGAATGTATGGATATAATTTAAAGTTTGTTGCATAATAAATGATTTTGAATGTGGTGAATAAATGAGTTTGTATGGAGGGAACCATGAATATAAGTTGAAACGAAAATGGTGTATTACGATACGAATGAAAATATTCTGTTAATATTACTAGGGTTCGTGCTACCCGAGGTGATGGGATATAGCGTGATATTATGTATGTATGTAATATGCATTCAAAATGGCATTAACACCATCACTTAAATTGCCTTTTATTCATTTACCACCAAATTAAATTTAACTAGTTGTAGTTCTCAACATATAATTAATATTATTACCTTTGCTTTATCTGCCCAACATACAAATCCAACTAAATATAATTTAATATATTAGTTGCAGCTTGTCTGCAAATAATAGTATCTGTATCTTCGGTTCTAGAGAGAAAAGCAGTCTTAGTGTTGCAGTGACAACAACTCTCGAACATTGCTACGAGATTCTGTCGCAGCTATAGAGATTCCGAAACAATATCGGCATTCCATGCGTGGTGCTTGTGTACATGATAAAGGGACCTTGTATTGTGTATCAAGTATGTATTACACCACACGAAGCGAACACAACGCGTAATAACATAAAATCAAAGACTGCATGAATTATACCTGAACTAGACTTCGACTTCGATACATGTGAGCAATAATTAAGGAATGCACATCTAACTTGATATCTATAATAGCAACTAATAATATATAATAAGTAGGTTAATACTGAGATTAAATTATATTATAGGTGATGGTTTTTGACAATGCTAAATTATAACAGATTAGCTATATAATGAGGTATCCGGAGACGAAAACAATAACCGAAAAAAAAATATTTCCAAAACACAAACAAAACAAAATAGTTGATCTTACTCATATATCACATATCCGAAATATAAATTCTGGTTAATAACGTTATTTTTTCGTTCTGAATACACAATGAATGTTGAATTATTTTTAATGAATTTGAATTAAGTTCACACATTAATTTACTAACATACAAATACACATAAATTATTATTCTATCTTAAATAAATATATAATTAATCACTATATAAAATACAGCCGCTCTTTCTTGTCCTTCTCGAGGTGGAGTTGTTTCTTTTTTACTTCCTTGTACGAAGTAAAGGAAGTATTGTAATCGCGAAAATTTTCGGTTCTCAGATTCCAGTAGAAATACGCATTTTGGCCCTCCCTGAATCCATTTTGACTAATTTCGTCGTGACATCTGTACGTACGTATGTATCTGGCATAACTCAAAAACGGTAAGCAGTAGAAAATTGAAATTTTATATTTAAGACTGTTATAACAGCTAGTTGTGCACCTCCTTTTTTGGTCATTATAGAACTTCCGGTAGTGGTACTTTACTTGAAGCCTATAATGAAATTTCATGAAAAACTATATTCAAATATAATTTAAAACTTTCCAAATTTGGTATATAAGACTACTATATCAATGGAAATAACATAATAGATTTTGGTTAAAATACACTAACCGGTAGTGACACATTACATGAAGCTGCTAATAGTTTTCCTTGAAAAAAATGGTATTATTTTAATTTTAGAAACAAATGCTGCAAATAAAAGTTTTAGAGAATTAAATTCTGCGTCTAGCACATTAAGAATTTTTAAATTAGCCTTTTGCATAAGCGAGATATCTAAATTTAAATATTATATATTTTTAGTTTTTAAAAAAAATTAAGTTTGCTATGGATTAGAACAAAAATAGAAAATAAAAGATTTTATGTCAAATATGTGCAATTAAAAAAATATCTATAATTTAATACGCGTGCAAGGAAGTCATGTGGTGTTCACATCAGATTTTTTACTAACTGCAACAGACGTTTCAACGACACCCGAGATTCCTTCTGCGACTGACTGGACGATTCAACATACATGTCTCAACGTCTCAATACTTTTATCAAAGCACCAACATGAAACAAACTCCTATGTCTAAAGATCAAGTGTAGGAGATATGAAAAAATACGTACACATTTAATTTAACTAACCAGTAAAAAGAAATAATCTATGTCGCCATTTACTAACTATACCTTCTTCTCGTAAATTCTCACTGATACAAAATTTCTTAGCGGTGGAATATAAAGGACAACTGTGACATTTATACGGAGAAGGAACAAGTGAACAAGGAGCTCTCTAGTGGTTAGGGAGGTTAGTTCTTTTGAGGCAGATTCCAGGCTGGCTGCGACTGCGACTGGGCGAGTACCGAGCAGCGAGTATATCATAGTTCATTAGCGTGTCGCCATCTTGCGTGCGGAATATTAACGAGGAATGGCACGAGAAAACGTTTCTCTTATTGCCGAGTTCTGTCCCCCTTTATTGTAGCTAGAGGAGGAAATTTCTGTGCGAGGCAGAGATTTTAAAATTAGAAGTTATTTATGGTTCTTTTTTGTTATTTTAACATACTAAAGAACAAATATTTGAATTGAGTACTCAGTGTTTCAAGTCAAAAAATAATTTAAAAATATATAACATACATAAGTCAAGAAACTCACTGAAAAAATATAATCATTATCTCAACTCTTCGATGTCAAAAAATTCTGTATTCACACCAAACACACATCAATAGAGTTTTTGAGAACTAGTTGAGACGATAAGTTAAGAAATATTTTCATTTCGTCTCAAATTGTGAAGCAAGACCAGAGTGATATTTACTTTGAAAAAATAAAAAAACGAAAACGATGTGAGACAATGCAAGAACATGAAATTAATGAAAAAGTGGAATATTTAAAAATATCAACGATTTTAAAAATATAATAAATAAAAATAAAACATAAATATATCACCACACATTATACCCATTACATGGTATGTCACTCTCTACCGTAGCAAACCCTCGGCAAGTGATACATTTGTACACGTAAATTGCGGTAAGCAGCTTACTTAGTTATTCTTGTCTCATCGCATTTTTTCTCATTTATATTTTAGATATTTATCACGAAAACTAAAACACAAGTTGTATGATGTAGGTTTCAAAATGGCGTTTAAATAATTTGTTTTTAAATCAAAATCGTGAATACAAACAAGTATGGTATATAATTACTCCCTTATTAATTTGTTAAGTTTATCCGTAAACGTAGTCATCCAGATGAGATTAATTCTAGTAAACAAATGCATTTCTTGTTAATATTAGTACAAACAGTATTCCACGATACAAAGTTTAAAACCATACTCTGCGTACAGGAATATTTCATTTATCTTTCATAATTAATGAATTTTCCTAACAGTAAACAATTATTATTCCCAGAGTATAATATTGTTAATACAAGTTTAAGCGCTCATCGTTCCTCTTAAAAGCAGACAAGCCACAGGGGCGCGTCATTTGGTCAACAGAACAGAACAGAACCGCGTTCTTCAAATAAAAAAATTCCCTCTCAAAGTTACGCGAGCGCACTTAATGTTCTTATAAACAACACGCGAAGAAAAACTGTAAATAAGCCGCGGAAGTTTGCGCGACGAGCAAAACCTTTTTAGGAGAACATTATCTTCGAGATTGAGCCGGGAGCTATGCGCCAGGGTCGTTTGATTGGCAAAATTAATTAGTAAAGTATGCTAGACATTGTCACACAACCTAAATGCGGTAGTGCAGGGAAGAAGGGAGTTGTTAATCTACCAAACCCAAGTTTGCAAGTTGGCGGACCTGACAGGTGGCGAACCAAATGTGGGAATATCTCCGAAATGTTCAAAACTGTTGCCTAGTAGTTGTTTACACAGTTCTAGATATATTATCATTTTAGTTCTGCCTGATGTATAGACATATTCCTACAGTACCTCAGCACTTTCGCTTCATTTACACTCATAAATTCTCTCTAAGAGTTTGTCTATTCTTCAGACTCGGATTCATTCATTCACGGAACAAATCTGTAGGCATTTGTATTAATTTATTCCTCGGTTATACACATAATTTTGTATACGCTTTTGCATGTAGTCGTAGGTATAAAATTTTCAGTAATATAACAAGAGAATGAGAATAAATAAATATAAATTAACTGCCAAATGACAACAAGTTTGGGAAAGAAACTGGAAAATTATTTTCTTATTTCTTATATATATATATATATATATATATATATATATATATATATATATATATATTAGGGTGGGTCGAAAATTTTAGATTTGAGACGGGTAGTGAAAAAATGATAGTTTTTATGATTCTATGTAAGAGAGCGACCGTGGTTTCGATCATGGGTTTACCCCCAGCTCGCACAAATGCCTCAAAAATTGCCATTTTGGTAGTTTTTTCATATTTCACCCAATAGCTCATACTGTACATGTTATATGTGCGACTTTTTGGTCACAAATTACTCATGGGTCTTCAACCTTTAGATAAAGTCCATTGGGACCATATTTTGATGGTAAACCGGTAGAGTTATTGCCCTCTGAAAATATCGATTTTTGGGGGTAAAACTGCGAGATGCTTGTTACAATGATAAATAGGTAACGATTAGCTTTTAAACCACTCCATTTACTAATTTAGACTCTAAACTGCACCGCAAGCGCCTAAAGTTGGTTTTCGACCGAAGAAAAACTTTGTTTCTGACATTCATTTTCGATTTTTTACCTCAAATTGGCGAAAAAACACGAGACTCTTATTAAAGTGATTAATAGGTGATGATTCGCTTCTAATCCACTCATTGTATACGTTTAGAATCTAAACTGCACTGCAAGCTTATGTAGTTCACTTTCGACCGAAGGAAAACTTTGTTTTTGCCGTTTACTTTCGACATTTTAGCTTAAATTGTCGAAAATGTCGAGATGATTATTGCTGTGATAAATTTTCTAAATGTGGATTTAAAAACCACTCTCTGTCCTAATTTAACATCTTAACTTCACCGTTAGCTCATTAAACTGAATTCCGACCGAAGAAAACTTTTGTTTAAGGATATTTTCGACTTTTTATTTCCTGATGTGGCTATGTCAGGTTTTGTTAACAAAATGTTGAATATAGTGTACTAAACTAATTCTCTACACTCATTGAGCACATTAACTTGATATCAGATTCATAAGATATGGATTCAAGGAAAATGATACATTTGCAGAGGCACACAACTATATAACTGAAAGAAGTGTAATGAACAGTATGATGCATTATTATGTTTTCATTTATTTTTATTTATAATATTACAGTCTATAATCTCGTTTTGTCTCGAACGTTGGCATTTTCTTTTGAGAATCTAAAGTGTTTCTAATATTTGACTCTCGAGCATTTTGCCCGCACACGAGATGCGAAGCGCGAGTGACGAGTTTGATATGCCTTTCAACGGCCTGTGTATGGCAAGGAAATTTTAACATGTCTATCACTTCTGTCTGACCTTCTATCACAAGTTCCCGCAATATTTCGCTGGGAATTCTTTTCAATAGGGGAGGTTCAGTTACATTTGACCAATCTATCAATTCCGTGTAATCTGCAGCTTTAAAATTTAATGTTGGGATTTTAAAATCACGGACACCGTTTCCAGCTGATTCACGACATTCTAAAATTATGTCCAAGGCTTTGAGTCTAACGTCCAACAGATCGTCAACGATCATACCCAATAGGACGTTTTCCGAATGACCGAAAAATGCATTCTCTGTATGACCGGATCTATTACTGTCAACACACTTTCTGGCTGACTTCGCGACATCGAGATCACTTTCCACAAATTCTTGACACCAGGGATTCATTTTAATTGTGAACCAGGCTGGTACGTACACTCTCATTATCAGCTCAACCAAAGTTCGCAAGTTATCAGAGGGGTTTTCAGTCCCAATATACAACCTGAGTAAACGATTATCAGTTGTTACCCATCGGGAATGCGAAATAGGACCTGGGTTTCTATTTGCCAAGTCTTGCGAACAGTGACCCGCTGCCACTGCCCTACTAATCTCCAAAAGTTATTTCTGATCTTTACTCAAATCATCAGCAGTAATGTCTGGTAAGCTACTTCTGATTGGTTCAAAGTCGACATCTTCCAATTCTTCACATTTCATTATTGATTTGCTTATGGGTCCTGAAAATGCAACCGGTCCTGTTTTGCGACCATCCAACGATTCGAACAGATGACGAAATATCAGTTCATTGCCATGTAACTGACAAATGAACCAATGCAAAGGATTTTTATGGAACAGTAATGGCGGCCGATGCAACGGCCGCAACAGCTCTCAGATTTCAGTAAAACATTTATATTGTCTGCGCTTTAATAACGCTTGGAAAATAATTTCATGACATATCTTGAAAGATCAATCTATGAAAAAAAAATAACTAAAATTGAAAACGAAATTTTGAAAATACTTAAAAAGTAGACTTATAAATTGTAAAGATTTTTTTTGGTAAAAAATCAGCTTGATATGCTAACAAGTAAATTCAAATGCAGAATTTGTACATAGATTGATTTACAATACCATTATAAGCAATTAATCACAGCAATATTAATCTCAACATTTTTTGTCAATTTCAGCCAAAAAGTCGAAACTAAACGTCAAAAACAAAATTGTCTTTCGGTCGAAAATTAACTACATAAGCTTGCGGTGCAGTTTAGATTCTAAATTTAAACAATGAGTGGATTAGAAGCTAATCATCATCTATTAATCACTTTAATAAGCGTCTCGTGTTTAAAAAATCGAAAATGAATATCAGAAACAAAGTTTTTCTTCGGTCGAAAACCAACTTTAGGCGCGAAAGTGAACTACATAAGCTTGCAGTGCAGTTTAGATTCTAAACGTATACAATGAGTGGATTAGAAGCGAATCATCACCTATTAATCACTTTAATAAGAGTCTCGTGTTTTTTCGCCAATTTGAGGTAAAAAATCGAAAATGAATGTCAGAAACAAAGTTTTTCTTCGGTCGAAAACCAACTTTAGGCGCTTGCGGTGCAGTTTAGAGTCTAAATTAGTAAATGGAGTGGTTTAAAAGCTAATCGTTACCTATTTATCATTGTAACAAGCATCTCGCAGTTTTACCCCCAAAAATCGATATTTTCAGAGGGCAATAACTCTACCGGTTTACCATCAAAATATGGTCCCAATGGACTTTATCTAAAGGTTGAAGACCCATGAGTAATTTGTGACCAAAAAGTCGCACATATAACATGTACAGTATGAGCTATTGGGTGAAATATGAAAAAACTACCAAAATGGCAATTTTTGAGGCATTTGTGCGAGCTGGGGGTAAACCCATGATCGAAACCACGGTCGCTCTCTTACATAGAATCATAAAAACTATCATTTTTTCACTACCCGTCTCAAATCTAAAATTTTCGACCCACCCTAATATATATATATATATATTATGTAGATTATTTTTTTATTCATAAAATTAATGCAAACAGAAGAATTGTATTTTCCGCATTGACAATTTTAAATAATTATTTTGACAACTATCTGTCAGACATTTGTATTAAAAAATAATCACAAGAGGTTTATCGTATTATAATTATGAGGAGATTGATTAAACGCACACACAAGATAATAAAGAAAATATTTAATTGGTTTTCAGAAATGTCAAAAAGATTATGTCATAAAAATGTATCTTATTTTATTTTTTACTTTATTTGTTGTATATTGCCATGATAATAAGTATATGAACAACACCATATCGACCGGGACATTGTATACGGGCATCAGGATGCATAACGCCCGCTAAACATTTACTGTGTTTGTACATACTAACTTGTAAGGTTTATTCATTAATCGAATATAATTTATTATGAATGTAGTAGATAAAAAATTATGATGTACAGACAAAAATATGGACAACATAACATATCAAAACTTCCGATTTTATTTAAATATATTCTTTTGACTTTTTAAAAAATAACATCAAACGATTAGAACGAGAAATTTTAACATTGTCTTTTTTGTTTTCACTGAAATTTCATCCAAAATATCAAATTCCTCCATCAACATCTTCAAAAATAGATAACGTAAGGTAATTGATGTTTAAAATAAATAACAATTATAAATAAACTATCTTTGGTATCGCCACAATTATTTAATTCTCTTACTATATTTATTATACATTAAAACTAATTCTATTACTCTAAAGGAAAAATAAAAATTTTTATGCACCACAGATCTTTCTAAATGATAATGCCCCTTTTGCGTAAATAACTATGATTGAACTAAATAAATAAATAGCAATTTTTGCGTTGAGGCAAAATACAAAAAGATTATCAATACAGCCATTAAATAATATCTTCATTATGTATGTAACTCCTCGTATGTAAAGCTGCTTATATTACACTAGTATTATATGAAAGTTCATATCCACAGCCTTTTTCTAATGAATAGTAATTACGAGTATGTTTCAAGCAAATGAATCAATTAATTATGAAATTTATTTTTAAATAAAAATATGTGCACCTCGGTTGAAATGTTCGTTTTTCTACAACTGTGAAATATTTATATAAACGTTATTGTTTATAATTTTAATATAAAACTGCAGAGACCCTAATGCACATAATCTTACAAAAAAATAATTGTTAGTTTAATGTTGCTTTCTCTATATCAAGTCGTAAACTTTTCAAGTTTAAAAACATGTATTGTTAACAATTATAGAACGTAAGGACGATGACATGTTTGTACTTTGACGATTATCTTCTATCTAAATTATCCTTCGATAAAAGTCCAGGTGTATCTAGTTGCATTCCACAGATTGCTATAACTTTTTCAAAGACGAGGAAACTATGCAAAAGTACTAATTAAACCCTGCGAGACACTAAAAACGCGATATACAATTCCCAGGTAGAAAATTGAATAAAAGTGTATTTACTCTCATTTACTCGTAAAATATTTCTGTAGTTTATTTCATTTAATTCATCCTTTGTAGTTACACAAAACATTTATAAATAACGATTTAATTAATTCTTGTTTACTGAAGAAGACAAGTAAAGGATAAAGTTTTTAATTTAATTTGTAACAGTTTTAATGATATTGGTGCAGTGAGGCACAGGATATAGTCAAGGATGCACGAATGCACCGACACTGACAGTAGCAGGAGCAGAAGCAGTTGAACAGCGACAAATGTATTTAATAGCAGCAGCCACGTGCATCAGGTCTCCTTCGCTCTGGAATTTCATTTCTTGCTTTACTGCGGATATTGTTTCGAAAAGGAATGCTGTTTTATTTACTCACAAATTTCGAAACTTGTTTGTTCTGTTAGATTAGATAAAAGCGTTAATTCGTTTTCAAAATGATACGCAGCCTTCGCTATTGTTTGTTTTATCGATTGTTACTGTTATATACAATGTTTATTATTCAGATATTACTCAAATCTGAAAAATTATAAAAATAAATATATCATCACGCCTTTTACTCATTACTGGGTGTGGCACTCTGCCTAAGCATATCTCGGTAAGTGATATATTTTTTCGCGTGAAGTGCGGTTACCAGCCGTCAAATCACGGCCCCCAAAGATGTTAGTGATGCGGGAGTCACAGGGGTAGATTTATATACCAGGTGTCTACTTTTTTTTCCGAACGTAGGAAATTCAATGTTAAATTTTTGATTTAACGATATTTCTTTACCTATTACTTTTAGAACAAAATTGTACTAAAGAAAAATGTTCAGAATGAAAAACTGCATCCATAGAGTATAAGTTGGTTGTTCAATTATTTCTATGTCCGAGTTAAAAGCTAAAAAAAATACACGCTTTAAAGCTATTATCAGAGTGCCATGAGAAATAAAACAATAATTTGTTTGATGTGTCTGACATTATTTGACATATTGGACCAGAATTGGAAGCTTATTCTAATTTATTTAATTATTTATTTATTTATTCGAGCATTTAATTTAATAATCAAATTAATTATAGCAATTATTATTTTCTTTTTTTCTACATAATCTAGACAAACAAATACCTATTATTAAGTTATCTAATTTGTTTTATTTCTCATGGCACTCTAACAATTCCTTTAAAGCGTGTATTTTGCGGTTGAAGTTGTAAGCCTACCGGAAAATAGGGGTATAGCAAAATAATTCTATTGTGTCGCCAGTTAGCGTAAATTTTTAATAGAATTATAAATCTGAAACTGGACTCAAATAAATGAACATTTACTTGAAAATTGTCTATACCCCAAAAAAACATAAAAATGCATATTTTGCAATTATTACTAAAACTTCGACTGATACCAACATTTTGACAACAGATTCGTGTTCAGAATCATCAATTTCATAGGAAAACATATCCCGCATGTCTATTTTACACTAACTGGCGACACAATAGAATTATTTTGCTATATTCCGGTAGGCTTAAAACTTCAACCGCTCGGTGGCACGGGTTAATCATCAAAAAACACTGAATCCTTTTGGGAAACTTTTTTTTTTTTTGAATGTCTGGCGATCTAGCGGGGATCCCGAAGAATATTCGAAGGTCGCCCAAATAACGGACAATAAAAATTGTGAGCATATTGATAAATAATAGCAAAAGACCCTTCCAAATGCTTAATATCCCACTATATTTCTTTTTGTTCTTTTTTTAAATTTTCCCTCTTTTAAATAATTTTATAAAAATGCAAGATATCATTTCACTTTCTAAAAATACACAACAAAACAATATTATAGCGTAAAGAAAACTTAGACAAGATACAAGTTGATATTTCAGTCTCTCGGCAGTAACTGTTTTACAAATCGTCGTGCATTGAAAGGGTGATCTAACTTACATATAATATCTCAAATTTTATTTGAATTACATTTAATAGGAATAGAAAGTAACAGTAAATTTAATTTTTAAATTTCTAGAAACTTGTTTTAATATTGAGGAAAGGACAGAGAATGTATTATGCTTAATAGGCATAATTGTTCATTGGAACAAAAAGAGCATAACAAAATTTCGATTAAAAAGTAATTAAAAGTAAGTTATTTTCTGGTGTAATTTCGTTAAAGTTGAGACCAGGAAGTACTATACCGTATTTCATTTGAACGTGGGAAATCAAATAACAAATCCGTCTCCCAATTCCATACAAGCTATAAATGTTTCTCCTATTCCACATATAATTCAGTTAGCACGAAATTACAGTTACACAACTCTCAGTAACACCGTACGTGTAAATAAATTGAATTACATTATTTTTATGGAAACTTCTAACTTTGTTAACAAGAAACCACTGCGCTGCGGCTGTGGCACGACAATCAGCATATAATCTCAAATAGAAACACGACAACGTCATAACAAAACCGACACCGAAATGAAACTAGAATTTCCATTGAAACAAACAAATGTAATTTAACACAAAACTATTTTGAACAAGGCGCGTTACCGCGACGTCGGCACTGACGTAAGTGCCAAGAGCGGCTCCGCCCAGATTAGAGTGGGGGAAATGCGATCTACCTGTGTAGGATACAAATGTTTTTGATCTATCACAAAGATTCTAATTGTATTTACGAATCATATATTTTTTGCTGATAAAAGTTTCTAAAGGCTTTAAATAAAGTTACGGTGAACTAAATTTTCTACCATTTCATTTGAACTAAATTTTTCTAAAATAATTTAATAACGTTTGAAAACAGAAAGCTATGATGTCAAAAATCAAGGATTGAAAGTAATCATTTTCAGAATATCACGAGCGTAGTCTGTAATAGTTATTTACATACCAAGTGCGGGAACGATTGGTTCCCGGTTGAGTGCCATAGAACGAATTCGGGAACCTAGTTCACGCAAGAGGTTTGTACAATATTTTTTGTACGAAAAGTGTAAAACTATATAATTATCATCATGTGCAAGTACTTCAACAGAAACTGCTGCTGCTGATATAAATGTTCATGTGCCGCCAGTTTTACAATCCATTCAAAGAAACGAAGTTAGGAGTTAGTATTTCAAATTGCCAAAGTTGTACTATAAATATAAACATTCATAATAACATTCTACAAAACAATAATTAACATAAACAATAATATACCATATGCACATAACACTGCTTTGTAACCATTTTATAACTAATTTGACAGTAATGTCAAATTTCAATTGATTTAATGTGATGAAAATAGAGACGGTTATATTATTTACTAATTTCATTTGTAGTATACAGTAAATTTAATAAACTTTAATTTTATATCTATGTGGTTACAATTTACCTTACGTTTGTAGGTTATGTATTTCCACTGCTGTTGAGTGCTGTCATTTCGTTGCCAACATTGTGAACTAAATGCACTAAATTTATCATTTAAAAATTAAATTTCATTCAATATTCCATCATTTTTTTTATTATTATTACGCAAAAGGGTGTTTGAGATACTATACTTTTTTATTATAAATATAGTTTTTTAATAAATGCTTTAGAAATTGGAGTGTTTTTTTTTTAATTTCCCGAACGAGTGCGGGAAATTGACGTTTCGGTCGTTGCGTAGGCAACGCGAAACAACACATTTTAATGTATGAGTACAAAAAAATACTCAAACACCCTTTTGCGTAATAATAATAAAAGAAAATGATGGAATATTAAATGAAATTTAATTTTAAAATGATAAATTTAGTGTATTTAGTTCACAATGTTGGCAACGAAATAACCACTCGACAGCAGTGGAAACACATAACCTTCAAACGTAAGGTAAATTATAACAACATAGATATGAAATTAAACAAGTTTATTAAATTTACTGTGTACTACAAATAAAATTAGCAAATAGTATAAACTCTTTATTTTCATTACATTGAAATAAAGATTAAATCAACTGAAATTTGACAAAATTGTTACAAAGCAGTGTTATGGGTATATTATTGTTTAACTTAATTATTGTTTTGTGGGATGTTATTGTAAACGTTTATATTTATAGAACAATTTTGGCAATTAGAAATGCTAACTCCTGGCACAACTTCGTTTCTTTGATTGGATTGTATATCTGGCTGCACATGAACATCTATAGTTGCAGCAGCAGTTGCTGTAGATGTACTTGCACATGATGGTACACCTTCAGTTAATTTTCGTGCAATTGCTACGCGACTGAGCAAGGATTCCTCAATATAACCTTCCGCTACTACTGATGACTTCCAACCACCAAGTCTTTTAACTGATACTAAATCGCCGCCATTATTTGCTAGTATAGTTGCTGATGTTCTGCGAAAGCAGTGGCCAGTAAACTCATTTGGACTATCTAGCTTAAGATATATAGCAATTTGAGATGGTACTTTGCCAAGTGTATTAAGACCAACTGGTGAATTTATACATTTACCATTGCGGTAAGCATAAAATAATCTGTAATTTTTTGGTAGAACTCTAGCTCTTATATCTATATATTTTTTTAGCAAATTAATCCAATTAGATTGAATTATTACAAAACTACGGGAAATATTAGTTTTGCTGTTAGGTATTGCAACTGCCACTATGTCGTTCTTAAATTCTAGATGATTTATCAACATTTTGCAGAGTTCTTCACGGCGACAAGCTCCAGATACACCAATTATTAAAACAGCCTAAAAGTCAAGTTTGTAATAAATATGGAAAAATTAAGTGTATTTACACATGCATATTGTGTATATACAAGTACATTTACCTTCATTAAAAGAAAAGTATCATCTGGTGCTTCATTTATAAATTGATTTATCTGATTATCATCTAAAACTCTAGATTTTTTAGGCTTTTGGTCTGCTGTTTCGCGTTTCAGAAAAGCGATAAGTTTTGAATATCTTGCAATATTTATATTATTATGTATAAGTAAACAAGATTTTAACATTGAATATGTTGACCACAATGATTTTTTATGTGAGAATTTTTGAAAATACGCCAATAACACATTCTCAGAATAGCGTGTTACTTTTTTCATTTTACTCCAATTAATAAATTTTAAATAAGCTGATTCGTACCGCTCTTTAGATTTTTTAGGAAGTAAATTATCCGATGCTTCCTTAGCAACTTCGTGTACTTCGGGAGGCGTAGAACTATATTCTGTATCACTCATATTTGTAGGATTAATACTATTCATTTTCATTAAATAAAAATAAACAATAAAACAAGTGAAATTTATGACACATTACTCTGATATTAGCTACAAAACAGTGTATTTGTGTAATGTTATGATATATTGTCTTATTAAATAAAATTATTTGTACAAAAATAACTTATAATTATATAGTTTTACACTTTTCGTACAAAAAATATTGTACAAACCTCTTGCGTGAACTAGGTTCCCGGATTCGTTCTATGGCAGCACTCGCAAGCTCGTGCCGCCAAACACTCATCCGGGAACCAGTCGTTCCCGCACTTGGTATGTAAATAACTATTTAAGCAGATTGGAAATTAATCTCTACTTAAAATTAATTAAAACTTTATAAATATTAACTTATATCATCATATAACTAACGCAGTGGTTCCTCCTTGCACTAACATATTTGGAGATTATAATTTGACGACTGATAACCGCACTTCACGCGAAAAAATTTATCGAAATCTGCTATAGCAGAGTGCCACACCTAGTAATTGGTAAAAGGCGTGATGATATATTTATTTATATCATTATATAAGAGCCAAAATTTTAAATGTAGGTAACTAGGACAACAATACAATCCAAATGACCTTTAGAAAGCCTACTGTTTTACTGATTGTGTGAAGTATGAATATTTCTCGTATGTGTGTCAATGTGTCCTTTGAACCAGTGGATTAAAATCGCTGTTTAGTATGGGCTCTTATGAAAAAAATAACTAATACAATAATTAATTTGTTGCTGTATTTATTAACTTTAATCCTTGTTTTTTTGTTGAATACATGAGTTTTTATATAGTGACAGATATATATATATATATATATATATATATCCAGAAATAACTTATTACAGTGTATTATAATACAACACTTTAAAAGTCAAAAGTTATGTCAGGTGAGCTAGTAAGTATGTTTATAATACATGCTAATTTAAAATATGCATCCGGAATATTTCCTTATTTATGGGGTAGGTGGCTCAGTGGTATCGAGTCGACTTTTGGGTTTGGAAGCCCAGTTTCGATTTCCAAAGCTGATAAACAATTTTCGTCACATTAAAATAATTACTTCTGTGGATGCCTTTACACTATTTATTTGGAGCTGTGACTCTACTACTGGAAACCGCATTTAATTCGCATAAATATATCACTTATTCAGATCTTCTTCGGCAGAATGCTATACCCAGTATTGGGTAGAAGGCGTCATTTAAATACTTATTTATAAAATTTGTTTAAATATTTATTCATACTTTGTAGTAAAGTAGATACGTAGGAAATTAAAATAATATCTTATAAACCTACTATATACAAGTACTTCAGCCTTTTTCAATTATTATTTTATTATATTGCAATAAGATATTACCGGAGATTTTTATTTATACCAATAACAAAATCTATATTCAATCGTGGTCAAAGAATAATAAACTTCAAATATACGATAATTAATTATATTAATTGTTTGTGTGGTTGGCACTTGGTGAAACATTTTAAATTATAAAATTAAAACACTTGGTATATTTCACATAAAAATTTTTATTTATACGACGCGTTTCGACTTTTCAGTCTTCATCAGGTAATAATACAATGGTTTACAAAAATACAACACTGAAGGACTAGAATAAAAGAACATTTAAAATCAATTAAAACAAATACTAATAACACAGGATTCTCCCAGCATTGTATTCAACACAACCATTCACTATTAGATTATAGGATTCTCCATATTGAGCCGAAAGGCGTTAAGCTTAAGTTACTGGAAAATTTAGAAATTCGCAAGGCGATTAATTCAAAGAAAAATATAGCCAATGACCAATTGGACGTAAGTTCCTCCCCTCTTCTTAATATTAATTTTAGCATATAAGTGTTGTATTTTTGTAAACCATTGTATTATTACCTGATGAAGACTGAAAAGTCGAAACGCGTTGTATATAAAAAAAATTTTATGTGAAATATACCAAGTGTTTTAATTCGATAATTAATTAGTTCTTGAATAGAAACTAAGCGCGCGCATTGATATAAAAGCCTGTGCGATTCATAGAACGGATAGTTTGACGTCACGAAAGCTATACGCAGGTCTTCTTTATAATAGGGCTTTGATAAAATACAAATGAAACATGCATCTCAAGAAAGAACTTCAACTTATAAAGAAAAATGAAGATTGTATCTGAGTGGTTTGGATTTCAACTATAAGCTGTAAAAGGAATTAAATCTGTTATTCAATGTAACAAATAAATAAATCTTTCTTAAACAAAATTATAAACAAAATTTCGTTAATTAATAACTTCAATTATACAATTGCAGTCCAACAATGATCCTCGTATAATGAATCTGAATTCTGTTTTGATCTGGTACAAGATTAATAAAAACCAATTTAATTAGATTGTCTTATCCTGAATACCATCAAGATACACAAAGTAGCAATTAAACTGTTATTTTTAATTGACCGCGGTCCACAATCCTCTTCGCCGACAGCGGTGTCAAACGCGAACAGAATCACTTCAGCGCGTAATTGAAATGAAATGTCATTAAAATTTCCGTCTTATTTAATAATTACTTGTGGTGGAGGCGGCGGCGGCGGTAGTGGCGGAACTCATGCTCACATAAAATGTTCATAACCAATTAAGAATCCCAACAATATCGCGAAGTTGTCGGCAACGGCGGAATGTTTGCGCGCGAGATTGCAGCATGAGAATCTGCAGATGACACTGCTTTGGGCATCGTACAAGCGTAGGGAGGTGTACCGAGGGTGAACAATCGTTGAAACTTGCATACTGTTGCATTTGGCACTGGTCTGCTATGTGCATTGCTGTTTTAGGACAGTGGCTAGAGAAACTAAGTAAAATAATCTGTCTGACTTTTGTCGCCATTTTATGGGTCAATTTGCATTGTTAGATAAGCTTTTGCAAATTAGGGTTTGTAGGACTTGAGATGGAAAATTACACGAACCGGAATGCCACTTTAAAATTATTTTGTAAAGGAAAAAAAAAACCTTTTTATGTAATATATGTTGGAAACGACAAAATCGACATCATTAAATAATTGACTTGCTATTGTAGCAACTTGTGTTTCGCCTCTTTCTCTAAACATTAAAAATAAATAAATAAATCATCATTATTTTTACTCATTACTGGGCGAGGTACTCTGTCGTAGGAGATCTTAATAAGTGATATATTTATGCGCGTGAAGTGCGGTTACAAGCTGTTAAATCATCATGGCTTCCAAACATGTTAGTGGAGGGGGAGCCACAAGGGTAGTTTTAACGTGGGGAAAATTGTTTGTCGGCTTTAGGAATCGAACTTGAATTTTCAAATCCACAAATCAATGGGTTTTCACTAAGTTATATACTTAAATAACTACTATCTAATATACTAAACCTTGCTTATATATCCTGTAGTAAAATAGCACACATATCCTTTTTTGTCTTTTATCTAATTTTTGCCCGAAATACACAAGTGCATAATACAAAAACGGGAAGAAATACTGGCGAAATATTTGAATTTGAAATCCATACATCTATCCTGAATATTGTATCATTTTAAAATTTGTATAAATTACCTACTACATAACGTGAATTGAATTCTTACAAGGAGTACATTTCCCACAAATAACAATTTTACTTATGCAGAGTGGCTGCGTATTTCGCGCCACACAAACAATAAGACATGTTAAAATAACAGAACAAACACAACAGACCACGAATTATCTAATTCTTGTGCAAGAAAACAATCCAATTCTTTCCTCCAAGTTGACAATGTAAATATAACCTCAAATGTCATGTTTCAATTACGTGTTTTTCATAATAATTTATGGTCAGATGAATATTGGCTATTAGCCCGCCATTTGTTATTTTCAAGATACTACAATCTGATTCTTTGAATTTGCGCATGCGCTCCAAATACCACAAATAATAGTGCATTCTAGTTTCCTGGATGCTTGAAATTGTTTTGCCTCAGTATGCAAGATAATAGATATTTGTATATACCCATCTTAACATTTTGCATAAGTTATATAAAAATCAAATTAAATCGGCCAATTACAAAATCACAAAATATAAATTATTAGTAATTTATTAATTATAGAAGTTTCCAAATATTTTCAATGGGCAACTCGTTTTTCAGGAAAATTAACTATAATATTAATAAATCCATAAATCGGAACTACATTTACCATAATTTTACGAACCGGAATAATATGTATCACAATTTCACAAATCGGAATACCATTTCGGTCTTCGGTTTTCAAGCTCTAAATATTTGTCTACATTTAAATGCGACCAAAAAATTTATCGTAATTAATAAATAAATACTAGAAAATAGATAACCTTTATCCGTGTTTAACACATTCGCGGACAAAACTGTAACTGCAGACACATCTGCAGGGACATGTTTGCTTTTACAGACGAAATAGTTGTCTGTATAAAGTCCCGTGTATGTATACGCAGATAGAGTTTCATAAGTTTTATATATAGTTCTGACACTTGTGTCCCATTCTGGGAAGTGTCCCTGAAAATTACTTATTTCGTTTCATATTTTGCAAACATTTTAAGTGACCCACGATACTCCCAAAATAATTGTTAGTTTCCACGAACATATAAATAAAATTACAAATTCCTCATCTTTTAGATAAGTAATAGCTATTAACATACCTAGGAATGTTATGAGTATCCTTACAGCCGCAGATGTTAGTTTGAAATCCGAGCGAGGATTTTAAGACATCTAAGGCCTGTTATGACTCATAACATCCGTAGTTTGTTCAATAGTTTACCGGTTTCAGAATATAACCACGTTAACATCATTAATAAATATTATGTTTTTAAATTCTTTTTCGTAACACATGCACAAGAAACCCGTTCTTATTCCCTAATTTTAGAGAGAAAAACACTGCTTCTCTCCCCTAGGGAGAGAAACATTATGTTTCCATAGATACCATGTTTATCTCCCTAGAGCGATGTTTCTCTCCCTAGAGAGATTAGCTGTTTGCGGCGTTTCTTAGGTAACTAGTTACGCAACCCATATTTGACATTTGTCTCGATAAGACAGTAATTTTTGTGCACTTGTTACGAAAAGTATAATATGCTTCACGGGAGGGCACGATTATCCCTTGTTAGCTTGTTTCCCTCCCTTGATGCATAACATACTATTATGAATAACGTCATTGGCATTATTTTAGAAGGTGATCAAGTAAGTCTGTAGTCTGTATGTTTTTATTTAACGCCATGGTTACAATTGTTTTGTATCATATTTATAAATACATTTTTATTTAAACGCCATACCGTGGTCATTTCTAATTTGAAAGACTGTACAATTAATATGTATATTATGATAAACAGGAGAAGTAATCTTTGGTAACCGCACTTTACGCGAAGAAATATATCATTTTCCGAGATGTGCTAGGGCATTGAGCCAGCCCTAGTAAACTAAATTTTGACTATTTATTTAAAAATATAAAAATTTATTTTTCTTTGATGTTATTGTAAAGAAAAAGAAGATATAGCTCAGCAGCTCATATTTACTTTGAAATCCAAAAAATTGTGAATGGATTTCGTAGGTGTGAAAATACAAATACTTAAAAACAAAATATAGAAATTGAAAATAAATCGTGCAAACAGTAAACTGAAAGCGGTTTTATATTTGTACCTTACTTTGTTGTTGAAAACTTAAACAAACATGTATTGTACGTTTAGCGATTTACTGTTGCTGCTGCTCCAGCAGGCTGGTCCCTGCCCACACTTTGCTTCGAATGTCGGAATGTCCATATTCTGTTAGATCATGAATAAGTTATTTTCATATGAATAACTTTTGTGTATTTACCAGCGATATCCAAGGCCTGCTTTGCTTGTTCGACGATGAGGCACATCCTGAATTCTGAATAATAATGCTAAAGAAGTTGTAGACAACAAGCTTTCCATCATAGTAATGGCCATAATGTTATAGGCAGTTTATATAATAATACAATAAACTACAAGAAATTTCCTACTTTTAAAAAACCATTCAGAACCCAAGATCTCATCATAATAATTTTCTGGAATCGCTTTGTTTTTCGAAATACAGTAAAAATTAGAGTTGCTGTGAAACTTGAGATCAGACCAGGTCTCGTCCCGAATATCTTAGATGAGAACATAATTGAGTGTCGAGGTTCAACGCGAGACATAGATGAGATCGGTTTTGTGTCTCATTTAATTCGTTGACTTTTAATTACTTTTTTCTAACATTCTGTTTGAAAATTCATAATATTTGAGATGCTTTTAATAATTGTAAATACACATTTGGATTTTTAAAACATTTCCCCAATAAAAATATTTTTTCTAGAATTGTGAAAAAATTTTCATTTTTTTACACTAATATCAATACGCGAAGTATGTGATTTTTTCATCAATTACATTATCATGATCACGCGTATTTTGCGTACTGCTTTACACCCCAGTGCGCAAAATAAGTATTTCGCGCACGCTTCTAAATTATTTTTTGTCAAGTTCCATTAGATACAGTACATCAGTAGTAACAAATTCATATTATTGTTGATTGTCTTCCTTCAAATTACTTAAATAAATGTTTTTTTGGTACGTTCGAATGACTTTTTGACTCGACCTGCGGTGTCGACTAAAAGTAACATTCTCACGCGCAACAAAAAAAAACACTCATTTTGCTCACTTAATACTAGGTTAACTACTTTCATTTTGAATAATTTACGTAAGCTGTAAGTCGCTTAATTTAACAGCTATTGCGTTTAAGGTTATTTCTGTTGAGTAATATAAATTTCGTTTTTATTTTGACATATCCAACATTTTTAGATGAATCAAATCAAAATATAATCGCCGAAATATAAAACATACAGTGATTGAAAATAATGATGTTAGAATAATATGAATAGATGTATGTATGTATGTGAAATATAATCAAATGAAAGACTGATGAAATAGATCTGTCTATGTCAAAATTGAGGTTGAGAGATTCCATGAACAATTTAGGAATCAAGATCAGATATTATATTTGAGGGAAAAGAGAGTTCAGATTGGAAACTTGCAAAATCTCGCCTGGATCCGGTCTTGTTAGTAATAAATAGTTATATAGGTTCGAAATTTTGTTATAAGAACGAAAGATACTGAGTGAGCATAATTTACCATCTTGAGTATAGTTGAAGCTAGAATGATTTTCATAGGTATTAATATTTCGTGAAACGTTAAGTAAATGTGTTATGGATTTGTGCTGTTCCAGTTGTTATAAAAATAGGGTCATATATGTATATCTTTAATATTAATATTGAATCTAAGTCAAGTAAAAATTACAATAAAATTAATTTTATTTATTTATATATTACATATTTATTTTTAAGTCGTACACTTGATATAATATATAAAAGAGAAAAGATTCATTAACAACCTGTTAAAAATACATGTAAATTGTATGCATAACCTGGCTTCGTACAACAGATTTTTAACTAACCAGTTGTTATTTGCTAACAGTACTGTAACCATGGTTCGTACAACTAGCCCTTAGTAATTTTGTAGTAGACAAAAGTAGCTCCTATTACTTTCAATTATTGTGTAATTTCTTGGCCTTTTGCCTTTTGGCGTATATTCAGAATAAAAATGTTAACATCAATTAAAAAGAAAACTTGAAGTAAATGGCAATGTAAGTAATCGGATTTTGATAGCGGGTCGCGTTTCCCCGCTGCATGTTAAAAATGAAAAAGCACACTTCGTTGCACAGTTCCGTCCGCTTGAGCGGAGCGATGCCAGTGATTCGTTCCGACTCGATTTGCTGCTTTTTAACGAAAGCGCATTACACAGTGGCTTCTTTAATAACCGAAATTCAACTGAGTCAAATGTTCGTAATCAGCAAAACACAAAGTTACACTTTTTCTTTGCGAATAGATTTCGCGCTAACGCCGCCATTGCCACCAATTTAGCGCGGTCATATATCAGCGCGCGGAGAACTCAATTAGAAACAAAAGATATCTCCGAATGCAAATTAAAGCTTTAAATTTCCCCTCCTGTGCCTAGAAAATTTCATTATCGCATATAAAGTTGGCAAAGTTTCAGGTGCTAGATCGGCTCCATAAAGCGGGCGGTTGGGACCCCGGATGCTGGGATAGTTCATAACGGAGCGCCAGATGGCGCCATGGTCACCTCGTGACGATTCTGAACCCGATGTTGGTCGCTGTAATCATTGACCACCCTGTCCTTTCTCATAGATTTCCCTTCACTAACCCTAAACGTATACGTGTCTATATTGCGTGGTACAATATCTTTCAAATAAATTACGCATAACTTTTAGACAAGATTAATTAGGTTCAGCCATCTAAAGCACTTTTTAAATGGTTGTACAATCTATCTCGTATTACCTTATACCTTATTTTAAATAAATGCTAGTAAGTTAAAAACCTTACGAAAATATTAAAATTCGGTTTTAAAATAGAAATTTCTCGATTTCCCTTAATCTGATAATCGATACAGTTTCGATTCACGGTTCATCATACTTTGTCGGTTCGGATTCTGTTACGGTTTAAACCGATGAAATTTTGAAAGGATTCTTGAACCGTTTCATAAGACTGAGTTCGATTTAATTGTTTTTATTAAATTTTTATATATGCAATACCTACGATATTGCTTGTAGCTTATAATTAAAAAAAGGGAGGGATTTAGGATTTTTTGCCGACGAGGGACTCAGATATAGGCAAATATAAAATAATAAATATAATTTGTAAAAAGTACGAAAATAAATAAACAAAATATAAGTTTGAGAAAAAAAGAGATGTATAAAAAAAATAATTTGCCGTTAGAAATAAAAACTACATCTAAATATCTCGTAATTGTAGTATTCGTGGATTTAACAATACATAATTATACTAATCTATATCTTCCACCAGGGCCAGGGCCGTCTTTTCGCCTAGGCAAAATAGGCAAGTGCTGGGGGCCCGTGACTCTGAGGGGCCCGAATCGTTCGACTAAAATGAAAAAAATAGACAAAAATATATACACATTTTACGTTTTAAATAATTTTCTCACCAACATATTTTTAACAATTACTACATTTGATATGAATTCTATTGAGGGATGGCAGCTGGTAACACAAATGCAAAATAATTCAATAATTATAATGTGACACTGACACTCCGATACAATGTATATATATACAGGATGGTGAATCGAATCGCGCACCATAGCGTTTTCAATGCTATTTTTCAAATGTTCAATTATTGGCTTCCCTAATTATTTTATGTAAAAAAGCTTCAAATAAAAGTTTTAGGGCATAAATTTCTGCATCTAAATCAATAAACATAATTTGTATTGCACGGTGTGTAACGACTGAAATTAAATATTAAAATGTCGAAAGTTGTGTTGAAAATACAGGCAGTCATGGAATTGAACAAAAAATAAATAAATGCTTGGCGTTTTATCTGTCAAAACGACAACGTTGGACGTTTTATGTCAATCGTCATATGCGATAAATTAATTTTAGAATTATTATCGAGAGGGAAAAGTTATAAATTAATTAATGATAAGTTTAAGATATTTTTTGCAGACTTTTCTACTTTAGATCTAAAAATTATTAATACACTATCTAAAGACTTACAAGATTATTATAAAAACGACATTAATATTGAAGAGTTTGATGATGAAAATTATCAGTTTTTAAATTTAGCATTCAAAAATAATTTGAAAACTCCTCAAGATCTTTATAAATTTATTATAAATCCGACAATTTTATCAACTTTCCCAAATATCGAAATTATATTACGAATTTACTTAACGCTTCCAATAAGTAATGCTACAGGTGAACGGAGCTTTTCAGTACTTAAAAGAATCAAAAATTATCTTCGTAGCTCATTGTGCCAAGAAAAATTAAGTTCTTTAGCTTTATTATGCATAGAGCAAGATGTATTTAATAGTATTGAGTATGAAAATATTATAAACATTTTTGCTGAAAAAAAATCGAGGAAAGTTCCTGTATAAATACAATAAGAGGGGCATCTGATTATAAAAAACCCTCGGTCTATTACAACTTAGTTATTTAGTTTTTTTTTGTATCTGTAATAACTTACATATATATATATACCTACACTCGTTATGATATTAATATATGTACCTAACACATAAATGTATGGTTTATTTAATTTTTTGTTACATTTAAAATATATTTTTCAAATAAAAGTTATTTGTTTTTATAAAATTTTAATTTAATAGGGGGGTAGGGGTCTTAAATATTATATTGCCTAGGGCCCAGGAGATGCTTAAGACGGCCCTGACCAGGGCCGGATTTAAGGGTGTGCCGGGTGGGCCATGGCCCAGGGGCCTCCACCATCTGGGGGCCCCCACTAAACATCAAGTAAAAAAACAAAATTATACCGGAAATTATGTGACAATTTGTTAATATAGTTATCAATACTATTAACATGCCAGATTCTTATTACAAGGAGATTTTAAAAATGCATTAAAATTGCATTCAGTATACAATCGGTGTATATTGATGAAATTAAAATGTGAACCTCTTCCATATAGGGGCCCTCACCAAACTTGGGCCCAGGAGCCTCCACCACTTTAAATCCGGCCCTGTCTTCCACAACATCTAGAATTACATCGCTATGAATATATAATAGAATAGAAATATACCCGACAATCTTTCCTCTCTCATTGATAAAATTAATGTTTTGAACAATCTTAATGCCGGAAAAGAACATGTCATCACTGCAAGGTATAAAACCTATGTAAATAATATTTGAATATAATTCACTGTTTTCCAAATTTAAATCTGTTAAGAGGCTTTCATATAATTATATGTTTGCATATGATGTAAATTTTTCCCCTAAAGCTGCAACTGTGTACCTACGTTCTTCAGTTATTTATGTAAATATTTTTAAAAATTCGGTTCGAATTGGTTTAAATATTGCGTTTGGTTTAATAATACAAGAAAAAGGATCAGTGTGGTTCGATTTACAGAAAATAACCGACTACGTTCGAATGGTTAGGATTTGCCAGAAGTTGTTGGCTTGTGGACCAAACAAAATATCCGAGGAAAACTGTACCATGGATGATTAACATAGAAAATAAGTTTTCCACTACCATTGTTTAGACAACTCAGTGGTGGTATCGTTTCGACTTGTGGATTAAAATTACTTCTGTGGCTTCTCCTCTACTAACATCATTGGGATCCGTGATTTGACGTCTGGTAATTGCACTTAATATGCACAAATATATCACTGGTCCAGATCTACTACGGCAAAATGCGACATCCAGTAATGAATCCATCTGGATCGATTTTTCAAATTTGGTAACCGCAGTTTACGCGCAGAAATGTATCACTTACCAATATCTGCTACGGCAGAGTGCGTACCCAGAAATGAGTAAAAGGCATAATAATATATCTATATCTTTTTTTTTTATTTTACCGTTCCGCTAACTACTTTAAAGGAAGATATCAAACAAAAGTTGTAGTGAAATATGTTCTGCATTTAAATCAAATAACACATTTCGTTTCATTAATTTTATTACTGCTAAAATTTATTTTAATTATTATTGCACAATTGATATTCTTTAAAAAAAGTTAAGAAACTGAAACAAATGTATAACATTCATATTTTAAACTTGAATTTATCGGTAACTAAAAAAATCAAACATAAAATCTAAACTAATAAATTTTAGGCAACTTTTATTTGAAGACTTTTCTGAAAAGTAATCAGAGAAGTAATGATAAAAAACTTTTCCCATAGTATTAGCCCATGGCGCAATTTTCATGAAACATTCAATTTTATTATTAATCCAATCCAACCTCGTGTTTATTATTATTACATTAATTTAGTTATAAAACTTCATTACACAGAGATTTCAAATTATATTCGAATTACCATAAAAACATTTGAAAATTATAAATTAATAACTGAATGTTATATTTCATTAATATATTCAAACAAAATAGTGAAAATTGTAAACAAAACACAATTTATTATAAATAGCGTTATGAATAATTTATTAATTATTTGCCTACCTAATTACATGACTGATTTAACTGTTACTGAATTATCTATGTAGATTTGCATAAAACATAATATTTTGTAAATTATGTATATCGATTGACAAATAATTACATTTTTCTACGATTGCTATGAAAAGTTGACAATTACGCTCTCATTTGTCAGCCTAAAGTTGACGTTTTCTGTGGAACAATCGAAGAATATCTTTAAAAAGATGTTAAGTGCTCGCGTTTTCAATAGTTACCAGGGATATAAACAAAACAGAAATTTGCCATATTGACAGTTGACAGAACGAATTTATTTTCAGTACGTATACGTTTTTTAATAATTTAAGATGCAATCGTAGAAAAAAATTTGTGTGTATCTCGAGCGTAAAGTGATTCTTTGTTACTCGAACACGGTAATTGCAGCGCGAGCCGAAGGCGAGAGCTGTAATAGTGTAAGACACAAATAAATATTAACGCTTAGTGGTAGTAACGTGATTAATTAATATGATAAATTACTTAATAATCTCTTTTAATTTAATAAGCTACAAAATATTTTAAATTTAATAATAGAGATAAAATATGTCAATAATAAAATGTTCATAAAAATATAATAATTACGTACAACATAGACAAAATTTAACGACTGTTTAAGTTACGTCATCAGCAATTGTAGGAGAGGCATTTCATTATTTTACTAAAACACATAAATTTCGAGCACGTTAATTATATAGATAATATTTAAATAAAGCAGCATAAAATTATGTATCTAGGAATCAATATTTAATTTATAAACACACATTTATATTAGCAATAAATAATCACAAATATATTTTAATGTAATCAGCTTTATAATGAATTCCATTTGCCACCGGCCACCGGATGAAACAAACAGTTTATTTTTATACTTTTGATTTTCGCGAACCCTAAACGAAACGCGCATAATTAAACGTTTGTTATGGTGAAAAATTAATTATCGATGATATTTGATACAACAAAACTCATTAATTGAATTGACTATAAACAATAATGTTGATTTTTAATGAAATTTAATGATTAATAAATTCACGTACATAGTAGTGAATAAATTAATTTGCTTACTATCCGAAAAATAAATGTTTTATAAAAATAATTACATACAGTTAAATTTACCAATAATTTTATAAATTTGTATTTCTATTTAATTTTAAACATGGGATGAAATTGACGATATTTTTATTTTAAATTGAAAATTATAAACCACTATTAAGAATGGCAATTAAAGGATGATTAACTTGAATTAATAATTACTTTTATACATGAAATATCAAAAGTTTCTTAAATATATTGTAATGAAAAAAGTAGGTGGCTCAGTGGTATCGAGTCGGCCTGTGGATCTTGAGGACCCTGGTTCGATCCCCACAGCCGACGAACAATTTTCACCAATTTAAATTTACACCTGTGGCTCGCCCTCCACTAATATCTTGGGTGGCCGTCATGTGACTGCTGGTAATCGCACTTCACGCGAAAAAATTTTACTTACAGAGATCTGCTTAGGCAGAGAGCCAGACCCAGTAATGGGTAATAGGCGTGATGATATATTTATTTTTTTATTTATTTAAAAAAGTAATAAAATATTTTGTTCGGGAACATGTAATCATGGATCCCAAAAGATAAGTGATGTAAAAACATTGATGTGTATATTTAAATAAAACCTGATACCGAAATAAAATTTTAATATTTTTTTTTTATTCCATTTACATATATGTTTTTAGTAGGACTTGAATTCAGGTTCAGAGTTTTAAGCAAGAATTTATGGTTAATTAATAGCTATTTATAAAACCACACAACTTAAATATTATAATGAGCCGCATCAAGATAAAGAACAAAATCTCGTGGAATCTCTAAAAGTCTTCGGTCAGGAAGCGAACATCTTCCCTGCACTCATTGTACTTATAACACTGGTCGAAGTATTTATATCTAAAATAATTTAAAAACGCTCGATTATAAGAAATGAAATTAGTCAACTGCTAGTTAATCAACCTTAACTGAATCGTTTGAGTGGACACTATGCTTGAGTGAATAGAAATATTGGAAATTTATCCTTTAAGATTAAATTCACAGATCTTAACGAGTCACTATTTCCGTATTTGTCGAATGAATTAAACTATTTCCAGCTGTTGACACAAACATTGTTTTTGTTTTGTTTGTTCACATGCACATGTTAAATTATGTAAAATACATTTATAAATATAGAATAATAGTTAATGTTATTAGTAATTAGTTTTACCAGTTAACTATTATTATTAGTTTGATATGGGGTAGATGGCTCAGTGGTATCGTGTCGAACTGTGGATTTGAGAACCCGGGTTCGACCGACAAACAGTTTTTATCACATCAAAAAAGAAATTTTTTAATATTGAATTGTTCCTTATTTCTTTCAGCAACTATACTGTTTTTTCTGTTAGCTGGTAGCTAGTTTTATTTAGACTTCCATTTTCCTTCTATTTTTGGCCTCTACAAACAAAAATCTGATGTGGACACCACATGACTTCCTTGTACGCGTATTATCCTATACCTACATTATTTTTTATTGCACATTTTTGACGTAATTTGACATTGACATTAAATTTTTATTTTCTTTAATTTTTATTCTAATCATAGCAAACTTAATTACAAAAAATCTGATGTGGACACCACATGACTTCCTTGTACGCGTATTAAACTATAGATATTTTTTACATTGCACATATTTGACATTAAATCTTTTATTTTTTGTTCTAATCCATAGCAAACTTATTTTTTTTAATCCAAAAATATATAATATTTAAATTTAGATATCTCGTTTATACAAAAAGCTAATTTAAAAATTCTTAATGTGCTAGACGCAGAATTTAATTCTCTAAAACTTTTATTTGCAGCATTTATTTCTAAAATCAAAATAATACCATTTTTTTTCAAGAAAAACTGTTAGCAGCTATATGTAATGTATCACTACCGGTTAGTCCATTTTAACCAAAATCTATTATGTTATTTGCCTTATATATATTAGTCTTATATACCAAATTTAAAAAGTTTTGGATTAAATTTTAATATAGTTTTTCATTAAAATCTACAAAATTTTAAGGCTTACCGTTTTTGAGTTATGCGAGAAACATACGTACGTACAGACGTCACGACGAAATTAGTCAAAATGGATATTTCCGCTGAAATCTCAAAACCGAAAATTTTCGCGATTACAGTACTTCCTTTACTTCGTACCAGGAAGTAAAAAAGGCCCCAAGATTCATTAAACAAACCGTAAAAACGTCTAAAAATTATGATTACTTCCTTTTATTAGATACGAATTGAGTTGTTGAATTAAATCTAATACAATTAATAATCGTACTAGTAAGATTATTAGGAAATATGTTACGACTCTAATTTTGCGCTTAGTGATAATTTCTTCTGACGAGGAGTGTATAGAGGGATCCCGCTTGAATTACAAGCGGATGGTGCCGGTCCGGTCGCCGAGCTAATTGTGATTGTTTTAATGGCACATTAGAGCAAAGCTGTATTGCCATAATGCACTTGCCGCGAGTTCACACAATTATTGCAGAGTTACATGTAGCCAACTTCAAATGTATTATCCCCAAACCATAATTGCAGTTGGTGAATCTTTTATATGTGTGAACATAGCGGCGAGACCCTTCTCTACACTTGCGAGGGTATATAGTCAATGCGCATGTTCGCATCAACAAACCGTTATACCAACTGTTTGCAAACTACAAAGCACATTAAATTAATATTACAAATTCTGTAACATCGGTTTTATAGGTTGACCATTAATTATTACAAATGAGCGTGGCATGTACTATAACAAACGTTTATTGTGATTTTCTTCGTATTCATACTCGTCATGAATTGCATCAATGGTATTTGTATTATACTGTTCTTACTCTATATTTATTGAATTACATATAGTACAGCGTGGAAACAACGATTCAGAAATGACTCAGTGGCCCCGGAAGAGGGGTTGCCGGGGTTGCAGTTGCAACCCCTGATTATTTCTGGGGGTTGCATCGCAACCCCTGTTCTGGACACAAAAAATAAAATAAAATACCTAACTAAAATACGAGTACGAATTCAAAATTCAAACCGAGACAATAGCAATAAATTAACAATCCATTATAACTAAAGTTAATTTATATTATGACAGAAAAATTCTGATGACGCCTGGATTCGAACCAGGGACCTTCCGCATACCGGGCAGAGATGCTAACCGCTACACTACGTCACCTATGTTCGAAATATGGTATCAACTGAATTTTTCTGTCACAGTGTCTAAGCGTAGCTTCGTTCCGAGAGACTCCTATATAGGCATTGACAACCGGGTTCGTCTACAGTGACACAGTTTTTGATTATGAGGGAATCATACCCAAGCTTAGAGCTAATATTATTAAGTTGTGTGATTATTAAAGGTAATCTTATACCTGTAGTTTTTGACTAAAGTTAATTTATATTATGACAGAAAAATTCTGATGACGTCATCAGAATTTTTCTGTCATAATATAAATTAACTTTAGTCAAAAACTACAGGTATGATTACCTTTAATAATCACACAACTTAATAATATTAGCTCTAATCCATTATAAGTTATATTAAGTCAGCATGTATACATATTAACAATAGTTTTTTTTACAAACAAAAATAATAAATTTATTCATTATGTCATTCAATTATTCTAATTATTTTGACTTGGAACTGTACTTCAATGTTACAAAAACGACTGTTTCATTTAGTTTTTCTTCATATACACAAAATTAAAACATTGGGCATTGATTTAAATAAGGTGATGAAAATAGTCATCAATAAAACCGCAGAGCGAATGATAATTTCCGGAGCAATAGAGTAAAATTGTCTTTTTCAATTTATACAGATGTAAAAACTTTATAAAACTGTTACGTTAATTGACAAAAACAAATTATATTATTAATATAATGTATCTCACCTAATTATTCATTTTAATTACCTAAATTTATCTGTGTTCTATTTTTACTCCGGTCAAAAAATTTTCGCAACCCCTTTCGAAAAAAGGTTCCGCTGTCTCTGGAATGACTTCATTATTTTCTGTATTATCTATGTTTGCTTCATTTAAAGAAAATAGTTCATATGAATATATCATTTATGAAACCATGATAATGCAAACACAACAATAAATAGAATATGTAAATGGTAGTAACAAAATTTATGTCAATGTCAATCAATTCGCTGACGTAATTTAAATTAGGTGATTAGTTGTATATTTATTTGCTACTCTTCAACAGGACCTTAATTTTAATTATAGTACAAGACACCTACATCAAAGTTAATTCAGGATTTCATATTATCGTTGGGTCTATGATAAAAATATGCCCACATCGCAAATAATATTAAATATTAATGAGTAATCAGTGCAATGTATTTTTCTAAACTAACTTGCTACAAATGTATACATTGTATTCATAATGTTGTTAAATTTCTATCTATTCAAAGATTCTCAATTCTCAATCCTTATTGGTGAGAAAAACACTACTTATGTACTTATCAGTATACATTTCTGTTTAGTGCGTTTACATATCAAAAACATTCTATTCGTATGCCTCCGTAAAAGCTGAGACGATTTAAATTGTGTTACTTTCATCTCAAAAGTATTACATTCTAATACCAAACTTTTGATGAGTGTGGTGATAAATAATTTTTGTATGTCCGTATAAATACAATAAAATATTTGCTACGAGGCAAACTTAACTAACCAACCTAGATATACGTTTCTGACGTTTTAAATGTAGTAAATAAAAGGAAAATTAGATCAATTTTTTATGGGGTAGGTGGCTCAATGATATTGAGCCTGCCTGTGGATCTTGAGAACCCTGGATCGGTCCCCACAACCGACAAATATTTTTTAACAAATTAAATTTACCCCTGTGGCTCCTCCACCACTAACATCTTTGGAGGCCGGGATTTGATGGTTGGTAACCGCATTTCACGCGAGGAAATATATCAATTACCAAGATTTGCTACGGATGAGTGCCAGTAATGGGTAAAAGGCGTGATGATATATTTTATTTATTTATTTTAGATCAAACTCGATCGTAGGAAAAATAATGTCTGCTACTAGTGTTAAAAGTGTCTTTATTGTGTATATTAAAAGGTCAGTTTGAACACTAATTCAGTTACATAAATACCTATTGCAGACTTCGACTATAGTTTAGCTAAATGTAACTTCATAGTAGACCGATTTACACAATCAGAAATTATTATAAAATAATTTAAAAATCTACGAAATATCACCACAATCACAAAATTCGGTAAAATCGTGAAAACGATGCATGGACTGGCAATGAACTGACATTAACTATTGTGCATTTTACGCATTTCGTTCTCATGTCTTATAAAGTGGAAGTTATCTTACTTTTGCAGTAATCTAGCGACATAGGACTATATCTGAATAAGTTTTACTTTTTGAAAATTACCTATACGAAACTTTAAAATATCAATACTTCAAAGTATCAATATTCGTTTTCAATACTTCTGTGGTATCGATATTTAGTGTCGGTAATACATATCGATATCAATACCGATATTAAATAACGATGTTTACCACCGATATTTCATCCCTAACCACAAAGATAATTATTATGTAATGAACATTTCAGTTATGACGAGAAAATATCAAATCAAAATCACAAAATAAATAGCCAAACTATATGATTTGTCACTTTTATAGATACTATAATTTGTCAGTTCTTTATGTAATATTTTAAAATAAATGTCGGCAGCTATGAAAGTAACATATTTGAAAGATTGTATGAATGTTGAAAATAACAGTTTTTTCACTGCAATAATTTCTGTAAATATTTAATGATAATCCAGTTTTTATGATGTAAGCAGCAGTAGCAGCAGCAGCAATATTACGATGCACGGTGAACGTTAGTAGATACAATGTGAAGCATGACAAGATACGAAACAATAAACAATTTTTTGCTGAAGCGAACTGAAAAATCCAATAAAGCGCGAAGCGATTCGAATGATAAAAACGGCCGTCAAAACAACAACAATAATTCAATCAAATTGCAGTATAAAAATAAAATTATTCATCGGCCAGGCAGAATAAAATGTAAATGTGTTTCTCTTTTAACTGTGGAGCGTAAGCCATGCTATTGAATCCATAAATTTCATTGTGTGAAATGTGGCGAAAACAAAAGAAATTTTACGAGATAAAAGTGGCAAAATATGGGGGCACATTACAATATGACAAGATACTATGGCTTGTGTGATACATCGCTTTGCGCTCGCTGCTAAAAAGTTATCTTTTAAAAAGTTAATGTGGCTCATATGAAGAACCGTGAGGAGAACTTACTTCTACTCGAGATTTAGGGGAGAATGAAATTTGAATTTCAAAAATTATGAAGCGCAGCAACGAACAACGCGACGCCGACTGCGAAAATACTGTTCAGTCTTCTCCACTCGTCTACAGAATACCAGCGATGCCGTTTGCTTTGCTTTCTGTTTCTCTATTCGTTCAACATCACACTGCTTCTCATTCTCAAGCTCATGCACTCGCCTTATTTAGAATCATAACATGTTTGAAGCTACACTTGAATTTGCATGATGTACTCTTTTATTTAATAATGAAGTTAGTATATTTTTCTTTCAGAATATTCACAGATATTCGGTATTTAGAGGACTGTATACATTTTCTTTGCACTATTATTTTATTTTAGGCTAAACCGTAGTTGACGGACAAACCTGAAGTTGGGCGCAGGATGCTAGGGACTTCTGGGGAAAACGGCAGTTCGAATGGTACAAGTTCCACATAAGAAGCAAGCGGTTTGTTACTTTTTACCATAAAAATACGTTCTATACTAGGTCAGGCATGATTAGTGGTGTTTATTAGTTAAAAAAAAACATCCGACTTTGCTAACAAAACGTTTTTAAATTATCTTGACAAAAGTCACAAGCAACTCGCAACCAACTTCAGGTTTGTCAGTCAACTACGGTTTTACCCTATTTTATATTATTATTCTGATATAAATAAATATAAACAAATTGAAGTAAAATGTCACATGAAGACATTTGCATTGCTGTCAAACGTTTGATGCGATATTGTCAATATACCGTATACAACCTATATATTATATTGATAGCAAAATAAGATCAGATTATCGTGTATAGTTTTAACCCTGAATCGACCAACGTATCGTTCTGGATACATTAACATACAAATTTTTCCTACGGTTACTTGTAGCTGCTTGGCGAAAAGTGCGTAATATATCTTGTGAGATTCACTTGCATCAACCATTATATAAACACAACAGCTATCTGTGCCCGATTTTTAAAACTTATAGTTCTAGAATAGCAAGTGAATTTATGAAAAATAATAAAAATATGTTATACTTTATAAACAATAAATAAACTTATGTTTTCAAAATAATATAAATTTCATTAATGTTTTTGTGTTTGCTCATTTATGGGCTAAGTTATAATTTTTATTATGGGTTCTGATGGGAGCTAGAAAAGAAAGTAACCGGAAGTACATATTTAATTCAATTTAGAAATTTACAACTTAAATCAGATATGAATTATAAATAGTTTAATATAAATAAATAAATATAGCATCATTACTGGGTGTGGCATTCTTCCTAAGCAGATCTCGGTAAGTGATATATTTTTCGCGTGAAGTGCAGTTACCAGCCGTCAAATCACGGCTCTCAAAGATATAAGTGGAGGGGGAGTCACAGGGGTAGATTTAAATTAGTGAAAATTGTTTGTCGGCTGTGGGGATCGAACCAGGGTTCTCAAGATTCACAGGCCGACTCGATATCACTGAGCCACCTACCCCATATAAAAGTAATCCGATATTATTTATATTTTTGTAAAAACGTTGCTAAGAATTCGAACCCGTGTGTTGTATTGTATAGCAACGGGATTCTACAAAGAGTTATAGCAAATCTGCATTCGGAACGAGCAGAGAACCAAGTGAAAACTTTTTAACGGCGTTTTCAACACTCATTGCGAGCCATGTATTCTTTTATTACGATGGCAGTTCTCCAGTTCTTCGGGTGCGGCGTGCTCCCGAACCAAGGCCTTGGTTCCCGTAATAACAATGCAAGTATCCGCTACTGAATACTTAATGCCATTCACAACCAAATGTACTCGCATTAACTCTACCACACAAGTTTCACTGCCAGACTTAAGGCATGGAATATATTACTATACTTTCATATTTAAATTTACTTATTAAATATTTATTATCTATAATTTAGTGACTCTCATTAAGGCAAATTTTTTAAATTACAAAACAACTAAATTAATCAATAACAGTGCAGCAATTACTGTTTCCATGGTTTCCATATTGTGCTCAATAAAATAGTAATAGTTTTGTTTTTGACATTCAAGCATGACTGACATTTATTTTAAAAATTTGAATGTTGAGTTTGGTCATATAAAAAATAGTGTAAGTAATTCGTACATTATGGCTACTAATACCCTCGTATGAATTATGACCCAACAAACTATTAAAATAAAATAAAATAAATTTTGGTTCCATTATTATATAAAGTAAATATGAAAACAGATTTCTTTGGAATTCACTCAAATTTTAAATTACTCGTATTATTTTGTCGACGTTTCGGCCAACACTTTAGCCTTCTAAAAGGCAAAATAAAATTACGGAAATTTTAACATTCTTTAAAAAATTATTCTGAATAAAATTAATAATGATAAAAAACTTGATAAATTATTATAAAGAAAATATTTTTAAAATAAAAATGTCAAAAATATATGTTTTGAATTACAATTTACTGAGTTTTTTTTTAACATTATTAAAAATTTTCTAAATGGTTATTAAAAGAATGTTATATTTTGCTAATTTTATTTTGTCATGACGAAGGCTAAATTGATGTCCTAAACGACAACAAACTAAATAATAAAAATTTGTCTGAAATCCGAAGAAATATCTTTTTATATTTACTTAATAAAATAAAATATATCATGTGTGACACTCCGCCAAAGCAGATCTCGGTAAGTTATATATTTATGTGCATGTTACCAACTATAAAATAACGGTCCCAGAAGATGTTAGAGGACGGAAAGCCACACGGGTAGTTTTAATGTGGTAAAAATTGTTTGTCGGTTGTGGGAATCGACCTTGGGTTCTCAAATCTACATTAATTATATTTACTTGAAACTGACAGGAAAATAAACATTTGCCTGACCTTTAAGAATCAGGAAAGCTTTGCTTTGTATGTCTTGGCAACATAAAATACTGACTGAATATGTAAGTCAAATATGTCTTCTAATTTAAATTATTTATTATTTGTTTATAAGTATCAGGTAAAATGTTATACGTAACACGTCAGTAAACCGTCGTACAGGATTCGTAAGCTGTTTCAAGCCTCGCATTCACCCGACATGAAACTATCTACTCATCCTGTAATTGAACACTGTCCTGACTTTACGTAAATAACTATTATTAAATTATCATAAATATTTAATTGGTTGTTTTACCATAGCAACATATTTACAGCCAGTCACTTGTCAACAAAAGCCTACTTTCATTCATAATCGACAAAAACTAAATTATATCAAAACTAATTTCTCATTATCTTATTTTTAACAATATGCGTTGGGCCATATGGTAAAATAAAATATATCAACACGCCTTTTACCCTTCAATGGGTGTGGCACTCCGCCTAAGCAGATCTCGGTAAGTGATATATTTTTTCGCGTGAAGTGCGGTTATCAGCCGTCAAATCACGGCCTCCAAAGATACTAGTGGAGGAGGAGCCACAGGGGTAGATTTTTTTAATTGGTGAAAATTGTTTGTCGGCTGTGGGGATCGAACCAAGGTTCTCAAGATCCACAAGCCGACTCGATATGGTCTACGAGTATATATATTGCATGTGTTTGAATTGAACTCTGATTCTCATCTCCACAGTCCCATACGTTTTCTAGTTAGCTATTTTTATATAATGTATAAAATATTTTGTAAAATTAATAAAATATCCAAGGAAAAATATACCTAATTAGACCATTAGTAAACATAACTATTTTTGCAGCAGTCATAATAAACAAAAACTACAAGAACCCTCCAAACACAGAAAAATCACCAAAAACAAAAACATCCATTCCGTTAATAAAGAACGAACGTTTCGCGAACGAGTTAATTAAAACACGAAAAACGCAGTAAATTTAAAATTGACAGGCAACAGCAGCGCTTGCAGCGACCAAGACACGAACTAATCCCGTCGGAAGCGCAGCACTGCGCTGTCGCTCTGACAACCTCAAGCCGCTTGTGGGAAATCGGTTCGGAAATCGCGATCTGCGTGGGCCTGTCGACTTAAGCCTGATCACAGACAACAAAAGACCATCTGATCTTGTTCAACATGAGCGGAATCTTCTCTCTGCTTTTGTTGTCGGCTTGTCTGCAATTCTACGGAACGCGATTGGATCAGTGCGAAAAAAAAAGAATGATGCTATTTTCATATTGATAAAAATATTATGGAGCGCGCTAGATATTTCCAAGCGAAGATGAGTAAAGAACAGAAATCTAAACGCTGCGAAACAACGAAACAAATCGGTCGTTGACTCGTTCTAGGATTTATGAATTATTCCTAAAGCTTCGTATTCGCCTCGTATCAAAATTTATATATATATATATATATATATATATATATATATATATATATATATATATATATATATATATATATATACATACATACAGAACATCACGCTATATCCCATAAAATGGAGACGCACGAACCCTTGAAGCAGTCATTTCGATTCTCGCTTACATCACATTCAAAGTTCTATATAAACTCATGTATTCCTCACAACAAACCTTTCAATTCATTCATTAATCTTCCATTCGACATACGTTCCAAATACTCAAATCATCTGATATTACTCACGGCCGCTCATCCAACAACGAATCTAAAAAGATACGAAAGGAAGAAAGCATTGTCCTGCACTTGTTTTTGCAAGATCAGTTTCTTTTTTTAATTGTATTTTCTCTCTTTTTATCAAGTCAACCCGCATCGTATTACTATCTCTTTCTAATCTGTTTTCTTTTTTTACATTTTTTAGATAATCAAAACTGACGATAGACCGAAATGCAGAATTTTACTTTGCAACATTTATTTGAAGCACTTTTCTCTAAAATTATTTAACGAGCAATGGAGCTGAAAAAACTGAATTCGTTTTTTTTTTGTGTTACATTGTATATATCTTTTATTCTTAAATATCTTTTCGAATGTTGAAATAAATGGACATTACTGGCGTGTACGGTAGAATTTTTCTACTTTCAGAAGTACATTTAAGGTGAGCAAGTAGTCCGATTGAAGCAACCTACTTTCATAAAATGACAGGCAATGTACCATGTCAATGGTAGTGGTAAGAAGTACTAGTTTTCAAACAAAGGTAGTAAATTTATTTTTAAATACTATTTTTTCAACGTACCGGGGCGGAGGAATCTTAATTCAGGATATCTTATTTGAATTCATAATATACAATAAGGGCTTCGAAAATAACCGAATATTTATTTATTTATTTATGTTACGCTGTACAACAGGACCTTAATCCCAATTACAGTACAGGGTCCGCACTCACCGAGCCGCAATGTGGTAGTTCATATAATTTTTAGCTTAAGTGCGATTCGATCTCGGGATCCCCGGATTCGAATTCCGTATCGCTATACAGACTAGAGATGAAAAACTATCGATTGTTTGATAGTGCTATCAGTAAACTATCGATATATCGATAGTACTATCGATAGTCAATTAAATTACTAAACGATAGTTTTAGTTACTAAACGATAGTTTTAATTACTAAACGATAGTTACTAAACGATAGTTTTAATTACTAAACGATAGTTACTAAACGATAGTTACTAAACAATAGTTACTAAACGATAGTTACTAAACGATAATTACTAAACGATACTATCGATAGTTTTTTTCTTTTAATTACTTATCGATAGTATTTTTTTTCCAAAAGTATAAATAATTTTTTTTTCAAAAATAAAAAATCTTTGCCTATACAGATTTTAAAATCATTTATTAAATTTGTTCCATTTTTGAGAGAGAGGTAAAATAAAATTTATAATTTTTTAAATGTTACCCTCATCCCCTAAAATTTAAAACTGTTGATGTTGCTCTTTATTAAGGGATGTGTGCTAAATAATTTCTGTGAATATGGTTTTTTACAGTTAATATTACCCGCTCTAAGGTATGTAAAATGAGAGAAATAGAAAATAAGGAAATATACAATAAATGTCAAAAATTTATTTCTGTAAAATTTAGGCTTAATAACAAGATTTCAGAAGTTACAAATGTGAAAAATAAAAATCAAATGCAAGTATGTACTTCTATCCCTAGGTATATATCATTTCTTACATTAATTTATATATTTGTCGAGATCAAGATATTAGAAAAACTAATTGCAATTCTAAACACCTTTTATATTAATTTAGATCAAATAAAAAAGAAATGTGGTGTTGTGATAGTATTTTTGGAGTTGTGATGCATACTGGATGAGTGATAAGCGGAGACTGTCCTGGTTAGAAGGAAAAAAATGGTGGATTTTGGGGTGAACAAAGAAGTTTGGAATGTAGGTACTTGAAAAACAGATGTTGTTAGGTTCGGAGAAAGCGGGTGAAGTTACAATAGCAGGTAGTGGAGAAACATAAAAATTGTACAGAATGATGCTTAGAAACTACAGAAAATGAACGAATATATACAGAGTGTTTTGCTAAGACTATTACAGAATATATACAAGGTGTGTGATTATTTGTGTATGTGTGGTGATGTATTGGCCGCCACTTGACCCAATAATATTCACTACAGCACAAACTACAATGAACATCAGAGAACAATTGAATTTAAATTATCTCGTACCTGTTACCCTATAATAAATTTCTTAGAAATCTCACTTTGTCTTTCATCCCTTTAAAGTCTTCCGACAACCAATCGATTTACAGCTAACATTTGTGTACAGTTACTGTACAATAACGATATTAAATATAATTTGAATTATATCATTTAAATGTAGATGAAATCTTGACAAGTCATACTTAACACATAAGCTACCACGTGGTCCGCAAATAACACACGTATTCGAATTGCTCCGGGAACATAAGGTAATTTGCTTGTCATTACTCAGTCCAGCCCGTGTTATTTATTATTTATTTATTTTTATTTTTAAATTATTTTATTTGAAAGAAAGTTACTAAACGATAGTTACTAAACGATAATTACTAAACAAAAGTTACTATATGATAATTACTAAACGATAGTTACTAAACGATAATTACTAAACGATAGTTACTAAACGATAGTTACTAAACGATAGTTACTAAACGATAGTTACTAAACGATAGTTACTAAACGATAGTTACTTAACGATAATTACTAAACGATAGTTACTAAACGATAGTTACTAAACGATAGTTACTAAACGATAATTACTAAATGATACTATCGATAGTTTTTTTCTATTAATTACTTATTGATAGTACTTAATTTTTTTAAACTATCGATGTATCGATAGTACTATCGATAGGTTTTTCATCTCTAATCCAGACCATCGTACTGACGGACAAAATACCTATACAGTGATATTTTTAGGTAAAACTTCGAGTCTTAGATTGTTGTATACAGAATGTGTCAAAATTATTGCCAAAATATAAGGATACATGTATTATTGTATGTACTGATTAAACGCAAAAGTAATTTTTATGAAATTTGCAAAAATACTAACTGTGGATTTGAGAACCCGGGTTCTGTTCTGATAGCCGACAAACAATTTTCGCCACATAAAAACTACCCTTGATGCTCCCCTTCCACTAACATCTTTGAGGGGCGTGATATGAAGGCTGATAACAGCATTTTATGCAAAGAATATGACTTACCGAGATCTGGTACAGCAGAGTGTCACACCCAGTAATATATAAAATTCGTGATGATATATTTATTTGTTTACATGACAATGAAATCACATTTCAATTTCCTAACAAAGTTTGTTATAAACTTATCCGTCTAACAAACAATAAATAGCATTTAAAAAATGATAAATGTTAATATAATAGAATTTTCCTATTTTGAACTATAATTTCCATGATATTTTGTTCCCTTGACAAATACATTAAATTAATTTATTAGTAGATTGTCATATCCTCAGTGGTATCATTATCGTTTGGCAAAATTGTTCCACAAAGCGAGCTTTACCAGGTTCAATTAGAAATAACTTCAATTAGCAAATTAGCAATTATAATAATAAAAGAACAACTACGAGTTCTGAGTTCACATGAATAGTAAATGCTACTGACTGATATTATACATTACCTCAGTATTATGCAAATAAATTTTAATTTGTGTTGAATAATTAATTTCCATTAGTCAGTATCTAAACATTATATACTAAAAAAGTTTATATCTATCAATTTGCAATATTATATTACTTGTTATTCAAATATAAACGCAAAAATGCAAACAGAAATAAACTAGTTTTATGAATGAAACATTAAACAAAATAATGCAGAAATAAGTAAATATTTTTCATTTTATTTTATATGTCTATGAAACTATATATTACGCTTTAAATTTAATTATATGAAATTATACTGTAGAAAAAATCTCATTACGTTATGTTCTGCAGCGCAAAGTCAAGAGTCAAGAGAATAAAACTGAAAAATGAATAATGCAACTATTGTTTACAGACTCAAAAATACTCGTTTCAGTATGTAGAGCAATTTTAATTATACTTCTTCTGAATGACATAAAAACCAACTATTTTACCGTTTGACATAGTTAACTACAATTACAATTTATTATTGTTTAGTTTGATATAAATTTGAATTTCAAATTATAACAGAAACATTCGGGTGATGCCTATATTCGAACCAGAGACCTTCAGTTTGTTGGGCGGAGATGCTACACTACGTCACCTATGTACCGTCAACCGAATTCTTCTGTCATAGTACCTAACGTAGCATCGATCCCAAGGCTCTTATATGATAGGTATTGTCAACGGGTTTCTTCTGCAACAACACATCTTCTGTTTTAAAAAAAATCATACCATAAGGAACTTTTTGTCATATTTTATCATCGTTACTATACTTTCAGTCATGTCATATGACAAAAAATTAATAGTTTGATATAAATTTTAACTGTGCATGCTTCGAATTTTAATATATCCAATTAGCTTGCAATTATTTAATTGTGCAGCTGGAATTTATTTATTTTTTACTCTCACTACTGTTTATTAACACCGTTAAACTACCTAGTCAAAAATACGCTTGCAAATATATTACAATATATTTGTTAAATAGCAAAGAATGAGCCTTAATAATTAAAATTAAAAAACGAAATAAAGAACGGGTGCCCTTTTGGCTTGCCGACTGTGCGCCCCGCACGCCTTGCATCCAAGGGGCGGAACGGCTCTAGATATTAACCTGAATATAAACCAGGATATGTCAGTCGTATTTTTGAGATTCCGAATAGAAGAAGTACACAAGATTACATAAAGGAATTATGAATGTAGGTAACACGAAAATGGTGTGTGAATGAATCTAATAAATGTTTCAAGGGTTGATGCTACAACATTAAATAGGACATAGGGTGTTATTTTGTATACGCAACTAGAAACAGTTATTATTTGATTTTTATTTTTATATGAAATTGCTTCACGACCCACGACGTAATATCATTTAATACGGTTCTGAAATAATTTATATTAATAAAAGCAAGATTTTACAGATGAGATAATTTTAAAAGATGAGTTCAAAGATCTGATGAAAGCATCATCGAAATTTTGTTCTGAAACAAAGCTCCATTAAAAAGTAACCATAGAATTAATAAAATTACTTTGCAAGAATTAACAAAAAGTGTAACACGACAACGAGACGAAGAAGAAAGGAAAGCGTGGTGGTATGGAGGGAAGGGCGGCTGGCACGCAGCAAAGCATTTTTCATTTAGGGCAGACGAGCTCCGCGCACCACGTGCTGGCCGCGAATTCCCAGCATACTTTTTACGCAATAAAATGAAATCAGTATCACTAAAGAGTCAACCGCAAAGAAACAAAGATTCATCGTAATAAAAACGTTTCGCGCCGACCCCTTGTCAGCGTAACGAACATTTGAACATAAATTCCAAAACAATAAAAGCAGCGCGCGCGGAGCTGAGGCGGAGGTTTTTTCCCGGAGTTTAAAAGCTTTTCTTCGGGATTTCAATATAAAACACTCGTTCTTTATTCAAACCGCTCGCAAAGTGCACGGGCAAATCCGAAACATCGCTCGGGGATGAATTTACGCGCGCATTATTTTATCCTTACAAACACATTTATATCCGTCCGCGAGCTTGGCCGCTAGTTACACGCCGCCTCAATCAATCACTCGCTGCAAGAAGGTCGCCCGATATCCTCCCCCATTAATCAATCTCTTTGTCTTTTGTAATCCATTTTCATCCGGTGTCTGTGAGTCGAGTTGCCCGAGCCTGAACGCCGTGGAACGTGGATTGTTACCTCCGACAATCCGACATTCGCAAACCACGTATGACTTCGAATGCTCAAGCTTTATCCTTTCACTTCCACCACAATTCCCTAAACGAAAATCTGAACAACTCCAACTCATTTGTTAGCGGACTCACTCATTTTCAATACATGTCATTTTGGCACTTACACTTATCACTTGGCTATTTTAATTCGCATTCATTAGATTTATTATCAACTCATAGTTTAAGATATTATTTATGTCAAACACTGCAACGACTAAATTCGAAAACTCACAGCATAAATTACTGAGAAAATTTTAAACATATCTAAGAAGATACCACAATAAATATACATGAATGACATATACGCGGCAGAATTAAAATTTTTATGCCACAAAATGGCAAAATAGTATGGTCGTTCCACGATACCAACCAATTTATATCATCAATAGAAAAATTACTAAACTTTTTAGCTAATTTATATGAGACTGAATCGTTTTATGATGTGATATTCAAAAACTGTAAATATATCGACAATAAATATGAACTACTGTAAAAAGATATAAGCCAATGTAAACATACAATTAAATTATTATTTCTAAGTACTACCAAACGAAACCATAAAATTAAATATATATTTATAAGATTCAGATTGAATCAGGTTTTATATACCGAACGTATATTTCATTCATAATTTTTCTAAATAATTCAGATTTTTTAAAAATATTTGAAATGTTTTGTGAGATTTAGTTTTTCACATTCTTCCCAGAAAGATGACGTAAATCAGTTGATATCTTGGAACGAGTATAAAGAGGATATAGAAATGTACAGAATACAATAGTGTTTGTAGGCATAGATGTCGATACGTGAAGTGCATGATGCAAGTACATCCCTTCAAAAATTGTGTGATATAACCGTTTATAATTACACCCAATAAAATTTTAAACAGTATCTAATGATATAAATAAATAAATGAAGCAGATCTCGGTAAGTGATATATTTCTTCGCGTGAAGTGCGGATACCAGCCGTCAAATCACGGCCTCTAAAGTTGTTAGTGGAAGGGAAGCCACAGGAGTAGATGAAAATTGTTTGTCGGCAGTAGGGATCGAACCAGGGTTCTCAAGATCCACAGGCCGACTCGATACCATTGTATCTAATAATAAATTAATTAATAAGAAAATGCGTGAATTTAAAATTTTAATTTAGATATTTTTGTAGCTTTTGTTTTAGTACAGTGTTGCTGAAGTCAGTTCACAAAACAATGATAATTCATATGGTACAATTACTCATTATTTATTTGTTTAAATCACAAACTTTCTTTATTGTAATCTTTCATTGCTATGATTTTTCATTGTTGTAATTTTTGATTGTTGTATTCCTTTACTGCTGTGAATTTTCATTGTTGTATCCTTTCATTGTTATGAGTTTTTATTGTTGTAATCTTTTTATTGTTGTAAGTTATAATCAAATAAGATCTGTAGTTCACCATGTTGTGATATTTTCAATGTTTCTAGACATTCTTCAACTTATGTTACAATTTAGTGTAGTGGTTCTTTTTTTTTTCAAAATAATTGATATTAGATTTTCATATAGATACTGTTTATTAGTTTTCATATATAGAACATTTCAATACATCAAGAACAAAATGACGGATAATTTTAGATACGTTAATCTAAAATAAATAAAAATAAATATATCATCACGCCTTTTACCCATTACTGGGTGTGGCACTCTTCCAGAGCAGATCTCGGTAAGTGATATATTTCTTCGCGTGAAGTGCGGTTACCAGCCGTCCAATCAAAGCCCCCAAAAATGTTAGTGGAGGGGGAGCCGCTGGGGTAGATTTAAATTGGTGAAAATTGTTTGTCGCTGTGGGGATCGAACCAGGGTTCTCAAGATCCACAGGCCGACTCGATACCACAAGAATTTTTTTTAAATCTGCGAAATTATTTGTACTTCTCGTGAAGTATATATTTTTAGTACTACTGCTTTGAGAGCTATTTTGTATACATTAATAATTATAATTTAATTGTAAATATTACAAATAGTCATTTACTTGTATAATGAACAAATTGACAATTATAGTGTTTATAACTATAAATTAATTATTATTATAATAACTTTTACGCCAGTTACACTAATAGTGTTTGCTTCAGGTAATCTACAATCAATTTTGAAAAATTAAAAAAGATTCTTTTTGATCAATATATCACGTAATAAAAGTTATTAACTTTGTCCCTGCAGTAGGGTTGTGCATTTGACCAGTCAAATATTTTTCGGTCAATTCACCGACTATTTGATCAGTCAATTGACCAAGAAACATTTAATAAAAATCACAATTAAAATTGTAATTTATTTATATAGTACTGTTTACTACATCCAATATTACTGAAAATGAAAAACCAACAACAACTAATAAACAAAATCACATCAAATTCAAAATAAAGGGGAAAATAAAGTAAAAGACGTTATGAAATGAAATAATATGTATTTATTTTATTTGTAAAGTAAAGTAAGCAAATTCTCCAGAACCCAGAATACCAAACTAGATATATTCAGGTAATAATAGTAAGTAGCTATTTCTATTGAACAACAGATGTCGTGGCGGTTCCATTTAGATTTTTGACCGTTTTATTTGGCCGTCAAATATTTTTGGTCAATTGCCCACGGCACAACCCTACCCTGCAGTACTGAAACAGCCTGTAACATTTTAAAATAAAAATGAACTCCATAAATATTTGTAAAGTCAATGAATGTCTCCACTTGTAGGGTATGTTTATTTTATATAATAAAATTATTTTTAGGGTAGGTGGCTTAGTAGTATCGAGTCGGCGCACCCTGTAATAGGTAAAAGGCGTGATAATATATTTATGTATTTATTTAAAAAGCTAATAATTACTTTATACACAGTTTCACATATAGGTTCCTCTGCATCTTAATACATTCAAAAATCAGGTAAGTAGTAAGAATTTTCAATTTAATGTAAATTGCTCTGAAGTTGCTCATTCACGTGGTTTACACATCATTAAACACTTCGGATGCTATAATATAACATCTGAAAATTTAATTTTACCGTCAAATATGTCATTTACTGAGATCTATATATGCAGAATTGTGTCGCATAACATATAAAGGTATAATATATAAAGAAGGTAATAACATATTTACTTATTTTTATATTTAGTAAAATACCTAATCTACAAATTGAATCCATTGTCATAAAATAGCTAGAGCTCGTATATAGCTCGTGTGCCGCACGATAGAGATAATACATTTGACTACTCGCGGAACGAATATCAGACTCGTAAAAATAAAATTCAAATCACAGATGCCAGGATAAAGTAGAGAGGGGCTAAAAGAAAATATCTGATTTGATGGCAAACTCCCACGGGAGTCTTTTGATTTTGTATTTATGTGAAGTTATAGTGCAGTCAACTTCTAGATACATTTCAAACGTTATTTGCGTTTGATGGAAAATAAGTTTACAAGTTATATCTTAACTAAACATTAAATTTTAATTTTGTAACAGTGAACGAGTACTAATTCAATAATCCTCCTTATTATGGAAAACGATAATTATTTGTTATCGATCAAAAAAATGGTAATCCATATTTTCTGTGTTTGTACACATTACTACATTATTTCTATTTAATTTTGTCCATTTTCCTCTCGGATAAAACGGCCAGATATAAGCAAGCAAGATATATTTCCACAATTATGTTGGTCACACAATATTGTGATAACCTATCAAAAAACCATGAAATATAAAGAACTAATTTTTTTTCACAATAATGGTTATTTACGTAAAAAATTAGGAAAGCGTTCAATTACAGGATGAGTAAATAGTTTCATGCCGAGCAAAAGCGAGGCTTGAAACAGCTTACGAATCCTGTACTTTTACCTTTACTGACGTGTTACGTATAACATTTTACCTAAAACTTATAAACAAATAATAAATATTTTAAATTAATTTAAATTAAAAGAAATATTTGACTTACATATTCAGGAAGTATTTTATGTTGCTAAATAACCAGACACTCAGTTTTCTTTCATTGCCTGCTTAGGCAGGCAATGTGTTATTTTCCTGTCTAGGCATGCAAAGCAAAGCTTTCCTGAGTGTAAAAGGTCAGGCAAATGTATATTTTCCTGCCAGTTTCAGATAAACTTTATTTAATTTATTTAATTACTATTAATACTTAATTTATATAAATCAAATTAAATTATAAAGAGAAAATATGATTTGATATATATACATAATTTGTATAAGTTAAAATTAAAACTATTGATAAACGATTAAATGTAGAATTCTGTGCCCGAGAGATTTAATTTGATGTTATACACGACCTAACTTGATAGTACACTCAGCCTAATTTGAATACATTTTGAAAAACAACTGACAATCGCTTTAATATTATTTTTGCCACTATTACTAGAATTCTCTATTCGAGAGTTTTACTTTGATACCAGAGTAAGAATATTTTATAAAACTTAATAAAAAAATTGACGAACGCTTAAATTTGTCATGAGAACTTTGTGTTATATTATGATATTAATAAAGTTCGTTTATACAACAGCACGCCACTTTTTAATATTATTAAAATGAACTGATAATAGTTCCTAAAAATATTTCATTTAAAAGTTATTATAAATCAATTGGGGTCCATTTGAATTAAATAAAATGTGTTTTAAGTTAAACAGTTTACGAAATAAACATAGAAACTTAAACAGACCTATCAATCAAGTTGAACTTCTAGTAAAATTTAAAATCTCACCACGTTTTTAAATTATCCTACTTCTAAACAAATATACAGACCCATAAACCGATAGGACGACAGACCGATTTCTTTGGCAATGTATATGTTTTGGATTCAGCAACTAAAATTCATCGAAATAGATCGAGAAAAATCACCATCGCAATACTTTCCTTACTATATATTTTAAATAGGTCGGAAAAGTAAAAAGATATCATTTACATCTGATCGATTACACATAATGGTTCACTTATAGAATAGAAGGAAGATGAGACAAAACTTATCCAGTTCTGAATACAATAATAATGTAGTCTTGAGAAGCTGAATATCATATAGGGACCGTTTGCATAAATCAAAAAATAAGTGATTGATGTTGAATCCTATTCGCTCTCGTATTATAGTAAGTGCCAAAGATACTTACATACATGAATTTGTTTCAGGCAGATTTAAATTTTCGATTTACAAAATCTAAATCGTTACATCTCTTTTCTAATCCCGTTATTAAATTGTCATTTAACGTAAAGGTCCATGGCGCTAAATAACATCTTAATCACATGTTGATAAGCAGTGGCTTTAAACGTTTTAGTCACGGCGTGAAAGTAACAACTGATATATTAAATACGGAGTGAAGTTAGCTTCCTACATTTGTCACTGTAAGCTAACTTTTTAAATAATACATAAAACTTTACATTATTTTGTTGTCTTAATTTGCGATCGCAGAAAAAGTTTTATAAAACTTTTAACATAATATACTATTGTGTACGTTTTCATCATTGTAAAGAGCAATAAATTCATTTTATAATTTTTAAGAAAAATAAAAATAACAAATATCAAATAAAAATATGTTAACTTATTTCTCCAAGAGTACATAATTTTTAATTAAATGTTTAATAATTAAATCTGTAATTTTATAATTCAACTTGTAAAGATGTAAAGATTCTTCTTCTTCTTCTGATGGCACTACAGCCCAAATCGGGCCTGGGCCTACCGGGCACACCGAGCCGCAGTTTTTTACACTGCCGTACTGCCGGTCTTCGTAGTCGAATGCTACATTATTTAAGGCGTATATGTGACTAGCTTATAGCGCCCGAGTGTGATAAATACATGTAACTGTATTTTATATTTTACGACAAATCACACATTGTCGACAGGCGGATTCGAACTGACGAACCTTGGTTCGGGTGACGTCACAGTATGTTAAGAGATGTGCCTTAACACTCTCGGCCACCGCGCCTGTATAATAATTAAATCTGTAATTTTATAATTCAACTTGTAAAGATGTAAAGATTCAGTAATTTAATATTTGAGGGTGTATTTCATTTAATTGTAAAAATAATGAAGTAAACAATTAATAAATAAATGTTAGAATGTTTCTTCCGACGGTATTTATGAAACATTCTCAACAAGAAATGAAACAAAGTCTCTTTCTAATAACTGACGATCAAACTATTCGTAAGTTTCTTTGTAGAGACATCCATCAGACGGCAGCAACTACTCGAGAAGTTTCTGTCAGCGGATAAATGCTTACGATTCATCTCCAGTCGTAGTTCAGACGTACCAACCTAGTAACGTGAACAGACACAGTTTCAGACGCTGTTGTATTTTGTATGATCCTGCTTTTCTTTGTTCCGCAGCTTTCTTAAAAAGATTATTAACTATTCGTCTAAGAGTATTTCGTTTTAAATGTAAATGTTTCAACTTCATATTGTAAGCAGAATATTTCTATTGTTATAAATGTGATTCATAATCATTTCATCTCATTGTAATTGTAACATTTCGTTAAAGGAAATCTAATTCAATTCTCGGTTCAAAAGAGTTGGAAATTATGTTGAGAACGAGCGAACAGGTTGAATGACACGATTAAACACTTGTAAGGCATATAGTTTGATTAAAATTCCTAAAATATCTTAAAGAGATTTCATACTGAGAATGATAATTCTAATTTATTTTACAATGGGGTTGATAGTTCAGTGGCAACGTGTCGGACTGTCGATTTGAGAACCCGAGTTCGATTCTCTGTACATTCTGATTAATATCATCCTTGGGAGCCGTGAGTCGACAGCTGGTAACCGTACTTCACGCACAAATATATCACTTGCCGGGACCTGTTGCGTGTTGCTACATTCAGTAATGGATAAAAAGCGTTATGATATATTTGTTTTATTTTTTTTTTTAAATATTTCAATTTAGTAAATAATGATTCACTTTGACTACATTTTTGTAAATAATACATACAAATTGCAATATTCATTCAATAAGATCTACAACTTTTTTTGTTTACATTAGAGGTCGCAGTTCCTTATTTTCCTTTTCAACTGATTTCTTCTCGCACAGTCGTCCACTTTGAACCCAAAGATCGTTCATACTGATTTTACCATTTCAATCATAATTTGTGAAAACATCTTTTTCTGTCTTATCCTGTTTTGAGATACAAATCATGAACTATAATTGGGAAAATAAAGAATATATATTACATACTAATATTATAAAATGGTGTAGGTGGCTCAGTGGTATCGAGTCGGCCTGTGGATCTTGATAACAATGGTTCGATTCCCACAGCCCACAAACAATTTTCACCAAATTAAAATCTACCCCTGTGGTTCCCCCTCTACTAACATCTTTGGGGGCCGTGATTTGACGGCTGGTAACCGCACTTCACGCGAAGAAATTTATCACTTACCGAGATCTGCTCGGCAGAGTGCCACACCCAGTAATGGGTAATAGACGAGATAATATATTTATTTTATTTTATTATAAAACTAACATAAAAGGAAAATAATAATCTATAAATCCTAATATAAAATAAGTATAACTTTAATTGTAAAATACAACAAAAGAATGTTTTGAACAACAAGAATTAGATTAAATTAAAATGGGGTATGTGGCTCAATGATATTCAGTCGGCCTGTGAATTTGAGATTCTAACAGCTGACTAACAGTAATGGGTAAAAATCGTGATGAAGTATTTGTGTTATTTATTTAAAATTAGATTGACACATGCACAATCATTTTAAATTTAGAAAATAACGACACTGCGTGATTTGATTTTGACATATTGATAAATATAAAGAAGCGCCATTTCCGGCAAATAACTACATCTACAAGTTGCCTGGAGTCTATTCTAATTGACATAGCTAGTGGACAACATGGACCCAACTGATAGTTCAAATAAAAAAGTTAGTATGACATCATCGATGGTATGATCGTTTAGCCGCATCGCAACTCTTAGGTAGGTCCTGCTATGGTCGTAGTCACATTCACTGACATCCGACGTTTACTTTTTTTCTAATTTATTTATTGTAAAGGGTGCTATGCTACTGTTAAAAGTGTAACAGATGAAGGTTTTAACATGTGTGTCGTAAATATGACCATTTTATATATTTTTTAGTTTATTGTTTCATTACAGAAAGTAAAAATAAATAAAAGAAGAAAGTATTTAATAGGAATCAAAACAAAAATCGAAGATAGAAAAAAAACGTAATCAATTACTTGAATGACAAATATAAAACTCAAAATAGACAATGCATTTATATCATGAAATTGAAAAAAAAGAATAATTTGACAGGAATATTTCATTATAAATTTACTAACAATTGCAAGGGTTGACAATCGTATTATATTTTTAATACCAATATTAAAAATGTAATTTCCTAATATGTTACTAAGTCCCGCTATGATATAAAATAAATAAATAAATATATCATCACGCTTTTACCCATCACTGAGTGTGGCACTCTGCCTAAGCAGATCTCGGTAAGTCATATATTTTTTCGCGTGAAGTGCGGTTACCAGCAGTCAAATCACGGCCTCCAAAGATATTAGTGTAGGAAGAGCCACAGGGATAGATTTTTTTAAATTGGTGAAAATTGTTTTGTCAGCTGCGGGGATCGAACCAGGGTTCTCAAGATCCACAGGCCGACTCGATACCACTGAGCCACCTACCCCATAATAAAGTAGCTGTCACGCAACATATCATAGCCGTAGCCACAATCACATACCGCTATGAATTAGAATAGATCCCCAATTGTTATTTTCGCTTTGTATTTTATGGCCTTGAATATACGTAGGCAACGATTGGACGTATTTGACTTTGATTCTGATTGGCTGACTAAAATGTCAAAATGAAGACATGTTTACATAGCATTAAAGTAAATGACAGTGGCAACGCTGTATTAATTATATTGTTTCACATTTTTCAGTATTAATATCTAGAATAGCAGCTTTTGTGTAGATGTAAAATAAAATTTATAGTATTATAACATGGAAAACTCGAAAACTATGCTTGATACTATACAATGCACCTACTGTCAACATTGTAGATTTTTATGTTATGTATATATATCTTCATTTTAACTTTTTGGTCACTCAATCAAAATAAAAATCAAATAAGTAATACTTTTGTTTTATTCAAGTTGTCATTTCCTAACCTGTCATCTCATAAATATGTCCAAATTCTAGAAGTGAAATAAAATAATGCAGATTACTTTATGATTCTGAACTGCTGCGTTAATAATAACAATAAGGATTAAGAACAAATTCTCATAAAATGGCTTCTCTAAAACAAATATCCGTTCGTATGAAATCTGTGGCGAATATCCGAAAAATAACAAAGTCCATGAAGATGATGTCTGCCACCAAGTACTCAAGAGCTGAACGTGAATTGAAGTCTGCTAGGGAGTTAGGCAAGGGCGCTTACCGTTTCTACATAGCAGCCAAAATTGAAGGTAATAAAGACAAGCCCCAAAAATTGTTCATTGGAATTACATCTGACAAAGGTTTGTGCGGAGGGATGCACCACAATGTGAGCCGTGCTCTCCATTCAAAAATTGCCACCCAAGCTCCAAACTTGAGACTTGTTGCCGTTGGGGAAAAGGCCCGCGCTTATTTACAACGCGACGTTCCAAAATACATCTTATTGTCAGCATTTAATGTCGGACGTAAAATACCAAGTTTCATTGATGCTAGCAAGTTGGCTAGCGCCACTATAAATACCAAATATAAATACAGTTGCGGTGAAATAATTTTCAATAAGTTTCTTAATGTTGTGTCGCACAGAACTACGTATTTTTCTTTGTACAGCCGAGAAACAATCCTAAACTCCCCAAAAGTGAGTTTTTACGAGCACGATGACCTTGTTTTCTTACAAAGCTATGTGGAGTTCTCTTTAACCTGCCTTATCTACTACGCGATAAAGGAGAACAATTGTGTTGAGCATGCTGCTCGGATGACCGCCATGGATGCGGCCTATAACAACGCAGGAGACATGCTGCGCAAGCTCAGCACGAAATACAATCGGTCCAGACAGGCCGCCATCACCAAGGAGCTCAGTGAAATTATTTCTGGAGCAGCTGCTACATCATAAACTTATGTATTAAAATCCCACAAGAATTGCGCTATATGTGATTAACAACCAAAATAATTGTCTCTGCTACCATTGCATCCTACATTACTTTAGAAGAAAGGTGGGTATTAAAAGACAGCCGATTAAATTATGTATCTTAATTAGTCTGCACTTTTATTTTACTTAATTAGTTACTCATAAAATCTGAGTTTTTAGTAGCAATGCAATAATACAATGAAATGTGTAATGCAGAATTTTAATCACTACATGTTTATATGAACATTTTTATTGCAATGATACTAAAAAACTTACATCTAATGCTGTAATTTTGCGTGAGGCAAAGACAGCAAAGAAATATTTTATTATTTTTAGTCTTATGTAAAAATTTGTTTCAAAATAAAGGATATATCTTAATAATGGTTACTAGACAGACCACGTTTACATCTATATTAAACTTAAATCTTATATTCCACCTAAATCAAAATAGGTAACTCGGTGTAAACAGTTCCAATATACATGTGTAAGTGAAATGTAAACAGGGAAATGTATTCGAACTTTCATCTTCATATTGTAATGAAAGGAACAGACAAGTCTATACTGGCCGGTCTGCATCATCTCACGTGTGGAGAGATAAAAAGGCAGCGCTTCTGGGTAAGTTAGATAGTCTGTCCGAAGCTACCATACAGTGCTATTGAAAATAAATTGATTGTTGTAAATAAATATCGCTCAGCTAGTTTAAATAAGTAATAGTGTATTAAATTCGATAGATTTAACTGTCGGTTCTCGTTGAAACATTTTATAATAAAATTAAATTAAAAAACACTAGGTTAGTTTCAAATAATGTAAAGTTTATTTTACAATACGTATTTCGGTCGACTAGACCATCATGATGGTCTTTACTTTACATTATTTGAAACTAACCTAGTGTTTTTTAATTTAATTTTAATAGTGTATTGTTTAACGTCATGATAAGTGTTAGTGTATAAGATTTTGTATTTTATTTTTATTATTACAATTATTATTATTTGTTCTAATTAAGTTTAGTTTAAATAAAAAGTGTTGAAACCCACAAACGTTACAATATGCTTTGTAGTACTGTCACAAAACGAAGTATGTCAACATGTCGGACAAAAAAAGTAATAAATAACAGAAGTAAGAATGAAATCTTAAAGTGAATATTGAATGTTGTAGTAAAGTTAGAATAAATTAGTAATTATTATGAAAAGGAAATGAAAATACAAATTTCAATAATATGACAGCTACTTCACATTGACAGTTATTCTAAGTATATCAAGATGCCTGGCATGAAAGTTTGATTGTTATATATTTTCTTATATTCGCATTTTATCTCCACCAACCTGTATAGTGACCTGATTTTGAGTCAGGACTACTTTTCACTTACCCCAACCTATATTACTACACGACTCAAATTTATTAAAATGTGTATCTTACCGTACGTCAAAACTAAAACAATAAAGTTATTTGTGCAAATTAAAATACATTTTTATGAAATAAACAAACTGTTAAACCATTTTTAACGCTCATGTTGTCCATGTTTGCAAATGTATAAATCCCAAATTTACAAAACCTCCGAGTGTCAAACAAAATTGAACGATGACAATTTTATTTACTCAAATCTACAAAACATGATACCTATATTGCTATATTTATTTGATTTAGATAAAGTGTGTTCGTTTTTTCACTTGTTAAATCCTAATATAGGTCGACTTTCATACTGGAAGTTTCAATTAGGAAATTTCATTTCTGAAAGTTTCAATGTTTAAATGTCATTTCAATTCACGAGTATAATACTACACATGCGCTGTGCAGAAATAGATTTGGACTGGAGTTTGGTGCAATCCAATGCAAGTTGCATAATAAAATTTTAAGCTCAAATTCTATTCCATTCATACATTCAATATAGTTAGATATAAGGTATGCTGTATGCTGTGGGAATATGTCTTGGTGTAAAAAAATACTCATAGTGTCACAAAATGAAGTATATATTCATATATTTATTTATTTAAGTTACAACTGTACAACAGGAATTTAATCCCAATTACAGTGCAGGATCCGCACTCACCGGGCCGCAGTGTAATAGTATATATATAATATTTAAATATATTTTTAGTGATGATGGATGTCTGTGTAAATTCATAAGTTTTGTATATCCGTAAATCTGTAAATAATGAACAAAATCGCAACGAAACTTATGACTTTATAGAATATTTCCTATTTATCGGGAATTATTGATTTGATTTTATTATTAGAAACTAGTAAAACACTATAAACTCATTCTAATACATGTGCCACTGAGAATATATCAACCTACACAAAAACTAAGAAAACCGTGGGCGATTTGCAGTGTTCCCAACATAACCCAACGTACATGCAAGTTCACTTATCTTTCCAGCGTGTGGTTGCGCATTGAATGCGATGAATGTGGTATGATACAGTACTGAATTTGCTGTACGTACGTCGTGTTCAAAATAGGGACTAAAAATAGAAATGAAATAATGAAATTAACCGAAATTTATGTAAGAACTAAAACGATATAATTTGTTTTTCTTTATGATTAAAAACAGAATAAATAATTTCGATTACGGTTTTAACTGCTATTTTATTTATGTATGTTTTTTTGACGTTCAAATATTCAGTTTTAGAATGAGTACTTGACTATCATTTCGTCGACGTTCATAGTCCCACTTCAAACGTTTGCTCGGTGGAATATGGAATTCTCCATTCTTCACACTTGTTATCTTATAATTCAAACATATTCTTGTTTTTGTTGGTAACTTTTTTGTCAGTTTAACTATAGCTATGTAATGATGTTTTTAAAAATTTTGTATAATTGATTTTAATGTAATATTCTAATTCAGCTAAAATAAAATAAATGTATACTAAGTATACAGGATGTAACTAAATCTGCGTAACAAAATTTAAGGGTTTATATTATTATTGCAAAACTAAATTAAGGATTATTGTATTGACTGATTAAAACGCAAATTTTTTTTCGAAAACTGTCACATAAAGGTAAAATTTACATGACAACTATCAGCACGCGAAATGAGTATTTTTTGTCTACAGAATGCAAAAGTTTTTTGCATCCTGCAATTTGTTGATAGAAGAAAGGCTCACAATTTAATAAAATTTGTCACTTTATTTTTTTGCTTAGAAACAATACTTCTATTCTTTAACAAAATTTATATTTAATGTTCCAATTGAGCAATTATTCATATTTATTCCGCTTGAGGAAGTTAACTGGTGTACTGGAATAGTTTCTTGAGAAATGCAATGCGAATCCCAATAAATCGCAGAAAAAAATTAGAACGTTTGTTTGGTTTCTATTGCCAACCAGCTGTCAATTGCTGGTCAGAGAATACCAGATTTGATAGCAATTATATTACATACATTGTTGTCATGGAGACATTAGATGTCACATTAATTAATCCTAAACGTCAAAATTTTCTCATTACATTATTACTAATTTTGGGACCTAGTTTTCGAAAAAACGTTGTTTGATACTCGATTGCGAAATGCTTTTGCATTCTCGAATGCAAAAGTAACATTTCGCAATCTAGAATCAAAAATAACTATTTCTGAAATTCGCAAAAATAATTACACATTACTTGAAACAAACATTTTTCATGCCATTGAACTGACATGTTACAGTAATGAATAGATTGCACGTTTGAAATATAATATTTAAGTAAATAATTTAGAAACATGAAAAAATTAATATTTCATCAAATGTTGTTATTAAATTGTATATTCCTGTATTTATTTTTCTATATAAACCTTACTTTAACTGACCATAGTCAACATGACTCAGTTGTATTGCTCAAAATGTTGTATTTAAAAAAAGATTAGATATGTAATTCCTGTATAAAACTTGATATAGTTGTTGTTGTGAGAACAGTCGTCAGTTAGTTACCGTCATTCTGTCATAGGAATGTAGTAAAAACTCAATAAACCAATATTGAAACTCCGTAGATTGCTTGACTATGAAAGTACCTCGTCTCTCGGCGCTGCTAAATCCAAAAACGTTACACAGATATTCAAGTAGTTCAACAGATAAATTGTATTTTTACAAATATATAAATAAATATAATAAATATATCATCACGCCTTTTACCCATTACTGGGTGTGGCACTCTGCCTAAGCAGATCTCGGTAAGTGATATATTTTGTCGCGTGAAGTGCGGTTACCAGCCGTCAAATCACGGCCCTCAAAGATATTAGTGGTGAGGGAGCCACAGGGGTAGATTTTTAAATTGGTGAAAATTGTTTGTCGGCTGTGGGGATCGAACCAGGGTTCTCAAGATCCACAGGCCGACTCGATACAACCTTGACTATATGAAAAGTAATTGGGACTTTCAAAAAAAGTACGAATAAATATATCAGCAGCGCCTGAAGAGACATACTTGTTGTTTCCACAGGACTATTCGATGCAATGACTTGACTGACGAGAGTCATCAGCCTTATTCTCGTGACCATTGTATTCGATACAATATCTTATAAAATACGATTATTGTAAACTTTACAATAATTATGAAAATTCGTATTCACGTGACCATTGCATTGAATACGATCTTGCATAGAATGCAATATCTTATACATTACAAGAAATAGTCGAGTGTGGTATTCTAGTGACCAATTTTATAAAACTGACAATTGCATTGAATAAGATAATTGCATAAACTTATTGTAATCTCAGCAACTACTTCGACGACTTGCTAGGCAAATTGTTTGTTGAAAAATATTAACTAATAATAATAATAATAATAATAATAATTCATTTATTTTGATTAAAGAGGTAACTCTATACAAAATATTTTAGAGCTTTGTAAGGAATATTTGAGGATAGATAGTTGTGGGTAAAATTATAGTGTTGGTAAGAGTTGTTGTAGGTGGATTCCAGAATTCTTCTTGTGTCTATTTCGTATAATATTTCTCTGTATGCCGTAATTATATTGTCATGTTCTTCTTTTAATTTTAGGCAGCTTTGGCTGTCCCATACCCAGCGGAAGTTGACTACATCTAGAATATCTATGAGGTTTCTTATCCAATTGTGTTTGATTTGTTTTTCTTCTAGTTTGATTGTTGGTTCTTTATTGTTGAGTTTTATTAATTGGTTGTAGCAGATTTTCAGGTATCTTTCTTCTGGCATGAGAAGTAATTTGAGCCACCATTTTAATACTTTCGAAAGTAATGTTATTGTCAAGTTGCATTGTCCTGTTTCCCTTCGGACAATGTAGTTGGGTGTTGTTATCTGCCACCCTAGCAAGTTTTTAAAATGTTGTGTCATTCCTTTTTCGATGTTGTGTTTCTGTACTAAACCCCATATTTCGGATCCATATGACAGGGTGGGTATTATTGTCGATGTATACAGTTTTATATTGGTATTCCAGTTATATAATTTTGTTTTTAAAAATGTTTTCTTTATAGCCCCGGATGTTCTTGTGGTTTTGCCTATAAGTTCTTTAGTGTTTTCATTGAATGAGCCAGATGCTGTGAATGTAACACCTAGGTAGGTATACTTATTGGTGAAATTAATTTCTTTTCCTTGGCAAGTATGTTTTATGATTCTTTTCGGCGGTCTACCTTTATGGATGTGTAAAATTTGGGTTTTTTCAGGATTTATTTTAAGTTCTAGGTTGTTACAGTATGTTGTTAGTGTGTCAAGTTTCCTTTGTACGTCAGATGCTAAGTGTGCAAATAAAACAATATCATCAGCATACTGAAGCGAAAGTATGTCTGTTGTTTGATTTATGTAGAATCCTTCGTGGTTTTTTTTCCTGAAAAACTCTTCCAAGTCGGATATGTAGAGGGCGAAGAGTAGTGGACTGGCGCAATCTCCTTGGAGAACGCCTTTGGAAATTTTGATAGCCTCGGATGTCTCATTATTGATGGTGATGTGTAATGTAGCATCTTTGTATAAATTTTGGAATATTCGAACTAATTTTCCACTTACGCCAGAATTGTATGTTTTCTGCCATAGGAGATCGTGTGGAACAGAGTCGAACGCCTTACGGAAGTCGATAAATATTGCGTAGACATTATTTTTATTTTTTAGCAGTGTGGACTGCACAATTGAGTTTAAGATGAACAAGTTATCGGTACATGATCTCTTTTTCCTAAACCCTGCTTGTGCTTCCGGTAGTAAGTTGTGGCTTTCTAACCAATTTTGCATTCTGTTATTTAGTATATAAGTAAACAATTTAGTTATTGCATTTATCAATGCTAGTCCTCTATAGTTGTTCGGGTCTTTATGATTTCCTTTTTTATGTATAAGTGCGAGTTTTATGGTTTTTAGATTTGAGGGTAGATTTTCTTGTGGCAGAAAGCTGTTTAGTAAACACAACAAGTAAGAGTTCCAGTTAGGTGAAAGATTTTTTAGTTGTTCGTAAACTATTCCATCAACGCCCGGGCTTTTATTATTTTTTAATTTTTTAAGTGTGAGAGTTAATTCCTGAAATGTAACTTGTTCATCTAGATATGGGTGGAAGGCATCGAAAAAGTTATCTTCATTTACTATTTTCGGGGTAAACCAAATTTGGAAGTGGTTTACCCATTCTTTCAGCGTAATTGGATTTGTAGAGTAGTTATTTGGATTAATAGCCTTGATAGTTTTCCAAAATTGTTGTTGATCTGCGACGTTTTCTAGTTTTTCTTTTATTTCCAATTTGTATTTTCTCTTTTGATCATTGATGTAGTATTTGTATATTTTTTTCGATTCTAGAAATAGGTGGAGCTTATTTTTGTCAGTTATATGGTTTTTCCAGGCCCTGTAATTTTTCCTCATAATTCTTCTGAGGTGTAGGCACTCATTATTGAACCATGCTTTTCTTTTCAGATTATGTGCTGAGTCATATATTTTTATTGTGTTTGTCATATTCAGTTCACTGCTAATTAACTCAATTTTTTCAATAAATGCGTTATATTGTTCTTCTATAGTCATATCGTTTTCGTAATAGTTCCTTTGATTTTGTAGCTCATTTTTGTACAGTTCTATTTTTGTTTCATCCCATTTAGTTTTCTTAATTACAACTGGTGGTTTTTGTGTTCGGTTTTCTGTTATGTTTATGGTTTTTAATGTGCATATCATGTGATCAGAAACGAGAATATCGTCAATAATCCTGAGGTCTGTTATTAGTTGTAATGCATTTTCATCCGCCCATATTAGATCAATTGTACTTGATCCGTTTGGACCAATGTATGTACATTTGGCAGGAATGTCGCTTTCAGATCTTCCGTTCAGCACAATTAAATTTTCTCCTTCTAGTGATTGGACAAGGTCTTTGCCTTTTTTATTTATTACTGGATCAGTTACAGTTCTTGAGGCACTAAGATGTGTGTTATCGAGGAGCATATCTGACTGATTTAAATTTCCTATTCTTGCATTGTAGTCTCCATATAATATTATGGCATAATCAGGATATTGATTTATTACATCTTGTACAGTATCAATATATAGTTCTAAAAGTGTGCAATATTCATATGATTGCGAGAAGTATGATACTCCGAGTATAACATTTTGTGATTTGTTTTTAATTTTTAGGAATAGCCAGTGTGGATCTTTTTTAAGAATAGATACTGATATGCAAGATAATTTGTGAAAGATAAGTATACCACCGATAGCTCTTCCTGTACTAGCTATTTTAATGGCGTTTTCCTCGTATTTATGGAAATGTTTGAGAAAGGCCGGATTTTCAGTTAAGTCGAAGTTTAACCAGGTTTCAACTAGGCAGATTATATCATGGCGTAGGATGAGTTTTTCTTCTTTAGTTGTAAGTTTAAATAAATTCTTATATCCCTGTATGTTCCAGAATAAGATATCGCTGGTATTTTTCTGTGAATTTAGTTTTTTGAAGTAGATTGAGTATAAAGTTTGGTTTGGATTAGTTTATTTGGTTGATTTGTTTTTATTTGTGATTTTGTTTTCTTCTCACGTGTTACTGGAGTATCGTTCGAGTCGGACTTTAATTCTTGCGTTTGTTGAGGGCTATTTATTTCAATGGTATCAAGTTTTTGATTTTGTGCTTGGATATGCTGGGCTCTGGTTTTAGGTCCTTTCGCTGTTTTTGCTTCATGTGCCGCTTGTGTGTTATCTGTTTCTGAAGTTAGATTTTCATTTTGTACATTATGGAGTGCATTAAGTGATATTGAGAATCTTCGTAATAAGTTACTTGCCATTACTTCATCCGTGTCGGAAAGGTCATTTTCTTTAGTAAAGTCATCTACTGTGTACTTTGCATCATTAATGTAGAGGAGGTTGTGATGTAATTTTGCTTTGTATCCTTTCTGTTTCGCCTGTGATAGATGTTGTTTCAGTACTTTTCTGTCTTCTAGAGTCTTTTTCGAAAAATCTTCTTCAATATAGATATTGGTATTTCTTAGAAGATTAGCGTTTAGTAGTATTTCCTTTTTTATTTTTTTTGAATTTAGTTCTATGAATATTGGTCTAATTTTGTTAGTTACATATTTACCAATTCTTTTTATTTCTTCAAAATTATTAATTGAAACATTAGGTAGTTGTAAGTTTTCTTTTAGTAAGCTTACTATTTTTTGGTTAAGATCTTCATTTTGTTGTTCTTTTATGCCAAAGATTATTATGTTTTTTTCCCTAATCTTTTTATCTAAAAATTCAATTTGTTTCGCTTGAGTTTTAATTTTTTCCTCCAGTTGTTCATATTTTATCTTTTGGTCGTCTTTTATTTTTAAGATGGAATTATTTAATTTATGAAATTCAGCACTCATTTTTTCCATGTTTGAATTTATTGGTTCAAGTAATTTACTGATGTCTTCAATTGAAGCCATTGTTTTTGTTTCTACTATAGTTGAGAACACTGCTTACGGAGAAGCGAGTTGGCGCCAGAAACGGATCCCGGTAATTAAATTATTGACTTAAGGTAAGGCACGAAATGACCGACACTTAGTAAGGTTATTATTCAAAGATGCAAGCAGCTCAATATTTTCGCACTGCACACAATTTATATTATATTTTACGGTAACACGATTTTTTAAGGTATATTTTATGCGATAATTTAAAAATTAAAATAGAGGTTTACACTAGTCTTTTTTACTTTTTGTTCACCAACTCAAAACCACAATGTTTACAGGGTATGACCAATGTTGCCAGTCAATATTAACTATAGTAGTGAAATATTAGTGGAACTACTAATTGACATTCTACAAAATGAGGAAAATAGGTATGTATTACTGAAAATTAAGGTAATAATAATAATAATAACAATAATATATATATATATATATATATATATGTATAATTAACCTTATTTTTGTGGTTGATTTTCACCAATTTAAATCTACCCCTGTGGCTCCTCCTCCACTATTATATTTGGGGGGGCGTGATTTGACGGCTGGTAACCATACTTTACGCGATACAATATATCACTTACCGAGATCAGCGTAGGCAGAGTGCCACACCCAGTAATGGGTAAAAGGCGTGATGATATATTTATTTATTTATATATTTTTGTGGTGTTTTGAAAGACAAAACTTAAGGGTTTCAAGAAGACAATTAAGGGATACTAGTGATCCACTTACACTGCCCGAAAACATTTTTAAAGGAAATTATAGGCTCTCGCGACAAGTAGCACATGATATTATTTTGGAAATAGCACCATATTTAAAAGATTCACAAAGAGATGAAATAATTATTCCGAAAAATTTAAAGGTATTATTACTATCAATTGTTGCTTACTGTAAAGATTTAAATGGTTAGGTTTCTTTTAAATATTCAACAATTGATTTTACATTATTTATTTATGTTACGCTGTACAACAGGAATTTAATCCCAATTACAGTACAGGGTCCGCACTCCCCAAGCCGCAAATGTGGTAGTTCATATAATTTTTAGCTTGAGATCTAACCACAACTTTTTTACTGACTCTGGTGTCATATTCGGATTTAATTTTCTAGTTCGTAAAACAGTATGTTGGTTTATACTCTAAATATATTTGCTGCTGGGTTTTACTAACTTTCTTCTTTGTTGCCATGATTTTGTTTAGTTTGTGACGTTAAAAATAACTATCAAACGTCAAAGTTCCAATATGGGATACCAACACACGTAAATGAAAAATAATTTTTATTTTCTACAATATCACATTTTTATTAAATGTTTTTTTAATTTTAAATCATTAAGTGTAAATATACAACAATTCAATTATTTAATATCACTTTAAAATAATTTCAAACAGTTTTTCATCCATCAAAACAATTGCATTTTATGTTGGTAACAATTATTATTGCTTTCATACTTGTATAGATTACAATATCGTAATTCATACAATATCTTATTTTGTTGTTTACAAGGTGGTCACGAGAATACCAAATTATTACAATGTCTTAAAGTACCTTGTAATCGTAATTGTAAAGTTTATGATATTGTATTGAATACAATGGTCACAAGAATAAGGCTGTAAATGCCGTCAGGCATTGCTCTAGATCAGAGATTTCAACCGGTGTGCCGCAATTTTTTTCTCTAGGAAAAGAAACATTCTCACTAGGAACAGAAACATCATGAGGGAGAAAAGCAATGTTTCTCTCTCTAAAATTAGGGAATAAGAACGGGTTTCTTGTGCACGGTGTTACAAAAATGTTCTTATGTTGCACATATATTGTTTTAATACATGACATACCATTTTGAGTTTACTTTTCCTGCAGAATGTATAAGAGTGTACTGAAACATCGGATTTGTAAGAATAACATAATATTTCAAGTACATTTTATAATCGCGTATTTTTAGTTGTAAAATAGCAAAACAAGTTAAGTTAGTGCAACAATAATTCAATGTTTCGTATTGTCGATATTTTAAATATTGGTTGTAATCTAATAATTTTGTATTAAAATCATGACAAAAAACTGACTCAGCTCAGAAGACACACCGATAGGTCCTGGTCTATCTCTAGGTTCACAACAAATATACGTAGTACCCACTAGATAATCTGCCTGAAAGCATGAAAAGTACTATAAAATAAAACTTTTTCTACAGCATATTTGGAACAAAATATAGCTCGATTGAAAACATTTCTAAAGAAGTTTACAATTGAATACCGTAACACATTTTACCGAGATAACCGTGCATTATTTTATTTATTGGAAGGAGTTCTTGTAATAATTTATGTTGAGAACAAAATTCCCCAGTAAGACTTTTAAGAGAGTAACAGACTTCAACAGAAAGTTGCGTCGCGCCACGCGCAAGTCTATTCTCATTTGCATTGTGATCAGTTTTCAGAACTTTTTCGTAATGGTAGTTACATGCACTTGGCAAGAATTTGCGCCGCTTTTCCGGTGCTTCAGAAAACACTCTGCTGTACATTAATTAGCGTCCGCAGATTTTTTGTTCGCATCCTCTTAGTCCGTATTTTCAAAGAATTTAAAGTGTGGTTAACGGATTACTTTGTACGGCGCAGACGTTTGTACACTATTCAACCGGTTTTAAATTATGTCTAAATCTGAATAAATATTCAAAGTTTGTAAAGTTTTGGAAGAAACTTTGCGCATGTATATATATACCGACCAAGAAATTCAAGATAACAATATAACTAATTAGTTCTATTAAGACTTTATTGCATTCCACAATAAACCAAATTAGTGTTTTGTGAAATTACTCGTTAGATAAACTATGATACTTTGAAGCGGATCTTATATTTACTGGTTTTATTTGGAATTAATATATTTCAAAAGAAGGAGTCTCTCCGTTATGGAGATTTTAAATTAACCTTGAATTTTTGGTAATTTTGCCTAAGAATTCTTGGTTATACAGGGTTATTGATAAAATAGGGACTATGTTCCATACCATGAATTTTAGACCTATACTTTAAATTACAAAGTTGGGGGCTAACTTCAATGCCACTTGTGGTGTTGATCAGGAGTTCTCAACAAAGTCCAAGTGGACCTCTTGGGAGTCGATGGAAGTTTAAAAAGGGTCGATAGTATTTCAGGGGTCTATTGGAGGTCGATAATGATTTTTTTCTGTATTTAAATTTTATTTTATTTTTAGTGAATGTAATTGTTAGATAATAATATCCGTTTTATTTTGTATAGATATGCATATCTTGGATTAAAAATCCAAAACCAATATCGATTTTCGCTTCAATAATAATTGATTGAATTGAAGGCGAATTTGGAAGATAAAATTAATTTTCAAACAAGTGGTTGTGGAATTGTAAAGATATTCTCAAAAAATATGTCATATTTTTACTTACTTGTACGAAGTAAAAGAAGTATTGTAATCGCCAAAATTTTCGGTTTTCAGATTTCAGCGGAAATATCCATTTTGACCATCCCTGAATTCATTTTGACTAATTTCATCGTGACGTATGTATCTAGCATAACTCAAAAACGGCAAGCCGTAGAAAATTGAAATTTTGTTATAACAACAAAGACAAAATTAATTGTCGTCCATACAGTTGGTGAAACTAAGTTTAATAAAAAATATAAAATAAACACTTGGCTAAGTCTCACAAAATTCAGCCTCCAAGTCACCTTATGAGGGCATCGTCAGAGGCTGGCCAGCACAGTTAGTAACCATAGACGCGTTTCGCTCTTATTAGAGCTCATCAGTATGGTGTTAGAGATCTTATTCTCTGCTGGCACAGTTTTTCGTCACACAGCTTCTTCACGTGAACTTTGTTCTAGGTGAAGAAGTGGGTTATACCATACTGATAAGCTCTAATAAGAGCGAAACGCGTCTATGGTTACTAACTGTGCTGGCCAGCCTTTGACGATGCCATCATAAGGTGACTTGGAGGCTGAATTTTGTGAGACTTAACCAAGTGTTTATTTTATATTTTAAATTGAAATTTTGTATTTAGGACTATTATAACATCTGGTTGTGCACCTCTTTTTTTGCTTATTATATAACTTCCGGAAGTAGTACTTGAAGCATATAATTTTAATGAAAAGCTATATTAAAGTATAATTCAAAACTTTTCAGATTTGATATATGACTATTTAAAAATATATAAACAGTCAAGGTAGTCGAAGAAAAAAAGATGAAGAATCCATGGTATAGATCGTAAAAGTAAAAAATAATAATTTTAATTTTTTTTTTAAAGAGTTACGTTTCCAGCATCTAGACATAAATTATAGCACCCTGTAGTATTCGTTTCATTGTATATATTCCTCATTTTTGCAAATTTATTTATTTATTTATTTATGTTACGCTGTACAACAGGAATTTAATCCCAATTACAGTACAGGGTCCGCACTCACCGAGCCGCAGTGTGATAGTTTATATAATTTTTAGCTTGAGTGCGATTCGAACTCGGGATCTCCGGATTCGAATTCCGTATCGCTATTCACACCACCGTACTGACGGTGACAATGTAGGTATCCAAATATGATATTTATTCATACCGTGAAAAACTAACTAATTTTATCATCAGTAATGTTCTGGGAAAAAAATCATGAAACGACAGATACATAAACCAAAGGTAAAATCAATCATTGGTACTTTATTTAAAGCAAGTAAAAATCTGCGAGCATCAAATTTACTGCTGTATACTTTTCTCGTGATAATTTCCTCTCGTGGCAAGCAAGCTTGCTTTTGTCCATTTTTCGGATGAAATTCTGGGTCACGCTGAAGTAATAATTGGAAAGTTCATCTCCTGTTTACGTTTTTTCGCGTACTTGATGTGATTTAGCGTCGCGGCCACGTCAGTTACTCGGATGTATTTTACCATATAAATGAGAACATGTTCCGCAATTTGCACGTTTAAGGAAACTTTTAATCTAAACTCTTTTATAAAATAACGCAAGAGCTTGACGGAGATAATGTTCACGAGTCTGGTTATTCATGGTTCTGATTGCTTTAGCGCGCAGTCGCAGTAAGTATCACCAGGGACGGATTTATACTATTTCGAAATCATATTTTAAAGTATTTGAGGATAGATCGATTGGTTGAAGAGGTACTGTGTCTTAGCCTCATAAATCCTCTATTTAAATCTATTACATTTTTAGTTTTGTGGGCAATTTAAATCTCTCATCTATGATCAGTTCCATTCTAAGGCTATGTACCGAAAATGTAAAAAATATACATTTTATTTAGTAAAATCATAAATTAATACACTAATTGTCGATCAAATAAAATCATATTTCCCAACAGATTGGGCCCGACGCGACGCGCGACGTTACGTTTGTTACATTCCAGTAATCAAATATATAGATATAGATATATAGTTTTTAAATAATTTTATATTAATTATTTTACTAGTAAATTAGTTTTGACAACAGTTAGTAGACAGTAGTTATTTATAACGCTCTTTAAAATTTTCTGAAAAAAACTAAATGTAGGGCGAGTGGCTTTCGCCCATGTGCCCTGCACCCCTTGCACCCCCTTGTAGGAATGACTCTATCTATGACAATTAAGAGGCATCTGAAATTCTTGAAGAATGATGGCATTGTATTGAAAATTGTGCTGAAAGGTTTAGACAAGAAAATACATTTTAGCGGGCTTGTACAATTTCTTTAATTCAATGTGCAGCATTATGTTTTAAACTATAATTTTGTAAAAATAAAGTAAATAATTTGAAATATTTTTTCTTTACCTACACATTTTTAACTAAAGTATTAACATTGGTTGTACAAAACTTTACGTAAACGCAAAATTTAATTTCTTTTATAAATTACATTGTGTAATGGTAATAACTAATTTCTTTATTCAAAATAAATAGTATCCAGTAGTACTAAAAATGTGCGCATTAATTAAACTCTCCTTATTTATAGGAATTTCGAAATACATCTTTTTGTTTCGTAATCAGTACATTTAAAACTATACACCACAACAATATTAACTCCAAACTATGGTACACCCTGTATATTTACAAAAAAATTCAATTTATACTTGCCCTACATTTAGGTGGATCAGGGGTATCGAGACGGCCTGTGGAGTTGAGAACCAAGGTTCAATCCCACAGCTCACAAACAATTTTCACCCCGTCAAATCTACCCCTGTGGCTCCTCCCACACCAACATCTTTGGGGGGCGTAATTTGACGGCTGGTAACCACACTTTACGCGAAGAAATATATCACTTACCGAGATCTGTTACGGCAGAGGGCCACATCCAGTAATGGGTAAAAGGCGTGATAATATATTTATTTAATAAATTTTGTTAAATGCAATATTTTTCCCTCATCTAACAGTTATCTTTTGTATTGCATCTTTATTTATTTATGCTACTGTACCAATTATAGTACAAGATCCGTACTCAACCAGCTGCTATGGGATGCAAGAATTTATATATTTTTGGCTTGAGTGAGATTCGAACTTGAGATTTTTGGATTCGAATGCCTTAAGCTATATTGCGTGCAACATACAAGTTTTCTGTTTACGAACCTAGTATTTCAATATAACGTTAAGAATGCAACATATTTTCTTTGTTCTTATGCTTTTAAATCATGAAGTAAAGCCTGATGACTCAGGCAATTAAAATTATATTTCATAATTCTTTTAAAATGTTTTGTACTCGTAAAAGGTATAATGTATTAAAATTTAGAGCATAATGGATAAAATTCCCAATAACTATCGGTAGGATAATTGTAAAAATATGCCATCAGAAAATAACATTCCAGAATAATTTTTATATAAATATTTGGTTGTTTAATTTATATGTCCTAATTAGTTTGCAAAATCCCGACTTTTAGCTTCCCCAATAAAAATTCCTATTCACTGAAATTAGAAGCTACCAACGATAAACAATATTGTTGTCTAGGTTACGATGTAATTTTTTCTATTCCAAAATATAATATTATCTATGTCTACAAAATTGTATTATAATATAATCAATTTTTACGCCAAAAGCAGCATGTTCGTATCCTGAATTAACCTGTATAATCACGACAATCCCGTGGGAACATTAATTATTCATTAATTAATTTGATGAAAATTCAAATACATCAAAATTTATTTATAGAACATCAAGAACCCCCAACAAAATAATATCGAACAGGAACATTGCATCATATGTAGTTACATACATTTATTTCTTAATCCTGGCATTTGGGGTGGTATCATTGGGCGTCGGGACGTCGCACCTGAGCTACGGATTGAATCGGCAGGTCGGTGGACGGGAAACACTTATTCAAATTTACAATCCGAGACGGAGCCGAAAGGCGATGAAATCGGGAGACAGATTGCGCGTGAAAGTGTTTATATAGAGCAGTTTGCACTCCCATTCGCGCCCTAGCTTACTGTTACTTATCACGTGGTTTCTACAAACATATTATTACCAATGGAGTCAAATTGAGTACAGACAAAATTACCACCAACCGTAAAAGTAAAGCGATAACTATAGAGTTCAATATCAAATTGAAATCCAATTACCTATATTACTCTACCTATTATCAAGAAGATTTCAATTACATAGGCAAGACAACGCCATCAATCATAAAGTTTTATTTATTTATGTTACGGTGTACAACAGGAACTTAATCCCAATTACAGTGCAGGATCCGCACTCACAGAGCTGCAGTGTAGTAGTTCATATAATTTTTAGTTTGAGTTAGATTCGAACTCGGAATCTCCGAATTCCGAATCGCTATCCACACCACCGTACTAACGAACAATTGTAACCATTATTCGAGTTATTGTAAGGTTTTACTTGATTAATTTTCAGTTTGTCTTTTGTTTTCGTTAGATTGTTTACATTTAATTTCAATTATTCAAAAAATCAACATATCAGTTGATAAGATAAATTTATCACAAGGAAAACTGAGTTTTATTATTATTTGGTTCGATTGATTGGGAAAGTTCTGTTGTTTGTATATTTATCAAAAGTCTAAATTTAAATTTTTGTTTGTCGTTGCGAATGTTAAATGTTGATTTGTCTGGTGTTTTATTAATATAAAAGTTCAAATTTGTTTTTGTTTTGTTTCAGGTAACATGCCTTTATTTAGACATCAGTGGGCTGATTTTCGTATTTGCGAGCCAATCGTATTTTGTCATATGAAACGTAATTACAATGGTCGTATTTTGTATTTAATTTGTTAAAATTTACATAAAAAAGGGTGTATTGTTATTTGATACAAGTTGGTTTAATTATTAAAATTGTGACATTTTGTGGAGACAATTTTGATAAATTTGTCGAGATCGCATGGTTCGAATAGATATTTTTATTTGATTTTCAAAATATAACTATGATCTATACAATGAAACCAATAAAATAGTATATTATTTATTAAGCATATATAGCCTTCCACTCCTGTTATAAACTTCATCTTTATCTACAACTATTTAAATATTCGGAACAAAAATAGTTAAACATGAGCTTTATTTTTGATCAGTCAAGGATCAACAAGCGACAAACCACGTGCTTAAAACATAAAAACATACGTGATTGATATTGGTTGAAAATTGGCCGTGGAATATGACATTTCATATTATACTAGTGTAATATGGGCAGCTTTATGTATTTAGAGTTAGATACAGAATGAAGGTATTATTTAATACTTGTAGATAATAGCATGTTTTTCTGATTTTACGGACGTTAAGCTTTTTTCGTATATACAAAGAACAATATATTAACGACCAGTTCCACCAACATAAACTTAAATTTTAAATTTAGTTTAAATAAATAAAAGTGTATCGAATGTTTTTCCAATATATTAAATGCACGTTTACTTCAACAGTTACCAGGGATACAAGCAAAACAGAAACTTGTCATATTGACGGTTGACAGAACGATTTTATTTTCAATACGTATACGTTTTTTAATAATTTAAGATGCAATCGTATAATAAATGATGTGTGTATCACCAGCGTAAAGTATCTTTGTTCCTCTTACACTATTGCAGCTCTCACCTTCGGCTCGCGCTGCAATTACCGTGCTCGAGTAACAAAGAATCTCTTTATGCTCTTAATACACAAATAATTATTTCGTGCGTTGTCATGGCAGACGCGCGCATTTAACATCTTTTTCGCGCTCTGTCATTGGAATAGCGCAACATAGTTATTTTCGATGTTCCACAGAAAACGACAACTTTATTTATAATAATTGAAATATACCCTTTTTAAAGATTTTATTGATAAAAAAAGAATCTCTTAATTTGCAAGTACATTATGTATAACAAATTAATTCACATATTTAAAAAAAAACTGTCGATAGTAGTATCGATATATCAATACATTTTATATATGACTATCGATATATCGAAGTTTGTTTCATCGATAGTTTATCAGTTCTAATTAACCTATTTCCAGAAAACTAATCGCCTCCATGGCATTCGAACATAAAGCTTTGTATGCAACTCATACATGTCGGATTTTGTGTACTTGTTACAGACAGCTTCCTCATTAATTATTATGAATTCCGCATACTTCTCACCTTCCATGTCGCCACTATCACAGATTACCACCCCACACATCGAGTATCGTATCGAACGTGCGTCCAATTAATCAGAGCGCGTGCCAGCTCCACTGCACTGATCACACGATCACAGTGGCCAGTGGTGGCCCTGTCGACAGGTAGTGTAGCGTCCACGTCGGCGTCCACTGCCGTCTGGGATCGGATATCAGTGGCGGAAATTCAATCAAACGCTCCGGCTACGCGACGGCATGCGATATCGATTGAGTGCTAATTGAAAGGGTTGGAGAACGATGAGTTCTTTGCGGTGGCAAGGGTAAGACTGATTTATTCGGATTTTTATATTAAGTGCCTATCTATCGAATAGAGTTAGCACTCTAGCAATAATTTATTTAATTTTAAGCAACTATGAACAAGAAATCTACAAATTTATCTATAGAAAATTATATTGAAAGTTTATTTTAAATGTGGTTATAGTTATGTTGACGCAGTGAGTTCAATAGCAGATTTATTAGGATTTTGATATACAGTAGACATCTATCGAATAGACTTACAACTATGACGATAATTTATTTTGTAGAACAAATGTATAAATTTATCGAAAGAAGTTATAGAATATAGTTTTAAATGCGGCTGTAGTTATAATTTGCGCGCAACTCTCTAGGGGACCGAATATCTTTCGCGATTGATTGACATTTTTTTGATACTGACAGGAGTCAAATTTGTCTATTTTATCGTACTACATCAATGAAGTGTAATTTTATGAACATAAACAGTCTCATATATCAAGTAGTTTTGATGTAGTCGAACATAAACATATTTAAATTTATATTATTGTTTTTTTTTTGCGAAATATTTGACTCTGCGTACCGTTGTATGACGCCGGATGCTCTAATAATTAGTATACGATTATAAACCATTTTTTCCTAAATTTTTTTTTTGAGTGCATTTCAACAACCTATTAATTTGTGCAAGTGATTTAGGTTCAGTATTTTGCTTAAAATAATAAAATTATGATAAAATAATGTATTCATGGCAACTTGTATCAAGTACGGAAAATTAACAATAAAAAAAATTTAAATGTCAAAGTTTCATTTTTTACACGAAACAAATTATATTTATTAATTTTGCTTATGTAAGTCAAGTACTAAAAAAATCCCAAAAAAATTATATTACCATAGTAACCATGCTTAATACTATATTTCTATTGGCTGTTAATTAGTGTCGTATGATTTTCGACGAAATATATATAGTTTTTATAATTTAGAAGACGTTATTAAGTTGTTCAATTGAGACTAATTTTTTAAATACATCTTAGCAAAAATGGTATTTTATTAGACTACTGTTGATTACTCCAATATCAACTTGTACACCTAAAATCATATTTGACAAGTACAAGGAGCCAGAGCAAGTTGAATGCAATAGGCATTTTAAATACATATTAACTTGTACATTTTTAATTCAGAAAGTAATGGCATGAACACCATAGCATTTAAATACAGTGTTGCTAGTACCTAATGCCGTTAAGTATTCTCATCGTCTTGAAATTACAAGACAAAATTTCGATGATACTCAAATAGTTTCACGAAATAATGCATTTTTTCTATATAACTTTATTACCAGAATATGTTCATATAATATTTAAACTAATTTGTAAAATCTCGATAATTAATCCAGTGGGATTTATTAATTATATAATAACTACGGCGTCAAAAACTTTACTAGAACATTGCCAAAGTTTGCAAAATGAATAAAACATGTATGACAGTAGTTCATATTTGCTTTATAATAGCATTAGTTTATCATTTAATTTATAAATAATTACAGAATTATAGCTAAAAATGTCTAGTTGGCTAATATTAACAATTAAAGCCAAAATATACTACTGACTACGACCCAATAATAAGATTTGATTGGAAACGCAGCATATACATATATTAGGCGAAGTCAAAAACTTTAAAAACGAAACGCGACTTATTAAAATAGTTTACAACCTATCTGAAATCTAGACTTTTAGATTAAATTTTTATGGAGAATTTTTTTTTCCAAATTTGTGATTTACTGTACTATAACTACAAAATATATTATTAAATAATAACATTCAAACAACAACATTCTTTTACTATATTACACGATTCACTATACCATTATTCACAAAACACTAATTGTAAGAATATTTTGAACATCACTGTAGGATCTCGCATTCTATTGACTCAATTCGAGAAAAACGTATTAATATAAATAAATGTATTGAGTAAGTATAATGTACGGTTCCAACAGCTCTTGGATTTTCCCAACCATAAACGAACTAACCTGACAGACGATATTCAAATATTTTAACTGAAACTGACAGGCAAATAAACATTTGCTGACCTTTAAGACTCAGGAAAGCTTTGCTTGCATGCCTAAACAGGAAAATAACATATTGCCTGTCTAGACAGGTAATGAATGACACATGAGTGTCTAGTTACTTAGCAACATAAAATACTGACTGAATATGTAAGTTAAATAATTATTTTAATTTTAATTAATTTAAAATATTTATTATTTAAATAAAAGGGGGCTTCTGGTTTAAATTCTGTATATATTTAAAATTAAAAAAACTCGACGTTTCGGTACTTTAAACAAATACCTTCATCAGGACAGAAATACAAATAAAATAACATAAATGACATAAAAATAAACGAATGACATAAATAAAAATGACAAGTAAAAAGACAAAATAGGTAATTTAAAAAATTATAAATTGTGAATCAATGGAAGCCAGGCTTTGTTTAATTCTAAACCATCACAATTATTAATATTATTTTCCTCCTTACAAATTTCAATAGCTTCTCTGATAAGTCTTCCGGTGAAACTTGTAGGTCTCGCTAAAATTTTGGTTTCTTCAAAATAATTTTATGTAAAAATTCTAATGCATGATATATATATATATGAATTCTGAAAGGTTTTTCCCTATGTTATTTATTATTTGTTTCAAGTTTCAGGTAAAATGTTAAAGCGTCGTTCAGGATTCGTAAACTGTTTCAAGCCTCGCTTTCACGCGGCATGAAACTATCTACTCATCCTGCAATTGAACACTTTTCTGACTTTTTATCTAATTAACAATTCCACTGTCAAATTAAATGTGTTATGAAAAAAAAGTCAATATTTATAATTTTATCAAACGCGAAAATTATTGGAGTCAAAGACTCAAGACAAAATTAATTGTCATCCATACACTTGGTGAAACTAGGTTGAATAAAATAGAAACTAAACACTTGGCTAAGTCACACAATGACGATGCCCTCATAAGGTGACTTGGAGGCTGAATTTTGTGACTTAGCCAAGTGTTTAGTTTATATTTTATAAAACCTAGTTTCACCAAGTGTATGAATGACAATTAATTTTGTCTTTGTTGTTATTTAAATTGCTGCGTAGCTTTTCCTTTTTTCGGTAGATGGCATTGCCTGTTCGATAGAACTTCTCATGTTATCTTACCGTTTTATAGAGATCTTATTCTCTGCTGGCACAGTCCTCCGTCACCAGCTTCTTCACGTGAACTTTGTTCCAGGTGAAGAAGTGAGATATACCATACTGATGAGCTCTAATAAGAGCGAAACGCGTCTATGGTTACTAACTGTGCTGGCCAGCCTCTGACGATGACCTCATAAGGTGACTTGGAGGCTGAATTTTGTGAGACAATGTTTAGTTTATATTTTATTTTAAGATATATGTATATGTTACTCGAGGGTATTTTGGATCGCTAAATCTATTTTCGAAGTTACCCCTGGATAACTAATGATGAACGCGTAATATTTTGGTGTTATTTAATTTAATTTAAGCGATTCTTGCTTTTACCACCTTCCAGGAATGGTTTCGATCCCTAAAAAGCAACTTCCGGAAGAAAAAGAATAGGGTTTCAATATTTTTTAGAGTTGTATTAGTGTGCCAAGTTTCATTTAAATCGGTGAGGGACAGTTGGGTAGTGTTACTTGTAAGAAGCCAGATCATATTTGAAGTGCAAATGCGTCAGTCTCTCACGCAACTGTACAGAGGGCAGAAGCAAATTAGCCGGCGAGCCAATATTCATGTGTGATATGCAGATAGCCGTAATATGTCAAAAATAACGTAGACACTGACAGCGTAGTTAGAGGGATTTAAGTGCTATTTTTGACACGACGCCGTTTCGACGCAGGAATTATTAGGTAATTAATTCATATTAAGTCATATTCGGTTAATTATTTCCTGAATTCACATGTTAATTTATTGTTTAAATGTCCAAATTTTATCAATTTTTTTCGTTGTAAAATCGTTCTTTTGTTGTAAATGAAATATTTTGATTCGCTTATAATGTAATGAAGGAAAGAATCTCATTTTCATACATCCAGCATGAAAAATCAAATAATGTAGGTATTTAAAATTCCGCTCATTCTTTGTTGTAGCTAAATACTAAGAAATAAACTACATAGTATTTGGTATTTGTGTCACAATGTCCGTGTCTCCATTTTCTGAAGTGTATCTCAGTGTATCAGTCGGTATCAGCTAACACTTAATTGGCAGGATGCACCAAAGCAAACACAAAGCATCGGCGCCAGTCAACAGTCCATGACTCCGTTCTCTACATTCCGTCGGCGCGTTGACATCGACACTAGCGCCATCCAATCAATCCGACATCACGCGGACAGACACGTGACACTGATATCTGATTGGCTCATGGCCCTTCGCTTAGCGCTCAATGTTCGCGAAACCACTTAAGAGGCTGTCTCCACGTCCCACGTCGACAAATCATTTTTAATTCATCAATTTCACATGTATTGTACGTCGTCCATTTACGCATATTGACACGTTGTCAAAGATCAATTTTCCAGTAGGACTAACAAAACTGCTGAATTTCAATTAAAAGGCTTTCTTCACGATCAAAAAATAAATAAATAAAAACATTGTACAAAATTTACATAATTTTTCTTCTTTAAAAAAGAGTAAAAAACCAATTTTTTGATAAAATGGAGAAGGAGTAGCTTTCGCTAACCCAAACTTGGTTTAATGAGTAGTCCCTCAAACAGTGTTATTCCAGGGCCCCCAAAGTTAATGGATATGATTGAAAGTTTATTATGTAGTGGAAGTAATATAAAATGCACTGTGATAGAAATTATGACTGAGAATGCAGTGTAAATGCCAGGAAAAAAGTTTGGCGACATTAAATTGCAGAATGAATGAATTAAATAAATGTTTAGCGTAGGTTTCAAGAATTCATGCTACTTCATTAGTGCCCACTAAGGAAGATTTTATTTAGGACACTCAATTTTTTATGGGAATAAACCGTGCTAATTAACTATTATAAAGAGCAATGAAAGCAATGAAACTATGTACCTTTGACTTTAATATCACTTCTTATATAGAAAAAAATACTTTTATCTGTTTGCTTTGACATCGCGTAAACAGAGAAAAGAAACTTTCAAAAGGATACAATTTTAATTATTTTCTTTACCTTGAAAATGGTGAATATAAATATAACTTCATGAATTACTACATTTCATAAATTTCCTCAATAAATATTACGACATCGTATAATAACAAGGCTTAATTTTAATGTGGTGAAAATTGTTTGTCAGGTATGAGAATCGAACCAGGGTTGTCATATCCACAGACCGCCTCAATGATACTGAATCATCTACCCCAAAAAAGGTACATTACTATTAATATAAAACTGATATAGGCATAGGCAAGTTTCCATAAGTAACTAGCGGTTAAATTTGACGTTTATTTGGATACAGTAGGAGGCGGAGTTTCGTCGATGCGCAAACTGATCTGACAATACGTAAAACACCAAAAGTGTAGCACGATTGTGTAGCTACTAGTTGTATCTGTATTTTGATGTACCTTAGTCAACCTACATCAGAATATCTTTGAGAACTCAAAACACAACAGATTGTGTGACAAATCATTTGATGAATCGAGAATATTTGGAGGGGTTCTTGAAACATATGTTGATGCAGTTAGAACCTTGTTATTATAACAATCCAGATCTAGTTTCCCTAAGACATATTTTTATTTATTTCTCTCTTCCTTTGATATAAAACAACTCAATCAATTTAACAATAGATAAAATCTCTCCACCTTCAATGTCGTGATTTTTTTATATCAATTGCTCTCGTTAGTTATTACCAAGTAACCACATTCTTGTGAAAACTAAATCTCCTGAGGTATTATACTCTAAAATCCAGTTCTATTATTCGCAATATCAAAAAAAGAAAATTCATTGGCAATCCTTGAAGGATGCAAATGAAATATATGCAAAATTCTCCTCGAACCGCCTCTGCCGACAGCGAGGAATTTTCGCGGACATTAATTCTCGCGTGCTTGACGTTCGAATCATCATCTGATATTGACACCGCAGCACCGCGAGTGCTTGACTTCAGCATCCAACGCAGATTACCGGCTGCCGCTGCTGATGAGAGTATAAATTGTAATTGCTTTAACACTTAGATCCGTCGACTGCGGCGACGGTGGCTGACGGCGGCGGCGGACGATCGACTTCGTAGTTCCTGCACGACTACCGCAGAACGCTATTAGGAACTTGCTTGCAACTGTGGGAAAACAAGATGCCATGTAGAACATTGCGGTTTCATTATAACTACCTAATTTATTTGTGTTGTCTTATCTAAACTACTCGGAACTTACAAGATACATGATAAATACTCGCAGAAAGCCACCACTTTGATATTCAAACTGATTTTACAACTCACCTTAACTAAGTTACATACATTCTAAACTTAACAACCACTCCTTGCATTAATCACTTTCTGTCCGGGGTTGTCAGACGTCTCGAAATGCTAAGGACTGTTCTGATTTCATATGCAATGTCTCGCGTTCTGATTTGAGCACGATATCTTATAATTAGAGCCCGGTTTCTAGGTTCATGTATTTTGTAGTATCATGGAAACACATCCACGGAAATCATAAAAACTCGATTTACTAATTTTTGTTTCATATAAGTTGTACATTAATTTGCATATTTGTCTATTTTTTTGAATGTCAAATCATGAAATTCAAAGATATTAGTGGAAGGGAAGCCACAGGGGTAATTTTAATTTGGTGAAAATTGTTTATTAGCAGTGGGAATCGAATCAGGGAACTCAAATCCACAGGCCGACTTGATACCACTGAGCCACCTACCCCATCAAGGTATCAAATCGTTAATAATAATGTGACACTAAATAATATAAATTTAAATTTTGACAACCTATATCATAATAATAAATCACCGTCAGTACGGTGATGTGGATAGCGATACGGAATTCGAATCCGGAGATCCCGAGTTCGAATCTCACTCAAGCTAAAAATTATGTTAACTGGTACACTGCGGCTCGGTAAGTGCAGACCTTGTACTGTAATTTTGATTAAGTTCCTGTTGTACAATGTAACATAAATAAAATAAAGTAAAAAAATAATATTGAAATAATACATACTTATATTTGAAATAATTATATTATTGAAATTTTTGAGGGATTTTTATCAATTTTATATCGGGAAATTACTACTCATGAAATACATTTTTATAGTTCTTATCTAAATTTGATGGGGAACTAAGCAGAAAAATTATTCATTTAACTACATAGAATGCGGATTATTATAATATTCACAAATCAAAATAATATTTTAAATGAGACACATGACCAGCACAAACGGAAAACATGGCGGCACATTGATAGCTCTCGCTGCAATAAACAGAAGTCCTTCCCTTACTGAAGCCTGATTTATGCAATTTGTCATAACGCATAAGAAATATAACATGAAATATAAATGTACATACAAATACTTAACCGTTTATGCAATAAAACATACTTAAACATAAGATACATACATATAAGTGATAATATATGGTCAAATTTTATTTCTTATGTTTTATTCTTAACTTTATCTCAAAACTTTCGACAGAGCATATGGAGATTTCAAAGTCTGTGTATACTTGAAGCATGAAAAGTCACTAAACTTACTAGTATCTTGGCTTTATCACTGCTTTACTAACCTAACATATATCATACTTGAAAGAGATATACGTAATAAAAATGATACAAAATTGAACCAAAAAACAAACACAAGCAAATATCAAATTGAATTTTAGTGCAATATATTTCCTTAATATTGGTATCCCTGATTGCTACGACCTACACAGTAATATATTTTCTGTCATTGGTTGAAAATTAGGTTTTATATAACTTATGTAAACTGATGTTATCCCGATGTTTATATACGTAATGAAAAATTGCATAAACCAGTCTTAAGTAATATTGATAATGTAAAGTATATAATAGTAAAGTTTGCATTTACAATCTTCCAGTTAAAAGTTTATATCATCATTATTATACATTGTAGTATTAACAAAAACTGAGTAAAATGCAAAATTTCCAGGTTTACACTCAATACACTTAGCAGCTAAAAAATCGTAATGTGTAGTACTAAATTTTACCATCTGAAGTCATATTGTAATGTATCAAATATACGAATATTATATCTACAATAAATCAGCAGTTATATGGCAAAATCATGAAATAAGCGAGACATTAGCTATATTCCGTATTTAACAGTGAAATTAATGAACAATTTCACACGCAGCATCCATACATCCCTGCTCCACTTGGCGCAATAACTCCCAAGTTACATTTAACACCATAATACGATAAAAGCCGTAGAAACATCCCTGTTATTCATTTGGCAACACTGTTCGCAACACCGCGTCGGGAAGATTCACGATAATGGACCGCCGTTTGCCAACACCACCGCCAAGAACGAATGTGGCCGGATTCGCGAGCGCAGAACAGCAGAACAGCGGTAACGCGTCAAACATCGACAGACAAATAAGTTAGATGGATGGCTCAGCGAAGCTTGAACTGCTGAGGACTGAAGAACTAATCGACTGATGGGCTGATGACAGTTTTTGTGGAGTGTATTGAGAGACGGACAAGGAGGGTCTGTCCTCGATTGATCATTCGGAATTTTTCTAAGATGTCAAAGATGATGTGTCAAGAGAGAATAACCTATCTTTCTACCAGATAAGTGTAGACGGACGAACAATGTAAATCTCTGACTTTGACAATATTTTTTGAATGCTATGTCAAATGGGAAGACAATTACGTTATCAATGAAACCTTGTCAATACAACAACAAAAAGAATACATTCAAAATATAAATGATAATAATTTATTGTGATTCGGACAATAAGTTTTTTTAACAGAAATATAGCCAATGGTAATATTATTGATTACAATAATACGAGTATATTGATTACAACAAAACCTATATTGATTATAACATAACATTAGTTACAATAATACTTTAATTACAACATTATATTAATTACAACAAAATATTGATTACAATAATACATTCATGTACACAATTTATTGATTGCAATAATAACAACAATATATTAACTATAATAAAATACCGATTACAATAATATGTTGATTACAACAATATACTCAAATCAACATTATAAATTATTTCATTTTATTAAATTCTTATTTTTGAACTCATTGTTTTTTTCGTTCGGTCAATTTAAAATAGTTCAACGAATGCACATACTACAGATTTAAAATATTTAAAATTACTATTTCTAAATTAGAACAAACATTTATACCACCATTAAAGTAAAATTATATAAGTTTAAACAAAAAGAACCCTTAACATTTAAATTTTTTAATACCATTTTCGAGTAATTGTTCTTTTCAGTAAACCAAAATTTCCTTGAATTCTAAATTTATATATATAGGTATATTTAAAAATATCTTTAAGCTTGATTTTTTTACTTTACGAAATGTCAAAAATTAAATCTGATTGTTTACTTAGGTGCAGAATTGAAATCTCTAATTATTTCCCATAATAAACGCTTTTATATACGAGTATGTTAAAATATATTATTTCACTGGGATATTCTCTTTTGTGGCATAAAATATTAGATATCTTCAAAGCATATTAATATCAATACAGTTATTATTGTATTCATTCACTTTTACCTCTGCTCTATAATTTCATATAGCATTCATCACGAATTGGACTGAGATATTTCAAATATAATATTACAGATTTAATTATAAATCCAGTGGATTTACATGAAATATAAAAAAAAAATGTCACGAACTCGTATATGATTTGAATTATTTTAATGTCATTACAACACAAAAACAATGTTGATGAATGCTTAATGTTTGTTTATTATTCAAATTTCATTGAATATTATTCGCTAAATAATAAAACTGATTTGATCTAGTTCGAATAAATTATTTAGCTCAATGACAGAAATGTTCCGTATTCAGCAGGTACAAAACGATAAAAACAACTGAACTGCATGAACGCATTCTGTGTTTGCAGATGAATATACGGATACGGTGCACGAAGAACGGAAGGGGGAAGTGCATTATCTATGGCTGTTCAAAAGTTAGTGCAGACAAACAAGTTTTGCACGTGAACCGCGTCAATAAAATGTATTCTTTCTTCCAACGATATTTGTCTCATTTCTCGTAAAATGTAGCTAATTCATTTGGTTTTATTAAACTGAGTTATTGGAGCATGAATGTCAATTGCAGGAATTCTACTCATTTTCCTTGTCACATATTATTGATATTGATACTTGAAGTAAACAAAATGCGGGAATTTCAGTCTTTGTTTTCTTTAAATATATTATTTACATTGTACCTTGTACAATAATTTGATGTACATTGGGGCAGGTTTCTATTATTTTCTTAGATTTTAACATATTACATTATCGAATCAGCCGGAAGATATAAGCACGGCCGCAACTACACTTTTTCCAGGAGGGGCAAGACCTAATTTTGTCGCTCCCCATGCCCCACACAACTCCAGTAATTTGCAAATAACTTTTAGTCCTATTTAAAAATATTTGGGATGTTATATACCATTATGATGGAATTGAAGTTAATAAGTACGGTTTATTTGTAAATGAGAACGAAACAATTCATGTAAAAAAAAATTATACCACAGGAAAATATTATACATAACACTATTATATAAATTTGACTTTTCTTGATTTTTTAGCTGCAAAAGTTTTGATTATGTCGTCAAATAAAGATTGATGACGCTCTTTGATGTTCAATTGATATGGGACTTAAATTAGTGAATCTCTGTTATTTCATTGTGCTTCTTAAATAATTTTTTCTACGATTACTATGAAAAGTTGACAATTATGCTCTCATTTATCATCGTAAAGTTGCCGTTTTCTGTGGAACATTCGAAAAATATCTTTTTTGCGCGTCTCCAATGGCAACGCGCGAAAAAAAAAAGTTAAATGAAAAGATATTAAATGCGCGCTTATTTCAATAGTTACCAGGGATACAAATAAAACAGAAACTTATCATATTGACAGTTAACAGAACGAATTTATTTTCAGTACGGATGCGTTTTTTAATAATTTTAAAATGCAATCGTAGAAAAAATTATGTATGTATCACGAGCGTAATGTGTCTTTGTTCCTCTTACACTATTGCAACTCTCGCATTCGGCTCGCGCTGCAATTACCGTGTTCGAGTAACAAAGAATCACTTTACGCTCTTAATACACAAATAACTATTTATTAATTTTAGTTTGCTGAAGCTCATTTCACCTGAAACAACAGAAACTGGAATAGTAAGGAATAATTGCAGAGCTGTTGTTATATTTGGGTAGCCCTCTTGGAGGTGTTGCTCATAAATAATTTTTAAAGTAGATTTCAATTTCAATTGCATTTTTCTCGATTTTTTAAAATATATAAGTATAATTTTTTTACATGGTTAAATTCAGAAAAAAATATGCTATCGAATAGTCCAATAGTATGTATATATCATGCTATTTCAGAAAATAGAATTTTGTGCCATAACTTGAAAACCATTGGTTTAAAAAAATATTTTACTACATAGTCTAGTGTACCCCTCAGATATGAACATACTTCACAAATAACATGTTTTAATATGACTAATAATAAATAAAATAATCGCGATGACCTATAAAACAACCTGTATATTAATTGTTAAACGTTTAATGTTGAATGATAAATGATATTCTTAATTCTTAACCCCGTAGGTTATAAAATTGCCGAGCGCAGTGTCTAGTGCATGGTGCATACTAGACTATCTATCGTCTAGGGATGCGGAGAGGCGAAGGCGGTCATAGGGAAAGAAGACGGACTACGCGTATACAGTAAACTGTACTGCCCACAGATAGTTTAGTATACTGAATGACACACACGCGATTTTAAAACACAGGCCATGTACTGTGCCAAGTAGTTACTTAAGAACTTTTTGTTACATATTACAGATTTAAAATTAGTTTAAAATATTTGAATTGTGTTCATAATTTTGCCGCCTCCAAAATTTTGCCGCCCGGGGCAGATGATCCTCCCTGTTTATTGTATACACTTATGCATTTGTGTAGTGGCACGCTCGCAAATACGTACGATTAGATATAATCAAAACTAGGAATATAATTGATAAATGATGTTTTATGCTAAAGTAATTAAAATGATTTGTCCGAATCCATTGGCTAAGTACTCGATCAGGATCGCAATAGGTCGTGTAGCTCTCCGGCGCTACTAGCGCCACAGTGCAGAGTGGGGAGTGGCGGCGTAGCGAAGCAGGACCGATATATCCCTGTCGGGCTGTCGTACGCGAATTATTGTCCCCATTTGGGCTATTTTCTGTTAACGCGGCCTCGAACCAGCGATGTATGGCCGTGTCAGCTGCACACGACAACAGTCTGCGGAAAAATGCGACTGTGACGCGAGCCACCGAGCCACCGAGCCACGGACCGCATTGTTAGGGGTAACCGAGCAAGTAAACATGTTGTGATGATTTCTAGACTCGTACTTTCACGTGACGCGCGTACGCCATGACGTCACCCGAACGGAAAACTCGAGTTTGTCACGCGGCGACGGTGATGATGGTGGCGCTGCAGTCGCGATGTCGCCGGGCGGTGGCAGACGCGGTTGTGAATTGGCCCTGACAGACGCAGCGACCGTCTGCATTTGTTGCCACTTGCACATCGATAAAAACGTGCCACACTCCGTGATATCTTGCCACCAGGGCTTCTCAACAATACCATTTGTACAACACTGACAGTTTCAATAACGCACCACAAATTTACTCAATTTTAGGAAGTTTTTATTTCAATTGTGTTTTTTTTCAAATAATTGTATATAACACACCAAGGGAGAGAAGTGGATGTGTCTTTCAAGAAATGTAAATATTAGTTTTTTTTTCTACTAGCATGTAAATCCAATTTAACAATTTATTTTTTAATACTAATTTTTTACATTTACTTGTTTATTAAAACTAAGTAGGCAAAATATTAAATTCATTTGTTTAATATTGTTTTTAATAATTTAGAAAATTATACGACAAATATGTAGTACCTACGGAACATTACATTCGGCGAAATAGACATTACAATAAATTGAGGCGTGAATTTCTTTAAATGGTGACATTTTGCATGATTAACCTTGGTAATTAATAATCCATTATTAATCTTTTCAAAGCAGGCAGTAGTGAAAACAAATTCATGACACAAAAAAAAATAATATGTTGCTAGGCTAGTAGTGTAAAACAGTGCATTATAAGTTAGTAAAATAAGTCATTACACGCGAGTAAGATAATTGACGTACGAGCGTGTAAAGGCAAGTGGGATAATTCTCACCGGCACATGATATTTCACTCACATGTGATATACCACCTTTTATCTTACACTAGCTTTTTTTCTGCCATAAAGTTAAAAAAGGTTTCAAACTAAATTGAAATGGAGTTGCTGTCAAATAAATGAAATATCGCTCTTGTCAAGCTGTTGCATTGGTACAAATTGTTTATGTTTATAGATCTAAAAAATTTAGTCGCATGTGAATAAATGCTGATTTTAGTCACTGAAAACAATTGTATAATGTATATAAAAACAGCTACTGTAATATAATAGTAGTTTTCGTAACACGTGCAAAAGAAACACGTTCTATTTCCCTAATTTTAGAGAGAGAAACACTGCTTTTGTTATGTTATTATGTTTCTCTCCCTAAGTAGAATGTTTCTGTCCCTCGTAAGCGGTGCCGGATTTTAACACTAGGCGGGGCTCTAGGCAATCGCAAACGAGGATAAGTATAAACTTAACATAATTTATCGGTTGTATATAAAATATATTATGCTTTTTTATACATTACTACGTTTGGTACTATGCCGTAGAAGATCTCGGCTATTAATATATTTTGCACGGGAAGATATTAATTTCGGAGAACCACACAGCTAATTTTAATATGTAGTAAAGATAATCTACTGATAAAATCTAACTTTTATAATGTTAGTGAAATTGGTAAAATATTTTATGGACGACTAAGTTTATGGACAGAAATAAAGGTTTGTTTCATGAACAAATAAAATGTGGATGAAGTGGTAGCGTTGTATCGGAATATGCATATTTGTCAAAGATTGATTTCAGGATAAATTTAATAAAAAATGTTCAGAAAATATTTCACGGGTTCATGATAAGTACGTATATGCACTGCACTGCACGACACGAAATTATTTCAAATCTCAATTTCATAAGGAGATAACGTAAGTAATGTTCACTTTTCGAAGAAAACTTTAATCCTGACTAAAAACAATTTGGGTGGTGAAGCAGAAAAATTATTTTAAATATATATATATATAAATACTGCAATTTTGTATCAATGAACTGTTATGCACAAATCAAAACTGAATACAGATATCAAAAAACTTACGAAATGTCAAGGAAAATTTTATGCAGGAAAACAGAAACAAGATGAAATATAGTTGTTTTATAACCCGAAAGAGATATTGTCAAGAGTTTAGTAAATCACTATTATACTTGCAAAATATTCTTTTGTGTAAGCAGTTATCTAATTATAAATAATGAAAAACATGACACAATAGGTTATAAGTTCAAAAACTTGAGTATTAATGGGCGGGGTCGGCGCTAGCTAAACCAAACCGATCTTCGGAAAAACGAAATAATTATACCACGAAGGTGAATGAGCAACTCACAGATGGGAATTAATTAGTACTGCTTACTAAACTTTCGATGTAAACTGCGAACAAAACTACATACCTCAGCGGTGAGACAAATTAATTCCTCGGATTCAAACCCGCCAATATTTCATTAGCATTGAGAGCAAGAACGCAGCCACCTCCGCCGTCTTCGCCACCACAACGTGCAGTGTGGAAAGGTGGAAAGACAAATGTGCGTTAAAGTGCGCAAACACATTGCCGTGCAACTGGGGATACGGATTAGACAATTTTAACTTACTGGGAGTGGCACTCTGTTTTAGCAGATCTCAATAAGTGATATATGGGGTAGGTGGCTCAGTGGTATCGAGTCGGCCTGTGGATCTTGAGAACACTGATTCGATCCCCACAGCCGACAAACAATTTTCACCAATTTAAATCTACTCCTGCGGCTCCCCCTCCACTAATTACTTTGGGGCCGTGATTTGACGACTGGTAACCGCACTTCACGCGAAAAAATATATCACTTACCGAGATTTGCTTAGGCAGAGTGCCACACTCAACAATGGGTAAAAGCGTGATGATATATTTATTTTTATTTATTTATAAGTGATATATTTATGCGCATGAATTGCAGTTACCAGCCGTTAAATCACCCTCCCCCAAAGATGCGAGTGGAGGGAGGAGCCACAGGAGTAATATTAATATGGTGTGAAATGTTTGTCGGATGTAGAGATCGAATCTGAGTTCTCAGTTTGACGCAGTCCCAAAAAAAATTACAAATTGTTAGTAATTATCGTAATATGTATTTAATAGGAAAACAAAGTCATGTTTTACACAAATAGTGAAAACCGCACAAAATTGACGATGTCAAATCATACTTGCAATCTGGGGATACATTTGTTAACCTTTTAGCATATATTATTTTTATAGTTGCGTTTGTCTAGAGTTGCGAGTATATTCTGACTGACTTAATTAATTAAAATATATTCTTCTTGACAATAAGTAATATGTATTGTTGTAACCCGGAGTATTATTTGCGAGCCTAAAATAAGCTTCTTAAACTTTGTAAATGAAAAATGTCAAAAATATACAATTACAAGTTAGCTTTCTGCATCTGTCAGTGTAACCATTTTTTTCAAATAATACATGTTGTTGTCTTAAATTGTGATCGGAGAAAAGCTGTAGTAGTATGTTACTCGTTTTATAAATTCTTTAGATACTTTATTATGCACTCGCTTCGTTTCGCTAAGCTCGTATTCAAAAAAACTCGTAACTAAATAGATGTTCATAAATTTTACTATTATGGTAATTTTTGTATACACAACTGTATAAAAGACAATTAATTACCTTAATTATTAAATAAATAGCTCAAACTGATAGTATGCTGTTATTTTAAGAAAAAAATTATGCTTTAATTAAATGAGAATAGAAATACGAGTAAGTAGAAATATTGAAACGTTGACAGAACGCTATGTTTGCACAATGTAAACAACAACATATAATACCGAGTAAAAAGGTTCCAATATTTACCGCTTGAGTGCTGCCATTTATTAAATAGTGTGCATAAAAGCTGAGCAATACTGGCAACATGAAATTGTATATTTTGAATGTATTTCCATGAGAAGAGGAACAATTTTGGTACAGCCTTCTTGCTAGCCCGCTATTTAAACTTGCAAAATTTTAAAATATTTGTTTTATATAACAGTAGTAGAAACTTCCTATGAAAATTAGTTGATAATGTGGACGGAGACAGTAATTAAAGTCCGTTCGGTGAAAGATTGCAGAGTAGTTGCATAGGACGTATTTTATTCTGATTCCGATTGGCTGATCAAAACGTCAAAATAAAGAGATATTTACATAGCATAACAAATTTGATAAGCTGAGTAGAAAATAAATAAATAAAATTGTTCCACATCCTACAAGAGCAATTCTTGTGTGCTCTCTGTCTGTATGTGTCAACTATCTCAGAATCGGCTGTAACAACATAATGTTATTTTAGACTCAGGATAAGATCTAGGTAAGTTTCATCCTCAGGAAAATTCATTTAGAACGTCATATTTAAAGATAATTGAGGAAAAAATACTTGCTAAATTAGTTATTCAAATTATAGGCATATAAGGACTTTAAGACAATGTAATTTGATCCAAGATATCGATAGAGAGTAAAATCAATTTGATATCACCAACTATTGTGTTTATGGGGTAGGTGGCTCAGTGGTATTGAATCGGCCTGTGGATCTTGAGAACTCTGTTTCGATCCCCACAGCAGACTACCAATTTTCACAATCTATCCCTGTGGTTCCCCTCCACTAACATCTTTGGGCAGGCCGTGATTTGATGGCTGGTAACCGCACTTCGCGCGAAAAAATATATCACTTACTAAGATCTGCTTCGGCAGAGTGCCACACTCAGTAATGTTTAAAAGGCGTCATGATATATTTATTGATTTATTTTTTGTTTTGGAGATACGAGGGAGAATTAAAATAAAATTGAGGAGAATAGTTGTTTCTTTTATCTATTTCTTGGTTTCTTATTTTTCTTTTTAAACTTCACAATTCCCGTTAATTCGCAAATGAAGTTCAGTCTTCAAATATTTCGAGTTAATATAAACAGTCATCAAATACAGTTTTTTAATACATCCAAATTTTTTATTGCAGAAATGGTTTCAATAACTTGTAATTTAAAAATATTAATTTTGTCATAAGATTCTGCCTCATAAGTATCAGTAAAGTAGAGCTGACAGTTCATTTCAAAATGTCAGTGACTTGTTTGTATAGAATAATCGGTTAGTGTGTCTTTTTTTAATGTGTCCAATAAAATTTATAATCGTCCAATTTGATAAGATAATTAATAATGTATTTTGTAAATAATGAAAACCACCCCCAGATAACAATTCCCATGTACGCATATGGGCGCGTAGATCGTTCGAAAACAGTAAGTTTTGTTTGGTGGCAGCTTCGGTGGCGCTGGCGGCGGGTGATCCGATGTTTCGCAAGCCAATGAGCAAGCAATGAACCTGCGGTGAACGATGTTTGCCGCGTGTAGCCACCCCTTGAACCCGTGAACCTCGACCCTGTGATAAATAACAATTGCGGTGTGTTTGTTTACAGTCCCGGGGCTAGGGTAAGAGTTTTTTTAATGAGTCTTGATCGGCTGCAATTTTTAAAGGGATTTAGATTACAGGGGAATTGAATTATATGTACCGTGATACACACACGCTACGCTGGGTGCTGGAAATTTTATTCGATCTTTTTAAATCGAAATACGTACGACTAACGGACTAACACAAAGAATTAGGAAAATTGTATGTTGGTACTTTAAAGTTTAAATCATATTATGCACATAATTAAGTTCACTTAACAGTAGTAATAGTTGATTAAATAATTGATATATAACAAACATCCCATTAGAAATGATTTATGTCTATCAAGGAAGATTTTGTAAGTGCAAATCTCCCTGTCTTATTTAGAAAATATAAGTTTTCGTGCAGCAAAAAATATGTATGTTTGTAAGTAAAATTGGTAATGGCGTCCAAATAAACATTGCTTAGAAATTTGCAGGAATCAGAATTTCAACGAATGTTGGAAGTAAGTACCACTTTAAACTATTCTAGTATCACTAATAGTTCTATTTTACTCGTTTGTTTGTTTGGTTTGTTCGATTACTATGATGGCTTGCATAAAATGCCAGTCACACCAGTCACGGTGGAAACTAATCCAGCAGATATCTCTATTATATATTACTGACCCGATATCATACATACTTATATAAAAAATATATAATTTCTGAGGGTTTCAGAACAATTTTACGAAAAAAAAATCATTACTTATCAGCATATTTATTTATAAAAAAGCACATTTTAACATCAATCAAATAAATTAAATCTTTACCATACACTTGCCTATATCTGCCAGGTAATGGTTATTTGTGTATTAAAGCATTAAGTTGCGTACAGACATGCAACAGAACATCATAACGTAACACCGTCGCGTATCTTGGTTACGGTTTGTGTGGACGGCACTCCGTAACAGTGTAACACCGTAACATCGTAACAACACTGCGTTCCGTCCGTTGTCGGTTTTTCGACGCCGCATCAAAGGAATGTTACGCCGGTCTTGATACGCTTCTCTTTGCGTGTCTGGACGTGCACTTCGATTAAACAAAGTAACTACAGTACTGGAACGGCTAAATGTTCGCGACTGTGTTTCGCGGCGATGTTATGTTACGAAGTTCTGCACGATGTGGCAGTGAATGATCGTACTTCGAAGTGTACGCACATTTGTTAAGCGACGATGTAACGTTACGATGTTCTGTTTGCATGCCTGTACGCAGCTTAAAGTTATTCTTTATTACTCGCGCACAGTAATTAAAGCGCGAGTCGAAGGCGAGTGCTGCAATAGAGCAAGAGCAATAAAGTTAGAATAGGATATATTCGTATAATAGACTTACTGTTGCTCATATGTTTCCATAGGAATAAATCGTACCCATGAACTGTCAAATTTTACTATGAAATTAGTATCTCATTCTAATTATGGAATCTCTCTTTTTATTAAAAAAGAAAAACAATAACATTACACAGAGAAACTGATACAGTAGACTTGAGATTTACATAATTGAAAGACCATTCAAATGTTCAAATTATATTTCTTATTCTAACTGACTGAATACAAGTCAAATTTATACCAATAATACTTGATCGCTCTGAAATAGATATAAAATTAAATTTAAACATTGGCGGTATTTAGATGGAACACAATTGTTTTTCATCTTACACTCATCTACATTGTACATACTACAAATTTATAAATTTCCGTTTGTAAAGCAAGCAAAACATTCGTGTCTACAGATAAAATTGCATGCTAGACTACATCCCCATCTGTAGTATAACAAACTATGATTCGTTATTCGCTACATTTAAAAATCATCATAAAAGACTGCATACAAAACTCCCAAATGCTCCTCACGTACATTTATAACCAGCAGTCAGTATTTAGGCCATCTGAGTCTCAGGAGACTATTGTACAGGAAGACCAATAAGTTGAGTTAGTAATAGTAGCGACCGCAGCCAACACAGTGGCAGCACCGCCCGCCCTCTCACGCGCCATCAAACCCAACGGTCATGTTTCATTTTCAATACTACTGATTCAGACAATGAAAATAAATAATGCAAACAACGATTTTGATGCACACTAAACGTAACAGAATAACAACATAAATAAAATAGTTAGAAATGAACCTCTTGTACTCATAATTTAAAGAACTTTTGCTAAATTAAAAATTTTATACTTCTATATCAAATTTATCCATACCTTTAATTATATATATATATATATATATATATATATATATATATATATATATATATAAAATAAAATAAATATATCATCACGCCTTTTACCCATTACTGGGTGTGGCACTCTGTCTAAGCAGATCTCGGTAACTGATATATTTTTTCGCGTGAAGTGCGGTTACCAGCCGTCAAATCACGGCACCCAAAGATATTAGTGGAGGGGGAGCCAGAAGGGTAGATTTAAATTGGTGAAAATTGTTTGTCGGCTGTGGGGATCGAAACAGGGTTCTCAAGATCCACAGGCCGACTCGATACCAATGAGCCACCTACCGCATATAAGACATAACGCAAGTTACACTTTTTCTGACTATTCAATAGAAAGTTTGGTAATTTTCTTTAAAACCTTTAGTGCCAGGATATAACAAAACAAATATGTTAATTAATAGTTATTTACGTAAAAAGTCCGTAAAGTGTTCAATAACAGGATGAGTAGATAGTTTCATGCCGAGCGATACCGAGGCCTGAAACAATTTAGGAATCCTGTACGACACTTTACTGACGTGTTACGTATAACATTTTACCTGAAACTTATAAACAAATAATACATAATTTAAATTAAAAGAAATATTTGACTTACATATTCAGTCAGTATTTTATGTTGCTACGTAGTTAGACTCTCATGTTTCTTTCATTACCTGCCTAGGTAAGCAATATGCTATTTTCCTGGGTCTTAAAGGTCAGGCAAATGTTTATTTTCCTGTCAGTTTCAGGTAAAAGTTTTTATGTTTATCCGTCAATAATATATAACTTTTTCATGTATGAAATAAAATAAATTAATATCACAATTGTTTTGTTATTTCATTGCACTGATAATTTTAAGAAAATTACCAATTAACATCCGTCATTTTTCCAAATCCAGGTAGAGTAAAATTTAAAATATTAGTGTAAAAAAATGTAGAAATTGTTCCTTTATAATAAACTATTTAACTAATAATAATTAAACATTCGGGAGACATTATTTATAATAAATTATTTTTATTTCAATGTCTTCTATTGTAAATAAAACGTTAAAAAGAATACACTGTCAAAATTTAGATGTCTTTTAGATACGTTTTTTATTCTAAATATTTTTTTACGTAGTTAACAACACAATTATTTGGCAATATTTTATGCAAGTTGAGCAATAGTTTCACAATTTATAGAAACAAAACTTTGCTGTTTCCAACACTACCTAGATTACTCCATTAGTACTGGTAAAATTTTACATATTTTGTAGTGATTCAGACGAAATTGCACTTTAGTTCACATATTTTCCGGGTATCACTTAAGTACATTGGTTATTTTATTTATTTATTTATTTATTTATGTTTCACTGTACAACAGGAACTTAATCCTAATTACAGTACAGGGTCTGCACTCACCGAGCCGCAGTGTGGTAGTTCATATAATTTTTAGCTTGAGTGAGATTCGAACTCGGGATCTCCGGATTCGAATTCCATATTGCTATCCACACCACCGTACTGACGGTTATGCTTTATATGTACATTTTGAACATAACGTACGAATAAATAGCAGTCAAGTTTCGAAATTTCAGTAGTGTTTGAAACAAGCGCAGTCGAAGTCGCACGAGACTAAATCCCCAGTTCCGCGATTCGATACCGCTGCAGTAGCCCGCTTGCCAATTAAGATTATTTCTGACACCCGCTGGCATAATTGCTTTCTGAACTGAATTTATTGCGCCATTTATAACGCGCTCGTTCGCCATATTTTATTGTGCTGCATTGCAAAAATTGTTAGGAGTAGTTTGCACCCCAATGTGGCCGTTTAACCTCGAAAGGGATGTAAAAACTTTATGTCGTTTTGGTTTTTGTGGCTGGAGAAATAGCCGGGGAAATTAAAACTACCACATGGGTTTTTGTCATAAAGTTTCCGAGGTAATTGATACTAATTATACTAATGCAAATTATACTTTATTATAAGGCGGAGGTGATGAATAATACTCCGAGAAGTTTGGATGTAATGTCACATAAAATAACACTCATTTTTTTTTAAGAAAAAGGAAGAAATTACGACGGAAAAACTAAATTCACAAGTGTAATATATGAGCCTAATGGCGGGAGAATGTTATATGTGTCCATAATTCTAGGGTTATATTTACAAATATTCTTTTGTTTTGTAAATATTTCTTATATTATATTCGCCTTTTGATATAAAACAGGTATTCAGACATATATCTGAAATTATAAAACATTTTTTAGTACAATTAACCTAGGTACACCCATGTGTATCATATATGACAATAATAACATTGAATTTAGAAATATATATGTAATATAGAAGATGTGTACACTTTTAAGTTTGAAAGAAGAATGAAAATAAATAAATAGTTGCCAGAAAAGTAAACATAAACAATAGAGTAATAATTAGAAGTTACTTGGAGACGAAATAATGTAACGTCGCCAAACTACTTGATAGCGACGCTACATGTCTATACGAACTAATTTTTGTTTTTGAAGATCCCTTAAAAAACATATTTAGGTATAAAATAAAATGTTCGTAACACGTGCACAAGAAACACATTCTTATTCCATAATTTTAGAGAAAAAAACACTGCTTTTATCCTTACGGACAGAAACATAATGTTTCTGTCCCTCGTGAGAATGTTTCTCTCCCTAGAGACTACGATTATTTCCTGTTTGCGGCGTCGAACCGCATCTAGCTGAGCGGACAATGAACTAGTTTTAACAGTTGAAAAATTTGACACTTGTCCTTTTTAACAAATGGGATATTTGACACTTGTCCCAAGTTAGGATATTTGATATTTGTCCCGATAAGACGATAATTTTTGTGCACTTGTTACAAAATGTATAATATGCTTCACGAGAGGGCGCGATTTTCCCTTGTGTGAAGTTGGCAAACCTCGACTTCACACGCGGGAATAATCGCTCGTTTCCTTCCCTCGATGCATAACATACTATTTTAATATTTTGCGTTCATAAATAAATTATTATGTAACGCAAAATTTTGTTTTAAACGGTTGGTAGTAGCAGATGACATAATGAAAGCATCAAAATTTCAACTTAACCTAAAAATTTAAACAATTGCATAAATGTCAATAACAGTTACCAACCAGAACATGTCATATTTAAATTGCCCTATATTAACTCGGTTTAAAATATCGCAGATATTTTTTAATTTTAATTTATAAAGGACGCAAAATAGAAAAAAAAAATTATAAGACTTTTATCGCACTTGTCCTTTAGAAAACTTGCCTGTGGATCGTTTTCTAAACTTAGATGAGTGTGAAAAATACATGTCTTATAAAACTCGTGTTTTAATATGCTATTATCTACTCCTATCCTTTAATTTACTTATTAAATATATATATTATCAGTACTTTAATGACACGCATTGAAACAAATATTCATTATGATACAGATTATTGCCCAATAACCGCACAATATTGACTGTTACCATGGTTGTCATGATTTGCTCAATAAAATAATTTTGATTCATTTTTTGACATTCAAAGGTGACAATTATTTTAATAATTTTGTGTGTTGCATAAAAAATTGTGTTCATTTTAATTATAAAATAATGGAAGGCAAAGAAAAATATCAAACAAAAATTATTTACTAACATACATATGCATTATTTCGTAGAGAAAACACCATTAAACCATCTTTTAAAATAGTGTTAATTCGGCAATTTAACCGATTTTGTATTTCTTAAGATTCTCAAATTCTCAACAATGGTTCAAAATAGAAAACCCCGTACTTATTTATTAGAATTCTTTAGATTTCAAAAGCATAATTTATGTTTGTGTCTATTTTATAAAATATAAATTTTCGTCTTAATAACGCATAATAAATCAATCTAATTTATCCAAATGTCATTTATGATGTAATAAAACATAGCACCATAAAACAAATTGCTTTCATTTTGAAAAATACTATTATTACCTTAGCAAAGTTACACGCTAGGTTTCGAGGCATCAGTTTTCTATATCGATTACCTACATATTACAAGTTGACAGGTAAACAGAACGATCGCATTATATTCAAATATTTCCTGTTCTTTATTAGCGGTACCTCAGCACTCGCGATTGATCAAACAAATCACAGAACAAAGCCGCTCCGCCCCCGCCATCGTCACCGCTGCCACCGCATCAATATTCATTTAAATTTAAATTATGTCTAAACATCACGTTAGCTCTGGAATTAATACTCCCTGTAGTTTAGTGATGGCAGTTTTAAATAACGTTGTCGTATATTAATTTTATCTGTCTTCTCTGTCATCAAGATGTGTTTTATTATTAATAGTGTAATTGGAATTGTGGATTAATTTTAGACTGAGGAGAAGGTGGATTTAATTATAGTAATTATAAAATCGATGCAGTATGATAAGACTCTGTGAAATTAGGAAAATCAAAGTTGTATGAAAATGGAATTTAATGACTTTAAGAACGCGAACTATTACTTATCTCACAATTTATAGTGTGCATATATATGAAACAGGTGTACAGGAGTGAATGAATGGATGTGAATTACGGTTTATTGCGTGATGATGGATTTTTGTTGTGAGGGAGGAAAGATCTGGTATGAAGGAAGTGTCAATGTGGTTAAAACGAGTATCGTGGCTCAGGATGAGACTATTCTGTGAATGTTTCAGGGGTTCATGCTACCCCATTTAATGGGATATAGCGTGACGTTATCAACGTATGAAAAGAATTATGAACGTGGTTGAAGCAAAAGTGGTGTGTCAAGATAGGAATGTTTGGCGAAAATTAATTGCGGATAAATATGATGAATAAGGACAAGCGTATGATTCTTGATTTTAGATTCATTGGTTAGATTTTGCAAGTGTTTACCTGCAATTGTGTGGAGTTCACCTTCAAAAACAAGCGCAGGCAGATGCTCCGTTCCTTTCTTATCATTGATTCATTTTCTGTTTTAACTATAGATTGTCCAACTGCAATTGTGTGGAATTCAGTTTCAAAAACAAGCGCAGAGGGATACTCCCTTCCTTCCTTCCTCATCTTTTTTTTGTTCTTCATTTTCAGTTTTTACTATACAGTGTGTAACTGCAATTGTATTAAATGTATTTTAAACAAGCGCAGGAGATGCTGCCTTCATTTCTTATAGATTCGTTGTTAGAGAAGTGGGCGTAAGTAAAGATTTACGAAACAGGTGTACAGGAGCGAATGGATGAACGTTTGTTGCGTGATGATGGATTTTGGTTGTGAGGAAAGAAAGAGTTCGTATGGAGGAAGTGTTAATTATTATGGAGTAAGTAGTTCAGTAGTATTGAGTCCGACTGTAGATTTGAGAACCCGGGTTCGAATCTGACAGTCGACGAGCCCGGATTCAATTCTCACAGTCGGTAAACCGAATCGTTTTCACCACATTAAAATTATCCCTGTGGCTCTCTCTCCACTAACATCATAAAAAACAAATATACCAATCGTAAAATCATATTAATCACATATCGGATGTTCAATAATAACATATTTTGTAATTGTTGACAAGAGTAAAATATACAACTTTGATAAAAATTCTATTTGGAAGAAATATTTGTAATCAAAGTAAATTCTTTGAGGTATGTTTTGGCTAGTATGATAGCCGGATATAATGCCGCTAGATTTATTTTTAAACAGAATTTATTATAATCGACCAAGGATACAATAAAAGCTGATCAGAAGAATAAGCAAAGAATGCAATAATATTACGCCACAACAATTAAAAAATCTTAAACTCTGCATGCAAAAGTGCATGGATGAAGTAGGCGAGCACGTAGAAGTAAAATATTTTTAGTTGTTTTATAATATTAAATACACTATTTTTCCCGTCCCTTTACTGTTTCATTTGATATTTGTAAAATAAAAAAACTTTCGACGATTGCTTTAATATATAATAATAATTTATTTTCAAGTTAAAGACTTTACAGAAACGCATCACCAATATTTCAGATATTAATTTAGGAGATGATTACAAGCACTTCTTCTAAATAGAATTTTTGTCAATCTGTTAATTTGTATATTTTACTCTAGTCAAAAAAATTTAAAAAATATTATTGAACATTCGATATTTATAAATTTGATTTCGTGATTATTATATTGGTTTTAAGAGAAGTAAAATTTTGTTCTATTCTATATTTTTTGTCAGATTAATAATAAACATTTTGTCCATATAACACATTTTTCAAATACTCTATACTTTGAACGTATGTACCCGAAGTTATGAAACAGCCTGAATATCCTTAATTTCTTTTCTCGAATTATAACAACTGCCTGTATAGTTAACATAACTGTTCTACAACTTTTAGAAATGGGCAGAAACATAATGATGATTTATTAAACTATTTCATTTAAAAATATATTTATTTTATGAAACATCTATAGGCTCACTTGTAAACCGAATTGTTGGCGTGGCGACGCTTGCCGTGGCGACGGGTCGCCACGCTATAACAATCAAATATATTCTTTAGAGCCTAGTTGTTAAAGCCTAGAATGGCATGAAATCGGTCTTTAGCTATTAATTGAAATTATGTTCTAACTTGTTACGTACATGCCTAGCGACTTTAATCGTCAGTCTACGAACGAATTTTGTTTAAAATGTCGTGTTTTATTTGTGTCTCAAGTAAAAATATTGTAAAATCAGTGATTTTTTAGTGAAATATAAGGGCAATATAGTGTAAGTGTTAGTGTATACTGGATGTGAAGTGAATTTATAGTGGTACGAGCCTGGAACTTTTCAGAGAGGAATGGATAGGACTTAGTACACGCCAGCCAAAAGGTAGATGCATTATTTGTTTGTATTAGAATATAGTTTTTATTAAAAGAAATTAGTATGAATGTTTGGCGAAGATTTACTACCAAATATTTAATTTATTTATTTTTAAGATGTTCACGCAATCAATCATTTCGAAGAATGCCAGTTTCGTAAAGAGGCCTTTAAAATTATTTTCTTCTCGAAAAGTTCTACAAATCATTTATAAGACTTATCTTTCCAAAAATCTTCCCAATCATTTATAAAACTATAATCTTCCCAAAAAAATCTTTTTCTACGATTTCTATGAAAAGATGACAATTACGCTCTCATTTGTCATCGTAAAGTTGATGTGAAACATCTATAGGCTCACTTGTAAACCGAATTGTTGGCGTGGCGACGCTTGCCGTGGCGACGGGTCGCCACGCTATACTAAGGTATACATATATATATTTTATATGTAGTAGAGTGTACGGTGTGGCTTCTCACTCAGTTCGACGTTGTTGTTTACTACGGTACACATAACCGTTTTATTTAATTTTTTATTTTAATTTTTGACAATAAAATATGTGTGATAGTGATAACTCAGAAGATCAAAGTGATCAACCTTGTGCAAAGAAAGTGAAACTACACTATGGCATACTACCAAGTCATCAGTAAGTAGAATTTTCTGTAAGAAATTCGTAATACTTCATTTTTTCATTAGGCTATATTTAATTCCTGTAATAATATTATCTTTTATGCATATTACTTGTACACACACGATGTTTCACATCTGCCAGGCGTCCCATGACGGCTCACATTTTTTCTTTGTCACATCAGTAATAAACTATTTTCCCATATATTAATTCGTCTTTCAAACACGCTGTATATTATTTGATATGCTGATTAAGGATAAAACATATCTCTTTTTTAAATCGAAAAGTTATGGACACTTTACCTGCAATGTTCATTTTCAGTATCACTGGATTCGCTTACTTTGCTATTAGAAACTAACAGTATACGTATAATTAACAACCTAAATTACATGATACTCGTAGAATGTTGAAACAAAAGCAGTAGTGGCAGAAAACAGTAAAATTTATTTTTTTATTGAATAAAACATATTTTTGTATCTGTATATTGATCAGCATATTAAATAATATATACTCTTAACGTATGTACTAGAAGTCAATTTTGATTTTCCATTTTATGTAAAATAAATTAATTTGTACTTCCATTATTTTCCTCATCCCTTCACTTTAATTTAAATAGTTTGCTACTTCACAAATTAATAATTACTTAATCAAACAATATAGAACCTTTTTGATGTCAAATTAATGTTCAATATTTCTTAAAAATAAATAATTAAAATTTAAATAATACAAGAGTAGATGTATACAAATTTCAAAATCACACATTTAAGATATAAACATTTTAAACAATTAAATATTATGATTCCCATTATAAAAATTAAATGTTTTATAATTATTAAACCTAATTTTTACAGTATTAAGGGAGTACAATGAAATATGTTGATTGGTTTAAATGTAGAATTTTAATTTCTACAATTGTTACCACCTTTCCCAAAAATAAATCAAAGAGCAATAGCAAAAGAAAAACTGATTTCCCATGTTAAATAACTACCGCTCGCTTTTCATGTTTCCCTGTCTGTATACATAAAAATCTGAATATCTCCAAACAAAAAATAGTCTATCCTAACAAAACCACAATCTCCATTTACTTCTAAAATCTTTTGCCATCACATCAAATAAACCTCCCTTCTTTTCACACATCTCAATTCCAAAACAATTTTGCATGTGTTCTTTCACACGCACACAGCACACGGTTACAGATTCTTGCGGCTGTTCTTTGCGTCTCGCGGTGGTAAATCCTGCGGGACGCACTTCGGCAGTGGGAAGCAGCGGTAGCGGCGAGCAGAACATCTGAACATCATGTCGCGCCTCTCTGGGACCAGAAGAGATGGGAAGGGGTACTGTTAGAGACGTGTGACGACATCGATTTACGTATAAGATTTGGTGATTGTGTACCTGTCACTGTTCTTTTGTTGCTGAGATTGGATACAAATGTAAGGGGATTCTTACTTATGTTGTTATATATCATATAGATACGACTATATTATGTTATTTAACTAAGTGTATCCACTTCTAATAGTTCAACTATTATCCTTCACATCTTTATTAGCAAGGAATAGAAAAAATATATGAAGAACTTTAGATTTCTTAATTAAAATAAAATATATTATTAATATATCCCTACGACTTTTTCCCATTACACAGCTGTAGTAGATCTAAGGAAATGAAATATTTTGTGCGTAAAATGCGGTTATGTGCCATAGATTTATGCCGCCTCCCTCCAAGATATTGCGAGGGAGCAACAGAAGTAATTTTAATGTAGAATCGAACTCAAATTCTTAAATCAATTACAAAATATATGTCATCTCTGAGCAAATAATTTTAATAAATATATGTCAAGGGCGAAAATTAGATTTAAGGCAATTCTGCCACAGGAATACGACAATACGTGTTGCCGCATCGATGGTGAGATAAATGGCTTATGATGGTAAATAATATTGAAAACAGAGACTTTAACCTAACCGGAATACGAACCGAAACTAGATTGAATTGGCATATTGTTAATAAACATAAACCGGAACACGAGCCTTTTTCTATAATATTCAAGAGCAAAAATCCTTAACCAAATAGTTATTATTAAACCGATTCAATGAACCAGTATTAAAATTTGTTTGTTAAAAGCGAATCGATGTAGTATTTTGTCGACGAGTGTGTTTGTTTTCGTCGGATAAATTATAAATATTTGCTTTCCTATTTGTTGTCGCAGGTAATATTATTTTGTATTTTCAATCTTTAATAAAATAAGACTTAGCCAAGTGTTTATTTTATACATTTTTTAAACAATTTAAATTTTAAAAAAAAGTTAATTGTTTACAGAACTAAAATTAAACCGGTTCGCAAACCAAACCAAAAGAAAACTATCAAACCGGGATAAAAAATCGAGTTGAATCGTAAACTATATTCTCGTTTTAAATTTAATTTTTTTAAATAAGTTTTAGTGTCTTAATACATAACCAACCCTATGTTCAAGTTTTTATTTTGATTCTCCTTTACTTATCCTAGAAATTTATAAATAGCTATTTTTGTATTAAGTGCGCAAAATTAGTGTTTTTGTTGCGCGTGAGAATGTTACTTTTAGTCGAGACCGCAGATCGAGACAATAAAAGTTATTCGAACGCGCCAATAAACAAGAATTTTGCCCACGAAATACAAACAACATTTTTTCTACAACTGTAAATAAAGAATAATACAATAATTATTGATTTATTTAAGTAAATTGAAGGAAAACAATCAATAATAATATTAATTTGATACTATTAATGTGTTGTAACTAATGAAACCTGACAACAAATAATTTGGGAGCGTGCGCGAGATACTCATTTTGCGCACTAGAATACACAACAGTGTGCAAAATACTCATTTTGCTCAATAGAGTGCAAAATAATGCGCAAAATACGCGTTGTCATGGTAATGTAAATGATGAAAAAATCACGTACTTCGCGTATTGATATTAGTGAAAAAAAATTAACCTTGACAGTTGTAGAAAAATACAATTTTCAGCATCCTTATAAGTTGAAATCAGCAAGATCCACGAACTATTATTTCTATATATTTCTTCGCACGAAGTACCCCCAAACATGTTAGTGGAGAAAAATTCACAGGGGTAGTTTTAACGTGGTGAAAATTGTTTGTTGTTTGTGGGAATCGAACCGAGTTCTCAAATTCACAGGCCGACTTGATACCACTAAGATTCAGTGACATTATATAATAATGCAGTAGCAAGGGTAATAATGTATTAGTTTCAAAAAGGTAATACGTATAAAAAATTACAAAAGATTTATACAGAAAACTAGAGAAAAAAGTTTTTATTACAGATAGGGAATTAATTTATAATGTGGAGAAAATCTCTTGAATATAGTTCAAAGTTTCCTTGTAATATTAATATTGTAATGGATGGTTTCCATTCAATTTCACAATTTCTAATCAAACTGAACCTACTCTTACGACATAATACCCATTAACTGATTGAATTTCAAAACTGATTGTTGTTCGATATCCTAAACATTCAGAAACACAATAACAATGAAAAATGGTTCTACTTTCATGTAAAATATGTATTATGCTAGATAGCATTATTAAAAGTCATAGCTATACATAATATAAAACATAAAAGAATCGTTTAGGGGTAGATATATTTAATCCACTTGTGCCAGTTGTGTTTCATTAGTAGATTAAGAAAATATGTAGAAGTAATAAGCAATATCAATTAAATGAAAGCATGCACAAGTTCGGCAGTACGGTGGTGTGGTTACTCTTACGGTATTTTAATCCAAAGATCCTGAGTTCAAATCTCACTCAAGCTAAAAATGTATGCAATACCACATTGCGACTCGGTGAGTCTGGACCCTGTATTATAATTGGGTTTAAGTTCTTGTTTAACAGAGTAGCATAAATGAATGCAAGATAATTAATAAGAAACAAATAAATATATAATTACGCCTTTTACCCATTGCTGGATGTGACGGTAGAGACCGTAGCAAATTTCAGTAAGTGATATATTTCTTTTGATAAAGTGCGGTTACCAGCCGCCAAACCACAGCCCCTAAAGATGTTAATGAAGGGAAGCCACAAGGGTAGTTTTAATGTGTTGAAAAATGTTTGTCGCCTGTGAGAATCAAACCCAGTTTCTCAAATCAACAGACCAACTCGATACCACAGAGCCACCTACCTCACAATAAGAAATAATTCATATAAAGCCTTTCACTTGGTTTTCACAAAGAAATATAAAGTTTGTAATTTGAATATTTTTTTTGTAATAATATCCAAATTGTTATTTTACACGAAATTATTAAATTTTGTAATTTAATTAAGTAATGTCCGTTTACACCAACGAAACTTAAATCTTGATAAAAACGAACAATCTCGCATCAAATGTTTGACAGCAATGTAAATATCATCATATGATATTTTATTTCTATTAGCTTTTATTTATTTAAGTCAGCCTTAAAATTTATATTTCGTTGGTGCAAACGAGCATTAATTCATTTATGTAAATTATATGAACAACTCCTGTGGCATTCTTAACACAAACATCTTTGGGAGTCGTGATATGACGGCTGGTAACCGCGAAGAAATATATCACTTACCAATATCTGCTACGCCAAAGTTCCACGCCCATTATGAATGAAATGTGTGATGACATATTTATTTATTTATATGAATATTGTAGGCGCGGTGGCCGAGCGTGTTAAGGCACATCTCTTAGCATACTGTGACGTCACCCGAACCAAGGTTCGTCGGTTCGAATCCGCCTGCCGACAATGTGTGATTTGTCGTAAAATATAAAAATACAGTTTCATGTATTTATCAAACTCGGGCGCTATAAGCTAGTCACTTATACGCCTTAAATAATCTGACTAAAGAAACCGGCAGTACGGCAGTGTAAAAACTGCGGCTCGGTGTGCCCGGCCCCTATGTTCCGACACGGAATTATGGGACTCATTATATAATAGTTGCAAATAATTTCAAGTCGATATAGTATTAAACACAAAAAATGGGCTAGAATTTGTATATGCAGCCGTTATCAAAACAGTCCGAGCCTGTATTTAATCTATCAGTTTTGTTCTATTCTATTTCAAAAATATATTATGGAATTTTTGTAATCCTAAATTAAGTATTCAAATATAATAATAAAACAACTGTTTTTACGGTCCAGATTTAGATGAAAATAAAATCTTAATTTAAAATTAAATACTGGAGCATTTCCTGTTTGTTTAAATCCTGTTTATCATAACAAATGAGAAATCAATAAAAGTTTAAAAACAAAACAAAATCTTGCACGGATGTTTCCACTCAGACAGCCATGGCGCTAAAATTAACAATAGATACAATTTAGAAAAACAATTGCGTTCGTTACCAGTCACGGGTTGGTAGTTCGCGGTTCGGATGTTCGGTTCCAGTCGGTTCGGTTGCCAGTTCCAGTTGCCAGAGCAAACACTCGAAGAAAACGAGAAGTTAACCGAGTTAAATAACCGACTTATTTTCCAATTTGTAGCCACTAATTGACGCGGTATTCTGAAGCCGTTATATCGTAATTACGGACTGTTTGTCAAGTGGAAAACTAACGAATCGCGAAACACGTATCGAACTTCGGAACCGACACACCCACCCACATATACACCCCATACAGCAGTGGCGGCGACCAATTATTCTCTGGGGGAGAACGACAAACATATATTCTTTAATTATCTCTAACTAGACATTTTGTTATAATAATAGCATTAATAGTTGATGCTGAAAGTAAGCTATTAATCTAAGATAAAATTAGTAAGCTATCGCTAGTTTGCACTCCGATTGATCAATGCTGAAATTAAGTGCCTGATAACTTGTCCATCACCAATAATCCTAATTGTTTATTATATATTGTTTTGATTTTTAAGCTAGTTTTAATAGAAGTTGAAGCCAACGAGGTTTGAACTCGTAACCTCTTACTTAAAAGATGTAGGTTGTATCCGCTAGACTACGATCGCTTGTAAATTAATGATAGTTGAGAGTTAATATAATTTTTCTAAGATTGCTACGAAAAGTTGACAAATACGCTCTCATTTGTCATCGTAAAGTTGTCGTTTTCTGTAGAACAATTGAAAAATATCTTTTTGCGCGTCGCCAATGGCAACGCGCGAAAAAGACGTTAAAGCGCGCGTTTCCAATGGCAACGCGCGAAAAAGATATTAAATGCGCGCTTATTTCAATAGTTACCAGGGATATAAACAAAACAGAAACTTGTCATATTGAGAGTTTGCAGAACGAATTTATTTTCATTACTTGTATGTTTTTTAATAATTTTAAGATGCAATCGTAGAAAAAATTATGTGTTTATCATGAACGTAAAGTGTCTTTGCTCCTCTTACACTATTGCAGCTCTCGCCTTCGACTCGCGCTGCAATTACCGTGTTCGAGTAACAAAGAATCACTTTACGCTCTTAATACACAAATAACTATTGTATAATCCAAGCTATGATTATAATGTGATACTTTTTCAATTATCTGCAAGATGATTCATCTCTCACATTATCTTTTATATGGTCCTACGGATGAGATAATCTGTTGATTAACTACTCGCGATTATCACATGGCCGGGATCAACGTTTTGACATAAAAATATGGCGGAATAATAGTAGACGTTATTGAAATAAATCTTACTGCTTTCATCACTAACTATGTTCTATTTTTAATGTAAAGCATAGAATCATAATATTACCAATAACCTATAATGGAAGTTTTCAAGTCGTCTATTAGTTGAGTAGGTAATAGAATGTTAAGTATTGCGGAAATAACATTTTTTTGCATAAGTTAGCAATATTTAAAAAAGATTAAATGTCTCCGTCACCTGCAGATCAAACTTAATTTGTATAAAAATAGTTTAAAATCGATTAAAAGCTGTAGGTATAGCAAACTAAAATTCGATTTATCATTTGTGGACACTATCCAGGATTTCTATATAAATATAGTTATTTGTCAAACTAGAGAGGAAAGCGATATTTTTCTCAGTCGAGTCCGAAGGCATTCGAACAAAAGTGAAAAAGCACTCTCCTTTCGTGTTAGACACAATAGTTTTTCGCGACAGGTTTCAACTTTATTTACACTCAGGAAAAAATCTAGTAGGTATAATAAAGGTAATATTTTATTTATTTGAATGAAAATTGTAAGGTAATTTGAAGATTTAAAGTATATTATTGTTAAATAAGGGTTTTCAATAAAATAATAAAAATTTATAAAATCATATCCATGTAACACTGCTATTTTTTCGTTTCTAGATAAGGAACATTAATTTTTCTCACTAGAATAAATTAGAACTTTCTGCGCATGTCATAAAAAATGTACTTTTTTATGATCAGCAAAAAAAGTAAGTTATTTGAACGACATTTAAAGACAGAAAGTGATCAGTTATAGACCAAAGCTCTTTGCTGACTGGTACTATTGGTAACGGAAGTCTTTGCAGACGACAAATGTATTTTTTTACATTTTTATTTTGTTTATGCAAAATTTGTATGAATTACAATTAAAAGTCGATTAATTTTAATTTTCAATACAAGAAAAAATATTGTATGGGGTAGGTAGAAATTGAGAGCCCGGGTTCGATTCCCACAGCCAACAAACAATTTTCACCACATTAAAACTACCTCTAAGGTTCCTCCTCCACTAACATCTTTGGAGTCCGTGATTTGACGGCTACAAACCGCACTTTACGTGAAGAAATATATCACTTACCGAGATCTAATATGCTAAAGTGTCACACGCAGTAATGGGTAAAAGGCGTGTTGATATATTTACTTATTTATAAAAATATTGGGTTTGGTAGAAAGATCTCTAGCAAATCTCTACTAGTTGCAGCTCTCGCTGCGATCATACCAAATTCTCTAGCCTTGGTTTGCACACAGCTACTTTTAACCCATTATATACAAATAATTATTTTACATGTGATACAGACATCTTATCGGTCACATAAGATCGTCTCTTTAAGAGGGAATGAGCTAAAAACTAAATAAAAAGTAAAATTTACGGACCAAGTACAGTAAAATTTTATAACTAAAAATCCCAATGTACAATACTAAATTTTATCAAACGAGAATATTTTTTTACTATTAAACTTGGTACCCTCAATTTTATTCTATTTTTTGTAGGCACAGAACTAACATTGCTTTTATCACAGAATGGCATGTGTGCTAAAAATACTAACGAGTAATTTATAAGAAAGTATCCTGCGGAGCTATTAGTTTATTTGTCCAATATAATTACGACCAAAATACCTTTAAGAAATATTCATGTTTTTCTCGCAAGACAACGACCTACCATACATGTTTTCGCAGAGGCCAAGCACCCCTTTCCTCCTACACACATGCCGCCACCAATGAATATATACACACTGGGCGAGCGGTGGTGGTAGCGGCGAAGCATGGCTAACTGGATCGTGCGGGTAGAAAAAGAGCCCCGGGTATTTTTTTGCAAGAGGAAGGTCATTACTCATGCAAAATGGTTAGACTGATGAGATTTGTTAGCGTATTATTTTCAGCTTAATTACGCTTTGCTGAATGTAAAATATGCATAAATTGTAATGTGCTGAATTTATTATATCTTAAGATGCTCAAGAAGACGGTTTTATTATCTTGGTAGATGCGAAAGTGCGGCAGGCACTCACAGGAAACAAAAATTAATTTAGTTTACTAGTACTCTAAGAACTCGTATGTGTCAATTATTCACTATTTTCTAAATATGCGCCGTGTCGAATGATTTGACAATTACATTATTTATTTATTTTAAAATAACTTCAGTAATACATTCATTATATTTGCGTTTCTTAATAGATAATACAACTCATTACACACGACAGTGTAACGATGCGGTATTGCGGCTGATGCATTTCATCATGCACATTCATAATTGTTTTTAGCTGATGAGTTGTAGACTAAATTATTATTGTTGATTTAGAATGAACATATTTCTAGCTTCAATTACTTGGAATTAATTGTTATTTTAATTGATAATTTCCTCAGCTATAAACAATATAGATTGACTTTTGCCTATTCAGCGTCTGCGGTAGATCTTTGTTCTGCCGACAAGATGATGCAAATTATATTCCTTCTAGAAGAAAGTTTCTCAGCACCCTTCTGGTTGCTCCGAGCTTAGGCAGTTGACTCCAGCTCTTTGGAAGAACCTGGTCAGTAGATTGATAATCACTCGGGAAAGCTAGAAATGCTTTAGTGATTAAGTTCAACTCATCGTCTCAAACTATTTTGGTTTATAGTTTGTTTGAACTACTGTTATTAGTTCAAGAGTAATTAAATTATATTGCTATAATTTAATTACGAGCAAGTGCTCAAATTCTGTATTTGTTTGTCCTGTGTAAACTATATATCATATATTTATAATAATTAGTGTTAAACTCAATAGAAGACTGGTTGTGATTCTTGAGGAAAGTGTACCTATCCAAACTACCCTAGTGTTGTGTTTGTGTTTGTCATTCGTTGACTCTCAGATGACTTCGAGACCCACCAGCCGCCGATGACTCCTGAATAGCCTGCCATCATCTACAGCTGTTAAGGTTGGTTTAAGTTAAAGTACATTTTCCCTTGTTGTTAATATTCGATATCCCTTCGTCTGTCATGTTCGAGATTGTTCGTTAAAACGTTAGAACTATTATTGGGAGTGTTCCCTCTAATATTAGTTAGGCTCCGCGCGAATTAAGGCCGTTGTGCCTTGTTTTTCGCGTGTTACTGCCAAAGTGGCTTTTGTACAGCCATATACATTGGCCACTATTACAACAGTGAGTAATAATGTATTAGTCACGGGTTGTTGCTAATAACAAAGCAACGCAGTGAGAAGTTAAAAATTATTTTTTTTTATCATTAACTTAGAATCATTGTAACTACTGGAGTATATATTCACCTCATATAACCGCTAATAATTATTATTTTTATCAGACTTAAACCTAAAAGATTAACTTTCTATTCAATAGTCACAAAAAGTGTAATATAAATGCCTGGCTGAATTAAAGAACTTGCGCTGCGTCACATATGGGATGGGTGGCTCAGTGGTATCGAGTCGGTTTGTGTATTTGATAACCCGGATTAGATTCCCACAATCGACAATTTTCATCACGTTAAAACTATTCCTGTGGCTCCTTCTCCACTAACATGTTTGGGGACCGTGATTTGACGCTTGGTAACCGCACTTCACGCGATGAAATATATCACTAACCGAGATCTGCTCCGGCAGTGTGCCTCATTCAGTAATGGGTAAAAGGCGTGATGATATATTTATTTGTTATGCACATCATGAATTTTATGACGTTTCATCTACAGGATGTTTTAAAATTATTACAAAAAAATTATTTGATGTACTGATTATAATGCTAAAAGAATTAAATACGTGCACTTTACTCGAATCCAACATTTTTAATGCCACTGATGGGTTGCAATATTGAATGAAAATTCAGAACTTACAAAATAGTTATTTGTGTATTAAGAACGTAAAGTGATTCTTTGTTACTCGAGCACGGTAATTGCAGCGCGAGCCGAAGGCGAGAGCTGCAAGAGTGCAAGAGGAACAAAGACACTTTACGCTCGTGATACACACATAATTTTTTCTACGATTGCATCTTAAAGTTATTAAAAAACGTAGGTATACGTCTAAAACTAAATTCGTTTTGTTAACTGTCAATATGACAAATTTGTTTGTATCCCTGGTAACTATTGAAATAATCTTTTTCGCGCGTTGCCATTGGAAACGCGCGAATTTAACGTCTTTTTCGCGCGTTGCCATTGGAGACGCGCAAAAAAGATATTTTTCGATTGTTCCACAGAAAACGTCAACTTTACGATGACAAATGAGAGCGTAATTGTCATCTTTTCATAGCAATCGTAGGAAAAGTAAATTAAATAAATTTTAATGTTAACCTATCAGCTCCGTGGTGCAAATCCTGTTTGCTTCAAATAATGTGCACTAATTTTTGCGAATTTCTGTAAAATTGTTGTTACGATGTTATCAGTACGTCAAGTACCCTAAATTTTTTTATAATAACTTTGAAGCAACCTGTAAAACGATTAAAGTTATAACAAAATATTAAAATACAAACTAAGAATAAAGCAATTTACTATAATTTTAATATTTGCATGCAATTTTAGCAGTATTTATTATATAGTCCATAGAAAATAAGAAATTATATTGATAAATTTGGTGAAATAAAGATGTTTTTCTTTTTTTTACAATAAGTTTGGTTGAGCGAAAAACTTAATTAATTTAACAAGGCATCTATATTTGTCAACCCTGTAATATTATTTCTAATTTCATACAGTAGGATCATAAACCAAATTACAGTACAGGGTGGCTACAACTACTTAAAAGTGGACTTCGAATCACTCGAAAGATGTATATCCTCTGAATTCAATAGCTCAAAAGAAATTTATAAACGAAAGACATACAAATTTATATTTAAACCATGATATTTTAAGTAGAAATTAGGTATTTCTGTGTTAAATTACCCAAGTGTGAATATTAATATCTGAAAAAGATGAAAGGGCATTTATTATATAAAATAAAACTAAATTAGTACATGAACAGTATGAATAAGGCTTGAGGGTTTCTTTTCTATAATATCACCTTTTGCAAATTTAATTTTACGCTCTCTCGACCTATATAATAGGGAAAGTATTTTAAGATCATTAATCAGCTATATACTCGTACAACAAGTGGCATCACAACTTTATTGAAGGGTCATTTTAACTTTTTATATTTATTTTGTAAACGGTAGTGTTTATCACAAATTATGTAATTACTGAAATAGACCCAAATTTCATTTAAAATAGCTCTTTGAAACATTTTTCGATATTATAATCGGCTCATTTGTTAATAACATCTTGATGATTTAAAAAAAATCAGTATGTTATAAAATAAATGAAAACGAAAAAAAACTTAAAACCGTCAAATTAGAGGCATCATGATTCATAGTTGAGTGTCAAAAATGATTAAAAGTATATCTAGTTTAGTATTAAAGTAAAGCTCTCAAACGAAAAATTCTAATAAAAGAGTAAAAAAGTTAATAAAGCAATTGTCAATTGTTTTTCCTAATTACAAATTAAGTTCAATTCAATATCAGATTTTAAGCTTTCCTGCTCAAAATTATAGTAAAAATATAAAACATGATATTTAACCAATTATCAATTGTTTTCTTCAAAAGTAATACAAATTTTACCAAGTTTATCTAAGCTTATCGTCCGGAATGTTTTGTGGTGCCCACAGCAGATTTTTAATAAGAAATATAACGTGAAGTTGGGAAATTATCCAAACCAATGTATTTTTATAAATATGTATGCTTCATTTGTGTTACTTTATTGAATTTTTCTGTGGTGCTTTATAAACAATGCAAATTTAACATTTAGATACAAGGTGGCTCAGTGGTATTGAGTCGGCCTGTGGATCTTGATAACCCTGGTTCGATCCCCACAGCCGACAAACAATTTTCACCAAATTAAAACTACCCCTGTGGCCCCTCTTCCACTAACATCTTTGGAGGCCGTAATTTGACGGCTGGTAACCGCATTTCACGCGACTAAATATATCACCTACCTAGATCTGCTACGGCAGAGTGCCACACTTAGTAATGGGTAAAAGGCGTGATGATATATTTTTTTTATTTATTTAGATACAAGACGTGATCTATTTTTAATCTTGAAGGATATAATATGGAGTTTAATAACCCTCGATTAAAGACTGAATTTTTCCTAGACGGCCGTTCTAAAATCAAAATTCGTTAACGAGATGGATGTCTAGACAATTTATAGAATTTTCAGACAGCATTTTTTTATTTACCTTTGAAATATTTGGTTAAAAAATTTGTTTTGCAAAATCCGTATGCACAATATTTAAGTACATTCGTTGTGTAAATGAGAATTAAAAAGAAGTATATTGAAGGGAAGACAGCGAATAAAATATTGCGAAAGTACGAATATTTTTAAAGGTAACAGAAATGGAGAAAACTCACCTACACTTGAAAGAAAAATCCAATACAAATCGGAATAATATTTATGCGAAATCTATAAACCATTTCATTATGTCCTAACAATACTCTTTTGAATTTCGCGAGATAAATAAAGAATTGAAAAACGCGTAAATGTCTCCTGATATCGATAAAAAGGAAATTAGACTTTAGTACCAATTTCAAATCAATTTCTTTTCAATGGAACCAAATTTACTTTATCTGGGTTAGGTGTTCACAGATTTAAAGAAAATATTTCGATTCAATGAACTGTTCATAATTTACTTCTTTCGCGGGGTGTCTCGATCTCGATCATTACCGGTACCGGTACCGCTTCCTCAGATCTCGGTGTTATTCACAATAATTCTGTACACAAATTTTAAATTACAACTCTAAGACATATTAATGAAAAGAAAGTCTATTCAAATTTTTTTTACGGAATCAATCATAAAAAGACGCAATGTTTTATTAGATTATAATTTTAGTCTAATGTCTGGCTTCTAAAAATATTCATAAATAAATATATCATCACGCTATTTTACCCAAACCTGAGCACATATTTTTGTTGTAGCTGAATTTGAGCCTTTTCACTTTTGACTGCATAATAATTATTTAAAGTATTAAGAACAGTAAGTGTTTTCTTAAATGATCGTAATGCTTATTACGTTTTCACACGATCAAATAATGAAATTAAAGTTTAGATATATTTGAATAGTATATTAAACATCTATGGTTTTGTAACCCTCGCTTCGCCCTCTGGCATCAAATTACACCTCATGAAAAACAACATTCTCCCCCGAGGTGTACATACTATTTTATCAAATAGTAAATAAGATTAAAAATAAAAATAATTTTAAAGTATAATTTATACATATTTATTTGACATGTATTAATTTTAAAATTATTACTAGTCTTTGATACGAAAATAAAATTCCTTGAAAACAGCTAAAATGTATATATAAACAAGTTTGTTTATGTCAAATTATACATGATATTTCTGAATTGGAATACCAAGAATACAGCAAACAATCCTCGGAAGAATCCCAAAAAAATGTTGATGACGTTTCTGCAGCTGTTCTTAGGTTTTTATTTTCCTCATTGTACTCTATTGTATTTTACATACCTATATTTAACAACTAAACTGTCAAAATAATATAAAGTGCCTAGAGGAATAATGTGCACATGTATCACAGAAATGGTCAAATACTCCCGGTCGTAAAAACAAATTGATATTTAATATAAATTTTGTTGTCAAAGATGTTATTTTTACTTTTCCGGCAGAAATATGATAGGTCATGTATTGTGATGGTGATTTTTCTTAAACTCGAGACTTTCATGAAGTTAATCGTTTTATACCCTACTAAACCTAAAAAACAGTCCCTACAAAAGTCAGTCTGTCGATATGTCTGGAAACACGATAACTGACAAATAGGATGAAATTTTGGATTTAAACTTTTAAGCTAAGAATTGAGGTTACGTTCGTTAATGGATTATATACAATTAGTGGTACTAAAACTTTTCAAATAGATTTTAAAATATTTATTTTTATTTTGTAATTGGTAGTATTTTCACAAAATAATGAATAACTAAAATAGACCCTAACTTAATTTAAAACAACTTTTACTTGAATTATTTTTCGAAATTATTAGCTGTCGAAATGTTATTAGTAGTAACATAATAATTTTGAAAATCGTAAAAGAAATGAAGAAAAAGATTATTAAAATCAAAATATAAAATTAGAGTCCTCATTTTTCTTAACTCAGTGTCAAAAATTATATTTAAATGTTCGTAAATTTTTGTTTTCAAAATGTAATAAAAATATGTAATTTGATATTAAGAACAGAAAAGTTTAGTGAAATTGACACAAATAATATAATAAGGCATTGTTAAATGTTGTTCTCAAATTTTGTCGATCTATCTAAACTTATGGTCAGGAATGTACAGCAGATTTTTAAAATACGTTTTGCGTTCGGTGAGAAGCTACTTCCCAATCAGTAATTTGTAAACATAACTTATTGCCTTGGCTAAACATTTTAAAACCCGATCATGCAAAAATCTATTTTTAACATTTCATCACAGTTTAATTGTAAAATATCTACAAGTATTTCGTTTTATTCTGCCATTTATCAATATCAATAAATTCTACGACATTTTAAAAAACTTGTAAAATCCAAATAATATATTCACTTAGTAGTGTTAGTGTAGGTATCCTCCATTCAAGTAAAAGTGAAGAAAATATTAAAAGTAATAGATAAACTTATTACTACTAATACCATTAATTCATAATAAAGACATAAAATATTTAATATCATATAAAATACTACTCTTATTAACCAAAGATGTGCTACATCAACATTATAAAAACATTTTCAAAACTCTGAATTAATTCGAGTAGCTACTACTTTTGTGATTAAAAATTTCAATTTTATGAACTGATGGTTATCAGAAAAAGTAAACAAAAATAAATGAGAAAATTTTTAAACTGTGGAAATTGAAATCTGAGAAGCGCGTACAAGAAGAAAGAAAATTGAAACGAAATCATTTGAAGATTATTTCAATTTAAGAGTGAATTACGGAAATCATTTTTAAAATAGCAAAAGAAAATTTTTCTTTTGCATAAAAAATTAATATTCTGAATAAGTAGGTTATAGCGTAATAGCACAATTAAAACTTCAAGAAGGGACTAGGTTCAATATTTCCTTAATTAGCACTAGAATAATAATTCAGTTGCCTTCTTATAAACTTCAATTACTAATCATATTAGAGCTAGATGACCGAAATTATCAAATGCAATTTGAAATTGATATAGCGACACCGAAGTGATTACTGTTTCACTAAATACACAACTAAATAATGCATCTCTCAATCGTAGAAAATTGAAATTTGAACCTAATTTAATATTCTAACTTTATAATCAGTTATGAACATCAAAAAAGTAGCAAAGATTATATAAACAAATTTGAATTTATTTATTAATAATAGAAGTTTACTTTCTAGTAGTTATTACTTCTAGAACCAAGGCTAGTATTTAAATCTCCTAACAAAATTCATATCTGTCAAACATAAAATTATGAAAATTATATGAACTATTATTAATTGATATGCTACTTTTTTGTTAGTTAAGCAGATAATTTTATATACAATTTTGTTCAAATTAAAATGATTATCTAATTTATCTAAAACAGTGCACGCAGTGACAAATATTTCACTTTCTCAACATAGGGAGAGAAATAATATACAGTTTTATTATCACTTTTTCAATGCATAAAATTATCATAAATATAAATTAATTGAAAATTTTCCATTGCAGCATAAATATCTGCCAGATAAATAATAATATATCACTTCAAAATCACATCGCAAGTTGCAAAAATGATGCTATCGATTATTTATCTAACAGATAAGTTATTCATAACTTTAACTGCAGATAGAAAAATATGTTTGTTTAATTTCATTATCTTGAGATATGATAAATTTTCAACAAGTGCTATTAATATAACTAGAGAAATGATGAACTTCTAGCAATATTACTCGTAGTGTCATAAGTCAAGAATAACACCAAAACGAAAAGAAAACAAGACAAATATTTAACCAAATTCCAGAAAACACAACACATATCCTTACATTTCGCCTTATTTCCGTACGTTGACTGAAAACAAATCGTCTCCATCAAACTGTCCACGCAAGTAGATCCATGTGACACTCAATAACCATAAAAGTCAAACCGAACAGACACACCGACAAAACAACAACGAACGAACAACAGAGAACGAACAACGCCTACTCGGCGACTCCGCCAAAAATTTCCGCGCGATGTAAGGTTAGTTCACCACGTGCAGAGTTCACGATGTTATCGCGAAACGCAGCGGCACGCGACTGAAGCGAGCCCGGTGTGGTAGCGCTGGTGCTGCCCACTGGAAGGCTTCACGCTAACTACACGCTCCGTAAAACCTACAACATTCATTTGAATTGCTTTGTTGTAGATTGTCTCGCGAAATTTTTGCTCTTTTTTGGAAATTACGCCGGCCACAGAATGTGGGGTAACTAAATGTGCACCCGTTACTTTATTTTTGTTCGGATTAACCTGGAGTTTTTTTTTGTTTTTTGTTTACAGTGCGTGTAGGTTGTAATTGATACTCTCGCATAATTGTAATTTATAATTTGTAGGCAGAATTAAATTGTATTTATTGACGTTTAATCAGAATTTATGAATATGTAATTTTAAAAAATCATTATGGTACGCAATATTTATATTGTTTCTTGCATAAATTTTGATATTGGTAATAATATATTTTTTTGTATCATTTATAAAAATATCGAAACGTTAACGTATTTTCTAGAGTTTTTATTTATTATCCAAATTTTGATTAAACCTCAACTATTTGGACCATTAAACACGATTCCTAAAATTAATTGTGAATTTATGATGAGCAATCATTATCAACCAGCAGAGAAAATAATAATTATTATTATTTATGTTAATCAGTTTGTATATTTGCAGTAATATTGTTTCCATATTTAATTAATACATTAATTAACACATATTCTATAATATTCTGACGTCACAGTTTATTTGAATTGCTGTTAGTATCCCTGAAATCAGGTTGCAGCAATTACGTATATAAATATACCCAAAAACTAAGATAGACTTTTAAAATTTATTAGATGTTAGGGAAAACAATTCTGCTAATATTGCCTTTACAAACCTGCTAGTAGTCAAGATGTCAGACTTGTTCATGCTCCACTTTTAGTAGAACAATTGTACCCATGTCTTCGAAATATCACTTCCTTGAGCAAAACGTCAAAATCCTAACTTAAACAGCGTTAAATTTAAATAAAACGTGAGGCCATGAGGTTTGGCTTCATGAATACGTATGTGGATTGTTTTGTTTTGGTGTAACAAGTTTAATGTAACGAGTCCCGTAATATTCATAGCGTTTTAAAGGAATTAGAAGAAATTCTAATTTAAAACATCAAATATGCTTGTATCTATGGTTTTAAAAAAAAAATATTTTTCCTTTGAACATTATTTGTTATATATTGCTATAATACGGAGTATAAAACAACTCCATAACGTCTGAGGCATTATATTCGTTATGAGCGCCTGTCTAAAACGCCCGCTCATAATACCCGCTCCATTCATGCAACGTTACAGATGATTAATATTCTTATACGTATTACTATAATCATAACTAATATATCAAGTTGTATGATAATTGCCGATTATATTTTGATATTAATTATGAGTTGTTATGGAAATGGAATTTAAAATTATATCAAAATAAAAAATACAGCTCGAGCTGCGAACTTACTATATTTCCATTTCCATAACAATGCAGTAAAAATAATATGACAATATAATCTGACAATTATCATATTACGAGTTATATTTTGCGTGAGAATTTAACAAGCATTTTTTTTCTGTAGAAGCCCATTTAGATTTTGTCATTTCGATAGTTTTTATTTTCAATTGACATTCATGAAAATAGCATTTATTTTATTGGTAATCAAGAAAACTTAAATTACATTGAACAATTATCACGTAATTATTTTATTAACAGATACTTATCAAAATAGCTTTCATCTCATTGGTTCATTTTCAAACAAATTTGTTATTCTTTTGGATCCTACATATTCATGGTAAATTCTCACAATTATTATAAATTAAAACTAATTCTAAATTTTATAGTAAAAGAATGAAACAATGTATGCATCACGGCCGTTACTAGATGATAATGACTTCGGGTGACATCCATTCCTCGAGTCAGAAGCCCTAGGTGCATAAATTAGTAATATCTTAATAATTAGTAATTGTAATATTCAGTTATATTTACTAAAATTCACATACCAGTAAACGCTCCTATTGTGATTTTTAGAACTGAAGCCATAACGATTGGTTGCGCAGGTTACTTGGAACAATAGCGCCATGTTGGAACAAACGTGAAATTTGATAAAAAAAAATACGTCAGGAAACAGTAAAATGTTAAAAGAATTTGTTTCTATGACCTGTCATTTTATTTGGGAAAATATCTTACTTCTTTGTCTTATATTTGTTCCAAAAATAAATACTGAATTATTATTTTTCTACACCCATACTTTAATTCAAAAATTAATATGTATTATTTAATATTTTATCTACGACCGTGCGATATATCCTTAATATCCCACTCATTTCAGACAGGTAATGACTTACTTTATCGCACACGTGCGTTTTTTGAATTTTTACCGCACGCGCAAACGTTAATGCAAAATGTAGGAAAAAACTAAAGAAAATTACACAAGAAAACTTATTTATTGTATACATTTATAACACAGTCTTTACAGCTATATAAATTGATGCCAGATGTTGACACATTTGGATGATTTGATGTTACCGTAGAATTAGTAATTTCTATATTGTGTGATACTGGAGACACATTTTCTTTTCCTCCCAAAATTTTGGTAGCCGTTTTCTTTTTATTCTCAGCGGAAGTCTCAATGTATCCTTCTGAAACAGAATTTGACCTCCAACCACCGTGGAATAATAGCACCAAAGAGATGATGATTTTTGAATCTTGCTTAATTATCCGAAGTACACTAACAAAGCCTTTTCATTTGTTGTATTTTTTATGTTTTTCTCTTCACACCATTTCTCATACCTGTCATAAGCCAATTGATATTTTACTCTTGATTTTTGAGGGACCAGATCCAAAATAACGTTTGACGCTGCTTCCTCTATATCTGAAGGCAGATCTATATCTGAAAGGCTCATTTTCTATTATCGAACTATTCTACACACTCGTAAAGGCAAAATAAAAATTTTTCTGTTTATTTGGTTGTCGCGATTGTCAACGCGTTGCTATCATTTAGAAAACAATCAGTGCATGTTGCTACTTTGATTTGAAATTTAATTAAATTTATATTTAATTATAAAAATAACAATTTAAATCCCGAACAGTCGTAGATAAAATTTTGTACGCAATACGTGGGATACTACATAATTATCGCACATATGTGATTACACAAACTTGGCCTACGGCCTCGTTGTGCAACTTTCACATGCGTGCGATAATTTTGTCTATATCCCACTTATTGCGTAAATAACTATTATGACACTCATTAAGACACAGATTTTCATTATGATACAGATATATAATAGCACAGAATTTAGTGTTTCCATAGTTTCCTTTGTTTATTTAATAAAATAGTAATAATTTCTTCTTTTTACACTCAAGAATAATATTTATTTTAATAATTTTAAACGTGGTATTTAGTCGTCGAAAAAGTATGTAACTCGTGTATAACGGTTAATATAAATTTCTTGCATAATATATATTATTAGCGGTTCCTAATATTAGATTATTTTTGGTACAGAAGTTAATTTATAAAATTATATAATCCTTTTTTGTCACAACATGGCGGATTAGCAAATTAAAACTGGCTTGTGTCGTCACTGCCTCTATAAAGTCACTGTATATGATGGACTAGAATTCTGCCAACCACTACTAAATGAGGCAACTTAATAAATATCGGAGAAAGATTCAAATTATCACTTGTTACCGTAAAGTTTTCTAATAGTTTTCTACAGTCCGGCTCGACACCACTTACTCCATAAATATATTTTTCAAATGATTGAATTAATTAATTTGCTAAAATCTAAGAGTTCCAGATTGAAATGCCGGCTAGGCTGATTTTTTCTCTTTAATAATTTATTTTCTTTTTTGTTTATTTTGAAAATAATAAACTTTTGAAGAAACAGTCAATAATAAATGAGATGTCAAATACGTTGTTGTTTACTTGAAAAAAATAATTAAAAAGTAAATATATATTAACGGATATTTCTAGACAAATTTTAACGGAATTGTGTTACCATTTAGTAAAGTTTGCATAGTTAATACATAAAATGGTAGCTACTTATGACAACTGTAGACTGTATTCATAAATTGAAATATAGTGGATTTAATTTGTCAGAAAATAAACGAACATCAACAATCATTAAATATGTAAACCAAACTTGGAACCCCCGGTTTACATGATTACATTTTGCTAGAGAAGCGTAATTTAGAGTTTACACAAAACAGAATATTATAAAACAGTTTGAAACAATTGCAAAATTTATTATGTCTGGGATGAGGTTAATGTATGCAATTTCACGAGCATATTATATGAATTTTGATAATTAATGCGATGAAATTTGTTTATAAACAATAATAGATATAAATACAAGCACATTACTGAAGAGATTTGGGGTTTCATGGAATTAATTAAATAATAGATATTATTGTTGGACAAAGTACATCGGTTACATGAGTAAACATGTAACAATTATATTTAAATTTACAAATACGTAATTAGTTTAATTGCTTCAAAATTACTATGATTAATTTGCATGCATATTTGCTTAATAAACAAAATTTAGTATAATTTATATAATAATCAAAATTAATATTCCACTAATCCTTTTTAACAACTAATTCCTTTTCCTATAACGAATATGAATTCTGAAATCAATATAACAGTGACACATTATTTTTGCATTGATCCATAACCAAATTAATTAGTTTGACATTTGGAAAAAGATTAATGGCATTTGGAAGAAAAGAGCAAACTTGGTATTGCGGTTTCAATCTAAAAATATCTGAAGAAGTTTTAGATTCAATTAAAGTTTGATTTAAAAGTTCACGAAACATTAAATTAAGAAAACTTGAAGTTTCAGAACACGACTCTTGAATATGTGCTGATGCTCGATTATTGTTCATATCGACATTATAAAGATAAATGTTTATACGAAACGTATTATGGACACAGACAGAAAGAATTTTAATTTTGGTTCACAACTGGGACCTCGAAAACCATAAGATACACAATCGTTTAAATTGCTAAAGTAATTCCATTTTAGCAGGCTATTCTAGCGGTGTTATATTTGTTACTTGATTAAAGTGAATATTTAAACATTTCGTGTCAAAATGCAGTATAAATAAAATGGATGAAATAAAAGTCTTGGATTTGTATGTAATTTTATCATTCATATGTCAATAGCTCCTGACGTGATGACGCAAGTGGTGCCGAAACCGATAGAGGATGAATAATAGTATATTATACAAAAAGAGAAAGAAGTTCATTTTCTTCATTTGTCACGAGGTGTATATTTTAGACCCGAGTTTGGCGATTAACCAAAAAATATGCTTAATACTTGTTTAGACTGAAATTGTATTAGGCATACTGAAAATTGGTCAGATATGGTTTATAAAGTTTGTTTAATAAAATATTAATTAATTTAAGACAAATTTTATTCGTGTCAGAAAACGGATTATGGAGCATATTTTTTTGCGTATTAACTATATTTGGGTATTGACATTGAGTCTTACAAATTTTCCACGACTTAAATATTTCAAATGAATACTTATTATTGTAAATAATATAAAATTTTTAAATTAGTAATTGAACGATTGAAATTTGTTTTATTTATTTCTTTCTTTAATAATGGAAGTAAAATATTGTTAGCAATGGAACAATAAATTCAAATGTACTTATTATTTTTGTCATTTGATGCTTTAGGAACAAAATTTCACACACGGCCTTAAAAACATATTTTGCCCACGTGCGGTATACAAAATTTTATCTACAACTGCTAAAAATTAATAGAAAAAAAAAATTTTGTTTGGATATCAGACTTGCTATTTGAAAGAAATTTGTGATCAATAAGTTTATTTTATTATTATTGTCGAATACTAAAATCTCATAATAAGAGTTATTTGATAGCATATAGTTATGTTTTAAATTATAAATTAACAATATTTAACAATTTAATTAGTTCGATTTGAAATCTAAATCTTCCATTTTGAAATAAAACTCCGTGCAAATGAATTACCCTTCACAAACAATCTTAGTCTAAATCTACATGCGTTCCACAAGCAATATTAAAAACAACCTCCACGCGCGGCGATGTGTTTGAAATCAAACCCTAGGACATCACAAGCATAATATTTCAAAGCGCGAATGTCCTCCATTATCCGCTCCATGGCGCGCTTGATTCCGTCTCACGGAAAAATTCAGCACAACTCACAGCTCCATTTAAAATACTGGACCATTATTTTACTCTCAGAAAGATTCGGATCTACAATGCTTGCTACTGGCTGTTCCCTTGTTACTTATCAGTGGTTTCAAACATTTTATCAAGCATCACAATTTCATTTAAACAAATATAAATCACGCAGAGTGAACCACTATACCGAATTTTGTACGCAAGACTGGAAAAACGTAAAGTGAGAATGTGCATAACTCATATTAAATGAACTACTATACCAATTTTATTGAATTTTACGAGGTCAGTGTTGACTCAGATAACGATTTTTATTTTCTAGATAATAGATGACAGATTTCTTATTGTAAATTATCTAGATAAAGATAATAGATATTTTATTTGTTATCTAGATAAATTTCAGATATCAGATACGATATTAAAAAGAAGATATATAGGTAGAGAGGTGTAGAATCTAATCATTTATAATCATACTTTTTTCTATAATATTGTATTAATTACAATATCATCACATGAATTACATATCATATCATAATCACATTGTAGACTTTTATTGTAAAAATAAATATAAACTTATTAATGAATAGCGTAAATATCAAAACAAAAAAATTCATTATTTAATATTACAGAAAAGCCCTAAATTTAAAGGTAATTGATGAGAAAATATATAAAAATGATTAAATTATTAATATTTATATTTGGATATAAACCACTGTTGTTCCCTGGCTTGTTTAATCTGCCACATTATAAACTGAAGATAGCAGTCAACATCGCGTAACGTATGTTACCAATATTAAGTAGTAAAAAGTTTCAAATTTAAAATTTTTTAAATTTTCAAATAGACAGTAAATTTATCTATTATCTATTTAAAGAAAAAGACGATAAGATATTAGATATTTATCTAGATTTTAGATAATACATAATATAATAGTTATTTGGATAAAATTTAAGATAATTTTATCCAGGTAATCCAACTCTGTGACAAACTGTTGAAAACTTTTTTTTTTCTATTTTACGTTTATAAGGAAGTCATTATTAAACCCAGTTACGTATCGAAAGAGCATTAATTACGATACTGCACAGGACTGTAAATGACTATATGTGACTTTTTTGGGATCAAAACAGAAAATTGGCATTTCTACACTTACTTAGTACGTGAAAAGTAGGTTTTTGCAAGTACTTTTTCTAATGTAGAAATTCATGGATACACAAAAACTGTCAACAATTAAAACGAATTTCAAAATTAGAAAACTGTTAAAATGATTTTTAAATTCTTTTTCAGGAGGTTTTAAATGGTAATAAAAAACAAACGTGCTTACAACTCTTGGATGGTTGATATTTAAATAAGAATTCGTTCATAGTAACGAGAATTGGAATTACAACAAAGGTACAGTTTTCTACTATCTTAATAACTACAATTAATTAACTACTTTTCTTCTAAGATAAACCTATACTATTAGAAGGACCTATGATCTATATACTTAAATTTGTACTTAACTACAACTGAAGACAACACAGAACTATATTCTATATAAATTAATTTAAAAAGCACTACTAGCAAACGTAAAATAAAGGAAAAACAAAGAAATACAAGTGACAACAATGGTTAGCTTATGGAAACCAACTGAAAGTGTATTTCAAGTTTGACTTATCTTGTTTAACATCAACGTTGAGTATGAATAGTTAAAGATCCCAATAGACTATATTTTACTCTGTGTACAAAATTTTATATTACTATATTTCAATACAATATTAGCAAGTGCCTCATGATAGAGAAAGAAAAAAGCAGAAAAGCTAGTTTTTTTAATTGTCGAGTTTTGATGTAAAGCACTTAACAATGGAATATTGTATATTTTTTGCGCTATTTGACTAAAAAATATGAATATCGAATCGTCAAAATAACAGCCAAAGAATGATCTTTAGGAATTAAAATAGATTGTTGCAAAAAGCTGGTAAGTACAGAAAAATGAGTCGTTCTCGTAATAGTTATTTGTATCACTAGTCTAGAAACTGCTATTTTGCGAGTGCGAGTATATTTTGAAAGGACGAGCAGCAGTCCAGGTCTTTAAATACGAACACTCGCAAAATAGTTTCTGGACGTGTAATACACAAGATTTTTCGCGCCGACGTTTTTGTAAATTTAATAAAAAAGTTTAATTTATTACTCACATTCTAAATATCAGGGAATTTTTTTATGTTGGTAACATTCACATTTCTAATTGTCAGAACTGTACTTTTAATTTTAATTAATTATTTATTGTTCATCAATTTACATCTTCAATAAGTTTAATTACACTGTACACTTTATTTAATAAACATAAGACATAATTCATTTCTTTGTCTATTTCACTACTTGTCATTCCAGTATTATAACCTAAAAAATCAACATATTTTATTTGGATTTTACATTGCTAATTCAATTATAATTACTTAAAATTTTGTTTAAAATATATGTATAAATATTCTGTTTTCTTGTATTGAAAATACTCAACTATGAATATTTTATCATATTATTTTTACGCCAATGCAATATTTTGACATTTCGTACGTTCAGGAGTTCGCTATATTAGTGATGCCAACATATAACCATAAAAAGTCACTAATTTTTGCCGGCCTTGGCCGGTAAACACATGGTTTCCGGACGATTTTATGTATGTAAGTTATGTAATACTGTTAATGCCGGACGGTGGCGCGAAAAAATAATTAGTACAGAACTATAATTATGTCTTCAAGAAATTTGTTCTGTACAACTGAATCAATCCTCGGTAAATCATATTTGTTTTTAAAAAGATTGTTTATAAAAAATAAAATTTATATCTTGTCGGTGTTTCGCTACATAACAGACAAGTATTCCCATTTCCAATGACTGCACACAGAGCCTACAGCTTATAGTGCAGTTCAAACCATCCCGAACTATTACTTATAAAGCTAGAGCATATTCTCAGAGCTATAACTTATCATGAAATTTAAATACAACATTAAAATTTTGTGAGCAGTATCTAAATAAAGTTTGAGAACTGGTGTAAGGGACTGAGCCAGTGCTAGGGTAGGTTCATTTTTTATGTATGCCACATTTGTTATATTTCCATGAAATGTGTGACATCGGTACGACGTATGACGCGTAACTTTTTCGAGATATATGTCGCGTTATCAAAATATATGTATATTTGTTGTAGATATAGATTAAGGTCATATTATACATAATTTTACCGCTACTAGAATTTGAATTATTTTTAACATATTTATAAATTTTACAACATTATTAATTTTCCTACCTTTCTTCTGTCGACTATATGAACTGATACTGCCATCCTGAAACAGATACATATTCGTTATTATGGCGGTTCACTATTACTCATCCAAATACTGAAAAATACTATTCAGTTTTCCTATTAAAATTTACTTTAAATTTACGATTTACGGGGAGCCACAAGGGTAGATTTAATTTGGCGAAAATTGTTTGTCAGCTGTGAGGATCGAACCAGGGTTCTCAAGATCCACAGACCGACTCGATACCACTGAGCCACCTATCGCATCTAAATTGTATATATTGTTAATCAAATATAACAACAATAACAGGTATTAGACAAAAGAATAGTATTTAATTTTCAGTTATTATAAAATTTATTACAATTTTAATATGAAAACAATACTTATATTTTAAACAAATTGTGCTTGCCCTGCCACTCTGTCGTAATGATTCCGCGGTATGTACACTCAACTACAGAAATAAGGAGTAACATAATGTGCATTTGTGTAATGTTCTGCAATACAGACAATATGAGATTTTAATTTTTTATGTATTTCGAGGAGTGGGGACAAGTCGAGTCCAGCCTTCTTGCTACCTCGCCCTTATAAAATCTTGGTTTGGCCTTAACTAAATGTATTCACTAAAAACAAATCATGACATTTAAAATAAAATTAGCCTAAAATAGAAATACTGAACAATTATTAGAGCAATGACTTCGGATATAGTAGACAGAGGTAGCCGCACATTGAGGATAATTTAACTATGCTTGTTTTTCCGAAAACAAATAATAAGTCACCAGATATAAAAAGAAATGTACATTTTTTATTTATGTTTATAATTTTTGTATTTGTAATAATTTATTAATTTGATTTACACTTTTTTAAACACATCTTTTCATACCGAATATTCAAAAGTATCTATTTAAAGTTTGTCTGTCTTATACCGTGTACGAGTTAACTTTTTGCTACGAAATTATTTTTTTAGGCGGAGCTCATATTTAAAAATAGCATTAGTTGAAAGCGTTTTTATTCCATTTCCAAATATATTAAATATTGTACAGAGAGACAAATAAATAAATCATATAAATAATTACCATCCTGGAATGTTGCTCAATAATATAAAAATAGGAATGAAATAACTCGGTATATGATTTTTTTGCGTCAAGTCACCGATCTCAAAAATTTCATAGGGACAAAATTATAGCAATAATGTTGACCAATAAGCTTATATTTCCGAGAAACAGTGCATAAAACAAAGAAGAGCTGGCATCACGATATCTCCGTCTTCGCAGAATATTTTTCTTCCCCTCAAGTCGCAAGTCCGCGAACAACCCCATCGCTAGTTGTACAAGCAGGAATTTGCGCGGTCGGTTGACCGTCGTCCGTCAGCGATATTAATGTCCGGTCAGTTTCGACGGACAGCCGAAATCCTTCCCCTTCCAACGCCTGACAAAGTACGGTCCTTGTGCTTCGTGCTCCCCTCCTCGCCCCCAACGTCGCCGCGTGACATCTCATGCAAATCCACTCTCTAGCCACGACTCTCTCTAATCTGATTGATGCGAACTCTCTTCATTTATTCTCCGAGCGTGATTATCTAGATTATTGTCTTTATTTGCGTAATATATTACCAGCAACTTGCGAACTCTATAATTAACATGTTAGGATGTAAAAACACACCGGAGTTGAAGTTGCTAATGAAGGGTTTCGAACCCAGGTTGTGGGTTGTCAGGCTCGATTTCATTAGGGGTGAGAACCCCTCTGTGGTTTAGGATTACCTGGTTGGGGTTGGAAACGGCTTAGATTTTGCAAACTAATTTATTTGTGTTATGTAGGTAACGACAAAGTATGATTTGTGTTTTTGTTGAATTAATGAGTATTATATTATATCTGCGATTTTAACATCTTTATAAATTATTTCATTATTTTGTAAACAAATAATAATTCTTACCATAGTACCATTTATATATATGTAATAACCGATTATCGTATTTTACGTTTGAGTCTTTAGTGTTGAGTGTGCCGAGCGTGTTTTTAGATTTTCAAAGTTGTAAATATTTTTTTAAATATGAGATGTCTCGACCACCTACAAATACACGTGGCCTGTAAACAGTTTAATTCAAATCGTTTAAAAACACTAGGATGTGTTTTACGACACCAAAAAAGAGAGGGCCGATAACTGAGTTCACGAGTAAACGACACACATCCACCTAAATCAAAGTATCTAAGGTCTATGATTTTTGTATTTTTTTTTTAATTTTCATGGATAAGAATACACTTATGCTCGTATCTTTAAGAATTGACGAGCTAAACATATTCAAGAATAATATTTATCTATTTATGAAACATTTCGACCCAACCTGAAAAAATCTCTGGGCGCTCATGACTACGCTAAATTTGAAAAATATAGCTACAGATACTTATTGTATTTTAGAGCCAATTTTCAATATTAACTATAAAAAGTATTCACTTTAATATTAACTTTTAGCTATAGCTTCGTTATATTTTACAAAATGTAGCTAGCAGTTATAGCTTCGCTACATTGTAAGTAGGTACCTTCCCCAGCTTTGCGACAGATTATCAAGAAACTTAATTATTTTGGTACAATTGAAACCCAATTTTTACTGAACCATAATTTGAACAATTATATTATTGCCATTATTAAACTACTATAATCCTCAATAGGTATGAAGCTGTCTATGACATATATCTAACAAAATAGAGAGAAAAATTGGATTGAAATCAGATTTGAATCACATGGCGACGCTAGTATACGACCAAAGA